>CM036640.1:0-2935000 GCA_020746105.1 Trogon surrucura
GAAGCGCGGGGGGATGGGGGGCCAGGAGGGGCTGGGGAGGGGAGGGGGGGTGGATGGGGCACCAGGAGGGGCTGGGGGGCTGGGAGGGGGGTGGAAGGGGGGGCTAGGAGGGGCAGAGAAGGAGGGGGGAGCTGGGAAGGGGGTGGATGGGGAGGCTGTGAGGGCCAGGGGAGGGGGGCTGTGAGGGATGTAGGGGGGTTGATGGGGGGGTCAGGAGGGGCAGGGGGGGTGGAGGGGGGGGGGCTGGAAGGGGGGGGGAGCCCGGGAGGAGTGGGAGGGGCAGTGGGCTGTAGGGGGGGCAGGGGTAGTGCAGCAGGGGAAATATGAGGGACTATCTGGCACAGGCTGGGGGGCAAGGAGAAGAGGGGCGAGGGGGTACAGGAGGCATGAGAGGGTACAGGAAGCATGAGCATGACTTAGGGGGCAGGAGCTGGTGACCTACACAGTGGGGGGAAGTTTGGCAGGCAGGGGAATGACTTGGGGAGCAAAGGAGTGACTTAGGAGGCGGGACTTCTGCCATACAGGGTTCCCCACCCACATCTCCCTGACCCCTAAAAGAATGGACACGACACGCTTATCCCCCAGTTCTGCTCCCTGTTCCCGCCTCATAACCCGAACTGCCATTTTCGGGCACTTCTGCTTGTGTTCGCAGGAGTTCTGTTCTATTAGAGTGCATTTCTGGTTTACTTCCAGCATTTAACAGCCACTTGCGTTTTTTTTTTTTAAAAAAGGAGGAATATGAAGAGCCAGTGCCTTGGTCTTTATATCGTATTCTCTGGTTTGCCTTCAAACACGGTACAGCTGAATTAGGCGGTCCTAAAGACAATATTAAGTAGTATAGTTGTCCACATTCCTAATTATTACAGTTTATGATTTTTGCTCTTCACTACTTAAAGAAAACTATGGGCATGAGCCCACGTTAGGCTGTAGGTTGAAAGTCTGTATGACATGTCACTGATGTTTTTGCATCTAGTTATCTAGCTGGCCATCGCAGGCCACACAAATATAGTAGAAAATCAATTGTACACAAAAAGTGCACATTATTGATGAGCGGGAATAAAAGCTCTTGGTCTTTGGAGAGTATTTCCATGCCTGAATGATTTCTCTGGCATTTGGCCCAAAACTAAGAAAACATAATACAGTCATTACACACCACCAATGAAAAGCCGGTGAGGTGGCTTCGAGACATGAAAGAAAGCCAAGTATTCTCTCCTTACGTCGCCAAGTATTTTGTTAATTATCGGTGAAGGTCAGTGGGACAGTTTGTGTAAATAGTCACATCAGCAAAATGTCTGGACTAAGGTAAAGAGCAGCATCGATGCTATAAAGTTGTCATAGATGCTCAAATTCTTTTTTCCTCCCAAATTGTAGGTGTGTCATTTGACCAAAATACCGTTTTAAATTAGATATTGCTTCGCAGAACACTATGTGCACATTTTTAAATGTTTGTCTTAACAGTTACCTTTTACAAAACAAGTAGATCCCGGTGACCATAGTTCAGTCTTGCCAAATGCTTAGGATTTTCAAACCAAACTTCAACATCTTTTCAGGAGCTAGAGTGGGACGTTCTTTGGACCGCTTCAAAGGACTTAACTTTTTTTTTTTCACCGATAGCAGAAAAATGTGTAGAAACCTACTTCAAGTACTCGATAGAAGAGACGTGTGTTTAGAAACCTGCTTTAGGTACTCAATAGAAGTGACTGGCAGTAGACTGATAGCTTGCCAAAGGACCAAATACTTTCAGGCAAGCTGTGATTTAACTACATAATCGGACGTGACCTATTGACTGATCATCAGCACCACAATTAAAAGATAACGATTGGCCTTTTAGAGTTCTCGGCAGAGGAAGTTTATGTATCCTATCCAGGACATTTTGATCGGCAATAAAGCTTTTGCAGGGCGCTGAGAAGAATCGTCTAAAAGAGCATTATAGTGCTAGATGCATTTCTTAACGCATACTGATCGTAGCGGTTACACATCAATACTAGGCACGCCTAACAAGGCAATATCCTTGGCCATTGCGCTGCTAATGCCGTTTCCATGGCAATCTTTGTATACAAACCAAGGCCATTTCTTTCCCTGTCTTTCCTTTTCTAAAATGAAGTCTCTCTCCTTCCCCGCTTCTCAACATTTTCTGCAGGCATTTCCTGAAGTCTAGAGTACTTGAAAGGGTGTTTCCTAGCCTACCGTCAGTCACCAAAATGTACTGTAGCGGTTTGATCAGCTCTAATGTCTTCAACTAGATTTTAAACTTTCTTAAATAATTTTTGTGTGTCGGCTCAGCTTACTAGCTGTGCTCTGTCCCCAAGTGCCGGTCAGAATTTTTAAAGACAGGATTTACTCTTAGAATCTTTATGTAAACAAAGGAAGACATTATTTACAATGACGGTGGTGAGACACTAGAACAGGCTGCTGGGGAAGCTGTGAATGCCCCACGACTGGAAGTGTTCAAACTCAAATTGCGCAGGGCTTTGAGCGACGTGATCAAGCGAAGGACGTCTGTGCCCGTGGGGCCCTTCCGACCTGAACCGTTCTGTGAATCTATGTACCTTTATCCCATAGACCTTCCACCAGCATTCTTCCGCATTAACCTTTTATTTTTCAAATTTGGTGAAGGGTAATTTAGGATAAGGAGTATTCCTTCTGTTCCAGTGGCTCTATCTTTATTCTCCTCGAGGGAGACACAGGGAACGGTAAGCTGGTGGAGCGTAGGTGCAACCGTGGGTTCCATTTCTAATTCTGCCACATGCTGACACAGGGAGGATGTATAAGGTGTAGCTTTAAAGAATCATTTAGGATGAGTAAGCAGGTTCTTCAGCAGAAAAAGAAAACACATTTATTCACCCGAGTCACAGAGTGACTCTGCTGTGACAATCCACCTGATGTAAAGAAAGGAATAGGAAAGGAAAGAATTTAAAACAAAAAGTTAACGACATTAGGCTGGAGCCCGTGTCCATTAATATATGTGGCCCTTGTGTTCCCAAATACCTAAAAAAACCTGGCAGTTTGTGTGCTCTTTTTTAAAGAAAAATATGTCGTCCCGTTCTCAGTATTATTCTTGCTGGTGTTATGGGGTGGAGTAGCTCGGGGGCTGGGATAAAAAGGGGGCTTGTGTCACCTGGTCTGGTTTTTTACAGGCTATACGCTATTGAGAAGAACAACGGACATATTTAGTATGTCTGACACTTAGATTGGAATGATAATGACTCGCTCCTAAAAGAAATCTGAATTATACAGACATGGAAAATGGTGTAAAATAGTTGCTGCGGTGAGGAGTGTTTTAAAAATGTCAGTAGGACAAGTAAAATGGCATAACAAGAACAAACAGGAGACGCAGAATCATAGAATGTAAGGACAGATGCCAGGGAGTGAGTGCGGGGGGGCCAAAAAACCTACTGTTTAGTTTTTCCATCAGGAGCGTGGTGCTAAGCTGTTCTAGGAGAACAGGTTGTAAGCAGAAATGTACAATGATAGTATCTGGGAGGATTTACCTTCTTCACTTTTGCACAGCAAGTAGAGTGTTCGCTTCTATTGCTATATGTAAACTAAAACTTAGTCTAGGAGTTTTCTTTTAGAAAAAGAAAGGCTGCAATCATTCTTAAAACCTG
Organism: Trogon surrucura; assembly: GCA_020746105.1. Classification (NCBI taxonomy): domain Eukaryota; kingdom Metazoa; phylum Chordata; class Aves; order Trogoniformes; family Trogonidae; genus Trogon; species Trogon surrucura. The sequence goes on from CM036640.1 coordinate 3,609, forward strand.
GAAGGTGGTGGATCAGAAAAAGGAAAGATACTCTGAAGGAAGTGAGAGCAGCAATTTTTAATTTCTGGCTTTTTTAAATGAGATTCTTTCACCAGTCATGGCTAAATTATGCTTGAAGCGGAGGCAGACCGAACAACGGATTGATTTTCTACTCATCTCCAGCAAACATAAATTCAATGTGCAAAGCTTACACTCCCTCACTTGCTCCTGTAGCAAAATAAACCACTTAAAACGTGAAATTTACTGACACGCATGGAAGATGGCAGGGGGTGTAACTTTTTATCGGACGCACCAGATTTTTACTTTTACACGTTTTTGCAAAGAAAGGTATGTTTTATTTTTAATTTGCCATTTACGTTTAAATTGTTTATCTTTACAAAAATGTCTAGCTTGCCTGTTCGTATACTGATTTACAAGAGTGCTTTCATGTTTAATAGGATGCCTTAACATAGTTTCCTCTACAGTCATCAGTATTGTGGCAGTAAGACTGCAACTTCCATTTGATTTCCTAACACTCCTGTTTTTGCGGGGTGAAAATGAATACTACTTGATCGGAAAACACTGGGTTAAATTGCCTGTATCGTACAAACAAACAAACAACAAAAAAACCCATAACAGATTCATGTAGTTTTAGAATAAATGAATTTTGCTGAATTGTGCTGTGCATACGATGAAAAGGTAAATCTACAGACATGATGGTTATTCCCTCATGTGAAAACAAAAAGATTTTTGTTAGTGTCTACATTAACACAAACACTAAGAAAGGAATTTAAAATCTTGTTTGCAACGTAGTGTCCTGTGACAGAGAAAGAAACAAAAATAGGAAAGAAAGCCAAAATGTATTATTACACACTTATATTGCCGGTTTATGTGCATTCAGATGATAATCAAATAGGAAAATGCTGGTAGAGATTTTTTGCGTGAATCGTTCATTTTTCACGGAATTTGGACTAAAAATAGCAACACTTTACACTCTACTATGTATTTCAAATGCAGGTATCGTTGATCAGAGGAAACCGGACCGATTACGGTGATGTCATTATTTGTTTACCATTGACATGTTCAAAAGAAAAACAATTGCCTGTGACAAGCTACATGCTTAAACACGTTTTTTAATTAAAAAGGCAATTTTAGTGAAGTGCTTTATTCCCTCTCGAGCTCCTTTGAGTAACCAGTTTTCACTGTGAAAAAGTAATTGGACATTACTGTAACTTCAGCTGCAACGTGGGGGTCAGATCATCCAAAAACGATGACCGGGGAATATTCCTCTACTTTCCTGAGTGTCCTACATATAAATGTACTGCACTCACGCCGCTATTGCATGACATTCTTAAAATCCTGCTACGAGTCAGGCACCTTAGTTTCCACTGATGGAGGGCGCTTAATACCTCATAGTCGTGTGCCTATCAGGATGTCTTTTACGTATGAATTAAATGCTGTCAGACGATGTGCATCTCCGTCTTGTAAATGAGAAAGAATAACACCTAGATTATCAATGACCGGTGGTGCCACGGTTACAGTGTGAGATACAATAGTTTTTCCGAGTGCCATTTTTTTCATAATGCTTTGAGGAAGGATTGCAGCTTTTACAACGTCTGATATTGTTTTCTCTCATACATTGTAGTGTTAAGATGGCAGAATAACCATGGGAGACTGGAATTTCCTTGGAGGAATTTTAGAGGAGGTTCACATTCATTCCACTATTATTGGAAAGATTTGGCTAACAATCCTCTTCATATTTCGAATGCTTGTCCTTGGAGTGGCAACTGAGGATGTTTGGAATGATGAACAATCAGAATTCATATGCAATGCCGAACAACCTGGTTGCAGAAACGTGTGCTATGATGAGGCCTTTCCCATCTCTCTCATAAGATACTGGGTCTTGCAAGTTATATTTGTGTCTTCCCCTTCCTTGGTGTATATGGGTCATGCCTTATACAGACTAAGAACCTTGGAAAAAGACAGGCAAAAAAAGAAAGCTCAGCTAAGAGTGGAACTTGAAAGCACTGAATTAGAAATGACTGAAAATCGGAAAAGGCTGGAGAGAGAACTCCGGCAATTGGATCAAAAAAAGCTAAACAAAGCACCTCTGAGAGGCTCCTTGCTCTGCACTTACGTGATACATATTTTCACGAGATCTGCAGTAGAAGTTGGTTTTATGATTGGGCAGTATCTTCTTTATGGCTTTTATCTAGATCCCCTTTATAAATGCCAGAGAGCTCCATGTCCAAACACAGTTGACTGCTTTGTATCTAGACCAACAGAAAAGACAGTGTTCATATTATTCATGCAATCGATAGCGACTGTATCACTGCTTTTAAATATCCTAGAAATTATCCACCTAGGATTCCGAAAAATTAGAATGGGTCTCTGTGGACAGAATAAAAACAAGGATGACCCTTACAATTTCTACGTAAACAAATCTAAGAAATACTCTGTGATACCCCGCTCTTCTTTGGGTATATCGACCACACCTCAAAAAACTCTTCCTTCTGCACTTAGTGGTTATACCTTTTTAGTGGAAAAGCAAACCGATGCTGCTGTCTACCCAGTTCTAAATTCTGCTGCCATATTTCAGTCTGTGCAAAATAACCATGCGGAAAGCAGCAACAATTGCACCCATCGCGTTCAGGTAATTAAATCACCAAAAAAGAGGCGGGCTACAAACGCTTTAGACAATCAGACTCAAAATACTGTCATGAATAATGAAGGCTTGTTTTGGGAGCTTGAGACTGAAGCGCATGATGAGCAGAAAGAATCCGAAAAGAAGCATTTCCTTGTCGTTACTCAGAATGAAGATACAGCTTCGAGCACACGCTTGCGAAGCTGTGCTGAAATGCCTTCTCAAACTTCAATGCAACCTGATACAACTTTTCCTGTTATCAGTTTCAAAAGACAACATGGAATCGATTCGTCTCAGAACTGCTCAGCAATGACTGAGAGTGCAGGAGCTTTGACAAATTCTCTTCCAAAGAACAGCAGCAGAAGACAGAGCATTTTCAGTGCAGGCAGATCCCAACCCCCTTACAATGTTGACACTCCTGACCCTACAGTGGAGGTGAGCTTAGAATCTAAGCAAAGTAGAAACTGTGACAGTCCAAAGCCTTTCTCTCTGTCTAGGCAACTGTCGCTGTCGAGTAATGCCAGCAGCAGACGTGCCCCCACCGATCTTCAAATATAGTGTGAGTTAACCCGTCAATCGCGTCAGTCAATGCTGAGATAATTACTGAACATTGTGAAGTAACCAAGATCTATATTTAAGACTAGCTGTATCATTCAACTTTAATCGGCTCTTTCACAGAGATAGAAAAGTTGGGCAGCCCTCTGAATATTAGCTCGGTAACTTTTAAACAGTCTCTTAAACAATCTCTTTTCTTCCTCTGTAATGAAAGGGTGGCTTAAACCTCAGTATATAAACTTCTACACTACTCTTCCAACTGAAAAGGAAAATGCATTGTGTAAGTCCACACATTTGGAAAAGATGGGCATAAAACCACAGCCGATACTATTTAAACTGAGTAAAAGCAGAAGACAAAATTTACAGTATAACAATATAAATAGTATAAATAGTATAAAAATTTACAGTATAACAATATATTCTACTAACCAGTAGGCTAGAGATGGCACTGACATTCTCAGGAGAAATTATTTATCAGTAAATATGTTTCTGCTTAATCTGTCTGAGAATTTGAATGGACATTTGGTAGCTTTCTAAAAGAATGCCAGATATATTCTGCCATTTGAACTGTTATATACAAAAAGAACAAAACATTTGACACATGTATCACTGATTCTTTGACTCCACTGTCCACTTCTTTCTTCAGTGTATCACCACTGACTCCCTTGGCAGAGGAATCAGAGCGAGTCCCCTATCATATATTATTACCATTAAATAAGCTGTTACATTGTTTAAGCATCATGAATTACAAAAGAGTTGTGAGCTTTGATTCTGAGATTTTGCATAACATTAATAAGCTAGCAATTTTATTTTTTTTTTTAATCAGAAACAAGTGACTTAATTTTAGTAATCAGAAATTTTGGATTTCACAAGCCGGAAGGCTTACTATGGAGAAAAAAACCCAAAACAACAACAAAACACCCCACATGGTAGTACCGTCCTGATTTCAGTTACAACATCAAAAAACCACGGGTTTATCAAACTGTAAACCTATTCCTTTTCAGGATGCTAGAGTGCACCCGTCCCTGAATTTTGACAAAATTTAGATTCGAGAATGCTTTTATTTAGAAGGAGCATATCCATTTATGCTTTTAATAGAGGTAATAAAACAAATAAAAGATATTCATGTGCTTGATGCTTGAGTCCATATAGCGTAAGGCAAGTTCCATGAAACACATTGAAACAATAAAGAAGTTGAACAAAATGCTGTGTTACACTTGTAGTTGAGATTTTGATGAATGAAACACCCTTACCTGAGTCGCACAGCATCAACGGGCTGTAAATACTTGGTGAGACGGTCACGTCTGGGATGCATTAGTGCAGACACAGGTATTTTTTACTAGCGGATTTGACTTACTGTACATGTACTGGGAAAATAATTTGTTAGATGTAGCATTATGACATCATTAAATTCTTAATGTGTGTTATCATTATGCCTATGAGCCAGACATGTTTCAGATTAACTGAAGGCTTTACATTATCAAGAAAAAAAGTCAGAAAACCTAAAAGGCTCTTTGGCTTGCAACAGCAGCATTAATTTGGCCTTGTTCACACAAGAAATATGAATTAATACCATTAAAACCATTCACTGCAGATGTCTCTCCAGCAGCTATTCTTCTCACCTCTAGTATGGCTCAATGTGTATACATCTATACACCCCTTTTTAGTTCTGCTTATGCTGTAAAATTTAATATTGTGTAATATAAAGGAATGTATATAAATGTATGGGGTGATTTAGCTGAGTCAATACTCTACTGTGGCTTTAATTCTGGCATTTGTTTATGTGTAAATTTCTCTGGGTGATACCTGTGCTGGTGCATTTAATGTCACTGTAATGTCTCCATAATAAAAAGCCTAGTAGTTAATGTGCTCTGTTCCCACTGTTTAAATAATAGAAAATCAGCATTTAGGTGCTCACGTATGGAATATGACATTTGTATTTCTGTTGGTTCAAGACAAGATATGAAAGAATTTGTTTTCCTGATGCTGACAGAGGATTTTTACTAGCTTTTTTTTGGTGTGGATTTCGGTCAAACATTCCATTTCATTACATCACCTTGCCAACAGGAAGGTGTAACTTAATTCTGGTGAAAACTGAAGAGTGTGCAGAAGTATGAAAAGACCCTAACAACGTAGGAGCAAGATTATTCCGTTGGTTCTTTTTAAAATTTTTGCAATAAACAGATTTCATCAGACGGTAGATACCACAGCGTTTCACAAAACCAAACTGATATGCCTGCTTCCATTTTTTAAACCAGGCTGAGGCAAAAGACTTTCTTTCCGAGGCAAAGATTTCGGTGCTTCCAACTCCATGGAGGCCCTTGGGCAGGCAACTGGACAGCTGCAACTTGCTGCTACTTTCTCCTCCTGTGATTTTTCAGTCCGTTCCAGTGACTGCTCAAGCCACGAGCAGTTGAGCGACCTGACCTGAAGCCGCGACACCAGGCGCAGCGGCCCCCACCGCCTGGAGACGCCGGGAGCTGGTGGGGAAGAGCCCATGGCGGCCGGCCCCGCGTTCCGCACGGCTCCTGCCGCGGCGCGCGTCCTCTCGCCGGGGAGCGCCGGGGCCACCCGTCGCCGCGCCCCGGGGCCGGCCGACGGCAGGGCACTGGCCAGCAGAGGCGAATCCCGGAACCGCCGGGTCCGAAACGCGCTTCCGCACCTGGCGAGGAGGGTGCGGCGGCCACGGCTGCTAGAGGAAGGGGCGCGGCGCCGGCTTCGGCGTTTCTTCGGCCGCCGAGGGGAGCTCCGCGCGACAAGCGGAGCAGGGCCCGGTCGCCCCGCCCGGGGAGGCCGAGGGCGTTGCTGCTGCCGTCGCCGTGGCAACCGCTGGGAAGCCCTCGCGCGGCTGAAGAGCAGGGCGCAGGCGCGCGGCGGAGGGCAGGCGCGGTGCGGGTTAGATGGCGCATTACAAGGTAGGAAGGAGGGAGGGAAGGAGGGAGGAAGCCAGCGGCCGCGCTCGGTTGGTGCGGTGCACCGTGCCGCCTGCGCGGAGGGGCAGGCCGCGGACTGGCGCCGGCTTGGCCTTTTGTGCCGCCTCCGTGGTGGACAGGAGGACCAGCGTGGTCCAGCGAGCCGACTCCGTCACGAGGCGGGGAGTGGGGGGAAGGCAGGGTGGGAGGGCACAGCGTCGATATGACCGTGTGGGCGCTCTCCCGCAGGCCGCGGACTCCAAGCGGGAGCAGTTCCGCCGGTACCTGGAGAAGTCGGGGGTGCTGGACACGCTCACCAGGGGTAAGTCGCCAGTCCTCGGTGTGCCGCCCGATGAGGCCCTGTGGCGGCTCTTCGGGGGCTTCTGCGGGCGCGGCCCGTTTTCCTCCGCACGTTATCTCTCCCGCGGCGCAGCTGCCGCTCCGGCCCGGCTGTGGTGTGACTGCCCCTGGGCCTGCCTCGGCTCCCCGCCGGCTCCCGCCCCGCCTCGGTGAGCCGCTCGTTCGTTTTCCTCGGTCCGTGTGGCGCCAGGCAGCAGAACTTGCCTGGAAAGGGGTGCAGCCGTCGAAGTCGACTCTGGGCTGGGCGGCGAGGGAGGCAGCGCAGGCTGGAGAGGGCCGAGGACCTCTTTGGAAAGAGGCCCGTGAACTGCAACAATACCTCCTTTCTGGCATTTCGCACGTTTATTGCCTGTGGGCCGACTGTGAGAGGTGTGTGCGGAACAGGAATGGTAGAGACACCTAAGAGAAGAGGAATGTGGTTCCTTTCCCCTTATGTGGTGTGGTGGAGACCTCTCTTACTTGGTCAAAGTCCGTTTCTCTAAGCTTGCTTTTGTAAACAGCTGAATGTCTTGTGGATTTTTACTCTGCTGGAGCTTTCCAGAGAAAGTAAATGCTGGAGACTAAATAACAGCAAGTGTGCTCTTGCAAGCGCTCTGGTTAAAGATCCTTTACTAATTAGAGCTTGGTGCTTCTACTAAAACTCACGAACCTGTAAGTTTTGTGAAAGTGACTAGCTATATCAGACCGAGGGAAATGATGATGATAAAATTGATGTGTAGCCTTTGGCTTTCTGAATGGCTTACCATCTTTTAAATCGTTTTGAAGCCTATTGGGGTGACTTCCAATAGTATGTGAAGAAAATCTGTTAATATTCCCACTTGAAAAAGATGCCATTTAAAGAAAGAGGAGCAGATCTAGGATGTAAAGTAAATAAGTGCTGTGCTAGGATTCTTGACCTGGGTTGTGGGTACCATTTGATTTCTTTCAACTGCAACACTAAGCATCCTATTGGATGACAAAACAAGTCTTCCAAGCAGTGTGGCATCCTAGTTTTGTTTTGAACTTAGATGCTTAGCTTAAAAGCAATCTGACTATGTGGTTTGGACACCTGAAACTGCGAGAAGGGCATCTAAGCATTAATGAAAGCTGATCTCTTCTATAGCCGTGCATGTGCCAGTGTGGGTAGCAGGGAATGAGGGGGGTTTTTTTGGCAACTGTCTGAGTGTTTATGTGACTGCGTTCTCCAGATACAGAGTCGTTATGTATACGGCTAGTTTTAAGCTGTCAGGGTACTGCTGAGTGGAGGTAATGATTTATGAAGGGAGAGTTTCAGAGTAGTTAGGATTTCAATTATGCTGATGAAAGCCAACACTGGGATTGTGTGTGGAGTATGTAAACATTGTCCAGGCTATTTTGTGTTCCCTGCTAGATCTGCTGGAGTGGGTCCGGAGGAGGGCCACGAAGATGATTGGAGGGCTGGAGCACCTCTGCTGTGAAGAAAGGCTGAGGGGGCTGGGTTTATTCAGCTTAAAGAAGAGAAGGTTTGGGAGTGACCTAATAGTGAAAGGGGCCTACAGGAAAGCTGGAGAAGGGCTTCTTGTAATGGCCTGTAGTGATACAACAAGGGCCAATGGCCTGAAACTGCAAGAGGGTAGTTTTAGATTAGATATAAGGAAGAAATTCTTCACCATGAGAGTGGTGAAACACTGGAACAGGTTGCCCAAAGAGGCCTTATCCTGGGAGTATTCAAGTCTAGGTTGGATGGGGCTTTGAGAAACCTGGTCTAGTGGGAGAGAGGTGTCCCTGCCCACAGCAGGGGGCTTGGAACTAGGTGATCTTCAAGGTCCCTTCCAACCTTAACCATTCTATGAATAGCCAAAGATGATGGTTAGGGGATTGGCCAAACTCTCTAGCTGTTCCTGATGGGATGCTCTGTTCCCTCCTGTAAAGATGACTATTCTTTTTGTAAAAGTATGTAGGTGAAAATGCTGTTAAACAGAAAAACATGCTGTAAATGTGGCATGCAGCTCATATGCCTTCTGGCCGTTGGTACGTGCTTTAAAAACTTAAGAGTTGCATGAACTACTTGCAATTGTTGAATATTTTCTATTTGCAGTGTTGGTAGCCTTATATGAAGAGCCAGAGAAACCAAATAGTGCACTGGAGTATCCTTTTTCTCTTATGTGAATTGTTCATAGAGTCTTCACGTGAAACAGCGGTACTGCTTATGACTTGTAGGTGAACTGTAGGGGCTCATTTGGGATACTTACATGGCTTTTATGGATGTATTTTAGCTAATAAATGCGTTCTTACAAACTAACAAAGTCTGACAGTATACAAGAAGACTGTGTATATCGGTATGCTAGCAATTATGAAGTTAAGCTATAAGGTAACAACAGTGTTGTAGACCTGCAGTGTTAGATTTGAGTACTTATGGTATTTGTGGCCTCTGAAGTCAGCTTCTTCATGCTTCCTTTTTATTTATTTTCTTTTTAATAATACAAGAGGGGGAGGGGGAAAGTCTTTCGTTTATTGCTGATTTTAAGTAGCCTTCCTTTTTGGTTTTTACTTTTGGTTATTCCCTTAAACTCTTCAAAACTTCTGCATTTAGGAGAGGAGAAGAGGAAGGTGTCGTAAGACACAAAAATGTCCTCTGTGTGTGCCGATATCTTGGGTTTTGTGTTTTGTGGTTTTGTTTGGATTTGATTTTTGGGTTTGTTTTTTTAAGGAGTATATAAATTAACTTAAATTTATTTTTTTTTTCTGTAATTTCATCTTGTAGGATGAAAAGCACTACAGTAATTTTAAGTGGTTTAATGCAGTTTAGGTCACATGTATTAGAGCACTAACTTCATCATAAGTATTGAAACTAAAATGCAGTTTTGCTATCTAACTGAAGAAATACTTAACATCTAAATATCAGCTTTTTGAAGCAACATCTGGGAGCTTCAGCTCCTGAGAATCCAGAAATAGAGGCACTTCGCTTGGAAGTGGCAGAGATGAAAGAAAAATATGAAGCTGTGTTGGAAGAAAATAAAAATCTGAAATCCAAGGTAAAAGTCTACTTAGTCTTCCTGTGTAGTTCTGTATTACGTAACAAGGAGAATACTGTAATACTTATAGTACAGCTAACTGTCTTCCATTGCAGTAACTGGTAAATGTTGTAGCTTTGTTTAGCCTTGTGGCTGAGGGATGTCGATATAAGTAATGGTAGTAAAGATTTTAATTTTTTTTATGGGACACCTTATATTCTATAACATAGAATAATATTGCTAAACTCGGGACTTTATTTAGTGAATGTGTATGTTGTTGCGGCTAATTCGATGTCTTTGTTCAGTCCTGCCTGGATGTGTTGGTCCGATACAATGTAGCTCATCCTTTCACAGGAATTTTGAAAAAGAAAAAAAGCTAATGTATCTATCACAAAGGCTGTCAAAAAGCAAACCGAAAGAGAAATATTATACATTACTTTGTGTGTCCTGGTGCAAACTTGCATGTGGCAGGATGTTACCCATGGAGGCATCTCTATTGACATGGAACGGTACTTCACACTTTTCAGCTAAAATGACCCTGGTATTCCTCTGTCTGCAACAACAGTGGAACTGAAGTGCTAGCTAAGGCAGAGCCATTGTTTAATGGGTTTATAGGCTGTCTGCAACAGCTGTGGGATGTGCACAACTTCCCCTTATGACAGGGCACTGACTCTAAACCTAACACTGCTGAAGGATACCTTTGAGAGCCTTAGTAAGCTAGTAGCCTGTGTGCCGCTACAGTTTTTCACACATTTGTTGGAAGAGGATGGCTGTTGTTATATGTGAACATCCCTATGTTGTTTTTTTGGGGGGAGGGCTTTGTTTGGGGTTTTTCTGTTGTTATTGTTGTTTTTGTTGGTTTGTGGTGTTTTGTTTTTTGTTTGTTTTTTTTTTAGTGGGAGACAACCACACCAGGAATCCCTAGTTCTGGGAGAAAGAATTCTTGGGCATTACCACTTTGTATTTCTTGTCTGGAGTGCCCTCTTGCTGTCCTAGTAATTCTCTTCCTTCTCTGTTACCCACTGTGAGCCCTTACAACTACATTTGTTATTTCTTACTAGGAAATAGGACAAAGAACAGAATTTTAGGGGGAGTAGCAATAGACCAGTAGTTCACTTGGCGTAGCTGACTTAAAAATGCAACTGATAGTAAGTAGACATGTGAAAACTGAGTAACCTGGGTCTTTGTTTAAAGAAATCTTTTGAAGAAGGCAACACTTGTCTCAGGAAAGTAAACCTTTCCATAACCGTGGATTTATTTGTGCTTTCACCTTCTTCAGCCTTCAAATGATAACTCTTTCTTTTTGTGTTTTCAGTATTAATGTTTCTGTGTTTTCCCTTTCTTTCCCCTACCGTCATCTACCTGTCATTCTGACGTACTGTAGAAGTTCATGTGGACAGAATGCAGGGTGAACACTTCCGTGTAGCTTTGGGGTGTTGTGGGGATTTTTTTTAAGGAGTCCTTAAGCATAAAATGCATGGCTCTAACCGTGCATTTATAGGTAACTGGAATCGTGTTTTACAAATAGGCGGTGATCTTCTGTTGCATTCATCTTTGAAGTTCTGTTCTCTTCCTTGCCTGACATTCTGACCAGTAATTGGATTTGGATGAGGCAGGAGGCAGAAAGTCAATAGTTAGGCCCTTTGTGGAAAAGAGAATGGACTTTTGATTGTGAACTGGCCATCTTCTGTGGTAAAATCTACGAGAACGACCGGATGCTATTTTAGTGGTTCTTGTTAGTGACATAGTGATTTCTGTAGTGTTGCTATGAGGAACGTGTGAGTATATCAATTTTCATGTGCTTTGTTTATTTTTAACCTAATCTGCAGTTTGCAGGACAGGGGAAGGATATTAATTGAGGAAACTGGACTGGCGTGTTTCGGAGACTCAGTCCTAATACTTGAACTGTTTTATACTGGTTTTGAAGCTTGAGTTTATCTTTAATGTAACTGAGGTCAAGTAAGCACCTTCATATGTTTCTTTGGAAGTAACTTTGCAAGTCAAGGTCGTACTTTAGTGCATAGTTGCCTAGACCATACTCTCCAGAAGGCATAATGAAAGCCAAAATGACTACGGGAAACATTAGTTTGGGTACTGTTGCAATGAGAATGACCCTTTCGTGTAATTGTATTTCAGTGAAATCAAATTTACAAGGTACTGACCATTAACAGCTGCTATTTGAGATGAAAAGTACCTAGAACAAAAAACAGGTGAAAATTAAGGGCAAGGCCTATATGCTTGAAAAGCCTCCTTGTTGTAGCTACATGATTGTACAATGTGGCAAACTGGTATTTTGAGGGAAGGGTTGCTCTGTTGCCTGAGTTGAAAACACTTCCAGACCAATCATTTCTTAATGTAGAAAGTGTCTCTGAAATGTTATAGCTAACTGAATTCCTCTCTTTAAATCCACAGCTGGCTCAATATGAACCACCTCAAGACGAGAAGCATGGTGAATAGCAGTAGTTTCTCCTTTAATGCCTTGACTTAATAAAGGGATTCTTGAGAACCGCAGTTTGTTGGTTGGTTTGTTTTTCAGTGGGTTTTGGTTTCTGTTGTGGTTTTGTGTGTGTGCACTCTTCATGCATACTTTGCTACCTCACCATTTTAAAGAAAGGAAAAAATGCAGTATTATGAGTATACAGCTACATTTGTGCAGCTGCAGCAGCAACTCACGAGCTTAAGCATACTGGCCAACTTTCTTGCTTCCTGTGTTTAAGAAAAGGTGACAGATACTAACTTGCAGATAACTGTGGCTGCCAACAAATTTTGCGTTGTGGTTGGTGGTCCCGTTAAGCTGTTAATCTCTTGATTTTCTTTTAACTGGAGGAGGTGGCATGACACAGATAGACCAACTGTAAACTGAAGAGGGGCCTTCTAGGGTGTGTTTTAAGTTGGTGCTCAGCACTGAGGTTAGGCTGTAGCCTCTCCTTAGGATGTATCCACATCTGTAGATAACTGTCTGCTGAAATGGGGCCAAAGGGAGCAAGTATAGTTATGTTAGTGGTGAATGTAGTACGATGTTGGAGATGCGCTACCTAGCGAACTACCTGTTCCCATGCAGTTCGTGTCTCTGATCCTGTTCCAGGAACTGAGCATTGGAGAGTTGATCCAGATACTGCCTGGACAGTTCTGAACAGAATACAAAACTATTATTCATAATAAATTACTTGTGTAATTAGAGTGGCGCATGTAAGATCAGAGTGCGGAGAGTTCTGCTTTGATTCCTCTAATGGAGAAAAGAAAATCTAGGCAGGACAGAAAATCTGTGAGGGGGGTGTGTGTGACTTCTGATTTCCGCTTCTGCCTCTATGTTCTGTGGCCCCTGTTTACGTGAATCGGCTTCACATTTCTCCTGAAATGCAATATGGGCTTCTATGGAGAAGAAAAGATACACCTGAAAGAGCTGCACTTGTCTCCTATCCTAAAACTAGGTACTTTAAAGGCAACTGATAATGGGAAAAACAAAGGGGAGGGGGAAAGTGTGGTTGTTGTCTTAATATATTAGATCAACTGGCTAGCAGTTTAACTTCTTTATTTCTAGGATGGGTTTTGCAGCTTGCCTTACAGGTGTGGTAAGACAGAGTTTTTGCTAAAGGCAGTGTATGAACTGAAATTGAGGACTAATGAATGTATTGGCTGCCTATGTTACTAGTGTACCTATTAATGATTCTAAGTGACCAGAAGAGAGGTAAATGAGGGGAAAATACCATGTTAAATCTGTAAAACAATAAAAATCTGCCCCAAACAACAACAAAAATTGGCTCTGAACGAACAAAAAAACTGAAAAAAAAAAAAAACGCCCTACCCTCTGCAACAAAGGAAAGAATAAAACTTGCTTGTCAGCTGACACATACACTTGGTATGAAGTTGCAGCATATAGAAAGAGGGAGAGGATATAGAGTGGCTGGAGGGAGACTGAAATAAACGCTCTGTGGGTCATGTCTTGCCAAGGAAGTGGCAGACAGGTAAGGTGCTCAGTCGAGGGATGCCAGGTGTGAGGGCAGTGGTGCACGCCTTCACTTTTCATAACTAGTTGCTTCCTTCTACAAGCAGTTTGGTCTTGCAAGCTTTAAATGAGGGTTGCAGCGGAAAAAAGAAATTATGCCGGTAGAGAGTTAGTGACTATTAACGAAGGTGAAGAACCTGGCTTCGCCGGTAACGTTCGCTTCGCGAGGGCCGTGGCCTCCTTAGCGGAAGCCCCCGTGCCTGGGCTGACCGCGGCTCCGGTGCCCGCGACCGGGCTCGGCGGCGGAGCCCGGGGCGGGGCCGAGCGCAGGCTCGCCCCTCCTCCCCGGCGGAGCCCCGTACCGCCCTGCCCGCCCCGCCCCTCCCGCTCACGTGCGAAAGCGCCGTCAGGTGACTCCGGTCGTCTGACCGGAGCCATCCTAGCTCGCTGCCTGGCCGAGCCAATCGGCGCCGCGGAGCTTGACTGCCAGCCAATCCGAGGAAGGTTCTGCGGCGTCGGGTTGCGTTGGCCGAGCAGGAGGAGGCCCCCGAGCCGGGCGCTGGTGGCTGGAGGGCGGCAGGCTCCTGGCGGACATGGCGCTGCAGTTCGGCGGGGCGGGCGCGGCGACCGCGGCCGAGGAGCCGGCGTTGGTGGGGGGTAGCTTCGGGGCTGCGGACTCGTTCCCCAAGGACTTCGGCTACGGGGAGGAGGAGGAGGAGGCGGAGCTGGAGGGAGGCCCAGGGCCCGGCGGGCCCGGCGGCGGCGCGGGCGGGCCCGGCGGCGGCGCGGGCGGGGCGGACTCCAAGCCGCGGATCCTGCTTATGGGGCTGCGGCGCAGCGGGAAGTCCTCCATCCAGAAGGTGAGGGGCAGCCGGCGGCTCCCCGGCCCCGCCTGCCGCGCTGCCTCTCCGGCGTCGAGCTCTTTCTCCTTTCTGCGTTATTGTTGAGGCAGTTTCTGCTTTTTTAACGTGGGCGCTTGTGGTGATGTTGGAACGAAGGAAGGCTCCTGCGTCAAGACCCTTGCTTCCCAGAATGGGCTTCTGTCCTCCGCCCTAGAGAGGAAGGTTGTGTAGCCTAGGTTGTAGTCTTTGTAGTTCTTCGCTTTGACGCTTCAAAAAGAAAAGTGAAGATACCGATGTGAAACTTAGCACGAGGTGTTTTCTTAGGGATGTGAAAGCCCTGCGAGTGGTACGGGTGTGTAATGTTTAGCTAGTGCTCCTGGTCAGAAGAAGGCTTAAGCTGTTGTTCTGCCTTTTGATCCTGTGAAAGAAACTTCTGCTTTTGTGTGAGCAGAAAGGCAGCCTCTGGTTTCCTTTAGTATGCTAGACTGAACAAACAAAAGTCACTGGTCGAGAAGGAAATGAAACAGTTTCAGTGCCTTAGATTGTTGGTAGCTGCATGAAGTTGCTAGTGTTTCTTGATAAGACAAACCTGACTATTTGCGTTTGCCATGTAGTTCAGGAGAAGAACAGCACTGAGAACGATCTTTCTTCCTGAGTCCAGCTTTTGTGTTTGCAGTCCCTATTATGAATTTTTTCAGTAATGTTTTTTTGGAAGGTGTCACAAATGAAACACAATGGTTCTCAAGCTCTAGACTTGGGCACTTCAAACTTTCTTCAAATGCAGGTGTGGAATCTTTGAGAGATTTCTGTAAAGGTTTTATGAAAAGAGGTTTTTTTGGGGCATTGCACTGTAGCCGGTATGACTTTGCTTCTTTTAACCTCCTCCTGCAGACTATGCGGTAATCCATAAACTGTACTAGAGCAGTGGGTTCTAAACTGTAGTTTGAAGACTCCTATCCTTTACTGTTGGCTTGCCTCTCTTTATACATGGTCTGCAAAAGGTATCGTATCTGTAAGAATTTTTTCCATTTTGCTATTCTGAAATACAGTGGTGGACTGGGTCGTCATTGCTTTTTATTCTTTCCAATTATCTCCTGTTATTTAGGCCTAGTGCCCCCACTGTATGTGCAAGTGCAGTGATTGCACTGAAAGTTTTTTTAAGTCTTTAGTCATATGAACAGCGCTCATTGTAGATTCTCATTAGAGATCTTACTGTATTAGCTACAGTTAAACAAAGTGGACCCTAAAAGCTGGCGGGAAATTAACTCCGAATTGCAGCTAGGTTTTAAGTCTTTCCAAGTCACTTTACAGATGTAGCTCTTAGGCTTTTTTTTGTTTTTATGACCAAGGTTGGTAGCGTCAGGTCTTTGAGGACTCGTTCAAGTAGTTGTATGGGAAAGGAACAGTGTGACGTTGAATATGCACTAAGAGGATGTAGAATTTATCTCTTGCTGATCGGTGGCACATCTGGCCTGGGAAGTATAAACTGTGGTTCTGTTACTTAGGAGCTTATTGTGCTGCTGCCTGAGCAAACTAACTGTGGCGATAGTTTGAGATGCTCTTGGAACATCAAGAAGTTGCTCTTCAACATCTCTGCTCTTAGATCTGTCTAGTACAAAAATGGTCATAACCAGGCCTGACCTTTCTGTCTGGGCACTAGTTGTTCATTGCCTTGCCAGAGAGTATGGAGTATGCGTGGTAAACACGGTATCAGGAAGTGTATTGACTTTGTGGGAATCTAGAGATTTCTGTGGAAAACATGAATTATTAAACCGTTCAAGGCTTGTACTGAGAGCGGTATTAATAGGAGGCATCTCGTCAAAGAAAAAATGGTGGTGCTGGGGAGAAACTTTTTTCTTTCCTTTGGACAATTGGATTTTGCCATACTAGTATAACCTCTGAATACTCTGTAACAAATTGCGGTTAGAATATTTTGGGAATATGACAATTGCTTAAGTTTATAAAACAAATTTTTGTGCAGACATGACTTTCATAACTGGACTTACTGTACTGTCCTTATGTAATAGGAACCTGGAAAGAGTTCAGAGTACCTGATTTTGAGGGTTTTGGATGTGTGTTTGGTTGTCGTTTTTCTTTCCTTTGTTTGTTTGGTTTTTGTGGGTGGTGTTTTTGGTGTTTTTTCTTGTCATGGCCACCAGACTTGCTGCTCTGCCTTTATAAGATTACCGTAAATGTATTATTGAGGGAGGAATTTGTGTGTGTGCTAGAACCTAAATCAGCGGTTTGTTTGGAACTGCTGCAAACCTTTCATTTATGCCCATTTTCTTTAACCATGTTAAAGAAGTGAATGGAATTGGGGGAGCAGGGAGTCAGAACCAGCTGTCTGTTGTGCTTCTGTAGTAAGCTCTAATACTTAGAAAATCACAGCGAGATGTATTGTGTTCCTAATAGCTACTGAATTTCTTGAAAAACTTTGTCCGTCTTATCTTTCTTTCCTGTACTTAGCCTCTTCCTTTGTCACCCTGCCCTCCCCTCCTCTGCCCAAATCTCTCCTGCAAAGACAGCTGCTACTTCTGAGACTGACTCGCTCATTATAGCAGCTTAAGAAATCCACAGAATGAAAGCAAAGATTCTGGAAAGCATGAAAGTGACAAAAAAGTTGCATGTCTTACTGCTGTTTGGGAATTCTTTGAAACTGCTTTTCATTGTTACCCGCGAAGCAGCTGCTTGCTTCCAGCTGGTAGATTCTCAACACCATCTTGCAATACCGTACCTTTTCTCTCTCTTTTCAGGGATCTCCTTCCAGCTGCCCCTGCAAATTCCTTTCTGGACATCAGGGCAATAGAAATAGTCTAATGTTACCTCAAGAAAAAAAGGGGGTTACTATGACTGGGAAAAAAAAAAAAAAAAGGCGTTTGAAAACCCATTCTGCATTTGGACTTATAGGTAAAGGTGCCTATTTTTGTGTGCAGAATGACCCTGTGCTGCGGTGGAGAGACTGGTTGTTTATGAAGGGCAAATTGCCTGCTTTGCCTGTACAAACTTCATTGTGGAGACCTGGGACAACTCCCAGTGAATGGTTCTTTCGTTTGAGTTACTTGCACTGTGAAGATTCTTGGAAAAATTCTGGCTGCAGTTGTTTTGTCCCTTCTGAGGAAAAGGATGTAGATTTTTTTAGATAAAAACCAATTATACCCGTTTCCAGACAGAGGACCAAAAAAAAAGGAAATTATGCTAGATTTGTTACTTTCTCAGCAGCTTGCAATTCCCGCATTAGATATTCTTCCTGCAGTAGGTAGGTGTTGCTACAATGTACCTGATAAGAATGTCGTATGGTGGCGGGTTATATTTGACCATACGTTCTTGTAGTAGGGATGTTGTGGAAGTCGTGCTTATCACTTGCTGTAGAGGATTACTGTTTGTAGTCTGGGAAGATGTTTTTTGTATGCATGTGGCCAACATTTCAGCTCAAAGTGAATTTCTGACTATGGCTGTTCTCCAATTTGTTAAAAACAAACAAACACCACCACCCACCCCCCCCCCCCCAAAACCAACCCACAACAAACCAACCAAAAAACCCCCAAACCACCATCAAGAATCACAAACAAACAAAACCAAACAACCACCCAAAGCCAACTGACCGAAAAAAACCCTCAACACATGCTTCCCTGCGGAGCCTGTTCAAAGTTTAAGGTAGTGGAAATAAACATTTTGGACAAATTCAGCACACAGATGTGAGGAAAGGCAACTTTAAAATTGAGACAGAAATTGCAAGTTTAATTTAAAATCAAAAAAACAGCAAAGAAAAGGGCACTCCAAAAACATGGAGGCACTTCAGAAGTACTGCATCAGGAGTGTAGTTTCACTGCTGTAATTCAAAAATAAAACCATGTGCCACTCTAGAGAAGCAGAAAAAAAGTTGACACATCAGGAAATAAAAATAAATCCTGAAAACTCAGAGATTGTGGCAGGTCACATGTGAATGGGATATTCAGAGGAATAAAAAAAAAAAATCTGTACTGCCAAGAGCACTCAAGCTGACAGTGAAAAGTTTTAAAATACAGTAAAAGCAGAAAGTCTGCAAGGAAGTCAATGGGACCATTGGATGTTGAAGGAGCACTTGGGAATGGTGAAAGCCATAGCGAGGAAAGTCAGAAGGTTCTTAGAAGTTTACTAGCTTTGCTCTGCCTGCGTATGTCAAACTTGCTTGGTGTCAGTGTTACCTGTGTGCTTCCACAACCTCTTTATTTGCTCTATGGAAGCTGTATAACGCAAGTGAGAGTGGGGGTAGATGCTAGGCAATAGAAATGGAATTTGATCAAAACTGTCCTGGTTCCCCTATTAGTGTAAAAAACAGACGGGGAATATCAGTCCACTGAAATGTGCTGCTTTGGGAAGGAGGGGAAAGGGGGGTGATGGTGTTGCTTCTCAGAGACTTAGCTGCTTTTAACTGAATTCAGCTAATTCTGTCCTGCTTCCTGTGGGAGATGCTGAGTTCCAGAGAAGGGACATTAATTTTGGAATGTTTTAAAACTGTGCTGAAAATCCTGAGGGGCAATACAGCTGCTATGTATCTAGAACTGTTTTTATTTTTCCATACGTGTCCTGCTGCTTAAACTCTCATTTAGATCTTGGTCTCCTCAAACGTTTGCCTTAAAGAGCTGAATTTTTTTTCCTTCTTTCTAAAAATCTAGGCTGACGTACAACTTTGAACCTCCCTAAGCGATCCATTAAGTATGCTGGGTGTGGAGTTGTTTGTCTTGCAGTTTCTTTGACTTGAGTTTGTTGCACTAGATCTTTTTAACGGATGACTTCTGTAACTGTGTGAAACATTAAGAAACTCACTAAAATCACCAAGTGCTACATAGGAAACCTTTCTTTTTGCAGTCCTAGCATTTAACTACCTTACGTCTGTAGTAACTTTTGTAATGTGCTGTTGAGTTGCTTTAGCGCAATGTTCACTGTCGAAAATGGCTGCTTTTGCTACAGGCTGTTTTGCTAGTTCTGTTTGTTTAGGGAAGGGCTAAAATCCCACTGGGGCTTTTTGAGTACTAGCAATGCGTATGTTTTTAATCACTAGAGCTAAAATGTTTAGCAACTAGCATGAAAGCTCTCATAGTTTCTTTAGGGCGCTTGAAAGGAAGGGTTCAGTAAGCACGATTTAGCTGTTAATAGATGGCAAGCGATCTAGCTCTTTGAGTCTCTAAACGCATTATTTTCATATTTGTAGTTTAGGAATAGTCTGATTATATTGTGTCATAATGCTTGACGCCGGACTGAAGGCAAAGTTTCCTTTAGGGGTTTCTATTCAGGAAAAGAACAATTCTTAAACACTTGCAGTTGCTTAATTAAGTGGTGGCTTTATACAAGTTCTGAATTGGCTAACATAGCAAAAGATGAAAATACCAGCCTAGATTTGCAAGGAAGAAAGAGTAACTGGGATGTCTTTGTCTTTAGACAGTACTTAGACTTGTGAAACTGTTGTGTTCAGTCGCTTGTCTCTTGGTTGAGGGTAGGTTATTTCTGTAGCTGATGCAGGAAGCTGTCTATGTAGCAAAAAGAAACATACGCTTTAGAATGGATAAGCCTATTTGTAAAATTAAAGTTGCAGAACTTATTACCAATCTCTTCTGATAAAGTCAAGACTATTATCTGTGTTCTTTTAACAGGTGGTGTTTCACAAAATGTCTCCTAATGAGACTCTGTTCTTGGAAAGTACCAACAAGATCTACAAAGACGATATTTCCAACAGTTCATTTGTGAATTTCCAAATATGGGATTTTCCTGGACAGATGGACTTTTTTGATCCGACATTTGATTATGAGATGATCTTCAGAGGAACAGGTGCTCTAATATATGTTATTGATGCCCAGGTAAATACAAATTGCTAAGGATTGCAAGGAAGATTTCTTTTTGCTTTGTGTGTAAGAGAACTGAGAAGCTAATAACATATATTGTATCAATAGATCAAGCAATAGATTGAGAAGCTAATAACTTATTTTTTAGATTAGTTTGTAAAATGTTTTCTGTAGATGAACGGTTGCGTTGGCAATCTAAACTTTGGGGTGTGTTTTTTAGTTTTGTGAAGTAACTGGAACGTATGCTTCTGGTGGAGGGAGTGGAGAGGGGCGAGTACTCTGAACTTACCTTTTCCGCAGCGACAGCAAGAACCTGCTGTGCTAGGTGGTCTGATTTATTCCTTCTCTCTGCTGTTGACTGGTATGGAGCTCATTTAATAACAGCACACTTCTGACCTCAGTTTCAAGTACTGGTACTATTGGGTATCTGATAGCTCCTTAGGAATTGCACTGCAGGAGATTACCTGGTTATCAGGACCATCTGGGAGATCACTGCTGCCTTTTGCTGGAGTTGAAGCTTGACCTGCCTTTTGCTCGGAAGCCTAGTTTTGTGTAGCCGAACCTTGTATAACTAATGCTTATTTACTTAATTTACGTAGCAGAATCTAAGATATTTGGATTTCTGACACTGCAAGGTATTCTCTTCTCCCATACTTCAGTTATAGAAGTGAAGTTCTTGCATGGAAACATTTTGTCCTCGTCATTCATTCCTGCTAAAACTGATTTACAGGATGACTACATGGAAGCTTTAACAAGACTCCACATTACAGTTTCAAAAGCCTACAAGGTCAACCCAGAAATGAACTTTGAAGTTTTTATTCATAAAGTTGATGGTTTATCAGATGACCATAAAATAGAAACTCAGAGGGATATTCATCAGAGGGCTAATGATGACCTCACAGATGCTGGGCTTGAAAAACTTCACCTTAGGTGAGTTAAAAGATTCTGGCATATGCGATTCTAATCTTGCTGATATGCATACAGACTAATGGCTTTTAGATGTAATAGTGGTTAGACAGGAGCAAGGCCTTGTTAGTTTCTTCATATTGTGCAAACTCTTGTTATAAAATACACTGCTGAATTTATGGCCAAGCCTCAGCAGGTAGGCCAACTGAAAAAGGGTAAGCTACTGTACTGGATTCCGGTCAGCAATTTATTCATAAACTTGCTGATAATTCAAGGTACTTTTGCATACTTTTCATTCAGCTTAATGGGCCAAACTTATATGTGTGGCCTGGAGGAACAGGGGAAGGAGAAGGGAAGCTGCCTGCCTTTTAGTCCTGGCTAGTGCTGACTTTTAAGTGTGTTTGTTTTCAAAAGCGTAGTCTCTTACGTGATATTTGGCCCCGCTTTAAGATGTCTTCTACTGACACCTTTAAAATGAACTATCTTTTATTTGGTTTTACGGCTGTTTTGATTCTTGTGGAGCCTTTAAGTATTGCCAGTATCTCTCGGTGTTATTGTGAAAAAAATGGAAGGCCCAAAATGAAACTTGAAAAAATTTAGTTGAGCATTTAGCACCTTTGCGACAAACATTCTGTAGGCTGTGCTGTGAAAGCATGTGCGATTTTTTCTTTCTGTTCTGCCAACTTTCAAGGACGGGGGAAGTCTGTTTCATTTTTACTCCAGTTGCTCAGAGGCCAGGTTCTTGGTGCAGTGGCCAAGTATATTTGTGATAAAGGCATCCCAGCTAAAATCATCAGGCCTGATGTTAGAAAACATAGGCTTAACATTTCTGTTGCAATTCTGAAATACTCTTGAATCTTTGTTCTTTTTCCTTCCTTTTCCCTTCTTCCTCGTCTCAGCTTTTATTTGACCAGTATCTATGACCATTCAATATTTGAAGCCTTCAGTAAAGTGGTACAGAAGCTCATTCCGCAACTGCCAACGTTGGAAAATCTACTAAATATCTTTATATCAGTAAGTGTTAACCTAACAGGACTTTGAGTGAAATCCACAGGACAGGAAAGCAAGTCCTTCTGCTAAGGAAGGCTGGCTAGATCTGCCTTTGGGAGAGTCGGGTGGCATTTGTGTCGGTGTACTTAGCTGGCCCAGTTGTCTGCAGTAGAAGCTCTTTACTACAGCTAAATTGTACTGGTGTGTGCTATGTGTGTGTTTCTGTACA
The DNA here is from genome assembly GCA_020746105.1 of Trogon surrucura. Classification (NCBI taxonomy): domain Eukaryota; kingdom Metazoa; phylum Chordata; class Aves; order Trogoniformes; family Trogonidae; genus Trogon; species Trogon surrucura. The sequence goes on from CM036640.1 coordinate 25,763, forward strand.
AATGACAAAGCATAGTTTGGCTGGTTATAGCCATTGATATGGAAGTTTTCTGCCAGTACAACATACTGATTAGTATGCTAAGACACTTAGTCTTAGTAGTCTAATGTAGCTGCACTGGCAAGAGACTTTTTTCATGGTATGAACTTGGCCTTGAGCTAAACTGCCTATTTCATGTGGCCTGTAAGGCTTTTGCTCATAACTCTTACAGCGTTTGCATTTCTTACATAATTTGTGACATAGAAATTTGCTGCTATGTACTTCAAATCAAATAAAATATCACCCCAGAGACAAGGCTGAAGTAGCCTGTCTCATTTAAATTATGTCTGAGTCTGTTGCAAGTATGTGGGCAACATGGAAAAAAAACAGTTGTGATTGAGAAGAGCTGTGCGAGTCAGACGTGTCACCCCATGCTACTGTATTATGCTTGTTTCCTGTGTTGGTAGAGTACTGTCTGTAATAAGCTGGGCAAGCAGATAAAGAGCACATTAATGCGTACCCTGCTCGGTGCCGTAAGGGTATGGAGCATGGCCCTGATGCCAAAAGGATCATCTAAACATCCTCGGGATGCTGCCTTGGGCATTTAGACTAGCTAGGAAGAAGTGATAAGGAATGCTCTGGTGCATGAATTAGAAATTAAGCTTTGTCAGAAATCCATGGCTTATGTGCGGTTACTTGCTTAACAGCTTCCGAACCTAGAACAAACGTGTGCGCTTTGCCAAAGTGCTCAGTTACAAATGGGATGGAAGCGTTGGCTCGGTGCTTTTCAATACCCGTAACTGCCATAATGTCATACTGTTCATGTAGTTCTAAGTTCAGAAGCTGACTTTATTTGCTCTGCATATTAAACTACGCAGCAGCTGCCTTGCACAGAAACTGAACTGCCAAGACACTAAAAGTATAAAATTTAAGTGTTGGCATACTTCTATGAAGTAACTTATCTCCAAGCCTCGTCCATCATGTGGATGTGAACGTATGGCTCTTTTGGAGTTCATAGAACCATAGAAGAGGAAAGCTGCTCAGTTTGGGTTCTGGAGGCATAGTAAAATGAAACCTTCACTATAATCTGGTAAATAATAAACTGAGAGGAGTTCTAAGTCCCCAGTTTTATTTTTGTCTGCTGGAAGGGCATGTTCATATGTACTATGGCAACAAGGGTATTGTATTTATAAACTCTGTGCTCTAAATCTTGATTGCCTTGAGCTTTGAATTTCGTTATATTTAAACCATTTCCTGCTATTAAGAATGTGACAGTGTACGAGTTCTACCTGAATTTTTTTCTAATGCAGTTATTTTAAAATCTCATCCAAATTCTTTCTCTTTCTGAAGAATTCAGGCATTGAAAAAGCTTTTCTCTTCGATGTAGTCAGCAAAATCTACATTGCAACAGACAGTTCCCCTGTGGACATGCAGTCCTATGAGTTGTGCTGTGACATGATTGATGTAGTGATAGATGTTTCCTGTATATATGGGTAAGTGATGAATACTCTTGGGAAAAAAGCATAGATTGCAAACTGTGCAAGTGGGGCTAACTTTGTCATCCAGCAAGAGGCTATTGATTGGTCTATAGAACCCATTAGTTATATAAGTAAGTAGAAGAAAGCCCAATGATTTGGCAGCTGGATGGAGGACTTGTACTCAATTTGTTTCCCTCCACTCATGGCCTTAGAGAGTCATCTGATATGTGTAAAGGTCAAGTATTTCATGTAAAATATTGTTGCGAGTTAGGGCTGGGCTGGCCACTAATGCAGACAGACCCCCTCTAACCCCCTCTTCCCCTGCCAAATGGGAAGGAAAAGGGAACGAGGCAGAGAGACTTACAGGTTAGAGAAGAAAAGCTAGAACAGCTTTAATGAAAATAATGGAAATAATGGTGAAAAGATAAAAGTAAAGAACTATATACAACTATAGATAGTAGCCCAATACCAAACCCAACTCCCTCCCCCGATAGCAATCAGCACTGGTGCCGCAGAGCAGGCAGCACTGGGGCAGCCCCAGACTCGACGGCGGCGGGAGCTGGATACAGGGAGCTGGATTTGGCAACTCGGAATCCGGATCAAAAGCAGGAGGTCAGATGGAGTCCTCTCTGGACACCGGCCATTGCAGAAAAGGGGCGCAACTCTCATGATCACTCAATTTATACTAAATATGACATACATGGAATGGAATATTCTCGCTGGTCACCTGTTCTGTCTATTACCCCCCGGAGGTGCAATCTTTTACTTCCTTGTGACCCCTCTTACTACCCAGCACCCCTAGCGTGGCACACAAGAGCCAGCAGTGGCCTTGGTCACTATAGGAATAAGTATAAGCAATAGCCTTTCTGCATACAAGTCCCAGGCCGTAACTGTAAACATCAGGTGTTATCACTGCCAGTAGCAGACACTGTCTGCAAAAACATGCTGGTAACTTCAGAATGTGCAGCCTTTTAGAAGACACTAAACTGGAAAGTAAAAATCACTAAACAGGACTGGGTTCTTTAGCTAAACCCAGGACAAATATGAGTACTGCTGTGCCTTGTTTGGCATGGTAGGTGCAAGTATGTTAATACCTGCAAAGAACTGGGGTCAACAGCCCGCCATAGCTCATCAGTTTTACTTGCAGTCATGTTGCTTTGAGACTTGCTGCTACCTGAATGGTACAGCTTTTGCAAGTTCTGCTTGGCTCTCGTTGACTTTTTCCAAGGGATGCATATAGCGCTTGTTTCTCAAAATTTGCAGCTGAATTATACTACGTGAAGGACTTTTGAAGTGGCTCTGGAGAAGTGGTAATTCACTTCAGAACTGTCATCATAGCCTGAAAAATACAGTGCTGCCAAGAAATACTGCAATGGTCTGTCTCCCGATGGGTCAGCCCAGGGTTCTGTAATGGTTTTCTAGGTTTTTTTCAGGAGTGAGTGCTTAGAGGTAGCTTGTGATGTCTTTTGCTTCTAGCGCTAAGAACTTGCAGATAGAAAGCAACATTCTAATCCTTCTTGTAAATGCAAGCTGGTTCAGCTTAATACCCAAAATTGTCCCGCTCCTTGTTACACTCCCCCGCCCCACCCTTGCTAAGGATGCATTTGTATTAATTTACCAAGAGTAAATTTTCGCTGAGGTGCCAGTCCATTGACATTTGTGTGTACAAGTCCTGCATTCGAATCTTCAGACGAATCGCTCGATACTTTAACTGTGACACTGTAAACTCGGTGAGACAGTGAGTAGCAGTGATTTTTATTTTGAAGGTAAACTATGCTATAATTAAGTACTATACTACCTCCATTAAAAATGCTCAGCTTTAAGCCGAAAACAGTATTGACTGAACAGCTACAGCCTTTAATTCTGATATCAAAAGAACGCACTCTCATAGCTTGCTCTTAGCTGCTTACAAAGATGGTATCTAGTGAAGGCCTCTACTCTGTTTAGGTCTCGCTTTCCTGAGAAATTTAAGGTGTGATAATGGTGTGTTAAGATATGCATTGCAAGTTCTTCACTTAGTCACTGTTCAGTATGAGTAATATTCTTCTAACAGTATTTAACAGGTGTTTGTCTTGAAGGTTACATACGCATGCCTACTAGATTATGTCTTGGGTTCTTTCTTAGGTTAAAGGAAGATGGCACTGGAAGTGCTTATGATAAAGAGTCAATGGCAATTATCAAGCTCAATAACACAACGGTCCTGTACTTAAAGGAGGTAACAAAGTTTTTGGCATTAGTTTGCATTCTTAGAGAAGAGAGCTTTGAGCGCAAAGGTAAGGACTTCACGCCCGTTGAATGACTTTTATCTGTTTTTTATCAACTATAAAATATTAATATGACTTTACAAGTCAGCTTGATCTCTGTATAAATAAATTTGTTTAATTTCTTCTGGGATTAATTTTCTCCTTTCCTAGAGATAGGTAAAAAGAGGTCTTTCATTCTTGTGAATCATCATTTTAATTGCTGTCCTCCTGCTGAAATGACTCGTGTAGCTAACATGGCCTGTGTCACTACCATGCAGTATAGTGAAATAGCTACAACGGAGCAACGCTTGTTAGGTTGTGCTTGACGACTGCTGTATTGTGAATAGCCATATTCTCTATCATATGCCGTGCTGATGTAATTTGTTTTAATGCGTGATTGAAGAAATCAACAGTGGTAGGCTAGTATGTGGTAGGAACTTGGAACAAAGTGATGCATCGCAGGTCTAACCAGCTGTTTGGACCTGTAGGAGATGATGGTATGAATGGTCTTGTGTATGTTACAGGGTAGGAATAACAGTGTAGTTCCTAATATCAAAGTATTTGACTTAAATGGTGATAGCCCTTACCTTGGCGTTTCAAAAACAGAAAAAGCAGATGTGTTTTTTAATAACTCTACTGTATTTGATCTCAAAATTTTTATCACCACAGTTAGAATATGAGTCGGTCACATAGAGTGCAAGATAACATTCAGGTGGTGGTTGTGCTATACTAGCATGTTTCTTGGGGGTAGAGTCTTCTCTTGTCCCCACACCTGCTGTTTAATTGTGAATAGACATTTTGTGTTCCAAACGAATAACTTTTTTTTTTCTAGAAACTGAGACAGTGTAAAAAAAATACTGGCATCAGTAAAACGCCATTAAATCTTCTGAATCCAAATTTATGCTAAAATAAAGAGCAAAATAACTGTTGGTCAAATTAAACATTATTATGTTGATTTTCAAGCTCTGTTGATCATGTAAATGTGCCAAGCTGAGCATAGTTTTTCCTCTCCCCTTCTTCTCCTTGACAGGTCTGATAGACTACAATTTTCATTGCTTCCGCAAAGCCATTCATGAAGTCTTTGAAGTGGGTGTTGCCTCCCACAGAATCTGCAACCATCAATCAAGCACCTCAAATATGAAAGCAGTGACTCATAATGGCACACCTAGGAATGCAGTCTAGAGGAAAAATAAAGATGTTGGATAGACTTGTCAGCTCTTCACTCCAAAGTTTTGTGGAACAAGAGAAGAGTAGTCTGAAAGCCTGAAGTATGTTTTGCAGGAGAAGAGTGGCGCTAACTGTGGAACAGCAGCTTGTAACTCATGTCGGACAACTGAAACTACTGTAAAAACACTTTGAGGCCCGTGGAGTTAGAAATGCCGTTTTGAAACCAGTGTTATTGCAAGTGCAGTGGTTTTTCAGTTTGGAGCCCTGTTTTAACAGTCTGTCTCTGATTGCCCGATCAAAGTTACGAATGATTGAGTTTTGCGTGAAACACTGAATAGTTATGTGTTCAATTTTTATTTTTTTTAATTAATTTGTAGAATATCCACTTTTGCTTAAGTTTACCCTTTCATCATAAAAGGTGGTATTATTTAGGCTTATGAAACTTGGGCTGCTTTTTTTTTGGGGGGGAGGTGAGGCTGGTCTCCCAAATCATTCCATAAAGTAGTTCTTGCTCTTGTTCAGAGTATTCTTGTGAATTCTGTACTTGTTAAGTGGCTGCTCTTCTAGTGATTCTGTGTTCACTTGGCGAGCTGACCTGGAGCTTCATTTTAAGAGATCATAATGCTTTGTTTTCAGACCACGCTTCTTGGTATGCCCCCTTTGATGGAAGGGAAGTATTAAAACCAGAAATAAACTACCTGCTCTCTTTTGCAAAAACATGGATGTCATAAATACAATTAATCTATTCATGAAACAACTGCATGACTAACTAAACTGAAACGTCTGCCACCTGTTGGAATAAAGCAACCACTTTCATCTATTCCCAAGTGAAGAAATGAGAAAGCTACTGACTTTTGACGGTGGATCTCTCTCTACCCTCTGACTGATAATCACAACAGTTCCTGGGAAAATGTATGAGGGTCTTATCCTTGTATGGCAATTAAATATCAGTGTGCCACAACCTACTAGTAATACTGGACATTGAAAGTGCATTGATTCTGTACTGTGGCAAACACCTTCTTGTTTGCTACCATGCAATCTGAATAGAACAGTAGTTTTTCTGATTTTGTGAATGTTGGCTTTCATACTGTGGGAAGTATTTCTGAATTGTTTTAATCTAATTTATTGGTACTGGTGTTATTACTGCAGGTGTCATACTGTACATCAGACTTGCTTTACGGTAAGCTTAGCTACTGGCCCGTAAAGATCTTGCCTCTCTCCCTCTGTGTGTATAGGTGTTGCAAAGCCACCGGACCAACTGACTATAGAAGCGCCACTATAAACGTTTCTGCGAGAAGATCCGTCACTTTAAGCGATCTCTGCAACTGATGTATTTATGTGGTCAGAAATAATCATGGGGTTTCTTCTGTGCTTAGAGAATGAATTTTCATCAAACTATGTAAAAATGAATATACATGCATTAACATTAGGGTGTATGGACATACTGTGTAAATGTTTTAGCTTTCAAGATGTTGTATGATGCTAAATACATAGAGGATCTGCTGCAGAAGTTACTGCAGCCAACAGGAGACTTGGGAATTTGCGTGCTCTAGTTCAGTTCTCTTAATAGCAGTTGTAGTCCTTGAACCTAGGCTGAGCCCCTTTTTGGTGACAGAACAGCAAGGGTTTTTTGAGGAAGTGTTGTGGACTTGTACGACTGGGTTTTGGAGCTCGCAAGCTCCGTCTCGGTTTTCTAGGTGAGAGAAGTGATTGGCAAGATCACAGGAAGGAAGAATCTTTCTCACTTGTGCAGTGAGTTTTCCATGTTCTAAGTACACATGTACGTTCCTCTCTTTGTCTTCACTTTGTACATGATTTTGTTCTAATAAAATGAAAAAAGGTTGAACTGTAACAGTATTGTTTCTGCCTTTTAAAGGCCTCTATGGGCAGGCCAATCTTAAAAAGCCATTTGATCTTCATGGTATTTTAAAAAAATGTTAAATATCACCTTCCCCTGTGAGACTTTAAAAAATGTCATCAGCCTTAGCTGACTCCAAATTGAATATTCAGTTTTAAGAAGACGACTCTAGACTTTAAAGGCATATAAATGAGGTGACTTCTTCTCTTTAAAGTAACAGTGAGCCTTAGGCAGCATTCTGAAATTCTGCCTTCTGGTGTGTGCATTGTGGTATGGTTTTGGTTTGTTTTGATTCTGTCAACTTTACCTTTCTCTTGGATGGTTGCATATACTAAATGTTAATGATAGCTTCTCAAAACAGATAACTCATTATTTTCCCTAGTGCCTGCACAATATTAGCTTTAAAAGTTAAATTTGTCTCTATTAAGGAGCATGATGTTTCTTTACTGAGCTAGTCTTAGCATCCTTCCGCCCATTAAACACCTTAAGTCAGATGCTGCTATCCAAGTAGAGTGTTCCTTAACCTGTTGCTGCTTTAGCGATGCATTTTTCTGTTTCTGCTGAAATCCTTATGCTGCCAGGGAGGGTGGGGGAAGGATAGGAATTATGCTTTATTTTCTCCCTTGTGGAGGGACCTGTTTTCCCTTCCTGTGCTGACCTGCCGCAAGGAGACATCCTACTAGAGATAAGGCAATATCACAGTTTCTCCAATAAAAGGACTGAAATTGTAAAGGAGACTTGCAGCTGGTGCTTCATCTTTCTGCTTTTTTTCACCCTCTGAACCTGCAGACGCTCTGCAGTCTTTGTCTTGCAAACACCTGAGGCTGTGTGCTTCTAAGGAGACAAAGGGCTCAGACGGGAGCGTGTGGGGGACTAGCCTGCAGGGAGAGAAGGAATAAAATCTTTCTGTTGCGAGAACTTAGGTGTCTGGCATCCTCAGACGGTTGCCAATCACGGGCTAGTTTGCCCGCTGACAGTCGTGCCAGCCGTAGCCCAGGAAAGGGAAGGAGGGAACGGCCCAGCCTGGGAAGAGAGGGCACAGCATAAACGATGGTGTTCGCCTGCTGTCTTGAAGATTCAAGTCCGTCTATCGTTTGGCTGGAAGAGCAGGTGCTCTTCACTCCCTTCCTCTGAGCCCCAAAGTCACGCGTGGCTGAATCACTCCGCATCTAACGGACAGCAGCGGTCAGCGTGGGGCTATTTGGAGCGGGGTCTCGCCTTCGTGCAGCAAGAAGGGAAGCACCGGAAGACCACTCCTCGCGTGGCTGCGAACGGCCGCTGCCAAGCGCCGCTCAGGGGCCAGCGGCGGCCGCTGCCAGAACGCCCGAGCGGGGCGGGGGGGCTGCGCGAGGCAGCGGGGGCGACTGTCGGGCGGCTCCCGAGCACGTGCTCCCGCACGTCCCCGTTACTTCCTCGGCGGCGCCGGGGGCTCTGTGGCCGACGGCGGGAGTGAGGGAGGGAGCCCCGGCCGCGGCCGGCGCGCATGGTGGCGAGGGCGACCGCGACCGCTGCGCCGTTACTCAGCCAGGTGCAGACTCGCTCCCGCAGGTGCCGTCCGCGGGGCCGCTGCCTGCCGGCGCCGCTCTGGGCGCGGGTCCGTGTGTGCCGAGTTGCCGAAGAGCGGGAGAGTGCCGTCCGGGTCTCGCAGTACGGGACGTGGACTGAGTACGTACCGCCTGACACCTGTGTGCGTGGTCTTTTCTCGTGGACGAGAGATTTTGTGTTCCTTGTCGTGCGGGTTAGCGGTGCTCTGCGTACCCACGGGCGGTAGACGGCGTGCTTGTAACAGCTTGTCTGCAAGATTTTAGAAAATGTGTCTCAAAACCATCTTCGTGTCTTTCTGTCTCAAGTAGTGTTACGCAGGACAAGCATACATCCGCTTGCTGCTGCACAGGAGGACAGGTTTAGAGGTGTTTGTAGTTTTTCCCTGAAGACTCGGTTAACTTTTAGGACAGAGCAGCCGAGGAGAGCTGTCTTGAAACTTTTTTGTTTTGCCAAATGCTGTTGCTGTATCACCGGTAGAGCATTTTCTTTTGTTTGTTTTTGGTTTATGTTTCGCCTGGCTCCTGCTACTGTGTGTACGGGCCATCTTCTCTCTTCCTTTCCTTTTCCCACTATGCTTTGCCTTCCCAGCACTGGTTTCTACCCTAAGAGTCCGAAATACGTGGCAGGAGAGAAGTATCCTTTGAAAAGGAGTTCTGGGGGTGCCGTTTCTGAATGCTGGAGTGGTTTTTGAGTCAACTTATATTTGCTAGAGTTCTTTTATGTTGTCTGGATAAATAGGATTTTGAACTCCTGTCAGTTCATTTAAGTGCAAGTCGAGGTGAATTAACTCTTCTTCTGAAGAGTGTTGCAATCCTAAAGTAGAACTTTCTTTGATTAAAAAGTAGCAAATATGTAAATTTGGTGGCTGTTGATTCTTTAATGTTCGGGCTTTTTTTTCTTTCCCTAGCTTAAAAGAAGTTATTCTGTCTCGCTTCTGACTTTAAGTTTTTTTGCAGTACAGTTTTTATCGTTGATATTGTATCCATCCCCATCCCTCTCTCTCTTCTTGCCCCTGGCCTGTCTTTCAGGCTTCTAACTGCTTATTCTTTATCTGAAATCTACAAGAGAAAAGCAAAGAGGAAATATTAGCATTTATAAGCCTATATCATTGTAAGTCTTTTGAGAGACTGATCATTTTGATTGCCGTTGAAAGCAAGGAAAAATCTGACTTTCCTAGAAGCACGCTCACTTTTCAAATATTCTGTGAGCCTCCGTGTATCAATGTATGATACTAAATACACAAGGCTACCTTTAGTCCCATGTCAGGTACCTGTTAGTTGGAATGAACTGGAATAAAAATGTTCTCCCAGGTGATAGTACTTATTGTTCTAAGCCATCTTCTGTGATGTTTCAGTCACTCGTCTAGAAGATGAACTACAGGGTGATGAACAGAAATGTTACCTTTGTGTGGGATGATCTAAATGTTAGGCAGTTACCTTAAGACAGTGTCTTGGTCTGAGTTTGTAATTTTGGTTGATGGTCCGTGATTTTTTCAATACTATTCAAAGATTGATAAAGAGAATAAGAAATTAATTAAAAAAAAAAACCCACCAAAACCACTAAACAACAGAAAACCCCCTAAAATAGTCCAATTTAAATTGAAAAAAAATCATTTAAAAAATAATAATAATAATAGGCAACATTTATTTTGTCATCCAAGTACAAGGTACGCCCTTTATCAGACTGTCTGCTGAAGGCATGTAACAACCTTCCTATTAGCTGAGAGCTGAGATCAAAAACCTACCTTTTATGGTTCTGGAGGGAGTTTAACTTTTTCCCATTAAAAATGAACAATAAAATGTAAAGCTTTCATCATAATAGGGTTAGGAGGAGGTGTTTTACTTTTTATGGGTATACCAATGATCTAAAAGCTGATTGGAAACATGGCAAAACTAGGGAAGAGGTCATCACTAGAAGACAAGTGTAAAGAAACTTTTAAAGAACACTTTTGGATTTAGTTCAAATATTATTTCTTGCTGGTGTCAGTAAGTGGACCATCCACACTTCACGTCAGATAGGAAACAAAGGGGAGGCATGATATGTTTCAGACAATGTTTTCAATACAGAAATCTAGGGGATGAAGGAACTTCAGTGTGAATAGTCTTCTGTAGGCTTTTTTCTAAATCACTCTACAGTAGAATTAAATGTTCCTTTGCATCCCATGCAGCTCTGCAATTCCTGAGTGACAACTCAGAACCTTTACTCTCTGTTGTGGAAATGGCAAGAGAAAGGAGAGAATTTGTTTGCATCTGTCCCTAAACAATGGAAAATATGTCAAGTGCTTATAATGGGCTTAAGAGATCACCTGTAGTGGTCACAGTGGACTTGTTAGGTTAAGAACAATTACATCTCTGATAGGGTAGAAAATAAGACCAACAAAAAGGAAACTGGTCCAGATAGAGAGAAAAGCTTTGCTGATTCACACCACAATATTTGCTCTCCCAATCTGAATCAAAACTCTAGAAAGTCTTTTCTCTGTACTTTCTTCAAATGCACATTTTTCTTCATTTATAACACCTGCTAAGCTAATAGAACTGCGTTGATCTTTCCCACTGCCAGGAACTGATATGAGCAAACAATAAGAATTATCCAGAATCCTTTCCCGCTGGGCTGTAATCTCCAAATATATCGAATTCCCTGATGTACCAGGAAATAGCTGCTTAAAAAGATGCTCCACTTGGAACTCCCACTTCTGTGACTTACCGTGAAGGTTTACAACTTAGCGGTTATGAACTGCTATGGACATTATGGTCTTAAAGGCTGTTGTATGTACTGTTAGTTTAGCTGTGGTTTTGTGCAGTGTTTTGTTCCACTCCAGAGCCAGTTAGTACAGGAGAAGGAAATTATGAGTACAGTAATGTAGTTAAGAAGCTAGACGGAACTGACATCCCTAATTACAGATTGGTGTTCTTAATTCTGTAGACTTCTGTGCCATATAGTGAAAAACATTTTGCTTTTATAAAAATATGTACTTTTTGTATAAGTTATCATCCTAAAAGGAGAAAACTGTCACTTTTGGGGTTCAGAGTTATCAATCTAGTAAGTTATATTGGAATACCACAGAAGTCCATAGGCTGGACTTTATGATCTTAGAGGTCTTTTCCAGCCTCAACAATTCTGTGATTCTGTGAAATAAACTCCCTGGTGGGTAACAGTAATGAAAATTCTTTTCACTTTCACATCTGTTTGGCTAGTTTTTTTTCTATCTTTGAGTGAATTGATCATTCAGTATTGCCTTGTGATCTAAAGATATTTTTCTTGACCACTAGATGGCTGTCTTGTTCTCTTTTAAAGAATTGTTACACAAATAGTAAGGGAGAAAGCTAAATAGTCACGGGTTTTAGATGCTTGCATATTTGCAATGTACTTAAGTGTTTATGAGTAAAAATTTTGATATGTAACTATATAATTGAAAATCTGCTGTGCACAACGGTGAGCTGATACATCATCTTCTGCTGGGCAGGAACAGAATAGGTGCTAACTTGTTTCCAAGAACTGAAAATATTTCCTTATGCATTTCTCTTTGTATCAGAAAAATGCTAGTTTATCGTTGGGAGAAAAATTCTCTCATGGTTCTAACAGGCATAGCTGTAGTAGTATTTTTGCATCTACTTAATTCATATGAATTTTGCTTAATTCATTTATCTTTAAAAAACTTCCTTAAGGTTTTTGACTATAGCTACAAGTGCGTGATGAGTATAGTAAAGATGCTGAGGAAATGTTCTTGTGGTATTTCTAATGTGTTACAGCACGGGACATACAAGAAGGTTTTTTATGGAGGATGATGGTTTTTTTCGCCTTCCCTCCACCTCCCAAAGACCTCTGGCTTCATCTTGCAAATTAATATTTAGGTGAACTAAATCTTCAGAAGAAACATGGACTATTGTGAATTAATTTTTAATGATTTTTTAAGATAAATCTTTCAGACACTCTACATGAAGGAAAGCCAGCAATGCAAAAATTTATTTATTTTGCAAGCATTATTTTAAAAAAAAATCACAACCAAAAAACCCCAACCCACCAGAGGAAACCTCTGAAAAACTCAAGATGAAACACTGGTCATATGTCCATTTTGGCTAGATTAATAATTTCTAAAATGTAAGTGGTTTATGGATATTAATGAATGCTCATGTGTCTTTCCATGGGAAGTTAGCATTGAAGTTATATGCAATATGTGAAGTCGAGTGCCAGGAAACACTCACTGCTCAAATCTTTGATCTATTAGATAACTTTATGTAATTTGGTAGAATTTTTTTGGCTTTTCACATGTGAATTTTGAACTAAGCACCCGGGCCATCTTGCAATTACATGCATAGCTTATACTGAGATTGTAAAGAGTGATTCCTGTGTCTGACTTTGTGGGATGCATAAGATGACCAAGCTTATGCATTCTTATTAAATAATTTTTTCTAATATATCTTCTTGTAAATCATATAATGATTGCCAAACTACAGCTTTAATAGAACCAAATCTTCAGGAATCATCCGTTAGCAGTGTGGAGTGAAAACTTCCTATGGTTTCCAGTTCTTCATTGGCAATAAAATTAAAATTTTTATTTCTTCAAGTCTTTCATTTATTTTGTTAGATACAGCTGCTTAGCACAGGAAGGAGTGAGTCCATTGTTTGCTATTCAGTTGGCATTTATCTTTATTGTTAAGTAAATCAGTGAACTTGGTGTTTAAGTACAGAGAGGCAGAAGGATCAATTGCAGTTTTCTGAATTGTGATGAAGGCATTTAATCCTTACAGTTTTTCCTTTGTTTCTAAATGTCTTTACATATATATTTTTGCTTTTTTTTAAACTACCGAAAATGGATTTTTCTCGAGAAGTGGCACACTTGAACAAGCAGTGCCCTCCTTTTGATGACAGCACAAATCTTAAAGTGTTTATAAACAACTGTCTAGCTTATTGCTTGGAAAGACAATTTGTATGCGGTGATAACTTAGATGATTTTGGATTGATTAAAATAACTGCCTTCTGGAAAAGACTCTTGTTTAATAACTTACTGCTTCTCAATGGGAGTTGTTAAGGTTGTTAAGTGTTCTTCTACTGTCATGGAGAAAGTACCAGTTTCCGTAAGTGACAATTAGCACAGTCTGACAGTAGCTTTGGTTAGGAGGAGACTAGCTGAGTCTGTCTCTTCTGCATGCAACAGGTCACGGTGTGGTACATAAGCAGTTATGTTTACTCCATGACAAAGGATGAATCATGTTTGAAAATCATGATGTAAAGCATTCAGTGATCTACCAGTCATTCATAATAACTCTTACGTCATCCAGACTTTTTATGAAAAAAAGCCAAAGTAATTGGTATCCGTCACTTGCACTTTTGTTAAGATCACAATTTCCATGACAGTACTGTGTTTTAATAGTCTGTCAGCTTGGCCTATAATGGCTCACAGCACATCCGCCTTAAAGAATACATTTTACGTGAAATTCTCCCACAGAACTCTCTTAGGGACAAAATGTTAAATATAGAGATCACATAGCTTCTTTGGTAGCAGAATGAGGATAAATGATCTGTTAACTTAAAAAAAAACCCCACAAAACAAAAAAAAAGTAAGAGTCTTTTGAGGTTAAGAAAAACCCATCGTGAAGTTTACATATGACTTCATGATTGTTTTTTCTTGTCTTGAGAACAAGAAAGAATAGTAGTGACACCTCATGACACTGCATGTAATCTAGGTATGTTCCAAAACAGGAGGGCATTTTATTGGAATGGCATAATAGCACGAAAGATTTTAAATCTGGTGGCAAGTTTGTCCAGTACATTTGTTGAACTGAATGTTGCCAGGTGATTGCCAATCAATCTGTCTCTGTGTGCAAGTTGTAATTGATGTAACTACATTTTGGCTTAAGTAACATTCACCAAATTCTAAAGAAATTGTTCTTCCTGATGGTGCATAAGAATATAGGTAGGGAGATAAAAAATCTTGTTATCCTAGCTGCTAGGGTGGAACTAAATGAGTCATCTTTTTTGTTTGTTTCTTTTATTTTTAATTTTGCATAATACCATTACTGAAAGACAAATATATAAAATATTTTACCTCTGTAACATCCATTGGCTGCAAGGAGGATGTCTATGTCTATTTGTTGGGATGTGATGGAAGACTGTGTCTTATCCTACTCCTCTGCATAATATTCTGCTTTGTCTTAAGTTTTATGACTGCCTCACACTAGAAGGTTATTAAACATGAACATATGGCTTCTGTCCTGGTGGTAGCACTAAGTATTCTGACTGAAACGCACTAAGCGTTTGGAGGAAGGAAAAGGAATACAAAAGATCAAATAAAATAAAAAGAAAGAAAGAAAGAAAAAAAAAAATCTGTAAAATGATAATGAGGAAGCATGCAGTCCCTCTCAGCAAGCAACTCACCAGAGCAGAAGTGTGGCCTCTGTCACGGCACTGTGACTCATTATTAGAATCCTTTGCCTAAAGGCTTGGAGCAGTGATGCAGGAGAACTTCACGCTGAGAAGCTGATAGCTCCTTGGAGTGACTGTGAGACTAATCAGGCAGCCGCGGCTGCTGAAGGCTTGCGCTTGTTTCCTGACAGATATATTCAGAATCAAGCATTAAGACTATCGGGTTTTGTGCATTTCTGTGAGGGCAAAAAGCACTGCAGCTTATTTGGTATGAGATGTTGTTGTTGTTATGATAATAAAAAATTATTATCATTATTACCAGTCTCCATTCTCTGAGGAATAAGAAAATGTCCTTCTGGAACTGCTGCAGCTCTGACATTTTGTTATGTAAAATATTCCTCTGACTTGGACAGGGCAGGATGTTCATTTTCAACATTAGAATAATATTTTCTTATTAGCCTAGGAAAGGCGTTACTAGAATGAATATTCTTCTGGTGCTGCTTTCCATCATTACAGTGACAGCATCAGAATTATAATACGAGCCTACCTCTAAAAACTTTCTACTTTGTGCTCATTTTATATTTTTCATGGGTTCAGTATCTTTATGTAATGTCACTGCCACACAACTCCTCTTTTGTACTGATAAAGGTATTGATCCTCAGTCACCTCATAACGCTGCAGATTCTTTATCATAATACCTACAACGCTGTTGAAGTTTGATAGCATTCAAGTTTTTTTATGTTCTTAAGTGTGTTGTGGGTATGTTAAGGAGAGGCTGAGAGAGCTGGGGGTGTTTAGCCTGGAGGAGACTCGGTGGAGATCTCATCACTGTCTACAACTCCCTGAAGGGAGGGTATAGTCAAGTGGGGGTCGGGCTCTTCTTCGGACCAGTGACAGGACGAGAGGGCACGGCCTGAAACTGCATCAGGGGAGGTTCTGGTTGGATCTCAGGAAGCCCTTCCTCACAGAGAGGATGCTCAGGCACTGGGATGCACTGGCCAGGGAAGGGGGGAGTCACCGTCCCTGGAGGGGTTTAAGGAGGGGCTGGATGTGGCACTTGGTGCCCTGGTCTGGCCTATGTGGTGGTGTTGGGTCATGGGCTGGGCTTGATCTCAGAGGTCTTTTCCAGCCTCACCAATTCTGTGATTCTGTGACTCTTAGCTATATATCTGCATCTATAACTGTTCATAAAGCAAAATTTGATGCTAAATGAAAGCATGGGAGGCCCACAGGAAAGGAAAGAGCAAAGCTTGAGTAAGCCAAAAAAGCTAGGTTATGCAGTAGCTCATTTTTTCTGCGTAGTAGTTCACACCTCTTACGTCTTATGGCACAACATAATATGCTGTCCTTTTTCCAGTGATGATACTGGAAACAGTTATCTCACGTTTCTTTATTTTGACACGGAGAGCCCAATCTTAAGCATTTTGCTTTTGTTGCACCGTACAAAGAAAATACCTAATGCCCAAAATTGGGATCCATAACACCTGCTTACCGCATCGCTTTAACCAACAAATAGAAAATGCCAAAGAAAATTATGTACTTGAGATTCTACTTTGTTAAGGATTTAGATGCCTGACTTCATTAAACAACCAAGACACGTTAGTCTATTTTTTCGTACAGAATACAGGAAGGAGAAGGTTCACTTACACCCAGTATTGATAGACAGGTGTTCAAGGGCCTTAGGAATTTGCCCAGTGGAAACTTAGATACACAGGCAATAGAGGTACCTATCAGAGGAAACTGAGTAGAGCATTTGGGAATTAGGCTTATAGGTCCCACTTGTAAATTTATTGCTGAATGTTTCTTCTGAGTTTTATAGTTCCTTTTTTTGAAGATCTTGGAGGAGAATGTGTGGTTCCTTATGCCTATGTACATGGCCAAACCAGTAGAACTTCTTCATGCTCGCAACGATGTTAGGAGCAACAGTTATGGGTTCTTGAGATTGTTTAATTGTTTTGCTTGGAATCAGGATTCAGAAGATTGTTTTCTAAACCAAGTCATCAGGACACATGCTTTTGTCATCTCGTTTCCTCCACTGATTATGTTTGAAATATACTGAATCCAGGAAAGGTTTGAAGAAAAGCACTCTAGGTTGAGAAGTGATTAAACCAGAGATAGCATAAAGCGGCAGTGTGTGAGACTTTAGTTTGCCTCATCTAGCTGAAATTAATTTGAAAAGCAGGATAAACTTACACCCTTGTACATTCCTGTGACTACCTACTTGACATAAACAGCAATTATACAGAACTATGAATTTGACCTCTGTGTGGCTAGGTTTAAATATAGTTTTATATCTGCATGAAATGACCTAGGTTTGGATGTGCGTTTCAGACTTGCATTGTTGCATTATAACTCTGTGGAACCGAAAGGACTGCGTATGTTGATTCAGATGCATACGAGTCTGAACCTCAAGTACTTAAAATAGTATTGGGTAATAATTTTAATGGTTTGAAGGCGGGAAAATATTATTTTTGTCTATGTGTAACTACCAACTAATAAATAGTAAATTGCAAGCTGTATGGCCAGAATGCTTGCCAGTGATTTGCAGATTGCAGTACATGGACTGAAGAAATTTATGGAAAACTTGAAATTTAAGGATTTCCACTTTAAATAAAGCAAGTAATTTTCTCTGCTTCAGATGCAGCGAAGCTGCTGGTCGATATGATGCCAGTGGCGTGTTGGCAGCACTAGGTAGAAGCAGTTATTGCAACATTATTTTCATCACTGAATAATTACAAACAGTGCCCTAACTAAAATTAGGTAAGTACGTAAATGCAGTTTAAAACCTAGGCTTAATGCAGATATAATGGAACTGTGTAATTCTGTATAACTTAGGAGTACAGTCTTTATCTGATAAATTACATGGGGCTGCTGTCAGACCTTGCATTGCAGTGACAATCATCTGGTCTAATTTTTTCTATCTTGATAATATTTTGGTTCCTTGATAGGGTCTAATCACCACTTGACCGCAGTAAATAACATGAAGTGAGTAATTTTGCTCTTTCTTATCTGCACGTTATTCCCTGATGCATCTTGATTGATTCTTTTTGTTTATGCTGGCTGTAATTGTCTAATCACTGAGTGAACAGTACAGGCAGCATAATTATTATCTGTGGTGCAGTTTTCCTTTCCAATGTTGTTTGTTTCCCGAATGATTACACTGCAAGGTTTTCTTTGCTACTGGCTTCTTACAACAGGAGATATGGTAAATGCACTATTTTCTAGATACGTCTTCACTGTATTCTTTCACTGAGTTTTCTACTTGGTCTTTCTAAAGTATTTATTGTTCCATCTCTTTAAAATAAACTTTATAAAAGACTGCTTAAAATGTCATTACAGTGCATCTCTGAAGCCTCTAGATGGCCAAGGCATTAGTTAGGACCTTTTAACTTTCCTTCTGCTCTGTTTATTGCTTTGGGCAGATAATATGAGTGAAAATACAAATGCTTTAGTGAAGTTCAATATGCTGAAAGAATATTATCTCTTAATTTAAAGCATATTCTGAATACAGGTAGAGTGTGAGACTTGTTTAACATAATATTCCAGTTTAGTTATTGTATAACAGAATAAGAAATCCCAGAGGAATTTTGTTAGCAAGATAAAATAGAATCACATACACTCCTTATTATTGCAGAAGTTTCCTTAATCACATTGTTTAAACTTTTCAATACACTATAATGCTTATTAGTGGTTTTTCATTTTCAACTGTCAGATAATTCCTTCTGCTAACTCTGGATAAATAGTACTCTCAATACTTTTGGTTTTAGTTATAGATGATTTATATATGACCAGACAGCTGATATAATAAAGAAGTATTGTGTTTTCCACTGTGTTGAACTTAGAGGTTCAAATGTATTAATGCAATTGATTTGATTGTAATATTTTAGAAAAGTTTCTTCAACTAAAATACTGTTAGCGATTCTTGTTGTCAAAGGTTATGAAAGGAAATTAAATGTTCTTTGAGCTGTAATGACAGCAGATGGTCAGAGTCTAAACCAGAGGAAACAAATAGTCTCATGGTCTCTTTTTGTTCCTGTTTTGCAAATGAAAATGTGTATTAACAAAAGTCCTTGTAATTAGAGGCACTGAAATGTATTTTCTTTTAAATGGGCATATGTGATGGAATAAATGAAATTTTTTTCCAAGACTTGAAATATGAGTGTGCTCTGCAATTTCCAGTGATGGTTCCTCTTTTGTATGTTTTCCTTTTCTTTCTTTTGTTTATCAATTTGCAATTTGATTTGTGTTTGAGTTGGAAGTATTCTAAGAGAGAAGTGGGTAAGGATGTTGAATAGACCTATGAAAATTGTCATGAACATTTAAAACAAATACCTGAATAAATCTAATTTTTTGTTGTTTGCCATTATGCGGCGGGGTTTGGGTTTTTGTTTGGAGGAAGGAAGTACTGAAGCTGGGGATGGTTGGAATCTGTATCCTTTGGTATGGTAAAGTCATCTAGTATTTGAAGGGGAAGACAATGAATGAAGAATGTACTGTTTAAACTTACTACTGCACTCATAAGAATTTTCATGTCTAGCATGAGTCTAAGAATTGAACTTTGTTGCTTTCCTTTCTTTTTGTTTTTTGGAAGTGAGGCAAAGGAAACAAAGAAAGTGGTGTAGCAAGCTATTGAGATGTAGTTAGGCTAAGTGGCATTGGATAAAGAAGTTAACAGAATTTCTGATGAGAACAAAATATTACCAATTCTGAACTACTTAAATTTAAAATAACTGAAATTTAATAACTTCATAGGAAGCTTAAACACGGAGAACAATGGAAATAGGACAGGATAATACTGTATTACAATGATTAATGCCTTCTTGAACCCATTAACTTTTCTAAGAATGCACTCAGCTGACCTAATTTGGGTTGTCTGGAAAGGAAAATGTTTGAAAATATCAAGAGGCTGTGGACAATCCACTGTTGAAACTGGATCACTTCTACTATTAAGAAGTGGTCTATGTCTATATTTGCACATTTAACTCTGTTTTCTCTTCAGACTAGTCTCCAAAAGCCTTCAGAATAATTGTCAGGTTTTTTTCCATGATGATCCTTATACATGATGATGAAGTTAGCTCTCAGAGTCTTTTCATTAACAAAAAAAAATGCTGAGTTCTGCAAGTCTCTTGTAATGGTGAAGTTCGTTTTCTAAGTCTTTGTTATTGCTTTTAAATGGGAACACCAGAACAACTTGCATTGCACTTGCTTTGATAAATTGATGCAAACTGCAATAATGCACTAATTTCCTCCTGTCGTCTTTACTCTTATTTCTGCTCCCAAATCTTGTCTCCTAATTTGAGGCTTGAATCATGGTTCCATATCCATGTTTTTGTTTTTTGTTTGATTAGAACATGGCAGAATGCAATATATTAAAATATAGCAGTAGTAGTATTTGAAAATCCCACCACTTCAAGCCTGCACAAATCTCATAATCATTAATGGCTTTGCCAACACTAAAAACAGTGGAGTGAGAGGATTTAAACCTGCAGAGGGATGGTTTTGTTTAAATAGGTTTGTGCATAAGACTTCTCCCAAAGCAGAGAAAAAGAAGAAAAGAAGAAAAATTGTGATATTTTCTTGATTTATAAAAAGTGTCTGGAGCCTCTTGGTTCATAAAATTTTAAGTGCTGAAGACATTATAATTTCTTTTATATCATAACCTGTGCATTATAAACATTTTTGATCAACCTTAGGATGCTTCTGCACTGGGTGTGGCTAAATAGAATTTCTGGAGGGATATCGGGTGCGTACCTGAAAATATAAGGGAGAGAATATGCTTTTCCTGCAGTGATATGTTTTAGTTATTGATCCTTTTCCTTCAGTAAGTGCGGCCAATGTTGCTGCACAGAATTTTAATAAAAGTAACCATAATTTCAAGAGAGAAAATGCAGGCAAACATCAGATCAATCAGAAATCACCTGTTAAAATTTCTAGTAATTTTTCTGGCCAATGGAAAAGAAAGGGGTGATCCTTGTTGTCTGTTCTGCTCCCCTTTAACCTTACTTAACGGCTCTAACTGGTTGCCATTAAAAGAAGTTGTCTCTTTTCAGAGTAAGTCTTTTGAGATAAGGTAAATTATTAGGGGCAGCTTACCATGTGAAAACTTGAATTATTTGGTTTAGATTTAGATTTTCTTTCACCTTTTTTAAAACTTAGGAGACTGGTATTTCCAGGCTTCTCTAGCTTAAAAATGTTTACCAGAAATGAGTGACCGGTGCATTTGAACGCAGAGCTTGTCCTTCGCACCGGTTTCTCCCTGTAACGTTCAGTAGCTAAAACAGAATTCTGCTGGAACGCTGGGTCACGAGGACTGGCCCAGCAGACGCCACGTTGTGACACATAATGAAAGGTTGAACTGCTGGTCTCTGAGGTGGCGGAGCAGATCAAATCACAGAGGATCAGGCGGAGATATGTTGCCTTGCTCTGAGTGACAGAAGTTAATAATTAGTGACAATGATTGACAGATACACTCCATCTGCCGCTCTGACGCCTAGGAGCAGTTATTCCACAACTGTCTTCAGGCACAATGAACTCCTCTGGGAGGGAAAGATGGTCTGTGATTGACAGGTGCCTCCGAGAGAGACAGGCCACTGACAGTAAAGTCACTGTCAGCAAAAGTGTTGAAGTCTCCCCGTGTTCCCTGGAAGTTTCACTAGCTGTATACATTTATTCTCTTTCATTTATCATGTCAAGTGGGGTTTTAAATATATTACTAGCCAGCCATTTTCTTAAGCGCAGGTTTTTTTCCAGCTGTAGTGTAGAGATCCATATGCAGGGAGACAACTTCACCTGCCTTTGGCTGAAGGAAATACTGCACACCACTAGTGACACAGCTAGATCTAATTAATCTGTCTCTCTGTTGGGAAGTAAGAAATCTTGCATTACTTTGTGTATTGATAGTTTGAATGTTCACGTAGCAAAATGTAATGGTTTTGATATTTCCAAATGCAGAAGAAATACTTGGAAAGACTTTGTATTTTAACTTAGGTCATGTGGGATCACCCTTCAGATTTGCATTATTATAGAAGAAATAGAGGTGTTTTTTGACAGAGGTTGTAATTTGTAATTTCTAGATTTTAATAATGTGCACAGCAAACTGACAACTGTGATTTGTAATGTAAAAATCATACTTAAACAATAAAGTCAAACCAAATTAATTCTGAATTCTGTAAGGTAGAAACATGTATCATAGCGTCCTTAATGTGTTTCGTCTCTTTACCTATTTATAGCTCATTTGTTCTATGAATATAAGTACAAACAGCTTTAAACTTTTGTGGGTCACATTTCTGAGCATAATACTAGCAGCATTCAATATTTGGGAAGACTTAAGAGTATAATACTTCCTTTTAGATTTTGTTTTGTTTTTCTTTTAAATTACATTAGTATATCCAGAATATGTTTAGCCAAACCCTATGTGAAATTGTAATTGTGGAACATTAGATACCAAGCTGTTTCCATTTAGGAAAGCAGGTCTTACCCTACCATGCATATAAAAAAAATTTCTGTGATCCATTCATGATTGCCTACTTTCATCCTTCTAGCATATGAGACCGCAGAACAGAATAGAATTGCTAGTCCAGCAGATTCCAACAGACACTCCAATAGTTCTTTATGACATATTTTCCTTTTACTTTGAGGATGTTATTTTTGCACTGGTTTATGAAGCTCTAAGGTGAGGTCTTGTTTTGTTAATCGAATATGTATTAGATGGAGGAGATCGCCATCGAATTTGGTACCCATTTCTTTTCTCATTTTGAATCACATTTTTTCGGTAGCTATACGTCCTGATTTGAGCTAAACAGAACCAATTCTGCTCAGTGATTTCACTTTTCAGGTCAGACTCTTCTAAGAGACTGCACTTTCTGAAGTTAACAGCGTGTTTATGCAGACAGTGTCTGCTTCTACCAGTGATAACACTTGATCTTTGTAGTTAATACCAAGGATTGAGATGCAGAAGAGCATTTGCTTACGCTTGCTCCTGTCGTAACCAAGGTCACTGCTCAATCTTGTATCCCTTGTTGGGGGTGCCGGCAGGTAAAAGGGATCTCAAGGAAGTAAAAAAGTGCACCTCCAGAACAGGATCAGACAGAGCAGATGACCAACAGGAGTATTCCATTCCACATACATCATATTCAGCATAAAGCTCTGAGATCATGAGAGTTAAGTCCTCTAGCTCTCGTTTCTTCAGTGATTAGGATCCAAGGAGAACGGACGGCTCTTCTGCCTTTGATCCCAATGCTGAGTTCCCAAATCCTGCTCCTGTGCCTAGATCCCCCTGTGCCACTGAGTCTGGGAGTGCCCCAGTGCCACTGGCTCTGCAGCATCAGTGATGAGTGCTGTCGCGGGGGTGAGTTTAGTTCAGTATTAGTTTTGTATATATTTGTATACAATTCATTAGTACTATTATTGTTTTATTAAAGCTGTTTTAGTTTTCTTTTGCAATCCATAAGTCTCTCTCCTTATTCCCTTTTGAGGGTGGAGAGAGGTTAGAGAGCATCTGCCAGCATTCAGTGGCCGAACCCTTTACACTGTGCATCTTAGATTGCCCGGCTAGATTAAAAGTTACCAAATGTAGAAAAAACAAAATACCCAAAGAGGCTTCCTTTACCTTTACTAACTTTAATGATTATGTGAGATTTATTACCATCTTTGAAAATCATATCATGTAGGGTTTTTTCCTCTCTCTAGCTGTTAGGTTTTTTTGATTGTTTTCTTTGAGGGAATGATTTTGTTGTTGTTGTTTTGTTTGGATGTGGGTTGTTTTTTTACTGGGCTTTGTTTTGTTGTGCGGTTTTTTAGTGAAATTGGATAGAACTTTGGATTTTAATTCTTCTGCCAAATTTACTCGCAGTTAACTAACAAGGTGAAGGCAGTTATTGGACAGGGATGGATAATTGCTTTTATTTATGAAACAATAAAGCTCTATTGAAAAATATATCGTTGTCACTCTGCACCCTTCTGAAACAGCTCTATTCACTTCCAGACTCAAACAAATGTACACTTGAGTATCTACACTGAATTCTTCCGAGTTGGACTTGGTTTACACTGTGGTAAATAGCAGAATCAAATCCCATTTCTCTGTTTTGTGCCCTGAGATATCTATAAGACACAAAAAGCTATTCATGTCTTTCTCCTTTCTTTTTTTTTAATGGCAGCAATTTTTAAATAAGTACTGACTAAGAAAAAATTTTTAAAATCCCAGCATGGTTTTGTTCATTTGTTAGTGAGTGGTTTTGATTAAAGAATTTAAATTTCCTTAGAGATACTAAGCATAACAGAGACATTCCTTGAGGGATCAAGAATGCTGGGCTGCTTTCTCCTGGTTGTCTTATTCAGAGTAAGTCTTTTACCAAATGCCATTTGAACTCTGGCGAGAACGTTCTTTCTTATGTAACCTGAGTGTTCTGAAGTACCAATGGACTTTTTTGATTTTTATGAAATCAATGGCCAGCACTCAGAAAGAACTTCCATGATTCAACTTGTTGGGTGTTTTTTATTGTTACTTTAAGAATGTTTTATTTGTCATTAGGCTCCTGCTATCTTAAGTAATTGTAGTAATTGCAATAGCTTCATCCTTCTGGTTCCGGGAAATGTGATGGTCTCCCTGCTTGCCTTCCAAGTCATTATTCGGATAAATTAACTAAGAAATTCTATGTTACTATAAAGAAATCCAGTTCAACATACAAAGTTCTTTCAGTTATTCCAAAGTCTATATGAAAAAGAACTTATGCAATATAATGGTATAATATTGGAAAGCTGAAACAAGTTCGTTGCCTCCATTTTTGTGGGGGGAATCACATTACTCTGCCATTAAACAAAAAACTATATTGATTTTCCAGAATGTTACTTTTTCGCCTATCGATAGTCAGGTTCTGTGTCTTTTCCCATTTTAAATCTTTCCCTGATTCACAATTTGAATTAAAGATCTGGAAAGAACAAGGCCAACTGGGAGAGCTGCTTGGATCTGCGGAGAGGCAGAGTCTACAACTTGGAGTCTGAAGCTTTGGGCTTTTTGGACACATTCTTTCAGTCTGAGGCTTCCTTTGCAAAGTTCAGTGTCGATGCCTGTTAGCAGGGGGAGTCAAATCTTGTTGAGTGTCTGTTTGCTAGCACAGCAGGAGGTACATCATCTGTCTTTGAATAGGGCTGCTGTCGTTTCAGCTGACATGTACAAGAAGCAGCATGCCTTGCAGAAATAAGTGTATGATAACTATACAGTGAACAAAATATTCTTAAGGCATTAGGAAACTGAACGTATCTCACTGTGTTATACTTCATCTTCACAATTCAAAATGACACGTTTTTATAAGTTCAACAGTCATAACAGAATTCATGTGTCTGGCTCTGTGAACGTGACCCTTTAAAAACCCTCAAGTTCTATGGACTGTTTTGCAACACAGATCTCTATATAAATGTTTCTTAAGAAGGGAAAACAAATAATCCCTCTGCTAAAGTGTGATTAGAATGAAGCCCCATCCCCTTCCTCCCTACTGTGGTTCACTCACAATACTTAAAATACTTGGTAGAACAAATAAGTATCAGCTGAGAGCATCTTTTTTCCCATCTTCGTGATTTTATTTTCTTCTCCTTTTTTTACACCATCCATTCTAGTGTATGCTAGCTCAGCATTTTTTCTGATTCGGTGTCCTTACCAGCAAGATGTGTCTAACTGTAAGCTTTGTCTCATCCTTAGCAGCCTGCTGTGAATCTGTTCTTCAGTTGCTGGCCATTGATTCAGTAACGTACATTTCCTCCATGATACTTTCCTTTCAGAGTGTTACTTTTTTCTGCTTCCCGTTGTAGAATAATCAACCCTTTTCACCAGTATACTGAGATCACCTCAAGTGCTACACATAAGCCCCGCAGGGATGTGAGGAAACAGATGCTACCAGCACTTTATCATTTAATTATGATTGCATGTTTTTGCACTCAGGAGATTTATCTATCTTGCCAGTACATTTCCCATCCATTCAATCAGCAGAACATGAAATGTATTTCTGGATTTCTTTTGCAATACAGTACCGAGTTACTTCCCAACAGGGAAAAGCCCCACACCAATGTAAACTGGAATGAAGCCGATGATGACGTTTCTCTACAGCAGAGCAGTGTTAAATTGCCTAACTCTGGCTAAAGTTGAAACCTAAATGTTGGGTTTGGGTTGGTTTTTTGGTTTGTTTTGCTTTTTTTTTTAAGTCCCAAGTTACTTGAGGACAACTGTGTAGAAATGTATCTGTAGTGGTCATATATTTTGGGGAGCATGGGAAGTGCTGAGTGATAGCCCTTGCAAGGCTTTTTCTTCTCTGGTTTTGTCCCTTTAAAGCACATTTTAATGTTGTTCTATATATTAGTCTGTGCCTTTGGTTTGTTTTATCAAATTATGTTGAAGGAGTTAGTTCACTTGAGAGTGGAAATAAGCCTAGGGTAAGGGCAATCACAATAACAGAGAACAGATGAAATGGCTCAGTTTAAACAGAGACACAGCTGGAAAAGTGCACAAATTTCAGCATAGTTTGCTTTTCTAAAATGTGTATGTGATTAAGCTGTTTCTACGCTTATTTCTTCAAGCTAGTGCCAATTTTAAAACCATTTAAGTATTTTAACGGAATTTCATTCTTCACTAACTTGAGATGCCAAACAGTATCATATCTGTGCTTGAATTTCAGCAAATGAGAACACTGCTAATGAGGGTTGCCTGATGAACTCTGCAGCCAGAACTATCCCTCACAGAAATGGTTACCACATGATGACAAACCAAGTTCCATGGTTTGTGATCATGTGGTAACATACGTACTTTGCTCTATGCTGGTGTAGCCTTGTACCTCCAGAACAATAGGAGTTAATGATTGTCTTTTCGAAGTTTTCGCATAGCTTTGTTGATACAAATAAAGAGATACTTATGTGTGTATGTGTAGTTATCTTGTGGGTAACAAAAATGTGTTTATGGAAATGTTAATAGTAATCTTGTGAGACCAGCACTGTGTAGAGGCCAGGTGCTTTATCAGAAACTCGACTGTAGAGTCTAAGTTTCTTCCTGCCGTGAGACCTGGCAGGTGTGGGACAGGCACAGAGGACCAGAAGGGTGCCTACTGAAGTTTTAGCAAGACACTTCATTGCTTGTTTCTTCTACCAAAGCACTGAGAAGTCTTTAACTCTTAGTGCACCACTGCAAATTGGTCTGATGTTGCAGGAGGGAGGGAAAATGAGAACTCGCTTAGATGGCTGAAACAGCATTAATGCTTGGATATTTGAAATTCCAAAGCCTATTTCTCAATTCTATTTAATTTTTTTGTTATTATTAAAAACGTCCATCTCGTAAGTGAGAACGCTTACCAGCAGTCCTTCACAGAGGACCTGTCTCTACAAAATTTATCATATGGGAATGTTTTGCTTGTGTGTAATTCTTGCAGTTATTTGAATTGGCCATATGGATTTTGCGTATGCTGATCATTCCTAAATATTTAACAAATTGGTAATAAATTTTGAACATTTAGGAGAGCTAAAGCTAGTATTACTGATATTCCTTCAAAGTACAGTTTTGAAGCCTAATGCATCAGGGGAAAAGCACAACTGTATGCAAATGAGTAAGTAACTTTTTTCTCTGTATTGAGCTGCCAACAGTTTAGTTCTGCTTTGGGGGCAAAAAAAACCTTCTTTATAAATAAACAAACAAAACCACTAAAAAGAACAAAGAATCAGAACTTTCCTATTTTGCATCTGCTGATTCATTTCTACCCGTCAATTGCATCTGTCTTTGCTACAATGAGATTACAAATAGAGGGTTTTTTTAAAACAGCAAGAAAACCTCCTCCTGATGCTTTAATTCTTAACTCGGTGAGGTCTATGTAGTTTTTATATTTGGTCTTGTGCTGGTGGTACTGGGGAAAACAACCTTGTTATATTCCTGTGTTACCATCTCCAAAAATTCTGTCATTTATTGAGAAGATATTTTTGCAGTTGGTAATTGATTAAGCCTGCAGTTTGGATTTTGTTCCTGCAGTTTGTTGTAGGTACAAAATTATAAGCTTTGAGAGAAGATTAAAGAGAAAAAATAATATTTTTTTATTACACACCCAATGAGAAAGCATTAAGAGAATATGAATCTTTAGAACAACACTAAATGGTCTGAGAAGAATGTAAATGTATTCTTAAATGCACTGGTACAAATATTTGCCAGTTTGTTGCTTTTGCTTGTGTACATTTGCATAACTTTTAATGAAGATACTTAAAATTTCTAAACATGACTTAATGGCACGCTGCTTTTACAAAAACCTTTATTTTGAGGGCCGGTTTAGCTCATTCGGTTGAGTGTGGTGCTGAAACACCAAAGGTCGCGGGTTCGATTCCCGTTGGGTCCCTATGTGTTGCCTGATCTAGTTGAGAGGCATCCCTGCCCATGACAGGGAGTTTGGCTCAGATGATCTCTAAGGTCCCTTCCAGCCTAGGCCATTCAATGATTCTGTGATTCTATGATCAGATCTTTAAGCTTTGAAGAGATTGTCCTAGCAATTGGGGTTTGGGGTTTGATTGTATAACTTTAAATAATGTACTTGGAAGTAAAGCAGGTAGTTCACAAAGTGACATTAAGTTTTGTTTAAGAGATGTTAAAAGGTAATTCAGAAATTTGGAAGTATCCTGGCAGTTACTGCTTTTGCTTATCTTGTTTATAACTGGAGAATGGATTGTGATGATGCAGTCTACAAATATTCTTAATTTATTTAAAAAAAAAAAAAAAAAAGAAATGCGAGGATTTTTGGTAACTCTCCACATTACAATAAAAATGTTTCTGTTCTGATCTAAGGTATATTTTTCTTGAAATGATTATACATGCAAAAAGTACATGTCTGCATCATAGAATCAATTGTGAGATCTGTAGCCTCTCAACTCTGTCTCAATAAGGGAAACAAATGAAGGTTGCTTTCAGAGGAATGTTTTTTATTTGATCGGGATGAGAGTAAAAGCAGAACCATTTATTTTATCTAGGCAGATGAATTGGGCATGCCTATTAAAATCCCTGACGTTTTCAGGTAAGATGTTAGATTTCTCTTTGAGATGAAAGGGCTCCAAGCCTGCAGTATAGCTGCTCCAATTGAAATGAAAGCTTCATGTGAATCACATGAAAGACACTTCTCCTGTGGTTATCTTCTCCCATGCAGGGGAAGATTGTCTCATTAGAAGCAGGAAGAGCACGCTGTTTGCGTAAGACCAGCCTGATTTATAGCATACGATGGCTGCCATATTTATACTGCCTTGAGCTTTTCTGCCACAGGAGACCACTTCAGCTATCATGTGATGGCTCCTTTGAAGGTGTGTTCCCTTGAAAAAGGATGCCTGTGATTGCCCTCGTTGGGTTTCCATTTGCCTTTCTTCTCTAATTAGGTAGTTACAGACAGAGCAGTATCTAGTAAGTTGAGACAAAAAAATAACTGTCTGCAAAATTAACTTCACGGTTACATTGATTAAGCTGTATAGTGTTAGAAGCATTGACATACTGCACTATTAAATCCTTATTCTTGTGGGACTTCCACACTTTTGATTGTTGGGCCAATGTTTGTCTACCTGCTAGGGATATTTTTACAGAAACTGTATGAAAGTAATTATAATATAATTATTACAGAACGCTGTCGTTACTGTGAGATTTTCTGAAAGGGCAGACTATACATGAAAAATATTTCTCGTCTGGGAAATACAAATCTAACTTAGAGTTGATGTTCGGTTTTTTCCATTGTGTTTCTGGGTGGTTGGTTGGTGTTGTCCCTTGAACTCTCCTGGGTACAGCTGTCAAAGGGAAGTGCATGGCTCTTCTGTTCTTCATTAGTATGTCAATGCAGGCTAGAAATTTGGAGCTAGCCAACCAAACTTCTTTTGCACGTTTTTCATAATAAATTATCGTATCTGAAAGCTCAAGTACTATGGCACTGTATAAATTCTATGTAAGTACATAAAATACGAATCTTAATGTACAGAACACATCAAGCACATGAGAAATAATTGTGTTCAGATGGATTGTTTCCCAGACATGGATGATCTTCAAGTCTTTTGTTGTTGCCCTTGTTGCTTGTCTGTGGTCATTTTAATGTGCCTTAGGAAGAACTGAAATCTGATTTATTTGGAATGTTCTGTGGGGTTTTTCTCATAACATCAACAGTAATGATTCCAATAGAATTGCTTAGTTATGTGAACTAACCAGTTGTTAATGAGTTCAAAAGCCTCTTGAAGGCAAAACCATCATTATTCTGATGTTTATAATAGACAAGCCTCATGTTGTTTGGCAGATAAGATTTCTGGTATGCTTGCTGAATCCCTGTAATATCAGATTGTTAAGCTGATATTTGAAGGACTAGTTTTATCTGTAGATTTTATGATGTTCCTGCATGCTGAAGCTGCTGACCTTGCCCGAGAGTCTCCCTTTCTGTCTGGTAACAGGAATTTGTATCTGGCATTTGAATGAGAAATGAGGTGCGATGGTGACCACTGGAGCCTGCTGACAGCAGTCTTTCGTCAGACCCCCAGTCTCGCACCATGCTAAACTTTGTTTAACCATGTTTGTTGCTAGTATGAAGTCCGTTGGAAGAGAGACTTCTTAATTTATTTACTTCATAATTGTATTTGAATTTTTTTCATGGTTTGCAGAATCTGCAGGGTTTTTTTCTAATTAAAATGATAGGTGCAATAAAATTGCAAACCCTAATTTTACTATAAACTGCATACTTTGATTTTCAGTTGCAATCCAGTTTCACTTGGTATCAACGTTTTGAATAGGAAGGCCACAATTCTATTAAGTAAATCAAGCTGATTTTGGAGGGTGGGAGTGGAGAGGAGATTGAAGTGACTTTTTGGCTGGACCAAATAACTGATTGGTTTTAGCTTCTAATCAAAACTGTTTCTCCTAAAAAAGAGCTGTGCTGTAATATTACCTGAATGTTTCAAGGTTGCTGTGGTTTGATCATAGTTACAAAACCATCTATGATAGTGTAGCTTTCCACTCACGTTTTGCATTTCTTTCTCTGCTTAGGTCACGAGAAGCTCTCTCATCCTCCCATAGGAGTAGCTGACTTACTGTACATGCAATATGTATTTTAAAAACTAATACTTTAGAAATTGAGATAGGTTGCACCATTGGTTTACTCTTTTTTGTTGTTTTTCAAGAAAGGGATTAATTTGAATTTTAAAAATTCTTTTTTCACCAGCCTTTTTGATAAAGAAGAGATGTCCAAAGTGCATGGTTACGGTTCCCATGTTGTTTCCAGGGTGTTGGCTCTGCTTCATTCAGTGTAAACTGTAGTGCAAATGTCCCAGAGGCTAAAGAACGTATTTAAAAATTATAATGATACACATAAAATAGTAGGATTATGTCACATTTTTACAATCTAGAATTTCTTTTGTAATGAATCAAGAACTGTGTTTATTAGAAGATAGGGGTCTTTGGCCTTTCTTTGACTTGATTAACTGAGATCAGGATGGTAATTTTAAAATTCATGTGACTGGTATTTAATTTCTTCCAATGCTTTATTTATAATTAAAGGGTAACACTTCTAATGGGCATTTAAATGAGTCCAATCTAAAAACCTCTTACTGTACTTTTTCAACCAGCGTTTCAGATATTGGTACTTGTGGTGCAAGAAAATATTTATTTTCTTTTGCCAATTGTGGACCTAATTATTTTGTTGTTTAATTAATGGAGACATTACCAAGACCGAAATGAAGCAGCACGGTAAGGAAAGAAAATTCTAAGCTCAGATTAGAAGGGTTTAGCATTGGCAGGCAGAATGTTCAGAAGTGGTGTTCATGAAAGCATTGCCTGCTGTATTGGCTGCTTTATAACAAACCTTTCAGAAAATGACAGATGCAATTCGTTAGAAATGAGTATGCACTGATATCATGCGAGATGTGTATACGTAGCTTCTGTGCTGCTCTGGCAGGGGGGGTTGGACTAGATGATCTTTGAGGTCCCTTCCAACCTCTAACATTCTGTGATTCTGTGATTTTCAAAACGCGTAGATATGAGCAGTTGGATTCAGTTGCCTGAATGCCAGCCCCTAATAGAGCTTTAGGTGCTGCCATCAGCACCTACCTCTCTGGAAGGGAATGGCTCTCCTCTGTCCTGAATTATGTTTGCAGATCATGTATGGGTGCTTAGGGAGTCTGGAAAGTTCAGAGTTTAGACTGTGTGGTATCAGAACTCAGTTACTCTTGAATGCTGACTACCTTAATTTTATGCTGTTGCCTGCTAAAGCTGATGTACCCTGATGATGTTTCATGGTTAATGCTTTAACTCTCCTGTCATTGCCTAAGTGCATCATCAAATACCGAAACACTTTCCTTTCCTGTACTTGGGGTGATGGTGAAGGAACAGTGTGGCAGTTTCTAGCTGGGTGCAACTGTGCAACTGTGCTTCTGATTTCATAACGGTCGTATCATCCTGCCTAGTGTCTTGTGTATTGAGAGCCCGGATCAGTGGGAGGTTGAAAGATGCTGTTGGACCAGTTGCATACTGTGAATCACTAAAGGATCTTCGTACGCAGCTAGGCAGGCTTGTTTCGCTGCAGGTCCTCATCACCTCCCTAATAAGAATGCGGTGACTGGAGTATGCTGGCCCTTCCAGCTCTCCTGGAGGAGCCATCTCCTCACCTCTGCTCTGTCTTCAGTCACTCCTCCTTAGCTGTGAGGACTGTTGTTAAAAAGAATGTTTCTCCCTCTGCTGTTAAAATCCACATAGTGACATAAGAAATGTCACTCATGATGATTAACATTTTAAAGCAGTAAATCTTGAAGGTCAGTCTGAAACAGAGGACAGGGACTGCTCATGGCTTTCTTTCTCCGTCTGCCTCCCATGAGGAAATGTATTGTGTGAAAGTAGTGTTGGCAGGGTAATAATGATGCCTTGCTTTTCGATTGTTTTCCATCAATAAAAAAGGGTATAAATAATTTTAGACACATTTCATATAAAATAAACTGTATCTTAGAGAAATCACACTACTTTCACTTATTCCCATATTCTCAGAAAAGAGCTGCCGCTTAAACCAATGCATCTTCTAACACAGTGTCATATTGCTCTTCAGAACTCAATATTTAGACTACTGAAATGATACAATACAAATAAGGAAATCCCAATAATATAGGAATGGGATTTTTTTTTGCAGCAAAAGCTGCCCCCTCCGTAAAACCATCCTATTACAGAATTTCTCCTTCACCCCCACCTCCCCAGTCCCCCACAATGTCCCAGGTTTCTTGCTGTGTGCATTCTGATGTCGTACTGAAAATAATGAAGCAGCCGCCAATGGCTATTTATACACTAATATATACCCTGCGAGCTGAAGTAGGCACCTAAAGCCTGTTGCTGCTACTAATGATGGCTATGCTTTAACTTCTATTAAGAAAAGCAAAGTATTTTTCCATAAGTAAACAACTCAGTTTCTTTAAGATGAAATGTAATTATCTATCATAAGATGTCCTTTAAAAATGCAAGGCGTATTTAAACTGCTAAAAATATTGAAGCCTTAATTCCACAATAATAGCATTTTAATTTCGGTAAATCAGAGCTCTATTGTTGCAGGAATGTGGCAAGAGGTTCCTCCTAGCTTTTTAAAGAAACATTTCCCTTTCTTTTAGATAGTCAATTAAATTTTTGCAATCATCTAACATATTGTAACACAAAATTTTACTTACTAAGTGAGAAAACAATGGCCATTGACATCTCAGAATTCGTTCTAAAATGCAGTTAGTTTCATTGCCTTACATATTCTCATCGGAATACTTTTTAGCTAGTGGCTTACTCATTTACTTTAGAAAGCTAGTTAATTCATTACTCTTTTTCCATTTAAAATACTTATTTCAGTGGCTGGACAAAGTTGGTGCAAACTCCTACTGTAACTAGGTCTGTGAATTGATGGTGACGATCATTTAAGAAGTGACGTCAATGACAGCTGGATGCAAGAGTCACTGTTTTCTGTTATCGAGTAAATCTACTTTTCAATTTAAAATTGCTTATTTATCAACATTTTTACTGTTATAGTGCACATGCGTGGGTGATACAATTTTAGCATCCTCATTTATGGTGATCATTTTGTACTGTTACGAGAGTAGGTGGCTTACACAAAGCTATGCTGAGACTAAGTGCCTCAAATATCTTTCTGAAAAAGTGAGTTTTGCTTCACCTCTTCTATTGCATACTACTCCTGCTTATCTTTAGATTTTTTGTTCTGCAGAATCAGATAAAAAACTTTTGTGTATTGGCTTCATTCTAATGTCCAGTGTGATTGCATTATGTTTTTCCCCAGTGTTCAGTCGCTTAGGAGCTTGTGGTACTTTGGAACAGCTTTATTAGCTGTTCAGTGTACTGTGTAATACTGGCTGAGGTAGTATTTCCTAAACAGGGAAGTAAAGAAGAAAGTGAAGATAAAACTTATTCTGTATGTAGTGTGCGCTTTGGCCTTGGCAAATTTGTAAAGTGCAAAATTGCAACAAATTTGCTAGAGGTCTAAACCAGATTTTGCATTTGCTATTTCCCTTAATGCTCATGGCTAGTTTTCAGTGTTCTCTAGCAGCAGTCACTCATGTCTCAGATACCTAAACTCACACCTTCTCTATGCTTCTGTATTGATAAAGTTGTCTCTGGTGTTGATCTTGCTATAGTTACATATCTCTGACACCAGACAATTGGGGGGGGGGGGGGGGGGGGGGGTGTAAAAATTATGTTCTAACAGTTCACATTCAAACTCTCTAGCTCTTCCATAGTAAGTTGGGTGACCTTTCTGCTTGGCTGCAATGTCTGCTTTGTCATGAGTGTAATGGAGATCTCTTTATCCAAGATGTGCTGATAACATTCACATAGTTATTATTCCATTAATAAGACCGTTACAACCATTGAATAGTGGAAATTTATTTTAAGGAGCAAATCTCACTTGGCAGTGGACTGTTACAGCTGAAGGAGAGTATTCCTTGGCTTAAGTTCGTAAGCCATATGTACTAGTAATACCTTAATTTTGATGACGAATTAAAAGAGTCAGGTGTTTAAAAGTACTGACTACAATAATACGTTCTGTAAATGGAAATAGCACTTTTTAATCAAGAATTTAAGACTATATACTCACTAAGAAGTGCTGCTTTGTGCATCAATAGTGAATTTAATTCTGTGCTGTAACAAAAGGTAAAAGAAGTAAGAAAATTTCAAATGGCTAATTAAGCTATTTCGTAGGCCAGGTTATTGAAATTGAATCAATGTGAAGCTACCTTTTTTTTTTTAAAGAAATTTTTTTTATTTTGATCACAAGTGGGGCCCACTGTGATTACACTGCGTTAGGGGGAATTTAAAGAGCAGGAGTAGAATGGTAAGGAATTGTTTTCATGCCTTGCTCAGAGGACCTGCACTCGGAGAGTTTTGAGGGTAGAAAGAAAACATTGCTGTTGTGCCATATGTTTCAGTAAAAATGACCCTCTTTGGTGCTGGAAAGTTACTTATTGTTAGGAGTTGATTGCTATAGAATGACCTTGATGATAAAATAGACTTGAGATTATGTATATAAAATTATACCATCAAATTATGATTTTTTAAAGAGTTTTTACACTACAAAATTGTGGTCTTTTACAACAAACAACAAATCCCAGACCACCAACAGGTAACACGTGCTTTAGGAGCTGGTGCAGTACATGCAGTACGTATGGGTTGTTTGGTTTTTTTTTAATTAACCAGCAAATAAATTTACCAATTTTGGACCAAATGTATGTGTTGCTCTCTGAAATTATCCAAATTTCTGTTCTTAGTAAGCGGTTTTCAAATGGCATAAATACGTTTAAGCAAAAATAGTAGTATATAACCCAAGAGATACGAGAATTTCAGCACTTTTTCTTATGCCTATCTCAGAATGATGCTCCTACTTTTTAATGTAGGGGGATTTTTCCCTCTTTTACAAAAGGTGATAGACTGGATTTTTCTCAAATGTTTCTTCTCTAGATAGAGATTAGTGTGAAATGTGACCAAACAAGTACAAAGATACAAGAGACTGCAGCAGAAACTGTTGTAATCCTTAAACGGCCACACTAGTTGGTCGTGATTTGGATGGAAGATGGAACTTGTTCTGCCAGTGTAGACAAACATTCTGATTTTGTGTCAGCGGACCTTTAAGATTTGTTGTCAAAATTATAAGTCTAACAAACAACGGTCTCATCACATTACTTCTAAACAGTAAAATACAGTTTTGATAAATTATTGTCTATACTCAAGTGCCCCTCCAAACTTAAACCTTTTCCTTTCCCTCTTCCTATCAGAAGCGCAAGCTCTTGGGTGCATATATTATTCATTACAATCAAATAAGACACAATGGTGACTCAGTAAACTTGCTTTTCATATAAGCATTGATATTATTGAGTAACACACTGCAGACCCTAGCTTCCAGCAGCCAGGGCTGAAATGAGCAATTCTCTCATTGTAATAATGTGCCTCTGTCATCTCCTTATTATCAGCATGATAAAAGATGAAATATTCACAGATGCTGCCCTCCTAACCTGATCACAGCTTGATATTTGAGCTTTGGAAATGAGTTTTATAAGCTTTAATATACTCCTTGGCGGAGTGACCCCTGAAATTAAACATTATTACAGAGCGGATATTTAAAAAGCTGGGGCTGCAAATTACATCAAAATGAAAATATTAAGGAGTATTACGACTATACCAAGTGGGAACTCAGTGCTGTTGAAACTGTGAATGCCATAAAGCTCAGCACATTGGTGTCAAAAACATCAGAAAAAATAATAACAGCAGAGACACCTTGACTTTCAGTTATTTTATACATGTGGCTAAACTAAATTACTGGAATGGGTTTTTTCCTATGGGCTAGTTTTCCAAGAAGAAAAGGTACATTATTGTCAACTTTATCTGTAGCACTTTTCACAGTTCTCTTAAAATGTGCAAACACCAATAAAAAAAACCCTCAAAAAAATCAAGTGTAATGAAACCAAAGATTACACTTCAAAATAATAAGCCAACATCCCTAGATGAAACATTTTGATTCCATTTCCAATACTATCACTGTGTTGATGGACAGTTTTCTTCCAAAGCCTGGGACGTGAATAGCTAAGGAAGTTTCCTAAATGTGAAAAACAGAAGAATGTACAACATATATTGCAGATCTTTCAACCTAAATATTGTATTGTCTTGTTAGAGTTAGTAAATAGCATGTTTTAACTCCTTGTAAATGTGACTTTACCAGAAGAATATACATATAATTTATTAATTTACATATAGTGTCAGTTAAAGGAAGAACTGCTATTACTTTCATGATTTTAACTCTAGTTTACCAAAGATACTTGGATTAAAAAACAACACAGAATGTCTCGAAAATGTGAACTTTTACAGGAGATCAGACTTGTTATTCCTTTGAGTTCCATATATTCATATATGTTTGGTTGGTTTGGTTTTTTGTTTTGTCTTTTAAATATATTGAAATTTCTTTAACTTCTTGGTTTATGGGATGTAGTGATTTTTTTTTCAGAAATATTAAGTAATTCATTTGAAAAGAAAAAAATCCCACGTTTCAATGCCTGCAGCATTAATTTTCCTCATGAGCTAATTTATACACTAGCTATTGTTCAGGTTTAGAACTATGGAACAGTATGCCACTGTACATCTCTTTAAAAGAATTTTTTTTTTTTAACCTATGTTCTGCCCTAAATATTTCTCAATAGATATTAATGGAAATATTCATTCCTATGTAGTCCGTTAGTTTATGCAAAAACATTTTAGGGAGGTTTTTAAAACACCATCTACATGTATATGGTTCTGTTCTGTGGTCAGTTGGGTTCAGGCACTCTCTGCAGTCTTAAGGCTGCATAAAAATAAGCTTTAGTGGCAAACACTGGTCAGAGAAAGTACTTCAGTCACAGAACTTTTCTCTGTTGTGTGCTACCCTATGCAATTTAATTGGAATGTATCCTTTCTTAGGATATTTTAGCAAAATAGATTGGATTGCTGAACTCTTGAAAAAGAATCAGTATCTTGTTTTTGCAAATTGATGCTTCTAGAAGGATGACATACCTTGATGTTTGCTACAGATATTATATACTTTTCAGGTCCTGAAAGCTATACAAGATAGCAAATCACTAGTCATTTACAAAGACCAAAAAAGCAGTTCTGTGTTAAAACAGGGGACTGGATCCAATTGGGTAAATTTTTTTATTTTACAGTTTTATTTTAACTATTTACACTGTATGAAATTGAGAGAATTAAGTATGTTTTCATGACTTCTCACATGCAGTAGGTAATATGCCACTTTATATTTACATTTTATCTTTTTTAATCTGGCTGTCTGCTGAAATGTGTATAACTTTCAGACTGTTTAGTCTTGAGTTATGTATTTGGGGTACTTTGGACATCACCAAGTCAATGTGATTGTAATATTCTCTGCGCTGATCTAGCCAAAGCTCTTGCTAAATTGAGCTCAGCAGGAGCAAGTCCAGTGACCTCATAAATAGTGGAAATGATTGCAAATCAGGATTCGTATATGTTCTTCTCTCGGTGGGTAACCATATCCCTGACAAAGGAAGCAATTGTCTCTATCAAATTTCTGTTTGCCCTTTCCTTCAGATATGTTTGAAGATAATATGGAGAGGGAGATCTTGCAGTGTCTGACAGAACTGCTACCAGAAATTTAAAATAAACTTCCTGTATCTAACAGTACTACTTAGAGATGTATGTTTCAAACACTACCCCTACTGCAAAGAACTTGAGGCATGGTGTGTTATAGCTCCGTAGCTGTGTTTGGCACTTTTTGACATGTGTACTTGTTTCCCTAAATGACCTTTTTATTTTATTAGAAATAAGATTTAACTTTATTTTTCCTTACTATTCTGTAATCTGAATTCTTGTTGGTTTTCATAGTTTCATATTAAAACCGTAGATATTCATCTGAATTTTTCTTTCATTCTATACAGTTCTCATTGTTCAGGTGGGTCCTTTCTGTTCCAGTCTGCTGAAAGTTGAAAGTAATTAGTCTTTTAGTATTAATAGTACGTGTATTAAGAATTCTTGCCTCAGCTTCTGCACGTTGCTTCATTAAGCTTGTAAAACTGGAATGCAATTCTTAGTATTCTCTTCCGTTTTGCCTCAATGAGAATGTAGCTAAATGTAAGTTGTTAGGATTATAAACACACTAAGCTTCTTCATAAAAGTAAGAATACATGTAGCCTCATATTCTGGCTGTCGTAGTGCACAGTAATACATCCTTAGGTAAAGCCTAGAGAGATACTTTACCCAGTAGACTTTCTCTTCTTTTGACATTGGCTTTGGGCTTCCTGAGAAAGTAGTTGCACCTGAGCCTGGTAGAGCAGAAACTGCTTTCACTCTGGAGACATTACTTGGCCATCGTCATTGGAGCCAAGAGGGAAGCAACCAAGGGCAAGACTCTGTTGATGAGAGGGTGTAATATTACAAATTCAGGCATTTTAGTAATGCAGAGGCAGTAGAGAAGAAGACTGAAAGATGCTGGTGAAATGAAGTATGACCATATCACCTGCATTACAAAACCAACCTTCCACTTTGGTATTTTATGGCTACAGCTTTGACTTCACAAGTCCCTTTGTTTATCTTTGGTACCTTGTCTATGTAAGAAGGGGGTCAATCAGCCATTTGCCCAGCTGTCAGTGTTGTATCTGTTCTTCACCTCTCTGCTGCTTCTTACCTTGTTTTGAATTAAGGTTAGAATTTCCATGTTTATCTGAACTGTATTTATTGACTTTTTGCCCCAGCTTTTTCTGCTGTGAAGTGTTATAAGCCATCTTGAAGTCCAAATACATTATGTCTGTTACCCTATCCCATCAGTTCTTATTGCGACTTTTTCACAGAAATTAATCAGATTTGTTCAGCATGACCTACTGTCTCATGAGTTCCTGTTGTACCTCTCTGTTTGCATGTGTCCCTTTATCATTTATGTCACTTACGTCCCTGTTGTAATGACTGCTTCCAATGTACAAACCAATTTTCTTTCACTGTTAGTCACCTTTGCTTCCCTTCTGTTTTCTGTACTGCTGCTAATGCTTTTTTTCTCTGCTTCACTGATTTTAATATTTACCACTGCTCCATCTTTGTTACTTATTCCAGTCCAAGTCCAGCATATATTAAGGGAATAGGATGTGAGTTGGTTCTGAACATGTTGGTCCCTGTTTTTTAAAGCAGGAAGAATTCAATCTCTATATATAACACATCTGATCTATCAAAAATGCTTAGAATATGAACATCCTCAGACCTTGGTGTACTCGATTCACTTTGGTTCCCTTGCCCCAAGGAGGCAGGCAGTATTTATATCTATATAAATCAAGATTGCTTCTCTTAATTCTAGTGAGTATTTGTGGTACTGTTTTTCCATCATCTGTTCTTGTTTTGTGGTGCATGAGTACTTAGGAAAGATTTTGGTTAAGAGTTAGAAATGACTGAGCAGGTTTGTTTTAATCTAGGAGTTCTTTTCATTTGGGGAGGCAGGGATAATGGGGAGAGAAGTGCACAGGAAACCTACTTCTCTGTAGTTATGTTCAAACACTGGCTGTTTATCTTATGCTTCTGTCATTTTTTGCCTACTAATTTAGTAGCATTACATGAATAAGAAATTATTTGAAAAAAATGGCCATAATGATGACCCTTATGAAGGAAATCCTACTCATTTCTTCCATTGCCTGCACCAGTATTTGCTAGACAAAGTAAGACAGAATTGAAAAGTTACTATTTTGTGCTACTGAGTTCTAAATATAGATGCAATTTGACAGTAATTGCCCATTTATTTGTGCCTTCAGTTGTGATGCTTTGTTGTTCATTTATATATGTTTAGTTTGTAGGAAGATGCATTTAGCAGGAAATTAGTCATCCTCTGCTCTCAGAGTTTGTTTGTAGTATATTCATCAAAAACTACTGTGGAGTGGATGGATAACAGAGAGATGTGACATCTAGGGTACTTCTCCCTCTAAGGCATTGGCTGATCATTTAAAAACTTCCCTAATATGAAAATGATCAATGGTAACATGCAGTTTTCAGAACCTGTCAAATCAGAACATTTACTGTAGAGCTCATATGGGAACTCCATAGAAGCCAAAATGGATTGTGGACAAGCTGCTCTGTTTGTGAAGCCCTTTTCTCTTTTTACACAAAAAAGGAAAAAGGAGAAAAAAAAGGGGAGGGGGAGGCAAGGGAGGGCAAAGTGAGTGAATACAAGCCTATGATAGAATTGATTACAATCTGGATAGGAGCAACAGAGAATTCCTTTTGAAAAAAAAAAAAACCAACAAGATTTTGATTTTTCTCTATACTTAAGAGAGAGATAGAATGATCTTTGCCATAGTTATACAAAAGTAAAGTAAAGAATAGTGATGTAGCTCTGTTTTTAATGTTCTGTCTAGCAAGGCCTTTGCATAGTGGTTGTATGGGTTCATAGACTTATTTTTCTCTGACGGCTTTATTTGTCCCACTAGCTTCCATTCAGAAGAATTCAATTTATTTCACTTCTTCCAACTGCGAGGTAATTTAAAAATAAAATAGAGTTAAAAATAAATGATACTCCCAATGATTCCACATTTTAAAACTTAGCATTTTTTTCTGATTGATGGGTAAATAGGATAATATGTGTTTCTGCATTTGGAATTTTTCTGCCTTACTTGAATATTTTATTAGAGCGGACAGTCTCAGAGTGAAAAAAGTGACTCCCCTAATGTTTCTGTACCACAGATACTAGGGTTCAGACTTTTAAGCAAGTAGAATAGATATAGATTTTCAGATTGTAGTAATAAATCTAGAAGGACGAGTTGTTTGTTATCCTCTCAAAATAGGACAAGTAGTCCTACAAGAAAAGTGCAATTGAAGTTGACAGATGAGAGGAGGTGATGAGAAATGGTTTAGAGGAGGTTCCTGTGGCCACAGATTCTACAGGAATATGTGCAGAACTGGGGAGTTAACTGCAAAAGATTTTGCCTCAAAAACATGTCTAATTCCATTTTTTTAAACTCTTCCAGTGGAGGTGAAACTGTCTTGTATCTGTGTATTATTTAACCCCAGGAGGGTTTCGTAATGGACATCAGAATAAATGAGTTGTGACAGACTTCCAGAAGTCTGCAGTAGCTGTTCACACTTGGGGAGCTAGTGGCCATCACAACTGCAGTGAGTTTCATATATTTCTTTTCAGGTGTCTAAGATGTATTTAGTGCCAGTGATGAGGTTGGATCATTGTGCAGACTTCTTGCACTTGAAAAAAACAATCCTCTCCTTTTAATTTATCACTTTTCACTTTAGACATGATTGGAATATTTGACAGTGGAAAAAATATTTTTTAGAAGTCACACTCTGCAGCCCAGAATCCACTGGACAGATTAGATAAACTGCAAATATATATTGTATCTGCTTAGTTGTCATCTTCAAATTGATTTTATTATGGAAGTTTTGCAAAGTGTAAGTCATTTCAAGACTTCTTTCTCCATTTTCTGGTTATGCTAATTTCTTTCTTTGAGATGCTTATTATATTTCTTCTCACCTTTTCATAAATACTGTATGCATGTTGATATTCATCTGGTATTTGGTGATTTGGCATATGGATTGGTCCTTTTTGATGTTCTGTTTTTATCACATCTTACCAAAAAAGCTGAGCTTTTTGCCAAGTATTGCCTAATTCTGGACTCTAGGTTTTTAGATCAACTGGTAATAGTAGGTGTTTTCCTTTCTTTTGCAGTGTTTTTCATTCTCTTACATATATTTTTTTTCTTCATTGTCCTTCAGTGGTTAGTTCAATAAGCAACAGTAGCGTCGTCTTTTCCATGTAGTTGTCATTTCTGTTTCCAAGGAACAATTTCTTTACAATTTTAGAAGCGTTTCTGAGTTGCTGTAGTGTGGTGGTACTGTTTAAGATCTCATTCTTTAGAACTCAGGTGCCTGTGAATTTTATAATTCCATACCCTGCGTAGCAATTACCATGATATTCCTATCCCAAGATCTGTGTCCCACTGCAATTGCAAATAATTAAGTTGCTGTAATTCTTTTTCATTGGTTGCTAAAATAGTTGTTGATATTGTGGTGTCAGGTCATCTTTCAAGTTAAATGTGATTTAGAGACTACTTCAGGGAAGGACAGTGCTTTTATACAGATGTTCAAGACAGTCTTTCTTTTAAGTGTTTTATTTGAGCACTCTCTCCTGTAATAGGTAACGGCCCTTATTCTTCCTGCAACTTTTTTTTGTCATGCTCTTATATGGTTTTCTCCACCAGATTTCCTGCTTTCCTTTTTTTCCCTGCCCTTCAGGGCTGTCTTTCATTCTTTTCAGTATCAGGTCTCTTCCAAGAAGCTGGTGGATTCTATACCTGAAAAAGACAGTGCAACTTGTATTTAAAGGCTAAGGGACAAAATGCATTGTGGACATGAACTCTGAAAAAATTCTGGAAGACATTACATGCTGGTCTATCTGCTGCATTTTGATGCGCTATCAATGTCAGGTTTCTCAAAACAGTTACTGATGGGTGCCTGTCAGCAAATTACACTTGAACTGCACAGTAATATGTGGAAAGTTAGTCACTTATCCTTTTTATCCAGAATCTGAAATTAGTATGCAAGTCTGGAATTATCCTCTCAAAGATGAGTTCAATTCTGCAGCTGACACCTTTCAGCTCAGTAACAACTTCTTTTTTTTCTGCAGAGCTAACACAGTATTAGTTTCATGTGACAGGGCCTGCTTAATATGCAGTAGAGAAACAGAACTACAAAGAATGTAAGATACAGTAAGAATATTAAATATTTATTTTTCACGATTGGAGCATATTTTTCCTGTGATCAGTTGTTCACATTAGCTTTA
Source organism: Trogon surrucura (assembly GCA_020746105.1). Classification (NCBI taxonomy): domain Eukaryota; kingdom Metazoa; phylum Chordata; class Aves; order Trogoniformes; family Trogonidae; genus Trogon; species Trogon surrucura. Next base: position 69,201 of record CM036640.1, read on the forward strand.
AACTGCCACTCCTATTTAGACAACAAAGACTTAAAGGAACATAACAAAAATAAATTTCCTTAAAGCTTCAATCCTTGAACGAAGTGGTAATGCCTAATACGAGTTCCTTCCCTCAGTTGTTGAATGTTTTGGTATGAAACCTTTTGCGCTGCCACCACCTCTGTGCTGTTGGGGTACCCAAAGTTGTTTTTGTTGGTGCTGTGGCTGTCAGTAGCAGGCTTCCCGTGGAGCGGTGGCTTACAGCCATGGCTGTGTCACCAAGCATGGTCTGGTTTGGCCCACTGGTCAATGAATGCTTTCTGTGTCGATCACAATTCAGGAACATCGGTAAAGATGTGTGAGTGGGAACCCTGTGTGAGTTTGGCATTTCTGGCATGCAGGAGGGCAACCTGGATGTGTGTTTCAACTCAGCTGTTTTTTTACAAGGGTTTACAGACTTGAAAGTGGTCATTACTCATGCATGTCAACACCAATGAGCTGGCAGTCAATTTGTGCTGCTTCAAGGTGCTGATTATGAGTAAATACCAAACATTGCCAGTAACTATAATTAGTTTTTGCACAATAATAAGTAAAGAAGACCTTTAATTTCTAAGGTGTGCAATAATTTAATTTTGTTCATGCAAATCAGGCTTTCTGGAGCCAATAACTGGTGAGATGGGGGGGGAAGTTACATGTTCCTCAGGGACTGGCTGGGCATCAGTCTGCTGGCATTGAGTGATTGCTTTTGCATCACTCATTGGTTGTTTCATTTTGTGGTTGTTCTTCTTTACCCCGTCCTGCCTGGGGTGGGGGAATGAACAAGCAACTGGCTCAGGAGCTTACCTGCCAGCTGGGAGCAGCCAACTGCCCAGCATCTTCTGATTTCCATTCTTGGACCTGTTGTGACATTGAGAAGCAACATGTGGCTATCTTTGCCTAGTCATGAGCCGTCTATATGAGAATGAAATGGAACTGGCATCTTAATATTTTTATTCTCTAATTTCACTCCTAATTGCTGAGATTCAAACTAAGCAAGAAATGAGATGATGACTGTCCACCTCTGTGTTAACATGAAGTAAAGTCAGATGTTTGTTGTTAACAGCCCGAGAATTATTCCACAGATAGAATGTTTAAATGAGATGTTTAAGCTCAGAAAAGGTTGCTATCATAGAGCACAAATGGTGCTTTTATTTCTTCATGTGGCTCTAATAGCCAAGCATGAGTGTCCAGTTAGCGTAAGGAAGAGCCATGAGAATGTGGGGTACTGCTTAGATGAGTAAAGGTTGTACCAGATTTAGTTTTAGGTCTGAACACTTCTACATTTAGGTGTATTTAGTACTTGACTGTACTATCTGATTGAGTTGCATGGAGTGCAGGACTATATTTACTTGAGATCTTTATAAAATGCATCCAACTTATCCAACCTTGTTTAAATTATTAATGTAAAGTGTATTAACTTTTCTTGAGATAGTAATAAGTGTGTTCTGCAGTGGTATTATTTCTTGCTAGGCTACAGCAGCTCAGGCAGCGTGGAGGGATAGTGCTGAGGAAGGGGTTTTGCTGCTGAGCTCACAGCGGTTCAGAATTTCGTGCAAGGAAGGCAGCAGAGAGCTTGCTTGCAAGGCCGAGCACTTGCCCGGGCTTTCACGGGAAGCACGCTAACGAAATGTGTAACTAATAGACAAACTAATTCTGCCTTTTAGCTTTAAACAGAAGGGTAATTATATTTTTGTGGATGCTCACAGGACGCTAGTGTAAAACTCGTCACTGGGTGTCACTGTTACACCACAGGAATCTGGGTGAAAGTGGCTTTCCCTGACCTCGAATTACAAAGGTCTGAAAGGCAGGTGTTAAGCTCAAGTGGCAGAGGCAGTAGGTGTGACTGTGGAACCTATTATGCTGGAAGAATACGCTAAATGGGCGTTTGCATAGTCTGCCTGCAGTGCTCATGAACTTACTGATATTTCCTGATGTGCCCATATTTGAGCTCTGTGAATGAACAGAAGTAATATTTTTCTCTGTGCTGTTCCCGTTGTAGGGGGTGGTGGAGAGCTGTTCCTCTTCTTTGTATGGATCAGTATTCAAAAGAATCTAAACAACATTCAGACTGTACAAAGTAAAACGGAAAGAGATTGCTAGAGGACATCTCACCCATTCCTCTGCCCTGAGTAGGTCAATTATTTCTTAAACTGTTCCTGGCTAGTGTCTTTTTTTAAATGGCTCTTGTGATCAGTGCTCTTGGCAATCTCCTCCAGTACTTAATCACTCTTCTCACAGAGTTTTTTTTAGTAACAAACCTTGATATCCTTTCCTGGCATTTAGTTATTATGTCTTGTTCCACCCAGCAGGAATTGAGAATTAAATCTCCCTTTCCACTTTGCTTCACACTCTTAGGGGGTTGTATTTTGGGTTTTGGAGACGTTTTGAACTGTTGTTTAAGCTAACGATCAAATAAGTATGTGCATCAGGGGTGCATGGGAGTTTACAAGATTAGCCATGACACCTTCACAAGCAAAATAATATACCACAGTTCTTATAAAGTAAGAACAAGGCCCGCTATTAAAATGGTGTATTTCATTAAGGGATGGGGGAGGGGAGAATGAAAGCAATTTGAAAGTGTTTCTTTAAAAACTGTGTCTGGTGATTCAAGCTTTACTGGATATTTTCATCATTTTTAATCAGACAGGACAACGCCCCCTATGGTTTTACATATTTAGCTCTACTTTTCATCTTTTGTTTCTGATAGGGGTGGTTTTTCTGTAATGTAGTATATCACATTTTGGGAGAAGGACGAAGGAAGATTTCTTCAGCAATTGTGTAATACTAGAGCATTTGGTAATGTGAAGAGTGTCAGGATTTCATTCTGAGAGTCAGCAGGTGGAACAGCAGATCAGTTGACCTCCATAGTGTTTTTCTGGCCACTCAGTATGGGCACAGCAACTACATGTTGAGAATCCTTTGCATAGTGGAATGTATTATCATGTCTGTAGTCTTATCGAAGAAAGATTTCTTCGTTCTTTTAAACCTCACACCATCATTCATCTTGTTCTCTCCTGAGCAGGCTCACAGCTCTGCAGCTTGAAGTGTAGCACCAAAACCTGGATGTATTGATGTATTCTCCATCTAAGATTTCACTAGTGTTGGATAGGGAGGTATTTTCCTGTCATATAAACAATATTCCTATATATGCCGTGAGTATGATTTTCTTTGATTAATTGCTTTGAATGGTGAATTTTTAACAGCATGTCACTTAAGGTTTAGCTTGTGATCTGTGTCATCCCCAAGATTCTTTTTCTACCTAATTTGCCGTTTCATTTTTAGCACAGTTGATTATATTTGCCCAGAAATAACTTAGTGCATTTATTTTTCTTGAATTGTGTGTGTCTCTTTTAATCCATTTCTACAGTTTAAGATAAATGTAGGCAACAATACTGATCACTCAAGTGCTTGCAGCCCCTACTGCTCGAAGTGATTTGAAAATTAAGTTATAGTCTATTCCTTTACCTAGGCCAGTCATGAAAATACTGAAAATTGAAAATCCCTCCCAGGCTTCTGTGGATAACCTGGCAGTAAGCTACTGGAAACTGCTAGACCTGCGATTTTCAACCTGGTTTGCACCCTGTTTTTGCAGCATGTGTATTATGTGAAGCAAAAAACTTGCTTGTACCAAAGCATGAGACTCCTGCCTTTCTCTTCTGTCCCTAAGGCTTAATAGTTCAACCTGGAATAACTCTTAGTCACCTCTTAATAACTTTCATTTTCTTCCAAGTACATAAAGCTAGATTATTTTCCCAGTTTCCTTCTGGATATTTTGAACTAGAATTATGGCAGTGGTATATTAAGTCTTGGCTACTTATTTTCTCCCTTTTTAAAGATAGGGTGTTTTTCCCTTTTTTTTTTAGTTTTCGAGAACCGTAACCATCTTGATGAGAAATCATAGATACTTGCTAGTGGCTCTGAGGGTACTTGAAATGCTTTAGTACCTGCAACGTACTACATAGACTATACCACCTATGTAATAAATAGAAACACAGATTTAACCAAATGCTTATATCGCCCCTAACTGAAATTTTATGCTTGTTTCAAAATTAAATGAGCCCATGATAGCTCTCCAAGACAAATTCTTTACTTAAACTGGCATGAGAATAATATCCAAGTCTTTATTATAATTTTCACCTTTATTTGCCTGTAATTTGAGTATTTCCATTCTTATTACTATTAGAAGCAGGGAGACTGCAAAGAAAGGACAAGAATGTTTTTTGAGGTAGCTGGGGAATTTAAACCACTAGAAAAGAAAAATGTTAACATTTGAACATTCAACAGTTTCTGGGTATCGAGTTTTGTGCTAAGAGGTCAAACCTGCTTAGTTTAATCGCTGAGGTCGTAATGCGTTTAGTAACATCTTCCCTTTTCCCTAAGGTCAGTGTAGCAAGATATTTGCAGGTCATCTGCTGGAACTGTGTATCTTGGACAGGACTGATGAGGCCAGTGCTGTGATGGTCAGCTAATTGCCCATAACACTTGTTGAAAACCTTCTATTTAATTAAATGCCATATTTTTTGTTGCTATAAATGGACACAAGCTTGTGTTTCTTTCTTGTTAATCATACTACATTTATCAGCACTGGTTGACTCTATGCTCTTGAGATTTTCCTAGTTTATTGAAGGAAAATTTAGATTATTTTCTCAGAAAAGGGGACTAGTACTGGCATTCTTGTCAGTTACGTTGACAGCTGATGCTCTTTATTCACAAGCATATTAACTTGACCTCATTAGTTTTTGCATCCAACTCCTTAAACACAGAAGATGATATTTCAGTAGGAGCCAATCATGTTAATTACATCTGATCAGTTTGCATATTCATAAGCTATTGCCTGTTTTTTGGACAGCAAAAATAAATGCAATATCTTTTCAATAATTTTAAGTGGGTCACTTTGAGGACTGTATCTCTTTTAAATAAATTATCATATTGTTAAGGGCCATGGGCAAATGCTTTTTATTAGTAATGTGATGGGTTGGGTTTTGCTTTGTTTTTTAAGGACAGCAATATTTGTTTGTGAAATCACTAACAGCCTACCATTTTAAAGATATTTTTATGTGGAAATGCTGTAATTAGCAATTTGAGATCCCCAAACTGCACAGAAAGCAATTTACATAAGGGATATACTCATATGGTGTTTAAAACGATTGTAACAGCAGTACCTAAGTTTGAGTTTTGTTGGTCTCTGCCAGTGTTTCCTAGTATCTCTTAATGGTATCGCTTGCATGCGTTTTTTGGAATGACAGTGGTGTTTATGTGGCAAGTGAAAGGCCTGTGTAACACATTTTAGAAAAATATTATTTCAGCACTTGGGTTAGACTTGAGGTATTCTGCACTCCTGATTTTATCATGAGGCCTTCTGTTGTCCAGGACACATTTGTTTAAATACAGCAGGGTTTAAATCTGGCTCTTACCAGTTTGCAATTTTTGTGTGTTCTGTCATTTTCCACTCTGAGATTGTACAAAACTCCTTCCAGGATCAGATGTGCACTGAAATTCTTCACACAGATTTCCAGAGGGTTTTCAGTTAATGTAAAAAAAAAAATTTATAGTGGTTAGTTTTAGCTCTTGGGTCTGATCTGTGAATTGAAAATTGATCTTGCAGTATGAAGTAAATTTTCATATTGTTACCTGGATTAAAAGAAGATTTCTATGCCGAAACCTTTTTGATTTTGTACTACACTACCATATGTGCAGTATGCTTCAGAATTATAAGAAATAGTCTCGGTAAATCCTAACATACCTAAATGTTCACAAGCTCATTTACCTCTGGGAGATAGTGCCCTCCTTCTGTGTGTGCACACTTAGTCTGTCTCAAATGGGAGATACAGACATGAGTTTCTGAGAACCTCAGAATCTGATCAGCCACCAAATGCAGTGGATAACAATGGATATAACTCCCTGATAATTTTCCAATACTGTTCCTTTTTTTTTTTTTTTTTTTTTTTTTGTGGACAATTGTCCGAAAAACACCACTGCAAAAAGAGAGCTCCCTGCATTGCCTTTTCATTTGTCAGTTGAGAAGGAAGAGCTTTGTAACTGTTACATAAGAGATCCTGACTGGTCTATATTTTGAAATTTTAAGGGTTTGTAGCACAAGTAGGTCCCAGTCTCTTTTGTCCCAAGAAGAAATCACAGATGCAAGAGCAGATTTCAGTTCAGCATTTTGTGAACTATAGGGTGACTGATGCAGCTGAAAGTATTTGGTTTCAAAAATATTTGGGTATCATAAATGTCTGTGCTCGTATCACTTCCATATTTTATTTAATGACAACTCAGGTGGTATGACTAAAAAGTAATTATCTGTTTTTTCTGTAGAAAGGGTTAAGGATTTTGTAAGGATAGAAACAATAAGATGAATACATCTAGCATGATGCTGATCTGAATCGTGGTACAACTTGATGTTTTCCTTTGACTCCCACCTTTACCATCTTAATTAATTTTTTCAATGTTTTAGTGTTACAGTTACATATTGACTCTATGTAATCTCAAAAAATAAGACAATATTGTTACTCTTAATTTATTGTGTTTCACATAAAGACATAAACTTTTTGCTTTATGTAAATCAATATTCAATTATGGTAGAGAATTATATAGAAAAGCTGAATGTACCTGTCGTAAGGAGTTAAGGAATTTTACTCTGAATATTACTTACCATAAAACAGAAAAATTATTCAGTGGTGATTTGTTAGCATAGACAGATTATTGTTATTCATACAGAAAGGAATACTTTGTGCAGAGGAAAAATGACATTTGCAGTTAGTGATACTTTGCATGTACTTTGAAATGCTGTTGCAAACCGTTATTAATACTGTCAATTTGCTTTATTTTGTGTAGTATGCAGACCTGTGGCCACTGCCCCAAAAAGCTCACCATTAAATACATGTGGGAAAAAAACCCAAGAAACCCCAAACCAATCAATCACGTAAATTTGAAAGCCAAGACAAAGACCCAAACCTGACAGGTTAGGCTGAAGCCAAATCTGGTTAAGTATTGTGATGAGTTCCTACTCTGTTTCCTGACTCCCTCGTCACAAAATAGCTTGTGCCATGTTCGTGCTATCTGGAATTTAGTGTGGATAGTATGGTCATGTCTGCTACTTATAAAATCTAAGCTCAGTTGGGGGAGGGTGTTGAGGGGTTTTTTTTTTGTTTACTCTGATCCCACTAACTGCTGTTCTATAGCTCTGCAAAGTGTGTTTTGCCATCACTTACTGGAATATCTGACCAAGTGCTGCTTGGTACCTATGTGTAGAAGGGGGGGTGTGAATATAATTATAAAAGAGTCAAACTTGACAGTTTCAGCGTGGGGGCTTTTAAACAACATTGGAATGTTTACGTAACTGCTCGAAAGAGGCTTTTTCTCTCTACCTGTTTACACTTTCTACTTTTGAAATCTTGAAGCAATCAGCCCTTGGAGAGCCCTTAGCCAGCACTCGCAGCCCTTGATTGCTGAGGAGAAAAGCCCTGTTAGTGAATCATTAGGAAAACATTCCATAACAAACTGGTCTTTTAATGAGGGTCACCACTGTCTTTGCAGCGCTAGAAGGAAAGGGACCGGAGAGAGATGCTGTTATATTGTAAAGCTGTTTGAGAGGCACAATAGTGGAGAAAGGACCCAGACACCGAGCCTTTGTGTGCAAATTTCCCACCAGAGAGAAGCAACTTTTTTTTTTTTTTTTTTTTTTTCAATTTAATTAAGTGGGTTTGGAGTCCAGCACTGGCCTAACAAGCACTTCTTCATGAATGAAGGATTTGTCTCTGGCAGTGAGGCAAGGCTCGGAACAATGTCGACAGCAATTACTGCCGGCTATGGCCATTCCAACTGCTCACACAAACGAGAGGGTGCTGAGAAGGCAATGTAGCATATAAGGCTGGCAGGAATGTTTTGGGGATTGCCTTTGCCTATCTTAGAGCAAACTTGTCATCCGTGCACCCAAGACTTTAACCGAAGTTAAGCCTCTCAGGGGAAGGATTTGTCTAAAGATGCTAATGCAATCAGAGAGCTTTATGGTAGACATGACACCAGTTGATATGAGTGATCTGGTAGGAATCTCTGTTACAAGAAGAGGTGATGTTGGTTTGGGTGAGGTAATTATTCAAGAAGCTACGGTGATTTCACTTAAAGTGAATGAGCTGCATCTTTGATGGTTATTGCAATCCCCTTTATGAATCCACTGATCTTTCTCAATTTTTTGGCCTGTTTGAATGGAGTTTAATGGAGACCTAATGGATATTTTCTCTATAGTTTGCTTTACTTTGCTTTGCTTTTGTTGGGGACCCATTGCTTGTCTTTGACTTTCTCATTGGAAGACTGAACTCTCTAGCATTGAGGTGAATTTTTTATTTGCTAAATAGTTTAAAACAAATAGCAAACCTGTAATTTCTTGTGTTAGGGGAAAAACATGTGCAGCAACAGGAATCCTGTGGCTCCTATGTGGTCTGTTTGCGGCCTGTGCCCTGAGAACACCTAGTCTGCTGGTTTTGCTAACTACATCCTGAGAAGAAGTTACCTTGCAACTGATATTCTCTAGAAAGTAATGTATTTTCTGGCATAATCAGCATGAAAATATGACGTGACTTGAAATTTGTGATGGCATGGTCACTGCTTAGCGGCCAGCGTGTGCCTCGCTTACACGTACAGTTCACAGTGTGTAGAATCTGTGTATGCACTGCTCAGGCTAATTGAATTTAGTAAAGACACATCCATGTAATAGCAAAAGATTAAACTTCTGACAAATTTGAACAAGAGATTAAAAGGGTAGGGAGCACAGTTTATTAAAGCAAGCATGGTGAATTATGAACTAATGAGTTATGATTTCTGATGATATTTGAACTCAAATATATAGCTGTATCCCAACTAATTTTCAGAATCCATAAAATTATTTCTTTTACAGCCTTTGAACATGTGTTGCTTAATTTTATGTTATTCTTTCTGTTTTCTTGGAGAGGACTCCTCTGAATGCCTTAGAGGTACTCCAGATTCTTTTTGACAACTCCTTAAGGAAGACAGATCTAGCCTGGTGATTCCACTCTGATCTTTTACTCCTATAATGTGTATCTCTGAGAAGGAGATAATGGACAATCATATAAGGAAATCCCTGATTATGTCTTGATTGAGCTTGTGTGAGCACTAGACATCTAGTGTTGTCATGGTTTCCAAGCCATTTAGCATATGACATTTTTTGCATAGACAAGATGTTAGATAGTCATCCAAAAAAAATGTAATTTGGGTTATGTGTAAACCCTCTTTGAATGTCAGATCAGGTTTCCCTTTGTAGAAAATCAATAACTAGTTTTCATCTTAGAAGCTATAAAACCTGTATTGTCTTCCATAAAATTTGCAAAGCAGAGGACTTGCTGTTAAGAAAAAAAATGTACTGTTCAACACAAGAAGCAGATCAGCAGTTTTTAGCTGTATGTATTGGTAAACAATTCCAGATTTTCTCAGCTTTAAGTCACCATATCAATAATGAATTGCAATTTAAAAAAAATATTAAAAAGCCCATTACTCTGGGATCAGTAAAAGTGTGCTGAAAATTCACAACCTCAATACCTCAACCCAGGCTGAACTGTCAACAAAGCATAGAATCACAGAATAATATATGTGGGAAAGGATGTCTGAAGGTTAGCAGGTCCAGCCCACTGCACTTGAGATGGTCCAACGTAGATCAGGCTGATGAAGGGCCTTGTCCAGCTGAGCTTTGAATTTCCCCATGGAGGAACTGTAGGGACAGTACAATACAATATTCGACCTATGGATATAGATGTCTTTCAACATGAAATGTGCAAGGTGCTTGTTGCTCTACAATCTCTGTGTATATTGAGCAACTGGGTTCATGTGTGTTGTAGTTTACTTGGACTGGTATGTCTTGATGCTTTGGGACATTTGAGGGTTGTGTATACAGGATCACCAAAACAAGTAAGTGGGAGCTCTGCATGAAGACTGATGCCTATCTGTAGCTAAATGAAAGTGGAGGAAAGGGGAGGGCAGTTTGAAACTGGCATTTTTACTAGGTTGGGGCAAGGGGGGAAACAACCACCCCACATGAAAGAACTGCGTCTGTTATATTCCTGTTGTTTGCTTTCTTTAAATGTACTTAATAATTTTAATTGTACTTACCTGCAAGGACACAGCTTGTTTGAGCATGGCAACCTTGTTCATTCTGATTATCTCCTGAAATGGGTCTTTGGTCAATTGTTTTTTGTTTTGTGACAGGATGGTGTATGTCTAAACATGACAGGTCTTGCCACCTCATCGCAGCTCTTGCCACTACCTAAAGCACCATCATACTTGTGTGTTTTGGTTTATTTTGACAGACCTACACCTATTCAAAGGATAGAAGTACTGGGTAAAGGAGAAAATGTAGGTACAGAACATAAAAGATCATACCGTATTTTGCTCGCATCACAGTGATTTTGTCTTATTGGCAATGCCACTGCCTAATTTTTCATTGTGCTGCTTTTCCACAGGCCATACAAAGAAGGTTTAAAGGGAGAAAATATCAGACAGATATTTGTTTTTCCTTAACACCTTCTAGAATCTTCATCCCTAGAACTCCATGTATACAGAGATCGTAAGTGCCAGATGAGTGTCTACCTGGCATGCTGGGGTGTCTAAAATACTGTGTCCTCTGTGGAGCAAACTTTCTGTTCCTGTGCAGGACAGTGTTTCCCCACCTGTTTGCAGGGCTTTCCTGGGAATTAGGTAGCACCTTGCTCTATGGATTGTCTTTTCCAGTCTTTGGAAAAACCCAGAAGTCTCTTCCTTTGAATCTTAAGAAACTTAAGGTGAGATACTGAGGCGTTCTCAGTGTCCTGCTTCAGAGTATTGGTGAGCCCAGATAGTGGCATAGGTCTGCAAATAATTTTTTACTGATGGTGGGTTTTTTAGAGCCAGCAGAGGGAGCATAATAATAAAAATAATTGAACTTGCAGATCTTTCTACTAGTCTGTAGTTTAAGAATCTAAAAACATTCTTCAGATCCATTTTACTGGTAAGTGAAGTGTGTGGCAAGGTGAGGGAGCATAAGTACAGGAAGCAAAAAGGCAAAGACACAGCTAAATTTCAAACCAAGAAATAGTGTTCCTTGTTTTCTGTAGTTGCCATTGAGAATACACAAATGACATTTTGAGCTAGAGTACTAGATAATCTAATGCAGCTGCTCAAGTAATTCAGTAGCCTGTAGGATTTTTGTTAAATCACAACAGAAATGCAATTCTTAGTGACTTAAAAACATGCCTTACTCATTTACTCATTTAATGTGGCTCTCACTAGGTGCGAGGAGAATGAGAGAGATAACACGTACATCCTTTGTTAGGAGGAGATCAATTATACACAAGCATAGTGAAGATTTTGAGTCTGACTGTTTCTACTGGATCTGTTCCTGTGGTACCAAAACTTTTCTTAAAACAGTGATTATTGCCAGTGATTATTGCGTTTGAGTGACTCGTTAACTGGGCACTACAGCAATGCATAGGGGTAATAGTAATGAGAAAAGAATGTATAAAGCGATGGGATTGGTCCTCATGTTTTGCTCTTCATCAGTCTCATCTGTTTCATCTGTTTTAGTCCCTTACACTATAACCCTTTTTTTTTTAAATTATTTTTTTCAGTATTTCCTTGTGCAGCCCACAGCAGCAGGGCTATTGACATGGTCGATAGAATTGCTAATAGTTTTCACGATGTTAAGGTGCCATCCAGCAATGGACCATGCATCTTTTCTTGTGACTAAGTACTCTCAAGTTTGCAAATATTCATGATGTTTTGCAAATGGTTATACCTTCTCCTGCTCATCTGATGATGTTTGATATATCCATTGGGGGCAGCACCACAAAGCATCATTATCAGCTGAGCAATGAAAGTTTGTAATGTCCCCTTGGACACGATAGGGACTCTGGTTATGAGTATGTCATTTAGACCAGGTTTGATTACTTAAGTTTTCCCTAGCAAAGTCAGTGTTACGGAAGTAGAAAGGCAGTCCATTAGTTAGATTCTGGTCTTTTCATCTAGATCCAAAATTAACTGGAGTTAACTGAAGATCCACACTTAAAACTGCTTGTGTTGACCAAATCACATTAGTGGGTTGGCTCAACAGTTTGAAATTCAGCTGCTGCTACCTTCTGGAACAGGCCCACTGCCATTCTCTAAGTGCACTGTAAAGCCTTCAATTGTGATTAATGGTCAATGTGTTGATTGCTTTAATCCAGCATGTCAGTTATGTGCCTCTGTAACACCTTCTTTCTACTGTCAAGCTTGTTGGGATCTGTGTGACTGGGAAGGAGCCTGAGGCATTTGGCTTTTTAGCTGTGAAGACAGGATTTGCAAATTAAAAGGAAGAATGCTAATCACTTAATGTCCTTGTTTGTTCCTTTAAACTTTGTGGACTAGACAGTTAATCAATTATTTGAAATGATGATTCCTACAATGCTCACATATGAACAGCAGCACCGTAAGAAAAATCAGTGGGCAATCTCATAATAAGATTGTGAAGTGGGTAATAATTTCATTTCTTACACGGTCTTGGCAACTGTAATACACTGGCAGTCTGTGTGCTGATGCTTATTTTAATTTAATCAAAATTCATAAGTAATATATTTGTGTTTTTGTCTGTCTGTAGGGTGCATAATTTATTCTGGGGCACATGTTAATGAGTAGTTAAACTGAAAAAACCCCAAACCAAAACCAACCCATAGAGCCTCTGGGAGAGGGTAGCTATGATTTACGTTCTTTGGTTTTTCTGGTTTTCTTGGAGGGATTCCGCTGCCTTCCTTTCCTATGTTGTTGGGTTTTTTCCATTTGACTTTCTTTTTCAGATCCAACGTACGTTTTCTTTCAGGTTGGGAGGGCACGAGCTGTGCAGAACCACCATCTGGCTTCATATTTTTCTTTTAAAAACCTGATTTGTTAAGGCTGTGTGCTTTACAACTGCTTTCATTTCTTTGTGGTGCGAATAGAGAAGTTCTGTGCTGCCAAATTGTTCCTGTAGGAGGTCTTCTGGCTTTGATCATGTGACATTAGGTACTGTATATACTTGAAATTGTGGGGAATTATCTTAGCAGCTCTATTTCTCTAATTTTCCTAAACAACCTTACTAATCATGGGTGAATATTATGGGTTCTGATAAAAGTAGTAGGATAGTCCAAAGAAATTAGTCATGTGTGTGAACTTCTGAAAATTATCCATTTCACCTGGGTTAAAACAACGCTGGCAACAGGATTTTTAAGTCACTGTGCACACAAGCAGGCAGTGAAGCAGCTGTTACAGTCCAGAGAGATCCAGTGGTTGGAAAAATTTGCCAGATCAGAAGAACACATTGTAGCTTTTCTTTCCCCGGATGCTCAGTGAGATAGTTGCACGACTTTTTTTTCCTGTCCCCTCCAAATCAGGTGCAGTTTGCAGCTGTCATGTACCTATGCAAGTGTATTATGATACCACGTCCTTCCATCTTCAGTATATGATACTAGACTGAATTTATTTTTTTATATAAGGGAATTACAGACACTGTAAAGACTGAGATACTCTATATTCTGGTACATCCAGTCCACCGGTCACTGTATTTGTACCGAGTGTCTTGGACAAAGGCACCAAATTCATATTACCAGCCCTTTGCTGAAAGAATTACCAAAAGGGAAGGCAACACCATGTGTCTCGTAGTTAAATGCATATTCTCTTATCAAGTACCTTCTTAAGAAAACCAGCAGTGATTACACACAAGCGGGGTGCAACAGGGATTGAGGGGGACAGAGTAGCAGATGTGGGCTGCTCAGAGTCCTGTCAGGAAGAAATGATTAATGAACACCAGCTCCAGCTGAGGCTAACCTTTGGAGAGCTGAGCAGGACATCTGCAGAACTGTCAGAGCTCTGACAAGGACAGAGCTGAACAACTAATTATTCCACCATCACTAAGGTGGGCTGTCAGTTTAATCCCAGCCATTCACTTAGGCAAGGACAGGGAAATTTCTCCTTTACATAGCACCAGTCTGTTGTGACCTTAACTATTTCAGTACCACTGAGGGGAACCATGGGGCAACACTGCATAGACAGGAGCTCCTGCAGACTGAGTTGGCGTAGGGTAATCAGACAACCTGTGTGGAGCCATTCTGCAAAGAGCTGTAGTAGCACTCTACTGAACATGATTTCAGAAAATGGTGAATACTAAGTTGGACGTTCTGCAGACACTCACTATTAGTCACTGATGTTGTCAAAGTTTTGTAGTGACAAGATCTGGTAATTGCTAACACATTCTGACTCGACCACACTCAGCTGTGTGTGTCCTCCACAAGGCTGAGTATTGTTGCAGGATGGTTGACAGACCCAGTCCAGAGACGTGTTGTTGGCATTTCAGTTGGCTGTGGGCGAGCCAGAGCCAACACAGACTGGGAGGAGACCTTTTAGTGGAGGTTTAGCTGCAGACATGTGCCTGGTACACAGAAGACATCTGGGTCCTTGAGGAGGGACATGTTCCTTCACACAGCCTGCAGTGTAAGCAGGATTTTGGCAGTGGGACTGTGCTCCTATTCTGTGGGTTTTCCTAAGTAAGTTTTCCAGGGATCTTATCTCAAAATGGCTTTCTTTATCTTCCTTTCAGATCTTTCTTTGGCCCTGGGCAAAACTGAGAACTGGGGAAGCTGCAAGTACAGATTAGGAACCTGGAGCATGGCTACAAGCATATTACATGATATACACCGTTAACAAAATACTTCAGTGTTGTTACAGATCTCCTGAGTGCTGGGAAAAGAAAGCAAGTACTCTAAGGTAGTAACTAATTTTGTGGGTTTTGGTTCTGAGCAGAAGCTGTCATATTTTTTTCTGAAGTTTCTTAATCTTTGTTAAAATGCCCACAGTTACAGCACTTTGTTCTTAGTTAGGCCACGTGGTGAGTTCCAAAGTACTTCTTAACACTGACGGGAAATTTTGCTTAATTAATGATCTATGCTGCACAGCATTTTACTCTGCAACCTACCTCACTTGTGGACCACTTACAGTGTGGAATACTCTCCATAGGAGGTAAGGGTGGTAATATATCTCTCTGTTAAGACTGAAGCGTTCTGACTGTCCTCTCAACTCAGGCCTATTCCTGCATAATCCCATGTATTTTGGAAACCAGTCTGATGATTCTTGTCTGTACAAGCACTCAGAACAGAAGGAAGCAATATTACACAGTGGAATTCCTCAACAACCTGCAAAACAAAGTGCCAAGACTTGCAGATGGGATTGGGAATGCATTAGTTTAGGAAGAGGCTGGACATACACAAGGTGATCCAACCTAAATGATTCAATGATTCATAGATGTAAAGATGAGGCAATCTCCTTCATCAAAGATGAGTCAAACAGCCAGATGCAAACGTACTTAAAGAATGGTGAACTTTTTAGGGTTTAGAAGTAAAGGTTAAATCACATCCTTTGATATTTTATTTCTGTTGTTTGTGGGTCTGTTACAGCACACTTCTTGATTTGGAATGCCTTTCATTTTTGCCGTAAATTACTCAAGGCCCTAAAATGCGCTTTCAGCTGAAGATGTACAAAGAATCCACATACCCAGATACCTGTAAAACACAAGAGGAGTCTCTGCTCTGCTCATACCTTACCTCCTTTTGATTGCAGGTTGGTTTTTTGGTTTGTCTTTTTTTGTTATTTTTTATTTAGTTATTTTAGCGGTGTAGGATCTTTTAGAGTAAAACAAAGTTTGTGTTTTACTCTAAAAGTATCTACTTGAATTTGTCATGCAGTTCAGAAAATTGTCACAGGTGCCTTCACTGATACCAGGAGAACCCCGAGTGGGCAGGGAGAAAAAGCAGCCTGTGTCCATCTCTGAAGAAAGCCACAGCATAACCTTCATTTTGCTAATGAATTCCCAGTTGAAATTCGAGCATTACAGCAATATTCTAGATAGCTAAGAGCTTATCTGAATGAAGATAAAGTAACTTCTCATGGATTTATATTTGCAGATTGCCTCCAGTGCATGCCCGCTGTAAAAAGATAGTATAATTGTCATTGTTCCAGAAATAAGTTTTAAAACAGCAAAAAAATTTTGTATTTCTGATCAGGACAGGTCTGCTGCACTGAAGGTTGAGAAAAATCCTCTAAGGAAGTCTGCTAAATGAAAATAAATACAGACACTATTACATTAGTCATGCAACTGCTTTTTTAACATGGTAAATTTTATCACTGTCTGAATTTTCACGTGTGTATACTGTTAACTATACCACATCCCTATTCCTGTCTAGGAAATGTAGGAAGCAGTCATACCAGCTGAAAGAATGAAACCAGGTCTGTAGGTGTGCACATAGCAGCAACTTGCAAAAATTCATAACATATCATCTGTATTGCAAAAAACGTTCTTTAAGACATGGAGATATGCAAAATTTGTTCTACAATTTCAAATGTTGTCAGTGCTCTCGCAGAAGGTGGAATTTGGTATGGTGTGTCAGGGAGGCTGCAAGGGGAACAGGCTTGAATATTGATTATTTGATGCTGAATTGCAACCCAGAAATGTTGAACCAGCACGTATGCAAAACAGTGTTTTCAAAGCTGAGGTTAAGGCCAAAGTGATTGTCTTCCCTCCCAGGAATGGATTAAATCTGAAATTCCAACATTAACTTCCTTTGCCCTGAGAGACTTATCTTGCAGAATGAATCCGTTGGTTATCTTCTATGTTGGGGTTTTAGTTTGTTTTCTTCTTTTAATTTATCTTCCTGCTGTACTTCCCATTTGGGTTTGCAGAACACAGTATTTGCCATGGTCCAGACTGGGCCTTTACTGAAAAAAGCAACAGCAAGAAATAACACGTGAAATAGGGCTGAAGACTTATATTTATGATCAGCTTAAAGGGGTGTGGATGTCCCTGGTCTTATGCCTCAATCTGGTGTTCAGTCTTGGTCCGCTTGGCGCTGGATGCCAGCCTTTATTTTCTGAAGGTGGAAAAGTCTGTGTCAGGAAGTGTGAAAAGTCTGTGCCACTCCTGTGAAAGGTAGTCAACACTTTACAAAACTCTGTTCTGTCTTTTAGACATATCACGAAAGTCCTTTCTCTTTAGAGCCTGGAAACAAAGCTTGTTCAGACCATCTAGTTGTTTCAATTAGAACTGTGTTTCACATACCAATATATTTATAGATGGGCAATATTTTTTTTTTTTTTTGAAGTAAAGGCAAGTTAGCAGATGTGAGTCTGGGCCTGTCGTTTTCAGCAGAGGTATTTGGATTTGCTGTAAGAAGAGCATGAAAGAAAAACAAAATAAACTCTGTTTAGTCAGATAGATCAGAACATCCAGGTACCAGGAGGTGGCTTTTACTTTAATAACGGCATTTATTTCTGGTGTCACTGGGCATTCAGTCATTTCTCCTTCCTTCTGTTGCTGATGTGTGTATATTACATAGTTGTCACATGGGCTTGTGCATTTGCTGTTCATTAAGTTGCATTATTCCTTAACAATATGGGTGAAGTATCCACTAAATGAAATAAAATAATTAATTACTGAACACAATGACACCATTTAGCCCTAAATTTTCACAACTAGAAAGATTAACTAAGTATCTAATGCATCACTGAATGATTTAACAGGGCATCATAACTCTTTTCACCATAAATTGTAACTCGAAATTGTTTTTGTAATGGTAATTGTCTTATCTTCATAAATACAACAGTCTTACATAATTTAACTAGTATTGTAGAAGGATTTTCCCAAGAATAAAGAAAGCAGTGCTGTCAGTGGTAATTTAAGTAAGAAAAGACACATTAAGTGGTTCTTCTTTCACTAGTGATAGAAATTAATTAGCTCTGAGCTGCTTTGGAGGTTTTACATTTTTTGCTATGACCTGTTATGTTTTATAATCGTATGGAAAGTAGTTTTGATTTGGTCACATTATCTGGTGTGAGGGTTCTGCAGGAAGGCAGAGGTACATAAGTCAAATGTCAGCCTGCCTGGGTATGGAGACTGCAGAGGATCAAGGGTGTAAATTAAGATCTTCCAAATACATCTTTGAAATATTGACAAAGGTTCTGCTACAAATCTGAAAAATGCTGATAAACATTTCTTCCTTTAAAACTAGAAGCTACTGAATGTTTTAAACTAAAGCATGGCTGCTTTAAACCGATTCTATGATGATGTAAACTGTTGAAAAATAGAACTGATTCATTTAGATTAAATCAATGCAAAATCAGAGGCCTCACATATAAAATACAACTACTGTGTCTCTGCATACTTTAGCACTGCAACTCAAATATAAAGATTCTGTGGAGGGACTGTGATGTATGTGTCTGCATTAAAACGTAGTGGAGTAGGTGCAGATTTATGCATAGTTAGTGCTGGACTTGGTTCACTTGGCGCTGGAGCCCAGTTCAAACTTTGTGTTTTCCAGAGGGTTTTTGTTTTAACTTGTTGTAGTCTGATTCTGATAACTGGTTGGAGTGTGTTTTCCGATTCAGTTCCATGGAAAGGAGCTCAGCTAGTGTGCTTCAAGACAACTCTGCAGCACAAAATGAAATACAGCGAAAATATTTATCTCCCTAGTGTATAGCAGTAAGAGTATATACACCCGAGCGAAGAAAAATTGATCTTATTTTATAAACTTTGGATGTTACTTTCTGTATCTTCTCCTCCTCAGTTTTTGTTCTTATTATGTCGTGATACACTAGGCAGTTCTCCAGGAGCGCTATGCATTTGTTCGTATGTAATTACAGATATGGAGAATGGACCAGCTGTTGTTTGCAAGCAATTCAAAGACTAGGACCCATTGGACTTCAGGTATTGAATACTAGACTTGGAACAAAAGCATGCCACGCAGGTCAGTTGTCCTACTTCCTACTAATTGAGCAAGTCACACAAGTCTGCTCCCATGAACAAAGTTATTCTTCTTGAATACATCCTTTTTTTTCTCTTACAAGGAGCTCCTGCTGCTGTCAGTACAGGTTCTGAGGTTGCATCAGAGAGCATCAGCTTGTCGGGCAGTGAAACCCTTTGGTCTTTGATTCTCAGCAGCTGCTGCTGAGAAAACAGAGACTTGGCCCGCTTTCCCATTTTTGAATGTGGCAGAATCAATTGCTCTTTTTCTGTTACATTCAGTACATGATGTGCCTTGCTTCATCTTATTTCCTCTTTGCTCTTACTATTAAGAAGAGCAATTGTTGCAGGTTAGGGCTGGGCCGGCCACTAACGCAGGGAAAGAAAAGGACGTGTCAGCTTTTTCTGCAACGCCTACCTGCAGATCTGGGAATTATGAGAGAGTAAAGAAAAAAGAGCACATCTTTGGACAAGTTTTGGTGTGTTGGCCAGGGCTTCAGGTTCCCAAAGGAGAGTATTTTCTCCATACAGGGACTATTAGCAGATTAAACTTTGTATTCTATCCTGTGAGACTAAACAGAAAATTTTTCACTCTGCAGTGATGAGCAGGGAATTGAAGCCATGTGTTCAGCAGATTCCTTTTGAAGTGCAAGAACAGTAGTCATGTTGAGGATCCAAGCTGAAAATCTGCTAGAGTTTTGAAGTTACCTAGACTTTCTTTTTTTTTCTTTTTTTGTCCTCTTAGATTCTTGTAAGGAATTCAGAATATTTAAAATCACACTCTGAAGTCTTAACTGTTTGTGATGCTGCAAACTTCCTTTAGTAGCAACAGAAGAAGTGGGTCTCAATTTCTGCTCAAAGTAGCAAAACTGTTTATATTACCAAAACTGATAACAATAATCTGTTTCATAAAATAAAATATTCCTAATTGCTTCTTTAATAGCAGATTGCAAACTGGCAGTCATTCATGATTAACTTTTCTTCCCTCTTTTCCGGATATATTCATTGGGTTTTGTTAGAAAATTTGTATTACTTTGTAAGTGTGGTGGATGGAATTTCTGTAGTGGTTCCACTGTTGATTGTGGTCAGATTAACAGCTTTGAGCATTCTGAAAACTCAGCTCTGCGTACATTGTGCAATTTTTTTATTTTTAAAAAAATGTTTACCTGCTAGAATAGTAATTGAGTCTTTAGAATGCAGAACTGTTCCTGCATATATCAGACTAGCTGTAAATAAATTTGTCCTCAAAGTCACTGCAGACACACCACTGAATATCAGTCGCTGTTCCACACAAGTTTCTTTAAAAATAAAGGTGTCGTTGAAGTTAAGAAAAAGATCAGTAGAAAGCATTTAATATCTTATTCTTCTTCTGCTATGATGAAGTGGGGTGTTGGTTTTGGCATTTTTTCCCCTTTAATATACTGTGTCAGAGATGGCTTCTCTTTTGAAGATCAGGGTCATACATGTTAAAAGGAGCTAGTCAACTCAAGGTTAAAACTCTGGGGACATCTTTCTGCTAAAGGCAACCAGTACAAGGCTAAGCCAACAAAATAGAGCTTAAGCAGAATTTAGGTGCTCCCTATAAGGGCATTTTTCTGGTGTTCGGTAGAACTAATGCTCATGTTCTTCTGAATGCACATCTGTACAAGGTTACTGTTAGAAACATGGGAGCATTTATGATCTCTCATCTGTGATTTAGCTAATGAATTTGGTTAGTTGAGTCATTTTAGCTCTTGAGTTTAATGATTCCGAGAGGTCTTTTGCAAGACGTTTTCAGTCATCTTGGATTTATTCCCCCTGCATCGTCAAAGTGAGTTCTGAATATTTTTGTCCTAATACTAATGAGTCAAGAGTTAAGAACTTCAATGCTGTGTTTAGCCTTTTATTTACATCATAAACAAAATATTCTAAGAGAAGAAGGCTACAGGAAAACCTTACTGTTGTCTACAACTACCCAAGTAGAGGATACAAATAAGGCAGAGACAGACTCTTCTCATGGGAACACAGCAATAGTATGAGAGGGAATGAACACAAGTTATAACATGGAACATTCTACTTAGATGCAGTAAAAAGATTTTATTTATTTATCTATTTATCAAGATTTTGTTTGTTTGTTTGTTTGTTTATTACCCTATGGGTAAATTTTCATCCTTGGGGCTGTTCAAAAGACTCAACTAGACAGGTCCCTGAGCAGGCTGATCTGATTAGAGCACTTTGAATGAGTGGGGCTAGATGACCTCCAGAGGTCCCTTCCCTTTAAACCTAACATATTTACAATACGGTATTTTTATGAAAACATGGAGATATGGTCTGGTATGTGATACACTTGGATACAAGTGTCTCTTGAGGTGAAATGTTAAGCTCCTTACTGTATGTTTTCAAAAAAATCATTTGAGATAGCTGCAGGAATTTAAAGGGTGCAAGATGCATGTGGGATCATGAAACTGGACTGCAGAGTACTTTTCTCTCTTCTTATAAAAGCCAGAAAAATTACATAAGTCAGAAAAGTTAACAGAAGCCACTGCAAGCCTGGGAAGGTATCCAAGAGGTATGCAAATAAAGCTCAGAGCATCAGTTTCCATACTTCCTTCCATGGGCCATCATGGGATGG
Organism: Trogon surrucura; assembly: GCA_020746105.1. NCBI lineage: Eukaryota > Metazoa > Chordata > Aves > Trogoniformes > Trogonidae > Trogon > Trogon surrucura. The sequence goes on from CM036640.1 coordinate 90,611, forward strand.
GATATGATGATACGGGATATGTTGTGTGGTTTTTGACATGGTAGGAGAGGGAGATGATGCCTAAGAGAACCCCCCTGAATTTAGTGCTGTCCATGCATCCACTGTGGACCATAATCTTATTCTTGCAGATCATAACTGGAGCAATAGTGAAAGAAAACCCTTTTGTTTCCATTGAAAACGGAACTTCCTGAAAGTGAACCACTTAATGACAGCTAAATTAAAAGAAGGAAAGCATTTGGAATAATTCAATAAATAATAAGTGGGCAGCAATCTAGAAAATTCAGTTTATGTGTTCAACATATTTGCAATGATACTTAATTACTGTTATGAGAGCTTGGAAAATCTGAAGGCAAGTACACTTTAATTCATGATAAGTGAACACTTCTACTTTTGGTGAAAAGGGTTGTCTTTTTTCTTGATTGTGCTGGCAGAAGGAATGTGACAGAAAGAAGGGGGGCTGCCTCTTTCCATTGCAGCAAAGACTTTATTTTCTCATAGCCTTAGTTGCAAGTTTCGTAATTTTTCTGTCAGAAGAAATTGCGTTTCACTTGATTTAGGTCATGACTACAGAAATTTTTTTAATAGAGTGATGTGAGAGAAATGTGGTGTTCCAAATAAATAAATATCAAGGTCCTTTGGTCTTTTTTTTTGGCCTACTAACATCTAATAGAATTTACTCCTGCTGCTAGAATAAATGCACTTGGGAACCAGAATGGCTTTTGGACTGTCGTTTGCCAAGCATAGAACCTAGATTTCATCATTGGGATACAGAGCTTACTTTCTTTCTTCAGGATAAGCCTAAGAAGAGACAAAGGGAAATATTTGTTGGTTGACCTCTGACCCCAGTACAAAAAACAGAGAGAATAGTGATGAATCTCCAAAGACTGCTGGCATAGTAAAGTGCTCAGTATTCTATGAAAAAACCATCATGTATTCCCTAAATAGTTCATTTTGTTTTCTAAAGTTCTGAAAAACTCACTTTATTGAAATGCATGTTGTTGCATCGATTTTTCTAAAATACACCTTGTTATCTTTTCTTTGGTAATTGGTGACTGGTAATGACTTTGGCAATTTAACATGTTCTTGCAGACACTTTTCCCATTCCCCCAGATAACTGAAGTCAAGAGAGAGGGCCTGTCTGTCAATCTCTGATGCCTGTCAACCTGCTTGATTGACGGGTTTTGGTCCCACAATAGAGACCATTTCTGCAGCCCCCATTCTGTTATTTTCTTCTTTCTTAATACTTGTGGGGGATGGTGTTTGCTTTATAATTTGTGTTTAAAATCCAACTTGGAATGAGGCCAGTTCCTAAGAAATTATCACAAAGTCGTCTTAGCTTTGCATCAAGAAAATTCTCTGGAGAGTTTCTTAAGCTGTGATTCCACCTTTCGAAATTACCTTTGCTCAAAACCTAAGCTTCATTGTTCCCCCAGAATCCCCTTCAAAATCCAACAAAGAGGCTGTGAGGTCTGCCTAACATGCCTTGATATAAGAAAAGTAATTTGTTTGTGCTTTACTTAATTTGGGAAGTTTTTGCTCATGGGATAACTGGCATAGAAATTTTTGTGTGTAAGGAACATAGGAGAAATATGTGAGACTAGGAGCAGAGGAGAGATATTTGCATTATGAGGAGAGACTCTAAAAGAGAAAACAAGGAAAACTTCTGGAGGAAATCGTAAACATGTTTACAAGTTAAAAGGGAAAGTAATGAATATATCATTGTTCCTCTCCCAAATTATGCTTACTTACAAACATTCTAATCAAACTGGTATTAATTCACTTGATTGTGCACTAGGATTGCTTCTGATGAGAGTTGTGCTTAAAGTTTCAGACTTCTTTTGATGAAGGAAGAGTGTGAGGATAAATGGTTTCTGTGTTTTAAGAAAAAAAAGATTTTTTGAAAAAAATCACATTTTATTCAAAAGCTAATTATTTTAATTTTTGAAATAAACAGTTCAATGTGAGTGCAAAATCAGTTGCTGTTACCATAATTTATGGAAGTAGATGTAACTGCTGTGTTATTTAACAGCCTCTAGAATCAATAGTATTGTCATTCCACTCTGTAATTTGGACAGAAAGAGCAAGGAAACAAGGAGTGAAAATTTGCCATGTTGGAGTCTAAAGTATGTTAAAGGAAATACATTTATCAAATACGCTTACAAAGAAATAGCCCCATAATGCCAAGGTTATTCAAGTGTACCTGTTGATTCCTACAGGTATTCCTCGAGTCCCCATGCAACTTGGTTTTGAGCATTGTGCTAAGCAAATGCCAGTGAGTGCTTTGGTGGTGTTCTTTTGTTTCACATTCACTGTTTAGAGGTTGAAGATTCTATTATGGACATTACAGTAGGTGGATTTTAGACTGGAATGCTTTTTGTTGGGAAAGACTGATTTGTTGCACAGTTCTTCCCCCCCCACACCCTGAGTTGTTTACTGAAATGTAGGCCAAAAAACCCCATCAAATTCAAAAGGATATATGTAATAAAACCAAGATCCTACTCGTCTGGTAACTCTGTGTTTGTAACAACTGAGTTTGAACAAGCTATAAACAATATGAACAATATATATAAACAATAGCTAAATTTGGGATTGTTGTTTCCAATAATAACAAATAGAATAAACTAATTGGTTCCCAAATGGAGTGCAATAAGGTGGCAGGGAAATGGAAATAGATTGCAATAGACTGTGTGTGGATGAATGTGCATTTCTGTCATACAATATGTACCTTGAGGTCTTGCATTTCTGTCATACAATATGTAGCTTGAGGTCTTGAATCCTATTTTTGCTGTATAAGTCGCTAAGCACCTTCAATTCTAAAAATGCATAGAGAAATAGGCCTGACTATTCTCAGTTAAACCACTCTGATGATACCTCTGCTGCAGCCTGTACTAGCTTGTTACCTTTTGGCCATGTGAACTGGTGGTGGTGAGTGGGCCAAGAATAGTAGAAAAAAAAGGAAGTAATGAGTGCAACTAAACATGAAGATAAACCACGTTTCCACTGTCATTTGCTTTTCAGGAGAATCCTTTCCTGTCCCTGCTAAACTATTATTCAGAATGTATAGCTCAGGAAGAGTTGCAATTTTCTATGTTTCAGAATAGGGGGCAGTAAGGTCACAGTATTCTTTGCACACTTTTTGTTCTGTTACTGCTGGAGTACATAGCGTTAAAATTACTAGAATGACTGCATCTTTGCTTGTGAATCAGGACTTAACCTCTGTACTCTGGTAAACTGTTTCTGGAACCCCTGCACTTCCAAGAGACTTAGCGGTGGACAAGGTCTGGAAATAGTGTGCGCCTGCGTGAAGTAAGTCCATTCTGAAACATGTGGGTGGTACTTTTAAAACGTCTTATAAGCCACTTTATGCATCTAAAATAGATTCCACTCTACAAAGAATGGCAAAAATCAAATTTATGCTTTTCCATTTGAACAAAGAGGAGAAGCTGACAGAGGTACACGGAAACACCCATCATGAGGCTTTCTTGCAATCGTGGGAACCTGGAGGAAAAATCTTGGTGCTATCAATGATTACAGACGTGGTGCCAGCCTGATGCACCAGGCTGGTGGAGATCACTAGCTTTATTCTTATAAAGAGAGCTACAGTGTATGCTTTCTACATCTGTGGAATTACCATACCCTTTCCTACACTGCACAGGTAGAACAATTTCAGAGGCCAGGTTCTCTACTGTCTCAAATTTCTAGAACAATCATTTGACCTGGTGTGGCTATGGTCTCTAAGTCATGTCTGAACCATCACAACATTACAACTAGCAATTCATTTGTGAATGTTTTCTTTATCTATGGCAGTTACTCGTATGTTTTGCCCTACTGAATTTTATGTGTAATTTTGCTCATTCCTTAACCCCCCCCCCTTTTGGTTTTTGGTTTTTTTTTAAGCTTGCATTAAAGGTACTAGTTGCTTTCCGGATTTATTTATCGTGCTCTTGTATTCTCAGCTGCAGTGGGTGGGAACTCTTGTTTTACTCCCTGTGCAGTTTGTTGTTTTGTTTAACTGCGTGAAATCTTTTTTCCTTCTTACCTGAGCAGACCTAGTTTTTAATTATTCCTCACAATCAAATTCCTGATGGCCTGACACCATTTTTGTGTCCTGTCTTTGAATTCTTTTTCCTGCTGAGTTGTTTCTAAGATAAAGCAAAAAAAAAAAAAAAAAAAGAGAAAAAAAAGAAACCAGTATTCTGAGCCAGGCCATCTATTTATTTAAACAGTGGCATTAATAGTAGCATTGTTGGTTTCTATCTCGTTCTGCATGGATCTCAACAATTGTTTTGCTTTTCTGATTGTGCTGCACTTCAGCAGAACACTTTGTGGTTTTCCCGCAATGATGTACAAAGCTGTTGCTCTCAGAACTCTGAAAGGTAGCTTTGAAAAGGTGAATGTATAATATTAAAAAGATACAGAAATCGTGGTAAGAAAAGGTTCTAATTACAGACTTTTCTCAAAATTGTTCATGAAGCTAGCAAAGGTCTAGAGAAGCTGGAAGAAAGAAGAAAGAAAAATAGCTAGTAGGTAAAGATATTAATATGAGAAGGTATGTGTTTGTACTCTGAGTGTGACTGATAGTGGTTAGAGCTTCAGTATCTCCTGTTGCAAAGGGGTACTTAGTCTAGTAGCGCCAGCTTTAGCCATGTGCAGCATTTTGACTAGTGCATGGTGATAGGCCTGGATGTGTGTTTCCAGGTCTTAATCTATCTACTGAGGTTTTATATAGGTAACCAGAAGCCTGCATCAAATTTCACAAACTGACAGCACTCAGTTCTGATATAATTTTGTAAATTACAGCAGTTTAAGTTAAATCAATATGGCTTATAAAATTTAGCCTTGGCTAAACGACTGTGACAGTTCATAGCAACCTGAACTTCAGATGAACCTACCCTACGTATAAATGAAATGTCAGATGTCTTTGTTGGCATCTCACATAGCGTCTTTCTAGACTCTGAATAGATGCTCTGCATGTTATGTCTATTTCTTGCAGAAGGTGTATTTAACCTTCTGATCGTCACTGTGTGGAATATGATGATGGAAGCCCTGATTTTGTGCATGTTTAATATATTGATAGATTTATCTCTCTTACTGTACATGTCTGTCATGTCTAGGGACAGTAATGAGTTGTTTTCAGGGACTAATGAGAACTGTAATGGCTAATGGATGTTTACAGCATCGCTGCATTTTACTGTGTGATAATGTGAACACCAACATCAGTTTCTTGAAGTCTTTAATTGGCACCATCAGAGTCTTTAATTACATTTCGTCAGACAATAAAAATCTGAGAAAAAACCAATGAGAATAAATTGGTGATCCTGCTGAAGTGACCATTGCTGTGACGGATGATTTCTTTGAATGCTGTATGAGTCATTTAAGAACTAATTTTAAAACAGACCCAACTCAAAAATGGATTTTTGAGATTTGCTGTTCATTTCCCATTGCTCAACTGTGAAAATAAAAAGCGATGCAACCAAGCTCTTTATTTTTTTTAGAGGTTTCCCATGTTCATTTAAAAAATAGGAAATAATAACTGGGGAATAAAAGGCTTCCCTTGGTCATAAGAGTCCAGATTTGTAGATAACTGGAATGTATCTTCTTACTTGGACATCTGAAAATTAGGTATGTGGTCTCAGATAGACTTCTGGGGTTTTGTTTGTCGGGTTTTTTTTTAACATAACTGTATTTTCAAGAGGGGGAAAAAGATTTTAAAGAATCTATTTTAAAAATACTGAAGCCATTTTTTAAAATTATCATTTTTATTCATTGTAGTTTTAAGTGATGTCAAAATGTTTTAATGCTCTAGTGCCTGGTAACAGAACTTCACTGAGATGGAGGAAACCAGGGAGGCTTAGCGTTTCCAACTTAACTTCACCTTGGATGACTCAAAAGTTGATAAATAAGTGTGGAAGTGACAGTACAAAGCAAGGGAGAACCCCTCTCCTTTACACTTAGGAAAGAAGGATGAGACTATTAGCCTGTTGATCCTTGATCTAATGAGTCTTGGTCGGAAAGTGAGGATAGACATTTGAGTTGAAAGGGCATGATGGTGTCAAGGGAGCTGCAGTCAGTTTAGCTGGCAAACACTGCACGAGAAAGCAGAGCAGAGAGAAAGGAGACTGATGTGTAGCCCCAAAACAGAGGAACATGGCTTTTAGAGCTAAAGGGACAAAGGCAAGGTTAACTTCATGATTTCAAACTCTCAGACCCACTCCTAAAATGTGTGGGAACACATTTTGTGATAGAGCTCATACCCCCATATTAAACTGGTCCACTGTTTATTTTTAGTTTTTTTAAAGAAAGGATATGGGTACCCTGCAGTACTGGCACACTAGCAAATACCACCTGTATCCTATGAAGAGATAGATGTAGTCAGTAAGATATGACAGACGTTCTTTCCAGTCTATCTCGGTCCCATGTTACAAAGCGTATCACAATATTGTCTGGCTTACCTGACCCGTCAGATGTTCTCAGATGTGTCTCTGTGCTTCTCTGCTTGATCACAATTCTCAGAAATAAGAGGTAAAAACAATGAAGTTTGGGTATTTTGATAGAGTTTTGCCTTTTACTTTCCCAGTAGTCGTGGCATCTACCCACCATTTTGGGCTGCATATTCCTTTACACGTGTATTTGAAAGATACTTGCAAACATTGTTTCTTGTTTCAGCTTCACTGCAGCATTTGTGTGGGATTCTCACTCTAGGTTGTGATGAAAGGTGAAAAGGGAATATTAGTGGTTGCTTTCTGTTGTTTTCCCACTGTAGAGTCAGCTTTCTTTTGAATACCATTATTGGTGGACTATTCATTGATTTCACTCTTTCTTCATTCTGTGCTATCTCTTAAGTTCTTCCTTTGTGTCTTCAGAAAAGTATGCTTTTCTCCTGCTTGCATAACAAGGAACAGCTCTGGACGGTTACCCATCTGTCTTCCCTCCCGCAATGAGCAAACTGAGATAACAGCTTACTGTATTCTGCCTGATGAACCCTTGCCATATGCTGGGAGATTCTCCAGCTGTACTGGCCTAGGAATAGTGTTGCACAGACCCTTTGTTTTCGTAATCTGATACACATGCCCCACCAGCATCTTCAACACCAATCTGGAGCCAGAGTTCTGCCTTCTGATTTGCGTTGATAACAAATGCTGTCAGTGAGCAGCAACAGCTCTTTGCTGTGAATAGAAGAAGTCTACAATTTCAATACCTCACATCATGCTCCTTTCCTTACTCCCTCCTTCCTCCAATGTTTTTGAGCGTGCAGATGTTTCCTAGTTAGTTATTATTTAAGTGAGCAGCTTCTTTCTAACATGTTAATTAAAACTTGCTGTCCAGAATCTCTTGGTACAATTTGCAGTGTAATCTGTAGCCTCTAGTGCATCACTGTATCTCTATTAAAAGGAATTCTGTGTAATGATGCTGGGATTTAATTAGTTTCTTTGCCGGTGTTGTAAAACATAGTGATAAATGAGCTAACAGGTCCATGGATCATTATTCTACTAGAGATGAGCTTATTAGCTGATTATGAATCATTAACAAAGTCTACATGGGATTTGCTTATCTAATTCAACACAATTTTGAACATTCAATACTCTACATTCATTCCTTTCAACTAACAACATTGTATTTAGATTGTAATCTTTGAATCCTTTATTCAGGGAATTTTCTTCTTTAGTGTTGAATTCTAATTATATTGCAAGTGCTGTGAGAAGACCTTGTGTCCATCTGTAATGAATGCAAAGCTGTGTTATAAGGTTTTACAAAACCATGTAATTTTGCATTTGGTTTTGGGTATGTCTGTTTATTAATCATGTGGCATTACAAGAAAGAAAGAAACTAAGACTCTACTCAAATTTCTTAAAAACACACTAACTAGAGGAAAGTGAAATACACTGTAACCACTAGAACTGATCATGTAGAAGAGGGCATATTCACACCACAGTGAGTTTTTCTGATGTTGGGGTGGGGATATTGTCTACATAGCATCAGTGCAGTTGTCAGAAATCATGCGTGTTTGTAATACAAAAGTGTACTTCATGGAGAGTACTCACCTGAGAGATTTTTCTGACAGTGAAATATCAAGAAATTTGGTACTGTGAGTTTATTTTCAAATAAGTAAGGCAGAATTTCAGAAGATTTTTTTCCACTTCTCATTGACTATCTGCAGGTGTTTAAAGTGCATTTCATCCTGACTTCCTGGATGCCTAACTTTTTTTTAGCCAAGCTAGACTTGGTTAGATAGACTTTAGGCTATTTTTTTTTTTCTTGCTGTACTATAAGATTAATTTGGTGGTTTGTAATTCAAGATCGAACATTTTCTGTCCTGAATTTTGTTAGCTCCTTGTTTGTAAGCAAATTTGTCAAAGGACGAACATGTACTATAAGTAAGACTGTGCTCTGGTTTAGTGTTCAGTTGTTGTTTCTTCCATTTAAATTTAAAATACATATAATTAATGAAAACATTCCAGTGCATCATAAGACCTTAGCAAGTGGAATTTGTGTGGGACTTCTGTCATATCAGACCAGCAGACTGAGGATACGCCAGGACGGTGATGTCAAGAAAGTTATTGTGTGTGATTTCCCTGAAGCTTGGTTATGAGGACTCTTGGCAGATGCGTCCCAGTCCACCTCAGCCATGAGAGTGGTGGTCAGACAGCAGTGTTGCAGCCAGGCAGAGCACATCACCAGACTCCATGAAGCTTCCTGGGAGGACTCTGTTAACTAGAAAGAGGGGATTTCTTGATATTTCTAGACTTCTTTTTGACTAGGAGTGCTAGTATTGCTGGCTGATAATTCCCTTGTGAGATCTGAGCCAGTTTCTTACAAAGTGATGAAGTTGGTAATTTTTCAGCTGGTAAGACGGGCTATAATGTGTTGTTGCAGTGTGTGTTAAATAAGAAGATAAAAAAATAGGAAAGCCTATGTGCCAAATGGTGGGCATGGGCTGCAGCAGGAGTCCAAGCAAATGTGTGGACTCACTATAACTCTTCAGCTTTGTGCAACTAAAAAATTATAGTGGCAGGTGAGTTTTTGATGGAGATGAATACACAAATGTCATTTGTTTTCACAGGTTCACTGAGTTTTGAACCAGCAGAACAGAAATAACAAGTCTCACTGCTGTCTACTTATGTAAGGTCTTTAAAGTTTCCTCCCTGCAAGTTACTTTCTTTCCATCTCCACTTTTCTGTGGGGACATAGAAAAGCACTTCCTGCTCTGAGTATGTCTTTATTTAGACAATTTATTGCTATGACTGTTACACACAGAATCACAGAATCACAGAATGTTAGGGATTGGAAGGGACCTCGAAAGATCATCAAGTCCAATCCCCCTGCCAGAGCAGGAACGCCTGGATTATGCTACACAGGAACGTGTCCAGGCAGGTCTTGAATGTCTCCAGAGAAGGAGACTCCACAACCTCTCTGGGCAGCCTGTTCCAGTGTTCCGTTACCCTCACTGAGAAGAAGTTTCTTCTCGAGTTTAAGCGGAACCTCTTATGTTCCAGTTTCAGCCCATTACCCCTTGTCTTATCATTGGTTGTCACCGAGAAGAGCCTGACTCCATCCTCGTGACACTCACCCTTTACATATTTGTAAACATTAATGAGGTCACCCCTCAGTCTCCTCTTCTCCAAACTAAAGAGCCCCAGCTCCCTCAGCCTTTCCTCATAAGGGAGATGCTCCACTCCCTTAATCATCCCAGTTGCCCTGTGCTGGACTCTCTCCAGCAGTTCCCTGTCTTTCTTGAACTGAGGGGCCCAGAACTGGACACAATACTCCAGATGGGGTCTCACCAGGGCAGAGTAGAGGGGAAGGAGAACCTCTCTTGACCTACTAACCACCCCTCTTCTAATACACCCCAGGATGCCATTGGCCTTCCCAGTATTACTAATCTGTGCAAATAGGTAGTCTGTATGCAAATACTATTGTTGTGTATTCCTTGTTTCTTCCAAGTATATTTCATTTTTAAGATCACAGTCCTTTTGATACAACCAAATCTATTTTCAGCATGCTTGCAGTGATGTGCACAGTAGTGGGCCATCTGTTGGATGTGTGTTCTAGGGCCATGGCAGCAACAGGGCTCAGTAGTCTTCCTGGTACAAGTAGATGAGGAAGAAATTAGGCTTTAGGGCAGGTCCCTGTTAATATTCAGAATGGTCCTGCACTCACTGTAGCAGCCAAGTTACTGATGAATACATGAGCAATAAACACCAGCAGGGGAAAATTGCATTGACAGTTATGATCTGCAAGTGAGGAGCCGTTGTTTGTAAATAGAAGGTAGTTTGGCCTAACCTGCTTTGTGTACTCCTTACTAGAAAATAAAGTGCTGAGGTATACAAAGTATATCCAACAGGCATGTGTCTGATTCTCAAGCATTCTGATACATCTGTATTGACTTGCCTATGCTGTGCTTTAAGTATTCTTACCCTGCCTTTACCCCACAGCTGGAGAGAAATGAATATTGAGAAATGGGTATTTAATCTTCTCTGTCCAAATCCCCTTGAGTGCTACGTAAGGATACTTCTGTTGATTTTTTTTTGGATGGTGGGCTCTTTTGCTGGATGTGCTTTTAGTCTGCTCTCAAAAACATAGCTGTCATTGAAAATGACCTCTGTGGAATCTTGCCTTAGTTGCTTCTGCGCAGGAGACTGTTAATAATTCTTTAGGAGAAATCCTGGCAATAATGTAAAAAGATGATGATGGTGATGACAGAGTTGCTGCCATCATACACTGTTCCATAAATACAGAGTCACAAATCAGGATGTTCCTCAAAAATTGGCAGCTGAAAGTGGATACAATTTTCTTGCGATTCTAGCAGGATTCCTCTTATGAATATACTATTTACAGAGCCATTAGTTCTAATCCTTTCTGATATTTTATTTATCATGTCAGAGGTAAATATTACTTGGTTTTTCCCTATGGGAGCAAAGAGCGTACTATTTTTGCTTCTATGTTATTTTCTTTCACTGAGACAAGCTGTTATTTCTTCTTTTGAAAAAGATTTGTAAAGTGACAGATGAATTTCCAGCAACAGTAATATTCCTTAATAGTTAGGGACACAGGTTTGTGTTGCAAAGATGCAGCTACTGAGAAAAATAGGAGAATTAGAAAGGCATGGTTTAAAATATAATAAGATAGTAACACCAAGTGAAATGGTAGAAATTTTCCATATCCTTCATGGTAAAACTGGTAAAGTTGATTGTGTAAACATACACCTTTTACCTTAGTATCTGTTTACAAAACATAGTACCTTTTCAGTTACGTTACCACTGATCATAAATTACAGTACTATTAGTTGCACTCAAATCTTTATATAATTGTGATTTGATACTACAGTATAATTTATTAATTTTGAAACAATTTCTAAATAGAGATAATTTTATAAAATAAGTTAAATGTGTTTTATTTGAGATTTTTGTAAACAACAAATTGGATACAATGTCAGTATAAAAACATCAAATTGTATGCTTTGGCAGTTAGGATAAAGTACTTAGTCTCAACATTATTTTTTTTTACAGTGCAATGTTAATTTTTGTTAAGAGTAAAATACTAAAATTCTAAGAAACATCATGAATAATATTTTTCTTATCAATCTCTATACACTTCTGAAAGCAATGTGACTGTTTATTTTGTAGAACATATTCCAATTTCATAAGCAGTAGCATATGGATGTTTAAATGAATTGAAACAAAGCAGGTTAATTATTCAGAGACCTCAGACTAAAACAAGTTAAGTCACAAATAATGCATCATGTGCTCTCATTATAACCTGAATGTCCCTAGATTACTGTAAGTATTCCCCCTCGCTCTTAGACCAGTATTTTCTGTACGATTAGAGGTTTATTTTCTTTTTCAGTATCTATTTTGCTATTTTCAACAAGAGGGTCCCTATTTAGGTATACATTAGTACCTTGATAGGAATAAATCTGTATTTCTGCTAACAGACTACTGATTTCTGGATTTTATAAAGGTCACATAAAATGTGGTTAGGTAACATCATTCTTTGAAGATCATATATTACTACCTCTATAAATATATGTAATAGTCAATAGCAGAGAATACTAACTCTTAGAGCAACATTTACAAAGCTTTATCTTCTCAAGGTGATGCCCTTTAATAGAGGACAATGCATGGTTCTTAGTTCAGCAGTTCTGTCAAGTCAGAGGCAGTCATTTGATTTCTCTTTTATACATATGCTTAGGTGTTCAGAAAATTACTGTATGCAGAAGAGAAGTCCTGAATGCTATAATGCTAGGTCAACAACAACTAGGTAGATTTCCAAATTCTTATTGTTGATGTTTACTTTGATCTGACTTTATTCTGACTTTGACTGACTTCAAACAGCAACATGCACAACTATGAGTGCTATTACACAGTTTTGATTTCTCCTTTAAGGGATCTTGTATTTGCTTGGAGTTCATGTGCTGCAGATGAAATGGTAGTGCTAAATGTTTCCATTTTTATCTCTTGGAAGAGAGAAAAAGGCTAGTTTGGGTGTTTTTGTGGGTTTTGTAGGAACATCTTTGAATGGGCTGAGAAAAAAACCAAGTTATTCTGCAAAAGTTATAACTGCCAAGTTATTCTGTGCAGCAGCGAGTTTTATTTTAGTAGACTGTGAACTCTGGGGATTGATTGCGTTGCCCCAGTAACGTCGGTGATCGACGCTTTCTGAGCTCACTTATTCTCCTTTGAATATCTCACTCAAAACTGAGTCTGGCTCCAAAACTGAAAATGTCCAGCGATTGCTGCCCTGCATCTTCCCTTCCACAGTCCCACTAACATTGGTAATCTGTGCTTTAAGAGCCAAATTGTCCTCCATTGAATATCTCACATTCCAGATGGAGCCTAGCTCCAAAATTACAAGTGCTGCCTGGCTCCCGTGTGCAGGATTCCATGCTTTGTTCTGAAGCTTTCTCATTAAAAGCTAGTGTCATCAGAAACATGGATGGATGGGTGGATGGATGGACAGATGGATGGACGGACGTTTTTCCACTTTGTTTTTTTCTTCCTTATATTTCTGAATTCCAAAATTCCTCAGAAATGCTTAGGCCAGATTCATATTTCACAGATATTGAACCAAATCCTCCAAACTACTACTTAGTTTATACTCGGGTATTGCTCGTGCAAAAGTTCACAGCAAAGTCAGTGAGATTTTTGCTTGATTTGAGAAGAACTTGGCCCAGTGTTCTTAAGTTTCAACAGACATTAGCCACATTATGAGTTGAAGAAATTGGGATACGACAAAGCCCCAACATGAACTTCACACACGATCTTAGTGCATTTTCCGTTTTTTCGTTCCTGGTTTTCATGTCATGTTTTTACATAATCATAAAGTGTTAGAATCTGAAATACAGTACTGTCCTTACCTTAAATAGAGCAACTTAGTGCAATAGAAATAAGCAAGCAATATGGTTCCAGGCTTCTTGTCATTGAACTATAACACGATTTCCCCAGGAATTGTGGAATCTTACATATGGATTTTAATTAACTCCAACAGTTATTTAATGGAGATTTAATAAGACAGTTATTGTATGTTAATTAAATGTCAACTAATTGCTAAGAGGTTTTTGCAGTTATTGAAGTTTACTAATTATCTGATAGATAAATCAATTTTCCATGTGAATAACTCACATCTTTGTAAGCAATAAATATGCTGTTAGATAATGTATATTGTCACATTGAAATGAGAGATGTGCTGTGTTGAATAAGCTGCTTGTAAAACTGAAAACACTTTACTCCTCTTGCACTTGACAGTGTTTTCCTACTGAATGCAACCAGCAGTCAGTGCAGAAGATGCAGATCACAGGACCTGTGAGTGTAGCAGTCAGGGGTGTCAAGAGCTGGGCCTGAAGCATCTGTGTGGCAACGCACAGGGACCACAAAAGCAGCTCACGTCTCTCCACCCTCCCCCCAGGATTTAAAATGATGTGTCCTGTAGGAACCTAAGAAATCATCGGGTCTTTCTCTTTCTTTCTGAACAAAGACTGCATTATGATGTAGATTGCTTGTTCTTTGTGTGTTGAGAATGAGTACTCTGGAACAGAAGTTTTGTTTTCAGAAACATTTTTGGCATCAAGATGCATTCAGATTCTTACAAATGCATCAGTATATTCCATGTATTACCGATTATTAATTGTTACTCAATGTATTAATGAGGAAAGTAACTGTAATCAGCTCTGATTTATGCAAATTAAATACAGCCTTTAGACTCTTGGTCACTTGCCAGGAGAGCCTGCCAGTGGTGAAAGCATGGATGACACTTTCTTTTTTTTTAAAAAAAAAAAGGAGGAAAAAAAACACTTTCTCTAGGAAAAAACGTTCTTACTGCTAATAAAAAAAAAAGTATAGATCTTTGATGAGCTTCCCCTCTGACAGTCCTGCTTAAGTACTAATTCATTAGATAAAATACACCTGATACAGCTTTTACAGGTGGTTAATTGTCAGGCCACTTGAGATACGCAGACAGTTGCATCAGAACGTGTAAGTTTAGATTTTTAAAGGGGAACTCTTAATACTACTGTGTAACTATGTGTGTGGGATTGCAGCACAGAAATGGGACTGAGAAGTGCCCACCAGAACAAAGGGGATTTCTTCATTAATTAAATTAAAGCTAGCAGAATATTTGAAGATTTTGTTGGATTTGTAGCCACAGTTCAGTTAGATTCTTCTCTCACCTCGCTTGCTTAACACACTGTTATGTAAAGGGCATGCTTTGCCCATCCTTAAGAATAGATGTTTGCCATAATTTACTATTAAAAAGGCAGTATTGCAAAACCACTTAAAATGCAGCAAAAAGATGAAAGCAGGCTCTCAGAGTACCAAATAGCTTCAGATCCTCTAAATCCTGTATTTTTCAAATAGAGAAATATTTTTCAAAAATAAATTCAAAGCATATACTTCTCAGTCAGTGCTATGAAAACAGCAGACTCATCCTGCAGTAGACAATTACCAAGATGAAAAGAACTACTACTCCCAGCCAATGCCAAAAGAAATAATACCCATGACCTCCGATGCCAAAGGGAAAGGTGCTTCTTTATTTGTACAGAAATCTTTCTGGAACTCAGCTTGGGTGGCAGGCATGCTCTATGCTGCTCGGTTCAGGATTAGTAGATTATCTCTGCTTCTCTGTCTAGGAATTGAGCACAGCTGCCCTGAGCCCTTTGTCATGGAGACTTTTTATGTCTTTGGTATTCTCCAGTCCTGATTCTCCCCAAAAGCCATTATGCTATTCGCTTGTAGGAGACAATAGCTTAGAGATGCACATTGACCAAGTAAAGCTAATCAATAATATGGCGCGCGTGCATGACATAGAGCTGTCGATGGCTAATCAATAAATGCTTCCTGCTGACTTCTGTGCGTCTGGCACGTTCAGTAAATAAATCCAAGATTTCTGAAGATAATTTGGCCCCAGACCTACATCAATTACCTTTGTTTTATGGCTTGAGCAGGGAGACATTTAAAACTCGGTGTTCAGCCACTTTAATCCTTCTGTTATGCATTTAGTGACAACAGAATTTGTTAAAACATTCCTAAGAAGTTTAGTTTCAATACTTTTCTACTTGAGTAATGGAAGTTATTTCTTTTGCAGATATATGCATGTGAATCTTTGCAGTCTTCCTGAGAAGAGTGGCATCTTTCTTACAGCCTGAGAGAAAAGGATTGCTTGGTGGAGTGCTACCATTTGGCAGTAAGCACTTAACATGTTTTTTTCCTCTCTTGCCTTTGTTCATTTCCAGTGTTTACATTTCATAACTTTGAATTAAAGGCTATAGCCAAGATATTTAAATAACTACCAAGATAGCTAGGTGTAACCTAGAATCTCTTGGTAATTGGCTCCTTAAGTCTTACGAATACTTCTGTCCTAAAGGGCTTATTTGTTATGCTTGCCATGTCAATAGTTGTTGTCAATGGAAATATTTGTTGGAAGTTTCAATTTGCTTCGTGCTGAGTAAACTCAATGGTCTGATTAGTTTCATTATGCACTTAAGAGATGAAAATTCTCTGTTGTTAACACTCACCCATTCCTCTCACCTTCACTTCCATAGAGCAATTTGCTCTCCTTACTAGTCTTCTGAAATGAGGCTTTACTCATCTCTGCTGATGACTAACATCAGTTGGACTAGATGATCATCGTAGAGCCCTTCCAACTGAACTATTACATTCTTTTCCAAACAAGAAAATGAAAGAAGGTACGATGTGAACCTGACGACAAACTGAGGTCGCTAAGGCTTGGCATACCCCATTCTCCCTCCAGGCCCCCTCTCTCTCAGTAAATCAAGGTGTGGCAATGACTATGGCAGGGAGCTGGTTTACACCATCCGAGAATGCAACTGTGCTGTAAATGAGAATATAATTCTCAAAGAAATGTGGGATTGATACATGAGAATATAATGTAGCTTGAAACAGAGATGCATTTCCATTTCCCATTATAATTGTGGTGCTTCCTGGGATAGGCTACAAGATTCTGTCCTTGCATAGAATCCTATCTCGTGCAGGGCAAGAGGAATTATGTCGGTAAATCTCTCTAGCTGCCAACTCCCCTTCTAAGAGGAGAAGACAAATCAGTTTTCAGATTGCAGAGAAGGAAATAAGTTGTGCATGTAGGTTTTTCCAGGAACTACGTCACTTTACTCGTTTGCACCTTTCTCTCTGAAAGTCCCTTTATGGGATATGCATTCATCTGTTACAGGAGAGCATTGGACAGGTTTTTCTTGAGGCCTTGACAGCGAAAATCCAGAGGCTACAGACATCTACCCCACAGCCACAGGAATGATTACAGCATGATGTAGATGTACCTGATGTAACATTGCGCTGTCTAGCTCAGGTACTAGTTGTGGTTTAGTTGCTGTAGTATAAAGCCCAGTCTGGAATGATTTTCCTTGATGAGATTTCATTGGAGGTTAAATGGCTTAATTTAAGCTACGCAATGAACACCATGTATGCGAGCCTTATTGTCACACATGAAAAGAAGAGTACTGGAGGAGGGGTGGAAGAAGCCCCTCTGTGATGTGAGCTGCTGAAAGGCCTGAATATCACTTAAATATCTGAGCTCCAGTAAGAGTGGTGCTGTCTTTTAAATGAATCTTTCACCCTAAGTGGACAGTTCCTCAGTCTCTTATCTTAATAAATTTAGTGCTTTTCAACAGCAGCTGTTTACTGTATTTAATTTCTCTTACATTACTTTCCTCTTTAATTGCAAATGTTTCATAGTGTAATGTAGTAGCAATTCCTCCTCGTCCAGTAATAGAATACTGCCCATAGGCCATTACATAAAGAGATGCCATTATGGTGTTCTCCCAGATTTGGGGCATTAACAGAATTCTGTTCATCATTTGAAGTGTTCAGGGATGTGCTGATGGACTTAAAAGATATTTTGGACCTTTTAGTTGTATGATGACAGTATCTGTAGCCCTGTGTGAGAGAAAAGTAAATCTTCTGGTTTGGACTATTGCCTGTGACTATTTAGAAGACAGTTGCCTACTTTGAATCTTACATGTTGCTTTTCCTGAATAATTTGGTGAAACTTGAGCAACACAGATATTTTTTTCCTGCCTGGTTGAATAGTGAATTTCTTTACTTTCTTGTGTGTGGGGTTTTTTATCTTGTTGTTGTGTTTGAGTTTGGTTTTTTCCCCATGGACTGGCAGATCCTTTCCTTTCTTCCTCATCCCAAGGGCTCACTTTGTGAGACTCGGAATCGCTATCACAAGCGTAATGTGCAGGTTGCAACTAAGCAATGCAACAAATGTGATCTGAACTTGGACCTTGTCCCTCCCTGCCTCCTGCTGCCTCTTGCCACATGCTGAAGGAAACTCAGGCACAAATCTTCTGGAGGATGGAGAAACAAGGCCCCCCCCCTCTGTGAACTGACCCTGCCTATCTACCAGCTCTAGGCGGAATATATTTCTGGTAGCTACCACTTTCATGTTCCCTTCATGCTAGGTGAAAATGAGCGAGTGCAGGACATGCAGTGGCTATGGGGCTTGTGGAGATGCAGGATGAACTTAAAAAAAAACCCCAACAGACAGCTCCCTTGGGTTGTGGTTTCATTCTGACAACTGAACAACTCTGACAGGTTAAAGAATAATTCATCCCAGGGACTGAACCAATAGCCTTTGGGGGCTTATTATCATGTCAGCCTTTTTTGTGTTATGTTCTTGTACTACATGAATGTACAGTGAAGATGCTGTGAAGTGTAGAACCACATGGAGACTTGAGATTCCTTAATCCAGCTGCCCGGCCCTTATGTTGGTAAAAGATCTTAAAATGGCGTTTGTTTTTCATGGGACATCCTCAGGAAAATTCCACACAAAAATACTGTAGATTTTACTAAGATCATTTTTCAGTTAAAGATGAGCAGCATACTTTGGTTGTAAGTAGTTTTTAAATTTAAGCTACTTTTCTCCTGAGAAAGATTCCGTTTTTCAGAACAGAACAGGTTGGGGTTTTTTGTCTAAATTAATCCATGAAGAAACCCTAAAATTGTGTTTTATGAAAGGACATTTTAACAAAGCCATTCCAATCCAGCAAGTGTCATAGGACTGTGGTAACAGGATCAGATGTGACACAGCTGCCTGTTGGGTGTGTCCATTGATCTCACATTTTCTCCCTTTCTTGGTTATTTGCCTGAGAAAACATTATTTATGGACTAATTTTTCTGAAACCTGTTCTTTGGGACGTGAGACAACTAACAGTTTCTAAAGGAACATATAAACTATAGGGGAAAACTAACTGGAAACTAAATGGTAAACTAAATGGAAACTAAATACCTGGGCATACGAAGTGAAAGAAAACCAATCATAATTCTTTACCTGTTGCTCTTTAAAAATATTTTAGAGTCTACAGTTGTGCCTTTTTATTGGAGAATTTAGCTACACACAGGTACGTGCATACACATGCACATGTTTATTCAGAAACTCCTGCTTCTCTTGCTCCCTCTATGTGGAGAAGTTATATCCCATTAGTATGTTATTTGCTATTGTAAGGAATGATGCAGGAAAAATAACTGCATCCATCTAAGATGCCTGTAAATGTAACAGTAATTAAGCTAGTAAATACAACACAGCACTGGGCACACGATCCGGTTTTTCTGCCAGCACTGTCTTGTCATCTTTTACTTTTGCTCCAGTGTCATCTTTATTGTTCACCATTCAGGCTTTCTGTATGCTGAGCACAAAATAGCTAAATCAGGAACGTTAGGCTCAAGTGAGGGGATGAATTCTAACCTCTCTGTCCAAGCCAGCCCCCAGTGATTGGTGAACCAACTCTTTGATTCTGCTATATCGTAACTTACTTTTCTTGTGACTAGGCCATTGTCATATTGCTGTTGACCTCTAACCCCACATACACAAACCTGAACTCTGGATTAGGCTTCCCAGGGAATAAACTATGGGCAAAGTTGAACTGCTAGCTAGAGTGAGGGAAAATGGTTCATGCTGCCATAGTAACGTGACCTCTTACTGTCTGCCTGAAACAAAGAAGGGTTTCTTGTCCTTTTTTCTGCCCCTGTGAGTGTTTAAGCCCTCCTGCTGTGTCTCTGGTTGGGAGAGGGGTGAATGCTCTACACCACACAGTGAAAAAAGCAGTTACTCTCCCTTGCCTAAAGTAGGGCAGTCATCTAGGAAACTGGGGAATCAGACAATTAGAAAACAAAAATACTCCAAACAAAACAAAAACCACAAACAAACAAAACCCATCAAAACAGAAGTGGAGACTTTTTAGTCAATAATTTGAGTTTAGAGCTGGAATTTCACATAATCATCCCTTGGTATTGCATTTTTAGCTCAGCCATTTTATTTCTTGTCTGAGCCTCCTCTCTCCGTGAGAAGAATCTGAGATGCTTTCTGTAATTCCACAGGATAGAAATGAGAGTTCTTCATATTTGCTTTCTTTACACTTTCTTCATCAATTAATCCTTGAAGTTAATCTATAATCCCCATGCTCAGGTGGTTTGTCTGTTTTGAGATGGGTAGCAGAGGTGATGCACTAGGTTTGGGTATGGACACTCACAGATTTTTATCCCTTCTTGGCAGTTTTGGCAAAGGCAGGACATGGGGCTGGAAATTTGCTGGTCTATATTCTCTTCCAAATGTTTCCACTAGCTTTCCATATGATTCCATTTACTTTTCTAATACAATACCATTGTTTGAGTATGGAAGTGTAGTGATTCTTGGCTATCTGTGGTTTTAGATCTGCACATGAGAAACACCAGTGAGTTTGGAAGAAAGTTGTGAAGTCCTGCATCAGAGAGGCTTCTGAGATTGCACTGCATTACAGCTGACCGTGAGATTGCTACCTTTCTTCAAGGAAAAAGCACAGACTGTCATTCTAGCACAAAGCTTGCTGAAATTACTGTTACTGAAGGTTTACATGTTCATGTTAGATTAGGCCTTTTCAGCATTTTTTTTTTGAGGAGAATAAGAGGTTAAGGGAGACTAGAAAAGTCGGGAAAGGTGACTGAAAGGATGATTCTGAACCAGATTCCTCTGAACCACTTCTTAAAAACATTTCTTTTGATCTACCAACTTATTTGGATAAAGAGAAGTGAAATAACCATGAAGAACTGCAAAGAAGCCTTATGAGACTGAGTAGGCATTAAAACAGCAGATGCAATTCAATGTAAATAAGTGCAAAGTGAGGCATTCAAGAAAAAAGCACAATCCTAACTCCACAAAAAATGTTGTGCTCTGAGCTGCTGGCTATTGCCAAAGAATGAGATGTTGAAGCTATCATAGTGCATCTGTGAAAATGTCAAATCGGCACTCAATGATAGCCAGAAAAAGGAATCTGAATGCATGAAACTGTTAGGAAAGAGACAGAAAAGTGGAAGAGGGTTGCTCTAACACTGTGTAAGTCTGTGTGATCCTCTGCAGTAAATGTTACGCAGTTATAGAGCCCTCATCTAAAAAGGACATAATAAAACTGAAAATGAACCAGTGAATGACACCAGCAGTAGATAGGGGCCTTATGCTGTTTCTATTTGAAAAATGAGAGTGAGCTAGGAAAAGACATCAGAGGAAATGTGATAGAGTGGCAAAGAGGCTAAAAGAGATTGACTGTGCGCTGTTCTTTTCAGTGAATGACCTGCAGGCTGTCAGATGAAGCTATTGTTTACCATGTACAAAATTAACAGAAAGAGAGGGCTGTAGAACTCGCATCAGTACACGTGACCTTGAGCTCAAGAAGCCCCCAGGCTACTAAATATCAAAAGGTGGGAAGGAATTTGGGGAAGAATCACTACATAGTATGCCTTTTCTTAGGCTCTTCCTTAGTTGTAAGCTATTGACCACTGCCAGGGACAGGCTGCTACATTAGCTGGGTCTTCATCTGAAAGAGTTCCTCTACAGAGCTCATGAGTGCTGCAGAAGTAACAAATGTAATTTAGTAAATACAGTACAGATTTGCCCAGGCTCTGATGCAAGTCTTAACTTCTGCAATGTGGTGTCAAGTCATCATTATCTCTGCAAGCAGTTCCCTTGATTTACACGCAGGAACATTCAGTTAGAAATCAGTAACGTCTGCTTCAGCAAATGGCAACATATCAGATTGATTGTTATTCACTTAATTTGCATATGTCTTTACATGAGGGGAAGGGTCAAGGGAGGAGGGCTGAGTTATGCATTTCATATTGATTATTATTAAGTACTACTCAGTCACCAAATTGGAACTTTTTCAGTAATGCAAGAAACATTTACAAGTGGTCTCCAGCAGCTTTTCTTTTAAATCTCTGAAGATAAATCTTAAAAAGCAAGCAAACAAACAAACAAAAAACCACCAAAGTAAAAAAGGTGCTGGACAGGAAATGACAATTTTGCATGCGTACTAATAAAATCGTAAGCAGGCTTTGACTTGAGTGGTGTCTTCAGTTATCAGATTACCTTGGTATGTAAATGAGGAAAGATGTTATTCTAAACTAAGTCCTGGAAGTTGATATTTAAATTGGTGTCAAAACTCAGTAGAAAGAACTGGAATATAATTTAAGGAAGGTTTTATCTTAAATGAGTACAGGAAAGGAAATTCTGTGTGATGCTAGAGTTCCTGTTTTCCATTCTCTTACAGTGCTGTGCACATGCTTGGTCTTGCAGCTGCTCACAAGGTCCCCTGGAATAGTGCACAGCAGTGGGACTGAGGGTGTAGCCCAGCCTTAACTGATTTCTTAAGGTTCGTGGGTTTAGGTCAGACCCAAGTGGTGCTAGAGCATTTCTAATAGCTAATTTTCTTTGCTTCACTGAGTTTTTTCTTTGAGGTATTTTTGGTTTAGTTGTTAACACACACATACACACACACACACACACATACACACCAAGAAACCACACCAAAACCAACCAACCAAATAAGACAAAACACAAGACAACCTGAGCAGGTTCTTTTCAGTGTTGGAAAACAGAGTTTTTATGCTCAAACCTTGGAAATTGAATTTCCCACTATTTCAAATAATCAAGAATAAATGGACGCTTTCATGTCCTGAGGGTGGCAAAGATAAATAAAAACATAATCTATAGGATATTCTACAGTCATTAGCCATGAATATTTATATCACCTGGAAAAGTCATTGCTACTGTTCAGTCACAGTTTACAGAAGGAAAAAGCAGCATGGAATAAATGACCTGCCTGAATTTGCAGCAGTTCATCTTGGAGCCAGGAGAGGCTGTCTTCTCACCAAGTCATACCTTACGATGATTTCCTCTTGCTAGGTGCATCACTAAGAGCAGGCAGGCAAACCTAACAGCTGCAACTCCATAAACTCCCTGCTCTCCCCAGGGAGACCTTGCCGACAGATCTAAGGCTGTCTGTGCTTGGCAGCTCTTTTCTTGCTCCCTCTCTCCTCCATTCTGTTTTTTGTTCTTGTGTGTCCTTCTATCTTCTCGTCCCTACCGTTAAGATCTGCTTGTTTACCGGCAAGATTCCTCTCTTTCACCCTGTGTTTCCCTGCAGAGATTTCAGTCTTCCTGACACAGTGACCATAACATGTTAGAAGAAGATAGTGCTAAGGAATGAGGGGAAGAACTTAAAAACCTAATTTTGAAAAGTTTTCTATTTTTTTTTAATAAAAGAGGAGTTGGATTCCTTTCCTGCTCTTGGGCATGGCCCTTACTTGTCACTTCTCAGACTCCTCCTCTATCTCTTTTTTTGCAATAAGTGGTCAACTAGGTGAAGAAGAGTAAAGAGATAGGACTAATTTGCACCAAGACTGACTTCGGGGAGCAAAAGAAGGTAGCCCTTTCAGGGAGTCTCGAAATGACCTAGCCCATTTTCTGTCTCAGCTTTTGTTCTATCACATTGTCACTTCCCATTCCTCTTTAAAGTGTGTGATAAAATGGAATATTACATCCTTTGCCGTCCTGCAGCAATGGAAAGTCTCCTCTGGGGTTCTCAGAAGAGCAGCCTCAAATTATCCTCTCATTAGTGGTGATACATCCCTTTTGAACACTGTGCCATTCCATCGTACCATTTCAGTGTTGAACATTAGGAGATAACTGCCTTCACAACATATGTCATTACTCATTAAGGGACCCTTCCTGGATTATGGCTGAGGTTTAATGTCTTGTTAAAGATGGTTAACACTTACAGTTTTGTTTTTAATTTAGGAAGCAGCATGATCAAAGTGTGCCCTGAGATTTTCTCTCCGATTTTGTGAAATTTGCAGGTTGGCCTGTTCAGAGGAGGTGATCCTTAAATTGAATTGCAGCCCTCCAAGGCGTGTTTGGATGTCAAGCACTGCCATGATCTGACATGTTAATGGCTCTGAGAAAACAATGTGTTTCAGAGGTAATTGCTGAAGCAGTGAGTTCCCAGCAATATTTTACTTAAAAGAAATGTGCTGTTTCTCCACTGTGAAGACTGAAACAATGACACTGAGCAACTGAGTGATACAAATCTCTGCTTGCCTTTTAGTGGTCATTAAATTCTTCTAATAGACTGGAGCAGGACCTTTATCCCATCCATTGTTTGGAGCCGAGGATAACATTAGAATCGGACATGATGTTGCTGTTCTAACTGGACTTCAGAATTTATTTTATTAAAACAAGAAATATTTTAAAACTCGTAGCACAAACCTGAAAAGAACTCCCAAAATTAAAACCTCATCATTTAGCTCTTTCACTGAGGGTCATCTTCAATTTTACTAGATGAACTCAGGGTGTAGCTGTCCTTTCTGTTGCTACATGTTCAACGCCTATCTTTTAATTAACATGCAAAAGGGAGATGGGCAGCAGTAGCCATTTTTTTTCAGGCAGTTGAGCAGGATGGTGAGGATGGAAAAGAGGGTAGGTATAAAAGAGCTCACTAGCTAACATGTGAACACATGGTGGTGACAGGATGAAACTTCTATACATCAGTATAAAAATGGATTTGAAAAGTTAATATCCTGGTTTGTCCCTAACCCTTGAATAATTTTAAGGTCAGACATTAAAAAGTGTGGACGGCTCTAAAAATGGAGAATAGAAGTGGGATCATTGCTGGTCTTCAACAATATGTGCAGTAGGTTTGAATCTAATCTCAGTGTTACTCTTAGAAATTCATCTGTCTTTACTGAAAGCATGGTTTGGGAAGTGATCGTTGAGAGCATGTGTGTGGCCTCGGGAAGGTGGTTCACCAGGTTAAGCAAAAGCCTTCTTAGACCATGCAGTCTAGGGGAAAGAAAACAGGGATTTGGGAGTCAGTAAGTGTGGGTTATTAACAGGAGGGGTGGCCCAGCATGAGAAAGGGAGGAAGGAAGGACTTGTCCCATCAGAGTTCTCTGAACCCAGGATTGGGAGGGGTGATGCTATCATACACATGACCTCTGTAAACTGGATGAAGCACATTTTATTAGATTCTGAACAATTTATTCTTCTGCAACATGGATCTGCATTCTGCTTTTTTCTCTTCCTCGCTCCTTAGATCCTGAAACACGAGAGTCACCTCTTCTATCCTCCAGTGCACATTTATGTCAGAACTAATCACACTGCCAGGGGACAGTAAACAATAAATATGAAGAGCTTTAGTATAAACTCACATTAAATAGCATCTGATCCGTCCTAGAGAGTATGCCACGCAAGAATTTTGCTTGTGATTTGAGATTTCACAAATCATCTCTATGTATTTCCTCTGGTCAGACAAAGTTTTTTTGTTACAATACTGTTACGATCCTGGTTTCCTAATGCAAGTGAGCAAGAGACTCAAAATTATGACGATATGAGTAAAACAACAGTGAGAAGCACTGAAGTGGAAGGCAGTGCTTCCCCTGAATAATTTTCCTGTATTGTTAACCTTTTGTAAGGTAGTAGTTTATAACTGATAGAGACATATAGTTTTTCTGGGTTTTGTCTGTTTCAGTAGCCATCACTACTGCTGCATATCATTGCAAGGGTGATCTAAGTTTTTGGACCAAAATTGATCCAACATTCTGCACTAGATAGTAAAATCTGAAGATTTCTTCACTCTTCCTTACATTCTGTCTTCAAAAGTAGCAGAGCTAAGTAAAAATTATATCTTCATGAATACCCTTCCTTTTATTTGCAATCTCTTCACAGACTGTCCTAAACCAACAAGGCAGCATAGACATCAGCTGTACATTTTCTCCTATTTGTAGTCTGGGACTTCCTGCAAGACTTTTTTCCATCACTCTCTGCAGTGCAGTATCATGTTGTGATTGAAATAATTAAAATAATATTGCACTTCAGACTCTCAGTCTTCCATCCTGTAAGTATCCAGAGACCCAAAGCAGCTGAGTAATAAAAAGCCAACTGTAGCAAAGGGATTAAGGTGTCCCTGTGCAGAAGGCACACTCCAGTGCAGTACTTGCGCTTCTTTCACAGCCCTTAGAGTTTGAATGTTGTTCTTAACCTATAAAGCACTGAGCTGATTCATTAGATGCAACAATTTTAAGTATTTGAACCAAAAGCTGGTAATTTGTTGTACCAGAAAAAGGAGTGAAAAAATCAGTTATTCTTGATGGTTTGCTTCTCAGAGAGAAATGGCACTGTCACTGTGCTCTTTGTCATACTTGCAACGATTCTGAATTCTGTAAATAACACATCTCACATTCAAGCTGACAACATATAGTAAAGGGAAACTGGACAGAGAACATGGAACAGATACTGCATCAGACTGAAAGTACACATAGTTCAGAAGCCTGGCCAACAGCGGAAAAGAGTAGGTGCTGGTGGACGACGGTTAGAACAGGATGCACATCTGTGTGTGTCGGCCCTCATATCACTGGGAGAGGAGCTAGCGCAAGGTTTCGGGGTTTATTGCTTTGTCGGTGAGCAAAACCACTAGATCACCTGTCTGTGAATCTGCAGCTGAGCTCTTGTGTATGTGCTGGTACTTCTTTGGGGATAGAGAAACTTGATGAAATTCTCTCGATTCTCTAAGTGCTCCGAATTCACTTTAAAAATCTGCACGAGTTAGTAGTATCAAAACTCTTAATGCTTTCCATGAGAATGCAAAGTAATTTAAGATTCTTATTTTTATTTTTTAGCATGTTTAGGATGAATACTTGAAAAAGCGTTAAACAGTAGCCAAAACAATTCATTGCCAGATCTTCAAAGCAAGTCAGATTTTTTAATTATGTTAAATTAAGGCTATTAAAAGTTAAGTTCTGAACTGAGAGCATTTTCCAATGAAAGGTGCTGCAACATCATTATTTCTCCCCAAAACGCACTTACTGTACATTTCTCAAAGCCATCAGCCTTGATTGAAAGCTAATGAAAAAGCTGTCCTGCGTCAGTTTATTCCTTGTATCCATTAAGAATAATTACAGCTGAACAATTTTTGATGCCTGTAACCTTCGCAAGTGTTGCTAATGGCATTATAAATTGCTCCTTGTCCAATGACTACAGTGTGAAGCTTAATTCAAAAGCGCTCTGTCAACAGGGCTGATTTGTGTGGTTAATGAGTGCGTTTAAAACAACAGCCTCAGCTCATGCATCCTAATGTCGATAAGAGGATGTGGTTCAATAAAGAGGCTTGTCCGTAATAATTAGCAGCGACAAATGCTCTGGATTAGACCGATCACAGCATTAATGACTCTGCTTTCAGCCTGTTACCGAAAAAAGTTTGCAGCTCCAACTTTTCTGGGCTTAGATTTAACTTTTAAGGAATGGTCTCCTATAAGCCGATGGGCAACTAACTGAACGTAGATCTTTAATACATGCTGTGTCAGTAGAGTCATTGAGCAGTCCAAAGCCTCTCTAAAGACTTCGTGGCCAAAGTTAGATGCTTCTGAAAATACTTTTTTTCCAAACGTGTATCGATAAATAGTGGGGCAAATCCACCTTCATCCATGTTCAGGATATAAGCATTGCAGTGTTTTTCTGAGACATGATAGCATTTGCATGGCGTCCCCACGTACTGTCTGCACTGCAGTTTGTTTTTGTCTGTAAGAGACGAAATTGGCATTGGGTTTAAAAATTCATTTAAGCCTTTGGCATAGAAAAAATACATTGGAAGTGACTCCATGAGGTACAGCTGAAACACTGTCAGCAGTATGCAGGAAAAACTTCCGAACACGAGACTTGGTGCAGTTCATCTGTGTTTGATAAACCCATTACCAGTGCTGCCACTTTAGTTTGTGCGTCACCTTCAGATATTGGCGGGCCAATTTTATATTTGAAGACTCTGGGAACAAAAAGCAAAAGCACAGGATGTAGAATATTTTCGCACTCCCTCCTCTCCTCTCATGCTTTTTTTTGCCGCCCCCGCTCCTGCCGGGCGCCAGCCCTGGGCGGGGCGGGGTGGGAGGAACCCCGGGGCGGCGGCCCCTCCCCTTGGGCGGGGCTCCCGGGGAAGGGGCGAGGGGCCCGGGGGCGGAGCCGCGGTGGCTCGGGTTGCGGCTGCCGAGCGGTGGGGGGTGGACGGAGCCGGGGAAGGCGCCTTTGTAGCGCGCGGTGCGGAGTGGTCTGCAACGGGGCTCTTACCTGGTTCTTTGTCAGAAGTTACGTGCTGGAAAAAAAAAAAAGATTAATTTACTTTACTTTCCCTGAAGCCAAGTTGTTAAAGAGCACCGTTCATGCTTTAATCCGTTTTGAATGAGTATTTGTTGTGATTTTCATTATAACTGGGCAGTTTCCAGATATTTTGCTTCCCTAAGGCTCCCGTGAGCCTTCTGAAGGGCTCCCCTTGAGACCTGTGAGGAGTAGCAGGGGTGAGACGTGGTTGAATTTGGACAAAGACTAGGTTGCGTATTTTTCATGTCACATAGGTGGGCTTTCTTCAGTATTGCAGAGAAAAAAAGGCCTCATGCTTTGAAAGGTGCGACTGAAAAATGCCGCAGGGACTGCCTTCGCTGTCCTGAGAGGGAAACGGGGCTGAAAGCCCGACTTCGCGCAGCGAAGAAGCGCTCAGCGGAGCCGCCCGTTGCCAGCCCAGAGGCGCGGGCAGGGCGGGGCCAGGGGGCGGGGCCGGGGGCACCGCCCGCAGCCGCTGCCGAGCTCCGCCGGCTCCGCCCGGGCGGGCCTGGCGCTGCGCGGTGCATGGCGCCTCAGAAGACCTTGCGCACTGGCTCGTCGTCCTTTTGCTTGTTTGCTTTTTCTTCTCGTAGCGACACTGTCACGTTGCTAAAGGGAAGTCTGCGAAGAATAGTTCTGTGCCTGTAAAGTCATTTTGGCATGATTGATCGAGCATCACTGGTAGCAGCAGCCCATTCAGTTAGCCCTCTCTTCTCAAAGTTAGCGCTTTGGAGTGGCATGCTGTGTCTAATACCGTACAAATTGCTGGAATGGGCAGTTAAACGTTGAGGTCAGGGGTTAAATGAACATGGTTGTTTATAAGGACACAGCCCGAATCCATTTGCATTTTAATATTCTTTCTGTGAGATGGAAAACCATTTTGAGGACAGCTTGTTTGGAAATCCCATTAACAGGTTATTTATGGGACTCATGACTGCATGACCCTTAGCCTTGTTTTGTTAAACATGAACTAGACATGAATCAGATGGGCGGCTGGGCTGCTGCTATTGTTTTCCATAGCATTAAATGTCATTGAATTCAGTTATTCTGAATCTGACACTTTCTAAGCTATTACCCTCATAATGCTCAATTTTCCTTTTTTCCGTTGTCAACCTTATTATTTCTATCTGCTTTAAACAGCAGAGACACTCTAAAAAGGGCATTTCCTCTTTTATTACTGGTCTAGGTGAGAATGGAGAGTTTATCTACACAGCTCCTAAATAAATAATTGGGAAGACACAGTTTGAAGAAATTAGAAGATTCCAGCTACTGTTGTGGTGCCTTGTAAGGAATACAGAAATCTAAAAATTTTGTCAGAGTAGTAAAATTAGCCGTGTAGAGGTCAGATACTAAATGCTTGTGAAGGGAGGGCTTTGAACCCTTTTTGGCAAGAGTATAAATTGGTGAGTGATAAATCAGACTAAGATGATGATGTTGCTATCAATGAAAACGTGATAAAGCCTCCATAATTCCAAATAAGTTTTATAAAACAAGTTTGGTTGTATGCGTTTTAACACAAATCTTTAATTGAAAGGAGATAGTATACGACAGGACAGACTGTAGCAGAAATTAGTGAAAAAAAACATTGATGCTTCTAATACAAGAGTTGTGTAGTTAAGAGCAGCATTATCTTTGCTAAAGGCAAGTCCTAGTAATCAATACTTCTTACCTTACATAGTCTTCTCTTGGCATTTGCTCTGTTACTGATCTAACGGTATTTATGGTACTAATCAAATGTTAGAAGACTTGCGCTTTTTTTAAGGCAAAAATCACATCTGCAGAGTGCACCAGCTGGTAATGCTTAACTTCACTTCAGCCTGAAGTATCTTTTTACCAAAACCAGCTTCTGTGGTTTATATAAGCTGGAAGCTGAAGTCGGGCTATGCAGATTCATAACGGTTAAAACCAGGATGAACTACTGTGACTATTCAACCCAGTTCTTACACACAAGCCTAAGAATTTCTCTTTTTTGGTATAAGTTTTAAGTCTAACAGTTCTTTACTCAGCTGGAGGAGAAAAATAATGAAAACAAGTCTTCCAAGCCTGTGTAAGGTATTACAGGTGGAATTTTTACTGTATCAGTTAAAGAATTCAGTTTGTGTAAATTCAGCTTTTTAGCCATTTGCCTTCAGAATACCTCATTTAGTACACGGGTGCCTGTGCGCACACACGTTTACTTCAAGTGCTTTATGGAGTCCCTGACTGGAGAGGAGGTATTTTTACTCTGAAGAAGTCAGTAAAGCATGTAAAGAGAGTAGTGAAAGCATATAATTATAGAAAGTAATGTAGGTAGTCCAAAGTTTACAGAGAAGGAAAAGCTGTTTTAAAGAGATCAGGGTTCAAATGCATGTCAGATTTTTAATTATTATTTTTTATTACATAGCAGGATGCTTTGGGATAGAAAGCATTAGCAACATTGAAATTGCTAGGGACATTTGATCAATATTATGTTCATCCCTGCAGCAGCTTTCATAGTCTTGGTTTGCAGGGCAGGAACAAGCCCCCATGTGAGATCCCCTCCATCCTTAGGATTCCCACACCTCGAAAAATAGAACTTGTTTCTTAAATCATAGGTGCGTATGTGTGTATATATATGTATATATGCATATTTATATTTACATTTACGGTGAGGACTGTCTACTTTCTCTGAAAAAAACTGACTGTAACAAAAATAGCTGATATGCTCCGAGAAGGATGGTTTGCTGTTGTGTGGGCTGCAGTTCTGCAGACTGCACGCTAGAAGTACTGTATTTCTGCACACATTCTGCACATATTTACATTCTTCTCTCCCTTCCTCTTTCCTTCCCTAGATTTCAAGTATGAACTGGCCATCAATAGAATTATTTAGTGGTTAATTTATTCTTAATAGAAACTAGTGGGTTTTTTTCCAAAGAAAATGGAAAAATGCATCTTTAGAACAAGTTTGTAAGTGTCATGATTTTTCTGCTAATTTGTACTACATGCTTCTTTTTTAAATGTTAAATTACCTCATTGTATCTCTGAATATCATATATACGTGAGCCTGAAATTAAGCTTGCTGTATAGTTGTCAAAATGACCACAATTTGCTCTGTGAAATGTCCTGATTGCATGTGTAATTCAAAGCAATCCTAATCTCTGTATAAACCAGGGCAGACTGCTTAGGGGCAGAGTTTATGTATGCTGATTGGGCCTTCGGTTTAGCTGATAGCGAATACACCTGCATGTTGAAAAAGATGCGTTACTGATTTTCAAACTCCTAGATGCTAAAGAGAAGGGAGAAAGAAAAGAAGAGAGGGAAAAGCTGTTCCACTATAGAGAAGGTTTCAAGAAAGTCTCACTTTTTCATATGTATGTTTGTTCCATTGAAAGCTGCCTCATTATTACCTCTGAAGTGAATATGTTCATGTACCAGAAATTGGACTGCAAATATGACTCCTGGTTATAACTCTTGGTTTGACCCATTTCTTACTGAAGCATGTGATTTCAGCAACAAAAAGGAATCACATTAGGAAAATCCCTTCATTGAAAATAGCCCCATCCTGGAATTTGAATTTTATTTGTCTTTCTAAGAAGTGCTTTCTCTTGAGGTACTTTTGATATTTCGTCACGAAGCAGCCAGCTGTTGAGGTAAGTGTAGATCAAAAATGGCCATAAATGCATACATAAACTCTAAATCATGATAATCAAAATCATAATAATTTGCTCAGCAATGATAACAGTTTTGATACGTTACTATGGAAGAAGTGTTTTCTTTTACCTCATTAAGCCTGCTTAAGATATTTTTATTGGCTTTTGAGTTTGGTTCATTTGACATAGCAAATGAAGAATTTAGTCAATCATTTGAAAAGGAGCTAAAATGCAAACAGACTTTTTTTTCCCCGAGTGATCTTTTTCATTACTCATTGGAAATCTTGCATTTCTTCCTTAAGCTTCCGAAAGTTTACAGAAAATTATTCGCAGTTTCCTCAACTTCAGTCATATGGTGCTTAATAACAGTAAATAAATTCTGACATTTTATTTTTACTCACGAAAAAAAAGTGTTCATCATGTTGGTGAAAATAAGCAATCACATTCTATTTAACAGTGAAAAAAAGAATTGTACATACCACCCTGCAGGAGCTGAAGAATCTATTTTCATTATAAGAAACATTGATTTTGCATTAAAAAAAATCTCATTATTTGAGATAATGACTGTGGGGTTTCTTAGTTCTTCTTCTGGTTCCTAAATCTTTATAACAGTTAAAGAGCAAATAGGAATGCAAAAGACCCCAAACTGTATTAATATTAATATCTACTAATTTTGCTGTTAATTAAAATTGCAATCGTCTTGAAGGCAGAGACATACTATCAGAAAGTTATCTTGTTTATTTTGAGCTCGTTTGAATGGCACCTGTATTTTTGCCTATAGATACATCACTGAACCTGAAGATATTGATTTTTGGATTAACAATAATAATATTAATACATGGACTCCTGGGGGCCTCATTCATCAGTGTATTGCTTCAGCTTCTTGGTAGTGTAATTTCGGCTGTGCTGAAGGGGGGAAGCTAAACCCTCTGTTACTTATATTAGAAAATATGCACATGCATGTGTAAAGATGCATGTTACACATGCTCTCTCTCCCTCAAGTAATTCTGATTACAGACTTGTTGAGGAGGGGGTCTTGTTTGTTTTGCTTTTTGTGGATAGAGTGCTATTTTGAATAATTCCAAGGGGTTTTTATAATGGGCGTGAGAGGAAAAGTCAGTCCCTCTGGTGCTCTCCCCTTCCCCCTCTCCTCAGAACTGTGCCTGCTTGGACATTAATGCATTCCCTGTACTGTTGGGGGCTGGCTGCACGTACCTTCCCACCAACAGCACTATGAATTATTGACATGAGGGACGCTCCCTGGTGTATACTTTTCCAAGGTTATTCTCTCTAATATTAGATATTTATTTGGCATAAGGTAGGGCTAAGGACCTCATTGCCACATTATGTCTGACACAATCAAGTTTTGGGGAATTTCAACAACATTATAAGATTTGTATAATGTATTCTTTTAGAGGCAGAGGCTCAGCTTTAAACAAAGCATAATCCCTACTGCATATCATTTCCAGCCTAATGCAAGGAGAAGAAGTGGGACCATAATGCTATCTGCATCATTTCCCTTTTGTGTTCAGTTCCAAGAACTATTCACCTAATATTCAAAATCCATGTATTCGTTAAATGGAACAGAATGATGGAAAAACTAAAAAAAGTAAGACAATAATGGAATAGATGTCAATTAAGGTGCTACAAAATTGAGTTATTACACCTACATATATGATAAAGTATTTGGAAATAGTTAAATAGTTGATATCCACTACCTGTTCCAGTGCTCGAACACTGCAATTGTAGTATTTTTGATGCTAACAATACTCCTAATTTCTCTGAATCAAATATTGTTTATATTTCTGCTATCTGTAACAGAAGGATCTTGTGAACACTTCATTCATTGTGTCACCCAGTCTCTCCTCGTCAGCCGCTTTGTTAGCCTAAGCCTTTAGGGTTGTATCCTGGGCAGTGGACCTTTTGTGCTCCTTATGCTATACTCTTAGACCCTAGCGGGGGGGGGGGGAAATAAATCTTCTGTGACAAGTTTATTTAAAGGGATACTATCACATTAAATAAGCATATAAATATACCCATGAGTAATATTATTCCCCTTGAAATTTTGGGAAAAAAATGTTTTTTCTTGGTACCATTAGTTAACACTCTCATCTGCTTGCGATGCAATAATTGTGAAAATCATATCATTTTTCACACTTCAGGCTGTTCTTTGCACAGCTCTTTTCAAAACCTAGGAAGAGAAGTCAGTTACTGTACCATTTATTTTTAGTCAGCATTCGGGGTCTGAATATTGTGAGAGACTAAGATGCAAATATTGTAAAGGGAGCATTTGAGCTTAAAACAGACAGTTCTATTTCTAGTGACTTGTTTATGGAAAGAGGCCAAAAAAAGCATATTTTCTAATGATGGGTGTTGTAAGTTAAAGAACATAAACAAAACTAAACATTTTAATGAGATCAACCTCATCTTTTTCAGGAGAAACACTGCTAAAATATGAGGTCCTCAGATCTGTCTGGTTCTTCCTCTTCTTTATATTTTATGCAACTTTATAAATTCACTTAATGTAATTATCTTTGGTGAATAATTTAACAGATTTTAGTGTGATAATAGAACTAGAGTGGTTTTATAGTCATCTTCATGTCTTATTAAATCAGGTTGTTTATAAGTAATTCCAGTTGTTTGTTTATGAAATTCTTAGTATAAGAGAGACCAAGATCTTATAATAAGGATTGAAGAAAATAACATAATTACATATTTAGAAAACATGTTGATAAATTTGTTAACTGTCTATTTAAACTCTATTAGTATATGAGGTAATGCTTCTACAGCTACACACACAAAGTCATACGCTGGCAGACACGCATTAATTT
This sequence comes from Trogon surrucura, assembly GCA_020746105.1. Lineage (NCBI taxonomy): Eukaryota > Metazoa > Chordata > Aves > Trogoniformes > Trogonidae > Trogon > Trogon surrucura. Next base: position 124,968 of record CM036640.1, read on the forward strand.
CATGCACACTTTTCTATCATGAATGCCAGGGAAATCCCCTGAAACAGTAGGAGAAGCTATGACAGTGGATCTGCCAGAGCTTTTTACTGCCAAATGCGTCTGCATGATCGTCGTCATCATCATGTAAGGTAATCTATTGCGGACTGTACGGGTGCAGTTCTCAGCTTATTGCAGCCCTTGTACGTCTCAGTAGCTTACATCAGGATTTCTCTGTTGCTGTTACTGTGCTTTCAGGTTTTCTATGAATTTGGCTCTGTATTACTTAATTACACTGAGGGTTTTGTTTGGGGTTAGGGTTCTTTGTTGTTTTGTTTTCTAGTACTGTCTTGTTGAAAAGAAGCCCTCAGCACTGGGGAAAGGGTTCGGGAGCTAATTGGATGTTAATGAATGGAGGAGGATAAATACCTTACTCGGGGAGGAAAATGTTTGCTATTAGAAGGCCACATTCTCTAGTGGTTCTGGTGTGTATTTTTCTGTAGGTTTTTCCTGTGTGTATTCTAGGATATCATTACATTGTTACCTAATATTTAAATTAACATACAGATTGTTCCGTTGGAGCATCCTGTTGGCGCGGGCCCAGAGGAGGCCACAAAGATGATCAAAGGTCCCCTGTTCCTGCTTGACTCCATGATCAGTGTTGCTTTCACATAGTGTTACCTAGAGAAATGAATCAGAACTCCAAACAGGCAGAAGTATTCCTGTTGTTGAGAGGAAGGGGGCATTTATTTGTTTCACTTCCAGGAAAACACCAAAAAAAGCAAAACATTTCCCCAAGAACTGTTGAAACCATTCTGTATGTTGCAGTAACATAAGCCCGTGTGGAAAAGAAGCTCGAGGCGCTAGGAAACATCTGGCAGAACTAGCCGGAGGAGCCAGGTGACTGCTGTTGAGTACAGTCTTGTTCCAAAGCTGAAAGCAAGTGGGAAGTTAAAAAATTACTTCTCAAGCTCTCAGTATTTTTCTGGGCCTGGGGAAAAGAGGCTCTCTAATTGAAGCAAAAATGTGGGACGGCAAGAGGGATGGCTTTGCTAAGCGTGCGAGAGGTGGGCATGGTGTCCATCTGATACCACACAATGATTTTGAGAATCTCAAAATAGTAGAAACTGCAGGAACTGACCCTGCTGGTAGGCAGGAGAGTAGAATTTCTGTCCATCTCAAGGGTGGGAGAAGGAATGAGGTAGAACTCACTTTGTAAAGTTTGCAAGAAATCTAATTACAAAGATGAATTAATATGAACTAGGCATGAGCAGTCCTGAGTAGCACACTCACAGTAGTTTCACATTTTCAAACATATGTTTGTGGTTTATATTAAAAAGGAGGACAAATTAAAAGGAGGTTTATATGAAAAAGGAGGACAAATAGCATTTTTATGTCACATTTTAAAATGCAATGATGTGGTAAGAGCTTTATAGCATAGGCCAGCAGTAGAAAAGGACTCAAGCATGTTTCTGTTCTTGTATCAATAAGAGCTGCACACATACTGGGCATTAGTAGCAAGTGTGGTTTAAAATCTCTATTTTCTGCATTTGTCATTCTCTGTCACAACACAAAGGTTATTTAAGTGTAACTTTGCTGGAGAATATTTAGAATGCTGATATCCATGGAAATGTTTCTTTTGAGGGTGGGGGGACTATATCAAACAATTTGGATTTATTCTGTCTTTTTTTTTGCAGTTGTATCTAATCTCTTGGTTCTGGAGAGCATCATGTTTGTCCTATGTGTAGTTTGAAGGAATTAGGCTGAGCTCTAATTTACACTTGTTTAACTACAGATGCATCCCCACTGCTATTTGTTTATCTCACATTTATTACACTCTTCCAAATTCAAGTTAAGCACTCAGGGGCTTTTTCTAGTAACACTAATGGAGGAGAATAGATGCATTATATGTGAATAATGTATTATGATGATACAATTTGGGTCTCTTAGCTCTAACCGAGACCAGTTCTGCCTTACATTATTTATAATTTACACACACCTTCCTGAACATTTTTATGTAAATATTTAATATAGAAAGTGAGTTAACTCTTTCGTTTGGGAGGTTTCCAGTCAAAAACAGGAAAGGATGTAAGAGGGCACACAAACACCTCACACAAAGTGGGCAGATGGCCAGCCTTGCTTATTTACAGAAGTAGAGTGGGAATCATGACAGATTACAGGGGGGAAATGTATACTGGCATGGCACCAAATTCTTTTTACCTTTTTCCTTCCCAACTACTCTTACTAAATTGAATGACTGTAGACTGCAGACAGTGTATTCGTGGACACTGGGCTGGTAGCATTTGCAACACAGCGTTTTTGTTCTTTGTTGTTTTCAGACACATTTTGTCTTTTGATGTTTTACTCATTTTGTACCGATGTATCCATTTGAGAAATACAGCAGCGGTGCCTCCAAACAAATCAGCAGATGTGCTTTCTTGCAGCCTCTCTAGTGTCTGAATTTACCAGCAAAATCAATTGGTCAGTTCTTGGTCATCTTGGTTGGTTGTGTCTTCTTCTCTCTAACTCCAAGCATATGCAGAATGACAATAGTATTCCATCATCATACGGCAAGATTTATAATTTTAAGCCTTTTAACGTGTCAGCTGGTGGACCCTTATTTTCCTCATCTTCAAGAGATGAACTTACCCTCCACACTGATTGAGGAGCTAAAAGCTTTGCACTTGGAATCACCCCAAAGTTACAGGAGAAATGCTTTGTGCAAGTCTTCCTCAGTCAACTGTATGAGCTGCAGCAGCTGCTTACGTAACATTGATTTTTCTTAAACTCTTCTAATTTGGGATATAGTGCCTTGGCATTATTATCAAGCAAATTCTCATCTTTTTGTTCTCAAAACATCTTATGAGTAGTACAAAATTATGATTGGCTACCACACATTCCTCTTGTTAGTTGTTAGACCACTGAGATGTAGTGGCCCTAAGTTCTGCTCTGAGTGACCTGTGCTCTAGGCAGAGTCCATCGAAGCGGATATCTTAATTTTGACCTCAGCAGTAAGCAGATTCTAGGGAAATGTATTAGAAGCAGGACATTGTCTTTACTAAGTGGAATGGTTGGTTTGTTTTTTATTGTGTGCCTGTCTATTCTTGGGAGTGCAATCCCCTGCTGTGACAAATAAGACAGTCAAGTTTGCTGCATCCAGGGAACTTGAAGGAGTAGCACACCTGGAGTGTAAGTGCCTCACCTTGGGAAACCGTCTTTGTGAGTATGGTGCATCTCTGTTGGAAACTAAATATTGATCTACATGGATCCTTCGACTAATCCAGCATGACACTTCTCACCCTGGTGCCATGCCTTTTATTTAGGGATGACAGAGTGACTAAGGAAAGCCCTTTTCCTACATTGCCATCTCCCATTACCCACATCTTATAAGTTCTGGGGATTCTCTCTGTGGCAGAACATGCCAAAACTGGCATTTCCATCCATTTTGAGAACTGCCTCTGAGGCAACAAACCTTTTTGATGGCTAGTGAAACACAGTGAGATTCTGTCTACTGTGCTGGTGGTGCATGTGCATGCCTCTGGGACTCTTGGAGATCACTGTTCTTTTCTTTGTCGTGCTGTTTCATGTGGAGAAGTGCCTTCAAGTTTTATTTGTAATTTTATGAACGTATCCATGTTGCAGAAGCAGCACCTTGTTTAGTTACTGATATATACATGCTGTCAAAATGATGTCCTGCTAGGCTAGAAAGGGAACATGTTGCAGGAGAACAACATTAACTTCCAAATTGAGCTTAGTTAAAGACAACCACAGAGATTTCAACACCTCAAGTGACTTACATTTAAGACATACAGCGATATACTAAAATGGTTACTTCAGTCTGTTGGTAATAATTCTGCAGAAAATAAGGTGCTCCAGCCTTAGAAAGAGCGATCTTTGGTTATGGTCATGTGTACAGGTAGAAGTCAAATAGAAGTATTGTTCTGCAGCAGACCTTCATCAGCACTGGCTGCCCTGTTTTCGCCTTTATGCAGTCCCGTATGCATTCCACTTCCCTTAGCCCTAGAAAATTCTGTCCTCTGAGCAGGTAAGGGCTTAGGAAGGGTATGAGCAATCCCTGGCAGTCCTCAGTATCCTTCCCAGGGGAAAAGTTTTTAAGGGACAATCTCTTCTTGTAGGTTTAAGGCAAGTAATCTATTTATGCAAATATGATTACTTGTGTTTGAGGATAACAAGTACTTTTTCAGGTGTGTGAAAATGCACATGACAAAGGTGTTTTCAAGCTGTAGAGCTGTAGTGTGTCTTTTCTAGGGCATCTAGTATTTTAGTAAGAGATGCTGACTCCCTTATCTAAATTGCTGCTTTTGTTGTGTAAAAAAAAAAAAGAAATGTAAAATTTTTTTAAAAAGGGAGATTACCTTCAGATCTTCTGAAAAATATCATCCTATAATTTGAGTTCATGTAACCACAAATTTCCAGTAGGCTCTGAGCCAAAGAAATACACAGATGAAATAAACATATAAAAGGCCGGCTGCATTTTTGAAATCTAAGAATTGAGTTATATACCTTTTTGACAGATTCCTGAATCATGGCCCATATCTAAGATGGGTAAATAGGTATCTGGCCCTTTAACTGAGTTCCATTTCATATAATTAAAGACTCCCAGAATTAAATGGCCTATATGGAAAGTGGCTTTCAGTGGACTAAATGCCTGAAGCAATCTCCTTGCCTGGGCATAGAAGTGACACTGGCTTGCAGATCAATATCATCTCTGTTATTAATATCAAAAGCGCATTACTTTGTTTTTGCCTGGCTGCATGCCAAGCCTTGGGCCCAGCTCACGTTCAGCCATTTGCCTGGACCATAATTTACTTTCGTGAGTTTTTAAGGTATTGTTTTGTCAGGGCCAATCACCATGAAGTTATAAATGATTCTGAGGACTTGCACTCTCTGTTAGTTGTATATGCAGTGAAATTAATTTTTAAAAGTTTCACGTCAATTACTTCTGTCCTTGAGTTATGCAAGGGGACAAAAGAGCAGAGACTTAAAGACATGAGTGATATCAAACAGATGAGGTAACGACAAACAGAAACAGCAGCTTGGGACCAAATCAGACATTACACTATCTTTAATTGATGCATTGAATTAAACAATGCTAAAGCTAAATAAATATTGACCACTTAGCAAAAGAACCATTGATTTTTATGATGGACAACATTTACATCATATACTTGCTCTGGTCTACAGTTTTTAGACTCCTAGCCTGTCAACTCTGGCACACATATTCTGCAGGACAGCGTGTACTGATGCTGGGTCCCTTTCTAGAATTATTGAGGTAAATGTGAACAATTTCCCCAACTTTTTCTTTCCAAGAATTGTTTATTTTTGAAGAGTTAAATTCTGCCAGGTCTTTCTTCTCCAGTATTAGCTGGATTAGTGAACAGGTACCCTGTATCACACAGGTAGATAGAGTTTTGCAGGGAATTATTTGACTGTGGATTGCTGGCATGGCTAAGGGCACTAGCCATATGCATTCATCAAACATCTGCCACCCCCTTTCCTGGGGAATGAAAGAAGGGACGATGTCAAGTGACAGAAATGTTCCCTGCACTGCAGCGAACACTCTAGAGTGGCAGCAGCTTCTCTCGTACAATAAATTGCCCTGTGCTGTAGGCTGGAAAGGACTGATGCTGTTGGGCATCGTCAAAAGGGATGACCTTTCCAAATACTCCCTGTAGCTGCTGTGTTGAAGCTGACATGTTAAAGTTCACTCTATTAATATTGATTTAATTACTTAAAAATGCCGTATCTTAATGATATGATATCTACCTACTCTGGAAACAAACTCAGACAACAGAATAATGTGTTTACAGAGCAAGAGTTTATGTCTTTGTAACCATTAATGGTAAAGCTTCAAAGCTAAACTGTTTAAAATAAATAGCTATTTTTTTAGCATGAAATGTGCTCCTGACTGTGAAACTTAACTAAATACTGATCAGCAACTTATATTCTCACAGCAAAGGAAACTCTGAGATGTCTTCCTGGCAATACAAGGATTCTATTAAGAAGGACAAGTCTATGTAGCTCCCTGTGTCTGCAAGGACCACCAAGACACCAGTTATTGTTTCAATTAGTCTGTGATTACTGCTGCTAATCTCCAATTCCTTATTGTTGTAACTCCTTTGACTTCATTCAAGTTATTAAGAAGCATCTGGATTTTATTACAATTGACAGGAACTCCAGCCTTCTCCATAGATAAAACACTGCCTCTTGCGGAAGAAATTCGGAAGTAATGCAGAGAGCCTTCTGAGTTTGTTTGCAGGGATTCTTAAAATTGCATCATAAACACAATGTAGAATTCAATTAAGCTGGAAAATTATAATGCTCAAGGGAGAAGGACAGCATTTCTTACAGAGATAAATCAAAATGTCTTTAATTAGTTTTCAGTTTTAACCAGAAGTCTAGCTTGGTGAAATAAAAAATGAAAAAATTATCTAACACAAAATAAAATAAAGGAATTATTTGTAATAGCAGGGTAGGTAGATAGATGAGGCATCCATATACTCTGTTTCACACCTCTCAGCTTAGAGATCTGTGCATTACACTAATTTGACCTTGGAAATCTCAGTGGTTCAATTTTGATGAGCACATGACAGTGCTGATGCTTATCTGCACTGCACCTTGGTTGTTAACAAGCTGCAAACTCTATGGAGAGCAGCTGGAAGGACGTGGATGGTGATCAAGATGTCTTACATTGCACATAGGAGTCAATCTTCTAAAGCCATAGATAATACATAAACATTTTCCAAACAGGTATTTGCACATTTTCGATCTCCAGCATTTACACTGACTCACTTTCACTTGTTGTTGCCTTTCTTTACCACACTGTTGGTACTTTTAATTGCTGATTAATCAAAAGCTCGCCAAGTCTCTGTCAAAGCTTATTGGAGGGTCGGGGTGAATTTGCCTCACAGTGGGGAAGGAACTCACCTGAATACAGAATCAAAAGCTTGAACTGTAAACAATATTAAGAGCTTTTCAGCATTTGATATATGCATCACTAAACACAGACAGATGCCTCTCCGGTACCTGGTATTATACTGGGTTGCAGAGTTAAACTTCCAGCAAGGCTGAAGGGCCCTATTTCATGGATGTGCAGATCACCGGCTTGTGGCTCTCCGACAGAGCTCCCCATTGCTGGGAAAGGGCCGACTGAAGCATTTTCCATGTGTGTCATTGGGGCCGCTCATTTTCCTTGAGGCATGTGGGGTCTCCAGCGCTGGACTGGCAGCAGAGGAGTTTACATGTGTGTTTAATTTTATTGTGCTACAGAACTTGGGGAGGGGTGAATAGAGGGACAGTCTTTAAAATGCTGAAGCTCACTGCATGGTTCACAGTCTTGTTAGAAGGAACATGACCTGCTTCACATTTTAACAGCAGGGTAGGAAACAATGAGAGTCTGCTTCTCCCTCCCCACTTCCCAGTGTACAGATGCCCCCCAGTTACAAACACAGCAATTTAAAAACATGTAAAAATCATAAATGAGACAGCAGCTGTGTACAGCTTCAGCAAAATGCTAAATTGCTGCATCACTCTGAACTCTAAATGACAATAAACCTTCCACCTCTCATAAATTAAGCAGCCTCTCAAAAAATGATACCTACAACTGCAACTTTTTATGGATGTTTGATAACTTTAATCATTCTGCAAAATGCAACTCCTGGTCATAAATTCTCTCCCAGGTACAGATTTAGGGAGAGCAAAAGCACTGCAGTGAGTTGATAGGTAAGTTTTAATCTGATAGTGCCAAAAAGTCTATTAGATTTATCCTGAGGTGGTGGCTGCCTGGTAATTACAACAGGGGAGACTTAACAGGGGTTTTGAATACTAGGAAGGTGACTTAAATGGTGTGTCACAGGTTTAGGAGATGAACTTGGAATCACTCCTTACCAGATTATCAAAAATTATTCTTGAACCCACCTAATTTTTAAAAACTAGTTCAGTGAAAGGGAAGCCCGTCAGGGGACAGCTGTGACCTTCCAGCATAAGCTCTGGTAATAATCATTCAAGAGAAGTAAAACAATCCTCCTTTCTTGCTTTTGTTTTTAATATAAAGATGACATGCCTGTGTCCATATGGCTATGACTTTTCACTGGGCATAGTACACTTTTTTTTTTCCCTAGTGTTGATCATTAAGGGATCTCAGAACACTTTACAAATTCAACTCTGTCAGTTGCTCATTTAATTATTCCTGAGATGGACTGTAGTTTGCCCATGAGTGTAGCAAATTCAGGAGTGAAATCTGGATTTCCCATCTCTTTTTCCTTTATGCTGATGGCTGACCAAATTCTTGAGGATTTGTGAACTCGTACCTGAGTCTCAGGCCTACATGGACTTGCTGGCCTTTGAAAGGAAATTGGACCAGACGATTATGAGGAAACGCCTGGATATCCAGGAGGCTTTGAAGCGACCCATTAAGCAAAAACGAAAGCTGCGTATTTTTATCTCCAATACCTTCAATCCAGCCATCTTCTTCTTCTTTAGAATAAGAATAAATCATAGAGTAATTGTTCATGCCAAATATGGAATGCATTTACACTTATTACACATAATGGGAAACAGAATAAGGATTAGGAAGTGCAAAACCTGCTACTTGGTGTGTTATTCCTTTATTAAGTTGTTGATTAACTGTGGATTGATTCAGAACAAATAATATCAATGGAAATGTATGAATAAGAATGAAAGGGGGAGTAGGAACTGATGTGCCTAGTCAGTGTTTGTAGGAATTGCCAGGTTGTCGGGATGAGCCCAAGCACGTTTGTGGAGACAGCTGCTCTACAGTGAGCTCTTCTGCTTGCTCTGTATGAGCTCTTGTGTTGGTTTACTTGCAGGTTAATGGGAAAAAAAGACCCGATTTCTGCAGGATACTCTGCATGTTGTTTGTCAATGTTGCACACTTGGAAATGAACTGCAAGAACAACGTTTTGTATTCTGTGCAGGTCATAGCACTTGAGGGGAAAAATGAGAGGGATACACAGATCTAAAGCCTCCTGATATGAGCTGTTTTGAAAGTTTAGCAAAAGTCCTTTCTTTTGAAAACATCCAACAGATAAGCTACATCACAGAATCACACACAGAATCACAGAATGTCAGCGGTTGGAAGGGACCTCAGAAGATCATCTAGTCCAGCCCCCCTGCCAGAACAGGATCACCTATGGTAGATGCAAAGGAATGTGTCCAGGCGGGTTTTGAATGTCTCCGAAGAAGGAGACTCCACACCCTCTCTGGGCAACCTTTTCCAGTGCTCTGTCACCCTCACCGTGAAAAAGTTTTTTTTCTAATATTTTTATGGAACCTCCTATGTTCCAGCTTGTACCCATTGCCCCTTGTCCTGTCAATGGACATCGCTGAAAAGAGCCTGGCTCCATCGTCCTGACACTCCCCCTTGACATATTTATAAACATTTATGAGGTCACCCCTCAACCTCCTCTTCTCTAAGCTAAAGAGACCCAGCTCCTTCAGCCTTTCCTCATAAGGGAAGTCACTTTTTACCTCTTCTTGGATACTGGGCAGCTATACCTGCACTAACAGCAGGTATTTAACTTCTTATTAAAGCAAACAGGATGTACTATAAAGAGTTGAAGAAAGTCCCTCCTGAGATTGAGAACTGCAGTCTTTTTCATTTGACCTTAAGTCCTCATATGTGGGACTAAGACACGACTACATGGCCATGAAATGCCAAGGGCTGGAGCAATATTGCTGAGCTGTGCTGGACTACGCATCAGAGATGGCATTTGTGAACAATTTCCTTGTTGAAAACATGATTGCACTTATTACTGTTCCTCTTCTGTGGCTGTATTATGAAGAAATTATTTTTTCAGTACCTGAAGATTTCCTTCAGTAACCGAGTTCAGTTTTCTGTTTATTTGGGGTTTATTTTGGGGGGAAAAAAGTACTATTCAGTGGTATCACAGAGTGGCCTGGCTAACCATACCTCCTTTGTCTAGCTACTAAGTCTGTCTTTATTTACTTTAGTAAATAAATTTAACATGAACTGAAAGGCAGCAGAGCATTCATGTAGCGAGAAAAGCTTGAGTTGTCAATACTACAGATGAGAAATGCAAATGAACTAATACTACTATTGGAACATTGACTTTTCACATTCATAAAATTTTACTTTCTGAATTTCAGATTTTTATAAGAAATACAAACTTTTAGCACATTGTGTTTTCCTCAAAGCCTTTAGGAACATTTATATATTGCATTTTCATAGTAGAGGGTTAATAGCACCACTGAATCCAATTCATTGTCAATATTGTGTACTCACCTGGGGAAAGGAGTCTTTTCATAAGACTACGTGCAGAGGAAGATTTGTAGAGCTTTTTTCAGCATCGCTTCTATATTTAGATCAAGACTTTTTTTGTTTAGTTTTATCACTGTGTGGGTATGGATCATGTTAATGCCAAGGTCCGTGTGCATATGGGTAGGAGAGCTCAATACTGGCTTTCTGTTCAGCTCCAGAGGCAAAGCTACGTATCTGAACACTTACAGAAAAGGAAACCGTAGCTCCTAAAGTCACCTGGGGGAGACAATGTTTGCGGTTATATACAGTATCATTTGGCTCAGGAGCAATTCTAGCTGCAAGTGACCATTTGAGGTGACAGTTCCAATGCTGTGGAAGAAAAATCACTTTCCTGGGTAAAAAAAAAAAAAAAAGAGAGAATGCTTTTGTTTAGGTTATTTTTAAATATATATATATATAAATGCATAATATCAGCATTAATCAAATTAACTGAATACTTCCAATATTTTTTTAAGCTTCCTCATATGAATCAACTATTTCTGAAATTGTAGTTTATCAGAGAAGAATATTGTAGTTATATATTAGCAAACTGTCTGATAGCCCTTCTGATACCTTATTACTCTATGCACTAGGGTAGCATTTTTAGACTAAGTTAACCTTGGTGAAATATAACATGGTTCACTAATGTATCTTCAACTATCTGATAAAAGGCCTTGCCCCCAACAACATATGAATATTTAAATTATTATTAATTATTTATAGTGTATTTTTATTAACGCTGACTTACAGCATGGTCATGTAGCAGATAAAGCTCATTATGCTCCAAGGTTGAATATGCATCTCGAACAACATTACTGCTTCTGAATGGAAGATAACTTCCATGTTTTTATCCAGTGTTGATTTCTGTGAGAATGAATCTGGAGGAAGGTCGCTGAATTGAAGCGCTTGTTGACTTAAATATTTTAGAAAGGGATTATAATATCTGGATGCACATTAAACTAAAAATTACTGTTTCTAATAGAAATATTTCTTGAAGTGTAACATCTCAGCACATGGTTGGGGACAATTAAAAAAATATTAAACCCCTCCATCTGGCTGTTGAAGTCCCAAGCTCTTATGAGCCTCTCACCTGAGACGCTCTTCCATGGCTTCAAGCTTTTCATTAAATTTAACCCAGGTTATCCTGTTTTCCTCTTCCTTTTCCTTTATCTCTTTGTGCATGATGTGAAAATGCATTTCTCTCTCTCCTTGATAATCAGATATGTCCTATATTTGCTACTTATTTTTGTGAGCTCTTTAACCCCTTCCTGACCAAGCTAAGAGTGCTGTTCAATATTTTCCATTTTTATTTTGCAGTTGTCCTTTCAGCTTCTTGTTGTTTTGTGTTGATCCTCTTTGAATTCCCATTAGGTCATTGCTGGTTCTGTGGTGCATATTGGTGGTACAGTCTGTATAAATACCTGGATAGACGGGTGTATTGCTAAGGCAACATATTCAATACAACCTAATGCAGTATTCTATGAGAGCTCACAAGAAGTCCATAAGGCCAGATCTAGATCTCTCTGGTCTGTAACACAAGGTGATGCCTCTGCATATGTTGACAAGATTTCATTAGCCTTTTCTGTAGCAGCCTTTTCTTGCAAAACCATATCTAATCTTCAGTTTGCTGTCTCTGCTAGATCTCTTTCAGCACTGCAGCTTCTTTGGATCTCCTCTCCTTCTCACTGAGTGTCTGCATTGTGGATTATTTTCCCTGGAGGTATTAGTATATATTTTTCCATAAATGAAGATAATAAATGGAAGAAGCAGAGATGAAAAGAAAAACAATTACTTGAGAGCAGAAATAGAAAGAGATACAAAGAAAAGACTGACAGGGAGGTAAGGGAAGAAAAATCAAGGAAGAAGAATATGGAAAAATAAAAAAGGAGTTAAATAATCAGAATAAATTAATTAATCAAAGTGCAGATCATGTGGACTAGAATAGCAAAGCAGCAATGCAGAGAGCTAAAAGGAAACAGAGGTAAGGATAATGAAGGATAAGTTGAAATGTAGTGTATGTTTTCAAAATAATGCATTTGAAAGTGCTATTTGACTTGTTAGACCTGACTTGTAGCAAGGCTGTCACACACTGGGAACTATAAAGCTCATGACAAGGGGTTATGAGAAACATAAATTTTTTCCCTTAACAAAAACGATGATTCTTACTCTGATTGTTTTTTATTTGCAATTCAGACATCCCTGATTTTTACAGTGATGATCGATTATTTTTATCCTTGCATCACAGATACAAAAACATGATTTAGAAAGGCTAAGTGAATTGGCAAAGGGTATAGAAGTCTTTGTGAAGAAGCACACATTTCTAAGTCTCAGGGTCAATCCACAGACCTCAAGTTTCTTCAGTTTTGTGGTTAGAGAGAAGTTCATTTAAGTTCTCACACCTTCTCTTCATATTATGGATGTGCTTTTATCATTGGGCTGTTGACTTCTTGTTTCACCATCTTGCCTCATATTTGATTGTACAAGGCCCATATCATCCAGCCAAAGTCATTGCCTAAATTAAAGGCAGTTGCCAGAAAAGTGTTTGATTTGCCTTCCTTCTCCTGGTATGATATTGTGAACTCTCAGCATGCAGAACAGCCCGCTTTCTCTAGAGACGGGGGCCTTTGCAGACCACCCTTTGGAAACCACTGCCCTCAGTGCTGCAGTTAGAGAGAAGGGAGCCCGCAGCAAGCCCAAACTAGTTCCTCGAAAGGACTGTAAGTCAGGGAGGGGAATGACTCTGTCAGCGAAAGAAGGTAGCGGAGGGGCAGTGCAGGGGAGGACTTGTTCCGCAACCAGGTTGCTGCATTCAAAGAGCTAATGTACTAGATATTACTGCTCAAGGCATTCTCACTATTGCCAGGGGCTTAATATGATTTGCATAGTGCGTATGGGTATTCCTAGGGGAGAGTGACAGAGATCATTAAGTGAAAACAAATAATAAATAAGCTCCTTACAGCCCCCACAGGTACATAAATATGACTGTGCGTGGGGCACATGGGCAAAAATAAATGGCTCGGTGTGTAGGGGGTGAGGAATCCAGAAAGCAGAGGGACTTCGTTTTCCCCTCTCTGTCCGCAGACAGTGCGTTCTTGCAGTGCTAAGGAGGGTCAAGTGACTGTCACAGGCAGTGCCCTGAAGAAATATAACCTGTGTCCCTCCGCTGCCAGCCATTCTGGCTGGAAGAGGTCAGCTCCCCAGGCGAGTGGCAATGTCACCGGCACACGAGGTCCTCCTGAGTGCATGGGGACAGCTGACAAGCAGCATCTCGCCCGTCGAGCCCTCCTGTTGTCACAGGGCCAGCAGAACAGGCATCCAAGAACAGCGAGCTTGTGTCTCTAGTGGAGCAGCACATTCTTTCTCAATTAGATTTTTAGGATTCCAGTCAGTAATGTTATGTTGCTTAGGAAGCCCAAGGATACTGGGAGGTTTCCTGGCTTCTTGGTGGTGTGACTCTGTTATTTGCTCCATGATATGGACTGCTGTGGTTCAAATCAGACTAAAGCTCAGGAAATTTAACTGTGACCTTTGCTGTGACTCAGATCACAAAGATTTTCTGTCAGTTTGGTCTGGTCTAGATTTGAAATTATGTCTTAGAACTGAAAGACACAGTGAGTGAATCAAGCACTTGTAGCACTCTGTTTTGTACACAAATAAATGTAAAAGGATGATATGTGATATCCCATGAAACAGTTAAGTATTTCTTTAATTACAAACTTTATAAAACAGCTGTTTCAGGCTGTTAAATTACATGGCACGTCATCTTCTACCTCCCAAGAATTCAAGCCAACACCAAATCAGCTCTGAATCAGAATAATGTAAGTTCTCTGTTATCTGTTGTCCTGATTTGAGAGCATGAGGATGAAAGCTCTCTGGGACTCCTGACACAAACGGCCATTGCAGTGGAGAGGGGGGGAGGGGGGGGGGGGGGGGGGGGGGGGGGGCGGGGGGGGGGGCGGGCAGCTGTGCCTGTGCGGAGGGGAGGCTGGTTCAGGTGACCCAAACTGAGCAATCACAGTGTTCCTTCCCACCCTGCTCAGGATAAAAGGGCCCCTGAGAGGCCCTTGGGCCTTTGGTGCTGCTGTGCTGGGAGGGTTGGCATCGGCTGTTCCTCGTCTCTGCCCGTGCTGCTGGTGTGCCTGGCCCCTGCTCTCGCACTGCAGAGGAGCGCCGCTCGCCAGGACGGGTTGTCTTGCCCTGCTTCTCTAGGTGAGAATGACACAGCTTCTTCCTAGTTTATTTTTGGACTGTTATTGGGACTCTCGGCTTGGGCATTCTTGTCTGCAGCTTAGGCCCTTCAAGCTGGTAAAGGATTTGGAGCATGTGTTGTACAAGGAATGACTGAAGGGTCTGGGGCTGTTTAGCCTGGAGAAGAGGAAAATGAGGGGAGACCTTGTTACTCTCTACAAGTACCTGAAAGGAAGTTGTAGTAAGGAGGCGTTGGTCTGTTCTCCCTAGTGGCAAGTGACAGGACAAGGGGAAATGGCCTGAAGTTGCACAGGGGATGCTCAGGTTGGATATTAGGAAGAATTTCCTTACTGAGAGGGTTGTCAGGCACTGGCACAGGCTGCCCAGGGAGGTGGTTGAGTTGCCATCACTGGAGGTGTTTAAGAGATGGGTGGATGTTGGGATGGGAGACTTGGTTTAGCGGTGTTGATAGGACTGGAACAGAGGTTGTTTTTGATGATCTTGAAGGTCTCTTCCAGTCAAAACTGTTCTATGATTCTATGACCTTGTTGTAATCTGAAAGGTGTGTGTCCTGTATTAATGAGTTCTCTTGTATCTTTGAGTATATTTGCATACAATTATATAAATGTCCCTTTGTAGTTTGACATTTTCATTGTTAGGTTGTTTTTTTTTCATTAAACTTGTTCAAGTGTTTTTTTCAACCTTAAAATCTTTCTCCCTGGTTCCCATGTTATCCTCCCCTGGGAGGGTGTGGGGGAGGGTCTCAGAGAGTATCTGCCCAAGTTCAGTGGCAGGCTCAGCCTTAAGCTTTGACATTTTTATTGCTTAGTTACAGAAATATCTAAAAATAATTCTCAAAGAGGAGGAGGATGATTTTGTTGCTTTCCAAAAAGAAAGGATGAAGTTTATTCTTGCTGTCTCTTACAAAAAGGCTGATAAATTGGGTGGGAAACAGAGAAATCTGTACTGTCAGAGAAACTTTAAAAGATTACTGATTACAAAATCTAATTGTGACACCGATATGAATGGAGATTAGAATACTTCTTTTCAATGCACGGCATAGTGACATGATACCTCTTGGGGATCTACTTCTATCATCTCAGGCTGTGTATTCCAAGTAAATGTGAATGAGTCGTTCATAGAATAGTTTTAAAAGTAGCTTCACACTGTCTTCTACAGCCTTTTAGTAGGTATCCATTTCTATTTTATATATCTGAACCTGCAAGAAGGATGGCAATGCAATGAAAAAAATAAGTCACACAAACCCTTTAGTGCAGGGACTGAGAGAAGTGCTACTTCTGTGTGCACTGGTGCTAGCACCCATGGCACTTCACCTGGAATCGCGGATGTTCATGGCTCTGACAGTTTGTCAGAACTGTTGCCTCTTGAGGCTTCTCAGGTGTCATGGCAGGATCAGACTTGACAGTCACTTCTGATGATACTCAGACAGTAACAACTAAAATTGTCGGGAACTTTTGTAGCCGTGGCTTTAAATTTTTCCCTTGTGCTTTTAGCTTCAGTCTGCAATGTACATATTTTGAGACTATAAGTGATTCGTCACTGTGGTCATACTACAATATCTTGAAATGCTCCCGTTTTTTCTGACTGTGCTTCCTCATTTGAAAGTGAATTTTGGGAATGCACTTACATACCCATCACCTGATCAGCTGGGTGCTACTTATGCGTGGAGTATCTGAATTGAAAAAAGTCTAAAACATGTCTGAGAACTCTGAAAACTTAACAGTAGGTGAGAGTTTTTGGGTTTTTCTGGCTGTTTAAAGAAGGAAGAGATAATCGCTACAGAGTTAATTTAATCTGCAGAAGTAATTTTTGAGTCAAACTTCCCTAATTCCTGTGCCTATGTTGAGGTAGTTAGATGTGTCCATCTGTTCTGGTTTGAGCTGAACAGAATCAATTCTATCCCGTGATTTTACTTTGTGGTTTAGTAGCCAGCCCAGCCCTAGCACTCGACACCATCACCAGCTCTGAATTTTCAGTAGAAAAATCCAGAGTTCTTATGAAGTATCTGATGATTTCTAAAAAGGCTTGAAATAAAGCTGCAGTCTGATAAATGACAGGTGGAAGACGTAATATTGAATGGGGTGGGACATGTTTCTTTGTAATAATACTGAAGGCCGCTTTGACATGTTTTGATTTCTTTCATATTTTGAATTCTTTGTGAAGGCTTGAAGAGTTGAGGTCATTCAAAGACTTGAGGAAAGCTGTGAATGGAAGATCATTTGAGCAGGGGATGCCCTGCAGATGTGAACCAGGCATTAAGTACAGTTGTCTGCAGTGTTTAATTGCCCCTGCAACTTTTTTTTGTCCATCTTCTCATTTTTCTGAGGTTGGCATTTTTGTGGATGAATACCACTGGGAGTTAAGGACTTGCTGTGACTCTCACTCTTAGTTATAGGAGTTTTGCCTGCAGCAGTCACATAGTTGAAAAATACAGATCCATGTGACTGCTAAGAGACCACTGAGAAGCCAAGTAAGTAGGACTCATGGCCATTTTGCAATTCCACCTCATTAGACATGTTTTGGGGCTTATGATTGTGCTGTGAGGATAAATAAGTATAAATATTATATTTGCCTCCAGGTTATCTTTAAAAATGTATTTTTCTCCCTCCCCTCTTCCTTCTTTTTTTTTTTTCCCCCCTCCAATTTTCAGTATAGTCTGTCAGCTCCTGGTAGGTGAGTTATCAGCTCTGTGGTCTCACAGTAAGGTGGCCCAGCATAAGGTATTACATTGTAAAGCATTGCCTTGTGCTGCCAATTACCCCAGGTTCTAGAAAGCAAAATGTATAGCAATGTGATTAAGTCCATGTGCAGGGAGAAATTCACATAACCCCAAAACTACTGTAAGAAAAAGTCTTGCACAGAATATTTGACTTGTCCTCAATGCTATGTTTTCAAAATACAAGAAAAGTGGCAGTAGCTGTCTTTTTTCTCTCTTGAGCAGCTCTTGTGAATTATCTTTGAGGAGTGAGATGCTATGGAAAATCTTGGGTAAATAGATACCTAAATTGATAGTGTTGCCCAAATGTTGGTCTTTTTTAAACCCAGAAAGTGCAAATTCCATTTGAGCACACTGATCCAGGTTTCTAGCTGCTGCAAAGACCTGCCTATGTCCAGTGGAGCCCATGGAATTATGCCAGTTCTCACCAAATGGTGACCTATCCTTATGTTTTCTTTTCTGGCTCTTTGGTGGTTCTAGGAGATGATGCCAAGAAATATTTGTGCGTTTTCCTATTCCAGTTTTAAAATTATGTTTAGTGTTTGCAGCTTGTGTAGTTCTAGAATGTATGTCTGAATTATCACAAGGTGGCAATGTGCAAGGCCCAAGGTAAATGTGAGTTATATACCACATTTTACGGATGTTTGTTATTTCAACAGATACCAGTTTGACCTGATGATTGTTGTAGGTCCTTTCCAACTGGAACTATTCTATATTTTCCAGTAAATAGAGGTGTTAAAAAGCCATGCATAGATCCTGAAGGAATGCTGTTTTTACAAATGATATTTTATGCTGTTATACACCAATAGTCAATATATGAAGCAAGTTTTTATACTGCTCATGAGAACAACTGTGACTTTTTTACATAAGGATCACAAAACTTTTAACACTAACCATGTTGTTCTCAATTTCCTCCTGTACTAACCCTGCACATTCTAAAGTATAAATAACTCTGAGCAGAGAAACTGTGCTGTCTTAAATGGAAGTGTTTGAGAAATATAGGGCATTCTCTTGTCTGTATGTGTACACACATACTGAACAAACTGACACAAGACAGTCAGTAGAAAGAAATTATGCTTGTGCTTGTTTCCAAAACAGTTTCACCGGGACCATTAACACAGTCTTCACGAATATTTGGAGAAACAGACTGTATCTCTGCTGAGGGATGGTTAGCGGATAGCCAGTAACTGTGAACACCAAATGACAGCCAGCTTTGCCAATTAGAGGTACTTTTTTGGTTTCTTTCTTAATGGGTGTTTATTCTTTTGAATAGTCTTACAATGACAGTAGGAAAAATTGCATCAAAACCAGTGGCTTAATCTACATATAACACAGTTATAGTGTGAATTCATAAATATTCTCCAAGGTGTAGTCAGACACACAGTATGCTGGGAAGAAATCATTGCTGTGAAACTTGTACAGAACAATTCTTTACGACAAGAATTCTGAGTCTGCATGCTCAATAAGTAGAGCTTTAACAGTGAACAGAGCTGAAAAGAATCCTGTAGTTCTTCACGAACAGATGCTATCCAGGAGGCCTCACATGTCTCTGTTTGCAGTAGTGTACAAAGTCTCTATACATAATGTCCACAGAAAGACACTGCATATGACTTCTGGCAAAGAATAAGTTACTTTCAGTAGCAATGTTCTTCAGCTAGAAGCTGTATACAGATGAGGTTCATGCTTGGTCCTGTGGGAGAAGAATAATCATATTCTGTCTCTGGTCAAAGTAGTCACTGGTCTTTTAATCACAGAAAGCTTCCTCACAATTTTAGCAATGCTTTTGACTTGGCTAGGGACCCTCAAGGTAAATAAAACTAAGATGCAGCTTGTAGCATTTCTGCGGTGTGCTTTCACACATGGTATAGACTTTAACTGTAGTGTCCTTTGGTTGCTTGGGTTTGGGGTTTCTTTTTTGCTTGTTTCTGTTCCAAGGTCTAGTTTCAGGTTTTAAAACCTCTGAAAAAATTAGTGTCTTTAGATCCTCATAGTGAAATAGGTAATGTCAGGTTGTTTGGATAATGAAAGTGACAGTGTTTTGGGGAGCTTTGTGGCATAGCACTGCAATACATTTGCATTTATCATCTCATATTATTTCAAATTATTGTCTTTAGGATGTCAGAGAACCTGCCCTGGGAGGTTGTTTGACTGGATACTGGTGTGTTGCCTGTAAACCTTCCAACAGAGGCCATTTGGCTGTCTGTGTGGCGGCTCTTCAATTTATGCTGTTGAAGAGAGTCATTTTTGTTTGAGCATCTGAATGTTACCTTATTTGTGAAAAGTGTTTCATTCCAAGTACCGTATTTAGCAAACTGAGCAAAATTCTGCTCAACTTCATAGACTTTTCTTCAGACCTATGTGTAATTTTTCAAATAGTTTCTTCCCCTGCATTCAAGGACCCTCAGCACTTTTCCATTGTACCTTTCTTTCCCTTGGCCCTAAAACTATTTCAGTCTATTTACTGTTCACAGAATCATCATCCCACTCTCTGCTAAACAAATGATCCTGCTGTAGGGCTCAGAGCAGAGTTGTGAGCAGTGAGGATGCTGGCTAGGCTAGTGTTTTGACTACACACCTTGGAAGCAACAATCTACCAGGAGCTAGGAGTGAAGGAAGCCGAAAGTTTTGGTGAAATGTGTTGAAACTGCCAGTAGCTGATTGTGAGCCCTATCTGTTCCCTAAGAAACAGATCACATTCCCCCAAACTTCCTGTCTTCTCACTGCTGCAGATAGAAATGTGAGCTGGTTTATTTTGTTTTCTTGAACAAGCACAGAGGCATGATTCTGCAAACAGTTAAAAATGTAAATTGCTTGTTTGCTCAAGATCAGGTTTATTCCAAAGGGTGCCTGCTCTTTGGGGACTGGAAGAAGTTGATTTTGAGCTGCATTTTGTACAACATAAGCATTTTTTCCAGATTATTCCCAGCGTAATATACCAGAGGGAATACAGCGCTTTGGTTATTTCCTTTAAAAAAAAAAAATCAATGACCTGTAACATTCCCTCTAGACCTATAATATTTATTTCACTGTTCTGTCAATAAATATAACAAGGTTCATTTTCTGTCAGATTAGTTGGAAGAAACATTTGAGGGAAGTTCTATTTAGTAAGCTCAACTGCAAAAAGCAATCAATAAGAAAAATTTTCCCATGTCATCAAAAGAAACATGGAGCTCTGAGGAGTTGTCCCAGAACAAGTCTTTATGTCTCTGCCCCCAAATCCTTCTGCTGCCACCTGGAGGCTGGTTTGCTAGCCTTTCTTCTCTCTTGCTTCCAGATGCCAAAAGAGGGGAAATACAAGCACGTGGGAAGTCCAGGACAATATTTGAAGTACAAGCATAGCGTTCTGAACACTGCAGGTCTCTTCCTTCTGAACAGGAAATCCCTGAGTTAACCAGACCTTAAACCCTCTGCAATTCAGAACCTCCTGTGTAAAATCCTGACAATTAACATCTTAATTTCAGTGGCTTCCTTGAAAACAATTTTATAGAAGTAATGCAATAGCCATAATGCAGTTCTAGCATTTATTTCTAACATTAGAGACGAGAGCCAGGCTTGCCTGTCCTGCTAGAAGACTCTTTCCATGACATTACCGACTCCTGTTGAACATGCTAGAGGCAACGCTCTCGCTGAGTTCGATGCTGCAAGCTCTTCTCTGCTGTTATCAAGGATGAGACGTTGTGGAGGCATGACAGTGCAGTATGCATTGGAAAGCACTCTCGTGACTCCTGTGCAGCTGTATTATCCATTTGGCCCAAAAATGGTGAGATTTGTCATCAGCTGGCATGCAGGCCTGGAGATAGCAAAGCCAGAAAGAAAACAAACGCCAAAAAAATTTAATTGAAAATGATAAACAAAACTGAGGATTCTACATTTAGTCATCATATTGGAACACGCTAATCCTACATTCCGTGTTTCTTACTAAGTGCATTTTCAGCTCAAAATAGTTTGGGGGACAAAGATCCGTATAATATGACTGGACATACAAGGATAATCTCAATTATCCCTGACTTCTGTGTATTCTGCGATATCTGTTGTAAGTTATTGTTATAGGTATAGCTACAAGCTATGCATTTCCAACCTGTGTTATGTTTTACAATCCAGCTTTTGATAGGAGCCTGCCGTCTGTACGGTTTGCCATTTAGAACAGAATAAGATCTTGACAATATATACATATAAGCTAATGGTAGACAAATTGCCTTTTCTGTTCTGGTCTGATAGTTGAATTGTTGGGTTTTTTTAAAAAATGGTGATAACTCTAAAATTTCTTCTCCATTCACCTAAGAATATGATTTGCAGTGTCAGAAGAAAGAAACAATTTCCAGAAGGTCATGATCTTGTGGCCTGCAGAGAACTAAGAGGTCACAGCCCGCACAAACTGACTTGACTAAACAATTCAGGGACATAGTATAGAGAAATCACAGGGGGAAAAGAATATCACTTCTCCATTCTAGGTTAACCTTGGAGTTTGACAAAGAATACAAAAGAAATAGTGTGATAGTGAGTATTTGACATTGTTTGATGTTATTCCCCTATAGGCAGTTAAAATTTTGAAATTAAATAATTAAGCCTTTATCAGTGCTGAGTTACACGTTCAGGAGGGGAGTGAAAACAGCTTAAAAACAGTAGAAACAAAACACTCTTAAAAGCACAGATTGGCCTTTATGTTAGCATTTTCTAGCACGTTAGAGATTGCAATCATGATTTCTAGGTTGCTTATGAGTCAAGTCTGAGAATCTTTCCTTATGCCTCCAAGTGCAGTGTGAGTGATGAGGTGATGTCATCTTTGAATATTCTACTAGTATATTAATTAAATTGTAACTTTGGTTTAACTGAGTACTTAAACTTCTAATTTTCTTAGAACCTGGTATTGCAACGACCACGGAAACGTGTCAGCTCTGTATTTGCCAATTCCATTAAAGATAATAAGAAACAAGTCTATGCACATGTCCTCTGCTACAGTGGATAAGTGTGTTTTACACTGTAAAAAAAGGTAAAAGCCTATTCATTGAAGTGTAGATGGAAATTATTTCTAATTGGTATGAAAGAACCCTTAAATCTGTGTACTGCTTTTAACATTTTGGGCTTAAATTACAGTTAATAGTTCCCATAAAAGAAACAATAAGAGAAATACTAAAATTCAGAATTCTTGAACACTAAATGCTGTCTAGATTTCCAGTCATAGCATCATCTCTAATGGTTTTTACTGCCAAAAAATAAAACAACCAGGAAGCTGTTTATACCAAAAGAAAATGACAGTTTTGACTAAACATCCCTAGCATTCCTCTGTGGATTGCTCTCCAGGTTTTTGTGTGAAATGATGGGCTTCATCACAACATATGCAGGTGTGAGCCTGCAGCAGTGTAGGACCTCTCCCCATCCTCACTGCAGGATGCTCTCCTCCGCTTGCTGGAAAGGTGTTTTGGATGCTGCTCTGCGTCACAATCTGGGGGCATGCATGCAAGGGGCATTACCAAGTAGGCTGCTCCAGGTGCATTGTACCAAGTGTGAAGGACTCTTGGCTCTGCCCTGTTTTGTTCTCTGGCCGGTCTGATTGGACTTCCTCTTTGATGGGCGTTTTGCATACTGCTTGTATGTTTTGCCAAAAATCACAGAAGTTTTGAAGTTAGATAAGTATTCAAGCAGTCAGAAATGCATGAGTATGCAGAGTCATATTCTTCAAATTCCTTTCTCCTGATCTTTTTTGCATGAGACACGGTAATAGGAACATCATTGCTCATTGCCCTAGGCAGCTAGTCATGCTAGTTTCTTGAATTAATACTTGACTGTTGCATAGAAAAGTAAATGGGCTTAGGGTTCAAGTAACAGCGCAATTATCTCTTTGAGATAGTTGGATGTGCCACTACCTTTAACTAATCTCCTCTACCAATGTTGTAAAGAGAAGGGTTGGGTAATAGCTGGATTCATACATGTCAGAAGACCAGTTGTGTTAGAAGATGTGGACAAAGGCAGACATTTAAGGAGGTTGTAAGTCTTGGCTCACCTATCTAAGTCCTGTATCTCTTCTGAGACTTTGAATGTTTTTCAGAAGGAGTGTAACGCTTGTGTGCGCTTTCCTGATGTGTTGAGTCATGTGGTTGGCTTATGTGCCTTGTGAATGGTTGCAAGGTCTCCTCCCTTGCTCATGAGACCCGCCACACTTCCTTTCATGGCAAGCATAGCTCAGACCATGCTCTCGGCTCCTTTTATCCAGGGCCAGGCAGTCAGGTGAGAGGGGAAGGTTTGTTCAGCGAAGCAAGTATGTCCAAACCTACACAGGCTAGGAGCTGTTGTGGAACCTGAGCAGCCTGGCAGTGCCATGATGTTGGCATAAAGTGCCAACAGTGCTGTTCTGAGGGAGCTGACATCTGAAGCTTGTTTTTTGCATCTGCAGTTAGACAGATACACCTGTGTGACCCTTGGAAACTTACTGTTCTTACCAAAGTTACTGCAGTCTCAGAAACCTGGTATAATCTACCTTTCTGCTGTAGGAGTTACCGTCCACTCATCCCGAAGGCTCAGCACCACTTGTGACACTGGAGGAATTGGTACCTTAACAGGTCAAAGGGTATTGTCAGTGATGGGGGTCAGAAAGGTTCCCTGATCCTGGAGCATTATGAGGGTCCTAAAGGTATCTGCAGAGTGTGTTTCTTTGCTTTGTTTTTAGGTTGTTGCAGCTAATAGAGCCATTATGCGTGAAACATAAACTGGCAGCAAACTAGCACGTGCCTTGGGCAATGAGCAGTGCTTGGGTTTTTAATATCATTCATCTCTGGAGTGTCTGTCAGTGATGCATGATACGACAAAAGACTCCTCCTTAGATACCAACTTCTTGGCACAGAATAAATTAGTAAGAGCAGAAAATTCCCCTACCTTAAACCCCCACAAGACATGGCTACTTGGGCTTGTCTGTGACAATTTGCAGCATAGTGCTTGGCTTGGCCTAGGGATGCTGCTCTCCCATGTGGGAAGTGAGAAGCAAGTGTGTGTGGAGACAGGACGGACCTAATATTGTCATACCACGTTTGCCTCTTTGTCTTCTATCTTTACAGTTAAATATTAATGAGCAGCAATACCTGGGCTTATCAGCACTTTAATTACAGGTGAGATACTCGGGGTTACTGTTGTTGCTCCCATGTGGTTTTAGCTGTACCATCAGCTCTTTCTCTAGATCGTTAAATTCTCATTTTCATTGATGGTTTATTTCAGTACAACCTACACGTTATAACTTACGGATCTATCCAGTTACCCTAATTCAAAGAATGAATAGCTAGGAGAGGGTGGTAAAATACAGCAGCAGTTATACTTTAGCAAATCCATGGGTTGTGTTAATTATCAAATCATAGAGTCTTCACAGCACTTGGCTCTAACTTATCACTTCACAAATGTGAATAGGACCATCTGGACAGGATCTTTGTGTATGCTTCAGAAATCTTGTTTTACAGAGGCATCAGCTGAAAATATGAAGTTGGGCAATGTGATAAAGAATGAACCACACTGCTGGAAATGTAACGAAACTTAGAAATTTCTAAGGCAATATTCATTTACAAACTGTACAGACATCCACATGCTTAAAAGCTTTGACAACTGCAGCAATCAAAATGTACTTTTCTCTGCGGCTTTCTCAACATTTTTATAGTGGTTTGGCACAAGCTCTTATTTTTTGTGGTCGCTTCTGCTTTGCATTCAGTATCTAGTTGCTACAAAATAGATTGGAGATAAGCATTTCATCAAAAATTAACAAATCTAGTTTTGCATTTAGGATTTCTGTATAAAAGTACATATCGAGGATTTGGCTAGTAGTTGCCTGTTGTACTATTAAATGGTTTGCTTTGATAAGGCACACGCTTAGGTGATGCTCACTGGCACTGAGGGCTTCTTCAAAAACAAAGTATCTGCACATGAAACTTAGTTTCCATGCAGAAGAGTCAGACAGATTGAAGGCAAAATTGGCATCTCCAAAAAGGAAGACATAAACAGTCATAAACCTGTGACAGAATTAAACCTGTGTCTGTTCTGTAAGGCTTACCTGTAGTATCAGTGTTCCGACAGAATCAGTGGTCTGTGTCTCAGCTACAGTGTAATGTGCTTGAGGCCAAGAGGTTCAGTACTGTGCTGAAGAGTGCAGCTCTCCAACAGGATTTTCAGAATGCAGGAACGTGGTTGTTTGCGGTTCCAAACAATGATGTGCAGTGTTGTTTTTTCAGCCCAGTGAATTTGCCTGTGGACTTGGCACACTTTTAATTTTTTTTCAGAATTGCACGCACAAAGGTAACCAATAATATACATCAGTATATTGTAAAGCAAACGATCTGTTGTACTGCTCAGCAAACCTGTAAGAAACCGATTGTAATCCATTTGCTGTGGTGTTTTCCTCTTTAGCCTAAAGACTCCGTATATTAAGAACTAATTCTAAGTGGAATCCACTGTATATAAGAATTCTGTCACAGAATGCCAGAGGTTGGAAGGGACCTCAAAAGATCATCTAGTCCAACCCCCCTGCCAGAGCAGGACTACCTACAGTAGATTGCACAGGAATGTGTCCAGGTGGATTTTTAATGTCTCCAAAGAAGGAGACTCCACACCCTCTCTGGGCAGCCTGTTCCAGTGCTCTGTCACCCTCACCGTGAAAAAGTTTTTTCTAATGTTTTTGTGGAACCTCCTATGTTCCAGCTTGTACCCATTGCCCCTTGTCCTGTCATTTGATGTCACCAAAAAGAGCCTGGCTCCGTCGTCCTGACACTCCCCCTTGACATATTTATAAACATTTATGAGGTTGCCCCTCCGCATCCTCTTCTCTAAGCTAAAGAGACCCAGCTCCTTCAGCTGTTCCTCATAAGGGAGATGTTCCACTCCCTTCATCATCTTAGTGACTCTGCGCTGGACTCTCTCAAGCAGTTCCCTATGATTCTTGAGTTCTTTTTCTCATAAGCATGAGGTAATGTGTACATGCAATGTAAGCCTGCTCTGTTTGCACTTGGAGCTAGTTTTAAGGAAATGCATCTTTTATTCAAATAAGTCGATAATAAAGGGTGGCCATCACATGAAAGCTATCTTGGACTTCCAGTAAGAAAACTTTCCATAATACCCAAGCTGTATTTTTGTGGTTTTAAAAGAATGCTGTTGAATCTGCACTTGGAACAGGATAGCTGAATCTTATTTATAGCTCTGTTCTGTCTGGTTCATTTCCTCTTACTTCCCAACAGAATGATATGAATGAAAATGACACTATTGACTACGTGGGTAGCAATAAAAGAGCTTATAGAAATAAGATTTTTATGGTTTCAAGACTAAGGGAATCAAAAGCCTGAGTTATGGTCTTGCTGTGCTAGTTGAAGAGGTCCCACTGGTGGACCTTCTGGGTTTTGCGGGTATTTTTTGGTTTTAAGTGCAACTTCACAAACTAGAAATTTGCATAAATTATGAGATCATTGAGAAAGACTTATGTGGGAATGTCATACTAAAATTCTTCGTTTCACTTGCAGCCAAATAGCAAGACATAATTTCTACAATGTACACTTTTAAAAATTAATATTATTTTTAGGTATTCTTAACTTTTTCTGTGTTCAATGTTTTTCAAATGAGTCAAAACCCACAGATAACTCAAACATAAATCTACGCAAAGCCAGCAAAACTCACTAACCTTAACACATGTGAAGAGGAAATGCATTTCAGACTGCAGACATCCAGGAGTATAAAAGCAGAAAAATTAAACTTATGAATATTTCCCAAAAGCACTGCTGTTGAGTATTGTATTATGGAAAGCACTGCAACTTACAAACCAAATCAGGCAAATTTTTATTTCTAAGTCCCTCAGAAGCCAGATTATGCTAATTTTTTTTTTCTATAAACAAAGAAAACATGGTTCCTTCCTCAGAAAGCTTACTTTGCTTTTGAAAATGAACAATCAAGACAGTGGCTAAGTCAATATGAAGATGTTCTCAGGATGAGCCAGTTTGTCATCTGGAAGAGCTCTCTGCAGTCAGAGCGTGGTGAAACGCTGCAGAGCATTTCCATGGGCACTTTGTCGTGAAAGTGTGAGCAACTGGCCACGTTGGCAACTGCTCATGTGCAGCACTCTTGCTGGAGCATCACTTGTCTTGTTCCGTAGTCATGTCTCATGCCTTTACACCAAGAAATTGGCGTTGGTTTCAGGGAAAGTCCCACACTTGGAGGTCTTCAGATTAGCATTCTGAATACAGCATTTGAACTTGAAAAGCATTTACTGTTTTAAGGGGGGGTTCTCTTTGTACAAATGGATGTCTTCTGGCCTAGACACCACTGACAAATGGTGACAGATAGACTTGTATTTGAAGCAAGCAAACACTATGGCATCTTCAGGGTAATTTGAAATTAAAATATTCAGACCGTTTGTAATAACTTACAGGTAAAATTATACACAAGTATATTATGAGCAAGATTACATTCAATATTAATCACACAGACTACATATGGGTATCTTGTTGCTCCTGCCTTGGTGTTTAATGACATTTTGATATACATAATGTATGAATAATAAATGTGTAGAAGAAAATCATCAATACAGAGAAGAGGAATTACCAGAGTGATGTGTATGTGGCAAAGAAGGGAACTGGAAATCTCAAAGAATGCAACTATGCAGGTAAAATATTGTCAAATAACATGAAAATGTCAACTTGACTGCTTATAATAAAGAAAAGTTTTAGACATGCAATAAATGATGGTGGAATTGTAGCACTCTGACTTAAGTTGGAAGTTTATGGATCTTGATTGCAACCAGCAGGGAATCCCTCTGTGATGAAAGAAAATACTCAACAGCCTGTCTCTCCACTGTGTCTGTTGAACACGCTTTCTGGATTTCGAATTAGTTGTGTGCAAGTTCTGGAAGTCAGGCTACTTATAAAGATGCTGGAGTCCTGGAGCAGTAAAAAGGGAAAAGTAGCACTAAAAGTGCTGTGACTACATCCTTGCTTTGTTTGAAGACTTCTTTCTTTCCCCTTGCTTTGTGCCCTGTGAGAATTGGTGTTACTGGTGTTACGCTACTGTAAGTTCACGAACGCTATGCAAGGTCCAGCTTGTCTTTATGCTGACAGTGTGTTGGTGTCACAGTTTTATTCTTGTCAGGATATTTAAGTTTCAGAGGACAGGAGTGACGTGTGTTGTATCCATCATGGCTTTAGAGAAGACAGTTTGCAGCTACTTTGTTCTGTGCCTTCACCTGGTTGCATGAGCTCGTGTGTGTCTCTGTACTCGTATGTGTGTGTGCACGCCATATTACTGGTGCTCAAACTGCCTTTTTTCCTATTTTATTTCTAAGTTTGGGAGGGAACCCTGAAACTCTGTGAGAGTGATGGAGCAGTTTGACTTTAGTATCAGTTCATGTGAAGTTATTTGTGATGTGCTTCTCACAGTTGCCCTCAAAGTAGGAACTGTTCCCCATCACACTGCACCCCCCAGTCCCATTTAGTCTCTGACCACTTGTCCCCTATTTTCTCTATAAACCTGGAAAGCTCAGATACGTTCTTTTGTTCTTCTGCCTGTGCTCAGCAGGGCTGTGTAATAAAACCCCTTCTCTCAGACCTTCTAAACCTGGCTGGAATTGCTGCAATGAATGTGTAAGTGACAAAAAGAAAAGCAGAGTGTAAAAGATGCTAATCAGCCTTTGTTCTTTTCAGACATGACATGCAGGACCTAAAGTATAGATTTTGTATGGAGAGAGATAGATTTTAATTAAGCATCTTAATAGAGAAATCCTTCTTGTTTTTTTCAGAATAAATTAAGGAAGTAACTTTGATGCAATATCATTTTCATCTAATCAGTAACATTCTGAAATTACCATGTTGTTTTCCATTAGAAATACCATCATCCGACAAATCAGATAAAATTATTTAACATAGCTATATTGCAACCTCAGCTAACATTAGCCTGAGCATGTGTATACACAGAACAGCAAATGGCAAGTGAGTTGACAAATTTTTATAGGGAGAAAAGGGAAGACAGTATCAACAATTTTATATACTCCTTTGCTTAAGATGCTCATATCCGATCTAGATTCGTTAATAGTCAACTAAAGGTTTATCAGGGTTTTGCCATCTGCATATAGAGAATACTGATTACTGACACCAATAAAAGACAAGTGTCATTAGTTTTTATTTGTATTCACATATTATTAATATCTTCATTAAAACATTTGACTTTATATTTGGCATGAATTCAGAAGTTTTTGCTTTACATAAACTGGTATGTTGACACTGATGTTCCCTTTGGCTTTTATACCAGAGTGTTTGCCATTTCTTTAACATACAAAACAAAGTGCAGGAAGAGAAATCACCTTGCAGAGCTGGGACAACAGTTTTAAGTCTGGAAAAGCAGTGAAGTTGCTCCTGCATGGCTGTGTCTTCAATAAATGCATATGGTGGTTATGACTGTTTTACACAACTGTAGTTTCTGTGGACAAATTTGCAAAGGTCACATTCATGACTGCCAGAGGCAGGCCACAGTTAGCCTTCTTATTAATATTTATTTTCTGTTACTGTAGTGCCTTGAGGCTTAATCAAGGGGGTGCCATATTTGCCCAAAGTGAGAGCTTGGTTGAGTGAGGGATGGGAAACTGAGGCACCTAGAGATCAAATGGCTGAACAGCATAAGCTGAAAAGGAGACACAGCTCATCTGAGTAGAATCTCTCTCGGCTCATAATACAAACCTGTCTTTCTAATGGAAGGAGTTTTTCCAAGAATAAGACATTCTCAACTGAGTTATAGGGAGTGTTACATCTTGATCGTATCATTCAGTTCTGTCAACAAGTCACGTGAGGATCCAATGCAATAAAAAGCAAGGAAATGACAACTCCTCACATGTCCTGTTTTTTCACCTGCCATAGAGACTGAACTATGAGCTTGGAGCATGTGGATAGGCGTTATGAGAGCGTGCAGCATTTCGTCACAGAACTGACTTTCAGGATCACGCAGTTGTCATTTTGGTTCCTTTAGGTTGGATTTTTACTAGTTAAAGCAATAAGAAAATCTAAGACTGACAGTATTTCTTATGTGATGTGAAGTCCTATGTAATAGACTACCCCCCCAAAAAAGTTGTTTTTTTGCCATCACAGCTGTAATGCAATTTCATGTGGAGTCCTTAAGACTGCTACACATACTGCAACTTCTCATATACAGCTGTCAGCAATAACCCTTTGTGGCAGCAAAGCAAAAAAAATCCCCAAAATACATATTTAACATACACTTGTAAACCTCCTTAAATCCTGTCTAACCACACACAGCTGTGTTCCTCTGATCCCTGCTGTAGTGGAGGATTTTGCTTTTTGCTTGTAGGTAGAGCAGAAGCAGCTGGCAGGGCTTGTGCAAGTAGGGTCTCAGAGGCAATTCACAGTCCAACCTTAGTTCTGCTCACCTGGTGCATGCAAGGACTTGGCACCCTCTGCAGTCCTACATATGAACAAGAACAGAAAATATTTTGTGTTCTTATCATTTGGCTTTCCTTCTTTGATTCTGAACACAAATAACAGCTTAACCTAATGAGAAGTCAGAGGAAAAGAAATTTAAAAAAAAAGGTACAAGTCAAGAACAGATGAGGACTGCAGGAGCTGTGAATTTCAAACACCCAGCAGCGTGTGTTTCACTTCCCGCTGCCTCTCCTACTGTCACAGACCAATTTATATTTTGCGCCTCAACAGGAGATGCCCCATTGCCAGCAGAAACTTTTAATGAGGCTCAGCCTCATGTGCTGCTCTGGAAGCAAGCTCTGAAGAATACACAAGATTTTGCAACATATTACTCCTATAAATAAAAATGTATTTCTCACCAGGAATTTATATTCAGATGCTTTTCCATATTTCAGCATTGTGTTTTGTTTTTTTTTTCTCTCTTCTGGTTATGCATTACCCCTTTTTCATGTCCTTTCAGCTTTTTCAGATACCTGTTTGTCTTGTGATCTCTGGTAAGCAGTAGTATTGTAAATGGGATTTTAGTTTATTTTGTGTGAAGATTCTTCCTAGTTTCCTTCTGCTTATGGAGTGGTGATGAGTCCTTTCCTAATACATTATCTGAGTGGGAAGGTGGATCCCATGGGGGCTGACACTAGAGCCAGGCTGAAGTTTAAACCAGACAACAAAACCCTCAAATGTATGTAGTGTTGCTGTCAGGTCCTTGACACCGGGTGCTTTGTTCTAAGTATCTGCTCCTATTGCTAGTTGATACACTGCTGCAACGCTCTGGTGTAAGTAGTACCCAAGACATGAGTTCAGTTCAGCACTTTACATAGTCTGGTGTACCAGCTACACTGGAGCATGAGCAGACATCCAAGCACCATCCAGCTAAGCTAAGATATAAATCGCTGGGCCTTGTTAAGACAAGAGCCACAGACCCGGATATCATTAACTTGAGTTTTAGGTAGGAAATGAAAGTAGTATAAAAATTATCTCAAAAAAAAAAAAAGTTTCCTGGAACTGTTATGTGGAATGATAGGGTTTACATACAAACGTAGCTATCCAGGCTCTCTCCATAGGATTGGGAAGAGTCTCACCAGACATTTGACAATCAGTTCAATGTGAAGTTAAAAATACAGGATAAGATGGAGGTGGGAAGGGTTGGAAATGTTTCTGAAAAGTGTTTCATAGAGCTTGCCTGGCATGTTTCACTTTTAGAATATGCGTTTGAAACAATGTTCAACACCGCTGAAGAAAGACTGAGGGGAGGGTGGCCGGGGAAACAACCTTAGAAATATTACCAAACCTAATCAGTAATGAAGTATGCAGGCATCCCTGACTACAGCAAATCCTTTCCTAACTGGCATGCCCCACAATTCTTTCTGGTGTTCCAAGGTAACATGCAGATAGCATTAGTTCTGGAATGAGAGTCTGCTGACCAGTTTACAAGGAAACTGGCTTCACTTGTTTCCCTCAGCTTCCTGAATGCATGGTTAGAAGCATGTAAGAGATGATGTCTCTGGCTGGAAGCAGACAGCAGAGATACATATAAGCATGGTATCTTGCCAGGGCGATAGTTGGCAGTGCAGGACAAGGCCTTAGCACATTTCTAAGTGTGTTGCTTGAGGCAGAGTAAGGATTTCTTGCAATACAGTCCTGCAGTCGCTTGAAGCTGAATGTGACCATGGCTGTGGGACTGTACAGAGAAGACAGTGTACAACTGGAGTAGTAGAGATTCTAAAGAGATCATGTGTTTGTTGCAAATGTATGTGCATCGGTTATTATATTAATACTCAAGTCTCCTTTGGATATAAATTGGTAACTAAGTTTGTTTATGAGGAAACAGCCCCTTGAGCAAGGAGCAACCTAGCATCACAAAGTGGTCCATCTCTTTATCTGGAACATCTGTGTTCAACCACCTTGAAAACATGGAAAAAACAGGTTAATTCAGCTTGGAAGAGACTGCTAGATCCATTTGGTTTAGGCCCCCCACTCAAAGCAGGACGAACTCTCAAGTTTGACCAGGTTGGTTAGGGTTATATTGTTAAGATGCCAGGGGATCATAACTGACCCATGATTTTGTTGTAAAGCCAGACTTGGAGTTGTGAGAAGATTAACTTAGATGAAGCTCTCTAGCCTGAGGTAGAGAGTGCTCATTGTGGATAACAATCTCCCAGTCTTTCTCATGGTGCATTAGTGGGATTAGCCATCTAGTTTGCCAAGTGTTCTGTAAGAGGAAGACTTCTAGCTTAGATAAGATCAGCTACAGAGAAACTCACTTGAGAGAACTGAGTCGTAGCTTATTTCATGCTTTGGCTGATATCTAACAGGTTGTCCTCACGGTGCTGTCCTGCTAAGAGGCCTTGCTGAATTTCTGAAACTCATACCTTCTCGAGTCTCTGTTTTCCTCACTTGTAAGTTTAGTCTGTTTTTATTTCCTCTGTCTTGACTTCAGCACTCCCTAAAACTGTTTGGGATTGGTTTGATGTTTCCCTTTTATGAATGCTGTGCTTAAGCAGTATATGGATAGCAAGCACACGGCTTTTGCAGATCATAGTGTTCCTTATTTTCTTGATGTGGTTCATTTAGAGGCACTTCAAGGAAACATTTTTCTACAAGCTGCTTGTGAAAAGTCATTGCCTTGGGTAGTGTCTTTATATTCAGTTTATCTTGATTTTTACACGTAGTGCAAACATACATTGATAACACATGGAAATGGTCAAAAGGAGAAATTAAAACTGCTTGCATATGCTTTTTGAAATGTTTTTCTGCTCTGAAAAGTAATTATGTGAACTTGACCTGGCCTCACTTAGCTCATCGTCTCCCTGAGTCAGGTCTACTGACATTAGCAGAGTGGTTACTGTTCTCAAAATGGTCTTCCTGACTCTGTGAGAGACTGAATTAAGTTTTAGATTTTATGCATCATCAGTAGATTATTTATTTTCCCTGTAAATTCTAATTGCAAAAATACTTCAAGCGCTTCTGTGCCTTCAGGGTATGGTCGACAGCACTGCACAAGTGTGACTGAGATTCTGGTAAGCAAATGAATGACATATAAACAGGACTAAGAATTTTGCTGGGGTGACAGACATAAAACTCGTGAGAATCGTTTGGTATCTATTACAGGCAAGAATGCCATGTTACTTATGTGACTGGATGCATGGTGCACATACATCTCGAACTTTTTTCTAATCCTATGAAGAATCACAGGGATGTGTGTTTGGTCACATTTCTTATTTACTTTTGAAGTTTGGGCATGAGTCTGAATGTGCAAATTTAGGCTTACAAAGGTCAGATTTTTCTTTTCAAAAATCAGAGATTATTAGAGGAACTTCCTTTTCCCCTTAAAAAATGCCATCAGCCACACCAGAATGGCTCTTGGGTTGGAAATGTACAACTTGAGTTGTTAATTAGTGTTTAGGTTTGTACATGAATTCCTCTACCTCTGTGAAGGAAGAGAGGCCGATGACCATTTTAAAACCAGGCAATTTCCAGTCTGCTCTCTATTTCCACCACTCCTGCCTTGTATGTGAAATGAACCACCTGTTACTAGATTGCACAAAAAAAAATGCGGACTCAGTGATTGTCAGAAGATTGTGTGTATTCCAATTTGCATAGGCTTCTCCTTCATTTCAGCCTCCTTCATAGAAATACATGATCAAAACACCAGTTTTTGTTGGCTTTTTTTTTTTTTTAAATAACATACAGCTAAGGGGATTTTATTACAGAACAAATAGTAACAATAAATATGATCCATGCTTAGATTGTAACACAGGTGCTTTTCCACAGAATAAAGACCCTGAAGGAAGTGATAAAAACTTAGTAAGTTGATAGTATTAGAGTGGGGTGTCAGGCAGAACACTGCAGGATTTATTAATGCTAATATCTGTTAAGAAAATACATCTTTTGTTAGTCTTTCTCCACATGTAGTTTCAAATCTTTCTGTTGGAATCTTGCTGTAGAAATAAACCTGTTCAAAATAATTTAGTTTGGTGGAACAGCATGCCTTAAAATTTAACCAAAAGTCAATGTGATAAAAAAATTGATCAGTTCAGTGAACACATTTCTTTGCCTTAAACTGAAATGTGCATTCTGAAAGAGCATAGCTCGTGAATTGGAGATTCATGAAAGGAACAGACCTGCTAAAATAATAACGTTTTGGCGCAACAAGCTTATTTGCTTAACAGCTTTCTACCGCAATTAACATATGCGGCAAATGTGTTTATTTAATGTGACAGTCTGCTCAAATAACCCTCTTTCGAGAGTGGGATTATGTAATCTGGAAATAGCAGTGTTACACCGAGATTAAAATTATTGAATGTCTTGTTTATCCAAAATGCCAGCAGCACTGCCTGCTCCTTTCCTCTGTACTTCATGCTGACTTGTAAATGATCTGCTCTGGTGGCCTTAAATTAATGAACTGTCTGAGAGCACTGTTCAGTACAGGACTGCTGTTTGGAACAAAAGAAAGAGAAATTGAAAGACATGCTGAGGAGGAGGGTTGGTGCAGGGGCTTTGTGGATTGGCAGTTGCATGGGTCCTGCAAGACAGACTAAGAAGATGCTAATGGTGG
The DNA here is from genome assembly GCA_020746105.1 of Trogon surrucura. Classification (NCBI taxonomy): domain Eukaryota; kingdom Metazoa; phylum Chordata; class Aves; order Trogoniformes; family Trogonidae; genus Trogon; species Trogon surrucura. Next base: position 160,160 of record CM036640.1, read on the forward strand.
CAAGGCATCGAACAGTGATGATTTTTAGGCAGGGATCAGCGAGTCCCTTGGGCCAATCAGTGGCTAGCCCATGTTCAGTTGGCTCCACTGAGACCAGAGAGTTGGCTTGGGCTGACAAAAGGGACACAGTGTGGTCTACAGCCCGCTGTGGAAAATACCACATGGGACATCCTGAGCAGGGTGTGCCCACAGATGGCTAGTGTCAGCATGATTTGGACTTGAACTGCTGTTTCCAGGAATCACACTGCTGGTGAGGGTGTGAATGTGCATCAGCCAAGCCCCTGGTAGTGTCACTGTCTTGTTCCATATATCTCTGTCAGAGGCTTGCTCCTTCCAGCTTCCTCAATAGTGTTTAAAAAAATACACAAATTGTTTTTCCATCATGTTGGGAAAAAACCAAATGTATGGGAGGGTGGTCAAATATCTGTCATCTGTTGGGTAAACAGAAATGACTGGCCCAGCATGCATCAAGGGTGGGGAATTGGCATGGACAGAGACTCATCAGATGGTAACTAGCAGAGCACTACAAGAGTCTGGGAAACTCCTCAAGATATCCCCAACGCTGGAAAATTTCCAAATATTCTTAAGAGAGTAAAATGATCCCTTAACTTTGAGGCATTGCATTTTCAGATGTGGAGGAGGCTGCTTCCATTCTTTCCAGAGGATTTGGCGATCACTCTGTCTCACTGGGACTGTCACCCATTTCAATTTGAGGATGTAAAGCTTTCTTTCTGTGTGATCTTTTTAATATGGAACATGTAGGTGGTTATTTGGTCAACATGGAAAAAGCTTTTGCTTATGGCTAGAGGACAAAGAGATCAACCAAAGAATTCAGTTTTTAGTCCCATTCTCACATTTTTAAAATGACTGAATTGCTCACTGGTGTTGCCTGTTGCCCAGAGACCGTGAGGTCACCTCTAAGGGAATAATGCTGTCTCTTCTACATACTAAACCTTCAGATTCTTCAGGCTACAGCACCCGAATTTCCCCCAGGTGTACTGAACATTTCAGGTGATGATTGACCACTCTCCCTGATATTTGTATGATTATTAGTCTCTTCTCTGTGTGCTATTCAGCGGACAGCACTGCTCATAAAAAGCAGATAGGAGCAAGTTGGGCGGCTGCCCCTGGTGAGCAGGAGAGAGGATGGGCTGATTGATGACCCTTGGCTGTTTTCGGATGTTGCAGTTGTTTTTTATGATGTCATTAGAAGGCTCTAGTCACATTAAGGAATCCCTCATGACATCATAAAGGACTTGATATTTCACTAATGTTATTTCAGCAGAGTGGAGCTCTGGCATTTTATAGTCTTTGCTTTCCCCACAGAATTAGGAGTTGTCTAACTACAACCTGGAAGAAATGCAAAAATAGTCAAATGCCAACTTCAAAAGTTATGACTGAGGAATGCTGATATATTTGTCTCTTTTGGAGCACACAGCGCCTTTAGGTGGAATACATGATGTGTTTATAAAAGATGCCATCAGTGAAGAATCAGGTGTGCCCTCCAGGGTTTTTTGGTGCACAAGAGAATTTTTTTTTCTGGACACTTTTTGGAACAGCATAAGAGATAAATGGGCCATAGGATGGCACCATGACACCATGTAGGTTTTGGCATAAGAAGACAGAGTTGTGGTGTAATGGTGAGATCGAGGAAATGCTGATGATGGAGCCAGGAGCTATTATTTCCTAACATAAGAGGGAAATGCTAAGCCCTGTACTGGAAAAAGACACTATTTTGAGTGTTGTTGCCAACTGCACCATGGGGGTGGGAATGTGAGGACTGAGTGTGACCTCGAAGTGTGAGAGCTCAGCACCTTCACTGCAGTAACACAAACATTAACCCTTGTGCTGAAAATCGAGAAAAGCCTTTATTTTCTTGATTCCAGAATATACCTTTAGGAATGCTCAGTGCTGCTGCTCTGCAGAAAATAAAGCTTCGTAACGTAACTTATATCTAGAGTGAGGTGTTTTATCCATGTTTTACACTCTTCTCTCAAGTTTAAAGCTTTAAGAGTTTTCTTAGCTGCCAGATTGTTAATATTTTTAAGGAATAAATAAAGTTGGCATTTTCTCAGTAGCTTACTGAAGCAGTATATTCCTTTTTGTTATTTTTTCCTAAGACTCTAGTTTTCCTAATGTATGTCAGTACAGGAGGAGAATAACCAAGGTGTTGGGGGGGGGTGGGGAGAGGAAGAACATTAAGTGACATTAAATCAAAGATAATTATCAGCTGTCAGTCAGCTAATGGCACAAAGCCAGAACAGCACTCAGTAGGGGTCTGCCTGTCCAGCATTACTTCCTTTCCCTTCAGAGTTTGCAAAAGGTGTAATATATGTCTTTAAACAAAATTTGTTAACAAGTGAATCTGGAATTTTAATATAAAGCTCCATTTGGAGAATGAAAACACCTTTCAGTTGAACAGTATCTCTGATGGTGCATCATTTATCTTTTGCATTTCAAATTCCAGCCTCAGCATCCAGTATTGCAGCAGTTCTGCTGCTTGGAAAGAAAAATATTCTTACAATTTTGAAGAATTACTGTCACAGGCATTATTAATAGAACTATGTTAATAAATTACTTTACATACTCCGTGTGAAATGTTTGTCCTTTTTAACATACTTGGCATAAGAATCTTAGTGAGAGACCTTGATGAAGCATCTACATTTTAAGAGATGTAAGAAAAAAAAAAAACTGTAAGGAGACCTTAATCTGTTCTAGAAGAGAGGGAAGAGGAATGGGAATCCTTGTTTATATTCAGTGAGGAGTAAATATGTCAGCTGGCTCTGAAACTTTTGCTCATGTTATGACATGGTCCTGATATTGTTTGACCAGTTCCTCTCAATGATCTGGTCCTTTCCATAAAATTCTAGGATGTTATAGAGCTTTGCACTTTCTAGTGAATTGGTGCAGGCAAGCAACCAGCTACGTAAAAAGTCTTTCTGAATACCAGAGAACAAGCCTGTTGTTTCTACTAGTTTTCAAACATTTGGATTTGTTCCTGCCTAAGAAACTGTTTGCAGGGTCCTTGTGCAAGTGATTTTCAGATCGAGTACCTCCTCATAAAGGCTCCTTGTGGTGCTAGAGGTTATGCCACATTTTCTTCGGGCAGCCCTACCTGTGCCTTTGAGCCCTGTCCTTAGATCTAAAGAAGGGTGGAGAGGGAGAGGCAGACAAAGTGTGTACATTTCAGCAGCATACCAGTGGCTCAAGCTACCTGAAATCTTGCTGAGGATACTCTCCCTTCCTTGGTCCTTATGGTCCTGAGGCCATCTCTGGCAGTACCCTACTCATCACGCTAATGCTAAGCCTTGTGTTCCCTTGACAATCATAGCCCCCAAGGCAGCAGATTTTAATTCTTGTCAAGGGTACAAAAATGTCAGTCTGAGAGCCTCCCGGAATAATCTGCCATTATTCTGACTGCCAGCTTGTGTGTGGTTGTGCATGGTTTGCGCCCAACAAGAGTTGCCTGTGAATGGCACAGTCGCCAGCTAACAAACCTACACTCCAGAATCTGTCCCTTGCTTTTCACTGCACTGACATGAAATTCGGGCTTTGCATGAGAAGTGAAAGGGCCCCAGGGAACTGTGGACGCTCTGTGGTGTGATCTGGTATTCCTCTCTTGCGGTCAATGACTAGCTTTGCCTGCAAGCAGGCTAGTGTGTCTTGGGCATTGCTCACCACCCCTGCTGCTCTGTTCTCAGCTGAAGCCAGTCCCCTCTGTGTGCTATCACCCTCAGCCAGCTGTGACAGTGGAGGTGGATTGAGACTTCAGATAGCAGGTGAAAAGCAGAGGGGCACAGCCCCGTGAGGAACCCACAACTTTACTTTTGTGCATTAACTGTGTCATGTACAGTGAAAATTAATACAAAGGACAGTCCTCAGAGGATGTTCTGGCACTCCGTATTTCCCAGAGTCACTGGTAGCTTTGTGATTCTTTTTTTAAAATCACTGAATAAATACCTGTTTGCCAGGCTGCACCACCCTGGACATGCCTGGAGATGTCCCAAAGGAGGAGGTGGGAAAGGGGGTATTTGCCTGCAGCCTGGGATAGTTATCTGTTTGCTTTGAACAGAGCAACTGATCTACCTCTGGGGTTTTACTTTCACACAAGTTCATCCAGTTCACCTACTTACACTGCTCGTTATTAATAGAATCGTTAGCAGGTTCTCTCCGCAGCTTGTAGGGAAGGTGCGCACATGGGTGGCACCTGAAGACAGAAAGTATCTGATTATATCTAATACCTATTTGGCTCATCTTCCCAGGTGTGCTGTTCTACAGATAATAAACCAGGCAACTTCACAGAGGGAGGTACAGGCACACCCTAGCTGTGGGCTCTGGCTGTATTCCAGCATTAGCTAACAAGTGTGATACCCTTACTGGTGAGGAGTTAGGGCTGTGCCTGTATATACGAGGGAACACAGGCATGGATGCAATGACCTGCAGAAGTGGCGCAGGTGAAGAGATTTATCACTGAGCAGTAGCTCTTCAGCCAAGTACTAACACCGAGCTGCTTTGTTGTCTATGGACACATTCTTACCATTGTGCATCCTCTTTGTCCCTGAATTCTGCCCACTTATGCATAAGCTCGTCATGGCGTGACTTGCTTTTTGTAACTGTAATGCAGAGAGACGTGATTGCAGCCTGGATATTTTTCCTTGAATTTGCTTGACCGTACCTGCTCAGGTGTGAACAGCTGCATAGATGTAACCTGTATGTTGGAACAGTGTCATGTAACAGGACTCCGGTCTGGTATGTGCGTAAAGGGGATGCGTCATGATGACAGGCTGCTCTGGATCCTAGCATATGCAAGGAGGAGGTCTGTCACGGACCTGTAAGCTGAGCTCTGCTCTGTGGTGTGTTCTGCAGCATCTGTGGTCTTCCTCTGGTGGTGAGGCTGAGCGCTGATATTGAGAGGTCTGGTCCAAGAGACAGCTGGAGACAGTTGAAGGACAGAAGGGAAACAGAGGACAAAAGGTCTCCTAAAACAATCATGCTTCCCCCACCTCAGTGTCATGTACAGTGGTGCATGGACTTCCCCAGCTGGATTCTACTTACAACCTGCTACACTACATCTAGAAATGAGCATGTAAGGGTGAGCGGTTCATTATTACTGAACGCTCCATTCTGCCCTCACATGGAGATAGTGATCTTGATTTAGCTGTTCAGCCATGGATGTCTTTGAACTCAAACGAAGTAGAGAGCGCTGAATCTTTTCCATCTGATTCATATCCAGAGCTTCTGCTCTCGGGTGGAGACATTGGGCTGGAGAGCTTGTGGGAACAACTCCCTTCAAGTTCTAGCTGCAATCTGAAAGCTAGGGTGTAGGAAGAAAAACAGGGTAACCAGCCTGTCTTCAAAGTGAACCTTTCTTCTCCCCAGAGCAAGTGTAGTTCTGACCCTATTTAACATCAGCTGTCTCACATGCAATGTTTCAGACTCGTAGAAGAACCACTTCTCTGCCTGCGTGAAGCAGGTACATGTGTTTAATAAGCACTTTTTTCAGTATGATTACAGCAAGGGTGGCAAGTGATTTTGGCTTGGGTTTTTCTTTTTTGCCTTTTTTTTTTTTTTTAACTTCTGCCGAGTTTTCATGGCAGTCTTGGTATTTTGGCAGTGCTGCCTTTAGTAGTAACATATGCTCCGTGCACTGGATGACCCTTCAGCAAGTTAATGCTTCCAGATCCATGTCAGAGTGAGCTGCACACCTCTGGCCAGAGTAGCACTGTATTAGATTGCCCGGATGGCTTCATTAGAGTTTTCATTGCAAATTTAGCACATGAAATAAGTTTGGCTTCCAGCCTGGTGACTTGTCTCAGTCACCTATGCTTTTAGCCTGTGTTCAGGATGAGCAAGAATGTCTTACTCAATGGTAATCGTGTCATCTTGGATTTTTAAACCTCGCCTTTATTCCTGGCAAACCAACACCTAATTAGTTTGATAGTATTAAATGCACTGGATATTTATGTGTTATCAGTTTTTAATGTGTGTTGCTGATATGTGATTCTATTTGACTTGAACAAAACACCTTTTACACTCTAGATGAAATGGGCATTACCTTGCTTAACAACTGGGCAGATGGTAGCTTGATAGTCATTTGTCTGCCCCTGGAAAGCATAGTACTAGTGGACCAGTTTCTTGGGCAATGCTTTTGTGTGCCTTGTAGTCAAGGAATGTCAGCTGTTAGGATATTGTTCTCACACATCTTTGGCTGGGAGTTTAAAGGTATTGTGGGGACTCTCCAGACTACCTGCACAATATAGTTTTGAGGATTATGGTTGTAATATTCATGAACAGGGAAAAAAAAAAGGAAAAAAAAAAGGTAACATACGCAGATTAACGCTCCTGTGGCACAGTCAAAAAAAAATCTGCTCAGAAGAGATGCAGCACAGTGTCTGTTAAATATTCTTAGGAAATTGGCTCAGTGGAGCTGTGCCACAGGGCTGCAGCAAGGATTCCACAAACAGTGTCCAGGAGTTCTCTGGGACGTAAAGCAAGTCTCTTTTCCAATGAAGTTTTTTTAATGCACCCAGATGTATAATAGTAACAGGAGCATTCTGTAAAAGGCAGGAGCTCACCCAGATAAACTTTACAGTAGAACAAATATAAAAGCTTATTTATGGTGCTGTGCTCTCCTTTCTATTTATGAAACCTTGACATATTTATCTTTTATTTAGAAATTATTAGTCCCAAACTGGGCTCTGATCCTTCATCTCCTTTTTGAATTATGAGCAAGAAAAAATAGTAGAGCAAGAATACCTCTGGAGTGATGACTTTACATCTTTAATCTAATTAATTTATGAGTATATCTAAGGACTCCCTACTACAGCCCCTGAATGCCTGGAAATCCTACATTTTAAGAGTTTTCCAGTTGATATTTTGTTTCCTTCTGCTAGTGTACATCTCGTTTCTAGCCCTGTAGTGTTCATTACCTAGAAAAGCAGTACTTATTATGTCACATAATTGATATAAACTGAATTAATTTCTCCTGGACTGGCTGTTGGCTATGTTTGTCTTGTTCTGATGAGATGCTCACTGATAGCGGGGTAAGAGGTCAGTATCTTTGGCTTCTCCTGTTGTGTGTGAGGCCTCACCTTTGTGTTGTTTTCTGTAACAGCAGTACCAACACATTGATGCGTTTTCTTTAAACCTTGTATTTATTACAGGAGCTGAGTTTATCTGGAGCTACACAGCATGTGATGTGTCAGGGGTATCCAAACCCAATCTGTTTCAAATCAGAATCATGCTCCTCTTTTCTTTGGCAGGTGTGAAAGAGATGGAAAACTCCTGAACTAGCATTTACCGTTTGTCAGTGCTGTGCTCCCTGACAGAACCGGGCTCATATTGGCTCTTTGTCTCCCTCCCTCTTAATTAATTTTGCCTGTGCTGAGCAAGCAGGCTCTGGCAGGCTCGCTACCATGGAGTGATTTCCCCGTCTCCCTTTGATGTGTCTCCTGAGAGGGGCAGGGTACACTGGAGAAACTCATCAGAGAGACCTGCTATTGCTTATATTCCTGCTGCCTTGGGCAGAGCTCTTTTCTGTCCTCTACTCTCACATTATTTCTCTTTCAACAGCAGCTATATTGCCATAATGCAGCAGAGGTTTCCAGCCTGGTGAGCGCTGGGAAACCTGGGACCCATCTGTGCTGTGACAGCAGCAGGAGCCAGGGTACACAGGAGGGTGTCGGACGTGGCAGGGCCAGGCTCGGCTTCCAGAGACACTCAGCACCCTTGTCCCTGGGGAGTTTACAACTCCGTGTCCATGGTGCCGGACTGTTTCTTTTTCTGGTGAAGAAAGCTCATGGAGCACCTTGCCATCATTGCCTTAGTAGTCTCATTCAAACTAACCTCAGGAGTTCCCTGCTGTGTGTTTATCTCCTGAATTGTACGATCATGAGCCCTCCTCCTTGCAGTGTCTTCAGCTCTCCCGACACTAGGAGCATCAGTTCACACACAGAATGATGACACCACTCTTGTGCCTCGACTGGGTCCTTAGGGCCCCTGTACCTGGGAGGGTCATACCCTCACAACTACTCTTGCAACCCCAAGGTACATTTTTCTTTTCAGATACAACATTTCATTTCAAGATTTGTGTGTTTTCCTACTGTCGATCTACTGGCCTGTGACGCGAGCAAGGATTTATCTCTGTGCCATGTTTCCCACTCTTGTACACTGCTTGTCTCAGTCGGTCTTTCACACTCTGCAGTGGCAAGAGGCCAAAATAAGCTTGTAGCAGCCTGGCTTCTCTGTTGGCCAAGGAAATTAGCACAGTACTTCCATGCAGCAGGATTCTGTAGCAAAAAAAAAAAAAAAAAAGCACTCTCTTGTCTCAGTGGCAAGGTGGTGGTGAGCTGGATTCAAACTCTGCCAGCAGTGTCATTTGGAGAACTGCAGGAAGTTTATCCCCATCAGCAGTTTTATCTAAGGGGAGGTGGTCAGAAGCAGTGAAAGGAGACAGAGACGAAGGGGTGATGTGTGGTGCTGGGCAGCTCGGGTGCTGTTCTGAGCACAGCGTGGCGTGCATTGTCTCCCCTGGCTTTCTGGTTCTTGGCAGCGTTTGTGGGTGGAAGCTCGGGGTCTGCAAAAACAGAACGCGGTTGCTGAGGTTCCCTTCATCTTTCTCGTAGCTCTGCAGCAAGGGATTTGTACGCAGGCAGGGCGCAGGATGGGGGAAGTTTCTGAAGTGGGACAGCAGGGCAGCTGCTGGCATCTCCGTTTTCTGCAGGACTCAGGCTGGAGAGCCATGATTTCTGGGCTCTGTTTGTTCTCCCAGTCCAGTCACCAGAGGCAGCTGCCCTGTTCTGGGTGCAGCACCACAAAGGACACCAAAGGATTAAAATCCCTTCTTAGGTGAATATTTTCAAGATTCTTTCACATAAGTGTAAGCTAGAAAGGTGGTACTGCTCTTTAAGTGTCCCAGAGCACCCTTCTTTCCAAAATGTGAATTTGCAGATAGGTGAACAAGCAGCTCTGCTGCTGGGGGGCATCTGAGCAAGCTCGTGCTGGGAGAGACTGCACCTTGCATCATGTGCCGTAATGTAGGATTGTTTTTCCTCTATTTTCCTCTACGGAATAGTACAATAAATATGCTCCCTGACCTTGTTAGTGCACAGGCGAGAGTACCCTGAGGCTCTGCCATAGCATACATTTTTCTTGTGTTTTTAGTTGAGCTGCCAATTAAATATTTTAGTGAAAGAACTAGAGGTAAAGCCACAAATCTGGTGAAGGAAAACGGTTGCCGAAGCCACATTTGCTAAAGAACATATTACTTCAACTTTTGTTATCTTTCTCTGCGTTTTATAGGCCTTTCTGTGGGTTTTCTATACCTGCTTCAGCTGTGGGAATTCCCATATTCTTATTCAGCTTTCAATTTGTTCCTCTCACCTGACCAGGCCTTCAAATAAACATCTTTAGCTGGTCTATAAGGAATAATTGAGTGCCTCAGCTTTCATGCACCTCAGCAGTGCCCTACTGTGTAACCAGATAGCAAGTGTTGGTTGGAATATTTATTCTGACCTTGTAGAATGACAAGAAGAAAACTGGGAGCAGACACTGGGCCTTATACTATGTATTTTACAAAAGCTAGTCTCACATGGCTCTCACTATATCCTCAGTTCTTGTTCTCCTGCTGATGCTTGCTATGGTCCTGGCAACAAAATATTTTCCTTGGTTCCCACCAGTATTAATTTTGCAAGAAAGCAGACAGGGGAGAGCAAAGAAGGTGAGGAGCTGCAGGAGAAATGGATCAGGTAGTTGGTCAAGGAACTCAGAAACAGGCTGGGTGCTTGCTCTTGTTGCGAGATGTTAATTTAAGACCTCTTTTGGCAGCTCTGAACCATTGTGAGAAAGTGTGTGATTGCTGGCCACCTGCTGTCAAAAAAAAAAATCTAAAGTGGTGGAATGACTTGAAGAACAGGGGACCTCTTGTGTCCAACTGATCTGTCACTGAATGCTGTGTAAGAGCTACTTCTCCAGCTAAAAGATACTTGCTGTGCTTAAACGTTACCCGTCTGTGTAGCTGCATAGAATGTGTGCTGGATGCATTCTGACTGAGGTAGGGGCTCCAGTCTGTGCTGCCCACTGCTAACATGTTCAGCGAAGCAGTGTTGTGCACAGTCACTTGTGAACATTCTCGAGTACTGCTGCTGATTTCTGCCATCTGTGTAGTTCTTCATGTGAGTTCCTGATACTTGGACTGTGAACATACCATACTTCTGTTCAGTACAAGGACCTTCCAGCTTAAGCACAGACATTGTCCAGTTTTCATTTTAAAAATGAAATTATATGTGATGTGCAAATAATATTTTATGTTCTGCACAGCTGCTACTTGGGTAGAGAAAGAAAGGGCAAAAAAGTCTGCCTGGTGCAGATTGCTTAGGTCACGAATATTCATCATTGAAATTATGAGACTTGGAGTTTTTGTAGCAACTCCACCCACCAAACTGAAATAGCTGTTGTGGCCTTTGCCAGTAAAATGTTGAATGAAATGGATAGAAAATGAAGCAATGCAGGTTGTGCAGAGGGGCAGTTTTCCACTCTGTGAGTTTAGTAGACAGAAACAAGAGGTCTCCAGCAGCAAAAAAGCAGCTCAAATATCTTTTGGCAGACAGTAAATGAGTCTGTGTGATCTGGTCTTTTATTGCCATTGCCTGCACCCATGTGCTGCACTCATGAGCACCATGTGGGAACTCTAGCACAGGCTTTTCCTGGGGCTGAGTTGTTTTAGATGACTGTAGTAATACCCTCCTGCTAGCTCTGCTTGCTTTCCCTGTCAATTCTCTTGTATCGAGACACCTAAAAATCCTTCACTGCTGGTTTTAATTACAAGTGTGTTAGCTGCTTCTCTCCATGTAATTACTAAAATGAATGGGGAAAGCAGAGATGAGAGAGTGTAAATGCTCTTCGCACAGAAATGCAATTACGTCTGTGGGCATCTTTCCAACTACTCTGTGTGTTATGTAAAATTCTGTGTATGTATGCATGAGTTAATGAAGAAACTTATGTTTTCCCTTCTTACCTTCACAATGGATTAATTTCATTTGATTTTATAAGGTTTTTGTGATTGTTAGGTACACAGATCAATATCTCCTTCAGGTACAGTCATATCTGCTTCAAAGAGAAGAGATTACATGACTATTCCAGTGTATGTGCACTACAGGCAAATACCTGAGCTCGTATGCTTAGTGTGCTGCTAATCTTCTAAAGTCAGTCAATGTGCAAAGCGCCTTTGAGTGGCCTCCTGGAAGGTGTGACATTAGGGAAACACTGGTGCATCACTTCTCTGAGGACTTGCCTTAGCTCTGAAGTTAAGTCAAATTGCCTGCACCTGAGGTTAGCAGGTTTAGCTAAGCAAAAAAAAATATTTTTTTGAGGTTTATCAGAAAAAAATTAAAAGTTGAGTAAATAATTAAGGGGGGAAAATCACAGATGCATGTGGAAAAAGGGGGTTTTTTAGATGTGTTTGGCTTGCATTTACATAATTTTTGCAATTCTTTTATTGAGTAGGAATTTTTACATGAAAAAAAGTCTTAACTCCATGTTCAGTACTTTCAAAAGTGAAGCTAAACTGCCTTTTCAGGAAACATTTGAAACTGAAAGCCTTTAATGTGTAGTAACTTAAGGAGAACTGGGGATCAGGAATGATGTCACATGACTCATGTGATCCATATGTTAGCTTTACTTGTGGACCAGAGAGTAAATAGAGGGTGTCTAAATCGTGCAGAGATGAAAAAAAGTGCATGCATTGGGTACATTATTGTTAGTAGTCATTTTAATAGATTTTTAAAGAAATTACAACTGCACTTCTACTGAACTAGCTCAAATATCCTTACACAGGCAATACTGAAATAAATGCAAAATATAGTTAAATAAAAACATGAATAATTTTTAGGACTCAAGATAGTGAAATCTAGCTTCAATGAAGTCATACCTATTTTGGGGTGGTTTTTTTTTTTTTATATGCTACTCTTAAATAGAAGTAGGCTCTTAAATAGAAAAGGTATTTGGCAGGGAACATTCTAGTGGTATTGTACTTGCTAAAACATTCCAGAACTTAGTATACAGTATCATTCCTTTGAAGAGTGGAATGTTTGAAAAATATTGCATCTGAGTGGAAATAAAATGAAAGCTGACTTCATTTAAAAATATACACTCTAAGGTGCATGATAATGTATCAAAAATGGGAAAAAATATACCTAAGAAAATATGGGAAGTTGGTACTCTAATGCAATTCAGATTTTGCAGCCAATTGTACTGTTTGTGCTACCTCTGTTTTCCATGCTAGAAATCTTCGTTTCTCATTTTCGACCTAATTTTCAGTTTATGTCATGACTTCTCGGGAATATCAAGAGGAAGTTTTTATGCAAGACAGTGGTTTCTGAGACTTGTGACAAGCCTGGGTAAAATTCAAATGACTCTGTGATTTAATCCGTTTGGAACTGTTGCACTAAATCACTGTAGCTGTTGCTGACATACCAGCCCACAGAAACCTGGAAGCTGATGATATAAGTTTATCTGCGTATCTACAGGTGAAAACTCAGGCAGCCTTGAATTACAGTGAGAAGTGTTTGCCTCTGTTCTGAATACATTTGGGGAATGAGCAGGGTCTGCGTCTCCGAGCGCTCTTTAAAAAGCTCTTACTCTGCTTTTCCCCTTGAAATAATTTGTCCTCAAGGTCATTCTATCTTTCAGAATATACAGTGAGAACTTTTGCTTTTATTCCCAATGACACAGGCCACAACCTTATTTATTCAAGAAACAGAGGTCAGAGAGACAAAAAATATTCATAAATTACCTATTGCTAAAGTATCCATTTGAAAAATTTGTAGGTGGCCTCAGTCTTTTGCAATGGAGGCTCTAGTTTGGAATTTGAGTTTCCTGCAGTTGTCTTACCTCTGGTCTCTCCTGTTTGCAGAAACCACCGACTTTCTGGGCTGGGATTTGACTTACAGGTGAAAGGAAATAGGGAATGAGGGAGGCTTTAGTCATCTGTATACACCCTTTTGACGTGGCTTTGGCAAAGTCAGCAATAATGTTAAACTTTTGCCATTCTGATGCCAATTTCACATCTACTCTTAATTAGTTTATAAACTTTGAGGTCTCAGCCATACCCCTTTAAGCTGATTGAATGTGTTACAGAATGATTGCAAGATCAAGTGTCTAGAATTGCAAGTAAGGGTATGAATTGTGAGAAATAGTTCATAGAAGCTAAGATTGGGAATATTAGAATACGACAGAAGATAACATCAAACAAGATATGTCACTTACTAAATGAAGAAAGAAAAGTTATCATTTTCTATTCTTGGTTTTCCTCTCAAGAAGGCAGTTTTTAACAAGTCCTGAAAAGTATGGGCACAAGGATTAGGGCTTGTATCTTGTAAGTCAATATGAAATGAATGTGAAAACTCTGGGTGGCAGAGCTGCACATGCAGGCAAATCACCCAGACACCTGTTTCTGGCCAGATAGTTTTGGGGTTTTTTTACTTGTTCAGTCAAGGTGTATTTTATTTTCAGTTAAGGTAGTGTTTCAAGCATTATCAGAATAACATTGCTCAAGCTGCTCCTTTTCAGAAGAGTGGCATGGCTGGCCTTTGGCAGCCTCCATGTCCCTTCCCAGGGCTGAGGGCCAGGGAGACCACAGTCCCTCCTGTCCCCTGGGGCAGAAGGACACAGTCACACAGCGTGTCTGGGCTGCCGGTTTCCCTGTGGGCAAACAGGCAATGTTAGATCCAGAGTTGTCAGGCTGGCACCTGAGGCACCTTTCAGCATCCATTACAGTGACTTAAAAATTTATAAAAAGAAGCAAAGAGGAAAAGCTGTATTTCATGTAGATCATCTGCCAAGTGATACTTTGTCCCAATGGGGTTTAGCTCCCATTTTCCTTTGGGTTATCCTCTGAGGTTTGGAACTTGTATGGATGTTGTGAATAGGAAATTGAAGTTTCTGTGGGGCCTCTGTAGGTCACTAGATGTGGATCCAGGAACCTGACCTGCAGCATTTACCTGCCACACAGAATTATGAGCAGGGAGCTTTTTGGCTGGAAGAAATATGGTATGATGTTAAGGTTCAGTTCTCTTCTTGAGTATATTCCTTCTGGCAGCTGCACTGAAGTGCAGCTATTGAGCTTCCCACCTTGTGCCAGAATCTCACTCATTCCTTCCGGCATGTAGAAGAGGACTGCAGAGACAATTCTACTCATTAAACATTTTTCTCTTTAAATCCATTTTCATAATTTTATTTTTTGGATGAACCAATAAATAAAGGACTCTATTATGATAAACAGACTACTTGCAGAGGCTATAATGCACAAATTAAAGTTGGAGTAGGAGGTTTGAAATGTTTCCATATTTCATAATGAAGCTTTAGTCAGTTCTGTCATCACTGTGCTGAGCCAGATAATGTCTGGGAAGAAATACATGAGAGGTTCCCTGTCCTGTTTTGGGATGGAGGGGAGAGGGGTGCCAAGTTTGAGCAGGTGGAGGAAAGTTACTGCTGTTAAAACATTCCTGAGGCTGAGTGCATGTGAGGAGAGCACAGCCCAGGCGTGGTGCTCCTGAGAGGTTCTGGACACAAGTGCAGTGCATATGCAATGGCCATTACATCATGTGGAGGGCAGCTGGGGAATGAAACTGGTGTTTGGACTGGGAGTGTTTCCAAAACAATACCAAGTTCTTTCCCTTTGTCCTCTCAGTTATACCACCTGTGTGCCTGGGAAAGGCAAAGCCTGTGGAAAGACTCCAGTAAATTGCAGGTGTGGAGTGAAATGCCTGGAGAGCACAAAGAGGATAGGCAGTGCCAACCCTAGCCACTACCTTATTAAATTTAAGATGAAAGGCCTCAACCCCCTTCCAGTCTCTCTTCAGACAGCCCCAGATTAAAATTTTCAGAATCCTACAAGCTGCACTACTTTCTTCAGGAAAGTTAATAACATTTTTCAAATACCTGCCTGATGGTGAAGGGACCCTGACAGAAGTAGGCGGTTCGAAATGGATACCAGCTCAGGAGTGAACCAGTTTCAGGATGGCATCACTTCTCCCAAGCACGAAGTGTCTTTCAGGATCTCTCTTGCATGCCCTGCAGAACTGGCAAGTAAAGGGAAAACCCAACGTTTTTTTCTTTATGTTGGTGGATACCCTGCTCAAATGCCCACATATTTTCTGTTCTTTCCTGCATTCAATTCAGGTGCTATTCAAAAGCCACATCTCTTTCTCAAGAGTCTTCGCTATGCAGCTTCCCTAGAAATTCCCATATTATCATACCACTGTATGATTCTGCTGTAATTCTCATCTTAGATGAGCTCAGCTGAAACAGGACCACAATCAGAAAAGGGGTGGGGTTTTTTTTGTTGTTTTTTTTTTTCCCAAGGAAGACAATTTGCTAGTAGCTGGGAGAAGTAAGAAGGTGAATTTTGGCCTTTTCGTTTTTGCGTGGACCTCTGGCAGCAGCGCACCCTGAAGGAGAGCGCAGGGCAGAGCTGCCTCAAGTGTGTCACATCCTCTGAAAGGTCTGTCACATCATCCATCCCTGCTCTGAATGCGTATTTCCAGTCTAGTGTAGTCAAGGCTGAGGTGTCCGCTCAGTAGGTAATAGCTGATGAGGGGCAAGGAAGTTCATTAATGAGCTAGCTGATTGGTCTACTTTTTAGAAACACTTCTTAAGCTAATTGTAAAGCTCTGAGGTAATGGTTAATTTCTGCCAGATAAAATAATCTGCTCTCTGGCACCCTACATTGAGAAGGGTGGGCCAGGAGATGGGAGGTGTATTTCTACATGAGTCTTGGTATGAGGGACCTGAGCAGTGCTCGCATCCTCAGCAGTATGGAAAGCAGTTATTTATCTGACCTGCTCACCCCAGGCTCAGGGCAGACACTGCCCTCCAAATGTTACCTCTCCTGGAATTACACTTAGAGGGGAAAAATACATCTAGTGATCCTTTTTCCAGGGAGTATTAGAAGATTCTGTCCCATTTGTCAGTTAGTTGAGCTGTTAAGTGTCCTTTTGGTTTTTTCTAGAAAAAAAACCAGAAATATCTGAGCTCTTATGCAGTGAAATGGAAGACTGTGGCAGGCCCAGGCTCCCATTTCTGTGTTGAATTCTCCTGCTCTGGCTTTGTATGTGCAAGGGAAGCTCTGCTGCAAAAACCTCTACTACTCTTGTTGCAAGGATATTTGATTTTAAAAATCAGTTTAATAAAAAGTGGAATAAACTAAACAGAAGAAGTCTAGTGTCTCCCTTGCTTGCTGTGCTTCCCAAACCTGAAATCATTCTTATTTGAGTGTCTGGTTGGGTATTTTTGCTCCCCATCTTGCACCATGCTCCCCATGGTGCAAAATGCATTTTCTCTTCTTCTCTTTCTGACAGTGTATTTGCATCTCGTGCTAAACAAGTGAAACAAAAGCCTCTTTGAAGTGCATAAAGCCATTTATTTCAAAGGGGAAGCATGGAGCGTGGCATGTTGGCAGTGCACTTGGCTTAAGTTTATCTTGAAGTGCTGAGATGTCTTTTGTGTGTTTTTATAATTACATCATTATCACCTTTAAAGTCTGGTTCACTATCTTCTACATGTCCTTGATAGAAATTCATAGATGGGTAAGGGTATCTGAGTGACTGGAAGAAAATCGGGCACACTTCACAGGCCACGTTTCTTGACCCATTAGACCAGCAGTAGCACCCAACCCCTTGGAAGATAGAGCTGTCTACTTGTCTGCTTCACCCACAAGCACCATGTGCCTTTCCTGCAGGCTATTTCTTATACATATATAAGGGAAACTCCCTTAAAGCAGTCACTTCCTTAACCTTCTTTAAGGCCCTCTGAAGACTCATCTTTGATGCCTGTAGATCCCTGCCAGCTGGCAATGCCGAGCTGCTGCTGAGCAGAGAGTTCTGCTTAATGTGCATAATGCTGCTTGCTTTTCCACTTCCTCCTCCTCCCTCCCCTCAAGTTTGTCTCCTCCACCTGCTGCATCTTGTTCTAATCTGGTTTGCGAGCACTTTGGGGCAGGGACTGTCTGATTTATAGCGTGTCTGCATGGCCCCTAGCACAAGGTAAAAGCTATTAATTCAAATCACCCTATACTTAGAGAAGGCTTTATGGGATCAATACAGCTGTGCTATAAATAAATAACAGAGCTACAGTGTAGTAACTTCATATTCTGTATCACCTTAGAGTAGCCCTGTAACCTATTACAGAAAGACAGTAATTTTCTCAAAGCTGTGGCTCTAACCAGATCTGGGTTTTAGTTCTCCATTGAAGTATGGAATAATAGTCACAAAGACAGACCAGGCTGGGCACAGAGATGGCAAAATTAAGAATTCCAGAAAGGCTAGAAGCACTAAGGATACTTTCTCCTCAAATCACAATAAGACTGCATCACAATTTGTTTAAAAGCCTTCTTATTTTCTGCTTTGAAACTGTGACTCATGTTTAACATTTCTGTGGTGCCTTTCAGATTGAAAGTTATTAGCAATGTTTGCTCAAATGTTTTGCTTATGCTTTTTGAAAATTCCCACATAAGTGTTGATTGAAGAAAAAAGGTTAAAAATAAGTAGTGTGGTAACTGTTTGCTTATTAACAGTCCTACTCTGGTGCTTTAGAACACAAGGATGCATGTGGATGGCAATGTGATGTTTTTCCTTGGTGTCTGCTAACATGAATCCTGCCCTAGCCATGTGTGTTCCGTATAAATACATCAGGCTACAGCGGGACCCTTGGCAAGTGGCCATACTGGGAGGCTGGGGCAGGGGGACAGCCCATGGGTATGAACTGAGAGGTTTTTGCTGTCACTTGGCCACAAGAAGCAGCAGCTATGAGTTGGGGAACATGCTTATCGTTTGGCCACTAAAAGCATTACCGTAGCAGATCTATGGTTTCGGGCTACTTGTCATATTGACTGGTATTATGCAGCTGTGACACAGTATCATCTCATCTCAGGTTATTTTTTGCAGACTGCCAAAGGCTCTCTTGGTGTGACATTAGATCTGTTATTAAACATATGTACCCTGAGATAGTATCACAAAATGACATCCGCTGAGCAGTGAATTCTAGGACAGACCAGACAAAAATGTGAAAACACAATGTAGAGCTTTTTACAGTGATACTAGACCCCAGACCTTGGGCAATGTGCCCCTGGACTTAAACCCAGGAAATGATGGTGAATGGAATTGTACAAATGCATTACTCGAAGGCCAGTAGGTGCTAGGGAGCTATCTGTGTAAAAAAAAACCCAAACCTTGTTTAGGACATTCTAAAGAAAAGGCATTTGTCCTTTGCTCTGACTCCCTGGAGAAGTAAGCCCCATAAAGCTGTGGCAACATATGTCTGAGCTTTTAAGCTCTGCCCAAGGCCCTGTGGGAGTTTGTGATTGCTAGTCCGATACCCGTTCCCTGCAATGCCCTGCACCCCTAAGGTGGGGTCTGGGAAGTTGGTGGATCTTTGTGCACAACTCTGACTTCCTGCCAGCTGATTTTCTTGTTGAAAGGTCTCCTCCCATTCCATCTTACTTAACTCTAAACCCATGACAATGAGGAAGTAGAAGCACATGCTTGGTTTGATGTTCCTACAAGTACAATCTGATTAACTGCCTTGGAGAAACCAGCTAGGACCTATTTTCCTGCTGTGACCTCTTTCTTCCAGGGCTTCACAAGCTTCTGGCACGGCTTTGACATCCAGCCTGAAGAGTCAGGGGTGCTTCTGAGATTGACGAAAACTGCAGAGCTCTCCAGTTTGCCCTTTCTCCTGATGCTATGCAGCCAAACTTAAAAAAAAAAATAAAAGGTTTGCAGGGAGTCTCTTTTGTGTCCTGACTTCAGAGATAGAGGATGGTTTTGCTTCAACATTGTTTCCAGTAGAACTGAGAATATCTTGGCAGTCGGCAATTGATTTTGAAGGCATAGTTTAAATGGTTGACCGCGTAAAGATCAAGGGAACACTTGCCCTCTGAGCCTTACTGCTACCCCTTCCACAGGCATCATCTGAGACCAGTTGTTCACGTGTGTTTAATGGTCTGTCTGCAATGCTACCTTGGGTGTGTTATGTGTCGGCTGCAACTGGTGATTCTATGTAGTGATGGCTACCAGCAGCACGTGTAATTCATCTTTAATAGTATATTTATGATTCAAGGTGGGTCTTTCTGCCTTTTTTTTTCCAGGCTATTTTTAAATTGCTCAGATGGCAGGGGCATTCATTATTTCCACTAGATGACTGCATCTCTTTTTTTATTGTTCTGTAGTAGATGTTTGAAAAAGGAGTCTAACAGTTTACTGTCTATTGAAAGTGGCTAATTAAGAATTGTATTTCTCAAATTACTATTTGGAACAGCTTCCCTGAAGACTGGCATGGGAAGAAAATTATTTTGGTAAATTTTCCAGAAATCTTCAACAGAATGTAAATTTTTCCTATAGGTGAAAGCTGCTGACAGATAAGCCTTGATTTGTGATCTAATTTGTGTTTCAGGAGCATCTTTTCTGAAAATTAGTGTATTTATATATTTAAAGATCAGTGTGATGCAAGTGGTGAAGTTTGCTACACTAGGCTGTACTTTCCTTTTGGTTTGTGTATCCCAAGTGCAACTGGCTTGTGAATGATTTTTTTTTTTTAAACGTGAGCACACTCTATCTCAGCTGAAATATACATTTCATTTCAGTGTTATGAAAATGTGTTGTGTGAACAAAATTGTATACAGAGGAAAAGTATGATGTGCTGGTGACTGAATAATGATTAATGTATTGACAGAGTCACTGTTAACGGATAAAATCATTCAGTAAAGGACTACTGTGTTTAACAACAGTCTTCACAATGGAATAAACAGATCATAGTTTGACTTGCATTATCAATATGCTTGCTGGCTGCTTTTCTTTTCACACTTTGTGATAACAATCATTACATATGGGGCTAGAATATCATTCACCAGATGTAACTGTTATTAGACCATTGTGCATCCAAAGCTACTATTTCCAAACTGTTTCTGTAATATGAATTTTGTTAGGCAGCTTCTACAACCATAAACCTTTTTGGTGTTTGGCCTTTGGGTTTTATGACTGAAGCTTGAAGGCAAAACCTGCTGAAGTCCCTCTTGGCTCTTTGTGAAGGTGATTGTGAAGCCTGGAATCCCAGGTGTAGTTACACCAGAAAATATTGTGTATGTATAGGTATAAACTGGAAATGCTGTTCTGTCTTATGTGGGTATCCCACACTGTAGGTACTGCCTTCAACAGAGACATGAATTTAAAGACAGAAGTCCAGAATTGTTATTCAGATGAAAGAAAAAATCAGGAAGTGGATGGCTTCTGAAGCTTGCACCTTGTATCAGCATTCACCAGCAGACATGGTATAAAATGGTGCTCCTCAGGTCTGATAAAACCTTTTTCTTTCCTTGTCTTTCATATGTTTCAGAAGTACAAGCAAGAACATGGAAATGTCTGTTTGCTTTCTGTCTATGTAGTCATAGGACAGTACACGTAACTGGCATATTCTGATGTTTATTTTGTGATCCAGGTGTGCGGAAGTCAATTAGTTGAAATAAGATCACTAAAGAGAAATTTTCAAAGTATCTACACCATTAAGAAGTCCAATAGTTCTTCTGGCAGTCCGCCTTAAAAATTTGTCCACAAAATGTAATGGAACGCTTGGATCTCAGATATCCGTGTCCTATTGACAGTCACTCTGAGAAGTGCCTATGCTGTCTTTTAAAATGTGAACTAAGACCCAGAATCACACAGGAAGTCTTGAAAGTTTATGCTGTTACACTTCCACGCTTTATGCATTATCACACAAACCCCTTTCTCTCCGATCATTACTTCTCGGACATTGAGTGACAGCCCTCTCCTGAAAGCAAATAATTTCCTCTGTTACGTGACGGGAGAGTTATGGGGAACTTTCCCAGGTGAGCAGGACTCCTCTCTCTGCTATGCCCCTCTTTTTTTAAAAAATACACCATATTTCTTCAAACAAAACGGTAACGCTTATGTCTCCAATTCTGCTTACCCGCTGGCCTGGTAAATGCAAGTACAGATTGTGTATGCATGTGCAGTGTCTGATACTTCTAGGAAGAGTACTTTATAACAGAAATCTCTCTTCTCCTGGGAATAAAAGCAAAACAAATTTAAGGATTAAATCACACAGAGGTGTAATCCCCTAGGGAAACTTACTTTAGTTATTGTGATTATATTGCGATGTACGCCTCAGTACAGCAGAAGCTGTGTGAACACTATTTCAGTGGGGAATAATTTTTAGTCTTACAGCCTATAGTACATTATAATGCATTTCTGGGAGCCTGATGAATCATAACTCGGACTTCTTTGCTTTTTTCAGTTATTCTGATACTCCTAACCTTCTCCTCTAAAAGAGAAAGAAAAAACCCGTGAGATTCTTAAAATAAACATTTGACAGTAATTCAGTTAGAGAAGTTTTAATCATGCATTAATTGCGCATCCCTCTGTATGCTTCATGGTACAAAGTTTATGCAGTTTATGAAAAAGTAACACTGTTTAGTGCTCCTTTTATACTGGTGTAAGACCCGAGTCATCAAGCTAGGTAGGCTTCTCTGCTGGTTCTGTGGAAGTCAACTGACAAGGTGTCAGATCTGGGAAACGAGGGCCATCTGCAGATGGCAGCTGCACATTCTTGCACGATAATGCTCATATGCTGCCTTGAGGCAGCAGGTTAACCCCCCAAGCCCACTGTGGACCTGATATTGGAGTACAGCAGTGCACTGGTAGCTGAAATGTGACGTGGCATTTTGCTTCTGCTGCACCGAAATCTGCAACTCAGTTGTTAGAAAATAGAAGTTCAGAGATTTCACGTGACATCTTTTTGGAAGATGCTACTGAAGCCTGTCCTGATGTTTGAATGAACATGCAGTAAATGAGACTAGCTAAAAATAAAACAAAAGGATGTGGTCACGATATAGCAAATGCCAAAAGTCCCAGGTTCAATAAATTGGTGGCCACATGGCCAGTACTCTGCTGTCTGGTGTCATTTAGCAGCATGGTACCAGAGAACAGCTAGATGTAGTCCCATATCAGTAGCCAATGAACTGCACTAGAAAACTGCTGTTTGGCTGAGTCTTAGTATTTGCTGTCTGCACAGCCCAATCCTCATCCTGCCCCACATATCATTATATTTCACTGTTTGTGTGTACCAAACAACATGGTGGCTTTGGACACTCAACTAAAGAACAGACTAAGTGACTTGACCAAGGTCATGCAAATTATCTCTTGGAGGAGGAGCATGAGCCCAAGCCTCCAAACCCTAGGCTGCTGTCCTTACTGTTAGATCATCCTTCCCATGAAGACTGAAAATCCATATTGGTTGCATCGTTGCACTGTATACAGCTTCAGAGCAACTGCCTCCAGAACACTGTGCTCCTTACAAAGCACTTCATTACCAGGAAGATATTGATTGACACATTGGAAGGAGTTCAGAGAAGAGCAACAAAAATAATTAGGGAGTGGAGAGATTGACTGGAGAGATTGATTTATGAGGGAAGATTAAGTGAGATAAATATGTATAGCTTGGCTCACCTGCAGCTGAAGATGGTGCATAAGTCTGCAAATATTTAAAGGGTGTAAACAATCAAGAGAAAGACTGGACCGGTATTGGTAATTCTATTTGTAGTTTGATGGTGCCACATGCTCTTGTTGTACAGAGCTTTCTCACAGCATGGCTGTGAGCAGAGCCTACCTCTGAACGGCCTTCAGGGAAGAAAAGGCTATTGGGGCTGTGGGACTGGTGTGACAGGACAGCGGGGATGCTCCTCTGGGGCGATGCAGGGACTTGGGAGCACATGGTGGTTTCACCTAGCAGGGACATGGACTCTACCTTGCATGAGTTTGGAGGGAGATTCCTGACCCAGAACAGCAGGATCTAAAGTCAGACTCCTACCACATGTGTGATACACTGTAGAATGCAGAAGAATTGTAGTTAGTTTCACTTGTATCAGTTAATGTCAGTTGCCGTGGTAACTATGGTACTTGATTATTATGGAATAGCAGAGCAATTGAAAATTCTTAGTAAATCTGGATTGGATAATCCCAGTTTTTATCAATTGTAGAATGAGTTGGAAACAAGCTAGCTCAAATAAATCCTCAAATAACATCTGAAATTCCATTTTTCAAGGAGATGGTGGGTTTCAGAGTAGTAACCCCTCTCTGACCCTGTAGCTTTTATAGTTTCAGGTGATATTCACTGACTGCCATCAAATAACGGTGGTCCAGAGCTCGCTGGATGTCATTGCTTATCCAAGGCAATTTCCACATGTCATTCTATGAATATAACAGGCAGCCCTCGTACACCTCTGTTGTAGCAAGACAGAGCTGAGCATTTCCATGTCCTGGGACAGCGCCTCTCCTTTCTATGACTACATTTCGTTGCCAGCAGAAGTCTGGGTTCTCTTGACTTAGCAGAAATACCCTCTGAAGCACACAGCTGTTGCTTATTTTTTATCTGTCTGTGTCCACTCCATTTTGTAAGAGAAAAAATTAAAACCTCAAACCCATGAGTTCCCTTTGTTTTCCAAGGAGGTGGCCTGCTGCAGTCAGGGGGGCACACTTGAGTGTGAGGTCCACTGTTATCAGAGAGCTGTTGTCAAGTTAATTATGTGATAAAAAGGCAGGGGGAACAGATATGTAGGAGTAAATCAAAAAGGAAAGGCAAGCATCAACAAAACGAGGGTGGGCAAAGGCCATCTTGCTGCTCTTTGGAGATCGTGAACCATGAGTGTCTGCTGAGAGCAGTGAGGCCGTTGGCAGTTTCAGACATCATGCACCCTGGAGAGGTGCATCTTCCCAGGGAGTGAAGAAAGCTCTTCCCTTTTTCTTTGCACAATGAAAACAGATTCTTGGACAGCCCCCATACCGTTCTCGGGCTTCTCAGCCCACGCTTCCCCACAGAGCTGTTGCCCTCTGCCTCCCCAGCACAGGCTGCTGCCAGATCCTCTGGGTGTGCGCAGGGCCTGCCCTAGAGGGGCAGTTGCAGAGCGACAAACCCCCATGGCCGCGAGCCTGGGGGGAACCAGAGCCAGCAGCTCCGATCACAGCGGGGAAAGGCACAGACCTGCCGGGAGAGAGAAAGGGGAGTGCTGTCTTTAGTTTTTAAGAGAGGAAATGGAACCTTTATGGTTCTTCAAAATATGTGTGCTTAGCAAGGTAGGTTTATTCTATGAGAAATGGGCTGTTTGCACTGTAGTAGGGGACAAAGCTTTCAGTGGTGAAATCTTGGGGAAATTAATAGCAAACGATCATGCTTCTGCAAGGACCTTTAGTTATCTTTTCACTGTTGTGACAGAATACAACATTCTCATCGTAAACTTCAGCAGGAGGAAGCCTCCCACTCTGTAGTCAGGTCTGTAGCTCTGTGGAATTACCTAAGTATGCTGATCTGTGAATATGTGACCAGGAATTAGACATTTCTACAATGGAGTGGCATTGATGTGCGCCACTGTGAAAAACACAGATGCTGACACACAGTTGCAGAACTTCTCAGGTGAGCTTTCTTGACACTTGCCTGCCCTGCCTCTTCCTTCTGAGCCTGTGAAAGAAAAGCCACAGCTTGTGCTCCCATTCCAGCTACTGACTTGTGCGTTCCCATTTTCTTTTCTTTGCACTGCAAGCTCTGTTTGTAGTTATACAGCCAGGTCTCCACAGAGTAATTTACTGGCAGAATCTCTCCCAGAATCCAGCTTGAAACCAAGCTGTAAAAACAGCTGAGAGTGTAAATAATTCATGCAGACAATATGACTTTTTTATGTAAATTTGGTGCATTAACCCTCTATTATAATGATGGACGACAGATATGGGCGACGTTGCCTTGGTAAGAGCTAATGGATGGCCGCCATAAATTCACTGCACATTTTATTGTGTTGCTGGAAATTGTGCCTTCAGGCAATGCTGTTTACTTTTATGTAAAACTCAGGGTTCCCTAAATATTACAAATATTTTACATCTGACTCCTCAGCATTTGGGCACAACACACAAATCAAGCTTTCTTCATCTGAGTTGTAATTAAAGGTTTGGGTTTTTTTCAGGGACAATTATCTAAAACTATAAAGAGAAATATTTTTCCCCTTTAGATGTTCAGTCATTGATGTATTAGCAAAACCTTTGAAGAAAGATATTAAATAACTGCAACATGTAACTTTGCATTAGGTTATATGTTGTATGCATACATAACAAATTTAGAAATAGTTTCTTGTTACCAGTTTTTATTTTTTACCATTTCTTGTGCTTAGTTGCACATAAAATATTCTTTTTTTTCCCTGCACATATTGCTTCTCTATAATTCTTATCTATTTTATCAGGGTAGCTCTCTGAACCATGTCCTTGAGGAATTCTCTCTCTCTCAGTAAACACAGAAACTTCATTTCAGGGAGTTTTAAATACAGAATTTTTGGTAACTTTTTCATTTTATATGGTACTGTTTTGTGAAGACCTTAAGTAAATTGGAATAACATGGGTGATTTTTCCCACATAAAATGGTTTTAGTGAAACGTACATTAAAGTCTATGTCTTCTCTATAGGTTTTCAAATATGTAATTATTCTAGTAAGTATACATTTAATTCACCTTAATCAAACCTTCAATTTGATCTCACTGCAGCTTTGGAAAAAGAAAACAAGAAAAAAGCAGTCATGTGTAGAGAAGGATACTATTGCTTCCTACAGTGTGAACTGAACCCCATTTGTACCAAAGGTCATTCATGTTGGGAGCCAGAGCATGTCCCTCCCTTTGCGTGTTTGCTAAACACCAGTTGGCCAGAGGACCCCACTGACTAGAACAGTCTCTCGGGAAGCACCTCTATGGGATTTTACTGAGAGCTCTACTGGAATTTCTCAGGGAAATCTTGTAGATCACTTGTGATAAAGGCATCTTCTGTGTCTCCTTCTTTCAGTGGAATGTGCCATTTCTTGGCAGTTTTGTTTTGATATCTGTATGAAAAAAAATGCTGCACAAAGTTGAATATGAGTGATTTCCACTGAGCTAGCTCAAGTAGAAATGCATTACGTTTTCCAAAAGACCCTAATTTCCTCAGGACTAAATAAAAGGCACACTATAAGAGAGGGAAAAAAACACTGAATAAAAGAGGAATGCAACAATTATGGGGAGGAAAAAAAGGGTAATGAAATCAGTCTTGTGAATCACATGTAGTGTTAAGCAAAGGCTAACAGTTTAATTGCATGTAAACCTACTTAATAATTGAATTTATTTTGTGTCCTGGCTGTGCATCCTTCCTTCAACTATATTAAGAATGTAGCAAGTTAAAAGTGCGCAAGCTATAACCAAGGGCATTGACTTATTTTTTTGGTCTTTAATATTGACTGAGATTCCTAAATTTGGACTTTCAGATTTTGCACCTTATTCTTCTGACGTGCTTTATTGCCCTGAAGCCACTTGGAAAAATTCGTAGCGGCTTTCACATGCTCTGATGCTTCTTGGGACCGATTCAATCTTGAACAATAGATGTGAGTGCAGTAGAGCCACGAAATGTTACGCAGGAGATCATGGACTTATTCCCCAATAACGTTTTGATTTGTAAAGCATTCCACCACACAAAACACACAAAGGAGACAACATTAAAAAGCATTCAATACCATAGCCAGGAAGACAGAAATGTGGCTTAAAATATGGATTGACAGCATGGCCTGGGATATAAGAAGGACACACTAAATAATCAGTGGAAATGTTATAGAAATCATTTTCAATATTTACGTTATTCAGCCATTTAACAAATCTCTCCTGGGACAGCATTTTGCCTTAAAAAAAAAAAAAAAAAAGATCACTAGTATCCAGACAAATGTGTGGTTTTCCCCTATTGTTTAAAATCGATGTGTTTTCTGTAATTCACAAATCCAGACCAGGCCAGCTTTTCGGTCTTGTTGCTTGTCCAGTATGTTTCCATGTCAACCAGATAGATGTGGAGCACTGGGAGGAGGTATAGGGCAGGTTTGCCTTTTCTGCCCCACTGGTTTGATCTGTTTGAAGGAGGTATTTCATATAATCCGAGATGCGTATTCAGCAGAATCCTATTCTTCTATTCCTTATGTAGAGCAGAGAATTCCTGGATCCACGGGTCAGTACCGTGCTCTGGTTAATGATATGCAGAGCATAAGGCATCATTCTGTCCAGGTGTGCAATTTAAAGGTCAAATGTTCTGAACTCTTGAATATTAATATATGGCTGTCACCCTGTCTTGGACAAATTGCTTTTATGTAATTCGTGGCAAGCATTAGAAGACTTTGACTGCACTGGAGAAAAAAGCTCTTTCCTACCAGTACTGCTGTACCAACTGTGCATCTCCACAGGGCAGCTCTCAATCTGAATATCCCCCAGCCTGCCTGCGTACTGGGGATTGCCCCAACCTTACAGTTGGCCTCTGAGGGGCTGTTTCATATCAGCCAGAGTGTCATTAGCTAGAGAATCAGAGTTTGGGGTAAAGCTTGCAGAGAATGTTTAACGCTGAAAGCAAGGAGCAGAGCTGTGGAGCTACGACATCTACTACAGCAACAGTCAGTGGAAACACAAATCTGTGTAACAGGAAGGTGAGACAAAAAAGCTGCAGCAGCGTGCCCAAGGGCTGTCAACAGGGCCATGGTGTTTTTCAGCTGGAGCAACAAGAGGATAGGGGACAAGTTTAAGTAATGCTTTCACAATGTTTGTTATACTCATCCTGCAGTATGTAGCAGACAGCTGATAAATTTGGGCTTCAAGATCAGGACCTCACCTTTACTGTGAAATCAAAGAAACCTTATGAATCCAGCTGCCGTCTTGCAGACAGCAAGAGTTGTTCATAGTTTTGTAGATGGGGTGGAACCTGTGTGCCTCTGCACTCTGGAGCGAAGCAAGATTTCTGCCCTTCCATTTCCAGAGCAAGCCAGGGGGTACAGCCCTCGCAGGCATTGCTGCTGGTCAGGACATTTGATAACTGGTGAAGGAGAGCAGTCTGCCTCTTTAGGCCACCAGTTACCCCCCCTTTTCTTGTTTATATTGCACGGATTTCCAGATTTTGCTGCTAGTTTGAGGTTCCTTACTGATCTGACCTCGGTAATGCGGAATCTTCAGGGCTTTGCCTTGTCAGAAAAAGATACAGAATTCATCCCACCCTTTGTCCAGTACAGTCATCTGTCAAACTTAAAAGGTCTGTCCAACTGCTAAGCCTACCTAAGCTCTTCTCTGCCTTCTTTACATGAATGTGACAGAAGTAAGGACCTCTTGGAAAGGTGCTGGGTGAACAGAATGTCCCTTTGTAAACTGTGGGAGAGATTTCACTTTGGTTAATTTAGGGATCACGGAAAGAACGACACCCAGGCTGACCTACACATTTCTCATCTCTAAACGCAGCATTGTCAATATAAAGGTTTTTGCTTCCCCTCTTCTTCTCTGTTTAATGCATTTAAGTACTGCACTCTGCATATGAAGAATAGTGATGTTATCAGAAAGCATTCAAAAACATATGTTTTAATGAAATGTGTTGACAACTGCTGAAGTAAAGTTTTTGTTAAGTCTCAAGAGTTTAGCCATGACAAGCAGTATTAATGAATTGAATTAATTAAAAAGCATTTCAAGATGAAACGAGGCCCATTCTATGTAAAATGCTCTATACATTAGACAAGCATTATGGAAATCACTGCTTTGTGCTACACTGTAATGCAGCCATTTATAAAAGCTTCTCAAGATCCATGGATAGCAGTAATTTGGGTTTAGCGTGTCTTTGAAATTCATTGAATACAGCATGTGCTGTTTAAAAGCATGAAATCTGGATAGTTCCACTGCCATCAAAGTTCGTACGACTTGAAGAGGGAAACAGGAGCTCAGAGCTGCTGGAATGAGCGAGTGGGCACGGGAGGAGAGCGAGCCGGAGGACCATGCAGTAGAGGCTGGTGCTGGTGTCTTTAGGGTGCAGGCTGCCTGACGGGGAGTAACTCAGGGTCCCGAACTAGTATGAGATGTGAGTCATTTTACCAAAAGAGTCATTTCTCTTGCCTTTGCAGTTCCTCTCCTTGTCTGCCCTGAGCTCTCCTCCTTTGTGGACAAGACTTGTTCTTCACCGCATCTTCTCCTTCTTAGGTTGTTCTTGTTCCCTCCCTATAAGTAATACCGTCAACTGTGACCAGCGGCACGACGAAAAAAATCTGTGTTTCAGATCAGATATCCCTACAGTTGGCAGAATAGTCATGTGAGTGTGTGCCAGTGTGGGACCTTTCTCTTGGTGTATGATGCTATTGTCATGAGCCTAGAAAACTGGGTGTGAGAGGAGACAGTGTAGTCCCACAGTGGGCCCAAAGAGATGGGTGGACGCTGGCAGCCTGGAGCAAAAGGGCAGTTCTGCCTCACCTGGCCAAAATCCATCATAAAATGAGAGTCCTTTGCAGGAAGCTTTGCTCTGGGGAACGTCTATCTGTTTGCACACAAGGAGAAAAGGTACTTGTGTTGAGTTGGGATTGTGACTTGGATTTGGATGAGTTAGGGTAACGGCATCAACACATGGCATATGAAAAAAGTATATCTTTAAAATATTATTAAATATCTAACATCTTCATAATAAAAATATTAAGATGTCCATAATAAAATGTTCTTCATAATAAAAATGTGATGAAGGGTGAAGATGATGCAGAAACTGAGAAAAATTATATTTCATACATACATAGTGAAGGTTGGGGGTTTTTATGTGATTTAGGTTTTAGTTTGTAGCAGATTATTTCAAATGAATGCACCCTTATCTGTTTTATAATTTGTCTGAGTGTTAATAAAGGAAGTTACATCCTTCAAGGAGAGCTAGTCACAAAGGTGTTGGCAGATTTCAGTATATTAATAATGACCATTTAAGCAAAAGCACGACCATTCAGTAGAAAAGAAGAAAAAAAAAATCTAAATACAAAATGATAACCAGGTTCCTCAAGCAACACAGAAGGACACTTAAAGGAAGGTAAACTTTGCTAAATACTTAGCTACTGCACTCGCTTCTAAAAATTCACTTGAGATATTTCTTGGAATATCAGTAAATCTGCCAGGCGGCCTAGCTGGTTAACACAGGGGATAATTCGCTTGGCCCTCAGTGTGTTAGGAAAAGAGCTGCCAGCACTGCATCCCAAAGTGCTTAGGGAGATTCATCCCATAAGCAGGTATGCTTCTGCTCTGTAGAGGAAATAAGAAAGCTTGTTCTGCTGCTTCAGTAAATCATCAGCAATATGTTTGCACTTGTCACAGGTAGCATTTGCATTTAGTATCTGCATGGTGAGAACTTCTAAACTTGCTTATACCTGCTGAACAGGCGCAGGTAGCGTTTGTGTCTGACCAAAAGAAGTCTCTTCCCGCTGGCTAGATGCTGTACTACATGTAAAGCAGTATCTGCTGAGGTGAGGTCTAGCATTTTCTATGTCCTGTCAGACTCTTGCTCTAGAAAGACCAAAAAGCCTTTTCTGTGCAGTCATGCTATTTTTAAGGGCTGAAGCAGCCTGGCCTTGATTAACTGACTAATTACTGCCAAATCATGCTGGCGGGTGGTAGTTGTGAGAGGAAAACAGCTTCTGAAGGTGGTGACACCTTTCTCCTAATGTGTAAGGACTGGGAGTGGGGGGATGGAAGAGCAAAATGGTGGCAAAAGCTCATATGGCTGCAGCGCTCTCTCTTACTGCTAGAACCTGAGGATGGAATTGCAGTAGCCCTGAGACAGTTGGTCAGACACAAAGCCCTGTACTGTCATTTACTTTTAAGAGTAACACAAGGAGTCTTGTCAATGGCAAATTATTTTCTCTGACTTGTGGGAAGGATGGCTAGCTTTGAAAGAGTTTGTAAAGCACAAATTGGAGAACAATTTTGTAATGCACTTGATTTTTTTTTAACTCAATCACAGCTGAGAATAGCATCTGTAGTAGTTAAATGAACATGAGAATTAATCACTTCAGATGACGTAACATACCCAGACTATAGAACAATTACTATTTGAATTATATTTTGGAAGGAGTGGTATAGCTGCAGTTCATCCTGAAATCCTGACTGAAATCTGTACCTAATCCCAAGTGAAGTAATTTTGTATTCTCAGTTCAGCATATAGTGGAACCTTAATCAGAATTGTGATAGCATCACTGAACTGCTTATAAGACACTGGAATTTAATTAGCATTAAAAAATAAAAATGCTTGTAGTCTTCTCCAAGGAGAAATTGCTGTACATAGAAAGGCAGAAGGTAACATTTCAAAACCCAGGGACCAGCCAACCCTGCATGTTTAAGAGAGGGCAAGTGAGGTCTCTAGACAGACACAGTCTCTCATACACACAGAGCATACGACTTGTGAGAAGAGGGAAGGCTGAGTCCTTGCAGAAATAATGCCAGGGAGGGTCATCTC
Source organism: Trogon surrucura (assembly GCA_020746105.1). Classification (NCBI taxonomy): domain Eukaryota; kingdom Metazoa; phylum Chordata; class Aves; order Trogoniformes; family Trogonidae; genus Trogon; species Trogon surrucura. The sequence goes on from CM036640.1 coordinate 191,488, forward strand.
AAGTGCTTTTCTGATCTCTAACCTCGTGATGCTGCTACACATGGACTTGAAGGTACAGCACAGCAGTTACCAGCTCTGAATAGTTCACAACTGCACAATACAACAAAAGTCTAGTCAACAGCCCCAAAACAGGGACAAAGATATTCATCAAATCTGATGAGGCTTCTATTAATTAGAGTTTTTAAGTAGTAGTTACACTTTTGTTAGTATTACCATTTGGAGATTTAACTAACAAACCTAATGGGGCTACTCCTGCAAGATGTTAATTAGATATGGCAATTCCACTTACCCATGCAGCCTCGGCACACAACCATCACACATCAATATTTAATCTAATTACTGATGTTGTGGTGCAAGTCACATCTGATTTAAGAGATAAATATGCTTAATTAATAATGAGATAAAACACATACAGTATGTCACCTTTTGTCATTTGAACTTTATTAGGTATAGTAAGAAAAAACAAATGTGAACACCGGAACAGTCATGACATGGTGCTCTGCATCTCTGTATGATCTTTGTCCTTCAGGTTACCTAAGCTTACACTGTATTTGAAGACAAACAGTGCTGCAAGTGTGAAAGGTATCATTCTACGTCAAGAAACGCTTGTGTCATGAGTAATTCATCATTTACTTTATTTCTTTGCATAAAAAAGTGAACATTCATCTTGGATTGTATGAAGCATCTATAAAAATTCATTTTATCAAGTTTGGTCACAGTATTCTAATTTGTGTTCATGTGGCCTGGCACAGAAGCCGTATGTGCATGAAATCTTTCTTCAGCAACATCCTCTGAAAGGCAGCCTTTCGTTGGCATCGGGTAATCTCTCTTCAAAGCCTTTCTACAAGAGGCTGTTGAGAACAGTGTATATGATTGTAGTGCCATGAGGTAGAGTTCTGGAGAGGTATGTGCAGAAAGATCGCTTACCACTTTGTAAAGTATGGGGGGAGAAGAGGACAGACAGCTAGGCCTTGAGGCTAGTCATGATGATTAACTGTATTAAAGCAGCTTCCAACCAGGACTGGATTCCTATTTCATAAGGGGCTTTACAACCTGGACGGCCAGTCTTAACCCTGAAGACTTAAATACAAAATAATTGAATAAATAGGCACCATACAACCAGTGCACCAGATATGGTGAAATTAAGGAAACTTCTCATGTTCATTTCTTTATTGGAGGATCAAAGCCTTAGAGGGTCCCCATCTATACACAGTGTCCTTTGTAAGCCTGTGCTTCCAGAGGTTCACAAGCTAGCACTAGAAGTTTGTGTGGGTTGAAACTTGCTATTCAAGATCTTTGCCTGGAGGCCATTTAGTTTGATGTGTCTGACAAAATTTTAAGAGCTCCTAAGTTAACTGCGCCAAACAAATAGTTTCCTAGAAGCTGAGAAGGTTTCTGGAACTTCCTTGAGGAAAAATTCCCAATTGGCAGAAAATGTATGAAAGCAAAAGCAACTCAGGACATTGTAACCTACTGAAACACATATTACTCTCATACCCATCTATAATTGTTTTTACTACATTGTATGTAACTCTTCTAGTGTTAATATTGAGATTAACTAGTATATTGGGAACCTCTTGGGCCATCAAGAATGGTTAGTGAAGAAGACCCTATCAGTATGACCTGAGAGCTCCTTTCAGAAACAAAAAGAGCCAGCCAACAGATCAAGACTGGGAAAGCCTTCAGCTGTCCAGTCCTGTTTTAATACCCACTCATTAGCCCCTGTGTTTTCTTTTGGATAAGTGAGGGGATGGTAAGGCACAAGGCACAAGTGGAGTGATAGACAGGGAGTCATGGAAGTGACATTGGTTGCAGGGAGAGAGGCTCTTCTTACAGAATCATAGAACGATTAGAGGTTGGAGTAGACCTCTAAGATCATCAAGTCCAACTGTCAAAGGATAAGAAAATAGAACTGCTGTTTTTTCAGCTCCGTGACCCAGCATTGTAGGTGGTCACCATGGTTGGCACTGTGATCTATTGGTATGGTGGATGTGCTCCAGAGTTTTCAAAGGGTGTGCCTGAGGTGTAGAGTTTGGCAGTGCTGAGCTCACACCTGTCATTTGCCAGTGGTGGGAGAGGCACCCTGTGACCTGTTCCCTCTAATTACACTCCCTGGTCTTGACAAGTAAATGCATCCAGAATCAGAGAATGGGGGATGGAAGAATCTGTGGAACCCATAGCTCCACCAGCCAAACCTAACACTGAGGAGTGGTGTGTAAGGAACATTTTCCCTGTGAGACCAGCAGCCTGGATGGCTAGCCAAGAAATGTATGGGAGACAAGAACTAATCCTCTTTGAGAAGAACCTGTAATTTTCCCTCAGGAGAGAAATAGTGCTACAGCTGGAAGAACAGGGTAAGAGCAGCATTGCCTCCAGCCCTGTCTGAGCCTACTGCAGATCTACAACTTGCATGGGAACACTGAGGCTGAACATCACCGTAGTGTGGTGTGTGTTCATCTGAAGGGAGAGTGGAGGAGGTAATAGTATAGCTTACAGGAATTTGGCTTTCAGAGAATACGTAACAGAAGTTGTACCAATACCATAGGTATGCCCTGAGCAGAGACACACTGTAGTAATTGTACCGGGATCAGTAGCTAAAATGGAGGTGTATTTCTGAGAGCTTGCAATCTAATCCTGAGGTAATCCTGAATACTCCAGTTTTATATGGTCTTGGGGGAGACTTTCTAAGTTCTCCTCTAGCAGAACATGGGTTCTGTGTGCCACAAAGTATACCTACGAGCTTATGGAGACTGTAGGAAAACTGGCCGAGGCTTCATGGAGCCAAAGGTATGCAGGAAAGTGTTAATACTTTTAGTCGCTTCTTTCCTCTTCTTCCTTCTAAATTCCTACTTGTCGTCACTGGGGAAAAGCTGAGCACAGTTTGGCCCAGACTGATGTTTCCAGCAAGCACATGTAACGCCACCAGCACCTACATGTGTGAAATCCCCCCTCACTCTTTCTGCAGAGTGCTCTTCAAGAATAGGGCCTGGGGCTCTCCCTTACGGTTCAGGCAGCAGCAGCCACTTAGCACAGGCAGTTGTAGTATTTCTCACCTGCCCAGCCTGCCTGACTTTTCCAGGCTTGCTAGTGCCTGTGGGAGATGAACTTGATCCTCCAGCTCTCCTCGCCTCTTGCATGCTTCCTAGAGACTTGCTTTTGTAATAAAGCGCCGAATCTGGTCTTCAAATTCGGAAAGGCAGCATGCCACTGATTATTGCTGATAGCAATTACTGCAAATTAGGGTATAGACTCAAATGACATCCAGCAACATAGGCTGAAGCAGATTAAAGATTAAAATCGTAATTTGACAAGGGAATAATGGTCACCCTATCCTTGTTTCTGGCCTCTGCAGTTTACAGTACCTGCCTGATATTCTCATTGTTCTGTTCATTTATGCTTGGACATGTTTCTGAGAAGCTGCAACTTATATAGATCCCCCTTCCTATGAATGAGTAGTTTAAAACTGTTTCTTCCAATGTTCATTGTTTTGCACTTGTCTATACTAGTAGCTAGTAGTGTAGCTAGAGTTGTGTTGCAGAAGACTCACAGCTGGATATGACAGTGAGAACCAGATGTTCACACCCTAGGCCAGACACAGCTGTTTCTCTGTAGCTGGCAAGGGATGTAGAACAAGTAAATGCAGAGACAGCAAGCCTGAAAAAAATCTAAGGTAATCAGGCTGAATATGCCTGGAGATTTAGGCCATCTGGAAGATTGCCAGAGGACTATTTATTTTGATGTCTACACCTGCTGAATGGGAATGCTGTGATACTGTCTCTCTCCCTTTCTCAGCACTCTACTCCCTCTAGGCAGTGTTGCTTGAGTGATAAATTGGGCTCTACAACTTAGGTTTGGGTTTTTTTAAAGAAAAAGACAAACTAAAACTGGTTTCCTGGCTATTGATAAGTGTAGAAGGAAAGTGCTGCAGCACTGGAGGACAGAAAGGGAACACAATGCCTTAGACTGCCTCTTGGAGGGTTAAAGTCTGTAGACAGTGTAATCTGCTAGATGTGTTGTGAGCCACTGGAACAATTTTCTTTGCCGCATTTATAGTGAATTGGGAGAGAAATTCCCAGATGCTTTTTACCTACTGTTCTGTGCATGCTACACCTTGGTGTAACAGATTTATCCCACAATGCTCCATCTGCCTCAGCCCTACTGGCATTCAGTCCCCTCTGCAGGCAGCACGTGCCTGCCTGATGTCGTCGTGAAAGCTCTTGAGATTTTTCTTTTACAAGAAGATTTGATATTGACAGTGGTGATGAGTATGCTCTTACAGTGATGAACATTTGGTGAGGATGATTTCTCAGGGCCAAGGCAGGATTTCTTAACAAACAGGGCCGAAAGGGTCAGAGATGGAAGCACCACTATTCTAAAGTTGCTTTTACGGAGTACAGGTCTCTTGGCTTCCCCAAGTCCCTGTGCTACTCTAAGGAAACAAGAACATCTCACAGGTGAGAGAGCAGTTACCTTAAGCAGCATTGTCAGCTGCTGCAGTAATAATTTCTTCTAAACACACAAAAATCTATCTTCTCTTGTACTTGATTTTTACTGTTATTTTCCTGATCATTGTTCTGATGCATTCAGCATAACTCTCTGGGCACTGTTCTACTTTCACACTCTCTGCAGCCATTAGCAACATAGATTTTGCCATCTCCCCAGCGTGTGCTGAGCAGTAATCCTGTTGTAGTTGACGTGCAGCATATGCAGCTGCGCTGACGATAATTGTACCCACTGCTGTCAATGCCATTCCTGGCTCCCAGATACACAGCAAACAAACATTTTCTTTTTTTGCTCATACACGTGACAGTTCTTCAAATGCTATTGTTGTTTTGCACTGCCTTTGGTGGGGATAGAGTTAATTTTCCTCATAGTAGCTCATATTATGCTACTTTTTGCAGTTGTGATGAAAATAGTGTTGATAACATGCCAATGTTTTAGTTATTGCCAAACAGCACTTACGCAGCATCAAGGCTTTTTCTATGTCTCACACTGCTCCCCCCAGCAAGTAGGCTGGTTGTGGGTGAGAAGCTGGGACAGCTGACCTCAACAGACCAAAGAGATATTCCACACTGTATGACATCATGTTTAGCAATAAAAACTGAGGGAAGAAGGAGAATGTTGAAGGACATTCAGAGTTGCAATGTTTGTCTTCTCAAGTAACTGTTACATGTGATAGAGCCTGGAAATGGCTGAACACCTGCCTGCTGGTGGGAAGTAGTGAATGAAGTCCTTATTTTGCTTTACTTGCAAACACAGCTTTTGCTCTCCCTATTGAAGCCCTGAGTTTTCTCACTTTTGCTCTTCCAATTCTCTCCCTGATCCCACTGAGAGGGAGTAAGTGAGCAGCTGTGTGGTATTGAGCTGCCTGCTGAGGCTGAACCACGACATGTCCCAAAGGTGTTAGCCAATTCAGTGGATTATCTGAAAATGTACCATACTTCTCCCTCAATTCCCCATCTTTGCCATGGGGTACAGTGAATTTCCTAACCTTATTCTTATGGAATACTCGTTTCTTAACCTGACCCGAACAGTGGGAAAACTGATGTCTTATGCTGTAATGCTTTGCCTGAGGAAGGAGATACAGTTTTTCTTTGATTATCTGTTTGGTTTCCATTAGCAGATAGGTGAACTACCGAGAGTACTTGAGCTGACACCTTTGAAGGACACCAGACTTTAAAACAAATAAAAGATCTCGACTGTGTGTTATAAGCAATAATCAATAATTAAAAGCCTTGTTAAAGCATTGCTGAAGAGTACTTCAGAAGAAAAGTAGTTATACTGCATTTCATGGTTAATTCAATGTCAATTAGCTGATTGTTAACTTCCCTCCAGCTAAATCTTGTTCAGCACGGAGAAGAGAAATCAAAAGCATTCTAGCTTTAACAAGCCTAGTGTTTCAATCATTCATCTCTGCCCGCAGGCTCAAAATCAATGTCAACAGACGTTTCATTGCAATTTTATCAGCCATTTCTGCATGTCACTGTTTTCTTGGCTGCCCTGATTGTCCCTGAAAACTGTCTGTGGGAATGGGAATTCATCTGGAGCAGAAACCCAGACTAACTCGTGGTTGGGTTCCCGTTCATCGTGGCAGCAGCGAGTGCTGCTCTTCGCCTGGACCCCCTGAGTGACTCCGTGACCCTTCCTGACGGGGAAGCCCCGCGGGAGCCGCCGAATCCTGCAGCCGCGGGGGCGCCCCCGGGGTCCAGAGGCCCCCTCCGAACCCCCGGCCTGGCCGCTCCTCAGCACCGCGGACAGCGCTCGGGCCGCGGCTCAGCACCGCGGACAGCGCCGGGGGCGGGCGGGGAGCTGCCCTGGAAGGGGAGGCCGAGGGTCTGGCTGCCCCGTGAGGGGGTAGCGGGGGTCTGACCGCGCCCGGTGCCCTGGCCTGCGGACTGCGCGGGCTCAGCCCTCTTCTCCCTCTGGCACCAAAGATTTCAGCGTGCACAGAAATTGTTTCAAGGGTATGAATGTCTCTTAAAGCATGAAGAGGTTGAGGCGTGCTCAGGCACAAAAGTTTTTCCACCTACACGTGCTTGACTTGTCTGTAGACAATTGCGTCAAAAAGTAACTGATCACCGTGTGAAATTTATAAGACATCACAGGTGTTCTCATTTGCTTCACAATGACATCACTAGTTGTGAGATTCACTTCTGTGAAAAGTATCACGAACAAGAGCTAGGTGGAAACCTGAAGTCAGATACTGATGCTGCTTGGGTCTTGTCGAGCTGTTACAGAGCTTGAACTGATAACAGCTGCGCTTATGCTACAAGCAATGTAGTAGAGCATATTACACTCAGGAGTGACACAGGAGTGGTATTTCATACTTCTTGCTAATTCCAGACTTGGTCTGCGGTCTTTCGCTTTCACTCCTGTCTTACAGCAGAGTAGTCAATAGATCCACAATAATGTTTTTCATCTTCTCTGACTGATGTGGACATTACCTCATCACAGAAAACATTGTTTTGGGCTTAGAAATCCATGCCGTTTTCATCTTTGACTGTACAGTGTCAGATATCTGGCATAGAGCAACTAACCTCAAAATGTAATGCTACAGCCTGGGTTCCTGCAAACACTACAACATTGTCTTCTCTCCTTTTTGCTGGCTTTCCATGCTATTAAGTAATGGTGTGCCACAGCCAAGCATTCAGTCCTGTCTTTTAAGTTATTCTACCTAACCTGCAACTCTGGGCTCAGGACTTCTATTGTCTGCTCTTTAGACCAAATGAAACCATTTATTACATGGCAGAGCCACTGTCTTCAGAATTTTTAAGATTTGGCTTGCACTTTTGGATGTTTCTTTCTAGGAGGTACAGAGAGCATTTGACTTGGAGCTATCTGCACCATTGCGTCTCCTGCCTTTGGTCTGTGTGGTAGAATTTCTTCTGGAGCACTGCATTAAGTTTCTGCTCATTTAAATTCTGTCTGAAAAACCTGCTGTTGTGACACCCACAGTATGATGTTCAGTAGTAATGCCTGTTCTCTTGATTAGAAATATGCAATTGACAAAACCAGTTTGTATCTGTATGAGTCACATGTCCAGTTGCTGTAACTCTTTTATTCCTTCACTCACTCACTCTGTCATGAGGAATGGTTAGGCAGCGTGTTTGTGGATATGTGGATCTCTATGACATGCCTAGCAAACTGTGCGTCGGTTCATTCTAAAAGGAGATTCATGTGTCTTCCCTGGCGTGGAGGTGTTTGGCTGGGGTTGGTTTTTTTGTTGTTGGTTGTTTGGGTTTTTGGGGGGAGGTGGGGAGGGTGTTTTTGCAGGTTTTTTTTTAAAGCAGCCTTTCAGATCAACTGTTTTGCCCCTTTTTTCCTATCAAAAAAACAAGCTTATGGACAATACCATGAGTATCAGCCTTACTTGTGTGTATTTGAAAAATAACTTCTAGCAGCATTGTTGTTGGTATTTAAATATGTGAAGGCTATGAAATTACTACCCTTGAAATGACCTCTGATTCATGTTCAGATAGAAGCCTGATTTTCAGTGCTATTTTAGGTAGTGTTTTAGACTTTTTGTTTCGAACTTGCAATGACCAAAAACAATGAATATTTAGTTCCAGTTACTCTTGCCCTTATTATTTTTGTGACACTCTTAATAGTGTGTTGCACCTGAACTCGATCCTGTGAGCATATGATACTTCCTTTGATTTTTCTCATATTTGTTTTCCACCACATCTCAGTTCAAACTGTGGCTGTGTCTTCTTTGTCAGGAGATGCTTCTGGTGTTTCTAGAACTGTGCAAAACCTAGCAGGGTGGGAACTGGATGGCTGGGGCCTACAAGTGCCACCAGAATACCCACAATACTGGTGAAGTTACCCGTTTTCACAGAATCACAGAATCACAGAATGTTAAAGGTTGGAAGGGACCTCAAAGATCATCTAGTCCAACCCCCCTGCCAGAGCAGGATCACCTACACTAGAGCGCACAGGAACGCGTCCAGGCGGGTTTTGAATGTCTCAAGAGATGGAGATTCCACAACCTCCCTAGGCAGCCTGTTCCAGTGCTCAGTCACCCTCACAGTGAAAAAGTTTTTCCTCATATTTTTCTGGAACCTCCTGTGTTCCAGCTTCCACCCATTGCCCCTTGTCCTGTCAGTGGACGCCGCTGAAAAGAGCCTGGCTCCATCCTCCTGACATTCCCCCTTGACATATTTATAAACATTGATGAGGTCACCCCTCAGCCTCCTCTTCTCCAAGCTAAAGAGATCCAGCTCCTTCAGCCTTTCCTCATAAGGGAGATGCTCCACTCCCTTCACCATCTTTGTGGCTCTACGCTGGACTCTCTCAAGCAGCTCCCTGTCCTTCTTGAACTGAGGGGCCCAGAACTGGACACAATATTCCAGATGCGGCCTCACCAGGGCAGAGTAGAGGGGCAGGAGGACCTCTCTTGACCTACTTGCTACTCCCCTTCTAATACACCCCAGGATGCCATTGGCCTTCTTGGCCACGAGGGCACACTGCTGGCTCATGGTCATCCTGCTGTCCACTAGAACCCCCAGGTCCCTTTCCCCTGCACTGCTCTCCAGCAGGGCAGTCCCCAACCTATATTGGCACATGGGGTTATTTTTTCCCAAGTGCAAAACTCTACACTTGCCCTTATTAAACTTCATCAGATTTCTCCCCGCCCAGCCCTCCAGCCTGTCCAGGTCTCTCTGAATGGCTGCACAGCCTTCTGGTGTGTCAACCACTCCCCCCAACTTCGTATCATCAGCAAACTTGCTGACAACATTCTCTAATCCCTCATCCAGATCGTTGATGAATATATTAAACAGCACCGGCCCAAGCACTGACCCCTGAGGGACCCCACTAGACACAGGCATCCAGCCAGACTCGGCCCCATTGACCACAACCCTCTGGCTTCTTCCCTTCAACCAGTTCTCGACCCACCTCACTACTTGGTCATCCAGACCACACTTCCTCAGTTTACCTATGAGGATGCTGTGGGAGACGGTGTCAAAGGCCTTGCTGATGTCCAGGTAGACCACGTCCACTGCATGGCCACCATCCATCCACCTAGTTATGTCTTCGTAAAAGGCTATCAGGTTGGTCAAACATGACTTCCCCTTGGCAAAGCCATGCTGACTGCCCCTAATAACCTTCTTATCCTTGATATGCCTAGAGACAGTGTCAAGGATAAGATGTTCCATCACCTTTCCAGGTATGGAGGTGAGGCTGACCGGTCTGTAGTTACTCGGGTCATCCTTCCTGCCCTTCTTATAGACTGGAGTGACATTCGCTTTCCTCCAGTCTTCAGGCACCTCACCTGTTACCCACGACTTACCAAAGATGATGGAGAGTGGCCTAGCAATGACTCCCGCCAGCTCCCTCAGCACCCGTGGGTGCATCCCATCAGGGCCCATGGATTTATGAATGTCCAAGTGTTCAAACTGATCCTTAACCCACTCCTCATCAATCAGGGCAGACTCCTCCTTTGTCATGACTTCCTCTGGGACCTTAGGGGACTGAGGCTCCTGAGGACGGTCTCCAACAGTGTAGACAGAGGCAAAGAAGGCATTCAGCAACTCTGCCTTCTTTCTGTCCTCTGTCTCCAGGGCACCCACCTCATTCAACAGAGGGCCTACATTGCCTCTAGTGTTAGTTTTGTCAGCAATGTATTTGAAGAAGCCCTTTCTGTTGTCTTTGACCTCCCTTGCAAGTTTTAACTCCAAGGAGGCCTTAGCTTTTCTGATTGCCTCCCTGCACTCCCTGACAGCTGCCCTGTACTCCACCCAAGTGGTCAGCCCTTCCTTCCACAATTTAAACACCCTCCCCTTCCACCTGAGTTTTGTTCTCAGGATTCCACTTTTACTTGATTCTGTCTCAGAAGCAGCTAAAATTAAGGCTTTGTTCAAGAGGTTCTGCTAAGAAAAAAACTTAAAGTGCAACAGTGCAAAAAAATGAACACCAAAAGACTCCAAAATTCAAAAAGATTTTTCCTCAGGAAGATACCAATCTTGCTGCCATTAGTGGAACCAGCAGTTTGCACTGAACTTGGTAACGTGTCACCCTCTCTGTGGGCACACATCAATATCTTCTTGCAGATACATCAAAACGAGGATTTATTTTTGTACTATAAACTTTTAAAAAAAAAGAACCAGTCCCTTGTGGAAAGATATTCATGTGAGCCGACAAGAGGCATCCTCTCTTTTCAGGTTCTAAGAAGTGGTGTTTTCAGTGCAGGAAGGCGATTCTTGTCTCCTAGGATCTCTTTCTCTTGGGGCTGCAGAAAAAACAGCCCACTTCTTTTTAGCCTAAATTAGCTGAGGATAAAGAAAATTAAACACTGGGAAAAAAGTCTGAGGGAAACAAAAAAGGGGGGTTGGGGGAGAAAAAATCTTCACCTGAAGAAAACTGAAACTTTTAACAATAAAATTATATTCTCCTATTTAGGCTAAAAAAAAAAGACACCTTTTTCTATTAGATGACTTCTCTCACTTTTCTGCAATGAACAGAGTTCTGTTTCTAATGATGGAAGGAGTTGAGTGTAGCTGCTGTGTAGCTGGAGTGGGGATCCGACTATCAGTGCGTCACTAGCTAAATGTGATTTGAGATGCAGTTTGCTTTTCTATACCTCAGATCTCGGGGCTAAACCACAAACTGTACATGACACAACTAAATTAATATTTAAAAATAATTACTTGCTGCCTGAAGGTAAACAGAAAAAGGGTAAATAATTGATAGCACTGGGACTGCCACACTGTAAGTCTGCTGAGCGTTTATGATGTGCTGTGAAGGTTCAAAGGGATTGCTCGTCTGCTGCCTCTGAAGGAGGGTTTTTGCTAATCATCCCAGGGCTTGTTTTGTCAGCCAGCAATGTTTTCAGAGTTTGAAGCACTAGAATAGAATGCCAGCTTAATTTAGGCGAATCTCTAACTTAATTTACTAACTTTCCTTCCAAGATTTGCATTGTAAATGATAAGGTGATTTTCATATATATAATTTTTTTAATCCCATCAACATCTGAAGGGAAATTTCATGTGGTCTGCTGCCAAGAATGTAGAGTAACTTGCATTTAAGGAGTGCTTACATAATGTGCCACCCTATGACAATACCTGTCTGCAGAGCTTGGGCAGTGCCTTGATAGTTGGCAGCTATTCATTTTTCAATAGTAAATATCCCTCCTCTTAAAGTCCAACGTAGAATAACCAGCATTGAAAGTGGCAGATGACCATAGAGAAAGGTCAGTGATTTCAAATTGATTCATTTTTTCCCACAGTCAGAAAACTTCTGCACTGATTATTGCACTGACAGTAAAGAAACCTCAACAAACAAACAAAAAACCCTACCTCTATGCAGGACTTCACAGTTTTCTGGTATTAAAGCAAATGATAAGAAAATACACTGGTAGTATGTGTGGAAAGGCAATAGCTGCAGTTATACAGTGTATTTAAATAAGGTGCCATACGCCCATATGGGGGAGTGATCATCAGATAAAACTTTTAAAAAGACAAGAAAAACCAAGCAGATGCTAGGATCTACCAGAAATGCCAGCTGGGCCATGTGATCAAATGATTCCCAAAGTGTTATTTGCAATACATATTTTACTTAGTGCAGGGGATGGGAACATGGGTTCTTGTCTTTCTGCCAAGTCAGACCTTCAGTCACAGCAGCTACGTTAATGCCTAGCACTGCATCACACTTACCTTTCATTGCTTGAAAAATGCAATCTAAACTCTCATTTAGATTTTAAAAAAAAAACCCAAATACTGTAGTAAGGTGTACAAGCCTGAGTCATTTGAAGACATGCAGTAATTCCTACACTCTGTTGAACAGCTGTAAGGCTTTCAGTGGAATCCATGATACTTTTCCCAGCTGATGTGCATCTGGAAGTGAACAGTAAAAATGACTAAATAGAAAACACAGTGTGCAAAGAGAGACTGACAAAAGTATATTTTGTTCAGCCTAGAGAAGACAAATGGGCAAGTGGTAGAGCAGCTGTCATACATGTAAAATGTTGCAACAAAGAGGAGGGAGTAGTCTGTTCTCCCATATGTTTCTTGTAATGACTTAAACTGGGCTCTACAGGGGGCAAAAAGGAAATGCTTCTGATGGTGGAGGTAGGTCACTGTTACAGCAGATTGATGGGGGGCTGGGCTGTGGAATCTGTATCATTGGAGATTCACAACACGCCAAACAAATATTGTCTGTAAGGGGTGATTTTAAGAGTACCTTAGTTCTGTGTCTCTTTCAGCCCTAGCAGTCCAGGGCTAAGTAACTGAGATGAGGAAGGTGAGCGCTGAGTCTCAAGTGGGATGTGTGAGTCTCTGTATATCGAGCCCAAGCTCAATGTTTGTGTAAAATATATTAGATGGAGTGAGGTTGCCAGTTTTCCTATTTTTTAAATAATTTGGCAGCATCCTAGCTCCACAAATCCTTACTTAACTGAGAATCCCCGTTCTCATGGATAAAAATAATACTATTTCTAGTCCTCATTTCAGAGAAAGACCTAAAATGTGTCTGTGTACAGCCAAGAGGCTCAAAAAGCAGAAAACAATACATCTCTGATATACAGGGAACTCCTGCTTTTTTGTGCTTGGGGTTCCCAATGCAAGAGAAGGCAAAACAAAAAAAAAAATCTACTCTGAACTCCATTCCAACATTCAGGTCACCACCCTTCTCCTTTCTTCCCCACACCCAAGACCACACACTTGCACTTGCACCTCCAGGCATGCATGTCTGCCTGCCAGCACAGAGGAGGTTACCGATCTCATCACGGTTCTGGTTATCTTTCAAAGAAAAACGTCCTAAAAGAAACCCCAAGAGCTCAGTGGTGCAACCCTACCCCCTGCATCGGAGCACAGCCACGTGGAGCTGCACACAAGCTGTGGAAAGAAGCAATTTTCTTCTTGCTGGGAAAGTGGCCAATGGGTTTTATAGGCAGAAGCAGCTAGAGCCAGGTCATTGTTGTTCAAGTGTTTACTGCTTTAAAGGGACATCAAGCATTGAAACAAAGCGGGGCATCTCTGGCCAACACAAGAATAATAGGGGGAATTGCATTTTTTATCTTTCTCTGTAAAGTTATTTGATGTTATTTGCAGGAGTGTTCTACGAGGCTCAGGCCTTTGTTGTATTACTAGCTTGAGGAATAGGAAAATGGAGATTCTTTATTGAACTCGGATGTGAAGAAGCCCAGGACAGACTCAGGATCAAATCACAGTATCTGCTGGTAGGCAGATGTCCACCGAGGTACTCTAGCCCTTCTGTTCTCTTTGTGAGAGCTTGCTGCTCTGAGTGGGTTGTCAGTTTTTAGTTTATTCATCTTCTCTGATATTTCTAGAAGAAAGTAGCTAATAAGGTGTTCAGAGCTGCTACTGACTCAAACCAGATGTTCAGAACATTTTTCCAACCACTAGAGCAACAAGGTCAGTGTTTCAAACACCCATAACACAAGGCTTGGCAGGTAGTGACCAAGCTAAAGCTTCCCCAGGTGCCAGGATATGGTTTACATTTATTTCCTTATACGTTTTACCTCCCACCTGGGCAATGTCCCCTCAGTAAGAGAGACCATATTGTAGGTCTGTCTTGTAAAATACTACATAAATGCCCTTGGAATGGGACAGAGGTGAGTGTCTGGAACGGGGTGTGTTCTTCTGCTTAGCAGCAATGAGGAATGATTTTCTAAACTGGGTTCTTGGTACTGGACAAGACGGATCCTTCGTTGACAGTTTCCACCTGATCAGCCTGTCAGATGGTGAAGGAAGAGTCTGGAAGGATCCTTTATTGTAAATAAGTCCTGAATGCAGGGACAGTTTTTAACGTTTCCATCAATTGCCAAAATCATTTCAGCAAAGGATTTCAACCTGTAGTAAGGTGACGTTCTTCTTGTTCTCCACCTCATAAGCACAGATATTTAAAATTCAGTCTTTTCTAAGAACTCAGGTTCAATATCGTATTGAAGAATACCTTTTATAAAGGATGTGCTCACTCATAGTAAATATTAGAGACATAGAGGAAATTATGCTTTAAAATAAATAGGGAAATTTGCAGAAAGCATTAGGCTTTTTAAAAAATGTTCCATTTTGCAAGACTAGTAACATCATTTCAGTCAAATATCAAAATCTCTGGAAATAGCTACTGGGCTGAACACTACATTGGTTTGTCTTTAACATTGAATAAATTGGCATTTCTACAAACAATGAATGGTATTTCTAATGGAAATTTTGTTTGACTAGGAGATTTCTGCCAGGGTAGTAATTTGGTGTATTATGAAGTTAGTCCTGTAGAAAGGACAGTGGTGAAAATAACTACTAAGCGTTGGTTGAATCAAAACCTAAAAGCTATCACCTTGAAGAGAACTTGCCTTGAAAGCATTGAGGCTTTGGGAGGTGTGTGCCAGCAGCTGTGAAGCCAGCTGTCCTAGTTAAGCTTCCCAGAGAATGCAGTAATACATGCAATAAAGAGCTTTTGCTGGTGAAATACCCACTTGTGAACTGTTCATGGGTATAAGAAAAATGGATCTGAGGTCTTGCCACCTGAGTTCCCTTCCTCTCCCTCAGTAGGTTATCAGCATGAAAACAGGAAATGAATTGGACACCATTAATAAAACATGAAGCCTTCGTGTTCAGGCTCTGTGCTCTGTCGTTCAAGTGTAGAAGACACTGTGTGAGAAGGAGACAGGAGTCAAATCCACAAGTTCATTTACTCTTTTTAACGACACAGCAAACTTTGGCTCAGACTTGGAACTAAACCTTCCTTTTCTTCCCCTGAATGTATTGAAAAGCTTTTAAACCCTCATACAGAAATTGTGAAGGACTGTTACTGAACTGTGAGTCGTCCTTCAGAACATAAAACATCTTCCTAATAGATTTCACCAGTAGGTATTGCCAATACTGGTTTTTGCTCAAGTGTCTTTCACTATGATGTAAATTTTTTAGACCTTGTTTTGTGCATTTACTTTTGGAGCTGTTCACTTGGCATGGGCTTTTTTCACTGTAATAGATGCTCTTTTTTTGCCAGTTGCTTACATTTGTGATCTTAGGATTGTCCCAAGATACCTACCTTTCTCTCTTTCGGGGGCTCATTTTGCTAGAGGGGAATGTGTGATTCACTTATTTCATAAAAATGTTGTTTTCCATCAAAGAACACAGGGTTAGCCTCAAAGAGGAAGGAGACTGAAGGACCCCCCCCAGCGCCAGCACTGCCACCTTTTCTGTCTGTACTTTACATGAAAGCTTATGGTCACAACAGTATGCAACCCAAGGATGAGAACTCACAAAGCTGTTATGAAAAAGTCATGGGAACAAAAGCAGAAGACCCGGTTCAGCCAGACAAAGAGGCCTTCTGCAGCTATAATAAAGGCTTGTTTTGCTCTACGGGGGAGTTTAATTGCGAAATACTTAGCATAGGTGAATCATAAGGAGCCTAACCATAGGAAGAGGTTAACCACAGTTATAGGAAAGATTCATCTGAGGCTACAACAAACAAGTTCTTGGTGGGAAGAAACCAGAAGACTCTCGACTGTGGAAAGGCCCACTCCTGAAACTCAAAGGTCGAGTTGCAAGTCCAAAGCAGGAATTGTCCTCCTGACCTTAGGTAGTTCTTTTAGGAAATAACCAAGTACAGGGTCAAGTGGAAAGATAAGGTGTTTATTGTTAGAGGGAATTTTTGTTAGGCTGCTGTGGCTGGAACCACCACATGGGAGGCAGTGCTTCATAGTGAGTTCTGCCACAACTCTGAGTGTTACCAGGGGATTATTAGGGCTATCATATTTTTGAACAAGCTGGTATATTCTCACTGTTCCATAAATGTGGGAGTGCTGCTTCCTGCATCCTGTCAGGAGCAAGAGACTTTAGTCTCGGAGAGATTTTAGGCCAGGTCCAAATTCGTTTAATTGTTTTTCTGTTTAGTCTCCTTCAAAAGAACCTGTTTGCTGAATGTGCCTCTTGCTTAATTCCTGAAATGCAGAAGTAAAACCTCAAACTGGGTGAGAAACCTGGAGAGTGAGACAATCCACATTCGGCAAAGTCACGAATTCAGTCTTAATTTTCTTGGCTGCCATCTACAAGTTTGATGATAGGAAATTAGATTTGACTCCTTACAATACAAAGGGGCAGTCTGGTAAATGTACGCTTTCAGCCAAAATCATTAGTCAACTAACAGAGTGGAATCATGTTTTCATTGAAGTTTGCTGTTAGATTTACTTGGTTTTGCTGCCTGTTTCTATCCATAACGAGTGCAACCAAACTCTAATTCTCCAATGTTTAAAGTTTTTCAGTCCCATGAGAGATATGCCAGGTAATTCATTGGACAATATTCAAAGTATTAGTGAGGTTAATGTTGGAGGCAGAGAAGCAGTACTCTAAAAAGCCTCTTTTGGACATATCCTTCCTATCCAGGCATCACCTTCTGTTTGCAGTTTGAGGTAATTTGAAATAGCAATTGGAAAATTCTGTGAACAATGAAGAATAATGCAATTGAAGCCTGGCTATTTGGGATCAGCTTAGTGGAAGTCTGAGTGAACCTGATCAATTGAGCGGAAGTCTAACTGAATGTGTTCATGGAGAGGTGCCTTAATATGATTGAGAGGATGTGGGACTGAACACGATCCATAGACAGTAATTGAGTATTCAGTACTGGAGTAGAAACTGGAGTCACTTAGATTAAAATACAACAGCACCTGATGCTTATTGCAAATACTTATTTCCTGGAAAAAAAATACTTAGAAATAGCCTTCATTACCCCCTTGGAGTGTTTTCTAAATAACATATCTGTTCTTTCTGAAATATTAGTATGTTAAATGTTCAAACAGTTCTTGCTGAAAATGATGTTTCTGTTAAATTGCCAGTGCCCACTCATTTTCCAGGTAGAGGTACTAGGTACTCGGGGCTATTTGGAAACCACTAGCAGATGACTAATCTGTGAGGAAAGACCACTGCAGCCTGCCAGAGAGTTTGAGTCAGGCCCTTTTGCTGCAGTCATTCATTGCAACTTTCCTGCTAACAGTGCATCTGATTTCCTTGTATTTCCTGCGAATAAGCTTTTAGTCTCTCTGTAGGAATCTGTTCTATGACAGTCATTTTTATAGTGTGTATATATGTATTTTATTTTTTTTGCATCTGTCCTAAACTTTTCCTTCCCTAGCTCCAGGTCCATGCTTCTCATGCTGTTGTCTTCTGCCCTTCCCTCTCCTCATCCTCCTGCTCATTCACATTAACTGCAAGATAATTAGAGGCTGATCCTACCTCCTGAGTCTTTGTTTCTCCAGACTATGACTTAAATCCCACTCTACTGCAGCAAACCCCACTGAGATTCTTATGTTTGGTCCTTTTGGGGCTGCTGCTGCTGTTGTATCTGGTTCTCAGCACAAAGTTCTTTGATATTATAATGTTGTAATGGCAGGAGACCCTGGTTAAGCAAAAACAGAACCGGCCTGCCCTCCCTCCCTCTGGGGGTTGCAGGTTATTAACAGAGCTTTGCTCAGCTGAGCAACATGGAACTATCAGGTCTCTGCCCGCATTCCTGTCTTGCAGCCTCAAAATTCTCATACTATTTAAAAAAGTAGGAACAAGGCAGCTTATATGGCCCCAGAAAATCCTCATCCTGGCATAGCTCCTGATCTTTTTAAGTTAGAGGCTCACAAAATCCTGCTGTCCATGTCTGTTCCCCAAGAGAAATGGGTCTGGGAAATGGATCCTCTGTGGGGTCAGCTTGCACCCCTCTTGGCAAAGCCAGCTCCTGGGGGCAGGCACCCCGCTGACCTCCGTGCCCATCAGGGAATCCCTGCTGAAAGCCCAGACCCTTGCCTGCTTGCGAGCCTGCCCACCTCCCTCCACCCTGCTCTGCCTTATGGAGAGTTTTTTGTTTAGTGTTACCTGCTTTCTTTAAGTTGATTATGCAGCATTACACCAACTGTTCTGTTGGAATAGAAATTAAATCTGTCATCTACAAAATCAGTGTCTCAAGTGAAGAAGTCTTTTAGACTTGCTTGTCACAACCTACTTTAATAAGCCCCCACTACACAGTAGTCATTAGAGCTTGTTCCAGCTGTTTCACACTATTTACTCCACTGTGCTCTGTGGAGCTGACACCGGGTTGCATGGTTTTCAATTTCTTCCTTCTCCCTCTCCTGGTCATTCTGACAAGCAGCAAAGTTGCTTCATCTGCTCACTGCAAACCCTCCAAACTCATGCTGGACCTCTCCCAGTGCTGGGAATCTTGCCAGATCTTCATCCCCATCCTATGCTCTCCTTTTTGGTACATGGACTGCTCTTTGTCACCTTGACAAAAGGCGCCGGATCTGTGACGGTTCTCAGCCCTGTAGTGAGGACAGGCATCAATATTGGAGCCAGACAAAGAGTTCAGTTAGAACCAGGTCTTGTTGGTTTGGGATCTTTCCATCTGAAGGCCTCTGGCACATTAAGAGCCCTCCCCTGAGTTTTTCATCCTCTTTCAAGCTGCTGTAATAAACCTCTTTTTCAGTTGGCTCGGCTAGTAGTCTGTGGTGGGTCTCTTGCGTTGTGCATATGCGTGCCCTGAGACCTGGACTGAGCATCACCAAACTCACCATGCCCGCACACTGCAGAGACACCACTGGCCCAAATGCGCTGTGGAGTTGAGCGGCTCTGCCAGCAGCATCCGAATGACTGAAAGCTTCGTGTCACGTATGCAACCCACCATGCACTCTGCTCTGCTGGAATGATGGTTCTGTGCAGCACCTGGCATTTGTCTCCGGTAAAGCAGGCTGTGCAATGAGGCTCAGGAGCACATTTCACATCACACGCAGCCCAAGCTGGGTGCCGTCCAAGGCTTCCACATCTGCAACTGTAGCTCAACCAAGGGCGGAAATCCAGGAGGCTGCATCTCCCTGAGCAACAGCACCACTTACAGCCTGGTCTCAGATGTCAGCCTGGGGCCAGAGCCACAAAGCAGTAGTCTGCCAGCACCAGGGAGGAGGCTGGTATCTGCTTTTTCTGTGTGCCACGGGATTAGTCCACCACAGCAGAGCATGTCCAGATTCTTGCCAGTGGCATATGTGGCCTGCACCAGTCTATGCTGACGACGGTCTCTGCCGAGCAGCTCTTCCTGCCTGGGGTGCCCGGGACATTCAGATGAGCAGGGAGCCTCTGCCCTGGACAGAGTCTGAAGTGTGGCGCAATGATTGGAGCTGCTGCTTAGAAACACCTCCTTGGAAAGCTTCTACCTGCTGCAACAAAGAAGGTGCCTAACCAACAGGAGAAAACATCATTGTGTGTGTCTTGGCTTGCCATAGTCTAGGACAGTGGCCTGCCAGACAGTTACCTGGGCATTTCTGTCATGGGCTTGAGATAGCTGGAACCCAGGGTCAGACTTCAGCCTCTTCCAGACAATCCCAGTAGCAGAAAGCATCTGAAGAATCCCACAGACTCACACCCAATTTTCAAGGCCAGCATTTCTCCCAGCATACACAACCCTGCCCAGGAGGCTAGCAGGGTTATATTATCTGGAGTTTGAATCTGGACATGAGGAGGCAGGTGCTGAAGAAAACAGGCAGGCACATGAGCAGTCAAAGGCAAGAGCAAGCGTTTCAGGTCTGCACAGTCAGCACATTGCATCCCATCCAGGCAGAGCTGGGGATGCTGGAGAAGTGAGACAGGGAACAACTGGGGACATGTTGCAGGGCTTCTGCCAGACTGAACACCAGGAGTAAAGCAACATCAGTGCTCTGTGAGACAGGGGAAGGGAACTGCTGAAGAAGACATGAGGGAGCACCAGCCAGCGTGTCCCATGGGTGCCCAGCCGCAGCCAGCGCTCACAGAGCTGGCGCTGGGGTGAGCACCCTGCCAGGCCTTTGCTCAGTTAGGAGTGTTAATCCCTCAGGTAGATTTTCAGCAAAGAGGAAGTTGATACAATTCAAATGGAGGGTTTAAGGGCTGCCCTGCAGTGGGTAAGGACTCAGGCCATGACTGGGTCAACATCAGGTGAGCAGCAGAGGAGAGGTGCCTGCGCTGGGAAGCACTGCAACACAAAGCTCTTAATAGCCTTTCAGTCTCTGTAAGGCCTTAAAATCAATCAGAGGATTAACTAACCAAAGCTGGTTTTATGATACATGATCCGTCTTTGTGCAATTGGATCTAACTTTGTTCGAGCCTCCTTTGTGAGTGAGCATGCTGATCTGCAGCCCCAGAGCCTGGGAGGAATGGGGGGAGGGTGGGGCAGGCAGCCCCCCAGGACTGCCAGAGCAGCAGCGTGGCACTGCCCTTGCAAGGCAGTCACTTTCCTCCCGCCATCCTCTTCTCTTAATTCAGCATCTGTCCCTGCAGCAGCTCTCTGAGGTAAGCCACTGACCCCTTCTCACTAGCTACCAGCTTCGTGTGGTTTCTGTGACACTTTCTTCCAAGGAACAGGGCTGTGTGGAACTTTCACTTTCCTCTTATGGTAGTGGCTCCTGGGCATGAGTGTTCAGGGCTGAGCTGAAGCCTGGGAGCAGATACTCCCGCCACGTGCACTGGTAAGCCTCATCCTCAGAGGACCACTTCTGAGATGTCATCAGTGAGGGAAATGACGAGTCTCCCTTAAACACACACTCTGGCTCATGGCAGGTCAGTGCTTTAATTGGTTTGATGACAGCTGTTGTCATCAGCTGACACCAAGCAGCATCTCTGTTTCACACCAGGTGTAGGAGTGTTTCTTTAGCTCTTGCCAAAGCAGTTTGCTTTCTCTCGGGCTGAAAGTTACTCCTAGTGACAATGTGTGCATGAGAGCTCCGTCCCTGAAAGACGCTGGGGCTGCACAGCAGCAGATGGGGATGTTTCCACTGTACCTGCTAAGCAGTCACAGTGCCCAAGAGATGTGAAGAGTAATGAAGTATTCCCTCCAGAACCGAGCAATCTTAGTTTTTCTGTCAAAATTCTCCTCTGTCCCTTTTTTCGAGACTTGCTTCCACAGTCTGTGGCCAAGTGGGTTCAGTCCAGCAACACAGAGGCCATGGAGCAACATAACACGAAGTGATACCTGGCTGCTGAATTATCCTGCTCTCCAGTATCTATGTCGACTTGTGAGCCTCACAGCTTTAGTCCTGTCAGCCACTAGGAGTTCATCTATGCATATTTGCTAGAAGAAAATGAGATCTATAAATAATAGACACCTTGGGCTTGCACGTCAGTACAAGGTAATCCATTGTCTTGCTTGAAATGTACCCGGTTATATTTCCTGCTTCTGTGTAAAAGTTGCAAAGAAAAAAAAGTACCCAGGACAAAATCCAACCTCTACTGACCTTCTCACCTAAAAAAAAGAGTGGAGGAGAAATGTTTCTTGGCTGAAATGGAACTGGTCTGCCAAGAAGGCAGCCCTTGGCCCTTGCTCTGGGCTAAGGACTGCTGTAAGAAACACGTCTGCTGCTTCTGTCTCCTTTGCAGCAGTTGCCTCCTTCCGCTCTGTTTTTCTCAGATGAGACATGAGAAAGCTTATTTACACCATTTGCCTAGTAAAGGGCTACATTAGATGTTAACAAAGCGCAAACTGTTCCTGAGTTGTACTGCCTTTAAATCTTTCTGAACTGAACGTATTTTCCTCACAGCAGTCTTGCCTCTTGGGAGACATCTCTTCTGACTGCTGCTTTGGATGGCCCCGTGTTTGTGGGAACACAAGCCACAGATATCAGGTGAAACTATTTAATTCTCTTTCTATCCTAGCTGTTGAAGCATTTATACACATGGAAAATATTCAAAAACGTGCAACAAGGCTGATCAAGTGTATAGAATAGCATCCATAGGAGGCACAGCTCCATAGACTGTGATTCCTCAGCCTGGAAAGAGGTGACTGCGGGACAAAGTGATAGCAGTCTCTGAAATCATGAGTAGCATGAAGAAGTCACCCAGAGGTGATTTGCTTGCTGGGTCTGGTTCTTCAAACAGAAGAAGGTGGTTCTTTGCACAGTGTGTCATTAATCTGTGGAAATCTTTCCTGCAGAATGTTGTGACTGATAAAGGTTTACATAAATTTCAAAAAAATAAGCTGGACAAAGTCATGGAAGCAAAAAAAACCCCAACCCTAACAGCTATTGAATAACAAACCTCACTTCTGTCGTGGGAAATCTCTGCAAACTGTGAGACAGTATTCTGGAGAGGCATTGCTGCAAGCTTGTGCTGTCCTGACAGTCTTCCTTACACCTCTGTTGCTGGACAGTGTATCTTTGCTCTGACCTCCGATAGGTATTTGATGTTATGTTCCTATGCCTCTCCCTGCCGTGATTTACACCCCCATCACCTTTTTCTGAGACTCATGGATTTAGTGTTACAATTAAGTCCTGCACTGAATGTATTTTTGCTTTGAGAAGCATCCAAACAATTCTTTGTGAAAGCACCTTCTGGCTGCCTGTATAACATTCTGAAAAGGACGAGCCTTTAGATAGGCTGGCAAGTCATATAAATAGTAAATACATGGTTCTGAGAATTGAAGTTTCCCTGGGAAGCCTGAATCTCTAGTTCTGTAACGGCTTGGTTATCAAACAGATGATTTACATCTGATTAGGTATTTCCATCTGTTGATAGAAAAATGCTCTATTGCATAATGTTCCTTTTGCTCCTGATTCAGTTCTCACCAGTGCCAGAGGTGCTTTTAGGCCCCTGGACCAGCCTGTTCAAATAATTGGCTCGGAGCCAGCGGCGCTTTGGGTTGCTTGGGCTAGTGGGGGAGCAGGGGAGGCCGGCGCTGGGGCCAAGCCCCAGGGACAGCGGCTGCCTCGGACTCTGCCCGCTGGCGCGGGGCTGGGTGCCCGCGGGGCTGGCTGCCTCCCACTGCTGAGAACATCTTCTTCCAAGCTTGGGTGCAAACCTCAGTCGCTGCTTCTCCAGCGTATGTAAGTTTGTTCCCATTTGGTCAACCTTGTCCAAGGCAGACTCTCTTGTTACTGCGGTTGCAGGGGAACTTTGTGGTGCAGGTGCCTGGAGATGCTCAAACCTGGAGCCTCCAGCAGAAAGAGGCGAAGTGGGCAACATGAGTGCACTGCCAAGCTGCGGTCCTGTGCCCCTTCCACAGTGCCAGTGGACTGTGTGTGGACTGCTGTGCTTCTGGAGGATGACCTGAAAAACTTGCAGTGCCCATAGTAATGCATTTGCTTGTTGATACAAATTCGCTTCTCCAAAGAAACCTGAGAACTGTAATTACTCCAAATTATCCCAGAATGCATTGCTTTTTAGCAGTCACAGGGAATATATTATCCTTACATGTAAAACAAAGAATCTGGAAACTATGCAACAGGCAAGCAAAACGAAGGGAGAATGTTGAGAAGAGTGAAGAAAGAAGGGAAATACTGGGCTCAATGCCTGATTCCTAATCCCTAAACTGTGTTACTCCAGTATTATGAAAGCCAGGAGGAATAAACCTAATACCACAGCTTCTTGCCATCAAGCAGCTATGTATTAATATAGTACTGCTAAGGTAATTAACCAAATCAGACTTAGTCCAGTGCTGAAAAGGATTTCTTCCCCCCAGGGATAAGCAGATGTCTCAATCTAATTATACAAGTTATTTAATCAGAACCAGAGGTCGGGTATCTAATGAAAATACTACCTAATGTGGAGGAGAGAGGTTGCAGCTCTGAAGCAGTGCAAGCGGAGTGGGGGATACAAGTTTCTACACCAGTGCAGTTTCTAATGCTCTTCTGTCTTATTTCTATACATGACTTTAAGTCAGATCTCAGGACAGGAATTTGAAAAAAAAAATAAAAAAAATCTTGTGACAAAAATACGTGATAGCAGAAGTTTATTTCACTGCCTGGCATGGAAAGAAAATTCTCCTGTAAATGTCATCAGTGCTTTCACCCACCTACAGTGCTGACACAGGAACAAATGCTGTTTTGTCTGAGGCAGTTGATATCCCCAAGTGTTACTGTTTGTTAGCCTTGCTTCATCTAGGTAAAAACTGTAACATGCCTAAAACCTGCCAATTGTTCTGTGTGTGTGTAGCTGACAGCGGGCATGCAGTTGTTAACAACGGAAAGCGCACACTCTGCGGGCTTGCAGGAAGGGTGCTCACTGTGTTCTCAGGGATGGGCAGAGCCCCTGAGCCTCTGGTTCTTCTGATATACTGGTGTCTGAAAAGCAAGTGGAGAATCACTGTTTGGAGGTAGCTGCTCCCAAGGTGGAGCTGTGCATTCTCCAAGAAGAGGCACGAGGCTCCTCGTGGACAGGACCACCCCTGCCTGAGCTGGCAGTGCTCGCTCCAGGCTCCTGCCTCTTTCTCTCAGTTTAGCACCTTCCATGAGGGTCTCCCCTCCTGATTTCTTCCTGACAGCCTTGTCTGCGTCTCCACGGCTGCCATGCTACTCCTCTTGCTGGCTTGCCAGCCCCCTGCGTTTCGGGTCCAGACTGGCCAGCAGTGCCACGTTGCCTAGTGATGCCTTTCTGGCTGTCCCATCTCATTAAGCTACTCGAGCCACATGCACCCATGGGGGAGTTGGGAGGGAGCGCCAGCCCTGGCTGCTTTAATTGGCTTCTCACACACATGCACTGCAGATAGTGCCGAGTCTTCCCAAGCATTTGGGCAGCACCCCCAAAATGAAATGCGATGTCTGTTTTAACCTGTTTTTCTTCACTTCCATACTTTGTTACATATTCTGACTTCTTTGACTAACCTCTTATTGAGAACTCTTCTCTATTTTTATATCCAGCTTGAATGACTGGACAGCGTCTGCCAGACACTTGCAGGCTCTCCCACTCACTGCCCTTTCCCGGTGAAGGACAGATGTGCGCATCAGCAGACAGACCTGCATCTGAGCATCTCTGTGACATGACCATCTCTGCAGACTACAGCAAGAGTAAAGCAAGGCTCCTGCATTGCTGCTAAAAATTTTGTTGGTGACGTTCTAGGAAAAGCTGACCCAAATAAGTGGGACTGGGAAGAAGAGTGTTCAGAATGATAGTAGGAGTGAAGAGGTAACACATTGTTGCACCATCACTCAAGAGAAAGACCAGATCTTGAGCCTGTTGACTGCAGCTGGCCCCCAGTGCGGCTAAATGAAATACGAGAAATACAAGCTGTGGCACAGACCAGAGTTCAGATGAGACAGTCCTGTAACCAGTCTGAGAAGTGCTGGGTCCTCGCCAATGTGCTACTTGCAACACACAAGGAACAAAGAGAAATTTGACTTTGAACTATGCTGTCCTATATCCAGAAGACCAGTTGCATTTTAATATGCTGTATAAATAATACACTTCTTTTATCACCTCGTACCTATTCCATACGAAATACCTAAGCAATTCACCTGTGAATAAAAAAACAGCTGCTTATGCATTGTAGAGTATGTGGCATTGTGGCATCAGACCCCATGCAAAGGCATGTCTGCAGCGTTGGACCAGATGATGGCATTGGACTTGTTCATGTAACAAAGCAGGATCCGTTCCTGCTTTGTCAACTGTGCAGTCCAGTATGAGGCAGACAACCTGCATTCAGTCCTCTGGCTTCTTTGAAACACAAATACTTTACGAAAAGAGATCAAGGAATGGTTCTTTTCTAAGATTTGCCAACTTAAAACAAGCCTTGTGGAGCTGTGATGTAGTCCCTGCCTGTGAATATTTCTCTTCTAGCAGCAAAACTGCAAGTGTTGGGAATGTTCTCAAGTCTGTCATTTCAGACGTGATGATCACTCTTTGAAAATCCAATTAGGTAAAGTCTGTTTACCTTGGAAGGTGAAAGGCTCAAGGGTTTACATTATAGAGAGCAGTAGAATTAATGTTTAAGATAAGATATGGGAGCAAGGTTTTGATGGTAACTAGAATGTATGGCCACTGGGAGGATGGCCACTCAGTCTGTTGTCACTGGGACCAGCAGAAATCATTCTCTGCAGACAATGCATCTCCCTAAGGCAGGTGCTGATGGGGAAGAGGGACTGTGTTCAGCAGGACAGCCCTCCTGGCAGTGGCACTGAGTGTGGCCATGCTCCAGGCTGAAAGCAGACATAGAATTAGTGCCTCCTCCCATCCGAGTCTGTGGAGAGCTTTTTACTGGCGTCAGTGGCAACAGGATCAGAGTACAGTCTTAAGGCTCTTCCCCTGGAGCTTGGAGGAGTTTAATGGAATAAAGTCTATGTTGTAATTAATTGGCTTCTGCTTCTCCTGCAGGAAAGAGTTAATGAAGGTGAAGCTTGTCTGGCCAAGGGGCTGGTATGGCTCCAGTAGAACTATGACTCATGGATTGAACATGCTGCCAAAGCAGGCTCCTCATCCTCAGCTCCTTCTGCTCCAACAGTAATAGTGTGAACTGGTCCAGCATTGTGGCTGGGAAGGTTTGTCCCTCACAGCACCTGCTCTTCCCATTCAGTTCAATACTCTTTGTTATCGCAGTTATCACAACAGGGCCAATGACAAGTCACAAAAAAAATGCAAAAAATTATCATAGAGTGACAGTGCAGGTGGAAGATAGCGAAGACTCTTGGTCGTGATGATGAGATGAATTTATATCACTTTGAATCTGGACTAGAAAAGCATAAAGATATGGATTAGCACCAGTATAACAGATCAAAACCTGAGATGGAGAGTTTAAAGAAGACACAAATTTAGTTTCAACAAAATTACGGGTTCATCCCTTCATCTCCCAGCCCTCACACCTGGACCTTGCCTCCCCGTTCTTCTACATCTCTACATTTTTTGTCGGTTTTACATCCCAGTTTGGGTAGCCAACCTGGGAAGCATGGTGTGTCGATACGGAAAGACCAGCTGTGGAAGTGGGCATCGTCAGAGTAATCAGTGCGGGAATGGGGAGCATAAAGGAACACACATGTCCTACACCAGATCTGTTTGGAAAATGAGAAAATGAACCGTTCTCCTTGCAATTCCCCTTTCTTGGCAGTCGGACTTTGCAGGTTTCTATGCTGGCTGTAATCGCTGCTGGCTGACTTTGAGGGACAAGCACATGAGAGCTCCTGAGCTTGAACACTTCCAGGTGTGGTGATTCCTGCGATCCCGTTACTCACTGCACCTCGGTAAAATAACGGCTGCTTCTCCTCCATGTTTGAGTTGATATTAGATTGACAAGATCAAGTGACGGCACAGCTGTAGACACCTTTATCTGCTGTATGCATAATCTTTTTTGCTGAACCCCCGCCAAACTCATCCAGAGGTCTTATCTTTTCTAAACTGAGTATTTATTCATGTGGTTGTTTTATGTAAACTGCAAAGAGCCTCATTAAATGGAAACCTTAACTCAAAAGCTTCATTATTAAGGCGGAACAGAGCTCAGAGCGCACAGAGTGAAAGTACCAATCTTTTGTGTTATTTTGGGAAGAAATGCTTCATGCCTCAGGCACCTGGTGCAGTCTGGTGCTGAGCCCTTCTGTAACCACCAGTCACACTCAGGGAACAAGTCTGGCTCTAAGATGAAGAGTTTCACTGGCCATTGCGCAAGGCCAAGGAGAGTAGACCTCCTCAGGGAGAGGCAGGCAGGGAGAGATGTCTCGGCACCACTGGAAGAAAAAACCGAGGGGACATGGACCCTGCCCTACATGGGCAAACCAGAAGAATCCCAGCTGGGTTCTGGGGAAGGACTTGGCCAGGTGGGAAGATGGTTTGGGCATAGAGCTGCACACCAGCTATTGCTCCTGTTTTTGCTTGGCTCAAGGTGCCTGCAGCACCTTCGGAGCTGGCTGATAACCTGGGAGCTTCAGAAGAGGATGCCCTTTTTGCGGACAAAAATCCACATCACTTGAATGCTGGCGTTCACTAAAGGTAAATACCAACATTTCTGTGCTTCTATGTTCTCATTTATATTATAAATGCTAGTGAGCTTGGAACGAAAGACACACAGAATGTACAGGCAGTGGAGGCATTTCTCTGAAGCTGGAAATTAATTCTGCAGTATTTTGCCTTTCTTAGTTTGACTGAAGCCAACAAATACTTTACCCAGCCATCAGAATTGTGAAGCCAGTGCTTCACGAGATGAGAGTCACAGCATTTTGTTCCTCAGCAATGGACAGTTGTTAAAAAGGGTAAAATTAAGAAAGGTAACAAATCAGTATCCAAAATTTGCATTTCTTCTGGAGGATCAGTTTTTCAGGGACAGCTTGTTTTCCACAGCAGAAAACGTCAAACCCTTCGGCAACATTAACATGCTTGGTGTGGATCTATACCCTGTCATACTTCTTATCTCAAGGACAGCACCTCTGACAGCAAAATGCCGCATCCATCACATTGAATATTAGCAAGTGTCCAGTCATCTTGAGTATGAATAAAACGTGTGACCCATTGGCTTCATGCCAAGTCAGCTGCTTTCTAAAGCTGCTACATACGTCACAAAATATTAGTAGAGACTATGTTTCCTTATGGTAGTGGGCATACATGAGTAACCAATACTGTGTTTGTGAGAAAAGGCTAGTAAAGCTGAGAGGGACTGGATGCAGAGGGACACGTGCTCAAAATTGTGCTGAGCCACTCGTAGAGTTGTGCATGTGCATGTGTTCACCTTTGTGCACATGCACAAACACTGTTGGAGGTGGAGGGGGGAGATTAGGAAAGCTTGTATGTCATCTCTGTTTCCTCCACTGTGTGTTAATCTTAACGATTGTGGTGCATGTCTGTGGATGTGTGCATGTGTACATATTGCTTCCCTTTGCTTTGTTTGGTACTTTTAATCCCCTGGGGCATATCTCTGAGCTGAAGAACTTTAGAGCTGATACAGCTTTTTAAAGTGGGGATTATGTAAATGCATATTATGGGGCTTTCATAAATAGGGATTATTTGTCGAATATATTTGAGGGCTTCCTTTGGAGCCATTAAGGTCTGTTGTGTAAATAGGAATTTAGTAACTGCCTAATCTAAATTTCATTGATTCAATAGAAGATCACAACAGCACTTTTTTTGCATTTGCTTTGTCCTTATGAGAACACATTTCTGGACAATTTTCAAATAATTACAGGGCCATATATGACTAAAGGTAATCACAGTGAGCATATCTTGCACATCTGTATTAATTGTTCTCCACGATTGTTTTTCTTTCTCTGTAGTTTTATGGTTAAAATCACTGTTGTCCCAGCCACTAAGCGACTGGAGGAGCTGCAGTGTGCCGTTGCTGTTGCTGCACCGTGACCCCCCTGGTGTTCCTGTAGCTTTACAGTGCAAATGCTGCAGAGGAACGAGCAACTTCCCAAGAGCACCCACAGTGTGCTTGGAACTGGGTGACTCCCGAAGAAGCGAGCCTAATCCTGTTCAAAGAGAGACTGCTACCAAAAAGGACTTTCTCTCTTGATGAAACATTGTTGGGGTGACCATGACTGTGTTTTCCCAAACGGGTGGCTTCCAGGGCATGCAGTTGCAAGGTGAGAGCCTCACCCATAACTCTGTTGTTTGGCACTTGCTGTATCTCCTGGACTCAAAGCTCGCAGAATCCAGCTCATCTTGTTTTCTTAATTTGATTTTTGTCTTCTGTGTGGGAGTCTTGTTGACCTGGAGGTAGAAACAGTAATGTCTTTGTTGTTTTGCCTTAGAAGAGAAAGCAGTCCTAAACCCAGGCCAGGTTAAAGCCCCTGCAATGCGTTTGAATTCACTGAGTCGGACGGGATTTGTCCAGTAAGTGAGGACGTGACATTGCATGCTCACTTCATGGGGCATTAGTAGATAAATCATTCTGCAGTGTAACTCCAGAACAGCCTTCCAGTCTGTATGAGTGCAGAAGAGAAAGCTGGTGCTTTGCAACCTCATTAAAACTGGAGGCTGGCAGGACTCCCCCCATCCAAGCCCCTCCTGCTCCAGTGCCAGAATTCTCCCAGTAGCACTGCAGTGTCACACACAAGCTGAACCTGAACTGGGAGGGAAGTGGAGGGGAAACCGGCACACCTGTACATCCAGTGGGAAACTGATTGGGAGGATTTCTCCAAATCCTCTGAGACAGGCTCCCAGCCAGGATGTCCTGATGACACAGCCCCTTGTCATAGGTCACCTCCAAGCAACAGCAATCCTGAGCCTCCCTGTTACCTGGACAGGGTCCGAGGAGCACAGCACGCGCAGCACAGCCAGCATCCCGGCCGCACACAGAGGTTCAGGCTCTGCTCTCCTACGTGCCCAGCTTGCCTCACTACTTCAGTCCTCCCACTCACCTCCGATCCAGCTGCATTAGGCAGGTTTTGATGCTGTCACAGTCACACAGGGAATGAATCATATCGAACGTTGCCCATGGGGTTGTTTATTCCTTGAAGAGAGAATGGACTGCATGCCAATATTCCTGGTAAGGCATAATGAAGGAACTAGTTTTTTGCTAGGAAACCTGGATGCCCTTCTACAGGGATTTGCTGGATGATACGGCTCTGGAAAAGCTATGCAAATACATATAATAGAAATCCTTTTTTAAAAGCATAGACATTTTCAATATACTGAAATACTGAGAAACAGCACAGCTGCTCAGTAGGACACCTCAGTGGAGACAAGGACACCAAGAACACAAATACGCACATCCAGCTCTTGAAGTTAGTGCTTGTATGGCCATATCTTCATCCTTTCTGCCCACTTTACTTAGGTTTGGCACTCTCCTTTGCTTTCACCTCCTTCAGAAGAGACACTTGCCACTGGGCTCTCACTTCTGGAGTTGGGAGTTGCTGAGGAAGGTGTTAAATGGGAATTTCTGGTCTTCCTCAGTTCTTTGCTGTTTCCAGTCTTTAAATTGAATTTCATTACGCAAAACAAGCCCAGAGCACAATCTGTGCATGATGCCTTCGTTTGAAAAGATCATTTGATCGTGCATAAACTAATACTACCATGTAAATGGTCTGTGATGGAGACCTAAGTCATCACACATGATGTGTTTTCTCCTTCAGTGACTTCTGAAATACATAAACAGATAAAAGTTTGAAATGAGATCCAGCCCTCAGCCTTTGGAAATGATTAATTTCTTTTAATGATTTATTGATTTACACACATCTTATTTTGCATACAGTTAGAGCTGGGCACATTTATTCATTGTGATTCCCTTAAAAATGGATATAAATATCAAAGGCAATTGTCTACCAAAAATTTGAATATTATGGCACTGCATCACAGAGGGTTGACATGAATATGAGTCTGGGTCAGGAAAAAAATATACAGAAAATGCTTAACCAAGTATGATATTTTACAGCATGTCACTGAATCATCTGAAAGAGTTATATTCATTACAAACGTATGCAGTGTTTGCAAAGGATTCCTAGGGGAAAAAAAAGGACACCATTATTCTCCTAATGAGAAATGCTCTGTGATCTATGAAACCCATTTCTCCCGCAAAGTCCAGCCTCTTTCTAGGGCTGTATACCTGAAAAGAGAGATACTGGGTTCAGCGAAAGGAACCAATTACACGTTATACCACAGCCAAAAATGCACATGTTCAATCCCAAACTTGTCAGTTTTGGCAAGGACCGTGCAAAACAGCCTGCCAGCAGCAAGGTATGTCACTCTTGTAGCTGTTCGTTACGTGATTCAGCAAAACAAGGGCCAGCAGCTCCCCAGTCCCCTGACGTGATGCCTGCGCCCTTGCAGCGGGCAGGCACTGATCCTGCTGCTGACGGTTTGGCCCTCGGCTTCTAAAGTGCGGGAGCCGTTCCTGCTGGGTTGGGTGTTGTCAAGCCTGGAAGAGGAGACAGACCTTCCCAGCCTGGTGTGATCCCACCCAGCCAGCAGTTCCAGGGGCTGAGTGAGCCAGGAGAGGGGTCCGTTGTGTGCCAAATCCGAGTGACTGCAGGGCGGGCACGTCGGTGGGTGTGGGCAGCGCCTTCGCCCTGCCTCCCCACAGCGCCAGAGGCTGGATTCACCATCATCACCCTGGCACGAGGTGGGCAGTCCATGCAGGACTTTGCGCTGGGCAGTGCATCATGCCGCAGACTTGCTCACGGTGTTGCAGCAGCTCTGCTCATTTTCCCTCACTCAAGGCCAGAAGCCAATGTGGGGTCTTCTGTCTGCTGGCTCCATAGCCCCAGCATATAGGGCTGGAGTCGCCCAAGTCCACATCAGTGCCTCAGTGCGGCAACGTGGCAAAGCACCTTCCACACACAGGGAGTATGTGGCACACTTTCTCAGGAAAAGCAGTCAATGTCCTTAACAGCAGAGAGCCACCCTGCCCAGGCATCTCCTCTGTACTGGGAGAGAGCGGGGCATCCGTGTGCGGCCATTGACATGTTACACTCGTACACATATTGATCTGATGGTTCATTGTTCACCCAAGCCCTTGGCAAAGGTCACTGTCTCTGCTCCCATTTTACAAATGGGAGCACAGAGGCAAAGATTAATTTTCAGAAGTGATTGATGTTCCTGGTGCCCATCCTGATTCACTTTGGGCCTCAAACCCCAAATGAAGTCTGGAGCTGGGTTAATTAAGGTGTCCCTTGCCCCTCTGCCAGCACCGCCAGACACGTCCGTTGCATGTTGTCATTGTCTTTTCCCACAAACTCCTCCACCCTTTATCCTGTGCCAACCCTCAACATCTGTGCCAACCCTCAACCATCAACAGGCTGCTTCCAAGACCCACATTTCCCGTGACACCCAAGCAAGCTCCCATCCTCGTTTCGTGGCCCGTGATGCTTTAACCGATGAGGCATTTAGGAAGGAGTTCGCCCCTTCCCAGGGTCCGGGGACGAAAGGGATCACCCCATCGGGGGTGCCTGCACAGGGGCCAGTGCCCACCTCCGCACGGCAGCTGCGGGAGGCCGCGCTCCCCACACGCTCTGCAGCAGCACAGAGCCTCGGGGCCCTGCCCGGTGCCCCGCCGGTCCGTGAGTCGCGGGCGGCGGGCTGAGCCCCGCACCGCCGGGCACGCTGGGCGGCGGGGAGCCAGGGCCGGCAGTGCCGGGCGGTGCCGGGACGCTGCCGCCACCGTCCCCCGCCCGGGCACGTGCCCCCGCGCCCGCTGGCGCCCCGGCCCACGCCCCGGCCCCCCGCTCGCGGCCGGCCCACGCGGCCGCTGGCAGCTCGGCATGAATGAACCGCCCTCCGCCAATCGGCGTCCGCCTCGCCGGCGGGCGCACGCGGACCGCCCCGCCGAGCCAACCCGCCGGCCAATCCGACCGCGGCGGCCGCCCGGCGGCGGCCAATGGCGGCACTGAGCGCGGGGCGGTGCCCCGCGCCGGCGGCGGCCTATGGCGGAGCGGCGCGGGCCGGCGGCGGCGGCGGGCGGGCCAATGGGGCGCGGGGGCGGGGCCGGCGCGCGGCGGCGCGGCGCCCCGGCGCGCGGCTCTAAAGCGCGGCGCGGCCCGGCGCGGAGCAGACGGGTATGGCCGCCACAGCGCAGTACCTGCCGCGCGGCGCCGCGCTGGTGCACCCCGACGGGGACCGGCTGCACCAGGGCACTACGTACCGCGAGGTGCAGAAGATGATGCACCACGAGTACCTGCAGGGGCTGGCCCCCGCCGCCGGGCACGCCGTCGGGCTGGCGCACCACCAGTGGCTGCCCAGCACCGGCACAGACTGGGGCAGCGGCGGCGGTGGCGGTGGCGGCGCGCACCTGCCGCCCGCCGAGCACTCCAAAGGCGGCCCACCGGGGCCCCGCGAGGAGCTGTCGGCCGCCGCCTTCCACCACCGCCCGCACCTGGTGCACCAGCCGGCGGCGGGCGGCGCGGCGGGCGGCTGGGCGCAGGGCGGCGCGCACCACCTCCCGCCCATGTCGCCGCCGTCGGGGCAGCCGCTGCTCTACGCGCAGCCCTACGCGGGCCTCAACGGGATGCTGGGCCCCCCAGCGCCCGCGCTGCACCACGGGCTGCGCGACCCGTTGGGCGCCGAGGAGGCGGGCGCGCACGAGCTGGCTGCGTCGCCGCCGCCGCTGGGGCCGCCCGAGCCGTCGGACGAGGACGCGCCCAGCTCCGACGACCTGGAGCAGTTCGCGAAGCAGTTCAAGCAGCGGCGGATCAAGCTGGGCTTCACGCAGGCCGACGTGGGGCTGGCGCTCGGCACCCTCTACGGGAACGTCTTCTCGCAGACCACCATCTGCCGGTTCGAGGCGCTGCAGCTGAGCTTCAAGAACATGTGCAAGCTGAAGCCGCTGCTCAACAAGTGGCTGGAGGAGACGGACTCCAGCACGGGCAGCCCCACCAACCTGGACAAGATCGCGGCGCAGGGCAGGAAGCGCAAGAAGCGCACCTCCATCGAGGTGGGCGTCAAGGGCGCCCTGGAGAACCACTTCCTCAAGTGCCCCAAGCCCTCGGCGCACGAGATCACCTCACTGGCGGACTCCCTGCAGCTGGAGAAGGAGGTGGTGCGGGTCTGGTTCTGCAACCGGCGGCAGAAGGAGAAGCGCATGACGCCGGCCGGGGTCCCGCACCCGCCCATGGAGGACGTTTACGCACAGGCGGACACGTCGCCGCTGCACCACGCGCTGCCCGGCGCCGTGCAGTGACTGCCCGGCCCCGCCGCGGCCCCGCCGGCGGCGGAGCGGGCGCGGGCGGCGGGAGACGCGCTTTAAT
The DNA here is from genome assembly GCA_020746105.1 of Trogon surrucura. Lineage (NCBI taxonomy): Eukaryota > Metazoa > Chordata > Aves > Trogoniformes > Trogonidae > Trogon > Trogon surrucura. The sequence continues at coordinate 226,319 of CM036640.1, forward strand.
TTATTCCTCAGACTGGCCCGGCCGCGCCGCTCCGCGCCCGCGCTCTATTTATTCGCCCGCCGCGGGCGCCGGAGCCGCCGCGGCCGCCGCAGCAGTAGCCAAAGGTTTGCGATCTCTAATTTATTCCCTCCCCGCGCGGCCCCCGGCCCGGCCGGTACCACCGCGCCCCTGCCCTGCTCCGCCCGGCCCGGGCTCGGCCGGAGGACGCGTCGATACCACTTCCCGGCCCGTTTCTATTTATTTTCTAAACGTGCGCGGAGCTCCCTCCCTCCCGTTGGTGGGTTCGGTCCGGTCCATCCCCTTGGGTTTCGGTTTTTGTTTGTATCTTTATTGCAAAACCAATGTAGACTGCGAGGGTACGTTTCTATTTATGTTATAGTAAATATTTTATTACTTACATAAACCATTTACCCAGGAACCGGTCTCGTGTCGTCTTTGCGGGCTGCGGCGCCCGGCCGGGAGCGGAGCGGACCTACCAGGGCTCGGTGCGACGCCTCGTCCTGGCCCCGCTGAGCTGCGGGCGCCCCGTTCCTCCCCGGTGGCGTTGCCCTTGCCGCTAACGGCGCTTGGCGGGACTTGGCGGCGCTTGTGCTCGGCCCGCACCGGCGCGGACTCGGAGCCCGAGCCGCGGAGCGGCGAGCGCTGCCGAGGCGGTCGGTGCAGGTTCGCGTTTGTGGCACGACGGGGTTTTGCTGATCTTAACTTTTTGCGGTCTAGAGCGTGAGCAGAAAATACTGTAAACATAACTTTCTTCCCGCTCATCGCAGAATAGATGTACGCCAGCGTAGCTGGGAAGATTCCTTCTTTCCACTCGGACGACACTCTCGGGTTCTGTGATGTTGCCAGTTTTCCCTTTCATGGTTCCATGCCCTGAAAGGCTGAAAATTCAGTTACTGCATTCTCTGTTTCTAGAGGAACCAGCCGGCATCTCTACCTTAAACCTCTTCTCTTTCAGCAAATGTCAAGAGAAGTCCCATGTGAGGATTGTGTTTGCCTTTGCGTGTCCTTTGATTCTGGCAGTATTTTGTGTGTTGGGAGAACTTCTGAAACATGCCTATGCAGAGCTCTTGCACTGATGAAGTAGTCAGAATCTCGTAGTAAAGCACCAAATTCTTTCTTTCCTTTTTTTTTTTTTTTTTTTGGCACTTACCAATATTGTTGAATATCTGGCGCTTGCTAGTTTCCTTACTTGACTCTTGCTACAAATTACGTGCTGTGAAAGCAGTAGGCTTGAAAGGAGTTTTCTAGTGATAGCACTACATCCCCTCATAGGAATTTGTATATAATTATTTATACCTATATGAAAAATTAACATATCAAATGTAACTTGCACTTGAAAACCTGTATATGAAAATTGTTGTCTTCACTGTGGTTTGACTTTTGTTGCATTTTGTGCCTTTGGGGAGGCTGTATAATAGTTTTCTAAGCAACAATACATTTGCAATAGATGATGTTATAAATTGCCGTATTCTCAATGGTTCTTAAAATGTAGCTATTCTACATTGGCTATTAAGTTATTCAAAATTCTAGTAAAATGGTTTTTGAGATTTTTTAAAATAAAGTCACTTTGAGCAATTATTTCATTAAATACTATGTTTGCTCGTAAGTATGTAAAGAAGTGTTTTGCTTTGGTACAAATAAGCTAGAAAATGCTGCAGTTTGGTGTATTTACTTTCTGTGGTATGCAGAGCATAGTAAGGCTCACTTAAAGGATTCAGTGTGCATTGTATATTTGGTCAGCTTTTGTTACAGACTTTGCTTTATTTTTTGCAGTGAGACTGTTTTATAGAAAAGCACAGAATTGTAGGGCTGTTCGTAGAGATCCTGGATTTCAAAAGTTTTGCTGTATTTAGTAAATATTTACTAATTTCTAAATAGCTGAGCATTTGCAGTAGCTTGGATAACACTCCAGTAAAAAAGGAGCATGATGATTCAAGGGTTTGAGTCAATGTATCAGGAAAGCATTTAAATTCATTTTCATCTTTCACAGTCTTTCCTTAGCTATTCTTTTGTGTGTTTCACACACATTTACCCTAGTGTTTGTTCATGCTGTAACTCTGCAGCCTATACTTTAGGATTTCTGTGTGATAGCTAGGCTTTAAGAGAAGAAGTAGCAAAATTAGAAAAAAACACAAGAGGCTTTCCTTTTTAATATTCAAAGGAAAAAAAAACTGTTTTGCATTGAAGGATTAATAATACTGCTTTTCTATACTAAGAGTAATTTCAGTAGTCTCTTCATTCTGAACTAAACTGGCTGGCAAACAGTGTTTATATGGATACTTAGAAGGGAAGGGTCAGTTTTCACATTGCATTCTCATAATGGATGAGATGTGCTGTGAGTGCTGGGGAGGACGAGCACCCTTGGGTTGTTCGGTTTGTCAGATTGTATAAGGCGCTGGCAGCCCCACTGCATTAGCTCTTTCATGCTGTTGAGCAGCAAAAATAAAATACACTTTATATATCTTATTTCTGCAGTGCTGCAGTGATCAGTCGTTCTAAAAATCAAATGCCCCAAAGGTTTGCTTCTCTTAGAAAAACTTGTTAGGTTTCTTGGTCAAGGATTAAATAGCAATTACTGGAGGGAAACTTGATTTTTTTTTTTCTTTTTGGTGGTGGTTGTTTCTAACAAAAGTGAAAGTATAAGCTCATACTACTACATCAGGAATAAAGAGCGCAAAGGTAGGACAGTGGTGTTGGTACATTAAAGAAAAGCAGATGTACAAGTAGTTATTTAACAATGCACAAATAGTAGAATATATAAAGTAGGAAGTGTAGATAAGGAAAAAAGGTTCTGTAAATTAGCAGTATTAGTACTGCTGAGAAATCCTTCCTTGTAACCCAGGGACAGAGGGAGCTGCAGAAGCTCCTGGGGAGTGCCTGGCCCCAGCAGATGCTTTTGCCCGTGGCCAGTCCCTCGACAGCACCGGGCTGTGTCAGCCAGGCGTGGGGTGGGCGCACTCCCCCAGTCTGCGCAGTGGTCACCATTTGCCATCCCCACACTGGGTCCTCCACTCATGGCCCAGAGAGACTGGTGCAGTGTGGGGCACATCTCAGGCTGGTAGGATGCAGCAGCCAAGGGGGTTCAGGGCAAGTGGATCAGGCAAATGACATGATATGAGCTCAGCCCTTCCCTCATGCTTGCAGAAGAGCACATGGCTGGGCTGTGCCTTGTGTGCTGCGTCCTTGCTGGGAGCAGAGCAGCCTGCCTGTGCTTTCCGGTGCTCAGGAGAGCAGCTGCACTTCAAGCAATGTTGTCATATATTGGTTGTCCATGACTTTAGGAAATTGCTCTTTTCTGTAGGGCAGACAGTATTCAGCAGAGTGTCACCTTTTTCCTTTTTAAAAGGTGGACAGTTGCTGCAAAGCTTTCCTGTGTGCTTAGGAAAAGGTTTTAGTGTTCCAGTCTCCAACTTTCTTTCCAGATTTCTTGTCGTAGAATATTATTGCTGCCACTTGCAAGAGCAGGGAGTGCTTGCTTTGTGACAGCAGAAGTGACTACAGCACAGCAGTTTGCCTTGCTAGGCAGTCACACATAATTATTGATGCCATATTCATCTTAACGCTTTCAGCTGAATCTGGTCTCTTCTGCTAACCGCTGTCCACTCAGAGCCCAATTCCAGCAAAGTACCAGCGATGCAGACTGTCGCCTGACTAGCTAAAGCAGCAGTGGAACCACTGTAATCTCTTCTCATGTAAATTTTGGAGCATCTGTGTTAGCACCCTGGAATCTTGTTCCTAACTTTGCCCATCCCTGCTCGCTGTCTCTCCCACGAGGAGAGATTTCAGCACTGTCTGTCTGGCTGCGCATGTATTTTAATTTTGTGCTGATATTGTTTGCATATGTTTTAGGCTAATGTTACCATTGTTCGGTTGAAGCTGGATCAGCCCCAGGAAAGCTCAGAGTTGTTATTGCACAGGTATTGGAACCAGGCTTGGGCTGTCCCCTCCAGGCAGAAGTCCACAACTGTGGAATTGCTCCTCCTTAGCTGCCTTCTAGTGCTGCTTACAGTTGGATTGTTTAAAATCAGCACATCCTGGCCAACAGACTCAAGCTGGTGCTTGTAGCTTGTCGCTGTGTCGGGGCAGGAGTGCGGGCAGGCCTGAGGCCAAGGGGCAGCAGCAAGCTGGGACGGGGAAGGGGGATGTTTGTTTTAAAATGCTAAATGTCCCTAGATGAAAGCGTATGGTCTTCTTAAGGTTTATATGGCTGGTTAGATACCTGGCCCAACAAACCCTCCTGAAATGGACAACTCCCCAGAACAGGATTTCTCCAGGCTTACACCAGTGAATACAGCGTGGGCTCTGATCAGCAGCTTCCCTCTAGTGCACGTGCTTATACAGAAAAACAGAGAGAAGCTTGTTGAGTCTTTCCTGTGAACTCCCGCTGTGCTTTGCAGAGCAGATTTATGGGCATTCGGCATCTCTCCCACCTGTTATTTGTTGGTGACTGTAACTGTGTGTGTGTGCACGCGCAGCTCTCACCTGGGTGCAGAAGTAAAAATGCAGCCAACTGGACTTAATCAAGGTGGGTTTTTTTGTAATTCACATAAGCTTTATGCGTGAAAGTTGCCCTTAGTTTCAGTCTGAATTAGTAAGAACAAGCTTCTCTGTGTAACCTACCATGCCATGCATGGGAATTACAAGGTTACAAAGGCGTTAAAGCATATGATACTGTACACAAGATAAAATGTACATGTTAGATCAGACCTTGTGAATATTTCATGTTCCTTGATACAACATTAGTTTCGATGTTGGTCAAAATGAGTGTTATTTCTTGTAAGCCTTTCAAAGGTGCTGCAGTTACACGGGTGCCCTAGCTCATGCACTGCTGAGAGTGCTTGTTGCAGAGGAGAATGCTGTCCATGCCAAACTTTAAAGACACTTTTAATAGATTTTCCTCTTTACTACCTTTCTTTTGGAGCATTCTGCCCGATAAAGACATCTGCGCAAAGATGAAGACACCTCCAGCACATAGGTCGTGTTTCCTTGTGGACACGTTGGCTTCCCGCCAGCTCCACGGAGGACAATCCACTTCTGATCGCTTTGCCAGATTATCATTCTTCCAGGTCTTCCTGATTATTAATTCCTGCGGCAGCTGCTCTAGGGCCAAAATGAGCAGCAGTCACCACAGCCAAAGAGTAGGTATTTCTTTCATAATGTTTCCAAGCTGGCTTTTCTGTCAGTGTGTTTAAGAAAGGCAGATGTCTCGCTGGAGCGGCTCGACTCCTGTCTCAGAAGCTGTACCTGTAACAGCCAAGTGCCTTGGAAGTAAATGAGTGAGCAAGTGCACAGAAATCTTCTTGCAGGTGCCACGTATATGCACAAAAGTTGTCAGATGCTCTGTGGAAGTGCCTTCTCCTTGCTAGGGGATCGATTCAAGGTAGGAGAAAGCCAGTGGGCGTTTTTTTCATTTCACTGTAGTCTGTTGGGGGGTTTTCTGTGAAAATTTGTCTTGGGGGCTTTCCATTACCTGGAGCTCAGTGTGCATTAGAACCTCTCACCCTGGAGGCTGTGCGATGTTGAGATTACGCTGGATCCTGAATTTGTAGCTAGCTAAAACTTGGGGAAGTTAATTTGATTTATGTGCTTCCATCTTTTGCAGTCCTTTGCAGGATTGGTTTTGAAGGCTCAGGCTGTTCCATCAGATATCTTTATGTATTTTTTTTAAATGTATAATTAATTTTAAGTTGGAGACTTTGTTCTTAGTCATATTTAAGACTAACGTGGTTACAGACAAAAGAAGTGATGGCTTTTCAAATAGATCAACAGAATTATGGCAGCGAGAGATCTGTAGTGCAGAAGGGCTGTTAACACATTTGCTACAGTGGAGACTCTCCTCTAAAATAGTGTCGGAGCTCCTGGATTTTACTCTCAGTTCTCCTGTTAATTTCCTTGAGGACCATGAGATGATTTGGTTTGGGTTTTTTTCCAGTGGTTTTACGTCTCATGAAGTGATATAATACATCTTTCGTTGAGTTGCAAGGGTTAATTTCCATGGAGTGCTGAGGGGACCTCAGCACAAAGAGCAGCAGCGTGAGGTGCTCCCTGGCTGGTGTGGGTTTGCAGCTTAGTCGGTGGCTCTGGAATTGGAGGCGCGGTGTGCACAGGGCTGTGCTGCAGGGATGCAAGGCTGTGCTTCTGCTTCCCCCCTCACACTACGTGGGTGTTTTCCTGGTCTGGGCAAAGTGCTCCTGACCCTGCCACTGCTGGCCGTGGAGAGCGGGACAAGCTTGCCATGGGTTTTGAGGGTAGGTGCTGTGGAAGGGCATCGCCCACTGCTGAAACGGTCTCCGTCGGCTCACAGTCCCCGTGGAGCTCCAGCCTGTGATAACAAGCACAGCTGAGTGCCATCTCCAGCCCTGGGTGACTTGCATCAGCACAGTGTTATTTTTACCTGCACTGCCTGTGGCATGTACCTGCGGAGCTGTCTGGGGTACTACGGACGTGCCACGGTGGCAGGCCCTTGTCCCCTGCCCTCCGTCCCAGCCAGGTGAGCATCGGGGTGCAACTTTGGATTTCTCTTCTTCAGGACCAAGGTCCATATCCCTTATGCCTTTGTGTCCTCTGCAGAGCTCAAAGTGCCTTATGCTTAGTGCTCAGAACAGTTTTAATCACATCTCTTTTCTCATGCCTTAGCACAGTCGTGGGTGTCGGAGCGTTATTCGGGAGCGAAGGGATGTTGCCAAACCTGACCTCACGTGTTGCTTCCCCTGCCATCTCCCATGATTCTCTCCAGCATGATCCCACGTACTGGGGGGGTGAGCATGTGGGGTCTGGTCTGCAGAGCTCAGCCTGCACCTGCCAGTCCCCACCACAGTGAAGGAAACGCCTGATGGGCCTGTTTAAAGGTGCAGCATTGTCACAGGTGTGGCAGCGACCTACAAACCTATCATCACAGAAATCTTTTGCTGAGCCCCACAAGAAGCAGTCCAAGCAGCCCGCTGGCCAGCCCAACCTCGGTGTGAAGGATGGCGATTCTTCAGCAAATACAAGCAAGCAAAAAGCAGCAGACAGTTGCAGTGCTGGGTGCATTCTGTCCTGTACTGCTCTTGGGTAAGCGTGAGAATCATGCTTTCCTTCTTAAGAGGGTTGTGGCACAAAGAGGATTTCCTCCCAGTAGGGGAACTCTTAGCTCTTTGTTTTCCTAAAATTACTTCATTTACTCTCAGCAGCAATGTGCAATTTTATTTTCCAATGAACATTTATAACAACTTTGCCCATCACTAGCAGAGCTTACCACTTCTGACTGCAGTGAGTCTGTGACAGTCTTTTTTCAACAAGCCTCTTATTAGTGTAATGAAGAAAAGAGTTTTCTCAGCTTTGGAAGCATCCCACAGTTGGCTCTCACTTCCTTGGGCTTACTGGTTGCTGGACTGTTGTGCTCCTTGCACGGCCCCAGGCATGTTCCAGCCCCTGGGTCGTGGAGATTCGTGCAGCTCCCCTGAGAGGGGCTGGCGGTGCCCGCGAGAGGGGCCGGTGGTGTCCCCCAGGAGGGGGTGGCCTCCTCAGCTCTGGCGTGGGGCGAAGGCAGCTTCACGGGCTGGCTCAGCCTTGCTGGTGATGGGGACAGGCGCAAGTCGGTGGCATCAAGAGGCAGAGTATTGAATTGATACCTGGAGTGTTTGATATTCTGCTTAGTAGAACACTTGTTATGTCTTTAATTACAATTTCTAAAAGCACCATGGGATGGAAAGCAAAAGGCAGGAATAAATAGCAAGGGGTGATCAATTGGGCATGAAACCCTTGTTATTGATCACCTTTAACCTCTGCTTAAACTAATGACAGAGCTACCATTTAACTGTCCCCAGGCACAAAGCACATCAATTGTACAAGTGCCACATAAATCATGGTGGGCTGCAGTGTGTTGCTGAGTGGCCACAGAGCTGCCTGCCCCACAGGGAGGGCGAGGGTCCTCCCAGAGCTGCAGCAGGGCCCTGGCCCGCACCATGCGGCTGCACCACCCGCGGCCAGTTTTCTCAGGTACGGTGCTGCTCTGTGAACTGATGTCTTGCCAGAAAGGCTCCCAAGAGCAAAGCCATGTTACAGCTCAGTGTAGTGCAGGGCTGCACAAATGACTGAACTTGCCCTGCCTGCCTCTTTTCCCAAAGATCTTTAATAGCATAAACCTTTTTTTAGCTCTCATGGTGCCAGCTCCTGACCTCCAGATACCACAGCTGGGGATGGATACTGAAGCCTGGTGAGCTCACAGGAGGAAGGACAGACAGGACTTGGGTGAAACGATGATCCCATCTCCAAGCAAGTATTTGGAGCAGCAGAGTTTGAAGAGGATGTGACACAGGCCAGGCATGGAAAGGATCATCTTTTCCCATGTGCCTTCACTTGGCTTCCTGAATCATCAACTATGCCGGGATTGCCCTTTCTGTTTGGTATAGGCTTAAAAAAAAATATCAAGATGTGCAGTTGGCAGCAGAGTAAAGTCAGCACAGCCTTTCCAAGTAACAACAATAATATTCATTAACGTTCAATCTACAAATTATCCCTTGAAACACCAGCCTGGAGATTTGCCAATTTTCAACACAAAACAACGTTGTCTGTTACGTTTCCAGCATGGTAGCATTTCCACGGCTGTGTCTGACATGTGGCATCGGAGAGCTATCAGCTGTACATCCTGCCATGTACAGGGTGAGGGGTTGCACCCCGCCTTTTGAAGGGAACATTGATATTTTGTTAAAACAGGATGGCTGTTCTGCAAATTCAGGTCCCTGGAGAATTAGGGAGTGATCTTTTCCTTGATGTTCCCTGCTCTTAGTTTTGGTTAAAGCGTTCACACTGAGCTCTGGGTAGGGAAGGTGGGGAAAAACCTCAGCAATTCGGAAGAGTCCCATTCAGCATTTCCCTCTTGGAAAGCCCGCAGGATCACTCCTGTCTCCACAGGGACAAAGAAAAGGACTCTTCTTGTCTGCTATTAAATGGGCTGTCCACGGCATGATGCTGATCACATACTCCGCCTGCATCTGGCATTGCTGTGCACATCCCTGGAGGGATTCCTTAGGAGACCCTGGATTAATACGCTCTTTGCCTTTGTGCTGCTATTTGGAGGGTTTCTACTGAAACCTTAAAAATCATTTGGGTGTCCTCATCCATCAGCTATTGGAAATGTTATTGATAATACAATCATTCCTCCTTTGGTCCCTGTTTCCGTTTTTCTCTGCTGCAGATGCTGTAATTTGTCACTGCTGTCCCCCTGAAACATTGAGAGATTGGAATCTGCCCAGGGGCAGCGTGGGAGCATTGCAAATGCAGTGCAGGGAGGCCAGCTGCCTCCCTCGACACCCGCACATAGAGCCAGGGCTGCAGCGTGCTTGTCCACAGCTGGAGGACAGGCTGAGGAGACCGGGCAGCCTCTGTGTGTGCTCAGGCTCTGCACCAGCCAGGATGAGGCTATGCTTGGTCTGTGCTGGCAGGACCCCACTTTGGGGTATCACAAGTTTGGGTCTCTCAAGTGCCTTGTCCCCTCAGCTCTGGGTATTTCACAGGGACCTGGATGGCATGTGGGTATGCAGGTATGTCTGCTGACCCTGGTCTCAGCCAGCAAACATCCAGCTGGCATCGAGGAGGGCAGCACTGTGCCCTTGTACCAGCCTGGGTTTTGGCCAGCAAAGAAGAGCCATGCCACTCCTGTTGTGCTGCCCAGCTGTGAGGGTCTGTGTGGTGCCCAGCAAGATGCAGCCTTCACAGAATCGCTGCAGGTGAGTCTCATCACTGGGAAAGGCTCCAGCTGGGACAACATTGCACCTTAGCAGCCGCTTGTGAAAGATCTGGGTTTGGAGAGGCCCCTTTTCTCAGGTAGTACTTTACTCTCTGGTCTCCATCAGGCTCACGCTGGCAGGATCGGCTTAGAGGGGTCTTTGTCCCACTTTGCTCCTGCCTGGGACCAGGGCTCCCTTCAGGAGGGTGCTGTGAGGTCACCCCGGAGTTTGCTCCAGAACTCCAGAGGGTTCCTCTTCACTGCCGCTATAATTGCTAGATACAACTATTGGTAAAGGCAGTGCTGCTGCTCCTCTTACAGTCAATGAAAGAATAAGCCATAGGTGTCATTAGCTTTTAGCTTTCACTCCCTAGGGGCTTCTAAGGAGCAGAGAGGCAGCAAGTGCCATCCCACAGAGCCCTGCTCCTCGTGCTGCTGCCGAGGAGGGCTCACCAGTGGGCAGCAGACACAGGCCACAGGGACGCCAGTGGCTGCCATCCACGTGCAGGGGATGGCTGCTGGTCGGGCAGAGGGAGCATCTCAGCGCACAATCAAGTCCTCTTACATGTCAGTCCGGAGGGACAGAGCTCCCTGCTGACAACAGCTGCGTGGAGAGCTTGGCATGGATTTGCATAGATGAAATGATTTCTCCTGCCATTCATTCAGTCTTTCTGTCTGTCGGCTTCCCTGCTCCTCTGTGGAATCTGCGGGTCCACACAGAGAGCATTCAGCCGGCCCGCGAGCTCTTTGCTGCGCGTTGCTTTGCACAGATGTCCCCGAGCAATTCCATGAATTGTTGCTCTATAGTCACTAAGCTGTTTGGGAAAACATTTCAGATAACTGTCCTACGCATTGGGGTGACTGAATTAGTGGCATTTGAATGGTCAAAAAGATAGTGTGAATTGGAAACAATGCTGTCCCTGTAATGGATGGCAGGAGAATTCCAGCTGGTATTTTCATTGTTAATGAGCAGAGCCAGGGCACTGTGCAGCCTCGCTACCTTGGAAGAGGCTGGAGAAACACACAAACCAGCCCGTCACTTCCCCTTCTGAACTTTTCAAATGCCAGGAAAGGAATGCTTCTCAAATTGTCTTTTAGGGCTCCACAAGTACCTCAGCTATAAGAAGGGGAAGGTGGTGACTGTGGCTGCCCAGGTATGTGCTGCTGGAGGCGCCCAGGGGTACCCTGGGCTGGGGTTCCTCTACCCCTGGGTGCCCAGGTAGCACCTCTGGCTGTGAGTTCCCATGAAGGTGGGAGCAAATGCTGCAGCACTGCCACCCCATACCAAGTCTCATGCTCCTCCCTGCATTGCTGGAGTTAAGGTATGGGGAACAGGGACTGAGGCTATGGGGGAAGGAGAGAAGGGAGAACGGTGTGTGATAGGGGGCGAGACGCACCCTCACAACTGCCACAGCAGATCCTGTTTTCCTGCAGCCTGAGTAGCCACCTCGGAAAGAGCACGCTGACCACAATCATTATTTTCAAGTATGCTGCACGCTCCCAAACACAGTTTTCTGTGGGTGAGATGACCGTCAGTGATGAGGCGTCCCCAGTGCGACAGGGGTGTCCTTCATGGCAGGAGGAGGGGTGAGCCAGCCGATGCACCTGCATGGTGGCGGGCACTGCTCTGAGGAGGGTGCTTAGCAGTCAGGAGAGTTGTGTTGCATCTGGGCTTGGCAGAGCACAGCGATCCCAGCCATACATCATCGGGAAGAACGTGCGCTTGGGTAACACATTAGAATAATACATTATTAGAGCGCTGTTGCTATGGTGATGTATTAGGGCAATATATCATTAGATACCTTCCATTGATGATGTATTACGCCAAACATGGCTCCTGCCAGCACCAGCACAAGGGCCACAGGGGAAGTCTTGTATTTTTGCAGGAACCCTACCCCTTCTCTAAGGAAAAAAATCCAAGTGCAGTGGCTTTACTCAGGGGTTAGGGGGCAGGGGCTGGCCTGGGGCCCCTCTCCCAAGGGCCCTCTAGGTTGAGGCTCGCTCCATGCTGAGCCACTTGCAGTGTTGCCTGCGGACTTGCGCTGAGCTACGGGAGCTGAGGCTTAGCGGGCCAGGTCTCCCCTGGGGTACAGGACATGGGTGCTACTGTTTGCTGGCCCAAGAGGGACGTGAGCTGCAGCCAGCTTGCCGTTCGCAGCCCTCCCCAGGCACAGGCTTGTCACCTGCTGGAAGAGCTGACGGCGAAGTTGTGAGGGCTGTGACACCAGCAGCAGCTGTCTGCTGCACGCAGCAACACGCACCGCCGTGCCTAGCAAGCAGCGTTTTGCACTCATGGAGCTCTGTCCCATTCGAAGCACGGAGTCGAGAAGAATTAATGAACTGCTGAGCGCCAGAGGGGAGTGCAGGGAGCGGCTTGACGCAGCAGACTGAGGCTCATGAGCATCCACCCTCCTCCTCACTCTGCTGTGCCCCCAGGCCCTGTGGGGCAGGCAGCTCCTGGGGCTGTGGGGCAGCTGGTAGGTCAGCACTGCTGCTCTGCGGAAGGCAAGGCATGTCTGGGCATCCACACAGGCACTTGTGGCCCCTCGCAGCCCCCACTAACACCGGTCATCACCTCCTCCAGCTGCTGGGCAGCTTCCCCCTCCCTGCCAGTTTGGAGCGAGGCTGTTTGAATGCTGTACCGATGCTCTTCCCCTCAGACTGGTGGGACCCTGGCCCCAGCCTGGCATGAACCCAGAAAAATTGAGCCCATGAGAGGCTCCAGCCAGCTGGGTCCTCAGGCACCCCGTGGTGTCTGCAGGGCTGCACTCTTTTCAGCTCAGCGGGCTAAATAAATTGCTTCAGCAACTAAGGCTCCAGAGAGCAGAATGGGCAAGCAGTTTGCTTTCACTGCAAACTGTGCAGTGTGCATCAGATATAATTTGATTTTAATTAGCGGAGAAGAAAGTAGCAGAGTTAATAAAGTATGCACTGCCTTCTGCGGGGATGTCAGTGCTGAATGCCTGAAAAATGCAACCAAATCAGAAAGACAAGCACAAGGCAAGCAAAGGCTGACCGTGCCTAGGCAGTGGCATTGTAAACAGAGTGCCAGGAGAGATTCCCCAGCCCCTGTGATGTTCCACAGTCAGGCTCACTGCAAAGCAGCAGTTCACGGAGCACAGGCTGTCACTTGGTGTGAAGATGCCCCAGCTCTGCTGCTCCAGGCTGACTGTTTGTCACCTGCACCCAGGGGCTTTTCACCCAGCTGCTGGGAAAGCGCTGACCTCCTGCCCGGCTCTCATCTTGCGCCTGGCGATGCAACACGAAGGCTGCTGCTGAAGCCGTGCGGGGGTTCACTGCTCCCCTCCCAATCTTTTCCCCATGCCTGGAGGGACTTCAGCATCTGGCCTCTTCCCTCACCAGGGACGGTTACGGTAGGGCTGCTCCTGGATCTCCCCCTCTCCAGCGCTGCTTGGGGGATGCAGGTTCACAGCAAGCCTGGATGCAGCCGCTCACACGCATGAGCTTGTGTTTGGGCAGCAGGTTTTCTGGGCTCCGTTCCCAGCCGTGTGGGCCAGTGGTTAGACCACTTTAGAGCCAGGCTGCCCCCACATTGCCCTGCAGATGCACACTTCCTTCCCTCGAAATCCCCGTGGGAGTAGAGTCTGCCCACTGAGGACAGAGGGGGCACAAATAAGAGGTTGTTTGTGCAGACTTGAAGTATGATAAATAATGTTCCCCTGGAACTGCCCTGCTGCTGCTAGTTCTGGTTCATAGTAACGATGTGTGAGACAATTCAGGAGAGCAAGACTATATCTGCCCTTGATGCCAAAGCTTTTAAGGGTTCAAGTGTGCTGCCCTGCTCCCAGGCACCAGCTGCAATGCTTTAAGCCAGGGCTGCTTTCAGCTTCTCAATCAATTGGATTCAATTAAGTGATAATGTGAGTCCACAGATAAAGTGGTTGTTTATCCCTTAATCAGCAAATTCTCCCCAGGTAGGGCAGAGTGGTTTGCTAGGCAGTGCCCATGTGGTTTTAAAGCAGATGGCCTCTGGATGGGAGTTGAGGGTGAGAGCTCCTGGCTCAGCCCTGTGGAGCTTTCCTGCTTCTGCTGCTGAGGTGGTGGTGGTGAGATCGGAGGCATCTTGCTGCTACAGGCTGGGCTGCCTTTGCCCTCCGAGGACTCTTGTGCTTGGTGCTGAGGCTAAGGGTGAGCTCTGCCACTGAGGTTGCTGCCCCTTGCTGCTCAGGAGAGAGGACCAGCAGCACGGAGCCAAGGCTGGGAGTGCCTGGCACAGCCTGCGCAGACAGGAGCAGCCGCCTCGGGAAGCAGAGGTATGTTTATTTAAAGCACTCTCTTTTTTCACTCTGTCCTCAGTGCCGTGTTTCTGCTGGTAGCCGCTGCCAGCATCCACCCTGACATGTCTGAGAGTGAGTGTGTCAGGGAGGCTGTGGGCATCTTGGCGAAGCGGAGCTGGCTCTGGCCCTCTCCCCGCTCCCGCTCCGCGGCCAGGGGGTGTGCAGGCACCTCGGCTATCTGAGGCCAGACCTGGCTCTAAGGGAGTTCAGACATCAATAAACATCAGTGTCAAAAAGGACAGAAAAAGGTTATTTATCAGAAAACAGGCCAAGAATGAGGATTGCAGCTGGGGTGACATGTGCTCTGGCCACGCTGCCAGGGCCACATCCTGTGGCGGCTCGGGGGGATCAGAGCCACCACGCCAGTGCCACTTGTGTCCCCGCACTAGTTGATAACTCTGGCTCACCCCTGGGCTGCTGCCACCAGCCATGACAGCAGCCCAATATTTCTCTCAATTCCTCGGGTGTAATTAGGACTCTGTAGGAGTGACAGTCTCCTCGGAGCAAGTCAGGCTTGGAGGGGCTGAGGTTTCAGAGCAAGCTCTGCTCCTTGTGGAGCTCTCCAGGCTGCTGGGCTCCCCGGGCTTGGGGGGCTGTTGTTTCTGTGTGGAGAGCAGGGGCTCTGGCTGCAAGGAGCTGTGGAAATCTGTGCTGAACGTGTGTAACATAGTGGAGATCGAAGGAATGATTCTGTGTAAAGCAAGAATAGAAGAGGTTACTAATTTTCAAGATAACACCAACAAGAGGAGAGTACAGGGTTGCTGTTGAACTGTGGATTGTTTTCTGGTGACTGTCTAGTAAAGACCCTCGTGTGCCACCTGGCCTTGTGTTCCTCCTTCGGGCTGTGCCGGTGCAGGGCAGGGTCTGGCTCCAGCCCCGCTGACTCAGGAGGGCTCCGTGGGGAAGGATCCCAGGGTCCTGGCACTGCAGATCTGCGGGGGACAGGCAGGGGACATCTGGCGGTACTCCTGGTGCTGGCCTGTTCCCGCGGGGGCACATAATGCTCCGACGCCTCAGGAATGCTATCGGCACATCCCTGGCACAGCTGGGAGGTTCTGCATCCTTCAAACCTGTCCTGATGCTGCAGTTCAAGGTACAGCCCCAGCACTGTACCCTCCCTGCCCCCTCATCACCTACTTCTGATTAGAGCCCTCAGAACAAACCTGCTGATGCCTTTCCCAAGCTCTCGCCCCCACACTTTTGCCATATAAATCACTATAATTAAAGTGTTTGGAAAATGCTTTGGGAGCCCAGACAAGCATCCCCACATGCTACACACCCAGCTCAGCAAGCCCAACTTCCTGCTGCACCCACCTGCTGCCCCAGGCGCTGCATCCCTTCCCTCCCAAAACACCCAGCAGGACAGGAGCGAGGACCGTTCCCAGGCTGTGCTTGCCGCGGGCGTCAGCTCAGCCCCCAGCCCAGGCTGCGCGAGAGGAGCCGGAGAGACTGGGCAGGGTGCGCCGCAGGCCCCTGGCACTGCCAGCAAAGCCCAGGCAAGGCGGCCAGCAAGGGGAGGCAAGGGCGCTGGGGAAGGAAATCACGCCGTTGGTGAGCTCTGGTGCTCTCCACTGGCTGCAGAGGAACCTGGGGAGAAAGCCTCATGGAGAGAGCATGGGGGGCACAGCATCCACCCTGCACCGGCCCTCGTGCTGATGACGGGTGAACGAGCCTTCAGCAGCGTGTCCGTGGCCCCTTCATCACGGAGGTGACGGGTGCAATCCCGGGGGTGCGAGTGCAGCAGGCACCCTGGCATGGCCATAGCCGACCCCCACAGCCCAGCTCTGCGGGGCTGGAGCAGGTCCCATCCTAACATGAAGAGCCCGAAAGGTTTTGTCCCCATCTGTTCAACTTGGAGCAGAACAGTCCTTGAGCAGTTGGTGCGAGCCACTACCTTGGGGAGAAAAACCATTTCTCAAGCTATGGGCAGCAACATCCGTGAAATATGAATTTTTTTAAGTGAGCCCCTGAAGTGAAGATCAAAGCAATTTCATGAGGAGACAAAGGGAAGCAGCAGAGCAGCAGGCGAGGAGTCAAGAGCTGCCTGGGTGGGAGCGGCTCCGCAGGAGCCCCCAGAGCGGCTCCTGGCAGGGGTAAGCCCCTTGAGGCACTGGTGTCCACATGCAGGAGGTGGTTTTTTGGGCTTGACTGAGTGCAGTGATGGCACATGTCAATGTCCCTGTTGGCTGGGGACCGGGAGAGATTGGGACTGTGCCCGTCATCAGTGTCTAGCTGGGCCCCGGCGTTTGCCAGCAGAAAGGTCCCACACCCTGGGGCAGAGCGTGCCACCCCAGAAGCCACTCGCCAGCAGAGCCCGTCAGCAGCGGGCTGGTGCCTGGGCTGTGCTGGGCTGCTGGGGGGGCTCAGCCGAGCAGTTAAAATCTGCTCCTATGCCACATCCTTTTCACCTTGCCTTGTGAAAGAGGAGTAACTGCAGGTCCTGATCTCACCGCCATTGCTCAACAGCCTGGCCCCTCTCTGGTCTTTCCCCAGTGACACCCCAGACCGCTTTTGATGGTTGTTCCTAGACCCCTCATCCCCAGTCCTGAGCCCCACAGTTCTCTGCATGGACTCCTCCAGCGGGTCCCTTCCCACTGCGCTTGCCTGGCACCCTCTGTACCCCTCGCCAGGAATATTTGAGTCACCTGGACTTTCCTGTTCTGTTCCCAAGAGCCCGGGTGCCAGCGCTGCTGGCCCTGCCACGGCTGCCGGGGAGCCGCCCTGCAGCACCCCAGCCGCTGCAGCTGCTGCCGAGGGTGGTGAGCCAAACGCCCCAGCTTGAACCCTGGGATCAGCTCCTGAAATGGGAACCGATTTCCCCCAGCACCGTATGCTGACCAGCAAAGGCAAGTATGCTGCTGACAACAGCTTCCAGGCCCACAGATGCTGCCCGTGCGGCCGGGTCCCAGGTGGGTCGTGGCTGCCCGCCTGTGCCAGGATCACCGAGCACCAGCTCGCCTGCGTCCACTTCACCTTGACGCTCCCCTTCAGCTTTCCCTGTCCCCCCCCACAAGACCAAGACCCACAGGCGAGGGTCTGCAGGCTGTCCTTGAACAGCACCAGGAGCGCTGCGCAGGCTGACACAGCCGGTGACTGCATGAAGGTCTGTCTTCTGCTGTCGCTTTCCCCTCCCCGTCAGGGAGGGTTCGATAGTCCAGCTCTCCCTGCGGAGCTGAGCCCAGCTCCTGCTCAGCATGTATTTTTCACCTTTTAATGAAAGGAACTGAACTGTCTGAAGTTGCCTCTCAACTCTTCTCTGGGGCTTGGATTGCCAAGAAATGATTGACGCATTTAATAGAGGCAGTGGGTGCAGAGGAATTTGGCAGGAGTCCAGCCTCACGATACACAAAGGACACTGCCATTCCTGCTCAGGTTTTCCAAGCTTCTGCTCTCTTTGAACAAGCTGTCCTGTGTGGGGTATTTCACGCTGGGTGGGTAGCTCTGTCAGCTCAGGAGCAGAGTCCAAGCCTGGGGATGGGGATCTCTCTGCGGGTGCAGGTGTGCTGGGCAGGCAGGGGTTTGCAGCAGCTGCAGCGCGTGGCACTAGGCTCAGACTGGGGAAGCTAAGCCTCTCTCAGTGCCTTTCTGGTTTTTTTTCCCTGCTTTGAGATGTAGGCAGCTTTGTACACAGCCTGAGTGTGAATGGCTATGGCAGATACTTGCATGTTTCTGCATACACATGCTCATGTGTGAACCTGCATGTTGAAGGGTTTTTTCTTACATTTACTGGAGAGAAGCCCCCCTGCCATGCATAGACTAGTTTGGGAACAGCCCACACAGGTGCATTCAGTGTACGTACCACTGTGTGCTCCTAAATACCCTTGCATGCACGCCCATGTATAGTTGCAGGAGCTCTCCCTGCTCCACCATGTCCCTACAGAGGAGCGGCTGGCACAGCTGTGTGACACTTGCAGGCAGTGCAAAGTCAGTCTGAGTTAACCCATTACTGAGCAGTAAAAAACAGTCATCACTTGACTCAGACGGCTGGCCCTTAGCAAAGGACACTTCGTCAGCCAATGCCAAGGTTTAGGCCGTAGGGACAGGCAGGCCTTTGTTTACCCAGCCTGCTGGGAGGTCTCAGCGAGTGACCCTTAGGCACTTCTCAAGCTCAGGAGCAAAGATAGGAACAAAGCCCCTGCCAGTGCCTGACCACAGTATCTGACCTCAGCTTAGCTTTATCCCGTTGGAAGGCACCACGAAGCCGATGCTGGTGTTACTGGTACCTCTCCACAGCAGAGGGAGCTCCCTTGCATGTTTCCAGAAGGGCACCCACTTCAGACATCCCTATAAAGTGACTCCCAGGAGCAGGGTAGATGAAGAGTTTCCTGTGTATTGAGTGTGCATTGCTCATCTCCTGGAGCTTCCCATCTCCTTCATACATAAAGGGCAATTTGTGACGCTTATACAGGCTCATTAAAATGTCATTGTGAAAGGGTGATATAAGAACCTGAACAGAAAGGGGTAGAAAGTATTTGTCACATCAACCAGAGACTTACAAGTCCCATTTCCTCTTCCTCGTATCTTCCCATAGGAGTAAAACGGTCACTTATCATCGTGTGGGAAAATAGCCTTAATTCTTTGGAGGATGTACTGGTTTCTTGCAAGAGAGCAAAGCCACTGTATCTGACTTGCGATCTGATGCAGGCAGGCTGGTGAAGTGAGCGTGCCTGGTGGTCAGATGCCTGGCACATTCTTTCAAATAATGCCAAATGAGCAGCATTATCCTGAAAGCAGTGCAGCCTGAACTTTGTTTGTGTGGCCATGGCAAGTGTGGGCTGGAATAGAGCTCGGGCTATTATCATGTAATGAACACAACAATTACGCTCTAAGCGGGGAGAAAGGGTTAGGGCCAGATAGAGTCTTAAGAATAAAGGCTTGTTTGGGAGAATTATTCACTGGGTCCCTGCTGTAGGTGGACGGCAGCAGATTAGAAGGAAACATTATCTCTCAGGGCAAGTTCAGAAGGACAAATGAAGCCAAACTGGCACGGGCTGAGAGTCTCAGTACATTATTCTCTTTGCTCTACAAATCTGTGAGAACAAAGTACTCAGTGTAAATGCTCACCAGGGCCTTTTTTCCCCCTGTAGGACCACAAAAGTTCAGCATGAGACGAAGGGCCACGTGTTGGCTATTAGTCCACTACAAAGAGCATTTGAGCTTAGAATTTAGAATCTCATAAAAACATTATTGTCTGCATCCTGGGACATTTGTTTGCTAGGGCAACATGGACTGAAAAAATGTGACCCTCTGCACAGCTGTGTGCCTCACCACTTTTGTCATCACTGGCCCACCTAAGGGGCTACCTCAGGCCACCCCCAGCCAGCCCCTGCACCCTCGCTGCCCCAACCCTCGGCGCCAGCCCCACACCCAGAAAGGTCCCCACTGGGCACACACCTCCTGCCCTTCCCATCCCAGGTTCCTTTTTGCTCACCCCTCTCTGCCACGGGACCGCTTTCCCTCCAAGGGGCCAGGCAGTCCTGTGGGCAGGGGGATCTGAGCGACTGGTGCTCTGCGCCGGGGGCAGCCAGGGTGACCGCTGGCGAGGAGCCACTCCCCTGACCAGAGGCGCCCAACCGCCAGAGCAGCTCACAGGAGAGACTCAGCTCGTCCTTCCTTGGTCTCACCCCCCGAAACAAGTCTGACACCTGCTCCTGGGAGAGATGCAATGGGAAGGCTGACTGGGCTCAAAGCAGTCCCACCCAGCCGGGGACCCTCGTCGCCCACCACCTTTGCCATGTTAGAAAGGACCAGGGACTGGTCCCTTCTGTGGAGCGGTACCCTGAAGCCTCCATTGACGTGTCTGGCTATGCTCTGGTAACATACGTCTGTGGTTTATATATTCACCAGGTTTGAGGCAAGGAAGAAGGTTATGTCCAAGTGAAAATGCCAAGGACTGTAGAGGTCTTGCCTTCCTTCGCCCCAGGGGTCATGATTTTGCTCTCGGGAACACCCAGGCATCTTTCCGCTCAGCAATTCTCTGCTGTCACCAAAGCCCTGGGTGGGAGTGAATCTCCTGCTTGGGGCTGCTGAGGCTCAGCCTCCTCAGGACTGAAATGCCAGTACCTAGCTGGAGGTGCTTTACTCAGTTTTGGCTCTCTGAGTGAAATGCAGTGGATGGCAGCATGCAAGTGATCAGAACACAGGATCTGACAGTCCCTCCTGGACTTGCATTCTGGAATCAACAAAATTATGGACAAACATTTGCAAGTAGATCCATGACACTTCTGGGTTTTAAGCTGCTTGCTGCCTTCCTGGGTTAGAATGATTTTGACAAAAAGCATCCGTATAATTTTGATTTGGTTAAGCCCATGGCCAGGCTTTATGAGATACTTGACAATCTATGGGACAGTTTTTAGAAGCTTTTTGTCATGTATTTGAATTGTCTTCCAACTAAAGAGATGATCAGCTTTGGGCTTAGTCAGTACCGGGAGGCAGGTTTTAAGGACTGTCTCTCTTTCAGCAGGAGTTGTGGGACTCAGCGGGGCCACTCCAGGTCTGCAGCCGCCCCGGGGTGCTGCCGGATGGTGCCATGAGCTGCAGCCAGGCAAGCGAGCACGGTGCAGAGCAATCTGCATTCCCCCCAGATCTGTTTGTCCTCCTGGCCTTCCAAGGCAGCCTGCACACAGCAACCCCTGCCTCCTCCAACTGTACTACGAGAAGAGGCATGTGCTTTTAAAAGGCTAAAAAAAGGTGGAATATATTATCTGTTCACAAAGTCAGTGTAAATATTAAAGAGCCCGTGAGGGGAAATGTCTCTGATGATGTCTTTTCAAGGAGCGTGAAAGAAAAATTCATCCAAAGGCTCTATGGAGGGGCATGGCCGAAAGGCAAGCATTGCTTTGAATTTGTACAAAGCCACAGGTCAGCAGTCTTTCTGGGATTGCAATGGGAAGCAGCTGCCCACCTCTCCTCAGAGTCAGCTGAAAGGTCATTTCAGCAAATCCACAATTTAAAGAAAAGAAAGTGAATCCCAGAGAGAGCCATTTGAAAATGAAAGGCATCAAATGTGAAGATAGCTGTGGTACGTCTGGGTGGAGAAGACCTGGAGAGCTCTGGCTTAGAGATCGAGTGTCTGTGCAGTGGAGGGGGAGGACGGGTACCCTGGGTGCTTTGAGGGTGCAGCAGCAAGCGCCTGCCCTGCGGGGGTGGAAGGGGAGCCTCCATCGATCGCCCTGCCCGCGGGGCACGGAGCAGCTGGGACCCTGGGAGAACCTCTGCCCTGCCCACCACTGCCCTCGGGCTGGGGAGCCTGGTCTCTGCTGCCATGGGCCTGGGTCACAGCCCGTTGGAAAGAGGTGTCTCTGGAGAGGCTGAGAACTGGGAGATATGGGTGGGTTCGGGGGACTCGTCTCCTGTGCTCCAGAGCTTTACCAGGGAAGGAGGACAGCAGATCTTTAAAAACACTAAGGAGACACTTTGATTGATAAAGGCAAGCAAAACAGACCATGGTGTTATGTAATGCAGCTCTGTTGAAACAGTGCCGGAAAGTTGCCTTGTGCCAATAAATCAGGCGGCGGCCACGGAGGAGCAGATGTGAATCACACCTTGCTTCATATGCCCTGCAGTGTTTTCACTTATTGTTCCAGTTTTAAAGATTAATGGCACTCAGAGATGAGTATTATCTACGCTTCCATTTCAGACTCGTTATCAGAAGGGCTTTTTTCAGCATAATTAGCATGGATTAAATTCTCCAAGTGGCTCGGCAAACTTGCTGCTGTACCTTGGCTGCCGAGGACACCTGGGACACCCCACTGCTGTCACTGGGCACACTGCACCCTGAGCCCACAGCCCTGACCCAGCACCGAGAGGAAAGCCGGGGCTGGGGGCACCCCCCCAACTGCACCCACAGACCCAAAGCCAGGCAGCCGTGGGGTGCGTGGGGTCCATGCCTGCCTACGCGCAGCCCCCAGCCCCAGGGATCCAGCACTGGGCAGGCTCCAGCAGGGGAGCTGCCTGTGCCAGAGCAGGTGTGGGCACAGCTGGGACATCCCTGCGGGCCCCGGGCGATGAGAGCTGGGGGCACATCTTGCCTCCGATCTGAACAAGGTTTGTAGCCTTTAGACGTGGAGAGAGAAAGGTCACTGCCATCTCCCCTGTCAAGCAAAGCTGCAGTTGCTGCAACCCAGAAACACCTGGGCTGCCAGGAGCCCCCCGACTCTGACAGAGCACAGAGCTGCAAGGGGCTGAGGACCTCTCTGTTTTTAAACAGGAGGGGAAAAGGTTCTGGCTGTGGTGGGTGGAGCAGGGGCAGGTGTTGGTGTTTACCCAGTCTTTACTCAGCCAAGGCAGCAGAGTGGTGAAGCCCGCTGTGGCTGCTGGGCTGCAGCTGAAGAGTTTTCTGCTTCAGGCTGCTGAGCCTAGTCTGGGCACTGACGCCTGGGAGCTCAACAGAGAAGTGAGCAGGGAGCATTTGGTGCCTGAGGGGGTAACAGAGGCAGGTTCCTCATCTCGGGAGCCTGGTCTGGCTGTGGGGCAGGTGGCAGAGGACAGAGGTGGGGTGGGAGGGCTGGAGGGGGGTGGTGGCTGGCGAAGGGAAGCCCCTGCTGGCACTTTCCACCCAGGTTCTCTGGGGCTCCCTGTGCGTGGCTGGGGTTGGTGTGTGCTGTGTCTCGCAGGAGGGTTCGAGGCGTGCAGGGGCGTGGGTTGGGGTGGGCTGTGTCTGCACGTGGTGGGGGGAGCAGCTGGGCTCAGGTGCTTGTGTGGGGCTGCCACTGGGCTGGAGAAGCCCAGGGAGCACATTGCTAAGCTCCCTGCTATAGACAATCAAGCCCTGATCGTTTCTATCATGAAGATAAACTGGCCATTGTTGCCAAAAATAAATGTTAGTGTTCCAAATCCACACTTCAATAGCACCAGCTCATTAGAGATGCATATCATTTGGCTCCAGTCCCACACCTTCCAGCTCGTTATAAATATGCAGTTGCTGCTGGCTCTACCCCAATCATCTCTGCAATCAGAGCTTTTAATTAGGTTAATTAAATTGTATCAAACCTCGCAGGGACGCAGTTCACTGATGCTGATGAGGCAGCCAAAACAGACCTTAACTCTAGCTCTAATGAAGGCCCTGCTGCCTGCTTCAGCTAATGACAATGCATAATAAATTAGAGCTTCCCTAGAAAGGTGCATCAGGGCTTGTGCTTCAGTAAATGATGATCTGTATGCACTAACTTACTGTTTCTTTAGGTCTGCCAAGCTAGGAACATCCCGGGAATATGTTCTTGCTAAATGATGGCCTCCTACCTGCTCAAAGCACTGCTGCTCACCTTGGTTTTCTCAAGGCACTGAAGGCTTCAGGTATATAACTGTAGAGACAGCAAAGCAAATATTTTCTGCTTTCACCTTACACAGCACGTGGTCTGCTCTGATGCCTGGCCTCTCCCAACAGAGGCAGCAGCAGGTATTTATTTATTTGAAACCCTCTGTAATGGAATTTGGGCAGAAACCTTCTCTTTGTTCCTGTGTAACATCATCTAGGTGTTCCTGCTCTGGCAGAGTGATTGGACTAGGTGATCTTCTGAGGTCCCTTCCAATCCCTAGCATACTGTGAAACGGGGAGGGCTGCGTCCAAGAGTGTGGCAGCGGGAATGGGGACGATATGCAGTGCCCCTGTGCTGCTCCCAGTTGGGTGGGGAAAGGTCTGGGTGGCCAAGAAGCCTGTGGAAAAGAGAGGTTTAGGGCAGCCCTGTTGAGCTGCAATTAGTCATTCCTGATTTACATCCTGCTCTTTCAGCTCCCTGCTGTGAAGCTGCTCAGGCTTGAGTGGAGGAGCTCCACCACCCCTTTCTCCTTGGTGCCCTTGGGCAAGTCACCTTAGCTGAACCTGGCTGTAAGGAGGCAGGGTCTCGGTGATGTGCTCGGAGCCAGGGCAGCCGGTCCTGCCACTGGAGATGCCTTTGGTCCTGGTCCTGCCACTGGAGATGCTTTTGGTCCTGCGCTCAGACCCCCGTTCTGCTGGTGGCCTGGGCAGGAGCACCTGGCCAGTGAGTGGGAGCTGTGGGGTCCTGCTGTCCGATGGCTGGGCGCACGGTGAGTGGACTCGTACCGTGTGGTAAGGCACCGACGGGCATGGGTGGTGGGCTGTGTGGAGTCAAAGCCTCCCTTTCTGCTGAAAGAAAACAGTGAGGAGGGCTCTAGGGTCTCCCATGCCCCCCGGCTGCCGCAGCGCCCCGTTGCTGGTGCAGACCTGACGGTGCACCCGGCACGTCGACTTCTCTTGCTGCGCCCGAGAGATGGGATGAGAGACCCCTTGTGCTGGTCTCAAGCCCGGTTCAGGCTTGGAAAATGGGGCCTACAAGAAACCCCTCATGAAGCTCAAGGGGTGGTGATGGCTCTCCTGCTAGTAACATATTGTTGCAGTTGCCTAGAGATAATCCTGCAAGCATTTTAATGTAGCCTGCTATTAACTTTTATAGACAGTCATTATCAATTGAGTTCTTCAGCATGAACAAGGAATTACATGAAATTATTATACGACACAATATTATTCTGAGTCACCTGAAACCTGAGCTGTGAATCTGTGGGGTATTTTGATATCTGTATCTTGCAAGCTTCAGGGAATCTCCTTGCTAAAAAACCTGTTGGTTCAGCCTTTGATACTATAATTATCACAAGCAGAAAATAGCTGTGGGCTGTTTCTCTCTGTCCTTCCCCATGAGGACCCAGCTAGAGGATGGCAGATCCCACCAATGTCTCACTTTAAATCTCATACTGCGGTCGAGTGGGCCAGGTGTTGTGTTCAGTTATAAGGTATTGACTCTTCCCAGACCCGTGCACAAACGTTTCAAGTGCTTTAGGATAAGGAAAATAAGCTGAGGGCTTGGGGAGTCAAACCAGGAGCAAGGTCTGACCGAAGAGAAGGGTTTGGCGCTTTGTGATATGCCCCTGAAGTCATTCTGTGATTGCACCCACAAATTTTGTGGTTTGCTTTTTTTTTTTTAAAAAAAGGCATGGATTAGCATTAACAAGGAATTATGTGAGTGCACACAGCTGCTATATGGATCAGCAGCCAACTTCCCTACTAAAGGTTAATTGTGAAGCTGAGGGGAGAGTCCAGTGCTCTCCATAAAACCCTCCTTGTCTGTTTACTGCCTCAAATCTTCAATTGTTGTGGAGTGTGATGTTGGATGTGGGAACCTGTTTTCAGATACTGGACAGGAGCTTTCTTTCAAGACATTAAATGGGACTGGGTATCTTCCTGAGACATGACCAAACTGAACCTGGGCACCCTTTTTACCTGCCACACTTTCAAAAATGCACAGGCTTGTCTGCCCAGGAAAATGAAACCAGATTCCCTCTCCCAGCAGACAGCCCATTTCCCATTCATCTGCACTGCGGAGAGCCAAAAGGCAGCATTTAACCTCTGATGGCTTTTTCAGCATCAACTGCTTGAATGTTTCTCTGGACACCGAGCCACAGTAATACTGGGAAAAGCAGTGATGGATGTTGGTCGAAGATCTTTGGTTTTGCTCTTTGGGACCAGTGCTTTTGCTGGTAGCCATTCGAGCTCTGAGGGCAGTAGGGGTGAGTCAACCCTGTCTAAGGTGGAAGTTCAGTGATCAGCACCCACAGAACCCTTGAACGTTGCGGGCGGGAGTTAGTGAAACGTGTTTGTGCACGAGAGCTGGCACCTCCTCGCACTCTGTTGTGGCCACAAGATGATAAGCTGCTCCACAGCCAGCTGGATTTGTGCCTCGGCTTCTGTGGTCAGCAAGAAGTCTGTCTGATGTAACAGTGCTCTGGTTTCCCCTTTAAGACCCTCACAGTTTCTCAGGGAAAAGTAACTCAGAACAGGTGCCGGTTTTGCTCCTCACATCCTGAGCAGCGATCACGAAACAGTCGTGTCGTCACTGAGAGCCTGCGGTTTCTGAGTGCCAGCGTGAGGATGAGAGCTACTGCCAGCAGAAGCAGCGGTGTGTGGCATTTGACCTATAATTTTCCATGGTGAGAGCACTGACTGCTCAAAACCTTGCAGCTACCTGCTGCATCCCATAATACCTTGCTCCTTTGCTGGGAAGAGATGTCTCTTCCAGGGATCAGGTCATTTGCGCCTGTTGGCAACACTCGATCCACCGATGGGATCGGGGCGCACCAGGCACTTCAAGCATCGGGGCTAATTAGCTCTTCTCGTTCAGGTCGTTCCTTTCCAGCTCCCGCCAGGCAGCAGCTCCTGGAGGGTCTTACCCGCGGAATCGCCGCCGCTGTTCCTTTCCCATCCTTTCCAGTGACTCTCTCTCGACGCAGGTAAAATTAACAGGGGTAATGATCAGATGTTTGTCTATTTAAATACCTGTCGAAAAGAGATTTCCCATCGAAGACACGCCAGTGTCAGGAGGACCTGGATGTGTTTTTAACACGACTAAAAGCGCGAGGGGCAGCCCCGCTTCCCCTCCCGGTGCTCCCGGCTCCCCCTCGGCCGCGGGGCGCTGCTGCCCCCTGCCGACCCCGGCACCGCGCGAGTCGCCGCCGCCTGACTTCCAGGGGAAAAACCTGTCAGCTTCTCGTCTTAATCCTCCCACGGGAGAAGATTCACCCCGCGCTTGTTGACAGCTTGGGAATCTTTGCGATGGCAGAAGCGACGTCTGGAGCTGCGCCCGAGTACGTGGAAAAGTCGCGTTTCATCTTCAGAGAAGGTAAGAAAACTCCCAAAGTGAGAAGAGCTTGAGAAAAGCATATATATATTTTTATTTTCTTTTCCATCTTGCATGGGCATGCGCTGCTTATTGGCAGACATAGTGCGAGTGAGAGTGATAAGAAAAGGAATGTTTACGCCCAGGCTCTCTCAACTTGCCTGAACTGCTCCAGGACACCCAAGTATCTGTCTTCATTGTTCTTGGCTGAAACCCCCTTCCAACTCTCAACACCACAAGAAGCACAATCTAAACAAAGAGGACAAACTTTTGTCCCACGGCTGCCTTCTGCACTGTCTCTCCCTATAGGTGTTTCGGTATTGCCCCTGTTCAGACTTGGTAGGCAGCACTGGAAATTCGGTGCAGCACGGACACTACCCCAATGTATGGCAGAAGAAAGAATAAGAACAAACAGCTCCTCAGCTATTGAAATGATTCATAAAGGTCAAGTTTATCTTCCTTTCTGTAGAGTGGAAGAAACAATTCCCCGCTGCTAGCACCATCCCAGAATAGTCTGCCTAATACAGTGCTCGAATTTAGCAATGCCTTTCACCTCCTATGTTTTAAATACTTTGTGCAGATAAAGCAGAATGGGAAAATTAAAGAGGGATTTGGGGGGGAGGGGAAGGGGAGTTGTGATTGGCAAGATAATAATTCAATTTTAACCTGCTGGGAAAAGATAGCTAAAGGAGCTGACCTGCCACCTTGTGTGGTTTGGACAAGTCATGGTCACAGCCCCAGCACGCTCCTGCCCACGTGCTGTGAGCAGCTCAGCTCCAGCCTCTTAATTTTGACCTTGGCTTTTCAAGGATTGTTTATGATGCGTATTACTAGGACAAACTGGCACCTCTTGTGGCTTCCCACTGTAAATACCAAGAGAACAAACTCTGATTTATTAATCAATTAATTAGATACAATATATTTATGGCCACCGCAGGCCCACAGTAATTTGTTGTAACAAAGTGCTAGGCTGCAGTGAAAAACAGATACCATCTATCAGTCCTCCTGCATAGGGAGAATCCTCTTTCTTTCCAAGCAAAGATGGTAACAATTACTGAATGGAATGGTTAACGTTTCCGCTGAAATTTGAATTTGTAGATAGCTGGAGCATTTGTTGTCTCTTTCTTCACTTTTACTTTATGAGTTTTGTCCTGAAAAAAAAAAAGAAAAAAAAATGCTGGCATGTAAGAAGGAAAAAAACTCCACCCTCACAGAAAGAACAAAGTCCCTGTCTGGGACTAACAAGCCATTAGTGGAAAAGGGCCACTTTCCGCTGTTTCAGTGGGAATTCTATTTCTGTCTGCTCTTTCTCCCTTTAGGCTGCCAGGCACAACCTGTTTTGTTCACAGGCACCAGTGGATGGCGAGTCCCATTGACACAAACAATTTTTTGGTCACTGGGATTTTTTCAGATCTCCTCGTAAACTGTGAGTTACAGTTTCCTGCCTCTGCTACTTTTAAGTATTAATTTAGTACTCGACAGGCGGCAACAGCACATTAGCAAAGACTTGTGTGCACCACTTCAGAGCTGAGTCTTTGTCCTTGCTGGCATGGCAAGAGCCGGACTAGCAGCTATGATTTACTAGCTATGGCACAACAGAAATTCTTCATCTCCTTATTTTTTCCATACTGAAAGAGGATTATTTATTTTTAGGAGTTATCTGGAAGTGGTGCACATACAAAACTAGACCTAATGATGTTAACAAAACGGATTCAAAGAGCCAGAACTAAATCCCTCACCAGAAGATCTTTACGTGTCTGGATTTTCTGTGCAACAACAAACATGGCCTTTTCTCTTTCAATGCGCTGCTTCAGGAGGTCATACTGATTCTTCCTTTGCTGGGCTAATTTCTGGAGAAAAAAAAAGAAGCGTTTTTAAGACAGAGTGAGGAACAAAATACTATGGTCTATAACTGACCTATTCTGAGGCACTCGGACCTCACAAACAACTGCTGTGGCTAGATTCAATGCTGTGGCTAGATTCCTGTTTCAGCATCTTGATTCTCATACTAGAGATTTTCTAGTTAAGACTTTATTTTTCGTGCTTGTTTTAATCTCCTAGATCCAAACGTTAAACCCCAAACCTTGTCTCATATAGTTTAGATGGCTGTGGAACCTTGTTCAGCAAGTGCCTGAAATTTATTTTTCTAAATCCTCTGAATCTCAATACTGAGTGCAAGACAACATTTAACTCCCTAATGAAAAGCCAATTTATCCAGAGGGGTGAAAAAAAAACCCACAAAAAACCTAGAGACCAGTTCCTGAAGTGCTTAGAAATTGCAGAGGCCTCCCAAAATGCAACTTGTTTGGTCATGTTTACCTACTAAGAGCTGATGGCTTTCCCAGCACAAAAATGGTATTACTGCAGGTGTGATTTAAGTAATTAAATTAAGGAGAACAGATCCCAACATGCTTAAAATATGACTCAGATATTTAAAGGAGAAAACTTGTCAGTCTACAACTTGTCCAACTGCTTTACTGACAAGTCAAAATGAGAAACCTGCCAAGGAGGAAGGGACCACAGGGTGTTATCTGACATTTGACTCAGAAAACAACATGCTACAAATTTACCAATCGGCAGTTTTAGACAACTTTATTTGTACCTTACACATAACTCTAAGCTTATAGGACTGCCCAATGTATCCAAACTAATTAAACAGTATTTACAGCATTAAAGCCAAGTGTAGCTACTTCCAGGACAGAAGTACTACGATAGTAAAACATCAGAATCAAAGTTGGGTGCGTAAGCATTTCATCCTGAAGGATCACGAAACGCCTTAAATTAGGAAAGCCAGGAAACGAGACTATCGCCTAAATGTCTTTAAGAAGTAAAGGTGGGCAGACAAGCCCTGAATCTCACGGCAATTTGGGGTCAGAACCTAACTGAAAAATACCATGAGACGAGAAACCCAAGGACAGACACATCTGTGCTGGAATGGATCCTCTTTAGTGCTTGTTATCCAAAAGGTGTAAAACACGAAGGAAACTGCAGTACCACAGAGGCAGCACAAGGTACCTTTAAGTGGGCAGGATCAGTAGCTCCTTTCAGCGTCTCTTTCTGCAACGTGGCGATGGTCGGTCGGTTGTACACCCTGTCCACGAGCTCTGGAACAGTATCCAGGTGAGCTGCAATGTCAAACTCCTGAACTACAAATAAAAAGAAATTTAGTAATAAACTCACGTGGACTTCTTGGAATAATGCTCAGCAAACCTTTCTGACACACAGGTTAAGCATGGGCAGCGACGGCAGCCTCAGCAGCATAGCTCCTGCAGACTGGCATCTTATCTAGGCATCAAAAGACATTTCTAGAGCACCTGAATTATTATTCCTGGGGAAAAAAAAAAAATCTTGGTTTTCTTTATAACAGCATAAAGCAAGCACCATACTATTTTAAACAGCCGAGAGTAAAACACCACAGAAGAAGCTTTCTGATCAAACGTCTATAAATCTTACCTTCCCTTCTGGTGTCAAAGAAGAAGAGGTGCTGGCCTGGTCCCTTTCCCTCGGCACCCAGAAGGTGGAGCTCAGACTTCAGCCGCTCGATTTTCTGCAGGAAAGAGAAGCTCAGCGGTTCTGCCAAGGCAAAGGGTCTCTCCCCGAAATGCATTCTGTTAGTTCCTCAACAAAACATCTGAACTCCTCCTTCCTTTTTAATCTTTGAAGATACATCTCGTTTATGTTTATGTCTTCGTAACCTTTCCTCATAATTTCCCATACTACCCATCCAAAAAGGTACAAATCAATTTTCAAAACAGGAAGTTATCTGTCTGGCAGACAAAGTAGGTGTGATTACCATGAAATCACTAGCAATAAAACGTTTTCAGAAGTGGGTCATGTTTCTGTTGATTACCTGCCTACCCTATTCAAACAACCCACTTCAGTAACAATAACCCTCAATTCTTTATAAATATGAGAGGCAAGAGTACATGCTCTACAATTACTTGAAAGGACGTTGTAGAGAGGTTGGTGCTGGTCTCTTCTCACAGGTCATTAGGGACAGAACCAGGGGGAATGGGTTCAAGTTGCAACAGGGCCAGGTTAGACTGGACATTAGGAAGAAATTCTTCATGGAAAGAGTGGTCAGACACTGGAACAGACTGCCTAGGGAGGGGGTTGAGTCACCACCCCTGGATGTGTTTAAGTGTCGCTGAGATGCGGTGTTGGGTGATATGGTTTAGGGGTGAACCTGTAGTGTAGGGTTAGTGGTTGGACTCGATGATCCCAAGGGTCTTTTCCAGCCTGAACTGTTCTATGATTCTATGCTTGATGTCTCACATTTACATAAGAAATTGCTGTGGTTTATAACAATGCATAGTACAGTTTCTATTATTCAGTATACCTGTAGGTTCTATATACTGCGCTCCTCTGACATTTCCATCACTTCCAGTACTACACAAATCAGATTTCACTAAACAAAACCAAGACAGCCAAAACCAACAATCAAAAGAACAATTCTGAGCAAACTGGAAAATGCTAAAGTGAAACGTTACCTTGGCTTCTGCCACTCTTTTCATTTCCACGTATTTAATATCCTGTGTCCTCATCAACTTCACCTGTTCGGGGGTCACTTCATCCTTAGGCTGCTTTATGACATGAACCCCGTCCTAAAACCAGAGGGCACACAGCACTTACAGACACGGCACAGCTACAGGGTACTATGGAGCCTATTAATAAAAGCAAAAGAACATTTCGCCCTTTGCCCCTCATTCTCTTCAAAGCCTTGGACAGGCAGCAATCTAAGTTTACTATTTGGTAACTCACACTAAACCCCTGCTTGAAGGCAACTTCGATTCTCACCTGGACCTCTGCACGTATCATTTTAAAGTAGAACTCATCAGGATTCTTGTCCAGAGCTTTCTTTTGAAGTGCTCTGAGGGCATTCTGTTTCTTGTGATAGTCACTGGAGGGGGAGAAAAACCAAAACCAAACAGGAGAAGTTGCTCAGCACTGTCTGCACATTCACAGTCCCCGGTGAGAGGCCCAGTGGCTCAGAGCTCTGACAGAGCAGACAGGGCTTCACGTGCAGAGCTGGACTGCAATAAGTGACTTTGGCTTTGCGGTTTATTCCTTGGCAAAGCTGGAGCGGATCAGAGCCCAACGAGCAGTGTCAGAGGAGCAACAGCAACACTTGCGCCCCCCGCAGCACTCACGGGGCTGCTCTGAGCCCCGGGCCTCCCGCGGGACCAGCCGCTGCAGACAGAGGTGATGCCCAGGGGCTCTGTGTCAGTCCCAGCAATAGCGATTTGGCAAGGCTCCACGCTCCCGTCCCCGCTCCCGGGGATGTTTAAGGCCTGTGCCCAGTGCCACCGCCCCCGGCGGGTCCTGGCGCGATCTCTGCAAAGCGACGCTGCGGTGTAGGAACCGCCCTGGCCCGGTGAGACCCCAGCGTGCCGCCGGGACCGCCCCCCCCACCGCTTCCGCGGCCGGGACCGCCCGCCCGCCGCCCGGTGCCCGGCCCGGAGCGCCCCGGGCCGCCCCGACTCACCGCGCGCGGAGCCGGTAGTCCTTCTTCTTCTCCAGCAAGCCCAGCTTCTGCCGGGAGGCGGGCTACGAGCAAAGACACCACAGCATGGGGGACCGCCGCCACCGGCCACCCGCGGCGCAGCGCGGCCCGGCCCGGCCCTGCGCACTGACCTGTGCCCGCTCGCGGTGCGGGCGCTGCCCCGACTTGGCGGCCTTCCTGAAGGCGGACGACATGGCGGCTCACCGCGACCCCGCTCCCGGTCCCGATCAGGGTCCCAATCTCGACCCCGGTCCCGATCAGGGTCCCGATCCCGACCCGGGTCCCGGCCCCGGTGCCGCCGCCGCCGCGCTGCCGGACGCTGCGCACGCGCCGGAAGGGGTGGGGCCTCGGGGTCGGAGGTCGCGCGCGAGGCTCGCCGGGCGCCGGCGCCGTCTCCATGGCGACGGGGGGGTCCCGCTGCGCCGCGGTGGGGGCGGCCCTGCTGGTGCGCGGCCCCGAGAGCCTGGCCCGGCGCTGCCCGCCGCTGCTCGGCGGCCGAGCCCGCTCGGGAGGCTCGGTGCCGCCGGCCGTGCTCAGGCGGGAGGGACGCCGGTCCGAGAGAGGGTCCCGCGGCCGTCGGGACTCTCGCTCGCCCCGGTCGAGCCCCGTCCGCGCCCTCCACGTCCGCGCCGGCCGGGCCCTGAGCCTCGGTGTCCGGTGCGACTCCGCGCCCTCGAGCGCCGCGCGTGCCGGCCGTGGGGCTGCGCGTCGGGGAGCGGCGCTGCCGGGAGGGCGAGCGCTCCGCGGCGCCGCCCGGTGCCCGGCGCCTGGAGCCGCAAGGGGACTTTGCTACGGGGCGGGAGCTGCCCCCGCCGCCCGCCCGAGACAGCCGAGCCCGCGGGCTGCCCCGGAACCGCCGGAGGCCCCGCGCCTCGCCCGGCCGAGCCGCGGGAAGCGGCGGGCGGGAGCTGGGGAGCGGACGGAGGGGCTAGCTGCCCGCGGAGGGGCCCCCCCGCCGCTCCCCGCGGGGCTCGGGACGCCCGGCCTGGTGGCACCACCCCGCTCACACCGGCGGCGGCGGCGCGACCCCCCCCCCCCGGCTGTGAAAGCGGGCGGCTCCGCGGGGCGGGCTCGGTCCCCGCCCCCGCCCCGCCCCGCCCCGTCCCGTCCTGTCCTGTCCCGTGCCGCGCCGCGCGGAGGGCGGCGAGCAGAGCGGCGGCGAGGCTGCCCAGCGCCGGGCCAGCAGCGAGCGGGGCGCGGCCCCGGGACACCAGACCAGGTGGGTCGGGACTGGGGGGCCGTGGGAGCGGGTCGGGAGCCGCGGCGCGGCGGGGGGCGGACGAGGCATCCCGAGTTGCGGTGCGGCTGCCCGGGGAGCTCCGCTCGGCGCGGGGTGGGCGGCGCAGCGTGCACCGTGCTCGGGAAGAAATCCGCGTCTCCCTCCCAGCCTGGGAAGCTGCAGCGCTCGAGCTGTGTTTTATTAAAAAAAAACTCTGAAACTTTACTCGCCCCGTCATCTCGGGGGTAAACTTAAACCAAATGCTCAAATTTTCAGCACGCCCTGAGCGGTTGCTGTTTCCAGAGAATCCCGGGCTAGGCGTGGGGAAAGGCTACTCAGAGCATCGCTTTTTTTTTCTTTTTTTGTGTTTGTGTTGAACAAAGACTCAAAAGTCACAGTTTGAATCTTGCTATTAAAAACAAGTCAGCGTATTTTCAATTTTTTTTTAATTGAACACAGTTTTGTTTCAGATTGTTATTTTTTACAGGTAACTTTTTCGGTTTCCAGTTTTGTCTGTATTTTGTGGTTGTATTAATTCCTTTGACTCTTTAATGAGAATCCATGGAAACGCTGGATACACTTCATAGCTTGGGTGAAGCACTGACTCAACGCTCTAATGGGTGGCATATGATGGTTACTTATCTTCCTAGTGTAGGCTTTGGTACTGAGCTCTCTACGCTTAGATTTGCACTGAATACACTCACTGTTTCCCCGTTTCGAAAATTATAAATCTTTCCAAAGTGGAAAACCTCTTGCAGAAGCAGGGAAGGCAGCGTCGGGCCCCTCAGAGGCACAGTGGGCACCGGGTGCTGCGGGTGGCACAGGGCAACACCCAACTGTGAGGGAGGAGCACGGGGAGGCTTCTTACTTTCTGACTCCTCGACCAAGCATCGAAATCTGTGGTTCTCCTAGCTGCTGTTAAGGTGTGATTGTCAAACATTCATTTCTTGTTAATTTTCAAGAACCGTTTTCGTGGATGTTTCCTGAGGAGTCTCTCTTATTTAAATATCTGTCTATTGCCGTGAGTAACACAGATGTGTGGAAGCTGCCTCATTTCCCTAATTTGCTTTGTCAAGATGTGGTTTAACTTCCCCATGGGCAGGAAAGGGGAAGTCTGACATTTCTCCTGTCTTATTTTTGTGCCCTTTTCTTTTCCTAGAATGGAGACCGTATGGTTGTCTTGCTTCTCTTGTTGGCTACTTCCTTAGAGACACAGTTGGGTTTAATTCTTACCCAGCTAGATCTGTAATTTTGTATGCTTTTGAGACTGGTGGCGTAGCAGAGAGGACAAAAATATAGACAATATAGTTCGTTGTGGGCACTAATTATAGTGGATACTTTACAGCAAAAAAAGTGTATTTTGAAATAAGAACTCCTTAAACCTGTACATGGGGACACACTGAAGGCAGGGCAGTGTCTGGAAATATGCAGAATTCCCCTACTGGCCTACTGGGGTTCATATTGGTGGAATTTTCACCGTTCTTAGCTTGCATGAGGTCATGCTTGAAGAACCCTAGTGGCAGCAGTAGCCTCAGGAGAGAGAGCTGAGTGTAGACTTCACCTTCCATGTCAGAAAGTTTCCGTAGACAGAAAAAGTGTTTGTGGAAAAGTGGGAACTACCTGGCTGGCTGAATAAAAGCTAAACTTGTTAACTGGATGAACAGCTTTGTAATTTCTTGTAATTGCTCAAGTAAGGAAAGCATTTTTCCTGTGGTGTTGAGCATTCAGCGTCCCTGGTCGCCGTTCATTGTTGTCAGACTGCCCGTGCCCCCATGGAGCGCCTGGCTTGGTCTGGCAGGAGGGTGACTCGAGTGACATTTGCAGTTCGACTCCAGAGTGCAAGCTGCTACACCTTCCTTAGGGGGCTTTGACAATTTCTGCTGAAAAGAGGTGCAATTTCAATGGCCGAACTGGGAAAATTTGGATAGAACTTGACAATGTTTTGCCTGGAAGTCTGCAAGCAGAGGGGTTCGGCTGCACGTGCTTTGTTGGTTTCAGTGGTGCTTGGGTCCTCCATGACAGCTGTGACTGCTCGCTGCGGAGCTGCTGCAGCCTTCTCTGTTCGGCAGTCACTTGGCAGAGAGGAGGGCACATCTCCCACGAGGGCTGATCTGCAGTTGCTAGACTTTGTCCATGCAGAAGTGGTGAGTCCGTAACTACAGCTGGAAAGAAAAATGCTCCGTTCTGTGGAGATGTAGTTGCTGAGAAAAGTCCTTGGTCTTTGTTTCTTCTCTTCCTTCCGTTTTGCGCTGGTTTTGCCAGGTGTAAAATACAATTGTCAGCAGTTTACAGGGAGGGGGAGTGTCAGTTTTCCTGTTGAAGAAAATATCAAGGGTCTGATTGTGAAAGGAAAGGGGAAATTGAAGAATGCCGCATGGCTTCACCTTCCTGTATTTCATCCTAGCAGAACTGCCTCTGCTGAGTGACTTGCTGTGTGTCTGTTGATATTTGCTAAATGGAGAACAGTTTTAACAAATTATTCTGCCCTTTCTCAACAGGAGCCCCCTGGGAGGATAATGTTACTCTGTGAGACGGGTCCGTTAGGGCTAAGTTATTAGTTAATAATCAGAAATGTCTTAACACAGAATCGAAATACCGATGGAATAAAAATCCTGAAATTCATGTTCTTGTTCTTGGTGCGATTTCACTTTGGCTTTATTTGGCCTGTGGGTAATCCAACTGTTAATGTTAACTTATATCAGCCTGCTGCCCAGTGCCAGTTCCGTTCAGGAGTATAAATTACCTTCCAGCACCAACCTGGTGGCTGATGCCAAGGACATGATCTTAACTGCTTCCTAACTTAGTTTTGAGCATCTGGGCTGTAAGCTGGAGGAATGAACTGTATCCAACCTGGAGCTGTTCACGGCCTCCAGTGCCATAAATCCAGCGCGTGGAGAAGTCGGTGCAGGTGATGGGACAGCTGGAGCGGTTTTCTCTACACGTGAGGGGGAAAGGGACCTCTGAATAGCTCAAGGAAACACTCAGTGTTGCTGGAACGGCTGCAGACCTGCTTCCCTAGTGCTTCCTTCAGCACATGTTGCACTTGACCCTGCCAGCGCTGGATGCCAACAGGAGTCAAGTCATTGTCCCCAGTGGCAGATTAAACTGCTTGGCCAATGTTGAGAGTCCAAGATTTTCCTCTCTCACCCTGTTTCAATGACTGCTTGGATGTGCAGCCAAAGTAAACACGAGCTAATAAAAAATGTAGAGATAGCAGATACAGACTAGCTGTTGTGGACTAACCAGGCGTGCTGTAGCACAAAAACGTGCGAGTGTGGCTTGCGCCTTCTCTGCTTTAGTTTTAAAGCTCAGTTACCTGAAAAAGAGGTGGCACAGATCAAGTATAACTTCCTTTCCATTGCAATAGGGGCACTGCGTCTATGTGTATAATTTGAATAAGAAAGGGATCTCTTAGGCTGCTGAGATCTCCTGCGCAAACTCAGGCTACCACTTCCTCGCCTGAGAGCTGGAAGTGCTGTGGCAGTCCATGCAGCTTCAGAATACTCTCCTGGATTTCCCCACAGTCCATTTCCTTCTTGGCAATAAATGCGTTTTCAGTTGACTCTTTTTCATTTACTCAGTACACAGCTTGTATCTCATTGCTGGGAGATACCATTGAGATCAGTAGCCTGTGGAGGGTTGTAAAAAGGCAAAATATCTACGTGGCTATCAGGAGTGCCCAAACTTACGTTAAAGGAAAGAATGAGATTCGGAGAGGATCAAAAATCTGTGTGCAAAGGCCGCGTGGGGCGATGCACTGCTGTTGAGTACTGTGTTCTCTTGTGGAAGGTGCTGAAGAGAATAGCTGGAGAGGTGCTGTAATTGTGGGGATATACAGCTGGTTTAAGTGCTTGTGCGCTGCTTGTGCGTAATTGCTGTGTGTCTGAAGATGGCTGACCCGCCGAGGTCCTGTGGCAGTGGCTTTCTTTGCTTTCCCCGTCCCTAGGCCTGGGCTGGCATGCCTCTGGCTTCGCAGGGACAGCGTGCTCTTGCACCCGTCCTCCAGCCTCCTCTACAGTGGAGTGGCAAGCGGTGATCAAAAGGTAATAGAGAAACTGAGGGCTGAGAGGGTGATATGATATTGAAGGATTAAAGGCTGCTGGGCAATAATTACCATAAACGATGCAGACAAGTCCAGATCTAGGAACAGTTTTTGCTCTTTCATCCCAAGCCAGTCATGGCTCGTGCTGACAGCACACCTGGAAATGAGGTAACTGAATACTCTGCCCACATTGTTCAGATTTGCTGGGGCTTGGGCACAAACGTAGCGTGTGTTTTCTCTGCTCCTGGGCAACCTTTGTTCTCCTGCAGCCAGGAAGTCTTACGGTTGAAATGAGACAAGACAGGGTGCGTCTCTTCCTTTCTCGGGAAAGACGCTCCAAAGCCACGCGTGGTGTGACTTTCCTCAGAAATACCCTTTCCAGATGCAGAGATCTTGCTGCTATTGAAGTGTGAGGCAGAAACACTTCCAGTGCTGCCTGAACATGTTATTTAGGTCAATTACAAGGAAGATGGCAACATGAATCAGAAAAGGAGCTGGAAGAGGAGGGAAGTCATTAGACGGTGCCTTCACATCCACAGCAAATGCGGGATTTTTCTCTGCCAGCACAGAAGTGCAGTTGGAGATCACATTCATTGTCTTCTGTGCTGTCTGTGCGCTCCTGTACCTATGAGTAGCTGGACTGGAAATGAAAGAGGAGGCCGTGAACAGAAGCCTTCCTTTATCACTCTGCATCAGTGTACCTATTTCCTGATGTATTAACTAATCTCTCTGAAATGGAGATATAGAGCAAGGTCTCCTCCTTACCCCTCTGGAAAACAAGATACATCAGAATAACTGCTCTAACAGCATCCGTTTTGGGTGAATGAGTCTCCAGGAGATGTTGTTGTGGAGGCTCAGTCATCCTGTTTTCATGGCAGCTGCTGGCTGGTGGAGTGCTGCCCAAATCTCCCCCTGGATCATGGGCAGCTCCAAGGAAAGCTGGTGCCCGGGGAGTAAAGCACAGCCAACAGCCTGAGCGCACCGGGCTGGGTCCGCCGCGGTGGGAAACCTCCTAGAACATCCCACAGGGCAAGGCTTTGCCAAGCACTTGCTTTACCTTCCCAGAGGAAGCAACCTGAATTTACCCATTGCTCTGTAGGGACCTGTAGGCTAAAACAAATTATTCTTACGCAGTAGAAAACATTGGGATTGACTTTAACTGATGAAGCAATTTGCCAGCTTTTAGCCTCAAGGTCCCTAGTCCCTCAGGGCTGTCTATCGTAATGACTTGGGTCGGTTTCCCAGAAAGATTCTCTTGGATATGTGCTGTTGGCAATACTCTGACTCATTACTGGCCATTTTATTTTTCCAAGAGCCAGCTCTTATTAGCTTCGTTCTCACAGTATTGTTTTCTTTCTAGAAGAAGCTTTTGCTGGCTCTCCTAAACCATCACATGGGAATTGCTTACTAGCTTACATTTATTTTTTTGTTTGTTTTGACCCAAAGCTGCGCTTTGCTCCCCTCTGTAACACTGCCAACATAATTTCCAGTCTCTTTTAAGCACACGTTTTGCAATAATATCTAAACTCTTGGCTCTGAATAACTGCCTTGCAGAGAGATTAGTATCTTTTCACGAAGGACCTGAGAAGCACACACTGAGAACAAAAGCAGTATCTTGAGAGCCTGTGAAGACCATCCCGACCTTTCCCAAAGGCCTCAGCCTGGACCGCAGCCGTTAGCTAGCAGATGGCAGAAGTCAGCGTGGACTTCACTTTGCGTGGTCCTCTGCTCAGTCACTGTGTTTGCTGGAAGTATGCTCTCTGCATTGTTGCCATCTGGGTTTGTCTGTACTATTCTTATAATCCCCAGGGAGCCTTCTGTAGCAGAGCTCATCTGATGGAAGTCCTCTTTGGCCGACCTTGCCCCCAGGCTAGTATTAGAGATTTTTGAGATTCGACAGCATTCTTCATAGGAAGAAAACTGACTTGGGAAATGTTTAGTCCTGGCTGGGCAAGGTCTGCCACTTGCTGGCTGCCTTCTCCAGGTATCCAGCTGGGTATCTTTGTTGTCCTGGCAAATATAAAACTTGATGCACCAGGCTGAAATAATGCAATCAGAACGGATTTTCTAGTAATCTTTTCTAATCACTCTGAATTGTGATTCTTAAAATTTGTATTCAAACGTCTTCTGCCACACAGGCAGAATGAGGGCTCCGAATGGTGCGAGTAACGGCTCCTGGCAGCACTATTTACCAAAGTAGTAGCTAAGCTGGATCCTGTATGCTCTGGCCTGCCCGAGTCACAGGTTGTCCATTTGCACCAGCTGCTGCAGCATCCCAGAGAATTTCCTGCATTGCTTTTTAGAGATTTATACATGCAGGAGCAAAAAGTAGATCAGACAACCTGCCTACGCTGTGAAGATCCTTTCCTGATGTTACGTGCTGTGTTGCCACCTTTTTCTCCAAGTTCCTTCCAACTGGCCTCATCTCTCCATGCTGTTCCAAGGTTTTTACCTTTATTTGCATGAGTGAGCCTGGGGTGTTGGTGTTTGCCCTTGCTCATCCTTCTGTAGGGCAGGCAGTCAAGATGTGTTGAACCTGGAGCTGAGTCTCAGAATCGTGAGAGAGCTGACCGAGTGGCTGCTAACAGAGGGGGGCAAGGGTCGGGCGTGGGGGTCCTGACAGGCGGCACAATCTTCATGCGAATCGAAGTGCACGGTCTGCTTTGTTGAGGAGCTGAGCTGACTGTGCCAGAAATGAAAAGAACAGATGGGTACTGGAGTTGAGAGGCCAGGATACAGGCTGCCACATCCAGAAACAGGGCGAGAACAAACCCAGAGCCTTCCCAGCCTCTGTCCTGAGGCTGTAACTGCTCTGGCTCGGATACGCAGCATCTCAGGTGAGGAAGGGTTGAGCCCCTGAGCGGCGCTGGCCTCTGCCGAGCGGCACCTGTGCTCTGCTCATGCCATGCGCCTCGCAGCGTGTGCGCACGCACCCGTGCTCCCTTCCGAATCGTGCTGCTCTGTACTCGCTTTCCCAACGGGTTGCTGAACCTGGGGCTCCCATTTGTCTTCTGCTCCCTCCTGCCTGTCCCAGCCCATCCTTTGTGAGAAGCCTGGCTCTTCCCTTGGCCTCTTGTGCTCTCTGGT
Organism: Trogon surrucura; assembly: GCA_020746105.1. Lineage (NCBI taxonomy): Eukaryota > Metazoa > Chordata > Aves > Trogoniformes > Trogonidae > Trogon > Trogon surrucura. Next base: position 266,803 of record CM036640.1, read on the forward strand.
TGGAGCTCGCCAGAGGCTGCTTTGATTGAAGCTCCCAGGAGGGTTTGTGTGAGGGTCCCAAGGGTTCTTCTCGGGGTCTGCCCTGCTTCAGCTTTGTCCTGTGGTTCCCGGCTTGGGGTCTGCTGCCTTTTGCAGCCCCCCCAGCCGTCCCTCAGCCAGCTCTTGAGAAATCCTAGTGGAGAGTTAGACCTGGCAGATGGGGGCTGTTACCTCATTCCGCAAAAATGCTTTGTTATTGAGAAAATGGAAACTGTCTGAGGTTTGGGAGCTGAATAGAGTCATTGGTGTCTGTTTAAACCACAGTTTGGTGGTGACTGCTTCAAGTTCCCCTTTCCAAGCATTCCCTTCTCCTATACCCATAATCTTCAAGTCATCGGAGAGCTGCAATGATTTAACTCATTAGCTGAGCGAATGCTGAGCACTCTTGCATACTCTGCAAAAACTTTGCTAAAACCTCAGCATCTTCCTGCAAAAGAGAAATGGCTAGCCAATAAATAACCCTTTGCAAACTGTTGGCCAGAAAAGTGATCCCTATGGATACTAAGCCAAATTTAACTCTTTTTTACTATCTCAGCTGTACCTTGTTTACTTGATTTTTTAAAAGATGTGTTAGGATTATGCAGGAGCTTCCTGAAGAGAAAAGGCCTGCATAGAGGCTTATGTTTTAAAATTCTTTAACATGGGTATCTGAATCTCGGTTCTGAAGAGAAATTTCTTTTCACCAGTAATTTTTAAAAGTAGATTTCAGCACCAGACATTTGGAAGTGTAGGAGAAATAATAAAAATAATAAGGATTGAACTACTTGCAAGATGGTTTTCATACTGCTGTGAATAATGAATTAGTGTAGGAAAGCATTAACCTAAATACAAGACTTTTTTTAGCTAACAGATACTTCTATGCATTTGTGAAATTGTGGCCTCTGATTCCTCCTGCTGAGAACATTGCATAAGAATTATTCACCAAGCAACTTAGTAGAGCTGAGAGCAGCAGTGATGGCTTTTTGTAAATAAAATGAGTACTTTATTTATGTATTTTTAAACTAATGAATCTTAGCAGGCCAAATGAATGACTTCCAACTGCTACAGATGTTTTTTACATGACTAAATATTTTAGTGCATTGAAAAAACCTAGAATACTGAACCCACAAGTTATTTAATATTTAATTATTAACCCAGAATGTAAAGATGACCTTAATATTTTGAATTTGTTTACCCAAATTTCAAGTGGTCAGTTAGAAATTCATCAATCAATATGGTTCTGATCTTATTATCTGGGAAGAAGAGTAATGACTCAGCATCTTCTCCAAATCTTTTTTAAATATCAGAGTGGGTTTCAGTAACAGGAACTTGCTTAACTGGAGAAATAGCCCCAGCTGTTTCAGGCAGAACCCAGGATCAGTATTTTAGCTGTAATGAACTGTTTCCGTTCTAGATCCCTGCTTTCTGTGGGTTTACAGCGTAACCATAAAAATCCTTCCCAGGCTGAGCTCTGCCTCCTGAGGTCTTTGGGAGGATTTTTTAATACAAAATACAAATTGTAAGAACAATTAGCAGTTGATTTTTCAGACTGTATCTTACCAGTTTAGAGCCCGTTCTGGACATGTGTTGTTCCTGTAACTGTAAAGCAGCCTTATTTCTTGAATGATCCAGGCCCACGGGATTTCCCTCTTGTATGACAGATTAGGTAATTTCTGTTGTCGTTCAAATCTGTGTAGCTACAGATCATGGCATTTTCCACTAAAACAGCATGTGTACTAACTCAGTACTGCTGGTGAAAAATATCTCTTTATTAAGGCTCTTCTAATGGAACAAAAGGAGGTGAGTAATAATATAAAATATTTTCCTGAAAGGCCCAAGTTCAGCATGGCTGAAGACAAAAGTTCCTCTCTGAGGTCCACATCCAATGGCAGTATTCCTAGATATTGCTTATGATATGCAGATGGTGAAGAAAGAACAGCAACAAAAAAAGTGGATCCTGATCTGTCTCTGAGTGCAAGGACTACTTTCGTCAGCACGTACTAGCCTAAACTGCTGACGTTTGCCAGACTTTTGACCTCGCCTTGGAACTCCACTATCCTCGTTTAAGGGAAGTGGGGCTTTTTCTATTCTCAAGAACTAACATTTTGAACTGGTGTGTAACTTGTGGTGCTGCACTGCTCCACGCCTTCTTCCAGCTGAAGTTACACAGAGGAGTGACTACCAGAGGCATGGGTTACTTGGTCAAAAGAGTCTGGATTAACTGTACTTTGCAGCAGCACTGTCTTTGTCATAGAATGGTTTGGGTTGGAAAGGACCCTGAAGATCGTGTCCTTCTCTTCCTTTTTCCCTGGCTTCTCACAGAGTGTTCAGTTTGTGGAATCTGTTTGGACGCAGATCTGTGACACACATCAGTGGGTGTCACAGTTTCCCAGCTGGTGGGGGTATGTGCTGCATCTCGGAAGGAGGAGAAAGATGGACAGGGACTTGAGTCTTGGTTCCATTTTTAGTTCTACCAGGCTTGCCTTGTGCCAAAACCCTCCGAGGTGCAAATCCTGGGAGGGAGATAAAATAACTCCCTGCCTTGCAGGTATTATAAGGGTAAATAATGTTTTTGCTGGTGACAGCTGTTAGGGAGTTGAGGAAGCAACAGTGCTGTGACAGATCCTGGAGTCAGCTCTGTGGAAACTGAGTACTCTTGCATTTATGGTCTTGTGCTAGATCATCATCTATATTTCTGTTATTTGCAGTAGAGTGTCAGGGAGCTAGACTGCTTTCCAAGTAAAGAAACTTTAGTTTGTGTCCCTAAATGTGTGTTAGTTATTCTCATTTGCCTCTTTTGTCAGCACGTTGAATTTATATTTAAATTTAAATATTTATGGTATTTATATTTTATGGTATTTATATTTTAAGGCATTTCAGTGGCTGCCTTTAACTCAGTGAACAATTCATATCAATAAAATCACTATGATGCCTAACTCAGAGGGTTCTGGAATATGTAGAGTAATAGTGGTACTAAAGAGTCATTAATAACAAAAAAGTACACAGTGTGTTGCATCTAACTGAGCCAAGAGAAGTTTTATTTCTAGTATTTCTCAACTTAGGCAAACATCGTGTAACTCACAGGAAGATTAAATCTGCCCGTGGCACTTGTATAGAAGTCCTGGACGTGTTGTTTTTGGAGAGCCCAAGGAGCTGTGTGTGGAAAATCACAAATGCACTTCGGGTTGGTGAAGGTGTTGGACCTCATGCACAGACTGTGTTGTGCTCCATGCCTTGTCAAACAATGCCTCAGCTAAGGAATGATGAAAGGAGTGCTTTCAGGTCCTTGACAGCTCCAAGTTTTCATTTTAGAAGACACAAAGCAGAACTTTGAATAAGAGTGAAAGGGGGCAGTCTGGGGATTTTGAGTAACTGGGACCTGAGAAGATCATGCTCTGTGAATAATACTGACCCCCTTCCAGTGGAAATCAGTGAGTTCTGCTGCTCGGCTCACTAGTCCCTGACTTGGTAAGTCAGGCAAATAATGATGTTTCTCAGTTTTTCACTTTCTGGTAGGAGTTTTGCTTGGTTTGGTTCCCTCCGCCCCGTCAATGTGACATTGAGAAATAGAAAGGCTTTGGAAGTGAAATACATCTACACAAAATTGGAATCGAAATTCTTACGTCTCTTTTGAAAATTTAGAGTAACTTGAATTTAAGTGTCCAATTTCCAGTCACAAGTAATGATATTTAAACCTCTGTAGGAAATGCAATCCCTGTGCTGATGTCACCCTCTGGTTTATGATGTGACTGCTTTTGTTTCTGGGCAAGCACTTGAGTGTTGTGCTGGTGAAGGGGTGATTTACTGGTGACAGTCTCTTGCTGGGTGCACCGGCTCCAAGCGCTCCCGGAGAGCCGTCCCCACGGCGCGTTGGCCGTGCCCTGTGCCGAGGCTCTTGGGTTGCTCCCTGGTCCATCCCACTCGGCCATGCAAGGTAACGGAGAGCTGCTCAGAGAGATTGTTTCCAGCAGGTTGACAGTTTGGGACAAATAGCTTGTGAACAGAGCAGTTTTGTTCTGGTGGGTTAAGAGAACAGAGGAGGGTTATTTGGGTGTTGGTGGTGTCCCGCTGCAGTGAAGCCCGTGACCCTCAAGCCACCTGAGCATGCGAATGGCTTCAGAAAATGCCTCGGTCTGGCCAGCCCAGGTTGCTGTTGCTTACCTCGGTGAACAAGTGTGGAGCATCTTCTCTGCAGCAAAGAAATGGGGCACTGCTTCATATCTGCTGCTTTGAGGGCTGAAATCCTGTCTCTTCTTGATATTTACCTGAAAGTTCTCCTGCAGGGAGCCTCTCAGTTAAAATTCTGACCTTTCTGTCCTTTTTAATCTGTGACAAATCTGTTTCGTGTACGTTTCTGTGTAAATCTCAGATTTGAATGAGAGAATGAGGCTCTATAAATGAGCCACAGACGAGGATCGGGGGCTTTCTAATATTGTTACTTCTTTTCTGTCCACGTGGGTTTTTTTTTCTGTAAAGGAGCGTTTTTCCTCTCTTTCTGAGTTTCCAGGCACAGTCAGCATACGCCTGCCAGCGTCAGTGCCGCGTGTTGCCCGTGCTGCCAGCGTGGCGAGCAGCAACACAACTCGGAGACAGATATCCCGCGGGCAAGGGCATAGATTTTGGAAACGTGGTGTGTAACTGCGTGGTATATAGGCATTCATGAGTTTTGTGAGCATTTTGGCCCCTTAAAATAGCTGTTTCCACTTAGCCTTTTGGATGTGGCACCCGTTTTCCCTTTCGTGGGTACCACCAAAGACTATCTCAAAGTGTGGCAGAGACTGGAAAGCGTGTTGCATCTCACAGAATTCTTCTCAGTGCTTGCAAGGAGTTATTTCTTAGATATTTTATGTAAAATAGTGACAGTTACAGCTGATGGCTTCTATTATTTAAAATGTGCAGTGCTTAAGAGTAATTTTTAAGGGTGCTGGTGAGAAATGCTTTAACAAGGAGACTGATTTGAAGATAACTAGCTCTGTATAGTAAAAATAAATGACACCTGATGAGCAGATCACCTAGCAGAGAAATCTTCAGCCTCAGAGGGAGCAGCCTCGTCAAGGCAGTGGCTAGAAGAAGCGGTTATCTCCCCTTCCCAACGATCCTGCCCCCAGCCTGTACTTTCTTGTCCTTGCAGAGCACCAGCCTTTTTCAGGAGGTTGCAGCTGGCACATACAGCATCTCCCAGGCAACAAATGATCTTAGTTTTGTTTCGGGCCACAGGCAAGCAGTTCTCAGGATGGTAACCTGAGACAACTGTGTGCCTTTGCCAGGGTTCAGTCCTTCCCAGATTTAGAAGCGGCTCACATGGTGCGAGCTATGGAGCTGGGATGGCCTTTGCTGGCAAGGGACACCAGCAGCTGTAAAAAGCCCTTTAGAGGGAGGTTGTCGTCGCTGCTCCTGCAGACTGCCAGCCATGGGGACACGGGCATGGGGAGACAGGCTACTGGGCAGAGTGCCCGTGGCACACGGGTGCCACTGCGGCATCTCCCTGTCACCTCCCCAGCCTTCTCTTCTCTCCACCGGGTCCGTGTGCAGGTGGAGAGCCTCGAAAGGCACGGAACGGCCAGAGCAGCAGTGCAGGGGACCTCTCTCAGTCAGTGTATCTGCTTATATGCAGGAAACCAACTACAAATTCTCATGTTTGGGAGATTAAGAATCAAATTGGAACAGGGAATATTTTGACCAAATTTGGTAAAAAATTCACTTTGCCCTTTAAGTAATAGGCATGCATTAAATAAAACATGTCTGGTTTATATGTCTTTTCCTGCTACTGTAAGTCAAAGTTGCTTTGTGTATTAAAAAAACCCTGAAGTTGAGCAGAGCCTCAATCAGCCAAGGAGCTGCCAGGCTTTCTGGAGAAGACAGTTAACAAGGGATTGGGTTCAGACCTCGCAGGATTGCATTTCAGCATGCGAGCACAGAACACACGTGCTGTGACTGCATCTGTCGCCTGCAGCCTGTCCGCAGACTCACACGCGTGCTTGTTCAGAAGCAAGCCTGAAGCAACCCCTTGATTGTCTTTATGTGCAAAATAGAGGTGTCATCTCATAAGTTCCTGTTGTTCAGGGACTACATAAAGCTTTGTAAACACTGACTTAAATTATGTATCGCCTCAGAAATAAGAGTGGCTTCATCCTCAATTTAAAAAACAGCTGCTTCTAAGGGAAAGAAACGCGAAAACTACAGCGTAAGGCTAGAACTGTAAGATAACTTGAGGGAAATAGAGCGGAATTCCATTGTTTTGCAGCGATATTTGCACTGAGATGCACAGGCCCCAAGAACTAGCAACTAGAGCAGTCAGATTATTTTTTTCTGCACATAGGCTCTGATGTCTGTTTGAATTGCAAGATTCTTGTGTGCTGAGCAGATCCAAGATGAAGGTAAATTGGCCTCAGCGTGCAGTTAGTCATTTCCTGTCATGCTTTCATGTTTGAATTCTAGTGTACTGGATATGACCTTTATTTCATGGGGCAAAGAGATTTTGAAACACTATTGCCGGCGTCCTGGGTTTGTGCAGTTGAATAAGCAGTTAGGCATTTATATGGCTATGGCCCAGCTTTGCTGGGTTACATGGGCATGAAGCAGCTCAGTCCAAAATTGAGCTTTCACTGCTAGTCTATAATCTTCACAACGTGCTTATTCTTCGGGACTCCCTTTTTCTTTCTGTAATGACCAGGGCATTTTAGAGATCTCGATGAGTTTCTACATTTGGCAAGTTCCTACCTCTGTGCAACAGAGCTGTCTTTCGAGTTTGGAGCATGGATGTGTTTTCCCATTTGATCTTTGTAGTCACGTGTCTCTTTCTAGAGAATACTGACTTGATGCAGGGGCTCTGAACCTTGAGCGAGGCTGTGATTGCAATGAGCTGTGGTGTTCCGAGGCTATAGCACACAGAACAAGGAAACATATGCTCCAGCAAGCAGATAGCGTGAAGCGCTTTATCTATCAATTTGTAGTTTTGTGTACATTTACTCTCTTCGTGACTTACTCGATGAAAGGTTGTGATCCCTTCCCACTACCTTTTCTTGTCCGTCACTTTGTAACAACACGGGCAAAGAAGGTTCACAATTAAATCATACCACCTCTAAGCAACGGGCATTTCACTGTCCACATTAGCTCCTGCCTAGACTTGGTGTGAAACCTGGGGCCCGCAGGCCAGCCACTGCTCGTTCATTTGCTTTGTGTGGTTGATGACTATCATTAGGGTTTGGTTTGTGCTCTGTTGCCAGTGGGATGATGGTTGATGCACAGTCTGTTCAGTATGTCTGAAAGGCCTGTTCAGCCCTGCACAAGCAACAGGCTCCTCATTCTTGGGCAGTTCTCTATTTGAAAGAGGAAAACTAAGGGAATTTGCGGATTTGGCGTTTGCAGACTCATGGTGTGATTTGTCTAGCACCCACTAGCTGATGGCATTTTTGCTGAGGCTGAGACACCACAAGCAGATGGGAATTGCGTGTGTTCCCATCCCGGGGTGTGAGCTGATGGTGCACGGCCTCTGTGGTAGCACCAGCAGCGCACCCATGGGCTGTCATGCCAGGACAGCTGGAGAGTGTGTGCACTCATGGTCAGCGTGTGCTCCAGTGTTCTTGATATCACTGTTACCATATGCAAATGGGAGCGTATCCTTCTCTCTTAAGTGGGATGACTGACGTGCTTGAGAGGAGGATGGAGCAGGAGTTCAGAAATCGATTGCACGCCTGTTCCTTGCTCCTTTTTAAGAATTGATACAAGCAGCCGTTTCTCTAGAGCGTGACTCCTGCTCCTCTGATCACACTGAAGCTCCTGTGATCAGACATGTTCCTTGAAACTTGGCTCCAGCCTCTTTCTCCCTATTGAGGTCACCCTGGACATGTCTGCAGCTCCTGCCCTACAGCCAGTGAAGCTGCAGCAGCAGACTTGCCTGGGGCAAACTGTGGTTGCCAGCAGGTTCCTGCTGTGTTACACAGGGCAGGGGAAGGTTCCTGCCTTGAGCTTGGGCTGGGTGCTCTCTCTCTTCCCCCAAGCCTCTTCAGAGACCAGCCAGAATCTCCTCTGGCATGTTTTTAAGCCACAAGTTTCTTAACCACCTGGTAAAAGGGACTTCATTTCGCTGGGGAGAAGTTTCTGATGTGTTTGTATCTTACTCTGCTCTTGGACTTCCTCCTTCAGTTAAGTGATCTGAGTCATGACAGGTCCAAACTGCCCAAATGGTTTCAATTCCCAACTTCCTGTTGAGTGTGCAGAATTTGCTTACTTTGTGTACATTTTGAATAAGATTGACAGCTGATCTCTTGAGCAAACATTCAGTTTTAATGTCAGCAGAATGACACGGGCTCCTTGTTCTGAGTGTGTCCTAAGAGCCCTGTTGCTGTTAGCTGTGCCCTTGGTCCAGGCTGCCCTCTGAAGAGCGAGGATTTTGTTCAGAAGCTGAAACAGTTAATTAACCCTTACAGGTGGTTAGTAATACATTTTTACCCCTAAAATCATTCCCTTGTTTCTTCCTGAGCAGAGTTTTTTGGTTTATTGTTGCTTAGTAGGGACTCTTAAGCTTCTTTCTCTGACCCTGGTAGAACTAACTGACCCTAAAGGAAGTCCAGAGCAAGGGCCGAATTGTTTGTTGCCTTTCTCCTCACCACGCTCCACTCTGCTGTCCCTCCCTGGTTTGAGGAGGTGGGTGGACAGAGTGAGGACGGGCACCCCGGGGGTGCGGGTGGGGCCGAGTGCCCTTACAGCCAGCCGGTTCATTTGTCTCCTGCCGCCTCCTTCCAGGCCGACTTCAGGAGCCAAATTTTGCCAATGCGTTGGAGAAGTGACCCGCAGCGTCCTCCCGCTGTGCTGGTGATGGGGGAGTTGCGGGGTGAGGTCCGTGGCCGTGCTGGAGGTCCCTCTGCTCCCGGAGCAGCCCTTGGTGCTTGTGCTGTCCGAGGTGCGGTGGGGAGCCGGGGCCAGGAGGCAGCTCCGAGGCGCGGTCGGGGCGCAGGAAGTGACTCAGCCGAGCTGGCGGGTGAAGCCTTGATGCAGCCCCGCTGCTGGGGGTGCTGGGTGCAGGCCGGGTCCCACTGGGTTACCCCAACGAAACGGTCGGCACCTTTCTGGCAAGCTGCCTCTGGCCTCTCACCTGAGAGCAGGATCTCGTTTAACAGCAGGTGGGGAACGTTTTTCCCACTGTGTCGGGTCTGCAGCCGTGCTCGTGGCGTGGCAGCACAGCGAGAGGGTGCAGGGAAACCCTGGCGACACCTCGGGGAGCCTGGGCTGGGGTGTGTGCTGACCCTGAGTGCATCTGCACCAGCAGTGTCAGGAAATGTGGACTGAAAAGGTTCCCAGCGTAACGGAGGGGCTGGAGCTGCTCCTGGAGCAAGCAGCTGGTTTCCCTTTTAGGGTCAGCGGCAGGCAGAAACAATTTCATGCAGATTCCAGGACCCATAATGGTTCTGGAAAGCCAACAGGAACAAAAAGCGTTCTTCTCCTCTCCTGACCTTGGAGCATGTTGAGGGGACCGCCTTCCCAAGCCTTGTCCCTGGACGGTTTCATCCTTACATGGGGAACACTCGCCTGTCCCAGCAAGGTTGTGCTTTCTCCTCTGTGTGTCTCTTTAGGTGTGAACTGCAACTGCACGAGCCGTACTCGGGACCGCCCAGGGAAGATGAGAATAGGCAGGAACCTGACAGACAGTCAAAGGCAGGTCTATTCCTGTGTCCTGGAAAGATTAAGTGCTTCCCTAGGAATAGTCTTACGGGTTGCTCTGGGATCACTCTCTGGAGCAGCTGGTTGTGACCTGACAATGAACAACAAAGTGGTGTGAAGTTACGCAGCGTTATAGGTTCACCACGTACGTGAGACCTCTCGCTTAAGGAGTTTGTTGTAGCAGGAGTCGTCTCAAAAGGCTGGTTAAACTTATGAGTGACTGTGTGCAGCAGAAAGCCTGGCCCTGGACAGTCAGTGCTACCTGCTTTGCATAATAGGTCCCCAGTTTATTGACGCTAAAATCAAATGTAATAGTCTCCTGGGGCTATTGCTAAGCCATCTGCTGTTACTGTGGACAATGATACCGGGGTGGTGTTAGGTGCATGTTACTCTCTAATTAGAAAGTGGACTCTGCGGTGTGTCCTTGACAAATGCTGACCTTTCTCATACGTGAGACTATTCTGAGCTCTGTTCCAGACTGATCGGATTTGCATCCTGGAGCACTTTAAATGTTGTTTGTGAGAGGAGCTCTTGTTCCTGTCTGTTCACAGGTGCAGGGGAGGAACTGAACTTCCTTTCCTTTCCTCCGCAAGCACAATAGTATCTGTCGAAGGGAGAGGGTAGGCAGCTGGCACGCGTGTATCTGTTGTTGAATTTTGCCCTCAGCCAGCCAGTGAGACAGCTGAGAGAAAACCCTGCATCCAGCTCCACTATCCCCACATATGAGGGACCTGCATCAGTAGACCTTGTCCCACAGGGACCATGGCCATCCTGTCTGGTAATGGGCAAGCAAGCACTTGTTTTGCAGCTGGAGCCCCATCATTTCAGGGCAACACCTTGGCTGGTATTTGAAGATGTTGCTTACATCAGCCTAGCACGCAGCCAATGTTTACAGGGTGGTGCAAACTGCAACGTATGAGCACATGCTAATCAGCACACATAGTGACTGCCTATATTGCGTCTTCTAATTTTAAGCCACAATTAAGGGTTTTTTTAATGCATTTTAAAACTCGTTTCCAGGTTCCACATTACAATCACATTAAGAACTGTGGGCTTTTGTACCATTTCTTTTACTCTATTTCTTTTATCCCACCTTCCTGTTCTCCATTTAGTTGGTCTCTGTCAGTGCCGTGTCCTCAGAGGCGAAGATGCAGAGTTTGCTTTGGCGTTGCACAAGGCTCTGACACCCCTGCCCAGCACTGCATGTGAGACAGCACAGAGAGCAAACAGCTTATCTAATACAAATAACCCTGAGCAAACTTTCTGGGCCTGTTCTTTTTTCTGTGGAAAAGGCAGTGCGGAGTCCGATCCCGCAGGCTCTCAGAGCAGTCGCAGGCATGTGACGCTCTGGGGACTTGCTCTGCAGCAGCCTCGGCTCTGCCCACCCACCTGCAATGCTGTCCCTTGTTTGAGTTTGGGCACCAGGGCTCTCGGAGGGACAGTGTCAGGGTCAGGCGTGGCAGTGCTCGGGAGTCCGTGTCACCGGTAAAACCCAAGGCTTCTCCATTCAAGTTGGTTTTCCTTCCCTCATGTTTTCTGATGTCCTCTGACCCCGAGTTACAGGAGCACAGAGATAAAGCACAGCCCAGTGTGCAAACATGGCAACTCCGCGCTCCTGTGGTACCGCGGCTCCCAGGAGTGCTCATTAGAGGCTCTTTTATTACAGACACACCTTGGAAAGTTCCCTTCAACAGAGCTGGGAGGAGGAGGGTTATTAATTTGATTTTCATTCTTTGCCAGAGAGAAAGGTCCCGGGTGTCTTCAGGGAGTGAAGGCAAGTGGGGCGGTGGGTGCCAGAGGGGTGGGAGCTGCTGCCCGGCCGGGTGAGCACTTCGTGGGTGCCCCAGAGGGAGAGCGGGCTGGGGGCCAGCAGAGCTGGGGCAGTGGGTCCCGTGGAGTGCCCTGGCACCCCTGCAGCTCCCCTGTGCAAACCTCCCCGAGTGCCTGCCCTGACTCCAGCAGCTGCCCAGCCTGGCCTGTGCCATGAGCAGCGAGTCTGGGGCTGCTGCTCGGGGCTCTGGAGGATGGGGTCTCTAGAGTGGTGGCCCCAAGGCCCTGCTGCTTGCAGGGATGCGGGTGGAGCTGCTGCCGCAGCCACCACACCAGCCGGCTGCGCCGGAGAGCGCCGGGTGGACAGCAAGGCAGCAGCTGGGTAATGAGAGTGCCTGAAAAGGGACTTTGTTCCCCATCTCTTGGTCACGTAGCCATGTGGGAACACTAGATTTATTCACCCGAGGTCCTATCGGCACATACCAGGTTTGACAGCAGCTGGGAGCTGTATGGCTCCACCAAGAATAGCCCTGGGGAGCTCGATGCATGAGTCAGAGCTGTCTGGGTTAGCTCCTGGCCCCGGGGCTGCCTCCCAGCGTAAGGGAGCCCCAGGAGGGAGGCACCGGCTGGCGGTGAGCAACCTGCCCCATTAAGTACTAAACTGTAGATTGAGCCGTAATAGCTCTTTCTAAAGTGGGTGCGTTCAAGAAGAAAACTGCAGCATGCAGCACTCTGCAGCTGACTGCTGAGATGTAATTCCGTGGGCTTGTCTACACTTGACAGCAAGCTGTGTTAAAGAAGGGTGTGATTTTGCAAGTGGAAAACTCCTTATTTAGGAATAACCAGGTTAAACCAAACAGAAGGAAGATACTCTTATTCTGGAGCCAGTGCTCCAAAGAAAGCAAAATAGTTCCTCAAACCTCTTGTCTGGGAAGACAAGGGGCAATGAGAGCTGTCTGATCTCCTGTATGCAAAACGCCAACACCTCTGTTGTTTGTAACACCCACCCTCCCCAACACCTTCTCCCTGAAGAGTGTTTGTAGTTGGAGCAGCATGTGCAAAACAGTTTGTTGGGATGTGGCTTCGTAGCTGGGCATGGTGTAGGTTGCCTGATTTCTGCTTCCCTGTGGAGCAGCTGCTTTAAAGTTCTGGAGAAGTTCCAGAATTTGAAGCGCTGACAGCCCCGTCAGGCAGAGCATCAGCTCACAGGCTGTCAGGAGGAATCTTGCTGTTGGTCCAGGGCCATGCTGGTGGTTCAGCATAGGTCTCCGAAAGTCTGGTAGACAGATCTCCGTCAAGGTGGCTGGCTCTCTGATGTGACAGTGGCGATGCCCCCACTCAGCATTTGCATGGCCCTGTTGTCTTTTCATGCAAAAAAAATTTCTCTTTCGGTCATCATTTACACTTTGCATCCCAGCAAGGAGGTGGTCAGTGAGAAGCTCAGCTGCATGCTTACATGTCTATGTTTCTCTGAGTGGTGCCTAACTGCTCCAACTGTTGAACTTGAGTATAAACTTGAAGCAAGACTCACCCCAGATCCTGAGTGTGCTCAGGTTTTTTTGGAACTGCGTACAGCCCCAGAGCAGGTGCAGGAGCTCAGGTCTGCTGTGTCCTGATAGCGGCTGTTTGTTGCCTCAGCGCAGGGATTCACGGTCCTTGCCCTCTGGAGGTGGCAGGGCTGTGAGGGACATCTCAGGGAGGGTAAGCTGATACTGACCCAGCATCTCTGCTGATCTCCTAGCAGGTGGAGGAGGCCCTCAGACTGGCACCATGACAGAGTGCTTCGACTGCGACAACTGCAAGGAGTCCTTGTATGGACGCAAGTACATCCAGATGGACAACGGCCCGTACTGCATCCCCTGCTATGATGCCCACTTTGCCAACACCTGTGATGAGTGCAAAGAGCTGATCGGCCACGACTGCAGAGTGAGTACGGGAGCCTGCGCCTGGGCAGGGCGATTCCCTGGGGCAATGGGTTCCCTCCTCATCTCCGCTGTCCTCCCCAGGAGCTCTACTATGAGGATCGCCATTACCACGAGCACTGCTTCCGTTGCTTCCGCTGTGACCGTTCTCTGGCCGATGAGCCGTTCACCTGCCAAGGCGAGGAGCTGCTGTGCAATGACTGCTACTGCAGCGAGTTCTCCTCCAAGTGCGTTGCCTGCGAGAAAACAGTCATGCCAGGTAGGAGCGGGCAGACTCAAGCGCTGCGGTTTGTTCCTGGTCCCAGCAGTGGTGACCAGTGCTGCAGGGCCCAGCAGTAGGGCAGCAGAGAGGTGAACTTCTGCTCTCCTGCCCCCTGTCACTGCACAGAGTAGCTGGGCACTTTGCTTGTCTGACAAGACAGCAGGCTCCCAAGCTGTGATCACCACAGCAGCCTTGTCTGTCTCTTCCTGTTTTTCGTGGGGAAGTAAGCTGGGGAGGAAATAACAAAGGATTCTCTGGGTATTTTCTGGTTTGTGCTGACAAGAAGAGAAGGAATGACTGAAGGTGTGTGAGTGTCCCTGGAGACAGCCTGAGGCAAAGGAGTGTCTTTGCTTGGCCATTCTGTCACCATCTTCAGAAGTAGGCTACAACAGGCGTCTCTGCTGTGGCCTCTGTCCTGGCGCCATGGCCCTCCCCGTGCTGTGGGGTGTGCCTGGGGCCTCCCTTTTCCAGCTGCCTGCAGTCCTGTGCTGCCGTGGGGAAGGCAGGCGCAGAGCCACGTGTGCAGGACCATGATTTGTCCTGCACAGCCTCCCTTGTCTCCTGTGTGTGCCTGTGCTGCTCCCTCCTGTCACCGTGAACGGCTCTCCCTGCAGGATCCCGTAAGCTGGAGTACAATGGACAAACCTGGCATGAGCATTGCTTCATATGCAGCAGCTGCCAACAGCCCATCGGGTCACGATCCTTCATCCCAGACAAGCAGGATTATTACTGTGTCCCCTGTTACGAAAGCAAGTTTGCTCCTCGCTGCACTCGCTGCAAAAAGGTATGTCTGGCCTGACAGCCCACACCCCCGGGTTCTCTGACCCAGGGACACGCTCTCCACTCCTGTCTGAACCCTGCTGGAGACAGGTTCAGGCCAGCGCCCCAGCCAGCTGCTGGCTGTGCACTGCAGCCCGTGTCCCCATGCTGGCGTGTCACCAGTGTGCGCTCTCTTCCCACAGACCCTGACCAAGGGAGGAGTGACTTACCGGGACGAGCCGTGGCACAAGGAGTGTTTCGTCTGCACAGGCTGCAAGACCCCTCTGGCTGGTCAGCAGTTCACCTCCCAGGATGACAACCCGTACTGCATCAAGTGCTTTGGGAACCTCTATGCCAAGAAGTGCAGCGCCTGCACAAAGCCCATCACAGGTGAGCAGAGCAGTCCTGGTTATGGGGCCCTTCTGCAGAGCAGGGCATGACCTACCTGCCCTGCTTCCAGGCATGTGGTGACTTCTCTGGGTGAAGCTGCCCTCTCAAGGGCACGTGTCGCCCAGCCCCGTATGGTGCTCATACACATCTCCATCACACAGGCTTGCTCAAGTGTCTGCGGGCTCGACCCTTCACAGCATGATCTTGTGTTTCTAGTTTGCCTTGTTTGAGGCTGGTTAGAAAGATTGTTCATGGACAGGGAAAACTGGAGACTTCCAGTCATAGCTGGAGCAGCAGCTACCACAGAGGAGTCTGGATCTGCCGTACCTGCCTAAGACAGAGGATCCTCTTCTTCAGAAACCCCTAAGAGGGTCTAGCCTGCTTCCTGTCCTCCCCCACTTCACCCTTCCCCTTGCAACTCGTGTCTCTTGCTGCTGGGAAAGTAGGCAAAGCCATGAATCAGCTGGTGACTCAGAGGATGACTCTGGCTGAGCACAGGGCAGCTCCCGGGCACCCCCTTCCCATCTGCTCCTTATCAGATTGTTTCAGCCTGGGGAGCAGGGGCTCACAGCCCACAAGTCCAACCACTGCAGCAGAGGA
Organism: Trogon surrucura; assembly: GCA_020746105.1. Lineage (NCBI taxonomy): Eukaryota > Metazoa > Chordata > Aves > Trogoniformes > Trogonidae > Trogon > Trogon surrucura. Next base: position 282,184 of record CM036640.1, read on the forward strand.
AGGAAACTGCCCATGGAGCCTCTCCAGGCGCCTAGGCCTAGGCTGGTGGTGGGAGGGCTCTTTCCAGGATTTCACTAGGACTGTCCTCGCAAGGAACTGCTCCAGGCAGTGCTACCTGGAGCTCCTCACTCGCTGTGAAGGTGCAGCTCTGCTCCGTCTTCCTCTCTGGGAAAAAAATGGTGGTTCTGGTCCAAGGATCTCAGCCCTGCAAAATCTGATGTGAAATCGTTTTGGTCCTCTTCCCCCACAAGAGTGGGGATTCGTGTTCCAGGTGTGCTTCATACTGGGAGGTGTGTCGGTGCCTCAGTGCATGTGAAGACCTGACTCAGGTGAACAGGCCAAGACTCAGTCTGCATGGGAAGCTTGTCCCAGTTTCCCCAGGGGTTCTAACGCTACACTTTGTCCTTCCCTTAGGCTTTGGTGGTGGTAAATATGTCTCCTTTGAGGACCGTCACTGGCACCACAATTGCTTTAACTGCGCCCGCTGCAACACCTCACTGGTTGGGAAAGGCTTCATCCCCGACAACGATGAGATCCTGTGCCGCGACTGCAGCAGTGACCTATGAGCCTCCGAGGACACCGTGGGGCAGGGGCTTTCTCTATTCTTCAGGGTCTTTGTGCCAAATACCCCAACAACATTTCAGGAGCAGGGCACAAGGCACAGGAGATGGGGCCTGACCCTGAACCATGGTGTGTTCAGGGGTTCCTGTGCCCCTCCCTGAAGGCTAGAGTATGCTATGCTGTGGCTCTGTGCAGAGTCAAAGCTAAATAAAGTTGAAAAAGGAGCTTCAAGACCCCCCCCATTATTTAGTTTTTCCTTTTGCTTCTTGTCTGACCAGGCAGGAGCCGAGCCTAGGGCCCCAGCTGAGCAAAGGGCAGTAGCAGCAGCTTCAGCGTTGGGCTGCTGGATCTGCATGCTGGCAGCGTGTATTTGCTCCCCCTGGCACAATGCTGACTTTTCTCTTTTCCCCCTTGTGCTTCCTCTGCTCTGTGTGATATAAGGCAGCAGCTCCCAGTCGATGCGTCCTGGCCGTGCGGGATGGCTCGGCAGCACGGCCTTTCCTGTGTGTGGCTCGCCTGTGGCCAGAGGAGCATGCGTCCTGCCAGATGGGATCCACCTCCAGATTTCTGTAGCCACCTCACCATTTGCCCTGCACACCTCTGTGGAGGTGCTGTCGCTCTGATACAGATGAGGAGCTTAAATCCCCTGTAGGTATGGGATGTTCTACCCCCACCACCTCTCTTCCCAGTTCCTGTCCATCTGTCTGAGCTGGAGCTGGTGGGCATTTGCCCACTGCTCCCCCCGAGAAGTGCCTGGCTGAGCCCTGGAGAAGGGTGTGCTGAAGTCTGAGAGCACCGAGGGCTTTATTCCTGTTCCATCCCTCTCATGGGGAGCCATGGGATGGGGATTGCCTCACAGCCCAGCCGCCAGCGCTGCAGGTAACACCAAAGACCTTCAGTTCATCCAGGGAGGGGAGCATTCCCTGCCAGCGATGACTATGCTCGGTGGGAGTGCTGGGGGGGCAGCTCTGCAGGAGTGGAGGGCTCCAGCTCAGGAGTCGGCTGAGGGGCAGTCAGGGTGTCCACAACCGTGCTCCTGCCAGGGCTGAGAACCCCCCACACCGTGCAGACAGCAGCGGCTCCCCCAGACACACTTATCCGTTGCTGTGTCCCAAACGAAGCAAAGCACGGGTGCCACCTGGGGGCTTTGCACCTCCCAAGTCCCTGGCTTGACTCTAACTGTACAAAATAGGACGTCTTGAGCCATCCCAGGCTCACACAAGGGCTTGAGCCGTCCTTGCCGGATGGCTGAGCTGGTTCTGGGCCCCCCCTCAAGCCCCTCTGCAGGGTTTATGCCTGCCTTGTCTCTACATCCCTTTGGCTTCTGTCTTGCTGGGGTACTTACGCTGACCCTGCTTTCATGCTTAGACACCTACATGCTTTTCTGAAATCATCTTGTGTTTGTTTTTTTTTTCCTTTTGTACTCTTTTTGTCATGAATATCTGTAATTTTGTAACCAACTGCAGGATGAAGGGGCTAGCTCCCCCCCCTCCCGGGCTTCACTTAGGAATAAAAAAAATGTTATGCATGTTGAAGTGTTATTAACTGTGTATGCAGGTCCTTGTTGAACCCTCGTTTGAAAGCTTTGATGCAGGGAAATCAGAGTTTGTGAGTTTGCTATTCTGAGAAGCTTGGAGTGATCTCTAGAAGGAAGTGTCCTAAGCCTCAGCCTCCTTTGTATTTCCTACGGCTTTATACAATAAACCGTTTTAGTGACACTGGCTCTCATGTGTTTCTCAAACAGCAGGCGCAGGGCAGAACGCCGAATCTGTGTTGGGGCTCTGAGCTCAGCCTTGTCCTCCCCCCTCAGCCCCTGGAGACAGTGGAGCCCGGCAGTGCTCGTGCCCCCTCCCCATATGATTCTATGCCCCCTCCCCAGACCAGATGCCAAGCATCGGCTGTGCCAGTCTCGAGGGTTACAGCAGAGGAACAGCGGCTCCCTCCTCTTGCTGTGGGGCTGCAGCGGCTTCCTGGTGCCGGGGCTGCCTGTCTGTCCAGGCCTGCTGTCTGCCCGTGCAGGCTGTCCCACAAGACGGGCCTGAGCAGGACTTGGCCAATGCCGCGCGGGCGCGATGCCTCCAGGCTGGCCGTGGGGTCGGGCTCAGCAGCAGCTGGGGTGCTGCACTGCGGCGGGAGCCAGTCTGGATCGCTGCGATATGGCTTTGCGTCCCGCTGCGCAGACGAGCTTCCTTCCCCCTGCGGGACGTACTCCCCAGTCTGCACACGTAGCCTCTCGGAGGGGGTTTCGTGGGGAAGTTGCTGTAGTCTCCAGTCGGAGTAAGAGTGTTCTCCTTCTGGCAGCTGTCTCTGAAGTGGTGCGTGCTCATTACTCACTTTTATCAGCCAGGGAGCCCTTTATTCCCCTAACATCTGAAACTATTTATTTTCCACAGATTCCTTTACATTTACTAACAGCTGCCACAGCTTCCTCTGGGCTTGCCTGCCCCAGCCCCCAGCCTCCAGCACCCTACTGCGGCCCCCTGCGTGGCTTCTGCGGATGCTGCTCCCACAGCACAGCCCCAGCACCGTGAGGGACCGTGTGGGACCCTGGCACTGGCTCACTGTGTGCATGTTCCTGGCTCCTTCAAAGGCTGCTGCTCTGGCATTTCAAGTAAGGTTTTTGTTGCTGTTGCCGTCCTGTGACCTGTGCCAGGCTCTGGTTTTGCTGCTGCTTGGAGGGTGAGCGGGCCAGGAGGTTTCCAGCCCAGGAGGTTTCCAGCCCAGCCCAGCCCGTCCTCCAGCAGAAGCACCACAAACCCTTGTTTCTGCAGCGCTGTTTCCAGAGATTAGCCACAAAAGGTTTCTGTACAAAGGGCCCCCGGGCTCCTCTTTCAGTCAGCCTCGAGAGCCTCACGTTTTTAGCCAAAAAAGGAAATGACCCAGCTGCACGTAGCACTGGAACATCTGGATTTTATCCCTGTCATGAATGGGTCATGGCTATGCACAGCCCAGTGCCTGATTTACGGGAGGGGGAGGGTGATGTCATGCACAAATATCCCCCGAGACTCCCAGAGTCCGGGTCTAAAAGAGTCATGAAAATATTATTAAGCACAGGCGAGCAGTGCTGGGGGGAGGGCAGGCCTGGGGCTGCTGCAAGGGGTGAGGTGAGAGCAGGGAAACTCGCTGGGAGCCCGGGGCAGCCCTGGGGGTGTAGAAACGGGCCCTGGCATTAACCAAGTGTGCCCCAGCCAGGCTCGCCTGCACCGCCAGCTCGGGGTTTGCAGCCTCGGTGGGGAGAGTCAGGTCCAAAGGGCTGCTCGCTCTGTGCCAGAGTGGGAGCCTGGCCCTGCCATGGGCTGGCTGGGGCAGCTGTTAGGGCTTGGGCATGGATGGGGATGGGGACAGGAACACGACTGTCCCTGGCACCTGGAAGCAGCCTTGTGTCACAAGCCTGGGCACCAGGCACAGCTCAGCAGTGACGGTGGCTGCTCGCTGTGGTCGTGCAGCGGTTCCCCGAGCTGGGCACACGCCGGCCATGTGCTTCCTCCCCTGGAGACGGACACGGCTGCTCCTGGCTCAGGCTGGCTGCAGGCAGCTGCTTTGCTTCCAGGAGTTTGTTCTCTTTTCATGTAGTTTCCCCAGAGGAAAGCTGAGCTGCTGGTGTGTTGGGTACGGTCTGTGTGGCAGCGACGGGTGCCAGTGTCCTGCAGCTAATGGGAGCTGCGAGGCTGGGCAGGAGGGAATTTCAGCTGCCTGCTGGCTTTCGCCCCTTTTCCAGCTGTAGCTGCACACAGGTTTGTGTCAGATTGCTCTGCCGGTAACATGTTGTCTGAGCTCCCCAAACGCAGCATGGGCCTGCCTTGGCTGCTCCTGCGTCCCTCCAGGACCGGTCAGGAGGCTGCGCCGGTGCTGGGTGAAGCTGGAAGCTGGGGCTTGGCCCTGCAGTGGTAACAGACAGGTCTCCAGGGCAATGGCTGCAGGTCCCAGGGCTGGTGGGAGAGCCCTGGCGGTGAGTGCTAAAGGGTGAATAGCTCTCCTTTGTCGCTAGTGTTTGGAGGCAGGGATGACGTTATAGCCAGGTGGAACCCTGCAGGCATCCTGTGAATACCCCTCAAGGTCTCTTTTGTTGTCCCTTTGTCCCCACCCTGCCAAGGCAGCAGCTAGCGAGGGTCCTGGGGAGGGGGGGAAGGAGCAGTAGCTCAGCAGAAGTAATTTTGCTCCCATCCTCTCACCTTTCCTTCCAAGAAATCTGTGCAATGTCCCTGCCTGGTCTGTCCCTAGCCATGGGCACTTGGCCTCGGGGGCTGCAGGGGCTGCGCTGGGACCCGAACAACCTCCTCCCACCCACACAAACCTTCTCCCAGGCGCACGGCTGTTCCTGGGGTGCGGAGGAGGGAAGCCACGCAGGGGCTGGTTTTGCCCCACCTTGACCCTCCTAATGCCCAAAATAAAGTGTCTGGATGGGCCATCGCTAGATTTCAACTCCTTCCCTTCCCAAGGATGAAGTTTCATGCAAAGGGAAATGGAAGAACATGAAGTTCAGAATCTTATCTCTGCTTTTATTTTTAGACAGGCATTCATGAGGAAGAAATGACGTACTTAGGGACAGCCTATAGTGCAAGCGGATAATTAAAGACAATATTCTTACCTTCAGTATCATTCTTTCCTCAGTGAATTGGCTGTTCCCAGGGCAGGATCAGGTTTGCTGCCATAATTAAGCCCAATTTTTTTTGTTGTTGCTTTTGGCTTAAAGTAATTTATCATGCATGGGAGAAAAAATGAGAACTTATTTGTGAGTTAGAATTTAATTATATCTTTGCATTTGGCGAAGTGGGGACAAAGCACTGGCATGATCTCTCTGTGGCATTTAGGGTGGATCTGAAGAAGGCAATTAAAATCGAAGTGAAAGTGGAAGGTTGCAGTCATGGTTTCTGTGGGAGGCCTTCCACTGGGATCGTGTCACTCGAGCGCAGTCATGTTGTTGAAAGCCCGTCCAGCAGCAGAGCTCTGCGATTCCCAGGCACCGAGGCAAGGGCTCTGACCCACGCGAGACAGCGCGAGGGCTGCGTACCAGATCCTACACGCTTATTTCTTGCAGGCGTGTTCCAGTTAGGGCTCTGATTCGTGGCCACGCCATGCGGCCAGAGCCTCTCAACTCCACCAGCCACTGGGGTCCCACCTGTGCGGGACGGGGAGGGGCGGCTGCAGGGGCACGGGGGCTCAGACCCAGGCGGGTGCAGGGCGCTGGCGTGGGGCCAGGAGCTCGGCCTAGGCAGCTGCCATGGGCACGAGTGACAGGGACACCTGGCGATGCCAACCCCGATCATTCCCTCCCTGCCTCGCGCTTGGCCCTGACCCCGCGCCTGGCTGCGGGGGGGGATTTGACACGCCGCGTGCCATGGGTGACCACCGCGGCTGTGCTCAGCGACCGCGAGACCCCGCCGGTCCCGCTCCCCGCGGCGCACGGGTTCTCTCCGGAAGAGGAGCCGGAGGCAGGCTGGCGGGCAGCTCGGCGCCACCGCACGCCTCCGCCCTGGCTCTCGCACCCTGTGCTGCGGGCTGGGTGCCCGTGCGGCCCTGGGGAGCGGGGCTCCCGAACGGGCCGGTGCGCACGACGCTGCCTGAAGGCTGCCCAGCCCGCAGCGGTCCCTTCCGAGCCCGAGCGTTCCGTGGCTGTCGTTCTGCCCCCACGCGGGTCCTGAACGTGCCGAGGGGCTGTTTACTTAAGCAAGCGCACCAGAATTTTGACAGGGTTAATCAAAGCCATGACGGCTCCTCCCCGTTTTCTCTGTCCTCGCTGCTCGCGCTCCGCAGGAGCGTGCGGGGAGGGCGCCGCGGGGCTGCGGGACGACGTGCGGGTGCCGCTGCCGCGTGGCTGCAGGACGGGACCGTGCGCGGGGCGGGCCCAGGCGAGGCCCGGAGCCGCTGCCCACGGCCGCCCGGGCCGCGGCCACACGCGGTGCCGGGCCCAGCCCCTGCCGGGCTCCAGGTTGACGCCGCCCGGCCGGAACCTCCGCGCCGGGGGCGGGGGGGGGGGGGGGGGGGGGGAGGGGGCGGGGCCGGAGCCTCCCCGCGCGACACAGGCCGGGCCGGAACCTTCCGGCGGCGCACAGGCGGGACCGGAAGGGGAGAGCGGCGGCTTCCGGCGTGGCGGCGGAGGATGGAGACGATCCTGGAGCAGCAGCGGCGGTACCACGAGGAGCGGGAGCGGCTCATGGACGTCATGGTGAAGGAGATGCTCACCAAGAAGTCCACGGTGCGTGCGGGGCGGCGGGGAGGGGGGGGGCGGCCGCGGCCCGGGCCCGCGCTGAGCCCGCCCGTCTCCCCGCAGCTCCGCGACCAGATCAACTCGGACCACCGGGCGCGCGCCATGCAGGACGTGAGTGCGCGCGGGCCGGGCGGCACCGGCGGCACCGGGGGGCGGCACCGGCGGCACCAGGGGCGGGGGCGGCGGCACCGGGGGGCGGCGGCGGCACCGGGGGCAGCGCGGGGGGCGGGCCCGGCCTCCGCCCGGGCGGGAGCGGGGCGAGGCCCCGGTGGCGGCCTCGGTGGCATTTGGGGCTTCCTTTGGGTTCTAGAGATACATGGAAGTGAGCGGCAACCTGAGAGACTTGTATGACGACAAGGACGGGTGAGTGCCGGTACCGGCGCCTCGGCGCGTGCGTGTGAGCGGCTGCTGAGGTGGGAGCTGGGGGGGGGCTCCTCCGAGGGCTCTCAGCCGGTTGTTCTGGAGCTTCGTGTGACCAAAACGCGGCACTAGACCCGTGACAAGGTTGTACCGGTGTTGGTGCGTTTTCCTCTCCACTTGTCATCTGCCCTTTCTCGTGACCCCTAGCTTGCGGAAGGAAGAGCTCAGTGCCATTTCAGGCCCAAACGAATTTGCTGAATTCTACAACAGACTGAAGCAGATTAAGGAATTTCACAGGAAGCACCCCAATGAGGTCAGTAGTTGGTCTGCTTCCAAAGAACTGGTGATCTGTGTTCTGCTGGATGTCATCCCTACAGTAAACAGACTGTTCCTCCCCGCCCCGTTTAATCGCCGTAATACACAAGCGTTAAGTACACTAGAACACCCCTTGTGAAGAGATGCCCAGGGTGAGGTGGTGCAGCCGGGGCGGTCTGTACGCTCCTGTGAGAGAGGGGTGGGCAGGAGATGCACGATGCTGCTGTGCTCTCCACTGTGTTTAGCTCAGGAACGTTCTGCTGCTGAGCTCGCGCTGGCTCTTGCAAAAAGTCTGAAGTCAGGCCTTTTTTCTTTGTGCAGAAGTGGTGGTGAAGAAATGCTTTGGATGCCTTTTCAGTTGCCAGTTTTACTGTTTACAACCTGTTGTGATTTTGTATTAATTATTCTGGGACATCAGCTGAAGTAATGTTTTTTTCTGTAACTTCTGTCTATTCCCAAAGATCTGTGTTCCGATGTCGGTGGAGTTTGAGGAGCTGTTGAAGGCCAGAGACAACCCGAGTGAGGAAGCTCAAAGTAAGTTTGTAGTTTTTTCTCAGTGAAGACATGGAGCTTGCTTGAGAGGAATGATTTAATGAGTTGATCCGTTTTGGATGTTTCGGAGTTCCACCTCCCCTTTACTAAATGACTTCTGAAAATCATTCTTTTGTCATTTAAATTCTCCCAAACTGCAATGCCCCGGAGTATTCCCCAGTAGTGGTGCTGCTCTTGGGGAGTGTTGCAGTGTGCTCACGCAGGCAGCGTCTGATCAGGGATCTCTCCCACAGATCTGGTGGAGTTCACGGATGAGGAGGGGTATGGGCGCTACCTGGATCTGCACGACTGTTATCTCAAGTACATTAACCTGAAATCCTCAGAGGTGAGAAGCTGCGTGTGCCTGGGCAACTTCGGTGCTTTAGGCCCAGGGGTTTTTCATTGGTGGGTTCGTGGTTATTTTATTTTTCTGATGTGAATAAGTGTATTTCCAAGTAACTTTTTCAAAGTCACTTTGTTGTACATAGGGCTTGACAGCATCTGGATTTTGAATGCTGCTTCGTGACTCTCCTCTTTTTTCCCTTCACTTGACATCTCTCTGTCATTAATGTAATGATGACTTTGTAAAGAGTCCCCGTTTTCTGCTACCAAGTGCCGTGGGGTGTCGGCACAGAGAAATCCCAGGCCCCTGCATCCAGAGTAACAGCATGAACTCGTGCCTCTTCTCTGGTCTGGGGACTGGCAACCAGACGTTAATTTGGCTGCGTGGGTATAAAGCATGACTCCAACTTTTTCATTCGTAGAAATTGGATTACATCACTTACTTATCCACATTTGACCAACTCTTCGATATTCCCAAGGAGAGAAAAAATGCTGAGTATAAGAGGTGAGCCTTTTTGTCTACCTGTTGCTTTTATGACAGTTGGTGAGAAGGAATTTGTTTTTTAAGTGTACAGCTGGTAAGAACAGAGTTAACAGTCAAACTTCCCTCATGTAAAATTGGATCAGGGAGCTACAGCAGCTCTGTCGTATGTGGCTGAGCCCTGAAAAAACACTCAGCACAGCAAGAAGTGTGAAAAGCCACATTCTAGTCTGGGGAAGGACCTTGCTTTATGCTTGTAACTGCTGCGTCTAGAAATCCTGTGCTGAAAACTGTCATAATCTTGATGGTTTTCTTTTGGAGTGCTGCAGGGTTATTGCCTCCCAAAGATGTGTTAGAGGTTCATACTGAATTACCTGTGCTGGTGTTTGCTCTGCCAGGTACCTGGAAATGCTTCTTGAGTACCTGCAGGATTACACAGATCGAGTGAAACCATTACTGGACCAGAATGAACTTTTTGGGAAAATTCAGACCGAGTTCGAGAAGAAGTGGGAAAATGGAACGTTCCCTGGCTGGCCGGTGAGCAGTCGTTAGGCCGCTGTGGATGCTTCTGAGTGTGCAAGAGGTTTTCTGTGAATCACTTTGTGTTAAGTGTGAGAGCAAGGCGTGAGGTTTTGTGTCACAAAGGTGCAATTTAATGCTACCTTGAATTTGAAAACCAACATAACCAGTTTGAAACTAACCTTTTTTAAGGGTTGGTTGCTCTGTGTCTTTTCTGTTGTTCAATTGCTTGGTTTAGTGAGACACTTTGTGAAATCAGCTGCTTCTCTTGAGGTTAGAATATTTTATTGTGTGAAGTGTTACAGGACATCATAAAGACCTCGTGTGTGGCTTTTCTTGGCAGAAAGAGACCAGCAGCGCGCTCACTCATGCTGGAGCCCACCTGGACCTCTCGGCGTTTTCCTCTTGGGAGGTATGTGTCCAGTTCTCTGCGCTTAGTGCTAAATGTGAAGCAGGTGGAAGCTTAGTCACTTTGCTGCTTTTCATAATTTTATCTCTGGCTCGGTGCTCTCTGGATAGAGCTTTGATTATGCTGCTGGCATTTCTCCCATTAGGGGGGATTTAACTTGAAAGAGCTGGTTAGGTTTGTCACACTGCTGGTGTTTCAGAGAGGAGTGGTGCACCCTTGGCAGCCTTTCCTTGAATGCTCTTCGTTGTTTGTTGGGTGGTTGGTTTTTTTCTTTTTTAGTCAGTTTAAATGGACATACATCCATACTTTGTTTAATAGCTTCTCTCTTATTGTGATTTACTTGAATTGAACAGGAATTGGCCTCCCTGGGACTGGACAGGTTAAAATCAGCTTTACTGGCCCTGGGACTGAAATGTGGCGGGTAAGGTGCAGTCTCCTTACAGTTCCTTTCCCATTTTTGAGGTTTTCCTGTCTTGCATTCCTTTATGGGAAACTTACTCTGCCATCTCTGTTGTACAAGAATTACTTTAATGTTTGAAATTCGAAACTTTGATAACCAACCAGGGGATCCTGTGGTGTTTCTTGAAGTGTCCCGTACTGAAGAATTGACTTAAGGAATGGAGACAAAGATGATAGGAAATCTCATGGTTTCTTGAAAGCTGACTTCAGAATTCAGATAGTTCTCGGGAAATGTAAAAGCGTGGTTTGGACTTGTCTCCTCCCCACTTCTCCACAGGACTCTGGAAGAGCGTGCGCAGAGACTTTTCAGCACTAAAGGCAAATCTCTGGAAGCGCTTGATCCTTCCTTGTTTGCCAAGAATCCAAAGACAAAAGGAAGCAAACGGTGAGTTCCTGAATGTCATTCTGAGGTCGGTGGTGCTACAGTCATGACAGAGAAGCTTTTCATGTTGGACCAAGTAGTCCTGAACCAGACGGAAGATATCGGAGCTGTATTTGTGTGTGTGCGCACGGTTCAGTTTACACGAGCTCTGTGGTACTTGTTTCTGTTTTCTTGCTGTGTACAAGACAAATCCCTCTTTAGAAGTTTAGTGAGTGCACACATGATGTTTGCAGTTCTGGAATGGACCTCATAAAGTTTCTTGATCTATTTCCAGAGACACTGAAAGGAATAAAGATCTTGCGTTCCTGGAAGCTCAGATTTATGAGTATGTAGAAGTTCTTGGGGTAAGGATTTTATTTGGTCTTTGAGCTTTTTTGTTTCAGAGCTGTCAAATACTGATTAGCAGGTCAGCCACATCTTTACCCAGTGCTTTCATGGACAGCGCACCCACAAGAGTTAGTCGTGTCCAGAGAAGTAATGTTTTAAAGTGCGTGTTAGCCGATAGCTTTTTCTGTCAGTAACTAGAATATGATGAATTACGTGTGTATTTCATTAGTGAATTATTTGTCAGGCCTATCTTGTGCCTATCCCAGACCCAGATGCAGAGGCTACATATTCCCTTGCGAAAGCATGTTCTGTCGTTTTGGTTTTGGTTTTTTCTTCCCTTCTAGGCATCGCATCAGCGTAGGGAATTTCATTGTATGCAAACCTTTACTAGTCCTGCCTTCGTGCTCGCCTTAAGTCGTTGCGTCAGTTTGGGGTGATTGATTTAAGGGGGTGGCCATTGCTCTTAGCTTCTCACCTTGAAAGTGCTAATGGTGGTACAGGGTTTGCATTCCTTGGAAGTAGGAAATGTTTTACTAAAAACTTCATTTTTTTGGGCTAAGTAAAGTGAGAATTCTCCATTTCCTACTGGTCTTCCACTCCCCTTCTTCCGTACAAGGAGGAAGTGTTTCACACTGCTCAAGTTTGCTCTTACTTTGTTGCTGTCGTGTTGTCTACATGGTTCCTTCTCTTTTCTCGTACTCTAGGAACAGCGACACCTCACTCACGAGAATGTGCAGCGTAAACAAGCACGGACAGGGGAGGAGAGGGAGGAGGAGGAGGAAGAGCAGATCAGTGAGAGTGAGAGTGAAGACGAGGAAAATGAAATCATTTATAATCCTAAAAATCTGCCACTTGGCTGGGATGGCAAGGTAACCGAGATTGTCAGGGCTGGAAGAGCGGGAGGTGGAACTGACTCTGCGCTGCTCTGCTCTTCTCCTGGCGTCTGCCTCACCATTTGGGCTGATCTTTGTTTCTCTTCGCTTGTCAGCCAATCCCGTACTGGTTGTATAAATTACACGGATTAAACATCAACTACAATTGTGAGATCTGTGGTAACTACACCTACCGAGGGCCCAAAGCCTTTCAGCGGCACTTTGCAGTAAGTAATGTTTTGCTACGACAGCGTGCAGTACTGTGTTTCAATAATCTTTGTAGCCAGTCACTAGTAAAGCCCCGGAGTGCCTGAGTGGCACTTTTTCTGCCCTTCTGACACATGGGTCTGGGTTGATGCTGCAGGGAAGTGTGATGGGGACAATAAATGACGTGGGGTGTACCGAACTCTGCTGCCCGCTCCTGTACGGTCCCTTCGTGTTGGAACAGTCATTGCAGTGCCCATGTCTGGGGGGTGCAGAGTGCCCACTGACTGCCAGTGCATTGTTACTCTCTGAAATACAGGAAGAACAGGGGCCAGATTTAGGATTCTTCTCTTTTGATTTGTGTTGTGATAGTATTTGTTTCACCTCGTTTGATGTTAATACGTCTTTTCGGCCTTTGGCATTGTGGAGGAAGTGGTGTTCCCTCTCACACACTGACCTCTTGCCTCTTCTCCCCAGGAGTGGCGACATGCTCACGGGATGAGATGCCTGGGAATTCCCAACACTGCCCACTTTGCCAACGTCACACAGATCGAGGATGCAGTCTCACGTAAGTAGTGGTGGCAGAACAGCGAACATGTGGCATAACAACACTTGTATGGGCTCGCACCAAAAGTTTGTCTTGCCTGCTGAAGTGACAGTGTTTTAAACAGAAGGAAAAAAAAGCTCGTGTATGTTTTACTAGATTAAAAACTAGTGTAACAAGGGAAATGACATCTGATCCTGTATGGCTCTGTATTTACAGTGTGGGCAAAGCTGAAACAACAGAAGGCTTCGGAGAGATGGCAGCCCGATACAGAGGTGAGGTGCTGTGGAGGCATGGGGGTATCTCTAGTCCTGTGTTTATGGGAACCCCCGTTTCCGTTGTACGGGCTGTCTGGCTCCGTCAGAAGAATTTCTGAGAGTCCCCTGCTTGCTGGAGAGAGAAGCCAGGGACCCACGGAGCTTGTTGCCCGTCTCCTGTGAGGGGTGATGTGTGAAGGGCACTTCTCAGGCTGTGCTGGGAGGGTTCTGACAGGGCAGACTTCGCCCTTTGCGCAAGAATTGCGCTCCGTTTTACGGTACCAATGTCATCTTTGTTTTGTGAGGAGAAAAAGGAACTGTTGTGAGCAGTGTGTTCACTTAGACTGGTGCGCGAGTCAGGCTGTGTCCAGGTGTCTCTAAACTATTTGTTCCGTTCAAGGAGGAATACGAGGATTCCAGTGGAAATGTGGTGAATAAAAAGACCTATGAGGACTTGAAACGTCAAGGGCTGCTGTAGCTTCTCCCAGGTGAAGGATTTCACATCTGAAAAACAAGTGGAGAAGCGTGAGCAGCTCTAACTCTTCTTCAGTTTCTGGATTTTCTATGTGCATGAATATAGATTTCAAGGATACTTTATAGAATCACTTTCTAGTAAGCCCCTTGTGAAAAGCAGACTTGTGACGTCATTTTATATTAAAAAAAAACCCTGAAAAATAAACCAATTTTAATTTAGGAAGTGCTGAGAAACTTGTCTCATTTTTTTTGCTGGAAGGAAGAGATTTGATTATGCTATTTTTAATACACTTTCTATGAAGTTTTAATTGAGGGAAACAATTGTTTCTCTCTTATTCCCATTCTGATAGAAGTCTTTATGATGAGGGCTGACTTTCTGTAACGCACACGTGAACAATTTCACGCCAAGGAGTAACGGTCCTGTGCTGTACCTTGCTGTAAGCACATGGCTTCATTTGGGCTGCTTTGCAAAACAAATGTGTTTGGCTTGCGTTGCTGCCTTTACCTCAGCTCTGTCTCCCTGCGGAGTTTTGGCCACTGGGATTTTTTTCAGGGTGTTAATTAAGCTAGATTTAGGTTGGGCGGTGCGCGTCGTTTGTGGTAATTTCAGCGCTGTTGTTGACTGGAAAAATTCTAGTGCAGATCCTTCGTTTGGTAACTCTTGAGCTGCGGTGCAGGAGAATTGTGAGAGGAGCACATAATGCATTCAGATGTGACTCTTGTGACTTCAGGAGTATTCTGGGTGCTCAGTGCCATGCTCAGAGAAGTCTGTACCTAGCCCTTGATGTTGGTGCTGCCACACGAATTCCAAGTGCAGTGGGGAGGGGAGGCATCGTGCGCAGTCCTTGCGCCCCATCCAGCCCCTCGGGCGGGGTTTCCTTTTGGCACAGGGCCATGACGTCTCAGCCTCAAAAAGCAGCTTTCTCGGCTGTTGCTGCGCTGGGCCATTAGTGTCTTCAGGTGCTGAGGAGCAGCAGGCAAGGAACACTTCAGGTGAGGAACACCTCCCTGGTGCCACAGCGCAGCAGTGGTTGGCAGGGGCGGGGCCGGTTGCTGACGCTGGGGCTTGAACCCATGGGGCTGGGGCTGCAGCTGCTCTCGGGGCTGGGAGGCAGCTCCAGGTCTGGCTGTGGGCGCTCGCTGGGCTTCGGGGAGCCGACGGACAGGGTGAGTCGGTGCTGGGGGCTCTTTCCTTTCCCTGCTCCGAGAGAAAGTTCTCCTTGGGATGAGGCTCTGTCTGGTGGGCGTTTGGTCCCAGCCTCCCTGGAGCTGGGTTGGGCTGTGTGGGATGGGCACCCTGCTCAGCAAGGTTGTCCAAGCCTGGTCGGGGTGGTGGCTGCTCTGGTTGGAAGGTGAGAGAGACGCCAGCCTGCGTTGTCTTCTCTTTCACTCTGAATGATCAGCCTCAGTGGTCTTTATGAAGCTTCAGCCACTCCAGGTCCTTGGGGAACGGTGACTTGGCATAGATCGTAAGTCGGGAGGGGAGTGTTACAGTTCTCCTTGGAGAACTTGACCTGTTGGCATAGGCATGTCTGGAAACGGGTATTTTCCACACCAGACTGTCTTTGTTCATCTGCAGCAAGAACTGCTCTGGAGGGTCTCTCTTCCTGCTCTGAGGGCTGGTGGGCTTGGGTCCTCCCCTGACGGCTGCAGCTGCTGGTGGGTCGCACCTTCCTCTGCAGCAGCATCAGCAGCTGCGCAGTGCCGGTGTCACCTCTCACTGCTCGACTCCACGCTCCCAGCTGCTGCTGGCGGCTCTGCCCGTTGCCTTCGAGCAGGGGTGGGGGGTTACCACACCAGCAGAGCACGTGGCTCCCGGGGGGCTCCTGCTCCCCAGCAGCCACCCGGGCCCTGTTGGTGGCAGGTGGCTGTGGAACCCTCCATGGTTTTGGAGCATCCCGGGAGGGAGTGACTGCTCTTGTTCAACCACCTCCTGCTGCTGAAAGGGCCTGACTGGTGCTCCCTAAAGTGCAGGCAAGCACAGTGACAAGGCTGCTGAATCACCTGGTTATTTATATGTTAGATGATTTCTGGGTTGAGAGTCTGCTGAGACAATCAGGACTGCAGTTTTCAGAGGTGCTGTTGGTGGGTGTTGTTACTGCCAGGTGCTTACTGCTGCCTGAAAAGCATGCCTTGCCACTGCAGGGACCAAAACCAAAGTGCTGAACAACCTGGATTTCTCTGCTGTCCAGAATAAAGGCTGTAGAATTTCCTAAGAGAAAGGTTTCTTTAAAAAAATCCGTCAACAGGAAAAGTCTCTTTTACATAACTTGTCCTTACGTTTCTGCCACCCTGACCCCAGCCGTGTGCTGGGCAGATGTGGGGAATGTGTGCCGCAGTGACCATGGCTGTCCCTCCAGCTGCCCAGCTCTGACTGTGGCTCTTCCTCCCAGGTCCCAGGTGAAGTCACTGGTGGGTGGAGATGGCAGGTCACCGATGGCTCGTCCCCTCCCTTCAAGGTAACGGGGACTCTGCTGCAGCACAGAGAGCAGTCTGTCCCCATGTGCCCAGCACGTCTGTCCCCACCGAGCTGTGGGAACTGTGCCAGAGGGTTCCTGGCGCTCTGGGCAGCTGGTGGGGGTCTTTCTGCAGCAGGACTGGTTCTCTGCGGCCAGCACAGGTCCCTGACCTCAGGTGTGTCTGTGGGGCTCCCCAGGACTTCCCCGAGGGGAACTGGCCACCAAGACTCTGCTCCAGAGAGGCTGGTGGGGCTGGATCTAGTGTTTTGAGGGCGAGCTGCCCGTGCTGCTGGGGAGGCTCTTTGGGCTGTGTGTAAAGGGGGTGGCTGACGTGGTCTCCGTTGTCCCCAATCCTTTCCAGGCCTGCTGCTCTGCATCTTGGCTCTGCAACTCTGCATCCAGGACCCCCTTGCTACAGCAGGTGAGCTCTGCACCCCAAGGGAAACCCAGGGGCCCTGTGGGGAACAGGTAAAGGCAGGTGGTGCAAAGGGTACTTTGTCCCTGTTCCCTCCAGGCTATATTCTATAGGACGGAGCTGCATTGAGGAGCGTTTTGTCAAGGTTTTGACCCCAGAAAAGCATGTTCCTCACATGTGGCTGGAAAGGGGAGGGAGAAGCTGTTGTAACATTTGTCCAGAGTGCTGCTGCAGTGACCTGTTGTTTCTCACCTCTTGTTGGGCTGCCCAGTTGCTGACTGCAAATGGACCTTGTCCAGGGCATTCATCCCACGGGTGCTACCCGCGTCTCAACCACAACCTGGCTGATGGTTCCTGCAGAGCCCTTTGGACTAGGCAGAAGCTCAGGAAGAGATGCAGTGCTTTCCGAGCACAAGGCTGGTGTTTTCTTCACCAACAAATAACTTTGTGTCTTCCAGATCACAACGCAGTTGCCAACGCCTCATTGGTCGCCAATGCCTCAGTGGCTGCCAGCACCTCGGTGACTGCCAGCTCGATGGCTGGCAACACCTCGGTGGCCACCAGCTTGATGGCTGGCAACACCTCAGTGGCTGCCAGCACCTCTGTAGCCACCAACTCAGTGGCCAGCAATGCCTCTGTGGCCACCAATGCCTCTGTGAACAGAACAGAAGAAACCCTGGTAAGAAAGGGAATGTAAAGAGGGCTGGGCTGTTACAGCCCCACAGAGAGGGTCTCTAGCCTGGCTGGTCTCCTATGGGAGCCAGAAGTCCCATGAGAGCATCTCTGTGGCGCCCTGTGAGAGGGCTTTGCTGCACGGTGACAGTCCGGTCTCCCTCCAGCTCACCTGCCAGAGCTTTCAGTGCTCCGGGGAGAGGTGTTACCAGAACGAAGCCCGTCCTAACGCAACGGTGACCTGCCATAATGAGACTTACTGCGAGGTATGGAGCTTGCTGAGTCGGAGGTGCAGGGGAGCTGTGATAGGGCAAGTCTGTTTTGCCTTTCTTTGTATTGGGAATCCACAGCACTCAATTACGTGTCAGTCTCCTGTTTCCCTTCTCTGTCTGTGGCAGTCTGTCAGTTGGTTTTGCTCCTTCGTAAAGGCATCTCTTCACACTCCTAGCACTTTTTAATTTGGCTCTGCTATTGCAGCTTTATCGTTTCTCCAGCATGAACTACACAGCGAGGTGCAGCAGCGCGTGTGGCACGGAGCTGTGTAGGGCCAACGGCAGCATCAGCGCCCGGCAGTGCACCCTGGACTGCTGTGACTCCCCGCTCTGCCTGCAGCTCAACGCCAGCTCCTACGGTAATTGCCCGCAGGGTGCCAGGCCCAGGGAGTGAGGTTAATCCTGCTGCACAGGAGGAGCCGGTGGGCAAAACGTAGCTGTGGCTGTGTCTCCTCTGGCCTGGGGCTCACTCTCTCCTTTGAGCCAGGCGAGGGGATGGGGTGTTCTAGCACCTCCTACCGCAGCATGAGCTGTGCTGGTGAACCTGTCGCTTGTGCGGCCGTGGAGGCCTCCGCAGCCTCACTGGGTTCCTCATGTGTCCGCAGGTGACCTGCCACCCGCCACTGCACCACCTACGACCACCACCACCCGAGCTCCCCCCCGAAACGTAGGTACCGGCTGGGCTGAGCTCCCACCTGAGCAGGAGGAGAGGGAAAGGTCCCCTCTTCACCTGCTTTACAGGGTCAAAAGCTACCTCTGGGACAGGAACAAATCCTTGACGAGCTTTGGAAGGAAAGAGCTCGAAGGAGCCCAGTCAGACTGGCGGGCTCTCGAGCCCAGCGCCTGCGTCAGCTCGAGCAGTTCGGGTGTTGAGCCTTCCTGGCAGCCACGGGGCAGGTGTGGGGACCAATGGGGCACTGCAGCCTCTCTCCTGAGCCCATGTGGAGGGGAAGGTGCTTATCCTTGCCAGAGCCTTGTTAAGAGGAAGGAAAAGGAGGCTTGAAACTTGTTTGCTCTGCTGGTGTTTCACTGAAGTTTCCTGTAGTTTTGGACAGGGCACTGTTAGTCTTTTATCTCTGCATCTAAAATGCCTCAAGTATTGCAGAGCAGAGGTGAGTGTGTAAAGGAGCCCTCATGGAAGAAGTTCAGTTCTTGTCCTGGGAGTGCTGCTCTCTGGACCGATGAATACGCAGTGTCTCCTCTGGTCCTCTCTTGTAGGGGAAGGTGTGCGCAGCATTCTCCTGCCATGGGGACGGGTGTTTCAAAGGCAAGAAGACCGTTGCTAGATGCATTGTTGGGCACGACTTCTGTGAGGTATGGCCTTGGGGCTGAAGAGTCGGACAGCCCAGGAGCTGGGGTGTGCCCTTGGTTCCTGTAATGTGAATACCAAAGGCTTGGCAGGACCCACCGGCTAGTGTGTCTCTCCTCCTTCCAGATGAAGAAGACCGGCGTGAATTATGTGGCGGGATGTAGCAAGGCGTGCAAGGCTGCCAAACCCGTCTGTGCGGGTGGGATGAAGGCTCCCTGTTACCAGGAGTGCTGCCCAGCCACCTTGAAAGCCAGCTGTTTGAAACTGGATGGCAAAGTGCATGTCAGTAGTGCTGGGCAGGCAACTCTGGCCACGCTCTTGAAGCTTATGGCCTGTGGGGTAGCTGTGCTCCTGAATTCCAGGGTCTCTCCTCCCCTCTGGGGATAAGCAGCGGCCCCCTGCCCTCCTGAGCTCATTAGGATCCCTGCCGCTCTCTGATTTCAGCCAAGGCTGCTCTCAAATGCCCTCTCTTACTGCCCCCATCCTGGGAACAAGGTGGCTGGGCTGCGGTGGCTGCTGTCCCCCTGTGCTGGGCCCCTGCTTGGCTCAGGACCCTGCTCAGGACCCAAACCCCAGCTCCTGTCTCTGAGCTACGCTCTAAAGCCTGCACCTTCCTGGGATAGGCCAGTCCTGGCTCCTGTTTGGTCTCTTACATTTCACTGAATTTTCAATACTTGTAATCGAGACTCCCCCAGCGTCTCCAGAGGAAAAGCACTTAATGTGTGCTACAAAGAGGTATTCTTCCCCGCCCTGCCAAAAACCTGTAGGCCTGTGAGACTTGCACGCTAATTACTGTTTCTGAGAGCTGCCGCAGTGTGAGCCTCTGCGCTGCTGGGACTGCGGGTGCTGGGATGAGCAACCTCAGGAGAGGAAAAAGAGGGTTTTAAGCCTGCTTAAAACTCAGAAAATTCTGCCTTGACTGAAGGCACAGGGTCTGCCCTAGTGATAATCTGCTCACAGTGCAGCCTTTCTGGGCCCCCTCTTGTTAGTTTATAACTGCTCTGGTATTGAAATTTCTCTGGGTAGGTAAAATTGCTAATTCTTTGTTTCATCTCCAATTCCTAGGCAGGAAAATGGGATTAATTTAAAAGTGTCTCATGTTTTAGATGATCCTGTTTCACATCTGTGAGTCTCTACTGCTGAAGGCAGAGCAGATACACAAGCCTGTAACGTGAAGCACCCCCCGGCACTCCCCCCCACCCGTCACTGCACTGCACGGAGCTGGTGCGGAGCTTGCTGCGCAGAATTCACCTGTGTCAACGCACTGCTGGTCCTGCACATGCTTTGCTATCCTCTGTCACTGTTGTGTCCTTAAAAAAAAAAATCACAAAAATATAAAACTCTGTGCATCTGTCCCCTGGTTGGTGTTGGGGTGTTCTGAACGTGGCTGAGCATGGTGCAACATGCGGGAGGTGCAGGGAGGAGGTTCAGGAGGGCTTCATTCTGCCGGCCCTGATGAGAGGCCGTGGGGCTGGATGAGACAAAACCAGCCCTGAAACAGCAACCTCGAAACAACAGCCCCTTCCGTGCTGCAGAGCAGCCTCAGCTGAGCCGCTCTTCTGGACCCTGGAAACTACAGCACAGGGTTTGGGGTGTGATTTTAATTTATTTCAGGCCACAACGTCTGCATCTTTGTAGCAAGTGAAAAGAGAGTCATACTTGGGGTGTTTTCTATCAAAAACACCACACAGCGCCACATTTGTTGTAAGAATAGAGATTCAGTGCTTACAGCAGATTTTTCGGACTGTTCTTTCGTTTCCTCTTTGCGGTCTCTCGTCTGCTCTGCGCAGCGCGGGGAGCAGCGCCGCCGGAGCCCAGCAGTTACTTTAACACAAACTGCTCCTTTTTTGCAAGATCTCGGCTGTAGAAAGCGCCGATTTAGGCCAAACTCTCCTACCTCTAGCACGCCAAAGCCTCCGGTGACGTTTTCTCGCTCCTGCTTGCCGGCTCCGCTCCAGTTCGGTTGCACAAGGAACCGGCAGCTCCGCCGCTGAAATCGCGCATCTCCTGGTTTTACCGGGAAATCACCTCTCCCAGCTTCCCGCTTCCTCCCGCCGCTCCGCGCCGCCGCCGTCGTGGGGGGCGAGAGCCGCTCGGTTGTGGCTCCGCCGCCGGGGCGGGAGCGGCGCCGGGGCCGCCCGGGACGCGCCGTTATTTCCGGGGCTTCCCCGGCCCGGCCCCGCCGCGTCATTCAGCGTCCGGTCCCGGCGAACGGGGCTAACGCGGGCCTCGGGGGGGCCGGCAGCGGCGGGACCGGGCCGGGAGGGCAGCGGGAGGGGTCCGACCGAGCGGGAGCGGGGCGGTGCCGGCGGCGGGAGCGGGGGGGAAGCCGGACGCGACGTGTCGCGACGTCCGCGCTGAGCGGCCGGGCCGGGGGAGCCGCCGCCGCGTCCCGGTGCCGGCGCGGAAGATGGACCAGTCGGTCGCCATCCAGGAGAGCCTGGCGGAGGGGGCGACCTGCCGCATCGTATCCTTTGCTCCGGCCGGGATTTGCGCAGCCGGGCCTCTCCCCGCCCGCTCGGTTCCGCGGGGCCCGTCCGTGCCGGCCGTTCCTTGACCCGCGGTGCAGGCGGTGCAGGGTGTCCTGGCCGCGGGGGAGGACGCGGGGAGCCGCCTGCTGGGGCTGGTGCGGAGCCGCGGGGAGCACGCGTGGGTACCGGGGCCGCGGGGGGAGGGAGGGCGGGCGGGCGGGGGTGGGCAGGATAGCGGGAGAGCAGCCAAGAGCTGGAAATCCCGGAGAGCTCAACCCTGTCCCGAGGATCTTTTGCTGGCGGCGAGTTCCGTCGGGCAGTGCGTGAAGGCTCCTGCCCCGGTGTCCCTCCTCTGGTAGTTAAGGATGGTTAGCGAGAAAAGGCCAGGCCTTGAGGTCTTTGGTCTAGTGCATTTTGCTAATAACATGAAACCATTCTTATTTAAATGATGGGGTAAGCAGGGAGGTGGGCACGTGGCCAAGAAGTTGCTTTGGGGTTTGCATAAGGGTGAGCTAGTGCTGCCAGATGGTGGGATGGGATATGTTGGCATAGTCTGTGTGTACCTGCAGAGGTGCCAAAACCGAGGAGGCATTGCCTCTGTGTCTGCTCTGTGCTTGCAGGATCCATGTGTACACGCACCGGCGGATGGCCATCACTGGTGAGGACGTCTGGCTGGAGAGGGTGATCCCGATCGGAGAAGGGTTTGCAGTCCAAGAAGGTACAAACATGTTTTGGTGGCTTAGTGGCCACCTCCGAAGAAGGGGATGAAGGGATTTGGAGTCCATATTTTGTTGTTCTCCTTGCTGAGATCTGGGATCTATTCAGCATTCACATTTTTTCCTCAATTTCTAATCCCTGCTGACTTGTGTGTCACATGACATAGCTGGAAGGGGCCTGCTAGATCCATTGCTCTGAAGTGCAGAGCACCTTGTCCTACCAAGCACCAGCCATGGCCTCCAGCCCCACAGGTTTGTTCCACCCGTCTCTGTCCGTGCAGGCAGTATGTGGGGTTTTAGGAACTTACAGAACTCGCTGACCTCAGAGTACCAGAATGATCTGCAAACCTGTTGCTTAGCTTTATGACTGAACTCTGTTTTGCTTTTGCAGTTGTACTTGACGGTGACCTTCCTGTCGTGGGTGAGTTCTGTTGTTGCTGCAATGCCTGTGTTACTGGTGTGCCTGGGCCCTGCACCAGTTGTGCTCACTGGGGCGGGAGCGGTGGCTCCCGTGAACCCAACTGTTGACTGGGGGGATCTTGTCTTGCTTCTGTTGGCCACAGTTTCTGGAGGCTTGTCAGCACTAACCATGAGAACTCTCTTTCTCCCAATGTCTTTAGGCTCCGACGTGACTGTCCAGATAAGTTCAGAAGATGATCTACTCACAGTGCGGTTGCCTTTTGGTTCCCACACGCGCACGTTCCTTCAGGAGGTCAGCAAGTGCATCCCAGGTATGAGATGTCGCTGCTGGCCATGGCCACGGGTCCGATGTGGAGGCGTTGGCAGCCTCGGGTGGCACGTTGTGGTTCTTCTCCGGGTAGAAGCGCAGTATCGGGCTCTGCTGTGGCAGCTTGTGTGGGGCGATGGTGGTTTGCCGGTGGGATGACCCTCCCTTGTCACACAGCTCGGCAGAGGTGACTGGCGTCTTGGCTGAGCAGATGCGACAGGCGACCTGCTGCTTGCGTGGCCCAAAGGCCACATGGAAGCTGGGAGCCGTGCAGGATGGGACCGGGCTCCTGGGGCGGCAGCTGCTTCGAGCCCGCTCGCCCGCCCCTCCCGTCCTTCTCGCCTGCTCCCGGGCCGGCGCGGCCGGGCAGATTTCTGGGGTCCCCCTGCTGCGGGGGGATCTGCCTGCCCCGGGGTTCCGGCTCTCGCCCCTGGCCCCGTTCCGGCGAGCGGCCCCGGGAGCTCCGAGCGCCGGCACCGGGGCTGCGGGGCGGGGCCCGCGGGGGTGGGGCCGGGCCGGGGCGGGCGCTGGGGCCGGGCCGAGCGGCGGGGATGTCCGCGGGCCGAGGTGAGCGCGGGGTCCCGGCGGGACGGGACGGGACGGGAGCGGAGCGGGCGGAGGGGCCGAGGCGCCGGGGCCGGGCTCCGACGCGGTTGCCCGGGGCCCAGTCGCGGCTCACCGGGTGCCCGCGGCTCCGGGCGGCCCCCGAGGCCTCGTCCTCCGGCCGGTGCTGCCCGTACCCGGCCCCGCCGGTCCCGGTGCCGTTTCCGCCCCTCTGCAAAGGGCGCGGGTGAGGGGGTTCAGGGAGCTGAGCGCCGTTCCTGGAAGCCAGCGGGTCGTTCCGAAAGGGAACGAAGCCATTTCGGGCTCACCCACCTTCATTTAGGACGGGCTTCAGTCCTGAAGGCGCGGTCTGGGGTTGCTGGCAATCCCTCTTTTTATTTCTGTGTTCATCAGTAGTGGATTAAGAAAAAAAAAAAAGGGAGAGGGTGTGAACTTGGTAACTCGAGGAACAGCAGGGGCTGAGCCAAGCTCGGGGCCAGGGAACGTGCCCGCGGACCCGGTGCCCTGGCTGGGAGCTTGGAGCTGCCTGGGGGAGGCTGGGGCGTACTGGCGTGCTTGGGGTGAAGCAGCACCCTGGCTCCTCGGTTGGTGCCGTTCTGATGCCTCTGGGGCACGTAAGGCTCTTTGAACGGTAAGGTCCTTGGGCAGCGGTTCTGCTAACTGGGAGCTTTGACAAAGTTGCCTTTTCAAGGCTTCGTTGTGACTCCCTAGGGGAGTCTAGGGATCTCTTTTTTGCCCCCTTGTATTAGCAGAGGAAAGTTCTTTCTGCCATCGCTTGAGGTCTTTTGAAATGTAAATTGTTGTAGAGTGAGGTTTTTGTCTGCTGTTTTCCAGGAGCAGCTGTAACTCATTCTGCCCTTAAATGAACATACATACCAAGTTAGCAACTGTCATACACAAATCAAAGCACATTTAAGTACTGTGTAAATGCTACTATTTGTTAGTAGAGTGATATTAGTTAATTATATGTTCTGTCCAGAAGATACATTTTCCTGCTGTAGAGTGGTACTATAACGTCACTGTACATTTTCAACAAGAATGTCTTTATTTCTGCTTAAATCTCTCTTAGCTGCAAATCCTGCCTGGTTCAGGCCATACACATCCTGCTGTTCTGTAATCCCTGTGCATAGCTCTTTATTTCTGTGCCCAGTTCAATTATTCAACGAGGTCTTGCTAAAATATTTTGCTTCAGACTGCTAACATGTAGATCCCTCTGGCTAGAGCAATCTGCATCTATTTATCTAAAGGAAACAGCTTTTTCCCAGGACTAACATCTTTCGCAGGAGAGTCCTACCTAAAACTGATCTCTGCCGATGGGGTTAGAATGCAGGAGTCTGATGTGATATATGACCATGATCTTTGGATCACGTAGCAGCCATGTCCGTAGCACTGAGCAGGCACCTGAGTCTCGCCCGCGCTGGCACGTGACATCGTCCTCCTGGGTGATAATGCCTGAACTGCTGCTCCCTTCCCGTCACCAAACGAACAGTTGTCCGATAAAATGACAGTCCAGGCGGGTTCCTCTCACTGTCAAGATTGATTGTGTGGTCTTTATCAGGAGAACTTGCTGAGGGCCCAGCAGCACTGGTTGAGTTCTCGGTGCCTGTGCAGAAAACTCACGGCTCTGTCCCAGCTCGCTGCTGCCGTGCGTCTCAGAACGTCTCCAAAGGGTGTACGCTCCTGCGCGGCCCTATGTGACTTTGGCTGCGTGATCGGTAAAGAGGTTTGAGTCACGTGCTCTTCTGCAGCCAGCCTCTGATAAATCCTCTTACACAGTCTTTATTCTCAGAGGGCTCTTGGGCAGAAGAGGTTTTCGAAGCTATGAATACGGCCACTTCTTGTCAGCTTGTTTATATTCGGAGTGCTTAGGTAAAGTACTTCAAGTTCTGTTTCTGGTTTGCGCTCATAGCCTGGAAACTGTACTATGACAGCAATAATATTTTAATTTTTCTGTGTTGTGCTCACTAAAGGAGAAGCTCAGCTGAATAACTAGAACCTTATAATCTTAAGAACAATTTCTGTTTTGTTGTTAGATTTGTACGCTAAGTAGCGTAATCTTGAGACTGCTCTTTGCACGTCTTAAACGTGGAGACCCCCCAAGCAGAATCTTCTTTTTTAACTGTTATTTTGCCACTTTGTAGGATCAGAATGTTGTAACTGAAACAAAATGCTGAAAAACTGTTCCAGTTTTACCAACGTAGAGTGATGTGTTTTGTGTCACGCCGGTGTTTAGTTATATTTGTGTGGTAGCAGCCCTGTTGTTTTGTTAGGAATGTGCAGTTTTCATTAAGGCCCTTGTTTCTGCTGGGATAGGGTGGGTTCATTTGGTGACCCTATGCTGCTCTGCCTCCAGGGGGGAGACACTTGTGCTTTGCAGATAGGTAGAAACCCTTTAAATGGTGGTGTGTTTTTTTGGCGCTTTCCCCTCTCTTTTTCTGCCTTTCTTTGTACTTCCTGTCTTGCTTCTCAGAGGAAAAACCTGTTTTTAACACGCATTTTTTGGATTCCCGGGGTAAAGCCCTGGATTTTGTGCTGCTAAGTCCTGGTTTGGCTTAGCCGTGAGGGAGAGCCAGCAGCCCCCTGCTGCAGCGGCGCACCAGCAGCGTGCGGCCCTTCTGCTGCTCTCACGCTCGTGTCAGGTCTTCCTCTGGAGGGGAAGCCACATCAGTTCTGTCAGAGTACGCTAAATCTGTCAGATAACGGAAAGAGAGGCTGTGAGGCACTTTGTTTTTCCACACAAATCTAAGTTATATTCTGCTCGCAGGTTTTCGCCAGTGTTTGCATAAGCGTGTTGATAAAGAACGCTTTGTGTTTAGTGTGAAACTTTTCATTTTTATTTTTTTTTCTCCCAGAAGTGGTTGTCTCCGAAAGCATCAAACAGAATGGAACAAAGTTTGCAGTCGATCAGAACCGGAACCATGACAGCACTGATAAAAGTGATTCTGGGTACGTTCTCTTTCTTGCTTTGGAGTAGCTTTGGGCAAGCAGTTGAGGGTTGCGCATGTCAACCCTTTGTGGAAGGTCTAGTGACGGGTAAAAGTGGTGGCAAACATTTGTCTGCTGGTTTAGCTGTGCCTGCTCTCCACGGAGGATCTCAGTACAGCGACAGTAAACACGTGGAGCGCCAAAGTTCTGGGTACTTCTGGGGATTGTGTGTGGATGGTATGAACTGCGGTGGGCAAATTGTTGGTGCTTTGATGTCTAGTGGAAGAAAGAGAGAGTGCACAGAACTTTCTGTCTGGGCTTCCTGGTTTTCATCAGGAAACTGGGGAAGTTGGTCTCTTGGCGCGTGCTCGAGCAATCTTGCGGCTGCGTTGTCTGCTTCCATCTGTTGGCAACCCCGCCGGCTGCAGTCCCCAGAGGTGGTGGGATCTAGAGCAGATGAGAAGTTGCAGATTAGAGAAGGAAAAGTTCAGTATGAGCACAGTGTCAAAACTTCAGTGGGAATTTAAGCAGAGTCCCGCTAGTCCCCTATTTGGGCATGTTTTTGCTGTGCGGTGGGACGGGGCCTGCCCGAGTTGTTTGTTTTGAATTGGGAGAGCTTTGGCTTAGGGCCACCATGTCTCATGGATACGCTCTCAAAATGTTAGAGTTTCATTCTGCAGTTCCCAGGACTTTGCGGACCCTGCTGTCTGTCTGTGTGCTGTCCTTGGCACTGCTGTGCAGGTTGGTGACCTCAAGCTCCTGCCATCCCCTTGCTTGTGGGAACTCCCGAGCTGTGGCACTATTACTATTGCAAAAGGGGTTTGCAGAGCCATGAGGTACTAAATAAAGCCATCTCTACTTCCACCCGCTCTGTGTTGCCTCATTTCTGGGCAGAGGTGGGAGTTTTCCACCAGGAGGTATTTTGAACACACAGGTTTTTATTCTCCTGCTGAGGCTGGAAGGGCTGAGCAGAGGCAGCAGGAGCGGAGATTTGCATCTCCCTACTCCAGTGAGCAGTAGAGGTGTCCAGGTTTGTATTGATCCAGGTGTGGGTCAGTCCTGCTCTAAATCAACAGTCTGCACCAGCTTAACGAAATGTTTTTGTTATTTCGGTTAGTTAAACTGCTTTTATCTGGGGATCTGAACCATTCTAAGATATTCTCGTTTCAGTCTTGGTTGCTTATCCCAAACATTGATTATCTGTCTTTGTTGAAACAGCTCAAGGTGAATTGAATCTTCACTGGCAGAAATAAGCTGTTTAGGGTGTGTGCATATCCTGGGTTTCATCATGCCGGTTTGCTTTCATTTGCAGGCAAAACAAGCTCAAACCTGAAGTGACAACTGAGATGGTGCGGTCCTCCAGCGTAATGGCTTCAAACAAGGCTTCGATCCTATCAGAACCAAAGTTTGGGCTAAGAGATACTATTGTTAAATCTCAGCTTGTGCAAATGGAGGATTCCTACACGTACATTCAGAGCTTCAGGCAAGGGTCACTCCTGAGAGGAACCTAGTTTTGAGGGCAGTAAGTTAGCATAAGCTGTCAAAGTAACTCATGTTCTACTCTGAGATTTAGTTAATTTCTTTGCAGATTTTTTGTTGGGACGTACAACGTGAACAGTCAGCCACCCAGAGAGAGCCTGGAGCCCTGGCTGAGGTGTGATGCTGAGCCCCCAGACGTTTACTGCGTGGGGTGAGCGTCCCTTTCCAAACCTTGCCTGTGGGTTGCTGGTTTGTGAAGCTGTAGCATGGAGGTGTTCAGCCACGACACCAGAGCTGAGGAGCGTCCACGTTGCCGTACGCTGTTGCACGGGACTCGAACGTGTGTTTGCATGGCCCGAAAGGGCTCTTGTTCTGGTAGCGTTTGGACTCTCTGGCACTGCAGTGTTACCAAATCTTTAATGCCATTCAGTTTAATACTAATAGTAATTTAGCTTTACATTTAACATACCTCTAAAATCAACGTAACCAAATTTGAGTTTTCAACTATAAATTTAGTGAGTATAAATAGATTTAGCCATTTCCCAGAGGAAAGGGCTGGAGAGTTACAAACCAGTGCATGCATCCATGGGTTCCTTCCTCTAAAACAGTTTCCAGGAGCTTGATCTGAGTAAAGAAGCCTTCTTTTTCAATGACACACCGAAGGAAGAAGAATGGTTTAAAGCTGTAACAGATAGTCTTCACCCAGATGCCAAATATGCAAAGGTAAATCTGGCTTTTGGGGAGGTTTGAGTGTGGAATCATTTTCCACTTGGGCCTCTTTTCCCTTTGCTTTTTCTGGTTCTCAGTTGCTGTGTGTCTTCCAAAGGCTCACTGTCTGCAGGCTTTTCCTCAGTCAGAAGTGCTCTGAAGGTGAAGAAGGTGGTGGTGCTGTGCAGGGTGCTGAGGCAGGGGCCAGACAGGAGCCCGGAGCTTGGCATCCACGCCTGACACAAGCTCCTGCTATCTTGAGGGGAGAGAATAGAAAGTATCGTAGCTTCTCCCGTGCCTGTCTCCACAATGCATGGTGGAATCAGTTGGTAGGAATGCTGCTTGTCGTCTGGCACCTGCTCCTTAGGTCTTCTTTGTCTCTTGTCTCTGTTGCTTCAGGGAAGCTCCTTCCCCGGGCTGTGCCTGTTGTTGAGGGTTTTGCTTTGGGCTCCAGCTTTGCTTCCTGGGGTGTTGGTCCCTGGCTCCTTCCTGTGCTGTGCTGCTGTGAGCCCCTGCTCTGGTGGATGAGCCTGGAACTCTTTTTCTTGATCTGTACTTTGGTGACCGATGTTCTGATTGTGAGGCCAGTGTGGTGTCTCTCATCAGACCTCTCCCATTCTAGTATTTAATGGCACAGGATCTGTTTTTCAGGTGAAACTCGTGAGGCTCGTGGGAATCATGCTTCTGTTATATGTGAAAGCAGACCTTGCTTTGAACATCTCCGAGGTGGAAGTTGAGACTGTGGGAACTGGAATCATGGGCAGGATGGTAAGAATGGCAACTGTGCTGGAGAAGGGGTGAGATTTGGAAGAGCTCCCCAGAGCCCCTCTCCTTAGGTGTAGTAGTTGTTCCTCCAGCTGAGGGATGCAGCCGGCCCCTTGCTGTTCCAGACCACTGGAATCAAGTCTGTGCCCTTCAAGTGTAGTTTCTGTGAGTGCTGCAGCTATAACTTGTCAGAGGTGTCTTTGGCCAGCTAAGCCATGTGCTTCCTCCTCCATTTACACTTATTTTATGGTTTGTGCTGAAAGATCCCGTTTGTTGCTAAACAGGTTTTCCTCTCAAATTAAGTGGTCTGCCTTGATGTCTTCTGGCTTGTCCACTGCTCATAACTCATTTGTAGATTCATCTGTTGTGTAGAAGCTTCTGACCCATGTGTTCTTCCTTATCTTTCAGGGTAACAAAGGTGGCGTCGCCATAAGGTTTAAATTCCATAACACCAGCGTCTGCATTGTGAATTCTCACCTTGCAGCTCACACGGAGGAATATGAGCGGAGGAACCAGGACTTCAAAGACATCTGGTCTCGGATGCAATTCTGCCAGTCGGATCCAAATTCGCCCCCTCTCACTATTGGCAAACACGAGTATGCTTCCCATCCGGCTGGGAATCGCTGCACGTGGCAGGGAAGACCCTTGTGAACATAGTGCGGCGTGAGGTTCTCTTGGCAGAGATGTGGGAAGGGGGGGTCAGCGATCTAGTCGTCAGCCTGGAAGCCAGGAATGCTTTACTGTAACCTGTTTTCGAGAGCGGTCACCCGTGCGGTTCTGACAAGTCTCTTGCCTCCTTATGCTCTTCCAGGCCTTTGTTTTCCAGGCCTTCCTTTCCTTTGTTTTCAAGCATGAGGTGGGAATGGGGGGATAATGTGCACTGACTTCCCCAGTGGGCTGTGGGAGTTAGTGGAATATGAAGAGTACATTCTCTTCCAGTGTGATCTTATGGCTGGGTGACCTCAACTATCGGCTGGAGGAACTGGATGTGGCAAAAGTGAAGCAGCTTGTAGACGAGAAAGCGTTTCCAGAGCTTTGCCAGTATGACCAGGTGTGATGTGTCTCCTGCCTACAGGTGGTGCTGAGGGTGCTGCCTGGAGACTGCACAGTGCTCCTCACCCCTCAGCACCTCCCTTCTGGCTCCTATGGGAATTGTGCTTTGGCTTATTTAAAATGTTTTTTTTTTATTATTTTTTAATTCCGTAGCTGAAGAGGCAAATGAATGCAAATGCAGTCTTCGAGGGCTTTACAGAGGGAGAGATTTCTTTCCAGCCAACGTACAAATACGATGCTGGCTGTGATGACTGGGACACAAGGTGCGTGATGCTACCAGCGCTAATGTTATCATTGAAGGGAGCAAAAACAAAGCTAAAAAGAATTGCAGATACAATGGCTATAAATAGGAACAATTCTGAAATTGTTGTTGTTCATCTCCCTTGGCTCCAAAATCCATCCCCAGTTTACACCATTCCTGTTGCTTTGCTTCCACTGCTGTTTGCCAGATATTCCTGATGTTTTTTCAAGAAGAAATCCACTGGGTTTTCTCTTAGTTAGAGGAATACAAAATTGAGGGATCATTTTAGTTAGTATCATTCTACCTTGCATCGTCACTCTGCCTGAGCTGTGCCCGGACACTGTAAATTGTCACCTCTGTTTCAGTGAGAAGTGTCGTGTTCCAGCGTGGTGTGACCGGATCCTCTGGAAAGGGCAGAATGTGGCTCAGCGGAGCTATCGCAGCCACATGGCGCTGAAGATCAGCGACCACAAGCCAGTCAGCTCTGTGTTTGATATTGGGGTAAGTCAGGGCTGAAGGAAATAGCTCTGCTGACCTCGTCCTCTGTGTGAGGAGAGGGGGAAGGAGGAGGGAGGTTCTCCCACTGATTTCCCTCTCCTGCTTTTATGGCATCCACAGAGAACAATGGCTTAAAGGGGGGCTAGGTGAGTTACTGAGATAGGATTGTTGTTCATAGCAAGCTGGGGTTGTGTTACCTGGTACTTCAGCTGAGCAGAATAATGCATGAATATTTGTAGGTGTTTTTTCAGAAGTGTTCAGTAGCCTTTTTAAATTTTATTTTCCTAATAAGAAACGTGCAGTGCAGGTGGGCTACCTCATTGGCAACACAGTAGTGTGTAGTCAAACTTTTCTTTTTTTTCTTTAAGAAAGAAAAGCTGACCTAGTGCTGACAGGGTGGTTTTGCTGGTTATGGAAAGGTCCTTTACTCTTGGACCCTGAGGAGGGCATTAGTGGCTCTGCTTGGTGCATGTGTTGGATGCACTAGTGTGCTGCTAAAATCAAATCACTTCGCACGTCTCCAGCTGTGCTACAGCTCCCCTGCAGAGGCACAGCAAATGCCAGCTGGTGTGGTGTATGTCCTTTTCAGGTGAAGGTTGTGAATGAGGAGCTCTATCGAAAAACTTTTGAGGAAATAGTCCGCTCCCTGGATAAGCTGGAGAACGCCAACATTCCCTCGGTGACCCTCTCCCGGAGAGAGGTAGGGGATGTGCTGTGAGTCGTGGGAGAAACTGAGCAACCCTGGGCCCCAGCGGTGTGTGCCAGTGGCAGAAGGACATTGGATGGATTCTGGACCCTGGGGTCCAGTTCCAAAGAAGGAGAATATTTTGACTTCCATCAGTTCTGTTTACAAGGCCTAGAAATATTTGTTTCTGTTTAGATGGAGGTAAATTGCATCCACAAGACGAGGCTGAAACGGTGGGGGAAGAGAGAGTAAGAGGGGTTTGTGGCCCTTGCTCTGACTTTTTTGAAACATGAAATGTAAAATCTGAAGGATTTGGAGAAGGTCACAAAACCAGCATTTGTTTTTTGTGTTGGGGACTAAAAAGATAAGCAAATGAGACATTTGAGGCCACAGTTATCTTAAAGGGAGCATTTGCTTTAAGGGGCGCACTGATGCCAACAGCTTGAGCATACAGAGCAAGCAAATGCAATCCCAGAAGTGATGGGTGCGGGAGCAAGAGGGTTAATCTGGGTATCTTGCTGGTTAATGGTTAAACCACGGGACAGGAACTATGGCTGGTGCTTGGCAAGGTGGCACTGGCTGATGACATTGACTGATATTTGTTTCTAGTTCCATTTTGAGGATGTTAAATACATGCAGCTGCACGTAGAGAAGTTTACAATCCGCAATGGGCAAGTGCCCTGCCAGTTCGAATTTATCAGCAAACCAGATGAGGAAACCTACTGCAAGGCATGGCTGATGGCTAATCCCAGTAAGGGCTTTCTGCTATCAGGTGAGCTCCTTGTTGTTCATCTCGGGTTAATGAGCTAACGGTGTTGCCGTCTGGCTTAGATCTCTCTGCTCTTTTGAGAATGCTGTGCCTGTTTGCAGGCGTGTTGGTTCAGTACCTTTCTTACCCGAGTATGTTGGTTTTTTAATCATCTTTTGGCAGATGCCGAGATCACAATTGAGTTGGAGGTGTTTGTTAATAAATCAACAGCTACACGCTTAAACTCTGGAGAGGAAAAACTTGAAGATATCTTGGTCTTGCATCTTACCAGGGGGAAGGATTATTTTCTGTCTGTAACAGGCAACTACTTGCCCAGTTGCTTTGGATCTCCCATTCATACGCTGTGTTACATGAGGGAACCGATCCAGGACATGTCAGCAGAATCCATTCGGACGCTTGTGAGTTAAATGCCCAAGACCCACAAGAGCCATTACAACGAGACGTTAAGGTCCGTTTGTGGCTAAAGACCCTTCTTGCACTTCCCTGGCCCACAGTCAGAGAATGCTGGCACAGCCCATGCTCTCCAGTGCAGCATCTTCACACCTGGTGTTAGTTCTTTATACATGGATGAACTAAATCGTTTCATATAGAGAGTGCTGAAAGTAAGGTCCTGTGTGTTGTGCCTGCATGTTTAAGAAAGCTGTGCAACTTCTAAACGTAGTCCTTTTCCCTGGAGCCTTTGGCTTTCTCCGCATGGACTGGAGATGTGCCTGTATGTGTGAGGCACGATGTCACGTTTCCTTAGAGCCGAGTGTACGTGAAGCATGTC
Organism: Trogon surrucura; assembly: GCA_020746105.1. NCBI lineage: Eukaryota > Metazoa > Chordata > Aves > Trogoniformes > Trogonidae > Trogon > Trogon surrucura. Next base: position 314,926 of record CM036640.1, read on the forward strand.
TGTGAGAGCAGCTTGTTTGTTCTGCCTGGACGTTTGATGAAATGTGTCTGTTGTACTCGCATGAAGACTGGTGAGTGAAGCTGCACCGTTTCTAACAAGTCTTAATTCTCAGGTACAAGCTTGGTGAAGCATTTTTGCAGAGTTAAATGAGAACTTGGCTAGCTACCTTTTTTTTTCCTTCCCCTCTGTCCACTTCCCTCTCTCAGACCCTGATGCCGCTAGAAATGAGTGGGGGCGCTGCTCAAGCTGAAAAGCCCATGGACATTCCAAAAGAGCTGTGGATGATGGTGGATCACTTGTACCGCAATGCTTCCCAGCAGGTTGGCAGTGTTTTTACTGGAAGCACAAAATAATTTGTTTGCGTCAGGTTTAGTTTTGAAGAAGATACTGGTAATAGCAGTCATTGTACCTGTAGATGTTCGGCCAGCGGTAGAGAGTGATAAAGGACGCCTGTGCTAAGTGGACCTGGTGTCCCAGTCTGCACGGGTTTGTGATGGTGACCTTGTCTGTGCGCGCGTTGCACTCTACGGCAGTGCCGCAGCCTTGCTAGAGCCGCTTGTGGTGAGGTTTGTGCTGATAACTACCAATTTGGCGAGAATTTTCTAGACAGGTCATAATGCCATTGCTCTGTTTACCCAAATAACTTTTATTTAACTTGAGACTGACTGATGCTCTTCTTTACAGGAGGACCTGTTTCAGCAACCAGGCCTCCGATCCGAATTTGAGCAAATCCGAGATTGTTTGGACAAAGGAATGCATGACACCCTCCGTATCCTTTTGGACTGATGTCTGGTAAGGCGCACTCTGCCTTAGTTATCAAAGCTGGCAAAGATTTCATCAGTATTCTGTGCCCCACCGTGGTTTTTAAATTCCCGTCATTCGTCTCGGGGTAGCTGAGATCTGCAGTTTCTCGCTTCTCCTGCTGATCAGTACAAACACCTCCGCTCCATCCTCGCAATCTTGACGGATGGCTGTTGATGAATTACGTCAGGGCCCGACCGCCGGCGGGCACAGCGTGCTTCCGTGGGGCCAAGAGACTTAACTCAAAGCTGTGAACGATGGGAGGAGCTCTTGGAGACCTAAGCAAAAATTAACGTTTCGGCAGAAACGCGACCAAATTAGATGACTCTGTGCTCGCCTCTTCCTTAACCGTCCTTGGATCAGTTGGCAGCAACCACTCTGTAGCAGAAGCCCTGCTGCTCTTCCTGGAGAGCCTGCCGGAGCCCGTCATCTGCTACCGCTCCTACAGTGGCTGTCTGGAGAACGCCGGCAACTACCTGCTGAGCATCCAGGTACTCTGGAGGCAGAATGGTTTTTGGCACACCGGTAACAGCCTCTTGCTCTCGGTTGGTAGAGGCTGTCAGTGTTTGCAGAAGCGGTTATGTTGGTGGTAGACAAAGCTGCTAAGCCATCGCCCTGTCTTCAGAATAAATGTGCTAGTTTTCTTTTTCCTCCTCCTCAGATTATCTCTAACCTGCCACAGTGCCATAAAAATGTATTTGAATATCTCATGGCATTTCTGCGGGAACTACTGAAAAATTCAGGGAAAAACCATTTGGATGTGAACATTCTTGGTAAGGAGCGCAAAACGGTCTGGTCTGAGGGGCTTTGTGTAACAAAGCGCATTTCTCTACTGGTCTGAAGCTTTTAACAATAAGCAAACAGCCCCCAGCAGAACAGCCAGTGCGGGAGCCTGGAGAGGGTGGCGACTCCGGGACGCGCAGCGCAGCTTTATCATCCGCTGCATCCCCCGCGTTCTGCACCCGGGCCCTCGCTCGCTCGGCCGGGTGGGAGTTGGGGAATTACCCGGGATGTCCTGCCCCTGACCGTTTGATTTATTTTTTTGATGCAGCGAGTATATTTGGTGGCTTGTTACTTCGCCCTCCTCCTGGACTTCCTACCCCTGATATAACTGAGAAGAGGAAAGCTCAGCAATTCATCCGTCAGTTCCTCTTGCGAGAAGACAATTTACCATGAATTTCAGACGCAGCTAGTTCTTAGGTACCAGAGTACTGTAAAAATGTTTTTGTACGGTAAATGGGCTGTTTTTCTGTAACAGTGTTTTATACAAGCTATTGGAGGCACAGAGCAGACACGGGCTCAGGTGTCGCTGTTAAGCTACAGTGTCACGTTCCTACATAAGCTGTACGCAGACAAGCAAAAGCTGGTATTTACACCGTATTTTATTTAACTTGTATTAAAGCTCGGAATGTTAAAGTTCTTGTTATTTAAATAAAAAGACCTTGGTGCGTTTTCCCAGCCTCTCGGCCCGTTTCTGGCGTTACCCTGCGGGTCACCGCTGCCCGCTGCGGCAGAACCGGCGGCTTTTCCCCCGGCCCCGGGCGCCGCCCCCCCTCCGCGGCCGCCCCCCGGCCCCCCCCCGGCCGCCCCCACTCCCCCCGCCGGCCCCGCCCGCCCCGGGAGGCCCCGCCCCTTCCCGTGCGGCGGGCGCGGCGCTCCCGTGGTGCCGCGCGCGGCCGGAAGCGGAAGTGAGTGTGTGCGATCATGGTGCCGCCGGGGTGGGGACGGAGGTGCCGCCGCTGCCGGGAGCTCGGTGAGCGCGGCGGGGCCGGCCGCGGGGCGGCGGGGCGGCGGCTCGGCGCCCGGGCTGGGGGGGGGGCGGAGCGGGCCCGCGCAGGCCCTGCCGGCGGCTCTCCGCGGCAGGAGGGGGCCGGGCCGGGCCGGGCGGCGGGGAGGGGGCGCCTCCCCCGGCCCGCGGGGCGGGGGCCGCGGCGCAGGGCCCGGCGCCTCCGGCACCGCCGCCGCCCGGCCCGAGGCTGGGTGGCGGCCGCGGGAGTCGGCCCGGCCGCGTGGCGCTGCGAGCGGAGCCCCGGGCCGGGCGGGGCGGAGCCGCCTGACACACCCCCACCCCCGCCGCCCGTCCTTGTGTTGCAGATGAGCCGTTCCGGTCTGGCGTGCCGGTGTCGCACTGAGCGGCGGTGAGCCATGGGGGAGAACAGCCCTGAGGGCAACGTTATCTACTATGAAGTGGAGGAAGACGAGCTAACCCAAGATGGCAACATGATGAGGTTCGCCGATAAAAACGGGCTGGTGTCCTCGTCGTCGGGGACGGTCTATGACAGGACGACGGTTCTGATAGAGCAGGACCACAGCGTCTTGGAGGATGACGAAGATGAAGGACAGTGTGGTGATCACTTGCCCTTTCTACCCGAGGGTCACGAAGAAGGATTTCACTTAATAGCAGATCATGAAGGAATGTCCCAGGGTTATGTGCAGCACATTATTTCTCCAGATCAGATTCACCTGACGATAAATCCTGGTTCAACTCCTATGCCCAGAAATATCGAAGGAGCGACGCTCACCTTGCAGTCTGAATGCCCAGAAACGAAGCTTAAGGAAGTAAGTAGCTAAATGTGATTCTGAATTTTGTGCTTATCGTGAGTGCTTTTAATCTGGTGACTTAAATGCTTTGAAAATACGTTTTTCTGAAGCTGTTTGCCAGGAAGCAGGCAGAAGTTTCCCTTGTTCTCAAAGGTTGCTGTATACGGAGTGGATTATGCTCCGTTGAATCCGCTGTTGCTCCCAGCGATTGTAGCGCGTTGTGCAGACCGGTGTAAGTGCTTCCCAGAGTCACTCTGGATCAGCAGCTGAGCTGCGAGTGTCGCCAGTTTTCACGCTGATATCCTGCTGTATGCTTGTGAAGCCGCCAGGAAGCACTTTCTGACGTGTGGTAACACACTGTATGGCAGGAGAATACGGTACTGAAAATGCATTTATGTTAGTATCGTGTGTGATTTTAGTGGTCTTCTGTTTTTGTTTTGCTTGGGCAATTATTTCCTTTGTTCAGAGATGATTAAACAGAACGTGAACGCTGTTATTCTGTGGTTAGCCACATTCTTGAGAAAAGCACATGCAAGTTACAGGTCAAACTCCAGACTCTTGGCGGTAGCTAAAGCGTGAAACTTCAGATACCAAACTTAAAATTACTTGTAGTTGTCACAGGGAAACAGCAGGAAGAAAATGACGGAAGCTTTAAACTACCATCTGTTGTATTTTGAAAGACTGGGTTAGCTTGCATATTTAAAATGACAGTTACTTTTAATTCTGTTTGCCTAGATGTGCTTGCAAAGCGATGAGGCCTTGTATAGACTGGCGTGGGATTCTTGCCTTTTTGGGGGCAAAAGCCATGTAGAGTTGACTGAAATACCAACACAGTGACAACTTGGTCCTCGTTTTTTGGCCCTTTTGAGTTAAATAAGGGATGATCTGTACGAGTGCCTGTGCTCATATCCGGGCAGTAGTGTCAGCCGCTTGTGTAAGCGATATTCAGTGAAAGAGAGAATTGCAGAAATGAGCCCTTGCTGAGAGAGGAAGCTGGGTTTGCATGCTCTGAATAATTTAGATTAGCAGGGAACCTTCGTTATTGCTCGCTCGGCAGCAAGGAAATGGGGCTGTAGGAGGTCAGCTCTGCAATTACGAAACTTCTGGACTGAGGTTTGTTCAGTAAGCCTAAAGAACTCCTTTTGCTCAGTTATTATTCATATGAGCACCTGCTGTATCCTGCCTTCTTAGCTGCTAAAGTATTTGGTCTTTGAACGTCAGTCGTGTCAGTACCTTTCTGTGGGATAATCAGCTCGCAATCCGTGGTGTCAGAGAACGGTGTGTGCCAGCCAAACAGCTGTTGGTGACTGCACATATAATTAAACTGATTTTATTTCTTCTCCCCTCCTTTTTTTTTTTAAAAAAAAAAAAAGCTTGTGAGACCAGGAATTTCCTGATGAAATCTTTTTTTCTGAAATTATTTTCCATCTCTTGAATTAATTTCTTTGGGGTGTAGGGAAGGAGCGAGGCTGTAATTTGAGTGCAGTGGAAATAAGCCCTAAGCCTACGTGACGTGCTTCCGTCTTGTAAAAGCCCTTTTTGTCCTGGTGTTTCAGACACTTGATAAGTTGTCTGGAGATGGGGAGGGGAAAGCTCTAAAACCCCTGAACGTTTGGCTCATCTCTAGAAGTCATCAGCGCAGCTCTTTGTACTTCCAAAACATCTGTAGCAGTCCTTAACACTTGAGAGAACTGTTCTAAAGTCTTAAATTTTCAGGTCAGTCTTAGACATTTATGAAGCAAAATAGGATTTTATACTTCGTTAATTACCTTTAGTTTCCTTTTGTTGAATTATACTGAGAGAAGTGTAATGTTTTCTGTAAGAATTAAGGTGATTATAGTCTTGTAGTTCAAATTTGTAATTTTTTTTTTTGTTCAGTGGTGACATAGAAATATTAGCAATTTGAGGGGAATCCTGTGAACTCCGGATGAGTTAAAGGCAAACGGAGCAGTTGGAGCGGACTTTGGCACAGTGCGTCAGGCTCCGCTTCTGCCGATCTTGCTGATTATTGGACAGTTGGTTCCTCCTCCCGAGATAAATGCTTAATTAAGACTCTTGTGGCCTCCCTCTGGTGCACCCCCCTGGCGAGGCAGCACGCTGTCCCTCGCGGAGCGGCCCTGGTGTGGCCGAGCCCTCGTCTTCAGAGCCGCTTGTTTCCGTACGCTTCACGGCCCGGCGGGCTGCGGGCTCTCCTGTGCTCCCACGTTTCTGTTTTGCTGTTGCTTGTGCGCGGTGATGGTGTCGAGTGCTTGCTGCTGTAACTGCGAGTCTCGTGTGGCCAGTACCGACGTGATTTCATGTGTGATCAGAGCCTGTTCCGTGTGCCAACAGGCCTGACGTGAAAAGGGAATTCAGTGTTTTTCTGCTTTGCAGAAGGCATCCCATGTTGTTCTGTTCTCAGCTTCTAAGCCACGGTAGTGAAGAACTGTGATTATCAAATGCTCTTTTCTGAGGGGTGTATATGAAGGAAAAAAAAGCACAGTTGTTGAATCCTGAAGTGGGTAGAAACCCGTAGGTGTTACGCACGGGTTATGTATAGGTCATCCCTGCTGTCAACCCCGACTTCAGCATCAGTTTTTTTGAAGACAGTCTGCAGCCTTTTGTAAGTACCAGGTACTGCGAGACAGGGGCTTTGTGCCTTGGAAAAGAGGAAAATTGCTGACTTACGTCCTGCTACATGATCTTTCTGACTAGCTGTTAAAATACTAGATCTGTAAGTTCCTGCCCCTCTCTCATGAGCCTGCGTCGCTTTCCTAAACAAGTGCGTATCTTTTGGAACGCTCTTCTGCTGCTCACCTGTCAACCATCAAGTCATCTCTTGGGCTCTGTAATCACTCTTAGATGTTAAGGTTTCTCAGCTGCAACAGTCAAATGAAAGCCATCCATCTGATAATTAAAGTTGAAGATGAATTTATTCAAGCATATCAGATGGCTTATTCCTTCTACTTCACAAGAGAGAAGGGGATTTAATTAAGCGTTATGACTCGCACACTGGAAGCTTCTACATGGTCTCCTTCTTCCTGCTGGAGAAGCTGGGAAGGCCACCAAATCCAACGTGAAATTCACCAATGTGAAGTTGTTTCCTGGTGATCTGGATGGCTGGCTGAGAACTCGGTAACGCTTGCCGTTTGGTGTAAAGCACCGAATTTGATACGTTACGCTTCAGGCCTCGACTGTGTCACTGAACACAGAGGAGGAGGAGAACAAAGTGCAGCGAAGGCTGCTTTTGAGATAAAATGAAGTAAGAAATGGACTGGTAGACCACTTTGAGGGTCAGGTTGTGAAAGTACATTTTCCCTTGTCTTCCTCTTTGACAAATAAGTAGCTCTGCTAGAAGCACCCAAGTGAAATGCGGGCGCTGCGTATGGGAATAGGGGATAGGCTCAATACCTTCTTAGCCTGCTTTCCAACTATTTTATCAGATTTTTAGCATTTCAAATTATGTTTTTCCTTTCTTTACTCTTCTATTAGATTACTATTCTATGAGGTCAGCCTGCTTTCCAATGCATGTTGCTCCTTCCTCACGTAGTGCAGGAGAAATATCAAGTTTTCTGATAATTAAATGGCATTAATTTTTTATTTTTCTTGAGGTCAAAATGTGTTCCGTTGTGTCTGGGGTTTGACTGCAGTTCCGCCATGTCTGGATTCCAGAAATGCTTACAAATTATTAAGTGTGCAGCATTTTGTCTCTTAGGTCAAGAGATACCAGTGCACCTTTGAGGGCTGCCCACGCACCTACAGCACTGCCGGAAACCTGCGCACTCACCAAAAGACACACCGCGGGGAATACACTTTTGTCTGCAATCAAGAGGGCTGTGGAAAGGCCTTTCTTACCTCCTACAGCCTCAAAATCCACGTTCGAGTGCACACTAAGGAGAAGCCGTTTGAATGCGATGTGCAGGGCTGCGAGAAGGCGTTCAACACGCTCTACAGGTAAGGGGGCTCTGCCTCTTTCTCTCCTAGGTGTGGCTGTTGCTGTTTTGCAAGTTGCCTCTTTTTGTTTCTCTCTGAATACGATTGTTATGCTTCTTCCAGGTACAGATATGAACATAAATGCCCCCAAATGTGGAAATGCTCTCCCAAGAGTAGGATGACAGAACCTATCGTGAACGTGCTTAGCTTATTCGTATTGTGATAGTGTTGAAGATGGTGCGCAAGCACAAGGAATTCTCAGATTTGCTTCAGGACTGCCATAAACTAGTTACCTTCAATTCGGATTATGTTAAGCCTTTGATTGCGTCCTCCACATTGCAATGAATGGCTGCCTTGCCTCGGGTAGGGGCTATCTTGTCCTACAAGTCGTAAAAGGGAATTTTTTGGCATGCGTTTTAGGTTGAAAGCACATCAGAGGCTTCACACAGGGAAAACGTTTAACTGTGAGTCGGAAGGCTGCAGCAAATACTTCACAACGCACAGTGACCTGCGCAAGCACATTCGAACACACACAGGAGAAAAGCCATTTCGGTAAGTTGCCGGAGGGCAGTTTTTACTTCTGGGGGACTTACATAGTGGGCTACTTGTGCCAAAGGATGGCTGTTACTATCCTGAATGAAAAGCTGTTCTTCTGAGCCAAAGGAGAAGGTGGCTAGTGTTCAAGCACGTGTGCTCTAGAGCTCCCTCGGTGGCTTGTGAAAGTGGGTGAAGTGACTGTCTTCAAAGACAGGAGTAGTCAAGCTATTTTTTCAGACATGTGCCACGATGAGCATTGCTACTTCTAAGCTGTGATGCAGCGTTTATTCCGTGAAGGGGGTCGTCTTCAGATGCTGACTTCAGGCTTGAATTTTGAAGTCCGGCTCAGAGCCCTGCCATCACCTGTGTAGTGTGCAGAGCAGCTCTCGGGAGACACCTGGGTCCTGATGCAGTTGAGCGTGAGACCCGCTTGTCAGGGTCCCAGGACTGCTGCAGAGCGTGAGCTAGGGCTGTGGCTAACCCACCAGAGCAGCCTGGTGCTAACCCTTCTGTGACGCCTCATTCAGGTGTGAGCATGACGGCTGTGGAAAGGCTTTTGCGGCAAGCCACCACCTTAAAACACATGTTCGGACACATACCGGTAAGTCCCAAGTGTTTGTTTTTCCTTTGATTTAGCTTATTCATTTTACACTAACTCTTGGAATCCTGTCATATATTTATACTTCTGTACGATACACGGGGACAGCAGGTGGGGTTGCTGTGCTTGAGGGGAGGATTGCCATCCAGAGGGACCCTGGCAGGCGGCAGGAGCGCGCCTGTGGGAACCTCTTGAAGCTGAACAAGGCCGAGGGCAAACTCCTGCTGCTGGGTCAGGGCAGTGCCCAACGCTCCATTTATGTACTTAACAGGTCTTGGATTTCATTAACATGTTTCACAAATGTGTCAGTAATGATGCATAAAAGTTAAACGTCGTATTCTTGTCAGTTTGCATGGTGAAATGGAAGCTTTTATCTGCAAAACTCCTGAGAATGCTGAATGCCTGAAGAGGCATTAAACTATCTTGTTTGCATAAATTATTAGTACTCTCCTAGGTGGTTTGAAAGTACGTGTCTGGTATAAGGTTTGTAAATTTGTTACGTGATTTGTGCTGCCTGTAGGGGAGAAACCCTTCTTCTGTCCCAGTAACGGCTGCGAAAAGACCTTCAGCACGCAGTACAGCCTCAAGAGCCACATGAAAGGTCACGAGAAAGGACATTCCTATAATGCGCTTCCCAACAGCAACGTCTCTGAGGTGAGCAGCACTGCTTCCTAATGCTGCTCTGTTAGATGGAGATAAAATCACACCTTGGGAGAGGAATTATTTGGTCTGTAGCTTGTTCTAAAGGTGTAACATTTGGGGCTGGGATTTTCAAAGGGAATTGTAACTACTCAGTGCCTTGTCTGCTGTGGAGGTATGAAGAATCCTTGATAGCTACTAAATACTCTTTGCTTAGTAATATCACTCCTTTGATTTTAGAACTGAGATTTGGGTCGCGTAAAGGTAAAAAAAACCAATCTGCATAGGCAGAATTGTATGGACTCCAGAAGGTAATTTAAAACACTTTAAATGCTATTTTTATATATATATATATAACTCAGTTTCTTTTTCTTCTTTACAGGATACAAGCCACTCGCTTTGTCTGAGTGACTTAAGCCTCATATCAACAGATTCAGAACTGCGGGAGAACTCTAATCCAGTGAGTTACTGTCCTGGAATTGCCTCACCTGTAATTTGAGCTTTGTTTTTTTTTCTGGCAGTGTGCTTGTCCTGCTGGCTAGAGCATGGTAGAGTAGATATGTGTGGCTCCTGGCTTCTGTTTCGTGCTTCCAGGGTGCTCTGCTTTAGGCTTTCCTTTCGGTAGTGGAGGAGACACTCTTTCACAGAATCAGTGACTTTGAATTCTTTTAGGTGTCCTGAGTGCTGCTTTCTTCTGTGGCTTGTGGCAGTTTGCAGCAGCCTATTGAGCCTGTAAATGTGACATTATTCTTGTCCTTTTTGGAATGTTGGAACAAAAATATTTCTGCAGAATAACCAAATGAAAGAGAGGTATTTTCCTCCAAAATATGCAGTGCTTGATTCAACCTACTTTTAAAGGCTCTGCATCTGGTTTTGCTGTAATAATGTTCTTGCTTACTGATAACTGACTGAGATTAAATTTTACATAGAGGGAAATGATACACTAACGTGTCATTCTTTTGTGCTTCAGTGTGGAAGGAATGTGCAGCTTTTTAGTATATTCTGTTCCTAGAGCAGCATAGGTGACAATCATGCATGGTCCAGCTTGTAATCTACGAGGAGCAATTTTGTTTCCGCTCCAGAAAAGGTTTCACAAACAGCCAAGAACAAATTAATGTCTGCTTCTAACAGAGCATTACAAGAAATAAGGGTTAAAGAAAGTGTCGATGCAGAAGAATGTATTTTACTTTTGAAGGACTTATTTTTGTAATGATTTGCTCCTTATGTTGGTAAATGTGATTGTTGGTAATAAAAACTGAGTGTCATTTTACACTAGGTAAGTGGAGTATGTTGCTTTTCCTGAAGGTGGCTGATTATTTGGAGAGTTATTTCTAAACATTCGTATGCCTCTTGTGCGAAGTGTATGGAGACCTGAGATACGACGTTATCTGATGTCTTCCTCCTTATTTTCTGTTTGCAGACACATGGACAAGACCTTAGCACAATCTCACCAGCAAGCATCTTTGAGTCGATGTTTCAGAGCCCAGATCACACTGCAAGTCAGGATGACTCTCAGCAGACAGGTAAAAATTGCATCTGCACTTAATTCAGCCTTTCAGACCAAAGTTAACCACATACCTCTAAGTACCAAACAGAACTTGTAACTTCAGTGCTGAAATTCTGTGTTGAAAGGCGTTGTGTTGAGAGATGGTGAAATGCTCAGACAGTGGCAGGAGAGCTGCCCGAGTCTTCACAGCGTGCCGTCACACGGTGCTGACAGTGATGCTCTTGGACTTTCCACATAAGCGTTGTTTTCGGGCTTCCTCTCTTGGCTTAGCTGCACAAACCGGCTGATAAAAAGGCTTCTGGGAGAGAGCTGATGAGGCTGGTCAGCTTATGTGTAGTAGTCCAAAGATGTGAAAGTGGTGATGCTTTACTTGGTAAAAATGTGTCAGCTAGCTGATAAGTTCATAGCAAAAAGTTGTTTCTCAGATCTTTTGAGAACTGATGTAATTTTGCTTTGTTTCTTTTGGCAGCTGCCTTGATCGAAGGTTTTAATGGCGATGCAGACTCGGCCGCTGCTGTTCCGCCTTCTGCAGGAGACTCGGCGTCGTTGTCTCTTCCCCTCGTCCTGCAGCTCGGCATTTCTGAGCCTTCGCATTCAGCACTACAAGCCTCAGCAGCACCTGCTGCTCCCTCCTCCATAGGAACCAGCTCTCAGCAAGCTGCATTTGGAAATCCTGCAACTGTTTTACAATCCCCAGAAGTGCCTGTTCCTCACAGCACACAGTTCGCAGCCAGTCACCAAGACTTCCTGCAGCACACCCAGACCCCACCACAGCCCATCGTCCCTGGACTGTCCGTGGTTGCTGGGGCCCCCGCCCCGACAGCAGCAAGTGCCGCCGAGCCCCTGCCGGCTGTGGTCCAGACTGTGCCTGTTGGTGCAAACTCTGTTCTGACCAGTAACCCAACTATAACAATTACTCCTTCTCAGAGCACCGCTATTCTGCAGTCCAGCATTGTCATGGGAGAGCAAAACTTACAATGGATCTTAAATGGTGCCACTGGTTCTTCGCAAAGCCAAGAACAAATGGTTAGTCTATCCAGCACAGCTTTGGAACAGCTTGAAACCATCTCTCTTCCTCCTAGAGTCCTTGCTTTTGATAAGGAAGGGGATCAAACCTATGATAGTAAGATGCAAACCAGGAGGCAGCATTCTATAATGCTTACATGTGAATAGTATAAATGTGTCACCAGTGCGGCCCCTGAAATCGACCGAGGAAGGAATAGAAAATAGGTAGAAAGTCCAGGGTGCGGAAAGTCTGGCTTTGTTCTTTTCCTCGGTGACAGAATTCTCACAGCAGGTATCAGCTTGTTTTATCCAGGACAGTGCACCACATGGCCTGAGAATATATCTGGGCTTTAATCTACTAATCTCGACAAGTAGGAGCACAGAAGACTCTGTACAGTTTGTGTTTAGGCATTCTGTAATCTCCATCTCTTGCTAATTTATCCTGATAAAGATAATGAAAAGTTTTCTGGGAATAGGGAATGTTTCCAGTTCTCCAGTAAATCTGGATACCTGAGACTTCTGTAAAAGCACCGCAGCCACCTTTAGCCTTTCTCAGTTGCCAAGTGGTCAGAAATAAAAGGCCGCAGGTACAAGCATTATGAGCAAGCGCAGCAGTTTTTTTAAGAATTCATTCATTCAGCTGTTAAACCCCACAAGCTGTGCTAACAAGCGTGTGGTGTGGAGGGTAGTTACTCCCTGTCTTTAAGACTACTGAAATAATAGTCTTGGGGTTTCAGATAGCCAGAGCAGAGCCCGGAACGAAGATAAATGTTAAAATTTTTTATTAGTGTTCCTGTGTGTTCTCTTTGGAATATATGTATAGCTGTCTGGTTTGATTGCAGCTCTTTAGAATCTGAACAATAGAAATTTGTTCGGAATCAACTCACACTTCTTTTTCCTTTTTTTTTCCTTTAAAGCCACAAGTTCCAAAAGTAGTAGAAAAGGTTTTTTTTACCACTGCGTTACCAGTAGCTGGCAACACAGGTAAGCCTGACACTGAACTCGCTTTTCTCTCTTTCTCTGTCTGTAGTGCCGTTACCTTGACCAACATTTGCGGTGATTTCATTGCTTGCAGAAGCACTGGGACGGCACTGCACTGCATTTTATGCTGTAAAAGTTATGGTGGTTGTCAGAGAAGAGACGTGCTGTGCTGTGTAAAAAATTTACATCGGCCTTCTAATGCCTGGGTTCAACCTGAACAGGTTGCTCATCAGCGGAGAGTAGTACTTTTAAAAAGTAGCTGCTTTTTTAAATTTATCATCTGCTAGAGGAGGTACTGGTTTTGCTTGAACAAAGTAAGATGTGATCTCTGCTGCAAGGTGCATGCAGTCTAATTGAAGAAAGATGATTTGTCTCTCCCTGCTGTGAAATTATGCAGTTCCATTGTGTTTTGTCTTTGTTTCTCCTTCAGGAAACCCTGTTCAGCAGATCGGTCTCAGTGTTCCTGTTATTATTATAAAGCAGGAGGAGGCCTGCCAGTGCCAGTGTGCCTGCCGAGACTCTGCCAAGGACAAAGCCACCGTTAAGAAGGAATGTTCCTCAACTGATTCAAAAGCTTTGGAGCAGCCTGCTCCCCAGCTGCAGCCTCAGACCTTTCCTTCCTCTTCCCCTTCTCCTTCGTGTGGGCAGAGCAGTCAGATAGTTAACCCTCCAGACTCTCAGACTGAAACATTAAGTGCCATGGATGTATCGGACTTCCTGTCCCTCCAAAGCCCTGAAACCCCATCTAACATAATTCCAATCGAAGCACTACTGCAGGGTGAGGAAGAAATCGGTTTGAATAGCAGCTTCTCTAAGTGAAGATGTTCCAGATTTTCCTTTGCACCTGGAGGGTAAAACCCTTCTTAGAAGCAGAAACTGAAGGATCGATTCTTTTTCCTTCCTCTTTGGAAGTTTTGTGGCTTATTTCTGCTTCACAGATGTCATCTTAGTCACATCCCAGGTACATCCATCTTTGAGAATCTATCTAAAAAAAAGAAAAGGTAAAAAAAAAAAAGCTAAGTTATATATGAACTATTTTGGCTGCACTGTCTGTCACTTTTGCTTGTCATATGTGAACACAGAAGTTAAGGTTACTCGTGTGCAAAAAAGATTTTTTTTAAAAAAAGGGGGTTAGTTTGTCTCCAGTTGCACATCACTTGCGTTTGGGATTAAGGTACTGGCAGCAAGTGGGTCTTTGTTACAGCTCCTTGGGTCTATAATTTTCTTCTGTCTCTGATGTCTGATACTAACCATGCACTATAAGGGGAGCCCAAGATAGGAATTTGCTGTAGTAGAAAATGGCATTATTGTAGATGATTGACCTGCAATTTTATCGGAATGCGATTGTCACGTCACTGAGCTGGGAGCTGACGCCTGGGTTTGCTTTGTACTAATGCTGTTACTAAAGGCTGCAGAAACCTTTGGGGAATTTATTTCAGTAGAGCACAAGTACCTTGTGTTCCTGCTAGATCTGTTCATTTAATTTCATTAGGACTTAAAAGTGTGGTGGCAGACACTGTTTCACAACATGAAAACACAATCGGAGCCCCAGCTTACCCGGGCTCCAGAGAGCCTGCGAAGGATGCAGTGAGTCCCAGATGTGGTCAGATTGGTGCCCGCTGCTCTTTTGATTTCTGTTTTTTTGGCTCTGTTCAGAAACAAGTCATCCTCTTAACCCCCGAGACTGTTTAATCAGGAGCATGGTGCCTTTGCTGGTTACTCTCATCTTTTGTCAAGAACAACTCTTGGAAAATTTTCAGAATGATTCAACATTAATTCAGTTTGAAATCAGTGAGTCTATCCTTAGGCTGTCCATAAATGCTTCCTTTTTTTTTTTTTTTTTTTTTTTTTTGTGTCCTGTTAAGCTATATAATTTCTGCCTGAATCTGCCTCCAACCTACTGCAATGCCAGCTTTTTGTGCACGGGGCTATTTCTTGACTAAAAGATGTTACACAACGTAGTTGTTTTTTCATATCAAACTGAAAGTCTATATTCTAACCTACTCAGGGTAAATAAAACACAAATCCCCCTTCCACCAAAAAGCCTGTAATGTTGCAATAAATGCAGTCTCATTCTAAATGGTTTATTTATGCTGCATTATTTTAAAAGATGTAATTTTATAGTGTTTTATCCACCTTTCTGGCTTTGGCTGTCAGTCTTTTTTTTTTGTTGTTGTTAAAGGAAAGAATATTAAATAGTCTTTATTCAGTTTACAGTGTTGTCATTAGTGAGATACAAAGATAATGACTGTAAGCCAATTAAAGCGGAGAGTCTCTGCGCACTAAATTTAGGAATGCAGACTGCTAGTGGATGGAGATCTTTTCCTTTCTTTGGTGACAGCCGCTCTCGGTGCGTGCTGGGGCAGGGACACACACGCACCCCCCTCCCGGGTGGCTGGTGGGGGTTTGCACCCTCTCCTCGCGCTCTGCACGGCCTTACTGACCGTCTTGGCTGCGGCGGGGGCTTTGTGATCCCCTGTGCTGTTCGGCTGCAAACGTGCCGCTGCGGCGCAGGAAGGGACCTGGCTTGTCACCCCACTGACAGCTTGCTCCTGGTTGTTCTGTGCAGGAAGGCAAACGTCGGGGCGAACGTGAGGGAGGAGAGGCTGCGCAAAGAGTGCTTTGTGCCCGGGAAGTGTCGTGTCGTGCTGCCAGGGCAGTGCTGCTTTTTGGTAATTGCAGTGACGGGCGTGGGGACGGCAGCTGAACTGGAAACACACTAATTGTGTGTCCTCTGGGGCTGTTGGCGTGCAGTGCAGCGCTGCGCAGGGCTGTCCCAGCGGGGGTGTGGGTCCCGCAGCAATACCGTTTGCATCCCCAAAACGCGGGTTAACGAGGTGTTTTGTGTCTTGTGATGGTAATCTCTGGAGGGCAGCGAGGTGGTGGCCCCCTTTGTTTTTTCTCTTACAGCTTCGTTTTATGGTGCAGTTTTGCTGCACAGCAGCAAGAACTGCTTTGAAAACAAAGTCTTGAGCCTGTGTGGCCGGGTCTGTCCTCGCAGGGCTGAGTCTCCCGCAGCTCTTGCGTAGAGCTCCGCTTCGGAGGAGCGCAGGTGGCGTGGGGGGTCCCAGACCCCTGTGAGAGGCCCCACACCTTCCCCACAGCGCGGCCGTGGGGATGGAGGGCGTGTGGATGGATGCACGTGTGTGAGAGAGACTCCGCTCCTGCAGAAGCACGTGGGTTCCCCTGGAGTTGTGGGTTTTTGTCTGAGGAGGACAAGGCTGCCAGGCGTGGCCTGAAATGTGACAGCTGGGGGATTTAGCAACCTCTTTCGAGCGTTTGCGTCCTTAGGGAGGCCTTTTTCTGTGTAACTTCTGCTACTCATGACTTAGTCCACCTAAAACACGCTTCTGGTTGGACCAGATAACATCTTCAGAAACTCCTTTGTAACAGAAATGAGTAGAACCTACCCCAGGCTTTGCAATGGAGGAGGCTGGTTTGGGAGCGTGGTGATGGGTAGCGGCGAGGTGCTCCACGCGTCCTTTCTGAGTAGGTTTCAGAGGTTAACCTCTCTGCTGTTTTCTCTTCACAGCTACTGTTTTCTGTTGGTGTGTTCTAGGAAAAGCAATGTGCTCCAAGTTTATGCTGACTTCTAGGTGCGGTGGCTTTGCCAATACCTTCTCAGACGTGCGTCAGGCAAGCTGCAATTTAGGTGAAAGTAATTAGAGCTTTTGATGAGGCAAGAATAGCGTGATTCTGTGAATGCACAGGCTGCTGCACCATGGACTGTGCATCCCACCCGCTTGTGTTGTGCAGATGTGTGCCTGTGCTGTTTAATCGTTTCTCGGCTTCCTGGAGCGCTCTGTGCCACGTGTGTCGGATGGGTTTGGGTGGGTTTCACAGCGGACACTCGTGACCAGACGCTGTACTGCCAGGGGGGTCCCTGATGTGCTAGGAGGGGAGGGATCTGTCAGCGGCTGGCAAGGGAGGGCAGTTTCGGCAGAGCCCCGAGATTCCTCGATGCCAGAGAATTTTCTGTCCTTCTCCACTTGTTGCCCCAGCATTTAGCATATTCACAATAACATTTTTAGTAAAGGGGTGAGTTTCTACCGTTGTAGATCTGGTAAAACACTGGATTCCCAGACAGGGGCACGTTCTGTGTGCTGAGGACAGCATGCCCTCCCGCTGCAAAATCTGTGTTTGAAAAACCCTTTCAATTATCAGTGAGAGAGCAGAACTGCGCTGCTCTGGGTTGTGGCGTGTTAAAGGTTTTGCTGTTTGGTGGCTGGTCGGGGATTTACTTGGTTAGGTGTGGTTTCTAGAGGGGTGTGGAAGCTTAAATGTGTGGAATGGGTCAAATTACCACCATGGGAGCTCTAGTTGCCAAGCAGTGACTTGGCACACAGCTGAAGGCTGTAGAAGTTGGCGCTTCATGCTTGTAGAGGGACAGGAAATCAGCACTGTTTGAATGCTGGTACTGAATTATATAGAACAAAGTACGAATTGGGCACTTCTGTAATGCTGACTGTGTCCAGAAAGACTAGTTTGCAGAACCTCATACTGGTATCTAAAATGCACTTTAGGTTATTTTGTCTTTAACCCAATTGCTGCAATTTCTTTTGTATATACTTTCACAAAGTTTATTTTTGCTCTGAGTAAAAGTTAACAGGGGTGTGCAAAGATAAGCACTTAACTTGGTGCAATACTTGTAGCTAAAGATCATTGTCCCGTGTGGTCGGTCTGTCTGTCTGTCTGAGTGTGGTAGTGAGTAGCTCCGAGACATCCTGCCCTTCCCCGCCGGTACCCAGAGGGATGATGCATCCTTAGCGAACCTCCAATCTATGCAAATCCCCCCCTGAGAGCGCGGGGCTCTGGTAGGCCTTTTCTCTCACGCTTTCTGGTGGGCTGCTTGTCACTTCTGTTGGGCGGGGCTGTGCCCCACCTGTGCGTCCTTCCTCCCTCGGGCAGAAGTGACAAGCCGTTCCGAAACGGGCATGTTGCACCTTTGAAATTTGTCCTCGGGCTCGTTTTTGATGTCATGTTATCTGCCTTACTTCATGGAGGATGGTGCTTCTGCGGCCATCTGAGATATTGTTTTTGCAACTGCAGCAGCGTCGTTAAACTGTTTACAGTACTCTTCCTGCACCGGTCAGGACTAAGGCTCGGAGAAGGAGAAGGAGAAGGAGCTAAGGACCGGCCTGTTGGCTGTGGAGCTGCCGGGGGAGATTAGTTAAGGCGTAATTGCCCCGGGAGTTGATTGGAGATGAAGAGGTGTTCCTGGTTGGAGGAGAGCAACGGAAATGAGAGGCAGCCAGGTCGGGATCTAGAGCAGCTGGGATCTTGGTGTCACGTTCTTCGGATCTTGGTGTCACGTTCGTCGCTGTGCTGCTGGCTGAGAGACCTTGGGCAAGCCCCTTAACCTCTCTGTGCCTCGGGTTCCTCCCTGTGGAATGAGGACAATGAAACTTGTCTTTGTAAAACGCTTTGAGATCTGTGGGTGAACAGAGCTTGGCATTAGTGATCTGAGCTAGCTGGGCAGAACTGTTAGTCAGTTTAGACTGTAAGGCAAAATAAATAATAATAAGGAAAGCATGTCTTTAATAAACCCTACAAATTTCTGATCGCATAGTTTTTAATTGTACACTATTTTTTCCATAACATATTTTGGAAACAATGTCAAGTTTTTATAAATGTTACCTGTAGTTGATACTCATGGACAGGGCTGAACTTTTAACTTTTTTTGCGTTTTGTCTTGGTATATATCATGTGTTCTAGAAGTTGGATTCTGTGTCTGCACTGAGAAATGCAAATTAAACTGGATATTTATGTAGTAGTGTACATAGTCTAAGTGTGTGTGTTCTTTGAACTAGTTTAAAAATCCCACACCATGCTTTTGGTGGTGTGCAAGCTGGCCAAAATTTGGTTCATTATGCAGTGTACACTTTCTCAAATAAATGCAGTTTCTACTTTTTCTTAAAAGAAATTTTTTTCATATGATCTTTTTTCAGCAAAATCAAGGGTATGTTTTTGCAGTACCGTAGTTACAGTAGCTGGTATTCCTCACTGCGTAGCTTTGTGTCCTTCCACTTGCTTACTGAACCGGAGCCATCCGCCTGACCTTGTTCTGGAGAGGGAGGTGTAGTTCCATTCCGCGTCACAGCGGCCGCAACAGCGCGGGGCGGGGACGCCCAGACCCCCGCCCGCTCGGTCACCGAGCGCCTCTTCGGCCGCGTCGGCGTGGGGACGGTGGCACTGGCAAGCCCGGAGATCCGCGGGTCGTCCCCTCGCTGCCTGTGTTCTATCCGACACGCCTGGGGAGCGGGGCCGTGGTCTTGGAGATGACAATGAAAGAACCCCAGTTTTTCAAGAATGTGTGTGTGGTATTAAAGGAATATATTTAACTCTGAAACATGGGAACAAATGTGCTTACATTGAGCAATGTGAAGATGTTAGTTACAGGTACCGTACTTCCAAAGGAAGAGCATCTCCAAAACCCAAAAAAGAGTAAATATGAATTTGTATTTTTTGAAGAATGTAAAATGTGAAATAATGGTGTTTGCTTAATTGCTCATTTTGTATGAAGTTAATATTGTACTTTGAAATATCTGCAAAGAAGTGGAAATTAACTTTTTTGGAATTGAAAGCAATATTAATACTAATGGAATCCTAATTAAATGCTTATTTAAACGTTGTGTTATAATAGTCTTTCCTAAGAGTATTTATAAATAATCTGGGAGGTGAGTATGAGTATCCGTCCCCTGCCCCCCGAGGGACCCATCAGGAGATGAAGGTCTTTCCAAACAGCGTTGGGCTTAGCAGACTCTTCCCTGCCCCACCAGCAACGACCTCCATAGATGTCACATCCTCAAGTTCCCGTGGCTGTGGATAAGAGTTAGAACAGATGTTGTGAACCTACAACTTATTCCTCACTTGTGAAACTGGAAAATGATTGTGTGGTCCCTTTCAGCAAAGCCCAGCTGTGGTCAGTGCAGGCACCAGCAAGGCCCTGTGAGGCAGGAAGCGAAAGGCAAAATTGCCTGTGGTAGAGAGGGTAGTTTTGGCATTCCTGCTTTGAAAGTTGTAGGTACTATGTACTGTCTAGTGAAGGGAACTTTGGAACAAGGCAGTGGCAGTAAGGAAAAGGCACCGAATCTCCACCTGTAGCTGGATCACACCTCTGAGGCTTTAGGATTGCGGTTACCAGAGATGAAGTTGCCACCCACAAAACAACAGACAACTTTCACGCTTCTGCAGCCCCATTAGAGTCAAGTTAATCTTTAGTCCTGATCCCGCTGGCGATCAAGGAGAGAGTCAACATCCGAGACAAGCTGGTGCACGCTGGTTGAAGGCTGCACCTCCTTCTGCAAGCAGCAGCTGACCTCCACCTAGGCAGACAGGGTAATGTACCGACTGAGCCCATCCCGCTTGATTGTAAAGTGCAAATTTGGTAAGATGAGGGATCAGCGCGACAGGAGAAAGCAAAGTCCAGGGCCACAGGCTCTGTTCACTGGCATTACCAGCGCTGGCACGAATGGACGGGGCGTTTGCTGAGCTGAGGCCTTCAGTCCCATCCAGTGCTGCTGCCTTGGGCCGTGGCGAGCTCTGGGGCTGCTCCTCTGCAGCTCCTCAGGACCCCGCGTACCCCAGAGCTACACAGGGCCTGACCACAGCTCCGGCAGCTGCCAGCCCAGAGGGTGACCCGGGTGGCGGCCGCCTGTGCAGCGGCGATGCAGGCCTGCGTCAGGGGAGGCTGAGGGGTGGCCTCATTCATGTTCATAAACGTGCAAAGGGTGAGTGTCAGGCGGAGGGAGCCAGGCTCTTCTCGGGGATGTCCAATGACAGGACAAGGGGCAACGGGTGCAAGCTGGAGCACAGGAAGCTCCACAAACACGTCAGGACGCTTTTTTCCCCTGTGCGGGTGCCGGAGCCCTGGCCCAGGCTGCCCAGGGAGGGTGCGGAGGCTCCTTCTCTGGAGACTTTCCAACCCTCCCGGGCCCTGTGTGACCTGCTCTGGCAGGGGGTTGGGCTGGATGGTCTCTAGAGGTCCCTTCCAACCCCAGCCTCCTGCGGTTGACCCTGTGCCGCTGGAGGGCCTTTCGCCGCCGCCCGTCTTGCCCCCGCACCGGGGCCAGCACCGCCCTCTCGCACCGCGTCGCCATGGCAACCTCCCTCTCGGCGCGCCAGGAAGTGCGTCACGGCTCGGCCCGCGCCGGAAGCGGCAGTCGCATGCTGTGCGCGCGGCGGGCGGCGCTGGCGGGGCTGGCGCGCACCGGGGAGGGGGCGGCGGGGCCGGGGCCCGGTCGGGGCCGCGCCTGCTCCGCCCGCCGGCTGCTGCGGCTGCCGCCCGGCGGCGCGGCCCTTCCGGACCCGGCAGGTGCGGGCGGGACCCCCGGGGGCGGGCGGGGCGGTTGGCGCGGCGGGGCCGGTGTCTGACCCCCGGTGTCGTGCAGGCTGGCGGGAGGCGGTGGCGGCCGCCGTGGGCGCCCTGCAGGCGGGCGGGCTGGTGGCGGTGCCGACGGACACGGTGTACGGCGTGGCGTGCCTGGCGCAGGACTCCGACGCCGTGCGGAGCATCTACGGCCTGAAGGGGCGGAGCGGCGGGAAGCCGCTCGCCGTTTGCGTCGGGGACGTGGACCGCCTCTACAGGTGGGCACCGGTGCGACCGGTCCCCCGGGCGGCAGAGCCCGCGGGGCGCCCGGCCCGGCACTCGGCGGGCTCTGCCGCCCGGGGGACCGGCCATGCCGGGGCCGTTGCTTCCCCTCGGTCCAGGTGAGCTCCCGGTGTTACCGACTCGCCTCCTCGCAGGTACTGCCGGGTGAACGTGCCGGACGAGCTGCTGCGGGACCTGCTGCCGGGCCCGGTGACCCTGGTGTTGGAGCGGTCGGAAGAGCTGAACAAGGACTTGAACCCTTTCACGTCGGTGGGTGTTTGTGTTGACCTCGTCGGTTTTTTCCCCACGTGTGCCCCTCACACAGCTGCTTCTCGAGCTCCTGCTGCCCCAGGAATCGCAGAACGTTGGGGATTGGAAGGGACCTCAGAAGATCATCTAGTCCCACCCCCTGCCAGAGCAGGGTCACCCAGGGCAGCCACACAGGAACGTGTCCAGGCAGAGTTTGAATGTCTCCAGAGCAGGAGACTCCACACCCTCGCTGGGCAGCCTGGGCCAGGGCTCTGGCACCCTCACAGTGAAGAATTTTTTTTCTGATATTTTTGTGGAACCTCCTATGTTCCTGCTTGCACCCATTGCCCCTTGTCCTGTCATTGGACATCACTGAGAAGAGCCTGCCTCTGTCCTCCTGACACTCACCCTTTATATATTTATAAACATTAATGAGGTCACCTCTCAACCTCCCCCAGGCTGAAGAGACTCAGTTCCTTCAGCTTTTCCTCACCAGGGGGATGTTTCACTCCCTTAATCCGAGGTGTCGATGTGCTGGTTCTGCAGAGCACCGGCTTTAGGCAGTGCAAGACTAAAAACGGTCGCTGTATCTAACACCGTGCTCTCTTTTTCCTCGTAGCTCGTCGGTGTTCGTATTCCAAACCACCCTTTTATTAGGGAGCTGGCGCGAGCTTGCTCTGGACCACTGGCTTTAACGAGCGCTAACATCAGCTGCCAGCCGAGCACGCTGACGGTTTCGGTAAGGCTGGTTCTGCCACTCCATGACGTTACTGTGGAAGTTTGTCAGAGCCCCAGGCTCTCACAGTTGGAAGCCAGCTTTAGCAATGAAACAAGGATTTCTCTGTTGCTACTGTTTATTGTTTTTAAAACGATAATCTCTAGCCAAAGCAGCCTGGGGTTATGTGGTGTGGGGTGGCTGTCTTGCTGTGATCCTCACCTTAGAAAGTGAGGAGGGCAGAGCAGAAAATATTTAAAAGGCTTATAGGCAGCTTTTGAAGTGGGCGCTGAATCTGAAAGACGGGAATTACTGCAGGAGGGGTGGCTGTGGAACGAGCCTGCTGCTGGCTGAACAGCTCCTCGCAGCCCGGTGACTAACGCAGCTCAGGGTCTTCTGCAGAGCTCGTGACCCTTGCGATGGTGTAGGTGGGCACAGCCCCAGACAGACGCCCTGTCCTTGTGCCCAGATGTTGTCATAGCCTTTTTTTGTGGATTTTTTTGCGTGTGCTCCTTAATAAACAGTGGTGCAGCTAAGAGGCCTTCAGCCAGAGAATCCTTGTGGCTTTCCTGCATGTCTGAGATAAATCTCTTCTGAGAAATGAAACAGGGATGTGTTGATGGCAGAAACAGAGAAAGGGGAGAGACCACCTGCCGTGACACCAGAGCCTGCGGCGATGCCCAGTAGAACACAGGCACAAACCACCTTCAGGGGTGTCGGCCACATCTCTCTTTTTCAGGAATTCCAGGACCTGTGGCCTCAGTTGTCCTTAATCATCGATGGAGGCCCCATAGGAGATGTCCAGAGCCCAGAGTGTCGTTTGGGGTCGACTGTGGTTGATTTATCTGTGTCGGGGAAATTCACCATCATTCGTCCTGGCTGGTGAGCGCTCTTGGCTGAACACGACTGTAACTTTATTTTAAGTGACTTGAAGCTCTCAGGTTGGGGTGGGTCATGTTTTGCTGCTTTTCCTGTGGCAGTGAGACCTTCACGTTAATGTTGTTTAACTTAATTAGCCGCACACTTCGAAGTCCTGAAAGAGCACTCCCAGTCTGGAGCCCAGGAGACTCCTTTCTAGAAGCTTCCATTTCTGAAAGTTCTGTTTCTAGAAGCTCTAGTTTCTGGAGTTCATATTCTCTTCATGCTGTGTCTAGTTGATTGCTCTTGCCCAGAAAATGCAATTTAATCCTTAAAAACCTTTTTTCTGACGGTTCTGTTTTGCCCCACAGTGCTCTGACATCTACAGTGGAAATCCTGAGGCAGAAGTACGGCTTGGTACCGCAGTCATCTGAAGACTTGAAGCCGTGAGGCAGCTCTGCAGAGCTGATGAAGCTGGGCACCGTGTGTCTGCGCCTTCAGGAAACGTGCGTTCGTGGCCTTGTTTAATAAGGTCGATGGGTTACGCCAAGGTTTTTACGCAAAAGTTTAGAAAAAAGATGAAAAAGTGGAGCAACGGTTGGTGGGTAGCTGTTAATTAGTGTCACATCCGCTGTAGTCTGAGAAACCAACCCAAGTGTGTACGCCGACCTCTTCGTGCTGCTGTACCATTCCAAAGGCCTGTTTTGTTAACAGGATGAAACACGGTAATTGGACTGTGCTCGGGACGGGATGGTGAGGATTGCGTCTGATCCACCCTCCCCTTAACACTTATCCTGTGTCTTTGGTTTTTGTATCTGCACTGAAAGAAAAGCAAAGGTGGAAAAGAGGTTTTCCGAGCTTTCCCGATGCCGTAGCTCTGTTGTTCTCTGGCTGCCTTTGCTCTGTTCCAAATGTAATCAAGTCCTACTCCTGAGGTGAAGCTGTCAGTGCTTTTGAAAATTAACAATGTTCAGATGGTCCCTGTCTAGACAAGAGCTGCTCAGGAAGACCCGGTTTCCTCGTAATACCAAGAATGAAAACAGGCTCTCAGTGTGCTGCTCTTCATTTTTAAAATGTGGACTTCCCTCTCCTGACTTTGTTCTGAAAACAGTGCTAAGCTCAAGTAAAAAGAGAATGGCTGAAAGTTTCTGCTGAAAGTGAGAACAAGTGTGGGGTTGTCATAAATAGAACCTTGCTTCACGTCCAGAGCTGCCGCTTCTCGTTTTGTTACTATAGACAAGCATGAATTAATTTTATGACTAATTTAAAAGGGTCCAAGAATGACTAATATCAAAATAAAGGGAAAGCTGTAAAAGTACTTGTTTCTGTCCCTGAAGCAGGGGAGCGGGGCCCTCCCCAAGCACACACCAGTTCCCTGGGGGCTCACCCCAGTGCGTATAAGGGCCCCGATAGTGGGCAGGGTCTGAGCGCAGCGCCCGGTGCCAGCTCTGGAGCTACTGGAGGGTCCCTGATGCCGGGTGGGTGCTGGGACGGGCCCAGCGCTCCTGCAGTGTCACGGAACGGAGCGGGATCGGTCCGTGGGCTCTGCCTTCCGGCTGTTCCTCCCAGACACTGGCGCTGCAGGAAACGCGGCTCCGGTCCCGAGGCTGCGGCGGGGATCCCCGGTAATGGGGCGAAAGGACCGGTCACTGGTGGCTCCAGCAGGGCTGGGGCGTCGGGGGCTCGGGGCCATCCAGGGGCTGGGGGCCGCTGTGCCTGCGTAGGGGGAGAGCCAGCCGAGCTGCAGGGGTGCCAGTCGGTGCCCAGGGAGGGGTGGGGGCCCCGAGCTGGGTGGGTGGAGCGGGACCAGGCTGGAGGAGAGGAAAATGTTCCAGCAAACACCGAGACGCGGCTGTCGGGGCTGTTAAAGGAAATAACAGTTTAATTGGGTGAATCTGTTGTGCACAAATGTTACAGGCGATAAAATCCTGCTAAATGGAAACTGGTAATGAGATCAACCTGTCACGGGAACAAATTGTCTGCAAATCACAAACAGGCTTCCGAGGTGCCCCAGCAGCTCTGGGGCTTCTGTTCCTTCGCTTGGCTGGAGCCCACACCGCTTCGCAGCGCTGGAGCCTTCTGGCAGCGTTTCCTCACGACAGCCGCCCCTGCCGAGCCGAGGTCTGCGGGAGGAGTGTGGGTAAGCCTCAGCGAGGTGTAGCGGCAGCTGGAAGTTTGCCTTTCAGAGCGTTACAGGGTTTTTTTTCGGCTGGCTTAGATGTGGTTCTGGTGGGATGTGTCTCCCGCCACTAGATAGTGCTCGGCCACTGCAGCGAGCTGCGGGGCCGGCAGCCGGGCTGGCGTTCTGTGAGGTCTCTTAAAAGCAAGTGCTACGCTGGGACTGCGCTGGTGTGGGCTCAGCGTGGTGCGGGTGGCGGCTGGAGGTGCGGGATGTGGTGCTGAGCTCTTGCCTGTGCCTGGTCCCTGCAAAGCCCGCGTTGGAGTGATTGTTCCCAGTGCCTGAGTGCCCTGGCGTGGTTACGGATCTTTATTGCTCACAAGCAGCTGTCTCAGTCATGGCTAATGGACTGTAATACACACAGAGCTGACCCCGAAATGACGTCTTCAAAGAAATTGCCTGTCTGTGGAGCTTCTGCTCTGAGCCAGAAACACCAGACTGGGCAGGTTACTGTCTTCTGCAAAGTGTGTGTGTGAGGGGTCTCGGGTACTTCCCCATCTCTGAGCCTTTGCTCCCACCTCATCTTTCCAAATGAGGTATCAGGCGGGAGAGGGGCCAAGAGAAATGAGAGGGATCTCTTCTTTTTTCTGCCTGCATGTGACCACCTGAAGCCTGTGGTGTGGGTGTAAAGGCTCTTTGGAGGTTCCTTGCAACGTCTCACCCCAGCGAGCAATTTCCCTACTGATTCTGCTCCCTCTGTACCTGTGGGTGAGCTTCCCGCGCTGCCATCCGCAGCTCATCAGCTATTCATTGATCTTTGCCAGGCTCCAGCACTCATTCATCACTCTCGCACCCGCCATCCGCTTTCCAAATGTTTCCTATTTTTCCAGTGATGTATTTGCCTGTTCAGACAAGCTAATCTTGTGCCATCAATAATGGAGGTGCAGCTGTGCTCCTGACCTCTGTGCTGGTGCTGGCTCGTGGCTCTGCCCTGCCACATGGAGCTGGCAAAGCTGTGGGGACACTGGGTGAGTGGCAGCGACCTCCTGGGAGCCGCTTCCCCAGCTGCTGGGTCTCTGCTGCAGCAGGTCAGCCCTCCTCTTGGGGACTTTGAAGCGTGCGGACAGAGGTGATGCCCTCGTGGCCAGGAGGGGCTGTTTTTCTGTAGGTGGGTGGGGGGTGATGGTCTCTGAGGTGAGGCAAAGCCCTGAGGCAGAACAGCCTTGCTTGAAGTGATCTTGGGGTGCCCCAAGACTTGTGTCTCTGCCACACCCCGGGGTGGCTTTGCCTGCAGCCTCGGTGGGCGTAAAATTGGGGAAATGCATTGGGATCTCAAGTGCTGCCTCTGCTTCTGGCTCGTTCCACACTGCTGGGATTCGGTGTCCCTGACAGCTTTACTGGTGCCACCAGCATCCAGAGGATGAGCCGCGCATCAGGCACGGGTGAAATGGCTTGTGCCCCTGTTCCCTGGCAGGAATTGCAGGAGCAATAAATTACTCCTTTCTTCTGGCCTCTGGGTGTCTGCAGGCCACTGCAGCTGTCAGAGTGATGTACTCGGCACCAGCTGAAGTGACCGGCCTTTTTGTCAGCATTTGGGCACTGTCAGCACCTCTGGAATGCACCAACACAGAGCAAGCCCAGGGTTTGCTGCTTATTCAGGTGTTCTTGGTGTTTTCCAAACCCGGGACCCTGCTGCTGCGCTGAGTGACTTCGGGCAGAGCCTGAGTGCAGGGAACCGCGTGTGCAGCGGGTGGGGGGACGCGGCATCGGGACCCACAGCAGCGCTGATGTCCGTGACGCTGTAAGCTGTCTGCTGAGATGCACTGTGGAAATACACTCATCACCAGTTAGGAGATGCTGATTAGACAAACAGCTTCTGCTGGAGTGGCATGAGATGCCTGTTTAGAGCTTGTAGGTGGAAGTATAAACACCTTCGTAAGCCAATTCACAGGGGCAGTGCAGATCAGGGTGACTTTTGTGTTTGCAGCCCTTGTTGAAATCACATTGGCATGAGCGCTCGGAGCAGGAAATACATGGTTTGCATTTTAATTAGCACTTGCCCTCTAAATGAAAATGCATCTTTAGAACCTCATTAGCAGAGCCAGTTCAAACTCATACAGCGATGGTTCAAATGAGCAGCAACAGCCCGGGCAGCCTCAGTCTTTGCTGGTACCAGAGGTGAAGCAGCCGAGGGGCTGACCCTCCCCACCCCTGCTGAAGCCACTGCGGGAAAGTGCTGTCGGGGGGGTTGTGTGTGGAAGCCTTGGCCGAGTAATCAGGTCTGTCTGATGTCGGGCAGTTGCTGGGTAATTCTTGCTTCTCACTAGGATCTTGTCTGCTGGTGTTTACTGAGTCCTTCCCCGTGTCCACAATGCCATTCTTGCTGCTGCAGCTGGTGGCTAGAAGCCTGTGGCTTTTCATACCCTTTTTCATTTTGTGTAGCTCTTCCATGGCAAAGGTGGTTGTGCTGAGAACTCTTCACAGCTGGTCTAGCTGGAGCACCTTTTACTGTGGACTTGTGGTTGTCCTTCAGAGTGCTGTAGGAAACAGGACATAAATTTGAGCAGCCCAGGAATAACTCTTGTTACAGGAAGGTGCCTCAGAGAATGGATTTAATTGCTTTAATATTTTTTACACAGTTTTGTCCGTCTCTAACGATGATTGACACTAGATTTACTCCTTGTCCTTCCTCGAGCTCTGTAGGTCTGAGGGAACACGTATGGTTTCATGGTGCCACGGTATAGGCGTGTTCTGCTGGGTGCAGATACCTCTCGAGTCGTGTCTTTGATGGGGCAGTTGGGGCACCCATGCAGGGTGCTGTCCCTGGGGAGACTCGCAGATATCACCTCTGTGTCCTGGGGAGTCTTTGCCCTCTCACACCGCTGGTCTCGGTGAAGGCAAAGCGGCTAAGCCCCGCACTGGTGGGGGAGGAGCAGTGTGCCTGCGAGGCTGCAGCATCCCCTGTGTCACACAGTTGCACAGGAGCCCCATTCTTGCTGCAAAAAACAGCTCCCCTGCCTCCACCCCGGTCCTGCTGTTCGAGGCACCTGCTGGCCCCAGCCAGGGAGAAGTTTTCCTCCATCACCACAAACTGAGATCAGCACTGTTGCTTCTAAATGCCCTCTATCTACTTCACAATACAGAGCAAAGAAAAGCAGGCTTGGGCTAATTAAGCTGGAAACATAACATTGCAATTTGTAGCTGATTAACATAAATATTGTTTGAAAGATTTAATCTCCTGATTTATTTTTTTATAATGCCTTGACTAGGAGATAGTCCGGTGGATGGGGACATGCTTCCAGATGGAGCTCAATCCGCCTTGCCAGATGCTTGGAGCTCAGTGTGAGGATTTTTCGTTCTCTGTGGCTGCTGCCAGGAGTGATGATCTTGTCCATCTCAGCCGTTTTTGTACGTGGAGGGGGATGCTGAGCTGCCTCTCTTGTTTCTGCTGCAGGAATGAGTCTGCCTGTAGTGGGAGAGGGCTGTGAAGCAGCGCGGGAAGGGGCATCCATGAGACCTGTTCTGCAGCTCTCGCTGGGGCTGTTCTGCAGCTCTCGCTGGGGATGTTCTGCTGCTCTCCACACACCTTGTGTCTCCGAGCCAGACTTCGCTCTCTCCAGAGGAGGTTGCTGTAAAACGCTCCTTTGAGTTTATCTCCAGAGATTGTAGGGGCCCCTTGCAAAAACCCAGTTTCCTTTCACGCACTGCGCATGCATATCCACTTGTGCTGTCCTCCAGCCCTTCTTCCAGCTCCGGAGTTGGCAGGATGCCCGGCAAATTTCCACAGGATGCTGATTTAAGGAATTAGTCTGTAGAAGCATAGATGATAGAGACAGAAGGGACCTTGAGGCCATCTGGAGAGCCCGCTTCCCCAGACAGCAGCCCCTCTCCCAAGTCACTCCAGACACATTTGTCAGATTTGCTCTCAGCTCCCTTTTCTAGAGGAGGTTCCACCTGGCTGCTGCTCATCTTCTTCCTATTTTCCAGCTCCTTAAAAAAGTATTTATTGAGACTGGAATTCTCAGGGGCTTAAAGGTAACATGGTCTGTGTTTGCCCATCTCTTCTCCTTTTTTTTTTTTTCTTTCTCTGTTTCTCAAACCAGCTGTAAGTTACCTTTCTGCTCTTGACAGCTTGGAGGTGGCTGTAGGGAGAGTCCCCGGGGAGGGGCTCCGGGCAGCAGAGGCAGAGATGGGGATGTGGCAGGGGGTGGAGGAGCCGTGGGGGTCACCGCTGCCAGACCCCCGATGCTGGAGCGTTGAGCAGCTTGTTCTTGCAGGGAGGATAGCTCTGAGGTCAAGGGGTTTTCACTGCGGAATTGTTAA
This sequence comes from Trogon surrucura, assembly GCA_020746105.1. Classification (NCBI taxonomy): domain Eukaryota; kingdom Metazoa; phylum Chordata; class Aves; order Trogoniformes; family Trogonidae; genus Trogon; species Trogon surrucura. The sequence continues at coordinate 344,301 of CM036640.1, forward strand.
ATTAACTATTCATTTAATTATATTTTGATTAAATTAGATCCTCTCTTTTTTTTTCTTTTTTTTTTTTTTTGATTTCACCAGCAAATGATTCTCTGCATAATTAATGCTGGCTGGTTCTGCTAATTCACTTACTGCTGCCAAGGGGACAGAGGTTGCCGTTGTGGTCTGAGCCACGTGTGCATTTCCAGGAGCCGGTGCTGCCTGTGCTGTGCCAGGAGCTGCCCCACAGCAAAGCCGCGCGGTGGCCGCCTCCCTGGGACCACTCTTGTTCCTGGGGCCTGGGGGTCTCCAGGATGGGAAGACCACTGGATCAGCCTCTTCCTGGCAATGGAGCTATTTTTATTCAGGAGCCTGCTCTCCCCCGGGTCTGTGATGGTGCTCTCCATTAACTCTGCCCACAAGTTGCTGGAAGGGGTCTGACTGCAGCTCTGCCGACCGCTTTGTTACTCGGTGACACAAGCTGTCAGTAGCCACAGCTTGTTTTGATGAGATTTCTGGGGAAGCTGGAGCCGGCTGCGTGAGGTGGCAGGTTGTGTCCGGGGTGCTGTGGGGGCCAGCAGCCACGTGTGGGCACGGGGACAGCACGGTAGTGGCTGCAGCCCCCAGTGCTGGAGCTCCTGCGCTTTGAGGGAAGCGAGATACGGCACCTTGACCCTGCTGCTTCTTGGGGATGCACCCCAAACATCTCCCGCTCCCAGGGCACATGTGGGAGTTTGCGGAGCTGTTGTCACTGTGGGCCGAGCTGTTGAACTGACTCCTGGTGAGAAACAAATTTAGTTAACCTCAAATTAGTCAGGAGAAAAGGAGCCTCTTCTTTGAAACGATTTAATTCAAACTGTTGCACCTGAAATTATCCCCACTAGAAATGCAGCTGCAGATAGTAATTAACTCACCGTGCTCCCATATTAATTCTGCAGCCGCCCTGCTCTGGCGTGGCTTTGAGCTGTGTCCGGCAGCATCTCTGGGCAGGAGCCCTGGGATGCACAGCCTGGTCCTCCTTAGTTTCTACACAACTGACCATCAAAAGGTAATTTTCAGGTTTTTCTCCGTGGTGTCTTTGTTGTATCCTTTAAGTACCCTTCAGACTCTGACAAGCTTCCTGAGGTGTGGAGAGAGCCCTTCCCTGCCTTCAGGTGTCTGAAGGCAAACGCAGTGGTGAACCTCCAGGGATTTGGTGTTTTAATCATGAAAGATCATCTTTTAAAAACTGCAGCATGAGCAGGACAACTGGTTTAATTATTCTAAGCATGTCTGGCTGAAATCCTGTGCCTGTTACAAGAGGCCCCTTCCTCTCTGCTGGGGAGGCAGGTGGTGGAGCAGGGACCCTCGAGCAGGGATCCCGGGTGCCCGTCTCGCCCGGGGAGCCCCAGGGGCTGGTGGGGGTCTGCAGTGCCCGAATGGGGAAGGTTTGGTTTGGCTGGGAGGCTGCAATCACCAGTAAAACCAAACTCCACGTCCGGGAGAATTTGGCGCAGAGACCACGTCTGGCCCCGCTTGTGCCTTCCCTGGTTAACGCTTCTGCAAATAACCTCTTGGAAACGATTCCAATTAGGCTAGCACATCTCTTTGTGATCTGGATCCCTGTTGTGCTGTCAGACTCAATTCAAATTTAATTTGCAGAAGGTGTATATCGAGCAGCTTTTTTGCTTAGCACAAAACTAAGCGGCAGATAACATTGATGGAAAAAATAATACAAGTTCATATTCTCCTTACCTTAAGGAAGCAAAGGAGATGCCAGAAAACTTAGCCAAATTTACATTTTAATGGGAAATGTTACGACTGCCTGCTCTGGGAGACACAAATTGCTTTCTGGATGGGACCCTGACTTTATACCAAAGTGCAGAGAATTAAATCGAGCAGCCGCTGATGAGATGAAAGGGATCTCCAGAAACATGGCCACTGCCACCAGCCAGCTGTGGGGTCGGGACCTGACACTGCCGGCAGTGTCACGCTGCGCGTCCCTGTCACGCCCAGGGCGCGAGCAGGAGATCTGGGAGGGGGAGAGCCTGCTGGGACCATGGATGGATGGACGGACGGACAAATGGGTGCAGGTCCTGGCTCCGGGGGCTGGAGGGCTGTTTGCAGAGAAAACCCCTGGCGTAAGCCTGCCGCTGCTGGTGTCCCCTGCCCCATCAGGTGGGTGGTGGCAGAGAGGGGCTGGCTGAGACCCCTCTGCCTGTGCCCCCTTTGCGGTGTGGCAGAGTCCCCAGCGGCGCATCAGCCCTTCCCGCTGCCGCAGAGCCCTGCAAGCCCTAGCCTCCCGTCAGGGCTCCTGTGCCCTCTCGGCTGGTTGCTCCTTGTCAGAGCCCGCAGACGGCCCCGTGTCTCAGACCTTCACGCAGGGACAAAAGCTGTGCCCAGGAGAAGGTGCTGTTAATTTCTTTGCATCTTAAAGCTCTTTGAAGACGAGAACACGGTGCCGTGCTGCGCAGCCTTATCTCTCTGGCAGTGCCTGTCACCTGCAGCAATTTCTGGCACGTTCAGGAGCACAGCGAAGGCTCGTCCCTGCTGGGACCGAGTCTGGGGAGCTGCAAGCCTCAGGCTGGGGCTGACGTGCCGTTGTCTGGCCCTTGCACTTGCAGCAAAAGAATGTGTGACCTTTTCTTATCTCTGAGTCTCCCACTGCTGCTGGGGTTCCCAGCTGTGCCCCAGCTTGGTCCCTCCTCCCCTCTTTGTGTGCCCCATCCTGGCGATAATGACCCACCCTGCACCAGGGATGCATTTGGGGGATTAGCTGGCCTTTCAGCTTGTTTTTCAGATAATTCCTTTGTGCTTGAGAGTGACTGGTTTTGTATAGATATTGGGGGTTTTTTATATTGGTGACATGATAGGTAAAGATTTTTATTGGCATCAGATACTCTCGTTAGTAACGACCAAGATGTCTGAACAGTTGAACTGACCGTTAATAATTCAAGCAGCTCAGCTCACCAACTATTTATTTACTTCCAATTATTTTTTCCTGCTTCAAAAGTGAGAGGTTGCACGTGCCAGCGTGGACTGGCAGTGTCTTGCTGTGACTAGTGCTTGTCTGAGTCCTTGGCTCCTCGTGGGCTGCACCGGCCTTTTCTGGCCCTGGGAGAGACAGAATTGGAGCTTGGGAGAGAGGAGGGCCCCGGGGGAAGGGGCTGGGGTGCAGGCTGGGGTCTCACACCCTCTGCAGTTGCCTGAGCAGTGGGAGCGTCCACAGAGGAGGGGGTCCTGTGGGGTCGTGCCCGTCAGCGGGGCTGTGACCTCGGCTGGGGCTGCCTCTCCGACAGGGCTGAGCTCTGCCTGTGCCCGCCGCTGGCCCAAGTGCATGGAGAGGCACAGGCGGGAGGGTCACAGCCCGGCCAGCTCTGCGGGTCCTGCTGGGAGCTGCTGCTTTGCTTCTCTCAGTGTGACGCTCCACGTCCTTTGCCGGCCCCGCTGGGCAGAGGCTGCGGTGGGGCTGGCGGATCAGAGCTCGCCTGGTGCGGGAGCCGCCCATGGCTCTGGGGTTTGTCCTCTCCCCAAACGATGCTTTTCCAGCTTTCAGAGCAGTTGTGCGCAGGGGATGGGATGTAAATTCACAGTGTCGTATGGCAGAGGCATCACTCAAACGCGGAGACAGCGTGCTTATTGGGAATGCTTCCAATCCAATAAAATAAGCAAAAACATCGCTGTTAGAGGCTCAACCAGAGCAGATGCTCTGGCACCCACGCGACTGCTTCCCTGGGCGAAGCAGTGTCACTGTCTGGAATCCAAAGCAGTGATAAATCATAGGTGACCTTCAGTAATTTATTACTGCCTTGTGCAAAGCGCTGCTGCTTCTCTGGGCCGGTTCCTGGGCATCTGCCTGGGATCGCAGTAATTCCAATCTCTAGCATCGTAATGGGTTTGTCATGGGCTAGATAACGACAGAAGGCCGGGGGTGCAGGGGACGGCGGGTGTGGTGCTGCTGGAAGCAGAGCAGTATGTGCACCCACGGCAGCCGCCGCTGGTGTGGGCAGCGCGGTCCCCAGCTGCAGAGCCTGGCAGGGTGGCTCGGAGGCACCAGTGTCTCTTCTGCGCCAGGAGAAAGGTTGTTCCTGATGTCCCCAGACTCTGTCCCGCCGCTGCATGCTCTGTGCGTGGCAGTAAGACTAATGCTGTTAGTGGTGAGTGATGGGAGAAGCGCCGAGCGCTCCGCGTTGTTTGCGCCGTGGCAGATGTTCCATTAATGATACGGAACAGCTCGGGGCGAGCGCTGTGGGTTTAGATTTCACAGCAGCGTGCCGAGCTCCTGCCCGAACGTGGAGCTGCGCTTGGAGTTGGCAGGGCAGGGGTTGTAGATCTCGCTGGTCGTGGACATGACTCTTGGGGTGAAGCCGCGGGCTGGAGCTGTGTGAGGCCGTGGTGGAGTGCTCTGTCCTTCAGAAACCTCAGTGGCCACCTGTTTGGGTCCAAAATACAGGTTTAGGCGCTTCAGCTTGGACGGTCAGTCCCTGCGGCAGTGGGGATGTGGGCGTCTGCTCCACCCAAGATGCAGCAAGGGCTTGGACCCTTCCTGCTGGCGTGAGAGCGGCTGGCAGAGCTCGTGCAGTCGTGGTGGCTCTTGGGCTTTGCTCCTGGCTGGAGTGGATGTTATTTCCCCTAAAAAAAGTCACAGCTAGAGAAAAGACTTTCTAAAAGCAAAAACTTCCCCTGATACTTCAATTGTGAGGCAAAATTTACATTTTGATTTTAGAAATCAATAGCAATTCACAAATAATTCTCTTGTGCCACTGCAGGCCATCCATCAGCTTTAGGTCTCTGCTCAATAGAAGCCATTATTGGTCTTTGTTTGTTTGTTTGTTCAATATTAGCGGTTTGTTCAGCTGTTCTCCAGGTCTGTGTAATAATGACAAATTACAGACTTGTGGCCTTTTTTTCCAAATAGTCCTAGAAAATGCAGATGGATGACATCATTACAGTGCCACCGAGCCAGGACATGCCAGCAGCCACAGCTGTGAACATCTGGGATGAAATGGAGGTGAGGAGTGCCCTTGGGAGGCAGTTCTGGGGGACAGAGTGGCCGTGCAGAGCCCGTGGGGGCACGGCAGGGTCCTGAGCTGGGGCAGGGGCTCATCTTGGGGAGCTCGGAGCTGAAGCTGTCCTGGACTTGCTGGGCTCTGCAAGCGTGGGGCTCTTTGCCAGCGCTGGGCCTGTGGTATTATGGCCAAATTACCTGTGGAACGCCGTTTTAATAGTGAAAGAAATAACTTGATTAGTAATTTTTGGTGCAGAACACTCGGGGAGTCTCTGCAAAGGGCGAGGATGGGCAGTTTCACTTGAGCTGCCTGTCAGTTTTGTCATCTAATTATAAGACTGCTCGGTGCCAGGATTCTGGACAGAGAGAGGGAAAAAACTCTCAGTGTAATTGTATTGGTCGTATTTTGTAGCCACTAATTACTTGCTCCACAATTAACGTTTCTCTGGCTGGCTAGGAAGCTGTGATGGCCTTGGCTTGGGGCACCAGCTCCACGCTTCTGGGCGCACAGCTGCCAGCCCCTGTCGGGTGTGGGGCTGGGTGGGCAGGGAGCAGCCCCCCGTGGTGCGGGGCTGGGCTGGCTCCCGGAGGGGTGGCAGGTCCCCCGGTGTCTGGCAGAGGGACATCGCTGGGGTTGCTTTGTAATTTTGCTTTTTATTTGACCTGCGTGTGGCAGCCCTGGCCAACTCAGCCCCCTTCTGCTCCCTCCGGCGCAGGGGGTCACCCCGTCGGGCTGGGCAGAGGGTGCGAGCAGGGGCTCTGTCCTGCCCCAGCTCCCCCTCGCAGTCCGAACCCCTCCAGGTGCCAGCTGGGCTGCGGGCGAGGCAGAGGAGGACGGCAGAGCCACCCTGGCATAGGGAAGTGACAGGCACCGAGGTTATTTATTGTTTACTGTTTGCTTCTAGCAAGCATCATTTTCAGCTTATTAATTGTGGCAGGACGTGAGCTGGGTGAAAATTGATTTGAACCCCATCATCTAAGTGGTCAAACAGTTAAGTACCTATTTTACGCTCTCTAAACAGACATGGTAATTTTTCTCCTCACACACTGTTTTACACCAGCTTAATTCCAACCGTAAATTGAAATCAAATGAAAAGCAGCTTCCCAGCCCAGAAGGGCTTCCTGGTGCACGTGCAGCCGCCCCTGAGAGCGAGGTGCGTCCTGAAGCACCAGGTAGGATGCACAGACAAGCAGAGCCAGCAGACAGACGGACGGAGGAGGGCTGTGCCTGTAGTTGTTCACGTGTCTTGTTTGTGTGAAGCACACGGTGGAACTCCTACGACTGCCACGGTGCCGGTTCAGAATGGGGCTATCTTCAGCCTTGCGGGTTGAGCCAGTTTTCGGCCTCCTGCGTCCAAGGTCTCGGTGTCTCCTGGCTCCCAGTTTTCTTCTCCAGCCCTCCTCCCTCCCTCCTGGCACAGGGCTGTGCCAGACTGCTCTCCTGGATGCTGTGACAGCTCAGGTGGGCACAGCTCCCCCCATGGGTGGTGGGAATGGGTGTCTGCAGGTGAAGTCAAGAGCAAGGGAGGGGCAGGGAGAGGCACGACCCGAGAACGGCGCGCTCTGGCCAAGGGGGAGCTAGAAAAGCTCTTGCTGTCCTGGCTGTCTGCAGTGTGGAGATGAGGACAGCAGGAGCTGGGAAAGGAGGCAGAAGCTGTTGGAGACCCCCCTGCACTTACCTGGCCATGGCTTGTGGGACCCCAGCCCCGCAGCACAGGAGGGAGAGGGGGGCTGGCGCTCACCAGAGAGCAGGTGAGGGACACGCTGGTGTCTGGGTCTGGGATGAGGTGCTGCTCCTGAGGTCAATGGCTCCACCTGAGCTCAGCGTGCTCGTAAATCAAAACCTGGATGTGAACTTTAGCAGCATCCATAAATTCTTCATTTATCATTATTAAAGGTATGTCACCACTCAAAAATTGATTTATAGCTGGTAATTTAGATCATGGATTGTCTCAGGTACAGTAAACTGTTGGTATCAAAGGCCCATCATGCAGTTTTCTACTTATCAGGAGTTAATGACTCATAACACGGGGCCAGAGGGTGTGAATGAAGGGAAGGCTGTGACTGTCGGGGTTTCCCTCCTGGGTGAGTAGGACGGAGCCCCTGACCGACAGCTCCTGGGGCCGTGCGGCCTCTGCATGGCCAGAGCAGGGCTGGGGGGTCCTGGCCCCACGTGTGGCAGGGGGACAGCTTGGGGGCGGCTGGGTTTGGTGAGGCAGAGCTCGCCAGGCTGCCCCGCCGGCTGCTCGCCTCTCACATTTTGCAATACATATGTTAAATCTCCAGTTCTCCTCTGCACTGGCAAAGCTTTGAACTCCTTTATCTCCAGGAAAGACCATCTGCTGCTCCAACACCATGGAAACAGCTTTCAGGAGATAAAAACTTTAGTTTATCATTTTAATTCAGCGCCAAATGCCATAAAGTCAATAATTTATTGTGCGGGTTACAAGGTATTTCTCCAAGTCTCTAGTGTGGTTGTTGTTTGTTTCTAATTTGTAGTGATTTTGCATTTGTGTAAGTGCCACTGAGTTGACATTACACAGCGAAGCAGATTGTCCCGTCTTAGACAGCGTCTCACAACAAACTAGCAACAGATGCTAAATTGATGTGTTGTGTTGACATACCTTCATAAATAACATATTAAGTCCTAAAATAAAACTCTTCTAACATCTAAATTAAATGGAATCAAAGCTTAAATCATCAGCCAAGTACAGTGGCAGGTGCCAGCCCCTCGTGCTGTTGGTGGGCGAAGGGAGATGAGCCAGGCTGCCCCCGCGGCTGCCGGCAGGAGCGCGAGGCTGCGGGTGTGAGGCTTCAGGTGAGGTTTGACAAGGCTCGTTAAGCGAAGAACGCAGTTCCCTGCAAATCGTGTTGTTTGGTTTCTTTTGGCTTTGCAGAGGAAGTTTTGCATCCCAGCGCCTGATTAACAAAGCCTTTGCTCACCTGCTGTGACAAACCGCTGTATTTTGGTTAAAACATTACAGATACTGGTGTGATAGAACGTGCAACATTATCTCTAATAAGCAATTATATTTCATTATAACAATTAATTAAAATCTTACACTTAAACCAAGTAGCTAATTACAGACCTTTTAGCTTAATAAAGACAGAGTGTGGAAAGGGGTAATATATGTGGTAATTATTGAGTTAAGCAGAATGTAACGTGCATCCGGCGCTCGCCTAGGACGTTCTCAGCCAACGGCTCATTACTTTACCTCTCTCTGAAGTCTGTGGCATCTGGGTGCTCTGCTCGTGCTCCCCCCTCCCCGGGGACATCTTTGCTGCTGTTATTTACCTGTGGCTGCTCTTTGCAGTGTCAGGGGGTGAGTGGGTAGCCGGGGCTGGGGCTGGGGGATGGCAGCCAGCTCTGGGTTGCACCTGCAGCGCAGCAGACCCGTGTCACTCCTGTGCTGGGGAGCCAGCTCTGCCAGGCTCTGGCCAACGACCTCGTGTGGTGCCTCGTCCCAGCCCCGCACCCCTCCCCAGGGACCCTGCTGTCGCCTGCGCTGCAGCGAGGCTGTCGCGTTGGGAGGCACGGGTCTGCGCTGGCAAGGCTTCCCGCGCTGCCTGGCGTGCCCCGCAGAGACCCTGTGCCTCTCCAGCTCGTCTTGATCGAGCGCCGTTCCGGGCATCGCGCAACCCTTACGGTAACGCAGAGGGAAAATTTATTTAGCGAGGCTTAAGGTCAGGCTTTGAGAGTTTGCAGTTACAAGGTCTGGAACAGAGAGTTACAAGAGAAAACAAAACATAAACCGCAGTCCCATGTGCAGGGCAACGGACCGGCTGCTCCCTCGGCGGCTCCTGATGCCACCGGGGCTCCCGCTCCCCTCCCTGAGCTCGCTGCTGGTGGGAGCTGCGGCCACGCTCCTCGTCCTCCTGTGGGGCAGGGATGGGTGGGAAGTCATTGCAGTCCCAACTGCCACAGTCCTCTTTGGGGACATTTGGAGAGGCTGAACATTTCCGCAGGTGTGTGAAGAACCCCCAGAGAGCTGCTGGCACCGACCGCGGCTGTTCTGGTGCCCAAAGGATGGCCGACAGCTGATGGGAGGTGGGCGATGGGATGTGAACCTGGTGACTGGATGTGAACCTGGCGACTGGCAGGCAGCGGGACTGCTGGCTGGGCAAAAGGCAAAATGCTAATTTCTGTCTGAGCAAGAAGAGCCACTAATTGTGTGTAAGCCCCTTCTGTGATATTTGATTTGTGCTCCACACAGCGCCCCTGTGAAGGATTTGAACAAGCATGAAAGCCCCCTTTTAGGAAGAGAGGCCGTGATTAAGCAGCTTTTCGTTTTCACTCAAGTACCGCGCTGGCTGGCAGCTGCTCTGTGCCTGCGATATTAATGTCAAAGCCTGGGGTGCCATCAAGGGTCTCCGACCATCTGCAAGTGAAGAGCTTCTTTCCAATTACTAGCACTGGCATCCCATGCCCTCTTTGGTCCGAGCTGATGTTTGCTGAAGGATATTGGAAGAATTAGTAGATATATTTCTCTCTAATCCTGTCCCAAGTGACAGCAAAATCAAACTAAAAAGCACCAGATCGTGAGGTGTTGTTTTAGGCAATAGCCCAGTGGTATTAATGAAGGGTTTTATCATTCTGGAGGCTGCATTGATTTAGAGCGTGAAATATCCAAGGTAACAAAGCTGGGTGAATTAAAAGCTTAACAGCATGAAGAGGTGTTATAGCACCACAAATTCTTTGGGAACTTGTCTGGGCTATCCCACTCCTTCTAGAGACTGGTGTCCCTGCCAGGCAGCCTCTTCCTTCCCTCGGCTGTTCACGTGCTCCTCTTTCTCGGCAGGAGGCTTTAGCAGGAGGCAGGCTGTGGCTGTGCTGCTGCCCACCCCGTTCCTCGCAGGCTCCCCATGAGGACGCACCGGACGCGGGAACGGGACCTGCTGGTCCCCATGGCCAGGGAGCGGGCGGGATGGTGCAGGGGTTTTTGTTTGGTGTGTTTGGTGTATTTGGTGGTGTGGTGCAGCTGCTGGGGGATTCACATAGCCAGGAGGCCATTTGTTGCTGTGTTTTGGCTTGTATTTGGAGAACCAAATAGTGTAAGTGGACTGTATGTGCAAAGGTGGTGCTTCTGCATTTCTAACTGGCATGAACAAGCAGCTTGGGGAAGAACAGCAGGGTGTGGATGTTTCTGAGAATCTTCTTCAGTCTTTGCTCTTCTTTCCTGGCAATATCAGCGAGCTCTCAAGCACCTCTGCTCTCTAATCTAATCAGTCCTAGGGAAACAGGATTTGCCGCAGTGGCTGACCACTTACGTACCCACCAGCAGAGTAAATATCAGATATATTCTGTGAGAATGCCCAAAAGCTATCCCAGCAGCTTTCGTGCAGAGACGGGTTCTCTGGAACCTGGACCTTTCCCAGCTTTGTGCTGCTACTCCAAATTCCTCTGGCAGTTCCCCGGGGTGCAGCCTGTCCCCGTCCCAGCCCTCGCGGTGAATTGCCTGGCCAATGCCTCTGCGTCACCAGACCCACATCACTGTGCTGCGAGCTGCAGTGCTGGGGTTTCCCTGGGGATGCGTTAGGGGATTTATGGGTGTCTTCCAAGGTTTTCTCCTTTATGATTCTTGATTAGTAGATAAAAGGCCCATTTCTTCTTTTAATGGAGTCTCTGATGTTAATGGCCTCCCTCCAGTCAGATTAAGGTGCTTTGGCCTGTTTTGCTCTAATAGCGGATGATTGAGAAGCGTCTGGCTGGCTCACAGTTGGCTTCTTTGCGTGTCTTGCTGTGCCGTGCCACTGCCACGCCTGCTCACAAGAAGCTTCCTGGAAATTAAAAAAAATAAAAAGCTGGAGGAGCTCATCCCCTTCCTTCTCAGGGGCTCCAGTGCTGCCTCCTCCCAGCCTCTTCCTTGCTGCAGACGCGTCTCAGGACCGTCCGAAGCGGCTGCGTTCCCCCTGGGCTGTGGGAGCTGTGCTGCCATCCAAGGGCAAAGCGAAGCTGGAGCCTGCAGGATTATTAGAGCCATTAGAGGCACTCGTGTGTGCAAGAGGGTGTGAAATGCAGATGGATGGAGGCCTCTGGGGAGCAAGAGAGAACAAGCAGGGACGTGCCAGTGTCCCTGCTGAGGCCAGAGCGGACGGGAGCACATCCTGGGGGAGCTGGCAGGGTGGCCCCCGGCATCCCTGTTCCTGCTCAGCCACGGGCATCTCTGAGCGGGCATGGAGCAGCTCCCCTGGCCGCAGTCTCGTATTAATGAGGCACCGTTTCTGCATTTTAAGTGCGTGCTCCTTGGTGTTGTCCTGCCTCTAAATGATCCTGGAAATGTATCATCTGCTTAACTACCTTTTAATTAAAAGTCAGGGATATTAGAAAAGAGAAATCAATTCCTGTCACAATTAAGAGTTTGAACAATTGCAGCGTGTTTCAGCAAAGAATCCTCTCTGGACTTATTGATCTGTATTGTCATAATGTCTGCTTTACTACCATGGCTCAGACGGTCTTAAATGAATATTTTGCCTGAATTATGCATGTCATCTGGCAGGCAGAGGATGCCTGCTGCCAGTCAGAGCCTGCAGGGCTTCCAGGCCCCTGCATCGGCTGCCCCACCAGGGCTGGGGCTGCGGCGAGCAGCCTCCTCCCCTGCGCTCTCGGGTTCGTCCCTGAGCATGATGCTCTCACCCAGGGCCCAGTGGCTGCGGGAGTGAGCCGGGGGCTCTCAAGGTTTGCTGCCCTGGGATCCGTCCCAAAGTCTGGAGACAGCCATGGGGAGCAGGTCCTGGGGAGCAGAAATGAGCAACCGGCCGTGCCTGCCAGCGCGTCCCGCACCCGGCGTGATGCTGTGCCTCGCTGCGACCGGGACTGGGAGGGCAGCCAGTACCGGGGCTGGAGCCTTTGCCCCTCGGCAGAGTGGGGCTGCGGGGGGCCCCCAGGGCTCCCCTCTGTGCAAGCGACAGGAGAGTAAGAGGCTGATTAATCAAAAGGTAACATGAAGAAGGACCTTTTTAAAGGTAAAGATGTCCCAGTTATGGTTTCTCTGCCCTTTAAAAGTTCTTGAAAACTAGGGGGGTCTTGAAGGAAAGAAGAATGATTTCTCATGGTTTCTTTTGTACCTCGGGGCAGAAAGTAAATTCAAAGGGCCCTGACATGAAAGGTCAGAGTCTCTGTTGCTGTGGCTGATAATGAGATAAATCGAAACACCTGGATTTCACCACAGAGGAGTTACTGGTTTAACCAAAGATACTAGGATTAGGAGGAAGAAAGGGCACGTGCTAAAATGTGCCCTGGAAGCAGACTTGGCAGCAGGAGCTCTGCAGCTTGGCTGCCCTGTGGCCGGGGTGCAGCCGGAGCCTCTGCTGCTGGGTCCTGCCACGGGCAACTGGAGCCGCTTTCTTCTTGGCACGGCCCCTCGCCTGCAGCCGCCGTGCCCACGCCTGGAGCTGGCGAAGTGGAGACCCCACGGCCTGGGCAGCATTTCTCCTAGACCGATGGCTGCGGGTCCCAAGGCTCCAGCCTGCTAGAGAGCATTCGCTTTGTGGTAAGTGGGATTCACAGAGTAATTTCTGTCTCTTATTAATGCTTTTAATCTGGAGCACTCAGGCAGGGGGAGGTGAGCCAAAGAAAAGCAAGAGAGAGATGCTTGGAAAAAAAAGGAAAGAAGCAGAGAAAAGTGAGTTGAATGAACTCTTTACCTCTCTATCCCATTAGCACGTTCACTACAGATTGAAAAATCCTGTTAGAGCAGGCAGCCCGTGGCGCTGCGAGGCAGGACGGGTGCTCAGTGCCGGGGCTCTCCCCGCTCGCCGGCTGAGCGAGCTGGGGCATCGGGGAGGCTCCAGCGCTGCCTGCCCCGACCCCCTTCGGCAGGACAGCCTCCAGCTTTGATCTCTGCTCCTCTTGTTTGTGATTTAGGTGACCCTCAGGCTTGTGTTGGTGCCTTTGGCGTATGACTAATTGGAGAAGTGTCTAATCTTGTCCTCAACCGATGTTACCATTACACAGTCTGTGATTAAACACGCTGTCAGCTGCTGCTGTTTACAGATAATAATGCTGCTTTCTCTCCATTCCTACACTATCAGTCTCATTAGGAAGGTTTATGGACAAATTAGTCAGTCTGGGATTGGATAATGTCTCCAGATGCGTCCACTGAGCACTGCACCCTCCAGCTCAGGGTTGCCAGATGTGACTGTGGTGACCCCGAACCCATTGCGCAGGCAGAGACTCTGCCCCACACCAGGTGACCCCCACCTCCGGAGCCCAACTGCTGACCCCAGGTTGGGTTGGCTCTCTTCGTGGACACCCTTTCAGGGGTTCAGCCCTCCCAGTTATGCTACCAGACCGGTGACAGCAGCAAGTGTCTGAGCTGATAAAATTCTCTCTGATGCTTCATTACAGCAGAATCTGCAATACGTGCAAAAAGATGCTCTTTTTCCACTCCTGCTGAATGAAACGTTCATACATTTCCAGAGAAAGCTCCTGCTACGGATGGTGCATGGCCTTTCAGATACAGTGGGAACAAACTGCAGCTGCGGATGGGAACAGGTTGTTTCTGCCATTTGTTATTCTTTCCTCTAATTATAATGCAGATTGGACACTCTCTCCAGCATTTCCTCCCTTTCTGTTTATTTAAGCAGTATTTTTGCAAAGCTACGTGGCAATCTCGCCCTGGGATGCGAGTGCGTGGTTATAATGAAACCGAATTTATTGCTTCCCCAAGCTGTGGGCCTTTTCCCCCGATGCTGGGACCCTCTCTGCATCAGCGGGAGGGAGCTGGCAGGACCCCGTGGTGGGCAGCCAGAGCACAGCATGGCCAGTTCCCAGGGGTCCCTCTGGGGGTCACATCCAGCCGGGCACGATGTCGGGCGGAGCAGAGCGAGTGGTGGCAGGCGAGGGAAGCCGCCCGGCCCTCTGCCGAGTGCTCCGTAATTACCAGAGAGCTTTAATGGAGCTGGACACACCGTGCTGGTGCCTTATTGAGAGTCTGCCCAAGTGCAGAGTCCTGGAGTGCAAAATGCATCCAGGAATTAGCCCCAGCTGGAGTAAATTGCTAATTATCATTTGCAAAGTATATTACCCTCTTTTATCATGGACAAATGCAAAAGACTTGCTCCATATCACCTCCCTGTCACCCTCACCCCATGACAAAGGGATAATTGGCGAGTGGTGATTGAGTTACCCAGTGAGTGCCCAAGTGTCTTTCTTCATCAGCAGATTGTGCAACTCGCATCTCTGATTGCCTCGTGAACAGAGCAGCGCTCGCCCCACGGAAATCCTCTGCAGCTCAGCGCCATAATTCAGTGCCCTTGTTCTTCAGGGACGTTGGCTGCCGCTTTATTGAAGGGCCAATAAAGTTAGAAACCTAGGTAATTGATTTTAAATGGTGGTGAGTACAAAGACTTATACATTAAAAAAGCTCTTAAAAAAATAGGGGAAACACTGTGAAACAGGGAAATCCCCAGCTGCAGTGTGCTGGCACCCCTTGGGGTGCACTTGGTGTTCAGACTCACAAAGGTTTGGGGTGTGAATTCAGGGCATGGCTGCCGGGAGCAGTGGGGTGAGGCTTAGGCAGAGCATGGGCTGGGGTGAGAGCTCGGGGCTGGGGCAGGTGCCGGGCTCTGCCGTGGCCGCTCTGGAGCGTCCTTGCTCAGCTGCCGAGGCTGGACTCTCACCTCATACAGCCGTGTGGTCAGTCTCAAACTTGTCTGACTGCGAGTGATGGCCACACGCTGCAGATCCACTTGTAAAACACAAATAGCCTGCTGTGAAATTATTTCCGACGCCACTGAAAATGGAAATCCTAATGACAACACTTCAAACAACTGCTGCAAATCTCTATAAGTGATTTTAATGAAACCAGCCAGAAATACAAGGAGAACAAATCAAAGCTAGGACAACTCCTTTGTTCAGATTACATGTAATTGGTATCAAAATTATGATAATGGTTGTTTGCACCATTATACTTGATGTATATCATCATTTCTCTCACAGACCTTGGCTCTCAGAGGCTCAGACACCTGAGCTCTCAGTCTGCAGCTCTGTCTTTCAACCTGAGGAAGAGGTCTCTTGCCTTCCCCAGCTGCTTTGCACAGCATCACCCCTCGCCGGCCGTCTGGTGGCTCCCGGGCGAGGGGAGAGGGTCAGTTTTTCCCCACACAAGCCCTGAGCTCAGTAAATGCCTTGGTTTTGCCCTTCAGATTCTGTCACCAGATTGCAGCGCCTGGATCCCTCCTGTCTGGCTCTAATTAATAGCATGTGATAATTTGTCTCCGGTTGAGTTGGAATTTAACGCTGAATGGATCCTTGCCCCCAGTGGAAGGCTGGTGTTGGACTGATGATGACAGAACGGAGTATTGCTGATGTAAGTGTAATGATCTTACGCTGCCTGGAGCTCTGGATTTTCTCAGTATATGACAAATGTGAGGCATTAAAAAAAATTAGACGCTTACTATATTGTACATTATTTTCTAGAATGTGGACCTCTGTGGGCTGCCTAGAAAGAAATACATTAGCAAGGAATGTAAAGATGCTTAAAGGCATTTACCCAGATTAGCTGCCTTTAAGTAGTCAAGGATCTTTTATGTGATTACCTTAAAAGCTAAAGAGCTGCTGCAAAACATTTACAATACAGAGATCCTGAAGCAAAGAGTACACATCTGATGGAAAATTAAGCCATTAAAAACAAATACATAGCTCTGATTGCTTTTATTTTCAGACAAACAGCACTGAAGGTAAAAGGAGTTAACACACGGAATATTTGTCTTTTGTGGCCCGAAATGCAGGGATGTGCAGCTTTGATCATGAGATTTATGGGAAATCTTGACATTAACTTTTATTTTTGCTCTGATTTCTATGAGTTAGCAGTGAGGAGATGGTACGGGGTCACGACGGCACCGTCGACCGCGGGCTGGGCAGGCGGCGGCTGTGGCGGAGGGACCTGCTGTGGATCCTGTGAGCCAGAATAACTCTGACGCTTTCCAGTGTGGGATGTTTGCTTAACACCAGGTATGTTTGTGCCATTGCTGCTGCTGCTGGCTCTGCTCTGACTCCAGCTTCATCGCAACAGAAGCAGCAAAACTCGGCCTGGAGCATGGTTTTGTGACGTGCCCAGAGCAGCATGAAATTGTACAAATCCCTTGTTTTCTGTTGTAAGAGAATCCTTTCAAGTGTGGAAGAGGAAGGAGAGGTGCAAAAGCTTCCGCGAGGTTTCTGTCTGCTCCTTCTTCCCTCAAGGGCAGCTCTTACAGCCGCGTACTGAGGCCCGCGTCCTCCCAGTTCCTTTGTCCTTTAGCAAAAAATGTCATTTGCCAACAAAAGAAACAAAGTTTTGTTTTTCAGTCCAGATCTGGCTGTCCTCCCACTGAGACTTTCAACTCTTTATCTCAGGAATTGATGGTCTCAGATTTTGATCCTTTTTCCGTGGTGTTTGTATTGATTTTTTTTTTTTTCCAGGAGGGTTATTTTCACTGTGGTTTCAAAACTATCTTTCTGTCTCCACTTACAGCAGGTAATAGCTCAGCTCGGAGAATTACACATCTTCTGGGCTGTGCTGGCCGCAGCTCTTTGCAGAAGTTCCCCCAGAAACCTGGAGTCTGTGCTTTCCTGCCCTTGTCTCTCCCAGCTCATCCTGTGGCCGCTCTGTTTCCTTCACCCCAGCAATGGCTTTTAGCCACCCAGTCTCGCCAAAGCAAAATTCATGAGATCATTTCCCCAAAACAGCGCAACACCTCAAAATTGTTATTAAAATACCTCTGGTTAAAATACCTCTAATACTAAGCTTTTATAAGCGCATGGAATAATATTTCAGAAACTGAAAAAGCTTTGTACTCCGTTAATATAATCTTTTTCCTCTAGCGCCAAATCCTCCGTATACGTAGAAAATACTCTTCCCTCTTTGGTTTTTCGCCGACACAAGTGCGTACACGTCCCCTGGGTCTCGGCGGTGAGTGGAGCTCTCCCAGGGCTCTGGATCGATTTGCTTTATGACATTAACACCTTCCAATGCAGCAGCAGCGAGATCCTGCGCATGAATACTAAACGGGAGGCTGCTGGGCCCCAGAGGCTGGTGAGCGAGGTCCTGTATATTACACCGTGCGAGTCGTGTGTCATATTAGAGCAATCTAGTTTTAAAGGGCATCTTTCAAGCACAAACTAGCTTTTTCCCACACTCGACTGATCACACAAATAACTGTGATTAAAGGTCAAGTGCCTGGGTTTTTCTGTTTTACTCCTTAAAAAATTTATATGCAAAAGAAAACCCAGAAGTTAACATAGCATGAAATTTTTATGCAGTTATGAGCCCTTAATGACAACTAAATATCGCTTTTCTTCCTGGGTGGCTTGAAAAATCTCCAGTAATAACGGGTCACTTCTTCTGGTTTCCACTTGAGGAAGATTATAAATAAACCCTGTCTTTTACTTCCCTGGCCTGTAATGTGAGGAGGGGGGGAGTTTTAATCCTCTGAACTCATGACCGCGGTCGCTGGGGCTGTACCCCAGGCTCGCTGGCAGCTCCTGGGCTGGATGCACTCGTGCTCTGCAGCAAAGCACCGGCCCAAGCGGATCTCTGCCAGCTGGATCATTGATAAAAAGATAGGGACTTCCTCACCAGTCAAGTTAACACAGAGAAAATGTAGCAGCCGTGCGTTCAGAGGGGCTGAGAAATGGAGGGAGAGCTGGAAACAACCTCTGTCTGCGTTCTGTCTCGGATCCCTCCCCAGGTTTTACTAGGCTGCAGCAGTAGCTGAGGAGCAGTTCTTAGTGCTTTGGGGTGGGAATGGAGTGCTGGAGGATGTGGAGAGCAAGTAGAAATATCCGGCTGGGAATCCTCATGGTGCTTGAAAAAAGTTTCCACTGTTTCTACAGAATGGCCATAGTGGCATCATCTTCCACTGAGCTGGCCAAGAGTCCCAGATTTCCAACAAGCTTATACACAGAGGCAATGTCTCCCAAACCTCCCAAAAGTGAACGTGCCTTAGGTCTGAAAAGTGCTTGGAAAGGAACAGGTTAAAGAAACGTTGTGCTTGGGGTTTTGAGCTGATACCTGGGCTGCTCAGGATTCCTGATCCTGCTGGGCCTTTCACATATGGTTAAATGTATTCACACGGGGAGTCTTATTGACTTCAGGAGGAGAGTACTTAGAGGCTGGGGCACGAGGCAAATGAACTGCAATCACCGTATCTAATTAATCTTATTATGCAATGTGTAAATCTGAGTCTGACTGGCAGCGGGCTTCAACAGGATACCTGCTCCAGGAAACTTGTGCCTGTGTGAGGCACCGCAGAGCTCAGGCTTCAGTGTCCAATGCTTTGAGGTGTTTCAGCACAGACTCACGACCCTGCTCTTCCCCCGTGGCACCGAGCCCCCCCACCACCACTGTCGCATGGGCATGGTCAGGGGGGCAGCAGCCCTCAGCACCCCTCTCGTTTCACACATGAGTTTTGGGTTAGCTGAGCAATTCCTGCTGCCAGCGCGACACAGCCCCTCTGCTCTTCATGCCCAGACAGAGCCCTCTGCTCTGGGTGCTCCTCGCGCTCGCTAAGCCCGTGGCCGAGTCCCGCACTGCCTGGGCTGGGGGCAGCCGGTAGCGGGGCGCAGTGGTGAGGGCTGGGGGTGCCCGTCTGTGGGGCTGGGAGCGAGGCTTGGCCTGTGGGCTGAGCACTCACCCCACAAACAGGGGCCATACACAGGTGCCATAGCCCAGCCAGGCTGGGGGTTCAGTATTTTTATTCCAGACTTGTGATGTTTTACATTTTACAGCACATAATCACAGCCAAGGGAACATCCCACAGGAACAAGTGTTGCTACATAAGCAAGCTTTGGTGTCGCAGCATCAGCCATCAGGTGGGAAACTGGCGGGCGTTCAGCCTGACTAAATTTTGCAGGGACCTGCAACACCTACAATTAGCAATAATCAAACCTCGCTGTGTTCCTCCTCCAGCACAGGAGGCAGGGGCCTGGCGGCACACACCCCACCTGCAGTCAGCTGGGAATTGCCTTCTCCTGCCGGGCCTGGAGAGGGTCTGGCAGGTCCTGCCCTGCCCGGGGCTGCCTTGTCCTGGGGTTTCTTTCTGACCACTCTGACTTTTACGACAGCTGCTGGGCCTGGAGGTCGAGGTGCTGCTGGGAACCAGATTTCAGCCCAGAAAGCCAGAACAGGGGGCCTGGTGTGAGACCAACAGTCCTGGGCATCAGTTGTGGGCACGGGCAGTAGCGAGACCGGCCCGCTGCTCCCCTGGGCTCTATGGTGCAGAAATCGGGCTTCGACTCGCCACTGGCTGCCCGTTAACGGCAGCAGGCAGAAAATGCCACCCGGTAGAGGGCCCACAGCACCGTCAGTTCCAGCTGCAGGGTGTCAGCCAGGGCTGCCCGTGCCCCGGCAATCCACTGGCAGCCCCTGCCCTTGGCAGCGGTACCGGGCCGCCCACAGCCCAGCCCCACCGCGCTCAGCCCGTCCCGGCACGGGCCCGCCCCACGGGGACCGCACCGAGGCACAGCCGGCGGCCGCTCGCGCCGCAGCTGCCATCAGTCGGCTCCAGGGCCAACGGTCTCCGCGCCCGCCCCGCCCCGCCCCGCCGCGGATTGGCCGTGCCGGCCCGAGGCCCCGCCCCGGCGGCGCTGGTTGGAGGCGCGGGGCGGGGGCGGGGCCCGGCGGCCCGAGCGCGGCGGCGGCGCGGGGCGCGCGGAGTTGGGGGCGCCATGGCGACGGCGCGCGGCGGCGGCGGGTTCCGCGGGGCGCTACCGGTGCCGCCGCCGCTGCTGCTGCCGCTGCTGCTGCCCGCGCTGCTGCCGGTGCCGGCGCCGCCCCGCGCCGCCGCTGAGCAGGGTGAGCTGGGCGGGGCGCGCGGGACCGGGCGGGCGGAGTGGCGCGGCCGCGGCTCCCGGTGCACCGGCGCTCCCCGCTGTGCCGTGTCGCCGCTGCTCCGGCCGCGCCCTCCCGTGCCCGGCGGCCTCGGCGCTCGGTGCCGCCGCTTCGGCTCCGGTGTCGGCCGCCCGCGGCGGTGCCCGGTGCCGTCGGGAGAGGCCGGCGCGGCTCGGCGGCGGGTCCGCTCCCGTCCCGGCGGATCGGGTCCGGGCGCGCTTGCTCTCCCTCCCCCGGTGTCGCCTCCAGCCCCCGCGGGCGCGACGGCGGCTTCGTGGGGTGGGTGTGCCGCCGCGCTCGGGGGAGCGGGGCGGGCGGGTGCGGCAGGGGGGTGGCCCGGGGCGAGGGTACTCGGGCGTCCCGGTGCCTGCGGTCACCGAAGGCGCCGCGAGGAGCGAACTCCGGCGGCGCCCGCTGCCTGCGCAGCGGAGACGGTACCGGGGCGGCGGCGGGAGCCCGGCCGGGGCGGGGAGCGACGGTTCCAGCCTCGGGGGTCGGTGGGGGAGCGCGGGCGGGGGATACGGTGCTACCGGCGTCTCGCGTCTGAGACGCGACAACTCGGCCGCCGGGGCCGCGTCCGCACGCGGGCTGCGGCGGGAGCGTGAGACGGTGAGTTCGGGAGAAATGCCTCTTCTGCACCGGAGAACGAGGCGTTCTGTGGAGGGAGGCGCCGTCCTCCCGGGAAATGCCCGGCTCAGGAGATGCCGGCGCCGGGCGCGGCTCGGCTGCGGCGGGGGGCGTCGCAGGGATTTTCCCACGGGGGGCCGTGGGGAGGCTGCCGCCTTCCCCGGGACGCCCCCCTCGTTAGGGCAGGCTGCTGACGGCGACCTGCGAGCTCTGCCCTGCGCGGGGCTCGGACGGTGACGGGCGGAGCTGGGTGGGAGCCGCTCCCGCCGAGGGGTGCGGGGCTCCCGGCTCCCAGCCCGGGCAGGGAGTTTGCTTGTAACGCGTTGTCCTCCCCGCAGTCGTCCTGCTGGACTCGAAGGAATCGCAGGCGGAGCTGGGCTGGACCTCGCACCCATCGAACGGGGTAAGGGCCGAGGGGACCATCCGTCTGCGCTCGGCAGTGATGAACGCCCCCGGGTGGGGCCGGGGGAGGGGGCTGGCAGCCCTGAGGCTCCTCAGGTCGGGTCGTCCTTAAGGCTGTGGGGGTTAAATCATGATTTCTCTAATCAGAATCTCTGCTGGTAACTTTGGGGGAATACTGCCTCACTTGCAGTCAGAGGATTTGTCCTGTTGGGGCTAAAACTTCTGGTCGAGAAGCTGCCGCTTGCTGTCCATGAAGGTGTTGTCCCTGTGTGGTGGTGGGCCTGGTGTCACATCTCCTTGGCCATCTTTGACTCTTCTGAGAAGCCCAGCCCCATCTGGCATTGTGCTGAGCAGTGATTCTGCACCTTCTTGGGGACAGAAAACCCAGAGCGTGGGAGATAAAGGCTTTGGCTTCTCAGCAAGTGATGTGTCCGGTTTCGTGTTAGACTTTGCTTCAGAAGGTCTGATGCCGCTGCCCCCTTTCTGATTGTGTCTCCACATTTGCACCTCTGCACAGAGCTCGGGTGTGAGGTGGTCCAGCAGCCCTGCTGGGTTACTGCAGCTCGTGGTTTTGGTGGGCTAAGGGCTTTTAGCACCTGTGATGTAACGGGTGGAGAGTAGGTGGAGAGGCTTGTGGTGCTGATATTTATACCCATCGGTGTCTTTCTGCTGGGGCGGCTGGTTCTTGCTCATGGCAGCTCCTGAGCTATGACAGCCCTTTGTGTTCTTTCCCCAGTGGGAAGAGATCAGCGGTGTGGATGAGCATTACAAGCCCATACGCACATACCAGGTCTGCAATGTCATGGAGCCAAACCAGAACAACTGGCTGCAGACGGGCTGGATCGGCAGGCGTGACGGCCAGAGGATCTTCATCGAGCTGAAGTTCACCCTGCGGGACTGCAACAGCATCCCTGGCGTGATGGGCACCTGCAAGGAGACTTTCAATCTGTATTACATCGAGTCTGACTCTGACCTGGGCCGCAGCGTCCAGGAGAGCAAGCACACCAAGATCGACACCATCGCCGCTGACGAGAGCTTCACGCAGGGGGACCTGGGCGAGCGCAAGATGAAGCTGAACACGGAGCTGAGGGAGATTGGGCACCTGAGCAAGAGAGGCTTCCACCTGGGCTTCCAGGACGTGGGTGCCTGCGTGGCGCTGGTCTCTGTGCGGGTCTATTACAAGAAGTGCCTCGCCACCGTGCAGAACCTGGCCCTGTTCCCGGACACGGTGGCAGAGACAGCCTTTGCGACGCTGGTGGAAGTTAAGGGCACCTGTGTTGCTCACGCTGAAGTGGACGTGGACAACCCCCCCAGGATGCACTGCAGTGCGGAGGGCGAGTGGCTGGTCCCCATAGGGAAATGCACGTGTGGTCCCGGCTTCGAGGAGAAGGACGGGAGATGCAGAGGTAAACGGGGCCGTCGTGTCCTCTGGCAGCTTTTGTCTGTGTCGGTCCGTGTTGCTGCCAGACTGCTCCACCCTGCCTGGGGCCTGAGCACAGCTCAGACAAGTGGAATTGCCTTTTGTCAGCAGATGATTGTTTTAGTTAATGGCAGCTCCCCAGCTAACAGCCAGACCTTAATGTGAAGGGTGGCAGTTGGGTAAACGGGGTGCGTTGCTGGGCGCTGCTCTGCAGCGCGGTGTTGGCTGGGCAGGCCTGCCGAAGCCCTGAACGCCGCCAGGCATTTCCCACAGCGTTGTCTGTAACTCGGAAATTACTCTAGAACATTAATATCCCCATTGTCATGCTTTATACACAGCTTAATAATTTGGTGACTTTATGGCTCACAAGGTTATGTTTAATGACAGCTGTAAAAATAGATATAACCTTTACCTTAATGGGTATCCATTAGAATGGACCTGGTGCTGTGATGGCTTCACTCTCACTTCAGAGGCAGGTGGGAGCGCGGCGTGGGATCAGCCCTGAGTGCGGGGTACCAGCTGCCGCGCCCCTCTCGGAGCGTGTGAGCCCCTGAAAGGAGAGAGGTGCTGGGCTGGTGCCTCCTCCTGGGCACCTTCCTGTGTTGGGCTGTGGTCAGGACCCAGTCCTGGCTCGGGTGGTCTCTGCCTTTGCGCCGAGCCAGGTGCCAGCACAAGACTTTTCACCTGGTAGGAAATAGGTTGAGAGGAAAATGGCTAAATAAGTCGCGAACAGGTGCAATTCCCCCATGTTTGAGGTGTTTGGAATGAAAAGAGAGTGAGCTTCTCCTGAGGTATTGACTCTGTCCTTCAGGAGCCACTTGAGGCTTTTCAGATTTAAGTTGTGCCAACGGTGCTGCCTTCCTCCGGGAGGTGGGAAGCCTTTCCCGGTGCTCTGGGTCGTGGCTCTTCACTTGGAGCTCTCCTTAAGAAGACCTTATTAAAACTATTGAATGGAAGTCTCGGCGCTGTTCATTGCTTCAGTGGCTGCGTGGCAGCTCGCCATGCTTTCCCCATCTGTTCGGAGTGGGAATTTACATAGCGAGTCCCAGAAGGCTTTTGCTAATGCTTCAGGTTTCTCTGTGTTGAGTTTAAATAATTCATATTCTCTAAGGAAAAATATTTGAAGTAATTTAATGGATATAATTAAGTTTTTCCCCTCTCTCACAGAAAGCAGGTCATTAGTCACTCTCTGTGGAGCAGCGTCTGATGTCTGGTCAAATATCAGAAAATAGTTTTTAAGGCTTGAAAGTTTTTTGGTTTGTGTTAGAGCCCTGTGTTAGCATAACACTGAGTGAATAACTTTAAAAGATTTCTGATGAAAGCATGCGGGGCTGCGGAAATTCTTCAGCCAGGACAAAAACGCTTGAGCTGGAGGCAGGTAGATGTGGTGGAGGTTTGGGGGCGTTGGAAGAGCCGGGGTGGCATGGCACAGCAAATCCCATGGCAGTGGCTTGGGAGGGCTCAGAGCAGCTCAGCGGCGGCGAGTTCGCTGCGTCCTCCTTGCCCATGACACTTCTTGGCCATGGCCCCTGTTGCAGCTCTGTGGCCGTGGGAGGTTGGACCCCAAGTTTAGCCAAGGACCGCTTTGGGGGAACCAACCCCAGGAGGTGTGGGAGGGCTTCTGCGCAGCAAGAACGAGCTCTGTGTCCCACCGAACTGATGAAGCTGTTCAAAGTGAACAGCAAAGCTGGTGTCCCTGTAACCGTGATTTAAGTGCTGAAATCATCCTGCTGCTGAGAGCGTTTGTATCCTCACGCTGAAATTAGGAGGGATGAAAAAAGACTAATGAGATTTACGGCACTGCTAATTACTGCTGTGAGAAAGCCAGGTCTTCTCCACATCTTTCCATATCACACCAGTTCTCTGAAGAAGCCCCATCGTACCTGACAGGCGTCCACGGGTTTGCGTGTTCCTGATGAATCATTTTGGTGCACCATCTCTAGGCTGGAACTGAGCAGCTTTAGCATCTGTTTAACATCCACTCTCAAGTAAGAGGAGAGGTTCTGTCACTGTAAATACATTTAGACTGCTTTTCTTGTCCAATATATATCTGTAGCCAGGTGCTGGTCTGCGCTGACTCTGATCTTAAAACCAATTTCCAGCAGACGCACGGCAGGCAAGTGAGAAGTGCTGTTGCACTGGGGAAGATCACCCGTCCGTCCCCGGTTTGGTCTTGGCAGGCTTCTCGGCGCTGACGTCTTTTTACCCTTAATTTTGACAGGCCTGAGCTGTGGCCCCGTCATGCCATTTACTTTGTGGTGCATTGCAATAGCTTTCGTGTAAATGAAATGGTGATGTGGAGGATCTGCCTGACATTTGCTGTAAAGTTGTCTCTTTCCGCTTCATCTTTTCCATCCAGTCCCTTGTAATATCTGCAAGGAGAATTTCAACAAAGCCCAAGGTTAATATTTACCAGCCAGATTTGCTGCAAATGAGACAACTTCAACCAGACATTGAATTAATATGATGAAGACCAGTCTCCAAAAATAGCTGTCAGCCACTCTTCTTTGACAGAAACGTAAATTTGTGCTGTAGCTGAGTTTCCCTCTCAATTTTTTCCCCTCCGTGTCTGACAGCAGTGGTGGGAGCCAGCTCTGCGCCTGGCACCGCGCTCCTTCCAGGAGACAACACGCTTGCTTCTGGGCTGCGTCCTTTGCCGGCGCGCGGATGACACCACTGCTACCAGTTTTAGGAAGGAAATAGTTTCTAGTGCTTTGTCGGGATTTTAAAACGATGTTTTGAAGTGGATTTGATGGATCAGCTCATCTGCGTAAAGGACTTTGGGGACTGTACGAGGCAGGTGGGCACGGCTACTGGTCTCGAAGTGTGGGGGTACGGTGAAAAGCACAAACGGGTGCTAGTTAGAAGAAGTGGTCTTTGCTGATGGTAACTGCCAGTGATGCAAAATGTAACGCACCCTCGACACTGTGCAGTGAGCGAGAAATGGCTTCGCTGATCTGCTGTGGGATTTGCCAGTCGTCTGCTGAAAAATGAAGGACACCAGACTGCGAGTCAGGCTGGGGTGCGTTATTAATGGCTGTAATTGCCTGATGAGTCTAACGCTGCGTGCGCTGTAATTACAACTTTTGGCAGCTTATAATCATTGCTGTTAATGAGGAGACAAGATTTGTGACAGCAGGGTCTGGATTCCGATGTGGCCTTTTGTGGCTGTGTTCCTCACCCATTTTCAGCCCCCCCGGGACCCCTTACAGAACCAAGCTCTCGCAGAGGCAGCGGCCGGGGCGGGGGGTCTCGGGTGTCGCGGGGCTCCCCGGGGTTGGCCCTGGCGGGTGCTCACCCTCAGCCCAAAGCCTCTGGCAGTGCCCAGGCAGCCTGTCCTGGCACCTCGCTCTCCTCGCGCCCGACGCTGGTGGCCCTTCCAGTCACTTCAGCTCGTAACGTCTCGTGCTGATGCCGGGGAGCAGCGAGAGCTCCTCTCTCGCGGCGGGCTGTGCCTCACCACCCCGGGAAAGTCAGTGTCACCTTTCCTGAGCTCAGCTGCTTGGACAGTAGGGGAACAAACGGATGAGCAAAGCCTTGGAGAAGATCAGCCTGCCTGTTGCGAGTAGGTTTGTGGACAAAACCACAGCTGCAAGTGGTGTGAAAGAGAGCAGTTTCATCGTTGCTGCCAGCCATTGCTTGGAGATGAGCTTGGTTAAATGTTTTGAGCAAGTTTAAAAGGAAGCTTTTCTGTAAAAAAGAGGTTTTGGATGAAGTCCTTGATTTTTATTTCCCAAAGGGAAGTGCTGCAGTAGAGAAAGTGCTGGCTTTTTAAAAAAACAGCCTTTCCATTTTTGTCCTGTTGTAAAAAGTCCCAAAGCAGTGGCCTGGCCCTGAGAGCTCCTGACACCATCTTTCTCTTGCTGTCAGCGAGCTGGGAGCGAGCCTCATGTCCTTGTGCGTCTCGAGGGCAGCGCGGCTGCTGGGCGCATCGGCAGCTCCTGAGTCCCGCCTGCTCTGGGAACACACCACGCCGTTTGCCTGGTGGCAGAGGAGGAGGAAGGAAAGCATCTGAGGACCCAGTGAGCTGGAGACTCGCTGGGCAGGCTCTCTCCTGCAGGATGTCTCGCCACGCAGAAGTTCAGGGTGGGAGAGGGAAGAGGCGTGATAAAATGCTTTCATGTGCATTGCATGTGCCCCATCAAGGCATCGTGTCACCATGGTGTCCTTAGGTGGAAAATCAGTAGTTCAATTGAAAGTTAGAGAAATTTAGGATAATAAATTGCAGTGTTTTGTCACTTAGTACAAAGATACCTCCTGAAGCTTAAGGTGCTCTTCTGTTTAAACACGGAAGAGATGGATCCAAACGTACAGCGCTTGAGGCTTTTGATTTGTTTCATCTTTTATACATTAGCTTACAAACCTGTATGGGCTTTTGGAGTTTATTTTATCTTCTGACTGACGCTTGAATATTATGCATAATAAGTTTATTTTTTCCCCTGGGATTCTGCAAGTTCCACAAAGCACCGGGTTTCGCTTTCATCACTGATGCAGCCACCAGCACCGCGCACAGACAGACGCTGCGCTCGCGGGGCCGGTGCTGAGGCGCAGGTTTAGCAGCTCTCGGCCGGGCTGGAGCCCGGGCACGGTGGCTGTGCTGGGTGGGACACGGGGCTGCGCCTCGGTGGGGCCGTGCGAGTAGATCTGTGCCTGTTGCTGCAGCGATCGTCGCTGAGGAAATTTGTACTTCGGCTTCCTTTCTGAATTACGGTTTGGCTTTCTCCTCCGGGGTCTTGTGTTCAAGCAGGACACAACTGGAGCTCCTTTGTGACCTGGGAAAAGTGACAGTTTGAAGGTGTGGAGAGATTTACACTAAATTAATTTGAAGTGTCAGCCTGCATCTGCCCATTAGGTGCAGCCTCTGTAGTAGCCGTAGCTGCTGCTTTCCATCAGTCGTGTACATGAAACACCCATGTAAAATATGCTTTCTCTTCAGTCTCTTTTTGGAGTAACAATCAAGCTTGGAGATATTTATTATTCGGGATTGCGTATTATGTTGCGGTTTTACAGCATGTCTGAAATAATTAGGACTAGGGAAGTTGTGGCAGAGCCAGACACAAATTACTCTATGACACTTAATTTTGGAGCAAACTACTCAGAAGATTACAAGCATCTCAATTTGTTTGCAGAATTCTTGTCAGGCTTAAGGTTATAGACACCTGGCTGCTGGAAGGACGTGCTGGTGATTCTCTTGGGGTACAGGGGGAAACACGTCTTGCCCAGCACTGAGGGATTTGTGCAAGAGAAGGCACGTGGCAGAGTGGGGCGTTGGAGATGCAGGTCAGTCAGTCCTTTGCAGGGAGCTGTTTGGTAGATGCAGGAACCATAAATTGCAATTGGCTCCCTGGATGTGCCTCCTTTAGTGTGCCCTTGAGGAACATTCCTGCATAAATAGCAATGAAGTTCTGTTCAATACTGCGTTGCACTGAGTTCGAGCAAATTCGTTCTTTTAGATATTTCAAGACCGTCCTACTAAATATTCTCGGGTACTTAATTTTCTTCTGGGCTAAATCACTGAATTTAATTTGAGCTGTTAAGAACTCATTGTTGGAGAGGCACAAAGATCTACCCTCTGGACATAGGTTTTCATTTCGGTGCTCTTCAAATTATTTAACAAGGGCAAAAATTATAGAGTAGCATTGTCCTAAAGGTTTCAGAGCTGCTGGGAATGGGTCGGACTGTAGGCTGCTGAAAAGTATTATTGAAAACCAATTATTATGAGAAAAGAAAAAAGAATTTGTGGAAGACAAGCTGCTTTTGAATTGTCTTAAGCAGTGCAGCCTGAAATACCTGTTCTGGCAGGCAAGGTACCAAGGTGAGAGGAGCCGGAGACCCGACCCAGTGCTCGTATCGATCGCTCCCTCGCATGGACTTTGTCCCTCTTGCACGGCCGTGGAGATCAGACAAGATTTCTTCCCCTCCCTCGCTGCGGGGCTCTGTACCAGCATCGCTCTCTGCCTGCGATGTATCGATTACAGTTTTTGCAATAAGACAAGGCAAGATTGCAAACCCAGCACGCAAGGGGAGGACAGGGGCCTCTCTATTACCCGAGGACATTTCTTGAGAAGGCTCTCTTGCCAGCTCAGTTCATCACTGGGACTTTATTCTGTCGGGGTGTTTTGCACAAGGTGCCCTGTCTGGATTTGGGCAACTTGTCCTTGTCTGGGGGCCCTGGCTGGCAGGGGTGCCCGCTCTGATGCCGATCGTTCCCTCCCTCGGGGCCTGTCCCTCCTGCTGTGCTGGCATAAAGCACCTCCTCTCTGGAGCCCTGATGAAGTGTTCGGAAGGTAATAACCAGTGACTTGCTTGGCTTGATGGAGGCTGGATGTACCAGCCTGGTCTGAGAGGGGTCAGCTGTAGCAACGGCTCCTCTGAGAAGTGTGTGGAGAACGACATCCTATTGCACACGGCTGGTGAGCGTGCAGAGACGCGAGAAGTGGATGCGGAGCGTGGCATGGGGAGCGTGGGGCTGCATCCCCCCAGAGCTGGAGGGACTGGCGCCGACTTTCAGTGTCCCTTGAGTCACACTGAGGACGAGAGCGACACGTCTCCTGCCCGTGCTCCTGGGAGCCCTCATGCACCAGACGAGGGACATGCCGCCGTGTGGGAGGGAGGGGTGCGGGGATGTGGGTCTGCGGGGGGGGTCTCCGCTCCTGGGTGCCACGATGGTTCTCGCTGTGGCACCCCCTCGCTGGTGGCTGCTTGTGTCCCCTCGCTGGTGACTTTCCCAAATAGCGTTTTTATGAATGCCTACTTCAGCGGAGAAAATTAACACACGTTAAAAGCAGATGAACTTTGTCAAATACAATTTCGTGACAAAAAATGGAAAGGAATTGATTTTGGAAGACAACTGGGTAGTAGTGTTAATTATAAATGACTGTATAGGCGTTTGGAGTGAAACTGCAGGCGTTATTGATTCGTGCTGGCACGCACGCGGCTCTTCCGCTTTCCGCAGGAGTTCAGCAACATGAAGAAGTTCAATAGTGCTAACGCAGGCAGTGTCCTTCACGGGTGTTTTTTTCTTTCTTCTAAGGTATCTGCAACGTTTGTGGGTCAACAAGCTGATCTGAGACAGTTTGGGGAGGAAAAAAAAATGGAAGGCAGAACCCATCAAAAGCATTAAGGCTAAATGCTGAGGGGGCTATAAGCAAACTAACACACTGATGTGAGGGAAACGAAACGTTACTTGGACGTGACTGAGATGGGCTTGAGGAGGCCAAATCTGTTGCTTTCTGCAGGCTTTGCTTGCGTTCAGTGACATGACAGCACAAGATCTCGTCTGGCAAGGAGCAAGGCTTTTAGGCAGCCCTTGAAAGGCTGTGTACGAAAAGCAGAAATACCTCGTGTGTGCTGCTGCGCTTGGCTCTGCCAAGCTGCTGTCTGTCATGTGCCAGCGACCGGCGCGAAGGGAGTGCAAGCCTCAGCCATGGCGCTGCGGTCGCTCCCCGCGTGCGGCTGGATTTCTAAAGGCCTTTTGCTTGGTGCACTAACCTCCCCTTAAATGTTCGCCCGTTTTCAGCATCCCAGCGAGGGATCCTCTCTGCCCTGTGCTATGTCTGGTGCATAGTCCTCAGATCACAGCTGTAGCTGCCAGTTTTATATCATGCTAAAAATTAACGAACCAGAGTGCACTGGAATAATCTGCTTTAAAAGGAGCAGTCTCAGCAGCCAACTCCTTAGAAATGGTAGGAGAGGGGACTGCATTAGTGGAGCTCTTCAGCTAGGAACTTTACAAGTGATTAAGTTTAAATATTCAGGGAGCTGATGAGGGGATGGCACACAGCAGCACCGCATCAAGATGAAACAACCAAGCAAGACACGAGTGCTCCTGTTTGGATTGAGATGACCCCTGCCCCTCGGGCTGGTGCTGCTGGGGTTCCCCCCTCAGCATGGAGGGGCTACCAGCACTGAGGACCCCTGTGCCGCGTGGGGCTCTCCTGCCCCATCCCTCACGCTGCGGGGAGTGGCAGGCAAAGGATGTCCCAGGAAACGGGGAAATGAAGTCATCAAACGTGTCCCCCATTCACTCGTGGTGTTCTTGCCGTAACTCCCTCCCTCTCTCTGCCTTTCCAGCTTGCCTTCCTGGATTTTACAAGCTTTCCCTCCGTCTCCCTCTCTGCTCTCCGTGCCCTGAGCACAGCTTCACACATGAGGAAGCCTCCACGTTCTGTTCATGCCAGAAGAACTACTCCAGGTCTCCATCAGATCCACCATCTGCCTCCTGCACACGTACGTCCTGCTGAAACGGCAGCTCTGTGTGCACTGAGGGTCCGGGCGCTGTGTCTGTCCGAGGCTGTCCCCGCGTGGCCCCGGGGAGGGCTGTCCTTGCTGGGGGGGACGGAGGGGCTGTCCCTGCTCACGGAGCTCACGGGCTGAGCCTGCCACCTGATGAGACAGATGTGGGGCTGGGCTTCCAGGCTCCCCAGTAAAACTAGGGCCCAGTCATTTAGTCAATATAGTTCACAGATTTTAATTAAATGGCCTTCAGTTAATTGGATTGGACTCCAGCTACTCCAGTGATGGATGCCCTACAAGTGCCTGCACAGTGGTGAGCGTCCCTCCCACTTTGTCCGAGAGCAAGCGGGGTCAGGCGCTGCCCCCCAGCCGGGGGCTCCCGGGGGTGTCGCGCCTGGCCGGGGCTCCTCGCCGGCCGTGCGAGCTGTTGCTTGCTGTGTGTGCACAGCCCCGGGCAGGCATCCTGGCACGCACCTCTGCCTCCCCGTGTGCCGCCGTGGCTGCCCGGGACCGTGCACAGACGTTCTTCTGCCCCCAGGGCCCCCCTCCGCCCCGAGGAACCTGGTGTACAGCCTGCGGCAGTCCTCGCTGGTCCTGCAGTGGAGTGCCCCCGCCGACGCGGGCGGCCGGAGCGACCTGACCTACAGCCTGTGGTGCGGGCGGTGCCCGGCGGCCCTGCGGGGCGGCTGCGAACAGTGTGGCAGCGGCGTCGGCTTCGTGCCGCAGCAGACGGGGCTGGTGGAGCGGAGTGTCACGCTGGTCAACCTGCTGCCTCACGTCAACTACACCATCCGCGTGGCGGCCGTCAACGGCGTCTCGGGCCTGAGCCCACTCTCGGGGCAGCAGTACGCCGAGCTCAACATCTCCACCGGCCTCGCAGGTACGGCGGCCGCAGCCCTGGGCAGACGGGTTTAATCCCCCTGGGTTGTTAGCTGGGCCTAAGGGAAAATCAGCTCGGGCTTGTGTCCTTGTCCATTCCTCTGTGGTTACCGTACTAATTTGCATGAAAACCCTTTGCCAAGCCACAGTTAATGGAGACAGATGATCCTCACATACCTCTTGGCAGGAATTGGCCAACAATTTCATCTGAAGAGATTAAACTTTGATCTTGTTATAAATAATTCTCCCACCACTTGATCA
This sequence comes from Trogon surrucura, assembly GCA_020746105.1. Taxonomy (NCBI): domain Eukaryota; kingdom Metazoa; phylum Chordata; class Aves; order Trogoniformes; family Trogonidae; genus Trogon; species Trogon surrucura. Next base: position 375,901 of record CM036640.1, read on the forward strand.
AATGTTTTCTCTGTGCATTGTTGCTTTCTCTTCCCTCATACAATAATTTCTGTGAATTCGTTGGGTGGCTGCTGTGCCACAGACCGCTCTTCGGTGGAGGTGTCATTCCTCATTAGGATCTTTGCTGTTCGAGGATGGATTTAGCTCTGGGAAGATCTTCTGTCTCCTGAGCCAGCGTACGAGCTGGGGAGGGGTGAACTCGGCGAGGTCTAGCAAGGAGCTGTTTCTCCAGAGGCTCCTGCCTGGTGCTGGGCAGAGGGACCCGCGCTCAGGAGCCGTGTCCTTGCCCAGAGCTTCGGGTCTGAGCTGGGGACGAGAGGCTGGGTGAGGACAGCAAGTGCCCGTCCTCTGTGTGCAGGGAGGCAACAAGTGCTGGCCCTCGCCGTGCTCAGCACAGCTTCTCTTCTGGGCGAGTGGGAATCTCAACCCTTTCTCAACGCTGTGTGCTCCTGGAGGAACTGCAGTTCACAGAAAGAATATGGTATAATTACTCTCGTAATCTGTTGGAAATCAATGTCTCTTGTTGAGTTGTGAAGTCTCTGGATGCAGATGGTGGCTCAGAATTAGCTGAGCAGCTGAGACCTCAGGAACTTTCTTGAAACGCTTCAAATTTTTTTTTTTGCTGCTGAAGGTGTCCCCTCCTGGGTCAGCACTGGGCTAGAGCTGCTCCCTCCACAGGTGCCTTTGCTTTGGCACCATGGGCAAGAAGTGACAGCGATGATTAACCCGTGCCCATCGGCGAGGAGGTGGAGGAGGTCACGTCCTGAGGATGTGGCTTCTTGCTCTAGTTTGCCCATAACAGCCCACTCGGGCAAGGGTGTGAGGAAAGCTGTGCATGGTGCGGGCAGGATGCGGAGCCATGGCTGGCACGACTGGCTCACAGAGCCATCCTCAGCGAGTCCTCGGCCCTGGAGACCCTTGTCACTAGAGTCCGTCACAGAAGTTCTGGATGGAGACAGAGATGAGCAGAAAGGGAGACCGGCGGCCTGAGGCAGCGGTGACTCCCTTGGCAGCTGGGGTGCGACGGTCTTGGAAGTCATCTGCAGCAGCAGGGAAGCTCTGGCTGCAGATTTGCAGATTCAGAGGAAAAATTAAACAAAGAAACAAGACCCTATTTAGCTGTCAGATCCCTGCTCCTCTAAATATAGCTCTGAGTGCAGCTTTTGCCTGTCCTTCCCCTTCAGCAGTCACAAGGGGGAATTAGCCGTTGTTCATTGTATTTGCAGGGGAAAAGAAAAGATGCTATTTAGCCTGCAGGAGTCAAAATTAATACTGTGTTTTTTCTAATGTGGCCTCAGCATGGGACTAAATAAAAGTGTTTGAGGAGAGAATGGAGCTGTTTACCTGCAGGAGTAGAGCTGCATTAGCTATGTAAATGTACACTCTGGGGCGATGTCATTTATATTCCCGGCAGGGAATCGGCAGGGATCGGCTCCTGTCTTAAAGGGCTTTTAAATCTGTTGCAGATTAATAATGCAGCCAGTGCTGAAGTGCATTCTCCTTTCTGAGGCGCTTTGTGCTGAGTTAGATCCTCTGCAGCAGCAGCCCCAGGCAGCGGGGCCGGTGGGTCCATGGGACGAGCCCGCAGGCGGGCTGGGGTCTCACGTTGGCTGCGCCTCTGCTCAGCTGCCCTGGCTCCGGGAAGGTTTGGGGAGAGCACCCCTGGGGAGGGCTGGACTGGGCACCAAAGGCTCAGCTCAGCTCCGTCTGCAGGGGCTCATGTTGTCCCTCTCGAAGGGCCCCCCCTGCGTTTGGGATGCGGCAGGCTGTTCAGACGAGGGACACGGTGCTCGTGCCTGGTTTTGTGCTTTTTCTGCTGGCACGCTGGTTAGTTAATTAAGAGGAGTAAACCCACATTCAGTGAGATGGAGTTTATAAAATCAGGCAGAGTGGTGAATAATTTAATGTTTGCTTTTTCAGAATAGAGGCAATGTTAGGGGAGCTTAAAATATTGATGGGAAACGCATTTTTTTCACAGTGTGAAATGCTTTATAGTCTGTATGATTTTCTTTAATGCCTTTTAAACATGTTTGAGGCAAGTGCCTGCTTTTTTGGCATATACCATGGGTTCTGCTTTACAGCTCATCGCTAAGTGAGTGTGATTTTTCCTGATGACTGTGTTAAGTCAGGACCACTTGTTCAGGTTTCTTCAGTCCGTTCGCTAGATTCAGAGATACAGGAGGGCATCTGTGTGATGTTTTATTGATGGGAATCATAGAAACCAGCAAGGAGCACTTAACTTAGTTTACAGGAGCAAAGCCCAAGTTAAGTGTCAGGCTGGCCTCAGCTGCCAGTGTCGCTTGTTGTGTTGTAAAACACGCGGTGACGTGTGCTCGTGCCGAGGCCACTGGCTCGGAGGGGGGGTTACCCGCTGGCCCAGCGGCGAGAGCTGCGAGCACGCCCGCATGTGCTCCTCTTTGTGCACGTGGGTCAGGGTCTTTGTGACGCTCGTGAAGGAAGTTGAGACTACTTCCCTATCGGTTCTGTATCCCCTTAAAGGTCAGTGTTGGAGCTGACATGTTTACTTGGACAATTATTTGTGACCTGCTGTGCAGAGACTGTGCCCGGGGGCTGCTGGCTGCCCCTCGGTCTTCGTGCTCTTTCAGCAGAAGCCGAAGGGACTTGGAATCAAGGAGAAAATCATCATGAATAAAACATCAGGAGGACTTTTTTTCTTCAGCAAAGATTAATGAGCTAAGTAATAAATATAAAATTTCACAGATACTTAAGTTGGCTTTCCAGGGACTTGTTCCTCTCTGCAGGAGGCTCAGTGGGGTGGTCAGGGTCCAGCAAACCCCTCGATCTGATGGAGGAGCGGGACAAGCAGAAGCACCTGCAGAAGCAGAGCGCTCTTTGGCTCTTTAAATTGCTGAAGCTTTTACTCTGGCATCACAGGGCAGAGACAGAGATGGTGTGACCATGGCTGAGCGTGTCTGTGCTGAGGGAGGACTCACAGGCAAGATTAACACGAGGATAGAGACAGAATTCCTTGTAACCTGTGATCTCCTGGTTGCGCTTACTTGGCTGTTCAGAACCAAAGTGTGGTGGCACGCAGTGTCACTGCCTGTGTCCCTGGGGCTCTGGGCAGCAGGGAGGCGATGCTCTGCCACCAGCCACACGGCAGCCACCCCCTGTTTCCCTCTGCTCTTTCAGCACCGACTCCTGTCACCGACATCCGCACGGATAAAGTTGAGCAGAAGAGCATCTCCTTGTCCTGGCAGGAGCCGAGCTTCCCGAACACCAACGGCACCGAGTACGAGGTCAAGTACTATGAGAAGGTAGGCTCTGGGGACAGGCTCTGGGTACCGGCTCAGGGTCGTGCCCCAGCCCTCCTCAGCCAACTCCCAGGAGCTTCCCTCACCAGCCGGTGCCTCCGCTCCCGGTGCCACCGTGTGAAGCTCGAGTGGTGGGAATGGGAGGGAGCGCGTGTCTGCAGACAATGCTGCTGTGAAGGCTTTACTGGCTCATGAAAGTAAGAACCATGCTTCAAACAGGGCCCAATAAGGTCTTTTCCTCTCTGAGGGCGTTATGCAATCCACTTATGCAAGTTTTAGGAAGTTTGGATTATTTGTAGAGCGTATGTTGATTAGCGTGTCTTCCCCCATCTGTGCCGCAAGATTTCATCCAGTCGTAATTTTGGCATCTCCCTGGGAGAAAGAGTAAAGCCAATACTTTTCATTCATTCTTTCCTTCTTTTTTTTTTTTTTTATGCATTGGATGGCTTATTCTGAGGACATTTAGAAATCTGAGGTTTGGGTGCTTGCCATTAGCCAGCTAGACAGGGACTGCTAAACTGCACGGGGTTTCTAAATCTGTGATGAGATGTCACCTATAATCATAAGCTGCTCTCTGGGGAAGTGTTGGGCCCTGTGATCTTCACTGGTTTAGGGCTGAGCACCACCAACCGCTGACTTGGGTGAGCTCTGAGTGGTCTTCTATGTGGGAGAGGACACAAGCAAACATTTTCATGACAGTGTCTTCATTTTAAAAATAGCTGTTGTTTGACAGATGCGGTGGGTTGAGAATTTTAGAAGAAATACTGGTGGGCAGAGAGCAGGGACAATGCTCTAGATCAAAATAAATGTAGTTTATGACACAGTTCCACAAATTACCTTATCTGCGTGTGCTCAGGCTCATTACGAAACTGATTACATGTCAGGCAGAATGTGGAGGTGACGTGTTGGTGTTCCACATTTAGAAACAAGCTACCTTGAAGCTGATTCATACTAATGTGATTTTTCAGTATCTGATAGATTTGGAAGGAGAAATCTGTGGGTGAGGGTGAGCACGAAGCCCAAGATGGTAATTCCTTGCAAACGGGCTGCAGCAACGAGATGCCCAGGGTGGGTGAAATGAGGAAACGTCCTGCTTGGGTAGGAAGCTCAAACTACAGTTTAGCAATTATTCACGCAAATGAGGCTCTTGATGCTGACACAAAAATCAACCTAGTTCCTAATTTGTGCGTTTAAAGTCGTGCTTTAACAATGGAGATTCAAGGGGAAAAGCGTATGCGATGGAGAGTATGTTCCACAGTGGGGTCCCCGGCCCCGGGAGCGGTGCCTATGCCAGCCTGCAGGGCTGGAACCCTCCTCTGGGAGTGAGACGAGTGACCAGCGTCCTGGGGGCTGGGACCTGCCAGCCGTGGCGATTCCATGTGCACCAACACACGCGTGTTCACTGCGGGGCCGCAGCAGGGCCGTGGGAAGGGAGTGGGGTGGATGTGCTGAGTGGGGCGGCACAGATGCTCCCACCACCCCGTCCTCCGCCTGCCTTCACAGCACGTCAGCTGGCCCCGTCTGCCATTGCACGTGACCTTTCCATGTAATTCCTGTTAATGAGACATCTAGCAAATGTATTCTTTCTGGTGAAGGTTTTATGTTGAGATGGGCTGTCCTGATGGGACCCAGAGGCAAAGATACAGCCGCGCTGTGCCTGTGCCGTGTCACAGCTGTCAGTCCGGCTCGATCTCGGGTATCTCGTTATTTCACAGGATCAGAGAGATCAAAGTTACTCAACTGTGAAAACCACATCAACGGCTGTGACGGTCAATAACCTGAAGCCTGGCACCCTCTATATTTTCCAAATCCGGACATCTTCCTCGCCCGACTATGGAAATTACAGCCCTAGCATTGAAGTGGAGACGCTGGCAGAGCGTGAGTGTTGGCAGGGCTCGTTGCCTTGTACGCGCACCTGCAGGGCGAGGCTGAGTTGGGGGGATGCTGCTGCTCCTGCCGGGGATGCTCTTGGTTTTGTGGAGCAGCATCTGTTCCTCTGGTTGTGCTGCTCCAGGTCTAAGAGCAGACACTTCTCAGGACATGCTTTTAATTGCATTTTCCTATTTGGTTTTAAGAAGGTCATCTTGTCTGGAGGTGTCTGTCCTCACTCTTCTCCATGCAGTGTCGGTGAGGGCAGCCGGTGTCTGGCTCCTCTCTGCAGCAGAGCTGGGGACAGTCCCTGCGTCTGAGATTGCCCAAGAAAGCACTTGGTGGAGCTGGGGCGTGTTTGCCTTGATGTGATGCTGGCCTTGGAACAGATCTCACTGGATCCCTTTTGTGCGGCCACCAAATAGGGGCTGGGAGGGAGCGAGCACCGGTCCCTGCGGTCGTAACTGCAAGGGCACGATCCTGCCCAGGGCTGCGGAGCCGAGCAGCTTGCAGCAGTGCCGCAGGGACAGGCTGCAGCAGGAGGCAGGGATGGGCTGGAGACCCTTGGAGCTACCGTGGACATGTGCCCCAGGCAGGAGGTGGCTGCCTGCCCCTGCGGCTGTCCTGGCTCCTGAGGCACTTGGCCTGTTCACTGCTTGGCTGGATAAGCTCAGCCAGCATCAGGGTTATTTGCTGGGGCTTTTCCTTTTCACAGTTTCCATTCATAACTGTAGTCCAGAAGTGTTTTATTTCACTGACGTAGAGAGGGCTTGGAGAGATGGTCGGGCTTCAGCTTAACCACCCACCCTGGCTGGAAATGAAAGCCCTGGGATGGCTGGCTCAGTACAACTCTCGCAGATTGTGTTTAACAGGGCTTTAAATTGCATCCATTTGCCACACAGAAGACATTTTCAGAATGAATTGAAACCAATAAAAATTTTATATAGAACGTAGCGTTCTAATATCCCCGTTTGCAAAACCAGGAAGGGAAGGGATTAATGCGATGAAGGAAAACTATTTGTAAGCCATAAATTTTAATGTGTCCCTCTGATAAACAGGAGCCTTTCCTCAGCGCTGATTAACAAAACCCCGTTGGCACCCGCAGCGCTGTCCTGCGCCTTGGGCTGGTTGCACCAGCTTGAGCCTTTAAAACCAAACGGGAGCGTGGATGCTGTGGGGATGGTGGGAGGCAGCGGGTGCGTTGCCCCACAGCCTTGCCGGCGGGCGTGGGAAGGAGCGTCTGGGGCTGCCCTGTGCCCTGGCCCTGCTCCGGGACACGCTGCCGACCTTCTCCGCTTCCCTCCGCAGTCACGGTGGCCTCCAGCGAGCAGAGCCCTGTCCTCATCATCGCGGTGGTGGCCGTCGCGGGGCTGATGGTGCTGGTGTCCATGGTGATTGGTGTGATGGTCTGGAGGAGGTGAGCGGGGCCACGGACAAGGGGCTCTGGGGGACGCGGGGCGGCACTGGCTCTCGCCGTGGGAGCGGGTGGAAGTGCCTGCTGGCTCCTCCCGAGCACAGCGACTTGAGGCTTTTATGCTGGGCGCGAGGCCACTGCCCGGGTAACGGTGTGCGTTTCGTTGTTGTTGCAGACAGTGTGGGTACAGCAAAGCCAGCCAGGACGGGGATGAGGAGCTGTACTTCCACTGTAAGTGAAGCCCGGCCGCCGTGGCCAGTTGGAGTGCGTGGGGATCCCCGCATTTATTGCTGTTAATAATGCGGCTCCTGACAAGGCAGCCCCGAGTCCTTGCTTTTGGAGTGTTGTCATCCTGTGTTGTCCCAGAGCAGGGGCTCAGCACGGCGAGGCTCTCTGGGGACAGCGGGCTTGACAGCTTCACAAGCCAGCGTCCGTCCTTCCCGCACGCAGGTCACTGCCGTGCCGAAGGAGATGGAGATGCTTTCAGCTTTCCACGGGGCGTGTGTGCTATTCCGTCAGCTTTTCACAGACGGTTACGTGAGAATACAGCTTGGTTTTCTGGGGCTACTCTTGATTATTGAGCAGCAATAATTTTACAGACAGCCGTTGTCGGAGAAAATTCAGATGTCAGGATTGATGAGTTTATTTGATTGCTGACATATGCCCGTGAAGCGCACACATGCTCTCCTGCTCCCCGCAGCGCTTTGGAAGCGGCAGAGCCCGCGCGCTTCCTGGGTGCAGCTCGGCCGTTTCACCTGGCTCTGAAGGGCTCGCGTTGCTGAGCTGCCCCTGGGAGTTTGCCGAAGGTTTTCTGTGCGCGGCAGCTGCCTGGTCTTGGGAAGGCGAGGGGGGCCGAGGTGGAAGGGCAGCCTGGTGTGGTGTGACCCTTCCTGGAGGGCTCTGGCTCTGCTCTCTGCCCCAGTATGAGCCCTGGATGGGCTAAACAGCTCATGGAAAACAACATCTGTGGTCCTCCCCTCCTTGCGTGGGAAGAGGAGGGAGATGCAGCAGAACTGATGTGCTTCGGCTCCTGTTTTGGCTGTTTGTTTTCAGGAAATGTGAATTAGGGTTTTGAGGAAGCGCCGACAAGTGGGCAGCTGTTTCTTCACCGGGTCAGTGTGATTCTCACGGCCGTGCTCCCAGGCAGAGTCGCTGGCCCCGCGGCAGATGGTGGGTGCCGGTGGGAGGCATTTGCTGCCCATCCTGCTAGTCCAGGGGACCAGGAACATGGCTGCTGTTCATTATAGTAATTATCTGTCCTAGAGGTTTTGGGAATGGAGATGATTTGGATACTTGAGGATTAGCACAGGGGGGCAGACAGGCTCAGTCTGGGAGGGAGCAGTGCTAGAGCAAAGGAGCTGCTCTCCGTTAACCCAGGGGCTGTGACAGTGGAGCAGAGCAATTGGGTTCGTTCAGTCCCAAAAGAAGTATTGTAGCAACCTTAAATCTGAGTCTTTTGCTTTCTTAAAATAAGCTGGCAGGGCAGTCCTGCCAGCAGTCCTGAAGGTGGATAACCTGCGAGGGTGGGACAGGCGAGCAGGAGCTCTTCCAAGCCTTTCTCCTGAGCCCTTTCCTGCTTTCCTGCAGTTAAAATACCAACCAGGAGGACGTACATCGACCCCGACACTTGCGAAGACCCAATGCAGGCTGTGCACCTCTTTGCCAAAGAGCTGGATAATGCCAGTGTTAAAATAGGGAGGATCATCGGGACAGGTGAGTTCCTCCATCAGCGCCGCGGAGCTTTGCTCGGGCTCGTGCCACGGGGCCGTGCCTGCTGCTGGGGAGCCAAGAGCGGAGCCGGGCAGCGTTTTGCTCGGGAGCTTGATTTCATATTCCCATTTGTTTTTCTGAGGCACCAAGTACAGCCAAGAGAGGGAGGCGCGGGCCAGAAAGCATCAGCAATTATCTGCATCTGGGCAGTTTGACAGCAGCGTGAAAACTATTTATAAATATGTGAACTTAATGATTTATTGATTTTCATCAACTTCACTGCCTAAAACTTAAAAGCAAATTAAAATCCCCTTACTGGGCCCTAGAGCCTTAATCGCTAATGTTTGCCAGGACACGGGAAACACGATTGTTCTTTGTCGTTTCTTTTCCTAAAGATAAATTCAGCTGCAGAAAAAGAAGAGGTGGAGGAGGGGAATAGGGAAGGGCTTGCCCACCAGCTTAAAGGGCGGTGTAGAAGGGAAGAGGATGCTGAGGAGAAGAGAAGGTTATCTTTTTATCTGCTGAGTGGATCAGCAGAGACTAATCCCGCATCCCTTTGAAAAGCCAACTGGTGTTTGTAAAATCAAGAAAAATTAGTCAGGAATGTAGTTAAATGTAAGGAATTTTGGAATGCATTTGTCTTACTGCTGACCTAACAAGCACCTGGCTTTCAAACCAATAAAGTTCTTCATAGCTACATGTTTTTTTGCCGTAAAGCCAATATTGGCCTTTTATATGATGAGTTTGGGAGCTCCTGTGGCTGTGCAGAGAGGGACGCTCTGCAGAAACCCTCCTGCCTCTCCCTGCTCCGTTCTGGGAGACACAGACCCTGTGTGTGTTGGGCTGGGAAGCAGAACGGGCCAGGCCCAGGGAGCAGGAGCGCGGTGCCCCGGGGTTAATCTTCTTTGCATGGGAAAAAGTGGAATGTGCACTCCAGCAGAGTGCGGAGAGGATGGCGTAGAGGTGTAGGAAGAGGAAGGAGAAAATCCATTGCATTATCACACATTTTTAGCATCGCGTGCTGATGCTAAACTTGTGTGAAGCGGGGTGCGTTCACCAAAAGTGGGGGAAGGTGGTAAAACAGACTCTGCAGCGGAAACTTGCAGCCACGCAGAGCTCCATGTTTCTGATTTTGTGGATTGGCAAATCCTCTCATTAACCATGGGAAAATCTGCTTGTCTGCACAGCCAGGCACGTCACCCCCACTGGAGGAACCTCTGTGGTCCCAAAGCAAAGGCAGTGTCCCCTGGAGGGAGGCTGTGCGGGATGTCCCACAGATGCTGTTTAACTCCTCTCTCTGCCATGCAGGAGAGTTTGGAGAAATCTGCCGGGGCTGCCTGAAGCTGCCCAGCAAGCGGGAGCTGCCAGTGGCCATCCAGACCCTGCGGGCAGGGTGCTCGGCGCAGCAGCAGCGCTCCTTCCTGGCAGAGGCCAGCACCATGGGCCAGTTCGACCACTCCAACGTCCTCCGCCTGGAGGGGGTCATCACCAGGGGTAAGAGGGTCCGGGCACACGTGTCGCGGGAGGGCTCCGCACGTAGGCTGCTGCTTTGGAGCAATGTCCTGGTGCTGGAGGTGCAATGCTGCTGCTCTCTGGGAATCAGCTGTTTCCTCGCACGTTAGCTGTTTTAGCATTCTGATGATTAATAAAATGCTTACAGCTAGATTAATAAATCCAGGTAGCGGGACTGGCTTAGCAGCAAAACTGCGCACTCTTTATAAAAGCAAATCGAAGTGAGGTTCTGTCAGCAAAACAGATGACTCTGACTGCTCCTGGCTCTCGTGGGAGCGTGTGTGCTGAACTAGTGTGCGGATGCGGTAGTTAAATGGATATCCGTGTAAAGCCAAAGAAACGTGAGCGCGTGTGCCGATTTGAACTGGCCTTTGTGTTAGGTAAGAGAATATTTCTGTCCTGAGCCTTGGGCTGAGCTGGTTGCTTTTGCTTTCTCTGGGTAGTGCTGTCCTCCTTTGGGATGTCGTTCAGTGTCCTGATGAAAGAAGTGTCTGATATTGGGGTCCAGTGGGCTCCCAGCTGGGAACCACAAGAAAGCCTGGGACCCACAGCTCGTTGCAAACTGCCTGAGGTGAAGCCCTCGCCTCCCTTCCTAGCCAGGGGTGTGGGCTGACTGCGCTGGGGGTTAGCGCCTGCGGTGCCAGCGCTGCCTGAGCAGTGGGCAGGACTCATGCAGCTCCTCTGTCCCCGCAGGGAGCACCATGATGATAGTGATGGAGTACATGGGGAACGGAGTGCTGGACTCCTTTCTCAGGGTGAGTGCTGGGAGCCCGTGGTGATGGAGCAGGGCTGCCCCCGGCTTGGGCTCTGCTGGTGGTGCCCCCTCAAATGGGGCACTGCTCACTTCTGGCATTGCCTCTTTTTTCACAGAAACACGAGGGACAGTTCACAGCCACCCAGCTCGTTTGCATGTTGCAGGGGATTGCTTCTGGCATGAAGTACCTGGCAGAGATGGGTTACATACATAAAAGCCTTGCTGCCCACAAAGTCCTTGTGAACAGTAGCCTGGCTTGCAAAATAACTGGTTTCAGACGGCCGCAAGAAGATAAGATGGAGACCATCTTCTCCACCATGGTAAGCTGCACTTCCAAATTTTATTGTCAAAATTCCCCCAAAGCAAAACGCTGACAGGATGGCTGCAAAACCTCCACAGAGGTGGATCTCCCTGGCTGTGGTGCGTGCATGGCCGTGGCCAGGAGCTCTTGGGCCAGCACTTGGCCTCACTGGTGAGGTTTGCAGCCTGCTCTGAGTGCTGGAGAGGGATCAAATCCAAAACCAGCCAGCTTCCTGCTGCACGTGGGGTTAATCACACACACAGCAATCCTACTCCAGAACCAGCATTTTTTCTGGGCTCGCTTTTCCTTCCTCATGTATGAATGCGGGCTCTACATCTTAACTTAGCTTCTTTCTCAGCTAAAAATGAGATGTGGTTAGCCAGGGAACCGCACAGCAGCCATCCAGCACCGCTCCTCACGCCTGCATGACCTGGTGGGGAGGCGGCGGGTGGCTGGAGGCAGCCCTGGCAGCCTCGGGGCTCCTCGTGTCTGTTTTATCACTTGTAATGAAATTCATGAGTTTCAATTAAGAATTTAAATCCTTCACGCTCATGCCTTGTCAGCTCTGCTAGCCAGCGTGTCTCTGAGTGCCTGCATGTGCCTGGGAGAGCTGCCTGGGACCCCCTGGGTGTGGAGCGGGGGGGCTGCCCTGCACCCCGTGGTCCCCATGCCCCACAGTCCCTGCCCTGTCCCACGCTGCTTCGGCACGTTTCGCTTGAGGGTGCATCGATGCACTTTAACTGCAGAGCGATGAGACGTGTTCTGTGCGGTGTGCCGCAGCCCCCCGTGTCAGCTGGGGCTCTTAGTGCATCGCATTAACTGGGCATTAATATTTTAAAGAGCGTCGATTCCTCAATCAGAGGAGCAGTTGTTATCTGCAGGCAGCGCCGGGCGATGCCGAGGAGGCAGCGGCTGCTGGGCGCTGCCCGAAGGGCCCCAGTGCCCGCGTCCCGATGCCAGTACGGGTTTGCAGGTTTGGCTGCACTCTGCCAGGAGCTGCGTTGTTTGCCAGCTCTGAGCGAAGCCGGTGGCAGAAAGAGTCTTGGAAAACTTTTCCAGCCATTATCAGTAGCTGCAGGGAGACAGGCTACACACGCTCCATAAGCAGAGCACCGCTGTCCTGAGGAGTCCCTGGCAAAGCGTGGCCCCCGCCACCAGACATGATGAGCGTTGCCTGCAGAGCTGTGGCTGCAAAGCTCTCGAGCGGCGCTGGCGTGACACCAGGTACAGAGCAGCCACTGGACAAGGGGGATGGAGAGCACAGCAGGAGCCCTGACTGCTCCCACCACGGTGCAGCGGGGCTGTGGCTTTGGGGTCAGGGTCTCCCTGCTGTTAATTACAATTAGCAGCGGTGTCTGTCACCTGCCTCCCTAGTGCATCCAGAGAGCTCTGAGGATGCCAGGGTGGGGATTGCAAATTACGGGAGGGCAAGCTAGGGTGGAGGGACTGTGTGTTTGTGCAGCTCTAAAATGGTTGACATTAAATATTAATGCATAAAATGCCATCAGCTCTTCCAGAGACATTCTCCTCTCCGGTTAATATTTCAGGACTCACACTGCCACGTAGCACACTGTTGCGTGGCCATTTTAGAACAGGCTGAGGCAAAAGTTTTCTCTTAGTACTAAGCCTGCATGTGACACGTGGGGCTGCTCGGTGTCCACCCTGCGGTGCTGGCCACGGCACGATGAGCGGCTGCCCCGGCGCTGCGTGTGTCGGCTACACCCCGCTGTGCGAGCACGTCCTTTCTCCCCTTCTGCCCGTCCAGCGTGGGAAGAGCCTGGTGCTGTGGTCGGCCCCCGAAGCCATCCAGTATCACCACTTCAGTCCAGCCAGCGACGTGTGGAGCTTTGGTATCGTCATGTGGGAAGTCATGTCCTTCGGCGAGAGACCCTACTGGGACATGTCCAACCAGGACGTGAGTCCCCGGCGGCAGCACCGTAGGTGCCGGCGTTGCCGTGACTTGTGGTGGGCAGCAGCTCTGCGGTGCGCGGAGGAGCTGCTGCCGCTCCCCAGGTGGGGTGTGAGGAGGGAGGTTTGCCCCAGGGGTTTGCCTTCGATCCGCGTCACAGCACCTGACCCTGTCCCCTCACCTCCTCCACCCTCCTCTGCTGCTGCAGGTGATGAAGGCCGTGGAGGATGGGTTTCGCCTGCCCGCCCCCATGAACTGCCAGCCGCCGCTCCACCAGCTCATGCTCGACTGCTGGCAGAAGGACCGCAGCCAGAGACCCAAGTTCTCACACATCCACGACATCTTGAGCAAGATGGTGCAGAGCCCGGAGCCCCCAAAGTGCCCCGGCTCCACGTGCTCCAGGTGACTGCCCTCCTGCTGTGCCGGCTGGACCCCCCTTGGCCGTGCAGCGTCCCGCTCCCTCCTCACCGCCCGCTTTGTTGGCAGGTCCCACAGGACGTCCATTCCCCTCACGGAGCGCACCTTCTCAGCCTTCCCGTCCTTCAGCTCCGTGGGCGAGTGGCTGGAAGCGATCGAAATGGGCAGGTACAAAGACAACTTCACTGCTGCGGGCTACTGCTACCTGGAGTCAGTGGCCAGGATGACAGCCCAGTAAGTGAACTGGTTTCCTGGCTCTGTAACCTCATGTCACTGGGCACAGTGTGAGCGAGCTCTGCTTTTCTGTCAGTCAGGCATCACTAAACAGGAGGATGGATCTTCCAAACACATCTGTAAGAGCTCGCTGGCGTGGGGTGGGCTGTCTGTGTTGTGCATCTCACCTGCTGGGTTCTGAAGCTGAGATTTAAACCTGGGCTTCAATGTCTAGTTCCTGACAAGAGCAGTGTTGCCTGTCCCTTCCAGAAAGCAGAGCCAGGTCAGGTGCTGTTAGCTGACAAGCTGTTCTGCAGGGCTGGAGCCGTCTCAGACCTACTTGTGCTGCAGTAGCGGCTTACCTTGGGCTCCCTGTCAGGGTCCTCACTGCTTTGGCTGGGGTGCAGGTTGGGGGTTTCTTGCTCCAGCAGGTCCACAGTGCCCTGAGACCCTGGACCCTGTGCTGCCCCGCCTGGGACCCAGACACTTTCCGGTTCGGGCTTGTTTTTCGTGGCTGATGTGGGGCTCATTTTGCAGAGATGTTCTCAGCCTGGGGATCACGCTGGCCGAGCACCAGAAGACCATCCTGAGTGGGATCCAGACACTCCGGGCGCAGGTGATCCAGATGCATGGCCGAGGGGTGCAGGTGTGAGGCAGCTCCGCGGAGGCGCAGAGCACTGACCCGGCGGTCCCGGGCACGAGGCAGCCGCCAGCCCCGCACCGGACCGAATCTCCGAAACCTCACGGTGCCAGGTGGGATGTAGGAGTCACTGGGCTGCGGCCACATGAGTCGTTCCACACGTCACGAGAGCAGGGCTTCCCGTCCCCTGTGCCAGGGAAGCCAAGGATTCCTGGGACCGAGCCGTGCGCCTGGGTGGACGTGGCTCTCCCAGCACTGTTTTCTAAGACGAGTTGAACTGTAATGATGCCATTTCATATGGTAATTAGGTTAACAGGGTGGATGGACATTTGTGCACTGTCTTAATCCAGAGCTGACAGCATTTTCCTACCTAGCGTCCTACCGGTGAAATCCATGGGTATTTTTATACAAGCTGACATGTTCTAGCAACCCCACAAGGAGCTTTTATTGCTTTTATTTTTAGAGACCGGAGCACAGCTCACACCCAGCACCCAACTTCTGGAAGGTGACTTTCCCCATCTGCTGTGCTGAAGGAAATTCTTTCCCAGCCGCATCCCTTCTGCTCCTAGAGTTACTTCACTGAGCCTTGATGCTACAGTTGGTGAACAAAACCAAATATTCTCCTCTGAAGTGCAGAGCAAATGGTGCTGAATGTTTCTAAGGCTCTCTTGACAGTTTGAGGGGAAGAAAGGAAATGGTTTGATGAGGAGAGCCAGAGCGGCGAGAGGGCAGGCAGAGGAGTCCTTGGGCTGTCCTGATACTCTCAGCCTTCGCTGCCTTTCGTGCAGGTCCCAGCCCCTCGTTCTGCTGCTGCAGCCCCTCAGCGAGGGGGAGCTCAGAGCAGAGGAGCAGCAGTGCTGCTGCCCACGCACAGCCTGAGCCCGCGGGCAGAGACCTGCCGCCCATGCAGGACTGATGCTAAAGCACCAGTCGCTGCTTTAGCCTCTCTTCCCTGCTTTCTTCTGCCTTGCAGCTTTGCATCTTGCTTCGCTGGCTTCCTGGGCAGCTGTGATGGGCTCTGGGTGCTGGAGGTGGCAGCTGGGGCTGTGCCAAAGGGCCTGCATGCCCCAGCTGGGCCCTGGGGCTTGGGCAGAACTGACCCTTGCAGCTGCGGCAACCCCAAAATCCCACCGTGCAATCCAGGCAGACCAGGGCGCGTCAGCACTTTGTTTCATTGCAGGCGGTAGCGTGGCGCTGCCTGCCGTGCACGCTGGCAGCTCCCGCTGATGCGGACCTGATCCCTGATAGAAGACATAAATAGCATCTGCTTAATAATACGAGTTTCCTTGAAGTTGGTTAATTAAATGGTTCTTTGCAGCATTGTACAGAGTTTTGTAGGCCTTTTATTATCCTCTGTAAGTATTGCAAGTGAATTATTAATGATGAAAGGCAGAGATTTACAAAGGGAACGAATGCTGTGGGAGATGTTCACAGCGCAGCTGGAAACCTTTTTGAGTCAGATCCTCCTGCTGCGGGAGGGTGAGGATCTGAAGAGCCCTGGGGCAGCCTCTCGCAGGGCTGGCATGGCACCTGCCCCGTGCCGGCATCTACCTTCCCTCCCGGCTGCGTGGTGAGGCGGGTACCCTGGGAATCCAGCTTTGGTTGGGAAAGCCTCAGTCACGGTGGTTTCCTTTTCACACCCCCCAGGCTCTTCTCGCTTGGCTCGAAACTAACATGTTTTCACGTATTTTAACCTGATTGTGGCAGAGATCAGAACTCTCTGCCTGATCATCACGAGCCGGTGGTCTGAGGAGGTGCCAGATGATGCTGGGTTATCGGTTTTCTGCCTTGTGCTGGTGGTCCCTGGCAGTGCCATGGTGAGAACCACGTGCTTGGGTCCCACAGGCTTCCCCCACGTGGGTTTTGAGCTCCTGGGAGCTCCCGTGAAGGGAAGCCTGAGCCAGCACAGACCCGTGTGTTCGGAGCTGGGAGCTGGGACCTTTGCTGTGTGGGACCCAGAGGTGCCACCGGTCTGAGGGCACAGACAGTGCCAGGTGTGCTCCAGGGAGTTTGCTGCTCTCTCCTTCCAGCCACCGCTGCAGTTTAAGCAGGTTTCCCCCATGTCACTTGGTTATTTTTTTAACAGAAATGATTTGTCTTTAAGTTTGGCTCTGGTCTGGCTGGTCACTTGCCATCCTGCTGTTTCACACCCAGAAGAGTAATAATGGTGAACCGAAACTTTCATGTGGCAGAAATGCCAGATCCCAAGGATCAAGTGCAATTTGTATGCTGTTTATGTTTACATTTTATCTATAGAGAAAATATATGATAGTTCTCTAGGCAGGGAGTTGAACCAACTTGATTGCAGATGCTCTCCCCCATCCTCCAGGATTTCCAGCAGCCACCTGCGTCAGGGTGCAGGGGGGTTTCTACCAGCGGGGAGCTGGCTTCGGGTCCATTCAGCCACTTTCAGGAAGGTCTGGGGAAATCTAGGGCTTGGTGACGAGGGGACAAGGTGCTTCAGAGCTGGGGAAACAGACCTGGCCCTGTGCAGGCAGTGACACGTTCCTCTTGAACCCCCAGGACAGACCTTGTCCCCACAGTTACGGACACAAGGAGAGCCCAGAGCTGCTGGGATCTGCTCCTCAGTCCCTCTGAACGTGTCCTGGCTGGAGAGAGAAACCTCAGCACGAGCTGGAGAGAAGCCTCAGCACCGCTTACCTGGAGCCCTGGAGGTTTCTCCCGGGCTGCAGTGACCGGTGCCTTGCCGGGAGCCAGGGTCCGTGCCCGGGGCTGGCAGCCCCGCAGCCTCCTCTGCCAGCTCCTTGTGTGAGCACCCGGTGCTTGCTCTGTACTAGAGCACTCGAGTGAAAATGAGACTGTCTTTCAATCATTTCTGCAGTGTTTCCCCTACTGAATTAGGCTCCCATACCACATTCTCCAGCACAGTCAGAACTGAAGGTGTAATTTCTTTGTCTGAGTCTCTCTAGCTGTTCCCAAAAGAAATTTGGTGTTTAATTACTTTTCTGGCTTACTCTAATGAGGGACTCGGGTGTGCTGTTTCAGAAAGCTCTTTTTCAGGTGGTGTGGTGCTGTGGAAGGGGCTGTGCTCCAACTCCACAGAAACAGGAGGAATTTGCTTTCCTGGCCTCTCCTTCAAGGAAGAAAAGGAAAAGCACCTGATGGAAGCATGCTTTCTAGTCTAGCTCATTGCAACAATAGACACTTTTAATTGAGCTCCTCATCAGTGCTGAAGATAATAAAATGAGCAGATTAAGCTATAGATTGTTGTTATGATTTTAAAATTAACTTGCATCCTCTCAGCATCTCTCTTTGGGGAGGCATTTGATGCCTTATAATTAAATTAATTGACTGCTTTGAAGCTGCTCGACCAAGGGAAATGCCTCCAAAGGGTCTCAGTCTCTGCCCCTCCGGGCTCTGAGGTGGCACGAGGCTCCTTCCTCCTCCCTCGGCTGTGGAGCCCCAGTCTCAGCAATGCGAGGAGGGGTCAGGGCTGGTCGAGCCAACAACCCCATTGGCAGCGGTGCCCTTAATGGGCTTGTTCAGAGAAGGGAAAAGAGCGAGTGCTTTGTGATCTGCAGGCTCTGCCGGAGCTCGTAAGTACAGTTACATGAGGGTTGGATTTCAGCTGCTCAGGCA
Organism: Trogon surrucura; assembly: GCA_020746105.1. Classification (NCBI taxonomy): domain Eukaryota; kingdom Metazoa; phylum Chordata; class Aves; order Trogoniformes; family Trogonidae; genus Trogon; species Trogon surrucura. The sequence goes on from CM036640.1 coordinate 393,515, forward strand.
GAGCAGAGGCTGGTTACGAACGGGAGGAGCGGAGCAAGCACGTGCGTCTCGGCTCGTCCGCGGGAAACCCCCAGGAGCCCTGATCTGGGGCTGTCTCAATGTTCCTCCTGGGAACATCTCCACGAGACATTCCTCTCCCCCGGTGTGAAACCGAAACTGGAATCAAGTTGGCTCATCTCCAGATGCTTTTTGATATTCATTAACCACATGTGATATACTGTAAATACATATTTCAGAAGTTAATATATATTTTTATAAGCTTGAAACAAATGTAATGTCATAAGGACACTGTGTACCTTTCACGTTTGAACTATAGTCAGACATCTCCAGGGAATCCCAGTTGGTTTGGAATAATTATTAATAATAATAAAAGGTAATAAAGATCTATTGACATTTTTGTTAATTTTGTATTTATTGAACTATATTTGAAGATTGCAATAACGAGCTATCTAAATACCTGAGTAAAAACAAGCACTGATTCTGCCCTGGCTTGTCTGTGTGGGTCATTTCAGGTGTTCCGGTGAGAAGTACCTCTTCAGCAAGGGTAGTGGCTGTCAGGTGAGGAGCTGTTTTCGCAGCGGCAAGGTGTGAAATGACGCGCTGTTTTATTAACTACCCTGTGTGCTAAGGCGGGAGCCTTTGCTCCTGCTGCAGAGGTGGCGGCAGCAGTGGAACCCAGGATGGAAGGTTCTTGCTATTGGTGCTGAGAAGAGGGAAAACGCTGTGGAGTTGCTCAAGGCATGTAACTAATTGCTTAACTGAGGAAATGAAAGCCGTGTATGGCCGGCATGCTAAATGCGGACACTGCACAAACAATATTTAGGAATAATGTGCTGTGACTCTCGCTATTTCACATCTCTTTCTTAGGCTGCTTAATGCCAAAGAGCGTGTAGAGAAGCCTTGTTTCGGTGTGCTGACAGCAGTGGCAGCTGCTAGGAGAAAGGAACTGAATGGGTGCTTAAAATGGATGAAGTCCATTTGCCTTCTGTCGATCAATTAATTCAGCTAGTCCTCACCAGGAGCCTGGCCAGGGCTATACTGGCACTACAAAGAAATAATTAGAGCTCTGAAGCTGGGTTGTGAATAGCGGGTTGCAGTCCGCAGCCGAGCAGTGGTGGGGTTTTGCCCAGAAGTAGCAGCTCTCATGTCCCCGTGGTCCTTGGGGGGTGACTCTGCCTCTCTCTTGTGACTCTCGTGACACGGGCTGGGACCCCCGCTGGCTGCGATGGGGGTGCTGGGGACCAGCGGCACAGACCTGGGGAGGGGGTGGGTCTCCAGCCACAGACGTGGCCCTCCCTCGGGAAGGGAATTACCCGGAGTTGTTACACATCTGTATAATTAGCTACCAGTAATTAATGGCACGAAAGCCGCTTCTCCCCTCTGCCACCCAGGGAGCAGCGTTCCAGGCCGTCCCACAGCGGAGCAGTTCGCTGCCTTCCCTGCCGCGGAACCGGATTTTCTGGCTTATTGGGTCAAGCGGCTGCAGTGAGCAGCGTCAGCGTCTCCCTGCCCTGTCTGGGCTGGAGCCTTTGTCATCGTAACTCAGCGCTCACGGTTTTACGACGGCTGAGTTGCGCTGATGGATTGCAGGGGCTGACATTGAAACTGCTGCTCCCTCTTCCCCCACCCTCTGCTGATGCAGCTGACCAGACTGATGATGTTTTCTGCGTAACAGACCAGAGAAAATCTCACTCCATCTAATTCTGTTTCCTTGATCTGGAGGTTTGAGGGGGGAACTGCAGCCTGGTCTGCAACTGTGCATGTGCCCTGCATGTCCAGCAATGGACTTACCAGCCTCTGACACGTGCAGTGTCATCGAGGGAGAAAAAGGGCTAGAGAAAATGTCTGGAAAATCACAGCAAGCAGTGGGCTGTCCCACCACGTGTGAACCGCCCACGGCTCAGCAGTGCTGGTATCAGAGCCTGGCTCTGGAGGGAGAGTGACCTTTAAACGTGAACGACTGCTGATTATCAGGAATAGACGGTGCCATCGATCGTCATAATCAGTGATCTGTCAGTTCAGGTGTCACCAGGCCGGTTGCATCTTTCCTCCTCGTATCAATTTCCCACCGTCTCACCGGGACCTCGCCAAAGCACGAGTTCCCTCCACACCAGGCTGGGACAAGTGGGTGCCCAAGCGGTGGGTGACTTCAGCTGCCTTGGCACTGCTATTGCCTGTGACAGCAGAGCCACCTGCCCACGAGCAAGAGATGCCTGGAGGGCACCAGAGCCATTTAATTACACAATTATAAATGTCTTTGGCCTTTTTATCTTGCTGAGGCTGACAAGCACCTTCAGCATCGAACAAAGAGATGCCGTTATCGCTCAGAGCAGCGGCTGCCTTGCTGGGCACCAGCCACAGCCGTGGGGGCAGGAACAGAAGCGGAGGAAGCGCGTTGAGCCGGGGGGTCCGGATCAGTCTCAGGCCCCAGCTCTGGCACTTGGGAGCTCTGGCAGCCCCTGCTCGCTCGCTGAGCCCGGGGCCCGAGCCCAGCAGTGCCTGGACGATCTCCTCAGGCAGCCGTAGGGATGGCTCCCAGCCATGGGGATTTTATGCTGTTAAAGATTTTTTAAGTGAATAGTATTAAACACCAGGAGACGAAGAGATTAATAGGGCAGTGAAAACGCTTTTTCTGAAATTTAAGTGCTCCGGAGTGATGGATATTGGTGTGCTGGATTTGTGACTCTCAATATGCGCTCCCATGGTAAGTGGTATGTAAATTGGTGATGCTGTGCACTGGGGGGAAAAAACCAACACAACGTGCTTGGGGACCCAGGCTGCTTCCTCTATGGCTGTTTCTGGGCACAGTTCAATTAAGAGAAGATAGAATGTAGCTGTGCAGGAGAAGCAGAATTCATCACGGCGGTTCCTGTGAGGAGCAGCAGCAGAGCCAGTCCCTCGCCACCGTTTCATCACCAGGACTCCAAAGGACAGTGTGTGTGTGTGGGGGGGGTGTCAGGCAGCAGCTGCGGGGCCGCACTCACGCGTTTCCTCCCGAGCCTCCTCCTTACACACGTGCCTGTTCCTGCTCCCCCAAAAGAGTCTCTTGTGTGGGTAAAGATGCTGCCAAACCCCTCCGTGTGTCGGGGGGAGGGCGGTGGTGCTGAACCGGGCAGAAGGACATTTGCATCATCCTCAATTTCCCAGCCATGACGAAGTGCGTGGCAGGGTCTCCAGCGCCCGCAGCTGGAGCAGGTCCTGGCTTCCACTTAAATCATTTTACAGTAAGGAAGCTCTGTTGTGATTGTAACATTTGCCCACAAAAGGACAGGAATTTCCTGGAGTTAAAATTATTAACAGAGTTAAAATGATTGTTAAAATTATTAACAATAATTAATGATGATTAATAACAATGATAGTTAATAACAATAATTAATAGCAATTAATAATTAATATATGCAACAAAACAAATAATAATAAATAACAATTACAATAACAATTAAAATAATGAATAACAATAATTAATACTAATTATTGTTAAAATTATTAACAGAGTATTGCCTTGCCAAGTAAGAGCTCTCAGAAGCCGGCACGCTCTGTCACAGCACAGAGCAGCACGACACATAACTCTCTGCTTTAACTTGCAGGGAAATGCAACGTGTCAGGTATCACAGCACCGCGCATCCGAATGTGGTGTGGCACAACGAGCAGAACTTCCAAAAATAAAACTTTCTTCTAGAAATAAACTTGTCACTGGCAATTTAAACTCTTGCCAAAGAATCATGATTTGATGCGAGTTACTTTCGCCAGCAGTTTACAGAAGTGGGTGTTTTTAATTACTATTTATAACACAGGTTCGAGCCTAAAGAGAGGGAAGGTGTCTCTACCCACATATGCGTTGGCTGTGCGGCAGGAAAAACAGATCCTAAATGTAGCTCCAATCTATCAGATCCTGAGAGTGCAGCAGAACCCACCTGGAGCAGCTAAGCAAAGGAGCATTTCCTCCACTCCCAAACCCCCGTGGAGGTGACCGCGGCCGCCACCAGTGTGGAGGCTCTGGCCGGCTCCTGCCCTCCCCTGGACCCACCGTCCTGTCCCTCCTTGGCCCAGCCTGTCCCAGCCCTGTCCCAACCGCTGCCGGGATGTGACGCTGCAGGTGACAGAGGAGAGCGAGGTGGCAGCTGCTGAGTGCTGGGGGGAGTGGCAGCGGCGCGGGCTTTGTTATTGATTTGAGGAATGTTTCAAACAGATCATTTATTTTCATTAGACTTCTGCCGATGTCTTCATATCAGTGTCCCCTACGTAGGTCGACATCTGTCCTCAGGAATGCTTTAATTGCATTTTCTTCGCTTTACGCAGCTCTTAGCTAATGCATTCTGGCTTCATTAGATTAGACACCTATTGTCCTGAGGATGTTGTCATGTTTTCAAATGGTTTCAATCAGCACCTCCCAGGCACCGGCTATTTTGGGACATAATAAAACCGAAACCTCATTCAGGCTGGGTGAGTAATGGAGGTGCATTTCGCACCCCATCCAGCCCGGCTTTAAATTTGACTGCCTGACATCCCCCGGGTGCCGGGAGAACACAATTAAGGCTCTTGTCTCGCAGCATCGCCCGCCTGGTTACACACTGCTCGAGGAAGAGCTCTGCAACAGGAGCTGGGTTTCTAATGATCTTGTCATCATGGACAGCAGAGACATTCGATGAGAGACAAGAACAGTCAAGATCAAACCTCAGATCTCCGGAGTGCGGCAGGTCACAGGCTCGCCGTGCTCCCTCTCCTCCCACACGGGTCCCAGCACGCAGAAGGTCCCTGCACGCGGGTCCCCAGAGAAGGGCTCTCTTTCCCCGGCTGCTCTCCTCCAGAAGCAGCATCGCCGCAGTCCTGTCGTCTTATCACGAGCTCCCACAATATCCACATCTATCCTTTTCACCCCACAGGCGGTATTTTGACTTCTGGAATTCATCTTACCTAGCAAAGGACTCTAAATATATCCCAGACAATTTCCTCTGCTCATTTTTAATAATCTCTTTCAGCCTTAAATTAGTTTTTGAAAATATGTATTGGGATGATAGGCTTTTTATCACAGCTGATAGACAATATTCATCACACCCCTGTCCTGATCCTCACAGCACATGCACATTCATTACCGTAGCCCTGCATCAATTGTAGCAGCTCTTAATTCATTACACTGCCATTACTGCCTGTGCCTGCTCCCCACAACAACTCTACCAGCAATTTGTCACCCAGGTCCCCACCCTGTGAAGCCGCAGTCGCTCCTCAAGCCGTGGGAGGGGATGGGATGGCCCCATTCAGGGAGCAGAGGATGCTACTCTGTCCCCTGCAGGACTTGCTTGGGAAGGGTGGAAGGGCCGAGGTAAACAAGGACTTGTCTGGTCCAGGATCCCTTTCTCCTCCTGTGGGCATGGCTGGGTCCTGTCCCCAAGCCCCAGCCCCGGGCAGGGGACCTGCGGTGCCTCCCTGTACCCAGCACTCACGGGAAGAACCTGCTGCCGGAGCCTCTGAAACAGCTGCTCCCGCTAAATCCCAGTTTTGCAAGACACTTCTCTGTGAGCAGAGACCTAAATGTTGGGGCAGACGAGTGGCCACAGCCAGGAGGAAGAGGAGGAAACGATGTGATCTGTAGGCTGGTGCGCTGAGAAACTTCCTGCAGCAAAGCTCAGCTGACGGCGGGAGCGTGAGGGAACAGATGGCCGGTGCCAGATGGGTGAGGTGGCTGAGGAGGGAGATGTTATTATGTGGAGTGAGCCACAGGCTCCAGCGAGCCCGCTCCAAACAATCAGCAATTAACGGAGGCTATTAGCATCAAACTTTGTCTCCAAAGTTTCCTCCTCCTCCCTTTGCCACTTTACCTCCTCATTCCTGAGCTAGATATTTGATGAGAAAATAAACGCGTAATTCATTCGCAGCAAGATGCCTGGTTCCCGGTGGCAAAAAACCACCAAAAATAATGGGATTACTATTGGCTGGCACTGCCCCCACGGGAAAGGGAAAACGGTTCTCCCTTGCAAGGGCTTTTATTTATAGTGGGCAGGTGGAGCCTTGTGGCTGTTTTGTCTTGTGCTGGCACCTGGGACGTGTCCTTCCAGGGGACAACTGCAGGCAGCGCCCTGGATGCTGCTCTCACCACTGCAAGGGCAACTTCGTGCCGCACCACCTGCTGTGGGGTGCAAATCTCCTGCCTTTCAGATCTCTACTCCTTTCTGTCTGGCGATATAACAGCATCTCTTTTCGTATCTGCTAAAGCTACTTGGAGCTGGCAGGACTCAGAGCTCTTGGCAAGTGGTTCCTTTGTCCGGCACGTTCCTGTGGAGCTGCATCTCCTGTCATCTTTGTGTGCACTAATTGAGGAACAGAAAGAGAAAGCAGAATCACTGGTGAGCGCTCACAAAGCTCAGCACTGCCCTGGCCAAGCCCCCTCCTGGGCCGCACGCTCCAGACAGAAGGCACTTTCAATTGCACTTTCCATCTGGCACCGATAACTGTCCAATTTCTTGTACCTTCATTTGCAGTCAGCAGAGCCGGCCTGACTGACATTGAGGGAGAACAACTCCTCAGATCCCATCAATCAAGTGCCATCAGGATCCAGTTTTCCAGACTCCTGGGCCACCAGGTCACCCTCGGTGGGAGATCAGCGTTCCACTGGCGGCAGAGCCCTCCTCGCGCCCCTCTCCCACCACTCTCCCAGCTCTGCCACACAGCAGGCAGGGAGAGAGGGATGCCGATCTGCAAGTGCCATCACTCACCATCCCTCTGCCCACAGCCCGGGCTAAGCCCCCGCGAGCTGGGCATCACGGTGAGCACCAGGATGACGGTGGGATGGTGCGATAGGCACGCCGGGCTCCAGCCATACACGTGGGAGCGAGCAAACTTACAGACACGAGCTTGCACAGGACCCGCTGAGCCAGCAGCAGCCTCTCCTGCCCCTCACCCTCCCGTCCTTGGCCCCGAGGAGCTCGGCGACAGGCAGGTTTTGGAGCCCGACAGCACTCGCCGTGAAGCTGGTAAAGCTGGCCGAGAGGGGCTGCAGCCAGCGCTGAGCCCCTGGCACCGTTACCAGCAATGCAGGACAAGGCTAAAGCATCCTTTTCCACCGGCTTAGTGCTCCGACACCAGGGATCATCACACACCTCCCCCAGTCCACCCCCACGATCTGGGGGGTGTAGGTGAGTCCCGGCACCACGCCGGGCTCCTGAGCCTGGTCTGGGGGCGGTTGCAGCAGCAACTGGGATCTTATTAACATTTCCAGTTATTACCTCACAGCAAATGAGCTAATTTCAAATTGTGCGTGAAACACGTTGGCTTCCCTGCTCCGTGTAGCCCTGAACTGTGCAAAATCAGCAGGGTTTGTATTTATAAGGAAGATTGACCCATAACTAGTAACCATTGATTTTTCCCCTGAAAGCTGCTGGCAGGCAGGCGCTGCAGGGCTGCGCAACACCGGCACGCGACAGCCACGGTCAGAGCATCGGGCGCAAGAGCGCATTTTCTCTTAATGGAAATTATCACGGCTGCAGTTCTCGGGAGCAGGCCCTAGAGCCACCCACGCCTCAAATACCTTGCGCCCTCCTGTCCCCCAGCACCCGCTCCTGCAGATGTGAAGCGTCACTGCAGCAACTCGGGGAGTGGGTCAAGGCCGTGTCCCTCGCTGGGACCCCTGAGCCCCACCCGTAGGTGCTGGGACAGGGAATCGCTGCCCTCGCACCAGCAGGACCCCGCACCGGGGTGAGGGGCTGCTCCTCAGCACGGCTGGGCCAAGGGACTGCAACAAAATGATTTTCCTATTAACTCACCCTTATTAAAGGAAATTAGATTAATTACACCGTAGCAAGCAATAAATCTTTCCCTGGAGAGACGGGGAGGGTGCCTGGGATTTTGGTCTCCGTGTGCAATGTTAAAATTAGCGAATCTGTCTAATCCCATTTTTCAGTGTAATAATGCTTCTGGGCGAGAGGAGCGTAAAGCTCTGGGGCTTACGGACACTAATTTTCTGAGATAAATAGAGAATTTCTTCTCGCTCCAGAGCCAAGGATGAAATCGCTCTGAAGTCCGCACCCTGTAAGCTCCGTTTCCCACCACTGTATTTTAAGAGGACGTTTATGCTTCCCCCAGCTCCAACGTGACAGCTGAGCAGCGGCACCCTGCAATTCCACAGCAAGGTCCAGCCACAACAGTTTCCATGTTATCTTGCCGTAAATGAGATTCACTGGACAACATGGATGGGATTTGCAGCACAGCTGTGAAAGAAATCCTGCCTTCAGGAAAGCTACCACCTATGAATAAATTGAGTATACTTATTTTGGTCTCCTGACAAGCTCAAACTTTCAGTTCTGAGGCTGTGAAAGCCAAGACCCAGCCTGTCTCACGGGCACCCCTCACAGAGGGCAGCACGAGACACACACCTCGGGAACGGGTTCTCCTCCGGCTGTCTCGTCCGGTGGGGACAGCACAGTGGCTGGAGGGGAGCAGGTACCACGCACGGGACAACCCCTTCTCCCAAGGGGCTCACCACAGCGCAGCTTCCCAGGAACTTTTCCGGATCATCAACAAATTTCCTCCCCAGCAGGTAAGCTACAGCCCCTCTGGCTCCTTACTCAACTTGCCCAAAGCTGAATCTCACCAACCAACACACTCCTCCCTGCTAACCCACCAGGTACTTCCCGACACGGCCCGGCCCCCTGAGCGCACACGTGTGTGGGAGGATGAGCAGGCGGTGCAGCGACTCTTTTCCCACCTCCAGGATTCACCCGGAACCCCACAAGCACAACCCATTAGAGGAGCACAAGCTGCAGCTCAATCCATGTCAAACAGCATTTGATTTGTGTCCTGGAATCCCTGTCACACATGGTGACTCTGGCTCAGCTGGAAGGCTGCAAGGTCCTACTGGGACCGGCATGGCACGGCACGGCACGGCAGATGGTGACGGGCAGAGCGTGGCTGCCCAAAGCAGCAGGGACACGGTTCAGCACCGCGGGGCACGGCTGCCCTGCAGCGAGACGGCCAGCACCCACCCCCGCTCACCTCTTCTAATTAGTACATCTTACGTAATTGAGTGCCCAACTGCTAAATGATGTGTCAGGTTAATTAAATACTATATTTTTGCCAGAAAAAAACCCAAAAGAAAAACCAAACAAGAAATTACCCACCACCAAGAACCCCCACTGAAAACAAGTGCCCAGAGTGTTGGCAGGCTCTGCTCCGAGCTGAGGAAAGGTTTGCAGTTCTCCCAGTCACTTAGTTAGAGAACAGGAACAATTCACAAACTCCTTGATGCCTCTTTCAGTGATGCCAAGGAATATTTCCTCCTCTTATGCCTTCAGGCGACCCATGAAACAGGGATTACTCGTGGGATTGCACGGGTCACCTGAAGGAGTTCCACGCGCTGTCCCGCACCTTCAAATCCAAGACTCCTGCGTGAATAAAACGCCTCGAGACAGCTCTAATTTGTTCTAAACTATCAGCCCTTCTATCAGCAAGCAGGGAATTGTTATCAATTTATTTCTCACAATGTCACCGAATCCATGACCACCTGCAAGGTGTCCATGATGATAAACGCTTGCTTTGTATCCGGAGCTATTTCTGACGATGCTTGATAGCGCACATCTATCAAATTGCCTGGAAGAGCCACCTATTAGGATCATTATCTAACACAGTCCCTTGGTGGGAGTTCAATGTCAGCACATCCTGGAGAAGGGACCTCACTGGGTACCTGCTCTGCTCATTATTTCTCTAGATTAATAGTTTCACATTTCCATTAAGAATTTGGGCTGAACTTTGGAGTTCTCCCACCCAGAGCAAAGCTGCAGCACCAGCACTGGGGCTGCCCAGCACCCTCTCCTGCTGCGGGCTGGCTACTTGCACCCCATGCCAGCCAGCCAGGAAGAACCCTGGTGAAACACAGACAGGCCCTGCTACTTGCTTCCTCCCTGCTGGAAGTATCCCCAGCTCCGCTTCCACAAGTGCCACAGTGTCCAGGAGAGCCAGAAATGACACCAACAATTGATGAGAGCAATAAAACTGCAGAAAAATGAAATACTGCTTAGCCCTGATCTCAAGTAGCACACAGTGCAGGCAGCATGCAGAATGGATTCAGGGGATGAATCTGTTTAGCTATCAGCTGCCAGATAGCTTTAATTCACGTCAGATACAATTATCTCACTCTGACAATTGAAAGAGGAAGCTTGAACAGCAGCAGCGGTGTCGGTCGCACTGCGCTGGCAAGCCGGGCTTCACCAGTCCCACCTCTGCACAAAAGAGCCTGACTAGATACTAGCGAAACCATTAATTCCCAGATTTGCTAAGTAACAATACTCTACCTCAGCACTAACCAGAAGCATCTGACAGGGTCACAACCACGTCAGTGCGAGCATTAAGCCCCGCAACTACAGCTTTGAAACACAAACAGTATTGACAGCAGAGCCCTCTGGGCTAGCTGAGCACCCTAGTTTGATTTTTCTTCCTGGTAAAGAGAAGGTTAAAGAATAATCTCGATCTACACATCTGCACCCAAACAAGTTTATTACAGTTGTATTTACAGCTTAACTCACTGTTTTGGTTTTTTGTTTGTTTTTTATTACAACAAAATTCAACGATGACAGTAAGGCGACTGCTTGGACCTTAGTAGTTTCCAATATTGCCACCTGCAGTTAGGACTTAGAAGCTGCCAAAACCTCTTAAAATAGTGATTTTCAAATACACAGTATATGCTTGAAGTTTGCATTACAGCAACATGCTTGCTTTTTTAAAGGAAATTCACGTATGAATGCTGTTCTGTGAACTTTCTCCCATGCCACATGCTGCAAAAAAAGATTTGCACCAAAGCAAAAGTTACCTCTGATGGCAGCTTTTCCCAAGTCTTCCTTCTTAATCATGCTGTAGGCTCAGCTTTTCCAAAAGCAAAACTTTTCCAAATGTAGAAAAATTCCCAAAGTCTCAGCATCCTTGTTTATAGCCCCTTCAAAGAGGCTTAAATCAAGGACAAAAAGGTATCTTTGGAAAGGACAGTGCAGCACCTAACAAAGAAACAGGTTTCCTTTTAGAAAAAAGTCTTAGACCAATTCAGAGAGGCAAAGCTCTTGGCTTTCTTCAGACAAATACAAAGTCCAGTCACTTGTATGCACTGCTTACATCTTCCGTGAGACGCCAGAAGAGCCTTTCTGCCCAGCTGGCTGCTCTGCAAGCCCCAGAAAACTGTATCTTGGTCTCAACCTTAAAGGATATAAAGTATTTTTTTCACCTGAATAAAAAAACTGCGATGTACTCTAATCCCATATTACGGGTAGAAAAATCAGTTAACTTCCATTCTGTAAATCAACAAAAGGAAGACACAAGCTAAAACAAGAGCTAAGGGTACCAGTCCTAAATGAAACGCTGTCTATTTACAGAGGAATGTCAATATTCACCAAATTTCATCGGTGGGTTTGTGCACTGTCACACGCTTGTGCGAGACGGACCTGGAAATGAAGAGAAATTAATCAGTACTCCAAGGGACACTATTCTACCTCACAACCACTCGCCACCTCTGCCTGAAGTAGAAGATGCTTTGTTTTGATTCAGCTCTTCAAAACACTGACAACAGCTCTTCTTCAAGAAGGACACAGTTTACCCACAGCTTCTACTGCGCTAAATACAATGTAAAACTATCTCCCCCCACATCCCATCTCAGTTTCTTGGTCACTGACACCAGGCAAAACAAAGATGTGAGAGCAGGGCAGAAGGCGTTTTGGTTACAGCTCGACAGTCCCGTGACCGATGGCAGAGCGACAACGCTGCCTTACAACTGCAGTTCGCGACTGACAAAAATACGCAGACTTACCGAGAGCTTCTTCATAATTCCTCGGGCCTCTGGGTTCAGATGAAGAAAATTCTTCTTGGTCAAATCATTTGCTGTTAAACAAATGCTCTGCAAAAAAAAAACCAACCACCAAACCAAATCGTAGGTTTTGTTTGGTCAGCTGTGGTAGCCAGAAGCAGCAAAAAAGATTTAAAAAGTAAGTTAGATCCAAGCATACTAGGAGACCACACACAGGCAGAAGAACGACATTCGGCTTGACCAGAACCTCACCTCACACCCTCCCCGCAGAGCATTAACACGTTACTGCCAGCAGAACAAACATGAAACACGCAGCAAGACACCATCCTGCATTCTGCTTTGACCACCTCCCACCTCTGACCAAAAGTCTTCTGAGGTTCTTTTAATGCTGCATTAATCCCCGGACAGACTGCAGAGGCAGGAGTGGGTGACCTGGTGAGGCCCCTGAGAAGCTGCAGGCTGCCCCTCCAGCACCAGCTGTCCAGAGTCGAGCTTCTGACCTACCTCCCCTCCGCCAACGGGGACGGTGATGAAGACGTCGTTGCTGTTGGCCAGGGGGCTGCCGTTGGCAGAGACGGCGTAAACGCGTTCATTGACGGCGGGTGTGCGCAAACCCGGCGTCTTGAAAATTCTGAAACAAAGTCACAGGCGAGCAGTTTCATAGCAATTGCTCAAGGCACTTTGACATGAAGTCTTTCATTCCAGGTTCAAAGAGTCACGAAGGACTCTGTTGCAAACAGATGACATAAAGCAAAGAGCAGGGCACTCCTCTACCAAAGACACTAACAAGCAATTTTTACCGAACACGTACCTGGAATCAAATCTGGGTGTGAGCATGGAGGTACCTCCCCGAGCACAGAGATCAACAAGTCTGCCAGTAGCTGGAGTGATGAAGCTGCTTTTGCTTGATCTGTTAAAGGGAAATAAGCCTCTGCTCATAAGAACACTTTTAAGAAATGTACAAGCACGATCTTATCAGAGACCTGAAGGAGGCTATCACCACAGAAAACCTGGTTCTTACTGACCAAAGATAAAGCCCGAAGCTGGGGAGACCTGGTTGTCACAGGAGAGGAAGTTGCCTCTCTTGTTCACTGCCAGGTCACTGAATTCTCACCTACAGCATGGCACAACTACACCAACCAGCCTACTAAACCATATTCCGCTCCATTTAAGAGTTACACTGGCACTACATACTTATTCTACATTTCTGAAATCCAGTAAAAAGAAAAATATCCCCTATTACCTTTTACTCATGCGCTTCACTCTTGCTGAAGGAGCTCTCCTGCTCCTCGATGCCGGCACTTTTTTAGCAGATGCCTTCCCCTGAAACACACACAACTCACCAAATCAGTCCCTTCACTCTCCTGTGGCAGCCGAGTCCACAACGAACAAACGCTGCCACACGAAGCATTTGGCTCAAGAGGCTCCTTTTTGTGGCACAGGAATCCAGAAACAAGCACCACACCAGCTTCAGCGCTAGGAGTTTCAGAAAGTAAAACCTGTTTTGAAGTCCCCCTCAAAGGACCCTGGACAGTTACATTGTCAGGCATCACTTCAGTAAGGGGTTTATATTTTGTGAATGAAGTCACCACAAACAGCAACTATTTACCTTTCCAGTCCTTGGATTAATGTTCTCAGCTTCTACCTCTGCAAGACATTCACCATCATGTTTTGCTTTCTTTGCTAGAGGAAGCAAAGGAGGCTCTGCTTCCTCTTCAATAGCTTCAACATGCTGCTTAGATTTTTCCACTAGAAAGAGAAAGCATCATCTAAGTTGAAATGAATAATAACTCCACGTTGTTGGCTAGCAGTAGAAATAAACAGTAAGCAACTGCAAGTATTTTTGGCAGGAGTTTGCTTCTGAAATTCAAATTCCAATGTAATTCCAACAGTTGACAGAACATCACTTTGAATTATTTTAAGTGTTTTAATAAAATCAGAGGGAGCTAATGCAGATAGCATGGATAAAAGTAGGGTTGTTTTCCTCTCTTCAAACACACCGAAGGATGGAAATAGGAATGGAATTACTCTTCACAGCACGTAAGCCATGACTCGCTTTACTCTCACTGAACTCATCGCAATGCTTAAAACAAACTGACCTTTCTTCAGCATCTTTAAAGGAGTCTGGATAACTTCTGCTGTTAACTTGTTTATTTCTACTATTTCCAAGTCTGCCTAAAATTAAAAACAGTCACAACACCATTAGGATTGTCAGCAGCACACAGTTCTGAGAAACTCAAGTTGTAGAGCAAATACCTGTTTTTTTTTGAGCAGGAACACCTCCACGCGTTCTGTTGTGCTCAGACTAGAGCCTTTTATATTATTCTTGTGGGGACAGCTGCAGCAGAGGGCTGCATGCCCTTTGGGACTAACACGTGGGTTTGGCAGTTGCAAAAACGCTTCCTGCACACCCGCTGCTCAACGAGCTTAGAATTTGCCTAAAAGTGCTTCTCAGGGCCTGGGAGCGAAATGAAGCAGCAAGGGAAGGCTGGCAGGAGCACACAAACCCTGCACCGGCTACAACGCGCGTTTCTTAAGGCCTAAACCAGGTTTTCACGCAGCCTCTGCTCCCGCGGAGCTGCCGGGCTCAGCCAGCGCCTCCCTCCCCGGGGGTCAGAGCAGCCGAGTCCGTGCCGGGCACCTACCGCTGCTGCCTCTTCCAGCACCTTCTTGCTTCCTCCTTTAGCTAAAAAGGAAACACATTCTTGAAGGAAACCAGCACATACCAGGGCAGCCGGCGCGGCCGCCCTGACCCCGGCCCTCCCGGCGGAGAGCGGCGCCCCCCGCGGGGCCCGGGCAGGGGGGTCCCGGCGGCTCCTTCACGACCCCCGCGCCACGTCGCGAAGGGCCAACGCGCCCCGCCCGCCCCGCGCCGCCGTACCGAGGTACTCGATCCAGTTCATCTCGCGGAACGCCGCCGGCAGCCGCAGGATCTCGATGTTGTACAGGTTCTCCGCCTCCTTGGCCAGCCGCTGCCCGTTCGTCCGCAGCTGCTCCACGCGGCTCCGCACTGCGGGGACACACACGCCTCGCACCGGCCCCGGCCCCGGCCCCGCTCCCCGCCCGCCGCCGCGGCCTACCCTCGCGGTCGAAATCCTTCAGGAACGCCGAGAGCTTCCTGCGGCGCGCGCTCGCGCCTGCCTTGTTCCGCGCCGGAGCCATGGTGGCGCCGCCGGGCTGGGCCGGTACCGGGGCCGGTGTCGGGGCTGGGGCCGGGGCCGGTGCTCGGGGCTGGGGCCGGTGCTCGGGGCTGGGGCCGGTGCCCGGGAGCCAGAAGCGCCGCGCGCGCCCTGCTTTCAAACCCAACGGCCGCCGCAACCGGCCAATCGCAGCCCCGCGCGGCTCGGCCAATCGACGCTCAGTGCGGCGCGGCCAATCGGAGCCTCGTGCCACGCGGCCAATGGGCGCTGGGCGCGGCGCGATGACGCAGCGCGCCGGGGCAGCCCTCCCGGGTGGCGGCGCGGCCATGGCGGCGGTGCCGGTGCCGGTGGTGGCGGCGCTGCGGGCGGTGGCGGCGGCGCTGCCGGGGCGGGCGGCGGCCTGGCGGGCGGCGCTGTCCGCCTGCGCGCCGCTGCTGGGCTCGCTGGCCGGGCTGGCGGCGCAGATGCGCGCGGCGCGGCGGCTGCGGTGGGACGCGTCGCCGCTGGGCGCGTTCCCCGAGCTGCGGGCGCGGCTGTGGCGGAAGCAGCGCGGCGCGGCGGAGGCGCTGCTGGAGCAGCTCGGCGGCCGCCGGTGAGGCGGCGGCGGCGGAGGCAGCGAGGGGCGGGGCGGGCGGCGCGGGGCCGCGGCTGAGCGGCGCGGTTTGCCGTGCAGGGCGGAGCTGCGGGCCGTGCGGGACGCGGTGGGCGCCGGCGTGGCCGCGGTGCTGCGGGCCTACGAGGAGCGGGCGGCGGAGCTGGGCCCGGCGGGCGCCCTGCGGCGCGGGCCGCGCTGCCCCTCGCTGGCGGACGTGCTGGAGGGGCTGCAGGACGTGGAGCGCCACTACCGGCACCTGTATCCTTCCGCGGGGGCTCTGCGGGCGGCGCGGGTGGGCCGGCCCCGTGTGGCGGCGTTGTCCTTATCCGCGCCCGAAGGTACCTGGAGAGCGAACTGCTGCTGCTCCGAGTCACCTGCGACAGCCCGGCCGACATGGAAGCCCTCCCGCGGTCCTGGGAGAGGATCTTGGAGCGCTACAAGGAGGACATCGTTGAAGGTAGCTCCGCTCCGGGCAGACCCGCAGGGCCTCTCCTCGAGCTCCTGGGCCTGGGGACAGCCCGTGGGCCCGGTGTCACTCGGTGCGTTGCTCTCAGCAGCAGCAGGTGACCTCGCTGGGTTTGCAGTCGATCTTCACGACCTGCTCCGAGATCTCGTGAGCAACTTCAGTGGTGAATTCTCGCTGGCACGGCTGGAGGAGACATCCTCCCTCGCAGTGTATCAGGGAGCTTAGTGATCCCTTTCGCTTGGCCTGCTGAGTCAGCGTTACTTACGTTTTTCTTTATTGCTTTTAGAAACAAGTTAAATTTTTGTGGGTAGATAATACAGATAAATTGCACTAAGGTAATAGGGTTATATTTTTTTTCCTTCCAACTCAGATACGCTTCTTAAGATCTCCCTGTTTGTGGACAACCAGCGGGAGCTGTGCTGCTCACCAGGCTCCTGAGAGAGGACAGGAGGGACCGACGTTGATCAGCTTCTAGTGGGGTCTGGTATGTTCTGAGATGAGGATGATGAGTTGAGGAAGCTTTGCTGGTGCTCTTTGGAAGCCGGGTTGGGTCCTTGGCCCCAGCAGGAAATGTTTGGACTGTTTCATTTTCTGATGGAAATGGACTTGGTGTCTGAAGAAGAGGCTCAGCTGAACAAGCCATGGAGGCAGAAAGGAGACATCTTCAGCTACAGCAGTTGTCCTTTTACCTGCTGTGGATATTGTGTGTACTGAAAAACACGTTGAGGCTCACACAAATACACGAGCGTAACGTGAAGTTAGGTGCAGCCCTCACGTTCCCAGGGAGCGGTGGGATACCTGTCTCTGACATATTTGGTAAGAAATTGTAGCCCTTTAGAGAAGACCAAATAAAGAATTCTCCTCGTTGAGGCTGTAGGTGCGTGTGCTCCCGGTTTGTGTGGCGGAGCAGGTCTCTGGCCCGTGGAGGCCGATCACCACCGGAGGGCACTGCTCCACCGGGGAGAGCCGCCCGCAGGCCGGGGCTTGTTCAGGAGCCAGGGCTCGGTGCACAGCTCTGATCGCTAAGAGAAATAACGTCACCCTCTTGGGGCTGCTGTGGCATCTGGGCGTCACAGCTGATGCAACCGGTGTTTGCCCGGGGAGGGGTGTCACTCCGGGGGAGGGGGGTTTTGCTCTCAACATGCGCGGGCGGGGGTCCAGGGCTGGCTCGGGCTCGGCGTGGCTGTGCTGTGAGTCACAGCGCGGAGGTGCTGAGCTCTGCGCTTGGCCGCCTCCTTCTGGGGAAGTGGGAAGGGGAGTCCTCCTGCTGCTTCAGCTTAAGATGAAGCAGATGATGGAGATGCCGGTTTGGCAGAGAAGCCAGGCGCGCAGTTTGCTCAGCGAGCGGCTGCGCAGCGGCCTCACGTAGACACTTCTGCATGCGAAACACTTCCCGTCCTCCAGCGGCTCTGGCCGTGACCTGTCACTGACTCGACTGTCAGCACGCTGGTGCTGCTGCTGCTGCTGGGGCCGGGCCTGGCGTCACAGCACCCGCTCCGTACAAGCATCTGTTTTCCTGTCCACAGAGGAGCGAGCCACTTCATCGAGTTTCCTTTTCCAGAGCTGTGATTCCAGTCACAAACTCCTTCCAGCTCTAGAAATTCACACCTTCAGGTCCTGTCTGCTTAGGCTGCTGCTGGTGCTCAGCCCCTGCCCTCCCTGGGGCCAGCACTGGCCACTGGCTTTAAGGAAGGGCGAGCGCTGGCGATGGGGTGACGCAGCCGGCGCGATGCCGGAGGCGCTCTCCTGCGGGCTGGCGTCTGCAGAGCCCGCGGGTCTGAAACCTGCCGGGCAAACAGAGACTGGGTGTGGTGACACAGCGAAGAGCAGAGGTAACAGCAAAACCTTCCTCCTGTCCCCATGTCCTTTCCTGACAGGGCGTTGAACCCGTGGCTGCTCTGCCCATGTCAGGAGCGCGCTGCTGAGCGCCGCAGCTCCCAGGCAGCCCCTGCGCCTCCATCCGTGCCGGCGGCCGTCGCTGCAGTGAGTGACCCACGCAAGGACAAGGGGGAGCTGCTTGTGATGGGGCCAGCAGCCCGGCCCGACGTTCCTCACACTCACCTTGAAGGGCACGAAGACGTCTGAGGGCAGGGTGGATCCCGAGGTGTCATCCTGGCCCAGGCCTTGGCGTATCACCATCACGGAACGATAAATCACGCTGTCCCTGGATGAAGGGTCGTGTCTACATGTGCACACGCTGTACAGCCCTTCAACACCCCTCTGCTCTGTAGAGAGAAAGAACAAATGGGTTTAAGTTTTGGAAGGTCTTCAGAACAGTTTGGTGGTGGCCCTTCTGCTTCTCCCAGATGTTTGGCCCTCTGATGTCTCTCTTTCGGCTAACAACAGCCCCGCTGAAGTGCTGAGAGAGCTTTCTGAATCAAAAGTGGCCATGACCTGACTGAAGTGGGGATAAGGAGGTGCTTGTTGACATTTTGCTGTGATTAATTGCTCTGTACTGTTTCTGGCTGACAGGCCATGTCAGTAGTTGCAGAGTTCTGGAAGGGCACGGCTGAACCTCCGCATCAGAGCGCTCTAATTGGATCCAACTGTGGGTTTGCTCCGTTTCAGGATCTGGGTGTTACAGCTCCGGACGGCTGCCAAGGTCCCTGGTCGCTAACGAGAGCACAGTTCCTCGTGTGCGAGGCTCCCCTCCGCCAGCGTCGGCCAGGGAATCTCTGTCTGTGAAGACAGCCAGGGTGGGCATTTGGTCTTCAACCGTTTAACTCAAGAGGGAAGGTTGCTCCTCTCGATGAAGCGGGGGAGCCCGCTCGGTGGGTCAGGCACCCACAGGCCGATGGTGAGGGTGGTGGTGAGCGAAAAGGCAGCAGCATCTGCTGGCAGTGGCCAGGTCCTCCAGCTGCTGGGGGAAGCCAAATATAGGCCAGGGGCTCAGCCTGCAATCTCTGAGCGAGGCCAGTGGGGAAGGGTGGTATCAAGGGTGCTGAGACTAGCCAGTAAAGTATACCTAACCATAAAAATAAGTGGGAGGGCCTTCATTTCTGGAGCAGAGCTCTTAAAGTGTTCTGGCACGGAGATCTGTCTTTCAGGAATGCAATAAAACGAAGTTAGCAGCTGGAGCTACCTTGTTAAAGTACAATTTTCAGGAAACACAAAGCTCATGCTTTGATTTTCAGCTTTACCTCCTGCTAACTTAATTTGAAAATAGTTATTCTTCACTTACAGGGAAAGCACAAACTAAAATCAGTTACTAAATTTGAACGCCCACGAACATTTATAGAGAGCATCTGACTTCTATCTGGTTAGTTTGTTTTTTCACGTAGAGTGAAAGTTAGCTCCTGACGCGGTGGTGTCTGCACAGCGCTGCTTCAGGAATGAGGACCTGCTGTGGGTAACTCTAGAGTCTGAAAAGAAACCCAAAAGCTTTGCTTCAGCACAAGCTCATGGATTTCAAACTGATTTCAAAACTGAATTTACTGCAAGGGTCCATAGTTAGGAAAAAGACAAAGGATTTGGCACCTGAATTGAAGCATAAAGTGAATCAGAGGCAGAAATATGTGATAAAAAACTTTGTGAGTCATTTAATAAACCAAGCACAGGTTTCACAAGCTCCTGTGGTTTTTGTGCTTATTCTTTGAGACTTTCATCTTGGCCTGAAGCAGAACTCCTTTGTGATTTTGCAGGGCCCAAGAGGCCACGTGAGTGCTTATCTGCTCAGAAACAAACCAAACACTCTCCCGTCTACTTTAATTGGATGTGCAGCTCTGCTCCCAGTGCTCAGCTGTGCGCCCTTTACTCGTCTTTCTAGTGCTCTTGATCACAGTATTTGCCCTGTTGAGTTGTTGGTGACTCCAATAGGGGCAACATCTGCTAACCCGACAGATCGAGTGGGGACACATCTGGCCGAGAAGCAGGGACGTGCTTGCCCGCAGCGCGGACGTGCTCAGCACCGGGCCCCTGCGTGCCCTTGCAGAGACGGGCACCAGCAGCTCTGTGCCACCGGGCTGTTCCCCTCGCGGCTGCACGCAGCCCCTTCTGTTCCAGAGACCCTCGAGGGCCGCCTGTTCCTCACTCCTCACTTTCACAAGAACAGAGGCTGTTCCCATCACTCGCCTTATCTGCCAGTCCCATGTAGGCTTTACTTCAATCCTCCCTTCCTGCTTTTCCCCTCAACCCTCTCACTCCTCCTCCCTCCTCTGAAAACAAATCTACAGTAGGTGTCTCTTGAACTTGCCTGAACTCCTTGTCCCAAGCACCTTCCCAACTAATCCTTTCCAGATGTCCAGGAACTTTCATGTTTAGCAGTTTTGCTCAAGTTCCTCATTCATTCTCAGACGGAGCAAACATTGTATTTCCTAACATTATTTGAAAAATGAGACTGATTACTGCCTTCTGAGGAGCTGTTGCTGCAGCATTCTGAGGAATGCAGTGCTTTAAGCACCACTGCACCTTCTGCCCCCGAAATGCAGCACAACCGATAGTCATAAACAGCACTGGAGTTGCGTTGTCCACGGCTGACTGTGCTCCATGGCTGAAAACGCTCAGTACTGCGCTCGTACCCAGCCAAGCATCAGGGGTGTTGGCGTGCAATTTCCCAGCTACAGCAGCACGGAGAAATTAGGAGATCTTCCCAATGTTCCTCTGATGGTGACCAACAATGGAAAGCAAGTTTCTCTGCCCACCCTCTCATATTGCTTCCAGCATAACTTTCACCACTGCCTTCCCACACAAGCAGCACTTACGGAAACATTAAGTAGCTGTTTAATTCCACATCAAAGCAAGCCTCTGGGAGATCCGGGGCTCCTCGATCCCCCGGTGTGCCACTGGGGGCTGACATGGGATGGCTCCCTGGTCTTTCTCCATGCTCCACATGGTCTCTAGGCCACCTGTGGAAGCAGAATGAAGAACATCAAGTCGGTAAGTCTCCTAACCGTTCTGCTATGTGAGGAATGAATCCAAGAGCCTTCGCACACTATTAATCTTTTCCAATTCCTAAGAAAGCAAATGATCTCCTCCTGCTCCCATAAATCCAACCTCTCTTCCCCCCCAAACAGTGTTTGAACTGTTCGCCAAGAGCTTTATTAAAAAACTACAAGATGCAGTTTTGTTGCTAACCACATCCCAAACAACTGGGTTAGGTGGAAAAGAAACATTTGGTGCAATCAGCTTTAGAGCATTTTTGTGTGTAGTCCATAGCCCCTTGTCCGCCAGGGACCATCTTCAGCTCCGTGCTGAGCATAATGGGACCTTTTCTCTTGCCTCCCGAGGTTAGGAGATGAGTTCAAGCTGGTCAGACCTTACGGCCCCTTTTCCAAGAGCACCTGGCAGTGTCTGCTGGGAGTAACCGGCTGCACCTGATGCTGTGACCCGGCCTGACGCGCCCTCCCAAACACCACTTCTCTGCCACGGGGACACCCTGGGCTCCAGCGGGCAGCTCTCCTGCCACCCCCCTCTCCGGGGGTGCCACAGACCCTGCAGCTCAACCTCTCAGCATGGCTGAGGCCAGCAGCACCCCTGTGGGAGGCGTGGAGCCGCCGAGACTGTCCCGAGCCTCTGGTGTGGGCAGAGGAGCTGCCGCTGGTGCTGGGGGCAGCGGTGGGGGCTGTGGTCATGCTGGGGCGAGGGGTCCCACGGAGGGTGGCTCAGTGCAGCAGCGCTGGTGAGGAGCACGCTGGGGTCCCGCCAGCTGCAGTGCGTCACCCCCATTCCTTGGCACCGCGTGCAGCGCGTCACAGCATTCTCTTTTTTGTTTCCTAATGTTCTCTCAGCCTGAAACCATCAACCAGTGCTGAGGAAAAAAAAAACAAAACACATCCACAGAGGAAGGCAAAGCAGAAGTAAGCAAAGCTGTCCCTTTGGCTGGATCCCTCCAGCTTGTCCTGTCCCACTACTTCGTTTGAGCAAGACGAGCGTGCACCTGAGCCATGGGGAAGGGACAGCAGCACTGGCAGTGCTGGCAGAGAACACCACACCCCTGTTTTGGAAAGGGTGGCTCCATTGTAATGCAAGAGGAAACATGATTCTGGAATTAATCCTATGGTTTTTACTGCTTCAGGTGTCTGAGAAAATGCCATCATTCATTTCCTTTCTTTATAGGTTACCCTGAAAAGCGGGTTCTATCATCTCCTCATGAAGGAACTGAAATGACAAAGTTTGAACAGAGCTGATCCTGAAAGCAAAATAGAGATCAGGGGCTGGCCCATCAGGAATTGTAAAGGAAATATCTGTCAGTGCCAAGCTCAAGATGGGAAAGCGTTGAAAGCAGTATCCCAAGTTATCCAGGCCAGTTCTTTGCACAGAGCTTTCCTCCTTTTTCTTTCTTCCCTCAAGAAATCCCTGTGCTATTGTGCAAAGTGACAGAGAGCTGCCTGGAGAGGCTTTACTGAGGACAACTCATTTCTGTGGTGTGGTTTTGGTACCTCTGAGCCCAAATCCCAGGAACGAGGGTGAGATCAGGTTGTGCAAGTAGGAAGACGGGGCTAAGGAGCACAGCTTGCACAAGAAATGCTTTTAAACTCAATAAATCTACCCATGAGTCAGATATCACGAGCAGGGCAGGGGAGAAGGGATGGAAAAGTCTGGATAACTGTGCACAAAGGAAAAGCAATCTGAAGCAATTCTGGAACCTGGGGCCGATTTGTCTGGAGCAGGGGGCTGGGAGGGCACCTGAGCAGCGACAGAGCACTTCTGCTAATGAGGAACCTGAAAATGAGCTCCTGCTGCCCTTTGTACTGGGCACATCTGTGGGAGGCAGGACCTGAAGCGGGCTGAGGCCCTGGCGCAGGGTTTGGGCAGACGCTTCTATTTGCATCGGGGCTGGGGGTCCCGCATCCCCCCCATCCGAGGCACAGGGAGACACCGACGTGGAAAACCCCAGAGGCACCGGGGAGTAATCCAGACCAGCTTTTGCTGGACACGACTCCCCCAACTCTAAAAGGCTTTTTGGTTGAGTTTAACAAGATTAGTCTGTAAGCTGCGGAGATGTCAGCGTGCTGGCAGGGCCCTGCTCGGTAGTTCCTCGCGCGCCAGGGAATGCTGTTGCTCATTTCGTTGGCCTCGGCGCCGCTGGATCAGGCTGTAGCTTTGCTTCTCAATTAGCTGCATCTGCACAGCAGTAACAAGCCAGAGATTAGGCGGCCCAGGGAGGGGTGTGGGGAAGTTCACCCCTGTGGAAGGGAGCTCCTGCACCCCCTGCCCTGACCCCGTCTCCACCAGCTGCAGCGGGGACACCTGTGCTGGGGAGTGCATGTTCCCTGAAGCTCCAGTTTAAGTCTGTGCTGACATTATTGAAGCTACTGGTACTATAACATGTCACCTCAGGGGCCAGGGCCGCATCTGACCCTGCAAAGGGAAAGCGGAAAACATAACGAAATGCCAAAATTACACAAAAAATCTGAAGCCAAACATATTGACAGGAGGGCTGGATCTACAGGGCTGCAGAGCCCCAGCCCAGGCCATGCAGAAGGGACAAGTGGCACACAGGAGTGACAGCGTCCCGGTGCCACATCATCGTCAAGTGTTGAACACTCTCAGCACAACCAACTACAAATAAACGCTGTTGATGCCTCTGCCGCCCCGTCAGGGATTAGTACATGCTGGAGCAATTTGCATGGGGATGAAACTTGGAAGGAAGGGCAATGCTGAGGGAATACGGTGTTATTTATTATTGCCAGTTGCAAGGGAACAGCAGCAGCCTCCAAGCTTGTATAACTCTGGAACATGACTATTATTAGAACGGAAAGTTAGCAAGCAATTAGCTAATTGCAAATCACATTGTCTGTTGGCAATTATAAGGAGAACAGTTATAAACTTCAACAGATGCAACTCAAGTGGGTCAGCCTCTTTTTTTTTTCCCCCATCCCCAGAAGGCATTTGCTATGAACTAAACTACAGGTTCTGACAAGGATTCACAAGAGAAGCCAGCCCTGCGAGCCTTCCCCAGCTGAGGCGATGGTATTTGTTTAGTAGCCATGGAAAAGGGGAGAAACCAGGACAATCCAGCTAAAATAGGCATTTCTCCTCATCCATTTCCTTATGGCTCTATACAACTTCAGATAACGCCTTCTCTTCTCTCTCCAGCAGTGATGCAAATCAACAGTGCCTCTCTGAACCTTGCTTCTAAACCTTCCAAGGGTATCTGGGGCTCTTCATAATCTAGTAAGACTGACTCAGAAAAGGGATCTCTGCAAAGATCAGCAGATGGGGCAGTGCTCTGCTTCCCCTGGCAAGCCACGAGAGATGCCAGCAGAGCGGCTCTCGTGGGACAGAGATTATCCCATCACTTTGTTAGAAATACCGCAGTGATGCAGCACTGGAACAAGACTAATGGTGCAAAACATGAGGCTTGGATTCAAGGGGTTGTTCAGCGCATGTTTTATATTTGGAGCCGAATGCAGATACACTCACTACCTGTTCCCTTTCACTGTCATCTGGGTGACTTCTGTACTTTTACGAGTAATATTTTAAAGTGATGCTACAGAGAGATGTTGTCAAAGTTTAAGCCCAGACCATTCACTAAGCTCTGACTGGTGCCCTCTGTGATCCCCATCCTCCCATGGGAACCAGAGAGACTGTGAGGTTGAAAAAAACTTAAACCAGCAAAATGAAAAAAAAAAAAGGCACTTGGAGTAACAATGAAGATGTTGAACTACACACATATATTACACAAGCATGCAAATATATTCCAAGATACAGAAGAATATGTTAATACTGAACCTGTGCCTTCCGGATGACAACAAGGTCCCAGGCAGAAAAGTCCCAGCCTGGATTCAGCAACAGACGGCAACGCCCAAGCGCAGAGTCCCGATGCCAGCCCAGACAAACCAGAGAAGGAGCCGTGCCGCTCCCATGCGGGGAGGCAGAGGCAAGACAACCCGTCCTGGCGAGCGGTGCTCCTCTGCGGTGCGAGAGCAGGGGCCAGGCACACCAGCAGCACGAGCAGAGACGAGGAACAGCCGATGCCAACCCTCCCAGCACAGCAGCACCAAAGGCCCAGGGGCCTCTCAGGGGCCCTTTTATCCTGAGCAGGGTGGGAAGGAACGCTGTGATTGCTCAGTTTGGGCCACCTGAACCAGCCTCCCCTCCCCAAAGGCACAGCTGCCCCCCCTGCGATGCCACCTGGGTCAGGACGCAGAGAACGTTGATCTTGGTGGAATCACAAACCATTAGAGGTGTCTACTGAGCGGTTGAGAGATGTCATTTTCCTACAAATCATCTTTCTGCAGAAGCCTGTCGAGATCCCAGCTGCGCGCACGCAGCAGGCTGCGTTTGAGCACGAGGGGTGCGAGTGGTGTGTAAGAAACCAACAGAGACCCCGAGCATCGCACCTGCGCTGCGCCGGGCTGTTCATCAGATCTGCAGCGTGGCCGTGAGCGAGGCAGACACACCACTGCATCTCAGTTTCTTTTGAGAGCACGGACAAGAACAGACAGATTTGGCCTTAAAAATGTGTCCCAGAACGTATAGCGAAGTGAACGTTTGGCTAAAGAACTTCAAATCTACAGTCAGGCTTTCTGTGGCTGCGGAAGGAACTTTCTCCTTATCTCCTCTGATGCTGGTGATGCCAGTGACTGCGTCAAACGATGAACATCCCTGTTTCAGGTCAAGCTGATACAGAGACAGCTGTGGGATCTGAAACAGATTAAGCCCAGCTATATGCATTTCATAAATAGTAATACAAACCCACTGCACACCTTAGGCTGATATTAAACAGAAGATGAGTTGGTATTCATCTCAGAGTGAATGCATTACAACAAAATGGAAACATCAGGTTTTACTTACAAACCCCAGGTTTCCCATAGGAGCAGTTTATGGAGTGACCATTTATTAAAGACAAATGCTATCATTCGAAACATATCTCACGTAGAGCCGGGGACCGGCCGACGCAGAGGAGCAGTAACTGGAGATGGAGCTTTGCATTTACAAGCCATTGCTTTAAATAGGCTCCGCGTGTCGAGGAGCGTGTGACGAAAGCTGCCGGGTGCCCGCGTGTCCACCCGCGCCCCAGTCCTGCCTCCCACGGCGAGCGCAGCCCCGCCAGCGCCCACCGCTGTGACCCGGCCAGGCGTGCTTCCCTTGAACGTGTATTTAACAGGGGGCGGGAAGATAATCCAGTTACCTGGGGTCGGAGCCGCCGTGCGCTCGACATGGGCAGGTGCCGGAGGGGCCCAGCCCAGCGGGCGGCTTGGCCCCGGCGCTGAGCCCCGCTCTCCGCTCTGGAAGCCCCCAGCGATGAGCCGGCTCCCGCGGAGCATTGCTGCGGCTGGAGAGGACCTCGGCCAAAGAAGAGCAGGGGAAGAGAGTGTCTGCCTCTGCCCAGGCTGTGCTACCCCTGCTCGGCTCCCCCAGACTCGAGGGTCTAACACCTGGGGTCCTCACTCAGAAAGCCTCGCGGGGGTCTGCCTTTCAGAGGGGAGATCCCCCCGTTCCAGCCGATTCCTGCTGAGGCACGCCGGCGCCAGCACCCAGAGCCACCAGCCTGATTTTCCTTTCTTTTCATGAGTCAGTGGTTTTGAGCTGCAGGGCAAATGTTAAATGCTAACAACTGCCGTTGAAGTCACATCTGCAGGTGATTTTGCTATTCACCTGGAAAGAAACAGTGTTCATTCAATTAATTGAAAAAGTACATGTTGCCTTTCTGAAATCTTTCTGGATAGATCCTGGCACCCCAACAAGACGGTGCTGCTTGTTCTTTATTTTTGAAATCAGAAGTCTGGGACAGGAATGTCCTTCATAGGCAGTAGCAGGTAAAATAGCATGCTTTCTAGAAGCACAAATTCCATTTGTTGCGTGTAAGGGAACTTTCTGGCTCAATGTACTATGACATTTGCAACCATTTAATTTGAATAAATTCCATTTTTATGCTCCATCCGGCTGCCAGTATATCAGCCAAACCATTCGTAAGGGACAGAATATAAATCCTGCCTGTGTTTCCCCTCTTGCACTATCATCAGGGATCTATCATGTGAGCGTCGCTGCTCCTTTTGCTTTCAGAGCTCCCAGGGGTCAGCAGTTCAGCTCCGCAGCAGAAGGGGTTTGGGACCTTTCCCTGTTCCTCATGCTGAGTGTGGGGAGGGGGGCACACCCCCCGGAATCGCACGGCTGGGGGCTGCGACGGAGGAGACGCGGCTGGGGCAGGTGAGGTTGCTGCTCTTGGCAAAGGTGGATGAGCAGGGACAGCCCGGGGCAGGGACAGCCGGGGATAGTGACAATCTCAGCTGCAGAAATGCCTCCTGGAGAAGAGGAGGAACCTTTTCTTCTAGGAAACAAGGAACAAAACATCTAATCCCTGCCAGCCCTGGGGCTGGGTGCGTCCCGTGCACCAGTCGCAGGCACAGGGTGACGTCGGGACGCGGGTGCTGCCTGGCGAGGTCTGGCTGCCAGCGTGGCTGCGCGAAGCACCGCCACGAGTGGCTGCAAGCAGCCCTGCTGCAGAGCTAGACAGCTGCAATTAGGCATTAAATTATGGCCAGCCTAGAAAAATGATATTTTTCATAAACAGAAACTGGCATCAGACACACCTGTGCAGGAGCACAGCCCTGGGAATGTTCCCTGTCTCCGTTAGCTGGTACCAGAGAGGATGGGCCTTGTAAAAGGGTTCCAAGAGCCTCATGTCCTTCCCACCCTCATCCTCTGCTCTTCTTCATTGTATGTTAGATGCCACCCTTATTTTTGTAAGCATCCTCTGCAATGACTTGGAAGTTCTGTAGCTCTAGTAATTCAGGAGAGAATGCTTAAATTGCGTGCAGATGTGAGCTATCCCCAACTACCAGCATCAGGGAACCATTGTAAAGATGCGGAGAAAAGCTTTGGCTGAAGAACCATCACTTGGCATCCAAGAAAATTGAATCCTCTCTGGCAGAACCGTGCGTTACAGGTGCCTTGTTCCTGGGAATGTAGCTGGAGGAAGATGTCCATCCGTGCTCAGCTTGCCTGGCCCCTGCAGCAACCCCCAAAAAGGCAAATTGTATCTATCAAGGGATCTCCTCACTGCTTTATCCTTACAGCTCCACATCTGGCAGGGAGAGAAATGGGGCAAGGGAAATGCATTGTCTGCCTGCCTATATAGCTCAGACAGGCTGGTGACAGCTCGGCAATGTAAATGATGCATATTAAGCCCTAAATAAAGTGTGAGGAACATGTTTGGGATCAGTAAATCCATCCTGACATGAAGAAGCAAAGGAATGAAATCCCTTTTCCCAAACAGACTGTTAAGGCTGTGGACTAAACGGAATCTAGTCCCACTGAAAAATGGCTCCTGAAGATTGATGGCTTTGGTCTCCCTGCTCTGCTCTGAGCAGCGGGGATGCAGGCGAGCGCGTATACCAGGCAACAGGGCAGGCAGCCCTTGGGGAGGGGGAGGCTCGCCTGGGGGGGGGGGTGTCACATCTGCCTCCTCAAAATGCTCCAGTTTCATCGAACCCACTTTTTCCGCACACTTTTCCATTGCATTCCCCTGGTTACCACCCCCAAGGGGTGGCTGCAGCCAAAGGTCCCCCTGCCTTTCAGCAGACTCGTGGGCCTTTCTCCTCTGCCCAAGTGGCAGACTTGAGATACACCCAGGGTCTCTCAGACACATCTGCCTCCCAACAAACAAAGCGGGCGTGGTGTGTTACAGGCTGCGTCTCCCACAGTTGGACAGCTGAGGAGAAGGCGACTCTTTACAGTTCTATTGATGCTGGAGAGATCGTTCTTCTCAAAGGATGCTGTGCAGGCTAGAGAACCTGCTCGAGAGCTCAAGCACACCCGCGTCATGACGTTTGGAGCCAGTAATCAAAGGCAAATAGCACGCAAGCCCTGGGATGCAAGTGCTGCTGCCAGAGTCTGGGAGCGCACGGCGCCGGTTCTGCGCCTGGGGAAGAAGGGCAGCCCCATGCTTAACACAAAATGTCACCTAATCCAGCTTCCTTCAGCTTCACACTGATGATTTCCCAACAGGTCTCTGTGCCCACTCCCTCTGCCGAGTGACCTGTTACCCCACATCCCTATTCTGCAGGGAAGGCTTTCCAGAAAAGGCAAGCACCTGCCCAGGGCCTGCGGGCAGCAGCGGCTGACAGCCCTGGGGACACCCACGCTTGTCCTCCCATGCGTGAAGGCAAGGCTGGCGAGAGGAGCCTGAGCATCACACCCAGACCAGCACATCCACCCCTCCACCGAGAGCTGTCAGACGATCCCGGCCTCCCTGGAGCCAAAGAGCGAGCTCTCCGTTCCTGAACATCATTTGGGTGAGAAATCAGCAATGCTGCTGAGGCAGAAATGCCTGCAGAGGCGTTGCTGGATCTCCGTGTCCCCTGGATGAGGCCAGTCCCGTGCCGCCAGCCGCACAGCTCCGTGCTGTGGGGCCACGGTCCCGCAGCAGGACGTGCCTGAGGCTGCCGTCAGCAGGGAGTGGACAAGGTGCAGGGAATGGTCCTTTCTGGCCTTCATTAAGACTGTGAGTTTTTAACCAGTTTGTTGCGTGTTCTTTGTTGCCCTTTCATTTGAACAGGGGCCAAAAAGGTGGGATCCAGATTGCACGCATTTTCCTAGTGCCTCTTTATGTTTGGGGCTTCTGTTCTCGGTCTTTGTGGGCTGCAGCGAGGATATCTCACATTCCCCGGGCCTTGCAGACCATGGTGTCCCTCCAGGCTCTGCTCTTTGGGGTGCAGCAGGTCAGGGAGTTCTGATCCGGGACATGGGGCCGTGCGAGATGAGGGCTCAGAGCGCAGGAGGCTGCCAGGACACCTCACCAGATGCCTATTCTCTCTTTGTTCCTCTGGAAACCACAAAAAAGTTTCTCCCTTCACAGTTCAGTGATGCCCAGACAAAGATGACGTGAAATCTGTGGGAAGACTTATTTTATTACAATATAGGAATTCACAGAACCAGATGTTTAAACTTAGCTGTTGCTCCTTGTACGAGCACCACTGCCCCTGCTCAGTGAAGCTGTTTGCAGCATTATTTACAACGCTCTGAACGTCTCGCTGCTGCTTGGGTCTCCAAGAGCTGCTCAAGTCAGGGCTGATGCCACAGCAAGTCCCCGTGTTCCTGAGAGCCGCAGGACCTGGTGGAGAGGAGGTGGCCATGGGAAGGGACCGGGCAGTGCTGTGCCCCTTGCTGACCCCATGACTTCGGGCAGGAGTGGGGACAAGGCACAGCCGTGTGCGATTCCTGGCCAGGAAATCATCCTCTCCCCACAGGAGGTATTTTACAAAATACGTTTCCTGGGGAGGTGTCCCTCTCAGTGCCAGGACACCGTTTGCGCTGCCCAACGCTCACTGGAGCAGCCCCAGGCTCTGTCTGGCTGCTCCCTGTGGGCACCAGGGTGCTGGGACGGGCAGCCTGGCCAAAGCACACCAAGAGACAAATCCCACACCTGGTTTTCTCTGCTGTTTCCACTCCTGCAGCTGGGTTCAGAGGAGCCCGGGGCTGGGGTGGGGATGTGTCCCCGGTGGGAGCCACGCAGCCAGCAGCCGCTCTGCCGGGAACCAGCCAGCATCTGTTAGTCACCCCAAGGGCAGCAGCTCAGGGTCTCTGGCTGGAACCGGGAAGTGAGGATAACACGCACATCCAGGCTGGCAGCGTTGTGTGTTTTCCCACCATCCAGAATTTCATCTTTTCCGCCTTCACGCTGCCAGCTCAGTCCTTATGCACTGCCCTGACACCTCCAGGGCTTGTCTCAAGCAGCCTCCACACACGCTCCTGCCAATGGCTGCTGATCACTGAGAGCCATGGGCTGCTGCTCCTCCCTGCCTCCCTCCCAGCCCTGGCAGTCCTGACAAGCTGCTTCTGAGCCAGACCGGTGACACCTGCAGCCCTCTTCCCTTCTCTGCCATTAGCCCAAGGTGCATGGACCAGCCGTCACACCTGGCTCTAGTTACAGCAATCCCCAAGATCAAGTGCGTTCCCCACATGGCTCACAAGAGACACAGAAGTGGCTACAGAAAGGAGAGAGATGGTGTAACTGCCTTGCGGCAGGATATGTGCTGAATGATTGCAAGCCACAGAGCTGCAGCCATCGTGTCACCCCCCCTGGGGAAGGATAGAGCTCCACGGATGGACGGAGTTGTCCCTCAGAGCAGACCATTTGCAAATCCTTCTGCTCCAGAGGTTTCCTCAGGTCTGCAAGTCATAGCAAATGCTAAAAAAATATTTTTTATGCAAGATCAACTCTGGAGTGAAATGCAGAAACATACAAAGTAATCTCAATTGACCATCTGGCTCTAACGTTCCCAAAGCTCGTAGCCATTTATCTCTGTCCAAAAGTGTGCTTCAAAGATGCAACAGGAATTTTCCTTTGTGGGGAGAATTTGTGAGTGTATGTTTGGCCTTCAAACATGTCAAAGCAAACTCCAAAGCCTATGGGAAGTCCATCAACACTAGAGAACAAACAAGCTTGCTTCATACCTGAAATTGAGCTTGATTTTGGATGCAGAAATGTGTTTATTTTCTTGGAAGGGAACAGGCCCTGGCCTTTCAGCTGTTACAGATTTTCCTAAGGGAATAATTTTTCTAGCAAACCTTGTTCCTTCCGTAATCCTTTGTAACAACTCACCGACTCATGCTGCCCTAGCTTTGAAAATACATTTTCAAAGCCCATTAGCAAATTCACAGGTTTTTTTTTATACACTGAGAATTAAAGTGGAAACATAAGACCTAGCAAATTATTTTCACTTTATATACAGTCTCCCTAGTAAACAAGTGTTGCAAGAGCCTGTGTGCTGTCGGCAGAGCACTGAGGGATGGAGAACAGAATGTGGTCACATGTGGTTTTATTCAGCGAGTTATTTATATAATCCGAAGTATAGTAACCATCTCCTCGGATCCAGAGGCTCTCAGCTCCGCAGCCCCTGCAGACAGTGCTCCTCGGCTTTCCCACCACGTCTACACGGACAGCCCTGAGCTCCAAGTGTTTTGCTTCCACATGTCACTGCTCAGACAAGACCCTTATTCCCAGGAGTGAGCTCAGACCCACGGGGCTCCTGGGTGTGCTTCTAGAGCTGCATCCTGGTGCTCCCCTGGTACAGCATCCCTCATCCTGGTGCTCCCCTGGTACAGCATCCCTCATCCTGGTGCTCCCCTGGTACAGCATCCCTCATCCTGGTGCTCCCTGGCCCTCTGGCTGTCCAGCATCCACCCTGGGGTCCCGCTGGACACCGGCGCTGCCCTTGCAGCTGCAGGAACAGCTCTGGAACATTGCAGGCTGTCGGTATGGTGGAAGAGGAGCTGGTGGAGGAACGTGGCAGAGGAAGGCCAAGCAAGGTCTGAGCAAACTCACAGCTGCCATAAAGTACCTGATCTGCTCACTCCAGAGAAATGTTTTTAATCTCACGGGCATTAGGAGTTACAGTCAGTCATTCCCAGGCAGGTGAATGGAATTCTTTATTGTGGCTATTTCGTTATACCTTGAATAGCAATAAGGATTATCCTCCAGATTTCTGTATCTCACTCGGAGCCCCTCGCATGTGTTTATAATATTCTGCTGCCTTTCAGGCAATGCCAGCAATGTCCTGAAGTTCTTAAACTGAACCTGTGAAATTTAATGGCTGGCCAGTGTATCTGACATATTCTTCGAAAATACTGCTTCAAGTGTGCTTCTCATAATAATTTATGATTTTTTTCTCCAGCAAAGTATCCCATGTATTTTATGTCTAGTATTTCTCGTGCCATTCTTTGTCAGGCAGGAAGGTCAGGCGGATGATGCTCTATGAATTTCCAGGGAGGAGCAGTAGGTGGCTGGCTTGGATTTCTTTAGTCTGACTTTCTGGCTCAAGCAGGCAAAGGCTTCATCCTGGCAGGGCCCGGCCAGGTTCTGCCCCTGGACCCCAGGGCTGAAGCCCACGGGACCACAGACACACGAACAGCAGTGGGCTGGGCTCCCGTGCCATTCGGGGTGCTCTGCCCAGTCCCTGCTCCCCATAGACCCCTCCTGCCCAGGGGTTCCGTGCAGCGTCCCAGCACACGCAGCCCAGACATGCCTCCCCGCTCTCGAATGCTTTGCTTTTATAAGCCGGTAGTTTAAAACTCGAAATAAACAACAATAATTGCCTGATGTGCGGGGAGGACGCTGCTTCTCCTCCTGAGCCAAGGAAACGACAACTTGTCAGAACACAAAAATACCGACGGCTTTCCCTACACGCACGCTGTCTCCACAGCAGCCGGCTCGCACCAGATTTTGGGAAACCTCTCGTGTTGTCACCAGGGGCACACCAGGGCCTGGCGTGGCACTGGGGCAGTGCATGCCGTGGGTTTACAGACAACGTTCGGTGGCAGGCAGGATGCTGAGCTTCACGAATCTGTAATTGCACATGTGGGGTTGTGGTAGTCAGGGAATACAACGAATCCACAGATTTCATATCTCCTCCGACCCTCTGTGGCCCATACATGGTCTAAATACTGATTCCTCTTGTCTGGGGCCAAGAGGAAACAGTTAGTTGTGTTTTTGAACAAGGCGACATCATCTGTCAGTGGGTTTGAGGCTTTATGGAGTCATCGTATCTGCTTCTCGAGACCTTTTTCAAAAGTCACTTCTTTTGCTGAACCTCTGACTGCTGCCCTCACCCTGTCCCGGCTCCTCCCTGCTCTTGTCGCATCCCCAGCCATCACGTCCTTGCCTGATGCACGTCACCGCACGGTGCGCACAGAGGCAGGAGGAGGTGGTGATGCGGAGACAGGGAGCTGCGCCGGGGCGTTGCACAACCAGGAGGGTTTACAGGAGGGAGCCGGCTGCACCACGCACCAGCGCGCGCCGGGAGGAGGCTGGCAGAGAAACTTCTTTTCTTTTCAAGTTGTCCTCCCACCCCTGTCACCGCCACAGCCAAGTGTTTCCAGCTTCCACATGAAACGGCGCAAGCAATCAGCCACCTCCCCCTCCACCGTTTCCCCTGGGCCGGCCGCGGTGGGCACCGGCGCTGCCACCGGCCCCACTGTTGCCTCACAGCACGGGGGGTCCCGCCATGCCCCCCGCCATGGCCGTTCCTCCTGCCCGGCTCCCTGCAGCAGGGGGGCTGCCCTGCCCGGTGCCCGGCACTGCCTCCCCGAGCACCCTGAGCGCGGCCTCGTCAGTCGCCGAGCCCGGGACCCACAGCCTGGGACAGACAGGCTCTTTTGCAGCCGAGCAGACATCCACGGCTTGGCGCTCTGCTTCCTCCCATCTGCCCAAGTTTATTTTCCTTGTTTTCTGTTTATGAGCTAGGCAAGTATTGAATTTCCCAAAGCCATTGCCATCCATTGCCACAGGTCTCGCACACAAAGACTCCCTCGGTGCCAGGATCCAAGTTTTGCAATTGGATCGGTTCCCTTTCCCTCCAACCATTGTGGAAACAGCCTTTGTTTTGCTTCTGGATCTTGTTCATCAGGCCCAAATCAAGGGCTGCTATCCAAAGCCTGGGTTTTTTGAAATCCGATTTCACTGCTTTAACGAAAACAGCATATATCAGGGGACAGGGCTGAGGTCCTTGAGCAGTAGGATTTTTTCTGCAGGACTTGTATATCTCTGCAAAGGCTGCGCTGTCCAGTCCTGCCAGTTCCCTCTGAATAGCAGAAACTGGTGGGTTGGGGCACGAACGCTCCCGAGGGGCTCGTTAAAAGAGAAAGCTGGCCCAGAACCTCCACCCCTGCTGCAAACTGACAGCCACGGCTGAACACCCCACGCCCTCAGTGAGGTCAGGAACCACTGCTGCTGCGTCCCGGTGCCCCCCTGGCATGGCAGATCTGCCAGAGCCGGCATCCCCTCTGCGCCGAGTCCCCGTGAAGGGCAGCTGCGCTCCTCCGTTCCACACGAGGCAGTCTCACCGACCTCAGACTTTCTTGATGAAAACCCCATTTATTCCGGGAATAAATAAGGAATCCCCTTAACTGTGTGCTCAGGCATGTGCCGCAACTGCCCTTGTGTGTGTCAGAGCCAGGGAATGGTTCTGTAATCACCCATTTTTATTTAAATGTAACGCCCCTGTCCCACTAACTGTTCCAGATGCTCTAATGGTTCCTAGCTTTGGGCTCTAAAACACACTGTTCTTTTCACCCTGGTCCCCGCCCTTCAAGCACAAACAATGGTTTTGCTGGTTTTTGAGCCTTTTGTGTGCCAACGGGATGTGGGGAGAGAATCCCCTCCATGCCAAATTCAGTTGATAATAAAAAACAGGAAAGGAGCTCGATGCCAGCTTAGAAGGAGCTGAGCAGCCCCGGTCTGCTCGCCGCGGCGTGCGGATGTCACCATCGCCCAGCAGCGGGGTGGGGCGCAGTGGGGGCAAGGGGAGAAGGACGAGGCGGAGGGGGATGAAGTTTCACCGAGGGGCTTCGGCTCTGGCCAAGCCAAGCCTGGCAGCGACGTTCCTCATGGCGCCCTGCTCTCCAGCAGAGCCACAAGCATCCCCCCGGCACCGCTGCTGTCCTGCAGCTACCGGTGGCAGGCAGGCAGCAACGGCTGGTCCCTGCGGGACCCTTCAGCCAGGGGCTGGGAAGCGTGGCTGCTCTGTCCTGCCTGCGGCACAGCTGCTCTGGGGTACCAATGGCTCCAGTGTTGCTGCCATCTTTGCTGTCTCTCGGGGCACTGGTTACCTCTGTCTCTGTGCCGGTGCTGGAGATGGGGAGGAGCAGCCCTGGCTGCAGCTGGAACCTGGTGTCACAGCACTGGGGGCACCTGGGGGTGGTGGCTGGAGGAAGAGGACCCTGGCTCCCAGGACTGATTGTTGCTATAGTCTCTGCAGGTTCCTACATCTCCTCTTTTATCCCTTCTTTATATATATTTCAGAATGATATAAATTCTCCACTACGAACCCTGCTGTGTGAGCACAAAAGAGAAGTTGCAGGCGGGCCCAAGAGAAAGGGAGGATAAAAAAAACCACAGGAGAAAATTAATAAAGCATTTGAGAAAGGGAGGGGGCATCTCGCTGGGAAAGTGTGTAGCACACAGGGCTCCCCAAAGCACATCAAAGCCTGACT
Source organism: Trogon surrucura (assembly GCA_020746105.1). Taxonomy (NCBI): domain Eukaryota; kingdom Metazoa; phylum Chordata; class Aves; order Trogoniformes; family Trogonidae; genus Trogon; species Trogon surrucura. The sequence goes on from CM036640.1 coordinate 429,370, forward strand.
CTGAAATTAGCCCAACTGTTGGGAATGTAAAGCAGGGGATTCTCCCACTGGGTTGTGGATTGAGAGTCCCCCCACGGGCTGTGAGGCACTGACATTTGTATTTATCCAGGCTAGAAGCTCCATCATGGAGCTTTTCAAAGGGCACTGCTGGGACCCAGCAGGCCACCTTCCTAGCGTGGCAAACACGGCACTTTTAATTACTGCTCCGAGACGGCACATGTGCCCGACCCCCACACTAATTCTTGTTGCAATTACAGCGATCTAATTGAGTTTATTCACTCTCCGCAGCTTTTGTGTCTTTCTTTCTCGCACTCCCTGCCGGTGAGAGCTGGGGCCTCCATTGATCCGCAAGGTAGTAATATGGGCAATGCCGGCGTGCCGCCCGCCGGGTCCTGCGGCCTCATTGTGTGCATTGAGCTGCCGTCGCCGCTGGAAATGCCAAATCCCTCCCGAGGCAGAGCCCGGCCCGGCAGCGGGGTCAGCTCTGCCCCGGCTGAGGCGCCGAGTCGCACTCGCAGCATTTCACCACGTCAGCGTGCAGCGTGCACTCGACGTTTTGTTTGGAGAAGTAATTTCACATTTTTATAGGAAGATTACTTGCAATTAACAGAGAAATGACGCTGTGGAAGTCACAAACAGGCACTCTGCACGCCAGGACGATGAGTTGTCCAACAGGGACCGTAAAGGTCCCCAGCCACGCTCGTGCAACCAGGGCAGAAGCCAGAGCCCCTTGGCCTTGGGCAGTCAGGGGCCCCGTGTACCCCTGCGCCCTCCTTGCTTTCTGCAGTTGCCACAGTAAGGTCCGGGACCTGGCGGGTTCCCAACCAGAGGATGCACCTGCCTGTCGGGGACAAAAGGGCTTTTGGCAAAGGGTCCCTGGGCGCTGCTGCTGTCCCCCAGTTGCCCGCACGGCCCGTGCCCGGAGAGCATCACCTGTACTGGTGCCCGCAGAGCGCCTGTGCAGTGACCCAGTCATGAGCCAGGTACCCAGGTCTCTGTGCCCAGAGCACACCATTACGTGTCTCAATAATCACCCTGTCTACTGAAAAAATCCCCCCATCTGCGAGCTGCCAGCCATGGGGTCGGCTGCCACCACTCGCCAGAGCGGCTTCGTGACTTTTCAAGGATATTTGATGAGTAGCAATAAAAATAAAGCGTATCAGTGCCCGAAATTAAAACTGTCTCATGCAATATTAACTGAACAAGTGGTGGACCTTCTGCAGGGTAACGGAACAGGGCTCCCACCTGAGATGGGAGCAAGCCTCGTGTGATGGCCACCCTGCTGTGGGGTGAGCCGGGACCCCCAGGACACCCCTGTTCCCAGGGGCTCCTGGAGGAGAACCTCTTCTTGGAGAGCCCTGGTGGGAACATCTGCCCCTGGCTTCTGTGGATGCTCTCGAGGAGGGAGCCGAGGAGACACATGGCAGCTGGCAACCAGCCCAATGAGGGAGGAGGGGGAGGAATTAACTCTCATTTAAGTCCACTTTTGTTGTAAATAAACTATAATCACTTCAAACCTTTTGCTTAATCAGAAAAGGATGTTGAACATTAAGCAAACAGTCGGCAGGCTTGTCTTACTGCTGGATTAGAGATATTAAATGCCAGCGATACTCGCTTTTTTTAATCTGTCCTGCAGCTGCATTATTAAAACAAACACATTTGCAGACCTGCAAAAAACCTAAACGAAAACAAAAGATGAGATTGAAGCTTTCCCAAGGGCAGCATCTGAAACCTGGACAATTTTAAAATCTACGTTTAGTCTTCATCTTTTGAACCAAGTAATGGAGGGAAATGATGCATAATAAAATTAACCACTGGAATTAGCGGCACATTCTCTAATGGAGCCAGGTTAAAATCCAGCCACCTCTCTGTGCGGAGGTGGCTCCTCCAGAGCCCGCGCTCTGCTCCCGTCGGCACGGCTCGGGGCTGCTTCCGCGGACCTGGTTTTCTGTTGGAGAGAGCAAATAGCCTTTGGTCTCACAAGGATGCAACTTTTTGCAGTGACTGGTGTCATTTCTTAAAGCACTGACTTGTGGACTCCATCGAATGAGCCCAGAGAGAGTCTGTTGCAGGAGTTCGTTGAATTCTCACCTTTATTTTAAAAAAATGAAGGTTTCTATGTTCCTTGGTGGCAGAGAAAAGCTTGAAAGCGTGACATCTGAGAGTCCAGCTGGAGTGGAAGAGAAGCACATACTGATCATTTTTCAAGATCTGAGCACTTGTGCCGGCCAGGGAGCCGCGGCCGGGCCCTGTGAGCTTCCACAAGTCGCAAGGAGAGATGAAGCGACTCGGCCAAGGTCTGTGGGGGCGTGAATTCGGCTTTCCCAGAGCTGCCCCTGACACAGGCCAGGGCAGAGCTCGAGTGAGGGCAGATGTTGGCATCTGGTGGGGCAGCCCCAGCTGGAGAGAGCAGACCACGGAGGGATGGGATCTGCCCGAGACGTGCCCAGCCCCAGGGTCCCAGCGGACGAGGCGTCGCCTGGCGCGAGGGGGAGCGGGTCTTGCCCCTGGCTGGGGTGCGAGCGGCCCCTCCTCTCCCAGCTGGGGCTGTGCAGCCACGGCCACCCTGCCCAGGGCTCTGGCATCCTTTTGTTCCTCCCTGCAGCCCCGGGGACAGTAAAACCAGATTTGAAAGGCAGCAGAGGAAAATGCCAGCTCTGCAGGGCTGGGCAGGCTGGGACGTGCAGCTGTCTCAGGACGGCAGAGCTGAAGTGAGTGTCCGTTGCTGACAAGGATGCCAGCCAGCAATTTATTTTCCACATTAATTTCGATTATGGGTTCTTATATGGTTGCAGAGTCCAATTTTCACAAGGGAAATTTCTCCCCTACACACGCAGCACAACAAATCAGACTGACCTAAAGTTGTTCTTTCCTAAATTTCTTGTGGAATCTTGGCTGGATACGAGTTGTCTCAAACGCAATTACACTGTCATAAATAATTTTCCACCTCTTTTTTCTGTCTTAACCATTCCCCTCCCCTGTGGTCAGTGGAAATTTCCCCCCTTTTATTAGGTTAGACTCATTGGCACTGAGAAAAAACTCTGCGCTGATGGCATCATTGTTCGCACTGAGCCAAATCCTCGGAGATCTCCCTCCCACCAGCACAAAGGCCGGGGCTGGAGAGCGAAGCCCATAGCTGGGTGACGAGCTGCCACTCTGCCACGAGTGCGGGGGCTCCTGCCCTGGCTTGGAAAACACCCACGCCCTGAGTGTCACAACCTGCAAGAACTCACAGAAACCTCGGGGAGCCCAGGAGCCAGAGCAGCCGCCCTCGGCCAGGGCAGGAGGGATGGGCTAAAGCTCATGCTTTAGTCAGATACGTGCTAGAAATGCTTCGCTGCAGTCAGATGTCAGCGCAGGGTTATTACACACGCATTTCTCAGGGTTTTGGCCAAAACGCACCGCTCTGCAGCGCCTGCTCGGCTCCCGAGCCGCTCCCTGCGCCTTCCTCGTGGAAGAGCCGGGCGTACGTGGCCGAGTCCTTCCAGACAAAGGGCTCTGCAATGTGACTAACATCTGCCACATGTGGACACGTCCCTCTGCTATTTAGCGCTCCACTGTGCTCTGTTTTACTGCGCCTTTCATATGAGCTGCATCCCCAAACCACTTCACAGAGCAGACTAATTAAAATCATGGGTACAAAGCCATGTGGGGAGAAAAGGCCCTCGTTAAGCCCTCCAGAGAGTGGGGGGGGGTCACGTTCAGCCCCCAGGCTGCTCTGCAGGGTGAGGGGTCGACCCCTCCCTGGCTCAGTCACACCCAGCCCCAGTCTGGGCAGATTTCATGAATTCAGCCCCTTCCAGGGTGGGTGAACAGTTTCCAAGGGTCATTACAAGTGTTATGGGTCCTAGAAGCGCCGTGTTCCTAGCAGAGCCTGTGTGCTCTGGCGTTGGCGGGAGCTGGGCAGCCCTGGCACGGCGGGGGAGCTGCAATCGCCCCTCGGTGTGTCCCCAACCCCAGCTCCCCCGCACCGGGCCGCTGCCTCCACTGCCGACCAGAGTGGCAAGGACTGAGGGTCCCTTCTCTGGGTCCCCGCTGGCAGGCTGCAGGGCACGAACGATGTGTCTGGGGCCACAGACACATTTTGCCCATTTTGCAATGTGCAGTAAAGCCTCAAGCAGTTGGATGCATCTCCTGCAGGGAGGAGTTTGTTTCTTGACACTTCACTGCCCTCCAAGGGACGAGACCGTCTCGCTCTGTCCCTACGTGGGTTCTGGTTTCTGTCCCGATGAAGAGGGCTCGAATTAAGTCATATCAGAAACATTCCGGAAACTGTGAAGTAACTGACTTTGAGGATGAAAAAGCGTGGGGGAAATAAGATGATTCGGTACAATTGCACTGTCCGGTGTTAGCAACAGATGCACAGGAAAATATAGAGGAGCCTGAGACCACGAGCCGTGCGAAAGCGCTGCCAAGACCACGAGCAGCATTGCTCAACAAGTGGAAAGTCCAGGTAAAGCCCATCCCCAGCTCCACATGTGGTAGTGATTTGGGCAGATCCTCTGTCAGAGTGGGTGACATCATGGCAAGAGGTATTTACAACCGGCAAGGAGAGCCCAGCGCGGACCTTGGCCCCCTCCCCTTTTTTTTTTGTTTTATTTCGAGCTGTTATTATAAAGTATTATTTATGAAGTGGTGAGAGCATGAGCAGCACAGCCCTGCCAAACTTAAAGCACTTCTCATTTAACAGGATGAAAATTATTTTAACATGAGTATCTGAAGGAAAGATCCGCAGACTCTGGACAGCTTTATAGAGGTAGGCTATAAATTCTAAGCTCGCAAATGTATTTTCTTCACCAATAGGCTCTGCTTCACCTCTGGAAGTTTGTTTTCAAGGAGCACAAGCCTCCTCTCTAGCAATTTCCAAGAGAGGCTGTTTGCAGCTATCACAGGCACCCGCTGCCTCTCCATCCCTCCTCGCACTCGGCCCTCGGCAGGGTGGGCTACTGCCTGAGGGTGGGAGCAGCCCCTGCAGAAAGCGACCTGTGTCCCTCAGGCGATTTGGGATCACTGAACAGAACTGGCTCTGTTGAGCTCAGACCAGGACACACTGGAGCCCTGCCCTGTCCAGATCTCGCTGCCTGTGCCCATGCGAATCCAAAACATCATCGGAGCGAGGCCGACACTGCAGGCATCCTGCTCTCCTGGTTACTGGGGAGGACACTTTCCCTGCGTCCCTCTCTGTCCCCGACGGCAGCCCCAGCACAGAGATGTGCCCCAGAAGCGACAATGCTCCTGGCAAGCAGGGCCAGGCCGAGGGACACAGCAGCAGCTCCTGGCACAAAACCTGGATGAAGAGACCTTGTGGATGAAAGTCCCTGAGCCCCACTCTCCCTGCGCTGTGGCACCACCCAGAATCGTACAAGCCAGTGGGACCGTGAAGTGGACGCAAACGTGTAATCTGGAGTTTTCTGCTGGCAAAGGCGGCAACCAGTCGGAGGCTGGTGGGGTTGCGAGGGCCTGGCCCAGGCTTGGGTACATTTTGCACGGAGATGGAGACCCAGGATCTCCAGTCACCTCTACTCCTGGCACTGGGAGGTGACCCGCTGACGCTGGGACGTTTTGCTTTCCTTCCTCGCCTGGGCCGAACGCAGCCAGCGGGTATTTGTATTTCGTTCTCACATAGCTTCGAACGCCAGTTGCTGTCATATTATATTTGTTTGGGGTTTCATGTCAGTTCAGTATGCTACTGAAATATATCCTCCCCACAGACGAAGGCTGTTGGGAAACCACAAGCTTCATGAAATTCAGAATTGGTAAGCAACAAAATTATGAAACCACAGGAAATGAAATGAGCAATTCTTGCAATTCTTGCTTTTTCTCTCAACTCATCCATCGCTCTTAGAAAAATGTGCATTAAATGGGGCGTTAGCAAATGCTTCCTGTCCTCCAGTCAGATTCCTTGCTCTCCAAGTGTGGAGTGGGTGCTGAGAAGGATGGAGGGGAAGAGCAGTAGAGGGTAACGCTGACTCATACTGACAGACACCACAATGCTGGGAGTGGAAAAATACATCAGGACCAGTGGGAAGAGGATGACAGAGACCCCCACAATGACAATAGGAAAGTGATACTCGTGACCCGCCAGCACGCACGATGATCACCGAGGGCGGCCTGGCTCTGCTTGGTGTTTTATGCTCCATCCTGCTGCTGGTGGCTCCGTGCTACCACTCTGCTGTCATCTCCAGCTCACGCACCCTGTTGGTCCTGCCCAGCCTCGCGGGAGAAAGGCACCAGTTCTGGGACCATGACCCAGAGCAGGTGCAGTGTAGCTCACAGCACAGCTCCTTGCTGAGTCGAGCCTCATCCCGTGATGTGGAGCCCTGGGGTCCTTCCTCCTCACCCAACTCCTTGTTGCAAGTGCAGTTACAGACTGAGCGGCAAAACAGCTGCCGTGATCCCGACTATGGCAGCGCTTGCCCACTGCAGTTTGGTTCGCATTTCACTGATGACATGTTTATGGGGTGATGATGCTGGGGCAATGGCCCCTGTGGGTAAGTGAGAGACATCAGCATTTTTCCCCCCATGTTCGAAGAAGGCACTAGTTGCACGAATAGCCGGAAGCTGGATGTTGTGGTACGGCTAAATCCAGGACTCCACGACGCTCCGAGGCACAATTCACATGGCTTCACGAGAACAGTGACCACAGAAGTCTCAGACCTTTTCTTCACGTCACCAAGGTACAACTCTAGCCTGGCGTTGGAAAGGCAGCCAACGCAGGCTTGCAAATGAGCAAAGCGGCAGGGCACTGCTTGCAGCCACCCTTGTACTTCATCCGGCTCTCAGAAGGGCAGAGGGTGACGGCAGGGCCTGTAGATTGCAGACAGCCACATGTCTTCCCTGGGCACAAGGGTCTGCAGAGGGGCCAAGATGTTGCCAGTGATCACGCTGACGCGGGTTTTGGTGATTTATCCTTCCAGGACAGACGCATCGCATCGCTTGTGAACAATGTCCCCTGCAGCGTTGGTGTCAAAGCTCCTGCTCGCCCCACGGGAAGGTGAGCCAGGGCCTCTGCGGGGCACACGTGGTGGTTCCGGGTCCTTCAGGAGATCCTTGGAGCTGGCAGAGAGGGAAGTAGCAGCTCCCGAGCAATGGGCACGTGTCAGGGAGAGCAGCTGCCTCAGCGCATCGCACGACGCTGGCTCCAGCAGGATGTCCTGGTGCCTCACATAAGCTGCGAGTCTCCAGGATTTCCCCAAGAAACGTCAAGGGACATTGCAGAAAATGATGCTTTTCAATAACAAGGAAATAGACCCTGAATGAAACCAGATCTGTTTATTTTGAGTTCACTGTTGCAAATCATTGCAAAGAGAACCCAGTGCTACAGAATGGATCCAATGTGGATGTGAACCACATGAGATGCAGGTTTGATCCAGCACAGAAACATTCTGAATTTGCTTTTTTTAATCTAATTTCTTATTGAAACAATGTGGTTTGCATGAAGGTTTTGATGTTTTGTTTTAAAACCACACATCTAATTTTAAATGTTTAAGGCTTATAAATAATACAGTAATTTTGATGCAGCCAAAGAAGATCTCATGCAAGAAACAGATAAATCAGTAAATCAGTACCTCATTTACATGTTTAACATGTGCCACATTTCATTCCCTATCCTCCTTGGATGGGACTCAAAGGGACTCTCCAAAGAATTTGCCCCCACATCCCTGCTTCATCCCGAGATAGAAACAAATTCCAGTTGGGAAGAAACAACTTTTATCACAGATGTCAGCAATTAAATTGTCCATTAAACAAAACACTCACCTTATTTTTCCCTTTTGTCATTTGTGGGGATGGGAAATACTTCCCACCGTAGCCGCGTTCCACTAGGAAGCCTTCCCAGCACGTCCCGGGCTGCTGCAGTGGGACACAAGCTCCTGAGATGAAGGGCAGAGCATAAGCGAAAGCTTCAGGGAACCAAATGCTGAGTTGAGGTTGCTTTAATATCCCCCACACAGCCCAGCCCAGCCCAGCCCTGCCCTGCCCTGCCCTGCCCTGCCCTCCACGCCTGCACCCATCTTCCCAGGCAGCACCACTGCTGGGAACTGCTCATTTTCACCTGCTTCTGTGCCTCTCACCAGCTGCCCAATAATCACTCAAGTATTCACTGATTTCCTCCTAGCTTCCACCTGAGATAGCTGCTGTCTCCTGCAGAAGGGTTAATCTCAGTCAATTAGTGCAGCCACTCCAGCCATGAAAATGAAACATGCCCCAATTACTGTCTCTCCTCCTACCGTGTCAGAGTGAAATCTCATTAGCACTTGCTTACAACCGAGAATGCACTAATGGGGGTGTTAGATGTGTTAATGGAAAACATTTTCCTTCATCCTTTGGCAAGTCCAGCTGTTTCCACCAAGCAAGTGTGGAACTTGCTCAGATAGAGTCTGCATGGCCAGGCTTCGGGGGCACAACATATTAAAAAAGAACGGAGCACCCAGAAGTGCTGCAGTAATCCCAGTCTCATTAGCATCCCAGTGTCTGTGCCTCTGTTCTTCTGATCAGTGCTGTCAGATTTCTGCAAGGTGCAAGGACCGAATTTGGAGTCACTTTATCAGCTGATGTGAGTCACCACGTAGCTCTTGGCCTTAAAAAAATAGCCCCTTTAGCCATCACTGAGGGGCTGGTTAATTCCAGAAGAGCTGGGTGCTTTGGAAAGGATGGTCTGTTTGCAAGTGATGTGTTGTTTGGGCAGTTTTGGTATTTCATTGCAAAGCGAATGGGAAAAATGAGAAGCAAAACCTGAGTGTTTTCACACGTTGCTGAGAAAGCCCGGGCAGCTGGTCTGAGGCAGGCACGGGGGGCTCTGCCGGCACAGCCTGCTCCCAGGCACAGCTCCACCGGGCCCCCCAGGAGGTACGTGATGTGGCCCCAGTGCAGGTCTGTACTGGAAATAAATGGAAACACAGAGAAGAAAAAACTATCATGTGACTTTTACTGAGGTTTCAGAAGGGACAGAGGCCAACATAACTCTCCTTTCAATTGATTGAGCTGCCATTAAATGTTGCGTTGCCCCACCCTTTCCCACTTCTCCCACCAGATGCGGGCGATGGACGGGCAGAGGAGCGCGGAGGGAGCTGGGACGCCTCAGTCCAGGGTGCCCCAAGCCCACGGGCACGGAGGGGGAGTGTCGGCAGAGCAGGGAGTGGCAGCAGCACGACGCCCCTGGCACCGATTTCACAGGGATGCTGCAGCCCTAACCAAAAAGATAGTGTTTGTTTAGTTTGGCAAGGAAATACACTTTTCTTCCACTGTGTTTATTGACATATGAATCAGAGCTGGCACCGAGAGGGAGGACTCAACAGTTGTGTACAAGCAAGAGAGCGTGTGTCAGGCAGCGCAGTGAAAGCTGCAGTAATGAGACTATTAATCATGTCACTCCCAGACAGGGAAACCCCACAGTCCCCGTGCGTGGGACACTCGGGCTGCTCGGCGAGAGGGAGCCCTGTCACGTGGCTGCCGCGCTGCCTGCCCTGTGCCGGGAATCGCTTCAACACCTCGAGACCTGGGCTTGTGCCACTGCCCCTGCTGCCTGCCGCGGCCGAGGGACCCCCTGGAGACCCCAGCCCGGGCGCTGCCGGATGAGCAGTGCCACGGATCCGCCCGCGCTGCTCCAACCTTCCCCACGCGCTGAGCTGAGACGGCTCCTGCCACGCCAGCGAAGCTCCTGGCACCATGGCAGCCCACGCTGTCACTGCTGCTGGCAGTGGTGCCCACGGTGGGGTCCTGGTGCTTCTCCTGCCCTCCTGTCCCCAGCCCATCTCACCTGTCCAGGGCCACCTCTGGCCAGCAAGGGTCTGCATCCCCCCTCAGCTCGGCTCTGCCCACGCTGGCGACTCCTTTTCTGCTTCTACACGCCCCCGCGGACACGTGTCCCTTGCCTCCCCCCTAGCTCTGCCTTCCCAGAACAGCCAGTTAAAAAAAAAAACCACACAGCAATATTCATTCAGGATTAATAGACATTTTTAGTCATTATTTTTCATAACTTGAGAGGATTTATTTTGTTTGATCCTGGGATGTAAAATCTTCCCCTTCAGGGAAGTTCCCACTGAAAGCACTAACCTAAATAAGAGGATTTCTTGTAAAATTTCAGAAGCATTCTTTCGAAAATGATGGCATTTCAGGGAGAGTTTGCAATGCGAGTTTGACTTTGAGCGCAACACTCAGCTTTAATTATGGAGCTGTCCCTGCTGCTTCATTAAACAGATAAAATAAATAATAACAAGAAGCAGATTTGCTCAATGTCACTGTGGAGTTAGTGGGCGAAGTTCAGTTTGACTCAAGTACTACATCAATGCCTCTGCTCGTACTTCAAGCATGATGGGTCATGATAGCCATTGCGTGGGGTGGGCAGGATGCGGTTGGAGCATCCTTCCCCCACGGGGTCCCCAGCCTGGCAGAGCCGGACCCCGTCGTTCCCGGCAGGCTGTGGCACCGGCCTCGGTGGTGTCCGTGTCTCTGGAAGGAGGCGCACCCTTCGCTGTGTTTCTGCAAGATGATCTGTGAGCAGCCGAACCTGGCTGCGCAACACATGAGAGCTGAACTTGCCTGTACACAAAAAAAGCCTCTTCGTGTTTACCATCTGCCAGCAACAACCCCCTCCCCTGTGCTGTGGCTGCTCTCGTACCGCTCGGTGTCAATAAACTACTGGAGGAGGTTGGTGAAGTCAGGAAAATACCGGATTATGGGCACTGTGCTGGGTACCCCGTTAACAGTCTCTTGGCAAATGGAGCCGTCGCGGCAGCACATATTTCATGGAGGGTGGCAGAGCCCCAGGACAGCTGCGAGTAATTCAGCTGGGGGGGAACGAGGTGAGATCTCCCCCTGCCCAGCTGCAATCCCGCAAGGAGAGCGCGGCACCGAGCGGGGTCTGTGACTGGGTTTGTTTGTTCCGGGGGTGTGACGACCAAGGGGGATGTGAGCATCGTCCTCAAATTTGCACAAGGAAGTTATCCATCCTGCCCGTGCCCGGGGACAGGTGAGGGAGCCATGGACGAGCGTGGGCGGGGACGAGGCAGAAGGACCTCGCTGTGGCTCAGCCTGGGTGGCCACGGGGATTGGATGGGAAACCCGTTGCCCACACCCAGGAACCAGCTCCCAAGAAACAGACACCACCGCCGCTGCTCGTCTTTTAGATACTCTGATTAGAACAATGGAGCTGATTAATGCAAACCAGATATGAAATGCAAAAGAGGAGGAGGGTGGATGGAAACCGCTCGCTCGCCCGGGAAGGCGGGAGCCACGTCCTCCTCCCTGCCCCGAGCGCCGGGTGTGGCGAGGGCAACGTCGGCACCAGGGGAGCTCCAAGCATGGACCTGCACCCGCACCCTGGCTGGCGAGGGTGTAAAGATGTGCTTGGGTTTACCATGGCGAGTGTTTCTGCTGGGGTCTGTGCACTCGGGGCACACAGGGTATGGCTGAGGTGCGGTGAAAGCACAAAACACAGCAGACGGGTGAAAGAGGAAACCCCTTCCTGATCGCCTTCATTTGGAGCCAGTGCAAGATCTCTCCAATCTTAGCATATAAATTAACTTTTAAATTAAACATGAATTTTAAGTTGATGACATCCCTTTAAATAAACAACAACATCAGTATCTTGCTAGCAATCAGCTCCTGATCAATTATCTGTGTTTGCACCAACGCGCTGTTATTGTATAGCGTCTGCAGTTCCTCCATATATTGCAGCGTCCTGAATCAAAGGAATCTTTCACACGAACATCACGGTCTGAAAACAATAGGACTGAACACCACTTCTTCAACTTAAATTGCTAACAGACCACAAAATTAAATAGATTTTTTCCATCTGAGAACTCTCCGCAGCAGAGTCGATCCTGACGGGCGCAGTGATATCTCTGAATAATTGCGCAGGAAGCGGATCTCGCCAATCGCTGCAGCTTTTGCTCAGACGTTGGGGAGCTCTGGCAAACACCCCCCGGCACAGCCCAGGCTCTGCCGTCTGCCATTGCACGTGGTACTGTCGCCTTCCCTTGTGACACAGCGTTTGGACCTGCTGCCGGGTGAGGGCTGGGACAGCTCCGCACCCCCCGGCACGGGATGGTACCTCGGGTCGCATCCGAACCGCCCAAAACCGCCCCTCAGGGACGCTGGGTTCACCTCTCGCCACTGGTCTGTCGGGCAAGACAGAGCCCACGGCCCAAGGGGGGGCTTGCCATGGTGGGGGGGGGGCACCTGCTGCCTGTTCTGAGCCCACCCTGGCCACCTCCCGAGGACACTGGGGCTTCTCAGTCATGTTTTGGTCTAAAATCTCAAAATCAGGAAAAAAAGCTGAGGTCAGATTTAGCTCTCCCCTCTGAGTTACTTTCTTGGCAAAAATACAAGCTGTGTGACAGCTGCTACTCCAGACAGTAAAAATGTTCATTCATCACACAAAATAAAAATCCTTGTTGCTTTTCAGCCGAGAACCCATGTAATCACCATGTAACTAAATTAGAAATGGGTGACTTTGCTTAGTTTCAGTTTCACGTGATCCAGACAAGACCTGTTTGCGTGACTCATCTGAGAACCGTACTTTATTGCATCTTCAAAAGTTCAATAATGTCCAGAAAAAGAGATACCTTTTATGATATCTAGCTAGTGCCTGCCATGCCTATTTTACCATGCTAACTTTTATATTCACAGTTTCTGACGTCAAAATGAGGCTCTTTGAACTCAGAATTTGCAAATTTTCTCATTGCTGGGATTATTTTTCTGCCGCTTAATTGGACGTGTGATGCCCAGGAGTAGGGATTATGCCCAGGAGTAGGGATGATGCCCAGGAATGGGGGTGATGCCCAGGACCAGGGGGATGCCCAGGACCGGGGGGATGCCCAGGACCCCGGGGGATGCCCAGGACCCCGGGGGATGCCGTGGCCCCGCCGCCACCCTGGGCTGCGCCGTGGGACCCCCGCCGCGGAGGCTCCGGCTCCGCGTGTCGGCGACGGCTCGGGGCCCCGCGGGAGCTTTGCGCAAGGCGATCTGCTGTGGGGATTTGCACATAAGTCACAGGGTTTAACCGAAATCCAATTTGCCGGAGAGGAGTGTTGGTTTAGATTATGGAAGAACAATTCACTTGTGGGTGTGTGGGGAGGGGAGCGGGCGCAGGGCAGGGGCGGGGGGGGCCTTTCCCTGCCCACCCCCAGGTTCGGTGGAGAGTTCACTGAGCCTGAATGAAAACAAATGTAAAACTGATAGGTACATTTGTAACCCATTACCAGGCGGGCTTTATGAAACCCTAAACTTGCTGGCGAGGGGTGGGAGGTGGCGGCTTCCAAAATATTTTTTTCTTAAACAAGAAAGATCGCACCGGTTCTCAGGCTGGTGCTTGGATGAGGCTGAGCCCCCGCGCCTGAACCCGGGCAGCCGGAAAACACCCCCTGGCTGCACCTTGATCCAATTACTGGCACGGCGGGAGCCTCGCTCCCCCCGCGGGGCTGCAGCTGGGGCAGGGCGGGAGGCAGGGCGGGGCGCAGGGTGATGGGTCCGGGATGATGGACGATGGGTGCAGGTGCGGGGTGATGGGTGCAGGGTGATGGGCACAGGGTGCTGGGTGCAGGGCGCTGGGTGCAGGGTGCTGGGAGCTGGGTGCTGGGTGCCCCCCCACCCCCCAAAAGTAGCTGCGAGAAGCTGCTGGCGCCCGATGGGGCAGAGGCAGAGCTTGCAGCGTTTGGGGTGCGGCAGATCACACCTCTACGGCAAGCATGCGAGCGGGGATTTTCGGTGTATTTGAGCAGCTTGGCCAAATATGGGAGGAGAGCAAGGACAGCATCCCCCACACAGAGCCAAATTTCAATCCTCTGGTGCAGGACATGAAAGTATGAGGGATTCTCAAAGAAAGGGTTTGCCAAACTATTTGTTTAGACATCATAAAAAATTTTCCCTTAGCCTCATTCTCAGACGCAACTGAACCATTTCAGGTGAAACTTTCCAGCAAACAAAGAAAAATGCAATGAAATAAAATGTATCCTGAGGAAGGCACGCAGTTGAGAAAATGTCAGCCCAGTTGACTTTTGTTTTGCACATTTAATAGCAACTGCATGTAGGTGCTCATAAAATGAGTTGCCTGGCAGCCTTAGCAATGGCCTGCCTGTATTGGGCTTCCTATTACAAGGGCCAAAGAAGGACTTTGAATTTCTTAGTTGTAGAAATAGAATTTAAAAAAAAGAAGAAGAATAGAGAACAGAAGAAAAATTAAAAATAAATAAATCTAGCTTTCAGTCAGCACCACCACCATCTTCAATGTCACTGCCCCGTCGCCAGCGCAGAGCTCCTGGCACAGCACAAGGTGCCAGTTGGCATCAGCCGGGTGGGAGGGACGGGCGGCTCTTCAGCGGAAACTGCCCAGCCCGGGCGGCAGAGGGCTGCTCTCCGAGGGCGGGCTGTGCACCCTGCGCCCGGGGCTCACGGACCAGGAAAACCCCGTCTGTGCTTGTTGTGCCTTGAAATTAAAAAGGCAGCACGCCCATTTCTCTGCCCTGTGGCCACAGTTTGCTGAGGGTCCCCACGCACGCCTCCTGTTTGCAAGGGGCACCGTCAGCTGCTGGCACAGAAGCCACGTGCGAGCAGAAGCATCCCGTGACAGACCCCTGCCATAGCCCCCGCGCTCCCAGCCCTGGCCACGCCGGCCGGTTCGCTGCGCGGTTGGAAATGGAGGCATCGAAGGTGTCCGCTGTATCGGTGAGTTACCTTGCAGTGACTCGTTCTGGTCACAGCCTGCGCTGGGGACGTTTCAGCCACTCTGACAACACGTTTGAACAGCGCCGGTACCCAGCTGTTACATAGCACGGCGCATTCCCCGGTCTCGCGGCGACGGGGATGGTGTCACTGTGGGGGTGCTGCAGCCCCCCGTGCTGTCCAGGGCAGGGGGGTCCCTGGCGAGGTGTTGGGGGGAGTCGGCGTGTGCCCGTCACTGGGCGGTGCCCACAACAGGGTGTCCCAGCAAGTCTGACGGAGCTGTCTTGGCAGGACGATGGGGCACCCCCAGCTTCGCTTGCTGAGCACCAGCACGTGCTCCAGGATCAAGTTCCAAGAGTGAGTGATGGTACCTGCCAGTACAGCAGCTTTTTATGGATGTAGTCACGCTTGAAAATTTGACCCTCAAATCCTGTGCAATGCACATCGATTTTGAAGGAAGAAATATCGGGGTTTATTTCTTGAAGGAAAATAAATGTGATTTCAGAATAAATCAATAGAACATGACTTTGCTCAGTGGAATAAGCCAAGTGGAGACATGGAAAAATAAACTTTTCCTGACAACTCCTGCTGAAAGATTCTCATCTATCCAGGTCATGGGATCAACAGCGAGAATGGCAGCCACTTGAACTCTGGCAGGCAGCCCTCTGTGGCTTTGACAGATGTTCCTGGCACCAGAGCACGAGGATGCTCTGCCGATCGCTTCTGGTCGGGACAAGGCTGGCTCCTGGCAAAGCCTCCGCGTGCCGCCCCGCGAAGGTGCAGCCCTGGGAGTGCTCCCTGGCTTGGCAGCAACACACTCCTGAAGAACCTGGTGCTGGGCATCACTCCTGAGGCCCCGCAGGACTGTGCGTCCCCATCCCTTTGTGCTGCCCGTGGATGCAGGTCCCCATGGCCCAGGGGCCAGAGTCAGACCCTGAGGGCCCGGCTCCCCCTGCCATCACCCCGGGAGGTGACAGCGTTAAACAACAAAAAGTGACCTGGAGAGGCTGGCGGGGCAGAGTCCTGCCGTGCGCTCAGAAGGAGGCACCTGGAGTCCCAGCAATGTCACTAAAATGGGGCAAAATTCTCATTTAATCTGCTTCATTTGTTATAATGATTCTTCACCGTGGGCCATATTAAACACTTCAGTGATTTTTTGCCTCTAAAACCCTCTTGCAGGCATCGTGATGAAAGGTATATTTATTGTACTTCAGCTTGGAAAGTTGTTTCAGATGTTTCCAATTCATCAACCAGTTCAGACATCTGTTCCTGGTTGGGGCAGAAAAGCTTAACTCGCACACACGCACCAAAAGTGCTCATTTTGGAGATTTTTATGATGAGCTTTCCAATCCTAACAAGTTGTCAAATAGCATTAATAGCCAGGTCACCCGCAGCCCCTGCACCCCCAGCCCTCTCGGCTCCGGGGCTCGGGGATGCCCCCCCTGGGGCTGGACCTGGGGCCGGAGGGAGAGACCCCCCGGTGCCGCCCCGTGGGGGGGGTGGGATGTGTTGGGGTTGCGCAGCTGGACCCACAGGCTCAGCTTGGGATTGCAAAATCTGGCTTTAAGTCAGAACAAAACTATAACGTTTAGAAATATTCCACTACAGAAAAGAAAACCTCAAAGTGAATTTTGAGGGAGGGGAATTGAAACACTTAATTGAGGCAAAAATCAATCACTTTGTTTTGGTTAAAACTTTTCAATAAATATAATCCCTTTCGCTCTACCAAAAAAGGCAGTGAGGTCATTCCAAATAAAAAATCAAAATGATTCATTCAGAATATGTCAAAACAGGATGTTTTGATAGTGTGAGCGGCTTATTTCCAGATTTCTTTCGAAAGATATTTTGGTTCAATTGACCAGGTTGCAGGAGGTGCTGTGCCTTCAGAAGAACCACATGCTCTGACAGGACCCGGGCAGACACGTCTCCCTCTCCTATCACTGCTCCAAAATTTTCTTCCAGCACTCGTTAACAGCGGCTGCTGAGAGTCCCAGGCGCCGAGCTGCGAGGCCAAGGTGAAGGCAGACGCTGCTTGGGCTTTGCAAAATAAACCCCTGGCATCCAAGCAAGATGCACGCACACGCACGTGCGTGATGCCGCAGCACGGGGGGCGAGGAGAGCCCCCAGCCCCACGCAGGTGCTGCCGAGGGCAGCCCAGGGTACCCGGGAGCGCGGTCAGGAGCCCTTGGTGGGGACTGGCGGCTGCTGCAGAGCCGCTCTCCGCGCAGACCTGCCCAGGGGGTGTGATGGATGAGCTGAAGGCTTGTTCCCCACACGCAGCAAAAGCTGTGTCCTATTGGTAAGAGGCCAATTAGTGCAGGAACAACTGAAAATGATGAGCTGCAGGAATTTTTGTTCTGATGGTGCAGAGAAAGCTTCTCATGCTCCAGCCAAAGAGAAGGCGAGATGCTCTGAAGGTACCTGAGGATGGATCCATCACCACCAATTGCAACCAGATGCCGCTCAGACAGGAAGGCTGGGATGGAGCGAGCAGAGCGGCTCCAGCCCTGCACCCAAGCTCTCCTGGGGCTTCAGTCCTTCCCCTCGGCATTTCATGAGGTGCTGGCAGGTCTGGACAGAGTGGACAGAGCCCTGGCAGGGCTGTGCCTCAACTGCAAGCAGGCAACAGCTTTGGATGTCCAACAGAAAAGCAATAGGTTTTGGTGAGCCCGGGGATCCCTACCTGGGTGCCCACACCAGGGCCTGCCTCTGTCCCTACCTCAGGGGTCCCAGTTGCACCCGTTTGGCGATGGAGGCGGGGGGGCAGGCTCTGTTTGACCCAGAGTGTTTGATTTCTCCAGCCACGCCAAGTGGGTTTGGGTGATGGATGTGGCTTTTCCGTAGAGCCACAGAGGTGCTGCCTGCCCCGTCAGGGTGGGAGGGGGGGGCTGGGGACCCTCTGGGCAGCACTGGCAGCTCTGGGAACCACCAGCCCCCTGCACCAGGCTCCGGGAATGGCAGCTCTTTAATTAATCCTGAGCCTTGTCACCTGCCTGGGGTGTGAACCCCCAGACACACTGTGCCTGGCCCAAAGGGAGAGTGAGAAAAGTTAATTGAGCGTCGTTCTTCAAATTCACACAGACACGCTCCTGTTTTTCTATGCCGAGCAGCCTGAGAGTTTCCCGGAGCCTAATCCCCGGTGAGAGACAGACTGTCTAGCGACTCCGCGAATGCGGCAAATCCCGGGCGGGTGAATCTGCCCTCTGGTGCCGCACAGAGATTCTTTAATTAAAGCAAATGTTGCCATGGTGGGGCACAGAAAGCTCTTGACAGATGCAAGCTGGGGAACAACAGGCAACGCGCAATCTCATTAGCACCTGCAGCTCCAGCTGGTTATTGGATTGGGATGCTTCGGATTTTTATTGTACAGCCTCCATAGGTTCTCACCCCTCTCACAGTGCGAGGCGCAGGTTTGTGGCAGGTCACAGACTGCCCTGCTCTGATCAGCACCAGCGCGTCTCCCGGCATGATGGGACCCTGTCTGCGGGTGTGAGAGAAACAGCAGCTTCTGCTCTGATCTTTGGGAACAAGGCAGGTGCTAGAGAGGTCATGCCTGACATGGACCAGGTAGTCTGTTAACACAGGTCTGTCCCATTCCGTCCCATCCTATCTCATCCCATCCCACCCCATTCCATCCCATCCCATCCCATCCCGAACTGGCTGTGCCGGCGCTGTCCCTGTCCAGCAGCACACAGCCCATCTGCTGAAGCTCTGGTGACAAGGCCTCTGGGTCCATTTATTATCCACAGCCCAGGCAGCTAACGACCATCAGAACAGTCTGCTTTTTGCAGTAATTATCATATTTGCCTTTGCTCAGCCAGATTTATTTGTAAACTGAATGGAACTTGGAATGATCCAACTGCAAAGCTGAGCCATGATGCCAGGATCTGGGCTCCACCTGACGCTCCTATCCTGGCCACGGTCACCCGGCACAAGCAGAGCTTCCACGTTGTTCCCTGGACACAGAGACTGGCTCTTCAGCACCCTCTATTTCCCCCCGGCATCGCCTCCCGCTCCCGGCCTCTCCCTGCGGCTGGTGCGATTCACAAGTCGGGTGTGACGAAGCTCCGCGGCGGCTCTCGCCCCCAAAGAGCCGTGCGGCACTTGCTCTTGCTGCTGCTGTGCTTCCAATTAGCTCACATCTGTTGCAGCTATCCCTCCCTCCAGCCCCCCCCTCGAGCGCCTGCAAGTGATTTGATGCAGTAATAACAGAAATCACGAAACCTGAAATGAATCTAAACAAAAGGAACCATTCAAATTACCCTTAACCCTTTGAAGACCAGGCCCTGTCCGTAACAAAGACGCTCGGGTTCGATGTGCTCCGTGACGCAGATCCAGCGTCTCAGCCAAGAGAACCACTACCTGCAGGACAGCCCGGCTGCACGCCTGGCTGCAGGGACACGAGCAGGTCCTTCACCGAGGTTCCCACCGTGGTTTCCCACAGAAGCAGCACTGTCCAGTTTCTCCTTCTTCTGGAGTTCCGCCTTAGCAGCCAGAAGCTCTGCAGACTCCCCGAGCGCTATCTCCTGGCCTCTCCACAGTCCCTCTCTGGTCTGTGCAGCTGAGATCTCCCACTGCCTCCACCTTCCCACTGCAAATGTCAATACTCGGGCTGCTGACCAACGCTCTGCAGTGACTTGTGGCCACGCTCTCCCTGGGGTGGCCGGGCGGTTTTGACACCGGACCGCTTGGTCTGCAGAGGGTAGGCAAGGACCCACGTACTTCCACGACAAGGCGGGCAGAGCCTGGCGACCACGATCTCAGCCCATGAATGGAACCGCCCTGCACCATGGCCACCCTGGGATTCCTGGCCTGGGAGGCTCCGGATGTCCACAGCATTTTTATTATTGTACTCCAGAATTCTCAAAGGCCCAAATAAATAAATAAATAATAAAGCTTTTTTTTTTTTTTCTTTAGGAACCCACCAGCTTCTTTCAACATGGCCCAATTCTGAGGCATTTCTGTGGGTTGTTGCAAATGACCCCCAAGCAGGAGGTTAATGCTGGTGGTTGTGGTTAGCAGTCACCCACAAGCTGGAGGCTTCTGGCACCGCTAATAAGGCACATGTGTGCGAGCGGAGAGTGCAGCATGTGGCAGCACCAGCATTTCCTGCGTTCGGGTTGTCTGAAGCTCTCTGGCACGACGAACTGCCAGCATTCAGGTTTCCCCCGGCCGGTGGCAGCGTGGCACTGCTGTCCCCACGCATGCCGTGCTTCTCCTCCGCTGCCTGCCCAGGAACTGGGCACTGAACACCAGCTCTGGCGTGGAGGCTTGCCCAGCCACGAGCATCTTAAAAGGCATCAAGCTGGTGGAGCTTGCTTCCCTCCCTCTGCCCTGCCAGCACACGTTCTGCCCTTTCCTGCTGATCTCCAATAACCCAGGGTCAGAGGGCTCAGATCTTGACTAGAGACCCCTCTGCATCTATGGCTCCTTGTCATTTAGTGCTGGTTGTTTGGACTAGAGAGACCTGCGTCCGGGAACCTGTCTTGTGTGGCAACAAGCATCTCTTGAGCCTGCCCAGGCAGCCAACATCTCTGTAGGCTTTCTGTTCCGGAGGCAGAGAGATGCCCAGCACACAGCAACCACCCTCTCCTGTTTTCCCTGCTCCCTTCATTGCCAGGCTCCAAAGTCCCCAAAGAAGCTCAAGCCCAGCTTGACCAGCTCACTGGGGACACAACCATGGAACCAACGGTTGGTTATCCTGCTGCATCCCCCATGCAAATATGGTTCCCATGTGCAGACCTGGCTAATTTAAGGGGAAAAAGAGGAGTGTTAAAGATATTCAATACATTGACGTCCGCCTTTCCAGAGAAATGACAGAAGAAGAAAAGGTGGAGAAGGCTCCTGAGAAGGATGGAGGGTGGGAAGAAGGTGACTTTCCTGTGGCACGTGGGAAGGTGGCAGCTTGCTGGTTGCAGATCGATGCATTTGTTAAGCCCATTCTCCTCTCTGACAAATAGATAAATTACTCCAAATCCAGAATTCTTAGGAATTTGCCTTACAAGCAGTGCAGTATTTTGACAAGTTGCACTGCTAAAGAAATGCCTTTTTTACAGCAGCATCATTCCATTTTGCTATCACGCTGTAACAGGGATCTGCAGAGGGGATCTACACTCCTCTTCCTCTGCAGTCACAGTAAATGTGTTTTTCACTTTCTTACCATGCTTAAAAATAGCATTAAGTTTTTGCTGATCACATGATTTTTTTAAAAAAAGCTAATTGAATGATGCAGGGAGTAAAAACATGTGGCACAGTAAAAACAAATTAGGTTCGCATATGTTTTGTGTAACCCTCAAGACTTGTCTGTATTAGATATCAGTAATGAAAAGAATATTAAACACTAACAGCACAAAATACCATATGCTTAGGAATTCAAAGAGGAACAATGTACTTGCGTTGGATGCTCCCAAATGGAAAATGTCCACAAATAAGCACTTTTTCCTTAGCTGTGGAACAGAAACTATCGTTCCTCTATTTTTCAGTAACTTCTCAGTAAGTTTTCAGGCACTGCCGCCCAGGCACCGGAGCTTCAGGGGCAGCCGCTGGCCGAGGCGAGGGAGCGGAGGTGCTGGGGAGAGGCATAGGCGGGGTGGAGAGGCTTGTCCCCATCCCTGTCCCCATCCCTGTCCCCATGCCCATCCCAGTCCCCGTCCCAGCGCGAGGCCCCGGGTGCAGCCCCGGGCGAGAGCGTGTGTTTCTCTCTCCTGTTTACGAGCTGCGAGTGGGGATCCTCGGCGTGACTCACCGCCCGCAGCCACCAGTCAACCACAACTGTAACTTTCCAGTTTGCCTCGGAAAAAGTGGGGAGGACAGCGTGGAGAGGGAGGAAGAGCTGGAAAATGTTAGGAAAAGGCAGCAAAGGCTCTAAAGACACCAGAGGCAGCTGAGAAAAACAACAAACAGTCTTAGAAGGATATTAACATTTTAACGAGAATTCTTTTAATTTAATCACAATAAGATTCACCAAGAGAAGGAAGAAACGGAAAGCTTCATCTGAGCCCTTAATGAAAAGATCTTCACGCTACGGACCAGTGCTCCTGCAATTAATTCTCCTTGGTGGAGCATTTCTATGTGTACCTCCAGAGCCGGAGCTTTCATGCCTTGGCATTCGCAGAGCAACCGAAGGGATGGCAGAGATTTATTCGCTTTAATCTTCTGCATCTTCTTCTGATGTTTGTGGCACCGCAGACATTGCCACAGCTGCTCTCCGGGACGTCCCAAGTGGAAACATGTGAGGTGGCAGGAGGCTCTGCCCCACGGCCCTCTGCAAAGCCACGCCGTGAGTCGCCGGGCACGGGGACGCCTCGGGGGGCTGGGACCCCCAGAAGTGGAATGCTGGCCAGGAACATGCCAGGGCTGTCTGGGAAATCCTGCTGTGGGCAGAAGGGATCAGGAATGCGACCAGTCAGCCCCCCGCCGGGCACCTGTCAGGGGAGCAGCATCCACGGAGGCTCTGCTGGGACCTGCACCCCCCATCCCCAAGATCCCCAGGGTGCTCGTGAGGGGATTCAGGGTGAGATGTCCCCAACGGGCATGGTGACCTTGCCCACGGCAGCAGGGTGTCAGGTCGGAGATAAGGCAGCCAATTGGTAAGTGCTTCTCTCGCCCTGCTGCAGCAAATAAAATAAATTCATTTGGGTTTTACGTGGAAGCAATGTTTTACGTGGAGGCAATGTTTTACTGCCTCTGAGATCAGTCACGGTGCAAGGGAGACGAAGTCAGACAATACAAATGACACGTCCTAAACAGCATTTTTAAAAGCTCAAGGCAAGCTTGTAAAGATTTTATTTGTATACGAGGCTGTAGTGAATAAAGGAATTGGCATTGCCGCCTCCGCCACCCTCCAAGAGCCCTGTCTGCTTTCCCGAAGTAAACGCACCAGGGAGCAGCGGCCGTGACGCCAGGCCCTCGGTGCCCTGGCGGCCGCGGCAAGGCGCGAGGGGCACAGCCGCGCTCGGGGTACGGGCAGGGGCAGCTCTGAGAGGGTCCTGGGCCTCCCGTGCACAGGGTGCGGGGCTGGGGGCACCGCTCCCCACCGCTCCACTCAAGGGGAAAGCCGCTGCCAGCACCACCCCTGACAAGGTGCTCCGTTTTCAGGCTTTGGGAAGTATTTTAACAAAAACGTATCTTGTGTTTCACCATTTTCCTTGGGAAAAAAGCTGGGTGCAGAGGTGCTGAGTGCCCAGGGGGATTGTTCCAAAGGTGCTCGGCTGGGGCAGCAGGTCAGTGCCCAGAGGCTCCGAGCCAGGCTGCCACTGCCGTGCCCACACCCCGGCTCCTGCCCCCCCGGCCTCCCCGGCACAAAATCCATCGCTGCCCTTTCCCAGACGCCCTTCCCAGGCTGCGCAGGGTGATTTCACCACGCTAATCCCGGGCAACTGCTGAACCATTGTCTGCCCAGCGCTGAGCTAGGATATTATGGCTGGGAAAGCTTCCTTCCGAACTGCAAGCTGTGTGAACAGAACTTGTTTAAAATAGCTGCTTTAACAAACAAACAGGGCCAGCTCCGTTTCCATCAGCATCTCCCCTCCTCAAACATCAACATTTACGTTTCGGTAACAGGAGACGGTCCCTAGAGCAGCCACAGCCGTGGTCACACTGCTCGTCAGGGCTCTCGCCTGCGTTACTGGCAAAGGGCAGGGGAGGGAAAGCCGTCAAGGGCCCAGCTTCTGCAGCGGCAGAACCTCGGGCACCCCAGCACAGCCCCACTGACACCTGCACCCCGGAGCTCCCAGGGTGGCCGAGCGGCGAGGGGCACCCCGGGCACCCCGGGAAGGGGCTGGGGCTTCTGGTCGTGTTCCCTGGGATGGAAAGCAGCATTGCTGTCAGAAAGCCCGTGAACCACAAAGCATCCCAAGGACGGACTTTGAAGCCCACATTGTTTTCATTTGGACGTTATTATTAAAAAAGTCACTTGCATGTTTTCTGGTAAAACAGTTTGCTGAAATGTTTCCTCTTCTCCTCCAGCTCAGACCAGAACCCAACGGGAGCACACATGGGGCCTGACCGGGGGCACATGGGCAAGGGGCGAGGCGGGATGGAGGCACAGTCGGATCAGAAAACACCTCCGCAGGGAACAGCGGCGGAGCTGGGAGGGGGCCAGTGGCCGCCCTGCCGGGGCTGGGTGACCCTGGGGTGCCTGATCTTGAAGTTCCTCTCAAAGTCCAGGGCAGCCGGGTCCCTGCAGCCACCAGCCCGGGGGCTTCTCTGGTGCCAGCCAGCCAGCAGAGGGAACACGGTGAAGCTGCCGTAGAGCTGCAGGGAGATGATGTTGTGTCTAGAGGTGTCAGATGAAGGTAAACAGCCAGGCTTGTCCGGAAAAGAAGCATGGTGTTGTGATGGGCAGGAATCTGGGGGTGCTGCTGCTGCCCCTCCAAGCCAGTTCTTGAGAAGAAAGAGTGGCCTGTGCTTTGGAAACCACTTTCATCGACTGGTAAACCCAGAGGATCCCTGCTTAGCTGGAAACTACCCCTCCAAGAGAGCAGATTAATTACGTGCCGAAGACAGTGCGAGAAGCAGCGAGGAGGCCAGCTGGAAGCAGCGCCGAGTCCTCACACCGAGGGCCAAGTTCCACTTTGCATGACATCAGTGGGTGCTTTGACTGCGATGCCAATGTAATCAAGGTCTGTCCCGGGTGCAGACAGCTGCCTTCACCGAGAGGAGGAAACCCAGGCCTCCGGATGGTGCTCCCAGCACAAACGGTCCGCTCCCTGCTCCGCGTCTGCGAGGGCATTTGGAGCGCGTCGCCCCGCACTGCAGCGCAAGCAGGCTCTGCCCTCGGCACACACATGATGTGGGACAGCACAACGGCCTTTGCAGCCCCAAAACTCAGAGACCCTGTCTGGGACAGGGTGTCCTCTGCCCCTCCAGCTTCAGCCTTGGCATTTCAGCTTCCCACGCCCCTCTTCGCTTCGAGTCCTGCCCACTGACCCAGGGATGGGGACATCCCTCCTGGGAGCGAGCAGGGCAGCACAGGTGACAGGCAGGGGGCTAACGTGGCTGGCCGGGGCCGGTGGCCACGCAGAGCTGGGGGGCCGGCCTGGCACCACGCGCTGCCTCCCCTGTGAGCAGCGCTCAGGTTACACTTGACATAGCGAAGTGGCAGCAAAATGGGTTTAATTTATTTACTTTTTAAATGTAATGATGGAAAACAAAACATGTTGCAAAAGTTGTTTGTTTCGTACCAGCTTTGCACAGACCCACTGAGGAAGGAGTGGCTCCTGGCAGCTCCCGCTCTTCAGAGACCAGCGATTACTGAGCCGACACGCTGTGCCAGGGACCAGACGGCTGCTGGAGACACCCTTTCTCCCCAGGGGCTCCGCCGGGCATGGCTGAGCCTTGGAGTGGGACGTGTCCCCAGCAAGGGTGCCTGCGCCCGTGGGGGCTCCTGGGGCCGGCGGAGACATGGGTGCTGCAGAGACAGCACTGGCTTCAGGGAGCCCAACCAGACAATGAGGGTGGAGGGAGCTGCAAGTGGAGCAGCCCGGTCATGTGGGGCAGCGGCTGCAGCGAGGGGCTGGGGAACGGGGCTGGGGCTGGGTGCGAGGGAAGGAGGCCGGTGTGTCCCGGGAGCCCAGCCCCACGATGTCCCCCAGGCACCAGCACCCTCAGTCCAATCTTCTCCGCAGCACCAACAGCCCTCAAAATTTACGATGGACCACCGAGCCTGAGCATTGTCAAGCGCCTAATTGAAAACACTGTGAAGGCAACACGGCAGCGTGGCCTGGGAGCCCGATGCTGATGGCCACCCGAGTGCCGTCTGGCACTGGGGTCGCGACACAGCGTGGCTGGTGTGCGGTGGCGATGGGGGCCGGGGTCCCACTGCTGGGCGCTGCCTGGACCTGTGTCCATCCTGATCAGGCGTCTGCAGGCAGGAGAGAGGTCCCAGGGAAACCTCCTGCAGACGTGCTGCCTCCCACGCGGGGGGGTGCTCTTTCCCAGAATTTGAGTTAGGAGATACTCATGAGTTAATTAATCCTGGAGCTTTTTAAGCAGAGACATATTTATGAGGCTTGTAAGAGGCTGGGGCCCGGAGAGACATTTCTTTATTCTTCCTCCAGCTCAGCTGAAGGAAAACATAAGGGGAAAGAGTGGCTGAGCCACGAAAGCATGGAAGATGGATTTCGGGCTGGTGATGGGGAAACAAAACCCAACTTGCCTGGGTGGGAATGGTGGCCAAATGACAGCTCCCTTCCCTCTCCTTTGTTTTCTGGTCCTTTGTCTACAGCGTGCCTGCTAGAGCCGGGCTGCTGGATGCCAGGGTATCCCCAGTGTTTGAAGTGCACATGCGAAGCACACGTGTGGTGTGAGCACCCACCACGAGCCTCCCCGGCTCCTTCAGCTGGAGGGGACAGCTGCTGTGGCCCTGTTGCCCCCCTGCCGGCAGCACGCAGCACGGGCAGTGCCAGGAGGTGCTTTGGGTGAGGGTTCAGTCCCATGAGCTCCTGGCACCCCACAGCGGGAGCCACCCAAGGAACGGCCAGTGGGGATGCAGGCAGGGACCGCGCCGCTGGCACCTCTGTGGGCACAGCGCTCCTCCCACACCCAGCTCCCTCCTCTCCCCTGCCCTCCTCTGTCTGGGCTGCTCTCACAGGGGCAGGGCCATCTCTGGTTTCTGTCCTCCCACACTGCTGCAGGGCATCCTCTGCAGCCCTCGCTGACACACACCTGCGTGCACCCCGCAGCTCTCCAAACTGCCCCAGAAGTGGACCTGTGGGTGGAAACGGTGTTAAACCAGCTCCTTGTTCCCTGCGATTCTCATCAGTGAGTGAGCTCTGGCCGCCAGAGCCTGGCTTCCCCTGCCAAGAGGCTCTCACAGGCTTTGCTTTTTCTCTCAAGAGATCTGGGACATGGCTGTGAGCGGGTCAAGATTGCTGTCGGTCACAGAGGAGCGCAGCGATGCTGATTACATCAGCCGAGACACTGATGGAAAACCCAGAGTGAAGGAAACATCCACTGTGCTTTTGCTGAGCCTCTCTGCTGCATCACAAGCAGCCGAGAAAGTGCGTGATGGGGACAGCCAGATGCCTTCCTGGGCAGGACACATTTTTTCAGGCTAAAAGCTTGGAATGGAGGCTATTTTGCTTTATCCCTTTCCTCAGTGTGAGCTGCTTATGACATTCCCCGTCTCTCTGCAATCACCGGTTTATCTCTCCACCTCAAATGATGCTTCCTCAGCTTTACTGCACATCTTGGCCAATAGTGGCCGAGAAATGTGGCCACCATATGTTGGCAGCGATTGAATCCTGGGCACATTTTTTCTCTGCACAGCCTTTAAGCTGTGGGAACCATTTCAAAGGAAACCATTCCCCCTATAACATGCTTGTGATCTGAAGATGTCTATTTAGATGGCAGCCCGGCATTAATTTAGCAATTCACTACAGAGTTTGGCGTGATGTTTAAAGCACTAAAATAAATTGTGGTGAAGTCGTTTCCCTCAAACCAGATTGTGTGGTTTACATTATTTGTCAACCTTAAGTACAACTGGCATGTTTGTATCACTCATGCAAAGCCCCATTGTGCCTCTCTAGAAGGGGGAAGAATCCGCACAGAAACGCATCCAAGTTCCTGCCCCGGCAGTTTCATGTCCCTGGGAGATCTGCCCCGGAGGCACGCAGCCCGGCCGGCTGGAAGAGAGCCTGGGCTTTCCTCAGGATGATGGGTGTTAAGTGCAGGCTCATATAGGTTGTATTACAAAGGGCTGTTTTAATCGGACTCAGATTTGTACTTTCTGCCTGCAGTGCCCACGATCCACCGCGCCGCAGCGGCTCAGACACGCACACGCACGTCGCCGTGCGAGCGGGGCTGCACCCGCAGCCCAGGCGCCTGCCTGCCCGCCGGAGGGGCTGGGTTTGATGTCGCAGCCACGGCATCGAGCAGCCAAAGGGAGCCAGGACAGGCTGAGGGCTGTCGGTCCCACACAGGGGACATCTGGGAAGGCGTTTGCCTCTGGCCAGGCCAAGATGCTGCTTCAGCTCGGCTGGAGCACCAGGCATCGCCGCAGGGACCCCTGTCTCACCAGCTGTGCCCAGGACATCGCAGTGCCGCTAGACCTGGCTGCTCCTGCTGCCTCTGGTTATCGGTGTGCCTTGGGGACGCGTGGGGGTCAGGCGGGGACAGCACGGCGGCACTTTCGCCAGCACCGCCGGGAGCAGGTTGGAGGGGCACACAGCGGTGCTGCGCCTGCCTCTGGGCGAGCGGGCGGGATCCCGCCTGTGATCTCAGTGCTTTATCCGTTCCTTCCCTTCCCACAGCCCCTGCAGCCAGAGAAATCCCCGGATGGCTGTCACGGCTCCCCGACACAGGCTGGCTGGCAGCGCCGAGGTTGTTTCATTCCTCCACCTCCCAGCGACTCCCTAACGCCAGAAGAGCTGCCCTGCGGGAAGCGGCCGAGGCTTTGCACTGACACAGTTGCACTCGCACGTCTCCTCAGCCCCGGGTGCAGGCTCTCACGGAGGGTGCTCCCCACCCTGCTGAGCCATCCCTGGGGGCGCCCACAGGGCAGGTCTGCTCTGCAGGGAAGCGGCAACCTCCCGACCTGCCACGTCATGGTCTCATGTCACGCCCTGAGGATCACTGTCCAGGGACTGAGGGTCCTCTGGCTCTTCTGCACGGCCCCCCACGCCACCTGCCCCCTCCTGTGCAGGTCTCCAGACCTGGTCCAGAGCACGCTCCCCGCAGAGCTCTGTGCAGCTGTTCAGCAGGCGTCTGCCCTCCACGCTCTCCTCCCGCAGTTCACCACAGAGCCCACTCAGAGAGTGGGAACTCGTCAGCTGCATTTCTCCTGCAGCATCTCCGAATTGTAAGAGACACCCAATTTTCTGGAAATTGAATTCAGACAATGAAAAACTCTGCTGGTCTCCAGAGCCGTCTGTGTGTGCTCTGGCCATGTACATGTTTGTGCTTTCATTGGATGGTGGCAGAAACTCCCTTGCTCGTATGAAAATTCAAAGGGACGGGGCAGAAGCGGATCCAGGCTGCAGACATCTGGCAGCCCCGGCTGCAGCCTGCGCAGGCGGATGCCCGGCCTCTCACGCTCTCCGCGCCCCCGGCCCTGGCAGCGCCCAGGTAGCCTGTGCAGCGCTTGTCCTCGGCAATACTTTAGATGAGACGTTGCCCAGTACAAACACGTCGCACAAAAGCTCCCAACCGTGCATTAAATAATTGTCACATTTTTCTTCTGTAAGGATTAGCGTTCCTGCTAACCTTGCAAACCTTCATTGAACTGTTGTCACCCCCCGAAACGCGGCACAATCGCCAAGGGATTAGGGTGTCTGCGGAGCAGCCTGTCCTCCCTATTGTGCGCTCCCGGCGGGGCGAGGAAATCCTGCGACATCAGCCGATAAATCCCTGTGGCGGGGACGCCAAGCTCACTGCAGGGCCAAGCACAAGGCAGCCCTGTGGGCGCCGGGGCCAGACGCCTGCGGTGGCACCTGGGAGCTGTCCCTGCGGCTGGACGGTGGCCGGGGCTGGCATCCATGCTCGGGGCTGCCCTCTCGGCACGGACACGTGCTGCTGTGGGCGCTGGGGGCCCCGTCCCTGTGCCCTCCTGGCAGCAGGGCTTCCCACTCCGCTCCGCTGCCCGCACCACAGCCCTGAGCCTCCAACGCCAGGCGAGTGCATTCATAAATCTGGATGCCGAGGAAATCCCATAAAAATTTAACAGGAAATACAGAGCCATAAAGGGAAGCTCTTGGCATTTCTTGCCAGCTGTTGGCAATGCCCGCTGCGCGCTGCGCTCTGGCACCTGGCAGCCACAGCAGGACCTTGGCCGGGAGCGGCTGGATTAGCAGCTGGTTCCCACGCCCTCCCCTCGGAGCAGGAGAAGAGGAGCACAGCAGCAGCACAGGCTGATGCTCTCAGAAGCAGGACTTCAGTTTCTGCAGAGCTTGGTCTCACAAACATTCAGCACAGGCGGAAGCTGTGTTGCAAGGATGCAAGAGAGAACAAGAACACTGGAGTAAACACAAGATTTATGCACGTAAGTCCCAGGAGGGTCTTATAGTGCTTATAAATGACAATACATATTGTCGTCCCAACCCCCGTGTTCAGTAGCAAAGGGAAAGAAGTGGGAAGTGTCTCCAGCTCTGGAGCCATTGCACAATGACAGAGAATGGAAAACAACCTCATCTGCTTGTCCCCAACATCTGGGCCCTGCATTGGCCTCCCCCCTCCCGTGGCACTTTCCCAAGAGAAAGAACCGTCCCTTCCAAAGGAAATGGGGAGGATGGAGAGAGAGGAGAGCCCGGAGAATGTGGTGCACAGGGAGCAGAGCCCAGCAGCCTCCTGGCATGCCTGGTTTGGACTGCTCGACCGGTGAACACCAAGGGCCTGCTCCAGTCCTCTGCTCAGCACAGAGGAGGACTCTTCCAGCAGGACAGAGTGAAGTCTCCATCACGGAAGGCTGTTAATTTTTTGGGTGTTTATTTCTGGCAAAGCGCTCCGGCAGGCTCTTGGGGAGGTGGCTGAGCTGGGCTTGTCTCTTGCGGACCTGCACGAAGAGGATCTGCAATGGCAAAAGCAGCACCTGGCCCCCGTGGCCCAGCAGGATCTGTGCTCACCAGCCCCTTGGCAGGACACTCAGTGTCTGGAAGTCAGCGCTTGCTCATTGTTACTGCCCTGCAGTGGGATTTCATGGTAGTTTTTCATCAGCTTTGCACGTGTTTGATGGTACAAATAGGGACTGAACCTCCCCACAGCGACAGCAGCCTGGCTGCCCAGGGTCCACTGGGGTTTTGGAGAAAAGATGTCTATTCTCATCCAGAAACTGACTGTATTCTCTGAGCATGTGGGGAGAATTTGGCTTCTCTTCTTCCGGCCTCATGGCACGGAAAGGGCTTTTCCCTTTGCCTTGGGAATGTGCAGGTGGCCATGAATATGAAAAGAGCATTCCTAAAACATGCCTTCAGCAAGGATGTTCCTAACAAATGTGATGTCAGCATGGTTGTAAAGAAAAGGAGGTCACTCAAAGCCCAAGTGACTTTCCTTTTCATTGGGCTTTGCCAGCAGGTGGGAATGATGTGGGTGACCAGGTCCCCTCCGGGGCTGCACCGGTGACATTGTCCTCAGCACCATCAGCCAGGGGTGCACCTTGGGGTGCCCTCACGCTGAGGGCTTGGGTGATGGTGGCCATACAGCAACTGGGAGCTCCTCCTGCTGAATCCTGCAGCAGGAGCTTTCCCCAAACACCTTTGTTGTGGTCTTTGCATTTTAATCCATTTTGTTTCATCTGGAGAAGCTTTGAGAAATGAGCCCTGCAGTCAAGCTGGCTCTTCTCAGACTGATCTCATGAGGCTGAAGTGAGCCCTCGTGGGCAGAGAAGGAGTGGCTGGGGCACTCAGAGCCCGTGAGTGCTGGCTGTGGGACTTCTCATTGAATCCTTCTCAGACCATCCCTCATTTCCTATCAGGGTGTCCATTTTCAAAAGCAGGTGCTGACTGGTTCCCAGGATCCATCCTCAGACGTCTGGAGGGAGGCTGATTTTCAGGAGACAGCAGCAGATGGGCTTAGCACCTGTTGAAAATTAGGCCCTTCCTATATCGTCCTGAAATTTCTGGTGGGTTTTGAAAGCACAAGCACCTTCTGCAGGCAGGAGGTGGTGGTGACCCCGTATCGCTGGTCTGGCTCCCGCGCAGGGCGGAGCAGCGCTTGGCCACGCACGTGCAGCAGCTGCAATGGAATTGGGAAAGTTTCACTGGATTCATTTTTCACAAGAGAATGTCACGAGGTCCAGGATGGGTGTCCTGCTCTGGGACAAGAAGTCGGCTCTCAGCAGCGCAGCCACCAGCGCGGCGGTCCGAGTCACCGGCAGGACGCGATGGGCGGGAGTCCCCGCTTTGCCTGGCGCAGCGTGACCGATGGCTATTGGCTATTCTGGAGCTGGTTTCCATGAGGAGTTTTTGGGTTTTTTTGATAAAAATGTTGAACAATTCTGGATTCATCCCCATGTGGAGCGGGAAAAATTTTGAAATCTTGAGCATTTTTGAGGGCTTAAGAACAATTTCCCACCCAGTTATAGCCACCAGTCTCATCAGGATGTGTTTGAAACCACTCCAGCAGGAGCTGAGCAGAGCTGGTCTCAGCTGGATACTGCTCTCGACAAGAAATGCCGTGGTCAGGGGTCATGTTTCTTCAGAAAAAAAAGTATCTTCAATAGCTCAGGAAGTTATTAGTGTCTGCTAACAATAAGAGCTTTGGATTGATTCAATAGATGCTCATTTTAATTGTAAAATGCCAGTAATGAGAAATGTGCCATCCAATGACTCATTTTTCCCTTGTAAAAATTATTGGACATTTTTATTAGTTTTACAAATGACAAGACCTCGTATTTCTGAGAACACTTTATACAAGCCTTGCACAAGCCCACTCTCATAAAAGCGTGTCTGTGGTGACACCCGGAGCCACAAGAAGGGGAGCGGTAGAAAGGCCCAAAGTGGTGAGGACAGCCCACAAGTGGAACTGGCAGGACCGAACCCCAAGAGGGTGGGAAGGGGTGGATACAGCGCCGGAGACATGAGCCCCGGCGCTCCTTCCCAGCAGTGCCTTTCTGGAGAGGCACGGGGCAGACAGGGGGATGGGTGCCAGCCGGCGCCCGGCGGTCCGCCCGGCGCAGAGCCCCGGCGAGGGGCAGCCACGCCGGCGCTGAGCGGCCGCCCGGGCGGGCGATGCAGCGGGCACAGGGAGGGCAGGAGCCAGCCCCTGCCGGGCAGAGCTGAGCCAAGGTAAGCGCCGGCCATGGCCGCGGCAGAGTGGGACCACGCGACCTCCTCCTCCTCCTCCGCTCCCAACCGAGATGCCGCTTCGCGCCGTTAACCCCAGCGCCTGGCTTTATCCATCTTGGCGTTATCTCTGCTGGCAGACAGCGGGGTCCCGGGGTGCGCCGAGCTGGCTGCCGAGCGCGCCTGCCCTCGGCTCGCTGGAGACGAGATAAGGGGTCAGGCACGGGCAGGGGGGCATCTTGGCCCCAGCACGGCTGCAGCAGCGTCGCTGCAGGGCTGCGTGGCCGAACGGGGCTGGTGGGGAGCGCCAGCGGGGTGTTCCTGCTTCTCCAAGAACAGAAGAGCTGCTTTGGCCAGACCGTGTGCTTTCATAAAACACAAGCAATTTCCCATGGAGAATTAATTTGCACAAGGGGGAAAAAATCGTTTTAGAGGCTCTCTCATGTTAGCATTTTATTTCTCCTCTCTTGTTGATGTTATTTATATTTTTGCTTCCATCTCCTCGTGACAAGTCTCCTGTAATTCGTCGCAGCGTACTGTGAGCTGGCATGATATGACATAATGCAAGAGCTGAGATAGCCTACTACTTCTATTTTAGTTTGAAGGATATTTTAAACTCCATGTTATCCAGGAAATTTTTGAAATATTTGTCTTCAT
Source organism: Trogon surrucura (assembly GCA_020746105.1). Lineage (NCBI taxonomy): Eukaryota > Metazoa > Chordata > Aves > Trogoniformes > Trogonidae > Trogon > Trogon surrucura. The sequence continues at coordinate 462,405 of CM036640.1, forward strand.
TCCAAGCCAGAATGAAAACAATTTTTGAAATGTCGGAAGTTCCCGTGAAACAAGTAGCGAGAGCTTCCAGACCCGGCACCGCGTGCGACAGGGCGGCTGGCGGGGAGGGCCCAGCCCCACGCGGGAAGGTGGCGGCAGGGAGTGGGGAGCAGGGGATGGCATGGGGAGCAGGGGATGGCATGCAGAGCAGGGGATGTCACGGGAACACGGAATGGCATGGGGAGCAGAGGATGTCACAGGGAGCAGCCAGCAGCGGCATACCTCTCCCCATGCCAGGCTGGTGTGCATTTGCTTTCCAGCAGCACAACTGCAATCATGAATTTAGGGAAGGGACGGCTGAAGGAAGGGCACCAGCAGAGTGCCTGGCACGTCCCTGTGCCTGCGAGCAGCGGTGGGTGCAGGGACACCGTCAACTCGGAGCCGGCACTTGCCACAGCACCATCTGGGCAAGGAGCTGCACGAGGGAGCAGGACATGCCGCGGTGTCAGCCGAGGGCAGTGGGGACAGGCAGTGGTGCCACAAGCCCTTGCAGTAGGCACAGCCCTGCGTCTCCCTCCCCATCTGGGGCAGGGCACGGTGCTGGGCGGGGAGGGCTGTAGAAGCTGGGTCGTGGCAGTTTCCCCTGGTGCAGCTCTGGGTCAGTCCTGGGCCTGTCTGTGAGCTCCCCACACGGGTGTCTGTCCACCCCGAGTGCCTGGGCTGACATCTTGCAGAGAAGGTTGAGGCTGTGTGGGACAGAGAAGAGACTCCAGCAGCCTCCCCACGCTCCAGGGCAGAAGGACGGGCCAGGAGGGACCTGTGGTCACTTTGCAAACCCCTCTGGTTTGCAGGGCACCAGCCTGGGGAGGGAGAGGCTCAGCCAGCAGCTGCGGGGCTGCAGGCAGGAGGAAACTGTTCGAGCCACCAGTCCTGGCTCTGAACCCACTGAGCCTGAGCTTCCATGGGACAGGCAGCGCTCTGCAGGGACCCCAGGAAGCCAGGGTCACCGTATCTGTGTGTCCGGGTGGAAAGCGCTGTCAGGTTCCCAAAGTATTTGCCTTTGCCTCCGCGCTGAGACGCTCAGTCCTCAGAGCTTTGTTTTGTGTACTCCGGGAACCGACAATTTTTAAAGACATGCTGCTGGGCTAATCCTCCATCAGCTCCTGGAGCAGAGACCAGCTGGGATCTGGCAGCTCTCTCCCTTCTCCCGCTTCAGTCTGCTAAAACAGCGAGCGTCTCTGTAACCAGTAGCTTACAGGGTTTGACTTGTACGCAAAGCAGAGCAGCAGCTTTCCGCAGTCGGCAGCCGGCACCGCACAGGCACGTTGTCCTGTGCCAGCACAGCGACCTGCTGGGCGGGCACGCTGGTGGTGCCAGCAAGGTGCTGCATGCCGCGCAGAGTCCTGGGGGCGATGCCAGCCTTGGTGGTGAAATCCTCTTGGCTCTCTCTGGTTTCAGAGCCACTGTTATGCCCTGGAGATGCTCTTAGGGAAGGGAGCTCTTTCCACAGCACAGTTTGCTGTGGCTCCACTCCACAAGCTAATGCGTGGGGGAAGCAATAAAATAAAAAGGTACCTTCCTGTTTGCACGCAGGAAACCTCATGCGCTGCACTTCAGCAGAGAGCACAGTAGCACCACAAGTCTTGAAATAAGTTAAGGAACACTTGTCAGGCCCCTTTGTCTAGCCTCGGTGTGCTGGCTCCGTGAGCCGCAGCTCCAGGGCCGTGCCAGACGAGCTCCAGGTAGAACAGCAGGAATGGGGAGACGTGCTCGAGGGAGATTTGGGAGGACAGAGAGAACTTGGATCTCTGGGGTGCTGAGATTTCCCCGGGGCCAGGAGTCAGTGCGTAGAGAGGTGTCGCCCTGGATCTTTCCCGCTGGTTGTCAGGTAGTGAACACAGAGCTGGAACCGGTGTGCACTAATCCTGGGTATAACAAGGAGAAAAGGCTGCACGGTGACATCCTCAGCCATTTGGCTGTCAGTGGAGAAGAATCACAGCCCTGGGAGTCGCACTGTGCCCCAGGCTGCTGCGTGCAGTTCGGAGGAGGCAGGACAGTGGGATGCTCTGTTAACCTCTGGCTGCCGAGGCACACACCAGGTCCCCACAGACCGGCCGACTCCAGCCTGATCCCTCTTGCCTGCGCCCACTTGCTCCCAACCCCAGCCCGTGCCCCCACGGCTCAGTTCGGGGTTAGCCGTGACTGGTGCCGCAGGAGGGAGGCACAAGCGAAGCCATCGGGGAGATGTGGGCACCCCAAAGCATTCAGTTTTGCCCAAGTCCTGCTCTGATGGGACAGCCCAGGCCAAGCTGCCTGTCCTGGGCCCCTGATCCCGGGGTTTGCCCTTCGCAGAACCAGGCAGTGTCAACCTGTGGTGGAGGGTGAGGCAGGGACAGAGGGACTGGATTCCTTCGCCCGTCGCCCCCTGGCAGGGAGCTGCCCCACGGCGCAGCGAGACCCGGGCTCAGGGGGTGTCCCGGGGGGCTGTGGGAGCCGGGAGTCTGTCGGGATCGTCCCCGGAAAACGGGATTATCCTGCAGCCCTCCACGGGAAGGTACCGGTGCCATTGCTCTGCTTGTAAAGGGCCTGTGAGTTTCAAGAAAACTCATTTTGAAGCTGACTGGAGTCTGTCAGAGCAAATTAGTTGCAGTTTCAGTTAGCCACTTGTTTCTGGTTTAACCCTGGGAAAGCAACTGGGCTACAAATGTTTACCTTATGAGGTAAACCATCAATATCCTTGGAACTTTGATTAAAAAAAATACTGGAGTAGAGCATCTTGTGGGTCTCTTTTTTTTTTTTTTGTGATTCGTTTCACAATATGCCAGAAGCATGGCTTGAGTTAGGGCTTTGGCAGGGGCTTTTATCATGATGGATATAGTGGAGGATAGAAAAGAAATTTGGTTATCAGAGGATGCCAGAACTCAACTTCCTAGCACATACATTTAATAATGCAAAAGTTCTCCTTTAAAGGTCTCCTTAGAACAAATCCTAGTCATCACAAAATCCATGGAGATAAATTAAATTACATTTTAATAGTGGAGAATTCATTCCTGCGCCGGGCGCAACAGTGAAAGTATGTTCTCTCTTAGACAAAAGTAGCCTCATCTCCCATCAAATTTCTGAATGTTACCATATGAAAAACTTAATTGGAATCGAAACCCCAAAGCTCCCAGGGCGGAGGCACTACGAGAGGTTGTCATGGCTGTGGCAGCTCTCTTGCCGACATTACAGTCACTGGGACACGATTATTCTCCCTCCTTGTAAATGAAAAGGAATCTCCAAGAAATAGCATCTAGCACGGATTTGCTGGGACGGCATCTGGGCGCGGCTGGCCGCCGGCAGCTCTGTCCGGTAGAGCCAGAGCCCCTTCGCCTGCCAGCGCTGCCTTCTGCTCTGCCACCTTTTAAAGCCGGGCTCAATCCGTTCTCTTCCTCACACTGTCATTCTGAAGATGTCTAAAATACATATGAATGCTTCCCGCGCAGACACGGGTATTTAAAATGCTTGGTGTGCGCAGTGAGTGCCGCAGCTGGGGGTGATGCAGGGTGCTGGGGGGTGATGCGGGGTGATGTGAGGTGATGCGGGGTGATGTGAGGTGATGCGGGGTGATGTGGGGTGATACGGGGTGATGTGCGGTGATACGGGGTGCAGGCTGGGCCAGCCTCTCCCTGAGGTCCTGCGAGATCAACACTTCCAAATCACAGAATCACAGAATCTGAGAGAAAGGGGAAAAAAGGTGTAAAAAGAGAGAGGGAAGAGCTGCCGCAGCTCTTTTACACATCCCTCCCGCTGAGCTGCGTGCCTGGTGACTGGGGCTGGGCTTGCCCTGCTCTTCCTCATCTTCACCTCATCCTCCCCATTTCGGCCTCCCCCTTCCCCCCCTCCCAGCCGCAGGAGCCCAAGCCCCGGCTCTCTGCCCTGCCTCTGCCATCCCCAGAGCAGGGATGGGCCTTGCTCCTCTCAATGTCTGTACAATTACCAAAATCCCTCGGCAGAATTAGCTCCTTGCAGAGCACTGCATTCAATTAATTATATAGTTTAAAACACAATACGTAGACATGTCCCATCCACACCAGCAAAGCTTTCGGCTCCGCTGGAAATCTCCGGAGAGCTGCGGCGCAGCCGAAGGCAGGCTGTACGCTCTCTCGGCGTGGGGAGAGGGTCGCTAATCGGAGTTAGAACAACTGCAGGTGTACTGCAAACCGCTCGGAGCACGCTGCAGAGCGAGCACACCTCCTCAGGGTCTGCAGAAGCTGCTCTGGCCCCTGCAGGTTCCTGAGAGGGGGACTCGGGGTCCTGAGGTCACGTGCCCGCGTCCCCAGCCCGCGATGGGAGCCCGCAACAATTACGAGCTTCCTGCGTGTCCTTCCTCTGGGGCTTTGTCACACATGATGCCTCACATCTGGGATTTGACCAGTTGGTGGGGATGGTAGTGCTATTTCCATGTCAAGCTGTAGCTTTTTTACCCCCAGCCGTTTCAGGGCTTACAGCTATTGTGTGGTTTTTTTAATGTTGCAAGAATTTATATTGGGAAAAAAGTGCCTTTTTTTTTTTTTCTTTTCTCAATGCCTTGGGAAATGTCACACAGCAGGAATGTTCCCAAGAGTTGCTCGTGGCCGAGAGGAGGATGGGATCGAGCGGGGGTCTGCGTGCCCAGCTCCTGTCCCTGTGCCCAGCTCCCCGGGACCGGCTCTTTGGGTTTTGGCTCACTCGGGTGCCCCATCCCTGCTCCCTAAACTCTGCCCGCGCCCCCAGGGAAGGGGGGCCAGCCCAGCCCCACGGCATCACCACCTCCTGCCCCACTGCTGCTGGGCACAAATGGCGACAGAGGCAGGAGGGAGGGGGCAGAAGCCTGGAGAGGGACAAGCTGTTCACAGAGTCGCTCCTGCCGCAGAGGCTCTCGGATTCGTGTCCTCTCAGCTGTGCCAGTGGCCTCTTCCACTTCCAGCTCTGGACAGAGTTACAAGAAACGCTGGAAGTCCCAGCCCTGCGGTGTGTCATCATTCAAACTTGTTTTTAATAGTGTCCCAAAGCAATTTACTTTTCCCAAACATCAAAGCCCCCAGAGCGATGCTGGGAGAGGCAGGGCTTCCCCTGCAAACCCGGGTGGTTCCTGCGCCCCCTGCCCTGCCCTGCCCCACTCGGTGGGGCCAGACACCCTCCTCGATCCTGGCCGGCACACTGGGCTGCTTGTCCCCTCACATGCTGGCCCATCGGCTGGACTTTCGTGCTGGGGAGAGCTCACCTTGTGGGTGAGAAGGGAGGTGACCTGTCCAGGGACTGACACGGGGACGGGGCGGGTGCTGCTGGGAGCAGGCACGGTTTGGCTGCAGCTGCTGCGTATGGCCTGATGGCAAGGTACCTCCAAAATCCAGCCTCAGGAATAGGTACCAAGGGAAAAAAAGAACAATGAGGTGAAAGAAATAGCAAGGAGACATCAGTCTGCATCTCCTTCTCTTCTGGCGGGATCCAGAGAGGCTCGCCACCCTCCTGCGTGTTTGGGGGGTGCTGGGGGATGCAGGTGGAGCAACCCCTCAGTGGGACCACATGCCCAGGATGTCCCCAGCACTGCCCTCTTCCCAGCCTCACAAGTTTTGTACAGAAAATTTTGTAGAAGAATATTGCAGCAGCTCCTGCCTCTGCAAACACAGAGCGATGCTGTCCCTGACAGAGCTCAGCGCCGGTTTGCCTCAAGGAATCTGTGAGATCCGTCCTGCTGTGATCTGTAACAATATTGGGATTAAATTAGCTTCCCTGAGCTGCAGAGGGGTCAGTGTGTGAGGCCCCCTGGTTAATCCAGCAGGCCAAAGAGAACAGAAGCCTCCCTGCATCGGGAAAGGAAAACAACGGGGTCTGTTTGCAATCCATGGAGCTAATTCAAACAGCATTCCTCAAACAACAGGGGAAAAGGGCCTTCGAAGCAAATGAGAAAGGAGCATTTCCCAACACACGCGTAATGTTGCGCCTTGGAAAGAGGCGAAATGTCCAGCCTGCGCAGGGCGCGGTGTCAGAAATCCTGGCAGGTGTGAGAGAGAGATCCTGAAGAGCAGGGTATCTCGCCGGGGCACACACACGAGCTCTGCTCCCCTGTCCTGCACCCGGCGAGCACAAAGCTGGCCTGTCCTGCCCGACCCCTCCTGGCCTGCCCACAGGGGCATGGGGGGCACAGGCAGGTGGGATGGGGCGTGTGAGACTTGCTCTTCCGTCACCCACAAAGCACCAAAGCGGGGTGACCTCCCAGGGGATGCTGCGGGATGGGGACCCGCTCCCCAGCACGGCTGCTGCCAGCGCCGCCTCCACCCAGCAAGCCCTGTGAGCGGCGCGGCCCGGCTGACAGCCCAGGCTTGCTCGCTCTGCCTGCGAAGAAGAGGCACGCCTGGCTGATCCTATCGGAACGTCAGCACCCCTTCCTCTCGCTCCCACGTCTCCCCGTGCGAGGCATGATCCTGCGTGCCCCCGTGCCTGACCCCCCAGCGCGGCTTGCGCAGCCTGTGTCAGGAACTTGATAGTTGTCTTTGCAACCAGAGCGGTTGTTTATGCAATAAGTTAGGCACTTGGGATAACTGTATTACCGGGGACTGAGGACTGCAGGTGTTCAGATATTATTAAAAACAATTGCCCGGGCTATCAATCATTCCGCAGGAGATAAGCCTTCTGAGGAGCAGAGCTCTGTGTCGAAGCAGGGTGCAGAGAAACAGCACACCACAGGTCGAGGCTAGGAGTGTCAGAGACAACTTCAGGACGTTCTTGCTTTGCTTCTGCTTTCTTGGCGAGTGTCTTTTTTGCTTTTTGCTTATGCTGAGATGTTATCAAAGGCTGATGAGGCACCGGGGATGAGTAATGCACCCTCAGTGCCAGCTGAAAACTTGTAGGCACTGGTACCTGCCTCTGCACACAGGGTTAATGTCGGGAGCACAGAGCCCCGGGTCTGACAGAAGCTGCGGTGCTCAGCGCCGGAGCTGCGGGGTGCAGACCCACCGCCTGCAACCCCACCTGCACCCAGAGGCTGGAGGACACAGCTCCTGGCAGGAGGCAGCTCAGCCCCAGCCTGGAAGTCCCCGTGGTCCCCAGGCAGGGTGGGATCTCCGTGGGGGAGAGGCCCTTTCCCTGGCTGGGAGAGGCAGGGCAGGAACCGGAGAGGGATGAAATCACACCGAAAAAATGACAGGTTTTTAGTGGAGAGGGGAGCCACGTGCGACCAAACCTGGTGAGTTCAGGAGGCCTTTGTCTGCTCCAGGGACACTGTGATGGCCCTTCCCTCGCACAGCACGTTCCCCAGGGTGCTGCACGCCGGGGAGGATGCTCCCCCAGCACCAGGAGCCACCGCCTGCGTTGCTGCTGCCACCTGCTCGGCAAGGACCCTCCCGAGGTCTCCTAAGGCAGCAGCTCTGCTCTCCATCTGGAGTCGCCTGGTGTTTTTACCGCATGAAAAAAGTGGAATTTCGGGTCCTTTTGCACAAGAAAAAACCAGCCTGTTGAGGATTAATTTAGGATCAGCTTCAACAGCCATTAGCTTAAGAAAACTAAACTGGTAAATTAGCTGCCTGTCAGAAGCTAAAGAAGTGTGGGACTTGACGCTGGATTTACTGTGGAAGGTGTTAAGGCAGGATTTAGCGTGATTTACTGTCCTCCGCAATGATACGTTCTAACACCAGGGAGCTGGCAAGCAAGTCTCCTTTGCCTTCCGTCGGATACGCTGCTCCGTTCGCTGGTTATTGGCGTGTCCGGTAGCCCTGTTCTCGCAACTGCGTTTGTCAGTATTTCCATTAGAGAGCTCTGTCTTTGGGGTTTATTGCTGAGTTATAAACATTTGCTCCAGACTGAAACTTGATCTACAGCTGTCAACTGGAGCTGCAGTGCTCTGAGAGAGATTAGAGAGAAAAACGGTCTGGCTATTCAGTGCAAGCAGAAAATACAAGATCTTTGGTTCATTAGGTTTTTCACTCTTAGAGACAGCTAAGTGATTTTGTCCCAGAGCAACATTTGATGACACCTCAGAATTTCCTAGAGTGGAAAGTAAAAAAGCTCCAAATATAAATAGAACAGGTCTTTGATATGGAGATTTGCGACAGGGACCGCTTAGCATCTGCCCAATATTCAAAACACATTCACTGCCACTCCTGTGGGGTAGCAATGATCTCAGAAGATATCATTTACAAGTAGGAAACAAGGGACATTTAACGAGGGGCCAAAGAAAATTCAGGATGAGTAAAACAGCCATATACACATGCATTAGCACAAACACTATGAAGGGTGAAGGGTAAATTTTTACTCTTGCCTCTTTTGGACAGTTGGAGAAGGTGACTCCCAAAAGGGGGGAGGCAAAGGTGGAGCATTCAGCAGATCTCCCTCTGCAGCTCCTTGGCTCCTGCCTGCAAACTGCCCACGGCCACCACCACTCAGGAGGCACTGACTGCCAGCTCCTCACCCGAGCCCCCGGTGCAGAGCGTCCCCTGTGCCTCCCCCCAGGCTGCCCTGGGGCCGGGGCACCTCTGCCTCCTCCGAGAGGGACAAGTGGGCTGGGGCTGCCCGTGCCGAGCGTGGCCAGGGGCAAAGGCATCACACGTCGGACGCTGCCCGGGCCACATCCTGCTCAGCCCGCTGGGCACAGCACATCTTGGGGAAGGTGCCCGAGACCCAACGCTCCCCTGGAGCACCCTGTGCAAATCAGGGGTCTGCCCCGCACCCCTCCTGGCCACCCCAGCTGAGACGGAGAAGTGAAGGGGAGCTGAGGAAGGCACAGGGAGGAGAGGTCCTGCAGGGCAGGTGTCCCAACGCAGCCTCACCGCAGACAATCCGTTTTCCTGAGCGTGAGCTGCTGCACAGGCAGAGATCGAAAAATAACCAGGCTTTTGAGCTCTTCGCCTTAGTGCCTTCCCCCCTCCAGAGGATAATAAGCTGCTTTTAATATTTGACATGTTTATTAGCAGATGCAGTTGTGACAGCTGATGACTTCATATGCCAGTTACCGCTGAAATGTTAGCAATAACTAGGAATTAACTGTCATAAATAAAAAAGACTACAAAGACAGTTCGATGGTGTGTCACTCTGCGGTAATTCACTGAGACCCCGTTGGCTCTGGATGTATCGCTGGAAGGTCCTTTGTGGAGCTCCAGTCCGGGTTTTGCAACAGTCACAATATTTTGGCTGGATATTGTCTTAGGAGGTGGTACTAGTGGGGTGGAATTCCCTCATGCAGGAGTTCGCACTAGATGCCTTTACAAAGCTGGATACTCCGGTAATAATAATAATAAAAAGCCCCTACCCGGTGGATGGGGATGGAGTCTACGGCACTGAGACCAGGATTTATTAATGTGCAAATTGCTCTGATATGATCACATACTTTCTGCTTTGCATACGCAGGGAGCAGCGTGGGCTGATGGAGTACGAACTAGCCTGGGCGATCTTTACGAGCTGAAATCCTGCACATCACAGAAGGGTTTGTTTCTCTGCGCAAAACCTTGGAAGCTGTTAGAAACCTGCTTTAAAAAAAACAAGTGAACAAAATAGCCAGACCCAAACGCACCAGACTTCTCCATGAACTCGCCATGAATATATTTTTCATTTTTTTTGACAGAAACGTGAATGTAACTTTCTCTGGAGGAACCGAGGATTTTTGTAGTTGGTCTTGTAGTATTTTAAAACTGAGAAACCAGTAAAGTCTTTTCAGCAGTGATGAGGGAGTGACAAGTCAGAGGTAAGGGTTTCAGAATGCATGTTTGTTTAGATGAAGCTTTTGCAATGTGGGCTGCTAATGAGGAACGCAAGCCGTGTCAGCATCCGACTTGCGGGTTTGCCTTGTGCAATGTGGATAATGAGTTCAGACAATGAAAGCTGTGAGAAATCGCAGCACGATCTGTTGGGATCCCCATCTCCCCCACCCCCAAGGTGTGTGGGGCTTTGCAGGGAAGCCGGGCTGCCGCACGCTGTCCCCTGCCACTCTGTCCCCTTCCTAGGAGTGGGAAGGGGACGCGGGGAGCGCCGTGTGATATTGATCAGTTCGCTGGAGCTCGTTGCCGATACTGGACTGCCCCAGGGTTCCGCCGGCCGCGGCGCAGACGCTGTGCGCAGAGCGAGGGGCTTCAGTGCCCTGCCTGCTTCGCCACGGACCCCAGGGACGGGAGCGTGCCCGAGCTGAGCAATGCGGGGAAGAGGCAGCTGAGCAGTCGCTGCTCCACATAGTCGTGGCTGTGCCTGACCCAGCCTCCTGCAGAGGACAGCAACCATGGGGGCACGGCGGGCACCCGGAGAGCACGGGGTGAGTACGTGCTCCTGGGGTTTCGGATGGGGGCTCAGTGGGGAAATGGTTAACAGCGATCATGGTAATGATTAGACAGCCCAGCTGATGTGCAGGGGAGATGCTGCTGGATCTGGACACTGGGCTGCCGAGCCCGGGGGTGAGTGAGGGCTCGGGGCTCGCAGCAGCGTCTCCCGCAGCCAGGCAGGGACACGGCTCCCAGCGAGGGTGCGGGTCAAGATGTTTCAGCCTCTGCTGCCAGTCCTCTGTGCCGATCGCTTCGGGGTGCTGCGAGATGTGGGTGCGGGAAAGGTTGTCCCTGGACTGCTGGGGTTTCTGGTAGGTTCAGGTGCATATGTTCCCTTGAATGGCCCTGAAGATGGGTCAGGGGGTGTTCAGGTGACTTGTGATTTGTGTTTGAAGGAGTGTCTTACAGCAAAAGGCATCAAAAAAAGGAAAATACTGGCAGAAGCAAATGTTGTGCAGCACGGCAGGTGTGGAGCCATTGCTCTCCCGCACAGTGGTGGGCAGGTACCACTGCAAAAGATCCTGCTCCCTGAAGGTCTCTGGGCTTGGGGCAGCCTGTGGTGGCCAGGTTTATGCCGAGATCGTGCGGGGAGCCAGCACTTGCAGGGAAACATCTGCCTGGAGCATTCTTCAGTTTGACTGATTTTTTCCAAAGTCTCTCCGTGACCCAGGGGCAGGTGAGCTCCTCACTGCCCCATCGCCTCATCCGCGCTGCGGGGCCAGGGCCGTGGGGGCTTGGAGGGAGGACGCCGGCACCACAACGTGCCTGGAAACCACCCTGGAAAAAGGCTCGTTTGAGCTGGATCAGCTCCCCGGCTCCGGCGCGGCTGCTGCGAGAGCAGCAGCACCACCCTGAGGGACATGACAGGGAGCAAGCCAAGGGTGCAGGGGCATCTGCTCCGAGGCCACAGGGGCATGGACATGACCCCTGAGCACAGCCAGAATTAGCCAGCCATGTCGGCATGCACAGGCAGTGGCAGAGCAGAGCTTAAATCCCATGTTTCCATCCTCCAAGCTAGGTTTGAGCTTGTAGAGCACCTTGCTGTCTGCACTACAGGGCCATGAGACACCAGTGAACCCAGAGCCAGGGCTGGGTCGGCCTCCCCTGACCTGCAGGGATGGTCCCAGTGTGGGAAATCAGGGAACGTGCAGCCAGGAGAGGCCGGCACCAGCAGCAGAGATACCTTCCCTGGGGCTGTTTGTGGGACCTCTCATCTCCCCAAGGATGGAAATGCTCATCTTTGCCTCTGACCCTGGCAAGCACAGAGACAGCCTTCCAGCTGTGCCCGCCACCAGGCTGCCTCTGAGCACAATCCTCAGGGACTGCGGCTTCTGCACACGCTTGTGCAGTGCCACAGGCTGCAGGATGTCCTTCCCTGCAAACCACCTCGAGTGATGCTGGGTGCTGCAGAGCTCAGAGCTGGGTCCCCCAGTCCCGGCCGCGCAGGTTGCTGTCACCCCTCACAAAGGCAGAACTCACCTGTGCTTGCTGCAGGCTCGCAGCAACAGCTGGGATGGAGAGAGCTCAGGCTGCCCTGCTCCCTCCCACTGGCCTGTCCTGCCTGAGCCCAAAGAAGCTGTTGAAATCAGCGCTGCTCCTGGCTCTGCAGGGATCTGGTTTCTCAGGCAGTGACATTTCTGTGGGAGCCAGTGCTCAGGGAACACCTGCGGGCAGATGCTCCCTCTGCACAGGGCCGGGCAGAGCCCCGGGAGCTGGTCAGGGTCTCTGCTGGTGCCTGGAGAAGCCGAGCAGCAGCACAGCAGCTCCTGCAAGCCCTGGAAATTTGCTTCTAAAAAGTCTGCATTTAGTCAGTTGTGGAAGGCTGCTGTAATCCCCTGTTTGGACACATTTGCACTGACATATGAGGGTGGTTGGGTATGGAGCTGAGAGTGTGCACGCTGTAGGAGGAGAGCCTCCACAGCCCTGGCTGTGCATCGGTCCCCCCTCCGTGTTCTTGGGGTCCCCATGCGCGGGGCCGTATGCTAACTTGGCGCGTGCCCTCTCTGCACCTCCGCACAATCTGCTGAGCGTGTCCTGGTGGGGCACTAGGGTCCTCAGGGTTGCTGAGGAGCCTCTTTGATGGAAGAGCGACGTTTTCAGTGCCTTGTCTGAATTCCTCAGAAACAGACTGTTTTGCAATTCCTGGTCTGAAATTTCCTTTGGTTGCTGCTGTTCTAGTGCCTTTGGTCCCTGGCTGGCATTTGGGAAGTGAGTTATTGCACTGTAGAAGGCTTAAACCTACCCGAAGTTGTACCTAATAGAAACAGATTTGCTTTTTCACTGACAGCAGCTAAATCCCCAGTCAGCTTCCCGGTCTGCAACACCGGAGCTGTGCCCACCGGGACGAGCCCAGTGCACTTCCAGATGCTGCTGTGTTTCTGTGGCGGAGCAGCACACACCGAGCCGGCAGCCTGCTGCAGGGCTTGCTGCTCCCGTCTCCTCTAGACCAGCAGGCCGCCTCCCTGCACTAGCAAGACGGTAATGGAAATCCCCTAGTAAAAAATTTCCTGGTGTTTTACAATGCTAAAGCACAAGCGCTCCTGGAGAGAGGCCTGTGGCACTATTAATCTCAGCATTCCCTGGAGCAGCTACTGTGCTGGGCACTGCACAAGGTGGGCGAGGAGCTGGTGCAGAGCGAGGGGCTGGAGCCGGGGGGGCTGCGGGGCTGCCACGGCCGAGCTCCGGAGTGGGTCGCCCTGTCAGGCTGGGGCAGAGGGGCGGCCACAGGCAGGAGCCTCTCCTCGGCCTTTTCCCCATTAGCGGGTCACAGCACGGCTCCGCAGATCCGGGGAACGCAGTGCAGAAGCTGGTGGAAGGAGTCAGACCTCAACAATGCTGTGGAGAACTCTGCTGCCAGATTGTTTTTTACTATTTTATTTTCTCAGTGAAGTTTATGGGTTAGGGATTTTGCAGAACTTGGCACTCGGATATAATATCAAATGAAGACCTTCTGGTTCGGAAATTTGACTTAGTGCAGCTTTCTTTTATTGCTTCAAGGATTAAGCAGAACAAAGTGGCTCTGCATGTGCATGTGCAGAGCTGTTTGCCGGCTGGAGGCGCGTGAGACACCCTGTGGCAGTCGTGATGACCAAGCCCTGCGTGCGTGGGACCTTCTTCCGTAGAGGGTTTCACAGGGTTAACTCTGTCTTGGCCTTGCTGACAGGGAAATGCCCCTCAGTAAGACAGCCAGAGAGAGACTTGCCCAAAGAGAAGGAGGGTCCCCAAAGCGCTGAGGTTCCCTCCTGTCGCTGCCGGGCAGCGCGGTGGGGAGCTCCGGCCATGGGGGTCACCCAGCACAGGCAGGAACAGGCAGAGCAGAGGCACCAGGTTCAGGCAGCAGCAGCACCGCGGGCACAGCTCTGCGTGCCTGAAAGCAGGAACGGTGGTCCTGGGGAGCTAACCGAGCTTCTGGGGCGTCCAGGCAGACGGCGTGTTTGGTGTTGCTGGTCCTGCAGCCCTCGCCAGCCACCCCTGCTTCCTGCCCGGAAGGGATTTGTGCCTTCAGTGAGCGCTGAGCCACTCGTCGATGCTCACCTCTTTGCCCTCTCCCTTGGCGCTGCCTGCCAAGGCTGGCTCTGCCGACGGTCTCACCACAGGGGAGGCTCCCACTCTGCACACCCACCGGCACTCGCCTCCCGCGGCCGGCTCCTGACACCCGCGTCTCCTGGCAGGCGTTGGGCAGTGAGGGAAGATGTGCTGGCTCCGCTCCCTCGCGGGCTGGGGAGCCACGCAGCCACACCTGGGGCTGCGAGCTCTAGATGTCTCGGGGAAGCTTTGCCTGCCGGAGACTTTTGCCAAGGGAGGGCAAGGCATGCAGCGAGATAAACGCGTGTGTGGGCTTCTGCTTGTTTGAAAGATGCCTCCTCTCCTGCTGACTATATCTGACCTGCTGAGGTTCAGCCGTGCAGCACCAGCAGCTCGGCCGTGCTCTGGGGCTGCAGAGGGTGTGTGGGGCTCATGGTGGCGTTGGTGTGAGGTGTGGGGTGCAGGGTGCCGCCCCAGCATCGCCTCATCCTGCTGCTGCTGGACCCTGGCCCCTGTGCCACCCTGGCGCTGGGCTGCAGGAGCGCGTCACCTTTATCTTCCCTCCAGTACTTGCTGGGATTTGTCCCTGTGCAGCCCTGCCAGGCGGCAGCTCGTCGTGCTGGGAGTGGGGACCACCACTTGACCCACAGACCCGTCCTCGTGCGTGGCCCTGCTCTCCTTAGCAGCCCACTCTCATCTCCTCCTCCTCCTCTTCCTCTCTCTGCTCCCCTCACAGCGCCTCTCATATCTGGGTGCCATTATCGTGATTTGATGGACTTGCTGGAAGTTTACACAAAGCGTGGAGCTGGCTGCTGCCATCACCAGCCTCCCGGAGCCAGACCCTGCCTGCTCTGTGGGGGGCTTGGGGCGATTTGTGCCGGGTGCTGACCCCTGAGCCTGCCAGGTGCGAGCAAACAAACCCGGGTGAAACCGCGCAAAACCGCGGCTCTTCCTGCAGGGAGAGACATTTCTGAAACCTGTTCTCCTTGTGTATTTGCACAAGACTACCAAGGCAAAATTCAGGTTCTCTACCCAGCTCCAGGACCTGGAAACTCAAACTCCCCTGCACCCAGAGCTGCTGTCGCGGCTGTTTCTGGGGGTTCACTGCTGTGCTGCGACGGGACTGTCCTGCCTCCAGCCCTCACACAAGCATCTGGTCCTTCTCTCCCAGACTCGGTAAACCTTTGGAGAGCGCGTTTACATTACGGATAGCCCGATACATTCAGCAAGAGGCAATATATCAGCAATTTAGTTATTGTGGATTAGGTCTCAAATATCCCAGGGATATAATGTTGGTCTTTCTCACCTTGTGTGTAGGAGGACTAATGGTAAATTATCTGGATGGTTTACATTTGCTGGTTTGTATTGGAGCTCCCAAGGACCAATTTATCCTGATTGAATTGCAAACAAGGCTTACTGTCATCTGAGATGCAGGGGCCAGGTCTCTCCATAAATGAATTCAGAGCAATTCAGGTTAGCCCAAATTCTTCCTGTCGATGGGATAATGGCATAAATCCTGCTAATGTTTAGAATGGAAATTGTTTGCGGCAACCTAAGCATGACTGATGGCTGCAATAGCAGGAGGAATCATAATTTGTGTCCGGAGGTGAGGGTGGGAAGAACTGGAAGCCCTGCCCTTCTGCTGCAGGCCCTGCCGGTGGGCACGCCATGGACCCGAGCGCTTGCAGGGAGGCTCCGAAACACGGGGATCGTGCTCATGACCCGTCGTGGCACTGCCTCTTCCCCGTGCGGCATGCCGGGAGCTTGTCTGTGCTGGGTGGGCAGCTGTGGCTGGAGGCCCAGGCTCTTTTTGGGCCAGATGCAAGGAAAGAGGGAGGAAAAAGCGTGTGCTTGTCTGGTTCGTGTTGTGGCCAAGGTTTCCCATGGCATTTTCCTGCCCTCGCACTGAACAAGCCCTGAGCGATGGGGCATGCGGCGGCGGCGCAAGCTTCATGCTGGCTCTTGGCATGCCGAGGCTGTGTTTGCTCCGTTAGAGCATCCCCGCTGCCATCCCCGAGCCGAGGGGACTTTGCCTAAACTGTGAGTGTTGTGTAAACACTGCGGTGTGTAGCGGGTTCAGCGTGTGCTTCCTGCGAACGCGCTTCACCTGCAAAGCCACCGTAATTAACAACAAGGGGCAGCGGGGCCGGGGCGGCAGCACCGCTCCCTCCAGCGCAGCTGGTGCTCAGTGCTCGCGGTGGGAGAGTTTGGGTCGTGCCGGCTGTTGCCACCCTGTGCCGTGCTGGCTGCCCGGAGAGTTCCTCAGCTGCCTGAGCTGCCTTGGCCTTGCACTGACGTGCGGGGACCTGGGCACGGCACGGGGCCGGGGTGGGATCCCCACTCTGCACGGCTCTCCGCTCTGGGAAACGCTCCCAACAGCCCCTCTCGAGCACTTGACAGCGTTTATAAAGCAGCTTGCAGCAAACAGACTTGGAAGTGCAGAACAAGTTGGTGTTTACACAAGCGACTAATTATTTATTTGAAAATCCTGTGGAAGAGCTGTGGGCTGTAACGACAAGCACATGGGCAGTGCTGTGCTCCTGCCCCAGCAGCTCTCTGCAGAGCTGCAGCTGGGACACGATGAGAAGCTCAAAGCTCTCAGGGTTCTGCAGCGCCCGCCGCCTCCAGGCCTTGCCTGCGCACGTGAGCCAGAGCTGCTGCGAGGTGCCAGCTCCGGGGCACGTCTCGGCATCGAGGCAGACGCCACTGTGGCACCCGGGTCACGTCTCCTTCAGCAGTTGACTTGAGACGCCACCAGCCTGGTAGCGCTGCAGCAGGCAGCCCACTCGTTCAGGTATTTCGCTGCTGTGGCCGTAACCACTGAACAGCTGGGCTGGAGCAGAGGTGCTGCTCGGGCTGCCGGCCCCTCAGCAGGTCACCCACCCCATGGTGGGCACGGGAGGGACGGGCACCCCGGGGCTCGTGTCCATCCTGCTGGCAGCACGGGCTGCGGCCAGGCTTTGTGCCAGCACTGGCACCACTGGCCGTTTGGGGCATCGGCGATTGCGCAGTTATTATAAAGGGATTAAAACCATTTTCTGTTTCATTTGACTTCACAGAGTGAATGTTGTCGCCCTTATTCCCACATAATGGCAGCCGTTGGCGGGGCTCTGCTCTGCCAGCTGCAGAGAGAGGATCGTGGCCCTGCCTGGCCATGCCAGCGCTCTCGGCGCAGCCCAGAGGTCACCCATCCCGCGCGGCAGCCACCGGGTGTGCAGAAAACCAGCGGGTGTTGGGTCATTTCACAGAGAAGCAGCACGCTGCTCTCCCCTGGAGCCAGGCAGCACAGGCAGCAGGATGCTCCAGGGTGAGGACGGAGCAGGCGACAGCTCCGGGGCCGGCTGCGCCCAGAGCCCTGCATGCCGGGCTCCCACCTGGCAACTTCCCGCGGCGCTGGGCTTCCCTCGGCTCTCCAAGAAGTTCAGGCAGAGCAATTGGTTTGTTGCCCAGCTCGTCCTCCCGGCGTTGCTGCCTCATCGCCCTGTCCTGCCACACACGTTGGGCAACTCGCCGCCGCCGCTTGGCGCGGGCAGCGCAGCACACACAGCCGCACTCGCTGCTGAACGCCGGGCTTCCCCCGCCGGTGGGGCTGCGGAGAGCTGGTGAGCCCCGGGCAGAGGAGCTCCTGCGCTCGGCCCCGCCGGGCACTGCCTCTGCCCGCACAGGCAGCGCTGACCCTTCCCTGCTGCTCCGGCAGAATGGGAGCTGGGAGGTTTGGAAATTCCCTCCGAGCAGAAATGCGGTATTTTGGGCAGCTCGTGGGATGATTCCGCCCCATCCCCAGACAGCCCCGTCTCCAGCCTGGGACTGCAGGCTCGCTTTCTGCTGGGCTCGACTACCAGCCCTAGAGGTGCCCTCTTGATGGGAAACATCTTGAGCACTTGGCAGTCCGCAGAGGCCATCTGCTACTCAAGGAGGGGCAGCCAAGGGGGACTGGCACTGTTTTAAACAAGTTACAGCTACAACTGTACACAGTGCCGGCAGATGGCAAGGCTGTGTTGGGCGTTTCTACGTGTGCTGACTGTTATTAAGCAACACGGTGGCTTGTGGAGGAGATTGGAGGGCGACTCGGCCCGTGCCGCTCCGCGTGCAGCCGTCTGCCTGCACCCCCTCATGCTGCTTCCCCCGTTCACCCCTCGGCTTCTGAGCTCGCCCGCTGTGGTGCCGAGCCCAGGCGTTCCGGGAGCGATGTCAACTGCCGAGTTAATCTGTTCTCCTCTTCCTTTGCAGTTCCTGCGAGTGCACTTGGAAACTGCGAGCAGCTAACGCTGGCTGCCAGAGCCCCCAGATGGGACTAGAGCCAAGCCCCTGCGCTCCTTACGGGGATGAAGGTAGAGCCATGTTACCTGCTACCTAAGCTCCCTGTTGCTGATGTAGTTTGTGGATATGGTCCCGTACCAGGCTTCGTGCACAGACTCTCAGCTCTGATCCCACCCGAGACGTTTTAGCGGCAACAGAGAGATCCCCAGCTGTGGAGCGAGCTCCTCCGACCACCCTGCGACGGAGGGGCTGCAGCACTGGAGAGTTACTATGCAGCTTGGACTGTTTGTGGTGGTGGTTTTTCTAAGCTCGATGGATCTAACAGGCAGCAGCAAAGTGGTGAAGGGCAAGAGGCAAAGACGAAGTATGTATGAAACGCTTTTCTTCTCTACTTCTTCCCGTGATGCTGTACGGTGCGTGCAGGTGGTGAATGTGTTTACCAGCAGAGAGCTGGGCAGAGCCTGGGGTGCCCCGCAAGCCCTCCCCAAGTCCCGCTCCCGTGTGGTGACGTGCGCTACCCGGTCCCGCTGGACCTGCCACGGCCAGTCCCTGGCCAGTCCCAGCTCGGGGCTCACGCAGGGCAAACCGGGCTGAATGGGAACACGAGCAGCCACATGCGCTTGCCCTCATTTATGTAAGCTGGTTTTAGAACTGTTTTACATTAAAACTGGTTTAAATTAAATTATATAAAAATGATTTTATATTAAAACTGGGACTGCTGAGCCCTGTGAGAACAAGGAAAACTTGATGTCATGGCTAATGCTATAAAGTGCAATTTGCAGCGAGGGCCCGCTTTGTACCTTTCCCATCGAGGCAGACCTTGGCAGCCCAGCCCAGCACCGCGGGAGGGATGGGGCCGGATCCCCTGGGGGTGCCTGCACACGGAGGGGGTGACCCAAAATGCTGAGGAGAGCTCCCAGTCCAGACCCAGCAAACCCTCCAAGCAAGTGGGCAATGAGGGTCTGAGGGGCTGGGGACCTCCCTGCTCTCTGTTTTATTTCCTGAGGCTGCAGCAGCCTCCACACCCACAGCCCCAGTGACGGGGCTGGGACAGGCAGCCGGGGAGCTGCCGGGGTAACGGGTCACTGCGGGGGGAGAGGAAAGTTTTCTTACCTCCCAGTCTGGCATGTGAACACTGCAGTGCTCTGCCTTGCTTTTGAAGTGTAGTAAACACAGTATTTAAAAGAATACGGTTTTTAAATACACAGTTTTTCTATAAACAAGGACATTGCTTGCATAATAAACTAATAAAAATAACCTGCATTCTAGCCTGCAAAGAATGCTATTGGTTTCAAAACAAGCAGCATTTAAAATGGTAATTAAAAGCAGAAAACTCTCAAGACATGGGATTGAGTATTTTTCTTGGACTGAGCTTAGGAGCTGAGAACACGTCTCTACTTCAGGGGCAGTGAAATCTCCTGTGCTGCCAGACAGAGTTGACATGAGCGGGCTCAGAGCGAGATCTTGCTCGGGACGCTACCTGGCTCGCAGCGCGGAACTGCTCAGAGGCTTTTGCTCCAGCACCGCGTGGCTCTGGTCCGCGCTCACCCTGCAGCGTGCCCATAGCTCACACTGGGAAGAAGAGAGCGCTGGGCTCTGGGTGGACTTGGTGGCTGCTTCTGGGTCCTGCTCCTCTCTGCCACTGCTGTTGGGACCCTCGTGCCTGTGCTCGACGCAGCTCTGGCACCCGTGGGCACCGAGTGCAGCGCCGGGACCCCCCACCGGAGCCGTGCTGGAGCTGCAGTGAGCCCGTCAGTGCAGCAGGACCCAGCCCTCAGTCTGCTGCGGTCCCTGCCCTCCTGCCGGGGGTGCTGGCGTTTCAGGGCTGAAGCCGATGCGTGCAGAGCCTGGGCACTAACTGCTGCTCCTCTCTTGCTCTTCCAGTCAGCACCGAGCTGAGTCAGGGCTGTGCCAGAGGCTGCGACCTGTGCTCTGAGTTCAATGGGTGCCTGAGATGCTCCCCCAAGCTCTTCATCCTTCTGGAGAGGAATGACATCCGGCAAATCGGGATTTGCCTACCATCTTGTCCACTGGGATACTTTGGCCTTCGCAATACAGACATGAACAAGTGCATCAGTGAGTACGGCCTGGGAGGCAACGGGCAAAACACGGGAGGGTGCAGGGGATGGTGCTGCCTCTGCTCAGGTGCGAGGCAATGCTGTGGCTGTCTCAACAGGGAGAAGGCAGTGCTGAGCAGGGCAGAGATCTACCCAGGGAATAACCCCAGAATTTATGATGCTGATGGCCAACACACCTTGAGTGGCTTTCTGTTTGGTTTTTTCCCCCCAGAATGCAAAATTGAGAACTGTGAGTCCTGTTTCAGTCGAAACTTTTGCACAAAATGTAAAGAAGGTTTGTATTTGCACAAAGGGAGATGTTACGTCACATGCCCCGAAGGCTACTCTGCTGCCAACGGCACCATGGAGTGCAGCAGTCCTGGTAAGCGACACTCGGGCACTTTTCCCTGAGCTCTTTGTGTGTCTGTCGGGTCCAGTCACATGTATTGCTACCGTTTGGCGTAGACGAAAAATCAAACCCCTCAGAGATGATGCCCATCATCCCTGTGTCGAGTGGGTGACAGTACAGGCCAGTTTTCCCTGCTAGGGGAACACACGTGCCCTTCAAGCCTAGAGCGGGGGAGAGGTGTGATGGGTGTGCAAGGGTTCCGGGAAGTCCCGAGGAGGCAATGGAGAAATGAGTTACTGTTGGCCTCTCTTGTTATCTGGCAGCACAATGTGAAATGAGTGAGTGGGGGCCCTGGGGGCCCTGCTCCAAGAAGAGGAAGCTCTGTGGCTTCAAGAAGGGCAATGAAGACCGAACGCGGCGGATTCTGCAGGCTCCCTCCGGAGACGTGTCCCTGTGTCCAGCCACCACGGAGGTGCGGCGATGCACCATGCAGAAGAACCAGTGCCCCGAAGGTGAGCAGATGTGGATTGTCTCACCATCTCTACCCAGCACCCTCTATTTGTCATGCACAAGTACTCGGCCGACTGTCCAGTATCATAAAGGCGCTGCGCTTCTCAGTACCCCTCTGTGGCACGAGGGAGCACAAGGTGATGGCAGCTAGACAGACCTTGGGTGGCAGAGGCCCAGCCCCGGGGGGTGATGCTCAGCACGGCTGCTGCAGGTCCCGTGGGCTTTCAGGTATTTTAGCTCCTTCCCCGGCCAGAGAGCAGCGCGGCAGCTGCGCGGCACGTGCCCGTGCGCTGCAGTGAGGGGAGTTGTCTTCTCTACCAGAATGCTTTGGTCTGTGTTTTCCCCAGGAACTAGATGGACGAAGGGCGGTTTGGTCACCCTCTTATGGGATGGGCAAGGATCGCAGCTGGGCTGAGTGTTTTGAGAGTAACCGGCTCTGAGCAGTGACTAACCCTGCGGGGACTGACCGGCCGGGCAGAGGGAGGCAGACGCGGCCGGTCTGTTCCTCGGATGCCCACGGCACCGGGTGCTAGCTGAGGGGCTGGGAAATGTGAGTGTTAGCGCTTCTCCTGGAGACCCACAACTGGAAAGCTAAACCCTGATTTGATCCTTCCTCCCTGTTTGTGTTTAGGCAGCAGCTCGCGACGCGGCTCTCGGGCAGCTCCCGGCACAGGGAGGGGCGCAGGCCCACCGGGCCAGCCCTGGCAGCAGCCGTCCACGGGCCAGCTCGCTCTGCCCCAGAGCCTCACGGTGCCCCTTTGTTTTGCTGCAGGGAAAAGGAAGAAAAAGGAAGAGCAAGGAAAGCAAGATAACGCGAATGGGAACAGAAATCGGAAAGACACCAAAGATGCTAAGTCTGGCACCAAGAAGAGGAAGAGCAAACAGAGAGGGGCCGCAGTCCCCACAACGTCTGCCAGCCCTGCCCAGTAGCTGCCCCTTTACGTCACTGATGGCAAGACTCCATTGCTGCTATGTATATGAAAGCTTTATTGAACCAGAGCACTGCTACACAACACGTACGTATGTCCAGAAAGACAGACATATACTCCCAGACCGACCCACGGACCTGACGGAAACCACAGACACAATATTTAAGGAGGCTGCACACACACAGACCGCCCGGGATCACAGAAGGACACTGCTGAGGAGTGGGAGTGACGTGGAGGGATCCCACCTCCCCAGGGCTCCGCTGGGACGCTGCAGGGAGGAGAGGTGGAGGACGAGTCAGCAAAGGACCCGGACGTGAGACTTGGTGACCAAAGGCCTCAGCCTGAGACCAGGCACGTGGCCCCAGCACAGCGCAGCCGCAGCCAGAGGGACGAGACCGGACCCACGTGGCCGCTCTTCCCAACCTGGGACCCGGGCTCACACAAAGGCGGTGGCCTCTTCCTCTTCCCCTCACCCTTTATTTTGTGTTTTAAGCTGTATGACTTTATCATTGCGAATACATGTTAAACGTTTGTGGTACGAGGTCAGTGGTATCTGCCCTGAATCTGCTTCAAAGAGTTATTTCAAATTAAAAAACCAAAACAAAAATGACAACCAGCTTCCTGAGTGTGTGGTTCATGCCTTGGCCCCTATGGAGGCTGGTATCCCACAGGACAGAGACTCACTTGTGGAAGGGAAACTCACCAAAGCTTTAAGAAAAGCCCAGAAAACGTTGCCAGCTGCACTGCAGCCACAAATCAGCCGTCCTGCGCTCACAGGACCCCAGCTGAGCTCTGCGGAGCCCCTGAGGAATTTCCCACTGAAGAATCCAGTTAACATGCAGCAGATCGAGAAAATGAGAGGTTGCCGAAATGTTGTGACTCCGCTTGCAGTCACAGCTGGGGGACTCCATCCTGGGGTAGGGACACGCTCGTCCATCTGCCCGGACACCACCAGGCGCGTAGCAGGAGGGAAGGCAGGCGGGAGGGGGAAGGTGCAGTTCGGGCTCTGCAGCAAAGAGAAGCAAACTTTTAAGTTTGGTAGAAACTACTGGTCTGCATGTCACCAACTGGAATTTCCTGGATTCAGCACAAGTGCTCCTGCTCTGCCAGAACCGACACTGGAGCAGAGGAACCGGGACCGAGGACTGTGTGGGACAGAGACCTGGCAAGACCCGCGGGGGCACACGCGAATGCTGCCTTCTCTGCACAGAGAGCTTTACCCTCAGCAGTATCACAAGGTGGCTCAGTTCCCCTCATATTTTAAAAAGTGCTTTCTCGATATAAATAAGGGCAGGCATTTAATTTCCATAGAGTTCCACAGAAACCCTCTGGCCTGAGGGACAGAGCCGAGGCAGCCGTGGTGGCTTCCAGGGATGGGTCCGCGGCGGATCGGCATGTGCTGCTGAAGCTCTGTGCTCCCCTGGGGAGGTGATGGGCAGGGAAAAGCTCACCCCAAAGCCAAGCCCGGAGAATGCAACCTCTGCTGCGCTTGCTTTCGTGCCACCCGCTCTGCTCTGTGGTTCTGGAGGGCAAAGAGAGCCAGCGAGCGTGCAGGGATGCCGGCAGAGCTCCCCGCTCGCTCCAGGGGGTCACTCGCCTGCACCCAGCGGTCCTGGCCCGCTCCTGCAAAGAGTCGGCGGTTCGTGGTGCCCGCCAAGGATTTGGCTCGACAGACAACTCCTAAACTCTGCCTCGCCCTGTCCGCGTTGGGGCTGGTTTGGCTCAGCGCAGAACGTGGGAGCTGCACGGTTGTTTCAGCCCCAGAGCTGTACCAAGCTCTCCGCGACTGCTCCGCTGGCAGCAAAACCTTTCAGCCCATCATCCACTTTGTGTTTAAGTAAACAAGAAGCCGTTATATCTGTTAAAGGGGATTCCATTTCAACACAATGATAAACGACCAGCATACCAAGCCGAGAGAGAAAGAGGGTCTTGAAAGTCATCCGCTGAGCTGTTTATGGATCGTGTTCAGACGACTCCTGAAAGCCTCCCAGCTGAAAGATCGAACCTCACTTTGTCCTAGCCTCAGCTAGCCTGTGAGATAAGTATTTTGTTTGTGCCGTGGCGTTGCGCGTAAGCAGAACCATTTTCCCTTCCACTTTGTAGCAGCGATGATCAGTTACCCTCTCACGAACCTCAGCTTGCTCATTCATAAACGACGCCCTCGTCCCTCCTGCTGCAGTATCTCAGTCCAGTTCTCAACAAGGATTAGAGGAAAGAGAGAGTGCATTAGGGCGGTTTTACACTCGGAGGCTCCGTTAACTGATGGGATTCCCTACAGGAACTCATGGCAATATTAGCACAACTGTTTCAAAACTAAACTGCATATAATAAATCAACACAACCTATTTTATAGAACTCTCTAGAGTTTTTTTAGGAAAACTGATAAACTTCTTTCTGTTGTAGCCTTTTCCCTTCTTACCTCCTTCTTCAAGGCAAAACGGGAAGGGAGAAAGGCAAAGGGAAGTTAAAAATGCATGTTAAGAAAATCCAAGATTTTTCAGCATGGCTGATTTTAAAACTAAATTGCTTTAGAAAAATTAGGAGGAAAATATAAAAATAAATTCTGTTTCTTTTTTTTTTTTTCCAATCAGCTCGAGAATTGTGCTCATTCCCCCTCCCAGAGAGCTGGCTCATTTGTGAATTTAGAAATGTTTTGCCTTTGACCAATGTGATTTGCACACCGAGCTCAACAGTCCAAGCCAGAGATTTCCTTGGGTAGGTTGATGGCATCTCAACGCACACGCACACCAACGCTTTCTTTGAGCCCAACACGTAAAACCTGCTGTGGTGTTCTCTCCGGGGCATCACTGTAAAATATGCTTCTTTAAATGAATAAATAAATAAATAGGTTTGCTGAATAAGCTTTGTTTGATTTAATCACCAAAACTGGAGCCAAAGCCCAACTCCTCAAAAATGTCAGGAAAGCGAGAGCGTCTCCAACGTGCCGCCGCGGATCACGGCACGGGAACGGTGCTGCTCCGGCTCCTGCGCCGATTCCTGGCCTGAGCGTTGAGCACCTCATTGCTGAACTGCAGAAGGAGCTGCCAGAGGTGCAGGCAGGCAGGTCCTCACCCTCCTCAGAAACTGCACCGCACAGAAAAGCTCTTCACTTTTACTGCAGAACACACCGGTGTTCATTCACTGCACAGAGTTCGACTTCAAACCTGCAGGAAAGTTTCTGGGCAGTTTCCTCAGCTTTTGGGGGATTCGTCCCATGCAGCGGGGAACAAAGGGCAAGGAATAATGTATTAGCAGCTCACCGTCGTGGGCTGGGAACTGTTTGGTTTCTATCTCATTCACGGAGATTTAGGGGCTAAAGCAGACAAATTTCCTGCAGTCAAGCTAAATGTGTGCGCACATACTCCTCAACCAATAATTTACTAGCTTTCTACCCCCATGAAGATGGAGGCAATGTATATACATTTTAGTTCGTGTTTATGTTAAAATGATTTCTCACTCAGAAGAAATCTTAGCTTTGATTAAAGGAAAGAGAGTAGGATAGTGAAACAGGTTATCCTAATACTATTATTTGGATTACATTGTCTGAGAACACTAAAAGGGCTATTTTATATATATATTCACAGATTTTATTAAGTCAATAGTGTTCATTGAAAGAGATGTTAGGTACAACATTTAAAAAATCCCTCTGTATTTAACCAGTCACCATAAATAAATCAAACCAATGGCATTTATATACATGGTAATATATTATACCCAGCTGAATGCCAAGCCATAGTTTAGATGGAGCTGCTTGCCAGCATCTCCACAATTTCTGAAGAGCAGCAGGATCTTAGCAGAAAAAAAAAAGAGGCAACTGAGAAGATAACACATTGTTATTTGCAGCACAAGCTAAAATGCCCAATTAGAGCCTGGCCTGCCCTGCACCGCTGCCACGCCCTGAAAGCTCATTGCTGAGGAACGGAGTTGGGAGAACTACTGTGGTGGTAAACCATCTACGGCATCTTCTGGCTGTGCACGCGGTGATTTTGAAGGCGAGCTACGAAACCCACTTCTGTCCTTGTGCTCTGCACAAGGAGGGCAAGATGGCTGCTGCTGCCTTCATCCTGTTAAATGTAACGAAGCAGCTCAATACCACGCTGAAAAAGTGCTCTGAGTGCAAGTCCAGTCTTGTTCTGAAGTCTTGGAAATCTATTTTTCCTTCATTTAATTGACAAAATCTGTAGATCATACAAGGAAGACAGTCCCTGCCAAAAATCAAGCATCACTAGTTTTTAATAATACAATGGGAATAACCCCTTAGAACATATGTAATTATGGCAATGAGTCATTCTGATGGCATCGCATAACCGCGTTCGCTGGGGTTTTGACAAGGAAGAGGCCACATAAAATTGGAAGCGATTTCCTTTCAGCCATGGCGAGGCGAGCCGCGCCGAGGAAGCCGAGGCCGGTGGGCAGAGCCGACGGGCCGGGCAGCTATCGGCAACCCCGCTGCCCCGCAGCACAGACACCATCCCGCTGCAGCCAGTGCAAAAAGAAGGAGACAAAAGTTAAAAAAATGGAACGGAGGGGTGCACCAACCCCAAAGAAAAAGGTTGTGAGTCATACGGCAACAAAATGGAGCTTAGTGGAGTAAAATATCTGACTCATCAGATACACAAGTAAACAACCACAGCTACAGTGATACTGCAGGTTAACACTGTTAGCCCCAGTAGTGTAGTTCTGGTCAGGAAAAGCAAGAGAGAGAGGAGAGCGCAGCTGAAGGGATGACTTTATTCCAGTTTGAATGCAACTCCCCTACGTTTTCAGCACAATCTTTTCTTGTGACAGAAGATAGAGGCTTGCAGCCTGCTCCGGCCGGGAGGCCGGGACTCTCCGTAAGCAAGGCTGGGGAGAGCGGTGCCGAGACCTCCCCGTCGAAGCTCTCACCGTGGGAATTCGACAATTAACTCTGAGCCTCTACCGGCAGACGTTCTCCGCGACACAACCTCCCGTCTAAGGCTATTTCTATTCTTTCACAGAAAGAGACAGCAATTTTCTGGATGCATTCCAAGATATCTTGCTAACAATAAAAAGAGTGTTTTCTTAAGGAAAAGGAAGAAAGAGTGGGGGAGAACAGGGCAAGTATTACTCAACTATTTAGTCTAAAAATCTGAGAATCAAAAGGATCTTCTGACAGATTGATATCAACTGTAATAGAAAACACACTTGTCCTGGGAAAACTCTTCTACATGAGCCTCGAGTCTGATAGCTTAAACAATTATCTACAATTTGGAATTAATTCTTCATACCCACATCAATGTGTATTTTTTGAATGCCCAAGGCATAGATAATTTTATTAAGAGAAAAAAGAGAAATCGGAGCCTTAATGAAAACAGACTCAGAATTCAAGGCTGCCATCTTATAAAACATCTCCCAAGCCTCGACTCATTAGGACTTTGTTGTACAACCGGGACTGCGCACTACCTACGAGCAAAATGCTGAAAACCATTAAAAGAACAATATCTCAGAAGCTCTGTTATTGTTCTGGATTTAGAGGAGCATTAGCAGAACTAGAAGGAAATTGAACCAGCCCTGAATACTCTGCTGCTAATGAGTATTTAGACAGGATGGGCCAGACCTTCGTTTTGGGGAACGATTCCACAGCGTTCTGAGCCGTTTGGCGCCAGTCCAACCTCTGCTATCAATTAGCACCGCTTCAGCGGAGCTTTGTTAATCCTCCCTAGGTGAGGTTCCAATTTCTGTTAAAATCTGGCAGCAACGTGAACGCAGCCTGTCTTTAGACATACAATTGGCCTCAATTAAATTACCGCACTGTCCGTGCGATGCTTCACATGCAAATAAATAGGCCGGTGTTGTTATTTCTGCTTCTAAAACGCCCCAGCGGAGGCAGCGCGGGTGCCCAGGGCCGTGCCCCCGCGGGCCTCCGTCTGCGGATGGGAACGCGTCACTGCCGGGCTCCCGAGTGATCCTGATTATGCTTCTGCGAACAAACAACGTCCCGCGAACAATGAGGGCTCCGGTGCCAGCGCCCTCCTGATTGCTGCCCGCTGCTCCCGGGGCAGCGCCTGCGGGCCGACCCCGCGCGGCCACGGCACCGCCCGGCCCGGCCGCGCCCCGGGGCCCCTCGGCCCAGCCCGCCCCGGGCCGGACCCCCTCGCAGGGCGGCTCACAGCGGACGCCACCTGGGGCGGCCCAGGGGAGCCCCACGGCCACGGCGGGGCTGGGGGGGGGCCGGGGGGCACCGGGGCTGGGGGACCGGAGGGCACTAGGGCGGGGACGGGGGGGGCCGGGGGGCACCGGGGCTGGGGGACCGGGGGGCACTAGGGCGGGGACCGGGGGGGCCGGGAGGCACCGGGGCTGGGGCACCGGGGGGGGCCGGGGGGCACCGGGGCGGGGCGGGGGGCCGGGGGGCACCGGGGAGCACGAGGGCGGGGCCGGGCAGCGCCCCGCGTTGCCATGGCGACCGGGGGGCGGGGGGCCCACGTGTTTGTCAGGGCAACCTGGCGCGCCTGCGCCGCCGGAAGACCGAGCTAGCGGAAGTGCGTCATGCCGCTGCCCCTCGCGCCGGAAGTGTGCCTGCAGCCGCTTCCTGCCCGGTGCGGCGCGTGCGGCCGAGCGGCCCCTCGGTTCTCCCCGGCCCGGCCGCGAGCGCGGCCCCGTCCCGCGCGCCGCCATGGTGAAGCCGCGCTACAAGGGCCGCAGCACCATCAACCCCTCCCGCGCCAGCACCAACCCCGGTACGTGCCGAGGCCGCGGGCCGGGCCGGGCCGCTCCGCTCCGCTCCGCCGCGGGCCGGGCCTGACGGTGTCTTGTCTCCGCAGATCGCGTCGGGGGCGCGGGAGGGAACAACATGCGGGACCGAGCCACCATCCGGCGCCTCAACATGTACCGGCAGAAGGAGCGGAGGTGAGCGCGGCGGGGCCCGGCCCGGTACCGGTGTCTCCGCGCCCTCCCGCGGGCCGGGCTGGGGCGCGGGAGCGCGTTTGGCGGCGCAGGCTGGCAGCGCGGGGGCGGCTGTCCGGGCCCGTGACAGCGGCCGTTCGCCCGTAACAGCGTGAGCCGGGCAGCCTCGTCCCGAGCTCCGCGGGGCTGCGTGCGGGAGCGGATGATGCGACCTCTCTGGGACGCCGTGAACCCAGACCCGCCCAAATTCCTTCGTCTCCCCCAACAGCGCAGCTTAGGAGCTCATCTCAGAACGTCTGAAGAGCCCGACCCCACTCGGCTCCTCTGCCGAGACACGCCCGAGGGTCCCTGCCCGCGGAGGAGCTCAGAAACACGAGCCGGTGCCGCGGGGGTTCTCGGAGCCCTGGCTCAGAGTAGCAGCTTTGGTTTGTTTTAATGGGTTTCCCTTTGTTTTGAGAGCAGACTGGGAACGTGTAGCTTTAAAAAAATCCTAAATTTAAGAGGTGTTTCGACTTGAGAATAGCCTTATGATGAGTGTTCTGCACCAGCTGATGGGCAGAGCTGATTTAAAGGTTCCACACGAGCCCGTGAGAGAAGCAGACGGCGCTTCTGAGGGAACTGTGCTGTGGAGCTCTTGGCACCCCAATAAGCTGTTTCTGGCCTGGCAAAAGCGTCTTCTACATAGTCTGGCCAGGCTGGAGAGAGCACGGGCTGTGTGCTCACCAGCATCGCTGCCCGTCCAGCGTTTGGGCTCATGAGCCTTTACAGGCAGCACCGTCCCTGCTGGCAGCCTCGGGGACACCGGTTCCAGCTGAAGGCTCTTTCTGGGTTTAGTGGGTGTTGTTCTGGTCTAGTGCACACAGGTACTGGGGGGTTGCTGCTCCTGGGTATTCACACGTGTTCTTATTTTTCACTTAGAAACAAACACGGGAAAGTCATTAAGCCTCTGCAGTATCAGTCAACAGTGGCACCGGGCACAGTGGCAAGAGTGGAACCAAATATTAAATGGTTTGGTGAGTTGTTCAGCTTTTAGACTCAGCAAGCACAAAAACTCGAACTTTGTGTGTTTGGAGGGTGTTTATTTCAGAATTGTGGTCTCGGTGCTGAGTGGGGCAGGTCTTGAGGATGCCGGGGAAGGGTCCCCACCGCTGACGTGCCGGGGGATCACGCTTTGCACGTACTCGTGCTTTGGGTGTTCACTTCCCCCGTGCTCCTCTACATTCTGTCTCCTTTGATCGTTTTCTGGGGTTTGCCCCTGTGTGTGTATGTTAAGCAACCTGGGGATACTCTTTAAGATTTTCTTTAAATGGTGGGAAAGAAGGGGATTGGCTTGTTTATGCTAGTTTGGGGTTTGTCTGAAGTAAAATCCTGTATTTTTGGTCACTGGTGTTTTTGGTTCCAGATGGAGTATTAATGTTTTATGAGTGTACCTAGGCTCAGGTGCAGTATTTATTTTTACGTGCAGGAAATACTCGTGTGATCAAGCAGTCGTCCCTACAGAAGTTTCAAGAAGAGATGGAAACCGTCATGAAGGATCCTTACAGGGTGGTCATGAAGCAGAGAAAGCTGCCGATGTCCCTCTTCTACGATCGGATTAAACCCCACGTGGGTGTCGCGCGGGGCCGGGCCCGGGGTGTGAGCGCAGAGGTGTCGGGAGCAGTGTTGCTCCGTGGGCAGTCGTGGTGCCCCTCTTCGGGCTGTGTTCTAGGAGTGTGAGGAGAGACAATTAGGGCTGATTGCTTGGGGAGGGGTGTTTTAAGAGCCTATTCCAAGAGAAGCTGGCGTTCAGTACAGGCTTTAAAATCTACGATTGTGATTGTGATTACCCTTGACGAAAATCTGTGGATTTGGCGAGGTTTGTCCCCTTGTTAGAGAAACAAGAAATGATCAAAGATAGCAGCTAAATTTTCGTCATTGTAGCTTAAATTACATCTGACATAATTCACAGTGAAAGGACTGGAGCAGAGGCCTTTGGCAAGGGCGACGTATTTTGTTGCTTATTAAATATCCACTCTTACGTTTCTCAGAGATTAAGCTGGAGAACTCAAACATTGTTAGGAGAGTGCCTGTAACTCTTGTCACAGGTTGCAGAGTTGTGTTGGACGAAGGTCTTGGTCACCGCGTGTCATGAGAAATGGAAAAACTGGGGCTTACAGGGTTTTTTACCAACTTGTTTTTCCCTAGACCTCCAGAGTTCACATTCTTGACACAGAAACCTTTGAAACAACGTTTGGCCCCAAATCCCAGAGGAAAAGACCGAACCTTTCTGCAAGTGATGTGCAGTCTCTGGTGGAGAATGCTGAAGCCTCATCAGAGTCTTATGACCAGGGCAAGGATCGAGACCTGGTGACAGAAGACACTGGTGTAAGGTAAATAGAAGGGGGGAATTATTCTTCATTTGCATTTCTGAAAAGCCAGCTTGTGTTTCAAAGAAGCATCCAGCACATCCGTTGGTGCCGTTACCATATGAGGGGAAGGAAAGTGAAGTTAGCCGAGTTTGGGATTTTTTTTATTCCTGTTGTGTCCCAACCAAACTGTTGCTTCCTTGAGCCTCTTTTGTCTTTATTTGGAATCTGTTTTCTGACACGTGCCAGACTGTCGCCAAACTCACATTTTGGATTGGTAAGAAACTGAGCAGAGGGCAGAGAGGAGTCTTTCAAAGAGTGCCTGTTTGTGGGGTCTTCCTGCAGTTGGATCAAAGGCAGAGGCCGGGTTGGGGACACAAATCCTCAGCCGTGTGTCGCCTGGGCCTCAGCGCCTCGTCGGTCTGCAAGTGGCTTTAGAGGAGCCAGCACTGTCACCCTGTGGCGGTGGTTGCTGATGTCTCTCACAATCTGTTCCAGGGACGAAGCGCAGGAGGAGATCTATAAGAAAGGACAGTCCAAAAGAATCTGGGGCGAGCTCTACAAGGTGAGCAGCGTCTGTAACTTGCAGCAGTCGTCTCTGTCCTTTGGCCGTTGTGAGGTCAGGTGCTTCGGCACAGCGTTGGGAATCTGTACAGCAATCGCCAGCAGAGCTCTGAAAACCATTATTGCTCTGCTAGGGAAGCTTTGGTGCAGTTGAATTTGCGGTAAAGTTCCTTAGAAATGTTCAGACAGTGACTTTCTTTGTGCAGAGATGTCCCGAGCTTGTCACGCCCTTTCCCTGCTCTGCTGCCCGTCGAGCTGGCTGGCCTGAATCCCCGTGTCCTTTCCCTGGTCGTGCCGCAGTGCATAAACCCAGGTGGAAGAACTCTGCTGCAGCAGAGAGCAGAGATTCCGTTTCAAATCTGAGCCTGGCTGAGCTTGATTCTTGAGCTTTGGTCCCACTGGAACAAACAGCCTTAAAATGCAGGATCTCGAGATGGGCCAGCAGAGCAAAGGCTGTCGGCTCCTCACAGATTCCTGGGGCTTCACCACAAACGAACCAGTTATGGAGCCGTAACTGCCGTTAGGCTGAAAACTTCTGGCATGCTCTTGGCTCCATCTTTGACCCTCAGGCTCTGGCCCTCAGTTCCCCTTGAGCCACCTTGGCTGCTGCAGAATTGGAGACTGAGAATGAATTGGGCTCGTAAGAGCAGTTTGTGTGCTCGCAGTGACTGCCAGGTGTGAAATTGCTTGACTTTTTGCTCTGGGTTTCTGAACGTAGCTTAAAACCTATTCATTTAGATCTAAAAGCGCTGGGGATGATAGAGCAAAACAGATTCCAGCAAGACGCTGCCAAAAATGCAGGAAATAGCTGTGAAACAAATTCACTCGGCTTGAAGCAAGTCAGAAAATGGCAGCTCCCCGCTGTAGATGCTTAGTGGAGTAACAGCAGGTTCCTGCTTGGTTGTGTGTTTCATATTGATCCAGAAAACACAGTTTGTATCCTGATCCTTTCTGAAATGGCTGAATGGAATTGCTGCAGAATGAATGACGAACATTGTTTTTGTCCACTGAAGCGATTAATGTTCCCGTTTGGGTGCAGGGTTTTCTTTCCCAAGGGCTACAAGCGTCTTCCTGGGGCGGAAGAGCAGGTAAAAGCTGTTCAGCTGAGTTTGGAGGGGAGTTAGAAGAGAGTGGAGGGTCAGTGGGTGTTGGTCTGAGCTTCACTGGTCCGTGGGGAAGTTACAGTTGTTTGTGGAGGATAGAAGGTTTTTATATGAACAGCGTTAGTTAAAAAATTAACAGTCCTCATTGTGGAGGTGTAGATGTCTTTCTGTAAAATCTTTTCCTTCTGTGTGTTTGATTTTTTTTATTATTATTATTATTTTTCCAGGTGATAGACTCATCAGATGTTGTTGTTCAAGTTCTTGATGCCAGGGATCCCATGGGCACTCGCTCCCCTCACGTGGAATCATACCTTAAAAAGGAGAAACACTGGAAGCATCTCATTTTCGTCCTGAACAAATGTGATCTTGTTCCTACCTGGGCAACTGTAAGCACAGTCCTGCGTGTTACTGCTTGGACCCTCTTTGTTCCTTTTGCAGCCTCTGCTTTAGTTCTGTTGCCAGTCCTCACGCTGGTCTCAAAGGGCTCAATGTAACTGGGTTAATGGGAGCTCTCTGCTTGCCTGCTATAAAAGTAACAATTACAATGTAAATCTGTCCAAGTTCGGCTGGGTTGAGCAACACTCGCCAGCCACAAATTCTCTACTTCCTCTGTCTGGATTTAACAGTTCAGCTGATGTCTCCAGAGTATGCTAAATGTTACTCTGCTTAAGATCCATATCCTCCACAGCTGGTTTGCTTTATGCTGTTAAACTAATTAGTTCTAGCTAGCAGTGAAGGCGTTTTTGGGAAATTGTTTGTCTCTTGTAAAAACAATACTCGGTCCTTTTAGCTGTGGGGTTGGCGAAATGCTTCAAAGGTTCCTGCGCAGCAGTTTTCACAGACGGTTGCGTTTGTGACCCAAGTGAAGATGCCGTGTACTCTGCTCGTGAGCAGGCTTTCCCCGCCTCGGCAGAGCGGGATCCCTAACTGAGCCCTTGTTTTCCTCTCCAGAAGCGCTGGGTTGCTGTCCTTTCCCAGGAGTACCCCACACTTGCTTTTCACGCCAGCCTCACAAACCCTTTTGGCAAAGGTGCTTTCATCCAGCTTTTGAGGCAGTTTGGGAAGGTACGGAACGGCCTGGGGGACTCGGTTGGTGTTGGGGGGTGGGGGTGTGTAACGGGAGCTCCTCTGGCGTGTTAGCGTTTGGGGTAGCTGATGCTCTGGAGTCCCCTTTGCCTTCCAGTACCATGAGAACAGCAGCTGCTCAAATGGTCAGAACTGTAGGAATTCTGTCTCTCTGTGAGGCGTTAAGTAGGTGTGTTGTTTTTAACAGTTGCACTCTGACAAGAAGCAGATCAGCGTGGGTTTCATTGGTTATCCAAACGTTGGAAAAAGCTCCGTGATCAATACATTAAGGTCTAAGAAGGTCTGCAACGTGGCCCCTATTGCAGGTGAAACAAAGGTAGGAAGAGATCCCTATACAAAAGATAAAAATTAATTGTGCAGGTGTATCGTCAGAGGCAGAATGTCTATAAAAACAGCTCAGTGGCATTCTGAGCTCTAGCACTTGAACTCTGCAGGCTCTGTGATCCTGGGGAGCAGCTGGTGGGCAGTCGTTGCTCTGAAGCACCACTGCTGGAGGATTCCCGAGTTGGTGCTCTGATCCGGACGCTCGGCTGCCCCGGCTCGGTGTCTGTGCTCTCCTAAGCCAAACAGTCGGGTGTATTTGCACTCTTGGGCTCTGTTTCTGCTGGTTTTCTAATTCTGTCAAGAACATGACAGTGAAGAAGGTGACAAAGTTACAGGAATCTTCCTCACTATCCTGTTCCTTTTACTTCCAAATATCACTACGGATCATGGAAAAGGAAAACCATGGAGTATCAGAGTTTGTTGTGATTGTAGTTTCCTCACCCTGGTCCTGGAGTTAGTAGCTTGGTGTGACCTCCCAGGGACAGCACTGGCTGCTGCCGAAGGAGCAGGGTGCAGAACGTCTTGGCTGGCTGGCAGAAATGCTGAGTTACATTCTGCTTCTGTGTGTTAATAGCCAGTTCTGTAGATTACTCCTGCATGTTAAAACTGTGCATTTGAAAAGCAGAACCGAGGGCAGCAGGGAAGGGGGTAACATGGGACTACCAATGTCTTTCAGGTGTGGCAGTACATTACCTTGATGCGGAGAATTTTTCTCATCGACTGCCCAGGAGTGGTTTATCCCTCTGGAGACACGGAGACGGACATTGTGCTGAAGGGAGTGGTACGTACCCGCGTGAGCTGTGGAAAGTCTTTCTTTGAACGCATTAATGCCAACAGCAAACGGACGCGCGCTTTCCGAAGGGTTGATGTTCTACCATTTGTTTTCAGGTTCAAGTTGAAAAGATTAAGAGCCCTGAAGATCATATTAGTGCGGTGCTCGAAAGAGCCAAACCCGAGTACATCAGAAGGACGTACAAAGTTGAATCCTGGGAGGATACGGAAGACTTCCTGGAGAAACTTGCTGCTAGGACTGGAAAGCTGCTAAAGGTGGGACAGCTTCCTGCATTGCGGGCTGGAAGAGCGTGTGGACCGTTGCTGAACACGGGAAACGCAAATGTTTGTTGCTTACAGGTAACAGGAGGGTGGCACACCCTACAGACATGGGTGTAAATTGTTACTGGGTTTTCAGGGAGGTGAGCCCGACATTCAAAACGTGAGCAAGATGGTTCTCAACGACTGGCAGAGAGGCAGAATCCCGTTCTTTGTGAAGCCGCCGAACGCAGAACCAGCCCCCCAGGTGAGCTGCTCGCACGGTAATCGTTTTTCTTCATGGTATTCGCTGTCGTTTTCCCCAGAGTGCCGCGTAGCTTGGGCAGTGCACGTTTTGGGCTCTGCCCAAGTCTGGTTATTCAGGTGCCGCTTGAGTTTGGCGAGAACCGAACGGCAATGCTCTTTTCAGAGATGTCTGAGCCATGTTACAATCATCTGACTGCTGGAAGTGTCTGTAGTTATCACATCGTTAACCTGTGCCTTAGGCTTTTTCCAAAGAGATGAGATAGAAATTGCTCCCTGAGATGGTGAGACAGAGTTTGTGGATGATGTATCCGTTGCGCTCCTTCTTGTAGGCGCCTGCGTTGGAAGCAGCTGTGACACCAAACCAAGATAATAACGAGGAGAAAATTTCTGAGTCGGTAGCATCAAGTGTGGAGCCAGCGGAAGAGCAGAGCCATACAGACACTGAGGTTAAGCAGCTCATGTCACATGTTCGGCAGAACTTTGGGAGGATTAATGTGGCACCTCAGTTCTCAGAAGAAGACCTGGTTCCTGTAGATGTGCCAGGCTTTGATGAGACAGACAGTGATTTTTCTGGAGAGGATGAGCAAGAGGAGGAGAAGGAGGAAAATGAGCAACATCAAGATGCAGTAGAGGAGGGATCGCAGTCAGCCGTGCCAGGTGCCAGGGAGAGCTCTAAGGCGGTTCTTCAGGCTTTGGAGGAGAAGATTGCAAAATACAAAAAATTCCTGGATAAAGCCAAAGCCAAGAGGTTCTCAGCAATAAGGTATGTGTTCAGTGATTCAAGTATTTTGCGGGGGGGAATAGGGCTAATGTGATTGTGCTGTAGTTTCCCTCCACTGATGGCTTGGCCAGTTCTCCCCTTGCCACAGCTTATCTAGTTTAGCCATAAATATTTGAACTTTGGCTAAGCTGCAGCACTTGGTTTTTGAAAGATTATTGCAAGAAGTCCTGTTTACTGGCAGAGCTAAAAATGTTCTCACTTTTGGAAAGCTGCCTCTGAAGCTATGGATTAGGAATCTGTTGGTATCCCGCGTAGCAATATCCCACGCTCGGATCTCCCCTTGGTGTTGGGTCCTTCCCTGGGCAGGACCACGGCTGACGCCTTGCCTGGCTCTGCCGCCTGGCTCTGCCCCCTGGCTCTGCCCCCTGGCTCTGCCCCCTGGCTCTGCCCCCTGGCTCTGCCCCCTGGCTCTGCCCCCTGGCTCTGCCCCCTGGCTCTGCCCCCTGGCTCTGCCCCCTGGCTCTCCGTGTGTGTGCAGGGCTATCCCGGCTCGGCCAGCAGGCCCAGTTTTAGCAAAGCTCACCCACCAGCTTTCACCGCTAAGATGTCAAGGTTGCGCATTATGTTTTGCCCCTTTGTGCAGTGCATAAACCCAGTAACTCCAGAGACAAGGTTACTGTAATGTGGTTTTTAGGTACAAAGGCAGTGGCTTTGCTGCTGACAGGCTACTGGGACCTACTGGAGACCAGTCACTTCTCGGAGACGGTTACATTTTGTGTTACAACATTCTTTTATTGCTTATTTTATCTTTTTCAGAATCCCTAAGCAGCTGAGTGAAAAAGTGTTTGCAAAATCCGTGCAGAAGTCTGAGGAAGCCAAAGAAACTGAAGACAGAGGTAAAACAAGATGATGCATTTGGAAGTCGTTTAAGCCAGAGAAGAGAGGATGTTAGGGGGAGAAGCTCCTGATTGCAAGTTTTTTCCCCAAAAGCCCTTGTGTAGAACACCTGTGTGTGGGTAGGATGTGTCCCTCTACTAGGGAACGAGGGCAGGGTGGAGACAAATGTGTTTCCAGGGGAGTGGTGCTGCGGGCCCATCGCAGTGTGAGCGGCTTCTGTTGCGCCGGGTGTAACGTGACACAGATGGGCTGGAAGGGTTTACCACATCGTAAAAGCTCAGAGATACTTGGGGCTATAGGTTTTACTGTGGTGATTTCAAGAGTCTGTGGCTGCAGTTTCCATAGTAAGTTTGATTAAAGGCAGAATCGTGGGAGAACCCTCTTGTGACGAGGCTATGGAATTCCTCTGGACTTGCGCAGGGCTTTGAGCCATCTGCTTCTCCAGAGCAGCTTCCACAGTGCGAGCGAGCGATCCTCTGGTAGGGAACACGCGTGTTGTTCTGGCAGAAGCCGTTGGATCGTGACCAGGGGAATGCTTTGCTGGGGCACACGGGATGGTGACCCCAGTCTGAAGTTCTGCACACGGGTGTTTTGGAAGATGCCTGAGTTTGTGATCTCTGCTTGCAGGCAGCACAAAGAAGAAAAGAAAAAGGAAAGCAGAAGAGGAGGAGGAAGAGGAGCCTTGCAAGAAACTTACATCCAAAGAAGTAAGTGTGATTTCTTGTGCTACAGCAAATGAGCAGTCTGCCCGTCAGGCTGCAGAAGTGACTCGTAAGCGAGCTTGAACAGCAAAGGGCTTCTTGGGGCGTTGCTGCGGGCTGGCAGAGGGGACCAGAAGACTGAGTTCTGGGTGTGAACGTTCTGTCACATCTGCTAAAGCCCTCTGACATGACCACAAAGGTTGCTTCTTGTACCTTGTTTACTACCTTTGTGAAGAGTGAAGCCTCTCTTCCTCTGTAACATCTTAAGAGCCTGGTGCATGGGTGGATTCCCATACATTCACATTGGTAACGTTTTGTTTGGAGTTACTCGTTTTACTTAAGTCGTGTGGAATGCAGAGTGAACAACATTTGAAAGAATGCAAATAAATTCAGGCTACGGATGCTCTGGATTTGTTAATGTGTTTTGTGTGTCTTTGCAGAGAAGACGAGCTGAGAGGCAGCAGCGCTCCAAGAAAGTTGGAGTCCGGTATTATGAAACTCACAACGTGAAAAATAAGAATAAGAACAAGAAAGCTGGCTTGGAGGGACAAAGATCAAAGCACAAAAAATACAAACATAAGCAATAACGGCTTGTTCTATTAAATTTTACATAAAACAGCTCTAGTGTGCAGTGGGGTTTTTTAATATAAAAATTGGTAGTTCCCATTCAAAGCCTCGTTTGTCTCGTCTGTCTCGTTCCCAGGAGTAGCATCTCGCTTTTGTTTCTGCTTCATCTGAAAGTTCTTTATGCAGTTGGAGATTGTGTATTTCCACATCTCCACCTAAGGCCAGTAAACGCTGCTTTGGCAAAACGTACCCTGAAGCGTTACTTGGTGCTGGGGTTTTGCCGGGGTTTTTGGTTGGTTGGGTTTTTCTTTTCTGGAAACTGTGGAGCTTTTAGTGTGACTACAGTGACTTGTCTTTGCCGTGTCTGTGCCGTGCTGCGTGTGAATGTTGGGTTACACAGATACCTCACGTAAAGATACCGTGTGCTTCCGCTGAGAAGCCCTGCTTGGAAACGGTCTCGTAGCCCTTTGTTTCATTAGAAGTAGCTGCAGAGAGAGCTTCTGTATTGCTGGTACCAACGGTTCTGACAAAGGAATTCTGATTTACACCTAACACCAACGCGCACCTACTCAAGGAAATACCCTCCAAACGCCTGCCCAAGTGTTAGCTGCAATTTTTGTCTCAGTGAATGTGACTTCAGTTTATTTCGGACACTTCGTATATTGTTTCTGACTTTTTTTTGCAACGTTTTCAAAGTAACAACGCTACAGAGATGCCTGCAAACAGAAACGCTTCTAAGTTTATTGCTCTGGAGGTCATCTAGCACATTAGCAACAGGCACGTCCCCAGGTTCACTGTTCAAGGAGCTGAACGCTGAGGTGGCACTGAGAGAGGCTGCAGGAGTTAGTGAAGCTGTGGAGTTTCAACTCTTTGACAGAAGAAGAAAGAAAGAATGCAGCTACACTGCCTTCAGTTACCGGTAAGTGAAAACTCAGAATTGTTTTATGAAGACAAATCTTTGCCACTAATTGCAAACTTCTTGCTCTGACAGCTCTTCTGAGCGCTGCCTGGAGGACAACAGAAAAAATCTACTTATTTGGCGCAACGATGCTTTCAAGTTGGGCCTGGAAAACAAATGAGACAGTAAGTTAAATTAGATTCAACCTAAAAACCAAACCCACAGTGCTGTCAAGTGATAAATTGGCTGTTAGCTGCGCAAAGCGAGGAGCTGAGAGATGCCGCAACACTTCAAGAGAAGCAGGCCGGGGTGTTTTTCCCTAGCTTTCCATTCCTTAGTACATGTTTTATAAATTAGCTTTTCATTCTTGGCATACGCACTTCTTGCGTTCTGAGGAGAAAAAAGCTGGCCTGGGTTCCATACAATGAAAGACTCGTTTTACAATGTAAAGCATTGAAGAGGAAATGAAATAAAAGCTGTTGAAACAGTGGTCTGGGTTCTCTGATTTCAGGCTGGACTATGTTAGCTAAATTAAATATTTGGCGTTCTGGCGTTTGGAACACCGGCTCTGGGACAGCAGGAGCTGGGAACAGCGAGTTTTTCAGCCCAGTTCACAGCTGCCGGGAGAGCTCCCCGTGCTCCCGGAGCGCAGAGCGCCCCACCCTGCCAGGACTCTCCACCAGCCTCTTCCCCGAGCTGCCCTCAGCGTCTGCTGCAGAGCTGTGGGAGCTCTTGGGCTTCCAAGGAGGAGACACGGATTCGATGGCAACACGTCTGTGATCCAACAGTTACTCTGTTTTGTGCCCTAAAACACTTCAGGGTGGCCTGAAGACGGTAACGGGTTGGAAAGGAGAAGCTGTGGGAGCAGTGGGGCTACGGAAAGCAGCTCAGCCTGAAAGAAAGAGCCGGAGCCAGAAACATTTAACATAGTTCATGGTGACGGTTTTTCTTGACTCGTGAGACGTGGGATTTTCCCTTTCAAAAGCAGATTAGCAGAAGCTCAGTTTTCACCAAAGCAGCATGCACAGAATTACTCCTGTAATTGTGCCGTCTCAACTGCCCAAGTACACCCTTGTTCTTAGTAGGAAACATTTAATGTTTAATGGTGTGTTCCGTGTAATGAAAGTGGAACATTAATGCAAAGGCATCTTAAATGCAACACTTCTAAAACTACAAGGAGAAAGCTGTTCTAATTAAAAAATGAAAAGTTTTATCATTGCTCTTTGGAGTTGTGTGGCTTTTTTACTCACCTTCAGCTGTTGATTCATTTGTTTCAGGTGCTGAACCTCCTCAGTGTGTTTCTTCTCTTCTATCTGTCTCTTTTCGTCCTCACGCTTTTCAATAGCTTTACACTTGGCTTTCTCTTCGCTCACTTGTCTTTCCAGCTCCTGCTTTTCCTCTTCTAGCTCTGCAATCTTGGGAGAGCAGACAGATCTCTCTCGAGTTTTGCTTGTTAGTAATCAATTTTCAGTTAAGATGGGACAAAGGTGTGTGCTGTGCAGTCACTGAAGTGTTTCAGATGCAACAGCACCTAATTCATGAAGTGCAATTAAGCCCTAGGAAAAGGGTATTTTGATGATCTTTACTGCCATCCAGTGGAAACAGCAATACCTGGTTTCATGTGCAATTTTCTATGTAATATCACATGCAGAAAACTCTCAGCGCGGGGTTAAGGGCCCGACTTACCCTTTTTTCCATGTCGGCTTTGCCTTGCTCAGCCTGCAGCGCCTTCCGCACGCCAAACGCGACGCTGCTCTCGTACAGCGTCTGGTAAGCGGCGATTGTCATCTGGAGTTCGTCCCTGACGCGAAGCAGCAGCAGCCCTCGCTCCGCGCAGTTAATCGTAGTTTCACGGATCAGTTCATCTTCAAGGAAAGGGCACAGCCACGTAGTTAGAGTAGCTACTGTGCATGATCCAGCAATGCTGGGGGCGCTCAGGGTCCAGAGCTGCTTGGGTTTGACCCACTCTCTGCACCACAGAAGCAAGGTGGCTTTACTAGAGAGGGGTAATTTGCTGTGACGTTACCGCTGTAGCACCCCGAGCCAGGACATAAGTGAACGGTAACAGGACCCGTGGTAATGAGAGACACTGATCTACTAAAGCTGTAATGGCAAACACCTAAACACTTTGCATGATTTTTTGCAGTTATTGGGAAGCCTTCAGGAGCACTGAGGGCCTCGAGAAGAATCCTGCTCAAACCAGAGGCCACCTCTTGCCTTGGGACGGCAGCACCGCGCTGTCAGAGCACACAGGAGCATCTGACGGTTACACGGCCTTTTGAATTCCCTGTTGGGTCAAGCACAAAGAGCATCTGAAGCTTCTTTGCGTGTTTTACTACTACGTATGCACACGGATGCCTTTACAAGGTGTCTTTTGAGCTCACAACGTACCGGTAAGGGGCTCTGCCGAGGCTGCCAGCCCCGGCCCCTGCGGATGGGAGGGCGGGGACAGAGCCGCCGCTGCCCAGAGCGACCCCCGCGGCCCTGCCCTGCCCTTTGGGGACCGAGGGCGCCCTGGACCCCCCCGGGAGGAAGGGGCCGGTCCCGGGGCACTGACCGAAGCACTGCGCGTAGAGCTCCCTGCGCACCGGGCAGATGCCGGTCTCCCGCGCCTGCCGCTGCTGCAGCCGCAGGTCCAGCTGCTCCTGGAGGTGGACGACGTCCAGGCGGGTGCTGGGCGCGCTGGACACCTCCTGCACCCACAGCCGGTTCTCCTCCACCCACTCCCTGCCGCGAAAAGCACCGGCCGTTACCGGGCGCCCCGCGGGCCCGCCCGGGCTCTGCCGGGCACAGGGAGGGGGTGGCCGGACCCGCTCACCGCGGCGGCAGGATGGCGTTGAGGAGCTCCTGCGGCTCCTTCGCGGCCGCGGCGGCCGCGGGGCGCGGCGGCGGCGGGACGGGCCGCGGCGGGGCGGCGGGCAGCGGGGTCCCCTTCAGCGGCGGGGCCTGCGGAGAGAGCAGAGCGCGGTAGGCGCGGGCGGCGAGCAGCCCGCGGGCGCCGCGGCCCGGGCGGCCCCGCTCACCCCGGGGGAGCGCCTCTCGGCGCGGCGGCTGACGAGCACGGGCGGGCTGTAGCGCAGCAGCGAGTCCGGCGGCGGGATCATGGCGGCCGCTGTCTCCATGGAGACGACGCGGCCCGGCGGCGCGTGCGCGGGCAGGGTGCGCGGCCCCGGCGGAAGCGCTTCCGGGCGCCGGTGCGCGGGCCGGAAGCGGCGCGCACTTCCGGACGCGGCGGCGCCATGGAAGCGGCGGCGGGCGGGCGGCGGCGGGAGCGGCGGCGGCGGGAGGAGGAGGCGGCGGCGGCGGCCGTGAAGGCCGAGAAGCGGAGCCCCCGGCGCTCCGCCTCCCGCTCGGCCTCCCGCTCGGCGCGGGGCAGCCAGTCGCCGCCGGCCGAGGAGCGGCGGGGCCCGGCCGGGCCGCGCCAGGGCAGCCGCGGCGGGAGCAGCAGGTAGGGGCGGCCGCGGGCCCCGCGCTGCGCCCGGCCCGGCCCCGCCGCTCATCTCTTCTCTCGTTTGTTTTCAAGGTCGCCCAAGAGGAAGAGCAAGTCCGGGCGGAGGAGCCGGTCCCCGCGCGGCAGGAGGAGCCGCAGCCCGCACCACGGCCCCGTGAAGGTGAAGCAGGTAAATCCTCCGCCGGGAGCGGCGAGGCCCGGCCCTGCCCGCGGAGCTGCCGGCGGGGCCTTGCGCGCTCCCGGGCACCCGGCGGCGGCCGTTCCTGCGGAACTCGGTGGTGTGAGGTACAGAGAGCCGCTCCTCACCTGGCAGTTACTTTCTTCCAGCCCCGGTGGCGGGCGCGTCGGGAGAAGGAGGGTCTGGCAGTTCAGCAGCTCGCGCTGCCCAGTCCGGGCCTTGCCACGAGTAACCGGGTGTTCACGTGTGTGCGCGAGCCCGGGCTTTGCCACTTGCCCAGGCTGTCCCCGCAAGCTGCGGCACCTGCCCAGAGCGGGTGACCTGTCGTGCTCTTTCTGGAGCTCGCTTTGTTTGGTGCGAGCTGTAGGAATCCAGATGGCTTGGCAAGGAAATAAGTTGCCGTGGCTTCGTGTGAGATGGGTTCATCGTGTGTCCATGTGCCCATTTTCTGTGCGTAGGATCGTGAACTTCTTAAACGCCGAAGCAGAGTCACTGCTCTTTCATTCTAATTCTGAATCTTGTCGCTCTAAGTGCTTCTCTGTTACAGGAGCGAGATGACCATTGTCGCAGAGGAAACGACGAGCGAAAGCAGAGATACTCATCGGAACAGGAGCACAGGAGAGACAGAAGTGGTGACAGAGACAGACACAGAGACCACTCAGACCGAAGAAAGAATCCAAACGAAAGGCCTGGAGTTCGAGGCCATGAGCGAGAAAGGGATGCTCAGAACATCCGCGAGCAGCAAGCGGAGAGGGAGTTTTATAATGAGAGGAGACGAGAGCATCGGCAAAATAACGAAGGCAGCGGCGCTGACCAGAACCCAGAGCTCGGGCAATCCGATAACAAGCCTAAGGAAACAGCTGCTGTAAACAAAGAGAAGCCAAGCTTTGAACTGTCTGGTGCCCTTCTGGAGGACACCAACACCTTCCGCGGTGTTGTGATTAAGTACAGCGAGCCGCCTGAGGCTCGGATCCCAAAGAAGCGTTGGCGCCTCTACCCTTTCAAAAACGACGAGTTTCTCCCCGTCATGTACATCCACCGGCAGAGCGCTTACCTCCTGGGCAGGCACCGCAGGATCGCCGACATCCCCATCGACCACCCCTCCTGCTCCAAGCAGCACGCCGTGTTTCAGTACCGGTGAGTGTTGCTCTGCCTACCGGGGAAACAGGATTGTTCAGGAACTTATGGGGGGAAAAAAACACACAACCCAATAAAAAACCCCTGGATGTGCACAGATGAGAGCTGTGAGTTTGGTGTGAGTATGTGTTTGGCTGCTGCACATCATCCTAGCAGTGATCAAAAATATCTGTAATTAACCAGCCTTTTAGTAAGACAAAGAGCACAGCAGGGTATAAGGCAGAGCCAGGCGAAGTGGAATAAAGCAACAGGTCTAGCTGGGCAGTAAAAGTATTTCAAGGAGAAGTTTTGTTCATTTGGTGTTGCACAGCACAGTCCGTGGGTCTCTGGCGCCACGGGGGCTGCTGTTTGAGGGGGCTGGAGCTGCTCTCCTGGGGCTCTGGGAGCCACCGTCTCACCTCACCAGAGGCTTCAGAAGGTGTCGTGGCCTCGGCCCCTGCTCAGCCTCCTGCGGTTTGTCCCTGTCCCCATCAGACTTGTCCAGATCTCAGCAAGCACAGAGAGCCGGGAGCGGCACTGCAGCTCTGTTGGGAAGCCCGTCTGCTTTCGGAGGACGTTTCTGTCTCTGGGCGGCGCGGCTGAAGCGGTGTGTTCTGCTTTGTTTTGCCAGGCTGGTGGAGTACACCCGTGCCGACGGCACCGTTGGCCGCCGGGTGCGGCCGTACATCATCGACCTGGGCTCCGGGAACGGCACCTTCCTCAACAACCAGCGCATCGAGCCGCAGCGATACTACGAACTGAAGGAGAAGGACGTGCTGAAGTTTGGGTTCAGTAGCAGGGAGTATGTTCTTCTTCACGAGTCTTCAGATAAATCTGAGGCCAACACAAAGGACGATGACGATGAGGAGGAGAAGGAGGACGAGTCTGACAGTTAACAATCGAGGAGGAAGTTGAGGGGGGGGCCGGGCACAGAAGTTCTTTGCAGTTGAACGTG
This sequence comes from Trogon surrucura, assembly GCA_020746105.1. NCBI lineage: Eukaryota > Metazoa > Chordata > Aves > Trogoniformes > Trogonidae > Trogon > Trogon surrucura. The sequence goes on from CM036640.1 coordinate 507,345, forward strand.
CGTTGGGATGTAAACGTTGGAGCATCACAGCACTGATGCCTCTTATTGCCTTAAAGTCCTTTTTCTGTTGCTGGTCTCTTCCCATAGTTTATTTTGGGGGACTTCACTGGTTGTTAATCTTCGATAGTCCTGCATATCAGGAAGTAGAGTTTGGGTTTTTTTGTTGTTCCCCACACACACACACAAGCAAAAGAGCACCTGGATGTGAAAGCTCAGATGCTGGACACATTCAACAGATTGTTGAAAGACTCCTCTCCTAGGAGGCGCTGTAAAACACGGCTGGTGTATTTAAAATTATTTTTGTTAACTGTTTTGTCATAGCCCTTTGAAAACTGAACTATTAGTTAGGAGGTAACCCGGCGCATTTTGTAACACGTCTTGTTTGGTAGCGTTTGCCAAACCCCTTCCCCCGGGAGGAGTTCCAGGAGGGAGAACTTCCCCGGCCAGGGCCCACGTGGGGGAACTGCTGCTGCGACGGCTTCCCGAGACTGCCGGGCGATCTGAAGGAGGAGTTAAACCCTTCCTGGGATTTTGGGTGACGATACTGTGATTTGGGGCTGAGGCTTCCCAGGTCGGCGTCTGCAGCCGGGGGGGCCTTTTGTCCGGGTGCTGCCCCTGCCCCACAGAGAACTCCTTGGTTCTGTTTGTGTTACGCATAAATACCTTTTACGTGGTGGTGTTTTAACCAGAGTTTGCACTATTTAAGTTTTCTTTTTTATATCGAAGTTACACGAGTCACTTGTTTAAGGTAGTCCCCTCCCCTGTAGAAGAAGCCGATGCTGTAGGAAGAGGAAGAACGATTCCGCTCGCTGACAGTGCTTGCGTCTTGTGTCCCCTTGGACATCTTCCCCCCTCGCTGTGGGTGTCGGAAGGTTTGTTTTCCGCGCTGTTCCCTGACTGCGCTGCGCTCGGGGGCTCTGGGTGCCCGCTGGGCGCGGGCCGGGCCCTTCCTGCTGCACCTGCGGGGCGCTGGTGCAGGTTTTCAAGCAGGAGAATGAGTTTTGACCGGGAGGATCCTCTTTATATATGCTCCGGGGGTTTTTAAATAAAGCATTTGTAAATTTAGCCCGAATTACTTTCAGGTTGTCGTGGGTCTCTGGCTTTTTTTTCTCCTTCCGTGTTGCTCGAAACAGATGAGCTTTGAGCGCTCCTCTCACTACGCAGGGCACCGGGTCGGTTTAAAACCGAAAGCGCCCGCGGGGCGGGGCGGGGGCTCCCGGCGGGGCGGGGGGCCGGGGGTGCGGGGGCTGCCGGGGGTGCGGGGGCTGCCGGGGGTGCGGGGGCTGCCGGGGGCCGTTCTCGCTCACCGAGGGGGCGCTGAGGGAGCCCAAGGCGGCCCCGCCCGCTGCCGCCGCGTCACAGAGGCGAGGATCGGCCCGGCCGGGGCCCATTCGGGCTCGGGGCCGCCGCCCCGGCACCGGATGAGGCCGCGCCCGGCGGCGCCGCGTGACCGCGGGGCGGGGCCAGCCCGGCGGGAGGGGGGGGGGGGGGGGGGCGGGGGGGGCGGGGCCAGCCCGGTCCGGGGGCGGGGCCCGCAGAGGGGGCGGGGCCACCCTCGCGCGGCCCCCGGCGGCCCCTCCCGGCAGCGCAGCCGCCGCCGCGCCCCGCCCCGCCCGGCGCGCGCAGGGCCCCGCCCCCGCCGCCGCCGCCGCCGCCGCCGCCGCCGCCGCCATGGCCGCGCTGCACGCCAAGGCCGGCGGCCCCCCGCAGATCCCCGACACCCGCCGGGAGCTGGCCGAGCTGGTGAAGCGCAAGCAGGAGCTGGCGGTGAGCGCCGGGGCGGGGGCGGGCGCCGGGGCGGCGGCGCCGGGGCCGGGCCCGGGCGGGCGGCGGGGCCTGGCGGCGGGGCGGGCGGCGGGGCCGGGCCCGCTCCATGCGCTGCGCTGTGCCCGGCAGGAGACGCTGGCCAACCTGGAGCGGCAGATCTACGCCTTCGAGGGCAGCTACCTGGAGGACACGCAGATGTACGGGAACATCATCCGCGGCTGGGACCGCTACCTCACCAACCAGAAGTGAGTCCCGGCCCCGGCCCCCGGCCCGCCCGGCCCCGCCCGGCCCCGCCATGGCGCCTCTCTCTCTTCCAGGAACTCCAACAGCAAGAACGACCGCAGGAACCGCAAGTTCAAGGAGGCCGAGCGGCTCTTCAGCAAGTCCTCGGTCACCTCGGCAGCGGTGAGTGCCGGCCGGCCTGTCCCCAGCCCTGTTCCTGTCCCCAGCCCTGTCCCCGTCCCCAGCCCTGTCCCCGTCCCCAGCCCTGTCCCCGTCCCCAGCCTTGTCCCCAGCCCCGTCGCCAGCCCTGTCCCCGTCGCCAGCCCTGTCCCCGTCCCCAGCCTTGTCCCCAGCCCTGTCCCCGTCCCCAGCCCTGTCCCTGTCTCTGTCCCAATCCCCTGGTGCTCGTCGGTGCAGCTGGTGCCGCCGCTGCAGGACCAGTTTTCTGTTGAACTCCTGGACCTGGCGGGTCTCCCCGACCCGAGCGCCTTCCTCCCCCATCGCAGCCTCTTTCAGAAACCCTGTCCTGGTGCCTGGGGAGGTCAAAGGGACCCACAGCCAAGGGCCACCCTCGCCACGCGCATGTCGCTGCTGGCCGGGCCTTTTTCTTTTTGTGGCTGACCCCCTCCTGCCGTGCCCTGCCGGCTCCTGGTCACCAGCTCCTCCAGGCCCGGGAGTCTCTGCGGGGATCTCCGGGTTTGAACATTTGACAAGTGGTGAGTCGCTGCTCTCAGTGACAGCCCTTTCGGTTTTGTAGGCGGTCAGTGCGTTAGCTGGAGTGCAGGACCAGCTCATCGAGAAGCGTAAGTCACTTTTTAACTTCTCTCACAACTTGGGAAGAGTTGCACTTCCCCCCCCCACCATTAAAGCTCCGATTGGCTGGATCCGCGCTGTGCCTTTGTAATCGATACCAGATCGGATGCAATTCTCATGTGCTTCAGTTGCTGAGTCTCGCTGTGCTTCAGAAATATTTTTCAGGTTCTCTTACTTCCCTCCTGGTGCCCTGGCGTGTCTCCACTGCCCCGTGTGCTGCTGCCGGGCTCTGGCGGGGGCACCGGGACCGTGAGCTGCCGGAGGTGACTGCTGTGCTCGTCTGTGTGTCCTGCTCTAGGGGAGCCTGGCAGCGGCACAGAGAGTGACACTTCTCCAGACTTTCACAATCAGGAGAATGAGCCCAACCAGGAGGATGCTGAGGAACTGGATGGGTCTGTGCAGGGGGTGAAACCCCAGAAAGCTGCTTCCTCCACTTCTTCTGGGAGCCACCACAGCAGCCACAAAAAACGGAAGAACAAAAATCGACACAGGTTAGTGGTACCAGCGGCCCTCGTGTCGTGCCTCCCGAGCGGTTCGCTGCTGTGGAGTTACGTTGGTGTGTGAGAGGGACCAGTAACTCGGTAGAACAGGGAGCAGCTCAGGCCATTTGTTTGGGCAGTTTTTCTGGGTTTTAGTTGTGCGTGTCCTGTAGCGTTCATGGGGCCCCGCTGTGTCAGGGAGGGGACAGACGCCAAGGAGGTCACACAGCCAGCGCAGGGGGCTGAGCTCCTGCCCTGGTGCAGGGTCCAGGCCCCTTCCTGCAGAGGAGAGCTGCAGTCCTGGCCTCCCGTGCTTGCCGCTTGGTTTCTGTGGAACCGAGCAAGACGGGAACGTCAGGGCTTCCTTCAGAGAAGGAGAGTGCAAAGGCAGATTGAGGCTGGGGGGTTGAGGGCACTGCTGATGTCTTCGCTGAGATTTCCACTCCAAGCCCTTTCGGGTGTCCCAAACCAGGTGTCTTTCTGTTGTGGCACAGAAGAGCTCCTTTGTCACCTTAACCTCAGAGTGTTTGTTATTAAACTGACCAGGAATTCACACGAAAGAACCATTTCCTGAACTCTTTATGGTTGAATTTAGGGGACCCTTAGTCCTGCCCCTTCGGGGGTGCCCTGAGGTGTGTGCAGCGCCGGGGCTCAGACACCAGGAGCGAGCTCTGCAGGGGCTCAGCCCCAGCTCAGCGCCCCGGGGCTGTGCCGAGGGCCGTGCTGAGCCCGGCAGCCCCCCACACGGGAAAAAGCCGTGGAAACCCGTGCTCTGGGAAAGAGGAGACTTTCACTGCAGAGCCGCAGCCCGCTGGAAGTGGTGGCTGGAGCTGGTACCTGACCATTGTTAGAAGTAAAGGAGCTTTTAAAGAGGAAGAGTTCTTGCTGACTTGGAGCTTGTTGGCTTTGCGCGTGGCTGGGCTCTCCTCTTCAAGGGACCTTCCCGTGCGACTACAAGAGAGAAATGTTTTGAAGGAAAGCAGTAAACATTTACAAATGTTGCTGGGGGAAGGTTGGTTTGGGCTGTACAGGGGTAGTATAGTGCCTGAAGAACATTTGCTTTTCCTCCTTCCGTAGGCTTTAAGCCATTAGTGTGGCTTTAATTCTTAGATGAGCGTTTTCTTCTTAGCTGGGCCGGCAGCCTCGAGTACTGCGGGTCCCTCTGGGTCCTTGTGAGCTGGGACTCCACGGGAGTTCAAACTCTTTTTTTTTTTTTTTTTTTTTTTTTTTTTTTTTACCTGTAGACAATTGGAAAGAAGTTGAGGAATAACACAAGAAACTTCATCTGTGAACAAGTTCAGAGAAACAATCTGTAAAACTGAAGTACATCTTAAAAGAATGGCTATTTCAAACAAATTCTAGAATATTCTACTGAGTCCTTAGGCGGGCAGCAAACCAGTCTGCTGCCGGCGTGGTGGGGCGCAGTACGAAGGCTGTAAATAATACAAATTCTTTTGCTCCATACATAACCCCGACTTTTTAGTGACAGGAGTCAGGAAGAACCCGCCCCACGGCCGGGCTGTGCCGCTCGGGGGTTTCTGCTGCCTTCCTTCCGCCGAAGCAGCCGACGCTGGCTCCTGTTGGGGACAGAGTGTCGGACACGAGGAGCCCTGGGCTGGGCTGCTGTCGGCGGCTCTGGGCATCCTAAGAGATACGTCAGACACGTCTACGTTACGGCAAGGTTTAGTAAGTTAGTGATTGACTACTCTGTAATGCTTAGCATGGCCAGACAGGTGACTAAAAGAAGACGAGAACTAAGTTTGTCTGTAATAAAAACTCTGTTAAAATTGCAGTTGCCGTTACTGACTATATCCTGTGTTTTGGCAGAAGACACCAAACAGCTTTCAAGTATATCTAGGTTAAAAAACACCCACAACCAAACAGCCCCAGCGTGCCGGAAGCGTAGCCGAGCGCTTTAAAATGTGCTGTGGCCCGGGGGCTCTGTCAGAAGGGACCTGCGTGTCTGCTTCTTGAGCGCCCTGCAATGACAAAGGAAAAAATAAGAAGAAAGGTTGGAGTTTCTTTCTGCTCTGAAGCTCTTCCATGCGGCAGCGTACGTTTGAGTTCTGCTCGCCCGCTCCTGAGGAGCTGGGAGGTCGGGAGCGGGCACCTGCTCCCCCAGATTTTCTGCTGGGTCTGACACCGAGAGCCAGGGCGGGGGTGGGATTCAGACTGGGCAGAACTGGTGCGATCGGGCAGTTTGGCCCCGGACAGTTACAACCAGGGACTGAGGTGGAAGTCACTGTGCCTTTACTGAAGTCGTCCTGTTCCCTCGGGAAGGCCCAGGTGATTATTTGTTGTGTGGCTGGAAAGCTTTCCAGGGGAGAACATGTTTCCTCCTGGAAGTGCCGTGCAGAGAGCTGCTGGGTCGCAGCTGCTGGGCGAGCGGTGGGAGCCGAGGCGGGCGCCGGCTGCTGGGCAGGACGTGCCCGGTGCCGCCGCGGCCCCATGCGCCGAGCCACGGGTGGGAACGTCCCCAAACCACCACCCACGTTGGCCGAGTTGGCCGAGTGACCGTGCTCTCGTCTTAGCTCTGAGGGAAGCGAGTGCGAGAGAGTAAGTGTGTGTGCGCGTGCGACGCCGGCCGCTCGGTTCTGGCGGTGCCCCTCTGCCTGCCCCGGCCCCGCTTTGCCGTAACCCTCTGGCCACGGGCGCCGCTTCTGCCCCCGCTCCTCCGGGCGCTCGGCTCCTCTCCCACCGCCCGCCCGGTCCCTCCCTCTCCGTGCCCTGGGTGAAAGCCCCGAGCCCCCACGCTAACCCTGCTCATCCGGCCACCCACCTGGGGAGGGGGACCCCCGCTCCGGAGGGCTTCTTGTGCCCTGGGTGAGGTATCTGAAGAACGTGATGGCGTTTGATCACTGCCTTTATTACTTACTTTTTTTTTTTTTAAGTAATCTCGCTAGGGTGGCTAATCAACTAATTTATTTAATTCCTTAGTATATTAATTTCTATTGCTTTCTTCCTTTCAAATGCTGCCCCTCAGCCCGTCTGGCATGTTTGATTATGACTTTGAGTAAGTTTGACTTGAATTAGTACTTGTGCTGTGTTGTTAGTGTGTAGACACCAATGTGCCTTTTGAGACCTTTCTAACCCATAGTTTATCTGTTTAATTGTAGGTATGTATATTAGGTTAGGCTGGGAAGTTTTTTTTAAAAACAGAAAAGCGTGATGGAGGTAACATTTTATTTAATAACTTCGGCAAAATTAAATTAACTTCACTCTTCTTTACCTTTCTATCTCGTTTTTAAATAGATAAACCTTTTAACTTAAAAAACTTAGTTTAAAACTGATCCTTCTGGCTTTGCTTCTTCAGGAGATTAGTGTAGACTTGGATAATTCCTTCTGGAAAAATGTCACGAACCCCGTACCTCTGCCTCTTATAATCCCTGTCCTCTCACACTCCTGTCCCTCTTCCGAGTAAATAACCCCGAGCACTGTCAGAGTAACTCCCTGGGCCATAGTTACCCTCTAACCAGTTAACATAGAGCATGCCTGTTTAACCTCGTTTCTCTGTGCTGCCTAACTGCCCTCCGATTTTTGTTACGAACCTTTATTAACTCTTGTTTTGAGTGGACGGAATGTGCATTTTGGCAAATAATAACGAATCCGCGCTCCGTCTCTTTGCTGCTCTCGTCCAGTAACGCTGGGACGGGGCTTTGGCTCCCCCGCATTGAGACCGTGGATCCAATTAACCACATAGTTCTGTTGTAGCCTGTGCCATATGCAGTAGCTGGTTCTTTGAGCTCGAGAGTTGGTTTCGTGTATTGAAATGGACGTTTCTCTTGTCTCTCCAACCACAGGATTGATCTCAAGTTAAACAAAAAGCCAAGAGCCGTAAGTATCAGCGCTCTGTCATTGTTTTCATTGCTCGGCTGTAGACCTGAGTGGCTGACTTGACTAAGCTTAAAAAGCCTCCTTCTGCTGTAATTTAAGATCTTATTTTCGTGGTTGAGGAGTATCACGATACAAAATAAACACTGTGTTGTGGATGTAACAGACAATAAGCCCGGGTGGGCGTGTTCTGGAGCTGGGTCGCAGTCAAGTCCTGGTTACTTCTTAGGAAAAAAGCTGGTTTGCCTCCTGTTACCTTGTCACAAGCTGGAACGTGAAAAGCATCTGGGTTTGGTTGATGTGTTCGTGAACAAAGGTTTTGAAGAGTCCTTTCTTTTGATCGTTTAGCTAAAAAAAACCCAAACAAACTGTATTTTCTGGTTTGCCTGCACCTAACGATCTGTAGAAAGGAGAGAAGAGTGAGACTCCCAGCTCTGCAGGCGCAGTCGGAGGTAGAGGGGTGTTGACGTGCCTGCCCGTTCCTTTCTCCGCAGGACTACTAGACTCATCAGTGCCGAGACTTCTGGGGTTTAGGTCTGCGTGAATCCCCACCGAGAGAAGCGCCCGTCACCCGCAGGAGCACGATGGCAGCTCTGGCCAAGCGTCTGCACGTGGGAGTGGCTCACTCTAAAGAACTTAGATGGGGGGAGAGAATCTTGGGCCACGTACTTCGCATCATTTTTAAATCACCTGAGTTGCAGGAGGACTGAGGTGTTGCAGCAGTAGTCCTGAATGCCTGACTCTTCTGTGCTTCCACCTCAGTCAGGAACTTCCTAAAATCAGCCGATGTTGCTGCTGCCACCCCGGTCATCTGCAAACCCATGGAGAGGGATTTCTTTTTCCACTGGAACTGGGGTGTGGTTCAGTATGTCCCATCCTTTTTGTAAGACTTAGATTTCCTTTGCTGCTGATACTTAGCTTTGTGTGGGGGGTTTTGTTTTGTTGCTTGTTTTTGTTGGTTTTTTTTTTTAAACCAAAGTGTATGGTTTACAAATATACATTTGGTTTCTTTGTTTTAATCCATTTAGAGTGGAATGTTCTTCATTTTGTATAAAAGCTCGTTTTGATTCTTACTCAAGCAGAGAAGGTGGTTTATTCTTCTGTCTAATTTCAAACGCCGTCTCCTAAAAATCGACGCGGTGCTTTTAGACGCAGGGAAGGCTGGAGCTCAAAGCCATCTTGCTCTTTGCTGCTTTGAGGTTGGGAGGATTCTCTTTTTAATACAAACCTGTACATAAACAATAAAGTTACATGTTTGTCTCTCTTCTCGTGTTTTCTTTGGTCCAAAATTTGACTCCCAGTGATTTTTAGGCTCCACGTGCTTTATGAGGATGTTGCTGGAATTCTTCCGCTTCCGTGTAGTAGCTCCTCCATGTCCAGTGACCCTGAGGAGGTTCCCTTTGCGCTTGCTCTCCCCCACTGGACCTAGCGCTGAGCGCTTGAAGGGCTGGCCAGGCACTAAGCTCCAGCTGTGTTCAACTGATGGTGCTCCAGGGCAGGCCGTGGACGTGGGTCGGTTGTTGCCGGCGCTGACGAGGGCTGAGCAGCCGGGATCCCCGGGGCCGAGCACACGGAGGGATGAGTGTTGGGTGCCGCTCCCAGTAGCCGGCTCAGGAGACCGGTGCTGATGCTGGAATGAGCTTTGCTTTTCTCAAGGCAGCAACTTGCTGTAAGTGCCGTAACACATCTGCATCTGCTTAAAGGTCACTGATGGCGAGAGCACTGGGGCAGCAGCTGGACCTGTTGCCGGGCGGCCCTGGTGCCTGTGCCCCCGTGTTCCAGCCGTGAGTTCCTGGTCCTGCGGCCCTGCTGTCCTGCTCGCTCAGCTCTTCCCCGGCTCCCTCCAGGCAGCCCCGGCAGCGTGGAGCAGACCCCGACTGTGTCCAGGAGCGCAGTTCTCCCTTGTTCTGCGGCTGGTCCCGGGATCAAGGCAGCTCCGGTGCTCGCGGTGGGAGCTGGCTTATCCCGCGGGCGGCTGGCGCTGTGTCAGGGCTGGCGGCTGCTTATCTGCGGGCGGTGTTGGGATGTGGCGGCTTAACAGGAGAGCAGCAAAGCCGTCCTACTTTTTTGTTGTAAGTTACAGAGGTTAAGTATGGGGAGGAGGGGATAGAAGATCTGAAGAAACAGCCTAAACTCCTGAAAGGCCTTGCGTTTCCATAGGTCTGGAAAAAAAGAAGGCTTAGCTGATGGTTTTTGATTACTTGGTACAAAAGCAGTTTTTCTCCCACTGGTGCTGCTGTTCCAAAGCAAGGATTGCAAGAGCACCTGAACTTCAGAGGGTAAAAGTCATTGCTGCACCTCGCTGACCTCGAGGAACGCGGCTGTACCTTTTTGGCCAGAACATTTACCTGCAGAGAAACAGCAAAAGGCTCCTGTAGCTTGGGGTCCTGTGCGTACAGGCAGTTGTGCGGCAACATCAACCAACGGCTTCTGCTCTCCCTGTGATACTCGTTAGGGGTGCTGCGAGGACAACGGGAACCGCGACCTTCCCTGCCTCGGGCAGTGTTTGTCGCTAGAAGAAGGGGACAGGCTGTTCTGACGAGGACGGTGGCTGATGGCAGCAGCTCTGGGCAGCCGGCGCAGGGGTCAGGGCAGGAAGCCGATGGCAAACGCTTCATCTGCGGTTGAAGGGGCCCGTTCTGCTGCCGGTGGCTCTTCCGCCCAGCTCCAGCCGATGCCCAGCGGCCCTTTGGCTGCCGAGAGACAGGTGAGAGGAAGAGCCCGTGGGGCCCCCTGGGCTCTGCCCCGGCTCAGGAGCAGCCGCTGGTCCCAGGGCAAGCACTGACGGTGCTGCGGTCCCGGCGGGGAGGATGGGGTGTGGGGCTGCCGATCGCTTTGGGAACATGAACACCATCACCTGGGCGGGTGTCACGAGGTGGACACTGGTGTCTGACTCTGGCAGCTGTGCTTAAAACTTCTGCTTTGTTTCTGAAGATTTCTATTTTTCTTCCTAAAAGGCTGAAGATTCCCAGGATAGTCAGTGCCTGGCCCGGACACGGGAGTCACAGGGAGCTGCAGGGACTCGTACCTGCATGCTAAGGAAAGCAGAAAGCAGTACTTGCAAATAAATCACAAGTTCTTTGCTCACAGAAAATGAATCCCGAGCAGAGCAAACAAGGGGTGGCAGAGCAGCAACTGTCCTTACGGCCACCAAAGGTAGATCAGGAGAAGCACTAATCCCTCGCGCAGCCTCGTCACCAAGAGGATTAGGCAGGAGTTTATCGAGCCGAGCGAGGAGCTGGCGGTCGCTGGGAGCCGACGCAGGCAGGAGGGGCAGTGGGTAAGGGGGCAGCACCGGGGAGGGGGCACGGGCCTCCCTGCCGAGTCCGTGACCTCCACACCAGGGTCCAGCTGTGCCAGCCTGGCTCTTGGCATTGTGGGGCACAGGGTGGGCGAGCAAGGGTGCGAGCGTCACCTCTGTCTCCTGGTCTGCAGGGTCACCATGGGCCGGCAGCGTGGGCCACCAGCGCCCCGGTGGAGGCAGCTCCTGCGCGCGGGCGGCTGGTGGCTCCTCTCACTCTCTGGCACGGCGCTCCAGGGGCTGCGGTGGCTCTGGAGGCTGGCGTGGGTCAGTACCACGGGGTCCTTTGTGCCCTTGCATCAGCCCCAGCACAGGGGGCCAGGGCAGGGATCCTGCTGGGCTCCATTTCCATACCAGGGGTGCTGGGGGCTGTGGTTTGGAGCAGCTGGGGGAGCTGGGGAGGAGATATTACGACACCATCGGGCTGGGGAATCGGGACCCTTGTGGTCGGGAGGTGGCTCTGGGCACTCTGTCGTTCTGCCCCTCGAGAGCCCCAGGGACATCTCTCGGGGCTCCGTGCTCCCCGGGGCAGGACTGAGCCCGCTGCTCTCACCGCACGTCCACTCCCCCAGTACCTGCTGATCTGCTACAAGAGCTGCTGGGACGGCGCCTTCCAGGTCACCGAGGAGGTGAGTCCCCGGCGTGTCCCCACACCACGGGGGCTGCGCAGAGCAGAGTGTCACAGGGTGCCCCAGCGGGGTGGCAGGTCGCCAGGGCACAGCTGGGTCCCGTGTCAGGAGCCCCTGGGGCTCCGCTGCCTCCGGCTGTGTCAGTCACCCTGTCTGTGGTGACTTCCAGCTCGGCGTGGCACTGCGGTTGAGGCTTGAAAGCGGCAGTGAGGGGAGCGAGGAAGAGGAGGAGGACAGGGACTCCACTGCTGTGCTGGATCCTGGGCAGGCAGGTGGGTGCCCAGCGTGGCAGCAGGGGTGCCCCGGTGTCAGGGTGGGCACCATCGGGAGCTGAGCTGTGGTGCCAGGACAGCGGCAGGGCGGCAGCGGTGCAGTGACGCGAGCGAGGCCGTGCTGCGGAGGCTGGAGGCTCTGGAGTCCGACGTTCGCTTCCTCTGCACGGAGCTGGGTGCCGAGAAGCTGCTGTGGAGCAGCCGGTTCCTGGAGCTGCTACGGGAACAGCAAGGCCTGCGCCAGCGGGTGAGTCCCCCATGGGGCCCCCCCCAGCCTCCCCCCCAGTCCCCTCCAGTACTCCAGGCCCTCACACCCCATCCCAGCTCCAGGAGTGCCCGCGGCGATGGGACGGCAGCGACAGCCCCGAGCTGCTGGGGGGAGCAGAGGAGCAAAGTGGCAGTGGGAGCGAGGAAGAGATCCTGGCAGGTAGCGCCTGGGGACTTGGGGGGCATGGGGAGCCAGAGGGAGGGGGCACCTGCCATCAGAGCTGGGGCAAATCACCATGCTGAGCTCTGCCAGAGGGCAGCACGGGGACCCCACCAGCTCCCATCTGGGCACTGGGCAGCACTGGGCTGCCCTGGGTGGCGGGGAAGGCTCCCCATCCTCCCCACCAGTCACCACTGGGAGCCCGGCTGGGCGCTCCCGCGCTTGGCAGCGTTCCAGCCATCACTCACCCTCTTGGCTTCTGCTCCGTTAAAGGCCGCCGGTGGATGGAGCCACCCTGGCAGCCGGACTCGTGCCCGGGCGGACTTTTGGGATCGGCAGCTCCATGACTGAAAGAAAATGTAAGTGACAGTGAAAGCAGGTCAGCGAGGAGATGGGAAGGAGCCACAGGTCCCTCCCTGCCCAGGCACTGCAGGACGCAGGCCAGGACAGCCAGTTGTGTCCCCGAATGTGCCTCCATCCCTGCAGCCGTTTCCCAGCAGCAGGAACCAGCCTGGAGGCAGCTCAGGCCGAGCCACTGCCCCTTGGGCTGCTCAGGGCAGGTCACGGCCACCCCTTGCCCAGGGCCAGCGCCAGGGCTGATCATGCCCGGGCCCATTGTGTCTGGTGGAGCCCAGCGAGGAGCAGCTCCCTGATCTGCTGCAGCTTGTTGGGCGCTTCCAGGAGTGAGGAATAAGGTCACCACCGCCAGCTCCCAGTCACTTTGCACAAGCTGGAGACACTGGGACCACGGAAGGATTGCAAAACCCAAGTGCTGCCCCGTTCACTTCCTTGTTGGCCAGATAAGTCCCCTCCATCAGCAGCTCCTCTCATGTGTCACAACTCTTGGCCGGGTCCCTGTGGCAGCACTTAAGGGGGGAAACCAGCTCTCGTGGGGTGCCTGAGGGCTCCTCATCCCCTCGGAATGGCTCAGCCAGGAGGGAACCATGCCACAGGAGCACCAGTCCCGAGTGGAGCAGGCTCTGAGCTGCACGGGGCAGCCTTGAGGAGACCTGCCACCACCTCCTCCAAAGTGCCGGGCTGGGGGCGAAGGGCTGCCCTGTGCCTGAGCCCTGGGGGGTGCCACAGGCCACCTCCGTGGCTGCCAACTGCTGCTGTAAAATACAAGCACCTATTTGCCCCTCAGCTGTGTTTGCTTGATCTTTCCACTGCACAGGCTGGGACTGCAGCACCTCAGCCACAGTGCACAGACCCTGCAGCTCCTTGTGCCCAGAACTGGCCCCCTGACCCCCCGAGCAGGGCAGATACCCTCATTCCCCCCATGCAGGGAGGTCAGGAGAAACTCCTTTTCCTCCTGCCTGCTCTCCAGCCAGCACTCGCTGTGGGTTGCAGTTTTCACTTGTGGTGTATTCAAAGACACACCTCCCCATTGCACAGGGCTGAGGGTCCACCAAGGACCCTGCTCCTCATGGTCCTGCAGCCCCAAGCACCAGCCTCCAGCCCAGAGGCTTTCATAGGAACACTCCACTCTGGTTGTGCTGCCAGCACCAGCAGACTTGTCTGATGCTGCTTGAGAATAGGCCGTACAACGCTGTGTAACGGCTGTCACGATTCTGCTGCTGCCCCTGGAGCACATGGAAACCGACCCTCCCAGCCCTGGCCGCAGCTTCCATGCCCACCCAGGCAGGAGCCCAGGGACAGGGGCTGGGGACAGGCTCCCACAGTGAGCAGGGATCGGATTGTTCCTCCCAACGTGCCCATGCAGCACCCGCACCGGGGAACTGATGCAACGCAAATAACAGTGGCCTGACTCACCCTGCACCGACCTGGCACCTGCGCCCTGTTGGGGGTGGGATACCCCCGTGCTTCTTAGAAATACTAAAATAAATCAGGTCCTGGGAACGAGCCACTCCTGCTGCAGCAAAAACCCAGCCCCAAACCAGCTCTCCCCTCTCTGCAGGAGTTGCAGCAGCAGCCACGCTGAGCCCTCGGGAGGAAATCCGCAACTCTGCCATGGACAGGGTTTAGGAGGTGGCGGGTGAAATCAAGCACCATGAACAACATTTACCAGCTCTTCCTCCCTCCCGGAGCAGCTCCCGTGGGTGGGCAGCCCCCACGTTCACTGTAGCCTCCTCCAAGTGAGGCAATAGCTCAAAGCCTCGCAGGCTGCGGAAACCTCTCCCCGGGGCCAACACGGCATGCAAATCCTCCTGACCTATTGCTCAACCAGACGCTGTACTTACTGCAAAACATTTGTGCAATGCAGGGATGTGGGGGAGGCCCCCCGGGCCACAGGGAAGCTCGGGGCTGCTTCTCACTCGTGGCTTCGCCAGGAAGGCTGAGCTGGCTGCTGCTCCCCCGTCGCCGCAGCAAGGGGGTTAGTTCTGCTGGAGGAGAAACCGAGAGTGAGAAAGCACTTCTGCTGCCCTGATGCAACTCCTTCAGGGAAAAGTTTCCCTGGGAAAACCCTGGCCTGAGGGAGCACGGGGGAATTCGGGGCCTAAAACCCAAGGCACTGAGGAAGGCTGATGACAGGTGAACTGAAAAACATGAGGCTGGAGGGCGAGCAGAGGTGGTACCTGCCTGGGCAGCCCCGCACAGCACCTGCCCCGGCAGAGCCAGGCCCCTCCAGCTGCTGCACCGTCCTCCTCGCTGTGGTGCGAGGTTTGCTCTGCAGAGCTACTCGCTTCCTGCGTTCCCACCTCGCCGCAAAGCTGTACCCAACCTGCCTCTGACACGCGCCGCGCAGAGCTGCCGCCGTGCTCGGGCACCTCTTCCTGTCTCAAGCAGAAAAGGGCTGTTCACATCATAGCCCCATTTGCAGCGAGAGAAACAGCCCGCGGGCTCGGCGCTGGGTGAGGGCAGCGGTTTGATGCTGAACCTGCTCCCCTGTGAGGGGACCTGCCCCACGGCACATTTGTGCTGCCAGGACAGCAGCCCCTTCCCCACGGCCACACTGGAGCTTCGGGTCAGATTCCTCTGGGAACGCCCTAAAGTGTTAGAGCTGAGCTGGCTGCATCCTGGAAATCCCCCGACTGGAGGGAACCAGAAGGGTTCCAGCAAAAGTTCAGCGAGCAAGAGGGGCAGCAGGCACAGGGGAGGGAGCAAACCCGGGAGAGCAGAGCTAACCACCCCCTGGCACCGGGTGCCCGACCCCCCCCAGGCTGTGCCCAGTGCCCCTCCCGGATCAGCGCACAGCCCACAGGGATGCGAGAGGAGAACCCGGCAGCGTCTGCCCTGACCTCCGCCACAGCACAGCTCCCATTGTGTTCCTTCCCTCTACTGAGTGTTAATTTTTCAAAAAACACAGTCAAGACATCCCACAGCACTGATTTCTGAAGGAGGGCTCTTGCCATCTTTTCACTGTGCAGTGGGAGCAAATCACCTGCACTCAGCCTCCTCACTTTCACACCAAAGCATTTCCTACCTCCCCTACCCCTCTGTGCCCTGTTCAGGAGCCTTCTACACCCCTACTCGTCCAGCTCAGCCTGTGAGCTCCCCCTCCCCAAGAGAGCAGCAGCAGTTCCTCACCCTCTCGGGTAGGAAAAGCCGCTCAGAGAGGAGCCGTCGCCTCCCGCGGGGCTCGGCAGGAGGCTTCACTGGCTGCCCAGGGCTGGATGAAGGGAGGGCAGCCCCGCCGAACTCCGGGAAACTTTCAACAGGGTGCCCGTGTGTGACCTCCTTAATAGCTCGGCAAGCTAACAAGAAGCCCTAACCTATTTCAGACGGGCAAGCAGCGCAACGCGAGCGTGCAGAGCCGTGACAGGCCCTCCCCGCCGAAGCGCCCCGAGGAAGCGGTGAGCCACAGGGTGCGTCTTCAAAATTCCACAATACCAGCGCAGCGAGAGGCAGGCAGCGCCGCTGACTCAGTGCGGGGGGAAAAAACACGCAGCAGTGACAGCTCTGATCAGTGCTCCCCACATTTCCCCAGCTCCAGGGCCCCACGGCGATGCCCACAGCCAGGAGAGCAGCGCTTATACTCAGCCACGGGATGGTCCAGGGGCAGGAGGCGCCGGCTCGCCCACGGAGCAACCTCGTGTGAAAGAATCCGGAGGACAGCAGCTGGATTTCAGCTGGGTTCTCTGGGTGGCGAGGCAGCAAACACAGCAGCAGCTTGTGGGAATAATTTTGATCAGGTTTGCGTTAGGGACTGAGCCTCCTACACTGCTCCGAGTGTCACCAGGACGGTCATTGCAGCAGAAAAGGGCTGTTGAAAACAGAACCAAGCCAAGTCGCTGCCAGTTCTTCCTTTCCTGGTTACAGCAACGAGCCTCTGCTTCTGCACGGATTCCCTTAGCTGTATCAGTCCAGCTTCGACAGAAGCAAAAAAAACCCAACAAAAACAACAAAATATAAACCAAACCAAAACATTCCCCCCCCCTCCACCTACACATCCCGTACAATCTAAAATTTTCTGTTAAGGTATTTTACATGAAGACCAGCCTTCAAATCCTGTGGCATTTTTCAGCTCGGACCCATCATCTCATCCCCTCCCCACCAAGCCCACGACCACCGCACACGTACAGAGCCCCCCGCGCTCGCTGGCACAGGGTGACGTCCCCCCAAGGGTTCCTCCCCCGCAGCCGCTAAATGACCTCTCGGACTATGAGGTTTCAGATTTGTTTTCTGAAACAAAGCCCTATCTCCAGCAGCACCCGCTTTCCCTGTTTTTGATTAACCAGAAACAGTCATTGCCCTGTATTAAATGAAGAGCACAAATTTGAATAAAGACCATAAAGTTATTTAACAAGTGAGATAAGAACACGCCGTACCGCAGTACAGCAGGTGGGAGGGGAAGATTCTCATACCGAACGGCGAGCATTGATATTCCTGCAGCATTCCCTTCCCGCCTCGTAACAAAGCTTTAGAGCAAAGCCTTGACATGTTACAGTTCGCATATTATCGTGCTCAACATCTGACAGATGTGCTCTGCAACTAGATAAAATATGTATTTATTTCCAGATTGTCCTGGGGAACTGCCCATTAGAACTGAAGCACAGCCCATGCTATTTATTCCGCAATAACCAGTTGTGCTCTTCTTTGGCACCCGAGGTCCACCACCACCGCAGCTCTCACACACCACCGCTCCCCACACCTCAACCGTCCCGTGCGGCGAGCTCACCTCGCTAACGTCCAAGAAGCGGCAACCGTTGGACAGGTCGTCGTCTGCTGCAGGGAGCTGGAACAATTTGATTTTTTTCGACCCGTCACCGGAGCAGTTAACAAGCCTGTCAGAGTGCAGCCGCGAGCCTGGTGCTGCCACCAGACTGCGTGCGGAGATCCAGGACTGCTGGACGAACCCCAGGGAGGAAGGGTAACTCCTCTGACTTTCCAGGAAAGTCAGCCCAAACATTTCAAGAAGCCACCAGAAACCAAATAATTCAACTCAGCAGTTTTTATTCATGTAACGCAAGTTCTTACTTTGCCATGGCTTTCACACGGCTGCCTCTACTCAGTTAATAAACTCTATACTGTGTAACGATACAGAAAGTTCAGTAAAATGTCAGCTTGTGAGTACAAAACGTTAAACTTCTGATTGCAAGAGAAGCAGCGTGTATCAGCATTCCACCAGAAAAACAAAACGCGCCTCGCCAAGTAACACAATGGCCGAGTCGAGAATAGTACTAATTAAAAACAGCAGCAAGCAGCAAGTTGCTGGACAATAACATTAAAAACCATTTTTCCTGTAATTTACAAATATGCAAAGTATCAGGTTACTTAAAATTAAGAAGCATTTTGCTTACTAACATGAAACATTACTAATTTGTAATGTATCATAATTAACCGGGCATACAGGTTTCTGTGTCCCTGTGGTTTCTGCGGCACATGGTGCCAGTCTGGGGCGGTCACTCCTCGGACACTCAGAGGGAAGGGCAGGAACAGACACAGCTGCTCCGAGAAGGGCTCTGGGGAACGCCTCCGTTCCGCTCTCCCCTTCAGAATTTGCCACACAACAACCTTGGTTTAACCACAGAATGGACGTATTTAAAAAAAAAAACAACCCAAAAATGTAACAAAAACACAGATACAATGTGTATCAACAAATCAACTGTTTCTGGCCTGCGAGTGCAAGAACGTCTTTGCATTCTGAGCACAACCAAATTCCAGGACCAGAACCAATTACTACAGCAATTGGTTTTGCATATTTAAAATCTGTTACAGTATCTACAAGTAAAAACATCTTACCAAGTAAGAGGGAACTAAAGAGCCTTACCAAACAAGTCTTCGTCTACATTTTTGGATGCTGCTCTAGTTTGACACAGCTGAAGGGGACAGGGAAGTGTTAGTAAGAAGGAAGACGAAGCTACAGCTTTACGGAGGAAAATACTACGGGATCCTCAGGAACAGCTCTGGCAGCAGCCCAGGCGGGACTACAGCTGTTCTGTGAACACTTAACACTATTGCTGTCTGAAAACAAAAGGCACAACATCACAAATCCTCCTTGTCGGGGCCACGCAGAGATCGCCTGAGACAGGTCACTGGGCAAGGTCGATGTTTTAGAGCAGCACCAGCAGCACGGTCGCCCACGCGTCCCGACAGCCATGATTTTCTGCAAACGCCGAACACCCAACTCGCGTGTAGCTTCAGAGCAGTGTCAGGCCTCTCATCCTGAGAAAGGATTGCACTCCTAAGCTCCTCTCCTTTCTGGGAGCCGAGCAGCTTGCTAAGCACTTGTGGTACATATTGGAGAATTACCTCATCTCGGGAAGGTAAAGCTTAAGTGGGAGGGGCACAGCAAACATCACTAAAGAAGTGCACCAATAAAACCAAATTAAAGGCAGCTGAACCTAGCTTCGTACTAGATTTACAAGCCAACACTTCCCACCGAGCTGCAGGGTAGGATTTAGTAAAGAGGCTTAGTTAAGAGCTAAGAACAGCCTTGACGATGCATCTTGGTCTTCACAAACAAGCCCCACGCCACTGCAAAGGCAGCAGCCCCAGATCTCTCACAAGCCCCGCCAGAGTCCTCCCTCCACAGGCCGGTAACACACTAAAGCCATCTCAAAACTGAAGCCAACAGGAGAGGCCAGGTCACATTCAGCTCTGAACAACTACAGGAGCTCAGGGTGAGCCTGACGCACCCAGCAGCCCCACAGAAAAAACCCTCCGAAGCTGCAGCCTCTTCTCCTGCTCAGCACTCCCAGAGGCTCGTCAGCATCCTCTGGGGAAGGGACCTTGGGGTGCTCTCACCTCTAAGAGGGACACACTGGCATGTCTAGACCAGAATTTGCTGTGAGCACATCACAGCTGCTATCCAGCCTCCACCTGGAGCCTCGTACTTCCAAGGCACAAGGAGGAGCCCTCAGAAGGCATCTGCAGCAGTTACAGTGCGCGAACGCCGTCCCTCGAGCTCCTCCCAGGCCTGGCTGCCCTCAGCCTCCGCCTCATATCCCTGGGTTCTGCGACTTGTACGTCAGGATCTCCGCAGCCAGCCGTTGGGGATCCAGCAGGCGAGGGAAGCGGTTCATCACGGCATCCACCAAGTGGGGATGGAAAATGCCGCACAGCTTGACATGCACGTTGGCCCGCTCCTCTGCAAACTGGTCAGAGACGGCCCACGGGCAGGAGTCCCCGTAGGCCGGCCCCGGGGCTCTCTGCACCGAGCGAGGATCGTGCACCCCGGTGCTGGCTGGAGATCTCACCTGGGGGGGCGGCACCTGGTACGGCTCAGACCAGTACTCGCGGGAATGGGGCGGGGGGGGCACTGTACTCGCCGGGCAGGCTGTACTGCCCCGCGCCCGCTGTGTGCACGGGCACCCCGTAGCCTGAGAAAGAGTGAGGTGCTCCCGAGTGAGACATCTCAGGGCTGTACTGCAAGAAGCTAGCACCAGAGGAAGACGACTTATGGGAGCCAAGCTTGTAGGGGACCAGGCCGTTCTGCTCTAAGCTGGGAGCCTGCGGGTAGACGGGTCTCTGCCTCCCGCAGGTGCAGACGGCCAGCGGGTCAGCGTGGGAATGATCACAGTGACTGGGAGATCGGTAAGGCCACATGTCAGACAGTTGGTTCTCCAGAGACCCAATGCCTGAGTCGAGGTGCTCCTGAGAGATGTAAGACAGAGAGTCCATGTGAGGCTGCTGGTACCTGTCCGAGGACCTGTGGCTCCCACCGTTTGGGGGGACGCTGCCTGGCACACAGCCTTTGACCTGAAGCGGAACATCGCTGGGCTTTGCTTTGTGGGTCAAGTTCTTTCTTTCTGCAGAGAGCTTCTGCAGAGAGCTTTTATCACTCTCTGTGGGGACAGAGCACAAGAGCTCTGCCTGGGAACCTCTTTTGCCCTTCTTCTCCTCCTTGGCAGCAGTACTTCTGGTAGGAGACAACCTTGCATTGGCTCGGAGTTCATCAGCTAATGAGCGCTGGGGCTGATTGATTCTTTCCGGGTGGTAGAATTTACACTTAATTCCATAAGTGCATTTCTTCCCTGCAAGGAAAGGCAGAGCATGGAACGACCGGCTGAATTTTACTAAATTTATGAATTACACTTGCACAAACACCTCAGTCCTCACGCTTACAAGGCTGGTCTTACCATAAGGGCACTGTTGTTTCTTGTGCTCTGGCACCACAGGCTTCTTCCTGAGAAAGTTATCCAGGCTGGGACCATGTCGCCCTAAGGGATCATCTGGAGGCATAAACCTAAAGAAAAATAAATCTCAGTCAGGAGCAGTTCACTTTCTTGGGTCACGGTTTCACTTCTCAGTCTCCCATTTCACTGAAGATGAAAAGGTATCTGAACCCTAAAAGAAACTTTCCCATGTCACTGCAGAGACAACTCCCAAGTCATCTGGTAAAGACCAGCATGAAATGCGTCACTTCAGGCTCAAACAAGGATTGGTGCTCTGCTGCTGACCAGAGCTAGTGCTCGCTGCTGGGCCTGATGTGTGTCCTGTGAAGACATCAAGCCCTGGAGCCCTCCTCGTTACTCCACTGCAGCAGAGCTCCCAGCTCCAACCCATCAACAGCTGCTGACTCCAGTCCCTTGTGCCTTTGCGCCTCACCACAGCTGGGCAGGTCCTCCCACCACACTTCCTCTACCAAAAATAAACCTCTCTACAGGACTTTTTTTCATGCTGTACCAGCATTTTGCTCTTTCCATGCATGGCTTGCTCTTGCTTCATCAGACAGCACGCTCACACGGATCTTTCAAAAAAGGAAAGGAAGAACGGGAACATACTTGTCATTAACAAAGGAATACATCAGCAGACGTTCCTCAATGAATTTCTTCCACTCAGGGCGCTCATTCTGCAGGTCCCGGTAAGTGTCGTTCGAAACCACAATGCCATCAGACTCATGTGCCAGTTTCACAATGAATCGATCATCGTAACAGACAACACGTTTGCCTCCAACCCGCCTGGAAGGAGTGAAGACCAGAATTTTCTTCTTTTCAAGGTCACGGAGAATGTACTGGTCTAGAACAAACACAACTGTGAGCACATTTACACAGCCCAAAGGCCTTCACACACATAAAGTAACATTATCAATAAATGACAAAATGCACCTAAAGTCACTTCACCTCTCCACAACCCTGTGTTCTCATCTCTTTTCCTACACCATCCTTCAGGCTGTCGGAGGCAGACTCCCAGCCCCAGTGCTTGCACAGCACCCACAGGCACCCACAGCACACCACAGAGGGTCTCACCCACATCTTTTGCATGCAAAGCACCATTTGCATTTAACAGGCTAGTAGCACCTGCTGCAGTGCCACACTACACGCACGGATTTCTGAGCAGAGCTACTTAGAAATCTCAGCCATTCAAGTTCAGAGCAAACTCCCCTCGATTTGAGAAATTCTTACTAAACTCAAGCTTTAACTTTTAGCATGTAGATTTTCCGTGCAGTCTGCAGTGTCAAATATATTGCAGTCAAATACAGGGCAGGAAGATGTGCCCCTGGAAGAGGAAGTTAGGAAGCAGAGCAGTATTACATGCTTTGTTCTCTGAATTATTCCAACTGATCCAGGCAAGAACTTGCTTCAGGGTGAAGTTAATGACTAATTCTCACTGGTCAGCTCAGCTCACTGAATCTCCTGCTACTCAGACCTTCCATTCATAAGTTAATTACTAACTAGCCAGAACTCTGCAAGCTCATTAAGTGACAAAGCAGTAAGCCTGAAAAGCTACTTCTGGATTTCACATTACCTGTTATAAGTACATCTGGCCGTGGCTGCTCCTTCCTCCAAGAGGGCACAAAGACTGTGATATCCTTGTGTCCCCTGTCCCAAAACCACTGCACAGCCAGAAGGATTCCTCGGCAGGAGAACACTTCTTTATTTCCGTGGCTGCATTGAAGATGAAATTTGAGAATTTCAATGTTCTGGTGACACACACACTAGCCAGGCAACACACTAAGCAGATGAATCCAGCAATTCAGACAACCTTTAGTCAAGAAGTTACAGTAGCAGCACCACTAGTATTTGTTGTCCATCTCCTGTAAGTGAAAACACTAAGATCTTCACAGAACACTTGTTGCTTCCAGCACCTCAGTGTAGCAACAAAGACCCAAATCCTCACTGGGAGGGAGAAAGCAGCTGTAACTGTTGCAGCTGCGCTGAAACGGAGCCTTTGCTTCAGCTCTGGTCTCCAGAACTTTATTTTTAGCCTCAAGTACAACCTGATCTTGAACACCCTTTGTCCTACCCTTCCAGCCAGCACCCGTGGTTAACCTCTGCCAGCGTACGCTGCACCCTCACCAGCTGTTTTGCTTGTAAAGTTATTCCGATAACTTAAGGAAAACAAGACATTTTATGCACTCCTACCTCAAGGACGTCATCGCTGAGGAAAGATGCTTCCTCATTATGTTACGGACCAGGCAGTGACAAATGCACTATTTGCACAAACCAGCACCATCTCCTGCTAACGGGCTCAGGGCTGGATGTTTGAACAGCGCTTGGTGGTTTGAGAACAACGGTAGACAACAGCACCAGAAGCCACGCACCAATGCTAAAAGCTGTTTCTTAATTATTTAATAGGTCATACCAATAAGCTTCCAGAACTTCCCAGAGGAAACGACTACTCCTGTTTGTTTACAGTCTAATGAGCTGATACTGGTTCTGGCAAGTGCCCCACAATTGGGTATTACAGTCCGATCTGTCATTCTGGGGATCGAACAGCCTGCGTTTCAGGAGGACACTCGGATAAGACGTACTACCCTGGAGAAAACTGGCTTCCTAATTCAGTAAGATTCTTCCTACCACTGCCCCAAGTCTTACTCTTCCCATCTGCACTTGAATGACGTGTCAGCTCCCATCACCACTTGGCATGCCAGTGGCAGGCTGGTTTTGCTATAGCTAGTCAGACTCGGGTTACCATAATCTTTTAGAGGTAAAAAAAAAAAAATCAATCTCTGCTTTTTACAGTTTTTTTTTCGAGTCCCTGCTACTAATCTCAAATCTACAGAAGGTAGCTAATTCAGCTGATCTGATTTGGCAGTAGCCAAGAAAAAATTCCCTTAGAAGGAAGTAAAATCTAATTTCCACTGTGATTTGCATATGTTTGTCAAGAGCTGTTCAGGGAGGCCGCTGTACACACTGCAAATGAATCAGCAGGGAACATCACACCATCAATACAGGAAGTTTCAGAATGGAATTCCCCTTCTAGCAAGTTGCTTAAAAACGCCAGGCTGCTTTTCTCATGTCAAACTCTGTCCCACCAGCAGCATTATTACTGCCCGGCCTGCCCTGAGTCACATTTGCTGCCCTCTCTCCTGCGCTTTTTGGGATGACACTCACGGATAAGAGGCTCCTCATTCACAAAAACACAACCGATTCTGTGGTTTAAGCCTGAGCACTTATCTAAAGTAAACTTCGAGGCAAAAGTCGCACTTATCAGCCCAGGCCTCACAATGGGCCATTTTCCCCAAGTGACCGACCGCTCAGCTGCTGGCGAGCTGCAGCAACAGGACCGGGCACAGCTTTTACTCTGCGGCCCTGCTGGATTGCCATGGGAATCCCTCACCTGCCGGGGGCTGGCCACGCAGCAGGCTGTACCCCAGCTCTTCTCCGGCCTGTTCTCGGAACCATCAGCCACGGCCTAGAGGAAACCACACCTGCAACCAAATCTCCACTCCGCACTTTCACCCGGGACAGAACCTGCGGTAACGCACACGGCAGCTGCGTGCGCACCCGGGCTTACTTTTTGTAAAAAAAAAAGTCCGTGTACACAAACGTACACAACAAGACCTTTTTAAGCTAAAACACAGGGAAGGAGGTTTTCTTCTGAACGGCAACAACGGGTCCCAGTTGAGGAGACTTGGGTGTTAATAATCGGAAGGATCCCAGAGGTGGGGAGCACAGCTCCAAGGGCTGGGGTGGCAGCGGGCAGCGCTCACCAGCGTGGGGAACAGACAAGGTGAAAGAAGGGACATCAAGCTGATAAATACCCAGCCCAGAGGCTCTGGGTGCTCCATGGATCAGTACTGCTCTGACCCCAGCGACTTCGCAGGCTGCAGTGCCCGACAGGACCCGGCCATCGGCGCCAGAACCGAGGGCGAGGCGCGGCCCAGAGCGGTGACAGCGCACACCAGAGCGCCCCTTCGGCATCCCACCTGCTCTCCACACCGTACGGAGACGGGTCTCCAATGCAGGAGACACCTCCGTGTTACGAAGCCTTCTCTAATTAACCCTGTAATTAGTTATTGAGCAACTTCCTGCTACAGAAACTTACATAAAGCCATTAGGTAAGAGACAACGCACCTTCAGTTATCCTCCTCACGCTAGAGCACAGGAGGGAACGTCTCCAGGGCCAGGCACCTCGCCCGCTCCTGTCCCAGCCCGGCTACGGGAGGGCGGCGAGCGCAATGCCGGTCCCCGGGAGCACCGCACGGGGAGAACATCGCCGGCCCCGGCAGGGAGCTCCCCCAGCCCCAGGCGCCCCCAGCACACCCCCGCACCCACCTCATGGCCACGTTGCTGCCATCGATGACGATGGGCTTCAGGTTGTCGCTCTCCGCCTCCTCCGGGGCCGGGCCGGGCGGGGGGCTCTTGTTGGCCGCCCCCCCCCGCGGCACCAGCGGCGCCTCCGGGGCCGGGCCCGGGCTCTCGGGCCCCTCCCGGCCGGCCGGGCCGTGCCGCACCAGCTCCCCCAGCACCGCGTTGGTGTCGGCGCTCAGGCCGAGCTTCTGCAGCGCGACGCGGATCTCCTCCGAGGAGTAGCCCAGCTTGCGGAAGAAATCCACCTTCAGCTGCATCTCGGCGCTGTCGCACGGCTCCAGCCCGGGGCTGCCCGCCTCCCGGCCGCTCATCCCGCTCCGGGACGGCGCCTCACGCCCGCCCGGGGCGGCGGAGACGCTGCCGGCGCTCACGGCTCCCGGCCCGGACCTGCGGGACGACACCGGCGTTAGAAGCGGGCCCCGGGCCTACCTTGGGGCCTACTCCCGGCCCGCCCCGGGACCCCTCTTACCGGCCTCCCGCCGCCGGGCCGCCGCTGCGTCTCCATGGGGCCGGGCCGGCCCGGGCGGCGGCCGCCGCTTTATACCGGGGCAGCCACAACGCGGAAGGGCAGAGCGGGCGGGGCGGAGGCCGCTTCCCGGTCCGCGCCCCGCCCAGCTCCAAGCCGCGGCCTCGTCCGGGGCGCTGCCGCCGGGCCTGCTCCGCCGCCCCCGGGGGCGGCGGGGCAGGCCCGGCGGCAGCGCCCCGGACGAGGCCGCGGCCCGGGGCCGTCGCCTTTTTCTCTTTCCCCTCTCCCCTCAAGTGATAAATCGGAGTCTCAGAGCTCTGAAATGTGCGCTCGGTGCTTCCCAAAGGGACGGAGCACACCTCCTGGCCCGCAGTGGCGTGAGGGGGGAACAGGGGGCTGCGCCTCGGTGTGCGGAGACAAGGATGCGCCCTGGGAGCCCCGGGAGAACGGGCTCAGCCCCAAAACAACGGCCTCAGTCCCGAGAGAATGGCCTGAGCCCCGAGAGAACCAGTCCAGCCCCAGGAGAACCATATCAGCCCCAAGAGAACAGCCTCAGCCCCGGGAGAACCATATCGGCCCCAAGAGAACCATATCGGCCCCAAGAGAACCATATCGGCCCCAAGAGAACAGCCTCAGCCCCAAGAGAACCAGCCCAGCCCCAAGAGAACCATATCGGCCCCAAGAGAACCAGTCCAGTCCCAAGAGAACCATATCAGCCCCAAGAGAACCATATCGGCCCCAGGAGAACCAGCCCAGCCCCAAGAGAACCAGTCCAGCCCCAAGAGAACCATATCAGCCCCAAGAGAACCATATCGGCCCCAGGAGAACCAGCCCAGCCCCAAGAGAACCAGTCCAGCCCCAAGAGAACCAGTCCAGCCCCAAGAGAACCAGTCCAGCCCCAAGAGAACCATATCAGCCCCAAGAAAACCAGTCCAGCCCCAAGCGAACCAGTCCAGCCCCAAGAGAACCATATCAGCCCCAAGAGAACCAGTCCAGCCCCAAGAGAACTAGTCCAGCCTCGAGAGAACTGCTCCAGCCTCGAGAGAACTACTCCAGCCCTGGCGCGCTCGGGCAGCTGACCTGCCAGCTGAACCTGGAAAAGGAGGGAAACGCGATGGGTGTGGGCTGTACGGGATGCAGGGATAGTCCTGCAGTCATGGAGGAGTCACTGGGAGCGCACCACTGCTGTTCAAGCTAAGCCTCAGCTGTCCGCAGCTTTAGGCAGAGGAAACGCGTGTGAGCCCAGCCACGGGCTTCAGGCGTGCTGACAAAGGTGTTCTGTGTCGTTTTATGGTCTGTACGAGCTGTGCTTCCATTAGCTGGTGCTTCGATGCAGCACGCGGTGACGCTGAAGTCACCTGAAGGATGGACGTGGCAGAGCGTGGTCAGGGGTGCTAGCCACGTCTCCTGCCATGGTGGCCCCTGTGGCGACCAGCCCGAGGGTGCCCAGCCTGGCCACACCAGACCCTGACACCCGCCTCTTGCACTGCCTCGATCCCGACGTGATGCAGGTGGCTGTGATTCAGCCAGTGGAGGCTTATCAGCCCAGCTTTTGGAGGAGATAAGAGCTGACAGGAAGCATCTGTCAGCCACCAGTGGCTGTCCCCAGACTGTTTGCCAAAGCCAGCCTCGCTGCAGGAATCGAACTAACGTCTCACAACGTACACAAACTTTACATCTCTGACTTCTGATTAATTCCTAAACAATTTAATGAAGGCAGTTGCAAATTTGCTTCCCTGAGGCCACGTACCAGTGTGCAATTTAAGAGCCAGGGAAGTCTCACTGTTACAGGAATACATTTGCATTCGTCTTCCTTGTGGTTACCCTGAAACAATCATTTTTTCTTGTCTCTGGCCATGTCTGAAACCGCACTGTGTACTCAACAGTAACACACACACAGAGGCTAGATTCAGATCAGAGATAATATCCTTAGTCAGTACTTAAGTAGGTGCTTTCCCAACTCTTCTTTCCCTTGGAATCTACTCCAGTCAGCATGAATTTAGCATTGTTTGTGTGCTTTTGCTGCCAGGCTAAAGTCTATTGCACCAAAAAGTATGGCCACAGATGTGCTTTTTAGAGGAAATACCCCAAGTAAGACCCACAAAGCTGGATCTTTTGATTTATGCAAAGCAGTGACAGCAACTGCATGCTGCCCGTGTTGATTTGCCAAAACCAGAAGCCGGGCTAGAGAGAGGATCTGTCGGCTTCTGCACCCTAGAAGTTTGACTTCTAGGTTCATGTGCTGGCCACACCCCAGCTCCCCCCCTCCCCGTGCTTACTTTTGATTATTTTTTCTTTTCCACATTTACAAACTGCATTGAAGAGAAAGTGCTTCAGTTGTTTTGGCATCGTGAGGGCTGTTGTGGAGGCTGTGGCTTCAGAAGATACGCAGATTTCCAGAACAAAGCTTCTGCACCCCAAGGCCCTTGGCCTTGTTTCTTCCCTGAGGGGCACAAAGGGTCCCCTGCACAAGCAGAGGGGCTGCAGGAGCAGAGCCGTCCCATGGCACCAATAACCATCTCATGGATTTCACAAGGGGTGCTGAGCACCTCTGTGGAGCTTTGCACAAATGCTTTCCAGCTTGCACCCTCGGCTTCCACGTCCAGACACCAGCAAACACCACTTTGATTTGGGAAAGGCAGCCTGTACAGCCAGTTTTCTGTGTCGTGCACCTCGCAGCGATCCGATGTTCCTTCCCTGGGCCGGTGGGGCTGGGGAGCTTGGCGGGAGGCAGCCTCATCCCCTCCCTGCCGCAGGCACCGCCACGCTGTGCCCGTCCCGCTGCAGATCTCTGTGCCTGCAGGAAGGGTGGAAATCCCCTGCCAATGCCCGCAGGCAGCGGGTCTTTCCTGGGGGGAACCCGCTGGGGCGAGGGGGAGGCAGCAGCAGGCAAGGCCAGGTGCTGGAGCGCAGAGGAACAAAAGCCCCTGGGTGCAGCGGGACTGCCTGTGACAGCAGGGTCCCTGTCCCAGGGATGGGCTCAGTCCCTCCCCGTCCTCCATCTCCTTCCACTTCTCTGCTGACTCAGCATAAGCTCCCCTCCAGTCCGGTTCCCTGCCCACGAACAAGGCTCACAAAATCCTGACATCACATTTTTCTAGGGTTGTTCTAGGGATTACCACTCCCTTGTCCCAGATTCTAAAGGAAGAGCTCGTCTTCTGGCGAAGCCTTTCGTCTCCCCCTGGTACATTTGGTGCCATCCAAACAGGTGGCAGTCAAGGATCTTCTCACCCGCTGGCCTCGTGCCAGTGCCTTGTGGGGAGATGCCAAGGCTGCAGAGCTGCTGTAACCCGCTTCCCTCGGGAGCCTTGTCAGCAAAGTGGCCGTGGACCCGGTTTGCCTACCTGCAGAAGCTCGAGGCAGCTAACTCGCTTTTAAAAATGGGCTAATTAAACCTCATTTATAAATGCCTATATGGGACCACTTACGCTAATTAAGGACGATTTAAATAGCCTTATTTAGTAGCATCTGGAGTAAATCAAACTGAATTAAGGCCACTTTAATTCTGAATAAGAGTTTGATGCAGAATTTTAATGTTCTTTAATCCACTTTAGATTACTTCAAATTAACTTTCTTACAAGTCCTGTGTGGATAAGCCCCAAGCAACGAGGGGCAGGTACCTGCACTGAGCTCATGCCTGCGGGAGGGGACAGGGCTGGGTCTGGCTGCCTTGGGATCTGTGTGTCCCGACAGTTTTGGCATCCTAAATCCTCTGCTTGCCTGTGGAGTGACCTAAAGACTCATGTCCCTGCACTTACCAATGTGTGTTCCTGCGCGGTGCAGACAATACCAGGGAGATTCACTGAATTCTCCCATCACGTGTGACGTAGGGATTCCAGAGGCTGGCAGAGCTGCATCTGGATTTTCTTCTACAGTGAGCAGTATAATTCATGACACAGTACCCAGCACATCCAGGAATTAAAGGAAAACACAAGTGATGATTTGTGCCCTTTCTTTGTAAGAGGGTCACCATGCCTCATGAGGAAAGCCGAGCAACGATGCTGGAAGGAAGCCTTGGTACCGTCCCCGTGCAGCAGTTTGCTTTTATCGCCACAACCACTCACGTTTATGGAGGCGTTGACTGAGAGACCATCTGCTTACCTCGCTTGCCTCAATAAAGACGTCTCTGATGGCAGCATCATAGCTGGTTCCCGGAGTGAGAACCCCTGAGCTGATGCATCGCTCCGGTCTGGAAGCAGCACCGGGGGAGGGTCCATCCCCTCTCGCAGCCCGGCTCCGCTCTCGCGCTTGCCCATCAGGCAGGAGGTCCTGTCCTCCCAACCCTGCTGCCGCGTGCCGTGGGGATTCCAGAGGAGAAAAGGTAGCTCAGGTCTTCTTGAAGAGGCAAATGTAGCAAGGGAGAACTGGAGGAGAAGCTAAACGAGGATTTGCAGAACTTTCTAACTCAAAGTTTGAGCCTGTATGCCCACCTCACGCCTCCCATTGCCGGCTGCCTTCCCAGTGCTGCCTTCATGGGATTCCTTTGCAGCTGCAGACAAATAGACTGATTTTTCTCTGAAATAATCTCTCTCGAACCTACTCCCTGTCTTTTAAGGAGATTCTCGTAAGCACTCTGCAGAGTAACTTACTCGCTGTGTAGCCCTCGGGCTCCTTGCAGAGCATACGTGTTTCAGAGGGAATTGCTTGCTCTGGAGCAGAGCACACACCCCCGAGGGACCACGCCAGAGTAATTCATTGGGCTGTCACTGTGCCTGCCTGAGTGCCTGACTAGACATGGCCTTAGGTACTACCCCGAGTAAGCAGCCTTGATCTCTACGTTTGGTCTTAGTGAAAGATGGCATTAAGTTATAGGAGGACGGGTTTACTTCCTCAGTGACAGATGGATCAGGTACACCCTGACTATTTTTTTCTCTTGTGCTTCCGTCAAGGAAAAGAGCCATCCTCTCAAGGTCTTTTTGACTGTAAATCTGCTATTGTTGAGGGTTGAAGTGACAGAGGCGGCAGAAGCTCTGCCGTTGCCCGGGCTGCCCCACGTGCGGCACGCAGTGCTGCGTGGGCGCGCGAGGTCTTGGCTGACCAGCTGGGCATGGTGACCCTGCAAGGGGGCTGCAAGACAAATCCTCCCCATCGGTCTCACTCTGGGGCTATGCAGCTCAGCGTGCATCACCTGAGGTCTTCCATGAAAGGTAAAACCAGCAAGGCACTGACAAACCATGGCAGCTCCCAAAACACCCTGTCCCTGACCATCCTGGCAGCAAGGAAAGGGCTTGGCTGGGCCTGGGGAAGTGGTTGCCCCACACCCCTGTGACAACGCCAGGGAGGTCTGGTCCTGCTGCTCCAGCCTAGGATGCACCAGTGACTCAGTATCTGGACGACTGCTCCCTGCTGTGATCACCTCGCCTCACAGCAGATGCGTTTAACAGAAGTACCCAGAGCATTTGCACCCTCTGCTTTCCAAAGCTGCGACCCTGGCTCACTGGGTAACCTCGGGTTTACCACAGCAGAGTCAAAAGCGGAGAGAAGCAACAGACTCAACTAATAAATAATGATGGGGAAAACCAAGCAGTTACGCAAGTCTCTGTGACAGCAGCTATTTACTGTTTTGCTAATCCCTTCCCAGTCACGGCCCCTCTGCCGGAAAATGTCAGCTCTCCCCTTCTGCAGAAACATCCCTGCCTGCTCAGCCCCAGTTTTGCTCAGATGCAGCATCTATAGCCGTGGATTTGCTGTACTCTGACGTGCCTGGGAGCATTTACTACTTCAGAGCTGAAAGAATAACAGAAGTTAAACAAACATTTCACGGTATTAACATAAGATGTTTAAATAGACAGTCACAGAGTATTTTATCCCACCCAGAGCAATGTGAAGAGCAGTGGATTTATGCCTATTGCTGAGCAAATACCTCCTGAGAAGTCACATCCATCTGGGAAGCGGTTTTTGTTCTAAAGAACTGAAAGAAGAGCCCACCTGAGACAAGCGCACGTTGGGCAGCAATGCCGGGAGCTCTTCCCCTGCTCTTCTCCCTCCAGGGACAGTGGCCGATCCGAGGAGATCTGCGAGCAGGAGCTGCAGAGCTCACCGTGCTACGCCATGGGCACACAGTGGGGACACGGCGGCACCCCGCAGCTCCAGCCCCCAGGAGAGCTGGCTGGGGATGCCTTGAGCTCTGTGGGAGAAGGGACATATTTGCTCTTTCCATGGGCCCTGAACGTGCTCCCCAAGCTGAGGGCACTGGGGCTGGCAGCCCCTCCAACAGGCCAGTGCCACTGGCACATGCTGGTGGTGCCACCAAGCAATGGGAGTGCTGCGGGGAAGACAGCTGTCCACCCAGGAATAGCTTCCAGCTGTCCCCAGGCTGGAGTGTGCTCTGGGCACCCAGGAGGTTAGGGAAGGACATCTCCAGTCCTGCCCTTTTGAGTTCCACTGAAGTCTACAAACCCAAGGGGTCAACTCCTCGACAGCAGCTCTGGGACCTCTTGTGCTGAGAGGGCTCACCATGAACCCCTCGGCACACGGGCTCGGACTCCCCAGTGTTCCTGCTAAAGCTGCGTGGGGCGGGAGGTCCTGGCTCCACCGGGCCGTTGCCCGTCAGGAAACACACCTGCTCCTCCTCCTCCGGGCCATGATGGTGGGTCAGCGGGACCCTGGGTCAGTGGGACCCCAGCCACGGGGACCAGGTGTCGCCATGTGGCTGCGCCCCTGCCTACCTGCCCAACACCGAGCAGCGCCGGCTGCCCCACGGCCCTCCCACGAGACGGATGTGTGTCACCGGGGCAGAAAGACAAACAGGCTGCCGAGCTCCCCCCTCACGGCTCCCATGATGTCAGCGGCAGCGGGAGCCGCACCGGCGGCCGATCTGATATGACTCAGCCCGTGTCAGCCCGGCAGCCGTGGGGCCGGCGGGCAGCGGCCGGGCGGTGGTTTCCTACCTGCTGGGGCTGATCGCAGGGAAGGTGTTAACCGGCCCACGGATCAGCGGCAAAGCTCGTTGCCAACTTTGGCCAGTGGCCACCAGCACGGACAAACACGAAGCCGTCTGGTATCGGGGGGAAGCGTTTCACACACCTTGCCGCGGTTGTGCAACGCACACGATGCAGAAGTCACAAGGGCTGGCCTCTCCCTCTGCTTACGCTGCTGTTAGAGCAAGCTGGCCCCGTGAGGCAAGACCGTGCTTTCGCTGCCTTCGCTGGGGATTTCCCCGGCCGGCGCGGGGCTGGAGCAGCCGTCCTGCCGACGTAGCGCAGCGGGAGAGCACAGCCAGGCCCCAGCCTGTCTTTCCACTTTTACACAACAGTGTGCAAAAGGGGTGATGCATCTGTTGCAAAACAGCATCTGGAGCCGAAGACTGAAGAGATGCAATATTCAGGAGCAGCATGTGGGATCTGTTTGTCACCCTTTCAGTTAAGGCCTCACCAGTCTTCCGCAACATCCACCTAACCCACACGCCTGATTCACCTCTGACAGCAAGTAAAAAGGACAAGGAAGTGATTGCACTTTTAGTTTTGCTCTTTGGGACAAACTATCCCTTTTCTAATAATTAGATTTGTTTTCTCAGCCTTCCACCTAGAGGACGGAGCATGGGTTTACAATTTAGTCCAAGCTTTCTGATTGATTGTCCCCAGCTTTGTGGGATGAGCATTTGGGATGAAAAAGGACAATACAGAGAAGAGATTATTGAGAAACTAAGGCCTGGTTAATGCCACCTTCCAGTCAGGCTGATAAATGCAAGTGGCATTTCTGGGCTTGTCCATCCAATCTTACGTGCAGGAATGGAAATACCTCCTTTGGTTTATAATCTTGAATTCTCTGCACAGTAAATACCAACAACTTCCAACTGCTTAAAGCAGAAGATAAACGTGGCGTTTGCTATCCCACCCGTTTGCAGACTGTTCGGAGCGGCACATCCTTCTCTTCCTTCCTGATCTACGCACGGCGTTTCTGTGAAGAGAGGAAGGTTGGCTGTTTACCAGCGATAACTGCATTCTGGTAGAAAACGTGTTTTCATGAAAACAGAAGGCTGGCTTTTGGTTTCCGTTTGGGTTCACTTCAGCAGTGACTCTGCTCACTGAGGCGCTGTCAAAAGGCAGGGAAAATCCTGTGCATGCAGCCGCCCCTTAAAAAAATGTGAACAGTGTTAACCCCGTGGTCTGCCCTGACTTCTGGCAGGGGGTAAGACCCCAACTCCCTCAGCCAAGTACGGAAGGAGGCTCCGTGCCCGCCCGCAGTCTCGGTTTTGGGCTGCTCCCACGCAGCCCCGCTCCCCACGGGTCTGGGGGCAGCTCGTCCTGCAGGAGAGACCCCCAGCCCTTCCCACGGGGAGCGAGGGGCTTTGCAGAGAGCACGTCACCCCTCGCCAGGACCACCCTGCCTGCCGGGGGACAGTGGCTCCAGCAGGGCTGTGGGGAAAAGCAGAAAGACCATTATTGCTCCCAACACCAGTGTCACCCCCCCGGGACCCCAGACCCCACGGGGAGGGCTCCAGCACCGTGTCTGTGCTCCCACCTCGGGGAGGACCCGGTGCTGAAGCTGCTGCCTGTGAGGGGTCGGGGTGTGGGTTAGGGTGAGTTAGGGTGCAGCCCCAGGGGAGGGGTGCAGGGGTAGCAGAGGGGTGCAGGCACCACAGAACTATCCTCAGGACAACACATCTGACGCGAAGCGTTCTGAGCTGTGGTTAGCACAAAGCTGCAAGCGCTAATCCATTTAACATGACTAAAAAAACTAATAATAATTAAAAAATCCATGCTAATAACCTGTTGCAGCTTCAGACATTTAGACAATTTGCTATCTTTTTGTAATTCTTTGTAATAATAATTAAATGACCTTTAAAATGGCAGTGGGTGGAAAAAATCAGTAAAGCTGAATAGCAATTCAGCAACTGCTAAAGAATATTGAAAATTAAGAAGAAAAAAAATTCACTTTGATGTTAAGGGATGAGGGAGAAAAGAAAAAAAAGTGTAGCAATCAAGTGTGAACCTGGAAGTTTCTTGTTTTTCTGCACTGGTTCACAGATCCAGCTGGGCAGAACAAACATGAGAGCACTAAAAACCAAACAGATCAGTGGACAACCCAGAGGAACCTTGACTGGCCTCAGCCCCTCTGCCCGGTTCTCTGGACCCAACGGTGAGAGGATCTGCCCCAGGGCCAGCGTGGCAGATGGGGACACGACGGCCGCTAAAGAGGGAGCTTTGCCACAGCCAGCAGCTCTCAGGGGGGCTGGGACAGGAGCAGTGAGGGCTTGGGTCCTGCTGAAGGTCATTCCCGAGGGGCTGGTTCAACCGTCTGCGTGTGCCCGCAGAGCAGGTCTGAAAAGCCAGGGCTGGGCAGGAGGTGCTGGTCCCTCCGCCCCGAGCCCACTCGCCGAGTGGCAAACGTCCCCTCCGCCCTCCTCGCTTCGGGCACCGATCTCCCCCTTGCCCGTGTGACACCATGAGCCCATGGTGTTGGCCTTGACAAGAGACCTCACCCCCGGGCGAGGGGACAGGATTCCCTTCATCAGCAGAACGGGCCTCCTGGGTGCTCCACGGAGGGTCCGGGACCCCGCAGGCAGCGGGTGGGTGGCGGAGCCCCCCTGCCCTGGGAGAGGGGCTGTCACTGCACCAGCCACCAGCCCAGCCCCCTCGCCGGTATCGCTGCTTTGCAGCCCTGCCTTGGATTCGATCCCCTACAATACATGGGATTTATCTCTCTCACTTTCATGTGCCTTTAAGGAAACACCACTTTTTATCTCATTTCTGCTGCTTTTTATCATCACAAAGAGTTTTTAATGAAATGAGAAAGCGTCTGTTTCTGCAGGCTCAAGCGGCGTGGGTAATTTCAATATAAAACAAACAAGACGGCTTTCAAAATTAAAATTTTATGTGTGGCATTTTTTCTTATTTAACGGAACGCACAAAGACGGGCAAAACCAATTAACAGGAGGTTGAGACTCAGCACTTGGCAAAATTAAACAACAGGACTCTGCAAAAGGAATGATTTGTTCAAAGGGAGCTGGAGACAGGGCCAGAGAGCAGGAGAAGCAGCGAGGCTGCTCTCGAAAGTTCACCACCTCTCGAAAAAACAAACGCAAACAAATCTGCATCTTGCATCTCGCGCTCCTGAGATGGGCTTCAGAGCCCCACGGACCAGGTGGAAACACGGGGGGATGGCAGAGGTAACGCCTGGGAGTGCCACCCTTCAGGAGGGTGCTGCGTCCTTCCCCAGATTTCCCTCTGCTGCCAAATCCCCTCCCACCACAAAACCCGAAAAAAATAAAAATCTGTTCCAGCAGAAGTTAGAGACAAAAAGGAAACAGAAGCGGAGGGGAAGAAGGTGGCTGAGGAGGAGCAGAAGGGCAGCACTGCTGGGAAAGTCCCCGCTCCTGCACCGGGCACGATCGGCCCCGCGGCTGCGAACACCGGAGGGGGCTCCAGATGAACCGTCTTGAAAGAGAGGAAGAGGTGGAATTAAGGCCAATCACTCGTTACCAGCCTGCGGGCTGTGCCTGCAGAGCTCAAGATTTACAGTCGCTGAGAGCAAGCCTGAGCTGCACTCTGATTGCTGCAATCACTGCCAAATGGGGATGGGGCCCACTTGCCCGTTTTGCACATAATTTGCGGGGTGAAGTGCTGAATGCTTTAAGGTGTCTGGACATATTTAGCCAGAGATTCAGCCTAGCTGTGAGCCCTGCCTGGCGCAAGCCAGGCGTTTATCTCGGGTGTGCTGCCCTTCGCCCGAGCAGCAGAGATGAGAGAGCCCCCCTGCCCGGGGAATAAAACGCGGAGCAGGATTGTTTTTACTGTGCTTCCAGCTCTGGCTTCCACGGTGACTGGCAGAGCGGGCAAAAGTCACTTGTTAACGAGGGGCAACATTGGCCCAGCCCCTGGCAGGCGTTTGCTCCTCGCCTGTAGCGGCTCTCAGCTCCAGGTCTTGCTAAGAGGAGCCAAGTCCTTGGAGGGAGAGCTCAGGAAGGGATGTGTTGAGCAGCTCTCCCATGAATCCACAGCAGCCTGGGCAGAAAGAGGTCACGAGTGCTTTACACCCACTTTACAACCTGGAGACAGCGCCAATGTAGCACTACTTCAGCCCAAAGCTATTTGTGACTGACAGCCGGGCAGTGCCAGATGGAAGGAGGGGGCCCTGGGCCTGAGGCGAGGGCACAGGACACAAACACCAGCTCCCAGCCAGGCTCACTGGTGGGTCTGGCAGGGCAAGCCCCCCCAGAGCTTCGGCAGCCGGGGAATCACCCAGGGGTGCCAGCAGCCGCTGGGCCAGCCCGGCCACCGGAGCACCCGAGGGTGGCACGGGGCTCCCAGGTGTGTCAGGGCACAGGCACGGAGCAGGAACCCTCTTGCATCTGGGAAGTGAAACTTTTCCCCGAAAGGAGAGAAGAAAACAAGGCTTGCGGAAAGAGAGGAACAAGCTGCCAAGCCAGGTAATCCATCTCTGGAGCGTCTGCGTCAAGATGAGTCACGTCTTCCAATTTACTCCCGGCTCAAATCTGAAGTAAATCAGCCCAGATCGTTCCCTGCCCGGTGCGGCAGGACACAACGGAGAACGTCCTGCCCATCCATCTCGCTGGTCTCGCAGCTCCTGACTTTAACGCGTGTCCTGCGTAATTAGAGCCAAACCGCTCGTTTGTTGACAGGTGCAGGGAGGAGAGGAGGTGCCCTGGGAAGGCAGCTGGGATGTGAAAGGGCATGATGAGAATGGATTTTTGCTGCTGTTCTGGTTTTTTTTTACATGCTGTTCAGTTGCTTTTCTGCAGCAATTCCTTTCACATGAGAATACCCCGGGGAAGAACGTTATCAATATTAGTTCTCACCTGTAATAAGAAAGTCGTCCAAAGTCCTTCCCGTACGAACGGCTGCCGATGGTCTGGTGGGAGCAAACCCAGCCCCACGCCAGCAGGGACTGCCAGAGAGAAGCTGCAAAACAAAACAGGGCCAGGAGCCTGCTCCGCCTTATATTGGCATCTCACACTTCGTTACAGCTAATTACTGACAATGAGCAAGGGCAATATTTTGAAGGCAATGAGATACCCCAATGCCACTTTCTGTGGAAGCAGTCTGGGGGGGATGATGTTTGTTTATAATTACTTTGAGGGCAATTTCACTTTCAAGTTATTGATTTGAATTCCGTGGCATTCGAAAGACACTGGAAAAGAAGATTTTTCTCTCTTTAAAGAAAAATGTTGAAAGAATGTGTGCCCTGGCCTCAGGCTTTGAAAAATTAGCCCCAACTTAGGGCTAAATAGGAGCTGACTGTAACATCAGTAATTTTGCAGGGGGCCCAAATCCAGCAGCGCTGCTCCCCGGGTTGTTTTACTGCAGGGGTGGGAATTCCCGGGGTTGGTGGCAGCCCTGGAAACCCTGACAAAGCGCAGCAAGTCTGCTAATGAGCCAGACCCACTTCAAACACTAATTCACTTTACGAAGAGAGAGCTGCTGCAGTTCAGACTAAGTATTTATCTACCTGCTTAATACAAATCAATAAATGAATAACAGCTCGATGGACGTGACATTTGTGGAACTTCACAGTCATTTGTAACTCGTGTTTCAATGCCTTTTCTAACGAGCAGTATCAGCTCTACCCAGCTCAGGCCGTGCACTGGAAGCAATGACCCTGGCAGCCCATCTCCAGGAGCCTCCCTCAGCATGCTGGCAGGCACCATGTCCCCTCTTGCTTTCCGAGTCCCCTCTGTCCCCTTCGGCAGCGCCGGCCATGGGGGCCGGGAAGCAGCTCGAGAGTGGGAGGTGAGGCCAAGCTCCGGAGAGGGCTCAGCCCAGTGCTGACATAGGCTGGGAATCGTTTTGCCTCATTCTCTATCAGTTCTGCTCTTTGCAGGAGCTCTAAGAGTTATCCCTTAAAGCCTTATTTTAATTTTGCTCCTATTATTTTGAGCCAATGGGTTTTGAAATTCTTGAGAAATGGGACTTGCCTGCCTGGCCACGTGTGGCAGGCATGGCCAGATTCCTGGTGGGGAAATGCGAGAGAGAGGCAGGGAATTTCAAAACCAGGAGGGGAATGACCCCAGGGCGCATCTCCCCCCTTTCCCTGCTCCGGGTTCTGTCCATCCTGGCTCTGACAGATATTTTTAAGGCACTGCCTCAAAGGATCCACAAAGGGGATTTTTCAGCTGTTCTTGGGCAGCTCCTGTCGCTCACCATCCTGCAGACGTGGTGTCTGGAGCTGTGCCTCCAAAGTGTCCTAGAAAGGGTCCCCAGAAGAAATCATCTCCAGAAGGGCTGGCCTTTATGTACTCCAGCCATGTTTAATTGACTGAATATTTCATGTTGTTGTGTTTGGTAGCTCTTCTAACTCCTCAAAAGTGAGAAGACAAACTTTTAAATCTATTATCTTGGGCCGTTTCGCATCTGTTACCCCATGGCTGCAGTCCCAGGGCTGGAGGCACCATATGGTTTGCATTGTTATTAGAAAAGCAGCACACAGGCAAAAAGCAGCAGGTCTGAAAAAAGCAGTCTGGAATTAAAATTCACCTTGTTGCTAACTGCAGACTAAATGACTAAGCCAGAGGGACCAGGTATCTCATTGCAGTGGTTAGAGCAGCGTTTATTTCTCTTCCAAAGGAGCCCTGAAGTATCTCTGTGCTGTGTCTGGTTTAAAAACACCGGAGTCACTTCCACTCCAAGTGCAGCACAACACTTCCTCCTACTGCTAATGAGAGTGGCACAAATAAAAAGAGCGGTAAAACAAGACCTAACCGGTACTTAAATTTTTCATGGTGTGGGAAATAAGAGCATCCCTGAAGGGAGCTGCTTCTGTTGAGTACCGCTGTGGCGGAAATAATCCGTTCGTGTAGCAAACCTGCAATCAGAGCTACCTGGGTGAGCCGCTGAACGCGCCTCGGCGCGGTGTGACGAGGCTGCAGACAGGGGTGTCCCAGAGACCCCCCCGACTCCATCAGCAACAACTGCGTGGGGCAGACAAAGCGCCTCCAGCTGCTGTCTGGGGCACAGCCCTTTGCCCAGGAGCGGGGGGTCCCCATTGAGACCCTGTTGTGGGGGAACACGTGTCCCGTCCGAGGAGCGGGCACCCCCGCCTGCCAGGGCCATCCAAACCCGCCCTGCTCCCCCAGCACCACGCAGGAGAGATGCTCAAGGGGCTGGGGGAGCCGTTTTCTGATCCCCTGAACACGACTAACCCGCGTGTGCGCGGGTCTGTGACCACGTGCCCCAACGGCGGTGCCTGAATTTCGGTTTCCCTCGGGTGCCGCTCAGAGGGAGGGAGGCAGAAGTGCTTTTGTGATGAAAGGCAGGAAGGTCCCCAGCCCCTGCCCCGCAGCGGGTGCAGACAGGCAGCTTTCCGAAAGTCTCTGCAGCCAGGAGCAGGCAGCGAGCTGCCGACACTGCTCAGCGTGCGTGCAGGTAACACCCGCAGCCCCGACCTCTCGGAGGTCACCGTGTGTCCCCAGCCCAGCCCAGCCCAAGAGCGGCGCTCCCCTTCGTGTGCAGGGCACACGTTTCTGCTTTGAGTTGAACGCCTGAGCAGACCTGGGTTCGACAACCACAAGGCATCAGTTGGAGGAGGCTTCCTGCTAATGAGATCTCCGAGGGTTTCTGCTTTCACCTTTCTCTGCTCTGCCCCGTATTTGTGGCGGCAGCCGGGCTGGCACTGCCACCAGCATCTCCTGCTGCCGCGCAGCTCTCAGGGGCTCGCGAGGGGAATTTGCTGCGGAACTTGCTCTGCAAGCTGAAATTCGGCTTTAAAGGGTCCTCCTTCCTCTTTGAAGTTGCAGCTAAAAACAGGTTAGAAACACGGCAGTTTGGGGGGGAGCACAGGAACGAACAAACCCCCAGGTCGTGCTGTCACTCTCCGCACGGGGCCGAGCAGGAGCCGTGCTGGCAGCGGTACCTGCTCTTTTGGAAGAAGGAAAAAGCTGCTGCCTCCCCTCTCCATGGGCCCCACGTCCCAGCGGCCCCCAGGGCACTGAGGGACCTCTTCGTGTCCTCCCCAGCCAGGCTCTGCGCAGGGCACAGCAGAATTCAGATTTCAGCTCCGATTTCCTCTGCTCTGTTTCGTGCCTCTGTGTGGAGGTTTTTTCCAGGACTCGCAGCTGTCTTTGATCTCAGAATATTGATGTAAATATTGTATGATCCTGCCTCAGCCTCCAGGAAACCCAGATGTTCAATTGATTAGATCTTAACACCGAGTTCAAGAACTCCGAAAAGCACATGAAATAATAAACTTGTTCCAGTGTGAAGTTTCTCTGCTCAGGATCAAATTCAGGGTTAATTCATGACTCTTGACAGCTATTGCAGGAGACAGAGCAGTTAACTGAACTAATTGCAGGGTGGATTCTGCACGAGCTGAAGTCAGTGGGTCACGTACAATTAATATTCAAATCAATCTGACACAGAAAGACGTAAGGTGCTTCTCACGCCTGTGGACTGGGCGCAAAGGGGGCTGGAACATCTCACAGGAGGAACTGGGAGAACTTGAGCACTGAAGCCGGGGAGCTGAGACGACATCCCGCTGCGGCTGCTGCCCACGTGCGTCCTCGCAGCCAACGAGATGTTCTGCTCAGCAGCGTCGCTTCTGCCGGCCGAGACGGGTGGAGCTTGCCTGAGTCTCCCCATCCATAAAACCACTTTATATTTCAAAAGCAGGGAATCCAGCTTCTTTTTGATCTCTGGAAGAGAAAATGATTTTCGGTGTATAGAAGAATTATGTTCCTTCCCACACGCACCCAAAATGCTCATTAATGGAGAGTAGCAAAAGTGGTCTCTTACCTCGACAGGGGGTGGCGGGGTTTGAGTCCTGGCAGGGTTAACTCCTCGCAAGAGATCCTAAGAAAAAGTTAAAAATTAGGTATTAAGAGTTACAGTCGTCGTTTTTTTAGAGTCCACCCAGGAACGACTGTGCTCAGGCTCATCGCAGTCAGATGGTGAAGCTGCACGGGGCGGCGGCAGCAGGGCTGGAGCCCGGCACAGCGCTCGGCATCGCCAGCCAGCCGGCACCTCTGGGTGGAAAGCTGAGTGAGGCTGAGCCCAAGTTTTCCTGGAGTTCCTCGTGCTGTTGTTTAGATAAGTTTAAATGAGCTGTGATTAAGCTAATTTCAAGCTAATTAACTCAGAAAGATATCCTCCACTTTTTAAAATTCTAAGTGGTTGTTCATTAGGAGCCAGCGAACGGGTAACGGCTGCGTCACCGCAGCACGAGGAGCTAAATGCAGAGTGAGCAGCAGAGTCATGACTGAAATATGAATATCTGTTATCTAATTAGATGGCATAATTAATGGCCTGTTACTGTACCGCTGCTGTGGGGATGGCGCCCGGTGCAGGCAGGCGCGGGGAGCGGGGCGCTTGGGCACTGCCGGGCAGGCTCCCCTAGGAAGGCCGGTTGGTGCTGGGGTCTCGGCGAGCCGGGACCCCTTACCCAGCCCTCTGGCACCCTTTGCCGTCCATCGCTCCCCTTCAAAACGCGTCGAAGGAGCTCTGGCTGCGCCTGGCAGAGGTCGATGTGACAGCAGCGCACCGGTGGGGCATTTCATGAGCAGCAGAAGATGCTCGAGTAGGTGACCCCTGCATTAAAACCCACAAAGCCGTAACACAAAGCATCGCCGGGTGCAGCAAAGATCTAAACTGTGTATCATCATAACTGAGGAGTTTTCCTTTCCTGCCCGGGTCATTCGGCATTGAATGGAAACCAGGGAGCTCTTTCCTTTATTCTTATGTCCTTCTCTCTACAGCTCTT
The DNA here is from genome assembly GCA_020746105.1 of Trogon surrucura. NCBI lineage: Eukaryota > Metazoa > Chordata > Aves > Trogoniformes > Trogonidae > Trogon > Trogon surrucura. The sequence goes on from CM036640.1 coordinate 549,086, forward strand.
GTCCCTTCAAGTGAAAAACCTGAAAATCCCTGAGAAGGTCATGAAACACAGTTACAATGGAGTGAGAGGCATTAGATTGAAGGATTGATCCTGGCAGCAAAGCCATTTCCTTCTGTTGTGCACATATAAATAAATCTAGGTTGTGTGTTGAGCAATGAGCTGCTGGAAGCAACCCGGCCTTCGGATCCTTGGCTAGATTCTGCGCTCAGGTTTCCCAAACCAGAGAGACCCTCTGGGTACCTGGAACCTCTGTTTCCTTGCCCTGTTGGGACCAGTTCAGGGCCAGGGCTTGGACCTCCCTCCTCGCCCAGCTCTCACAAGCACGTCCCCCTGCAGCCCTCCTGAAGGGCACGTGGTGGCTCAGCTTTGGGTTTCCCACACCCTGATTCCTTCCCCTTCCTATCACCCCACAGTGATACTACTGAAATTTTACAGTCATCAGCTTCAGAAATTATTTCTGAAGGTTCCACCGCTGTTGGAGTCATAACAATTTATTCACACATTCCCCCCAGGAGCAGGGGAGCGGGAGCCACCATCCCTGCCAGCAGCTCCTTCCTCTGATGTCTCCAAGCTGCGACCGACTTTTTGTCTTGATAGATGCAAACAATAACAACGCTATCCAGAGCCTGCCTGCCCCTTTTCCGCTCCTGTCGGAGAGATGAGAACACTGGTGCTGTAACTGCAGGCTTCCTCCTCCCTGGCCACCAGCCGTGCCGGAGTGATGCGGCGCCCGTGCACGGGCTGTTGAGCTCGGTTTAAATAGAACAGCACAGCACAGCACCCTTCCAAAGGGGATGATGGATCAATGCTAAAATCTATTTTGCCTAACAATGCCATGATACGTTCTAGCAGGAGAGAAGACACCACTCCAGACAGATCCAGTACGAACTGTTCCTCTCCAGCCTCGGTCTTCTCCAAACCTGCTCCGGCTGATCCCGTCTGAGCTGCGCAGTTTGACCGGCAGCAGCTCGGGTCAGGGGCTGCTCTGGGCGTGAGAGCTCTGCTCACAGGGCTGTGTAGTTTGATGCTAATCTGTGGTAATGAATTGAACCTAAAAGTCATAATCTCCAGCTCTGCGATCTCGCATCGGCGGCTTCAGAGATTTACGAAAGGTTTAGTGCAAACTAATTCTTTGTGAGAGCTTGCTCTTGTGATCAGTAGCGATGAAGGGAAACACCGCATGATTATTTCATAACTCTCAGAATGCAGAGATATTTTTTCTCTCCTCTGCATCTTTGCCTTCTTTAAAGGAAAGTAGAGGCAAAGTTGCGGGGGAAGCAGAAACACCATCGCAGCGCTGGGACCCGGCCCTGTGCTCCAGCTTCCCCCGCAGAACCGCGAGCGCTGCTGCAGTCGCTCAGGCGGGAGCCTCTCTGCTACGAAGGAGGATGCTGGGGGCTGGACAGGTTTGCCCCAGCACAAGGAGGCCCTTAAGCTGAGACTAACGGTTCTGCTGATGCTATCCAGCCCAGGACGCATGGTGCCGTTGGGAGGATCGGCCAAGCTGGGCCCCCGAGGGGGCTGGAGATGCACCACGAGCCCCTGACCTGGTGTCCGAGGGGACCAGCTCAGATGCTGCAAATGAAGCAGGTGCCTCCTCGGGCAGGGGTGGGATAACGCTGCATTTAAGGTGCTCTCCTGGCATCCTGTGAAGTGCAAAGGTCCGGAGCTACAGATCTGGGAGGAAAAGCTCTTCATCCGAATGCAGTTTGTGATAATAGTAATGGCAATATATGGCAAGTGACATTTGAAAGCATCTAAATCTCACCAAGGCACAGGTAGGCTTACTAAATGTAAAATATTCAGTCTGCTGCATTAGAAACTGTGAGAGAGATGGAAACCCCAGGACCGGCAATGCTAACTGGGAGTTAGAAGAAAGTCCCTGGAAAATGGCTTAGCAAATGATACCAAATTTCACGATTTTGAGTATCTTATGATCACACTCTCCTCGACAGATGAGCATTTCCTTTAAGTCTCATTATCCTGTAACAAATTAAAGGCAAACAAGCATTCATCAAAAGGGAATATTCTCAACTGTTATAGCAAATTGACTTTAGATTATTGCTGGAGATGGAGCGTGTCATAAGGAAGGAGAGCAGCGGCGCGGGGGGCTCTGGGGGAACAGACACCCTGCCCTGGTCCCCGGCGCGGGAGGATCCAGGGTCCTGGTATCCTCCACTCCTGCAGGTAAGTCGGGATGGAGCGAGGTGTGGAGGGGCCCACAGTGCCCCTCCTTTCCAGCCCCGCTCTGGCCCTTACTCAGCAGTGGATTTTTAAAATTTTTTTTACCATTATAAAACAGTCAAGATATGAGTGGGTGAAAAAGACAGATGAGCGGAAACAAATCCTCCAAAATCATAAAAAGATACCAGAGGGGGGAGAAAAAAGAAAAGACATTTTACTGTGATTGTGCAGAAAATCAATAAAGCACCACTACAAGGCAGAGCTGCAGATAACGAGCAGATGATATCAGTTTTGCGGAACGCACCGTTTGGCAGGCAGAACGCTCTCGGAGGCTGTAACGGTGCATCATAAAGTTTAAGCTAGTGGTGTTGGCTGGGAGATTTAAATAAAACCTAAACGCTGACATTTTTGATGGTTATTACTTATTCAATAGCTGAGATGTCAAACCCTGTTGTCTTCAGCTTCCTGGTGCAGAGCAGCTCCCGGCGGGGGCCGGCGGTCCAGGGGGGTGACGGATGGCCTGTCCGTCCCGCGCAAATATTCCCCCTGACGTGGGCTCGGGGGCTCCCAGGGGACGCTGTCGCTTTTGACGCAGAAAATGCCCACAGCAGAAGGGTCTGCCTGGACCCTGTAAACCCAGGTGGTCGATGCCGGGGCCGTGACAGGGGAGAAATAAGTTTGCCCTGAGCCACTAACAACCTGCCCCCCCCACCCCTAGATCACCCGGGACGGCGGATCGATAGAAGAAATATTAGTGGGGCTTAAAGTCAAACGGTTCCAATCCACCCGCTGAAGCGCTATTATTTTTGCTCCACAGGATGTGTTTTTAAGAGGCCCGTTGCCAATTGCGGCTGTTGCAGAGCGCTCACTCTTATGCTAATTGTGAAGCTAATTGTTCTTATTGCAAAACCCATTATATAGTATAGTTATATTGCAGTTAACGAGATGTTTGGATTAAATGGCTCACTAAAAGTCAATAAAAAGAAATTTGCTTGACTATCCCTTTAATTTTTCAGACGCAGTGCTAATACACTGTTAATTCTCCCTGAAGGACCGGGTTCATTAAACTGCTTAAAGCAGGACTAATATATATACAGCGCAGAGGCATTAAAAGAGAACAGCACGGCAGCGAGCACAAGGCGTCGGTGGGACGTTCTACAAGACAGATGCGGAGTGACGGCGTCGGGCAGCTCGGGTGCCACAGCGACGCGGCGCTGGCCCGCCCGCCTCTCGGCACGTGCCGCATCCACCGGCACCGCAGAGCATCCTCCGGGTGCCCGTCCGCTCAAGGCGAGGGCTGCCAGCCCCAGGGCAACCACCACCTCATCTGCGCTTCCGAGCGTGTCCCGCGATTTCTGGAAGCAGATTATCAGCCTTTGGGGACACAACAAGGCGCAGCAGGAGCAATGTGAATATATCGCCGCTCCAAAATGAGATGGAATAGCTTGTAGTACTTGGAGAAAGAACCCCAAGCACCCAAGCTCTGAGTAGAAAAGCCTCGTTTCACCTGTAATGGACTATAAAGAATGAGTAGATGCCTTTTACACTAACTTGTCTTGCAGAAAAGCCCCTCCTACTTCGCTTGCCTCGTGTGCGCTCCGTGGGATGCTGCCCTTGGGTTGTCACCTGCTGCTCGAGCACAGAGCTGGAGCTGCGCAGGGAACAGCCAGACCTCGTGCTCAGTCTCGGGGAGATTCAGGTTGGGCGGGCAGAGGTGGGTGAGAGATTCCTGCACAAGGAACATTTTCAAGGGCAAATGCAAAACAATCTGGTGAATACCGAGAATATTTTGAGCAGAAGTGAATGTGTGATGGAAATCCTTTAGTCTCACTTCCCACTTTGCCTGGCACAGGCTCCTGACATGCTGCCAGGCAAGATATGCGAGAGAATTATGCCTTTAAATACAAATAAAGGAGTGAGAAGCTGAAAAGCAGAACAAAGGGACAGTCGCACTCCTATTGCCTGAAATGAGGCTGTTCCTAATGACCCGATGGCTTAATTAGCTAACGCAGGCCCAACGAGAAACAGAAGAAATGAAGGATGCTGGTATCGCTGGCTCTGTTTCCAAAAGGTGTTATTGCTGGATTTTAAAAGCCCAGATGCCAAGCACCAGCCCTCCTGTAGCTGAGTCACCGGGGCTGCACTCGCTGCCACCCCCGAGCACGCGCAGTCACGGAGGGGCTGCACTCGCTGCCACCCCCAGCTCCCACCCCTGCCTCTGCATTTCCCGGGGTGTCTTGGGGCTTCTTTGTTCCAGGGCAGACTTACTGTAGTTCTGCGAATGTGCTCTTAAAACATAATTACGCTAATCCCCAGCGTTGCAGCTCACTACGCAGCGAGGCACGACGCGCGGCTCGTACGGCTTCGTCACTTCAAAGTGTGCGGCAGAAGCAACAAGATGACAAGGAACCATGAAAGGCACCACACAAAATGAGGCTTAACGAGAGTTCAGAGTCATTACCTAGATCAAAGTTAGCCAGGACACTGGCGTATTCAGAAATCGTCCGTAAGAGCTGAGAGGCAAGAGCGGAGCTCGCCCGTGCCCACGCGGTCAGTGAGCGCAGGGAGCAGCCTCGGCACTCTCTGCCGGAGTTACGCAGCAAGTGGTTACGCTGGGCTAACAGTTAATTAATTACTTAATGATGACAGAGTGCTCTGACCAGCCAAGTTTAGGGCCTGAGCGGTTGCCAGAGCCAGCCAGGGCAGGGACGCGGGGTCGAGGCTGCTCATGTAGGGGCTCCCCACAGACCCCCCAGCCGGACTGACCCAAGGAGAGACCCAAACTGTGTCTGGTGGCAAGAAACCTCCGCGCCAGCGGGACTCGGCCGTGCCATCTGCGTTTCCCCACATTCCCATCACCACTGCCAAGAAACAAGTTTCTGTTCCGTAGGACTAATCTCCAGTTTCATTAAGAGCGGGGCTTGATTACTGAATTTTTAACCAGGGGAAGCTCCCCAGTCCATTACTGCCTTCCTCCCATGTTTATTAAAGCAATAACTTTGTTTTTAAAAGGGACATGCTTCCCTTGAGCTCTCCCACACTTGGTGCCTTGATTAAAAAATATAAATTAGAGACTGAGCAGGTCTCTTGCTTCAAAGGAGCATAAATTGGGCAGCTCGAAATCCTGGGGAAAGTCAGACTCCGAGACAGGTCTGCAGACGACGGCGCGTGAGATGAGAAGAGGATGAAGGTGTGGGCGGAGCAGCACACCGAGGCCCTTATTTACAGCTCTGCACACTTTGGGCAAGTTCTGATTAAAATTTCATTACCTCTTTCTTTTGCAGAGAAGGAGGGCTCTGCAGGATGCTCCGCCGATGGCACAGCTCCCTGCCTCCGGAGCCTTTGAGGAGCAGCTGGGGACGGGGGGGACGAGCACAGCCCCACAGCCCCGGAGATCATGAGGGGCTCCGGTACCCGTTCCGAGACCCCCCTGTCCTGCGCCTCGCCACTTCTCGCCCTCCGCTCCTGCCAGGGAGGAAAACACCTGCAGAGATCTACCGAGATCACTGGGAAGACCTGGGTTCAGGGCGTCTCTCCAGTGATAACTGCACTGGTCCAACTTGCTAATGTCGGTGCAGACGGGAATTCACACAGCAGGGACCCGGTACGGGCGCCAACAAGGGTTTCTCAGCTGTGCGACACTGAGCGTTACCAGCGTGCCTCGAACTGAGGGGAAATAATTCTGCACGATAAAATCCTGTATATTCTGAAGGGTGCAAATCCATCACCAGCATTTTACTTCTGCCTTATTTCTTCCTTTATAAAAGCTCTGTCATTATTTATTGCTCCTATTTCAACACTGTGAAAGCTTAACGGATGTTTTAAGGCCGGTGCTGCTCAGACGCGCTAACGCAAACCTACGCACGGCTGCCCTTTAGTATTTTTTTTCTCCACATGTAAATATTGATCGACATCACAGGGCAGGGGTTCCCTGAACTCAAACCCAAGATGCAGAAGGCGCGTTTTGGCGTCCGTGCCGTGAGAGTTTCCAGTGCCTGGGATTCCTGCAGAGGCTTCACTGGGAAGCAGCTATTTCTGACAAAGCTCATCCCACCTCTCCTGGGGAGGAGGAACACGTACGTCCGCCAGCAAAGCACCAGAGCACCCCCAGCGTCCCTCCGTCCGCAGGAGAGGGGCCCGTGGCAGGGCTGAAAGCCCCGAGAGCCACCGGGCAACCTGCCCTGGCTTGTGGCCACCACACCTCGCTCTGCCTGGGACACAAATCCGCACCATGACAGAAAACATGTGCGTTCCGTCTCCGCCTGAGCAAGAGGCAATTGCTCTCTCATGGTCAGAGCCATAAATTGTGCTGTTTGGGGAAGAAAAAAAGGAAGAAAAAGAAAACAGCTGACACAATTTAATTCCCGGATCTCCAGCTCCGGAGCCAGAATGAAAATGTCATTTTCTTTGTCCTTCATGTCCCCAGCGCACTCCATGGGGGGAGGACGTGTCTGCAGGAGGAGCAGCCCCGGGACAGGACAGCCGGCAAGTGACGAGTCGTGTTGTGCCTTTGGATTACTGCATTTTGATGGAGAGGCAGATCAGGGATTTATATGAACTCTTTTCTGATCTTAAACTGCTAATTCATGCCTGAGCTCCCCTCTTCTATTTTGTTTCTACAAATTCAGCCAAGTGCTGATGAGATGAAGATTTAACATCGAGCAAGAAGGAACAACCAGTTGGAATAAAGACATTCATCAGAGCACAAGATTTACGTGGAACATGCCGGAGAAAAATGAGTCACGTTTGATATTCAGATGCCAGTTGCTTCCCTCTGCCCAGAGCGAACAGGTGGCCCTGGCCTCAGCCCCCGAGCACAGAGCTCCGGGGGCACCAAACCTCTGCTGCCTCACCCCGAGCTCGCACCTGCAGCAGTGCCGGAGCCTCTGATGTCCCACGTTCCTTCAGGAAACGTCCCTTTCTCCTCCTAGGACAGCCGGCTTCCCTTTGGGCCCTGCTGGCTTTTCCCATCCATTTTTTTCTTTCGCATGATCCAGTCCTACATTATCTACAAGTCCAGAAAAACAGAGCTCACTGTTTGGCCACAAACAGATAATTCTGCCAGTTTTATGCATTATTTTTCCGTTGGTTCCCATATTTGTTTGTATTTATGCATTCACATACACGAGCCCCTCAAACTCCCGGCCCCTCGCAGTCTCCCCCGGGGCTGCCGCGCGTACGCAGCCATCAGCCATCCATAATACATAACCTGGCGGCCAGGCCTTCCTCTGTTATCTCCCGTTTCCATGGTGACAAAAGTAGCTTCTGATAACGGCTACTTCCTACGTACAGTCCGTTCGGTAATTTCAGAAGCATTACAGCATGGACGCTGGTGGTCAGCGCTGCGCGGGGGCGTCCTGGCTCGGGGGGACACCAGCGGGTGCCGGGGCGCGGGGGAGGACGCCGGGCTGAGCCCTCCCAGGTCACGCTCAGTTTGTTCCCGGGAAGCCTCTCCCGGGGGTTAAAGCCCCACGAGTGCCCCACAGGACGCGGCTCAGTCCCGGGCGCGTTTTGGGGCCGGTGCAGTTCTGCGGGAACACCTGGACAGGCCTCGCCACCACCCTCGTTTGCTCATTAGCACCAAAAAGAAACAACGGCTCCGTCTCCCAAAGCCTGAAACGCGGCTCCGCAGAAGCGACGGCCAATGCACGTGCTGCAGGATGAAACCCAGCTCTGCCCGGGTCACAGAAGTGACCATCGATTTTCCCTCCCGGCCATGCCTCGGCTCCCGCGCCAGGCTCTTCGGGGGGAGCGTGGGACCAGCACCCCCCTCCCGCGCAGACCGCTTGGTCCCCAGGGAAAGAACCCCGGCAGGAGGGAATATCCCATTTTTCTCACATTTTCAGTGCCTGGTTTGAAGGTTTAGAGGTTCCTCGAGTGGGCACGAGGCTCTTCCCATGCCCTCCCCAGGGGCCTCACCCGGGCGGCGTCTTAATGAACCGCGGGTAATTTAATCAGCAGATCTGCTGAGAATTATTCTGACCCGCAGAATCAAATTCCCCCTACCCTCAATAAGCCAATCTTTAGTACGAAGTGTGAACCTTCTAATTTAGTGTCAAATCAAATAATGGCTGTCGTGTTTAAACTGTTGCTAATATTAGTTAAACAATCACAGATAAGAGCCAGAGGCTCCTCGTCTCTCTCGCTACCACATTCTTGCAATTAATATTTATAGAGCGGGAGGGATTTCTTCTTTTAAAAGGGAATTTCAAGTCATCCTTCGTATTTTCAGATACAGGCTGCAAAATTTATAGGCTCTGCTTCACCTTCACTCTAAGAGAACTAAGCTTTTCATCTCACATATTTATAATTTCATCCTGTAGGGACAGATACGGAGCAAAGCACGGCGAGCGAAAGCATCGCTGGCACTGGCGCCTGGTCGTGGGCTCAGTTTCACAGAGGGCACTGGAAACGCCCCTGGATCTGAGGGTAACTTTCAGAGCACTTGTTTAAAAAAATCCAAAACACACAGAAACTTTCACCCTTTGGCAAAAGTTTTGGCACTTTGGCAAAAGTTTTAATAATTTCCCATTGCTCTGTGTGGAATCATTTTGATTATTTATTCACAATATTCCTGAATATCTCATTGTGAACCTAAATTAAAATATCCCAATAGACTGTGGCAGAAACCTTTGCATAAACCTGATAGGATCTTCCCGCAGTAATAAGTCCCCGAGGTAAAATAAATTACAGAAGAAAACGTTTCAAAATAACTTTTCCCAATTAAAACTTCACCCAGGGTTTACATTGCACGAGCACTCTTTTTTTACCACACGCTAAGCATAAAAATGACACTTGCCAGCCCGTGGAAACGAGACGGTGAATCGAGTTACGTGTTCCCTTCGCTGGTGGAAAGGAGGGGTCCCAGGGACAGCCCCCCAGCCCTGCTCCATCCGCTCTGCGGATCTTTTCTGCCGGGCACGGGGGGAGCAGCGCGGGGGGTCTGTAGCTCAGCCCTGCGCTGAAGCGGTAGAGGCGCTGGGGACACAGCACCGGCCCCGTTACAGCTCCCGGGACTCGCAGCAGCCCCGTCCCGGAGGGAGGAGAAGAGCCCGACACTAATTGCTCCTAACGAGGGCAGAGCGCGAACCACGCGCCAGTCTGTGCCAGTCATTGAGCCGGAATGGCCAGACCCCCTTCTGCCATTTCTCACTTCATTATTCCCTTGCATTTTTTAATTAATATCAATAAAAGATGCATTAGAATTGCAGAAATCATGGAAATGTCAAACATCTCTCACTCGCTTTGGTAAGAACTTTGTTAAGTACCAAATGCAAATGTGCAGCTGGTGCCTTTGACATTTTGGTTCCTTTGCTGGCACGGGCTAATCAATTCAGCTTCTAATTTTAATTTTATCAGCAGCAAATCTGTTAGATTTTTAAGGCTCTGATGCAGGCCAATTAATTTCTAATCAAATTACCTATGTTCTGATAGGTTTTGTCTGTGCTCTCGCCACGCAGTGAGTCGCAACCCCAGGTTTGCAGCCCCGACCTTGGACACGTCATCCCGCTCCGCTTGGCGAGGCCACGCTAATTAACCCACCAGAGGTGTGAGGGAGCTGAGGAGGACCCTCTTCCTCTCACCTGATGGGTTTCTAGAACTGCTAGAACAGGGAACAGAATTGGAAGACGGGATCCTTCCAGTGTCAGGTAATTTGCTATTTAGACACCGGTTTTAAAAAGCGTTTGGCGAGGTACAGCAGCAGTTTGTATTTATTGCCATTTTAAGTTTTTAAGCCTTTTTTTCATTTTTGCCTTCAAGTCTTTTTGACGAAGGGTGTTATTAGTGTGGCAATTAAACAACCCGGCTATCAAACTTGTGCAATGCAGCATTAAATAAATCTCAGGATTGATTGCATTCCAATTTGGAACAGATACGTATGTGCCTATGTGTGCACATATATATATATATATACATATGCAGAAATATCAGTGCCTATGTGTGTCTGCTTGATTGTCAAGTGGGAACGAATCGCAGCTAAAGCTTGATTTTGCTTAAAGATACCTTTAAAAAGAAACACTCCTAAATATCAGTATTATCACTTTTAAGAAGTATTTCCTAGAAAAACTACCAGAGGCTGCTGCTCTGTACAGCCCCAGGCTGCTCCCCACAATGCCTGAGGGACCCCCACAGCTCCGCTGTGCCCACGGGGGGCTTCAGCCCCGCGGCCACTGGGGGCTTCACCGGGGCAGCCCTTGGCTCAAGGGCAGGACAGGAGGGAGAATCCAAGAAAGCCTCACGGCAGCTCAGCCCGTGGAGCAGCAATCGGAGTGGAACAAGGGAAGGAGGGATTTTCCCAACCAGGAGTCACCAGCTCTTCCCAGGCAGATCGGCCGTTTAACCGGGTCCCTAACCCACAGTCAAACCCAATCCTGGCTCTCTCCTGGCGGTTTTGCACCAGCAGCAGCTCTGGGCACACGCAGGACAGCGCGTGTCCCGCTGGCTTCCGCCAGCAACAGGAAGGTTTCTCTTCCCTTTTTTCCCCAAGGCAGCGACAGGACAACAGCCCGTTACGCTGCGGGGCTATACAGCCTTTAACACTGCCCATGGAAACGTTGACAGCTTGTTCTTTTAGAGCCAGAAAAATGATGGTTCAAACCTGAAGACTGTGATCGAGGTTGGGTGACATTTGCCTCCCGTGACACCTCTTGGAGGATTACTCAGGTTGGGATCATTTTCTCTTTGCCTTGTTGCACGGCCCTTCTCAAGAGTTATTGTTTTCCTACCAATGCCAACTTCTCAAAACCAGCCCTCAAACCCTGAGCGCAGCCCCTGACCATGCACCTGCCCCAGCGCTGAGCGACCCCCAAAGGGCTCCCGGACAGCTCGACAGCCGCCACATTCATTAAGCGGCTGAAAAGCACGAGCTTTATTGTTTCAGGCCCAAAGGGAAACAGTCAAGAGCTCATCCTACCACTGCTCCAGGTTTGCATCTGCTCCATTGTTATCTGCTGCCCGTAGTAATCTTCAATCTTTATACTTTAATTTGTAAGTCAAAGAGATTTTTCAGCCTTTCATGTGCTGAATGCGGGGCTCAGCTCCCTCCCCCAGCATTTCCTCCCTGACTCACTCATCAGCAGCTATTTTAAAACGTGCTAATAACAAAAAAATATGTTTTGATCTTTACTCTCATGAGTAAATATGGAAACTCCCCTTCGGGGTATTTAAAAGGCTTTTGCCTCTTTCCACCCCAGGTCCTGTGCTGTGAGCTGGAGCTGGGACGCAACACGCAGAGCACGGGGCTCCATCCGTGCGGGAACCCTCGCTGCCTCGAAGCTAAACCTCCGCTGTGCCTCCTCGGGGGCTGCGCTCGAGGCCGCGGCTCCCAGCCCCCTCCCGTGCACCCCACAGAACGTGGGAGGGATGGGCGAGAGCGGGGCGGCCGTCCCCTCGCTGCGGTGGCCGCTCTGATCGGTCAGCCCAGGGGACTCGGCGAGGTGGGACCGCGCTTCAAAAGGGATTTCAGTTTACGCACAGCGATAAGCAAGACCCACCCAAGCTATTCCCGCAATAGAGTTCTCACTCCAACCACGATTAAGGAAGCCAGCCAAAGAGCAGAATCACGGCACTCATTTTATCACCACGTCAGGAATTTTTGCCACATTTGTCCCTCCCTGTTCAGAGACTTTGCCCTCCTCCCTCTCTGCAGCCACAGACAAGGTCTCCCATCTCCACAGTTTGCAGGATAAGTGGAAGCATGCGAGACAAGATGTTTAAATCCTGCATCCTAACGCGCTGTTGCTGCGCAACCCGAGCGGAGCAGCGGGTTCTGCTGGTGGGGGTCCTGCGGGAGGTGGACTTGCACCAACAGCGCCGATCCCACACGGGTTGGTTCCTCCTGCCCGTGCCCTTCCCTCCAGGACGGCAGCTGTTGCTTGAGTGAGCCCAGGGCTCTTCTTGCCTCGTGCAACTCTCCTGGTGGGCCTTCCATACATTTCTTAGTATTCTCTCTGACATCTGCTCACCATTTGTTTCCAATTCCTCGCTCTGCTCCTCCTCGTCTGACTCTGGCCACGGAGCTGGCAGCTGATTCTCACGCACGTGAATCCCTGCAGCACAGCCCCGCGGGGGCAGGGGCAGGTCCCCACGGCAGCCTGACCTCCCCCCACCACCACCCCGGACCACCAGGCAGCTTCCGTGGAGCTCACCAGGGATGTCTGCATTTCAGCAGACAGCTAAACAACCCTCAATATCAGCCTTTTAAAGGACACAGTCAGCTCTGAGTTGCTCTTGACACACGCAGGTGCAGGCAAGAGCCAAACGTTGCCCAAAGTTTGCAGGATGCTTTGGATCCTCTGGAAGGGAAGGGAGACAAACTCATGGGTGGATGCCAGCTGGTAATGGCAAGCAGATGGCGGGAAGACTGCTGAGAGGGGACTGGTTTATTTACTTGCTTATTCATTTATAGACCATATTTTGGGAAAAGAAAATTAACCTGACTTTGTAACACCCACCTGCACCTGGAGAGAACAGGGACAGGCACGGGCCATGGCTCCCTGTGCACCACCTGCTCCTCCTGCTCTCTCCTATTTATCTGCTGTTTATGAAAGGTGGTGGATGGGATTGGGTCCTTCCAGTCTTCTGCACACTTCTGCAGAGCTGGGCCTCATCCTAGAGTGGAGCCAGGATGTGAAAACTAATAATGAGCACATCAGAACTACAGAACAACATGCCATGAGGGGCCACTTGCCTGCCTCAGGTGAGAGCAGCTCTACTAGAGGTGCTTATTTACCCTATTCTTAGAAATCAATAATCCCACACCCTCCCCAGCAACCTGTTCTCATGCTAATTGTCCTTGAAGTTGAAAACCTCTTTTGTTACAAGCATTCACAGCGAGGACTTGCTAGGATCCTGCTCCCTCCCACCTCTGAGCCCCACTCTGCCTGTGCCCGCATACGAGACCCTTCAACCTCGTTCTGCAATAACTCCTCTGTGTCCCCAGTGCGGGAAACCCTGTCCCACACCGAGTGCTTTAAACTTCACCTCCAGCACAGGAGTCTTCCTAAAACAGCAGGAGGGCACAGTGAGCCCAGACACAATAGGGTGACCCAGGCACTCTCAGGGCAGCTGGCACCGAGCACACTGAAACAGCTCCTGGCTGGTGGTCAAAGGGATCTGCCCAGAAAAACAGCTTCTTCGGGGCAAAACCACCGCAGCACACAGGGCTGATGCTGGAGTGAACCTGCCGTGAGTAGCTGACCTTGCTAAAGCTGCTCACCCTCAGCAAGCACCTGCCTGACACCTTCAGGCACTGGGTGCAATGCAGGGAGGTGGCAGAAGGGACAGATCCAGTGGCCCCAGCCCCTACACCCTGTCCCTGACAGGGGTGATGCCCTGCCCAGTCCCACCGTGACCCCGCTCGCCATCGCTCAGCACTGCTGCTCCAGCTTCATTCGCATCGTTGCTAATTGAGCTTTTCTTCCTACCTCTTGTTTTCGCTGTTAGTAATTAGCATCAACAATCCCGCTCCCCTCCCTGGGGAATACGAAATGAATCCTCCTGCGAGAGCACGCCGCCTCCACGCCGCTCGGTCCCGCTCCTGCCCCACAAATCAGAGCCACCCCCGCATCCCCGCCTCCTCCTCGGCAGTTTCGGGGTGCGGAGAGGAGGAACCTCTGGAGGGGCGGTGGGAACCCACCTCCTCCCGCTTCGCTTCCCCGGGGGTGGGCAGGGAAAGCCGCAGAGCCACCGGGAAGGAGCTTGCCCAGAAACTACAGAACAGGATTTCGGGAGGCAGGAAGAGGAGGAGGAGTGCAGGTGGGGAGGCAGCTCGGAGGCCAGCGAGCCCTCGGCCGCACCACCCCAAGCACAGCCGCGAGCCCACCTCAGCCCGGAGAGATACCTGTCTCCCACCCTGCCTTTGCTGTACGTTTTTCCCCTTCTTGATGAAAAGAAGTTCTTTTCTGATTGAACTAATTACGCTGATTGAATTTCCTCCCTCTCTCTGTCTCTGAGTGTGAAAGGTTTCCTTAATTTGATGGGGGTAATTGTTATGCACACACTGTCAGATGTTAATGCAATTCTGTGATTGACAGGTAATCAGCACATCAGTTGTACAAAAAGAGCGAATAAGTCTGTAATTTTATTTCCCCTGATTCCACTGTGTGGGATGGCAGGAAAATCTAAATTAGCAATCAGGGAAGGCAATCCTGCTCCAGAGCGAGCGGTGAACAGCCCGGGTGGATGGCGGCGATCGCAGGGTCTCGCTCCGACTTCGAGGGGCTTACCTGCAAAACTGCTGCTCACTGCTGAGCCTCGTGGGGCTGCGTTTGACGGGAGCTCCTTCGGGGTTCACATCCCGGGGCGGCATCCCTGTGCGGCGTGCGCAGCTCCGGCAAGGGTGGGAACGCGCTTCCTACAGAGAGAGAGGCAGAAACATCCTCAGGAACCTCAACATTTTGGTGCCCCCAAGTCCCCCCCGAGAAACGCAAATCCCTGCGGGCTTTGCTGAGCTGGAGCACAAAGTGGCGTGGGGATGTGTGGCTTCCGGGCCAGCCCCGGGGCCAGAGCACACATTGCTCAGAGCTGCCTCCAGAGAGAGCAAGACTGAGAGGTGGTTGATGAGGTAATTGCTGGCCAGGGCTCCCTGGGGCTTTCCACCGCAGCAAGGGAGCAGCTCGGAAATTTGTGCTTTGCACCTTCCCTTCAGGCTGGCGGAGCGAGTGAGAGAGGAAGAGCCAGACCCGCGCTCCCACCCGCAGCCGACAGCATCTGCCCATTTCATTTAGTGCTCGTCAGCGCTGACAAGCCCCAGACAGGCGGGAAGTAGGGATGCCAAAACATAAATTTCTGCAGAACGTTTTCTCAGGCTTCTTATAGTCTTGCTTTTCTTTCTTTAGCAAGACCCTGATGTAATTTTTTTTGCTCGTCTCCTAGCTTGGATCCCAGGGATATTGCTGTCTGCACAACAGCACCAACTCGAAACGCAGAGCAGAAACACGTGCACCCAGTACGGTACAACTGCTGCCGAGGCGGGGGCTTGTGCCCGCACCCCCCTGGGTGCAGCCAGAGCTGTGGAGGAGCTCACAACCACGTGGGAAATCCCACAGTGTCAGCTGTCCTGCGGCAACCCACGAGCCAGGAACCCACCAGCAGAGCTGAGGAAAACCACAGGACCAGGAACCCAGTGACCATCTGCAACGCTTCAAACAAACGAGAGAATTTCTGGGCTCTCTCCCCTTTAGCCAGAACAGATCCCTGGCGGGGCCAACAAAAACCCAGGGAGAGGGTGCTGCTGGTACCTCCTGCCCCAGCCTGCCCCTCTCAGACACTCACCATCCTCAGGAGCTCCAGGAGAAAAGGGTCCTCCTGGCTGACCCTCTCCAATATAAGGGAGGAGCCCCCGCCCATGGTGGGGCTGCAGCTGGGGCTGGGGGCTCTGAGCTCCACAGCTCAGGGGCTGGGGCTGGGGCTGGCTGATGGCAGAGAGAGGGAAATGGTGAGGCCAAACGGGACCGTAAACAGCTTGTGATAACATAATAACAGGTCAAATCATGTGCGTGAAGAGCTGGGAGTGAATAGCTAGATTTACCATTAGTAAGCTTTATCTGAAATATTGACAATCCCTTTTGGAAGGATTTTCCTCGTTAGCGAGGCTGGTTCTCCTCCCCGGAGTATGCATAAAACAGGCTATTCAAGGCAAAAAATCTGCACGGATTTGGCCGCACAGCACTGACCCACACTTCAGTAGGATTGAGCTGGGTGTGAGCCAGCAAAGAGCTCTGCCCGTAATGGAGATGATACAGGAGACTCGAGGAGCTTAGCGGTTCTTAGGGAAAGAAACGGGGTGTGAGAGAAGATTAGAGGAGGACCTCACTGTAGTCAATAAATCCCCAGGAAAAGAGGAGAGCGCTGCGCTGGCAGAGCTCCCCTGGTATTGTACAACACGGAAAACACCATCTCCAGCTAAAAGGATGTTTGGCATTGGAGAAAATTAGACAGATTTTTTTTTTTTTAATCCCGTACAAGTCACATGCAAAATAAATTGCAAAGGGCAGCAGCAGGAGCAGCTGGTAAAGGCAGATTAAAAATCAGATTTAGACAAGCATCTTCAGGCAAAAAAGATACTTAGGATTAGGCTGCTAATTTGTAATCACAGATGGGGATGGGCTGAGCGCAAACGGGCTGTAGGAGGAGCGCCAGGCGCCGCGCAGGAGGCAGGAGCAGCATGGGGTTCCTTCGAGGGGACACCCAGCATTGCCAAAATTGCCGCAATTCTGTGGCTTCGTCCGGCTGCCGCGGTCCAGCTCGAGGCTGAAAGCTGTGTCCAGGCACAGCGGGCGGGCGCGCTGGGGTGGGCTGGGGGCGAGCACTGGGGAGCTTCCTGCTGGCGAGAGAAGTGCGGGCGCGGGGACTGTAGGTGGCAATCGCATCTTGCGAGCGGGAGGGAGGAGGATGCTCCGGCCGCTGGCTCTGCCCGGGGCAGCGAGCTGGGCAAGGGGCTCGGCCGCCCGGGAGCCCCCCGAGCTCACACCGCAGGGAGCGGCGGTCACACGCTCGCCGTGCTCTAACAAAGAGCCGATGCCCTTTCCTCAGCAGGGAGTAATTTCGTGACTGGAATAACATCCCCTCCTGATGCTGAGCCCTTGCAAACTCTCTTTTCCAGCTGCAGGCCAGGTCCTCCCAGCACAGGGGCTGCCGTGCAGACTGGACGGGGGCTGACCCGCCATGTGCTGTGCAGCCTGTGCCGATGCTCACAGCACCAACGCTGTCGTGCTGCACGGCAGAGATAAAGGAATATTACTCATCCACCTGAGTGCTAAATCCTACAGCCTTGCTCAGTGCTTCCAAGAAGCAAGAGGTGTGTTAGGCACCGGGAGCTGGCTCGCAGCGCCGCCTGCACCACTCTCGTGCAGCAGCAGTGTGCCAGGGGCAGGCGTGCAAGGCCGGCACAACATGCCTGGAAGGAGCCGAACTTTGCTTCCCGAGTCCCGCTCTGCAGCCGATCACCAGACACATAAAACTGCCAAGAACTGGGACGTTCCCAGGGCAGGTGTGGAGCTGGAGCTGGAGCTGGTGCTGGGCAGTGCTGCCTGGCACGGGGTCCAGCACAGCTGCGGTGGCACCGGCTCCACCCCCAGACCCCATCAGACGCCCACGCCGGCCACGCAGCCGCTTTCTGTGTAAGTGCTCCTGCGGCCGTGACCCGCGGTGGCAACGTGACGTCCCGTCTTGACACGGTGCCCTTGTTGCAACAGCTTCGGGAGTGATGGGAGCAGCTGTAAGAGCAGGCAGGCTGGTGACAGGCTTTTAGTGACACCTTCCTCTGACCCTGCTGCCCGGGGGCTGTGACGGCTCCATTTGCCCCTGGGATGGATCCCACCCACTGGCAGCCACGGCTGCCTGCCCTGCCCACCGGTGACAGCCGCCTCCCAAGGGCAGCGTGGACACCCCTCCGCCGGGGCTGTGCTGTCAGTGGGCTTGGTTTGTGCTGGATAGGACGATCTCACCATGCAACAAGCCGGTCTCACACCGCTACAGCTCAACAAGCCCAGCGGGAAGCAGCAAAGGCCAGGGGGTGTTAAGTCGTTTCTTGGTATTTTAATGCATCACAGCGCTGCACCACATGGCTGAGAGCCTGGGGTGAGCGTGAGTGTCATCCAGCTGATTTTCTCTGCCCTGCAGCACCTCGTGCCCTTTCCCTGCCTCGCCCCGGCCCTCTCCCAGCTGACTGCCGCGGGCTGCTGGCTTTGCTGCAGCAAGATGCTTTTGGCTTTCCATTTCCACAGCAGGGACCCCTTTACCTCCCCTGTCCCACTCCTGCCTGGCCAGGAGCGAGATGCAGGCACGGCTGATGCCGGGTACCAGCTCCGAGCATCCTCCCGGGACAGCAGGAATTCTGGGTCAGAACTCACGGAAAACAGAGCTGCGGAAAACAGAAATTCCTGGAAGCTGTCCCCTTTCTTCAAAATATTTAGAATTTCTGTCAAAAAAAAGGCTGACAACACCCAAACTGACTCTTTTGGACCGGCTTCTCCCTCTCTGCGGTTTTCAGCCAACAATTTTCAGTGGGTTTTGGCAGAAAATCTTTGGGTTTTGACAGTTGTTCTTTTCTTGACGACAAGCTGACATCTTCCAATACGGTTTTTTTTAGAATACTTCTGAGTTTTTGTTGTTGGAATTTGACTCAAGAAAAAGAAACTGATTTTCACAAGCGCTAACAGAAGTGACATTATCGGCAGGTCCAGGGTGACCCGATGTGGCAGGTCACGGGGAGCCGTCGGGAGCGCTCAGGCAGGCGTCCGTGGGCAAAGGGAACGGGGACAGAGCGCGGCCTTCGCGCCCCTCACAGCTCAGCCTGCACAACCACATTTGCCCGTGGCATTTCCAACGCGTGTGTCACCCGTCGCCTTCTGCCTCTGAGGCTGCGAACGCCGACTCCTGCCAAGGCCTGGAACGGAGCGAGCGGCTCACTCGCGCTTCTCAGCCGCTGCCCAGTTTTGGGATCTGCTCCAGACCGAGCGTTGCCGAGCTCCCCCTCGCACCGCGCTCCTGCTGTGGATCGAGAAGGCATCGGGCGACTCCATTTGATAAACCTGTAGCCTTAACCCCCCACGGACAAAGCCCTGAATGCGCCTTCTCCGGGTCAGCTGGACCCGACCAAAGGGTCCAGGTTTGTCCCCGTTCCTGAGCTCCAGCTCCTGCCCGACCGCGCGCCCTCGGCAGCAGGAGGGGACGAGCCCCCACCCGGGGCTCTCGCCCGGCACGTCTGCAAATCATCGCTATTAATGTCGCCCTGACATGGTTTTTTACAATTTATTACATGCAGATGGACTCTGGGAATGTCGTTGTTTTAATTACAGTGAAACGCCAGGCAAGATTGGTTATGCAAGTCAATAAATCACTCGACTACACTGATTAAACAGGAGTAATATTTTGAATAAGTGACTGTCTCAGGGATGATCATTACTATATTACATTATCATTCTCCTCTACATGTATACTGCAAACAAAATTAAATGAAGATGTCAAGTTGCAACAGAGACTAGGCACTAATTAAAAGGAAAGCACCTAGGCCCTTTTTTGCCCTTTCTTGAAAGGTGAGAACCAGGAACAAGACCCACAGCGAACCCCACCCCGAGTGGCTTTTCCCCTCTGTCCTCTGGGCTCTGATGCTCCCCTGCAGCCGCAGCCGGCGGCTCTGCTCCGCTCCTGGGCGGCATCTGCCAAACAGGGTGACAGATGGAAGGGGGATTAGGGGAAATGTTCCCAGCAGGCAGAAAAGCAATGGACGTCCTTACACCACTTGGACGTTCTGCCCAGGGAAGGGGTTTTGCTCTCCCTGGCTGGAAGAGGAGCCCAAACACCAGATACGCTTCAGCCAAGCGCACGAGAGACGCGGCTCCGCAGACACACAGATGTTTGATGGCCCACGTTATACACGAGGTGAGAGTGGATGATCTAGTGGTCCTCCGTGGTGTCTGAAATTATGAATTATATCAGATATTCCAGGATAGCGTTATTTATTTGATCTGATTTTCACAGATAATTAATTTCTCTGAAAGTAACTACTGGTACCTTTAGGAAGCATTGGCATGTTCATTATATTTATAGCTTCTTCCCAGGTAATTACTAATACATGAAGAATCTGATTATGGTCCCCGCAATGAAAGACAGACGTCTCCTGGGATGGATTTAGCAAACGGGAGAAGAGCCTGTATTAAAGTAACTTCCCAAAATAACCGTAATAGTGCGTCTTAGCCAGTTGCCAAAAAAGATACAAGAGAATATTAACAAGATGAAATACTTTCTGATTAAGGTCTTTTATGCTGCAGAGCCTCAGCCAGGTACCGGGAAGCCTTCCAGCTGACCTGGAGTTAAATCTTGCATCAAAACAGCCAGCTTTTGTTCAGAGCTCATCAGCTCGCTCCTGCTCTTCCAACCTACGTGACACCCGCCGGGTGGCTGTCCTGACCCCGCCGGCCTCAGCTCCGACCTGCCCTGTGAGCATCTCCTTGCCCTGCCCGTGCCCGACCGCGCCTGCCCGCCGGGACGGGCTGAGCCGGGCACGTCCAGCCACTGCCGCGCTCCAGATGCGCATTTTGTCATCACCTGCATTAAATTAATTTTTTAGCACCAGCTGTCAGATGGGGTGTTAAAAGTCAGCAGTGCAATTTGGGGAGTTCGCAGCAATCTGGAATGTTTCCTTGATTTATTTCTTATTGCTCCAGCTTTTCGAGAGTCCTGGCCGACACGTACGCCAGCCGGCGCGGTTACCGGGGCTGGTCACCGCTGCCCGTTTCCTGGCTGCTCACGCTTTCTACACCACAAGAGTCAGCCTGATCAGCTCTGGCTCACCTCCGCTGTTGTCTTCACCACCACCAACACTCCCACATCTCCCCACATCACCACGCGGGCCCCCTCCTGCCCCACCCTGTGCTCCCCCTCCCTCCTTCCCCCCGCCGCCGCCTCTCCCTCTGCCTCCAGCTGCGGTTCTGCAATGGTTAAAACTCAGATATTGCCTTTCTGCTCAGTGAACCAAGTGATAGGATTGCAGTTAATGGTAATTTGAACATGTTTGGTCAACTAGAAATACGTAACTAGATTGAAACATGAAAATGCCCTATGAATTTATACAACTGATGCATTTGAACGCAGTCAGCTGTTAACTTCATTGCAAGAAGGACGGTAGAAATAATTTGCAACAGCCCACACATTTTTTATTGAACCTTTGCAAATAGGAATAATGTATCAAATGTACCTATATGTCTGCCTCACACCTACATATAGCACCACTGCTCAGATATTAGCAAGCCGCAGTGTTCAGGATCAGATATAAGAGGTTTTCAGCTACAAAAGATCTCTCTCTCATCTGACCTTGCTGCTTTGATTGCCAGAGCTCTCCTGGCGGCTGCAGGCACACAGTCACGGTCTGCTTCTCCTCCCTCCCGCCTAAGTCAGGCACCTCACTCTTAACTTTAACTTTGAGCTGCACAATGACCATCAGGCCATCCCGCTCAGCCATTCTGCCCTTTGAAGATGACTCTGCTGGTGTCACGACCACATGCGGAACAAAGTACCCCAAACCTCCTCCCCACTTGCAGCTGTCAGAGAACCTGGCTAAGTACTAGCAGTTTTTCTAAGAAACGCACCAGAGAAATATGCCATGCCTGCTCCCACGAAAGCAGGTGGGAGCAGATCTAGCTGGGATCCCCTCACAGGAAGTCATTCCTGTGCAGAGCTTGAGGTATTTCATGCTGGAGACACAAGCCTGGATGTTTCTGCCAGGATCTGTTCATGGTACAGCTATCCCACCCCATCCCATCCCACCCCATCCCATCCCATCCCATCCCATCCCATCCCATCCCATCCCATCCCATCCCATCCCATCCCATCCCATCCCATCCCATCCCATCCCATCCCTCGTCTCTCCTGCTCCCTACCACTGGGTCTTTTCCCTACCACTTGTCACGTTCCCCGAGAGGGAGGTGAAGCTCTTGGTTATTCTGTCTGTGCAGCCCTCGCTGGAGGGTCCAAGGTGAGGATGGTGTTGGGGCAATGCTCGTGCCGAGTCAAGCGATGAGGCTGGGGCTCTGCATCCCTCAAGCTCGAGAGGCTGGAGTCCGATGAGTTGCTGATAAATGCTCCAGCTTTCCTTAGTTAGACTTCACCATTTTCTCCTCTCATCTTGTTAAAGGATGTAATTTATGTTGTATGTGTCCATTTATGAGCCATTATATCCTAAATGAAAGAAGAGACGAAACATATTCTCTATTTAAAGCTTCCGAAATAGGCCTGATTAATATGTCCAATTGATTGTTCAGCTGTTCCACTTGCTAATCTGCAAAAACTAATTAGGCAAGTGGGAAACCAAAATACTGGGTCATTTCCATCGTGTACTAATAAATGTTCTTCGGTTTAGCAAATGTTTTGTTTCTACCATGGAGAAAGAATAACATTGGAGACGGATCTGGCTGCCATGTAGAGAAAGCTGTGCTACAAGTTAGATCCATAATTGATGAGTCTGAGCAGACTGGCCTGCAAAAAAAATAAGTATTGACTTGCTAGGAAGCCTGTGTTTTGGGCCAGGCTGAAAACCAGCTTTCTCTGTTGAATCCATTCAAGAAAGGGGGTACTTCAACCAGGCTCCCAAGCTAATGGCCCTTCCTTCCCTCTCACAACACCACCCCAGCTAACAAAGTCTTTTTGCCCAAAGGATGCCTTCCCACACACGTCTTAGAGGAGTTCTGTAGCCTAGAAAAATCCTCTTCTTCCCTATCAGAAATATTTCAGAGATAGTTTCCTTAAACTTTCCATTTGCAATTTGCTGCTCAGTAAGTGGGTTTGCTCTTGGTGCATTACGTTTGGAGCACGTGCACAGCGCATCCTTAATTGTCCCAGCTGCTAACGAGGCTGGTGGGAGCTGCATGATCTGAGGCCTTTGCTCCCTCCAGATGGGCACCCGAAACCGCGGACACTAAAAACGGACGACTCCGAGTGAGAATGAGAAGGCAGAGAAAGAGAAAGCTGTGCAGGATCTGGGGAGGAATTTGACTGCAACCCAGCAGCAACGAGAAGCCAAGTGCTCATCTCCAAGTTTCATTAAGCCAAGAAGAGTTCGTTGAGATGCAAATGTATGCACTTTGTAAACAACCCTTTTTACTGCAGGTTAAAAGCCAGTTTCTGGAATCACATACAGAGGAGACAATTAAAGCGCCTCCCAGCCTGTGACTCGCATCGGCTCAGCACGAGCAGCACAGCTCCCCGAGAATAAAGAGCTCTTCCTTGATCAGCTTTATCCTCTCTTGTTTGATCTGGAACTTACACAATGAATATCTAATGCCAGCGTGTTCAGTACCCGGGACTCCTTAAAACTGAATAACTGATTCCATTAAAAGGGCATTAGCTCTGTACGCTCATAATTAATCTCCTCAAGAGAACTAATAGTTCAAAAGACTTGCATGGCACAAGGACATTTTACATCACACAGCTCATTTTTCCTAATTGATTAATTTAAAGTGATCTCTAGAGCCGAGTTTTGTGGCACAGACCCTTTTCACCCCACACACGGGGAAAATAAATAGCTATCAGCCAGCAGCTACGCCACGATCCTCGCGCCCTGGCAAAGCAAGCAGGAGCACGGTGTGCACAGAGCCGGGAAAAGGCTTTCAGGAGCCCCCACCGGCAGCTCACGGGGACAACTCAGAGCAGCAGCCGCCTCCTTTGGTTCTGCAGCTCTGCTCCATTCCCTGGCATCCTCCTGCAGCGTTTCAACGCAGAAACTCTCGCTGCCGAGCTCGGCCCTTTGACGAGTACGCTTTGGAGAGCAGGGGCTCTTTGCCTGCACACACGGTGCAGCCCGGGCTGTGGCACGGAGAAGGCAAAGGTGACAGCTCTGGCCCGTGCTAACTCCCTGCAGCACCTTCCCGCAGTATTTGCCCCTTTGCATGTCCCTGCGTGACATTTTCAGTGAGCGCCTTGTTCTTTCCCCACTGCCCAGTCGCAGAAGGTGCTGGTACACGTGTCAGCCTGCGAGACCCATTGCCCGGGGGCTGGGGGCTGCAGGGACGCTGCGGGGGTGCTGCACGGTGCAGGGATGCTGGGGGGATGCTGCACACTGCAGAGATGCTGTGGGGATGCCACGGGTTTGCTGCACAGTGTAGGGATGCTGCGGGGATGCTGCACGGTGCAGGGATGCTGCACACCAGGAGGATGCTGCAGGGATTTCTGCCGCATGGTCAGTGGTTGTTCTCAGCCCCTGCTTGGGTTTTGTGTCAGCGACTTCGGCGCTGCCTTGACCCGAGCCTTTGCCAAGGGCGTGGTGAGTGCAGCACATCTGGCGGCTGGTTCTCCAGGGCGTCCCACCGCAGAGAGGGGTGAGTGACCCCGAGCCGTCCCACCTCAGCACCGGCTGTTTTGCACGAGGACTCTCCTGTGGATCCTGGTGCTCCCGTGCTGACCAGGTGGCTCCGTGCCCACGCTGCTGCTGGGATAAACCTCCGTAATCAAGCGCCATCCCGCTGTGCCTCCTGCAGCTTGTTGGAGAAAACTTCTACCGTGAACGCAGAGCTCTGTGTAGCTGATTATATCAATTACTTTTCAGAACATGATTTTGATCCCAATGCTGCTTCACTGGGTCAGTAAATAGGAAGTGCTCTCAGAGAAAAATGGCTTTTTTTTTTTATAACTGGCAAAATGCTATTGCTGCTGATGAGAGAAACCACCCAGAGCGCGCGGTACAGCACAAACGGTATATAACGAACCGCAAGAATCATCTGCTAAATTGAAAACCATAATGTTTGCTGCTCAAACCGAACATTAACGTGATGTTCTGACGTGGCCACACCCAGGGGGGTGTTCACGTAGCTGGAGGTTGCCGTCATCTCTAAGTTATTAGATTAACTTCTTACAATCAAATTAAGAAAAAAGTTGTTTTACTAAAAAGTGAAGCCACAGGAAAGACAAAAGCCGGGGAGGCAGCTTGGGCCAGTGGTCCCACAGGGACGGGTCCCCCACAGCACACAGGCCTGCGCAGGGGGCAGAGGTAGGGGAAAATGCCTTTCTCCTTATTAAAAGGTGTTTTGAATGAAACCACTCTGGTTATTACGCTCAGAACCAGGCATCGGAGGGACGTGGTGTGTGCTGGGCTACAAGCACACCTCGCTTAGGGTGCCTAAAAGGACGGTCAGGCTTTAATAGCTGCTGCAAATGCTACATAATGATTTTCCGTTATTTAATTCTCCAACAGGTTTGATGGCTTTCCATAAGTCAAGGTTTATTTGCCTCCCCTCGAATGTCACACATAATTCTTGTGGAAATGTTTATTTGCCTAATGCAACTTTTAGTGTCCAGGTTATTTATTCCTTCTATTTGTCAGCTAAAAAGAAAGCTACCTTTAGCCTCCAGCCTGATTACTTAAAGTAATACGGTGGCTCAGGCTCTTTCATCTTCTCAGTGTGACTGAAATGCACTTACAGCTGAATGGCTTATCACAGAAAAAAATCTGATTTTAAAAAGTATACTACATTTTAATACACTTTGCATTGCACATAAGTAATCCGCAAGCTAAAACCTGATCAGAAACGTCTATTTTGTTAACTGTGAGGATTAACCAATAAAGCGAACGTACGTAGGGAAACGCAGAATGAGGGAATTACTGGTTTTTCTTTGCTATTATTTACGTGACAAATCTCTGCAAGGCCTCACTCAGACGTGGAAGGTCTGTACATCTGCGGTCCCGGCGCGGTCTCACATTCGTGGCTCAGCAGCCCAACGTCCCAACCTCACTGCGCAGACCCCGCTTCGCCTCCTCGGGTCTCCCACTAAAAGGGGAAAGGTCTGAGCGAGTCGCCCCGATCTCCTTCCCCCTCCCCAGCTGCCAGGTTGGGGGCTCCAGCATAGCCCCACGCTCCCACCTGCTCATCGGCCCCCAAAACACCGAGTTGTTTAAAAAAAAACCAACAAAAAGTCCTGCCAGAAGAAATTACTGGATGTCAAAACCAATACTTTGCCCCCGGACTTTCTGCTCCCACTGACAATGAATCATCTTTCAGCATTAAGCAGCCACAGCTTTGTTATTAGCAACCAATACCATTAAAATACACCTGAAACCTGACTAAATGCAACCACGGCACATCAAAGAGTATTAGAGCTTAAAGGGTTTCAAAGAGCGCTCAGCGAGGATCTGGAGTCCTGAGCCTCGGCTCCCGGACCGAGCCAGGGCGAGGCTGATGCTCGGTCACAAGAGTCGGGGGGAGCCCGTGGGGATGGACGGGGTCTCTCCAAGCTAAGAACCGACCTGCTCCACGCAGCAGCCCCTCGCCGCTGGGAGCCTGATCCAGACGTCCAACACTGCAGAATTAACTCGGTGCAAAACAGCAATTAGCATAACAATGCTTCCCGCAATTAAGTAAAAACGGGCTCTCTCCAAGAGGAAATTACAGAGCGAGGTGCCCTTGTGCTGTCCCTGCAGGCGTGGGGCTGGGGAGGGTCTCGCTGCTGCACCACGTCCTCTCTGTTACCGGACGCAGGAGAGGGTGGGTTTGGGATGGGGACAGATCCTTCCGCCCGTGGACTTACTTTGATGCGTTATTTGTGCGTGCGCTAAAACCAGAGCTTTTGCACAGTGTGAGAATGAATTAGACTTCGCAAGCAAGCTGTCACCTGCTCCGAGAGGTGTGAAAAAATTATGAGCTGCATTGTATTGGAAACTACAAATAGTGCTTACTCCCAGGAATAAACACATACATTTGAGCTATGAAGTTGAAATTAAGCTGTATACAGAACGTAGATTTATTTGGCGGGTTTGCGAGGAATTGGCATATTATATAGTTTCACCCATGGAAATCAAAGCTCCTGCCTATCATTCATAAAAATAATCACATCTATTACTCTGCTTCTCCCACAGCTCCATGTATTTGTGCATCTAACCTCGTCCACCCCTTTCAGAGCCAACCCTCCGATCCCAGAGGGCACAGCCTGCACAGGGCACGTCGGTGCTGCTGGCCCAGAGGCTCGGCCGCTGGCCCGCGTCATTCATGAGGCCTCGGGGCCAGCGTGTTGAAATGATGCCCCTGAATCGTTTTCAAAGGGTCGGTTCGGGTGGGCCCGTCCCACCGAGCGCCTTGGTCCCTCCAGCCTGGGGACAAGGAGTGGCCCCAGGAGGACACACATCTCCTTCCCCTTCATTCCTCCCGCCCCATCACCCCCAGCCTCAGACAGAGCAGTTCTGTCTTGTTTGTTTTCTGTGCTCTTGGTGCGAGCAGAACAGACGGAGAAACGTTACCTATTTTTATCCTCTTACACTGTACGTAGTATTTTCCCTCGGATGAGGCTGTCACAACACCTCCTGCTCCCTGTGCCAGGCTGGGCGGCCACCGCCGCGGTCACACCAGGGACATCCAGAAGCCGAGCTCCTGCTGGGACAGCTCTGCTGGGGACCTTCCCCTGTGACAATAAATGCACCTGCCAGCAGAGTGGCTGGGTTACGCTGGTTACAGGCAGCTTATTTTCCGTGGTGCCATTCCCCCTTGCTGGGTAAGAGCCATTTCTGTCAGGAAAGAAAAGGCAGAAGGCAGTGTGTGAAACCTCTGAAGACTGGTCTTTCCACAGAAACCCACCATCCCTCCTTCCAGCTGCCTGTTTTCCCTCAGAAGGAACAGCAACATCTTTCCCCTGGACAAAATGAAGAGAACTTTTCGCCAAGCCTGAGCTCAGTCGCGGTCTCGCTGGGACTGTGCCCCCATCCCGCATCCCGCCCCAGCCCCCTGTGTGCATCCTCCTCCTCCACCTCGCTGCCTCCCCGCTCCTCCTGCCGCAGGGATGAAGCCACCTGAAGTACCCCGGGGCAGGAGTGGGCTCCCCTCGCCCTCCGGCGTCCCTCCTGGACTCATCCCAGCAATAACGTGTCCCCCCACACACAACGGGGTGTCAGCAGGGTCCTTGGGTGGTGGCACCTGCAGCTCCCACGAGCCTTGGGGCTGCCCGAGCTCACAAAGCCAACCCCTCGAGAGCCAGCGGGAAGCTTGGCATCCTTCTCCGTCGGCCTCAGAGCCAGCAGCAATCATCTGGTGCGACTCACCCGCAGCCGGCAGCGGCTCTCCCTCGCCTCTCCCAAGGACTGTTATTAGGACCAACCAGCCGGTCCTGCCGAAGGATCCGCTGCTGCTGACAGCCATCTAATTGCTCGCGCAGCTGGAGGAGGAAGGTCACGGCACTGAGGGTTTCCTGGATCTGTTCCTTCTAACAACTCATTACCGTAGGTGGGAGGACTCAGTTTGCTCCAGAAATAACTGCTCATGTCCTGGCACCACCTGTGGTCCCCGGAGCTGCCGGCGCAGGCAGAGGAGAAGGCGGGAGCTGCTTCACGGTTTGTGTTCAGTCAAAACGGTGAATGCAGCGAGAGGGACCGCGGGCAGCAAGGCCAGCGGCAAGAAAGGTGGAAAGGTCTCGACTGTGTCTCACTGGAGGTACAGCAAAGGGAACCCCCTTGCAGAAACCTCATTATTTTGATTTAAAGTACTTCCTTACGGCTGGTCACTCAGGAAGGAACACTTACAATTATTTTTAAAAACAAAGCTACTTTTCTTTTGCCACAAACACGGAAGGACTACGATGTGAATGTCCTGGGTTTGCTATAACAGCAAAACTGCTGAACTCAATCAACCAGTGGCAAACGTGTGTACCCGGGGGTGATCTGAAGGTTGCCTACACAAAGCATTATTATTTTTTAAATAATTGTTAAGAAACGGACCATCTTAAGCATGAAAATTGTTTCCGTTAGCACACATCTTGCTGACATGTTTTAACATGGATTATTTGCCTTGCGAAATCCGCACGATTTCGGACCGCCGGGCTCCGCGGTGCGGTGTGGATCAGAGGAGAGGAGGGAAGGCAAAGCACGGTGCATCCAGACCGTTCCAAAACAGAAAGACAGAACAAAGTGCTGGAAGCCCGCGACACTACTGCTGGTCCGGCCATAAACCTTCTCCTGCACCTTCCCTGGGTGCCTTGGGCTGAACCACGGCAGGGAGGGACCCCAGGACGCTCCGTGGGGCGCTCGAGCCCGCCTCACCCCCGCCTCGACTGTTCAACGCCCCAAACTGCAAACCAGGGGAAAGGAAGCTGAGGATCTGCACGGGGGCTACATTGCAATTAATCTTTAAACATTAAAAACTACAATTACATCTTCCATATTGGAAACAGGCATTTAAGAGCTCACAGTCCTGGAAGCATCTCAAGGGCAATGGCAGCCACTCATTAAAGCCGACAAAGGAAGCACGGGCTCTAATTTGTCTTGAGTCAACTGTCTTCGGCTGAAGGCCATGGAGCCGGTGAGAAATGCTGGTGAAGTAATGAAGAAATTAAGGGGCTTCTAAAATTATGCAAAATGATTTTACCTCTATTGCACGAAGCTGATCTAAATATAAACAGAAAGGAAAGAAAACGCTTTGCTACTTATCTAAAGCACTAGAGGAAGTCTTCAGAATTATTCCTTGCACTTTATTTTCTAGTTTTTATTAAAGAATTCAGTCATAATGGCCAAATTTATGAAAACTTTCTTTTCCCTCCTCGGCTTTTATTATTTTGCTGTGTTTTATTTAAGTGGAGACCTATATTATTGTCCACACCGATTTACTTGTCACCTAAATAGGCCTGTAAAATGGTGCCACTTACCAGTTTCTTTTAAGAATTAAATCTACTGAAGAACGTGCATGTTGGAGTTTTTCAACAGACTCTGGAGGTAAGAAAGAAGCTCCCATCCCATCCCATCCCATCCCATCCCATCCCATCCCATCCCATCCCATCCCATCCCATCCCATCCCACCCCATCCCATCCCATCAGCTGCAGCAGCAGGTGTCAGCTCAGACCTTTGATGACGTCACGTGCCTCAGGAAAGGCCACAGAAATCAAAGGATTACTTCCCAGGATTTTGGATTACTCCCTAACAAGCTCAGAGCTTGCACACTGCTTACGGGG
Source organism: Trogon surrucura (assembly GCA_020746105.1). Lineage (NCBI taxonomy): Eukaryota > Metazoa > Chordata > Aves > Trogoniformes > Trogonidae > Trogon > Trogon surrucura. The sequence continues at coordinate 578,688 of CM036640.1, forward strand.
GGGGAGACCCTGACAGATTCTCCAGGACCGGTCCCCAGTTGCTCCCGAGGAAGAGCGGATCCGATCAGGAGCTTCCCCGCGAGCACCACGCGGCGCCATCAGCGAGCAGCCCCCTCGGGCGCCCCTGCATACGGGGGGAGCGGCTCTCACCAGGGGACTGGCAGTTTACTCAGCACCCCTGGGGGAATAAAGCTTTTGAAATCTATAGGGTTTAAAATGGCCCATATGGATTTTCTATTTCCTTTGCATGTAAGGATGGAGATTACACGCTCATTTCTCAGGAGCCGAGGAGCTGCACACAAAAGGCTTAACAACGCCTATTGTCAGGGGAGAAAAACGCTCCCCATCCATCTTCGATCAGCTTCATCCAAGACCTTTGAAATTTTGATTACGCCCCAGTACAAAGAGGGGTACATGATGATGGGGGAAGACATTAGGGGCAGAATCAAGAGGTGAGCGTTTCATTACAATGAAAATACAGGATTTGCCTGCAAAAAGCAGAGCTGCTCCCACTCCGCGGGCACTTCCCAGCGCGCAGACACCCGGGTGCAGGCAATTCACAGAAGCAGCTTCTCCCCTGGACAGTTCCCTCTCACACCAGCTACGGGGTTTAGCCAGGACAAAGAGGATCCACGCAGGAATGTGCTGGAAATCACAAAATGTCGGCTTTTGGGGCTCTGGGAAACACCCACTATCCTTTGCACCGGGCATCTCTCAGTCGCTTCTGAAGCATTTCCATTTTTCACACGCACTGACACGCAGCTGTTTCCTCTGCAGTGATTCCCCTTCTCTATTTATGACTTGAGTGTACTTCTCTGCCCGCACTAATGGCATATTGCATTCGCATTAATGCCGAGTTAATTCTTCACTATTAGTATCCAGAGGTTTAATGATTAGCTACTTACTTTAAAATAATTATTTTTATTGTCAGTCATGTAAATCCAGTGAAATAATGAAGCATCAAGAGATTAGGCACTCGGCACTAATAAAACAAACCACGCAGGTAATAATAATATAAACAAGGTACGGGAAATAATCAAATATGTGACAATTATTTCTATATTTAATGCAACGACTTTCATGACTCTCTCCTGAGTTAGGAAACTACTTATTTCCTTCAACTGAGTAAACCTGTTGTACTGCAGGGCAGATCCCCCAGCACACAGAGCCCTTGGGGCAGACAGCAGATGCTGCAGAGCACAAATCCCACCCTCCTCCTGCCCGGGTCACTGCATGGTTTGGAGTCTTTCCTGAGAAACCCACGGCACTTTGGTTCTGTGTCGCTAAAACTCATGCCGGCGGCTCAGACCGAGGCCAGGCACCGCTTCGATCCTTGAACTCCGACTCCCAGGCTGGGCTCACGTGGTGACGAGAAGATGCGATTTGCTCCCTTAGCAACTGAGTTGCACCAGCTCCGCGTCGTCCCCCGCTGCCACCAACACAGCCCATCCGCCTGCACCCTGCACCAGAGCAGAGCCCTCCCACCTCAAAGTGCCCAAACTCCCAGAAGCCAAGCCAGGGCCCATCTGCGGGACCAGGAATCGTGCCGAACCTGCTCCAAGGCCGCTCCCCACCATGTTCCCCGGGGCATGCGGTTCTGCAGAGCCAGCACCGCGGGGTGACGGCAGCTGTTTGTTAGTTAACTTTGCCGGGGAGGAGGAAGAGTGGGTGAGTGTCACCAGGCGACAGTTTGAGATTGATGAAGTTGGTAACGAGAGACGCAGTGACATTGTTCTCGTGCCACAGAAGGCTGCGCGTGAAGCGATCGCTCCTCCGGCACCTCCTCGCGAGCTCAGCGCCGCGGAGCCGGGCAGCACCAGGAGCTGCACCCCAGCTGCTTCCTCATCTCCAGAGTGCCTACAAGACCACGCCAGCCTGCAGACAGGCACATTCCCAGTGTCCCCCCTGCGCCGTGGCAGCGGGACCGGCGCTCTCTGCAGCCAGGACACAAGAAGAGAGTGAATCAACTGAATCCAGAACTTCGTGAAGCGCTCCTCTCAGCTAGTACCACCCATTTGCTACTCAGCTCAACCCACACTTTGGGAAATGAGCCACAGAGTTCATTTTCTCAGGGAATGTCAGTTCAGATCACAGGGCTCTTCCTGAGAAACAGTTTTACCCCCAACTACGCCAGCTGGAAGAAGCAGGAGAACGTTCTTGCTTGAAAACGAGACGACAGGTCTTCCCAAGGCTCACGTTAACAGCACTCGCTGTAACCACAGAATAAACCTCTGGGGAGGTTTATTGCAGCCCCCAGCCCGTGCCCCCACCCCAATCCCTGGCCGAACACCCCTGAGCAGAGCCGAGAGCCGCCAAGGGCACAAAGCAAACCGGGTCCAGCGCCGCTGGTGCTGCCCATCTCCTGAGCCCCGCCCCGCCTTCTGCCATTAAACCGTTCTGACCTGTTATGGCCCCGGCATCCTTCAACCACCCTCCTCTCATTTAACGAGCGAGACTTCGCCGCGAGGAGCCTGACAGCCCCTTCATTCCAACCCGGAGGGGTGAGAAATTGCTGACCCCAAGAGTAAAATGCTTAAAATTATTAGTGACTGCTTTGGTGGCAGGCTATTACACACGAATTTCTGCTCAGCGATTAATTTCATCAGGGTAAATGGTTCCACTGTTCACTTTGTGGGACTTGATGGAATAAGGGAATCCAGTTATTTTCTGAGCTACGTTCTTGAAAAGCAAATTTTTGGCACAAAGTGGAAGTTTAATTTAATTACAAAATTAAACTCACTTGTACTAGAAGAAGCAGGGCATCCTTAAAAATGTCAAGAGACCAGCCACGGAAAAGGAAACAGCCTCGCGGTACCTGGGCTGCCAGTCCCAGAACCCAAGCCTAAAACGGTGAACATCAAATCAAATTAAAATCTGTGAGCATTTCAATAAACCCGAAGTCTGTTCCTGGCACTTACTCATCAGTTTAATATAACTGAACAAAGGAGTAAATAAGGCTTCATAGACATCTCCGTAGAGGAAAACTTTAATTTGTTGGATAAACTACACCTTACAAATTGTTGCACTGCACCATTTCTTTGAAATATAGTTCATTGGTTTCATTCTCAACTTATGAAGACGTGGGAGCACCACGTGGTTGGAATTAATTCTATTTTTTCGCACTGAAAGTATGGACTGGGAAAGGGTTGCGGGAGCTGTGGGCAGCTGGACGATCTTAAAGCTTTTCCCCCTCCACAGGCCAGGAAAGCTTCACTCCTCCCCAAAATGCCTCAGAGCTACATAAAACCATCATCAGAAAAGGTAAAAAATGGCAAAAGCAATTATTTATCGACCACAGTTTAAGAAAACGTTGTTTTCTCTCTCTAAGGGAAGAGAAGATCCCGGCTCTAATGCTGCTTCTCCCACTGTTCATCAATAATTTCAACAATAACTGAGCCCTGTTCAGCCCAGCCCCACACCCAGCCTCCCTGCTCGGAGCTTTGGACGGGTCCGGGAGAACATCGGGGGCTCGGCGGCGAGAAACTCCCCTCTTTCCCCAGGGCAAATCTCATCTTTGGAGAGCTGCCGGGGAGATCAGCGGGACAAACATGGAGGCTGGTAATTCGTGAGCCATCCCAGCAAGTGAGACTCTAAAGCAGCGAGCTCTGATTCTGGAAGGTCTCCAAAAGCTCCTGCCTGTGCCGATGCTGAGTGAGGAGGACGGGTACCGGGTCCTGCCGCCCTGCACGGCTCAGTCACGTCCGCCCCTCCACCCCAAGCCCAGGCAGCAGGGTGGGACCGCTCCTCCTCATCATCATCTCCACATGCGTGACAGCCTTGTCCCCGCGGTGACTCTAATGAAAAGCCCGTGAGCACCCACACGTTGCTGCAGAGGTTTTGTTTTACAGAGAGCCACATCCCCCCATCCTTATTAATATGATTAACAATTAGGGAAAAAGATGCACCTCGGCTTGGGATAAAATAAATAGGTGAATAAAAGACAGATCTAATAAACCTGAACAGAATTTATGATTTTCTCAGGCATCGCTTTGCAAGAGATAATGTTGCATAGTAATGCTGATTTGCTGGATGAGAACCATATAATTTATCCTGTCACTGAACATAAGAAATCTTATCTATGCAGGGGATGACTGATGGTCTCATGAAAACTGGCAGGGAAGCAAATAAAATAATTTTGTCCTTTAAAAAATATCTAATTACCATGTCCTTGTTTATCACAACACACGAGGGTGAGGACTGTGTCAATACCTACCAGAAAAGATTTCTGGTTTACAACAAAATTTTCTTTTCACTTCAAAGTTCTAGAAATTTTAAAGCCAGTAATTACAGCTGTTAGTTCTTTGCTCTGATATAAGCTCTTCTTCACAAAAAAAGCTCAGCTACCCGAACTGACGCAGCCCCGCTCAGCCCCATCGGTTCGCGAGTCCCACGGAGCAGCGGAAGAGCCGGCGCCCGTCCCGGGAGGGCTGGGCAGGCTCTGGGGCCTCTTCTCTCCCGTGTCTGCGCCAGGACATGCACACACGGCCCTGGGTGTCCTGCTCCACCGCGGAGCCCAACGGCTCCTGGACGGCTCCCGCAGCCCCTCGGCTCTGCTCCCCTGCACGTCTGTCTGTCCGTCCCGCTGCCCACACCACCCGGCATCCATCAGCCGCCCGGCTCCCAGCCCCACCGAAAGCACCGCGCTGTCCGCCATCGCCCGGGCGCATGAGAGCTGAAGCAGCTTGGTTGGGACATCCCCCTGGTTCCCAGGACAACCCCCAGCAGGGACCACGGTGCCGGGCAGGGCTGCGCTGCCCGAGGCGGGGAGGCACAACCCGTCGGAGGATGCTCGGGGAGCAAACGCGCGGCAGAGGTGGGCAAAGCCCTGGGCAGGGCGGCCACCCCCACCGCAGGCAGCACGGTTGCTCTCTCCATCCTTCCAGGAATGGAACACCTTGTTCCTGCTCGAACTGGAGCAGCTTTGGGCTCCTGGCCAGCCAAGGCTGCGGCCCCACGGGCAGGGACACGTGTGGTGCTGCTCCGACCTGCTCAGAGCTGCTCCAGCCGCAGCATCGCCCGGGCAGAATGAGTCCTTCCCCCTTTTCCTTGGTGGTTAGAACAGAGAGCTAATTAACATTTTCTCACTGAGAAAAAAAAAAACTGGTCCCAGCTGAAAACAACTTCTTGCACAGAAAAACACTGCTTTGGATTAAAGTCTGCGAGCTTTGATGGAAATTAGCATTTTCTTTTGCTTTTGGATTTTCTGAAAAAAAAATAAAAATTAAATCAATCTGTAATTTGATATTGCTCTCCCCAATTTTCCCCTCTGCTTATTACTGGAAGAATACATCACAATGACTACGGTTAGAGAGAGAAAAAGGAGGGTTCCCATCACATATTCCCTTTTCTCTACAAATTTAGCAGTTACTGAGTAGGAGAAAAAGGCAGGAGAAAGCATTTATTCGCTTTACGTTAGACTGTGGCAAGAGAGAGAAATCGTCACCAACGAACTCCTGACAAATCTTAAAATAAAAATGCCATTTCTTTTTTAACTTTCTGAAACAGGAACAATTTTTAACACACAAACGTTTTTCTAGGCGCCAACGTTTCCATTCCTCAGCTCGCGCTGCGGGGCCGCGGCAGAGCCTCGTGCAGAAAAACCCACAAAACGTCAGCGGGCCCAAACGCCGGGGACCCCGCGGTGGCAGCAGGCACCCAACGCTGCCGCGTCCTCCTGGGGCTGCTCCCGGCACCCACCAGGCTTTCTGGGGTCCCTCCTCCCGCTCCTGACCGACGAGAAGAGCTATAAAAACCGCTGCTTGCTGAAATTCTGGGAGGAGAAACAGAAAGCACCATTGCAGCTGAAAAGTCATGCCAGCTGAGAGCTCGAAAGGTCACGGGTTTTGCGTTTTTCGTGCTGCTGGAAGGTCTGCTAATCGCTATTTAAGCAGGGTTCACTGGTGAGGAATGGTTTCAGTGGCAGGGCTCGTTCCTCGCCGGTAAGAGCGGAGCTGGGTCAATAACACCTTTTTCTGCAGAAAATTCCACTTCACTGGAGCATGTGTGCAGAGGACTTGGATTTGAATGAGGATTGATACCAGTCCCGCAAAGCAGGGCGACTAAACCGGCCACAAAACAAAGCATTTATAACCAACCTACCGAGCTGTGCCTCACACCGTAAACTCATCACCCAGGCTGATTAGCCTGCAATAATGCGGGGAGAAGGTCTGTGCTCCTCGGCCCAGCAGAGATATATCGCCAGGTCGTAAAGCCTTCCTGAAGCCGGGGCTGCGCGTGTGGGCTAATTGTGTAATTACGCCTGATAAACTGCCAGCAACAGCCACTGCTCAGGACGGAGCCACCACCGAGGTCCAGGGGAACGTCCTGGTCCCAGGGTACGGACTCGACCCCCCAAGGCCCTGCTCCGCCCCAGCGCGGCGAGGAGCTCCCGCCCTATTCTCAGAACGCGTGCAGGCGCCTTTTCTTGGCGTCTGTTTTCTCTGTTTTCCCTCTGTTGCTTTCGGATCAAAGCCGAGAAGGACACGAGGGCACTTTGTTGTCCTCACCCGTGGGTCCTGGTGCAGGATCAGAAGAGGTGGGAGCAGTGAGGTAAAACGCCAGGAAGAGAAACTGCAAATAATAAACAGGTCCAACAGTCCAATAAACAAAGGGGTTTAAATCAGACCAAAACCGAGTGACATTTATGTAGAGCATCTTCTTTGCAGATCACTCATGCAAAAAACGTACCCATATCACCACACAGCTCAGTTTAGCTCCACGATTAGATAATACTCAGGCAAACGACTCTCATAATTCTGCATTTTGTGTTCCGGAGCAAATCCTGTTGGTTCCAGAAGCGCTTTTGGATGGAGCCACAGGTGAGGATGCCGACACGCCGTGCTCCCACGGGGGCTGGGGCAGGAGTGGGTAGGGACGGGACCTGGGCACAGCTCAGAGTGCCCCTCACAGACCCGTGCTCTCAGCCCAGGCTATTTTATTCCTGAAGAACAGTCATTAGGGCTCAGCGTGCTAATTACCGAAGCATCACCAGGGTTTGTGTGTGACCCCCCCCCACGGCCACCGAGGAGAATCAGGGGCTTCAGCCAGTTATGACCTCTCGCTGCCTGGGGAGAACCAGGCGCCTGCACCCCCTTCTCAGGGGAGCCCTGGGGGCTGCACACCCTTGGGTTTGAGAGCAAAGAGCAATTCCCTGCCGTGACGGTGGCGATGTCCACGAAACAATGGCTGTGCCCAGCCCAGCACAGTCCTGTTTGGACAGAAACCAATTCCCTAAATCTGCTTTATTGCCCTCTTGAGCTCCACTCCCAAAGCCTTCTGCCACCTGCTCACTTCGAAGCTCAGGGTACAAGACCTTCCAGGGAGGGCAGCTTTTCATTACACGTTTGCAGAGTTTAATGAGGCCAGAGCCTAATCAATGCCTTCAAGCACCACCGTGACGCTGAAAATCATGATAATATGTGAGCAGTAACATCACCATATCATTGCAGCAAGGCATTCAGGGCTATTCTTCTTGGAAATCTCTGTGGAAAGTGCACTCTGTGAGTGATAAGGGCCATAATTTTGCTTTATTTTTCCCCCCATGCTGTTTTTGGCTCACACCCTATGTGGTTCTTTGTGTCATTTTTATAGTGACTTATAATAGCCTCAGCAGAGTTAGCCGTGATTTACTTCTGAGAGAGACAGGCTCGCTTTTGTCTGCTTGGAGCTGAAGAAGAAATTTTCCCATTGTTGAGACTTGTATGGCACTTAGCTAACTACAATCAGGCAAAAAAAAAAAAATGAGGAAAACAGATACTCACTTCGTATTAAACAATTATTTCTTCCTCAGAACACTCTCACTGCTCTGCGTTCGTATGCTCTGTGGCGGCTGTCGCGTGAGGACTTCAAAACACCGACGCCGCTCCACACTTCTCTGCTGAGGTTAAGGCTGCCCCCACCAAGGGAAAGCTGTTTGAGGAGAGGAGCCACGCAGGTGCTCACGTCCCCTTTTTGCTTCTGCAGAGCCCGGGGCGCTGCCGCCGGCACCCACGACCCCCCTTCCGCGGGACGGCGTCAACGGAGCGCGGGCAGGCGGCTGGGATCAACGCACCCAGGACAAGGGAAAAGAAAACCCAATTAAAGACATGTTTGCAGGTGGCCACTAAGTCAGAAGTTCATAAATAAAAGCTCCGTTTTCTCCTCCTGACCCGGCCGTGGGTCCCGGCTTAGCTGTGACCCCCCCGAGGTGAAGGCGAAGGCACATCTTCCCTTTCCCTCTGTCCTGGGCTGTCAATCTCTCCCTCATTAAAGCCAGAGCAATATGTCAAAGGTGGCAGCTCCCTGCTACCAAATTCCATCCCTCAGAGCACACGTTCCCCAAGCCGGCGCTTCATGTTCGTTAAGGTTCATTTTCAAAGTCGATGAAGCCCGTGCTCTCAATAAAGTGCAAATGCCAAGCTTTTGCAGGAGATAAGGAGAAGGTGGGGGAGATACCACCATCGTACCCTCTTTAAAAATTGATAAAAATAAGATTAACAGATGCCTCTGGCTGTGAGACTCCACCGCTCGAGCATCATGCCCGCGCTCAGCACATCTCCATGGCAACTCGCTTCCGTGGCCTGGATAGACGCGCTGGGAAATTCGGGGTTCGCCTGGACTTGTGGGGCGTTGCAGTCCGGTCGGACCTTGCACCCGCAGCCATGGTGGCCCAGCGGTGGGCAGGGGCGCTGGCCGCACGGCCCCAGGGCGCAGCGGTGGGACTGGTGGCTTTCAAACACCTACATTTGGGCTGAAATCCCCCAAAGTGAATCAGAAGCACCGGCTCCGGGGCAGGGAGGTGTCTCTGGGAGGAACATCAGCTCCACGGGCGGGATGGGGCAGAGGCGAGCGGCTGCGTGACGAATCCGAGAGGGAGACTCCAACATTCTCCCCTCTCACACAGTCACCACAAACCCCTTTGGGTGGAAATACTCTGTCTGATGCTCCACATTCCCTCCATAACATCCCTTGCAGCTGGAGCAGCCCCGGTCCCTGCCCTTACCCCGCTCCCTGCGCCTTCACTTTGTCCCAGCCTTGCTCATCCCTATTTCTCTTTGTTTAACATTCACCTTCACCTAAACCGCCCCTACCTCTTTCGGCGGTTTTAACTTCCTTCTGCTGATAAATGACACTTGGGAAAGCACGTGCTAACGAGCCGTGATCCTTCATTTCACCCATGAAAAGATCAGTTATCGACAATAATCAAAGAGCAAATCTGCAGCTGTGCAAGTCGAGTTAATTCTGTTACACAGACGAACATCGATTTGTTGTCGCAAAGCATTAGTTAACCAAAAGGCATTTCCAGCTGAACAGGGAAGGATGGAAAAACCCCGCTGAAGTTTAAAGTTCTTGCAAATTAGACAAACTTTGTTCTACACCCAGGCACAGGTTAGCTCGCAGAGGAGAGCCAGAGACAAAATCTGTTGGGTCAGTGCATTTCCCCGCCTTGCAGACCCGAAGGTCGAATCCACGGAGCATCTCACGGAGCATCTCTCCGAGGGCCGGGAGGGGAGCAGAGTCCCCCAGGGCAGGGTCCTCCCCTCACCCAGCCCCACGCTCCCCTGCGTTCTGCACAGAAGTTAGTTTTGCTTTTAAGTTACATTTATTTAAATGTAAAATCCTCAGCTTAAATTGCAGCAGGTTTTGTGATATTTAATATCCAAAGCTAGGAAAGGTCACATCTGTCTGAAAATAAAATGAGGTTTAATCTGGAGATTGTGTGTGGCAGGTTTTTTATGAAAATTTGGTCTAGAAATAGATCTTAAATCCATAAGGTCACCAAGAGGAACGTTCTTCTTTCTCAGAGACTTATCATTCCCGTATCTCAGAGGAACAAAGGATATTTCAGAGAAGAGGAAAACAAAGTCCTGCATCTTCCCTTCTGTTCATTCCTGCACCTGCACCCAGAACTGCTTCTCTCTATACCCATTGGCCATGCTCCTCCTCTTCTGTTTATTTGAATATTTGCATTTAAGGTGTACCAAATCAGACAGTTTTGCTGTCTTCCTTCAATATTTTAACACTACTTTTCAGCTTTACGTTGAGTTCATGACAACTGCTGTTTCGGTGACCCCACCACACAGCCTTGCAGAAGCTCTTCTAGCTGAGCCCGAGAACTTCACCTTTCTTAATAAAAATGTCATTTCGTACCCCACGCTGTGGAGAGCACAGCACCAAGCTGGTCAAGAAAGAGACTTTACCCACCAGGAAATTTCAGAAACGTTTCAAAATCTCATCGTTCCTTCCTTCCTTTTTCCGAATGAGAACAGAGGCCAAAGGTCTGGAAGGTGAGACCCCACCGCGGCCGGGGCCGTCAGAAATAGCTGGTTGTGAGCGTGCGAGCCCAGAGCGAGCGCAAGGGGGCCAGGCTCCTCTGTCCGCACACGAGCTGAACTCCCCTGCAAACTCTTCCTGCCTTGCCGGCTGTCGGAGAGCTCCATGCATTTAATCATTCCTGCACTTTGCATGAGAGGCAGGGAATGGCACGCAACGCGAGGCTAAATTACACAGCAGCTTCCTCCTGGCGCAGGGAGCGCTTGAGTAATTGCACGGTGCGGGATCAGGTGCCAGCCCCGGTTACGCCGCTGACGAGTTGTGTCGTGCTTGAGCATCGTTACTCTGCTCTCCTTGCGCTCACTCCCAGAGACCTCACGCCCGCTCATTTACTTGACCCGTGTCATCTCACACGGGCACGCTGAGCTAAAACACGACCTAAGGAGAAAGGCAGCGAGATGGGCGCGCGCTGGCACCCAGTGCTGTGGGACCCCAAGCTGCCCCGGTGACCATCTGTCCCAGCATTTCCATGCAGGAGCAGCCTCTGACCCGCGCAAAAGCCCTTGGAAAAACAAACAAAAAAACCAAAACCAAAACCAAAACCCAAAAGCCCAAACCACACTCTGGCCAAATTTGTTTATGAGCATCAGTTCCCGGAGATGCAGCCGGTGCTCCCTCGCAGAGCATCACCCCGCAGCCAGCGCTGCTTCCAGCTGCCACAGCAGGTATATGTGTGTCTGCTCAAGTAAGTGAGCATTTTAAGAAACCTTTTACAGTTATTTCTGTCATTCTGTTTGATCTTGCTAAGAATCAAAGAAAGCAATTACACCCTTAATCTTGTTCTATAAAACTGTAGCTACAACCACCACGGGTAGCGTATACTATGGCACGAACACAAAACAAAAGAGTAAAAAATGACATGTGATCTTTGATGCCTGACTTAAGACACCTAAAAAGGAGCTTCAGAACTCCCTAATATTTCAGATCCCTCTAAGACAGCTCTAGCGCAAGCAGCCAATGCAGAGCCTTTCTTCCAGCACTTGTGTACCAAGAACAGAAAATATCAGCAAGGCCTAAAGATAAGGTTTCCTTCTAACTCTAGATACGGCTACTGATACGACTGCAGATCTGTGAGATTTCAAGGGCCCAAAGGGGAAGCAAAGCAGAAGAAAAGAAAAAAAGCTAAGAAAGGAATTTCAGCTTTGTAAGTATGAGGAAGAGATGAAACTCAAGGAGCTTTGTGCATAGTGTTCCTTTTGCTGAAAAAATATTTTTTTTTCACTTTGGGTGAAACCCAGCACAGTGGAAGCACTAGCTACAACTCCAAAATTCCTCATTTTAGCACTACAAAGCCTACTCCAGTCCCACAGCAGATCTCGCATGGCAGATAGACCCTGTGTTGGCTTTTTGTGCTCGCGTGAAGTCACTCATGACAGGGCCCCAGTGTGGGAAACCGGGCGAGCCGCGCAGATGATATTTACTTTTCACTAAGCGCCTGAATCCTTGCAAAAATGTCTGCTCTAAACCAAGAATTACTGCAAAATAGAAATTAACTGTTCTGGGCAATTCCACTAAAACGCAGCCCCTTGTGCAGCCTCGGCCGCGCTGGGAGGAGCAGCGGTTTCTTTGTTTTCAGCACAGAGGAGGCAGGGATGGGTGTCTCCCACAAAAAAACCTCAACAACACAAACGCAAACAGTTTTAAGGCCATTCCTGTAATGAAAAGTAATCATGCATAATTCAGCAATAATGGACACTGTGTGGGGATGTTACAAACCCAAGGCCCTCGGGCCGTAAATCTTAGAAACAACCAAGCGGCTGCTCCCACTCAGGCTCGGTCAGTGGGAAAGCCTCTGTCGGGGGCCGGGACCCACAGACCCACTCCAGGGAAAACCTCAGAAACCCGTGGGATTCAGCATCCCCCTCACGGGCTCAGTGTCCCCGGGACGGCGGCTTCTTGGATGCGTCACATTCAACTCGGCGCCCGCATCACCACCTCTGGAGCACCCGGCCGAGCACCCGCGCTCCCCCCGGGGACCCCCCAACCCCAGCGGGAGGACCCTCCTGTCACACAGCGAAGCTGGGAAAGCATTAAACCCGGCGTTTGGAGACGAAATGTGACACCTGGATATTACATGAAGTAATGGAATCAGCCAAGTGGTAAATGTAGCTTTTAAATAGGTTTTGTGTTCCCCATTAACTTGTCTGATGCTGATTAGTTCCGACGGGGAAAGGGCTGGTCAGCAGCTTTTCCCAGTGAGGCGCTTCCCCCCTCCGCTCCCCGGGATGGCCGAGGGGACCCCCTAAACCTCACATGGCCCCCGCACCCTCCGGGCCCCACGGACCCCACGTTTAGCGAGAGGGGCCAACGGGGAGGCAGGGGAGCTCTCGGGACGGCTGGCACTAAGGAGGAGCAGTAGAAAACAGCAGTTGCAATTTGATGGAAACTTCGGGAACCGCGTCATGGCACCCCACATGCCAGCTCCGGAGGCTCGAGGCACGCGTTGCCAGCGCTGGGTCTCCAACGGGGAGTACGCTCCACTCGAACACCGAGACGCTGGCAGGCTGAGGCCCGTTTCACAGCCCAGGAGCGTCACTCCTGCTTGAGCCCCTCAGCGTGGCTGCTGGTGCCAGCCCAGCGACGCCGGCAGCGGTGGCCGTGGCCACGCAGGGACCCGCGGCCGTGCTCCCGCCAGCCTCGGGAACACAGGCTGGAGGCAGAAACCTGACTGCTGGGCACCCCCAGCCCAGCTGCTCTCCTTAAAAAATAAAATAAACCGACACACTCTGGAAAGATCATCTGTATAACCGCTCTGTCCTTAACGGCGTGGGTTTCTGTGGGTTTTAACTCCCCTGCACTTTCAGCATTTCACACCCACCCCGCGCGCTCCCCCTTCTCCTGCGGGAGGGACCCGTCCGTCCCCACGCTCAGAGCTCTGCGACTGAGGATGAGAAAAAGGACACAAAGGTCCTCTGCTGTTTATTCCACTATCGGCAACACGTATGAGCACCAGATAAACCCGCGTTTTATCTAGTGCTGGTACTCTGCCTTTTTTTTTCAGCCAGACAAGGTTTGTGAAAAGGTTTTATCTTCATTCACAGTTTCTAATAAGAACAGAGCTAAGATTTCTTCGTTGCTTTGCTTTTTACTAGGAGCTTTCCAGTACTTAACAGATTCTCAGAGCTACGCAGCAACTGCCTTTATTCTTTTCACTTGCAGTTAGCGCTCTCATGTTTTCGCAGGATAAAGCTTATTAAATATGCATAGAGAATAGAGGTTTATGTAGAACAAAAAATGCTCAGAAAAAAATTCTAGTTAATTGGAATTTGGAAAGAGTTGTACTATCACAGGTTTAAAATCCAAACCACATTTCCCAACCCAAACTGGTTAGATTTGCTTTGGCCCCAAACCTGTTTTTAAGAAAAGTGTTTAATGAAAGTGTTAAAGCAAACATCAAGCCTGAGTTTCTTAAAATTCTGCAGTAAAGATGTTGGAAATGAAAAAGTCATTTTGACTCAACGCATCTAACTTGCAGCCTAAAATGATCTCAGGGTAAATTTTCACGTCCCGTTTTCCATTTCCAGCGCAGCTTCCTCACTCCTTGTCCTGCGGCCGTGGGGCCGGAGCACCAAACCCTCCCCGGCTCCCACAAAACTCTTCTCCCGAGGTTCTCGGTGTGAGGCTGAGGGTTCCCGTGCCGGCAGCCCGACCCCCCTTTGCCCGCGCCAGGAGCCCGGTTTGCAGGTGTCCCAGCCTCCACCAGCAGATTCCCTTCCCTGGAAAATGAGAATACCCAAATGACAGTAATATCAAGCTTCACTGCTATTTCCATTTCTCCACACAGTCCGTCATTTCTCAGCCAGATTAAGTAAAAGCCCGTATTTTAATTGTACTACAAGATCTTTCATAAGCAATCATAAGAATTCACAGACTTATTTCCTTTTAAAATGAGCACATTTATTCAAAGTAGGTAAAAGCATCCTCTTTGCCTAGCATGATGCCAAGAATATTGCTTTTTTACTAGAATAACTCCTGCTATTTATGCAAACACTGATGTATTACTGATATGCTGGGAATTTTCATTGTCTGTTTATGAACTCACAAGCCAGAAATCTTTCCCATTCAATCTAAGAAGTACTGCCATATGAATGCATTCTGGATTTTTAACTGGTGACTAAAATAACAGCTCAGAGAAGTAATTAGAGCCTCCGTTAGGCAGCAGACATCACTCCACAGCTCAAAGGGCAACAGGCGTCCACCAGGACAGAGCCCACCCTTCAGCCCCCGGGCGCACGCCCAGGGTACCAGGGTACACCACCAGGGTACACACCATCGCCCCCACTGCCACGGCTCTCAGCAACGCCCTGGGAGGGCTGGGACGCATAAACCATCGGACACTCGCCAGAGTAAGTTTTTACACGGGAATATTTGGGTCTTCTGAGGTGCAAGGTAGAGTTGCTAAAACACAGCCTAAACGTGCCGACACAGCAAGCCCTCAGCATCGCTCATAAAAGTCACAAACGGTGCAAGGGACACCGGTTTGAGTTCAATTGCTCTGCTCCTTCTAGTTTCTTCTAGAAACCCAACCCCAAATTTTAAAGCGATTATTATTCCAGCAGCTTGGAGCCCTGCACAAAAGAAATCAGAGGGATTTTTCTAGGCAGCGTGGCAGCCAGGAAACAATAGCATCCAGGGGAACAAAACCAAAATCCTTCTTTGCAGGTTTAACAGAATTGCCTTCGGGGTCCTGCGCAATCAATAAAATATCAGTGCAGATGTAGCCAAGCCCACCCCCCTGCTTCCGGCACACAGAAACGCAATTTTGGGTTCACTCAGCTCTGCCTTTGAACAAAACCCGTGGCTCCAGCCCAAGCACCAAATCCCAGTCTTTCTTCGGAGAAAAAACCACCAACCGATTCTGCTTTTACAAAATTCTCCCTTCCTAACATGTTTCTACTAACCACAAATTGGCTGATTTCCTGTAACATGACAGCAGTCACATTAATATGGCACATTTGGCTGAGACTTTAAGCTCTTAAAATCTGGAATTGAAAAGTTCTGGTTCCCACAGCAACCACAGGTAGCAATTATCCTGGTTCTGCAAATTTCTAGAACCGAAGGAGTATTTGCTTTCTGCAGCCCTCTTCTAAATGCACAACAAAGGATGTGTCTTTGTGCATCAAAATGAATTTATTTTTCTTTTTCTGTGTTTGTATCTCCATTTGCACCTTCAAAATCTTTTCTATATCAAGATTTTTGGACAGTTTTTGTACCTGCTACAGAATATAGAACCTCCTAAAACACATCACGCTTAATTTATTTCCACTTAGCTCTCGTCTTTGCAACAAATGCAATTCATTGCACATGCTGCATCACGTTTTCTCTCCATACATCATGTATAATGAATATCACTACAATAAAATTCATCGTTTGTGACAGTCCTTATTAATACCAGCTTCTCACAGAAAAGAAAGATCACTGCAGCCATTACGAATTTATACAGATCTTGCTTTTCCTATCAGGAGCCACGCGGGGATGGACGCTGCTCTCCAGAAAGGAGCAACCCTTAACGCCGGCTGAGGGACCGAGTGCCGTGCAGAGACCCACGGGCACGAGCCCACGTCCGCATGGTGGAACGAGCGGTCGCTGGCGTTTCCAGCAAGTCGAGGCCCTGCAAATGCCACCTCTCAGCAAACAGAGACAGGGGAAGCGCAGTGCCTCTATCAGGAGTTTTAAGTACTCGCGTGGCTCCCTGAGCTCCCTCGTCTGTTACTCGGGAGGGGTTTAGGGGCTTATTTTTCTCTTGAATTAGCCAGCCTCTCCTCATTAGTAGTCCTTTATCTCCAAGACGTGATCTCCCGAATGCAGGTCTAGGAAACGCTGAACAGAACCCACGCTGGTACCTGGCCTAGTTTGGAAGATGCTTTTTCACTTGGTGAAGTTCAGTAACGTCGCAGTCGCCTGGAAAACTCTCTCACTGTTGCTTCCAACTCCAGATGCGGTTACCTGCTCGCTCTGCCGCTGCAAATTGCTCCTGGTTCCCTCCCTGCATTACTGTCTAAATCACACAGAAGAAGCCTGTTTTCTGATCTCCTTTTGCTTTACGTTTGCTGGAGCTTCACCAGAGCCCCCGTTAAAGCCCCCGGTGTCCGTCCAGGGCTGCTCACGCCGCTGACCCTGACCTCGCGCTCGCTACAGCTCTTCCTCTGCGAGGTTCAGTTTGGTGGGAAAGAAGGAATAATTAGTGTCTGCGGCTCAGCTGCCTGCCTACGCGTAATGTGTAGTAGTGTTACAAACTGTCCTGATCGCTTTAGTACATTCATTATGTACTCGGCCCTCTTCGAGCCAAGATGCAGCACTTGATTTAAATTTTTGCTGTCAGATCTGATTAAAAATTAAGTTGAACACAGTTGTAGGAAAACTAAATTAAAATTCTTTTTGAGTAGTACCATATAATTTAATGCAACAATTAATACAATTGAGTCATACAACTGCTAATATATGTCTACTGGAGCCCAGAGCTGGGAGCAGGCAGGGACACGTCGCTGGTTTTGCGCTCCGAAGGAGCTCCGGCAAAGGTACGGGCACAAAGAAGGGAGCCCATTGCCATTCCAGCACTCCATATTAGAGGAAAATAGGATACTGGTGTTCTAGAGAGTCGTGTTTCAAGGAGGCAGTTCTCACTGGATGCTCCTTCTTTGCGAGGTGGGTAGAAATTTCCAAACTTACTCTAATTTTAGGATTTTTGGAGCTCGTTCCTAGAGTCAGCTGAACACCAGATACATCTGGAGATTTCTCATAGCCCAACGCCAACCGAGGTTACCTTGCTTCTCCTTCTCCGTGTGCTCCCTCCAACCCACCACGTGTCCAACTGCAGAGGACTTGCATCACCCCGAGAGGGCGAGTGTAAAGTCTTTTGACATAGTCAGGAATCGGAGCTGGGCTGCCCGGGCACCCCGGCAGCTTCTCATTAACAGGATCGACAGCGCAGGGAAACGAGCCTGATGGAGGGACGACGCTTCTGAAGGCTGCAGTACGTGCCCAGAGCTGTTCTGTACGTCGGCTGCCCTGATCTATAGGATTGACGTGTGCTACTGCTGGTTAATCCCAAGGACCTGTCAGTTACTGACTAAGACACAGCACGACGTGACGGAGCTCTCTGCAGCCTCCGCCAGCCGCGGGAAGCAAGGCTCGAGCATCCGAACGCTCGGGAAGGGTTTGCTTTAATCGCTCTGCTCTGACAATTTTAATAGGACGGTTTATTTGTAACAGTTAAGGGCCTCGGGATATGGGACTCGCAGAAACATTTGCCACTCGTTGTTATCAAAAATGGCTCCAGGCAAACCCTGCACGAGACGCCGGCAAGCGGCCGCCATCCCCAGCCTCGCCGGAGCGAGGCCCAGAGCATCGCTCGGAGAGCAGCGTCTGTGGCCTGTGGCTGAGCCAGACCAGCAGCACAACATACCCTTACTCCCCATCTCACTACCATGAAATCACTGCAGCTTTGCAGCAAGACATAGTTAAAAGCATCTGTAGAGAAAAACGTCCCCTCTCCTGGAGGCTGAGCAATTCTGGACAGTTTCTATTTCTTTGTGGCTTTCACCCCGAACAGAGACAGCTCATACACTGTGCTTTCAATACAAGGGCCATTTAAGATTGAAAAATAGAGATAGGTTTATACACAGAATGGGAGCATTTCACAAAAACTCTGTCTCCCGCTCACTCTCTGAGAATTATCGTCCCTTATTATACTGCAACAATGGAAGGACAATGGAAGGATTCGCTTCCTCGCTAAGGTGAGCGCGATCAGTTCTCCTGTCATTTCACAAAATAAAAGAGGAAAATAACATTGACCTGAAATCTGAGCTGCGAGGCCGAGGATGCCATGAAATGCTGGAACCCTTTTGTCTGCTGATCCCCCTCCCTCCTCAGGCAGAAAAGCGCCGGGAGAGCGCAGCGACGGAGGGGCCAGTCAGCAGAGCTCGGGGCGAGTCCCCTCCAGGAGGACGGGGTGATTCACTCTGCAACAGGGACTCTTAACGTGGCAGCGATTCTTTGCCATTAGCAGCATTCTGCAAATGTCATTCAAACTGCCCATCATTTCTGTAGGTATTTTTGGCTCTTGCGAGCGCTGAGGTTCATTGTATAACCCACCCGTCGCCTTGGCTCTCTGCATCTATTTATATCCACATGGGCAGAGAAAGGTCTGGTTCTACAGACAGCCTGGAACGAAGTTGTTGCTGGCCAGCAGGCTGCCCGCTGCTGCCTTCTGCTTATTTTCACAGGCTTGCTACAAAGCAGCTTCATGTCAGAAATCCAGAGGCAGGGGCTGGGCACCCTCACTTGGATCCAGCTGGATAAGACAGAGATTCAGAATTGGATTTGGTAGCACTTGATCTTGCTCTGCTGTCCCCCTCCTGCAGTGCAGGAGCTGTGGGTCCTGCCAGCCTGTACCATGCCTCCCGCCGGCCGGGGAGGGTGAGGAAGGGTGTCCCAAGGGGGGAAGGTTGTGCCCCGCAGCCCCATCCTTTTCTGCCAGCCCCCCGCAGCCGACGCAGCCTCACCGGGCTGCGTTAGTGGGTCAGAAACATGCTCCTGGGCACTGAAGCACGTTTTATTGCTTCTCTTCTGGAAAGTGCTGCCAAAAGAGGTGTTGGGTAATTACCTGCAGACATAGCTGCCACCAAACATCTGCAGAGAGACCTATCGAAAGAGCTCTCCTCCCTTTGAAAGCAGTCACGAGAATTTACAGCAAATGACAGGAAACAGCGAGAGCACTGCAGCACGAGGGGCAGAACCAGGGCTCTGCACTCAGCAAGCCGGGGTTACCTGCAGAAGGGAGGGTGTGACGTGAAGCCCTCTCCACCAACAGACCCCCACCGTGTGCCGGAGCAGAGCACAGGGTGAGAATCACAGAGCTTCTCCCCTGAACCTATCAGAGCAAACAAATTCCACCCCTTCATACTCTGTAGCTGGGGTTTCACCAGGCACCTCTGCAAAACAAGGCTGAGGGGGGATATGGGCCTGCCGGCCGGTCGCCTCCTGAGCAAAATACTTCACCCTGGAGGCTTTCGACCCGTCAGCTCAAGTTCTGACTCAGCTTTTCCCCTAATTCAGAGGCTGCAAGGATTTCAAGGCCAGGCTAGACAGAGTCTTGCGCAACCTGATCTAGTGTGAGATGTCCCTGCCGTGGCAGGGGGGTTGGAACTGGATGATCTTTGAGGTCCCTTCCGACCCCAACCATTCTATCATTCTATGAGAGGTAGCAGACTCTGCATCCAGAAGCACAGAAGATAATTTGACTGGACCAGCCCCCCGAGACCTGTCGGTGGCTTGGACCCAGGGCGGCAGCGCCCACGCAGGGCTCCAGCCCTCCCTGGCTGCCCTCGCCCAGCCAGCAGCCCCTCGCCTTCCTGACGCTGGGAATCACCTCCGAGGGGCCCTGTGCGCCGCCAGAGGCGGGGGTGCTCAGGGTTCATGGGCTGGGGAGCATCCTTCCAGGGGCTGCAGCCCCTCACCGGCCCAGCCCTGCGCCCCTGCCGAGCCCCAGCCGCGTCCTGGCTCGTCCAGGGGAGAATTCCTATTGTGTGAACCCGAGAAGCAGAACAGCTCCGTCTCGCTGTAACAGGCATTATTCATTTATTGCTTAGCAGAGGTGCTCAAATTCTTCATCCCTAAAATTAATGCCTGGCTCTTTGAATCTTGCTCAAGGTGTCTTACCCCATCTCCTTTGCTCCTTCCAGTGTCTCTGCTCCAGAATATACCCACTGAACATTCTTGCCTTAGGTCTTTAATAAGAGGAGTTTTGCCATAGCTTATTATCGCTAAAATTAAATGTCACCTTGGGTTTTCCTCGCTCACTTTAGCACACTCTGCTACTGTCTTCTACATCTATAAAAGAAAGCTTTACGGCTCTTTGCTCCCCACTTCTTAAAAATTGCATGCAAAGAGAAAAATATCTCCTATTTTAAATTGTTTTTAAATATGCAGAAATATTTCGTGTTGCACATTCATCGCACAGTGACCTTCTGGGAAAACTGCACACGATTGGTGCAAGCTAGGTTTTACAGGGGCAGGAAAAATACCGGGGGA
Source organism: Trogon surrucura (assembly GCA_020746105.1). Classification (NCBI taxonomy): domain Eukaryota; kingdom Metazoa; phylum Chordata; class Aves; order Trogoniformes; family Trogonidae; genus Trogon; species Trogon surrucura. Next base: position 599,031 of record CM036640.1, read on the forward strand.
AATGAAGATTTTTCAGACCTCTGGGGTTTTACCCACTACTACATAACTGAAGGCAGTGTTAAACTATAAAGCACTTCATCCTGACCTGTTTTTACTGCCTTAACCCTAAAATTAAAGACACGTTTGTCTGTAGCTGCTGAGGCAGATGGATCCCAGAGGTACCTGCTTAGGTCTGTAAACACACAGGGATGCTGCTAGACAAGCATCTCGAAACAGGGATATTTGAGCCCAAACTCCTTAACTGTTTTCCAGTGAACAGCGTCTCATCCCAGAAGACTGTTGAATTAGCCTGCCTGCCTTTCTTCTATTACTAAGGTACTGCTGGGGCAAGAAAAGCCACTAAATAATATCCCTGCTTTTCCTTAAATCCAAGGGACAGTCCAGGAAGAAAAACAAGCACACACCTCAAAATACCAAAGGAATGCGGAGAATCACAGTATCAATAACCTAACACTTTTTATTTCTTTTGTTCTGCTCACTCACTGCTCTTTCAAACTCGAAGAGACACGGCTTTGAATGATGTAACATGGACTGTCCATAGACACCACCAGGCTTCCACTGACTCCAGTAGTTAGTGTCATTTCTACAAACTTACTTTACGAGAAAAAAAAACCAAAACAAATAACAGACTCCTAAAATAAAAGGCTAAGCTAAATCTGAGTCCTAGCACTCCTGTTTGCACTAGTAGCTGAAACAAACGTATGGGGAGAGAATAAAAGGTGTCACGCACAGAGCGGCAGTTACGTACAGGCTCTCCAACATCCACAGCTAGATTTTCACTGACTTGTTTCAGGGAGGATCCCTTGGCAGCCTTCCCCTCGCCTGGGACCGATCCTGCTTTTAAACTATTCTCAGACGGATCCTTTCATCCTGGAAGAACACAGCTCCTTTCCCCCAGAACGACTGGGATACTTTTGAAGCTGTTTTGGCAGCATCCAGATCAAGCTGGGTGCGTGTTTTATGACACACTTGTGCTGCTGTTACACAGCTACAAAGATTGTTTTGATACTTCAAGAATATTTGACTTGCTAGTCAAAATAAAGTACTAGAAACGGAATAAAAACTACTCTTGAATGCAGAAATCACTTATTAACATGAACTTGTTCTGTAGGATACAATCTGGACTAACTTCCCAATTAGCTCCGATACTGGAGTCCGCTGCTGGAGCCAACTGCACGAGACATGGGGCTATTAATTAACTGCTGCAGCTCCCTTCAGCTTTTGTCAGCTCCTAAATTGATTTTTCTCTGAGCGACAGGGCACACGTATAGCACAGGAGAGAGCTGGGGAAAGCAGGGAGCTCTTCCTTGCCCCAGAGCCAAAAGCATCACCACAGTCTCGTGCTCATCTCCCAACAGCACCAGGAACCACCCGCCCAGCGATCGTCCCCCACCCTGCTCTCAGTGAGAAGCATGAAGTTGTGTCAAGTTATTTGAGTAGGAAGCTGAAGGACCTGCTTTCGGGTGGACAAATTTTCCAAGAGATTTCAGACAAAGTGACTCCGAGAGGGATGGACAGAAGCACAGCGCTCTGACCCTGCAGATGTGGGGCATCCCACCCCACCCTCGCTGCACCTCTGCACCGCTAAGCCAGCCTGCCTCGTGCTATTTTATTATTGTTATTACTGCTGAAATGCATATGAAGTAGTTCTCTGGGGGCTTTGCACAATTTTTTTATTTTGCTAAGCTGCATTTTCTTTTCCAGAAACCTTATTTTGATGTAAATCTTGTAAACAGGGGACTAGTTCGTTCACATGCTGAACACAAAAGCTCTTCCAAAGCAGCAGATCAAAAGTCTGCAGTTGGCTTAATGAAACAGACTGACAATTAGGTTGGGAAAGTCTGCATGGATTGTGGGGGGCAAAAAAAGACAGATTTCAGAGTTTATTAATTGCCTGGGAGTACATGGAAGGAGAGATGCAAAAACAGCAACAACGGGTGGAGGGGATGAACCCTTCTTCATTTCTATTACTATAAATACCCTCCATGTAAAATGTCCATTGTTAGAGCTCATATGAAGTGGCTGCGCAAATGCAAAGTGCTGAGGCAAATAGAAAACTTAGACCTTCAGAAAGATTGCGAAGAAAACACTTTAAATATTGGACAATCAGGTGTATCCACTTTGATTTCTTTTCAAGTTGTGCATCATTCCCGAAATGACTACTGGGGATAATTACAGTACTTTTCACAAATGAAGTATAGACAACACAAGAAGAGCAGCCGGGCTGTCAATATCGTGGCAATACCGCACAGATATTGTCTTGCCGTGACACCGACAGCATCGATCCTCCCTCCCTCGCCACAAACAACACGCAAGAAAGCGAGTGGGGAGGACGAGGCTGCGCCCGAGCAGACGGGTTTGTGCACAGGCGAGGCAGCACGAGAACGCGCCTCGCTGAGGTCTGTGCATCCCCAAAAGTTAGCTTTGCTTAGTTCCGAACTCTGAAGAAGTTCTGCTTCTGAGCCCAGCACTGGCTTGGCCAAGAGGCCACGTCCGTGACGTTCACACAGATCTAACCCTGAGCAGCACAACACAGGAGAAAACACCGCAAAAAGAACTCTAAAGTTTGATCTGGAAGAGAAGTCGGGAGCCAAGAGGAGCCCTCTGCACACTAGGCTCTGTGGCCACCTCTCAGGATAAAGAGAAGCAAAACAGTTAATGTTGGAAAGTAAGAATGATCCTGCTTTTGCTTTTATCTCATCTTCGCTGGACACAGCAGATTATGCAGAACACCAAGGAAAGCAGAATAAGCAAGATCCTTCGCTACTTGAAATTATCCACGTTATCTCAAAAATAAATCGTGCCTACTGCCCCTTTGAAGTTCTGTCACTATTTTTAATCGTGGAGCTGGGGCTCAGCTTTTTAGGTGAATTCATCAGTAATTCATGCTAATAGATTTCTGCGCTAAGGCTGCGCGGGTGCCTCCGGGTCTGTCTAGATGCCAGCGCCACGATAACCACGGGACCGTCGGCACGTCTGGCAGGACCCCGAGGGGGGAGAGCGAGGCACTGCCACCGCCACGTCCTGCGCACCCACAGCCTGGCTCGAGGTCACACAGAACCAAAACCATCATGTGAGCTGCTGGGGAAACGTGGAGATTTTTCTGTTCTCCCCAAGAGGTGTGAAGGAGCGTGTCACGCACCCGCCCCAGCACACTCACAGCCCCGACGGAGCTCAAAGCCCCGAGCACTTCTCCCTGATTTTCCTTCCTTGGCTCATGAAACGGCTCTGAATTTATATATTTTTAAATACCTATAAAGGCAACACCTCCAGGGGTTTTCCTGCTTTCATTGTCATTTGAATGTCACTGGCAGCAAACAAGGATTCCCCCCTCACGATGGCCCTGGCACGAGGCCGAGATGCGTTCAAGGATCGTTTCATCGGAGGCACAACGTGCTAATCCCTTCAGCTCAAATCATTTAGCCACACGATATATGTAAATCCGACCAACCTGCAGCAGCTCCAGGCCTTGACACATCTGTAAGTAATTTGGACCCTGCAGTTATTTTGCGGTTTTGAATCTTTCCTGTTAACAGGAGGATCTGAATAACGAACCCCTACAAGTCAGGGCTCCGAGAGGAGCCTGAGCCTCTGGAGGGCTGAGCTGAAGCACATCTGGTGTAGAATCATGTGAAACGAATCCCCTCAGAATCTCTCACCCGTGAAGGGCAATTACACCTCCTCCTCATGTAAGAAGGGCCTCAAACAATATTAGGCCTTATAGGCTTTGCCCGTGGTTTTGAGGGGGAGGAAGAGCTGCGTAACCTCCATGGACGAGGGGCTGGGTGTTTATTCTCTCGCACTGGAGGAACAAAAGAGCAAATAGATCTGTTTAGATCAAAGCAGGGGAAAAGAATCACACCCGTGGAAGCAGTAACATCGTTATCTGGTGCCGAGGAGGGAAAGCCAAGCACACATGGAAGCCCCCCTGCTCGGAGGCGTCTCCAGAGGTTGTGCAGAGCCCGAGTGTCCCTGGGAGAGCCCCTGGAGACGGCTCAGCAAAGAGAGGGCAGAGGCACCAGCAGAGACCGGAGTTGAACTCTATTCCCAAACTCCCTGACAGAAACAGAGAAGTAGGAGAGAATGAAAAAGCATTAATAAATCCTAAACTAAAAATCAAATCTCAAATTCTGCTGGAATTTGTTCAAAAGGAAAGAGAATCAATTGCAGCCTGTTGTCAGTTCTTTTAGGCAGCCTTATATTGTTTCTAACAAAACAAAAATCAATAAGAAATGCTTCTCATGGTTCATTTTTTTAGCGCTCAATACCAGCTATGCAATTTGGTTGACAATTATGAATGATCTGTTATGTCATCCAGCCCTTTTTCTGCTACCCGGCTTGCCAAAGCCTGCAATCATGTATTATTGCTTGCAGGTACATCTTTAAATATTGGTTTGCTCTCCACTTTTCTACAATGATCATTCAGAAATAAACCGAATTTGCTGATCAATTCCATTGACTGGGAAGCAACAGTTATTAATGCCTTCAGTTTGTTGCTGGCTTCTAAACTTTTCTGATCCATTAGTTGCGAGTCCCCATTGATTGAAAACACACATCCTCACAGCACTTTTTCTTTTTTTAAGGAAAAAACTAAGAGTTTTTACAGTCACTTCCCCCAGGAGGCACAGTGTGGTTTTTAAAACCAGCACGAGATGATAATGTAATTTCACCACAATAACTTCCTTTGTGAGTAAAAGTGACAAAGCTATTCTGGAAGCGCTTCATTAAAGATGACTTCATTCTACTTCCAAACTGCACATTCTTCTCGTTCACCTCCTGCTTGTGCTTTCCCAGATCCGTCTGCCCCGATCTTCAGGTGCTCGGATTCACAGCGACGAGCGCAGGCGCTGCTCTGGGTCGGGCTTCCAGCAAGGCGGGTGGTTTGGTGGCCCTGGTTGCCCCAGCTCACGGGGACGGGTGCTGGATGGGGACAGGCTGCAGAGCACGTCGTGAGTGTTGGGCGTCACCAGACCCTGCTTCAGGCCGTGTCCCTGCTGAAAACCATCAGCAGTTCCATCCTGGTCAGATCTGTCTGTATGAGATGAGGAAGAGGTTTCCCCTCTCGCCCTCCTCTTCCTCAGTCACAGGCGAGCGTGAATTAGACACCTGTCACCGTTAAAGATGCTCCTCCTATGACTTTGTGCCAGTTACACAACACCAATTTATTTATTTTCCTTACAGAAAAGTCACATTCGAGTGGAAGCGTGCGCTCTTTAGGAAGAGCCCGTTAATCAGCCCGGAGCCACAGGACGGACCCACCAAGTCCCTGCAGTGGGTCACAGCGAGCGTCCCACTAACCCTTGGCCTCAGGGAGGAAGAGCCAAGCCCCAAAGGCTGCCGGAGGGCACACCTTGCAGTGCAAGAAATTAAGTCAGCTAAAACCCACATAAATAAGGAAATTAAGTTACAAGGAATCACTGAAGATACCTCACTGAAGCAGGACAACGAAAATCATGACCCGGAAGAGAGGGAGAGCAGGGATGCTGCGTTACGAGGTGTCCGGCCAGTGGCCCAGGGACAGACCCTACCCCAGATCCAACCAGCCCTTTGGTTTCTGGTCGTGAGCCACCACCAGCCTGTCCATCCACCATCCATCCATCTCAGCCTGTCCTGCCCAGCACCTTCTCGCGCGTCAGAGAAGATGAACTGCTTAGGAAAGTGAGCAAACCCTTTTTGGAAATGGGAGCGTGAGTATTTCTCCTTATTAATGGCTTGTGATCTGGGGCGTGTGATGTGCGCATTCCATGGTGGGCTGGAGATGGAGGAATGAGAGAAATTCCCTGAAGCCATTTCTGCTTATTCTCCTTCTTGCTTTTGGAGCATCCTCAGGGATCGTCCTTCTCACGGAGGAGCATGGTTTGGAGGAGAAAGAGGGTGACACACTCTGAAGGAGGTTATTTACCAGTGCTCCTTTCTAGAGATCAAACGTGTTGAGCGTGGTGAAGAATGATTTCTATTTTGCCTTCAAAACTTGGATCACACAATGCTGACAATGCAAACTTCCCTGCCATCCAGAGATTAAACTTGTTCGGCTGTTTTTAATAGGGCCTGAGTGCATTGCTTGCCAGCGGGCTCTCAGCACCGTGTTCTTTGTCTTTTAGCAGGACCTGAGAGCACGCTGCAGAAACAACCCACGTGCACCTGCCCATCACTCAGAATGTGCCCGACGCCTCAGTGCTGGGTCAGACCCGGGAGCGCCCCGAAACCCGAGAAAACCAGGTGCAAAGATAAGACAAAACTGAGGTAGTGGAACAAACCGGATTGAATTCTGGATTACTACAGGCTCTTCGTATGACTTTGAACAATGCACAGTGATTGAGGGCACGACGGCAGCGCAAGGACACAAACGTCCTGTGCAGCGCTCGAGTTTGTAAGAGGTCTATACTCAAACATCCAAAGCAATTTACAGCATGAGGTACCCCTGGCATCCAGCATCTCCTGGGAAATGGCTGTCTGGCTGAGGTTGATCACCCTTGACTTCACCTAGAGCTGTTTACTCCCTGAGCCAGCAATTAATCCTGCTGCCTCCACACCCTAAGACACAGTTGTTAAAATCAGACACCCAATAAAAGTAATAGGCTGCTGCTGAAGAGAATGATGTCTCTTATCTAGTGGGAGCTGCACCTGGTTCTGTAAGGGCCATTTTCCCCACCAGTGTGATGCAGCAAACCAGTAAAAATCTCCGTCTATGCCTCAGAAGAGTCCTCAGTCTGTGCTAACAAATTAAAGTTATAAAGGCAAGCTAGATAGCCATCATCTTGTTCCCTCGCTGGGCTGCAAGGGTGCCACCAGTTACTGCTCGATACCACAACACGAGTAACGAGAGACCAGGTACAAGCAAAGCCCCGGGTTTCCCCTTTAACCCCAGGTGCCTGCAGCATCTCTCTCCTTCACTCGGGAGGTCCCAGCCCAAGCTCAGCACCTGTTTTACGGGTGCTCCCTCACCATGCCTCTTCCAGCTGGGAGGACCCAGGGGTCCCCCCTCCCACCCCCCCCCCCCTCTTCCTCAGCCCCTTTTCACCACCTCTACAGAGCCGCTTCCAGCCCGGATGTCACCACAACGTGTGAAGGTGCTGCACGAGAATTGTGATTGCTTTCCAGGAATGATATATATTCATTTCCAATCAAAACAAAGACACATGACTCCCCTGCTCCCAAAGGTGCGACGCACAGGTGAGCACCAACTGTTTGCTTCCATGGGATTTTGTTTTTTATTAAAATCTGTCACACAGACCAGCACCCAGTCAGCCTCCCCACGCCTTGGGACAAAGCAGGCATCACCACAGCCAGACTCTTACATGCACCAAAGTGCCTTAGGAATTGGGGGGGAAAAAAAAGAGAAAAGACTTTTACCAAATAAAAATTGTAAGAATTCACAGTTTTGCCAAGATTTTGCTCTCTCTCCCCCAGTGAATGCTTACAAAGCAAGAAAAGTTACGTAAACTTACTCACTTCTTGTGTTTATATTTCTTTTAAAGAAGCCAGCACAAAATACTTCTCTATATACAAACACTTGAAATAACCAGTGTTTATCGGACACAGTTGTGTGGTTTTTTTTCTTTACATCTGAAAAAAAAGCAAAAGCTTCTCATAGAAAATTATGGAAATAAACTATAAGGAGAGGCTCATCGTTTTTCCCAGGGTTTCTTCCCACCAGGTTTCAATATGCAAGTCATGTTCCCACCACGAAGTGGAAGGCTGTGCAGAGCACAGATACGATCTAGTGAAGATTTTGCATACAACATCTGAAATAAAGCCACATCAGCTCCATTTGACTTGTGCTAAGACCTGCTTAAAAATATTCCTCTGTCTCATCACCAGAGAGAAACCACCTGTAGAAACAGCACCGATGAAATTTAAGCAACGTGTTTCAGATTTAAGTTTAGAGCCATGAGAAGCAAATAACTACGCCCTGTGTGAGGCAGCTCCACAGCCACTGCTGGGCTGGAGCAGGGACCCAGCACAAAGTTGACCAAAAATCCATGGGTGGGCTCCCAAATTCCTTCTCCCCCACCCACGTCTGGGACCCCCCTTGGCTGAGCTGGGGGTAAAACCCAAACGAGGGGGTGTTTGCCCACAGGGCACCACGCGCCAGTCCCTCTGCTGGGCTGAACGGGACACACCTGAGAACTACCAGTCAAGAAAGGAGACTAATTTTATATTCTTCCCAGGTGCAAGAAAGACCTGGAGATAAAATATTCATGAATGCAAAGTCACACGCTTTGCGTTTGGTTTGTGCTAACGGACCAAGGGGAGAGCACCCCTCTCCACCTGAAGACCACCCGGCTTCGGCTCTTGCTGCTTTTGTTCCCAGCATCTCATCCTTCCAGCTCTTACCCTACAGACACAACCAAGCTCTCCAGAACCCTCGGGGTGAATTCCGAGCCCTGCATCTGCTGCACAGCCAGAGGAAGCCTCTGAAAATGGCTTGCAAAAAGTAAAACTGAAAAAAAAGACACACTCAGCATGGCCTGAGGCACCTCAGCTTTCAATCGCTTCTCTGCAGCAAGGTCAGCGGTTGCTGAAGTCCCTCGGTGGCACTGGCTGGTGCTGGGGGGGACAGGCTGTGTCCCAGCAGCATCACCGGGCACCAGCACAGCCACCCCTGCCACCAGCGCCCAGGCACTGGGACAGCCTGGACAACCCAGGAAAACTAGAGAGCAGTTTATAAGCCACAATACAAATCCCAAATTGCTTTCTCTGAAACTCGCTTTCTCTGTTTTCTTAACACCTCTAAAACACCAGATAAACATCAGATTTAACAAGAGGTAGCAAGAAGCAGCATTTCTCTCTTTCTGTGAACAGGACTGTGGCAAACACGGGAAGCTTCCCACACCCCCAGCGCACAAATCGGACACGAGCCCCTTCCGACAGGGGAAACACGAGGCTGTTCAGTGCTTGCGAAGCCGAAAAGCACCAGAATTAACCCTGTGCCCAGACACTGGCAGCCATGAATAATAAGTATTTAACTGGAACAATGGTCTGGTTTAGCACTGGTTTGAACAGGAGCCTCGCATCAGCTTAAAACACGGCCAGTGGAAATGGGTGCTGGATGGGCACGGCGCAGGCAGCTCTTCTCACAGACCCCCCCAAGACAGGAGGAAAATGCCCTCAAGAGCAGCCGGTGGATCCTCACCCACTGCCCCCCAGCCCCACGCGGCAGGCGGGCACTGGGCTCGTCACAGCAGGGCCAGGACACGGTCAGGACCACACACGGGCTCATCATTTATTAATTCGTCACCCAGGCAGGATAATGGGAAAAATGTTTTGCAAATGTGACAAAGCCTGGGGTTTTTGAACTGAAATGGCGTGGAAATGTCTGGGGTGGCCAAACAATGATGCAGAGCTCAGACATGCAGATAAACGAGGATCCCAGCCCTCTGAGTCTCCTCCAAGCACGACACAGCACCTCTTCCTTCTCCCATCCCTTGTACACCGCTTCCCAAAGGGAGATCACACAGTAGCTCAGGGCCAGGACATTTTGGTCGCCACGGGCACATTCTTTTTGCCTCCACGCACTCAGCACACCTGGGTCCTTCACAGCATCTCGCCCGCAGCCGGTGCCGCCCGCCCCAGGAAAGCTGTTCTCTCCCGGCCATCGCAGCGCTCCCTGCCCAGCCCCGCCACATCAGCCTTCCAACCTCAGCGATGCCTCGCCAGGCCCTACTTTGTTCTGAAGCGGTACAGCCAGATCCAGCCACAGCTTCCCCACCCAGCATTTAAGCTTTCTCTGAAAGTGCTGGAACAACCGAGAAATTTGCTGCAAATTGGAGACAGGCCTGAGTTTGCGGGGGGGGACCGGGAAAAAAAAGACTGGCTGCAGCTGGCCAAATTAATTCCCAGCATAATTCCACCGGAGTCCGATTTTAACAGGCATTCAAAATAATGTGCTCTCTTCTTGCCCTCTGCATGTGTAGAGGAAAAAAAGAGAAGGCATTAACAACTCATTCCAAATCTTTGCATGGGCAATTAGACATGCGGGTAGTAAAGTGCCCTGCGCACTCACGGGTTGGCAGGTGACCAACCTTCTGCTCAGCCAGGTGGTATCCTTGTACAGGAGAGGAAAAAAGGAAGAGATACCCTTCCTGGGTTTCGTACAATGGAACACGCTTTGAAGCGGACAGGTTGAAAATAAACCACATGATGATTTATCCGAAAGCAAAGGAGCATACCAAGTTTTTTTGTAAACCAGTTCCATGTAAAGATAATTGCAAGCAGAGTCTAATTCTGCAGGCTCTAATTTTCTTGTCTGACTAAGCAGGCATAATTTACACCCATCAGTTGAAAATGGCTTCTCCCACCAATCCTAAAGATAGAGGGCTTTTTTAAAAAAAATAAAATAAATTATTTCCTACCTCTGCAGGCTGTCTGACACGAATACGTATTTCCACTCAGCCTAGTTCAAAATATCATATTGCAGCACAGCAAAAGGAGAACTTGACAGAGCCGACTGGCCAAAGCAACTTCTCCTGTCAGGGGATGAACATGTGGCATGATAAAGATAATAATTTAAACTGGTCTTACGTATTCATTTGTTCCCTGTTGCCCTTTTCAGCCTGTACGACACGTTACAACTGTACACATCCAGCGGCGGCTGCGCGAGGCTGAGCAGCAACCGGGGCCGTGCGGATGCTCCCACCCTCGGGCACTGAGGTCAGTCCCCGCTCACCGCCGCGACCTCCTGCCAGAACGGGCCGGGCAGCTCTTCCCCTTCTCCCAAGCCTCTGCTGGTGCAGGTGCCGGGAAGCCACAGGCGGCTCTCGGGGCGGGCACCAGCCCATCTCCAGGCTCAGACCACATCCAGCTCAAAAGCAGCGGCTGATCGGAGGAGTCCCGGCAAGGGTCCCACACCGCAGGTTCAATGCGAGAGCTGGCACGGATGTGGCTGCCCCAGCATCAGCTCCAGCACCGGGTGCTGAACCACCCCCTGCGACCTCCCACCAAACACCACCCGAGGGTCCCACGTTCCTGCTGTCCCCTCCTGAGGGAACACGGCCGGGCCCCGAGGGTGCTGCTGCTGGTGCAAAGACCCAGCTGGGTTCCTGCCCGGTGTGCAGCAGCACTGAGAGCCAGAAGGGAACCTCAGGCAAGGCAAACTGTGGCATAACTGATAAAAATGAAACAAAAATTCTCCCCTTGTTATTTTCTCTTTTGAAGAGTCTCCATCAGCCTTACTTAAACTACCTCCAGGCAGGAAAGCGTCACAAATGTCTCCAGTCACCATTGGGTGAAGGAAGAGTTGGCTCCCATCTGCTGGCCTGGGGACAACCCTCCCTGTCCGCTCCCACCAGGGAGATGAGCCGAGAGTAGGGACCTGCCAGGTCCCAGCCCGGGCACTTGGCTCCTGCACCAAGGCAGGCGACGGCAACTGCTTCACAGACGGGAGCGGAGAAGCCTTTTGATCTGCTCACACATCCAGGCCCCCCCTCACGGCTCTGATCAGAGTTTTCCCGGCCCCTGTAAACACCTCTGCTTGCAAACGGGAGAGCAGCAGTTGGTACCGACTCCCCCCTCGTTCTCACAGCTTCTGTGGAGCGTTTCTGCTCTCTGGTTTGACAGGAGCTCGCGTTCTCCCAGTGCTTTTGCCCGACTTCCACGATAATATATTCAGCAGAACTGGATACATTTCAAACCAGCTATTACACCACAGTATGTTCCAACACAAATATATGCAGTGTAGTGCAGCAACAATTCTTCCAAGAGTATTACTCTGTAACACAGATTGCAGAAAATATGAGTTTCCCGACCTGCTCCAACACCCGACACCCGCCCCACCTGCAGACCGTGCTGCAAAACAGCTTCCCCGGCAAGCCTGGGGGAAATTATTCACAGATAACAAACCTGATAACGTTTGCAAAGTGGGAAACCTCCAGACACTCAAGTCATCTGTCCGGCAACACAGAATACAACACGCGAGCAGTTTCTGGCATTTCCAGAGCATGACCCCGGAGACCCCTCGCCAGGAGTGGAGCATCCCCGAGCTGCAGCACGAGACTCCCCTGCTCAGGCAAGCACAGGGAAGCACGATGTTTTTCCCATTGTGGATGAAACACTGAGTAGAAAGGGGAAGTTTTTCCTCTTTCCTTCCCCCAACAAGCAAAATCTAACACACGCACACAAAAATTGCAGTAAGTTGTGGAGGTAAACATGGATTCTTGCTGTTTGCTTTTGCAAGAGCTCCTGAGGCAGAGGCCGGCACTGGCACCTCATCCCAGCTGCTCACACGGGGCAAGAACCCGTCCTGGTACTGCAGGCAGAGCAACCCCAGCTCCCCAGTACTGCCAGCATCTCCCCTGGGAGCTGCCGTGCCCAGCCCAGCCCCGCCATCGCAGCTCCCCGGGCATTCCTACGGAAGGAACCCTTCCTCTGGCTAAACCTGCCTTCTGCAAACAGAAAACATGCCGTGGTACACGAAGAGCTGTGGGAGGGCTCAGAATTAAGAGCAGAGCATTAAAAGATGAGAAGGGAGAAGAAATGAGCGCATGGTTGGCCAGGAGAGGGAAGGAAGGAGGGTGAGGAAGGGGTGATCCAGTTGAGTTTCACAGCCCATCCATCAAGCCGCAGGTGTCAAGGGGAGGGCTGGCCGGGCCGGTTTCAGCAGAGGGCACTCAAGCCCCAGAAATCTGCATTTGCCAGCCCCAGCACATCATATTTACTCTCTGGTATTTTAGGAGCCGACTTGAGCACATGAATCTCGGTAATGTGAGCGCTGGGCCTCATAACTCACATCGATCGTAGTTATATTACACCTGATGCATATAAATCTAAACAAAATGCATGTGGATGTAGCTAATTCAAATGAACCAGTTTAGATACCATTAAAAAAAATAAAGAGAAGCCTCTTTTTCTTCATTAGTATGGAAAAATGCCACAGCTATAGAAATGCTTACGTCTCTTTCTGCAAGGTTCATACTTCTGCTGCTGCTCTGAACCATGAATCTTATTTGAAAAGGTCCTTTGTCAATCAGCATTTCCCCCTAGATATTAATAAGTCTAACATTTTTTCCACTATTGCAAGCAGTTTCTTTTCATACTTGAAAATAAAGTCTTCAGAACATCCATAAATCTACGGCTTTATTTGCAGGCAAGAGAACAGAGATTTTTATGCATATTAAAAACCCATAAAAATGTACACAATTATCAGAGTCCTGCCTGCGTAATAAATGAAGCTCTAAATACCACATGTATTCACTGCAAAAACAGGCAGCACGAAAACCCAACACATCCAAATATCCTCATAGCAGACTAGGAATAACCAAATGACTTGTTTTAAATGGTACACTTCGTTCACAAGTTATAAATACAGCAGGGACTTTGCACTAATTGATGTAAGAGAAGTGACGAATTACCGCATTAAAGCTATTTTCACAGCAGTTGTGAACTGGGTGAGTACCTCGTATTTTTGGCACTGCGGAAACAAACCGCAGAACACCAAAGCCCTTCTGCTACCTCTGGCTGCCCTTCAGCAAGGCAACAGCCAGACTCCCGAGCAAGGTCCCAGCTCACCCCAGTATAAATCCACCCCCCCAGTAGAGGACTGGCTGCCAACGCCAGGCAGCACTTACCGGAGGGCAGCAGCACTGGGAAGGAGCTCTGGTCCAACAAGGTGCCCTGGTACTCTGGCAGATACAGTCCTCTTTTTTTTTTTTTTTTTTTTTTTAAACAGCATTTTATATTTGCTGTAATTACGAGCTAATGACCCAGCTCCACCACAGCTGCCAGAGGGTTTGGACCAATGGCCGAAGGTCCCTGCTCACAGGTGCCCCTTACTCACAGGGCACATACCAGGTCAAATAGTCTTTGCGGGGGGGATCTAAGGCAACTATGGTGCAACATCTAAGAGTAGTTTTAAAAACAACCTCTTTCTAATCACAGTAAGGAGCAGCCCTGAGGTGCCCTTCACGGGGAGAAGAAGGCTGAGTTCCAACTCCTGCCAGACGATTGCTCCCGTCCTGCCTCTGTGAGCAGCGCGGGCTTCCTTCTCTGACCTCCACACACAATGAGGAGTATTTGGGACCTACACACACCCATCAGATACTAATCAAATAAAATTAAAAGAAATAAACTATTTGTGCTGGTACTGCAGTAGGATCCAGAGGCTGAAGCAAAGGTTGAAGACTTTTTTGAAGTTTGATGACAGCAAAAAGGCAAGAAGCAGCCAATGAGCTAACCGATGAGCTAACACAATGCATCATGCCAGCTATAATTTAAACGTTCCACAAAATCTTGAACTACTTGAGGCAAGTTACTGAAAATCAAGCCTCTTCTCTAAGAGCCAGAGTCTGAAAAGAGTAAAGAGCAGCCAGAGATTAAACAGCCCTCTCTACCCTCTCCCTCCCATTAGGTTTGTGGGGCTTTTTTATCTTCAGGTGCAAAGATCCACCAGGTTGTGACATTTAATTTTGCCACAACTTCACAGAAACACCTGCCCTTCATTTAAGCAATAAGTAAAGAAAATTTCGTCCATGCCCTTTTGCTAAATCTTATCCTTTTTGGTGACACAAGGGATAAAAATGTCCTTTCACATGAGACGCCCTTTTCTCTAACCGCCTTTGACACGGCTCAGAACGTTTCCTGCTGGGAGTCGGAGCCCCAGCCTGCCCACGACAAACAGCAGCAACCGATCTGAGACCAAACTTCTGCACTTCACGCTTTGAAGATGGTGAACAGCGCCTTTGCCACTCTGGCTCGACTCTTAGGCAGGAGGAAGGAGAAGCCTCCTCCTCCGCCAGCCACAGTGCTGAGAACCCGGGTGGTGCTCGGGGGGGCTCCCCATCGCCCCGAATGAGGCGTCAAACCGCGGGGGGGAGTCGCGGCGGCACCTCCGGGAGGGACTGGTCCTGCCACGGGTGTGCGCGTCCCCCAGAGACTGTCCCAGCTTTTCCTTATGATCCCAGGACGGTGCCAGTTTTGGGATGCTCTGGCCCGTCCCGCCCTGCTCCTGCCGCAGAGGAGCGGCCGGAGATCAGACTCGGGGCAATGGGCGCGCAGGGGACTTCCCCCGCGGGGGGGACCGGCGGTGTCTCTCAGCCGCTCGCTGCCTGCCGTCGGGTGCTCCACCCGGCAACTTCTGGCTTTTACACCCATAACCATTTGCGAACGTCCCCTCCCCCGGTTCGCACATCCAGGCTACCGGGGGCTGGGCTGGGGAAGGGGGGTGCTGGATCGCAGGACGGCGACCAGCTCTGCCCACAGCGCAGCGGTGCTGGGGGACGCGACCGACGAGGAAAATTAAAAAGACGCACAGATACGGAGTAACAGTATGTTTGTAAGAAAATTAAAGATTTGCTCTTCAGGCGTTCCAGGCGATGTAGTTAGCAGACAGCTGGCAAATGGGAGCGACTGGAAATGATGGAATAGATCAAATTATTTAAATGAGAAAACAGAAATTCGCCCTAGCCTAGCCCCGCAAGTTGACAAAGCAGCTACTTATCGGCTGCATGTGCAGCCCTTTGTCTCTGTCACCGCGGACGTTAAACCCCCGGCCGCGGGTACCGCCGCTCCAGCGGCCCCCACACCCGGTACCCGCCCGCCCCCCCCCGCAGCGGCCGGGCCCCGGCCCGAGCGATGCTGCCCCGCCTCGCCCGGCGGCGGGGACACGGGGCACACGGGGGGGGCAGAGGGGACGGCGGGGTCTGCGGGGGCCGCCGGAGCCCCTGCAGCTCGGAGGACACCGGGCACCCCGCGATCTGCGGGACCAGGGGGTGTCGGGGGCGGAGGGGCTGCAGGAACCCCCGGCACCGCCGGTACCGCCCCCGCCGCCCCGCGCCCGCCGACGGCGCCGCTCGCCCGGCGGGACCCGCGAACCGGCCCTGCCCTCGCCCCGGGGGAGCGGGCGGGGGCCGGCGTGTCGGGGTGGGGGTGTGCGTGTCGGGGTGTGTGTCGGGGGGTGTGTGGGTGTGGGGGGGGGTGAGTGTGCGAACGCTCCACTCCGGGGCTTCGCGCGAGCCGCGCGCATCAGCGGTAGGAGGGGACAGAGCGCTCCTGCGGGCGCACCGGCAGCCCCGGCTCCGCAGGTGCCGCCCGACCGGCACCGGCACCGGCACCCGCACCCGCACCGGCACCGGCTCCGCACGGCCCGGCCCGGCTCGGATCGGCCCCGCACGGCTCGGCTCGGCGCGGAACGGCGCGGGAGGGCGCGGAGCGGCTGCCGCGGGACGGGCCGGCGCGGCCGCGGTACGATGTGCCATGAGCCGTCCGGCCTCGGCGCCGAGCGGCCGCTCCGCCTGAGCCCCGGGCAGCAGCCGCCCGCTCCCCCGCTGCCCCTGGGGCCGTAGGGCCGCGCCGGCCCGCGCCCGCCCTCCCCAACGATGCCCCCGCTCTGGCCGGCGCTCCGCGGCGTGCTCTGGGAATACTGGGCAGCGCTCCTGGTCGGCGGCTTCTGGGGCCAGTGCTCGCACGGGATGCCGCATGTCATCCGGATCGGTAAGGCCGCCTCTCCCCGCGGGGACCGGCCGGCGGCGGCGGCGGCGACAAGTTCGGGACGCGGGGACGGGGCGGGCGATGCGCTGCCCGGACACCGGCGGGAGCGGGAGCGGCGGGGGGCTGCGGGCCGGCACGGAGCGGGGCCGTGCCGGTGCCGAGGGGCAGCGCGCCCGGTGCGAGCGGCCGCCCTGGGCGGGGAGCGGTGGGGGTGCTGGGCGCGGTGCAAAGAGGGGAGGGGGGTGCTGAGCCCCCGGAGGCGAGAGGCGCTCTGCCCCTGGAGAGAGGGGGTGCTGAGTCCCCGGAGAGGAGGGGTGCTTTGCCCCTGGTGCAGGGGGATGCTGAGCCTGCGGAGAGGAGGAGTGCTCTGCCCCCGGAGAGGAGGGGTGCTTTGCCGCCGCTGCAGGGGGATGCTGAGCCATGGAGAGGAGGAATGCTCTGCCCCTGGAGAGGTGGGGTGCTGAGTCTCCGGAGAGGAGGAGTGCTCTGCCCCTGGTGCAGGGGGATGCTGACCCCCGGAGAGGGGAAGGATGCTGAGGCTGCTGCGAGGAGGGCTGTGGTGCCCGGAGCGAGGAGGGCTGCGGGGCTCCGTGTGAGGAGAAGAGCAGTGCTCGGTGCTTGGAGAGGTGCTGTGCCCTTGCGAGGGGGGCTGTTGAGGCTGGGGTGCTGTGCAGAGGGGCTCTGACCCGGGGCCAGAGGTGCCCAGCACAAGGGACAGGCAGCCCGGGGGGGGGCCTGCGGCACAGAGCCCCGCTGCCCGGAGGATGCCAGTGGGCTGGCTGCGCCACAGCCGCTGCTGCGGGCCGGGCGTGTTTCATTAAATTGCTGAGATTCTGGGGAAAATTAATTTTTAATAATGTTACATAAAGTAATTGCACAGATAACTGCTTGGGAAAGAGTCTACGATCTTTCTTTTTCTAATTAAATGAGATACTTGTTTTCCATGTAAAGAACAGCCCTGATTTTCTGTTACATCCCGTGTACTTTGCCATCGGTACGCATTCCCAGGGATTTGCCGTCTGCCCAATAAAAATTTTAAGGAGAGGTTTTACCTGTGTTTTCAGGGACTGAATTCTAACCGAGAGAAACTAGTGAAAACTGAATAGATTTGTGAATATTTTACAGTAGGAAAAATGGGTCTTATTTATCCCAGTGCAACTGCACAGCAGCAATGTAAAAGCCAGTAAGAGAAAAATGCTAGTCCTGAGGGACAGACGCTTTCTGAAGTGAAACACTGTCACTTCCAGCATGGTTTCGAGTGACTGCATGGCCCAGATCATCTCACGGACAAGGGCTTGATTCCTGCAGGGTGAACATCTGCTCTCCCCTGGACTTCTGTGAACAAGGCACTCCAGGCAGACGTGGTCTTGTGCGTGTTGTAGCGCCAGGAATGCTGGTGGAAAAGGTTAATGGACCTGCCTCTGGGGCTTGGGCCCTGGCGGCTGCTGAACTTTTGCTAGAGCCAGGCTGCTTGGTATGCTCAGCCACCGCCGGCAACAGCTGGAAATGTTTTGTGTGACAGAAACCCGTTCCCAGGAAAGCTCCCGGTGCTGCTGAGTGGGAACGTCGGGCTTTGCCCGTCCCCCCCCGCGTGGGCAGGGGGGAGGCGTCCCGCTGTGCCGTGGCAGAGCCCCCCCCGCCCATCGCGGTGTTTCTCTTTCCGACGGGGTTCTGTGCCCCGGATCCCCATCAGGACCGTGAGCTGTGTGCTGGGGGGGGCCCTATTGCAGCTGGGGTGCTGGGTTTGCAGCTCGTCCTGCCCTGGGCTTGGCCATGGCGGGCCTGATTCTTGGTGGGCAGATCCCGAGCTGCCGGGCTGATGCTCCAGAGGCAGCGTACGAGGGGCTGCTGCTGCACAGGCAGGGAATGGGCTGGGGTCGTGAGGGAGGGCTGAGACCACCAGCGATGCCAGCGGGGATGGTGGGGGGCGTTCAGGCCCAGGAGGATCCCTGTGGCTCTGGCCCAGGTGCCTCGATTGTCCTGAAAATGGATTTTCTAAACAGGGCTCAAAGAAATTGCACAAAAGGAGAGAGGAGCTTTCAACCCTGACCCTGCTGCCAGCCCTTCGCCAGCATTGCTCGGGTTTGCTGCAGCCCTGTCCCTGTCACCAGCAGCTCCAGCTCAGCCTGGAGGTGACCCCCAGAGCGGCGCGAGGGGGGACCCTGGGGCTGGGCTGCTGCGGAGGGCAGGGCTGTGCGCCGCCTCCACGCCTGCCTTCTGCAGGAGCAGCCTTGCTTTAACTGCTGAGAAACACCCTAAACGTTCAGGAGCTCGTTTAGTCTTTTCTTGATCAGTAAAATAAGGACCTTAAAGAGGCTTTCAAGGGGCTGCAGGGAGATCTGTGTCTACCTTCGCTCTCAGCCAGAACTGGCAGAATTTTGACCTCTTTTTCAGCCCACTGGAAAATTGCAGCATTTTCCCCCTGCATTAATTTGTGCAAAGCTGCCCTGGCTTTCAAGAAATTCTTTTAATTATTAGGTTATGCCAAGAAGTGGAGAACACTTAGTAAGTATTGTTTTAGAACTGAAAATCAAACCAGAGAGAAAACGGGTAACTTTACAAAGCTCTCTTGCTTTCGTATGAAGCTGGCTATTAATATAAATACAGGGAGAGATACCTTAAGAAAGGGAAGGAAAAGCCAAAAGCACTGTTTCTCTCAAAAGTAAAATATAAATATTTAATCTACACATCTAAACATAATCTATACACATACATGTACAAAGAAAATCTGTGCCTCGTCGCTGGATTTTTTTTTTATTAAGTAGGAGTCTGTATGTGAAGCTTATCCAACACCTGTTCAATTATTACGCAATCTGTTAAATATTTGAAAACGCTGTATCGGAAAATACCGTCTAGACCTGCGGCGCGCTCAAGGTGCTCGATTGAGCTCCGAGTTCTGCTGGTACAAAGGCAGAGAACCGTAATGGCGCGAGTGGAGCTACTCCACGTTTACACCCCTGTGGCTGAGAGGCAGCCGGTGGTGCCGCCAGCCCCGACTGCGGATCAGGGAGATTATACCTGTTATTAAGCGCTGCACTGAGCAGCGAGCACCTGCAATATCGTGCCCCTCATACAGTAAAAGCAGCGAGTGCAAGATGATGAAGCTAGCGTAGATAGCCTATTTATCTAACCTTTCTCTTAGATTAAAAAGCAGTAGTAGCACCTCTTCAGGGTGACGGATGGGAGCTTGATGCCATTTTGTGGAGCCTGGTGGCACCAGCCCCAAGGAAGCGGCGCGGGATGGCTGGGCGCGGTGTCACACATGGAGCCCGAGGACTGGGGGGTTGCAGCGCACCAGTTTCGATCGCCGTGCTTTGCTGAAGCATCATCAGAAATTACTCAGAGTGATTATTTGGATGGGTGATGCGTGAGCAAGATATACGTGCAGAGCAGATGGATGCCAACGGTCTGGGATTAATAAGTAATTGCAAAAAATAGACCCCGGGAGCCGTCAATCCAATTTGAGCACCTGCATTTGTTGATTAGTGGTTTTGTTTGCATTCAAGTGCTCGAAGAGGAGGTGACACCAAACCCAGGCAGCCCCGTGGCTCTGCCACCCCCTCGGCGGGCGGGTGGGGACAGGCGGGGTCCCCAGCCCACCCTGCACACGGGTCCCCCCCACTCCTCGGCTCGCCCTGCCCTTCCTCCGCAGGAGACACGCGCGGTGCCTGGGAGGGGTTTCGTTTGCTCTCTACATTTTAAAAGGAATCACCTTCACCTCCAGGTTCTTGCTTTGTTCTGGAATTTTTACTAAGGATATGCTTCCTCTGATATTTGTGGCAACAGTTCTACCTCGCGCATGTTTGACAGCCCCACTCTTGTATCGCTGAAGCTACTGTCACCAGCATTGGGCTCCAGCTAAGCCTTTAAACAAGCAGTCCTGCATGGAGGAATTTATGGGATTTTATTTCTTGTAGTCCCTTTCTAAGCTGTGTTTGCATAGAGAAGGGATCGAGGCATCGATTGTTTGTATGATTTGCAAGTAACACAGGAAAGACAATCAAATTGGACTGGAGTCCGTGCAGAAAAAAAATCATTGATTATTTTATATAAATACATAGAAAAATTCTGTGGATAATTACCCTCCTCTGCCTGATTGGCTTTTTTGAAGCTTATTATGCCTGCCTACAATTTTATTTTGAAATCACCTTCCCACACTCTGCAAATGAAGTTTTATTTTTAAATACAAAGGCAAAACCAGGCTTTCCTAGGCTGGAAAAGGCAGCGCCCACGGGGCTGGGAGCTGTGGGGTGTGTGGACACGGGCGAGGGGACCCCCAGCAGGGCAGCGCCGGGGCTGTTCTGCTCAGCTCATGCCCCGAACCCCCCGGGGCCAGGTACACTGAGGGGCTGCTTCAGGATGCTGCCTTCTGCCTGCTCACTGTTGCACGTAAAGCCCTTTTTTTTTCGTTTGGTTTGGTTTTTTTCCCCCTTTTTTTTAAATCCCTCTGATGCCTTTGTGGCTTCTCCTGCTTTTCCATGTGCATTTCTGCGGCCACGCACCCACCACTCAAGCATTTAATGGCTGATAAAGTTATTTCAGGTCATGAGATGCTTTGTGCGTCAGATAACATATTCTAGTAATTTCAGCAGGATATAAGGGCGGCAGTGTAAATTGTTTGGTGGTAAATTAATTCCGAATACATTTGAATAACAATGTTACCTCTTTATCGCAGAATAGTCTAATTATTTGATCTTGGCGTTCTCTGGAGAACTTCATACAGGAAATTAAGATCAGACCACAAATCAGAATGAAATAGCCCCTCATTCAGCACAGGGCAGCCAAAATACACAGACCTCCTCTGCACCGGGCACGTTGCCCCCGACGTGCACCAGTCCACAGACTTCTGGCCCTTTTGATGCAGGATTTGGGTGGTGACGGGGCCGGGGGAGGACGGGGTGTGCAGGGATGGACGTGGCTGCTCTGCCCCGAGCCTGCCCCTGCCCCTGCGCCGGGGGGGGGACGCGGCTTCGCCACTTTGGGTTCCGCTGCCGCGAGGGCAAACCCACTGCCACCACTTCAAACGTAATCTCTGCCTCTCTGGATGATTTTACTGATGAAACTGAAGGGAGGTTGATCTTAGGAAAAGAAAAAAGCAAAGCCTCCGCGATGCAGTCAAGCACACGACAGAGCTAAAAGTAAGTCGGTCTACAGCAAAGTTGGGTCTCACACAAACGAAGGGCTCCTGTGGCAGAGCCCAGCAGTTGCACTGACCGAGCAGCCCCAAGAGATGCCGAAATGCCGCCTTCCCCCAGCGCGGCCGCCTCGCTCGGGGTGCTGCGGCATCGGCAGAGGGCACTGCGCCTCGCCCGCGCCGCTGCCACCCTCCTCCCGGCTCCGCCGCCTTCTCCTCCGAGCTATCATCACCCATTTCCCAGCGTTTGCACGGAGTAGCTCTGCCAGAATAGCAGCGATGCTGGAGTCTCTCACGGAGACACGGTATCAAATAAAACCCGACGCGGCACAGCCTGTTTGTAGCGAGGCATTAAGCCTCGTAATCCAATGTATTGCATTTCTCCACCAGTTACGCCGCGCAATCTCCTTTCCCTCATTTTGGCTAGAGGTTTAATGTGATGCTGTCTAAGAGTTCTTTTCCTCCTTCACACACTCGGAAGACAGGCTGGTGGAAGTCTCTGGGTGAGGCAGATAACGAGTTGAAAGCACCAGAACTCAATGGGCGAGGGGGGAGCGAGGCGAATGTTGGAGAGGAGCTGAGGGCTGAACACGAGGATAAAAACTGCGCTGTGGTGATGCTGCCAAAGGGAATAGATGTGAAATGAGGAGGGCTCGTTGTCTTAGCGCCACGGGAATCGAAGTTGCTGTGCCTGCAGATGCTGCTGTGTGCAGCGGCTGCGGGGGGGACACTGACGCCCCACCCGCGAGGACGGTGGCTTCGGTGCCCCTGCGAGACTCAGGCAGGGACTGTCTCTCTTTGGGCTGATGCAGAGGGAATTCAGATGTGATGGTGCTTCGCGCGTTACTACGCTTGTTCATTAACAGTAAAAGCAGTGATAATGTGCTGGTATTTATCACTCATAATTAAGCCTAAAACTGATGCAGGTTCTTGCCACAAGCAAGAGCTCTTAAAGCAGGTGGCAGGCTCAGTTCCCCGCCTTTGCTGCAGCACCAGCTTCCCTCTGGGGCTGCCTCTGTAGCCCCTCTTGCTCTCGCCTTCTGCCGCACCCCCCGCACTGAGCTGCCTCGCAGGGAACCTTCCTCTCCCACTACAGCTTCATTTCTCAGGTTTGCACCACGAGACACTCGCCACGGCGAGTGTTCCCTGAGTGTTCAGCAGCACCAGCCCTTGTGCTTTAAATCTGCAGCAAGACATGGTGCATAAATACACAGATACGGATGCGATTGCTCCGTTATTTCTGGGAGGAAGATAAGCAGGAAAATGCAGTTTGGTGGCAAACACGGCCGAGAAGAGCCGAGGGGTGCCCGTGCGTCAGAGGCAATCCCCTGTGCCACGCTGAGCTCCCCCTACGCACGCCAAATCATTCCGCCTCTGCAGCAGGGTAAATGAGGAGAGGAAAGCAAACCCTGGCCATCGGCAACAAGAGGCCACCTCGCAATATTTTAGCCCAGGGACCTGGTCAGACTTTGGGGTTTGTTGCTGTGCCCCAGCCAACAACCAGCACCCCTCAGCGTGGGGTCAAATGCTTAGAATAAAAACCAGAATTGTGAAGTGCTAAGGGACCAGCAGGCACATTCAGTATGACCTCCTCAGGCTTGGGACTTCCAGGAAAAGCATCGTGAGTGGAACACAGCAGGAAGGTCTGGGCTTCCTCCACCTTGCACCGGGCACCAGCGCTGCTGGCGATGGTCCGGAGAGGCACCGCTCAGCGCCTGGCTCAGCCCTGCTGGGAGTTGGCGCCCCAAAGATTCACTCACCTGGAGAAAAAGCTCCCAGGTTGCTTTTTTCTCTTTGCAGTACAGCCTGGCCTTTTGCTTGAGTCACACAAAGTCTAAAGCGTACATTACACCAAAGAGTATTTGCACCCAGGATTAGGAGTTTGGTCTGTGTAGCTACTGAGTCAGAAAACCACCCCCGTTCAGGAAAGTTTTTAAGCAAACAAATAAGCCTGCTAATATCAAAGGAATAAAACAGACTTAAACCTACTGAATTCAGCTGAATTCTTGAACTTGGACCTCGCACTTTGCTCATCACTCCGGGAACTGGGCCCCCAGGGATCCCCACTCCGGGGGATCCATATTCCCAGGTACGCAGCACTAAGCGCATTACAAAGGCTTTTGAGACTGATTGATTTAAATTAGCCTTCCATCCTTGACATCTGCAAACAGTGGCTTCAGGAGCATTCATTAGTGCCACTGCAGCAGCTCGGGTTGTAACGGCGGTTTGTGTGTCCAATAAGGAACGGGAAGAGGCCATTGACTGCTCTCACATAGGCCACTGGATACTCATTAGCTGGTAATGACATTTGATTGCTACAGCATGTCCTTTGTTCAAATTGGGGACTTAGAGGTGAACAGACGAGCTCTTTGAACTCACCAGTACCCAGGTGAATAGGAACATAAGCCGTTCTTAAAATAACAGAGCTGGTGCTGCAAAATCCAAATTTGATTAAAGACGTGGAAGTGTATGGTGAGAGAACCAGCGTGAGCTGTGGGCGGCTTTCCCCCACTTTAATGAATAGATGGCTGTCAGCTCTTACTTATCTCCCAGGATGAAACAGTAAATAAAATCTGGTGTAACCCACAAATTTAGCTGAGTTACGGCTGTCTATTGGGACTGAAGTGTTAGACTTGTTGGTTAGTTTTGCCGCGAATCCAAAGCACTCAGAAGGAAGTCACAGCAGTAATTTTAAATTCCACCCCCTGCGAGACACAGCGCCCGCCCGCCCGCCTGCACGGGCTGAGGGGGTTTTTCCCCGGCTGCAGCAGAAGTTCTGTGTCAGAAACAGGTCTGATTTTGTTAGGAACGGAGCCAACGGCCGCAGAGGGTCTGAGAATAGATTTTCACACGACAGACAGACCCAGGCTTTGCTTCGGGAGCTGCACACCCTCCTCTGCACTGAGAGCTCTGCTGTGCCCGCGCTCCTTGGGGTGCAACGGGCTCTGCCAAGGGGAGCTGCTCGCCTGGAAAGCTGGCCTTTAAGTCGTCAGAGAAGAATAATGCGTGTGCCTGTGTCGCTACGGTGTCTGGGAGTTTGGGAAAAAAGATGGCTGTTTTCATTGCCGTATAAATAAAGGTTCTCTTTACACCGGCCAGGTGCTGCTCGGTCGGAATGGCTCTGATTCATGGAGGGGAGTTGTTAATCTCTCATATTCTGCACAATGGCGGCCGGTATATATCTCCTAGTAAAAATCAGAGCAGATCCCAACCATTTCCTAAAGGTTTCTATAACCATTTGCATTTTTGCATATGTGGAAGGGGTGTCACAGGACTGCTGCTCTTGGGGTGACATCTGGCCGCAGCGCGAATTCGTGCACTGGCCGCCCGGGCAGCGCCCGACCTGTGGGACGCTCGGCAGAAAACGTCCCGCAGCAGCTTTCGTTCCCTGCCAACACCTCACCTGGGGCAGCTGCTCTGTTTTCTGTGTTGCGAGACACGGGAGCATTATGGCACCAGGGTGTGAGCTGGAGATTTTTAGGTCTAACTCAGCTCGGCACTATCCCAGCCACAACCTGCAGGGGTATTTGTGTTCTTCCCTCCAGATTCCTGTTACAGAAGTTTATCACAGACCACATCAAACGCTTTTCTCCAGAGAACGCAGCCAGCCATTAGGTATTTCCTTTCTAAAGCACGTCTGTTACCTTGCGTTTTGCTGTTATTTATTAATACTGCCATAAGGCATTTCAATGACATGCTTCGCCTGAGTTTTTTAAAAGCCTCTCGCCCCGTTCCTACTCGTTTCCTTCGGAGGCAGAAGTGACCCCACTGCCGAGAACCAAACAGGGGACAAACCCACCAAAGCCAGGCCCGGAAAACCCACTGGCCACGTCTCCAGAGGGACCCAGAGGAGGAAGGTTTCTCTGAGTCCTGTATATTCCATCTTATCCTTCTGCTTTTCTTTCGTTCTCCTTTTTTTTTGCTCTGGCCCTTGCGATGCTCCTGCCTTGCCCCCTAGGGTCTCACTTCCTCGGGAGCTTTGGGGAGGAAACGGGGTCGTTCGGCGCCGCGGAACGCCGGGGTGGGGTTCCTCCCTCTGCTGGGTGTGCAGCCAAAGGTGCATCAGGATTAACCTCAAGAGTATATGCTTTTTCTTTGCCTGTGAGACAGATTTGTAATATTTTCTCTTTCTTTTTTTTAAGGCTGGATTCTTAGTGCAGACAGTGATTTATTGAATAATCAATTTCCCTATCTATGTAATACATTAAAGTGATCCATCAATGCCAGATAATCAATCCGGCTTGGGATTTTAAGCGTGTAAGAGTGTATGTATGTGTACTTGTATATATATTTTCCTCCTGTATCATTGTCAGGCCAAATAATGTCTCCCTCTCCCTGCTCCTTTTTCAGTGACTTTTGTTTATGGTGTATAAAAGAAACCCACGACATTATATTACACCTTGTAAGTTTTACAGTACTTGAGAGGTTTATGTGGTATGAATGTAAAGGGCAATGCAATAATGCAAAGGGCAGCGAGACATTTTTCAGCGCAGAAGGATACACACGGAGCTGCGGAGATAAATCTGGGTGGATAATCATCCCACAGTGTCGCTCCTGTTTATGAGAGAGAAAGACGTTCCCTGCAAATGGTGCTTCGGGTCACTTTTGCCCTGGTCCCTGGCTCTGCTGCACATTATAGGATGCTGAAATTATTGTTAATCTAAGCGGGGCTCTCGGGCCAGGACCTGCCAGCGCTCGGCTGGGCCCTGTGGAGGCAGTGAAGGACGACGCAGTTCCCCATCCTGTAGGTTCCCCATCCTGTAGGTTGGTCCTTCACGGTTCAAGGACTGGAGCCAGTGGAAGATGGTTTGGCTGCCCTCTGCGTCAGGAAAGGGTCGGTCTAGAGAGCTAACCGTGGGAGGAAGCAAGAGGAATCCCAGTTACCAGCCTGAAGTGTGTAGATAGTTTAGATGAGGAAGAAGAGCCCGGGTTCAGTCTCCCCACAGTTTGGGGGTTTGCTCGAGCTGGGCAGAAAACTGCCTCAGAGACAGGGTGGGGAGTTCTAGCAATGTCCGTATGAAGAGAGGAACTTCACGGCATCTTGCTGTTGTTAGTTTCTTAAACAATCAAGCAATGAATCCTCCTCAAATATGAATATTCAGAGATTTGCAATTATTCAGACGTTTGCAATTAGCAATAGAATTGGAGACAAAATGTCCTTACTTTGTGAGGTCAAGATAAGTTTTATACATAGGTCACTGTTCCATGTGCTTCATTCAAAATCCAATTTGTTTTGTGGGCTTACGATGGCAGAAACACTGATTATTATGCTATCTCCACATGTTCAGTACTTTCTGTTGCAGGAGAAGATTTTGCCTTAATTACTTTCAGTTTTAACTGTCTGGCACAGAGACAGGGTTCTCCTGATTTGAACCGTCTCAGCAGAAGTCGAAAACTTAACCGGAGACTGGAAATCTGGAGACGTGGCAGATCCCCGCGGAGTTCCAAGGAGCGGGAGCATCTCGCTCCCGCCGCGGCGATGGCAGCTCTCCCCGGGCGCTCGGCAGCTCCAACTGCAGTTTGCAAACCCAGGGCCAGGCCCCTCCTTTGGCAGCACAGCCCTGGGACGAGAGGAGAGGGGAGGCTGCAGGAAAACCCCCGGTTCTGCAGAGCCAGCCCCAGCAGGGCAGAGAGCGGCACCTCCCGCAGCTGGGCGTGCCGACACGGTTCGGGGCTTTTCTGCAGTGATGCTATTACCACCTTAAGCTGGAAGAGGGACCTGTAAAGAGGAGGTTCTCAGTTTAAATTTCTGGTCTATAAAATCTTGAAGGTCTGCTCTTCCTTTATAGGGAAAGAAAACCATTTTCTTCCTCATTTTATGCAGTTTTCGTCTTACGAATTTTTATTTCTGCAAAATCAGTTTTTGTCATCTTTACTTATAAGAAATTCAAAATGAGTCCTTGGACGTTTAGCTTCAGGGCGGTATCTCAGCTTGGCTCGTAATACTTGAATGGAAATGGGATCTTTAGCTTCTTTCCCTATTCATCTACATCACGGGGAAAGGGTTGCCCGGAAAGGACGTGGCAAGATCTCAGATGAAGCCTATAACATTTTTACAAATGAAGAGCTCGTCTTTGCACAGATTATCAACTTCACTTAAGATTAAAGTTATAAAGAAAAGTGTTTGATATAAACAATCCTCTGCTCTTGTAGCAACTACCTCCAACAGCAGCGTGTTTTAACAGCCAACACTGGCTTTGTCAACGTGCCCATCTATTCATAAACCGAGCAGTAAGAAGATAGTTATATCCATATTTACGCGGGTTTTTTTTACGTTAACGTGGCAGTGGTTATTTGAGGAGAAACATGCAATACTTTCTCGTCTGCAGCATAACTTTATATGTTAAGTGTAGCAGTTCCAGTTGCTGGATCCATTTCCTCCATTCAGAGGGAGAGCAATGGCACCGTAAAACCTGGACCCCAGCCTGCTCTGCGTGGCCTTGTCGTTACATCATGAATTCGCATTTAGCTTTAGCACTTTCTGGAGGCAATTCTAACCTCACGAGCTTCCACTCTCTTTCCTCCTCTCTCTCTTACTCCACGGATCCCCCCACACACACTCGGAGCGAAGCGACACCCCGGCCACCCGGGTGAGCCGCAGGAAACCCCCCGAGCCTGGTCCAGGGTCTGACCTGGGCAGGCACGACCTGCCCTTCGTCTTCCCAAACACCCGCAGCTCCCCCTGCGCCACCTTCCCTGTGGGTGCTGAACTCCACAGCTGAAATCTTGAATGAGCTGTACCTTCTAGTTTAAGCAAAAAAAAAAAAAAGAAAATGCATTCACAGGCTTCCTCAGCAGCTGGTTGGGTTTTTCGCTTTTTGCCAGTGCTCGGAAACGTAACGCTCAGTATCTGCCTTGTTTCCTAAGGATGCTGCACGGTGCCACCGAGCGGGTGACAGCACCGACCCAGCTCAGATGAGTTACCTGGGAGTTCCTCCCCAACCTGGCGACCTGTGATTAGTGCTGGCCCGGGAGCTGATCTCTGGTTTTTGACTGCATTACTAAGGTCATTCGGTGTGGTTACACGACTCTCTGTGTTTGCGGGGAAGCCTATTTCCATATGAATTATGAAAGTTTATGCCGACAGGACTGTAATTCGTAAATTGTTATGACAGCAGCATTTTGAAAGAAAGCACAGAGAAACCAGAGTAATAAAACTTGCCATTAAGGGAGTGGACTTGTGAGTCCTGGAAAGAATTCTTGTCCAAGGATTATTTATGATCATTACACACCAAAATGTGTTTTTGCATTTTTATTGCTAGCAAATTACTTGTAAACCCACTAGGGAGCTAATGATTTTTCCTTTGTGGCCCTGCTACTTCATTTTTGGTTTTTCATACATACATTTTTGTGACTAGTTAAGCCATCACTTTTGATTTATAATAACAATAATTATTTCTAAATAGGCTGGGTGCTAAGGGGTTAACCAGCCTTTGATTCCGGCTGACAGTGATGGATTTCAAAGGGAGAAGGCTGGTGGTGCCGGCAGGTTTCTCTCTGGGCTGCTGTAATGGTGCTAACTACCTCTAATGGGGAGCACGGATTATTTATGTTCTCGGTAGCTTCTCATTAATTTTACAGTGCACTTGGTTGAAGATTCCTGACTTCTTGGCTTCTTCATTAGCGTTACCTGCTCAGCAGCGCGGAGCAACGGGAGCGACTGACTTCAGAAAGGAGCTTTCGGGTTCCGACTCCTTCAGAGGAGGAGGAGAGGAGCGAGCAAGGAGCTCCCCCCTAACCTAAACCTCCCCTCGGGCAACCTGGAGCCATTTCCTCCTGTCCTACTGCTACTGACTTGTCAGAAGAGACCAACACCCACCTCTCTACAACCTCCTGAATTTCAGGTAGTTGTAGAGAGCCACCAGGTCTCCCCAAGTCTCCAGCCTACCCCACTTCCCGCTGCCCCGACCCGGCGCTCCCCGCGCGGCAGCAGCGAACGGATGGGATCGTCCGCCCGATTTTGGGGACCGTGGGACGTTCCCATGTTCATTACCAACGTCAGCGACAAAACCAGCACACAACTAATTGCACTTTTGATCGTAATACAGCAATTTGTTAGAGCCACGTTTCCTTTACGGATTTTCAAAGCCTTATTTTTAGAAAAGCGTTTTTTGATCTTTCGTTAGCTCCTGTTCTGCTCCGTTACAGACTCCCCGCGTGGCTTTGAACAAATGACTTTGCTCTTCTGTGCCTCGATTCTGTGCTTGTAAAATAGGGCTCGGCGCAGTCCCTGCTCCTCTGGGCTGTTGTAATGATGAGGGTTTTAAAGACTGTGACACGCGGATGTAAATAGCTGCGACTGCTGCACCGAGACAGGGGCTTTGAGGCAGAGCAAATAGGTACGAGCAAGCGCAACCCTATTAAACCAGTGAAATACTGAGATTGCAACCCGGGACTCTCTGACTGGAGTCATTCTGGGAAAAAACGAGTATCCTAAATATGCTTAACTGCTTATTTAATGTAGATTAAAAAAGTTATTTATTGAAATTAAACAACTGTTTACTCAAGATGGGACTGTAAAACCTTAAAAAACATACTCTTAATAATCCCTTGGTACTTAACTAATGTACAATAGCATGTGCTATTACATTCCAATTAAATCCCTATTCGAGACACTTAATTAAAAAGGAGGCTGTAATAAGCTCCCCATCATTTGGCTCCGCAGCCAGATCCATGCGATCAAGGGTTCTGCGCCTTCGTGGGGCCGCGGATGCTCGATGCCTCTGCCTGGCATTGCTCGCGGGGCTGGATCCTGCGCGGCCCCACGGGGACACGGATGCTCCTCAGCAGCAGCCGCCCCGCGGGAAAGCGCGTCGGGCCGTGCAGGAGACACCCCCAGCTCCGCGGCCCCCCCGGCCAGGAGACCTGGCGTGAAGGAGCAACCCCGGGAGCTGCTCCCGAGGCCAAAGCGCTGCGTGACGGTGACGGGAACCTCGGAAATCCTGCGCCGGGCGTCTGAGCCGCGCTCTGCCCTCGGCCCTTCTGCAGGCAGGGGTCACGGAGCTGGCACGCCGTGACACGCCTGCGTCGCCGCCCTGTCCTGTGCCAGGCGTTCGCGGGCGGCTGCATCAGCGCCAGCCCTCAGGACACCCGTCTGAAGACAGCTGCTTGCCATCCAGCCAAGCGACTTCTCTCTGCCTCTCTTAAATAAAATAAAAAAAAAAAATCCCAGCTCCCTTTAATTCAAGCATGTTTGAAATAGGAAGTGACAATAGCTTTGTGCTGGCTCCCCGGCATGATGTGACGTTAATTCGTATAAGTGATTTTTTTCTGTGTTAATTATAAGCCTGAGATTCAGAACGGAGGAATGTGGGGACCCCACGAGGCATGCTTCACTGTATCAAGGATGGAGTTTGTTTATTCAAGTGCTTAAATATAGCTCTTAATTGTGTGGCTGATACTGTAGTACTGTGCGGAAAAAAAAGGCAGGATAAGAGACTGTCACCCAGGAGCCTCAGGTCAGATCCCCGCTCTGACAGAGACCCTGGGTAGCCTTAGGCAAAATACTTCAGGAAAATACTGTTCCCATTTTGCATATTGTGGGCGGGATGCAAGAGCCTAAACGTTACCGAACTCCGTGGGAAGAGGCACGCTCTGGCTTAGGGGCACCTCGGGTCACCCGCCCGTGCCCGGTCCCCGTTTCTTCTTCTGTCCTTGCTCTGCCTCCCCGGAGGTCCGGGCTGCGATGTGGCAGCTCTTTGGAATTTGCAGAGGATTTTCAGGCAAGCCGTGGTTTATGAGCAGCCGATTAACACAGTGCACGCTGTGTCTCCTAAAAAATCCCATTTCCCCCATTTCAGCCCCGCAGCTGGATTTCGTTTGCAGCCTAAATCCAATACGAGGGTGAGGAGGGGTGTCCCGGGAGCAGCGGCTGGGGGGGCTGTTCCCCACGACCTCGGTTAGGGGGGAGAAGACTCCTCAGAGTGAAAGGGAAATATGAACATCCACTCCTTTTTTCTTTTTCTTTTTTTTTCTTGTTGTTCCAACTCCTTTAGAATAATGTTTAGATTTCGTGTGTTGCTAATTACATATACTAGTGTTGTGTGGTATTTAAAGCCAGCCAGTGATGGATGCTCTATAATCTTATATGAGAGAGAGCACATTTGTTTTCTAAGGCTAACTGCACACAATCTGTTATTGTCTCATGCTGAATACTTTGAGGGCTGGTGCTTTTCAGTGTTGAACATAAAAGCCAGGCCTCCCCGACAATAACCTTCATTAATCAGGCTTCCCTGGTCTGCAGGCGTCAGAGACCACGATGTCTTCTTTGAACGTCAGAGCTTGCTGGGATTACACTTTGAAAAACCTCCCACCGACCGTCCGTTCTTTCATTTTCCTTTATTTAGTTTAAATGGGGAAATATCCTCCCAGTACAGCCACCACCATTTTAGCTGCAGCTCCACACGTTTCTTTTAAACCACCAGACAGCTCCAAGTGGGGGAGGCAAAGGCAGCTGCAACTTGCTGGGAGCAGGATGAACTTCGCTTCCAGAGGATTCAGCTTCTTTTGTTTTTCACAAGAGCTGTTGGATGTTCAGAGCTTTAAAAAATACGGCCACTTGTTCCGACTCCTGAAACATAAACTTAGGGGAGAGGTGTTTTGAGGGCTTTCAAGAGATGTAGAAGCGTAGCGGAGGTCGCGCAGGGCTCTGCCGCACTTCCCCGAGCTCCTGCAGGAACCGGAGTTTTGGTGCTTCAGCTCAAGTTTGCGGAGCTGCTGGAGGTTCCCCTACATCCCAAACTCCTCCGAGCGGGTGGAAACCACAGGGCGCAGGATCACTCCGAAATGAGGCTGCCTTTACCCACGTGCCTACATCTGTCAGGGTTTTCGCCGCCGTGGCAGGGAGAGCATCCCCCGGCCGCCAAAAGAATCGGGAGCGGCGGGTGCGAGTGGGGGACGCCCAGGGCTGGGGCGGGACGCTGCGGTCACCAGGGCGAGAAGCTGTGTTTGAGGAGACCCGGACTGTCCCTGGGACACGACCTCTGCCGGGGAGGTTCATCCTTCTTCCTCGGGCGGCTTCACCGGGGACGTGCGGGCAGTGCTGGGGTGTCACTGATGCCGCCCTCGGCTGCCCCCGCGCTGGGCAGCTTGTCCAGGGGTAGAGAGGCCAACGTCGTGTGGTCTTCCTGGGGGAGAAGGGCTCGCCACCACGATTTAAAGCACTTTGGGGAAAAAACCAGAACAAACAAGGAAAGCCAACCGGACTTGCGCTGCAGCTGAACCCTCTGGTCTTGGCAGCGCGTAACCTTGACCTCATCCAGGCCGCATTTTTCTCCTGGGTGTCCTCTCAGCGTTCCCTGTCTGTCCTACAGACAGGACTCTTCCAAGCCACTCGCCAAAATAAAACTAATTGTTAGACTGTTCGTGAGCAATTCAGAAAGTTGCTAGTAACAGCTCTCTCAGGCCATTACAATCAACATAATTTTAGCTTTAATTGCAAAATATTGCTGCAGAAAGAGCAGTTATCTTCCTGCTCCGAGTCCGCACAGTTGCTCTCACAGGTTTCAAGATGCAGTGAAAGTTTTGGGGTTGGTTTTTTTTTTTTTTTGCACTGTACGTTTCAAACGCTTCATTGTCAAACTGGTTAAAAGCCCTTATTTATAAAATGTGTGCGTCTCTTTCAGCTTAACTGAAAAGGCATTAAAATAACTGCAGCTGTGGAAAGAATAATTACAGCGAGATTTTGTCAAGGACTCTCTTGTCTGATGTTGCCATCTGTGACATGGTGAATGCAAAGATCATTTTAAACATAGGCGGTTAATGTAGAGAAAAATTTCAGAGCTTCAGATATTTATGGTAAATTATTTAACTTTATTGTTTGGTTTATGGCCTCATTATTCCATGTAGTAAGGATCTCTGCATTTTGTGTTGTTCTGCACTTTGATTTTCACTTTGTGACGGAAAAGTACACTGCAGTGGAAGTAACACTTCACATGTTTCAGAAATGTTTCGAGGAGACATCATATTAATCAGATTATTTTCATGCCCTTCAATATCATCCTTGATACGTTTTAAAACAAAAATCTTCAGAGAAAGATCTTGTTATTGACCAGGTGTTAATAGTCAGTCCTTCAAGCATGGGCAGTGACGGGGCTTGTAAACACCACAGTTTTGCATTAATTTCCCCCTGTCTCTCAGAATATTGTTTCTGAGACTCCCACTAAGAGGACGTTGCGGCGCTACTTCCTTCAACAACCCCCTAACTGCCAAATTAAGAACAGGCTGTCGCGCTGGAAATGAGTAATTGGCTGCCAGAGACACAGAAAAGGGGACTTGGCGCTGCCGCTGCTCGCGGCGCCGTGAATGGGGCTGACGCGGGAGCCAAGTCGGCCGCGCTCGTCAATGGGAGCGGGGTGGGAGCAGCCCTGGCACCGGGCGCCGAGCTCTGCCAAGCTCCTGCGGCTCCCCTGGCCGCCCCTCCTGCCCCCGGACCCTGGCGGGGCCGCGCGAGCATCTCCCGACAGCGCCAGCCTGCAGTTCCTTCTCTCAGCACCGAGTGAGGCTGGAGCAACTTTCCTGGAGGTTGTCTCCAGGAGGAGACCGGGTTCAGCGCTTGTGTCCTTGCAGCCTGCCGTGTCTGTTCCTCGCTAGAGCTCCGCACTAGAAAAACACCCAAAGAGCTGCTAATGGGCGACTGGGGGACGGTTCTGGTTGCAGAGGATGAGGTTTGCTCCTCCTGGGAAACTTCATGTGGCTCCGTCTGAAAAGCGTGGACCAGCGCTTCCCTCGGTGGTGCTGCACAGCACGTCCTTAACCTCACAGCAAAGCGTCTCCACTGTCCTTCCCCGCTCCAGCAGCACTTCCACAAGCCCAAGGATACCCGAGACAGCCCAGCAGGAGTATTTGTTGGATGTGAACTTTTCAGTGGAACCGAGATCATCTTTCTGACAGCTGAAGGCCACAGCTCCATTGCGTGGCCGCAGTCCCTGGCAGCCACCTTTGGAGTACGCAAACGGAATAGGAAGGGACGAGAAACTGCCTGATTGTTGCTGCAGCAGAGCCCTCTTCCCACCCAGCCCCGTGGCTGTCTGTGCCCTCTGCAGCTGTGCAACATCTGGATCGCTTTCAGGCTCACTAACAGCTCTGTCCCTGCTAACACAGCCCCTCACCCAGAAAGGCAAAACCTTCTCCACCTCGGCAGCGAGCTGGGGAAGGGGCGCGGCTGCTCTGGCTCGGAGCATTGCCCCGCAGAGAAACATTTGTCTCCGAGACTGGAGAGATGCTGGAAACCACCTGAGATGCTGCTGGAGGGCAAGGTCAGGAGCACGTGATGCTCACACACGCTGCAGCAAGTGTGAAACTCAGGCTCAGGGCAGCTAATAGGGCTGAAGCGGCAAATCCAGTAGCTGTGGACTTATTACCGGTGAATTAAACTGGGAACAAATGTACGAGCTATGGACTGGCAGGGAAGAAGCCAGGTGACATTAATTTCCCTATCTATACTACAGCCCCGGGCGATTCTCTGTTTGCCCTCAGCCATCCAGGTGACACAAGGAACGCGCAGGAGGTTCTGCCTGAGCCTGGCTTTCCACTCCAGGCTGTAACGCAGGCTTTGCCTCATTTGGCTCAATCTTTCACATTTCAGTACCTAAAATTAGACAGCTAGCTCCCTCCCTGCATAATTTGAGAACCTCGCTTCAGAGCGGCCAACTTGCAAACGTTTGAGAGCACCTGAAGAAATATTTGAAGAGCAGTATTTGCAAACCCCTGGAAGTCAGGCACTGCCAGCCTCCTTTGTTTAAAGGAAAAGTGAGTTTGTGTACGCAGGTGTTTCAGACTGTTGAGTAAATTGTGGTAATTTGTCTATCACCAGAAACTTGCATTGCAAAACAAAGCAGAACTTGGCCAGCCACTCTTCCCTTCGCAGCAGCGGGTAAATAAGCTGGGTTTTAAATGAGAGCCCTCCCAGGGGCAGATCAGCCGCTCACATCCTAGTCCTGTGCTTCTTCCTCGGCCACCTGCGCCGCCCGGGCAGGGCGCCTGAGCCTCGGCAGCCCACGGAGCTGGTTGTGGAGCAGAAGAGAAACCCGTGTGGGGACGGCAAACTGCTGAGACTGCTTCAGACCAGGAGAGCAGAAGCAGCATCTTCAGCATCCCTGGTTTCTCAGAGGCTGCCTCTTTTAGGGGCAGGAATGCAAAGGCCACAAACACTCCGTGCAGGGGAATGTGCTCATCCCGTCAGTATTTCTCCTGCTTGGCATCTTCCAGTGCAGGCAAGGCCAACGACTTCACCCTTTGTCAGCAGTTATTTTGACAGATGGGCATGGAAGCCAGCAGTAACTCCTCAGTTTGAAAGGCCATTTTCTGCAACCTCACAGTTCGTGTATATAGAGACAGAATCTGTGCAGTGTTTGCTTTGGCCGTGTGGAGGTGGAGCAGGAGGCCCTGATGATTAATGCAGGCGTTGGGTGAGGAGCGTGGTGAAATGAGCCGTGCTGACTCTGCCCGATTCCTGCGTGCGGATGACAAACTCTTCACAAATTCCTCTACTCCCTCATTTCTGCGTTTTGTTTACAGCCGCTGTCTCAGCCTGTGAAGACACCACGGGCTCTTCCTGACCCGATGCCGTTTCAAGATCTGTCTTATAGGAAGAGCCTCTCTCTAAAGATCACAGAAGCCTGTCCCCAGAGGTCTGCCAGCAGCGCGGGCTCCCTCTGTCCATACGTTCCTTTTCTCTGTACAGAAGGGCCCAGATGGCCGGCCCCTGGAGGCAGGCGTGCGAAGTTTGTGAGGGAACGTGTGTGTCTGGGTGTGCATCTGAATGCACACTTGTCTGCGAAAGAGCCCGAGCGTGCGCGCCGCCCCCGAGCGCCGCACTCGCTGCTGCTTGTGCAGCGAGAACTTACAAGAACGCCAGAGTTAGTGCTGGTTTTGGCGTTGACCTAAACAGCGGTTTTTCAGCTTGGTACAACCATAGTGCAAAGGAGTATAAACAGATATTCACGCATATAAGAACCAAAACATAGCTGGCAGTTGCAAAGCTCATTCACCAAGGTCCTTGGACCTGAAAACAGGTATTACGAAAAAACTTTTGGTCTTCTATTCCCAGCTGCTGCACAGCTTCCACGCATAGACCCGGAGTTCCCAACACCACGCCGAAGTCACAGAATCCACGCCAGCACAGACTCGGGCTGGCTGGATCGGGTACTAGCAAAAAGGGGCAGGAAAAGATCCTGCTTTTACTCAGAAACTGAAAGTCCTCGTGCTCTTTGGTTTCTTTTCCTCCAGCTATCATACTTGTTAACTCAAATTAACATTCATAACGCAAAATCTATTGGAACATGCCTTCCAGACTCACAGACGTTTCTGTTGTGGTCAGGATTAATCACAGGGGACAATTAGAGTATTAAATGAAATAATTATAACATTATGACTCTAATAACCAAATTCATGGATATTGGCTCCTGAGAAAGGAAAACTATGTGAACCAGAGGTTTGATGGATGCCTCTAGCCGTATTTATTTTTCTTTGCATTTTCAATTAAAATTTCCCAAACATCTGCAACGCTGAGACAACTCACCTTAACATGAAAAGACTACAGGTAGCTTACGAGCCACAGGGCTGACAGCAAAGCGTTCTGCTGCTGCTCATTGCTGCACTAAGCCGAGCGCCTGGAAACCGCCCAGCGACGCAGACAGACCACGCTGCAACGAGACTGCCCTGGGACCACACCGCCGCGCTCACCACCCCACCGGGCCGGCTGTGAGGAGATGCTCCAGCAGCTTGGGGCCCCCCGGCCGGGTCGGCTGCGATGGTGGGGCTGGTGCTTGGGCAGAGGGTTTGCTCCTTGCGCTCCCCACAACTCCCGCTCTGCGGGACCTCAGGCTCCGGCAGCATCTCCTGGCGCCTGCATCTCCCGCCCCGTCTGAGAACACAGAGATTGCCCCCACCTCCAGGGTGTGATTTTCTGGTGGGACATAAGCCCCGTCCCGCGGGAGAGCCGAGCGCTCTGGTGCCGGGTCCTTGGCCGCGCTCTCAGGGGCTCCCTGGAGCCCAGGAACTTTTTGCGCCACCAACGGATGCGCAGGCTCTCTCCAATATTGTGTGTCATGCGACTGAGGAATAAATGAATTCGTTACAGTATTACGCAATTGCGAATGCTTAAAAATACCAAGTATGTACGTTTATGTAAGCCTACGTAACGGTGAATAGCGAAGTCCTGCCGGTCCGGGGACGTGCGCCCGTTCTCAGAGGCAGCGCGATAAGAACGCAGTGAAATTTAAAATACACAGGCTAGGTATTTCAACTGTTCAACAAGAGATAGTAATTTTAGATAACAAATTAGGATTTTTTTATCTTATCAGCGATTTAAGAGCACAGCCAAATTTACATTAATATCGCATATTTCCTCTGCCAGGCAACAAAGGAGAGAGACTTCCTTTGGGCACCTGGAAGCAGTTCCTGTGATCTGTGGAAGGAATCGTCTCAGTGCAAACTATTAATACGCTGTACTCCGTGTACAACCTAGTGTCTCCACTTGCAGTCTACATATGCTGGTCGAAGTTTCAGCATCGCCGGGTTGCAGAAAAGAGACGCGACTTTGGGAGCACATCCCAGCTGCACATCACTGCACGCACACGTGTGTGTGTGCTGGCTCCCGAGGACGTACAGCACCTTCAGTTCATGCACAAGCTGGCAAACCCGTGCAGCAGCTATTTGCTTTGTATTTGTGTGCCGTTCTCGAGCCCACTGCATGGAGAATACATCACACTGCCTGAATTCCTCAATTCCTTTACAATATTAAATGATAAGAATTTTTTTTGCACGGTTCTGACAAAGCAGTCAAAATCCAGTTGCAAACGCTCTGCTGTTTATTGATAGCTCCATAATACAGGCGAGGTAGGTTGCCAGACAGCTGCATTTCCTGGCATTTAAAAAGAATTCACTGTAATGTATTGTAATACATTAGCATAATAATTGGTAAGCATTCGCAGATGAATAGTTTACTGACTGATAGATTTTGTACAGAAACTGTGAAGGTTACGTGGAGGGTGAAAACATTTCACTGTGTCAATGAACATACTTAATTTTTCTGGAAGTGCTATTTAAATTGTGCAGTGCCGGGACATTAGCATAACAAAGACATAACCCGTTAGTTTGTGCCCTTCTGTTCTGGGGATCGCTGCCCTGCAGTTGCTCCTTCGGGTGACCCGGAGGAGTTGGGCTCCGGGGTCTTCCCGTCCCTGGCAGAGGCTCATCTGAAGCTGCAGCCCCGGCTCCCTCCTGTCCCCTCACCTCTCCTGGCTTTGCTTCACGGGGCAGGGCTGAGCAGCGGGGTGAAGGTGGGGACGGCACCCAAGGGGGTCTGGGCTCGGGGGGAGATGAGCGGTGCCGAGAATCAGCTTTTAAACACACCCGAAGCGTCGCCCGCATCGGTCAGGGCGCGGGTGCAAGGGGCTGCTCATGGACACAACAGCATCCCCCACCAGCGCAGGTGGCTCCAGTTCACTCCCAAATTTTTCCCTGGGTCTTCTGAGTTCTTGGGCCTGAACAGACATCACCTGGGTCCCCTCGGGGAATGCGTGACGTCTCTGAATAATTTACGCCCTCTGGCTCCTGCCTCAGTCTTTTCTTTCCCTGGTTTTGCAGCAGACTGCCAGGATGACAACTTTGCAATTAACTTTGGAAAAACTGAAAAGCTAATTGAAAGGGACAGAGCTGAATCTTTTGGACAGAAAGTTTCTGGAAAGCGTCTTAAGTCAGATTTTTGCTTGCCATTATTTATGTTAATTCCATGGTTATTTGGAACAAATTGGGGAAAACAGATATGAGGAGGAATGAAATATTCCAGCATATGAGAAGACAAAGCTTTAATCTCCACTGTCACCAAATGGAAGGACAGACCCACGCACAGACCTCGCCTGCTGAGGGATCCCAGATCATTCTACCACACAGTTACCATTCATCTCCACATCAGGAATAGGATTTTTTTAAAAATTAAAAATCAAAGGAGCTTTATTCCCAGGTGAGAAACCAAAAATACCTTCTTTCAGCACAACCATTTGACCTGCAGTTTCTACCAGAAACGTACAGGTTTTAAGTGCTTCAAGATTTCATCTGAAAGCCTCGTGAACAGCAAACTCTGGAATGTAATTCAGTGCATTTCTTCCAGGAATGATGGAAGGATGACTCAAACCTCATTTACAGAGTTCTTTTATCTTGACATTTGTGGCTCTCACTTCCTTCTCAGAAAGTTCCTGTGGCATAAAGAGGGGAGCTGCAAACAGGATTTGTGCTTAACTTCAAGATTTGTCACCAAGACACCTTTCCGTAGATTTTTAAAACCACCCTATAACAGGAAACACACGGGGTATAAATTATGGATCAAGAAAATCTTCCTAGAGTTAGCAACATTTAAGTGCTGGAGGAAGTCCCCTATCTAAGAACAGGGATATGAGGACTGTGGGGAGAGCAAGCCGCTGGTGACACGTCTGCAGGCAGGCAGGCAGACACACAGACAGACAGACAGACACCGCAGCGATCTCCAGCCCCAGCCAGACTCTCCCCACTTGCGGTTCCCCAGCACCGACCCCGTCCAGGGAGGGAGGCGCAGGAAACAACTGAACAGCTCTTGCTCGTGTTTGTTTTAACTGTGCCAACTTGTTCCCGACGAGCTGCGCACGAACACAGCCCCTTTGGCTCAGCCGGGTCGGTGGTA
Organism: Trogon surrucura; assembly: GCA_020746105.1. Lineage (NCBI taxonomy): Eukaryota > Metazoa > Chordata > Aves > Trogoniformes > Trogonidae > Trogon > Trogon surrucura. The sequence continues at coordinate 639,245 of CM036640.1, forward strand.
CGGAAATCGAAACGCAATTTATAGTAACAAGATTTCCCCCTGCCTTAACGGCTGCAACGTGTTCCATTAACACTTCTGCAGCAACTGGCACTGCTGGGGACGCGCTCGTCCCCGCTACGAGGAGAGACAAAGCAGCAGCCCGGAGGGGAGCGATGGGCTCCCCACGCCACGGCGCCACGCGTGGGCTCCCAGCCGGGAGCCGAGGAGCTGCTGCGATGCGAGGCCTCTCGTCAGAAGTGCTGCTCCTGGTACTTTTTAATTTGGATTGCTCTAGTCTCTAGGAGCCCCCAAAAAGGGCGAGAACCCCGCTGAACACGGGCACAGGCTCGGTGCACCCAGACCGGGTGCGTGACGGGAGAGGCGGCGGCGGGTCCTACGGGCAAATGTCTGAGCAACACCAGGTGCTCGTTTAAATTTTACTTCTGCCTCTTTAAAGGAGATCTATTATTTATTTCTGCTTAGCTATATTTAATAATTAGCATGAAACAGAAATCTAGCAGCAGATGGGGACATTCCTGGGGAAAATTTCAGTGCTGAATATTTCATTATGTACAAGTGTAACTTTCGGCCCTTTGCTTCACGCAGAATGTGGTTTGCAGGCAATGTGGGAGGCAGCAATTCTTTTTTTTTTTATTATTTTGAAGTACGCTATTTGTTTAACAAATAAATTGTACTTTATTAAAAACACAAGTTTGTAAGTAGTCCTGAGGAGTATGTTAAAATTCATGTTAACATCTTAATGTCTTCCTCTAGATGAAAATAGATTGCTCCTGCAAATGAGAATGATGCCAATCCCTTGGTAATGCAGACAAAATCCTGAGTAGAGCTGCGAGTGGGTTTGCCCATGACAGCAGTGCTTTCTCCTCTCATGAAATCCCAGGGATTTCAGAAATGTTGGCAATTCTGCTAATTTTAAACACGAAGATCATAACATTTTGCATTCAGACTCAGACCCCAGGTGGAGGTGTTCCCCACTCGAGGGCCCGTCACATCATTCCTTAACAGAAAACACAATTCTAGTAATTTCTATCATGGGAAGGCAGACCTTGCACGATCAAATCTCGGTAAAGATGCAAGAAGCGTCCCCAAACTCATAAAATACCGTGATGTTCATCCGTTGCTCCCGAGGTGCTGGGAGAGGGCATGAAAAGGCAGCTCGGCTCCCTGGGATGGCTTTTTGTGTTTAACTGAGTCCGGAGTGAGGAGGAAATTCCCGGTGCTAATGGTGACTTCACAAAAGAGAAAGGGAGCTGCGTGCAGCAATGCTCGTCCTGCCACCCTCCGAGGGCCAGCGGGCGTGGGAGCTGCGCCCGGCTTTGGATGGGACCCCCTGATTATGGCACTTAATGAGCTCCTGTCCCGAGGGACCTGCCCGGTGCCACCCGGGGCTGAGTTAGTGCCCTCAGCGTCGAGAACATCCCGGGAGGCGCCGCGCGGTGGGACGCCGTAAAGCTGCATCCTGGTATTAGGTGCTTTGTGTGCGCAACACGCCAGGCTGCCCCCATATATATCGGGTAATAAATGCCCCCTTGGTAGGAGGAGACGGTATTTCACTGCAAAAGTAAAAAATAATAATGGGGAAAGTGCTATCTCAGCTTGCTGCATAAACAGCTAAAATAAGCAATATGCAGGCATATCATTTGGAACACAGATTAATAATTTCTGTTCTGAGTAGTGGTAGCTAGCCTGATTTATTGTGGTGATGGTATTATGGTCCCAGACTTTATTGTCCTTTAAATTATACTGCAGTCTATACAGGAGGCAGACAGGGATCTAAATCAAGCATTATTGCCTGTAAATTTGGAAACAAATAGTAGTTTCCCCCCCTTTAAATCACTGAGTTTGTGTGTTTTATAAGGTGAACATTATGACTTTTTATGTGACCTAAGCTTTTGTCTCCCTGCTTCGCTTTTCCCACCCTCGGAGCCCACCTCTGCTGCCCCAAAGCCCGTCCCCGCGGCTTTTGCAGGCACGGCCCCTCTGTGCTGTCTCCATTTCCCTGTGGAACATGAGGGGACAAGGAATCTTCCTCCTTTGGGATTTCTGCATAAAGGAGACGGTTTTTATCTGACTCAAAGCCACGCAGCTACCCCTGGGCAGCCAGAGCCGGACCTCCCCTGCAACCTCTGCACCCCTGTGTGATAATAATAATTTTGCATAAAGCAGCTGCCTCCTGCAACACTGGGAAAGCCCCCTCCCCGCTGGCAGGGTGGGAACCCTGGGCTCCAGGCGCTGGGGATGGACACGGCCCCGCGGCACGGAGACAGGCAGGAGCCCTGGGGACTGCGGGGAGCTGGAGACCACCTAACCTGGTCTTTATTGCTCACCTCTTCGAGGGAAGGGGCAGCAGCTGATCCATCAGCTGCTTTCTATTCGGGGCCAGTGACTTCCCCGTCGCGGCGAGCCCCACTGCTCGGCTGTAATTGAAAAGATGATGAGAGGAGCTGTCGTTCCCTGTCAGCTCTGCTCGCTGGCGGAATTGCAATTCATTTAGGGGCCCTAGCGTGCTGTTTATGTTTTTGTCACCTCACACCTGAGCGTCTGGATCAGACTCTCGATCCTGCCTCGCCCTTTGTGCCGCTCCCCGGGTTCGTGGTCTCCTGTCTGTTGGCTGCTTTGATGGCACCACACGCGCGGCCGTCGGTGCGAGGGAGGGATGGCTCCGAGCAGCCGAGATGAAAGAGCAGAGAGCGCCGTGGCAGAGCCGTGCTCGCCGCGTCTCGCTCCAACAGAGACGCTCCTGCCAGCGCGGGCACGGGGACCCGAGGAGGCTCCGACATCAAAAAGGAGCAAGAGAGGCTCTGCAAACACAGGGCAAAAGGCAGCCGTGGCTGGGAAGAGCTTCTGATGTTGCAAAGAGCCGAGAGAGATAAAACAAGGGGAAGGGAAGGGAGGGTGGGAGCCTCTCGGTGTGGGTGGAGGGAAGGGAGCGCGGGTGCGGATGGACGGCATGTGGCACGTCACTGAGTCACCCCCCCTCAGTTACCCTCCTCTCAGACTTCCCAAAACACAGAACCTCAGCAGAAGTTCAGCACAGAGGGAACAGGGCAGATCTGCCCTTCCCCACCCAGGTGCCACTTCGGTCCCCCCGGGACGGTGGGGTACCCTGAACAGGCAGGGCCGGGACAACGGAATCCTCTGTCCAGTAGAAGGTACAGGCAGAAGGATTCGTGGCATTTTTGCGCGTTAGTTGGTGGTTGTGAAGTTGCGTTGCAGCCCTTGTGATGTATTAGCCTGGCCTCCTCTCAGACAATAAGAAAAATGGGACAGGCAAAATGTTTCTGTATTTGTGGGCTTAGAACAAATCACTTTTATGTTAATGGAGCAGCTGTAACCGTTAGGGAATCGTGGCAGCGCAGGCACTTGACCTGCTGCTCTGCTCTGCACGCAAGTAGAGATCTGCACTTGAGAGACGTGAAAAAGGTGTAAGAGATCTCCTTTCTGAGGGGTAAGTGTCCTACACTGCCCTCGCACAGGTAAAAATGGTGATAAGAGGCCCCCAAGCCTAGGACAAGTGACGGCGTTCCGCCTGCCCTCTTCTGCCGCTTTGTTCAGGCACTCAGAGCGGTGACACAGCCGCTATCAAGGCTGAAGTTAAGATGACTGAGCTGAGTTTTGAGCCCCTGCTTTTTGAGTGGGTTCATAAATTAAGCATCACATGATTTATTTGGGTTTTTTTCTTTTGTGATCTATAAAAAGCAGTGAACAATGCTGCAGCGGGGCATCGACACCGGAACGTCACCAGAGGGAGAGCAACCTCCCTCTAGTTCCTATTTTTAAACAACCTCCTGGAGTCCCTCCTGCCCACGTGCTGGTGAAAGCACTCCAGAGCTTAACAGGTTTGACATTTTCATTTCTGTTTTCCTTGAAAACCTTAACATCATCTGATTGAGCATTACAGCTTGTTTACATCCTATCGCCTGCAAATACACATCACCAGCCCTAACACTGGAAACACGAGGCAGGGAGCTGGGACAGAGAAGCCCTGATGAGGCGAGTGATTGCAGATGAGCTGCTGCAGACCCCGCCGTCCCTGAGCCGTGCTCTCCTCGTGGTCCTTTCTGCAGATGATTCACTTTCTGGATAATGGCTTCTGGCATGTAGCGCAAGAGGCACGTTTTTATTTCATGAGCGCCGCGGAGGCTGCTGCCCAGGCTCCCGTGCTCCATTTTGCCGGTGACACAACTTTGCACTTTCCTTCCATCAGCCGCTGCCACCAGCGCGTCACGGGCTGTGCTGTTCAGTGCCACCCCTCAGCGTCCCGCTCCTCCGGTACGAGCGGTCGGGGAGCGAAACGCAGCCTCCTCCGAGCCGGCGTTGCCCTTGACTGTGTGAGAGTGACAGCAGATGGAGCTCATTCCAACCAGCTTCACTGCTGGGAGCTCTCACACTCAAGACCTGCTGCGGCGAGCTCTGTCCTGCTATTAATACCCCGCACATCTACACATCCAGACATTAGCACCGTGCTCCTCACAGCTCTGCTCAGCTCCCGTCCCACAGCTCTGAAACATCATCCTCTGCAAACTCGAGTCTCTTGGTGTAACACACCCTCTCGGCGTGGGGAAGCGGCGGCTTCGCGCTGAGCCCGGGTCAGCACCTGCCTCCAAAGGGGCTCCCAAGAGTGGGGGGAAGAGCAGCAGCACCCCCAGCTGTGCTGCCCTCAGAGCTGCAGCTCTTGCTCCAGCGCTCACCTCCTCCACAAAGCCTCTTCCACTTCCCCTCCCCTCCTGGTTTCAGCAAATCCGTCACAGGCAAGGCAAGAGCAATGGCATCCCTGGCAATCTAGAAGCTTTTCCAAGCCCCATCACGTCTCCAAAGGCTAATGCGCCGGACATCACATGAACCTCGTGTCCCTTTCACTGCACAGCAACGGATCTCGCCAAAATTGTTATGACGATCGCCATAATTTCAGTGCTGTGGGTTTCTCCCCCGAAGCGACAGCACGGCAGAAGAGTGTCAGACCACAGCATGTCGCCGGGGACATGGCAGTGGCTCCTTCACAGGACATATGCTCTGCGTGCTAACACATTCGAGGGATTCACTCGCCTTTGACCTCCGTTTCTTTGAGCTTCCCGTCTCAGCAGCAGAGATTCAGATCTGGGTAGCAGCCAGCCTTTGCCCAGATGACACGCTGTGCTCTCAGCGCCAGAGCTTTGTACATGAGCAGCTCCAGCAGAGGTGGCGCCTGTGTGGCCGCACTCACTTCTTTCCTCTGCTTGGGGGCCCAAAGCATCGCGGGGTCTGAAGAACCCCTGGCAATATGGCAGAGTGTGCTATCATCTTGGGGAGCGTGATTATAGCTAGTACTGAAAATTGCACAAAATACCTCCCCAATGATGAAGATTGCAGGGAGGCTGGGAAAATTACCTTTTTCATTATGTCTTAAAAATACTGCAATCTCAGCCTGTGCCTGAGATTCTAGGAACTGGAGCGTTGCTCAGAATAGCACTGCTGGAGTGGGCTTGCAGAGAGCATAGAAAATGGAGCCAGGAACATCAGGACCCCCGTGACCACTGGTTTTAAATCCCAGTACTTTGGGGATTTACCATGGTTGCAGAAAAGCTTTCTGCAGCTCCCACTGAACAGCAGCGAATGCTGTAGGCATCCTGGAGGAGGTTTGAAGGAGGAGAAACTGGCCCCCAAGAGATGCTTTTGCAGGATCTCAGAGGGTGCTTTGCAGCCCCCGCTAACCCGGGGCCAGGGCTGGAGAGGACCTGGGAAGCTGCTGCCAGTGCGAGGCCGCGTCTCTCTGCAGGGGCACGTCCCCCCCAGGATGCAGTGGTGGGAGCCGCAGCGCGGTTCCACCGGCAGCGCAGATGAAAGCACCGATAATTCCCATTAGCAAAAACCGGCTTACGCCGAGTAGCAGGAGGACATATGCTGAGGTGGGAGTGCTGCGGCTGCCGGCCGACGCTCTGCGCATCACCCTCCTCGCCAGGAGTCAGGATCTGCCGGGAGGCAGCTCTGCCAGCCTCTTCCTCCTCGTCCTCCTCCTCACCGGCGCCCAGGACCGCCTGCTCTCGCACGCCGTGGGCTGCATCCCAGGCACATGCAGGGCTTGGAGACAGGCTGGTCAGACGCCCACAAGGGGGGACATGGGCTGCCTTGGCTGGATTCCTGTCTGAGGCAAGGAAAAACCTGTCCAGAATTGTCTGCATAAGGTGCTTCAGCAGCAGCTACTTCTTCGTGTTGACCAAGGAGCAGCTTTCTACGCCTCTGAGCTGTGTTTGGGCTCTGGAGCAAAGGACGAGCACGCAGGGAAAAGAGCTCACCCAAAAAGAGTTGAAAACCCCTCCACTGCAGCGCAGCGCTCGGGATCCTGTCAGTTTAAAATGAAGCTGGGTCACAGCTGATGCTCCGAGGTGCCTGAGATGCAAATGCCATCAAGTCATTTAACCAGAGTAACTTTCTGGTTACGCTTTCTGGGCACCTGCTTGCACAGCGCTGGTGCCCAGGTCCCGGCCGGCGGCTCCGGGGAAGCCCTCGCCAGCACTGCAACGAGGCGGCTGCAGAGAATTTACCAGAATATAGAGATACATTTTCTTCCACAAATCGGAAAAGAAGATAGAGCTTTGGCTAGGAGCCCATCCCTGTTTACTGCTGAACTGAAGCCAGCAATAAAATTAAAAGCCAGAAACAAAACACAAAAAGCATAATGGAAAAATATGAAACTGGTAACGATAAAGATAAATTAGAAGCTATGCAAGGCAGAAAATCTACAAGAAAATCTCAAGACATCCTGGTAAATATCTGTGGTTATCAAGGTAGAGGAGAAGAGGTGAAATCCTATGAAATGCGAATGAATCAATAGGGCATTATTAGCTGGATAGGATGTAATGGTTATTAACAGCGCAGAAGTAACCCATAGAAAGGATTGATACATATTTTCTCATCTGTACAAGAAAAGAAAAGCGATGCCCAGCAGGACCAAGGGACGCTGACGTGCATTTCTCTCCTGTGGGGAGCCCAGAGCCCGGCCGGGCGTCCCCCAGCCAGGGCAGCACAGGGTGAACTCAGCGACACAGCCAAGGGCCGGGGAGCTCCTGAAGTCGGGGAGAGAGCGGTGTTCAGGGGAGGGAGGTGGGATGAGGCAGCTAATGCAAGCTTGGCAGAGCCCACAGGAAAGTCAATTAATGATGCATTCAGAAGTAGCGCTAATGAAATGCCTCTCAACACATTTTCATGGAAAACAGTTGTCAAATAAATCTGACTTCATCCTCTGATGGGGTCTGGGATTCGGATGACACAGCCCTCTCTCTTATTCAGTGTTGGCTCTTGGCCATTTGGGAGGATGGTGGAAAGGCACAGAAGCTGGTAAGGTGCGTCTGGAGGGGTCTGCACAGCACAGGCCATGGGTATGAAGGTGGAGTTTGGCGTTTCTTGCTTCCCTGTAACTCTGAAGCCTCCCTAGAAGTTGCATCACCTCGAAGGGTTCTGTGTTCCAAGTGGAGAGCTTGCCCAACCCCAAAAGCAAGGGATGAAGGTCTCTATTTTTGACAGTGGATAGCTGCAAGTGCAGCTGGGGTGCAGGGGTGGTCAGACCCCAGCTGGTGCCTGGAGGGGCTGTGCAAGCCCCCGGTGACACTCCTGCGCGGGCACGGCCCCGAACCCGGCCAGGAGATCTGCAGGAGGGAAGACGGGAGGAAGACTGACAGGTTATTGATTGAAGGCTGGATTCGGGCTGGGAGTATATCATGCGTGAACAAAGCAAGACATTAAAAATTAATAACAACAGCAAAGTCTCAGCTATCGGGGGACATCATCCTCTTTCGCTGCCTGCTCGCCGGCAGAACAGCTTCTGTGCTGGATCCGTATCCGGACGTGTGTTACGGTCACAGCTGGGCAGAGCTGCTGCTCACCACGCTTCCCACCTGGCTTTTGCTTTTTGGGACCAGCCTTAGTTCCTATGGGGCAAAGTGGTTTCTTCTTCTGTCAGAATTAACTAAATATCGTCCCCTCGGCGAAACGCACAAGTGACAAAGCACGTATCGGACTAACGTGCACAAAAAGCTATTTTTAGCCAAGTTTCTGAAGGCACTGCGTTTGCAGCCTGCATCTCCCGTCAGTCCCGTGGCAGTCAAATACCTGGGATTACGTACTCTCCTTAGATTTTGGTGTTAATTGAAAATGCTGTTGAAAGCCATGTGGTGTTTTTATGCCGTAGCTTAAGTGACCTCAGCGAGGTCTGAAAAAAGGAGCTTTTTCCTTTGAAGAACTCAGGAAAGAGATGTCTGTCACCAAGACGCTTAGAAAATTTGCTCTACTGTTATTTCGAAGCAGAACAAACCTCGACTTGGCACCGGCAGCAGAGAGCTTCTCCCCTTTGGAGAGAATCTTCTGCACAGGCACCTCCTGGCACCACAGCAAACGCGTTTGTCATTAACACACGGCATCACGACTTGCAGGAAGCAATTATTATCGCCTTTCCCTTGAAGCCCACTGGAAATGCAGGTGCCCAGAAGGGTGTTGGCCCTTTGCAGAGCCCCGGCAGCACCGTCTGCCCCGAGGCTCCGGGAATTTGGGAGAGGCGCCACGCAGCCGCCTCAGCTCGGGATGAGCTCTGACCGGAGCGAAAGGACTTCAAGAAAGGAGAAGTCCTCCCACATCTCCTCTGCTTGGAAGTCTGAAGCAAGCCAAGCTTGCTGAGAGTCAGTGATTCAAGGCTGGGTTTTACCCTTTCAAGCACCTGCATTTCCTTCTTATTTAACCAGAACCATAGAAAAAGTACTTGACTAAGACATGGGATTTTACGCAGAAATCAAGTAAAAGCTATCATGTAATTTTCCTCTGATGGGAGGCAAATACAGAGTAATTTAGGCTGAGTTTTCCTTTAAGTTTCTTCAGAAATGAAACTTGAAATGGCAAGGAGGAAAATCGCTGAAATTGCAGAGTATTGCAGAGCTTCACCAAATCTCCTTATTCAGGACACAGTCTCACAATACTGGCAGACGGGACAGGGCTGAGATTTGAAAATGTCACAAACAGCATGATGAACAGGCGGGTTCTTTCCTACACAACACATGCATAGTAACTATGGTAGGAATATTTCAAACTATTACCTTTAATGAATCTGCTTGCCACATACACGCTATGTCTGCAAATAGACAAGGGATAGAAAGTTTGACACAAACTAATTTTATCATCGTGTGAGCTCATATATTCACAAAAGACCTGTATTTGAACAGATTAAGCATATACAGGCGCCAGAGGTATCTGTTTGGTCATCCAGAGAACACGCACCGGGCAACTTCCCAAGAGTTCAGCTTTCTGTACCTTGTAAGATTGGATGATCAGCAATTAATGACTATTATTTCAGCATATTTTCATATTGTGTAGAAGAAAATGATCAGACTTTGAGCCAGGGGTCAGCTCTAGCACAACAAAATTTCTCTTTCCTTGAGATGAACCACGGAGCACCAGTGAGGGAAGGCGGCAATATATACACGTATGCTTTCTCTAGATCAGGGTTATGGTGGGATCTGCTTTTCTGATACAGTTGGGAAACAAAGCTCTTCTGGCCTTGGGCCCCACTGTCCCATGGGAGAAGGTCATGCCAACAGACAACACGCAAAACCCATCTGCTGGGCATTTTAAAGGGTGCACTTTAAAAATTAAGATACAAGAGCGTCTGCAGATCTAAAATACCATGTATATGTCAGTGGATTTGGGGAACAGGCTCAACAAACAATGGAGCATCTGTTTGCAAAAAGCAGACAAAGCCAATAATCAGGCCTATGCTTATTTTTATATCATAATTCACTGCTGGAGCGCGAGTGTCTGTGGCTGGACTCCTGATAAGCAGCACAGACAGAAACGTGGGGAGCAGCTGGTGCCGCTGGCACCACGGGACGGGAGCTGCCGAAGAGCACGGAAAGGGCAGCCACTCTGTCACAGAGGAGGGAGGCAAGGGGACGGGCAGCTGAGCGATCGTTGGTGGCGCGACCGGTGCCGAGGCCCATCCGTGCCCGGAGCTGCCGTGGGGAGGGCACGGGAGGCTCCGGAGCCGGGAGAACCGAGCATTGGCAGAGAGAAGGGAAACGCCCCACACAGAAGTGACGAGCAGCGGTGGGATAGGAAACGGCATCTTGCTGATCTCTGTGCATAAAATGAGTGAAGAGAGTGGAAAACATCTAAAGCAATTTAAGGAAGTTTATTTAATCCCCACGGGGAGCTCCAGACGCTTTGTGTGGCTAGCACGGCTTGTGCTGCTCGTGCAAAAGCTGCCCTGAGTGTTCAGGGGCGTTTTGTGACAAGAACTGTGTTTGCTTTTCTCTCTCCCTCCCTCCATGGATGCGGGGATGTTCCCTGTCCCCACTGAGGCTCTACCAGGGTCCCCTCTCTCCACCCCAGCACCAGCAGGGAAGGGTCCCTCTGTGCAGCTCCTCAGCATTTCTCACCCTCTTCTCCGTTCTTCGGGATTTCAGAGACTCATCCTCAGATCTGCGCTTCTGGTTTATATCATGCTTAAAGATGTCCTGTGGCCTCTATAATGAGCCAATCTGTTGTCACTGAGCCTGGGTTGACACACCAGGTTTGTAGCCACACTGAAGGCTGTGCTGGTGCGTTTCCTCCCGGGGAGGAGAACCACGGGGCTGCTCCTGACTCCCCTGCTGATGCCACTCCAGGCACAAGCCCCCATCCCATCCCCAGCCACATCTCCCCATAGTTTACAAGCGTCAGGTTTAAATCATGCCTAGAAGACTCCCACATAGTCCTGCCACGCGCAGCACAGCCACCACCTGCCAACCCTGAGCGAAGGCACCTTCCCTTCCCCAGGCTCCATTTCTCATGGTCTCAACCTCAGGCTGGAGCACCGGCACCAGACGGTTAATTGGTGTAAAGAAAATGAATCCTCAAAGTCGAGCAGAATCGGTACTTCTGGAGCAGCTTACGGCTTTGCAGAACATCTCAGAGGCAGAGAGGTCTTTCACCAATTGCACACACAAGCTGTTATTTTCTTGCCATTTCCAACTGTCTTTTTAACCCCCCGAGATATGCTCTGTTCTCACTGTGTTTGACCCAAGGTAAGAAGAAAAGTATCTGAGGTTTTCCTTTTTTCAGTTGTGCATTTTTAATTGGACTGTAAATCCCACTTTGTTGTGTTCTAGAATGCTGTTTTTATTTTCCAATAGAACTGTCTCTTCTTTGATGAGGGCAGAGATTTATTACCCAATTTCCAGCTTTATGTTTCCCGTTTGGCCTGTTGTTTTAGCTGCCTCCTAGATATACAGACAACCACTTTTCCCCATCTTTTTATAGTTGCATTTCCTTGAGTCCTTATTTCTGTGCGACTCATTAATGCCCACTGCTTTTACCCAGTCTCCTCAGGACTCGTCTTGGATCCATCCATGGATCCACTTTATGTCTTCTCGAGGACACCTTTGAGCGTTCCGTAATTAGACAATATATTGCCATTGAGCTGTGTGATGTTACGATGATTTTATGGCCCTGTTTATGCTCTGGGCCCTCTGCACAATGCCTGAGCAGAACTACCGAAAGGACGTCTTACGTGTTTATTTTTATACATCCACGGAGAACGTAACTCCGCGACCTTCAGTGCAGCTTGTGGTTATTAATCAGCAGATAAAGCCACAGCCGCGCTCTAGAGATCCTGCCAGGAGGCTGCACTGTGTGGTGGTTTTAACTAGGTTTGGGAAGAAAACGGAGCCAAAGTTAATTTAAATCACTTGTAACCCAAGAACGCACCTGGGGACACTGCCGAAGGGACCGTCCCCACCCCGGCTGTGCTCGGAACAGGTTGGGTTTCGAACACCAGCCTCTGCACGGGCTGTGGGACCCCCCTTGCTGACCTTTCTGCACACACTTGCCATATTGATTTAAGGAAAGCCTTTTTTTGCCGCTGAACTGAGGGAACAACCATCACCCTTGGATATTATTTCGGTCTGTTTATACAAAGTGTATCTCGGCGCGGACTTCAAAGGTCACAGGAAAACTCTGCGAGTTAATTGGCCCCATTGTTTCTAACACTGCCTCTGACACTGGGAAATCCTTGTTATTAAACCAGGAAAAGGCTTAGTTATTAGTATCTGATGCTGCCTTAAAAAATGAAAACTTGCAGAAGGAGATTCAGCACATGTAGCTCTTCAGCACAGCTGAGAGGCCTTTTTCCCCCCTCCTCTCCCGCAGAACAGGCTGCATCATTTCCACTGCTGGTGGGTGAGCATCAGGAGGATGAGAGAAGTTAAGAAAGGCATTTGTGTTTGTCCCCTTAGCCCCACAGGCAACTCTCCTGTGTTGTCCCTGTGACCTTTAACTTAAGCTCCCCCTGCAGAAATAGACCCTTACGTATCGTTGTTTTGGCACTTAACAAGCCAGGATTATTTGACAAACTCATACAGAAAAAATAAGTTTCTTATAGAGTATATTGCACAAATATATATTTCAGATTTGCTGGCAAGATATATTTGAGAGGGCTCAAAAATACATGCTCGTACGAGTTCCGGGAAGCTAAAAATAGCATTATTGACCGTAAAGTCTGCATAGAATGAAAGAGCAACATGTAAGCACCCACATGGCTGCGCCATCCCCACAGCATGGCGTTACGTCTGCCGCCCAACCCTGCACCTTCCCCTGCCACTGGATTATATTGACCAGCTCCAATTGCCAAAGAGATTAACCCGGCTGCTCCTGGATTCTGTGTCTGGAATACTCTACAGGAGGAAATAAATAGTTGTACGCTTGCTTAGGTGAGGGGAAACAGAAAGACCAAACTCGCGCTTCAAACCCATTCACTTGTTTTAGCAGCACGTTAATGAATGAAGTTCTGACAAGCTCTTGTGAGCAGAGAAAGCCCAGCTGGAATAAAGGGTTTGGCATGCTAATCCAGTTAGGGCTTCTATATTCATCTCTGAGGGTACTGCGGCATCATTAGTGCATTAAGGCTCTGAACAAAGCAGAAGGAGCAGGGGTTGAACCCGTGGGATTTTTGGTTTCATCAAGCTTGACACCTCTGAGATAACCCATCATTTTCATCTCCATTTGAAAGCATTAATAAAAATTTGTTAGTTCGACATGAATGCTTCTGGCAGTGCCTCCCAAATCAAAAAAAACCTGAACAGAGAGCTTGAGTGCACCCAAATTAACTCCTGTTTATTGGGGAAGCGAGCACTTTATTGCTACAACATGGAAAAGGATTATGGCAATTAAAGCCTCCGAAGTGAGCAGACACGGCACAGGTTGTGCAGAGGAGGATTCGCAAGTCGCTTTTGGCTAAGCCAAGAAGGACAAACACAGCATCAGCCTGCAAACCCTCGCTCTGGTTTTCTGCGTCCTGAAAAGACAGGTTGCTCTGGCCAAGAAGTGGCCAAGAAAAAAAATCTGATTTCTACTATTCTCTGCACTTCCCCCAGATTTCATTTTGGATTAAGTTCCAGAAGCTCTGATGTATTTCCTAATGCTTTCAGTTACAAAACCAGGCTCTCTCCAGCTCGTCCTGCTGCCATCCCGTTACCCGTCCCGCGCACGAAGCCTCTGTCACTGCGGGACCCTGTCGGAAGGCACGCGCCTCTGAAAGGACTGCGCCGGCACCCAGACCCCTTGTTTGAAAGGAAAAGCTGCAGATCAGCTCAGTACCAGAGCCCTGCAGTGCTGAGCACGAGCGCTGCTCTGCTGCGTTGATCACTTCTCCTCCCATCCCCTGCTCAATGCCGTTAGTCACTTCTCCTCGGAGTGTACCCCTGGAGTGAGGGCATTTAGCATCCAGCACAGCTGCTTCTTCTATGTTTGCCTCTCCTCAAGGGTAAGAAACACCCACGGATCACCAGGCCACTGGCAAAAGCTCTTGGCTAAAAATAAAAGTGTGTGTGAGCGAGCGGGAGGCCAGGCAGACATTCCCTCGGCGACCGCTCTCCCGGGGACACCTCCCTCCCAGCACTTCTCCCCCAGCCCGGGGAAGCCCCTTGCGGGTCTCCTGCTCCATTTCAGGAGCACAAAGGGATCCCCCCAAGCTGCCAACGTGCTCACACAGCACCAATTTTATTGCCAGTTCCCATTGCCGCTTCATCCGAGAAAAGCAATTATAGCTCAGAAAAACCTCCACATCGCCACGTGGTGCCCGTCACCCGAGGGAAAGCTTTTGCTGCTAACACGGGTGCTTCATCTCCAGCCAAACTGGAGCAAAACCCTCTCCAGAGAGCTCACCTGCAGCACGCAGGACTCGACCTGGCGGATGGGGACACAGACACTACCTTGAATTTCTAGTCACTGCTGGCAGGTCGCAGGGAATGCAAAGAAGGGAGCTATAAATTTACTAATATGGATAAGAGCACGAATTTCTACCCTGGGAACATTTGTCCTTTCTTCAGCCGAGTGGAGCTTTCAGTGTCCTGAAGCTCCTCACACTAACTCCAAGGCAACATAAAACCCAGGGTTCCTGCAGAGCAAACTAAGACATTTCCTCCCAGTGATTTTCCAAGTGCTTTCCTGGGTGGCAAAGCATCACGAGTCATTACAGCTCAGCTTCCAGACACCTTCCTCCATTTGCTCGACAACATGCCAGGAGAGCTTTTAACAGCAGAGTTTCCTTCCCTTCAAAAATCTAAAAGCGAGGGTTTCTTTCACTCTGAAGCGACAGATTATTTTTTTTTAAACAGGCACCCCTCCCCAGAGAGCCCTCGGGGTCCCCGTCCCCCCGCAAAGGGCTGAGAAGCTGCAGGGCCAGGGATGAGAGCGAGGTGTCGGGAGAGGGGAGGCAGCCGAGGAGGGAAGTCAGCGGGACGAGCTGCTGGCCTGCCTGTGCCAGCCGGCTGGTGGGCTCTGTCTGCAGCCCCCAAAATTCCCCGGGAGTTTTCCTCCGGGGCGAGGGGAGCGGGCAGGAGTCGGGGGGCCGCTGCACAGCCGGTGGGGGCACAGCACAGCGTCACACGGGAAGGGGATGCGCCTCACAGGCGCACGGGGGGAGAAGGGGGAAAGATCCGTGCTGGATCTCTGCAGGAGGGCAGGATGGTGAGGACGAGGAGGCTTTTCTTCCAGCTCACAGCCACCCCCCTGCTTCGTGACTGAGCTGTCAGAGCGTCCAGCCTGGCTCTTACTTCTCTCTCACGGTCAGTTTAAAGAGAGGCAACTGGGAAAGCTGGTTTGTTTAATAGTTGTGAAGCACCTGGTGCATCTGAAATGATTTCCCCAGAAGCCCGGGATGCTGCCTGGTCTAGAGGGAAGGAGCAGGGCTCTGCTGCCCTGCGGGTTTCTTGTTCCATCGCTCTCCCTGCGCGGCTCCGCCGAAGCGAGTGTCTAAATTAAAGCACTGCTCCTGATCGTGTCACAAGTATTGCAGCACACCCACTGCTATTTGGGGTTGTCTGTCAACTGAAAACAGTTTTTCCTGGCTGTGGCTGTTCCCAGGAGCCTGATTTATCCTGCACAGTCTCTGGCAGGACGTTCCTGAGGACACAGGCCAGGAGAAAGCAGAAGTGGGGGGACAGCAGTGGGAGTTTATCTGCAGCATCAGGAAGATTTCCATCCTAAGAGGCTGTGCCTTCAGTCTGTTGGCTTTGCAGCAAGGAAGCTCTTTCTGAAATCCAGCCTAAAATTTCCATCTGATCTTTGCTGTCTCTGCTCACCCTCCTGGGACCTGTGCAAATAAGAGCTGATGCCTTCTAAACGCCTATAGACAGTTGTCGCATGTCAGCACAGCCCTCATCTAGCCGAGCTCAGTCCCGTCCTCCTCGGGGAGCTGGGAGGGCCTGCGGGGCCAAGCTCAAAGCAGCTCACATGCTGTTAGATGGAGCTGGTTTGCTCCCTGAGGTGGGAGCAGATGTCTCACACCACGCTGTGGGCAGTGAAGCGGCTCTGGTCTAGCAGGAGGGGACAGGCACAGCCCACGGTGCAGCCTGTGAGTCCCCAAAAGCCGCCGGCAAGGTGGGAGGAAGAGCGTCCGCACTGCAGGTCGGGTACCTGAGACTTGGTACCACAGCTGCGGCTGATCTTGAGCACAGAATCATCTTCCCGGGCCTCAATCCTACCACCTGCAAGTTTTAAAACCTCTTTCCCCTTGCATTCTAGCTGGTGTCTGGTTTTTCTCTTTACACTATAAAGCTATAGGATTCTCTTTACACTACAAAGCCAAGCGAAGCACTAAGCATTTGGGTTATTCCAATTCATTGTCTGGTGAGATGTGACTTAGGTCAGGCCTTGAAGTATTTCCATAAACAGCATTTAAGAAGTAAAATAATTCACACTGCATTTCTTGCAAGTACTTGCCCAAGAGGGACCTGAGCAAAGCCCGGAGATCTACACTGCTCCTGCCTCAAAAGAAGGCAGCAAGGTCATCTCCATGGCTGGGGATATGCTGGTCGCTGCCCCTCTCCTGCTCCAAAGAGGACGGCTCTGCCGGGGCACCAGGGAGGGGGCAAGGAGCCACCCCTGCGGGGGAAAGAAAGGGAAGGGCACGCCAGCACGAAGAAGCCTTATATCTCACTGTGTGCATTAAGTTCAGGTCTTTTCTGCATCGTTTCTACATTTCAGCAGCAAGGCCCGCGGCACGACCAGAAATAACGCGATTGATTTCCAATGCCAACTCGTACGCTTTCGTTATTACAGCCCCAAGATGTTACTACTAGATTTTAATTAAGGGAATCCCGCGAAGCGCACGGACCGTGCACGCTCACCCTGGCAGAGCAGCCGAGCTGCGATATCAGCTTTAAGAGAGCACAGCACCCAGCAGGACGCATGTGACGCCAAAACCCCAGGGACCGATGCGTTCGCGGGAGCTTAATTCAGGATTTAAGCAGAGGGCGGGTGGCACTGACCTCACACTTCGGTTCATCAGGTTCACAGGCTGCTACCTCGCAAAGCCCCACTTACTGCTGGGCTAGAAGATGCTAGAAACATCTTTTCCTAATAGCCCTTAAATACATTATAAGCATCAAGAAGAAAGCAATGCATAAACCAGATGCTGGGCACTACAGCAGGATGCGTGGCCGCAGTGTCCTCTCCGTGCTTTCAGATGGACTGTTCTACTTATTAATCTTGGTTTTTTCTCACTTAGCTCTTTGAAACTGAAGATATTACTTGAGTTCTGCACCAGTCGCCTGTAAATTAGAGCATAAGTCAGGGACACTGTCCCCGGTTCAGATCTATGGCCCAGGCGTGGCTGTAGTAACCACCGTGGGGCTGCTCCAGGGATGCTCAGCCAAGGCACAGGAGGAAGAGGGGGAGGATTGTTTTGCCCAACTCGATGTGCTTTCCCCACAGACAGTCTGCTTGCTGTAGACCCCCTGGGGAGAGTAGGAATGCCAGCTCCTGTTCACTGGTTTATAAATAGGGTGGGAAATAGGAAACCTTCACTCCTCAGCTTTCCTGTCAGAAATCTCTTCCTTCAATATGCTTTTTAATTAAAGTCAAACTCGGCTCAGCTGCATTTTAAGCTCCCTTTGCACCTCCCACTCACAAGTATCCCTTCCTCCTGAGCTTGCTTAACTTACAGCAAATCAGTTCTTCCATTGACTTCTTGCTACTCTCAGTTTATAGCTCCCAGTTTACTTTATACCATACAACCATTACACAGGAGATACTCACTTGCCTAAAATCAAAGAAACAGCAGGGTAAAAAACATTAAAAAAGAGGGGGGCAGGGAGAAAGTACGGGGTTATTTAACATCCCATGGGAATTCAGCCAGTTTGCCTTTCACAGTCTCATCTGCAACTTCTTGCGGTCCCAACAGCCCCAGAGCTACCAGTGGCACAAGGGGACAGACAGGGGAGCCCGACCGTCCCCGCCGCGCGCTGACCCTGGCCAGGCTCTGCTCCTGGCAGCGGAGGAAGCTCCCAGCCTTGAGCCGCCCTCCCAGACTTCACCAACTGCCCGCCTGAAACCCGACTGCCCCAAAGCCCCCTCCAGCTGTGCCAGAGCTGCCACAAGGTGCTAATTCCTGAACCACCGGGAGGTGAGCCTCCAGGCAACAAAAAACAAACTTTTGTCTAAGCAGAGCTCAACAGACGTACCTTACATCTACAGCTCTGGTCTTGCTCCAGTCACTCCTCAGCCTCCCCTGATGCTCGGAAAGAGACCCCAGCTGCCCTCTCAGGGCCGGGGCAATCAGAAGGGAGCGAGACCCTTCTGTGTAACCTGCAGGCAGGTGCTGCCTTTCACTGTCTCCATCAGTTTATAAAGTAAGTTTTACTTCCATCAGTAGGTATTATCCCATTAACCCTTCCAGAGCCCTCCATGCTCCGTGTAGCAGTTTCCTTGTTTGTGCTAACGAGGCATGTGCCATTGCTCATGTTTATGATTGGGTGATGTATCTCCTTAATTAGCTCTGCATGAATCAATAGGAGCCACTGAACACATAATCCTTGGTAATTCATAATGCTGTGGTGGAGGAAACAGCGTCCTGAGCATTAAACCAGCAGAGATCACTATGACAGATCTTGGAAATATCACAAACCACCCCAGCCTTGGGCTCGGGTGTGAACAGTTAAGCAGTTAGGTCACCCCCAGCAGACAAGCGGTACCGTTACAGCCATTGTCACTGACGACAAAGGTGTGAAGCGCCGCACAACGACTAACACGCATTCTTAATTGGATTGGGATCTATTAATAAAGTTTTCCTATTCCACCTCCTCTATAATTGAAATGGTCTTCAAATTCCCCCTTTTCTGAGTTACCAAACTAATAATTTACCCACTTGAATCTGTGATTCACTTTGTTTAGTCATAATAATGAATATTCAGCTTCATTAGCACCCATTTGGTTCCATTCCTACTGAAAGGCATTCAGCCCTGTCAGCGCAGCCCTCGCTCCCGGTGCGGAGCAGCAGCTCCCGGCTCTGCGCGGGGACGTGGGGGCACTCGCCACTCAGCACCTCTCCAGCAGCAGGAGGGGGGACCCGATAACGGCCCTGCAGGGTGCAAGTGGGTGCTGGCACGTGCCGGGGCACTGCCCTGTGTCCGGTGGGTGCCCACCACCGCCATAGCGACCCCACGCCGAGCCCCAGAGCGAGCGACGTGTTCGGCCAAAGGCAGCGGTGGCAGCTCCGCGCAAGCTGCTCTTTCATGGGCATCGTTTTCTTTTATGAGATGGAAAAGATTCTTAATGGCCGATTTGGATCATTTACAGGAAGGTCAAAGTCCCGTGCGGCCGTGCTGCCGGGCGGTTCCAGCGCATCCCGCTGCACCCCCTGCCCTGCGCGTGGCTGTCGGTGAACTGAGCGCACGGACGGCAGGAAAATAATGAAAGCGCTTGTCAGAGCAGATCCTTCTGCCGTTCCCTTTTTTGACTTTCATTCCCAGGAATAAAGTGCTGCTTTTAAGTCAGCAAGTGTTGCAGCTGTAATTACCCTGGGCATTTAGAACTGACAATTAAGAAATGAAAACAACAGAAAAAAAAGGGAAGGAAAAGAACCATTCACAAAAAATTCTGGACGGCGCTCATTTGCAAAATGCCTTCCCTAGGCAGATCCTTCCCGTCGTGAAAGGTGCTGGTTGAGGCAGATTGTGAAGGAGTTTCTAACAAACCCTGAGCTGCTCTCTCTCACAAGGCAGCGCGTCGTGCGGGGGCAGAGGCCACCCTCTCCGTGGGTGCTCCGGGGCTGAGCATCCCCGTGCCCAGCAAGCACCACATCCAGGCAAAGCCTGCTTTTTCCCTCTGTTTAACGAAGATAAAGAGGCTGAAATCGGTGTCTACATCTCCCCGTCAGGTCTTTGGCTGCCCCTGCACCGCGGCCGCGCGGGGCAGTTAATCCCGGCACGACCCACGCGCCGCTCGGAAACCCGCTCCAATCTATCACAGACCTCTGATCTGTTCCTGCGTGAAGGTTTTTCTGTGGGGAGTAGATGGGATTAAGCAGAAACAATTTTTCCAGAGAACTCTGTGGGTTTTCTTCCCTCTCTCTGTTTTCTTTTACAAAGAGGGAGAAAACTCCAGAAGCTGCTGACGGCAAAGACCCTGACGTGGGTTTGGGATCGCCAGCTCCTGAATGGAATCCGCTTCATCAGTCCAATTCAGCATCTAGCAGGAGCAAATTCTCAGCATGTGGCATAAAAATCTTGTAAAGCTGAACTGTTAAATATTTAGGGCAGATGACAAACAATATGTCATAATATTTGCAGAATTGCATTTGCTATTCAATGCATCATCTTACTTAAAGCCCTGATGTTTGGAAGCATCAACACAAGAATGAGAAACAATCAGTTTCAGACTGCCAGTATGTGGTTACATTGTGAATGAAGTATAGGATTTAATTTAGATTTCTTAAATCTAGTATTATGTGCTACATGCCAGGTGGGTGTTAACATTTATTAGCTGGGGCTTAGCAATGAATGTTTAAGAAGAATTTAATTAACATGCAATAACTGTAATTTTAATTGGGTTGAATTTTTACGTGGGACTTCATTTCATCGCAGGACACCTTCTATTTCATATTTATACTGGGCGTATTTCTATTTCTATTTCTAGGTAAAATGGGAGCTTATAACTGGTAGGGAAGGAAAATGGGCAGAAAACTTGAAAAAACAGGTAGACTTGAGGTTGAGCACTTAAGGGGCAGAGCGTGAGCCCGGTCGGTGTAACATCTGCTCCTCAGCGAGGCCGCCGCCATCGTGCTGGTTTTGTTACGAGCCGGGTCAGTCGCAGGCACGAGCCTGGATTTATTTCAGCGGCCGCCTCGTTCCTCTGCTCCGTGTTCCGCCCGAGCCGAGCGCCTGACGGGCAGCACACCCGACCCCACGTGCGGTCACACCGCAGGCCAGCAAAACACAATAGAGAAAATTACACTTACAGCTCTGTTCCCTAAAGCCCCTATTACAGATCCTTAATAAATTTTAAGCTTTCAAACATCTTTTTTTTCCCCCTGTATACTACAGTTCAAAACGCGCTTATAGCCCAAAGCACCACCATAAAAACGACACCCCGGCAGGCCTGATTTATTGGGTCACTGGTGGTTTCCGGGACACGTTTGCTGAGTCTCTGCAAGGTTTTGGGGAGGGTGGGAGCCGGGGGCCGCTGCCCCAGCAGCGCGGTGTCACGGGGGACGGTCAGATCCACGCTCCTGGCAACCCCCGCACAACCATCCCACGTGCGAGTTCACCCAGGTGAGCCCAGGTACCTGGGGAGGCGGTAGTGAGAGCGGTTTGACTGCAAGTAGCCCAAAGCTTGCAAGATCCACCTTGTGCAGAGCAATAATCCCACTTAAAGTCCAACTGTCGAGGCCGTGGGAGCCTCTCCCAGCCACCACTGAGGGAAACTGGTGGGACTGGGGGTCACTGGGCTCCTCTGGCCGCTCAGCCCCTTGGGGCTTCCTCAGGCTGCAGCTCCCTGGTCACTTGTGGAGACGGGCGTGATGCTGCGAGTTGTGTGTTGGGTGAATTAGAAGTTTCTTGGCATTTTCATTGCCCTTACATTGACAGGAATCTACTCCTAGGAGATTACTATGAAGCTTTTTTTTTTTTAATTAATTGAGCCTGCTTAAAAAATAAAAATGCCCATTTCATTTTAATCATGTATTATGCAAATTAAAAATTTAAATATCATTAAGAAATCTGGTAACATAATTTATTTCTGCTGTAGCACTGCTGAAGGCCTTTGATCTCAGATTAGCGCTTTGATCCGCTCCCTTGGTCGGGGTTACGCGCTGCCGCTGCGGTAAACGCTCTTGCTCAGATGTAAAACATGCAACACCAGAACAGCTTGTTCAAAGAATTGGCAGAGGAAACATTGCCAATTAGGCCAAGCGGGTGGGAGATGCAAACGAGGGGAAGTTCGTTTCTCGAGGCTGCAGCCCGCGGGTATGAGCTGTGCCCGCACCCCGACGCGCGTGTGCAGGACGAGCCGGCGCGCGTGACCCACGGCCCCGCCAGGGATTCCTGTTAGAGGTGCCACAGCTTTCCAGACTGTCCCTATCTTATTTTCATTAAAAAACCCAAGCTGCCGTATACCATTAATTTCTCATTTAGTGCGAGTAAAGTGCTGATACATACATTTTAGCTACAGTGGTTTTAATCAGTTAATTTAACCAGAAACATTAATAATGTATTTCTTTGCCACTTGACTGCTCATCTGTTAAGCGACTCATACATAGGAGAAGAATGTCACCCCCTGCGACACCAAGTACCTGACACGGTGCAAATGAAATAGGATTTTGCATATTCAATATCAAAACGAGAAGAGAGGGAGATGCTGTCTCCTGGGGACGAGCATCCTGCTGCGAGGGGCCGTCTGTCTGTCCTGCCCAGAGGGAAAATCCCTCCTTGCGGGACGCAGGGACAGATCCCTCACGGGCTTCGTCAGACAGAGCGAACCCGCGTCCCCCAGAAAGTACCACTGGAAATAGCCTGGACCCGAGAGCCAGAGAGACGGCCGGGAGAGAACCGCTGGCCTGTGTGGGGACGGGACCGATCCCTTTCTGACTCCTAGGAAAGAGGCGGGATGGGCACAGGCAGCGCGGGAGCGTAAGCGATCCGGACACGCCGGCTCTCAGCTCCATCCTCCTCCTGCGTTCCCAGTCAGATCCTGCTCCCAGGTTTTTAGCAAACAGCATCCAGAGAGAGCCACGTCCGCGGGCAGGGGACAGCCGGGGCCTGCGAGCAGCAGCCGATTCCTGCGCGGGGTCTCTCTTGCGTGATGCGCGTTCATGAAGCCTGAAATTGCTTTGGATACGTGGCTGCTGCATCACATCGAGCGGTGCCACGCTGAGGTGACAGGGCTGATGCCTGATCAGCCGCAGTTTAAGGGGGCAGGAACTCCGATCCTGCTGCGCCGTTCCTCTGTCAAAATCTGAAGCCCATTGATGGACCCAGTTGTGTCCCCAGTCCCGCCGCAGGGAGCACGTCCCGGGTGTCCCACGCGTGCAGCCTGACAGGGACCCGCGGGGATCAGGGCAGATCTCCGAGGTGCAAGGACTTCACGGGTGGCAAAAAGGGCCCTCGACTGAATATCTGCCCAAGGGTGGGGGCCCCCGGCAGCCCTCGGCACTGCTGGTAGGACGCTTTGTCTCCGTTCGGAGCGCGCCGGGTGGCATCGACATCGGACACGGGCTCCACGAGGGACCAGCTCCAGCTTCAGCTGCATTTACCTGTGGAGCATTTGATAGCAGCAGCTCCTTGGGGCAAAGCGCAAGGAGAGATTTTCTTGTGAGCAAATCTGTCATTGCTTTTCCTTCTTTTTTTTTTTTTGTGTGATATTTATTGCTTTCTGGATTTTGCTGCTTTCGCTGCAGTGTTACTCCATCTGAGACAGCAACAGCCACCGCTACTGGGCAGCCCCGGGGAGCTTTGGTTCCACTCCCAGTGTACAACCTCGTGCTCTGGAGAACTTTCTTTTACTTCTCACTGGTGTTATATCTCATTTCTCTTTATCGGTGTTAACGCCGGCCCTGGAGGTACCTGGACCATGACAGTGGGTTTCTCTGCACTGGACTGGTCAGAGAAGCAGAAGCATCAATTCTCCAGCCTTCCCAGGGCAGGCACATCCGTGAGCAAGGGCTCTCCCCTCCTCCTGCCTTGGGGACCTGCTGCCCGAGTCTGGGGGAACGGGCACTAAATTACATGTATCGGTCCCCATTGGCCCATTTGTGCTAATACTGTCCCCAAAACAGAGTCCATGAGAGGGCAGGCTGCCGTGCCGCAGCCAGCCCCGCTGCTCAACGAGACAGACATTTTGTAACCTCAGAGAAAAAAAAAATACGTAAACCACAGATCTCTGGGCACGGGAGGTCTGTGAGATGGAGGCAGGAGCTCTCGTCCCTGGAGGAGCTCAGGCTGGCTCCATCCTCAGTGAGAGCGATTTCAAAGTAAGTATTTCTTCCAGGATGTCACATGGAAAGAGACTGTCAGAAAGCTGTCTAAATGTGTTAACAACACTGTCAGCGGGGGAGAGAAAAGTGTTATCAGAAATAGGTGTTCTTCAAAGCTAAGTAACTCAGTGATTTTATAAGGAGTAAAAGATAAGAGATCACACCACACACCGAGGGCTGTTGGAATCTTCTTTCCGAGAACGGAGCTGTTTGTTTTGTTAAAAAGGGGAAGAGGGGAGAAAGTGAAAACCTAAAATACTTTGACTTTCTCGACTTAGCTTCTGACAAAGCTAAAAATAACCCCGTCTGCGTTCAGCCTGCGCAGCCACAGCTCAGGGCAGGCGGGAGCACCGGGACGGGGTTCTCATCCCACCCACCCGGCTCCTTCGGGCTCCTCCTGGGGCCACACTCGGAGAGGGATCCTCTGGGCTTTGTGGCTGAACCTCCCTCCACGTCTCTCCTGTGCCGCCTCCTGCCCCAGGCTCAGCCCTGCCATCGCTCCTCTGGGCTGGATCTAAAGGAGAGTTTCAGGCGTTTGCTTTGGATTCTCATTCTGAATTTTCAAAACTCCCCACCTCAGCAGCAACATCAGTGGTCATCAAATAAAGTAACATAAAATATTAAGACGTGAAGTTGGTTCTAATTAGCATGTTTTCCCATATGCTGACTGACATGCTCCGGAGAGCAATTAGCCTGCTTTAATGGTAAAAGACAACTGAATAATTATTTAACCTGCCTGGTGATTGATATTTGAAATCTCAGAAGCGAGATGTAATAATGGATGACTCCATCCAAAAATACGTAAAAGTAAGTGACAACAGTAGATGTGTTTGACCCTGCCCTGCCTGAGAAGGTACCGACAGCTTGTGCTGAGGCTCCTCTCGCAGGGATCACTCCCAGACCTGGACCCTATTGCACTGCAGGCCCTACAAACACGGCGTAAAAAGAAGGTTTTTGAGGAACAACATACATGCAAACGAACTCAGCATGGAGTTGATAAACCTTAGTGCGTGCTGGACAACACGCGGCGCTGAAGGATGGAGCGTGTGGGCAGCAGCGAGGGGTCACGCACACGGCCCCGTCCCTCGCCGGGGAAATGGGGCAGCGAAGACTCGCGGGAACCTCGGCAGGACGTGACGAAGCCCGGCGGAGCTCAGCGCAGCCGCCTCTCATCTGTCCGCTAAGCTACGGGACGTGAAGCAGGAAGGAAGGGGAGGCTGGGACCCGAACAGACAGGGGCAGGACTGGGCAAAGGTTGGCGGCACCAGGTCAAGTGAGCAGCATCCGTCAGTCCCCGAGACGTGTGACACAACTGCAACCAGAGGAGCAGGCAGGAGCGGTTTAGAGAGAGACAGCAACACTAAAGGACCTTTAGTTTTACTGTCTCACATGAAACTTGTTTATAGGTAGTACATAAAAGTGGAAACTCTTTTCTTGTCGACGTTTTATAGCCCATTGGCTTCCTCTTCTCTTACAAGGGCACAGTCATCCGCCGCAAGACCCCCAGCGCTCACTCCCAGCACAGGGGGAGCTGCCCAAGTTTGCTTGTCCCACCCCTCCTGCGCCATCGCCCGGCTCGGCGTCACTTCGTCCTTCCTGCTGAGGGCTGCAGGGGACACACGGGTCCCCCCGGCCCGGCGCTCAGCCAGCTGATGTCCCATCCCTCATCCTCCCAACAGCACAAGCTGACATTCTCCATTTTGCTCAAATGGAAGAGCTGCAACAATTATTTTCATAATTAGCTGGCTTTTCAAATTAATGCCAGTTATGCTATGTAATCATGATGAAGATTATGCATTAATCAGCCGTTCCAAGCCGGTTATTAGGCTCTTTAAATAATGATCGGAATGAACATCTCTGAAGGAGAGGCGCGCGAGCCGAGAGGGACGGCAGCACGATCGCCGGGAGCTGCCCCCAGACGCTCCCTGTCCCCGAGCTCCTGAGCACAGAGCAGCTCTTCAACACCTGAGCAGCTGCAGCAGATGTCACGTTGTCCCGATATATCCTGCGCCCAGCAGCATAACCAGAAATGCACTACTTCTGCCTGTCTGTGTTCTCACTGCCTGGCACTAAATTCAAGGTATTGGGTGGCTGCACAGAAAATTCTTTTCTGTCAAAAAGCCTGTTATATCCAGCTGGATGTCTGGAACATGAATTTATTTGGGATCAAGCACCAATAATCCACATACCCAGTCCTTCTATATTCTGTCATAATAAGACATGCTCCAAAGCAACCCTGAAAGCTCTGGGCTAGGACAAAGCTTAATGTCAGCTTGTTGATAATCAACATAACATGAACTCAGTTATCACTTCAGGATGATGCTTGAAAACAAAAAAATCCCTTACTAATATGTTCTGGACAGCAAAGCTTTGAACAGACAGACAGGGATGAAACTCACACTCACTTCAGTTCTGTTTATTATTTCTGCTGTAATGTTGTTTATCAACTTTCTCTGCTCTAAGAAACTTAGACTGAGCTACCAGCATATGTAAACTTTGATATAGGTGAATAATTTTCCTTGCACCAGTCCATAGCCAAATGTTTTCGCGTGATCCAGTGAGAATGAGACACATGATGCCCTGGTTTGAGCTCTGCTCGGCTCCTGCCTACACTGAGAGGCGTTATAGGTTGGAAACCCGGTCACAAGTGACTTGCTGAAGGTCACACAGGGCTGAAATGGGTCTCCAGAAGGAGCCTTCAACCTCTTTCTCTTTACTCTTTCCCCTGTTACCAAGGTTCGTACTGATGACAGCAACGCTCTTTTCCTACCAGAGACATGCAGGGAACAGCTCAAACGCTTTTGGGTGTTTATGAGTGTAAATTAGTCACCGCACTCGCTTTAGAGCTGGGGACACAGATGCACAAAGTCTGCAGAGGAAGAGGAGGGAAGCCGCTCCCCATGATCATGGGGAGCAGACAAGCCAGAGCCCTTCTGCAGATCCTTTGCACCCTCACTCTGAGACCCCCCAGCACCGCTCCTGTCTCCGCTCAGCCCGCGGCCGGGTTCCCGGGGGGATGCAGCGCGGCTCCCACCAGAAACGCCAGCTGGGCCCTTGCCAAACTGGCACCCTTGGCGAACGCCACGTCACCACAAAACTTATAGATAATGTGTTCTGGCTCCTGGAGGAGGATTCGTGCAGTTGCTTGAAAGCTGGGAGGGCTGGGTAGACATCTGTTGTCTATAACAAAACATTTTAGGACTACCTTAAATTGAAGAGGAAGATTTTCCTTCTGCTAATGAACCCAGAGACCATCTGTTACCAATTGTGCTTGCTTGTCTCACTCATCCATTAATTATTCTGGTTTACTTTTTAATAAGACAGAGCAAGGTTTACGTGTCTTTCCGTGGTTCTGAACGGGGCACGGACAGCGACAAGGACACGCAATTGCATAATTTACGCCTGCACCAAGTCACTTCAGTGAGAGAGGCTGTCAGCAGGGAAGGCAGGACAAGGCTCACACATAGTGAGCCAAGAAACCCAGCGATCCTGTGACATGAGCGTGTTGCCCTTGGGGAGGTGTAATGGCATTAACAACTTTTGAACACGGGAAAGCATGCGTTCAAGATGTGCATTATTGAGCAGATAAGCTGTAGGGTAGGCAAATTCGGAAGTCTCTGCTGGCCTGAATCAAGAACTCTGATAGCTAAACAGAAGGAACAATAAAAGATGAGAAGGGCACTAAAAATAGGAGGTAGTGGTGGCGCACAGCCGGTGTGAGGATTTGGGGGGGGAGGACCAGGCGGCGAGGGGTCCCGCGTGGCACGGAGGGAAGGGCTCTCTCTCCTCGGGGCATCTCTGCAGCTCAGCAATAAGCCTGCCCACGCTTCCCAAGGTCTGATCCTAAAGTACTGTGAGAAACCACTCGTCTGCCTCATAAAAATATTCCAAGACTTTAAATTTGTCCCCTATCGCCCTGCAGAACGGGTATTCCGAACACTTCTGTGGACCAGCATATAACAGAACCCCAAATGCTTTAACGTGTTTATTTGAGAGCAGGAAATGTCCTGGAGCAAGCCTTGGTCAGCCTGCAAATGTCACAGCTCTGCCCAGGAGTTTTCTCCTCCTTGCTGCATAAGTTTACGAGTCGAACTTTGTGTGG
Organism: Trogon surrucura; assembly: GCA_020746105.1. Lineage (NCBI taxonomy): Eukaryota > Metazoa > Chordata > Aves > Trogoniformes > Trogonidae > Trogon > Trogon surrucura. The sequence continues at coordinate 667,093 of CM036640.1, forward strand.
CTTACCGCTGGCTTCGCCTTGCCTTGCAGGGGGAATCTTTGAGTACGCCGATGGCCCCAACACCCAGGTTATGAGTGCCGAGGAGCAAGCCTTCAGATTTTCTGCCAACATTATTAACAGAAACAGAACTCTGCTGCCCAACACGACGCTAACTTACGACATTCAGAGGATACACTTCCACGACAGCTTTGAAGCGACTAAGAAAGGTAAGAGCACAGCACCCCTCTTCTCCCCTCTGTGTCCATTTATTCAACAACAGCAGCAAAGGCACGGCTCCACCTGAGACCCAGCAGCTCACTCTGTCCTGCTCCGGACAGTGATCTAGAGGAGATGTCCTCCAGGAGCTGACCTTCCAGAGCCATTTTAATACAAGGGGAGCAACTTTTCTTTTTTCCCTCTGCAAACCTCACAAAACTCCTTTCAGCGCTTCCTTCTAATCCTGAGCGAAGGCCTGGAGGCCGTACCTTTGTTTATTTTACTGTATCCCTGGCAATTTTAGCATCCGTAGCGTAGATATTCTGTTCTCTTCCTAACAACCTTTTGTTTTTTTAATTATTGGATACCAGCAGCCCACTTGAATTACAGAAGGGGAGCCCTACAGCTGCTCTGACACCCGTCCTGCAGAGGTGCCCATCCGTTACTGACAGCATTTTTTCCTTTTTCTCTTCTCCTTCTCCTTCTCCTTCTTTCTCCTCCTCCTCCTCCTTTCCCAGCCTGCGACCAGCTGGCCCTGGGGGTCGTGGCAATATTCGGACCTTCCCAAGGCTCCTGTACCAACGCCGTCCAGTCGATCTGCAACGCCCTGGAAGTGCCGCACATCCAGCTCCGATGGAAGCACCACCCGCTGGATAACAAGGACACTTTCTACGTCAACCTGTATCCCGACTACGCTTCTCTCAGCCACGCCATCCTGGACCTCGTGCAGTATTTGAAGTGGAGGTCAGCCACTGTGGTTTACGATGACAGTACAGGTAGGTAAAGGAGGGGCTTTAAAGAAGGGATACAGGAGATTTTTTTGCTGTGAGTCCCATTTAGGAACTTTTCTGATGACCCCCTGTAGGAGCAAAATGACCCTCACGCAGTGGCCGGTTCCCCAGTGTTTGGGTGAGCGTTGCAGGTGGCCCTGGGATCCTTTCTGAAGCGTTTTGTTCACAAAGAGCCTAGAATTTGGGTGATCCCCCGCACCCCCAGCTGCCAAAGGGGCAGGGGGAGGATTAATGGTGAGATCTGGTTCAGCCCGGCTGCGCTTGGCACCACGGTGCCCGTCGAGACAAGCCAAGAGCCTGGGCTGCGGCTGCCACCGAGGCTGCAGTTTCCCAGCTAAAAGCAAAAGCGGTTCTGGAAAGTTTTTTGTTTTCTGCCTAATTCTGTAAAACATAGCTGACAAAGTTTTTCACACAAAGAAAGCTGTTGATGGTTAAACAAAAGCAAAGCAGCGTACAGCATTATAGATTAAAAAAAAAAACCCAAACAAAAGACACATTGGATAGCCTGTCCAACCTAATTCCACTAAACCAAATGGTTTCTTTAGGGGAGGGCTGATGAGAACACAGTTTGACATTCCTGTTTTCCAAATGTGGGTCACAGTATGTTCCCTTCATGGCATATCCTCATGTATTTCTCCTACTATGCAGAGGGACAGGCTTCTCTTTTCCTCCTTGCAATAGGCATCTGCTGAATCTCTTCTTGCAGCATTAGATACCAATAATTCCTGCTCAGCTGCATCCAGCGTGGCTTTCTACCTTCTGCATAAAAGGGAGATTAATTCTAAGGGCAGCAAGAAACTCCCAAGTTGTGATTAAGTGACCATCACGAACCACCCTATCTGAAAACCTAAGCACGTGCATTTTTGTTCTTTTTGCTGTTGTGCATGATAAATACTGCAGATTTTAAATGTGTTGTACATCTCATTAGCACATTCTATCCTTTTTCAAGGGCACATTTGCTTAAATAAAAATGTCATGATCCCAGAGGTGTCAAAGGTTAGGGCCAATCTGCTATTTTCCTCTTCCTGCTCAGCGCAGGGTCCCCAGCTCTATCAGAGCTGGATTCTGGGGCAGCAGGAAAATGCCAGGAAAAGCTGTTCTGAACGACAGCTCTGCAAATATCTGAGGTTTTACTGACTGACACACGCCACCTTGGCTTTGATACGCCTTTCGCATTTGCGGGAGAAAGGAAAGTCTTGATTGCATTCCATGAAATAATATAGGAAGAAATAAGTCGCCGTGATACCCAGCCTGCAGGGCAGAGGCAGACGCCCCCGTAACGCTGTGTGGGTTTGTCTTTGTGCGATGCCTGAAGGCCTCATACGGCTGCAGGAGCTCATCATGGCCCCGTCGAGGTACAACATCCGCCTGAAAATCCGGCAGCTCCCGCTGGACACCGACGACGCGCGGCCGCTGCTGAAGGAGATGAAGCGGGGCCGGGAATTCCGCATCATCTTCGACTGCAGTCACCTGATGGCAGCTCAGATCCTCAGGCAGGTGAGCGGGGGGCGACGGGGGCGTGGAGGGGGACACCCAGGGGCCCCGCGCGGGGTGGGGGGGGTCGCGCCGCGGGGAGGGGAGCGGAGCTGCCCACGCTGCAACGCGTGCGCTCTGCAACGGCGCTGCTGGATTTCTGCAGAAAGCGTATTTTCACCAAAAAAAAGGAAATGAGAATGTCAAAACGAACAAAGAGTGAACAAACGTCGAGCGCAGCGCTGAGACCCAGCTGGGGCCCCGCCGCTCCCTGCAGCCCTGGCCCCCAGCTCTCGGTGCTCGCCAGTTTTAAGCATCTTCTCGCCCTTCTGTGCTGCTTCGTGCCTCCCGGGGTGTGAATCCGTGCCCACATAGAGGGTGGGAACTGCCCGGTTTGCTGTTCTCAGAGCCGAGTGCGCAGCCCTGGGCCAGCCAGGGGGACAAGGGGTGACGAGGGACAGCGGCCTCTGTCCCTTCATGGGCACCGTGTGCAGTTCTTGGACTTTAAGCCAGATGTCAGTGATTTTCCATTCATTTGGTCCCGAGTTCCTCCGCTGGCATTTTTCGCAGACAGAAGGTCCGTGGCCCACCCCAGCCCCTCCTTGTTTCCAAGCGCCTTTGGGTTTCAGGGTCAACGTGAGGCAGAGGAAAATGCTCTCACAAAGAATGCTAAAACCAGCCGGTGGAAGCGTTGCTCATATCAGCCCAGCAAGACGCTACCACATAGATTAAATAAATCCCCTGAAGGGCTGAGAAAGCAAGCGCATGGAAAGAGACTTCTCTTGCAGCCTGCTTGATGCGAAATGAAGGGAAGTGCTCAGAGAAATCAGAAAGCCTGGGAGGGATTATTAAAGAAAGCAATATACGGGACTCATTGTCTCCTGCCTATTACTTTAGCATGCTGGCTGTGTTTGGTGCTGTTCACTTATTATGCAGTTTATTATAGTTTATTGTGCCATCTGCTCGGCTCATCACTGCGAGTGCAGAGTGAGGAAGATGGAGGAGAAGGGAGATCGGGGGAAAGAAGTCTTTCTGAGTCCTTCTGGCTGGTTCTGTGTGTGTGTGCTGGTTTTTTCAGGACCCAAAGCCATGGATTTCTGCTTGGCGATATTATAGAGGGTATTTTTACTCAGAAAAAAAGTGTCAAATATTTTCCAAATCTGGGAAGCTGCACAAACCCAAACCTCCCCGCTCACTTGTTCGCTCTGGCGTACACCGGGGAGGCTCTGAGCAGAGCGCGCTGCGACCCTCGTGTCTCTCACGGGTGGCACTCGCCTTTACTGAAGAATGAGGAAGCTCAGAAAACTCATCTTTTCCTAACTTTTTTACCCATACCAAGAAATAAGCACATAGAGAGATGCCACCTTCAACTGTGAAACAGCGCTTTTTTTATGTCCTTAGGGTGGGATAGGAAAGCAGGCTTCCCGCCCCCTGCTCCTCACGGCTCTCCTCACGCTCTTCTTTGCACGTTCACCAAAAGCACAAGCTGGGTAAAGCCAAAACCATCCCCTGGCAGAGAGGAACCTGCTTTCACGTTGCAGCGTTTGCTCCAACCGGGCAAGGAACCTGGAGCCTCTTGGCTGCGCTGCCCACCCCCGCACGCTCCCCTGCACACCAGTAGAAAAGCACTTCCCTGATAATCCGGGCAGTATTTTTAAACTGGAGTAGTAAAAAAACTCCCCAACCCACGGATTAGTAATCCATGAATATCAACACAAGAGCTGGCACAAAGACGCACAGATGACATTGCCACGTGCTGCTCCAGTCTGGGTTCCTTGGAGCGACTGAGACATCAAACCATTCATTATTTTACCCTCTTGGACAAAGGGATCATTGTAGAAACCTATCACAGAGCTGGGCCTGCTCGTGAGACCTCCCCGTCCTAACCCAGCTTCTCTGGCCTTGCTCATTTTTGGTCACTTGTTAATGCTTTACAGCTGTTCTCTGGCTTCCCAGCTTCTCTCTTCTCCTTGGCAGCTGTCTCTGAACAGTTGCTGCACTCCGCAGCGCACAGATGTGCCCGTCTTAACTTTAATGGAGCTCCCATTCTCATCCTGGCGATTGCCTGTAGCTTTTCCACCAGGTTTATCATTTATTCATTTTGCCACGAAACCAGATGTATCCCGCAGCCCACCAGTGCTGGGAAGCTGGAGTTTGCTTCTTACAGCAGGTCTGGACTCTTCACCTACCCCTGAAATGATCCAGCTGTAGAGTCTGAACTGGCATCTCACGGTTTACTCTCACTGGGTGTCACATCACCCAACTGCCACCTCACACACCGAAGGGTTGTTCCCTGCTCGAGCTCTTTGTTGGTCAGGAGGGAGCTGTGACGCAGCCCCCCAGCCCCATGACCAGGTGGGGGACACGCAATGGGGCGGGACGGCTCCTGGGCTTTCTAAAAGGTACTTCCAGTCCAGGAACGTGGGGTAAAACCACAATCTAGAGTTACAGTACCAAGGCTTTTCATCTAGATACTTCCCTTTTCCCTTGCTTTTGACATCTCACTTCTTTCAAACTGTCACTTCCTTCCTCGGGGCTAAATTTTGCCCTAGTAATTTTAGCAAAAGCCAAGGGAAGCGATCATTTCCTGGGGGGCTTGAAGTCACTTTCCCATCGGTGGAGGTTTTAAAGTGCTCTTGCATGCGTGTGTTTTCTCCAGAAAACACACTCACAGTGTCATCATCACAGTCAAAGCCACAGTTTTGACTTTCCTTTACTCAGCCACCAACTTCAAGGTGACCTTTCTCACGGACAGAAACGTGTTCCCCTCGCGTCATGTAGGGCCGGGACACAGTCACTCAGCCGGAGTCCCTTCAGCCCGCGGTCACCCTCTGACAAACCTCAGAGAGCAGCACGTTCTCTCCAGTGCTCAGCTATGCACATCCCAGCAATCTGCACGAACCATCCTCCATGTCGGCGCTGGCACGCCCGGAGCCGCGGTTCGCCAACAGCCCTCGGGTCTGGACCACGATCTTGCAGGGCCGAGGGACGGGAGACGTCCCCGCTCCCACCCCTGTGGCTCTGCTGGCACTGACCCGTGTGGAACCCAGGCACTGCGCGCGCGGGAGGGAGGGACTCGCAGACGAGAGCTGTAGGTACCCGTTACACGGGCGAGCACTGAAGGGGAGGGGATGCAGAGCACCAGAAATACACTTGTAAGAAATAAAAAGCCGTTTCCTTAGCCTCTTAGCCAGCTGCATGACTGTTGTTATGTTCCTGTACCCAACTCTAACCTCCTTTCCCTACTCTCCCCAAGGCCATGGCAATGGGAATGATGACAGAATACTACCACTTCATCTTCACCACCCTGGTAAAGTATCTCGTCTGGGCAAACACCTCTTACACTCGCTGCTGAGCCGGGATGGGCGCTGAGGAGGTGGCGTCAGCGCCGGAGGGTGGGCTGGTGTCCGGGGCAGGACGCTGCACAGCTCCAGGAGGCTCAAGCAGTGGGGTGGGAAGAGCGAGGGAAGGGGAGGTCTGGTGCCCCGAGCAGGGGAGGGCAGGGCTAGGCTTGGCTTTGGGGCAGAACCTGACCGCAGCGGTTTGGCTGTAACGCCTCTGCGGCTGCAGCACGGCCGGGCGCTCGCTCTGAGAGACGTCGGTCTTGTCTTTCAAGCGGCTCCCTCCCTTGGAGCTGCCCCAGCTTTGCACAGATGTGGGTTCCGGTTTCATTTCCCCTTCTGGTTGTTTGGATTTCGGTGCATCTCCCCACATGCAGGAAGACGAGCCCGTGTGCGGAAGCACGGGGCTGCAGTCCCACGGACGGGGTCTGATGGGACCAAGTTTCAGTGAGAACCGGGCGCGCGTGTCCGTGCGTTCATCCCAGGTCTCCCTTAAGAGCCGGGAGCAGCCCTGCGGTGGTCAATAGTTCAATACCGCAGGTTTATTTTGCATGAGAAGAACTCCGCTTGAAATTAACTTCACTCTCGTTAAACACGGGCCAGTTCTTCTCAGGCTCCGGGAGGTTTTTTGGCACGCCGCTTTTGTTTCCGTTTAGGATGCTGCTGTCTAGTACGCTGTTGAGTTTTGTGTGATTTTGGAAATCAAATTTATCTTTTTTCCTTTAGGAAAGAAAGAGACTAAACTAACCCTTAAAAACTACAAAATTTATTTTTCAAATGCAAAAGACATTTTAATTACCCCTGCTGCCATTATCTATTCCAGGCAGCTTTAAGCATTTCCCAGATAACCTCCTATTAATCAGCCCCAGCTGAGCCTAGAGTACATTTCATGTGTAGGGACAGCCTGGAGGTGGGAAAAGAAGAATTATAATAAATTAATAGATAAGCAATCACAATTAATGCCACTTTCCCGAAATAACAGTTATATCATGGGAAAGATATTTTAATCTGTCATTCCTAAGGCAATGTTTTCCTAGCTTGCAATGCATGTGCTTCAGCTTCCCCGGTACTAGACCCATGGGGTGCTAATGAATTAGTCTATTATGTTATACTGAATGTTTCTAAAAGGTCCCTAGTCAATACTGAGCACAGTGTATCAACACTTGGCATGAAATGCTTCCACATTTTGCTAGGCAGCAAGACTACAGTTCACTGACTTCAGCGTGCAGAGCCCCATCAGCCTTTTCCACCAGAGGAGGAGGAAGAGGAGGAGCCCTTCGGAGCCTCTGGCGCGCGCGACGCTCTGGGATCCCGCGGGTCCCCGGCAGGACGGGCAGGGGGGCTCCCGGAACGCGGGCGGGCTCTGCAGGGCTGGTGGTCCGACCGCCGTGCTGGGGAGGCCACGAGGTCTGGAGCTCGGTGGATCCCATTTGTCACACGCAGTCACCTTCCGAGGGGAAAGTGATCTGCTTTTGCAACCAAAGATTATCTCCCCACAGCGATTTCCAGCATGCAAACTGAACCGCCTGGAATCCTGAAAAAATGACCCTGCTCAGCGAGTCAGGCCCAGGACCCCTGCACACCCTCATCACCGAGCATCTGCCCCAGGATAAACAACTGCAGTTGCCCTTAGTTAGCATAAGTCATTTAAAAGTCAATGTTATGGCCTGGTTTTCAGAGCGGCCTTTAACAAAACGTGGAGGATTGCACTTGCGATTTTTCAGGGGAAAAAAACTCCAGACGACAAAGCCCCTGAACTCTGTTGCGGGTGTGATTTACGAGTCGGTCCCTGGCTGCACTTGCAGACTGAAACACGGCATCCATCAGCTGGATGCCTGGGGGGGGCAAAGTCAGAGGTCAGCGCTTAAGGAAAAGATCGAAGCGTATTAAAGCAAAACAGCTGCATGAATTCCTTGCTCTCCCACGGAGAATGAAGTCCCTGTTGCTGGGAGGTGCTGGTTTTGCTGTGCTTTGCTGGGGGCAGAGTGTTTTAGGGCCAGCGCTGTTCCAGCTCCCCCATGGGCAGAGCGGCGCTCGCCATGGTTGGGTGGACGCGCAGCGTGGCTGGGTCCCACCACCACAGCCACGTTATACAAACCAGCAACAGCCACGAAACCTCGTGCTGTATTTAAACTCTTTTGCACAATCCCTTGCGAGAGCAACAAACACCTTTCCCGTATTTGCCTCCCACCCTCTATGACAGAAGGCAGGGGTGTTGCCTTTCCAGCTCCCCACGTTCTTACTGCCGCTGAACACTTGCAGAAACCGTTCAGGATAAACTCTGGTTAAATCTGTCCCACCCAGCAAATGGTTCCCGTTACCAAAGCCCCTCCTGACGGCGGCCGTTCTCCACCGCAGCCATTCACGATTCTGCCCTGGGTGTTTGCTGAGCAGATCAGCTGCGGTATCCTGCTGCCTAACCCCAAACTACTCAGACGAGCTACGGAGCATTAAGGTTAATCCCCGAACTGAAGTTAATATCTGGACGTGCGGCGGAGCCAAGAGATGCATTAAGGACGTGCAGTGGCAGAGGCCTCCGAGTGCCCCCCTCGCTGCCTGCCAAGCGATGCTCGTGGGCTGGCTGCCAGCAGAGCTGAGCGCTGCCTGGCTGTGGGATTTTTAAATCATATAAAGGGCACTCTCATTCACTTGCAGACTGTGTAGGCTGGTCGTAATGTCAAGAAATGAGTCTTAGTTCCTCTTTGATAGCCGTCTGCAAGCTGGCATTCTGCAGTCAGAGCTACCCCGTCACCTGCAGCATCCCGTGGGCTTCAGCGCTCGCAGCAAACCCTCCGTGGGAAGGGCCCAGGGAGCTTCCCCTCCCCTTGGCCACAAGCCTCCCTTTTCACAGTTACGGATAGCGATTCTGGCTTTCTCCCCGCAATTCACTTGCCTCTTTTATGCACAGAGGGAGTTCTTTGGCAGGAGTTCCTCTCTGCCGTGTGTGGGAGAACCTGCACATATGACACCCAAATTCCGCCAACACCTACGAGTCTCTGCAGGCAGTGACTGATGGCAACAGACAGTACAATCCGCCGAATCCGGGAGGGCATCATCCTCCCTCCCACCTCCTGCGGGCTCTGCCTTCCCGCTCCAAACACAGACGCGAACCGATGCAGCAAAGACAAACAAAACAAAGCAAAACAAAATGTTTAAACTGGTTTCTCTCTTTTAAGGATCTTTATGCATTAGACCTAGAACCATATCGCTACTCCGGAGTGAACCTGACCGGCTTCCGGATCCTCAACGTGGAGAACCCGCACGTGTCCTCCATCATCGAGAAGTGGTCCATGGAGCGGCTGCAGTCGGCGCCCAAGGCGGAGCTGGGGCTGCTCGACGGCGTCATGATGGTACGAGAAGTTTAAACAAAGCACGGCTGAGGTCTGGGAAGCAGACCAGAGCGGTAGGAGAGGCAGGAACGTTCGTTAAGGCCTGGATGTTATTTTTGTTGGTTCATGTACTATAACAACTCATTCCAGGTACCTTCCCCGAGGTAGTTACTTGCATTCTTTAATAACCGCCCCTCAAATGCAGCGAGTTCGGCTGGTGAATCCCCTGCAGCCCACTGCTGTGTTCACAGCTCCTCCTGCAGCTGCCAACAGATTTGCCAGTTCCGACAGTAAGGGCCCCTCCTCTCCCCTCCCTTCCTGCCAGGAAAAAGCTGCCCCCAGGACTGGCAAAATTTAAAGCTTTCAGTTCCAGAAAGGGCTGAGCACGGCGGGGAAGCGCCCTGGCTGTTTCATGCTGGGAACAAGAAGGGAGGAAGCCGCAATCAGATGGGTATTGTGCCCCTCGTCCAGGCGCAGCAGGGTTGGACTAGATGATCTCAGACGTCTTTTCCAGCCTTTATGATTCTATGATTTCTCCGTGCTCACCTGACGAGCAGATGCAGCGAGTGCTTGCTGACCTGGACGGGTTGGGTATGCCCCAAACCCCAGAGCACCCAGGACAGGGCTCTTGCTTTGGGTGCTCCCCACAAGTCCCATCCCAGCTCAGGGCAGGTCCCTCGGCTGAGCTCTGGGCGCTGCACCAGGGAGCAGAAACACTCGGGTCCCACCGGAGAAGCCAGGTAGCCGTGGCCTCCCCCAGAAGCGTTTGCAGGGCTCCGGCTGCCACCATGTCCCCAGGCAGCCCCCGAGGGCAGCTGAGCGCCCGCAGCTGGGAGCCCAGCACGGGGCTGGACCGCGCCAGGCAATTCGCTGCAGGGAGAAAGCGCCAAGGCTGTGCCCAGAGACGGGCTTTGCTGCAGCTTTGATGACTCCTTTTAGGGTCTGATGGCAGCTCTGCTCCACTGAGTTACGGCTCGGGAGGTACAGCACCTGCTCGCCCATCTGTCTTCCCAGAGAGGCTGTCTCCGACCCCCGTAATTGCTGACTGGCTCCCTCCTTCCCTCTCCCTTTAGATGCACCAGAACCAACCCCACAATTGGCAAGGCCTCCCAGAGTTTCACCTTGAAATGGCTCCTCGTATCTCTCCCGCTCTTTTTTTTTCCCCTCACCATTCTCCTTTAGCGTTCAGCTTCTCTGCAGCGCTGCCCACGACTGCAGCATCGCATTCCCCAAGCAGTGCTGGGTTCCCCCCACCACCCCCTCCGCTCCCTTTCCCGTTTGCTTCTGCAGAGGGGATCCTGCCTTTTTTGTGTGTTTGTCTGGTGCCTGTCCCAGCGGGGACCGGGTGTCAGCTGGGCAGTACGGGATGTAATTCACCATGAAATTGCTTGGAGATATTCTCCTATCCCCTTCTCCCCCAGCCCCAAACTTACAAAACCTGTCCCTGCTGCAGGGATGCAGGTTGGGTGCTGCAGGAAGGGAAGGTCGTGGGGATGGCTGCCAGTGTTGGCGTATTTCCTCCACAGTCAAATAGATATTTGCCCACTTGTTTGCTGTTTTATTCTGTTTTATTGTGTTTTATTGTGCTGCTGCTACACTCACATCTGTTTTGTAGCTTTGTGAAGCCAGCAAATAATGTATTTTCACTACGAGGATTTACCATATCGGAGTGAAAAATAAATCCAATTCTCTTGATCAATGTTTAGAGGTGAGATCAGGCATCTCAAATTGAATCTAAAACCATCACGCTATATGGGAGGAAAAGAAAAAGTTCTCCCTACTCCAAATCACTGAAATGCAAGATGTTACAAATCTCTGAGGTGCTGATTTCAGGGGCAGTTTGGATCATTTTGGAAAATTCCATGCCTACAGACAAGCCATCTAACCTCTCTGTTTCTTATTTCTCCGTTATAAAATAGTGTGGATAACGTGTTCTCATGTAGTTGGGTTTCTTTACACTCAGACAAAACAGACTAAATCAGACTCTGTTACTACCTTCTACATTTAGAAATAGCTAGCTTCCTCGTTTGACAAGACAGTAGCAAATACACTAGAAATCACCACAGCAGAAGCACACGGACAACCGACACGTTCACAATCTCTGGTTTGAAGAGAGAGCTGTGATCTTGTAGGCTAAAGACCCACGTATCAGCGAAACACGCTCATGAGGCTTTGTGATGTGCAGAGCTACGCGTTTTGGGGATGCACTTTGCATGAGAGATCAGCTCAGGGGTTTATACAAGCCTGGCGTTAAATCGCACACGTTCCGGGCGTGTCTTGAGATGCCGGTGATCCCCGAGAGCCCAGCCCTGCCCGCGGGGCCGCTGGACACCCGGAGGTGGGACGGTTGGCAGGGACCGCACGGACAGACCCGTGGGTCTGCGGGCTGTCGGGCAGGGATTCTCGCAGCTCCTCCTGCGACACGTTGCAGACCCCCCCTGCTTTGCTGCGCCGATGCTCCCTCGCTCTGGAACCGCCACCGACGCAAATGCTGTTCCCCTTTACTTTAGACAGACGCTGCCCTGCTATACGACGCCGTGCACGTGGTCTCCGTCTGCTACCAGCGCGCCCCGCAGATGACCGTGAACTCCCTGCAGTGCCATCGGCACAAAGCCTGGAGGTTCGGTGGCCGCTTCATGAATTTTATAAAAGAGGTAAAAGCGTGATTCGCGGCCGTAATTGCCTCCCACTAACACAAAAGGAGCAGCGCAGCTGCTCAGGGCGCAGGTACGGGGGCGCGGGGCAGAGAGGTTTGTCGGGTACAGGGGTGGAAAGAAATCCCCCCGCCTGGGCAGGTACGACTGGGTGGAAGCACAGACACACACCAGGTTGCCGAGTGCACCCCGAGAGGAAAAGTCCCGTCTTTGCCTTCAAAATAGCATCCGTGCAGCCACGCCAAAACATCCCAAACACGCTGAAATCTCCCGTGCTGTCACTGAGACTGCCCTGGCCTCTTCTTGCGTCAGGAGCAGCTGGACCACTCTCGCTCTGAGGCCGTTTCTGAGCCGAGCAATAGCCATTTGCCTTTGTCAGGAACATTTGCTTGGGGTCCACCGAGGGCGTTCAGTGCCGCCGAGTCCCAGCGGCAAGGCTGGCAGCACCACACGTCCCTGCCCGCGCGCCGACAAACGGCTTTGGCAGAGCTGTGGATTTAGCAAGTAGGGAGCCCGGGGAGCGAGGAGGAGGCAGCTCCATTCCCTCTCTGGGTTTAGTCATTAAGAGTTCTCCCTGTTTGGCCCACATAATTGTTTGTTTGCATCTGGCTTAAGCACCAGGCAGACACACAGGGTGTTGACGAGCAGTGAGTGTGGCACGGGAGCCCACGCGGGGAAGTTGCGGGGAGAGGCGGCCAACGCTCCCCAAACAGCCCCGGGCACCCCCCGCACTCACACCCCAGGTTCTGCTCTGTCTGCAAAAAGGAGCCCTCACGTAGGAGAAAAACGAAGGCAGATCTGCAGGGAGATACTGCAAACCTTACCAGACACATCTGTGCGATAAAAAACCCTTATTTCCCCTAAGGGCTTTTTAAACTTTTATGCCTGTGGCTCCTCGCATGGGAAGTTATGGAACGGCAGAGTGTCGGGCGCACAAATGGACCACGTTTAGAAGGCCGGGTATAAAATCCTCTCAAGTTTTTAAACAGAAGAGCAGGTGCACGTTGTTAATTGTTAGCAGGTCTGGTGCTGTGGTGTTGCCCCCAGACCCTGCGGGACCCTGAACACAGGCAGCCGGTGCAGTGGGTGCGCGCCCAGCCCCGGCGCTGCCCGACCCGCACGGAGCAACCGGCGCAGGGGAGGAGGGAGGGAGGATGATTCCCAGTGCAGAGAGAGAACAAACTTTTTCCTAATAGGCACTGGAGATGGTCTCTCTCCTCTCTCTGCCTCTCTCTCTCCATCTCCTTTGTCGTGTTTGGTTCCCTTCTGCAGAAAGCCGCTCCAGCTGGCCGCCAAAAGAGAGTGTAAATAATTTGTTTGGTTGGCTCCTTTTGCAAATTACCCTGAGCCTCACACTCCAGTGCCCGCCTGTTGTTTCCCTTTCTGGCACCGTGTCAGCTCGTTGCAGGGATAAAGCATCCTCCCCATCGCAATCAGAACACACAGTAATTGCTCCCTCTCTACTCCTGCAAAGCGAAGGCAGGGCAGAGGGGGAGCCTCGCCACAGACACCCACTCCCTCGGCCCTGGGCTCCCAAAAACACCAGCGCCCCTCGCTCTCTGGCTACGGCGGAGCTGTCACCCCTGGGGTGAGCCCTGCTTGTGCCCGCTTGCCAAGAGGCAAAGGGATGGTGGCTCTGCCAGCCCCGTGGAAGCCACCCTCACCCCTGTGCCACCCCCGGGGAGCGGGGCCGGAGCCGTGCAGCCCGTGGGTGCTCTCGCTGCAGCCCCGCCGGGGGTGCAGGTGGGTTTGCTGCAGTTGGGTACGTGGCAGACGCGGGTTTCCCGGGCTCCCACGGGCGAACCAGGCGCACGCCAGAACGAGCAAAGCGAGCACAGCCTTCCCCAAAACTCGAGGGGCGGCGAGGCTGGGAAGAGGCTGTCATTGCGCCTCGGGAGCTGATGAGGAAGAGCCCGAGGAGCATGTTTACAGGGAAATATGCCAGTCATTCCCCCCGAGAATACACTCTGCCACCTTCATCGCTCTGGGATATTTCAAGCTCCTCCACCCATAAAGGAAACACATTCATCAGCGAGGAGCAAACTGAACCGCCCAGGGGAAAGAGCCTGAGTCCCAGCTGAGATGTGACTGCAAAGCAGTAAACCCTGCCAGCAGCCTGGCCCTCCTGCAGGAGCATCCTCCTTGGGATGGGGGCTCATGGCGCTGTCCCCAGGCAGAGCAGGATGTCACAGACCGTGCTGGCCCCTGGCCCCTGCTCTGCTGACCCAGCCACCGCCTGGTATCTCAGGCTGGCTTGCCTCCTAAACCAGAGACATTAATTCTGGTGGTGCTGCAAAGCCTACAGTGGAAAAGAAACAGCATCATAGAATAATTTTGGCTGAACCCAATCTAGACATCTTTACCCCAAGCTCTGGCTCAGAGCAGGACTAGCTCCCAAGTCAGACCAGACAAGTGTTGAAACTTCCCAGGAAGGGCACCTGCCCCTCCCTGATACTGCCAAAAAGAGCCCGGGGTACCAGCACACCACCACATTCCCACACCTGTTTCAGAACAGTGAGGCTCGCTCGCCTAGACGAGCGCTCGGCCTCTTCTGCTCCACTTTCCATCTGAAAGGAAGGAGGGGAGCGTTCAGGACATTTTAGCTTCCACACACCTTGGAAGCATCAGCAGGTTCCTGCAAAGAAAGGATTATTTACGAGCTTGACTGGAGCTGTCCCAAACCCAGGCTCCCTGCAGCCCGGTGTTTATCAGTACTACAAGGATAAATGCAGCACACAAGGATGCCGTGATAAATGCAAGCAGTTTTCTAGTGAGTCATCATGTCCTGCAACAGCTGGCGAACGCAAAAGGTGCAAACAAAAATTGTAGCAAGGACTGCAAGAGAGTAAAGAAAACCGCCAGCTCCGTCTTCAGTCTGAACAGTGACGGAGGAAATTATTAATTAATCATGCTCTTAGAGGAGAAAGAACCAGTCTAAGGGCTAATTAAAAGAACATACAGCGGAGGGCAAAAGATTATTTATGATACCAAGTAACAGCCCTGCTACTCTTTCTCCCTTCCACAGGCCCAATGGGAAGGATTAACGGGACGAATTGTCTTTAATAAAACTAGTGGTTTACGGACAGATTTTGATTTGGATATCATCAGCCTCAAAGAAGATGGCCTTGAAAAGGTAGGCGGGGTTTGTTTTATCTGCGTACGGCTTAGTCTAACTCTGATATTCAGGCAACAGAGAAAAAGGTTGGTGGTTGTATTGTTTCCAGGTTTTCTGCTTTCTATATAACAGGATATTTGTGGGATTTCTCAGATCTTCTTCCATGCCTCAGCCATGACTCACTAGCCCCGGAGCGACGTGCGCGTGGGATCACAGTCAGGAGCTGCAGAAGTGCTTGTGGCACTTTCCGGGGACAGTGGAAGCAGAAGAAACTTTCTGAGCAGCCATTAACCTCTCCTTGCCGGGCCAGAGGTGGAAGGAGCAAAGCCTGTCCCACCCTCCATCTCTCTGGGCTGGCTTATGAAATGTTTTTCCCGAGGAGGCAACAGCTCCTGAAAGCATCCCCTCGGTGTGATTTCCCACCATGAAAATTGTCTAAAGCTTCGAAATAGCACCAGCTTCTTACAGCCTAGATTTCGCAGGAGGACGCAGCCTGTCATTTTTGTTTCTTTCCTCTCTAAGGGACAGTAAGAAACAAAGCAAAGGGCATTTTTGCCAGGTTGGCTGGAGTGGTCTTTGCCCGGCCACCCTGAGGTGAGGTGGCACAAAGGCTGCAGCCTCAGATCCTCCTAATTAGGGCAAATCTCCTCTGGGCACAGAAACAGGATGCTGATGCGCAAATCTGATTTTCAGGTGTTCATGGGGATTTCATTTCCTTTTCTTTAATTACTTTAAAAAAAAAAAATCACTATGCAAAGCACTACAGCTCCTAGAACACAGGTTTCAAGGTGAGATCAGTTCACTTGAGACAAAAGAGCCGCAAAGCCCTTTCTCGAGCAGGGTCTGCTTTCCCCCACGCGCACGGTGCCGCTGGCAGGTGGGGACGGGCGCCGGGTGCTGAGCCCCTGGGCACGCAGGTGGGTGATGCTGCCACGGGAGAGGGGTTTTTCAATTAACGGAGCAGCGAGCGGCCGACACGCACACGGCTGCTCCGGCAGAGGCTGGGGAATTCATCGCAGAGCGCGGGCAGGCAGCGCCCGGGGCGGGAGGCAGGAGTTTGATCAACCTGCCCGTTCAGAGGGGACGGATCCTGCGCCGTGAAGCCCCCTGGCACCAAACAGCTTGACTTCCCCACCCTCCTCTCCTACAGCTTGTTTTTCCTTCGCTTGAATTGAACTGTTGCCACGCTTTCCCACCACAGCAGTAGTTCAGTTGCTTCATGTACAAAACCCTCAAGGTCACCACAGCACTCCCCGAGTGGGTATTTTTTGGTGTCAAATGCAGAATAAAGAAAACGTTTCAAACAAACCCAATGACCTTCAGCCTCAGCTGCCACCCAGGCAGGCGCAGGCAGGAGGGGATGTCACCTGAGCAGGAGATCATCTGTCTGCCTTGACTTCTTTTTATACAAAACATTTTGTTTACAGTCTAAACCACAAAAAAACCCCAAAAAACAACGCGTCTTTTTGGAGCACTGTGGCACCGACGGACTGTGGGAGAGCTGTGCTGGTAGGATACCAGGGAAACGGGTCCCTTGTAAATCTAAACGTTCCGGCGCGACCGCAATATCTGTCTGTCAGCGCAACGCTCCTCAGGTGTACGGGGGAACAGCTGGCAGCAGCTGTATTTATTGCTATTGTGTGGCACATAAAGCCTGTCGGAGCCCTGATGCATGCTCTGTGCAGCCATTCAGCTTTTGGTCTCCAACAATTCAGAGATTTCACAGTTCCCGCTATTGCTTTCCTGAAAGCTGCTTGTCAGCTCTAGAGGGGTTTTAAAGTATCGATGTCAAATCTCAGCTGAAGCTGGGTTTCTGTCAATGGTTAATCTGAAATAACAAAACACCGAACTACAAACAAATCCCACGCGGATTGTGCATTATGGATAATAGCTTATGTTTGTTGAGCTTTAGGATTGAACTCCTGATCCTTATACCTCCTGGATGTTCCAGGGATTACAGGAGTATTAACTAAACCTAATTACATGTAGTTTGACTATCTGACTCGCACAGCCCTCTTAATGCAGTTCTTTTCTTTTTCTTTCCTCTTTTAATATTTTAACCTGATTAATTCAGTCTTAAGTGCCACGTATTTAATTTTCTTGAGGACAACTTAGCAAGGCACAGTTAACTCGGTCCGTGGTGCTGCTGGCAGGGGCCTCTTAGACTTGCTTCTCTTTTCCCACGTTCAATAGTGATCTTCTGACATTGCAGGGGGCTTGCTTAGTTTTCCCTGAAATATTTAGAGCCCTTCATAAAGTTCAAGGAAACTCTTCGAGAATTTATGACATTTTTTTGCCAGGCAGCGTTGCTCATTACAAAGTCTCTTTTGGGGGATGCGGTAAAACCAAGTGCTCCTCTTGGGCTGCTGAAGAGGTTGAAGAATCTTAAAAATAGCCATACATAAAATACGGGGAGCTCCTGGCTCCCCAGGTTTGAGCTGTCTGCCTTTGGTCTCTCTCTGAGCCCCATCACGCGGTTTGACCCTGCAGATGGATCATTCTGTTCCCATTTCCACGTGGGGTTCTGTTTTTTCTCGTCGTCACGCTGGCTGTGTGACCACCCTGCTCCGCCCGCTGGCAGCGATCCCGTCCTCCTCCAGCTTTTCCTGACATTCTGTCTCTCTGTGACAGTCCTTTAGCCAGTCCTGCCTTCAAAGGTTGTTCTAAAGCCTCTCCTGCACTGCGGAGATCGGGTTAACAGGCTTAGAGTTGCCCAGATGACTCCTCATAAATAGAGACACATTTTGCTATTTCTGGATCAATAGACTTCTTCAGGGTCTATTAATTTATTTAAATTGACAGCTTGAGAAAAACAGAGCACCTCAAACTGGTGAGGAACGCCTGCGCCCATGCTTGAGCGAGGCTGCTGCCATTCCCTCCTCCAGCTTCTCTGCCGGGACCGTGGACGTCCCTGAAGGGGGGACCAGGACCCTCCCAAGGGGACCCGTTAGAAACATCCATCTAGTTTGCCGCAGGGCAGAGGACAGGAATGATCCCTGTGAGGGATTTGCAGAGCCAGACAAGCTGTTTTTAAATCTCCCCGCCAAAGCATGTCGGTGGGGAAATAAAAACTGGCCTCGCCACGTTTGTGGTGGGTTTTGTTTTTCTTCTTTTGTTCTGCTTCATCCTTGCCCGAAGGTGACTCTTCAGCGTGGTTTGGTTGTTTGCTCCACACGGCACCTTTGCAAATTGTTCGTTCAGCCCCTAAATTCCAGCCTTCGTGGTTCTCTGTCATGCGCCCGCGTCAGGGGGCAGCGGAGGGGTTGTCTGTTACACGTGTGCAGCCAGAGTGAGCTCGGCTGAAGGGTTAATGCAGATCTTCTGCTGAGGTGACGGAACACGGCAATTTCAGCTCTGCTGCTGTTTGCTGTAGATGACAGAAGCAACCTCCATTTCCCAGGCCAGTAGGACGTTGGGCGGGCGTTCACGCGTTCCTTTGCTTGCTTTGTTTCAGGTTGGAACGTGGAGCCCTTCCGACGGTTTGAACATCACAGAAATTTCCAAAGGACGAGGGCCGAATGTCACAGACTCGCTGAGCAACAGATCTCTCATTGTCACCACCGTCCTGGTAGGAGATTGCAAGCCTGTCTTTTCCCTCCACCCACTAATCTCGGGGATAACGGGTACCTCTGAAAATTCACAGCGTCCCCGTGCAGACCTGCCGGCCCCCGGGGAGAGCCGAGCGAGAGGAGCGCTCTCGCTACAGAGGAAAACTGCCAGAGACCCTGGCTGAGCTGTGACAATCGTGTTTCTTTCCCCTCTTCACTACATATTTGATAAACTAGCTAGGAGTAATGCCGCTACCCAGCAAACCACGGCGGCTTAACAGGTCTCCTCCGCTCCCAACTGTCGCGCCGCATTTCGTTCTCACGTTGGCTATTGCGTTTGACGGCAGGCATCAGATCAGAATGAATTTTTATTTACTACGTAATGAGTTATGACTAGTGGCATTGGTTTCCGTGTGGCTGTATTACACAGAGCGGGATCCTGGCGTGTCACCAGAGCCACAGAAGATCCCAGCCCTTGGGACCCCCTGCCCACCATCAGGCCTGAATTAGGGGACTGCCTATGGAAATTTTCTGGCCTTTTTGTTCCATATTTCCGGGACAGCATTTCCATCTCGTACTCCATGAGCATGTGCAGATTACGTTACGTACAAGGGCGATACCAATTCCTATTAACTGTGCCATTCCTGGGGCCCGCACACGTGCCACGGGGTATCGACCCCAAAGGCACAGCTTTCCTGCCATTCCCTTGCCTGCAGGAGACCCCAGTCCTGCAATGACTGCACTCCCGTATACTGGGCTCTAAAAAAAGAAAATGCAACCCTACATTTAATTTGCATTTGCGACACCTCTTTGTACTTTTGCAGCGGTGTAAATGATTGTAGAAAAGCCATTGGAGGAACCTTTAAAAAAGAAAGCGTGAAAGGTTATTTTTTCCCCTTTTGCTCGTATTGCAGTGACTTGTTGGAAGAGAAATATTACCCCAGCGGCCAGCGCCACTCTCCCCAAGCAATACGGGAACTGTGAAGTTATGAAATTGAGGGCACCTTCACTGAGAAATCGATTAGCAAACTGAGAGAGCTTGTGAATTGGATGTCTGGCCATTTTCAGTAATAAATTGTGAAATAGTCCGTGAATAAGTGGTTCACAGAGTTCAGAATTACCCCCTAGGAAATGTTTGAGACCTGGAGATACATTACTGAAGCGAGCGGTGTCCTAATGCTCAGTGCTTCGGCTGTTAAATATGTATGTAATCCCTACAGCGCTTCCCAAAATTAATAGTGCTTTATGGCTGCTCTGGAGCCGGTGCATTTATGTCACGATCCAGAGATTCAGCTGATCCACAAACAAAGCACTAATTCCAGAGAAGAAAGCTGAGGAGGAAGCCAGGGAGAGCGGGATTCAACCGAGCTGTGCATGCCAGGCTAAACTCTACAGGCGTGATGGCACCGGTTTTGCTTTATAATTCTGCGAGTCGAGCTTTGCGTGCCCTCTCGTCCCCTCCCCAGCCTGCCTGCCCACCCCAGGGGGCAGGGGTCTCCCAGGGCAGAGGTGGGGGCTGGCAGGTCGTGCTGGGGGACAAGAGCCACCAACGTGCAGGCTGGCACAGCCCGGCTCTGGGTCCCAAGCCCCTCTTCAGCGTGCCCCCCCGTCCCGAGGCAGGGCGCCCGTGCTCTGCCAAACGGGGCATCTCGGTAGTTCTTACCCAGGACTCCAGACCATCCCTCCTGCAGCTTCAAGCCCCTTGTCCCACGCAACAACCGCGGGGACTGCAGCAACGCGGCTCGGTCACCAGAGCCACACGTGAGCCCTGCCCTCGCTGGCCACCCCCTGGCAAGGACAGTGGCCTTGCAGCCACCTCCAGTGCGAGCCACGCGTTAGCTGCTGTCGATACCTCGTCCTCCCGCTGCCTTCCAGCCTCTGCCTGCTGCCTGCCATCTTTTGCCATTGCCATCTGTCCTCTACACGTTTTCCCCCTTGGGCTCCCCAGCGTCCCTCGTCCTCGGCGACTGCCCAAGCCTGAGATTCACCCAAGGGCTCTGCAGTTCGTGGCGCGTTCGCCGCCTTCACCTGCCAGCCTACGCAGCAGCGGCAGGGACCCACAGGGCACAGCCTGCTGCAAAGCTCTTCACGAGATGTTTTTTCGCTCCTGCTGGTGCCTGGCACCGCACGAGAGACCCCGTGACCCACCCGCAACTGGAGCAGACAGCAGAAACTCCCTCTGGGCAGCAGCGGGGCCCCGTACCCCATCAGGTAGTGCTGGCAAAGAGGAGAGAGACCCAAACTGGGGGATGTTCTGGGCTGGGCACCAGCCACACACAGCTCCTCGCTCGGTGATGAACCCACCAGCTGCAGCAGATGATGGGTACCGGGCGCTGTGGTGCAGCACTCGGGGTTGAATTTGCCCTCCCCTCCTTTCATTGTTTCTCCACACTCTTCATTTTCAGAGCATGAAATGGTTATTTTTCTCCCTGAAATCCTACCAAATGGAAAACAGTTGGCTGCTCAGAAGAGACAAAATTAAATTTTGTGGGGTAAACAAGGTTGCTAATTAGCTGATGTGCTGTGCAAAGTTAATTTATTCCCAACATGTCACGGTGCCAATGCTGCCTGAAGAGCCTGTGCCTCGTGGCTCAGAACCAGCCACAGGGGTGGCCCTGCCGGGGCCGGGAGCCGGGACCCAAACTGACCCGTAACGGGGCATTTTTGCCTTCCCGTGCACAGGAAGAGCCCTTTGTCATGTTCCGTAAGTCAGACACGGCCCTGTTCGGGAACGACCGCTTTGAGGGTTACTGCATCGACCTGCTGAAGGAGCTGGCCATCATCCTGGGCTTCACCTACGAGATCCGGCTGGTGGAGGACGGGAAATACGGGGCGCAGGACGAGAAGGGGCAGTGGAACGGGATGATCAAGGAGCTCATCGACCATGTGAGTGAGGGTCGTGTGTGGGGCGAGCACCCGCGGCTCTGCCTGGGCTGTCCCCGGGGATTTCTGCCTGGGGGGGACGGTTGCCCCCCACTCGCTGGCTTGGCATGCCCGCAGCGAGCTCCTGAGCCCACCTGAGCTCTGTGCTGCACCATTTGTCAGAAAAGCATCTCTTTGCCTGGCTCTTGCAAACACTCACTTGGAGTTTCTGAAAATGCACGTTCCCACAGTGCAGAAATGGGTTCGTTCTGTGGCTTCGGGCACAGACCCTCCCCGCGTGTGCCTGCTCTGCCCCTGGCAAACACGGGCCAGCACACACCACCGAGGGGGCCCAGGGACCCCACACATGTCCCAGACACAGCTCAGCTGAATCCAGATGATGTATCCAGATTGCAAGAGCAGGTGTGCAGGGGACAGTTTAATATATTACTTTTTAAAAAACCCAAACCCACAGCTTATTTTCTAAAATCCCTTGGGGGACAGAGCTCCCCCTGCAACAGAGCAGCTGTGATTTTCCTCCCACGGCCACTTCTAAAAGCCCATTACACACCACTGAAATGGCCGTGGCAGCTTTACTCTTGCAGCCGCCCAAAAAGTCACCTCGTCTGAAACCTCGACTGGCGGCCAGAGGTTGCTCAGCTTCCTAATTAGATATTTTGCCTCCAGCACTTCCTGTCATCCCTGAAGCCCAGCTCGGGAGGTGAGGAAGGCTGGTGCTTTTTTAGGAATCTCTGATTCCCAGAAAAGGTCTCCGGAAGAAAAGATCAGGCCAGAATTACTCTCTGATCTCCGCGGCACGGGCAGTCCTGGAGCCATAACCCGGCTCCCTCCTCCTGAGCGTCCTGCGCAGGTGGGGCAGCCCTTGGACCACCCCGCAAGTTCCGGGCTACATTTTGAAAACACTGCCTGAGCAGAAAAGAGACAAAAATAATCCCACGTACGTAGCAGCTGTGATGTTCTTACAGCTGGGGTGAGAAGAATGCGTTTGCTGGGTGAGTCACTCCAGCAAACGAGCCCCGCTGCGAGCAGAGAACAGCCCTCGCCCGGGCTGAGGCTGCGGAGCCGCGGCTCGGGGAGCCACGTCGTGTTTCCGCATTTGGCTTGTCTGCCCTAAACGACATTGGACAAGTTGCTTCTGTGCAAAGCTTCCTCCATCTGTAAAATGCAGATGATAAGGATTACGGCCCTGACAGGGACGCAGTGATGCTCGATCAGTTTGTGAGGAGCGCCGCGGTCCCTCAGCGGCTCGCCCCAGGGACACGGGAGGCGCAGCAAAGGCACACGAGGACAGCCCTTGGGGAACGTGCCGCGGGCTGTGCAAGCCCAGCTCTGCAGCTTCGCTTCCAGCAAACCCCACACAGCTCAAAACACGGGTTCTGTAGTCTCTTACGCAACAGCCTTGCCAAGTTAGACAAGTGACAGCACCCCAGCAGAAGAGACTGGTGCTTTGATGCTCAGAGTGATGTGTGTGACACAGCTGGGAACCGACGCCGAGCACAGGCTGCTGCTCCGGGAGCAGAGTGTCTGTAGGGCAGGGCTCTGAAGAAGTAAGTAGCTCCAAAGTAGGAAATAAGATAAAGGAAATAGAGACCATCGTTTAGTCCAAACCGCACCACTTCCAATGTCCTGCAAGATGTTACAGGGCTCATCGAGAGGGTTTCAGCCTTTCCCAGAGCTGTGGGCAGCCGAAAGAGACGGACCGAGAAGGAGGCACTGGGAACAACATCATGAAGTGACATGAAATTCATGGTCAACCTGCATCAAAGTATTTTGTGGTTAACTATTTAAAAAGCAAATTAACATAGTGCAACAGGAAAGGACCAAATCCCCTCTCCTTGCAAGTCTTCCTGCAGCGTCAAGTTTGAACTCAGCTTTCTAAAAGGCCCGCTTGGGTGATTTATAACCACTGCCCAAGCCCCGTATGAGGCCATTATTTTCTTTATCTGCATGTCATTGCTTTTTATAGCAGTGTTCATGTAAAGCATTAAAAAGTGAAACTGCAACCAGATGGGGCCCTTCCTCAGCAGCAAAGCGTCTTCAAACCGTGTGGGCAAAGGAACAACTGATCGGCACTTTGCAACGGGAAAGTTCAAACTTATTTCGCACCTAGTAGGAAAAGTGTTGGAGACAGCATTCAAACAAAGTTGTACTGATGAAAACAGGGCTGCCCACACTGCAAGTGTGATATCTGGGCTGGCTTTCCTCTGTATTCAGTGTCTTCTTCTCATAAAAGAACTGGGATCGTGCAGGTGGGAGCCTAAAGCAGGTGTTCCAGGGATGAGGGTGCCGACCACGCAGAGGTGTAAGTCACAGCGTGCGTGACGGAGGACGGGCTGGTTACACAATGAGCTCTCGTGGCTTGTTTTGGAGTCGTGCATCCCCATCCTTCCCAGTCCTCTCTGATCCAGACGTGCGTGGCCACAGGCAGTGATGCCTTAGGCTACGATCCTTTGTGAAATTGCTTTGTTTCCAGTCTGGCCTTAAGCATAAACAGGAAAAGCAACAGCGGTCGGAGCAGCTCACGGCACGACCCCGTCTTCCAGGTCCCCGGCAGCAGAGCTGGACAACACAGCCTCGTGCGGGTACATGCAAGAAGTCCTGACCCACTGCCTTTCATCTGCTGCTTGTCCTGCATCACACACAGAAGTCCTTGTTTTGGGGGAGTTCAGTCCGTTCCCTGGAGAGCCAGACTCCCCTCGCCGCGGCCGGTTGCTTACTGTCATTCTCCTTGGCCTCAACCAGATGGGCCAGGAAAGCTGAACTCGCTCCCAACACTGGCACCAGGTCATGCAGAGAAGCTCCAGTGCCCTGCATCCCTTATAAATCTCCTCCTTTCAGCAGCAGTGAGCTGTTATTGATGTTTATTCATAGAAATTATTATCGATACAAGCAAAGCTACACTGTGCACTGTGGCCCGTCCGCTCTGATTTATAAATTCTAGGTGTCTGGCAAAATAATGCCTGCAAATCTTCCCTATTGTTTGTGGGCAGAATCACATAAAACCAGCAGAATGAGATGTTCAGGACATTTTGCGCAAACTTGTTCGCAAATAAAACTTGCCTTCTGCTGAGACAGTGTACATCAAATTTCCATTCAATCTGAAACTTCATATGGGAATAAAAAAGATATGAAAAATAATAGGGTTTCTAATGGAAATCTCTGTCAATGGTAACTATAGAGAAGATGTAATATCTATCCTTAGGGACGATTTACGACAGTTGATTTAACACTTTCACAACAAATGGGCATTTATTGACAGTAAATTCTGGCAGAAATACATATTGCACCACGTTGCCACATTCCCATGAATGTTCCTGCACTGGTGGATGCTTATTTCAAGTGCTGTGAACTGGGGATCCATCTCAAAGCCACCAGGCCAGGAATAGGAAAACCACAATTCCGTTGGCCGAGGTGCCCTCCATCTCTTGCCCAGATGCTGCAGGAACCCAGCGCTGGGGCGGAGATGGGAACAAGCCACAGACAGACAGACACCCGAATAACAATTAAATGAGCGAAATACGCACTATTTACCCATCGCTGCGGCAACGCACACATGATTAGTTTATGTAAATACCTGACTTGGGTTGACAAAATAAGCACAGAGGCAGCTTATTTTCTTGAATCAATATTTATCTCGGTGCTTATGCTGTTTGTGGACTCCGCTGCGACCGGTCGTCACACGGGGCTTGGCTGCCGCAGGATTTGCACAGCAACTGCGCGAGAGCTGCGCCGACCCGCCGGCCACGTCCCCGCCAGAGCTGAGAAGCTGAAGATGAGACTTAGCATTTTCTGATGAAAGCCAAATATCTCTGCAGAGAATGCAATCCTCCATCCCCTGAACGCCCGGTGAACTCGCATCAGTTCCACCAAAGTGGAAATGCCGTAACACTGGGCGAATGAAGAGATCCAAACCCTTCAAGGTGTGTTAGAGAAGCGTCTGTGTTTGGTGTGTAGCTCTCTTGGCTAAATTCATCTTTTTGGCCTCAATTCAGCAGAACACTTAAGAACACACATAAGACTTGGAAGGCGTGCAAGCTCCAGTGAAACAGAAGCGTGTGCTTAAGTGGTTTTGCTGGACAAGGGCCTTTAAGCCACTGGCACTTGCTGTAATTCCTCGTTTTTAGTAAAACCCATCTCTCTGTGCAACAGCATAAAAGTTGGGGCTGAGTGAAGGAAACAGTCAGGGCCTGATAATTGACTTCCCAGTTTGTAATGTCAAAGCACAACAAATGAAAGCTTCACCCTTGGTGAGTTTTGATTTAGAACCTCTCAGTCAGCAAACCCTTAATTAGAGGCCACCTTCAGAAAAATCTGCATTGATAAGAAGGATGTGGAAGCACAGCCCCGACTGCCTTCCGTAGCTCCGGGCTGGGCTCTGTCCTGCCCGCGTGGGGCATTTACCGCCAAGGACACGGGGCTGCGACCGAGTCAGATTTTACTCCTGCACTGAAAGCGTTTTGATCCTTGGGCAGCCGTGCAGATTTCTCTCTCTCTATTTTCTGTGCTAAAGCATGAACTCCTGGCTGTTACCTGGCTTGCCAGAGCGTTTTGACAGTTCACCTTAGGGTCTCTCAGGCAGGCAGTCGCCTGACCACAGAGCCGACCGTTTGTTTCCTCCTTCAGAAAAAAAGGGAGTGGGGGGCCACGCTTTGGGGGGTTTTTGGCCCCAGTGTGACTGCTGGGGGGTCTCTAAGGGGATGGAAATGCCTTGGTTGCCAATGCTTTCTTTCTCTCTCCCTCTGTGCCTCCCTCCCTCGGCGCTGCACGCAGAAAGCGGATCTGGCCGTCGCTCCCCTCACCATCACCCACGTTCGGGAGAAAGCCATCGACTTCTCCAAGCCCTTCATGACGCTGGGGGTCAGCATCCTGTACCGCAAACCCAACGGCACCAACCCCAGCGTGTTCTCCTTCCTCAACCCCCTGTCTCCCGACATCTGGATGTACATCCTCCTCGCCTACCTGGGCGTCAGCTGCGTGCTCTTTGTCATCGCCAGGTAAGGGGACGCCGGTGCCACCCACCCGACTGGTGCCACCCACCCGACTGCCACCCACCCGACTGCCATCGCGCCACGTCTGCCGCTGCGCCACGAGATGCCCTCCCCACGCCCAGACCCGTCCTGCTGCCCCACGTGCCGCAGGGATCCTCCCGGCCCTGGAAGCCTCAGCGCTAAACCCGTGTCGTTACTGAGGTTACCTCTGGTCACCAGCCCCAGGCAGGCCAGAGGCGTGGGGCTGCATCAGCGTCCCCTGCCCCGTGCTCTCGCAGACCCGTGCCTCAGAGCGGGTGCAGAGGTGATGCAAACCTGCGGTGAAAACGGGAGATGAGCTGTCCACAGGGGAAATCTGTTTCCTTCCTGGCCAGCTCGAGCCTGCGGCACAGCCTGTGTGCTGCTGTACCGCACCCAATGTGCTGGCGTTTGTTTGCTCTGTTGACGGGAGCCCGTGACCTCTCCTGCCGGAGCGGGGCAGGCAGCTCCACGGATGTAGCAGACTTCCAGTACAGAACAATTTTCAAATGCACTTCCTTTTACGATTTTAGGAATGTCACTGCCTTTCCATTTCATTCTAACCTCTGGTATACAATGAAGGGTAATTTTCCTGCTCTCTGTCGCCCACCATTCACGTTCCTGTTGGGTGACTTCGGGCAGAGGCCCAGCCTCTCCACGGTGTCCAGACACAAAGCTCCCGTGTCCTGCATCACGTTCAGCTCCCGCCTCTGAACCCCCCACCAGCAAAGCTCCCGCAAACCCTTCCCTGTATCAAAAGAACAGAGAACCCTACGGATCGGACGGCATGTCTGTTTACAAAATTAATATGCATCTAATTAGCATGTTTAAAATCTCTATATTTAAAAGCAGCAGAATTTGCATACATTTGCATGTGTTATTAATTTCACAGAGCCTTTGATGAGACGCACAGTCCAGGGCTGCTCTCAGTTCATGATTCCGCTTTCCAAACCGAACCAAAGCACTCGCCTGCCCCTCCCGGCAGCCGCCCTCCCTGGCCAGCACAGCCCTCGCGAGAGGGCACGTTTCGCATAAACACCACGTGGGGGGAACTTCCTAAACACTGTCAGCATTTAGACACTCGTTCCTCATTTCTTCAAGCTATGCCAATGGTGCCTTCTGAAACCTCCCTGCTGACCCTGCACCTTGGACTGGGGCTCTGTGCAGAGCCCCGGCTGCCAGGCTGTACCTGAGAGCATCCTTCAGAAACCGGCGTCTATCTAATCCACCGACATCCGTCAGATAGACAAAGTAAAGATTAAATACGAAACCACAGCAACCAGAATCCATTAACCCTCATGTTACAACAAATCTGCAATTTTCCACATCCCTCAGGTCCACGGAGGCATTTAGAGATGATTTCCCGAGTTTACTATGTAATATCCTAATTACACATAACAGCAGTTGTCAAAGTAAACTCGGCTTAGCAGACAGCATTAGTGTTCCAAACCATCTGGGATGGCGACGCAGCTTCGTCGTCTGATCCTCCCTCTGCAGAGGTGCCGAGCCTGAGAGGCTGCGCTTCACTCTTAGAGGACGCACGAGGCACGAGGCTCTCCACGGTCACGGTTTTAACCGCGATCGTTCTCCTCGCCCGCCTTTGCGACGCGTCTCCCCGTGACGGCCCCGCGCCAGGTGCCCAGGCCCTTCCCCGAGGTGCCGCCGGCTGCCCGAGCACGGCTGGCTTCGCGCGCCGCCTTCACACCGTGCCCGCCGGGCTCTCGCAGCGCTGCAGCAACGCCAAACCCGACCAGCCGCTCGTCTCGGCAGCGGCGCAGCACACGGGAACGGCAGCGCTCGCTGACGCTGCGCTCTTTATACGTGGATGAGAGTCCCGTTACCATCAGCACATCGCTCTGCCCCGCAGCCCCCGCCACCCCGGCTGAGGGTGTCGTCCTGCCCCTGCCGAGGCCCCCGGGGGCTCTGGCGGAGCAGGATGAGGTCCCTCAGCGGTTCTGCTTTGTGTCGGAGAGAGAGGAGAATCAGACGCTCTCAGCAGGGAAAGGCTCTCATCGGGGCAAATGAACCCGAGGTAATTACGAAAAGGAAAGAGCAGAGCGATGACTGATAGGACTCCTTCACGTTCTGTCTCCGCTAGCCATGCAGAACACAGCGAGACGGGCTCTGCTGCCGGAACGTCATTGGCTTTAGTCATAAAGCATCAGACCGCTTGTGTGGCTTGGAATGACAATTCAAATGCAATTTTACATTTATGAGCTTATTTTTCCCAGCTCACACAGTGGGCAAGTCCAGCCCCGTGTGTGAAATTCATTGCAGCAAATACTGAGGAAAAGCTGGAGGAAATGCTAGGACAGCCCCTGATGCGAGAACCCCTTGGCCTCTGGGGTTGTTCTGACATGACCCGAAATGAGCCTCAGAATGTCTCTGCGTTGTAACAGTTCGGATATAACACAACAGGTTTTCCCTATCAGGCTATTTTGTTTTTTGGCTGAAATTGAACCCATTCGATATTGCGATTACAGTTTCTTTTCCACATGCTTTGCTCCTGACATTTCTTCTGCCTTCTTCTTTCGAAGAACACCAAGTATCTGGTGTAATTAAGGTTCTGCAGGAATCATAACACATAGAGATGGAAAGCAAGAGATTTCATGGGGAAAATACTTCCTGCATTCAGAAGTAATGGAAACAATATCTGTTTTTGACCCCAGCAAGGCCTCTAAAACTCAGATCTCGGGAGAAAACCACAGCGAAAATAGCAAAGCCTTAATTCAGAGACATGAGTCTCCTGAACTAGGCACCAGAGTCCTCGGCTGATGCTATAATCATAGGTCAATGTCACTTAAAACCAACTCAGGGACTATTTAGAGGCAGGCAAAGGATGTATTTGATCCATTTCCCCTTTTAATCAGTCTTTCTCCGTTATTGATGGAGCCTCTGATCCTAACCACCCCAGCCCCCAAAGAGCCATAAACGCCAGCAATTTGTGAAGCTTCGTGGGGGCGATTTGCCCGGTGACTCCGGCGCGAGGTTGCGGGTGGGCTGGCTGATGGGAACATCACCCGCCCTCACACTCACTCGGCCTTCAAATTACAGCTGATCACCTCGGGGGGGCACGGCAGGGCGGGGGGGTTTAACACTCATCCTAATTGCAACGAGGAGCGGGTCATCCGCAAGAGATTTCTCTGGAGATGCAATTTAGACTCCAAAGTATTTTGTGTTAGATCTCTAATCCTCCTTTGAAATGCTCCCCTGCTTCCCTGCCAAAAAGGCCGAGAAGAGACAAGAAAATAATCATGGGTTTTGATGAAATATTTCTCAGGCCCCGCTGTGCACCTGAGGAAGAGGGAAGGCAGCCCGCGGGGAATCCCGAGCGGCTCCCGTGGCTGCGGCTGCACGGGGTCAGCGAGCTCCTTCCTTCGTCACCCTCTGCTTGTGCTCGGGGTGCTTGTCAGGCACAGAGACTCTGTCACTGCTCTGCAGCTCTCTGAATATTTCTCTGTGATTTGAGCCGCACAAGTAGGGTTTCACTCAGAAATCTTGAAGTTCTTCAGTGCGTCAGCTCGTCAGGCTCATTTGATCTCACCAGCTCCCTTTCTCTTTCATATTCTTCCATTGGCAGCTCAAGAAAGTTTTTGTCTAATTCTTGAACTCTGGCTTTATTCGGCAGGACGGGCTTAGGCACCACGCTTTATGCATCTCTGGTATAAATCTGCAGCAAATTTCCAGGAAAAGGCAGCGTGTAAAGCCGTGCCCTGCGCAGTTGAGGGGACCGCAGCTCCGTGGTCACCAAACATCCCCGAGCGGAGTCTCACGGTGCGACTGCGCAGAGCAGAGGCTGAGAGATCTGTGGCTCTGCCCTCCAAACCCACCCGACTGTCTGGCTGAGGGCACCCGTGAAACGCAGCAACAAGACGTCTCCTCGGGTACCAGCTCATCTGGCAGAAAATTACAGAAATATCTCCCAACACAAACTGTGGGCTGGGCTTTGAGGAAGGGCTGTTGTGAAGCTACAGGGATTCCAGAAGGAAGCGGAGATGATAATTAATGCCTGGTTCAAAAGCAATTATACCAATTATGTTTTTAATTTAATCTCTGCAAAATTTGGGACTCTTAGAAAACGTAAATAAACAGCTCTAAAAATATTAATGTCTCTCCTGTTGAGCATCCTCCTCAGATTCTGGCTAAAAGAGCTACATTCACAGCGGTGCTTCCCTGCCAATCCTAGGCAGGATTTGCAGAGGTATCACAGATATTTCCCTTGGTTTTGCCCAAGATCTACAGGGCTGTCCAGGTCCTGTTCTTTTAGGATCTTCTCATACCACATCCCGACTAACAAGTTCTCGTTTTCCGCGTGCCGCTGCAGGTTCAGCCCATACGAGTGGTACGACGCCCATCCCTGCAACCCGGGATCGGACATCGTGGAGAACAACTTCACCCTGCTGAACAGCTTCTGGTTTGGGATGGGAGCGCTGATGCAGCAAGGTAGGGCAGCACCTCCCCATTTCTTCTGTGCCAGAGCAGGACACAGCTTTCCAGTCTTTTTTTTTTTTTTTTTTTGGCACCTGCCTCTATTTGTACTTTCCATCTTCCGTGGGTCAAAGCCCCGTCCCAGCCGCTCACCCCGCGGCTCTGGGGCTGGGCTCATCACTCGCCCCGCAAGCTGCAGCTGCTGCCGGCACGTGCGCGCCGCTGCAGAACAATAATTACTATTAATGAAGCGTGCGGGCTCTGGCAGGTGTCAGGAGGAGCAGCTCCCGAGCCTGCCATCTGGAAGCACGCAGCCAGATGATGGAGCGCTGGCGCGTTCGCGCGTGCGAGGCGGCTGCGGCGCCCGGGGAGCACCCACCCCCCGCACCCTGGGGAGCAGCGCGGCCTCCGTCTCCCTCGGCTGCTTAATTCACCCAAACCAGCAGCATCCCACAGGTCCTGTAAACTCTTAATTGCATTAATTCAAGCAACTTGTTGAATTTCAGGATCTCTGTCCTGCCTTGCTCTGTTTTAAATCAACTTTTATGGAAGACAAGGCATCTTGCCCCCTGCTCTGTCTCCATTCTCATCCTCATCCGACCGTTCTGCAGGTTGTGAAACGGCCTGAAACTCCCTGCAGCACAGGGCGAAGGCTGCTGGGGCAAAGAGGAGCGAGGGGCGATGCCTGGCAGCTGCTGCCTGAGCGACGGAATGCTTTCAGTGCTGCTGGTGTAACATACCATGACAGGGACCTCAGAAATGGGATATGGATGGGATTACGTTCATGTATGTGGATGGAATAGAGCAAATGGAATATATCTAGGTGGAATGAATAGAGTAAATCTGTTAGGAAGATAGCAGAGGGGGAGCTTGTGAGCAGCTCTGAATAAGGAACGAAATTCAGCTGTGATCTAATTGCAGAAAATCCAGGAATAGGAGTAAGTGGAAAATGTCAAACATTCGTCACACTTTAATTTACCGTGTACCAGCAGTTATGCTCAGAGAGCGAAAGAGCCGCAGCCTGGGCTTGGTGGCAGGCACAGAGCTCCGTGCTGCTCCTGCTGTCACAGAGACTGCCCAGACCTGGGCTGCCCCGACCACGGGGATTGTTCCAGCCAGGTTTAGCGGGATGAGCCATCCCCTTACCAGATGCTGGTAAGGGAAGAGAGCTGTATTCTTCCTAATTCCATTCGGCATCTAAGAAGAAAAATATCTCAAAGCTGGACTGATATCACACCGCCCAGTGCATCGAGGGGCAAGAGACGGAAGAAGCAGGAGCTGGAGCAGAACCTCGACACCGGAGGCTCCTCTGCCTCCCGGTGCCTCCTTGCTGCACTCAGATGGGAGGAGAGCTGAGCTCCGCGCATGCTTTGAGGCCACACTGCTTCAAACTGCTTTGCAAAGCCCAATCTTTGCTGCAAATTCCAGGCTGCATATATCCTCTGAACGCAGTTGTTTCAGAGAAAAAGCTCTTTCCTGGCCTTAAAAGGTATCTTGGGCGATTACAAAAATAGCAGAACCCGTTCAGTCCTTCATGTCTGCTCAACAAAAGTCATTCCAGACCTGTTACACCTTTTATGCCGAAACATCTCCTGCTTCCCTACTTCCAACTGGTATTCAAAGTACTGGGCCCTGATAGTTCCTTTCTTTCACTGTTTGATTTTTTTTCAAGCCTTGTGTATTTGAACACACTCCCTAGAGTGAGTCCTTTGAAAAGTAATCCACATAAAAGCAAAGCACTTTTTAAATGGCAGAACAAAACACTCATAAAAGTTCATAAATAGCTTGCTATTTAAATCTCATAAAAGCAGCCTAGTTAATTACTTCAGTTCGAATGTTTCCTGTAAATTGTGCACTGTACCCAAGGTCAGCAATAAAGGGAGAGGGTTTTTCTGCAAATACTACAAAAAAACCCCACTGATTTCCTCACATGCAAGATGTCTGGATAATTCTTCTCAAAACCAGTTGGCTTTAATGGTGTCACTGTCACACTTCTGACAGTGAAACCTAATCCTTTATATATATATATATATATTTTTTTATATATATATATATATATAATGTATGTCTGGATATATAAAATGGGTCCTTTTTCTCTCCTTGTTCCCTCCTCCCTCCTTCTCCGTCCCCCTCTCCCACCCCAGGCTCCGAGCTGATGCCCAAAGCGCTGTCTACACGGATCATTGGTGGCATATGGTGGTTCTTCACCCTAATTATCATCTCGTCCTACACGGCCAACCTTGCCGCCTTCCTGACGGTGGAGAGGATGGAATCCCCCATCGACTCGGCAGATGACTTGGCAAAGCAGACAAAAATAGAGTACGGGGCAGTGAAGGATGGAGCTACTATGACCTTCTTCAAGGTGAGACCAGGCAGAGGTTTTCTGCCTCCCAGGCAAGGACGTGCAGCTCTCAGGCCGGCAGGAGGGAGAACAAAACACCAAAGACAAAAAGTCTCCTAAGCCGCCGCTGCTTCTCTTCAAAGCAGGTTGTCTCAGTCTCACATCCTTGCCAGGACTTTGGCCCCTGTCAGCTTAGCTTACCCAGATTCACATCACGACTAATTTCTCCTCTCCCTGTTCCTAATTGAAGTCACAATTACGAAATTATATCGATTTTACAGCTTCAGAGACTGTACTCAATATTGGCTCGGACACCTTAAACCAAAGACACAACAGAGCACGTGTGTCTTATATTAAAGCCCTACAGAAAAATCTCCGGCTCCCCGAAATCCCTGCCCTATTTCCACATCTGCCCCTCTGCAGCTCCTTCCTTGTCCCTGGAAGAGCAGCCCTTGGGGCTGGCCCGACCGGCCTTCGGGGACAGAGAAGGAATGGAACCTAAGGGTGGACAGATGTTGCAAAGTGCCCTCCCTGACCGGCATTTTTTACAGCCAAAATATCTTTCTTGTCCTTCAGCCATTCACATTAATGCAGTCGAGTTTTATTAACCTCTGAAACTCTGTGCAGGGTAACACCACCAACGCGTCAGAACCAAATGACATTAATTTTTTCTCTTTAAAGCTTAATTTCAGAAGTTAGCCAGCACTGCAGAGGAGGGTGCTAAGAACATTCGTGTTTCTCTATTGCCTCAAAAATGGAAAGAAACTGAGAGACTGAAAAAGACCTTTAAAACCACACCTGGCCTTTAAAAACACACTTTAAAAAAAAAAAAAAAGGTGAGAGATTAAAGGAATAGAAATGAGGGGTGATTAATCTAAGGAATGATCACCCTGGCTTGGAGAGGAATTTAAATTCAAGGATGAACTCAGAAAGTCGTCTCCGAGGGAAAGGTTTGGAGTTATCCTGGCGCCGGCCCCGTTCCCCCAGGAGCACCGATGGGAGCTCCAGCCCGGCCACGGGGCTCGGCCGATGCTGATGGTCTCCTGGGGAACATTCCTTCCCCCTCTGGTCACCCTAATTCAGAAGGAAATATATGGGGCAAGGCGTGACAAACACAGCTCATGCTTCAAAAAACCAGGCTGTGCCTGGAATACCGCAGTACTGCGAGGAGGCACAGCGCACAGGCAGCGAGACGAGGCTGTCAGCAGTTTAATTGCCAAGACCCATTAAAGGAAGCCAACGTGCTGAATTTTAATAACAACCAACAGAAACATTCTTCTGCGACGTTTCTTGGCTAGGACTTGGTTAAGGACTCGCTACACTTTCCGAATCTCCATTCTTCCTTTGCCAGGCAGGGGCACAGATTGGTGAAGAAACGTGGCAGGGCTTGGTTTGATCTTTAGTTAATCCTGGGAAATGAAAATGTTGTGCAGAAGAGCAGGCTCCTGGTGGCTACTTTGCTTTCCGCAGAGGAGCTGGTGCAGTTTTGTCTCTGGCGTGGTGAGATGCATTGCGCTACCTTCCAAAGGCAACATAAACCTGGAACAGCTCTCAGGAAATGACTGACTTTTACTGTTGTGTTTTAACTACTCTTTCCAATGAGAGTTTTATATGGGAATAAAAGGAAACTGTCTGTTTTAAAAATCATCAAGGACACCGTATATTTATCGTTTCATATCATTATCCATCAGAATCATTCTTCAGGCTTCTAGCATTTAACAGGGTTTATTGATGCAGCGTGTTTTCCTTTTTTATTATTGTTGTTGTTTGGAGATGAATTCTCCGGGATGTCCCTTCTGCAAAGTGTTTCGATTGATGGAGCAGTGGCCGTCGCGGCCCTGAGCTGGACCTCCCCTGCGTGTGCAGCTCTCCTGGCCCCGGGGAGGTCTGACAAAGCGGGACCAGGGGCCGCAGGAGGAGACACAACCCGGGGAGCTCAGGGAGTGATGGGAAACAGGAGGAAGAGGAAGGCAAATGCTTTGCACACGCTTCCCTGAGAAGGTTCCCAAAGTGCTAACCAGTTTTCTGCCCGTGGTCAGGCTGAGCGAGGGTTCTTGCAGAGCTCAACTGCAGAAGTTCCCTGCTGAACGAAGCCCAAACACGTCTCTGGGGCAGAGCCCCGGCAAGTGATGTTGCTCCCACGGAGGTCTTTGCTCCCGCAGCCCAGCTGACCGGTGACGGCAAACGGGGAGAAGACGGGAGAGTTTTCCTGAACGTATTGGCAGATTCGGATTTCATGAAAAGAACTTTTGAGAAGCTATTTATTCCCTGGCAATGCCGAACGAGTTACAGGAATAAACACAGATCAATTAATTTAGGAACAGCATCTAAGCGTTCATTATAAATCACGCCAGGAGCCCTTCACACCCGCAGGATGCTGTCTCTGAACAAATGCCGGGTTGAACGTGCGGTTTGGAGTAGGGATGTGAGTGTGTGTGTACATATATATTCACTTGTACAGAAATGTTAAATCCTCAAGAGTAAGTATCTTCAGTTGGTGAAAATCAATTTATTTTTTCATACAGGCTGGAATTGAAAATCTTAAGCCTGAAAGTTACTTTCTTGCCAATTTCACTGATAAAAAAGCATATATGTCTTGGCAAGATGCCTTGTACCGGCTCCTCTAAACTATTCCATTAGTTTATTTGGGTGACTGCTCTTGAAGCATTGCTTATTAAAGGCAGCTTCTGAGCTGTGACTCCAAAGAATGAATTCAGAGGCGTTCCCGGTGTCGCTGCAGCGGCTGCATTCAGAGGGGCTGGCTCTCGGCTCTTCCTACGTGCATCTCACTCAGCAGCGTTCATGGAGACGCAGCGAGGGCACGCCAGACTCCCCGTGTTGTTTGTCCCGACCAAACTGAGGAGGAGCTCCGCGCCCATCAGTCGGAGAGAGACTCAGTCCCCCTGTGAGAACCGTGACGGCACTGATCAGCAGCATTAAACGACCGCCTCTGTTTATTAGCAATAATCTCCATCAGTGCTAACGCTCCGGAGTTCCTGACTCTGGAACTTCTCTGCCGGGAAGCGGTGGGTGTCAGCCCATTTATCTTAATGCTTGGAGCAGCCAAGCAGCTCCTCTTCATCCACCTTTGGCAGCAACGCAGCACTGTCGCTGAGGGGGACGTGGGGACCCTACGGAGGATGCAGAGGCACGGGAGGGTCTCTGCCTGCCACCTACTCCAATTTCTTTTGCAAGCCCGTAAAAGTAAATGGTGATTCCACAGAGAAGAAATTCGCACTGAGCTGCGGCACGGCGAGTATCACATCAGGCCAGTAACTAACCCCAGGAAGGACTTTTTAAGGTAAATTACTTAAGCTGTAAAATCAGAGATACAGCAAAACAAAACGTACACACACACACACACGAGTGCAGCAAAATAAGCACAATTTATATGGATTCTTTACTGACTATTACATTACTACTAAGGTGGTTTTGCTCATTTGCATGGTATCTCCTCAGCTGATGTTATCAAATTCCCATAAACGAGTGATGGCCTCTGCAGCACGGCTCAAGTGTTCTGAGAGGAGGAAGGGGAAGAAGGAACAACTTTTCTCCTAACAGGAAAAAGTGTTTAGTGGTCAAAGCTCTCCAGGATTCGGGGTGAGCTGGAGCGCTGAGCGCCCCTCACCAGGGCTGCTCCTGCAATTTTTGATCGATGGCTGCTCTCACAACGACTGACAATTGCTTCTAAATTGGACTTTTAATAAATAGCCTGGTCTATCAACCTGCAAGTGCCGTGCTGGGAATTACAGTCGGTGAATTTTCACTTGGAAGAGGAGTGTTCTTGTCTCACGTCAGCCAAGATCAGGTGCGAGCAGGCGGCGCTGGCCCTGGTGCTCCCCCGCCAGGGGTGCCCCCACCCCGGACACTCAGAGCAGCCCAGCCCGAGCTGGGAAAGCTGGAGTCCTCCCAGCATTTCAAAACACAATTAAGTCCTTTCAGCTGGTCAGAAGCTGTGATTTAAGAAGAGAAAAGTGGTTTTTTTCTCTTCCAGGGAGCCCTGTCTCATGTAATTTAAGTTGCCTGAAGAGCTACAATGCCTCATGCAAGTCCTATTAGCTTCACTAAATGCAGCCTATTGATTTTTTGCCAGTTTATTTTGCTCTATGCTTTAAACTGGGAGAACACTGATGTTGTTTAAGAGCTCTGTGTCAACACCCCAGGAGCAATAAATGCAGGAAGAGACAGAAAGAAAGGAAGAGCCAGTGAACCCAGCGGCCTCTGATGTGAGCTATATAAATGTTAAACAAGTCCTTATCAGCACGCCGAGTCTGCTATTCATTTCAATTACCCATTGTAATGCACAGATATTTAATAATCCTTTTGGAGGCTACATTTCTTGCTGCTCTTTGAGGTTTGATAGATGCCACAAATCTACCTTACGGGCGCTGGTCCAGATTTTCGAGTGCAGGAGATTATCCTGCCTCTCGAACGCAGTTTGCTCTGGCGCAGCCACTGCCGTGCGCTCGTCAAGTGGATCACAACGAGCACGAGCTTCAACTGCAGGAGAAGGAGCCCACAGGGTTAAAGACAGAGGAACAGCCTCTGCCACTGCTACATAAGCCAGGTTTTCGGGGTGTTAAGCTTTCCTTTAGCTTTTGTTAAAGATGCTGAAAAAATAGTAGGTGGGCAGGCAAAGGATTTGAAAGGTAAAGCACCATGAGGGACTTCTTTCCTCAGCCAATTGACCCTCATTTATAGTGCTTTTATCAGAAGAACCTATGCTGGCACATTTTGGGTGTTATTAAAAAAAAAACTGAGGGGGAGATGGGATAGCAGCAGTCGGGATGGGTTGGGGCTCCATCTCCTGCTCTCTTACGGGAGGACCGAGACCTGAGACGGAGATAAACGACAGCTTAACCCGGAGGTGGCAAAAGCCGAGGGCGCAGCGGCAGGTGAGCAGCTCCCCCTGCTCAAGGCGAAGCACAAAGACTGATCAGCCCCTCAACTTATCAGCCAGCTCCAGCTCTGCTCTTCTAAGCGGTGCTGTGGAGGAGGAGGTTCTGGCTGACTAAGCTGCCTCTTTTAAAACGAGAAGGCAAAAAGAGATCTAGGGAAAACAAGAAATTAGGCAGAAAAGAAGAATGGCACATAAAGGGGCAGGCAGCAGCACGAACACGAGCCTCGATATCCAGGTGCTCTTCCAGAGCTGAGAGCACAGAGCCCGTCTGATGGGAGCTGCCATCACCCAGGGGAACACAGGCACTGGCGAAGGGGTGATGGAAGGGAAAGCTGATGTGCCTTTCCTGGGGAGCCTTTCTACGCTAAAGCCAGCCACGTCTTTTGTGACAACCTACACAGAGACAGTTCAGAAGGTGGTTGTAGATAAATGGTGTATTTCAGACGCTGTGGAAAGACATAAACCAACCGTGTTTCTTCTCACCCAACACATTTTCTAGAAGAAAAGAACATGAATAGTAAGCTGGAAAACATATTCCTCCTTTTTAACAGAATGCCTGCTGATAGTGAAAGTATATCCATGCTTATTTTTAGCCGTAAGACAATCTTGCTGAACATTTCTATGCCTCTGCTTACGTGGATACGTTAAATTTGTTTGGCAGTTGCACGTATCTCAGAGGAGACATGTTTCCTTGCGATGCTTGAGGAAAAACAAAAATATTACGGAGTGTGTGCAAAAGAGGAAAAAGCAGGCCTTCTCAAACGTTCTTTGTCTTCTCCCACTGTGCAGAAACATTACAGGACAAACAAAACTCTGGTTAGGAACCTGACACATGGAAGCAGCTGGGCTGGTCGCCTGTCACACGAGCAAGCTCCGCTGGCAGCGAGGCAGGGGCTCACTCTCCCTCACCGGAGGGAAGGAGCAGCTCGATTCCAACTAAAGCATTGGGGCTCTGGAGCAGAGACCCTGCTGAGAGTCTGCACAACGTGACCTGAGCCGAAACCTTTGGCTCTTGCTACGGTGACCCGAAGCCAACCCACACCACGCGGGGAACCTACTCAGATACTTCAGACAGGGTCACCTTGGTAGTGGTTCCATGGTGTGATCTGCTCTCAAACTGGTATTAACGTTACTTACTGAAAAGATATCACATTTCAGCAAACAGAAGACTAATTCTCATTTTGGGGGCGGGGGGGGGCCCTCATTTTTCCAGAAATCCAAGATTTCCACATTTGAGAAGATGTGGGCCTTCATGAGCAGCAAACCCACAGCACTTGTCAAAAACAACGAGGAAGGAATCCAGCGAACGCTCACAGCGGATTACGCCCTGCTGATGGAGTCGACCACTATCGAGTACATCACGCAGAGGAACTGCAACCTGACGCAGATCGGGGGACTCATCGACTCCAAGGGCTACGGGATCGGGACTCCCATGGGTAAGTGACAGCGGAGGGGCTGCTGTGGGTACCCCACAGATACAGCGGATGGGATTAAGATAATCCACTCCCAACAGCAAATTTCCAAATACCATTGCCCACACCATCTGCCTCTTGAAGAGTCTCCTTCTCTGGAGACTTTCCTGCTCTGGACACATTTCTGTGTGACCTACTCTTGGTGACCCTGCTCTGGCAGGGGGTTGGACTGGATGCTCTTTCAAGGTCCCTTCCAACCCCCAACATTCTGTGAGGTCTGATCAGCCCTGCTTAACGCAGAGACATCCTCTACTGCGAGTAATTCTTGTCCTCCTTTCCCTCGCTGTGTAACGGTGTTTCCCCCTCCCCAGGGTCGCCGTACAGGGACAAGATCACCATTGCCATCCTCCAGCTGCAGGAGGAGGACAAGCTCCACGTCATGAAGGAGAAGTGGTGGCGGGGAAACGGCTGCCCTGAGGATGAGAACAAGGAGGCCAGTGCTCTGGGCATCCAAAACATCGGGGGCATTTTCATCGTTTTGGCGGCAGGCTTGGTGCTGTCTGTCTTTGTGGCCATGGTGGAGTTCATCTACAAGCTGCGTAAAACAGCGGAGCGTGAGCAGGTACTGATTTCCTCCGTCTCCCTGCAGCAGCCCTAGCCCAGCCATTGGGGATTTTGCACACTGGCTCCAGAGGGAGGCAGGGAGCGGGTGGAGGGGTCCAGCCCTGCCCCTGATGCCTGGAGCTCCAAGGGCCCGTGGCCTCGCACGAATGCATGAGGTCTCCATCTCTTTTCCCCACTCCCCTTCAAAGAGCATCAAGGAACTGGTCAGGGTCCAGCAGGAAGCCTCACCCCGTCTTATCAACTTTCACAACACTTACACAACCCCCCCTCCCACCTGCAGTGGCTGGTTAGTGCTAACGAAACAAGGGGACTGCTTTTACCTTTTTCCCTCTTCCTTGCGTGTCACTGTACAACAAGCGGGAAGTGCGTTTGTGTGCACGGCCAGGAATCAGATCGAGCTGCCCACGCGATGGGCTAGGTAGATAAAGGAAAACTGCCCGCTCGTCAAGCCCAGCAGGATTCCCCAGCCCTCTGATTCCCAGCACATAAACCTCCAGACCCCCAGCGGGGATCACACAAAGCGCCGGCACTGCAGCAGCCGCGGGAGCTCTGCCTGTTTGCAGGATTTAGCGCGTCAAAGGTGCAATTCTTGCCAAAGGGGAGAGGGGTCAACCAGGCGCCCGCGCGTCACTTAAGTCCCACTAAGCACAGCTGATGCCTTAAATGCTGCCTAAACCTCGTGCCTGCCCTCTGCAGCGCCTGCTGTCAGCAT
Organism: Trogon surrucura; assembly: GCA_020746105.1. Taxonomy (NCBI): domain Eukaryota; kingdom Metazoa; phylum Chordata; class Aves; order Trogoniformes; family Trogonidae; genus Trogon; species Trogon surrucura. The sequence continues at coordinate 707,845 of CM036640.1, forward strand.
CCTCCCGCTCACGGAGGGGTTTAGAGGAGGTTTCCGAGGAGTAACGGTGCTTTTTTGTCCCTGCTCTCCCCAGCGCTCCTTCTGCAGCGCCATGGCCGACGAGATCCGGCTGTCGCTCACCTGCCAGCGCCGGGTGAAGCACAAGCCCCAGCCGCCCGTCATGGTGAAGACGGACGCCGTGATCAACATGCACACCTTCAACGACCGACGGCTGCCCGGGAAGGACAACATGACCTGCAACACTGGATTGACACCCGTGTTTCCCTAGGGAATGGGAGCTGGGGGGGCGGGAGGGAAGGAATCGAGGCAGACAAGGCTGGACACACTCTTAACTAGGGAAGAAAGGATTAAAAAACAAGAAAAAAGAACAGAAAAAAAAAAAAAAGCCTGGTTTGGTTCATTTCAAGAACAAGGCCTTTACAACACAGCTGGATCGCCGACATAGAAGCAAGAACTTCAAAGCACGGACTGTAACATGGGTCTTGGGGCTTTTCTGTTTTGGTTTCGTTATTTTTCGTTCCTTTTTTTTTTTCTTTTAAATGCTTCAATCCTACAGGCCTCATGGAGTCCAAACTCACCACCACCAGGAGTCTGATGTTTACACACTGACAACACGAGGAGGCGAAACAGAATTGAGCCAAACCCACGCTCGGCGGGTACGGAGGAGCCCCGAGCACGGCTTCTGTAGCATGGCAATAAAAAGAAACGCTTTGTCGGGTGCAGCGCGAGCAGCCGCTCCGCACCGACACACGGCAGGCGTGGGACCCGCCGCCTGGGGAAGGGACTGCGAGCGAGCCTGACGGGAGCCGAGCTCCGGGCCAGGGACGGGCCAGCGCGTGGCAGCTGCTGCCATCGAGCGACACCACCCACGGGGCGGCTCCAGCCCACGGCCACACTGCGACCTCCAGCTCCTTGGCTCCTTCGCTCTTCCCGCAAAGCCTCGCCCGGAGAGAAGCGCAGAAAGCGGCCAAGCCCACGGGCCTCGGCAGCAGCAGGAGAGGAGCTGCTTCCGAGAGGCGAGCGGTTCCGATTTCCCTGAAATTCTGCAGCTCCGCTGCAGTCGCCCTCGTGCCGGGAGAGCAGCACACGTCTGGTTTAGGACTAACGCTCTCCAAGGCTTCAGAAAGAGGAAGCCTCAGCCTGGCCGGGGACAAGCAGCACCGTGCGAGCCAGACCCCAGACCCCTCCTGCTCTGCCCGGGAACCGCAGCCCCGCAGGCGGCGCCTCCACGTGATTCTGGGAAACTGTGGAACACACACTACACGGTTTTTAAGAATTCTTCCACGAACCACGTTCTATTTACAGGTTGCCTAACGCAGAGTGCTGGTCCTGCAGGCGAGTTTAGTCAGAATTACCAAAGACCCTTCCGCTGACCTAAAGTAACGCTCCAGAAAAACCCCTCGGCGGAGCCGCCAGCGGGACGCTCTGCGCATTTATCTTCCAAACGGAACGAACACGAGCGGCTCCGCCCGCTGCCACCCAGGACATCACACAGAGTAATCGCAAAGGTGCTCAAAAGTTCCAATTTAAACACTGGCGGCCAAGAAAAGAGCATCCTCCTTCCCTTGGACACGTAAGGGTGACGGCGACCTGCCGCCGCTGCTGGAACCCCTCCCGCGCCCCGCGCTGCTCCCCGGTTCGGAGGGCGGGCAGGGAACCCCCCAACATTGTCCCTCCGCGTGGGACCGCAGGGGGTGCCCCGGCTGCCGCGGGAACCAGCTGCTGAACTGACCCAGTTTGCCCTCCCCCTCCTCGCCCAAAGGAACAAACCTGTCTGTAGCTCATTTCAGATTTATTTTTTTTTCCCCACCTGTTCCTCTCTGAGGCTCAGTGAGGAAGGTTATCTCTGGGGCGGATCAGAGGAGCAAATTAGTTCAGGGGGAGAGAGCTGCTTCCCCCTCCCATCGCAGAGCTTAGTTTGTCCTTGTTTTGTTTTTTCCGTGATGTAAAGAAGCAACAGAGTGACCCGGAACAAAAGAAAAAGGTAATTTACGGTATTTTGACACAAGTGAAGATATGCAAAGAATTTATGTTAATTTTCACCTTTTAATAGAAACCATGAAGAATTAGGGGTGAAAGCTGCCAAGTCAATGGGCATCACACTCTGAAGAGCTCACCCACCAAACACCTGCAGCGGAGGACAGGCTGAGTCTGCTTCCCAAAACTAAGGACATTCTTTCCATATTTCTTTGCAAATCCTTAGGCTTGTCAGAGTAGGAGGTTTTACGTTTTCTTTGCAGATTTCTAAGCTCTTAGGAAAAGATTTTTATAATTAAGGCACAAAGCCTGAAACTGACTCTAAATGTCCAGAGAGTAAAACACCACAGAAAATAGCATTCACTGTGCTTCTTGGCAGATTTTTTTAAAAATAAATAAATATTACCAATACCATAAACCCCATTTATTAATCTTTGACACCGGGTTGATTTGATTTTACTCTCAAACGTCCCAGAGTGAGAGGTGAGCATCTGGAATCACTGGTGCTATCTGCCAGATTAACCTCCTCCCTCCCCTCCCCGCACCGCCCGTAAATCAGCCGTGGAGCAGCAGCTGCCTCCACGCACCCGCACTACGGCTCTTCTCTCTAAATCCTGATCGCGACAACATTTGACGTTGGACGACGAGGAAACGTCCTGCACCGCTCGAAGCAGCGCAGGAGCCGGGGAGCTGCCGGGGAGCCCAGCGCCGGCCGCCCTCGAGGAACCGCAGGAGATGCCTCCAGCCCCGACGGTGCCCTGCAAACCCCGCAGGGAGAGGGTGAACCCTGGCGCTCCGCAGGGACACGCCGGGGACCCTGGAGGGGACAGAGCTGGTGGCGAAGCCTCCTACGAGCTGCCGTGTGACCCGTCTGTGACTATGACAGCTCACGTCTCACAAACCACCTGATTTGGCAGTTCCTTTCCACACCTGGTGGGCAGAGGGACTGACAAAGCGAGGAGGAAATAAAACCCAGCTTTGGGCTATTAAACTGTATCTGAGCTGTCGCCACCTCAGTCCACCGTCCCTTTGTCACTTGCTTTCTCCTTCCAGCCCTCCCGTGAGACAGAGCAGGGGCACAGCGGGGGCGTTGGGGGCGCGTTTCTGCTCGGAGTCACCCGACACGTGCGGTGGGCACGGTGGCGAGAGGACGGATCCGCAGAGAGACGGAACATGCAAAGGGAACCCGCTCCGGCTCCCGGCGGCCGCTGCCCCTCCTCGGTCTCTGGGACTGTCCCCGCCGAGGGACCCCGCGGACCCCAGCGGCTGTGACCCAGCGCTCGCTGACCGGAGCCGCACGCAGCCCAACCGCGGAGACCCCCAGCAACCGCGGGGCTGCTCCAGGCATCGGCGCCAAACCCTCTGCTGGCTGTACCTTACTTTGACATGTTTCTCAAAAAAAAAAAAAAAGAAAAAAAAAAGAAAAAAAAAAAAGAAAAAGAAAAAAAAACAGAAAAGAGTGGAAAAAAAGGAAAAAATGGTCTCCGTGACATTCAGGGGATTTTCCTTTGTGGACATGCAGAATTTCTATGAATATAGTTTTTTGTAAACATTTTGTAACAATTTTGGTTTCATAGTAACTGTGTTACTTGCTGATCATTCTAGGCCGATGTAAATAAAATTTCCAAAAAAACAAAACGAAAAGAAAAAATTCCGATTATTTTCCTTTTTAAGACACTGTGATATATCAAAGTGCACAGTTTGCTGTATGAAGTAATATGGTTTTAAATTTTAAATAAAAAATAATTTCTAGAAAATAATGGAGTTTATGTGCCTGTTTATACCGAACAACTCCCTTCTTCCTTGTTGAAATTTTATACCTAAACCCAAGCTGTTTAACGACATCCCCCATCTCTCCTGATAATCAGCCATAAAAGTCAGTGATAAAAAACCAATTCACAACTGGAACCAAACCTCCCAGGAGAGCTGCTGGTGCCGGGGGAGCAGGGTGTGTTCAGGGGCGGAGATGATGGGCTCGGAGAGGATGGAACGATCCCCGTTGGCTTCAGAGCGGGGTAAGAAGGCGACGAGTAACTCTCCCCGACCCCGCACAGCCACGGGCAGTTTGGTACCAGCCACGGTCACTTTGGTACCAGTCACGGACAGTTTGGTACCAGCCATAGACAGTTTGGTACCAGCCACGGACAGTTTGGTACCAGCCACGGACAGTTTGGTACCAGCTACAGACAGTTTGGTACCAGTCACGGACAGTTTGGTACCAGCTACAGGCAGTTTGGTACCAGCCACGGGCAGTTTGGTACCAGCCAAATGACAGAGTCCAGAGGAGGCGTCTGCGGAAAACGCTCGCCCAGAGCCTGCGCGTGCTTTTCATTCCGGAGAAGAACCTGAGCCCAGCCCCTCCGACCAGACCTCGGGTCCCCCGCGGGCATCAAGGTTCATAAAAGCTCTGTTTACCTGCTTTCCCTTTCAATGTAACTCCAAAATCTTATTAGCCTGATAAAAGCTGAAAGCACCCCAAGGGCCAGTGTTTATTAGCCTGAAATCTTTATGACTCTGCTTTATTATACTGAGGCAAAACGGCTGCTGGGATGGGAACGAGGCGCGATCGGAGCTGCACCGTTCCTGGCGACAACCACCCCACCCAGCCCCCAGGAGCCCTCCTGTCCCTGACATTTAAAACACAATTTTTAATTATTTTTAAGGGTCACTCATAAACCTCTCATTTCTGTGCGCTCGGGCCTGCAGAAAACCGCAGCTGTGATGCTCCTGCCAGCGAGGGGCTGCAGAGCCTCACCTCGCCGTATTCTGAACCCTGACCAACATGCGGGGAACGTGCCAAAAAGAAGGGGGCAAACAAAAAGTAAAAACAACGGACACCTTTGCAAAGCTGCTTCTACGTTGCTTAGTGTGAGACCTGCTCCCGGGAAGGCAACCCCTGCCCAGCGCCGGGGACGGGGCAGCCCCGCACAGCACATCTCCTCCCGCGCCGGCACCCGAGAGAGATTGCCAACATAAATCGCTATCACCAACAACGCGAGGCACCAATTAACCTTGTCAGTCAACAGAGCACCTTTTGCCGGCTGTGACCCACCGCCTCAAAGCTGCCAATCACGTTGCCAATGAATAATTCATCCGACAACAGGCTTCACTGGTGAAAAAGGAGATGGGTTCCCTTTGAGCGCCAACCAGTCCCTCCGGGCAGAAGGGGGAGAAAGTTGGGAAGCGCGAGAGGTGTCTCTGTCCTGTCTCCCACCTGCCTGTTCCATCCAGGCACCTTTAGACATCTGAGATTTTCAGCTCAGCAGAGAGAACAGGTTAATGGAGACAAAGCAGCAGAGCAGAAGACACCAGAAAAGTGAAAGACGTGTCCGACCCAGAGGGGCAGAGAAGTGGCGGAGAGCAGGAGCCCGACCCCATCAGCAGAAGGATGGGCTGAGGGTCACACCAGCCCCAGGACACCCCGGCGGGGCCTGAGAACACTCGTTCCCAGGGAAGAGGGGGAGCACACGAGGAGGGTCTTTGCGGGGCGAGAGAGCACCAAGGATGGGTCCGGGCTGGAGCAGGATGAGGCCCCGCTCGCGGGAGCAGCTCGGGTCGAGGCGCGGGTGCACACGGGGACGTTTCAGAGCTGGAAGTGCTGAGCAATTTGCTGGGGCAGACAAGGTGCTGACACCTTTTATTTTAAGTAGTATCAGCGGTGCTATTTAGCACACAGCGAACACCGCCTGAAAGCGCGATCTTGGTAAACAAGAGCTCCTTTGGCAGCTCTGAGGGAACATATGGGCTCTGCGTATAATGCGCCTTGAAATGGTTTTCGTAGACGAGCAGAGCGGCTGTGACACAGCTAATCCTCGCCGACCCCAGGGCTGCGCGGCACCGGCTGAAGGCAGGAGCGGCTCCGGGGTGGTTCCTGTCTGTGGGCATTCCGGGGAAGCAGGAGGGACCAGAGCAGGATCTCCAGCAGAAGGTTAAGGGCGTCATTACAGGAAGAAAGGGGCCCCACGGCAGAGTCCAGGCTTGGATGAATCTTTGCCAAAGGGACCCAAAGTGTGCTGCACCAAGACCTCAGGCACGGACCACCCCATCCTTTCAGGGCTGTTTACCCTTCAGCACGACTTAGTTTATTTCCATCCTCCCCTGCTGCCCACAATTTCTTTCCATTTACTACACACACGCTGCTTACTCACATTATGGCTTTTTCCCCATTAACGTGTTTATCTTTCTCCCTGTGCTTTCCTGGACGCACCATTCACTGCTTCGTTACAGCAACGACGCTTCGACAGTGAATTTTGCTCAGGGAAGTTTTCGCTGCTGCTGGCACTGTTGTTATTGCGAGTGTCATTAACTGTGGGGATTTGCACCATTTTTCCAGTGTCGGTGGCAGCTCCCTGCGCTCCTTGGGGCCGAGGGGAAGCGGTGCCTGAGCCACGAAAGCGTTTGAGCAAAGGAGAAAAGTTTTGGGTTGGAGGAGACTTCGAATTCTTGGAAAGGGAATGAGTTTTCCTCCAAGTGTTTCAGCAATACTGCTCTCCCTTTTTGTGGCCTAGCTAAAACTGCTCTGAGAGATAAAATTAAAGTGTTTAAGAAGCATCTGTCATTATTAAAACAAAGTTGCTCTGCAATTTCACTATTTTGCTGCACTTTCATTATCTTATGTAAATGAGCTGCCTATTCCCTTCTGCAGCGTGGGCTGCAGAGGGATAGAAGCCCCAGTGAGAAAATTTATTACCAGCTTCTCACTCTCGAGATTATCAATTGCAAATGAAGGAGCATAAATACATCTTCTTTAGCTGCTTATGCCACATTAACGAATATGCTCCAAGCTAATGGCTTTGCCACTCTTGTCTGCTCAGACGGGAACTGAGCAGGGGGAGGCCTCCTTCAGTTCCCAGAAGCATTAGAGGGGCTTGAGTAGCTGGTGTTAAGCAGGCGGTTGTTACCACAACGCTAATCCCAGCGTATCCTGCAGATGATCATGCAGCTACAATAGGTAACACAACTGGAATAGTTTGTCTTTTAGCACGAATTCTGGCCCCTCGATGCACCGCAACCACACCCCACAGCCCTGCTCGATTTGCAGCTCACTCACTCACACACAGAGGTCTAAATTCCAAATTTTCTGTATTATAGATCCTTAACCACTAACAGGGCAGGACTTGGCTCAGATATGATGCAGCTTAGCTCTCACCTACACTCACAATCCACAGTCACCCGCCTGCCCTGAAGAAGCAGGAGGGGGAACAGGCATTAGGGCGCTTTGCAAGGCGCTGCAGGTGCCCTTGCTTCTGTCACCAGTATCTGGCAGCGTCTGACTTCAATAATCACCAAAGAACGCTAGAAAAGAGGCAATTAGCTAAGCAGACTGGCCACAGGCGTCCCGGCTGGATGCTGCAGTCAGCATGGGGTTTGGCACGCGGCTCCCGCCGAGGTCCAGGGTGCCGAGGGTCTCCTCCATCCGCCCGAGACCCCCAGCCAAGGCAGAGGCACGTTTTGTCGGGAGCATTTCTAGCAGACAGGAACGGTGGCTGGCGCTGTGCAATCCAGACCTGGCAGCCAGCGAGCAGACATCCATCAGAAGTGGGTAATTGATGGTATCTAGGGCCAGCTTATTCCAATCAATACCACGCTCTGCGCATCGGTATTCACCACAGCCCTCTTCTGTTCCAGAGAGTTAGAAAATATTATTATCCAGACAAACCCCTAATTCCAACAAATTCGATTACCCAGGCAAATGACAATAACACAAACAAAACGGTCTGAGATTCCGAGGGCCGAATCGCTCGCTGGTGGGTTTATTTATTTATCTCTAACGGGATCTGCAGAGCACATCCCGGGTGCGATGGGTTTAACAGCGCTCTGGACAAGGCAGCCCCCTGGCACCCGCTCACGCAGACACAAACCCACGAGTCCCTTAAAGACGGCGCCGCAAACGGCTGCTCGCGGTCCTGCGGCCCTTCCAGACCCTCTCGTCTCTCTCAGCCTTGTCTGCAACAGGGAGACCTGTTCAGCGAGATCCCGAAGAACCAAACGACCATGAATATTAAATATGAGATTTGGAAACCTTTTGAATTTGTTCTTCCTCCCTTTAGGCTTTTTTTTCCAGCAGATGCGGATAGCTAAAAAGGTCTGGTGAACAAATTTGCAATCCTGAATGTTTTCTAGCACAGTGCAATTGAGGTGGATGCTGCAGAATGGCTCCAGAAAGTCAAGTTGGAATTTTAATTCTCCTCAGAATTGAGGTCTGATGAGACAGTCTGGATTAAGTTGCCCATGGACATATGCCAGGTGACTTTTGCATGCAAGCACAAGAAATGAAATTTCAATTTTCACACTCAGGAAAGCTGTCATGGCACTCCTTTGAAACGAGCTACCAGGCGAGGATGATTGATGAAGTAAACAACAAAGCTGGGTAGAAAGGGCAACAAGATTGTTTTTCAGGGGTGGGGGAGAGGAAATAATTTTCATTACCAAGCTTCCAATGAAAATTTAAAAACAATCTAAAATCGTTTCGATTTCCTCAAAACCTACCTGTGAGAGAAATGCTACTTTCCCTGCCAGGGCTGCAGGGACCCGCGGACCGACAGCTCGGCCTCTCTGCACAGTCCCCCACCCCAAAAAGACAAAAATTTTGCACGAGGCAGCTCAGAAATACTCCTGCCAGGCTAGCCGACGTCTCGGCCGGTGCAACCGTCCCTGCTCTCCCCAGGCTGCTGCAACCCAAACCCTCAGCGCTCCCTTCCTTTAAGAAGGATCATTCAGAAACACGATGTTTCTGTTGCACACCAGAACGTGTAAAAAATCTTCTCCAGGCTGGTGGCAGGCCTAAGGCAGCGCTCTAATTAGGCCATCAATAACCCCGAGCAGCTGCTCAGAAAGAATTCAGCTGCTCAAAGATGGAAAAGTCCATTAAGTTTATTGCCTGAAATGTTGGACGTGGTTTAGACAGGAGATCACTGCCAAATTATATAAACTACCAAAAATCTGCCAAAGGAAGGAAGTGGAGAAAGGACGAGGCATTTTTAAGCTGTCATTAGCCCTGGAGGGAAGGGAAGATCCATTTGTCTCGCGTTGCTATCAAGAAGCAACAAGTACGATGGCGTTTGCAGAGCCAACGCTGCTGCTTCCAAGGCTCGTTTAGAAGAACAAAGCTTCTGGGGGAGAAGGGCTGCACTAAAAGGTTTTTTCCCTTGCAAGCAGGCAGCAAGCTAGGGTCATAAAATGCTGAACAAAATAACATGCGCACCCTCTATTTATTAAAAACAAGACAACCTCCAAACACAGCTTTGTTTCAGGAGCTCCAGAAGCCTCATTCTACCACCAACGCCGACATCTGGGCTCGGTTTCTGCTCCTCAGACTCCCAGCACCAGCAATTCCTTCCCAGCCACAGCACAGATGCTCACAAGTGGGCACAACCCACTGGCGAGCCTTATTTCATCCAAACTTTCCAGCGTGCGAAAGAGATCCTGCCTGGAATTAGCTACAAAGATGAGCAGAGACACCTCCAGGCAAAGAGGAACAATGAACAGCGAGGGTGCAGCTGCCGCTGCCGGCGATCGCTGCGCGGCTGGAGTCTGCCCAGGCAGAGAGCACAGTGAGCAGCCCTCTGACAGCGTTCAGAGAGAAACCTGGAAATTCAAATGGGATGGGTTTGCCATACGACATGAAAATACACGGAGTGATACAGGACTGCAAAGAAACCCCCGTGCGGTTACGCAGTGTCCCAGGGGCACGAGCCACCGGGGTCTGAGATGTGAGGGAACAACGAGCCGCACAAAACACTGAAACGTTCTGAGTTGTCGAGGAGGGAGGTAAAGTTATACTTCATCTGCCCATAAACATGACAAACCATACACAGGATTAATTAGCAGCAATTAGCGAGTTTGTTAGTGCACGTGAAGGATGCCAGCCCCAGCTGTGCTGCGGTGGCACTCGGCCCACGCCGGGCTCCCCGGAACAATCTCCGCGAGCTGCACCGGAGCCTCGATCCTTCAGGAGAGCGGAGACCCAGGGACGCGCCGACAGAGACGCCGGTACATAAAGCCCGCGGGCAGGGCGCGAACTGCGAGAGGCTGAAACGCGGGTTACAGAGAGCGGGTGAGCCAGGAGAGCGCGCCGGGCGAGGAGCACGGCCAGGTGTGTGAGGAGGAGGAGGAGGAGGAGGAAGGAGGAGGAGGTGATTCCAGCTTCTGGGGCACATCATCCGGCTGCTTCTCTGCCAAGAGCCGCCTCTGCAGGGACCGGCTGGATGGCACGACCGAGCAGAAAGGTGCAGCGGGGTGTGAAGGCGCTGATGGCCAACCACAGGGCAGCCCGCGGGGAGGGATCAGAGCCGAACACGGCGCTGGCCCCAGCACTGCTGAAGGCTGGCGCAGAGAGAGGAACAAAGGAAGAAGCTCGAAACGCCTCAGAGAGGTCCCATCTTTAGCAAAAGCTGAGCACTGGACCCGCCTGCCTCGTGATGCTGGTGGCCGGGCACGCAAACCACCGGGCGTTTCTGAAGCCGTGCGCTGCAACTGGAGAAAACCCTTTCCGTGCCTGGGGAACCGGCCACACGCCACCGGCGCCACCTCTGCAGGAGAGAGCTGGGCATTTTCTCAATAAACTACTTTTAGTAACTAGCAAGATTAATCCGTGGAGTAAGGGTTCCCGTCAAAACTAATAAATAAAAATCAAGCCTACATCTTATCAAAAAATCCTTTTCTTTCCACTCTGGGGGCTGTAAATTCCCACAAAGCTAAGAAAATAGAGAGCAATTTTTAAATGCTGGTCTGGCAATAAAATACTGATCTCTGGCAAATGGAATTCGGAACACACAACAACGGGCTATACATTATCCTGCCTGAAAACTCCCCCAGGGGAAATAAGGTTATCAAAACTTTGGAGAACTTAATGCAAACGCTGATCCTTCTCCGGTGCAAACGCGCGGCACGGGGAGGTATCGGCACCGCATTTTCCTCTGCCGCAAAGAGGGTGGTTGGAACCTGGGCTTGCTGAAATAGCCCTATCGCCTCTGATTTGTCATTCCTGCCGCAGGTGCTCCCCAGCGCTCAGCATTTATTTATGGAAAGGTTATTTCCACGCTACCCCTCACATGACGGTACAAGCTACTGCAGAGTCCACAGACAAGGTTCACGCAAGCAGAAAGCCCAAATCTGAAAAATCATTCATAATACTGTGCAGGGTTGGGGGGGGAAACAACCCAATATCTGAAGAAGCACAAACTGGGAGCCCCTCTCAAGCTGCCAGTTACAACCTGCTCCGTCCCTGGCCATCCCACGGGCAGAAGTGCTCTGCCAGCTGCGTGCCTGAGATTTGCAAGGATGCCAATCTGTATCTAAAGCTTGCTTTAATTTTGTTTTAGCCACGCAACACAGACGGGATTTTTGTACGAGCCTCACGAAGAAAATGCTAGTCAAATTCTGTGTTGCCAAAGAAATTTAAAGCAAAACAGCATTTGTCGTTCTTTCGCTTTTTCTTGTTGCTCACAATTAACGAGGCCTCCTATTCTCCACAAAATGCGGAATGATTTCTTCTGAGATCCCATGAGACACGTTAGACTTCTGGAATATCAATCCAATTCATGCCTTCCCGAGATTTTAAATTAATCACATTGATTACAGCTTTATTTACTCACTGAGGTCTACTTAGTCCTTGCTTTGTTGCCGTAAAAAGCTTGTTATTCTCTTTAATTGAACTGCTTTTGTAAACCGTGTGTGCATTCTCACTAATTATTTTCGTTGACGAGAGCAGAGTTCCTAATTACTGATGCTCTCCTGAACGAGCGACGCCGCAGCCTTTCCAGAATGCACCATGGCGGGGAGAAGTCACCCTTATGAATTTTACGATATTTATAGTCTTCAAATGACAGATTAATTTGACAGAATGTTTCATGTACAGCAAAATTACTCAAACACTCGTGCTCCCCTTCCAAAGACGTTTGCCTTTTAATTTTATTTTTAGAGTCAAAACATAGATTTTTTTAAATTAACGTTTTTGTTTCAATAAGATACTTTTGACTTAATCTCCCTCACTCTAATTCCAATGCATTAAAAAAAAAAAACAGAAACATCTGTATCACCTAGCAGAAACCAAACGTGGCATTTGAGCAAAAAGTCTGTGCGATCATTTTTCATTTTGGCTACGAGTAAGCTCTTGCAGCGGAATATTCCAAGAGGATGTGTGTATTTTTTAAGTGCAGCCAGTAAAGCTGAAACACTTACGTGGAAGAAAATAACTGCTATAGCAGGGCAAGGCTGCCTTGACCAGTAACTGTGGGTAAGCAGCTTCAGGCAATGAAAACCCGGGCAAATTCAGCTCTGCAGATGGAGAGAAGCAGCTCAAGGACGCTGAGCAGGAGCGCACGGCACCGCAGCACAGCCGGGGTGCGACTCCCCGGTGACAAACTCCAGTCTGAAATCTGGAGAGCAACGCCGGGGTCAGGGTCGGGCTGCCGGCTGGGCTCCAGAGGTGTCGGGACATCAGGACGGGTTTGCTGCCATCCAGCCGCCAGCGATCGCTCCGACGAGTTTCTCACCCAGGCACAGACTGAGCCCAGCCTCGCTCAGCTGGCGAGAACAGGCGGGTTCACCCTTTGCAACGACTCTGATGCAGACGCTGTCAGGAGCTGTAAGTGCGTTGTACACGCTTGTTCACATTTATTTGCGTGTTTATTCTTCTTCCTGGCAGTTACATGGGTTTCAGGTCAGTAAGAGTGTCGTAATGCTTGGTGAATGGGATAAAACAGCTTCTGTCGCTCGGCAAACGCATAAAATACCAATATCTCATCTTCGGCTGAATACGCTACGCAGGTCTCTCACAGAATGGATCTACTAACCAGATTAGATGCCATTTGAAATCTCTGGAGAGCACTCATAAATACATTATGGGATTTGCATAACAACAGGCAGTTTAAGAGGCACACAGAAGGAACAGATGATGATGCGCAAAACAAATCTGCATGTCTGCAAACTCCCTGCTCGGCTGGTCCCCGTCCTACAGCACCAGCCCACACCTCGCAGAGCAGCAGCAAGTCCTCTGGCTCCATCTCAGGGATGCAGCCACAACCCAAAGTAACAGCCCCTGGGAGTAACGAGCAGGGATGGAGCCCTGCCCGAACCCAGAACACACAGGAAGGTTCATTTTCTTGGTTCAAAGAACGCTGTGACCCTCTGACAGGCCCTTGAACAAGCAGGACGTGGTTTCTAGGAGCTGAAGTGAGCACCGGGCCATGAACAAATGTCAGGATGCAGAAACGTGCCAAGCCAGCAGCGGGCAGGAGCCCAGAGCAGAGCTTTGGGTGGGCAGCAGAGCTGGCAAACCTGGGGAAACCAGGGTGAGGCACGAGACAGGGGTGAGGCGTCCCAGAAAAACTGAGTGGGTGTGCTAGGCTGGAAACGAGCAGGATTTGAGAGTATGTGTGACTGTCACTCAGTCCCACAAACACCAGAACTACCTCCTCTCATCCAAAGGTACACTCTTGAAAGAAAACACTGCTGGAAAAGACATTTTTCACTGTGACCAAAGAGCACTTGCATCCAATTACATATCTCCCCCTTTCCAGATGTGGCTGGAAAATTATATCCTCAGCTCGGGGGCACAGCTGGATGCCATCCCCAGCCTCACCTCTTCCAAGACTAATGAGACGCTGTGAAGAGCGAGGCTTTGATAGCTCAGCACACCACAACAAAGACTCTCAGGTCGCGCCTACAGCCGGGAACATTCAAATGAGACGACCCCCGTGTCAGTCCAGGGCTCACTAAGTGGAGAGCTCACTATTTTTGGGTAGACACGGCGAAGTCCCTGGCGTATTTAGAGCTTTAAGAGGACTGTCGTGATGGGCAGTTCTAATGAAACCTCAGCTGCAGAGCTATTTACACAGATGTTTTACCAGCACGTAGTGCAGCAGGCTCCACATCGAGACCTTCTGATGGACCCAGGCCCAATTATCTGCCAAATGTTCTTCAGCTTTCCTCTGACCAGCACTAATGGACCCACTTACAGCTACAAATAAAAATTGCTAGGCTTTAAATTGGGAAAAATACTTCTCTGTGCATTCACGTGGGGGGCAGGCTTGGGCTGGAATAGCAGAGGGACAAAGAGGAGCAGCAGGACTCAGCTGGATTGGCAGAGCACAAAGGAATGAAACGCGAGAATTACTGCAAAAGCCCCACTTGAAGTGACTATCAAATCGTGTTTACCAAGGAAAGCTGCGCAACAGCTCCGGAACGCCCTTCTTCCGACAAGCACCCACGCAGCACTGCCAGCGAACAAAGCAGAGACAGAAAACAGATGGAGAAATTAGCAATGAAAGGAAAGTTTTCCATCTATACTGTATGTTTCCTCCCAGACTGAGTAAGCACGTACGTGGACACAGCTCTTTGTGCAAAACAACCCAAACTGAAGCGCAGGAACGCTTGCTGGTGCTCTCTGTGGTTATTCTAACACTGCCTGAGGCGAGAACAGCAAACGAGTGTTGCTGCAATGATGTGGGATGCATTCGCAACCCTCTGGGTGAAGTTTCCTCCTGGCAGCTTGGATCTAATTATTCACAGGTATTTGCTGGTGTGGAACATTTGCCCACACATCAGAGTCCAGACCTCTTTCTGAATCTTTCCTCTCCTTTCTCTGGACTTTCTTTGCAATCTTCTTCTTTGCTTGGATATTTTGTTCAGTTCTGATCTTGCATAAATCTTCCCATTGTTTTCTCTTCCACCTCTCTATTTCTCTCCCCCACTCAAGCATGGGCTCTGCCATTCCCCCTCTGGTGCTGCACTCCACATGGAACACTTTGCTTTTGCACAATCTTCTGAAGTTTCAAATCTCCCCATTTACTTCCTCATTCACATCCACTGGAACACTTCCATGCCTTCAGCTCAGCAGTTGGGACTTGGCTCGGTGTACACGTGTCACAGAAAGGCAGCAGACGCTTCTCCCAGTACAAAGCCAACGTTTTCCAGCATGGCAGCCTACCTGGGAGCCACAGCTCCCCTCTGGGGCTTGCACATGGGGACCCAGTCCTTGCCTCCATCCGTGAATTTCAACCTCCGACCCGTTGACGATGCATCTGCTTCCAACCGAGCTCCCACTCCGGTCAGGGACATCAGGATTTCGTGCACGTTGTTCCTCCAGCGCCTGGCCCAAAGGGGCAAAGCCAGTAACAACCCTGGCAGGAGCTGTAATAGGGAGGAAAGAGGCTGCTAAAAAGAAAGCGCACGTTCTGACAGTGCTTTAGACAACTGCCTCTTTTGCCAAATAATACTACATTGTTTTTCCTGAAGTGCTTTTAAAACTGAAATAGCATTGAGTTAGAAAGCTCACGAACGGTATTTGAGATGTAAAGGGGATGAAAATTAGCAGCTGATACAAATCTTCTCCGAGTGGTTCACAGAATCAGATTTGACAGGACTTCTAATTCGAAAGATAAGTGTGCTCATGAGCGTTTCACCTGCCACATCGGGTCACGGCAGAGAAATGGAAATGCAGCAGGGTTTGAGATGAGCTAACTTTTGCTCAGGAGCTGGGGCAAGAGCACTAAACAGCCAGAGCTGAGTGAATAATGAATCATTTATTCAAGAACTGTCAGGTTGCTTTCTTCATCGAATTGTCCTGGCTTCCTCCAGTTTATTCTTTAGCCACATAATGTGTGTGATGAAATATCAGCTGTAATTCATTTGGGAGCAGTTCCCTGACATTGCAAACAGCTGCAGTTGGACCCAGAGACCACGAGATACATCATGTCTCTGCCTGAATGAACACAACCTTGTGGCCCTTGCTTTCAAGCCCAGGAGACACGATCTGTTCTGGGTGGAAAGGAGGATCTGGCTCCATCGCACACCTTCAGCGCCCAAATCACAGGGGCAGGAGGAGCAGGGTGGGTAGTGAGCCACCCCCTTCACACAGCGAATTCACCGCCACTCTCAAACACGAAGGGTGGGACGGGGTGCCAAACGCTCAGCGGGCACGGGCTTCCCAGCCATCTGGTGATGGAACCCAGCCGCGGGCATCCAGCCCGAGCCCTCGTGTTCCCAGCACAGGTACATCCCGGGGACGGGGAGCCTCTGCACCGCCTGCTGCTGGCCCTGCCAGCTCTGCAGAGCTCCCAGCCACGGGCGCCCAGCTGGGAAAGGAGCTGCTCATCCTAACGCAAAGCCACGTCTCGGCCGAGTTAACCGCTCCGTCAGAAGAGCGGAGCAGAGAGGCCATTCCACACGCAGGCAGGTTCCCTCCACACCTGCCCGGAGAGCCACGAGCACCAGGACCACGGGCACGTTTCTAACCACGGTCCAGCACCCAACCACGGCTTGGAGAGAGTCTGTGGAACTGAACCACTGCGACTGGCCTACCACTGATGGCAAAACTTCATCCCACCACTGCTGATGGACCTTTGGCCTTCACCGATCTGATCCCTGTGTTACCTCCAGTTGCCCCAGGAACGCAGTGCTGTATTCAAAACCATGTCTTTATAGCTGGCTAATCGCAGCTTAATTACAGAAGCTCAGCAGGCTCTTGTATGAACACCGAGTCTGAGGCAGTTCCACTAGGAAACTTTTTACGAGATAAGCAGAAGCATCAAATTGCTCAAGATGTGTGAGAAAAACCTATTTGGTGTTAATTGGGACAATTACCTTTTTTCCTAATTTGCATGTGTCATGAATATTAAAACCATAATAAAAAGAAAACACTTCCACTGGCTAACCGCTGCCCAAAGAAACGGTCTGCAGGGAGGCAACGTGTCAAGCTCACTCTTACCAGCACAACCCCAGTAAACCAGTCTGGGTTTGCATCCCAGTGGGTTGGGGTGAACTGGAGATGATGGAGCTGCACCCGCCCAGCTCCATCCCACCTTCCTGGCTCCTCAGCCGAGAAACCCCTTCCCCACAGAAATCAGGCACAGTTGCTAGAACATTGCTGACATTAGGCAGATATTAAGTTCTGTTAAGCCAAACATCAGGCTGTATCGACCCGGAGTTAAATATTGACGGAGGCGACGCGGGCGCTACCCGACTGGCTGCAGCTCCACTTCAGGGAAAACTCTTATCAGCTTCCGTGAGCCCTTCAGACGCGGAGTTTGCTCATGTGATTGCACCGACTAATGCTGCTCGCAGCGTGAGCCCGTCTGACCTTCAAGGAGCTATGCAAAGCAGGATTCCTAATTCCTTGTGACTTTCAAGCAGGGCATCCTAGAATGCTTTTTTTTTTTTTCTCCTCTTCCACAGTGATTGTTGTTGCTGGTAGAAACACAGCTGAGTTACCACAGAAACCCCAACCTGGGACGTGGCTTTCCAGGAATGGGGCGGGGGGGGGGGAAATGCCAGTGTTTCCTAAAGAAGAAAAAATTTCTACTGGAGATAATTATATTCAGTGACATAGAAATAAGCCATTAAAAATGATAGGTATTTAAAAGCCCCATTTATGTGCCTTAATGATGTTTCTAAAAACATGCCTCAAAAGGAGAAAGTGAGAAGAAATGAGGGACGGAATTCCTCCCCAGGGCCGTGCTGCCACCCAGGAAAGTCAACACCCTGCAAAGCAGGTGGTGGGAAGGGGTCCCCAGCTGCCCCCTCTGCACAGCGAGGAGCCGGGGCTGGCACCGGAGCATCCCCGGGTGAGGCAAAGGGCTCAGCTCCTCCAGCAGCAAGCACAGAGTGAAACGCTGTGAGAGCCCAGCAGAATCAGCCCATGTTCCTCTTCTCATGTGAGCGCTGGCAAACCCACAAGTATCTCCAGCTTCTGTCAGCTACTGCCTAACAGGGCAAGGAAGCTGGATGGGCTCGCTGGGGTGTGCGCTGCAAACAAGTACGTTCAGCTGACCTCTGCCGTGCTTTCATCATTTACCTCTGCTCAAGGATCCGAACAGAGCTACTTACAGGAGCCATTAAATGAGGCAGTATTTCAGCATTGATTTTGTCTTTCCGACCAGTGCACACAGCTTTTGATAACTCAAACCTTATGGATTTTTCTATAAACAAAAAATTAATATCTGCAGCAGGCGAGAGTGTACAACTGGTTACAGCCATGGCAATCCAGGGCTGGGGGTCAGGGCGAGGGGAAAGAGCAAGAGAACTAATGTGCTCGTGGCTTGTCTCTCTGGGGATTAACGAGAAGCCAGAAAAGGATTTTCAAAGAACTGCCAACGATATGGCGTGATCTGTGCTGACCTTTCAATTGACCATGAAACACTCATTTACCCTATTTATTTCTATTAAATTCCAGCACTGCTCAGGAGACGGCGGCTCAGCCCCCAGGAGCCCAGGGACTCTGCTCAGAGCAGGAGGAGCCCGAGGATGAGGAGGGAAGCAGAGATCCTCCTTCGGTGGGAACAGGAAACGTTCCTCCTCCCTCCCAGCCCGTCGCCGCTGCTGTGAGCCACCGTGTGCCCCCACCTACTGAAATACCGCACGAGCCTTGTTTTGACTTCCCACACAAAGCACCCCGGAGGGCCCCACAAATACACAACCAGAGCACGAGAGAGGGGTTTGTAAAAAGAACTCAAGTAGGCACAAGGAGGCGGGGGATGCTGTGGTTTGTCAGGGTGGGCTTTTTTTTCCCCTCTGATCAAGCGAAGGGAACTTTGATCAGCGTTACATTTGTGCAAAGGAAGGGTGAGCTTGTTAGAGACTCTCAAGAAAAAAAGCCAGCACGTAGACAGACTTCAGAGATGGGAGCCAGCAGTGGGTACCAGCCAGAGCACGAGAAAAACACCCGGGGTCAGCGCTGCGGCTTGGAAAGGCAGCGCTCTCCTCACATCTGATTTTGGGATTTGGCCAAGTGCTTTTGTCTCTGTTTTTTCTGCAAACACTAAACAGACTAAGAGTGAAAACCAGAGAGAGAACAAGACTACCTTCTTCAGAAACCTGCCGTCTGTGGGAATTGCTGGAAGACAAAGAGCGCCCAAGGAGAACACGTGGAGACAAGAAAGCAGAGCTGGAGCGGGGAAGGATGGGGACAGGGAAGCCTCGACTACAGGTCTGGGGTTTGGGAGGATTCGAGCACCCTCAGGCTTCGCAGCTTTCATCTGCCTCAGCCAAACAGTGCATCAGCCCACAATCCCACCCCTCTTCACTTTCCTGCTCGAGAACATACATGAGAAAACGCACTTTTCTGTGCCCAGCTGGAGTGTGACCATTTTAATCACCCGAGCCCGCGAACAGCACCACTGACTTCACGGGTGGCAGAAACCAGTTCCCAGACCACGGGCACTGGTGCAGGAAATTAAGACTAATTCACTGACTGCACACAGCGAGCGGGAAGAAAATTATACAGCCTGGTCTCATCTCGTGTGTCCACGGAATATTAAAAAATATAAACGCGGTAAAGCTTTAAAATCCCCAGCCAGAAGCGTTAGAAAAAATACTCAACAGTGAGAGGCAGGGACTGCCGGGAGAGGCAGCACTTCAGTTCAGCAGACAGCAGGGCGCCTTCCCCGGCTCTGCCCCCAAAGGCAAGATTCCCCACCCGCTTCTTCATGAGACCCTTTGTGCATTACTCCGGTAAATCAGAGGCTCTGCCACCACCGAGACAGAAGCCGGCGGGGCGTGCGCTGCCTGCGGCGCTTTTCTTCTGCTGAGCTCTGAGCGAGGCCGGGCCTCGGCGGAGCCTCCTTCCCTGACACTCAGGGGTCAGAGCCTCCGTCAGCGGCAGCCCCAGCTCCCGCAGTTGACGGTGAGCGCCTCTGAACCCCCGCAACCAGCACCGCACCTCGCCTGCAGCTCCCGCGGCGAGGCAGGATTGCAAAGCCTCCGCGCTGGGCTGCCCAAGGTTGAGGAGCAGCTGAGCCGCCCAAGGTTGAGGAGCAGCTGAGCCATCGCGCCGCCCAAAGAGCCCCGAGGTCAGGCTGGCTTCGCCCTGATGCCACCGAGCTCATCTCCAGGAGCCACCCCAGCCCCGAGCCCCCAAGTCGCAGGGCTGGCAGGAGACCTGGCAAGCATGCGTTATATTTATTCTTATTAATGTTGCCATTAGGTTGCTTGCAAACTGGTTTTGCTCTTTTGTATGGCCAGTTCGGATGACAAATCCCCCCCCCCCCCTTTTTTTTTTTTGTTAGGAACGATTGCTGGAAGAGCAGTGAAATTAAATTAATTAAACAACAGTAAATTATGAGGCAGCCATACTGTGTTCTTTTCATAAAGACAAAGGGGTCAGGGAAGCTGTTGCTCTAACCACAGTAAATAGTTTTCTGTCTCGTGACATTTGTATACTGAATTTACTGCAAAACAAAACCTACTTTTAACTTTTTTAAGCAAAAGAAAGCAGCTCGGGGGATCAGTGACCGAAGAAACAGATCTTTAATTCCGATCTCACATTCCTTAACAGGGCCAAGCAGGGGCAATACAAGCTTTTACAGCTCCCCTAATTTCAGTGTCATTTTTTATGATTCTTTGTCATTTTCTATTAGTCTGATTCCATTAGAGGGAGTTACAGGAGAAGTAATGGGCAGATAAAGGGATCCAACCAAAATCTAATGGACAAAGCAGGTTTCCTTCCATTAGCCAAGCGGTGTGACAGACAGTAATGGATTTCAGACCCGACTGATGGGGGGCTCGTATCAGACCGAGGATAATTTAGCAGTAACAGTTTATCAACATACCGATGGAGGGTGACGGGCAGCCGCCAGGCACAGCCCCACGTCTCCTCCTCGCGTCACTCGCGAGCCCCTCCAGGTCCGTCCCAGGGCAGCCCCTCCGCCCTTCGATCCCCGCTGGCAGCATCTGCCCAAGGCAAATGTCACGACGCAGTGTTCGCTTTAACACCTCTTCCCTGCTCCACGGTAGGAGCCGTCCGCAATCCACGTCCCAGGAAAGTGAAGGACATGCTGCCTCATCTGCTAGAGCTTTCTATTTTAAGAAGCAGCTTGGAAGTAAGATTTCATCCTCGCTCTCTCCCAGGAAACCTCTCCAGAGTGGCAAAAAGTCACCCCCGATTTAAACTGCGCTCTTGATACAAATAATACAAATTTAATTTTAAACATGAAAACTAATCTAGGTAGCTGCTCAAACAGCAGCAAGCCCAGTGCAGCACTTGGATTAGCAGTTCGTGCCTTTGTAAAAGGATTAGTGGGACTCCACTGAGCTGAGGGTTAATTTGAAAATAAATTTGCATCTATAAAGATGCACAATGCAAAGTGCATGATGCTCTCCCAGGCCCAGACATCCTGCATCTTCAGGACTCCCTCGATCAGGCTCGGGCTGCACACACTGCGAAACGTCGGGGATTACACTCTATCAGTGCTTTGTGCCAGCGATACAGATTTCTCAAAATTACAGATTTCAATCTTCATAGTGCTGTGGGCTTCAGGAAAACAAAGAGATCCATCCCAGAAAGCCTCAGCTAGAAAAAGCCTCCTATGATCTCGTTCAGATCTGCCACATAATCCTGACGTGTAATGTACAAAGTGAAGATACACTTGATAATTGCTGATGGTTCTGTGGTGGGGTTTTTTTTTATTTTTGGAAGGCTGTTTCAGGTTCTGCCTCCTCTGACAGGCTGATTTTTCTTTCTCGTTTTTCATCTAAAATTATTCTTGGCCCGTTTACACCCATTTGTTCTGCATTAATATTATCTGGGAGTTCAAACACCTTTATTCCCATTTCATTTCAATTTCTTCACTGACAGCGATCATATTCGCTCTTATGTTCTGTCTTTTGCTTGTCGAAGGAAGCTGAGGATCCTGAGGCCCCCGCGCCGCGGCTGGGGCTCAGCACGCTCTGCGGCAGCCGGTCCCGCAGCGGCTGGAGCAGGAGGCTGTCACCAGCCACTGCCGCTAAAGGAGCAGCGACTCCCGAGTGACAACAGAGTGCCACCGACACCTGGAACACCTCGAGGGCTGCGGGCAGCCCGTGCAGACGGCTCTTCAAGGCTCCAGCCCAACCAAGCCCGTGGGTGCTCGGGGGGCACGAGGCAGGCGTGATGGAGAGACCGGGCACCAGAGCCCTGGAAGGGTCCCCAGTGACCGGTGGCTCCTTCCACCTGCAAGGACAGGAGCCCCGGGTCCAGCCACGCTCGTGGGCCACAGAGACCTTCCCGACGAGGAGCGGGGCTGCCCCAGCCTGGCAGAGCCTCAGCACGTCGGGTTCCTCAGCCCTCCTCACGCTGCCACAGGACTGACAAAGCTCTGACACAGCCATTAGAGCAGCTAAAACATTTCATAACGCTGTGGGCCCAGTTTTCCAAACTTGTCACCATCTAATGAAGACATTAATTTTTAATGGGTGCTTCTACTCCAGCCAGTCAGCTGCTGCAAACAGTCAGGATATGAGACACAAGTGTTGTTATTTGCATCTACAATTTTTTCCGCGATAGTAATCTGCAGAAGAGGAGCCTCTTTGTGCTCAGATGAGAGACAACGGGCGTTTAACTCTATCAATTTATTTCTGATGAGAGTGCAGCTCCAGCACCACTACAAGGAATTTTGCCCAAATCAACACCCTCTGCCTAGAAACATTTTTATAAAGCGTCGGCAGAGAACCTCTGCTGTGTCATGTACCTCAGCACAGCGTGAGGCTGAAAACGCAATCCTGGCCAAAGCACACCCAGCCAGTTCAGTGCCTCCCTCGGTTTTGGGGACAGCCAGCTCCTCTGCCAGAGCCATGCTGCTCCTCCCCAGCCCGGCCCCAGCGGAAACCGGCGCTTGTTCTGTGTTCAGAAATCCCCCCTGACACACCCGAGTACAATTAATTCAAAAAGAGCTTTTCCCACCCACTCATTTCCATGTACGAGTGATGTATTAGGCCGCCAGGCAGAGCATCTGTGAGCTGGAAGGTGTCAAACTCCGTGTGTCAGTGTGCTGTTTGCAAATATTTTCTTTCCCCTGCCCAGGGGCCAGTTGATCACAAACCAACAGAAAGCAACCTGGGTGCAAGCTGGTTAACAAAGAAAAAGCCACATTTCTACAATATGCCACCCCTTTTTCACCCACTGCTTGTTTCTCAAAGGCCAGGGGACTGGCCCATCCCCTGTTTTTAGGTTTTCTTGTAGAAAAGAAGTTTGTAACTTCCCTCAACAGCTGTGTGCTCCTTCCTCACAGGAGGGCACAGAGCTGCCCCACAGACCAGCACGAGGCTCCACCAAAGGACCCAAAACATCCCTGCAGCCATGGAGCTTGTTTCTGCTGCCCTCCCTTACCCGCTAATGAGAAATTTGCCATCTGAAGACTTCTGCAGAAACCAGTCGGGGACTGTTTTGACCACATGCAGCTGTAACCACTCAAAACTCATCCTTCCAAAAGCCTCCCGCAGCACACGGTTACATACGTGACACGATGCTGCTTCTCCTGCCCATACCCATATGCACACCAGCAAAGCGTATAAATAAATAGCCAGTGTCATACAATTTATCTTCATTTGTCAGGAGTGACAGGATAACTCACTTGTGACTCCCCTACTCCATCCCTCTCCTCACTCATGAAGATTGATGCTCTTACAGATATTCCCCATCATGTATTTTTATGGCCTTCCGGATGCAGGAGTTTCTCATTTGTTGGGGCTTTGGCAGCTGTTGGGGACCCAGGGCAACCACGGGAGCAGCACCCACAGCACCCACCCTGCCTGCCCCTTCCGGGCGGGGTTTGGTTTATTTTCCCTGCTGTGTTACAAGCTGTTACCACAGCTTTGCTTCGGCACCTCACCCTACACATCAGCACGCGCTCTTCCTCACGCTGTCAAGCCTCGCCTCAGCCCAGCACCTCTGAATTCTGAGCTGGGGCAGAGCTGCTGCAGGCGATGGAGACAGGGACGGACAAACAGCTCCTGCTCCCCTGGCCGCTGCTTTTTGGTGGTCAGGAGGGAGGGGACAAGGGGCCATATGGCTGAGCCGGAGGCAGAAGCACTCAGCCTCTGACATCGTTTTGTCCCCAAAGGAGATTTTATCCGTATCTGCAGGTTGGGTCGGTCGGCTCCTCCTGCCCCGTCTCTCCCTGCCCAGCCAGTCCCTGCACCCACGCTCCTGCCCACGAGGAGTTTTCAGTGCCACGAAGATTATTTTACAAAGCTTTTCTTTTACAACCTTTACTCCTTTTCCAGTCATCTCTGACACAACCACCTGCTCTGCTTCACGAGAACCGCTCCTCGCACGGTCTCTGAGCCAAAGGGGCCGAGCGGGGGGCTCCAGCTGTGGGGACCCCGACCCGGCCTCTCCCATATCACACACACGCCGCTCGGCTGCACCGAGGCCAAAGGAGCAGCGGTTCCCAAGGCGCTTCTCGAGCCTTCCCTGCTCTGCAGGCTCAGGGGTCTCACCCTTGGGCTGTTTGGTCCAGTGGGTTTGGAAATTACTCACAAAAGGTGCTTATTTCAAACACAGCTGGCGGCGAGGAAGCGCGTCTCGATTCTTTCTTAGGGCCGGCTCGTACCCCAGGAGCTTCCTGCGCCCGGAGTTACGATCACGGGGGAAATACAGAACGGAACGAGCAACACTTGAATCAACACACACCGGCACGACGGCAACCACGGGCGGCACCGCAGGGAGCACGGCCCCTTCCCCGGGCAGAGCCCCAGAGCCCAGACCCCGCGGCTGCCGTGGGTGACGCGAGTCTCGGGCTTTGTCACCCGGCCCGGGGCACTCGGTGCCCCCCGAGAACAGAGTTATCTTAAGGATGGCACAGAGGGTAACGACCAGATTACAACTCACGCGGTGAAAATAATAATGAATTAAGGTGATGGTATTTCTCAATCTTATTTCCAGCCCGAATGAATTGAATTTGTGCCAATTCCTTTTCTTGCTGCTGGCTTGTTAGATGAGATTCTGCTGGAGATGGATAGCGCTGCCTGCAGTCCTGAAGTGTTACAAGACAGCAATTTTTACATTACTAATTTGGCTACTGTACCCTTGAAATTATAAATAACCCAAAAGTTCAAGTGTCAATGTTGTAAATATCTCCAGAAAACCTACCAAAATACTGATTAATTGAATTTTTAAAAACATATCTTTCTCTCCCATGAAAACTTGCTGCAGGCTTCAAAACACGGTATTATCTTTTATTGTGTTATTTTTGAAGGAAATCGGTATTTTTAATGCCACGTGAATGCAGCTTGGCATATTGATCTGACTCTTGCCCGGGCTGGTTCGTTAGCTGCTCCCACTAGCCAGTCCGGCAAGTCCCCCACTCTCTGCTTCGCTCCTGCCAGCACTGCTCAAAACTTTTGGATTTTTCTCTCTGGCTGGGTCTGGACTTCAAGCGTGCTGCCTCTTTTTCTGATAGGAAAGATTTGGAGGAAAGGTGTGGGTGCACGCTCAGAACGAGAAAACCGGGAGTCAGAGGCAAGGCTTGGGTGAAGTCGCGCAATGGGATTACTGCATCTGACCCAGCTAATGAACATTCTGACTGCAAACGCTCAGTGTTAATGTGTCTGTGAGAATTGATGTGTATTAACACAGCCCAAGGAACATGCTGTGAACATTTAGAGCTGGAGCTGTCACACTGTGAGGCTGACTGAAAACCATGCCTGGTTTCACACTTATTCTTGCCGACATATGCTAATAACAAAATATTTTAAAGTTGTTTTTATTTTAAGACCACTATGGACCAATTCAGCATTAATCCTAAACTCATGCAACAAAACAGAAAAGAAAGGGGGGGCTTGCCCTTTATGATTTGTGTGTCCTTACTGCAAAACCAGGAGATGCGTATTTCAGTCCAGAAAAATAACTCAGTCCAGGACACGGGAATGTGTGTGCAGCTAAAGCTGAGCACAAACACCTCCTGGATCCAGCAGGATCCGAGCTCCCGTGCCCGTGATGCCCAACAGGACGAGCGTGGCTCACCCGCGCCAGGCTCCTGAGCCCCTCCCGCAGCCTCCGTTCAAACCGTACGTGACGGCTTCTTTGTGTGATTCTTTTGCAAATTACATAATTCTCTGCACAACTCTGTAATAACATTGCTCTTTATTGCTAATAGCCAACCGCAAAATGGAAGAGACCTTGAGACGCAAGAGGTGGGAGGCAGTGATAGCTCCCCTCCTAAAGAAAATAAGGCATTTGCCTTATAAATATAAAATCATCAAATAAAGCAATTAGTGCAGAATTGCACATGTAGAGAGTGATTCACCTCTAATTGGGTTGTTCTGAAAGCAAATTAACTTTGAAATGAGGAATGCTAAAAAGATTCCGAAAAAATATGGAATCCTAATTCCTGCAGGGGAAGGAGCTCGGCAAAGTTCAGCCAAACACCGGCACAACAGCGTGTGCAAACCGCAGCACGAGAGGGCCAGCCCTTACCTGCTTTATTTAAAACAGACACTTTCTGCAGGACTGGAAAATCGAAGCTGCTTCTTTCCCTCTACAGAGGCTTCCAAACCTCCAGTGGCCATCTGCAGAGCCTTGCACCTATTGCCGTTCCCCGGCGCCCGGGGCGTGTGTTGGGTTCGGTCGGACTCACGCCTGCAGCGGGTTTGCTCCTCGAGCGCTCCGATTGCAGGCTGGGCTGCTGCTACCTGCAGCTGAAGCTGCATCGCCTACGGCCTCTTATCGATGGGCTGGCAAGGTAATTAAAAAGGAAGCTTTCAAATAAAAGCTTGTGTAAACATCGGGAGAATAAATCTATACAATTACTCTTCCAACTCTAAGAAGGACAGACGAGAACATCCTTGTAGTTACAATGACTTTGTAAAAAACCCCAAAACAACAACAACAAAACCATTAAAACTGACAGTGCCACGTATCTTATGTATTATTAATGTATTGATATGTAATATTTTTATAAACATTCATAAGAGCTCATATCTAAAGGAGGAGCCTGGAAGCTACATTCTTAATTAATCCAAAATTCACATAATCTCCAGAAACACTATTGCAGCAACACATCATCAGTAGGGTAAAACTAACCTGTCTCACGACGGTCTAACCAGCTCACGTTCCCTATTAGTGGGTGAACAATCCAACGCTTGGTGAATTCTGCTTCACAATGATAGGAAGAGCCGACATCGAAGGATCAAAAAGCGACGTCGCTATGAACGCTTGGCCGCCACAAGCCAGCATTTTGTTATTTTAGACCAATGCCTGGAAGCACATACTTGCAAAAACATCTACCACAAGTGAACACGGACACAGTGCCACTGTCTGTCCCCTCCATAGCCCGGCCTGAACCTCTGCAGTGGTCCAGAGGAGCCCCGTGGAGGAGCCCTTCTCAGGTTTGGAGAGGACACTGCCCAGGGCTGCGCGTACGGGAGAGCCAGGCTCGCCCTTCCAGCAAATCTGACAGACTAAACTGAAAAAACCCACCCTGCTGCAGCGGTATCAGGCACTGGTATCGGGTAGTGTAGGTGTGATGGAGAAAAAGCAATCGAGAGATCACCACCAGCAGAAACCTGCCGTGTCAGGAATCCTGGCGTTGCCACGTGCGAGGAAGAGAAATGGAGCATCTGCCCGCGGACGGGCTAACGCGGGACAGATGGCTGTGGTTGGAAAGGTGCAAACGAGAAGCTGCTTGCATGCAAATCTGTTTGGAATTTTTCACAAAAATTTGCTCTGCTTTTGTTTAAAACATTATCCTGGCTCCTGTTCCATCCCCTCCCTGCTGAAGGGTTTCTTCAGTTCCTCTCCTGCCAGCCACTAACAAAGCTTGGTAAGGGTTCATATCTCTCTTTTCAAAAGTTTTCCATATGTAGAACATTCCACTGAGGGTTGAATACCTTTCACTGTCTAGAATTCAGGCTCATCTCTCAAGGATGCTTTTAAAATCCTCATGAGAATGAGGTGGTCTGAGTAATGCAGAAGACTAAAGTACAATAGCAAGGATTTCACCTCTAGTCATTGGCTGCAATTTAGAATTCAACAGCTCGGAAGAGCCATTCCGATTAAATCTGTGCACGTGGGCATTTTACATTCCGTTTAAGAGGGGATAATGTAGGCTTAACTCAGCTCAGCTTGGGACCAAAAAATAACAAGGTACATCATTCCGCAGACCAAGAGAAGAGCATCCGCCTTTTCGTGCGCTTAATTTTGAAACGGTGCACCCCGACACGCGAGCACCAGGGGGTTCTCCCCCAGCAGCGTGTGGGGAGTAACGGCCCTTCCCCACCCGTTTGTTTCTGGCCCCTTTGTCACCCACGTCTTTGGACTGAGGGGGCTGTTTCAGACCCTCTGCTAACTAACAGATAGAACAGTTAAAAATCATCCTATAGAAAAAAAAAAAAAATTGCTCCATGAAAAAAAAAGAGTTACAGGCACGAAAATTGGATGATATATTTCGGCTAGCCCAAAATTGTGCAGAGTACAAAGGAAAACGGTAGGGCTGGCTATCACACCTCTGTGGGTTACTGCCATTATCAAGCCGCTCCTGCCACGACCGAAACGTTCGCTGCGAAGCGCTGCCCAGGTCAGGGACTACCAGAAGCGCAGCCCGTGGCTACACAGACCCGCACGGAACTTCCCTCTCATTAACATAAATCCAGCATTGGCATCCGAGAAGAATAAGTCCTTTGTGTCAGTGTGAGAAATATTAAAGACTATTATTACACAGTGTTTTATTGCTAAATGATTTTAAGATATGCCTTATAGATCTTCCTCCATTAATCAATAAGATAAAATACTAATTATAACCAGAAAGATGTTAACCGGCATTCGAGCGAACGCAGAGCTGTTCTCGGAGAAAAAGCGATGTGTTAAAATATTGACTGTTCACACATAAATGTATTAGGAAAGCACTGATCTGAATTATGTCACCTTAGCTACACTCCGTACGTCCTTTAAGCTACATAAAGGATACACCAATTAAATTGATAGGGTAGCCACTTTTTCTGGCAATACATCAACGGTTTTATGTATCGTGCTTTTCATACGCACACATTTTTATGTTACACCTGTGAATAGACAGGAGACAAAGAACTTGGATCTGTCAACTTCACACAAGTGTACGTAGCAGAGAAGTGAGCGTTGGGGCATTCATTCAGCCGGCGGAAACAAAGCCAGGCTGCGTGGCAGAGGCCAGCTGGACATGCTTTTTCACACCGTATAATCAAGATGTATATGTTAAGAGTTATTAAAGCACTGCTTAAGTAATTATAATAAAAACTGCAAACAGAGGAACAAAACAAATAAAATATTTTTCTCTTATTTGACCGGCTGCTAAATTTGTATATATGTTTTATTTCAAGCAAACTCAGGATTTGGTGTTTAAAGATTAAATTCCCCCTTCTCTGCTTGAGTCACCGTCTCGTTAAGTGGTGACCTACTTAGCTGGTAGGCTTCACCATTGTTGCGCTTGCTGTTCTCCATTGATCAGATTTTTGCTGCAAGCACAGTCTTCAAGACCTTCCTCTCCTGGGTTCATATTTAACTCATCTCTTGCATTTTCCATGGATTATTTTAAGAGGCACTTTCACACTGTCATCCCATACAGAAACTGATGCCTTTTAGATGCCAATTCAAACATTCTCCCTTTTGCTGTACCTACCCTATTATGCCTGATACAGTCCCTTGTTAGATGTGCATTCAGAGCCACTTACAAGGCATGAATACATAAAGATCGGTTCATTGAACCGTACACCACGAGTGTACAGACACCCGAATGTTGCGCTTTCTATCAAAACCTGTCAAATAATTAAACACGCGCATCGCAAGGTGAAACAAGCTCCGTGGCAGTAATTTAATTCATTATTTCAGCAGACACTGGTGCTTCCTAAGCACGGAAGGTGCATTTGTCTTCATACCAGATTTGCCCGCGTGAAATAGGGGTAATGAGGGGAGCTGGAGGAGCTCGGGAATAATCCTCTTAACAAGCTTTGCTCTCGGCCAGCCAGCACATTAGCACCAGGAATAATCCCATGCGGGAATATTCCCCCCCTTGACAGAGCGCCTTGACTCGGGGCAGGGGGGAAACTGTCTATGCTGAAATATTAATTTTTAAAAACCCTAAATTTATTTTAATAACTTTTTTCCTTCCTTCTAAAAATCTGGCCATCCCCAGGGTTCAACAGCAAGGTTATTCTGAAAGCAAACAAACAAATCCCAGGAGCTGACAAGTCTCCACTACGGGCAACTTCAGGTCCGTGCCGCTCCAGAGGGTGGTTGGGAGCGGAACGGGAGGAGCCGCGTCCCCTGGGAGATGGAGCCCCGACTCGCCCCACGTCTCAGCACTTCTACACCTACCTTGGGACACACCACCCATCAGTGGTCACAATTCCTACCGTAATTTCAAGGAATTCATTCAACTCTAGCGAGCCTGCAGTGTAAGAGGGAGGTGTTGTACCTCAGCCCCTTAGTCAGGTCTGTCGACAGATGGAATTGTGACATTCCACTGACACGTCCCATAACAAACAAATGTTCCTGCTGATCTTTACATGCAACAATTAGTGTAAAGGCTTGCGTTTC
The DNA here is from genome assembly GCA_020746105.1 of Trogon surrucura. Lineage (NCBI taxonomy): Eukaryota > Metazoa > Chordata > Aves > Trogoniformes > Trogonidae > Trogon > Trogon surrucura. Next base: position 738,086 of record CM036640.1, read on the forward strand.
ATCTGACACAGGTCTGTTACGCTTGCTAAATGCCACTTTCTGGAATTTTTCTAACCACCTTTGTATCTTTCTACTTCTCTCTCCTCAGTATTTCAACCAGATGCCCAGAGTCTCTTGGGAGAAGAGGGAACTGAATACTGATTCCACGGCACTTCAGAGAACTGGTCTCCAAAAACCCTAACCTCTACCACCTTTGGAGGCAAAACTAAGTGTCACCAAGGAGTTGCTCATCTCTTGAGGCAAATTAAACAGAGATTGGTCTCAGTTGCACGTTTGACAGCTGCCATTCAAACTCGCGAGAGATCTTCTTCTCCCCCACCTTCACCCGGCAGTTCACACTCTACCCAGTTCCCAGCAGGCTGACGCCACCCACCGCCGTGGCACCAAAAGGTCCCAAACCCTGAATTAACAGCACGGTCACGCTGAGCCCAGGCACCACGTCGGCAGGATGAGGAGGGCTGCACCGCGTCCGCTTCTGCCGGGCTCACCGAGGCCACGGGGCCGGCGGGGCTCCCTCTCGCGCAGAGCTCTGTTTCTGTTACTGCGCGCTCAGTTTTGTTTCTCTTTACATGTTTGTTCCCACACAAACCATTTTCAAATGCACAGTAAATATCGTCCTTTTTAAGTTATAATTGCTATTTACCATTTCTTAACTTTGCAGGTGTTAAGACTATCGTTTAACCGAGATTTTTCTTTTCCCTTTTTTTGCACGTAATGTCTGCAAGGCAAAACCAGGGAGATAATCACACCGACTCGCACGCTGTGCAAGGGTACTGTACTTATTCTGCACCACGACTGCACTTAGTAAAGGAGGTTACTCTATACTTACAGCTGATTAAAGCCTTGAAAATGAGTAGATCAGATTACTAGCCAGGTACTGGAGCTCACGGCAGTCAGCATCTGAGGCAATAAGCAACAGCATAAGGCTAGAGAGAGTCAGAACTGATTCTCTGAGGAAAACGTGCAGGTGAATTTGGTCGTGGGGCACCACGAGGCGCGCTGCCCCCGACATGGCACAGCCGTGCTGTGGGAAATTCCACATCAATTGCTGGAGTCACCCAGCGTCAGGTGTGTCCAACATCCGTCCTGCCCACATCTCTTCTGGAAGGAACAGCTCTGCTGCAGAAGCTGCACTTAACACCTTATTGGGACTAACTGATAGGGCCTTGCTCTCCTGCCTACTTTCATCAGGAGCTATCACTATCCTGAATAAAATGAATGAACAATGAATGAGCTCTGTCCTACATCTGCAATGCATCTTCATCGCTTTTGCATTCATTTTCAAAAATTAAGGAAAAATTACAAAACACAGGTCTTCTCCGCATGCCTCATGTATTTGCTGTATGTCCTTACAGATATGTTGAAATCATATTAGCAAAGGTTTTTAAACCCGCTGATTGATAACACCTCTCAGAAGTTAATACACACTGCAGAGAGGACGGGAAGTGACACAACCCAGGCTGCAAGTGGGTTTCCTCTGTGCTCTGTGGTTGTCCTTGAAAACAGTTCCTGTTATGGACATTCTGCGCCGATTAGTATACAAACCAAATTCGTATATTAGCAAATAATGCAAAGGTGTCTACTGGTGATTACTCCATCCTAGGACTGTCCTTGGTAATCTCGTACTCGGTCACCTCCCCTGGCAGAGCACACAGCTCAGCCGCCAGTGCCAGGGTGACAAAGCTGGAGCTCACACTAATGGAGCAGATCAATCACTCCACTGAAAGATACACAGACATAGAAAACATGGTTTATACCTGTCATATTCAAGGGTAAACTTCCAGCACTTGAGAAGGCTGCTCAGATAACTCTAAAAAGCAGACAGTTGTGCTAGCCTCGGTGTCTAATCAAAAGAAAAATATGTTGTCTGTTTAACAATACCAACTATTTTGAGACTCCTCAAAGCAGTTAACCCGTGGGCAGGGATCAAACGCATCTGAAGTTTGGCTAAGAGCTAACTTATATGATTTAAAGCCCATGATGTAAATTTTAGTCATTGAAAAGTCAAGCTGAGCCATCAAACAAAAAATAGTGTCTATATCCTGACATATCAGGGAATAGACATTGTACTTTTCAGGTGATAAACAACCGGAGAGCACAAGCTTCAGATCACAAGAAAGCCTCGTGCTTTATACTGCAGTCTGCTCATATCAATCGGAAAGTTCAGACAAACTTTATTTTAGGGTGTTGAGAGTTGAAGGTCATGCTGCATATCGCCAGAATGAAAAATTCTTATTTCTCATAGGAAGTCCTAGAAAAGCACCTTTTGACTGATGCTGCAATTGCCTACGCGGGATTAAGAGACACACTGCACGGAGTGGAACGGCCGCCGAGACCTTCTGAGCACCCACCTCTGCTGGCAAGGACTAAGAACTTGGACAGTAACCAGTGGAAATGACTCCATCAGCATCATTCTTTCAAACAAAAGATGTTTTAAACAGCAGCATTAGTGGGAAACCTATTCGTAGGGTTATCTCCATTTTTCTTCCAAACTCAGCACTCCAGCCTTTCCCACAACCTCCCCATCACATCCCGGTCTTGTCACTGCTCTCCCCTGTCCCAGGGAGAGTGCTACAAAAGACACAATTAGCAGCTGCTTAATTACACTGCAGTTTGTCAGCACCTCTTCGCTTTATTAAGAAGGACCAGCTGATACGTTGGTGGCTCACATTACGCGTTGGGGATGCAACAACGGGCTGTCTTGAGTTAATTTGCCTTGAGACTGTCCCCATTTAAAACTATTGCTCCTAAGAAACCCATGCTGCAGTTCAAGCATCAGTGTAAGAAGCACGAAATGTAACAAAACCTCCTTGCTCTCCATGGAAAGATCAGAGCTTTTAGGGGTCTTACACAGACAGGATACAAAGTGCCAGGTTAGATCTTCCATTTCTGAGCAGTGGAAAAATCCTCACACCGGGCAGGTGCAGTAGGTGACAACTGGTGTAGTGAGAGAAGGATGGACTGAAGGATCAAGGTCTTGCAGGATCAGGAACCTTCCATGCAGAAATTAAAACACCTGCATGAATTAGATTTCACACACACGTACTCTAACAGAAAATTACCTAGAGAGCAGACAGCAAAATAAAAATCTTAAAATGATTTCCAGTGTCTGCATTTTTGTCTTTGTTATAGTGACCTCCAGAGGTACTGGGTAACAACTGAAGCTCCCACGCAGGGAACAAGGGTTCGCTCCCACAAGTTCGTGCGTGCAGCTGAGCACTGTACAAACTTCTGGGCTTTACAGAAGTGTAAGATGGAGATTCCACTGAAACGAGTTTACTGGAACAGAACTCACCCGTGCAGCCTGCCCACAAAACAGCGAGCCGGTTAAACGTGCTGTTTGTTCGGATGGTGTTTCCTCCCACGCCTGCCGTGACAGCTCTGAAACAGAGGCCTAATAAACCGGACAGCAGGTGGAAAAAAGCATGGAAAACAGCACACAGCGCTCTGGTCTACCTCTTAACAACTAACCGCTGGGTATTGCTCCTTCTCTCCATACACACCTTCCTCTGGAGGATTTCCTCGTGGAGCTCCCCACGCAAGCAAGTCCTTCTCTCCCCCCCTCAGATAAACCTGTGCTGTGCCACCACGTGTCACTCCAACCCGCATCCTCACCAGCTTCCCTGTCCCACAACGAGGAGGCTGCCAGCAGCTCTACAACGAGCACACCGTGGTTCGAGTGTGGTGAACAGACTCCCACGAGGCACCAGCGAAGCCCTGGCTTTGTGTCGACCTCTCAGCTGACAGACCAGTCGTTTCCCGACAATTCTGCACAAAAAGTTGCCAAGTTTTGGGACAAACTCTCCGACCCACGCCGCAGCCGCCTACAGGAGCTCCAGCTAACGCCAGCCCAGACAACGAGCGTGAGGGATTCTCACTCCCGCCTGCACGACGCACAACTCCCACTCAGATTAACTGAACAGCATTAACACCGAGTTACAGCCGCTGTAAGCACGAGGATACCGAAGGCTGGATTTGGTTGCATTCACCAATCTAGTTTTTATTTCCTGATGCAATTTCCCATCTAGGATGGTGTTTATAAAGAACATCACGCAACAACTCATTAAATTCTTCATAACTGCAGTACTTTATTCCAGTTTAAACTGCAGACATAGCCCGTTTTTATGCAAACAAATACTTTGTGAACAACTTTGAGCTCCCATGTACACTAATTAAATCTGTCACATGCACAGTGGAACCTTAAATTATATTTGCTCAATCCTTCAGCAGTAAATGGTGCTTTGAACTGAGTACATGATGAATGAAATCTCATTCCTTGGCCTGCTTAGGGGAAAAGAAGTGGGAATTCCTCCAAAGCATCTTAGATTCAATTCTGTCATCTTCTGTTGAATCAAGAAGTCAGTCTGCTGGAGAGCATCACACCAGGCTCAGCGTTTACAGAGGATATTCCGCTTCTTATGGGTATTTCAGAGCACATTAGGAACAGATCAGGGCTGGAAAGGACAGAAATTGTGCAGGAGGACACACGCTGTCTTCTGCATAAGGCAGGCAGAGGATTCACGCAGGTATTTTTGCAACAATCCCGCCATTTCCATTTCAGAGATTCCACCTCTCAAAAACCCACGCGGATCCGATTCCCACACTTGAGCTGACTGAAAACCCCCATCGTGGCATATTTTTCCTCAGAGGCTACAAAAGCAGGAGATGTAAAACAGAGGCAAAGGCTCCGTGAGCCCATGAGCCCACCCTGCCCGGGCTGCGGCATCTGTCCTTCAGCAGCCAGCACCCTCTTCTGGGAGAGGCCCTCACCCTATCTGCCTGCCTGAGTGTGGGGCGCTCGGGGGACAGGGGATCCCTTGGGTGCAGAGTTTAGTTAGCTCTGCCAGTGACTCTGCTGCAGAGGAGTTCACGAGGGAAACCCCACTGGGCACCCAAGCTCGCTCCAAATCCACGGGAACAACCCATCCCACAGTCAGCTCGTGCATCCCTCCCTCTATGTGCAAAAGCTCTTGCTCGCTCTAAACACTTTATTAGTGTACGGGGAATAGCAAAGCATTAGAGCTAAAGTGGTGGCTGACTGGGAGAACACATTGCACATTTCTTAGCTTTAAACAGCAAGAGTCAGTGGGAATGGTCTTTAAGCTCTATTACAATAACGTGCACCGAGTTTGTCACGGACACACTATATTTCTGATTACCTCGTGTTTCTGGGAGACCATCATGCATTATTCATAGGGGGAAATTGAGTTAGAAGAGAAATATCCCTTCAGTTTGTATCACCGAGCTGCAAAAGACTTTTCCCTCTCAGTGCCCGAGCTACGTTTTAAGGCCCTGGCACGCTCCGAGGGGCAGCGCCCCGCCGAGCGCTTCGCACGCTTTGCTCAGTCGATAAATACCAGCGCTCAGGCTGGACAGGACCTCCCTCCTCCCTCGCTCATCCTCGCCCTTCCCCACCCCGCGGCACTTGGGCGCAGAAGGGAACAAACCACCTCCACCCCCAGCCACCCACAGCTCCTGTTCCTCTCCTCAGCAGGGAAAAATCTCCTTCCCCGCTGCAAAGCTGACGGACCCCTGCGAGGAGCGGTTCTGCGCAAGGCGTCACCGAAGGAGCCGAGGAGGCACCTGCTCCGAGGCCGGTCCCGGCGGGGAGCGATCCCGAGGATGCTCAAACACAGCTCTGCCCCTCTAGGCCTTAAAACTCTGCCATCCCGTATCCAAATAATCCTTTCAGCTCATAACATATTTTCAGACATCCCATTAATATTTAACGAGACAGCCCACAGCAAGTTAGATAGTATAGCAATTAATTTTTAAATGCTGACATTTATTACAGCATGTAACTGCTACCTAACTTGCTGTGGGCTATCTGGATAAATGTCAGTTAAATATCTAATAATTCCTTACAATTTAATATGAACATAAAAAAAGAAAAAAAAGCCCTGTAATTATCCATTATTTGTAAAATTTAATCGAGATTTTAATTTTGGCATTTAGGTTTCTCTCTCGCCCATCCTTGCTTCAGCCTCTGAGGCTAAGTCATTTCTGGTAATTAATTTATACATTGATTAATTTAGTTTCATCTCGTGTTTAAAACCAGGCCTAAGACACGGCAGCAAACACCCTGACGGATGTTGCCACCGCCCGGCATCACACCCAGCAGCCCGAGGGAGCGGAGGGAAGGGGCAGAGACTCAGCCCACGGAGCGCTGGGGTGAGCGCCGGGACGGGTCCCCCTGCCCCTGGTCCCTCGCATCTGGGTCTCCCTGCTCCCTCCCACCTCGCCCAAGAGAAGGGATCTCCCTGTCTCGGGGCGTGACTGGAGAGGCCGTTTCTGCGCAGCGGCGGCAGGACGGGTCGCTCTCTCCGTCACGCAGAGCCCGATCTTGCTCGGCGCCTCGTTGCTAACACGGGCGACGGCGTAAAGAGCTACTGAGGCTTCGTGGAAAATACACGCTGCTTTGGAAACAATTCTGCTTGTACATTATACATTTTCCTGTCAGTTTTATTCCCTTGGTATTTTATTACTGAGGGATATTTGCATGAAAATAGAATCTTTGTTTCGTAAGAATTAATCTGCTTCTGTACCACAGTCCTGGAGGAATTTACGGTGAATGAACACTCTGTGTTTCTCATGTTCTCACATACACAAAAAAATTGCCAATTATTTAAATTATTGTATCTTCTGGAGGCTTAATTTCCCTCCATGAATCTCCTGTTCAATCAATGCCACAGTAATCTTGAGACCTGAATGGGAAGGAAGCTACCAGGCAGCAGTTGCGTGAACCTGGCAGGAGATTCTTCTGAAGAGCTCTGGGGCTGTGGAAACGCCACATTTACATTCTGCGAGGCAACTGTCCCATGATGGGGCTGACAGGAAACATCGGGAGCTTTAAGACGGGATACGAGGAAGGGAAACTTGGGGTCAAAGCCAGTGCCAGCATCCTTTCCCCCTAGGAGAGGTCCGTGCCCCAGAGGGCAATGGGTGCAAATGAACACGTCTGTGTTTTTCATAAAAATTGATTACTTTGGGGAGGCTGCCTGTAACACTTTTCACACTTCAATTCGTAAAGCCATAATCAAAATTTGCTTTGAGATACTTTCCAAAACCTTCACAGAAATATTGCATTTTCCAAAGGCTGCAGGAAGAACACTTGTAATTGGGAAAAAAACCCCACCAAAACCCAGCAACATCAGCTTTGGAAAATAACCTGATAAAACTTCCAAAACACATCGGCCAGGCAGAACCTCTGATTCTGGCTCCCTCTGTTTTGGGTGGGCTCCCCCTCAACAAAAAGAAAGTTCTTAATCCCCAAGTGCAGAGACGTTAGTTCTTAGCTCAGGAATCTGCGTAAATCAGATGGAAACCTCCGTCTCCGATGCTTCTGAAGTGGCACTTTGTTCCGTCCTCTTTATTTAATTGAAACAAATGCATCCATTTAAATCTACATATCTTCCAAATTTCTAATGCCTCCTGTAATTCATGCCAATCTTTTATCACTTGAAAAACAATCAGGTTCTTTACTTGCCTAATTCTGTTTTGCTTGCTCCCAGGCAATTTAGCTCCTGAACCATCAAGCTTGCGCACATGTTCATTAGCCTCATCCATTTAGCTGCTTGGGCAGCCGTGCCTTTTAATGGAGCCGAGAAAACTGCACGAATGTTCCCTTCCAAAGCGAGCTGCGGGGAGGGAACCTGCAGAACTTCCCCCTGCAGAAGCAGCTCGTGCAGGGAACACGAGCGACGGAGCCCAGCTCCTCTGGTTTTGAGGCCACAAGTTCTTGGCTTTCCTGTTTGGATTTCCTCTTCTCGTGTCAGCTCACAGCCAGAGCCTGCCTTCTCTTGGCTGGAGGGAAAAGCGAGTGCAACCGCAGAAATAGGAACAAAGAAAAGAAACCCGCAAGTATTTACTAAAAACGGTTTCACGGTTCTGGCGAAACGGAGGCACTCGGGGCCAGCAGTCAGGAAAACGTGAAGGTCAAACGCAATAAATACAACCCACAGAGTAAACCTTTGCCTAAAGACGAAGCGGCAGGTTGCGAGCCCTGCCCGTCCGCCTCCCCGCCGGGCAGCCTCGCGTCCCCCGGGCTCCCCCCCATGCACGGGGCTGCGCGATGCGCCTGCGGCAGCTTCACCTTTTCCAGAGGGCTTTCCCTCCTCACGAGCCACTTCCACCGCCTCACTCGGCGCATCCCGGAGACCAGGCTGGGTGAGCCATAACCTCTGAAAGCTTCCGAGTCTGCTGGGCCCACCAATTACTGAACTAATGGTTGGCCTCACCTCTGGAAAAGGCAAACACACCGAGTAAACAAGGAACCCGAGCAGTCGACTTGAAGGGAGTGAGAGCTACTCCCTCCACCCCCTCCTGTCACCGAACTGTTTAAGCAAAAGACTCCGCTGGAGACCACGAGCTGCCTCGGGATTCACACGACGGGTCTGACACGCCAGGAAAACACGTTTCCTGCCTTAATCTGGATGAATCACCCGCCTGCGTCTGAGATCTCCTCTGCGATTTGGTGACAAAGACACCACAGCCCTGCAGCTGCTGCCTACCTGCTCCTGGGAGAGCGTAACTTACACTGCGGAGCACAACCAGGAGAAAATTCCTCCCACCTTGATCACCCAGAGGAGAAAACACCTTACACTAGACATCAGCGGACAGTCCCCCCCGGCCAGTAGTTCTGGGCTGCAGGTGCCTCCAGCTGTTCACCGGCAGGCACCGCTGCTACCCACCCCGAGCGGGGAGCATGGAAAAAGGCTTCATGACAGCAAAGGAGAAGAGCACGGGCACGTTCAAGGTATTTCTCCTTGTTTTCAGGCTGCTCTACCGCTCTTCTCGGTGATTCCGAAGGATGCGCACATCACCCGTTCCAAGGGAAGCCGTCCCTTCCCGCTGCTCGCAAGGCTAATTTATCGGTACATTTCTCCAAAGGAAATGCAGCACCATGGGAATGTATAAATACAGGAACATCTGAAAAAATGTACATGGTAATTCACCAACGGATACAAAAAAACTGCTAGGAGCCTATCAGCTCTGACAACTGATTTCCCCAAGGCTATCCAATTATAATACAATGAACTAGAACTACTGGAATCCTAAATGTATGTGTGATACAGAAATGGGCCTTAAGCTGCAATTTAAAAAACTACCCACTGAATGTGCAGCTATCGGATGAATTCCAAAGGTGAGGAAGAGAACAGAAAGCTCCAGCACTGACTGCAGAGCGACGTGAGAGGGACTGTCACGTTAACGGGCACTGGAGTGACTGGTACAACCAGCTGCTGTCGGGCTGCTCAGAACTGCCACTGGGAACTGATTCACAGAAAATATTCACTGGCAGTGTTAGAGTCTTACTGGTCAAACAGTTGAAAGCCAGTATAAACGGCCAAATAGGAAGAGTATCTTTAAAGAACACATTTTTAGGGGGCAGTTTGGGACTCGTGGAATTTTCTGTGGCTTCTCCGTGGGTACGTGCAAGCGCAGGCGCTCGTGAGTCACTCACGTGAGGCACTTGGGCAGCTCAGATTCCAAAAGCGATGGACCTGGCTTCCTATTTGGCATCTTTTGTACAGATACACTTTATTCCAGCCTTGTCCCCTGCTCTGGGACCCCCAGCCCAGGGGACAGCCCCCAGCTCTGCTGCAGCACCGCGAGGGCAGGACAGGCAGGTTTCACACCCAGGAACAGGGAGCAAGGAGGCTTCAGAAAAGAGGTTTTCTGCCCAAATTCCACCCCAGTCCTTCCCTACACCTGATTAATTGTGCTAATCACTTCACCTGGTGCCTAATCATACCAATGAAACTCTCCTCATTGTTAAACCGAGTGATTAATTACGAGGCTTGCCAGGGAAGTCTGCCACCAGCATCACAAATTCACACAACACATTTAGAAGCATTTACCAATGGCAGAGCCTGAAGAGTAAAATATTGCCTCATTATTTATCTTTCCCCATCACATGGCAGGAGCAGCGAGCACTGGAGATGCAGCTAACGTCTTTGTTGAGTTAAATTATTGCGAAACCAGCAGTCTAGCACAAGGATTTATTTTTATAGATGTTATTCAATGAGAACATGCCAAAAGCTAAGATGTGACCTGTCCCCAAGGCCATCGTGTCCTCCGGTGCCTCCCAGGGCACAGCACTGCGTAACTGGCCATTACAGCCCAGGCAGGCTCCAGGATTTCCACTCTGGGCAGCCAAATATACAGAAGATTTGAAATACAGGTAAAGGTCAAAGCATAACTCGAAGGACAGCTAGAACACATCCCCCAGTACAGAAAATTGCTGTAAAAGTTGAGGTTTGAGCTCACTTTTGTGCTCCAGTTTGGGACCAAGCAAAGGAATTACTGAGGAAACTATTTTACAGAAATTTCTTTACATTAGAATTTTATCATCTTTGAAATGGCAGATTTGTCTTGCTCATCCTTGACGATTTTTTACATATATATATAAACACAAGGGTAAAATCCTTGTTCATGAAGAAAATACACCATAAGGGAAGGATGAGGTGTCTGCTGGCAGCTGCCTGAGCATCTGGCCACTTTTATCGACTGGTACTCATTCAATGAGATGACAGAGGCAAGGACATATGTCTCTAGCCACTTCCTCTGTGAACTTTTGCACAAAAACATCAAAATTCTCTTATTTACACCTAAAACACGCAGCGTACGATCTTTTAGCCACGCTCACATCTTGACTTGTTTCTTACTTCAAGTCCAGAAAACCACCAGAGGTGACTTTGTCCTTCGCAGTCACTTCGACCTTAGGACAGTCTCGCTGATGTTCTACGTGCCCGTGTTCTGACGAGGCCAGGAGCCTGTCCCCACCAGCACCCCCTGCTCCAGTCCCTGGGGAAAGCAGCGAGACGAGTCACAACGGGGACTCCCAGAAGTACCAACCAGCCACTAGATGGTATTTCCACACGGCCACTAAAAATTCCAGTGTCAGTCAGGACTAACCCAGCTTGCACAGGTAGGCTCACACCTCCCTGAGCAAAACTCAAATTCAATTCCAGCATATTCCCCGGGGGGGACAGTGTCCAGAAAACACCTTGTTTCCCAAGCTGAGGATGCTGCTAAACACACATCACACCCGGCTGCCCACGCACTGCCAAGATGATGCACTTGTACTTGCACACTTGAAGGAACAGCGCCTGTCCTCGCCAGCACCGCGTTCTGCTAAAAAATCCAGCAAGCTCTGTAAGCTGCCTCGGGGGAACGACGGCTCCCACAGGCCAGGAGGAACCAGCCAAGGTTGTTTTGCTGCCGGTGTCAGGAAAATTATGGAAAGCACTGCAATCCGAACAGCTGGAGCCCAGCAGAGCTGTCAAGCATCCAACTAGGTAGCAGTAACAGGTTTATTAAAAGTCATGCAGAATAGCTGAAGTCCAGAGACTGAGCGGAAGCCTGCAAAAACTACCCTCAGGACCAGGCTGGAAACGGATGACAGCTGGTTTTGGTGCTCACGATGGCCGTTTGAGAGCTGCTGCCCGCCGGCGGGAGCTGTGGCAGCTGCCAGGAGCGTTCCCTGAGCTCCTCTCACCTGGTCAGCTTGGGACTCGGGTCCAGGCTCCGGCTCCGCATCGTGGCGACACGGCACAGGAATGCAGTGGGCTGGAACTCACTGCGAAGCTTAGGAAGGAGCTGCCTTGCAGACAACCCGCTCAAGGATTTCAAGTATCTACAGATTAAATGGATGTGACCAAGAATAGACACAAAATATTGCCTTGATTCTGCTTTTAGATGGGAAATTCGTTTGCACGCCATTGCCAGGAGACTATGTTAATTAAGTGGTTATTCAGGCTGGAGCTTGCTCAAGTTCTGAGCAGTCGTTTCAGGGGGAACCCTCCTGTTTTAGCAAAGCACCAACAGGATGCAAATGTGCCTCAGTTACAGCCCCGAGGCGCACAGGGAGGCTCCAGGTCCCTCACAGCCCCAGGAGCTCCTCCTCTGGGCTGGGCAGCAGAGGGAGAAGGGTCACAAACCCACATCACAGGAGGATTTGATAACTCAGACACAGGTTTACAGAACCTCTTCTCTTGATAGGCTGGGGGGATCCATTTAGACATTTGTTTCCATGGTTCAGCCGTAAAACACACCAGTCAGGGCAGGTTAGTATTTTCCAGAACATTCGGGTTTTGTCTCATCTCGGAGAGCTGAGGAGCAGGGAAGCCCTTTGGGGGCAGAGCCAGCGGCAGCGACATCCCAGACACGCCGAGGGGAAGCACATCCCTCCCCGCCCGGTTGCTCCTGGCTGCTCTTTCGCGGCTCAACTTGCCCCTCGCACAACAGGAGCGGCTCAGGCCGTGCACGTACAGCGCGGCTACAGCCTGGGCGAGCAGCACGGTCAGGACTGTGGCTTCATGCAATCACTAAGCAACAACCAGCTCAAATTTGTGCAATTCATGAACCCAAGGCCACCCTTTCTACTGAATTGCACCTGGGGTCAGAAAGGTCAGGATATAAGCTTTCTGCATCTTCTGTCAGAGACTCTACTCTGACGTTACTCCAGAATTACTCTGCTGTCCAGGCAGAACAGGATGCCACTCACTTTTCCCAATGTGCACTAACTTTAGCGCAAAAAAGATGAAAGCTTTCATAGTAATGGTCAGCACCATCTGTATTAAATGTCATCATCTGACACAGATGGAACAAGTTTTAGATGACATTTGCATCTTCCTTTTGCTTGTGACAGCAAAAGGAGGTCCTGCTGTCAAACAGAATTTCGAGTCATTTAAATCCACAGAAGAATTGAGGATTAAAAGATAAAAGTTGTCAACCTAGTATTTTAAGCTTGTCCTGCCTACCCACTTCAGAAGCCTCCAGTACAGCGCACAAAATGCCTCAAGTGATTATGTTTTGTAAGCACGGAAGACACGGCAAAAAAATTGATTACACGGTGATAATAGGAATATGCTAGATGTTTAGGTGTCAAATGAAACCTAATTCTGAAGAATATTTTTGCCTTGAGAATAATACATCATCCTTCCAAACTGCCACAAGCTCCCCCGTTATTAATACTCTCCAGAATGACTACAATTGAAATGATAATGTGTTTCTAAATTAATACCGCATCTTTGCATTTCAGTATCTGATGAGCTGTATCAAAACTTCATTAAATCACTCCCTGTTTTGCCAGCTGCAGCTTGCAGCCAGGCCCGAGATGCACATCTGTCCTCCCATCACAGTCCGGCTCCGAGCCACGCGCTAACCCTGCGACGTGAGCTTCAGCGCCTGACGAACTGTGTTAACGGCACAAATAACAGAGCTAACGACCTGGTTTTCAAAATACGACGGAAACATTTTCACCTGCTAAAGGAGCGTTGGGCGCAAAATTAGAAGGTTATCCGCGACCAGCTAAGAGACTTCATTTCCTCCTCAGGAAGTTCCCTTGTATTGCTCCAACAATTTCATATCAGGGGTAGAAAAAATAAAATTGTGAAGACTTTTTCACTGGAAGTATAATCCCGTTCATTTAAGGGTACATTTAAAAGAATTTACAATATTCCAGGGTGCTTTTATGCAGGATCCCACTGCCCCAGTCACCCACCCGAGCCGGCGGGTCCCCAGACACCCAGAGCCTCCCCGGGCATCCCACCCCGCACCCAGGGACACCCGCACAGGTCAGACCCACCAGCGGGTCTCAGACCCCCCCCGAGCAGCGGCTCCACAGCCCGAGCTCACATCTCACGCCTCGAATTTAAATGTTAAACAGCGCAACCGAGCTCAGGGATCAAGCTCACTAACTTCCTTCCACAGCCACACCGCTGGGTCAGAGCACGTTAATTAAGAGAGCAAGTTCAGCACTTGTGGAATATTTTAAATCCCGGAGCTGCCTAGGCCAGGCTCTGCTCTCCCCTTGTGTTCTTGTTTATTGTTAAAAGCGACTGTAATTAAGCTGTATGTGCCGAGCCAGGATCGTACCTAGCCTTTAAATTGAAACAGCCCCTTCAGCACCTGCTGATAGATGCAGCTAATTCATTTAAATTCTCATTTCAGGAAAGACATTTCATTTCAAGTTTGAAAAGTAATTACTCGGTCCGAGCCCAGGAGACCATGCCACTTTGAAGTAAAGTGGTTATGACTTCCAGCCCCTCCCTCCAGAATTCTTGTCCCCAGACAAGCAGGAGGCACCAGGGACATGAGGAGCCACCGCCCAGCGGAGGCAGGAGCGCAGCCTCTGCGCCCGCATCACCAGCCTCAGCGTGCTCCTGCAGCCAGCCCTCCCCAAAGGGAGGCAAACCAAGCAAAACCTCACCACGAGACTCAATGATCTTTACGGTTTAAGAGCAGAAACCCCTGCTAACAGCAGCTCACCCCAGGCTGCAGCCCGGCAGCGAGCAGCAGCATGTCACGCGGCTGTCGAGGGTCCCTTCAGCTCCAGGGAGAAAAAGCCACAAAAATCCATTTGTAGCAAGGACTAAAAATTGATTTTTCTAAAGTTGCTGTATAATCTAAGTTCATGTGATGGGACTAAGACGCCGGAAAAATAGATCACCTGTTAATTTGCATTAATGAGGCTTAACAGCGTTTGCCAGAAAGTGATTAAGAACCCATGTACTAGCCCCCACCTCCATCGACAGCACCCGGCACCGCACCCGCCCCAGCCTTCTGGGGGGCACCGGGCACCACCGCGGCCGTGGGGCTGGGGCTGCTGCCACATCCCCCCAGAGAGCTGCAGCCAGAGGCTTCCCATGCAACAGGCCCAGGCAAAGCCCATCCGTTCTCAGCAAACAGGCTGTGGCTGCTTTTATTGACTTGCTGGTGGAATTTTGGGCTGGACGCTTTCATTTTGACAGTGCTCCTTATTGCTCAGGTTCTCAAACCTGGGAACAAACAGGACTGTGGGTTTTTTTTCTTTCCCAAATGAAACCGCACTGCTAAAACACAAAACATCAGAGCTAGTCTTCAAAAGAAATATTTCACTCGTCCCTATTAAGCTATTTAGGTTGTTGAACCATGATTTTTCTTACTTAAATTGAAAGGACAAAAAGAAGAATTATTAAAATACATGAAAACATCAACTGAAACGCACAATGAAGAAGCTTTTGGAAAGTGTGGCTGCAGCCATGTTATATAAAAAGGTTTAATGAGCTCTGTGGGAACAACATCAGACAAAGTCAGCAATTCAGCTGCAACGTATTTTAGCTCACTTGCTCATTAAATGGGCTGCACTGGGACTTCAACTTATTTTCTCAGTTATTAGGAATTGCAGCCCTAGATTCTCTGGGTTTTCTTCTCTCCATTTCATACCTGCTCCTTGACTCCAGGGTCAGGAATTTTGGGGGTTGATGAGATATATTAGGTAAGAGTAGGTCAAAGCATCCATCCCAAAAACTTCAAGAAGGGTTGGTCCTTTAACATTTTCAAGTGTTATTCACATTTTGAATCGAGAATCCCAGAGAGCTCCAGTGTTTCCTACACTGATCAAATTTGATGTTCGGAGACTTACAAGTTAGGCAAATGATGGATGTTTTGGAGAGTCGAGCTAAAGAATTTGGAAATCAGCTGGACTGA
This sequence comes from Trogon surrucura, assembly GCA_020746105.1. Classification (NCBI taxonomy): domain Eukaryota; kingdom Metazoa; phylum Chordata; class Aves; order Trogoniformes; family Trogonidae; genus Trogon; species Trogon surrucura. The sequence goes on from CM036640.1 coordinate 753,557, forward strand.
CAGTAAGGAGAATTTCATATTTAATCATTAATTTTTAAATTACACTAAAACTAAAAGGAAATATGAATATTAAGCACTTGTAAAAGAGGGCTGGGAGCAGAATTAAGGAGGAAAGAGGGACAGAAGCACATGGGGTAGTCACTGTTCAACGTTCCTGCGGTGCAGGTGTCAGCAGACCCACCGAGGCTGTGATTTGAGGACAAGTGGATGGTAATTTTCCCCCGAGGTATCCAGATTATAGTTTTTGCACATCGAGGGTAATATTACCCAGCTGCACACAGTCTGGTCAGCAGGCTGCCAGAGAAACCCTCTATTTGCATGCAAATGTATCCGGGTTTTTACACTCGGCTATCGCTGTGGCACGGCGAGCCCAGGGCACAGCTCAGGTCTGCCTCTTACCCATCAAATGACTGCATGGAACTCATGAGCTGTACAGCTACAGAAGTTTTAAATGGTCACAATTAAGATATTCTTCTGCTAGCACAGAGGAATACATTCTTAAAAGCCAGCATCATAAACCACCTTTTCTTCTGCAGATTTCCTCTCAGACTTTTGCAGGCGGACACGACTGTGCTCACTGCAGACCAGCCATGGGGATGGAGGGCCAGATCCACGACAGACTGAAATCAGCACGGCTCTGTCAACACTGACTGACACCGTTAACAAAGCCGCTTGTATTCTTCCCACTGCTACAAGTCCAGCAGCAGAGAAAGGGCTTTTTCCGGGGTATGATCCATTTTGCTGCTCCTCTAGCAGATGTTGCAGCCCCACGTTCTGCGGAGCAGAGCAGACTGAGCCAGAGCTGCTCAGCTGACTGAGCCCTGAGTTTTTCTGTGCAACGAGGTGGAAGGTGCTGCTCATGCAACCACAAGAAATGGCCCGAAAGGCAGCTCCCCGGGATCAGGGCTCTGGCACAGCGGCACTCTAAGCCGCAGAGCTCCCTCCCACCCGGGGAACGCTGGCCGGCTTTGCTGCACCAGGCAGCCGGGGACCAGAGCCGCATAACGCCACGCTTTGTTCAATCATTCATTATTCCGAGCTGCTGAATAATTCAGAGTGCAGGATTAATGGCATATGCCACTGAAACACGTTCCATATGGAAGCCAGCTCCCGCAGGAGCAGCTCTCTCCAAAGGCAGCAGTTGCATCCATCTCCCCGACCACGACGCTCATGCCCTGGGCAGGGGCTTCTCTGCGGCACGACGGCGGAGGGGCTGGGGCTGTGCGGGTCCTTCACCAGCCTGGCTGGAGTGACAGGGTAGGGTCTAGAAACAGAGGAATGGAGAAGGAAGGAGGGACAAAGAGCTCTTATCTCCTGCCCTACAGGCAGGTTTCTAATCCGCAAGCCAGTAAGCTTCGTAAACACGAAGGCATGTCCTTACGTACACTCTTCTCACAGTTGTACGTCAGTTATACGCTCAGTTATCACAGTATGAGAACACGCACGTGGGCACCAGAGAATGTGAACATCGCATTGGGTCTTCCTCGCTCAAGAGTGGTTCTTGCCATCAGTGGAAGGGGCTCTGTCCTGGAAGGTGGGCACAGAAGATGGCACACGTGAGATGCCCACAAGCACGCTGCTCCGCCAGCGCGGCAACGTGCAGGATGCACCGACCTATCAACTCCAAAACAGAACTAGCACTGGCATTCTCCCATATCCTAATCAATAACTGAACAGAAGGTGATAACCAATTCGGAAGATAAAGATCTCACTAAATTAAATTAACATGTACAGTGCAATCAGCATTCATTAAGCCAATTTAGTCAAGTGATGACCTCAGCAGCTTTTACTTAATCATATACTCAAATGTCAAATCAATATGCAGATTCTGTAGAAGTCCTTTCCAATTATATCTCATTAAAAACTTTGAATAAATAAATGTAACTGGAGTCAGCCATGTCCGATTAGCAAACACAAGGACTTCTATCAGTCAGCTGTTAGTGTCCCTGCCATACGCACACCTAACTACACGGAGCAGCTGCACATACCCATGCTCCCAGCTCGACAACACACAGGGAGGCTTGGTGCTCCCCTCCCGTCTCACATAAAAGCAACCACGAGGATTCTCCAGGACCCACTGCCTGACTCCTCAATTGTCACGCCTGCCAGCTCCCTCCAGTGACACTTGTCACTGCGGTTGATATTGCACCATTTTCTCTCCTTCTGCCTTTGCTGTTACCTGTGAATCTCACCCCCAAGGCTGTGAGAACTTTCTGTAAAAATAAGATTTCTAAGCATATTTGCTACATAAGAAACGTGGTTTTCAGCTGCGTGAGGCCCAGCAGAGCTACAAGCGCCCCACGGGTTTCCTCCGTACAAGCCGTGAGCCTGCGCGGAGCTTTCCCACAGCAGAGCCCGCCGCCCCTCGGGCCACGGAGAGCAGAAAACGGCCACTTTTTTCTTCCTGCCCTATTATTTGAGGTGATTGCAGGGTTGAGCAGCCTGACAGGTAAACAGCAGCGATGCTTCGCTAACATCCCGCCAGAGCTGAGGGGCTCTTGCCCCAAGACCCGGCTGTCAGTCCCACCCGTTCGGTGAATCCCCGCATCCCTGGGGGCTCCCCCGGGAGGATCTGGCGGGGAGCTCGTCTGAGGTGAACCTGGTGATCCCCAGAAGACAAAGAAAGGTTCCTGCTACAAAGGAAAACATTTGCAATTAAAGGCAAGGGACAGAGGAAAACTGAACTGGTGGAAAAAGCAAGCAGCATCACGACTTCCCAGAAAGATGACAGTGCTGCGCCAACACACCGGCTGCAGCTTCAGAGGAAGGTCACACCTGGTCCTTGCAGCAGAACTTAACACAGTTTCGTGCTGCATCTGGCAGATCTTCCCCTCTGCACAGGCTGGGTTCCCGGGAAGGCAGGGCAGGTTTTGCAGGATGCCGAGGCCCCAGAACGGATCGCACAGCCAGTGCCAAGCAGCCCGGGCTCAGCAGATGCTCCTGGTGTCACAGCAAGACACTCCAGACCCAATTTCTATCCCTGGAATGAACAGCACGAACAAATCCTTGCAGCTTCACCTTCTTACAACCTCCAATGTCATCTTCAAGAAGAAATTCCCTGGCCTTTCCACTGCAGGAAAGCACACGTAACATCGTGGATAATTTTATTTGCGGAGCGCTCGTTCAAACACAGCGAGCAGACGAAAAAGTGAAGTAAGGATAGTGGGTCAGCAGGCGAGCTGTGCTCTGTACCAGAAATCATTGTGGTTAATTTATCAGATCTCTCATCAAAATCTCTCTCATGTGGGGAGTAAATCTGCTTTAATGTATCATATCTATTGCTAACTCACAGAACTGAAAATCTCATTTCATGGGCTCCAGGTTTACCAGATTACAAATTCCACTGCAAAGAGTTTCTTAAAGTAATACAAGCTAATAATAAAATGCTTGCTGATAAAAGCAGGATTCTGCTAATTGCCCCCAGCAGCCGACAGGGCAAGGTGAAGATGACCACGGTCCTGCCCCCCGGCGCTGCAGAGCCCTGCTATTCAGGCACACGTGCAGGAGACGGCCACCTGCCCGTGGTTCTCTAATGGGCGAAGATTTTCATTTGTGTGCTTATCTAACGGGAAAAGCATTTCCTTCAACAATAGCTGCGAATTTATGATCAAGTTGAGATGTCAAGATTGCTGAGAGACACCCTCTTTAAGGCAGCTGTGAATTGTTTAGACAACAGGACATGACAGCTTCTTTCATAGCTTACAGCGGGAAAGGCAGGATGGAGTGCAGATTTATTATTTTGCAGGTAGGCAATCACTGAATGAATGTTCTTCATGGGGAAATAAGCATCTCCAAAGCCATATACTTGGTTATTCTTTCTTGCTTGTGCAACGTGTTTCTGTGCTGAACATGACACGTGAAGTCCTGTACTTGTGAGTGTTGGCACAATAATGAGAAAACGCTCCGTACAGGAGCTCTCTGTAGCACCAGGGGAGAGCACCGTGCTCGTGCTGTGGGACTCCAGTTGGTTTCTTGTGTAATTTACAGTTTGTGGATGCTTGTGGGCATCTTTACCCATTTGGAAATACAAGATCCAACCTTCCAAAGTTAGCTTCACCCAAACTCAGCTGAAAGAAGTGGAAAATAAAAGGGGCAGTATTCCTGTAAACAGCACTGAGGGCACTTTCTGAAATCCGACTGGGTTGTTTGAAAACCTCCCCATGGAGTTTTGCTCACAGCCCAATGTTTCCATTTCTACTCACATGCAAAAACTGAAGCCTCTGGCTTGCCTTTAGCCCGAACTTGCTTTATTTATTCATAGCCAGACAACCAAAAAAATCAAATTTATCAAACAGACTTCATCTTGTGCAAAGCAGAGTGATGAAGCCTAAATTGAAATTGACTGCATTTTTAATTAAGCAATCAACTGATTAATTACTTGACTTTTGTCTAATAAAGCAAAATGTAAATGATACTGGCAAAGGAGTTACATTCCTCTACTGTGACTTCAGCTTTCCTCTGCTGCGCGGCACGGAAATGTGCGCGTCGCTGGAATTACCAGATGACTAAAGAGATGCACGAGGCTGTCAAAAAAAATGCCCAGTAATCCTAGACTGCCATTATTTTTTCCTGCCACAGACACGCTGCAGAAGAGAGAAGATGTATTTACGTATACAAACAAGTATTCTGTTTCCTGGTGCAATAAACAGCAAGTGCCAGGCTGCGCTGTCAATGCCGGCATCCTTCATCAGCACTAAAGTAGATGCAACCCACTGTACCTTTCAGATTGATTTGGCACTGATGAATGCGAGATTGTCAGATCAGTCAGGCCTCACAGATACATTAACCCAGTCCAGGTCATCCTGGACTCACTCAAAATACCTTTTAACGTCTTTTTCTGTCCTGTGATACCTCTGATAAACGGCCGGTGGAAGGCAGAGCCTGCTGCGCCGCACATCAAGGCCAAACGTGAAGGCTGTCAGAATTAAGCATTAAAATCTGCTCCATGTGCTGTTTTCCTGAAATCCTTTAAATGGCACTCTCTGCCTTCTGACATTAATCAGGGGCGACATTCTTTGGAGGGCTGAGTGTGCACGTCAAAAGAAACCTCTCCAGATCTGCAAGACGTGAATCACCTGGAAAGCGACACAGGAGCGCTGCTGAGATGGGGAAGGTTCTTTTCCAGGCGATTGCTGGGCAGCATCCAGCCGGAGAGCGGCACAGCGAGAAAGCCGGGGGGCTGGACAAGCCTCCCCACCTCCCAGTCCCTGTTCCTACAGCGTCCCCTACGCAGCTGGGACAGCAGCTCTTCTGTTCTTAAGCAATCTCTAGCAGATGGGACTCCGATCCTTCTGGCACTTCAGCTGCTTTTGTGATAAAAAATCCCCCCTCTCCACATGAAGCCCCGGTGGCTGGGCAGGCTGTACCTGCACGCCCGCCCTCCTATGGCACATTGGGGGTGCAGGTGGGCAGAGCAAAGATCCAAAAACCTTAAAAAAAAAAAAGACACACCAGCAGCTTTGGTTTCTGCAAAGATGTAATTTATGTTCTAGCACTGCTCGCCCTGTGACACGCTGCGTTTGCTCACTCACTACTGTTGCCATGAATCCGTGCGTAAAAAGTCAATGTTGCATCAGCATCCTTTTGGACCAATGACTACCACCTGCTTCATGCTCCTTTTTAAAATGAATTTAATTGCGGTTTTGAGGACAAGGAACAGGACACAAAATGAAGTTACTGAGCTCAAAACCCGCAAAGCTTCACGAGCCTCCACCCACTCCCACTCATGAGCCCTTCCCACTTCTCACTGACCCCGCAGCAAGGTGCACGCACAGAGCGGGAACCCACAGCCGCGCAACACGGAAACCAACATCGCCTGCTCCTGCTCTTATTTCCCTTCTCTCTTCTAACCCTTGTGCTGCTCAGGGGCACCTTGGCTTGCTCAGACAAGACCACCTCCATCTCTTGGGGGTTTTTTTAGTTCTGACCCCGAGGGAAAAAATACTTTGGTTTTGTTTTTCACCTTTCCCCCCTTCCTTAACCAGAAAATGCATGGGTATTTTTAGCTACTAAAATAACATCCCTTCTGTACCTTTTACTGACTCACAGCCCTTCGATCCCGCTCCTCTTCCCCCCTCAATGACCTGGAGAGTGAACACCAGCAGCTCATTTCCCAGGGAGCACCGGCATTGCCCACTGCTAGAAATGCTTTAAGAGGAGCCCCTGCCATGGCTAGCAGCTACAGCTGGAGGGGAAAATACACGACAGCGTTTCCATAATAAAAAGGGAGTTCCAAGTTTAGAAAAGGAAGAAATAAATGGCTGCAGGACTATATAATCTACACATCAGCACAACAAGATGCTTAGTCAATAAAATAGTTCAACTAAGTGATCTCAGCATGTAATTCCATAAGGATTTTTTTACAGGGGGAAGTGCTATCATTTTCCATTTCTGTTTAATGAATCATGTGAATTATAGTAACATTACAAATGGTTCTCTTTGCAGCCTATTAGTTTGTTTCTGTAGGGTTCTAATGGAAGACATGCTTCATTTAGATCTTAGCTTGCCCCCTAGCCATGAAGAATAAATTGTATTATCATAAGCAGTTACCTTTTAAAATGATCTTATCAAAAGAAAGTATTTTGCATTGTTGAAGAGGGTTATTACCATTTTAGGCAAAATGCTGCAGGCACTTGACTTTTTTTTTTATAAATATAAATAATTGCAGCAAGAGACCAAGTGGCTGGAACTGCCTAGGCATCCTCCAGGCACAAGGATGAACATTGTCTGCAGAACACCACAGTTCCCATCAGCAGTAAATTGAATCATTCGCAGGTTCACAGAGTTTAAGGCCACAGGAGACAGTACAATCATTTCAAACTCCTGTGCTTCGCCAGCTGCTGCATTTCACCCACTCGCCCCTTTATGGAAACCAACCACTAGTGCATTTGGCGACGCCACAGCCGGGGTGTAGCTGAAGAGGATCTTCCCGAGGAGCATCTCGTCCGGATTCAAACGCAAAAGAGAAGTGGGATTCACCCCTTCCGGAAGGTGCTCATCCAAGCGAGGGATCACCCTCGCTGCTTTTCACATTTTCTCTTCACACAGCCCTGAAGCATCACAAGTATTTCTATTTTTACTGACTACTGTCAGAATTTCACAGTAGGACAGACGCGATGACTATAAATAACCGCACAGCTATATATATATACATACATACTCCTGTAGGAAAGCATCCCAGATAAATGAGAGGACACCTTTAGGAGGCATCCAGACAGTGCAGCAGCTCTGGCCAGGCACTGCACGTGCAGAGGAGCCCCTCTGCCCCCCAGCCAGGACCCCCGTTTGCCGAAGGTGGCCAGAGACACAGCGGCCCCCGCCAGGGGAACCCCCAGGGCTGGACCAGGTCACATCTCTTCAGCGGATCCCTGCCCAAACTTCTTAAAAAAAGCTTCCAGTGTCAGAGATCCAGGACTTCCCAGGCCTGGTCATCCCATGTTTCTAGTTTCATCAGTGGAAAGCTTTTCATCATATTTAATTAAGCCTCCTTCTTTGTTATTTAACTCCATTTCTTCTAGACCTGTCTAGAACAGACAAGAGAATTTCTTCCTCTGCAATTCAAAGGGTCTTTTGTTGGAGCGTGGGGTTTTTTGTGTTGGTTTTTCATGTATTTAGAGGACAACATTCTGCACAGTTCTTTCTAGACTGAACAATTCCAATTTCCTCAATGTTTTCATACGGATCAGCACTATGTCCCCAGTGAGGAATCAGAGCAGAAGGCATCAGGTATCTTAGCAACTTTTTTAATGTAAGCTAACTTTAAAAAGTAAAGCTGAAATCCACGAGTTTTCTGAAGCCCACCAGGACCACTTAGCTGCAGAACGCCACATCTTGCTATTTTTCAAAGATACAGCATCCTTGATTTGAATAACCCATATCACTGCAAGTCTGCAGCTGTTCTAACCCAGCCTGATACGTACGCTTCTGAATCAGAAAATATTATGGTTCAGAGAATGTCCAAGAACTTGGACAACAGAAGAATCACTTCTAGGTGATAATGTGTTTGTGTTGATGGAGTGTTCCACTTCAGGACACTTCATTTCACAGGCTACTATCCAGGTCACTAACTGCAAGAAGGCTCCATTTATTCAGCATCTTATGCCAGAAGTTTGTCATATGAATAAAATGATACATATTCATAGTCCAGCTGCTATTTGGACCATCAGAGTCTGAATAGATGAGCAGCAATGACATAAAAACACCAGGTAACTCAGGCACCACGCTTCTCAGTAATAAAAATGCAAATAAAAGAGGAAATAAGAATTCTTGCTACTATCAAGAAAAAATTAAAGTGCTGTCAATTTAATGCAGTTTTACTTTTTCAGTAAAATAGCATCTGTTCTATCACACTGAACAGTAATAACACCCTGTCAAGCACGAGGTCAAAAGCCTTCCAGTGACACATTAGGAAGCCCACTTTTAAAGCAAGTCATTCACAAGGTGGGCGCAGCAAAAAGTGAAAAAACCCACACATACATCTAGGAAAAATGTATTAATTACACAGTTATCTACCGTAGTTCTGTCAGTGGCTGGGACAACAGATTTCACAGGGTTATTTCTCTCCAATGTGCAGAAAATGGATTTTCATTTCCAACAAACCGAGTGCGTACGTACGCACGTGTCTGTGTGTACACAAGCGTGCCCTGGAAATGGCAGGGCTGGAGCAGGGACCGCCCCGAACTCCGCAAGGTCTCAAGGTTAACACCACCAAGCAACGGGCCAGGAACACATCACGAGCTTCCCAGCCTCACGCATCCCAACACAAAACCCACGCGCAGCAAACTGTGTCGGGGCAGCTCGCGAAAGCCACAAATAACCCCAGACACCTGCCACGCTCAGAAAAACAGGGGCATAAGGCTCGCGTGTTGTCAGAGCCTCGAACTGCCTGCAGGCTGCAGGATCTGTGATGCTAACTCAGAAGAGCAGCCCATCTGGTCCCACACCCCGCGCCCTGCCGGGTGCCACCCGCCCGTCCCCCCGGTTATCCCGCGCAAGCGCCTCGCGGCGAGGCTCAGGGAGCCACGTCCTGGGAGGGAAGGGACATCGCGGGCTCTGGGCTGGGTGACCACAGTGCCTGGGTTTTCCCAGACTCAGTCTCACCCAAGAGCATCCCTTGCTGCTGGAGATGACCCGCCCCAAGGCAGCCCCACACAGCGCGTGTGCGCCCACGGCTCCGTGTCTGCGCTCTCATAGCGACATGCACAAACAGCCCTGATCAGAAACAACCCGAGATACTAATTGTAATAATTAGCAAGTTAAAGCCATAACAACTGCTTCAACCTGAAGTTGTTCAGAGGGTGGGGTAAGACGCAGGGACTCTGCAAATTAAGCTACACCAGCAACCACTTAAAAGTGCTCCTAATAGGTTTGTCTGTAGCAGCTTATTAACCGCCTTGAGAAGTCCTGCCATGGGGAAAGGGACTCCTTTTCATAAGCTACAGGAAATAAATTAGATTTTCTTCCCCCTCCACTCTTTGTAGGTAAAGCTCTTTGATATCCAGAAACACGGAACAATAAATTGGCATAAAAAAAACAGACAAGCAATTTAATTTTTTAAAAAAAAAAGGAACCTGTTTTTGCTGTTTCACATTTCCAGCTCTCATCAGCAACGTGAAGTTCAAATGTTGGGTTTGCATATAAATATACATCTGTAGATACACAGCCCCAAACACAACACCTTGCCCAAACTCTTAAGGGAAAGTTTTTGGATTTGGGATGGAATTTCTCTGCAGAGAAAAATCGAGATTAACCAACAGCCTGTTCTTTCCCAGAGCATGCTTGGTCAGACAGGGAGCTGTCAGGAACTGACCTGTCCTGGGCTTTGCTCCCCTGGCCAAAAGCTACTCCATGAGGTGCAAAGCACACCATGAGATAAATTAAGTGATAGTAAATAAACAAACTGCAACCCAAAGTTTGAATTCAAACCATAATCAATCAAGGAAAAAAACAAACAACTCACATTCCCATCCTTATCTCTACACACAGCTCCCAACCACTGATGCCAGAGGCACAAGTCTTTGCAGGACCAAAACACGATCAGCTCCTAATTGCAAAAATCTCCCAAGCACCACACTTTTAATTGTTTCTGTGAGTTTTGCCTAAGAGCTATTTTAATTCCAAGCAGCTGTCTTAAAGAACAAGAAAACAACTTAGTATGTAGGGCTTCACTGTGATGGGTCATTATTGATTGAGAAGACAAGAACTAATCAAGTTGCTGAAAAATACATTTTGTGAATACTTTGTGAAAAAGTTTCAGGGATTAGATGAGGGATTCTGAGTCTGCACCTTGGCACAGCACAACACCCACCCCGGGAGCAGCTCCTTCAAGGAAGCCAAGATTTTGCTCCTCGTGGTGACCGGGTACTTCACAAGTACAAACCCAGAGCAGCAAAGGGTAGACACTAACAAAGGAAAGCAGCACCCGTCCTTCTGTCTGTACTGCCACCAGCCTGAGAGCACACGTAGGTCTAACTCAGGCAGCCTGGGCCAGCGCCACCGGCCACCACAGACCCAGCCCTGGGGCCGCTCACGCGGGGCTGTGCCTCCCCGCCATCAGGTCTAGGTGAGATGGCCCCAAAAACCAAACATTTGCCCCTCTCTCCCTGTGAGATATGTAGGGCCACTCCTACTTCCAGGCACTTTCCATCAATTACCTCGACCCATCTGGCAGCTGCTCCACGTTGCATTGATTACGAGCACCCTGTGCCCTAGAGATAAAGCCCACCAGCCCCACGGCCCCCCTGCGCCTTCTCCGTGTTGGCTCGGACGTGAGGAGACTGGGGATGAACAGCCTGCCGGGAAATCAATAAGAGCACAGACATGTCACAGCCCCAAGATTAATGGAACTGACTTGGCACAGAAAACTTCCCTTCGCTTGCAGAGCCAGCCCACGATGCCTGTCACTTCGGGTTTCCTTAAGCACGGGCACAGACCTGACTCGCGTGGCCATCCTCTCAACTGAAGCTCAGCATCTCCACAGTCCCAGCTGCAGAGTCACTGGTTTGAAAGCCCTCACCAAGCTACATCAGAACGGACCATAAAGACTGAAAGAGGCATCTTCCTTCCTAAGCAGAACAAAAAAAAAAAGAAAAAAGCAGCCAAAAAGCCCCAAACACTGTTTTCACAGATTGCTACTGGCAGGTTAGCAGCTGTATTTTGTTAATGATAATCATTTTAGGGAAGGCCAATTAACTTTTCTATTAATCCATCAAATCAGTCCCACATCTCGCTTTAATTTTAAGTCTGATAAAGCTCAGAATCACTCTTCTCTGCTGTGACTGCTGCAGCTCCAGCCCATGAAGGAGCTGGTGGCTAGATCACCTTTTCCACATTCCTCTGGAGCCTGGGCATCCCACCTTCAGCCAGCACAAACCTGACAAGCAGGTGTTCCATTGCAGAAATCCCTCTCCAATCTATAAGCGAAAACCTTCAGATATTCTCTAGAAAATCCAAAGGAATATACAACAAAGAACTAGTGAGTGTTCCAGAAATCAAGAAACCAAAGAGCAGAACGGCAGAGACAACAGGGTACTACAAACCTTGCAACTCAAAGTCTGTAATATGCACCCAGAAGCTGAATGATTTAAAGTGCTTTTGATCAGCTATTAAGTAGGAAGTAATAGCTGCCATTAACTTCAGAACTGCAAGGTCATGCAAACTCCAAGAATCTGATCTACTCGGTACTTCCCACTCAGCATTTTCTCTCCAGATCCTGTGCAGGCTGAGACTGCATTTCCAACACGACACAAAGGAAATAGGGTAGCTGCAATTTGGCACCAATTAATACAAAGAAAAATGTTTCTTAAACCTGATGCCGTAAGGCAAAATAATTCAGTTTCTTCTTACACTCAGTGTCCAGCCTTGTAGGAAGTTGAAACGAGGCTGGGTGTGGACAGAACTTCTGCTCATTCCCAGGCTCTTGATGATACCTTATTTTAATAACATCAATGATTCACTGGTCATCTGAGAGCACACATAACTGGACGTGGCTCCTCCTGAAGGCTGGGGCAGACAGAGGATTTCACGGCTTTAGGGCCATACCACAGCTGTTTGACGGATTTCCCCACCTCCATGCCTAAAACCCACTTGATTTGCCTGCAGTCAAGTCAAAAATCATTACACTGGGTCTCCCCCAGAGCTGGATGCTCCATGCCCAGCTCAGGAAAGGGCCAAGCGTGACATGTCTGGGACCAACACTCCTCCGCAGGCAGAACTTCGTCCCTAACGGCACCGATTACAAAGCACAACAATCAGATAATTTAATTTTCAACCTGTATCCATGGGGCTTAAGAAGTACACAGTACAGAGCTGCCCCATCGTATGCAAACTAAAGTGCAGCTCTGAAAAGCCAACCTGGATCCTGGAAACAGAGGGGAGCAGCAGGGAAGGGAACGAGCGTGCGTGTGAACTACAGATAAGAAAGCAAATCCCAGCTGTCTCCCTTATCAGCCCTTCCTATTTCTCTGGCAAGAACATGTAATTTTGTGCCGTAATAGCAAAGGTTGGAGTGACTGCTGTCACATTTGAATGATACTGCTATAGCTTCCCTCTCCGCACGTATCTGAAATGGGAATCTTGGAATCCGTTCTCTGCGTACTGTTCGGTTTTTCCAATGCTTGTCTTAGCCCCTCCTTTTCTATAAAATGCACCTTCCCGAAGCACGGGTCCGAGATAAATAACAACACTGTGCCTTGCATGTTCAGAGACTTCCAGAAACATCCTATCACTTATGCTTTCAGAGAGCTGTAATTCGTGCTCGCCGAAACCCAAGGCAAAACTGACGTCACTAGTAAGATTTACCCAGGCCCAGAGCAAACCCCCGTTGAAACCAAGTTCCCTGCCCAGGACTGAAATGTACACTTAATTCCTTCCTTGATGAAAGGACCAAAGAATATGCTCGCCTTAGAGAACAAAGGGAACAGCCCAATCTTATTGCATCTCTGGAGGAAGCACGAGCGGCTTCAGGTCTGTCTGACCGGTGGGATGGAAACGGGTCGGCTCAGCTTCCCAGGGAGAGACCAGACCCGGGGAATCTGCTTCAAACACCAGGTGAGAGGGAGCAAACCGCTTACCTGAGCTGTCAGAGCCCCCTCAGCCCATCAGCTTCCTCCGAAAATTTCACAAAGAATCTGCTCAACACACGTTGTAGCCTTAAGCACACACTTTGTTCCCGTTCACCTCACGAATTTTACTTTCCGAGCTGTGTTAGCATTGTACGTAAATAGTATTACACACGATCAAACTTATATGAAGGAGAAACATGAATTTCTACATAATCAACAATTCCGCAATGCAACTGTAAGCAGGACTTGAATTAATCTTATATTCCAAACCTTAAATCTTCACTTAATGTGTACCTAAGGACACAGCTTAAATTCTGCGTATGCACACTTGTCAGGTTTTTTACTAAATTAATGTGGTAAATAGCTGTAGAAGAAAAAGATTAGGTGAAATAAATCCAGAGACTCGTGAAATTACAAAGGCAGTTTTTTTCCTACCTAGAATTACAGAACGAAACTACAGGTTCACATTTCAGGGCCCAAGAATACAGCCTTTAAGGATTCCTCTCAGCTGCCCTTGCTCTGCAGGGAGAAACGATGCAGTGATTTTTATTTTTTTTTAATGCACTGATATTTCATTAGAGCTGGACCCGAGCCCTGGTGCCCCTCTCGCGCTGCCTCGGCACCGCACGCTCCGTTTCCCACCTGACAAACCCTCCCGGCCCCACTCCCCGAGCCCTGTCACTTCTGACTGATAGCACAAAATTGAACCGCACTGAGCACACATTAGAAAATCTGATAAATATTGTTTGGAAATATAATTGAGGTTTAACCAGAGCATGAATTTTTCTTCTCGGAGCGAAGGTTTCTCCACTTATTTATGAGAAAGATTTAGTGCTACAAACAACGATGACAGCTGAGATAAATGTTAACCCAAGTCGGGCTTTCCCTCATAACCTGCCGAGCCTTTTTTCCAAAGCGCTTTGTGTCGGTGCCTCACATCACCAGGCAGGGCTGCAAAAGCCTCAAGATCCTCCCATCCCAGCTCTTCTCGGCTCCAGCACCGGCTGCAGAAGCCTCTGACACATTCGGGGTTCAAAATCCTGAGGAAGGTTTGAGCCACGCGTCAAGACTAAGGCTCGGTTTACCCTTGGATCAGGTTTTGTGTCAACACGACTCCCAACGCAGCAGCTGATAGCGGCCCCATGAATATTTAAGGGCAAAGTGTTGGAAGCTGTTTTATGACACAAGAACACTCATCTCGCGTGGCAGTGCTTTTGCTCTCAGCTTGTACGACTCTTCCACAAATGGGTACAGAGAAATCAGATCAAGATGGCCATTATCTAGTTAGCTAGAGATAACAGGGAAACGCTACCAGCTTTTAACCTGAATCTTTGTATTTTAATATTCTAGGACATTTCTTTCCCGCGGTGCTGCCAGGCTGGTGAGGAGAACTACAGCAGCTCTGGCTTGTCAGAGCGCTCAGTCACATCTTGCGCGTTGTGCCAAGCGCCGTGCAAACACACAAATCGAACCTCACGCCTCCAACAAAACCTTATAGTCCTGGAACATTAAATAGAACATTTCGATAGATGGTGAGAAAGCTAAATCCATTTTAATACTATCAGAGTAGTTGTTATTAAACAGAATTCACCCGTGTTTTCACAGGTTTAATTCCGCGTTGGAATGCGACACGAGCTCAGACGGCAAAGACGCGTGCTGCTCTAATCAGAGCTTCGCTAACAAGGAACCTCTGGTATCAAACACTGGTCTATTAAATCAGGGATGAACATTAAAAATTCTTACATAGCATCAGGTCAGAGCAGGCACTGCACTTGAATGCTAACGGCTTCGCCCTCCTGCTCTATCTTTCTATTAACACTAGTTTTCAACTGTGCAAACAAGATAGTAACAACACTCGGCTACGCAGCAAATGCTAAATTCAGATCCCGGCTCCGTGCCTCATAAATTTTCATCCTGGCATCACTTCTTGTTCTTTTTACAGCATTTTAAAAATGTAGGTTATCCTTTGCATTTTAAGCAGGGACGATTGTATCAAACGCCTGCATTTTACAGCAGCCAAGATGTTCCCAAGTTTGATGAACTGATCTCAAGTGAGATAAATTATGTCAGTTGTCTGCTTTGTCAGTAAATCAAGAGTTGACATTTCCCTCATTTGTAAAGGTATAATGTTACAGTGAAGAAAAGTGTGCTCTTGAAAATCTGTATGGCAAGGTTAGATTAATAAGCAGTTTAAAGAAAATGTCCCGATGTAATGGGCTTGGAACAGCCAAACTCAATTTCGGTTCATTTGATATTTCTCACGTTTTCTTTTTTAGGAATTCAAAAAATGCCGTATAAAACATTTTATGGAATATTCCATCTATGTGCTCCTTTGCTTTACAATAATTGACAACATTTACATATATTTCCATGTCGTATTATGCCATAAATTTGCATAGATCCAGGTAAAATCATTCCGATTTCGACATGCCGCTTCAATGAATTCCAGGAGCTGAATCGCATCTCAAATCTGAATTGCATTGCTCCCAGAATTCCCTCTCCTTAAAGCCCTGCAGAATGAATCCCCAATTAAGACCCCTGAGGGTACCTCTGCGCGGCCCTGCTGAGCTGCACGGGCATCCGCGCAATTCTTGGAACCCGACGGCACGGGGGCGAAGCGACAGGTCCCGCGCCCCTCTCCCCCAACCCCAGCCCCCCCGGGCCCCCCTCCCTGTGCTCAGGGAACACGGGGTTTGGGTGACGACCCAGGGGTGGCAACACATTCCACTTCAAGGCAGAATTGAAGAGAGGGCTTCCACTGATTTTCACCTTGTGAAGCCAGTTTAGCCCAATTTAACCCCTTCTGTTCATTCATACTGCTTTGTGAAGCTATTTTTATTGCCATGCTTTAAGAGCACAGATGGTTCCCAAAATGAACAAACCACAAACCCTACTTGAGCCACATTGGGAACAGTTATATTAAAGTGTTAGAAATTTTTTTTTAAAAAAAGAAATTTGGGGTTGTGTTTTGATTTACACTAACTAAACCGCACTGGTTAGCAGCAGAGATGCCATGAATTTATACATGACATTTGGCAAACGTGCTAACCATCTGGTCCCTGTAAAATGTATACAGGGCATGACAGCCTCCTGGGGGAGTCTTTACTGAACTACACTTTGATCACCGTCAGTAGTTCGGGGTTTTTTTACAGGATCAATCCACCACCAAATCTCATCGAGTAGAGCCTTTTGCATTGGACGGTAAAACAATGGGAGGTTACATGTGCTTTTTCTAACATCCTTACAAACACAACCAAAAGACTGAAGAACCGACACTTATACAACAAACTCTTGTTGCTTTGCCTGCAGGGAATAAAGCCAGAATCCAGCTACAAATCCCAGGCTCCATCACGGATGCAAACGTAGTCCCTGGCCACTGGAGAGGATGAGAGAGAAGCGGAGACTACCAGCTTTGTGAGGGAAGCCTCCCAAGACCTCGGGGCAGGTCAGTAACCACAGCGCAAGAAGCATCAGCATCTCGTGTCTCCTGTTCAGCAGATCAAGCTGTCTCCAAAGGCCTCCCATCTTCTATGAGTTCAGGGCAACAGACGCAAATGCAACAGACAAGCAGCATTGGAGAAAGCAGGGAGCTGCCCAGTTCCATTCCAGGAAGCAGAGCTCTGCTCCGAGCATCTCTCTGCCTTCGTGTTCCCTTCTATTATTGGCATTTTCATCACAGCAGTACCCAGAGACTGCAGCAGAAGTCAGCGGACCATTGCGTTTAGCATTTTAAACACAGCAGAAGCAGATAATTCCTGCCCTGAACACAAGAAAAGCCTTGGAGTTCACACTTCCAACGAGAGGAAAGGTAACGCTTTAGCTGTGTTTGGAAACTGAGCTCAAATCAACCAAGGTCCCGTCGGGTGTTGGCGCCAGGTTTGCTCTCGAGCCTGCAGGGCTGGGTGTTCTGTCCTCTCCTCCTGCAGCTGGGGGTAAAGGTTCGGGTCTCTGCAGCCCTCTGGCCGCCTGGGGCGCCCACAAACTGCTGGTAGCACCGCTGCAAGCTTTTACTTTTGTTTCATAGAGACTTAAAAAGCAAGAACCCAGATTCCGTTTTGCCTTGCAGCCTCGGGAGTCCCACAGCGCAAGCCCAGCCCGTGGCTGTAGCCAGAGCAAGCATTTGGCACCGAACAGGTCAGTAAGAGGGCTGGAGGGGTGGGTGACACCAAAGACCCCCAAGAGCCCAGGGCAGGAATCACGGCAGGTTCACTGAAGCGCTGTCTGGTTGCCGCACAGCCCCTTTCCCAGGCCGGGAACCCGGGCATCCCCCGGGGGGACAGCACAGGGACAGGCCCAGGGCTGCCCAGGGAAGAAGTGCAGGGGGATCCTTCCCCCAGCAGCTGCCTTCAGAGCAGCACGGAATGCCATCGCCCATCTTTCGGGCTGGATTTGAGACCGAGCTGAACTCTGCTGCCTTAATTAGCTAACCGTAAATAAACATCATTTACAAGACCTAAACATTTTAAACACCCTGTTAAGCATCTGAAACACAAACGCTTTAATTATAGACTAGCTCAAAATTTAAGTAACGCTGGGATAAATGCTATAGAGCAGCTGTCTATGAATATTTTACAATGAGGTTGCTCTCTGTTCTCCAGGTCCACAGGGACTATCAGGTTGGGAAGAGCACGTTCACTCTTTGAAATGCCTGTCCTTTCCCTGTCGGTGCTGCTGCCCAGCGATCACCACCAGCTCTGCTACCTCACTAAAAGCTTAAATTCTGTTCTTCTCTTCTGTGGCCTCACTCACTATGCAGCTAAGTCACTAGAAGGATTCCCTTGATTGCAGCACGCTCTGGACCAGACCCCGAAATCTACATTATCATCTTTAAAATCTACAGAGAAGGTCTGGTTTTCATTTTCTCTTTAAAACCCATTTGCATTAGCAGAGTCCTACAAAGGGACTAACACCTTGGAACGAAGGCCAGAGACACCCAGGCAAGACAGCTTCAAGTGCTGGATCTCAGACCTGGATATCTAGAAAAGGGCAATAAGGACTGTCGACATTCCTACATCATCAGAAAAATTCAAGATTTCTCCAGTGTGAGGCAGTATAATTTACTCTAAAAGTAGTCGAGGGCTTTTGTCGTAAGTATTAATATGACGGCCACAGGTCTCTAATGTAAAATGTGAGCAAACAAACCGATTCAGCCTTCAAAGAGCAGAGGCGAGACAACCAATTTCACCTTCAGATAAGGAACACTCCGTCCACTGAACCTGCTGGACACCTGCACTACACTGATTGCACTGCAGAATGCTCATTTTCTCTCTGCCTCCAAAATACAGCACTTCTTTACACACAGCTTTTTTTTTTTTTTGCCAGATGAAATAAATGGAACAAGTGATTTTTTTAACTACAGACTGGAAACTTCATTCCTATCACAGTGACAGCAATCTATTAGTTAAGGAAATCAAGTTTTTACTCACTTCAGGAGGGAAAAGAGATACTTAAGTTTTATGTCAGTTCGTTTTCTATTAATGATAAACACGGGAAGCCTGGCAGGAATAGAGCATCTTGCATTTACTGCTACGAGTACATTAAGAATTAACAGCAGGCAGAGCGGTAATTAAACACCAAAAGCCTTTTTCCCCCCTCCGTTGCCAGAGCACTTCACCGCACAGCTGGGTTGACCAGAAGTATGGACCAAAGAGGAATCTGGGTGCAGATCTCCAGGAGCTCCTGCTAAAGGTGGGCAGAACACGATTTTCAGCCCCTGCCTTGGGGAGAAGCTGGGACCCTGCAGCAGCAGGTGCCTCATCCTGGGGGGGAAGTCACAGCATCCCAGGGGATCAGCCTCACAGACAACAAAAATTGCTTACTATTGTATTACTGTTACTAGTGCTCGGATTAAACATTTTTTTTTCTTCTTCCATTACTCTAAGGTTTTTCCCCTACTGGTTATTGCATCAACTTAATGCTTCCGCACTCCAAACAGTTTATTTTGTGCTGTCACAATAGATTTTAAGTGTGTTCTGTTTGCATTATGTCTTCCATTCTCTCCCTTATTCAATGCCTCCAGATTTATTAAATACAAGTGTCCTAATACATGTCAGCATTATTATCCTTTTGGAAGACCTCAAGGCACCCCACCAAAGGAGCTTTTTTAAGTAGCTTTTCATAGGTTAAAGTGCTGTTCAGTTTAAATAAGTGTATACACATTCTGATGATTATCTGAAGTTCCTCCAAACTGCTTGGGGGAGGAGAAAGATTGAGTTGCACCGTGCATCGTGTCTCAAAAGATCCAGCTCCCAGCCTCTAGAAGAGCCTAAAAAGCCTAGAGCTTTGCAAAGCTCAAATCCTTTTGCCAAAATCCAGCCAACAAACTGTGCTTTGTTCCACATTAGCACACACTACCCTCCTCTGGAGTTTCCGTGTGGCTGTTCACAGCAATCCAGAATCTCTACACAAAGTCCCAGCCACAAATTCTGCTTAGTTTGATGCCAAAGCTAGTTTAGAATCTTATTTTGTCACATTTAGTAGGGAGAACGTAAACGCTTTTTTTGTCCTCCTCTTACAAGAATCTGTAGTTTCCAGAACACTCATTTCTTCTGAAATCTCAGAATTTCAGCTGTCCCTGATGCACGCCGCGGGAGAAGCCCAAGTAACCAGCTCTTCTTGGAGAAGCAGCATCTGCAGAATTGCAGTACTCTCAAAAACCAAACTGCCCTAAGAGAATGCAGCCATTTGCCTGATGCTCCTGCCCTCACAGGACTCAAGAGATTTGGACTCTGATCACAGCACGTCTGGGGGTGAAAAGGAGCAGGGGAATTTTCAGCTGGTTCCCACTCACAAAAAAGTATTCTTGAAAATTCCATCCTAATCTTCACATTATTAGTTTTATGAAACAATCAGAAATCAAAACTTTGGGAGGACTTCAGTCAAATGTACATATTAGCAGTTTTTGCTATGACCTATTTCTCAAGCGTTCTCATGCAAAAGTATTTATAGTGGTTCCGCAGAAAGAACCGAAATGAGAAAAACTCCCATGAATAGAGCGGAACACACATTGTCGTTCATTTTATTATTTAAATATATTCCTTTCATTCTAAACAGCAAAATTAAATAAAGGAGGAAAAGAAATATTCTAGCATTCCGAACGCTGAGAGCGACTTGCATTCATATCTGTGTCCACATCTCTATATTCATGCATATAAGGAGCGGGAATGCATCAATTCTATCTAGCAAATGGAGTTAACTCGCATACATAAAATGTGCCATTTAAATTCCAGAAGGGATAATGAACAGCACAGGAGAAAAGACCACAAGGAAAAAAAACCACCACGATAAGCAATTGAAAATAGCTTTCAACGACAATGTATTTTTCCTTCCAAATCTGCTCTGCAGGATTTCACTTGCTGAAGATATGGACGGTTGCCCAGTTTGCTGGAGTAGGTAAGTCAGAGTAACCTATCAGCCATCTGTTCTAATTGGACATGCAGCCCGAAACAACACTATAAATATGCAAAGAACCACAAAGACACCCTGATGGAATAGCTGGATAACAATAGCTTTAATTTTTCATTTGTTTATTTGATTTGCTGTAATGAATGAGCTACTGGAGCAACACTGAAATAAGTGAAATGAGACAAAGGAAACTCCAGGGCAGAACAAGTCTGTTAGAGCAAACCCGCACTTTTGCTTTTGATGCTGGTTGGTTTGAGTTGACGCTCGTTGCTCAGTCATCTGCACCACTCTGTCACGGGGAGATGGATGGGGATCCTGGTTTTGTTTATGCATCCACTGCTGGCTTCGAGGGGCTCTAGTTAATCTGGTAAACTAGACAATTTCATGGCTCTGTCGCTCACAATCAAAACATCTGATCTAACGCTTGGAGCAAGCCAGGGGAGTCACTGCCCCCAATGAACCAAATGATGTATCGCATTTTGCTATCAAAGATGTTGAAAGCATTTTCCCCAGGTCTTTGCAATTCAATGGCATCAAAAAGCATAATTGCGACTGGAGGGCAGGGACGGATGGACTAACGCGAAATCGCTTGAACAAAAACTGCCATAATTATAAATGACGGGGAGCTCGAGGCAGCCAAAAACCCACCCTGCAGCTTTGCCACAGAGAAGAGAACCAACAGCAGAACAGCTGCAAGAACTTAAACGCTTTCATGGAAACAAGGGACAGGGAAGAGCCACCAGAACCCCACAGCAGCTCCCAACAGGTGTAACCAACCACTACAAGCATTTGCCCACAAAAATTCTTCCCCACAACTACACACACAGGAGGCCACCAAAACCTCCTGGCAAGACCAAACCCACCACAATACAAGGCAGGGAAAAAACAAAGGGTACCCGAGACAAAGGCCCTTAAGCCCTGCAGTGTTTGGCCAAGGTGTCCGGGTGATCCTCTTAGATCACTGATGCACAACACTGCCCTCGGATGCGATTTACATTTTAATTTTGCTTGCATTTTGGTTTGGGGAAGCTGCCTTTGAAGAACAGAGTAGCGAGAGGATCCGCATGTTGGTAGGAGACTCACAGCAGTGAGACTGGAACTCCTCTCAACACCACCAGCAACTCAGAGCTTTAGTGCATCTTGCTTCAAGCAGCAATTCTAAAGAGGAAACAGCAATCTTCATTAAGGATTAGGTAAACAATTAACTTATTACCTTCAATCTTTTTAATGTGTGTCTGGGTACACAGAAATAAAAACACAAACACACAGCTTAAGCACATTACAAGTCACATTGGCTTCCTCATTTAAAATGAGCTTGCAGTGAGCTTTGCTTTTGATGTCTCAATCTTACTACCCCAAATATCAACTCATCTGAAACAGGCTGGTTAATTGTGAAGTTCCAGAAGGCACAAGTCTTGAATCCTTTCCCAGTAAGTGTGAGGAGGCCAGGATTCAATCCTGCATCCCTGTCCTCTCTACACACTCCACACCACCCTCACCTTGAAGGCAGCCTAGAAAAGTTGTTTTAGTAGCACTTAGGATGTTCAGAGTTTTATGTTCCAACGCAAAAGCACTGGGAATCTGGTTTCCAAGGGGTAGGTATCACACTGCAATGCTGGTTATGAGGCATTAACTTAAGCATAAAACACAGGAGCCACCCCCAAGCAATCCATTCCTCCTCATTCATTTCCTCTGCACTGTATGAAAAAAGCCACAGATCAGCAGCAAGATGCCTGATGTTTTCAGGAAAATCCTTGTCATGTTCTGCACTAAGCTTTTTTTATTTGTCTGCTTTATTTTATGTGACTTTTAATGGGAGGTTTCAACAACTCCATCATTAAAAGAAAAAGATAAATAGGAAGAAAAAGAATAATTAAATTTTTTAAGGTTCTTTCTGAAGGAAAACAGTCTTATATCATTTTAAACTTTTAAAATCCAGCTGACTCCAGCATTTCTGCTGATGACTTCAGCAGCTTACAGAGCAATTTAAAGAAACGAAGAGAGCTGGGAAATACAGTCTATAGTAAAACTACATAGATTATCCCATTTGAGGGAAGAAACCGCAGAACAGATGCTCTTGACTTCTGAGGAGACTTCCATAAGTCGCACATTGATCTGGGCCCCCACCACTGCGCGGCCACACTCAGCACAAAGGAAGGGAACACCAGGACCCAGGACTCAGCCCTCCCATGGGAGGGGAGAGGAATAAGCCCTTCACTGCAACACACACACCTGGCACAGGTGTGGAACACACTGAAAAGCTGCAGCTACTGCCAATACCTGGACTCAGAAGTGCTTGATTTGTAACTTAGTGCCTGACTCACATTACAGACCTTGGCGCATTGCTGATCCCTCTCCCTGTGCACCCACACAGCCAGGACGTAGAAAGGGATGTGCTCAGTTTGTCACAGCGCTAAAGAGCTTTCAGGTCATGCTCAGGAGGGCTGCAGGTGCTCAGTGTCTGTTAACCTCCTCAGAGCGTGGGGAACACCAACCCCCCCGAACCGAAACCGCAGATCCACACATCTTCCCACACACGCAGCCAGGTACCACCCAGCTTTCTCACAGATTCCCAGACCAAACAACTCTTCCCCCATCAAAGCCCAATCCTCTTCTCAGCAGAACTCAGGACCTGAAACGAGCCCCTTCAGAACAGACAGGCAGAGGCCATTCAGGCCTGACTACATACGGTGCACATACATATCAGCAATTACAGCAGTTCTTTTGTCCCTAGCTGGTAAGATTGCAAAAGTTATTAGAATTATACACCAGAGACAGCCAACCGCCTTCTGCTGCCTGGCCCTCTGCAAGAAGGGAGCTTGCTCTTAAACCAGCCTTGCCAAGCTAAAACCCACCAGGCTCTTTCCACACTCAGCTCATTTACAGCAACACACCACTTGTTCTGCATTTTTCATACACAGAGACTGTTAAAAGCCAACCGATATTTACCAACAACTACTCCATCAAAACACATTTTGCGCAGCTGCATTTAGAAAGTGGAAACAAACCCACCACTTCAGCCCACAACACAAACCAAACCACGCACCCTCTTGCTCAGGGGCGGCATTTAGGAGGACACACAAGCACGAATTCAGAGTCTCCGGCCAGCAAGGAGCGCAGTGCATGCCCAGGGGAGCTGCTCGGGGGCTCCTGAAGAGCACCGACCACGTGAAGCACAAACTTCGCATCCTCCAGCTCCGAGCCGCCAGACCCTCGCTCGCCACCGCCTGAGCTCGCACCGGGCCGCGATGTCCTACCTGGTGCAGGTGTCCGGGCTGCTCCTCGGGGCGGCCGGGGGGCGAGGGGCGAGTCCGCACCAGCAGGGCCGGGGCGGGATCCGTGCCGGAGAAGCCAAACGCAGCCCCGGGGCGGAGGCAGAGCCGAGGGTCAGGCTCCCCCAGCACCGGGAAGGGCTCGGGGGTGCCGAGGGAGGCCGTGGGCTCTGGTTGCGGGCAGGGAGAGCCGGGTCCCCCCTCACCGAGACCCTGCGAGCCCCCAGAGCAGCCCCCCCCCGCCCCCAGCTCCCTCCCTGGGGCTCTGCCCGCTCGTCAGCAACCACCCCTACCGCAGCTCGTTCACAGCTCCTTCTGCGGGGCCGAGCCCCATTTATAGCCTCGGGGGGCCGGGGGTGGGGTGTCCGGGCCCTATTTATGGCCTCGGAGGGGGCAGCGCTGCTTTTCTCACCTGGGGAGGGGCGGGGGCCCCGGCCGGGGGTGCGGCTGCTGCAGCTGCTGCAGCGGCTGTCCCGGAGCCAGCGATTAGTTGCACCAAAAAGAAGGTGTCGTACCAAAAGAGAAGGTGTTGCACACGTTTCCCTGGGGGCTGTGTTTGCACTTTAAGGCCCCTCGTGCCTGTTTGAAATTCCCGGCCTGGCTCTGCTCAACCGCCTGGGGAAGAGCTCCAGGAGTCTGCAAAGGTCAGTGCCCAAGAGTGGGGTTGCAAAGCAAAACTGTCCCTGTGAATTGTTGGCTTTTGGAAGTTGTCACTCTTTCATATTAGTATAAGCATTGCTGTCCAAGGAGTGTTTGCAATTCCAGTTTTTCGCTCTCTATTGTGGATGGATTTTCTATAGGAAAGTGTCTGCGGAGTTGCAGGTATTAATAGCAAGTTCAGCATGTGGCAGCACACCAGGCAGGCAGATGGAATCTTGTGTTTCCTTCAGAAGGGGCTCTGGGAAGAGATCCCAGGGCTCACTCCTGCTGCACTGGCCGCTGGGTTTGTTTCTTGGCGTTAGGAAGGTGCCAGGGGTTCTGGGGTGTCAGAAGGGCAGAGGCTGCTGCTTGTGATATTACCAGATGGGAAACTTCTGCAGACACCCTGAGCCCCCCAGCCTGGTTCCGCTCCCCCAAAAAGGAGCAACAAAGCCTTTTGTGCTCTAATTCTCACAATTAGACTGGAGATTTGTTATGTGTAGATAGTGCTAACCCAGCTTTTGAAGTCACTATGGAAGGTGTAAGAAAGCTCATAAACCCAAATTACAAGTAGGATCAGGTGGAGAGAGATGAGATTGTATCATTTGGGTTTTTTTCCCCCATCTGGTTTTGCTTAAGGTTGCCCTGCTTGCTTTGATGCCGGCTTCAACAGGAGTCCTTTTCCCCTGATGCTCCCCACCTGCTCCTGTGCTGCTGCTGTTTGTTTCCATGAACACTGCAGAGCTGTTGTAGAAAGTTCTAGCAAAATTTAACACAGCAAAGCAGTTTCCTTTTTTTTTTTTTTTTTTCCTTCTGAGCTTTTAGGGCACTCTGGCACACCTTGTTTACGGTTCTAGAGGCCAGAAAAGCAGAAGTGTTGCCAGCTGCTGGTGATGGAAATGGATTCTCACATCACCTGGAGATCACTCCCAGGTGTTTCAAGTGAACATCAAGCCCAGGTCAAGAGTCAGATGATGAAGCAGAGTGTTGGCACCTCGGCCTGACGGGAGGGAGGAGAGGGTGCCTGGCTTAGAAGAGCCCTGGAAAAGAGCATCAATTAAGTTGTGCTTGGTTGAAGCTGTGAGTGAGAACTGGAGCAACTGTTCAGCCTTGACACTGCTTGGGCCCTGGTGTTTTTGAATGAAGAGAGAAGGCTGGGCTGGGGGAGAGAGGAGGGAGGAGCAGAAAGAAAGGAAAATAAAAGAAATGTGGAAGCTAATCCCAAGCGCTGTGAAAAGGTCATGTGCTTCGATATGAGTAATTAATTTTCTTAGAGCACTGTTGAAAAGGTTAACCTGATTTATGGAATGCAATTTAATTTAAAATGTGTTGTGTACCTTGTTAAAAGGTCCAATTATAGCTGCTAATTCTGTGGACTGACACACGCTACTGTCTGATAATAAGCCAGTGTGAGGGGGAAATGTGCCAGTCAATAATTAGATGTGGTCTGTTGCAATTTGAGGGGGAAGGAAAAGGGGTAGAAATCTTGCAAGAACAACTGTTGACTTTGTATCTAGATTCCGTAGCTCCTCTTTCATTTACCTGCGCTGTGAAGTGCTCGATGATTCATTTCCAGTCGGGTTTGCGTTGAGAGGGGTTTATCGTGGTACTTTGAGAGAGGATTAAAAATGCCAGACACTTACAGATCAGCATCCCCTGCTCCTTGACCTTCATTCTGTTAATTCTTGTAGCAAAACCTAAAATTAAACCCACCATCATTCTTCTGTGAGTGGGCAGCACCAAAACATCCCTCTGTGGTCCAGGTCTGAAACCGTTTGCTGTGAAATATGCTTAGTTTCTTCTAGTACCTTCTACCTCCATGCGGTACGCAGGGATTCCCACAATGTTCTTCTCTGTTCCCTCCAACAATGAGCCTGTGATCGGTTTGATGTGCTTGAAATTCATGGAGGAACAATTGTAACCTAAGTACTAGTTGACAGGATATGTATTCCTACAAGGAGATGAATAAATTAATTAATGCAGCTCTGAGCTACCTCTTGTTCCTACATTGTCTTGATAAATGGTTGCCAGAGTGTGTGGCCACAAAGGGTGGCTTTGGAAGTGGTTGTCCCAGCTGGGTGGAGCACAGAACCATGTTGTCATGCTTGGAGGGTGTTCTGGTGACCAGAGATGTGTGGCTGGAAGGTGCTTGTGGTTGCAGTTTATCACACAACCGGAAAACAAGCCCTATGTTCACATGGAGTTTGTCGTCAAAAGCTGCAGGTGTTTCCAGTGCCAGGCACGGGGAGGTGGGTGCAGATGGATTTCCGGATTGTCACGGACTGCGAGTACTGAGCAGTTGCCATGGGACAGGCGCTGGACCTGCCTCCTCCCTGGTACCCGCTCGTGCGTTGTTTGTCAGCAGTGTTTGAGGAAAATAACCTGAGATGTACTTTCAATGATGAGCGTAGCATTCATATTCCTTTGGTTCTACTTCTACTGAGAAAAAGAACATGTGTGTCTTGGGCTTTGCTAAGAAACTACTGCGGTGCCGTGGGGCTGGAGAAATGAAGCTTTTCTGTTCAACAGCATTGAGTGGGCAGAGGCAAGAGCAGCCTGTATTTGTATTGTTCAGATTGCTATTGCTGTGACACCAAGTATTGAAATTCTCGACTGAAAGGGCAAGGATGGCGGAAGATACTACTACCTGTTCTGAGTAACCCCAACTGTCCTCATGTTCACTTCTGCAAACAAGACCATCTTCCCAACCTTTACCCACAACTGCTTTATGTTGCTGTCACCAAATTAGCTCAGCAAGCTTCATCTCATGGTAACTTCATTATGTTATATTGACTTCTCGGAGAGCTGACAGGAGTATGATGGCAAGTTAACTCACTGAGTAACTGGGGGAGGAGGCTGGGCCAGTGAAATGGCCGTTTTACCCACTGCCATACATTTCCTCTTCTGATGTGCCTGCTAGTCTCTTATCTGTCTTTTTTTCAACCAAAGAGGATTCCTCCTCAGAGGAGCACACTATGATTGGCATCAGATGGAAAAAAAAAAAAAGTGCTGTTTGTTTTATCAGAATATTAAAGGAGCAATTGGAATTTCTCAGCTGCAAGGAACACTTAAAGCAAATTGCCTAGATTAAGAGAATAAGAGTCAGGGAACTGCTTTAAATTTGATGTGTTGAGAAAAACATTCAGATAGGGTGCTTGGTGTCTGTTTGTCATTGGGGGCTTAATATTTACTTCTGTTGATGAGACTTCGTCATGCTCTATTACAATTCATAGGCTTGTGTTCCCAAATGTTATGCACCAAAATGCTTTGATTTATAGGGTACAAGCTCTTTCTCTGTGGATTCCTTTTATCTTGGCATAAATGTGGTCAGTGATGCTTATCTCATGATATTAATGTGCCTCATTTAATTATATTGTCTTGCTCAAGAAGTGCACTTAGTTTGAGGGAAACTACAAATTGTTAACTTTTGGTAAATGCACGTTTCTCACTGAAGAACCGTGGTGGCTCCTGCTGGAGACAGGACTAGGACAGGTGGACATCTGGGAAGGTTCGTGTGTGTGTGTGTTGGGTCAGTAACAACTCAGCTCCTTCCAATCCCCAAGCCCAGATCTCCCGGCCATCAGCTTCTCTACTTGTTTTCTCATCCCCTGGTCTGTGGCTCCTACTTCCCACCACGGGCACCCGGGGAAGGCACGTAAGGCCCTGCCCCGAGCCGGCAGCCCCGCACGGCTGCAGAGCATCCCTGGGCTCCCAGGGGCTTATTTTGCCTTTTTTTCAGGGTCAGGGTGGTATGATTCCTTATTGATTACTTGATCTGTGTAATTACAATCAAAACTCCAAGGATTTCAAGCCTGACTGACTGCAAATTAGAAATCTATTGGCTTGGCTGGAATCCTTATGACCAGGATTAGGAGAGAACATGGTTTGGGCCTGCTTTTTTCTCTGCAGGCGCCTCTCTTGATCTGGCATCCTCCCCGCTGGATGTCCCCGGTCCATGAGCAGCAGCGGGTTGTTCCCTTCCCATGGCGGGGCTGGGCTCAGCAGGAGCTGCCCTCAGGAGTCACAAGTGCTGGCATTTGGGGGGACAGGGCTGGAGCTTACCCTTCCGCCTGTGCCCTGGAGCCTGACTGCCTCCCCCCTCAGAAGCTGAGCAAGGGAGCATCAGTAGGCAGGGAAAGGACCTTTTTCTCTTTTTTTTTTTAATAGGTTTTCATTTAAAAGATGCCAGAGCCAGCAGATTAGTGTCTTGACTATATAGGTTTCCTAAAGATAAGGCAGAGAAATTGATTTCAATTACCCAAGTGGATAGGCAGGCTGCTCCGCGCTCTCCGGAGGATTGTTAACCCTCGAGAGGCAAGAAGTGAAAAACCAGGAGGGGGTTTTCAAGCCTCAAGCCCTTTCCTTGGGAGCAGCTGTGCCTCTCACCGAGCACAAATCCTCACAAAGGGAGAGAGGTAAAGAAAGGAGGTTTATTTAAGGATGTACAATGATCCTTGTGATACTTTGGGATTTCAGCGAGCTTTCCGATCCTCCAGTGAGGCTCAGGAGGCCAAGGGTTAAAGTGGCTGCAGGGATTAAAGGATTTGGTACCTTTCAAGCACGGGTCCACCTTTTCCTGGAGCAGTCTGGCTGCTGGGAAATTTCCCTTGGAGGCTCCAGGTGGCACAAGGCTGAGCAGGGCTAGACTGGGAGCAGTTCCCGAGGTGGTGGTGGGCTCCTGCGGGGGTTTCCTTGGCACACGTGGGGAGACCACTGCTCCTCTTTTGTCCTCTCATCTGCTATTCCCACATTCACACCCCTGGCAATTTCTGAAATGTCTCTGTAATTGTGTCCACAGGGTGCCTGCCGCCCTTCCCTCCCGAAATTCAATTTGCTGGGTTTTTTTGCAGCCTCGCTGCTGCTTGATAATGGGCACCTTGCAATAGATTTTTCTACTATTCACTCGCTGGGTCTCTTTTGTCCTACCACAGGGAAATTTGCCCCTGCAGGTCTCGCAGTCGGCTTCTCAGCTGGATTTCGCGTGGGCTTTGATTGCCAGCAGCATCTGCTCTCCTCTCCGATTACTCCAGCACATTTCTTTGATAATATGCTTTACTGGGTTCACCAGCTTCTGCCTCTTGCAAACTCCTGGGGCAGCTCTCCCTGGATGTCTCGGTGAGGGGTTTCATTGTGGCCAGAGGTGCTGCACATCGTCATTTCTGAGCAGGAGGAGTTCAGTGGTTCTGCACTGCACAAAGACCAATGTGATAAGCATATTTAAGCAATTGCAGAAAACCGCAATGTATAAATAAGACTTTGTTTCAGGCTACAGAATACATTTTGTTCCTGGAAGCAGCTCAGCGGCTTTTGTGTCCTTTCAAAGACAATTACATATTTCAGAGGAACATCCTGTGATTTGTACTTTGCGTTAGTGGTAATGCAGACAGGGCCTGTCCTCTGTGCTGCACAGCATCCTTTTTTAACTCTCTTTTACGTTTCTCAGAGCTCTGGCAGCTCCCGGGGCAGAGGCTGCTCCTTGCGCAGCCCCTTCAGGTGCAGCCTCGGGCACCGTTCCCGGGCAGGCTCCCACGGAGGCTGCAAAATGGCAAACTATTTCTGGAGACTCTTGATTATTATTTATTTTTCCCCCTCATAGAGGAAAATGTGTTCCGACATGCTGGAGATGTTAGCAAAAATACACCTAGATACAGAAAAGTTGAGTTTCTGTTGCGTCTCGAAAGAAGAATACGTTCCATCTCCAGCCCTGTTTTCTGCAAGGAAAACCTCAGTGCTTCCTCCCCAGCAGCTCAGGTGTTTTCCTTCTTGCTCTGTGGAGGATTCCTGGCTTTTCAGGTAGGGATCTCCTGCCTGAATGCTGAGGGAGGGGCTGTCAAAGAAGGTATTAATGGCATATACCCTTACACCTGCCCAGCGTTATCCTCCTGCTCTGTGGTGAGGAACACGCTGGGACCTTGGTGCTGTCGTGATGGACTTTCAGGCACCAGAGGTAGATATTGCCAAGGTAGAGATGCTTTGGGAAGGCTAATTGGGTAAAACTGGATTTCATTCACAACCCAGGATTTCCAGTGAACTTGCAATTTATTTTCTTCCTCCTTTCCTCTTAGCTGCTGGCATCATTAATGCCTGGATTTAAGATGACAGAGCTCTAATTGTGCAGGACAAAGGCGCCTGGTTCCCAGCTCCACTGATCAATTCCAGTTCATAAATTATAGCAGAAACAAAATTCTTTAGCAATGCTGACAATTAAGTAACATCCTGATAAACATCCCCTTTTGTTTTATTTAGATGAAAATGCCTTTATTTCCATAGAGTTGTATCTTGTAACAATAAGATTCACTGTCCCTGAAGCTTGGTTAATTAAACACAGTATTTGCAATCTACCAAAACAAGCTGTTTTACGCAAGCTGATAACAGGGTTTCCATTTCATAATGTGAACAATTGGGTTATGCAAATGCCAGGATTTTAAGCCCCTGTGATCTGTTTTTGTTGCCTTATTATCTGTTTCCGTCTGCAAACTCCAAATATAGACATCCCAATTAAAGCAGCTAAATGCCATTAAATCCAACTAAAGATGTTTTTATCAGTTAAAAACTTCCTCAGTTTAATTAAAAATATGGTTTGAAAGTGGCCTTTGTTGGCCCAAACTCTACTCCCACACTTCCATCTGTTTGATTTAACTCTTGCACTAGCTTCAGCGTGGTTTTCATTCCTGGATGTAGCCTTTGAGCCCTTTAGGGACACGGTGAGAGACCGTCCCTCAGCCAGGACGATGCCCACCCGCTGGCACTTCTTCAGCGAGCCTTGCTGGGTGCTTTGGTGAAGGAACAGGACTTGAATGTGACGGATGAAGCAACCTGCCCAGGCTCCTGGAAGAGGTGATGCTCTGGGGTCTCACCCTGCAGAGCCGCTCGGATTTGCTGTGTCACGCCGTGTGTCGAGCCCGTCTCAGCCCGTGGGTTAGAAACCAGGAGAAAACGTTACCGTGGAATAGAAGGGAACAGACACGGGTCCCTTCTCCAGAGGCATCCTGATCCAGGCACTGGCTTCTGGTGTACGCTCGGGCATCTTGAGCCCCCGTGTGCTACCCTGTGTTGCTGTCTGGTGGGCGCCAGGGCAAAACATGGGAGCCTCTTTGTTCCTCCACGACGAACTGTTTCTGAGAAAGGTGTCTTCCCCTCCTCCTTGGTCATTGTCCACCCCACAGAAAGGCTGGAGGAGGCCGTTGCTTCTCTGCCGTGTGCCTTTGAGCTCCTAGCACGGAGGATTAGATACAAAGCCGGTTGCTTTTAGTAGCCTCGCCTGGAGATGAGGTGCGTGGCAGCTTTTCTGAGCGCTCTCAGCTCCCAGCTTTCCCCGGGAGGATGTAAGAGATCACCCCAGCCCCATTCAGAGCTCTGCCCTGCTTCCAAAGTGCAGCAATTTACCTCGCTGTCAGCCGTGTTTGCAGCAGCTGCCAGTCACCTCCACAACAATATTAACACTTGATATTTTTGTTGTAAGCAACAGCGAGTGTAATATTCTTGAGGGAAGGAGCAGCAATTGCTTGAGCAGTTGCTTACAGCCCGAGTGTCTCTGTTGAACTGGAGAGGCTCAAACTGTATTTTAAACGTACAAGAAAAGGCTTGCTGTGAGTGTAAAACGACTTGAATTAACTTTAGGCTGACAAGAGGAAGCAAAGGGAATCGCTGGAATAAATACGTGTGAGACGGGAAGATTAGAAGGACACGTTCTGGAGTCTGTACAAATGGGGACTTTGTCCTGACTGGGCAATGGCAGATTTACATTTCTTTAGACTTGAGGGGAGAGGAAGCAGGGCGATCACAAGGGCGTTTTGCTGGCCTTGCGGTTCTTATTTTAGTTCAATATAAAACAGTTGTTACTCATAGTAGTTTCTAGTATTTATTTTTTCTAAGAAGGAAAAAGGGAAATAAGTGTGCTGGGTTTCAAACATCGAGGTTTGTCTCTTTCAATCTGTTTCCTTTTTGGGGGAAAAACAAACAAGCATTCGCTCTGTCAATATTTAGTTTATTTAATTGTTTCCAACCTCCCTCTCTCCCCTCCAGAGATACCCCTAAATTAAGATAAGCCATTGATTGTCTACACTGGGAGAATGCATCTTAGTTAATTAGTTCATTATTTCTTTTTTCACACAAGATTGATGACTTATTAAGCTATAGCTAATTACAGAGTTTATTACTTTGAAAATAAAATTAAAGGAAAAACTCCACATCTTCAGCTGATTTTTCTCTCAGTTTCTGGCATTGCTACGTACCAGGGACCTGCAGACTTTTCTTGTGCGCCCTGTTCTCCACTGCAGCCAGGTTTTGGGGTGTGCAGCTTTACGCCTCTGTGCCTGGCTGAGAAGATGTGTGAGTGACCTCGCAGCCGCTGGTTTTTCACACGGGTCCAGAGCTGGGGCTCCCCTGAAACTTCAGCGGCAGCCGTGGGGTTACAGGGCCTGAGCAAGCACCAGAGCATCGCCTCTGGCCGGGGGACTTCACGAGGAGCCCCAACCTGATCTCTTGGACAAAGGAGAAGTGTTTGTGAGAGGGGGGAGCACCAAGCACCAGCTAAAAGTACTTTGTGGTGCTCGTGGCTCACCCCACGTGTGGCTCCCAGCTCCCCACAGCGTAACCTGCCGGCACGGAGCACCTTGTGCTCTTCAGCTGCACATGGTGGGAATGAGCAGTGGGGCACGGGAATAGCTTGCAGGCTCATCCGTCACAGAGGAGCTGGTATCGGTGGCAGAAATACCCCGGCCTTTGCCTGATAAGCCAGCGAGGTCAGCACGGAGCGTGGGAGGTGGTGACCACGGCTTCTGCAGCACCGACCACGTTTTTGGGGAGGAGCTGTGAGACTGAGGCAATCTGCTGGGGAGGATGCTAATGCCTTGCTGCCAAGGGAGCCCGCAGCAAGAGTTGTTAACCACGTTATCAGCTGCTCTTTCAGCTCTAAAATAGAAGGTTTAGATGCTAAAATTACCACCAAGCAGGCTGGAAGGAAGGGAAGTGCGATGTGAATCTTGTAGCTCCCGAGTGTGAGAGAACAGGGCAGGCTGCCTCACTGCTGTTTGGCTTTCTGCTTTCGCCTGTTACGTGACATTTGCACCAGTGGAAAATCAGAAAAAATAATCAAACACCTGTAACCCAAACTGTTTGAAGAGGGAGTCTGCAAACCGGCAGGGCTGGCTGTCGGCACACCCCGCAGGGGAGAGGCAGAGGGACAAGTCAGGATTTGGTGGCTTTTTTCTCTCCCGACGTGGCATGTTTGAAGCAGTGGTGTTCCCTCCGAGTTGTGTGTGGGGCTGAGGCAAAGGGCAGCTGTCAAGCCATCAGTTTTCAAGCAATATATGAAATGAGACAAGGGGCCAAAGTTGTAGCCGGCCCGTATTTTTCTCATTGTAAGTACTCCAGGTGGTAGGGAAGCTGTGAAGGCGATGCTGCAGCCTACAAAGCTTTCCTTTGGATCCTCTGCTTTGTTTCACCATCAGGACCACAATTATCCGTGAATCTCGCTTCTCCTGCCTTGTGAAAATGTCAGCTTCCTTGATATTCCTAAGAGAAAGCATTTTCAAGAGAAACACAGATGTTAAACCCATCTTTCCACTTTCCTCCCGTCCATTTTTTCAAGGTACTAACATTGTCCTTTTGGGATTGTGCTTATGAACCATAAACATCTGTCAGTTTGCTGCAAACAATTCCCAACCTTTAGCTGCATGGCCTCCTCTCTCGTTCTTTATTTTTTCCCCAGCAGCCTTCCCGGTTGCACTGGGTATGGTTTAAGATGACTGGCACCAGCGCAGGTGCCCATGGGCAGAAGCTGACTGACATTTTGCCTTGATACATGAAACGAGCGCTCCTGGCTTGTTTTCCACCTCCAGAGGCAGCAATTTAGAGAAAAAAAGAAATTGAAAACATCAGGATAGGAGCAGAAACGGCTCCAACAGCAACTACAGAATGCAGAAGTTATGGAAATGTCAGTAAATGAGCATCGTATTAAAAGTTTTAAAGTCACAGGGAGCTTCTTCCACCAGCTCCACTGGCTCGGAAATTCAGAGGAGCACGTGCCCGAGAGAAGGGGATCGGGTCCCGGTTCCCAGCTGTGAAGCAGAAGCCTCTGGGGGGCTTTGGATGCTTTCCAGCTGCCACCTGCTTTCCCTCCACTGCGCATCGTCACTTGTCCCCACTGAAAAATAGCTCAGCTGCGTGGCTTTTATTCTCAGTTTTGCGAGGAGCATTGTTATTTTATTTTCCAGCAACATTCACATTCAGGGATAAAGTGCCATTCACACGGGAAGATTTAGTCCCTCTTCATGAAGTTATATATTACAAGTGAAAGGGGAACAAGCATGGGCTGGCAGCAGAAAATTGAATTAGCTCAGCAGCACACAACGCAAAACAAGATAAATATTGTACAGGAATATAATTGAAACTGTGTTATTTATTCTCCCTTTTTGGGTGATTTGTCAAAGTGAGCTGCAAGTTGCAAATTAGAATTGCTGTTGACTCTAAAGTTGTTTTGGAGTATTTTCTACATTCAGATCCTTTGAAACAATTATCTCAAAGTGGCATCAAACAGCCAAATCCTCACTTGTATCAGGTTCGGGGAGATAATGCATTTCCAGTCTCTCTTCATGGTTTGTGCGCGTTCAGATGACACTTTTTAATAGCCGTTTGTTCCTCTGGGAAGTTTCCTTCTCCCTAATGCAACCCTTGGAGGCCTGATTCATCAAACGTGAGTTTTCACGGACCAGAGCCAGCCTGCACCCCCAGCCCTCCGCCCCGCGCGTCCTCCGAGCCTTTTGGAGTCACCTGTGGCTGTGACCACCCAGGACTCCGTGGAGCATTCATCCTGATGAGCGGAGGACTAATGAACTAATTAAAGAGGCTTTATTGTCTCGACAGGGTAGATCAATAACTTCCTATTGGTTTCATGAGATGAGCACAGGAAGAAGGCGAGGCCAGAAGCCCTGTTTCCGTCGCAGAGCTGTTCCTTGAAACTGGGCTGCAGGGAGGCAGGTCCAATGCGCATCGACCTCAGAACGAAGTGATGGAGAGGAGGAGGCGTGTTCTGAGCCCCGACCCTCCTCTGCCCGTGGGAAGGGGTCGGGGAGTTGGGTGGGAGGACTTTGCCCGTAATGTCGACAGAAACTTGATAATTTCCAAATTATTGTCATGCCCCGCCGGCAGACAGGACTAGACAAGGAAGAGCAGGTGTGGGTGGGAGGATTTTACCAGGCCGGTAGAGACCACTGGCGCAGGTTTTCCAATTTATTATTTTTTCTTGCGACAGTGACCTGATCCAAAGTGAGCAGAAACCGAACTCCTCCTGTGCAGAACAACCGGGTGACGCGCTTCTCATTAGCGTGGGGGAGTGAAGCGATAATTTTGTTTTGGCTCCCACTGCTCCGCTCGATAACCTGCGATAATGCAAGCTGCCATCTGCCTGGCAGCAAACAGCACCCGCCAGAAACCGCACCCGGGGAACCTCCGCTTGCTCCTCCAGCCCCCTGTGCACCACAGTGTCTGTCCCTGTCCCCTCCGGCAGTCCCAGCACCGTGTGGGGTCTAATTCTGCTCTCGGCCACACCAGTGCGCATCAAAAGCATCACCAGTCCGTCCACATCTTCAGGCCAGGCTAAGAGAGCAGCCCTGCTTGTCCAAAGGAAAAGCTTTTGTCCTGGTAGCAAGTGTGTTTTCCATGGTGGAATTACACTTTTACATTCCTGCTAAACTTTCTCGCTGTGACCAGAAAGCAAATATTCCATTAAATAGCGTTGACCAGTCTTATGGCAAATCCCCGCTGAGGACAAATTCTCTGGGAAGGTCGCCCAGGGGGTTTCCCGTGCGCTGGCACAGCGATGCTCTGCTTGTGGCGGAGGAGGCTTGGGGACAGTTTTGGGAGGGGACTGCTCCTGTTTGGCAAAATAAACAGAGGCCCTTGCAACTACAAAAGCAAAAACAGAGCGCTCAAAAATATTCCATCGGCTGCGGCGTGTGAGCCGTGCTCCAGAGGTCCTCGGAGTCTCTTAGTGTTTGAGTTAAGGCTCCTTATATAAAGTTTATGGGTCCCATCGGGGTGTTTTTAGTAGATTACATTCAAACCAACTCATGCGATGCGAGCGCGAAGCAGCCCGTAAATCAGCGAGCGTGGCTCGAGAGCTGGTGCATGGCTTTAGCGCTGGGTCTCAGTGCTGGTGTAATACCTCTTATTATGAGCTGGCACCTGGTAAACAAAGATCCTGCTTCTGAAACGCGTTGTTGGTGCTTTTATAGCCCCAGCACACACACGGTGCCGGGGAAAACTGCCACCTCCACAAGGAGCTGAAGGCTTGTCCACAGAGTGGCCGAAGCACGCATGCTGGGGTAAGGACGTGCTCTTTTCACCGGCTGAGCAGAGACCTTGCCCGGCCTCCCTCTGATGTTCACAGGGGTCACGCTCGGAGGGGGACGGTGTCAGGATAGCTCAGATCTACTGCTTCTCTTGCAAGCCTGTGGCAGGTGAAATTTATATTTCCGGATGATGTATTTTAAGATCTCCTCAGCTTTCCTAGCTCTATAAATTGCGCCAGTCTGGGTGGTTTGGTTCACAGGGAGGATAAGCTGATGTAGATTCCATAAACTCTGGCCTGGGAGAGCTGATGTATGTCCCGGCCCAGAAATAAGACGGAAACTTCCCTTTCCGGAGTTTTATTACGGAGACATCATCTCTGCCAGTCACTTCGACAGCCACGTCTTCTTGTTTTCAAACAGATGCCTCCAATCTGAATTTCACTTACATACGTGCGTTCGTTATTCTCAGCAGCGTGTTTTGGTTTGGGCACCAGGACTCCAGGCAACTTCTGTCTTGCACGTCACCCCAAGGGCGCTCCCGTTCGTGTCCCAGAGCAGGCAGGGATGGGAGCCTGCCGTCTGTGTGACGTGTGGTTAATTTGGAGAAACAAAAATAATTTCTCCGAAACGTGGCAACAGTAGATGGGTGATTTGCAAGGCAAGTCACCAGCAAATAATTCTTCTGGTGGCGTTTTATTTAAATCAGCTGCGTACTGATTTATTTGCTACTCTTTAATTACTGAGGGAAGAATGACTGGAAGTCTGGTATTAGCAAGATCCCTTGGCTCGTAATTACCACCAGTCGTGCGGTTTGTGTTTCACAGTGCACCACAACACAGCCTCCACCAGTACACATGAGAACTTCAGCATTTAATTAAGGGTAGATAAAACTGGTATCTTTGCCATTTTCCATTCCAGTTCTCGCACAAAGCCGGCTTAGGCGAGGCAGGAGAGCCCGCGTGCTCGGTATCGCCTCTGAAAAGCTGAGAGGACCTAACACAAAGCTATTCTCTTTTTTTCTTCTTTATTTCCTCCCCCCTTCATATGTATTCGTTTGGTAAATCCAGCGTGTCAGCTGAAGATGCCGACGCATCCGGGCTGGCAACAGCTCTCGAGCGAAGTGAGGGGGCAGGAGGAGCTGGGCTGGTGGGACTCCTGCCCCGTCCCTGGGACCCTGGCGTTCCTTCCCTGCAGGGCTCTGAGGAAAACAAAATGTTCTTCTTGAAATATCTTCCCTTTCTTTAGAAGTTACCAGTCTGAAAGCTGAGGCTTAGGCCTCCGGAACAGAAACAGGCGAATATTTCTACATTTAAAAATGCTTTTGAAGTTCTGAATTTTTAGAAGTAAAGCCCTGAAATGTTCAGCAAAAAGCCTTTTCTATGGGGAAAATCTGTCTGAATAGACAGTTCTGAGCAATGCTGTAATTGCTGTGAAGCAAATAAACAGGTCTTGCTTATCTGTATCTGCAATAAATTTTGAGAAAAATAACGTTTTAAGATACAGAGGCATATCTCTTTTTTGATAAACACCTCTACAAGTGGCACATTCCCCCCCCCTCGAGGTCTGTCCTTCCCTGCTCATTATGTTCTGTATTCATCATCAGAGAGACGCGTCTCCTCGTAATTTAGATGGTGCAGCCGATGGAGTTATGTGTGGCGTAGTTGCAAATGGAAGTTCTGCTTTGATTTCCATTATGCATTACCTTGTCTGACTCCTTTTATTGTGCACTGGAGTAAATGACCTCCCCGATATTCAGGTTCAGATGTGGATGCGATGGTAAATTTAAGTCCTGAAATTTCCATCCAGTGATAAAATAGTATAATAAAAAAATCACTTTCTTCTGCTAATATCGGAGCTCCTTTTGGCTGTCACATCAGCATTATGACTAGATTGTATTTTGTAATATATAAGCACGGAATTCAAACGATGTGTGCTGGTTTCTGTTGCTGCAAAATAATACAGCGCAGGCAAGGAAAAAAATCAGTATATGAGTTGTTCCACTTTATTACTATCAGTTTTACATGAACTTGACGGATGATTGTTGGTATCAAATTGTCGAGTGTGGCATTTAATTAAATACCCTCCTCCTTAGCAGCGCTGAACATCACCTTGAATGCAATGGCTTGCTCAGACGCAGGCTCGGAAGGGTGTTATCGGGCGGGACTGGGGCA
Organism: Trogon surrucura; assembly: GCA_020746105.1. Taxonomy (NCBI): domain Eukaryota; kingdom Metazoa; phylum Chordata; class Aves; order Trogoniformes; family Trogonidae; genus Trogon; species Trogon surrucura. Next base: position 792,397 of record CM036640.1, read on the forward strand.
CCGGTTGAGCAGAGTCACCCTGGTGTGCGCTCCTCCTGCTCCTTTACCCAAACACCATCCACCTGCGGCTGGAGAGACCGCTCCCAGCCCTCGCTCACCCTCGCGGCTGCGCAGCCCCGCACACGAGCCGTCACGTTCGTTGGGGCACATGCGAGTGGAGAAAATTCTCAATGTCTTTTGGGGGTTAATTAGTTAATGGACCCAATGCCTGAGCTCTGTATTAGTGTGTAAACTGCGTGTGAGCTGCTCTGTGAGCGCTGCCCGAGAGCCCTTGATGCTGCATTAGAGAGCCCGGCGTTTTGTTATTACATCAGATAAATGTTATCGTGTTCATCTATTGTAGAAATTTATCCAGTTTACGCTGCAACCGAGAAACATTAGTCCTGTAAACTCAAGTAATCTTTCTTTAGAAAACAACTACCCAATTACTACCATTACTTATTGGATTGGTTGCTTTCTCTATTAAATGGGACACAGTGCCAATCAAATCAGATAATTCAGCCACAAAATCAATGGCACCACATTTACTCAATCAAATACATTGCTTAGTAAATTATATCCATATGAAATTAAATAGATGAATGTACTAGCTGCACACTGGAATTGGGCTTCATAACTTTGGCACACGCCGGTTAAAAATAAGGAAATCGATGAGCAAGAGAGAATGTATTTGACATCAGTCACTGCTTTTAATACATTAATTTCTTCGCTAGATTAATCAACTATTGATCGGCCTTCAGCGTTCCGAGAAGCCGAGCATGTGATCGCTGTCTGCTGAGCTCTCTGGGCATGGGGATCAAACGTGCCGGGGTTAAATCTGGTTTATTTGCCCAAATATTTTCTTGGCCTCTCGGGTAGACCCGGCAGCTTTTGCGGGGCTCTCGGCAGCGAGCGGGTGCGTGTTCAGCCGGTCCTGCTGGTTCCCTGTCTCCAGACTCAGCGCAGCACCCACCTGGAGACTTTTGGTGGCCAGCACAGAGCCCGTGGGCAGGATTCGCTGCTTAATTCTGCTCGTTGCTGTTGCGATGGCACCGCAGCGGGGGCTTGCTGCGTGGTGTGCGCGTACTGAGAACAGAATCGGGTTCAGTCCTCCCACGGTATGAATGGAGACTTGATCCTTGCCTTTTCCACTCCAAAGTGAAGTGTTCGGGAACCATTTGAATGGAAATGTAAAGTGCCTTGCACATATGGGGAGGGCAAGAAATCATCGTTTATTTGTAGACAGGCGACAACTTCTAATCTCAGCTTTGTGAAGGATCTGATTTACACCAGAAGTGCTTATCTTTATGCCACTGCTAACCTCCAGCTTCCCTTTCTCAGCACTGTGCAAATAACACAGCTGTTGTTTGTCTCCGATAAAAGAAAAAAAGAGGGGAGGGGGAGGAATAAAACATTATAAAAATACATTGTGAGATACCAAAATAGAAATCGCCCAAGTGCTGTGTCCTACTTTAGAACCCGCTGATGCAAGTGGGCAGAGAGCAAGTGCTTCAGATTTGTAACTGGAGTTGTCTGCTAAGAAGCATACATCCCTCCTGTGCCCCGAAATCAATTCTACAAGGCTTAGGATTGCCTGGGTTTGAGTAGAAGATGACAAGGGTGATAAAATTAATTAGCAAAGCAGGAGACAGTCCTGGAGCTGGTTTGACTGGCCCAGTGTATTACACATCGGCAAAGGCTTTATCTGCCCGGCAGAGAGGGACGCGCTTCCTGCGGGAGGTTATCGCAGGGGATGTGACAGGCACAATTGTTTCCTTTTCGAGATGCTGCGCGACAGAGCCAGGCAGGTTATTGAAACAGAGACTAACACGTACCTGCCAGTCAAGTGAATTAGTAAATGCAGGGCTCTGGCCGCAACCCGAACCTGTATGAAAACCATGGACGAGCCAGAGCGGCTGCCTCGCGCTCCCCCCGGCTCCTTCTCCGTCCCTGCAAAGAGAAAGGTCCAAATTCCCGGTGAGGGAGGAAGAGGAGGGCACAGGGCAGGGGGGCAGGTGACCTTTCCAAAGCGCCTCTGTCTCAGGAAGTGTCGTCAGGAGTACTGAGTAATTAAACAGTGATTAAACGTCAGGTGAAACTTCCCAGTGTGGCTCGGATCCCGGTTTCAGGCACGGAGCTCTGCGTGTGTGCAGCCGCCGGGGCGGGGGTGGCAGCCCGTGGGGAGCAGTGACGGGGACTGTTCCTGTGCCAGCGCTGGTGCCATAATGGATGTCACACAAGGGTCCCCTCCGTCCAGCCAGAGGTCTCCTCCCTCTCAGAGATCTCCTTTATCTCTGCCCCAAACTGCAGGAAGCCAACAGAGCTGGTAGCCTGAGGACGACAGGTGCTCTCTGAGGACTGTCAGGTCCTTGTGGTCCTGCAGTGGTGGCAAAGTGGAGCCTTTCATTTGCTGCTAGGTCACCCCTCCGTCGCGTGGTTTCGTTATTCCAGGGGGGAATGCAGAAAGGCTCCTCCGGAGCAGGCGCTGAGCGTTTTTGCACAGCGGGGCCGCGGTGCAGGTGTGTGTGTGCTCAGGGATTAGCATGTACATCCTCAATCTCATTTGTAAATCTACACAGAGCTTAGGCACAATTCTGCAGAGAGAACTTCTTAGCTAATTGCCACCGTTTTGTTCAATTGACTCTTTGGCAACGTGCCCCGTGCTTATCAAAACAGTTAAAAGCCAAAATACCCTCTGTTGGTTATGTAGATTTATTACATGAACTGGGATAAAAATGTCACTAGACAGCTCTGGTGGCTTCCTCTGAATGTTCCCCCTACTCCCCTCTGGTGTGGAGCCTGAAACATGAGTATAAGACAACCTGTAGACCAGTTTTTAGCATCGTCATTGGGAATTAGAAACTCCAGACATGCTAATACACAGTGGTCCTCAAGGTCCTCTGTTTGGGTTAACTATTCCTGTTGCTGTAAGCCATGTGCAGGCTGTGCTTTGGTGAACAATATTCAAATTATTCTAGTTCAGTTGTTTAAAATAAAACTTATTTCTGCAAATTTAAGTGACTAAACACAAGTGTCTTGGTTTCAAGAGCTGAGGATCGCATCAGCTCCAGTGAGAACAGCAGGTGCTTGAGCTACATCAGCCCGTTGCACCGGGGGTGTTAAATCTCTGGATTTAAACAGTGTCCTCAGGCACAGGAGTTGCAAAATGTGAGCCCCTATCTTTTGGTCAAACTTAACTACCTGCTATAAATTACAAGCACTAGGGAGAGGCAAAGAGGAAGAGCACCGGAACAGATTCAGACCCAGGATTGCTGGAAGGGATGAGAGCTCACCGTGCAGAACAGTCAGAGATTGTTCTCCTGTAATGCAGCTGAGTCTCATGTAGATACTGGGTTTATATTACAAAGGATTTGCTAAATTAATTTTTTTTTTTCTTTTTACTTTCGCTGCTTTCATTTGTGCTGCGTGGACTGAGTTGCCTCTTTCTGCTGCTTCTGATTATCAAGCTATCGTGCTTTTAAATTAAAAATAGCCAAGGAGCAGCGAGCGTTCTGGCCTTTGGGCTGGGTGCTTCAGGACTGCGGGAGGGTTTTGCAGAGGCTGCTGGCTCGCAGGAGGCTTCAATGGCTACCCCAGCCAGGTTCAGTCCTTCCGTGGTTTGAACAGAGATTTGATCCTTGCCTTTTCCTACTTTGCCCGTGATGATCCGGCACCACGGAGCGATCACGGGTGATGGATAACCTCCAAGGTGCTTCCCCGGCAGCTTTTACAACGCTTAACGAGGAAAACTAATTGTAAATTGCAGCAAAATGGGAAACTTAATGACACTTCGGTTCTTGAAAGGAATTTAAATACTGAGGAATCTACTAATATTTTGGGGTGTAGGGAAGCAGTGGGGCACACCGGCGCTCGGGCAGATGGGCTTCCCAGCCTCCCGTGAGCCTCACCGCGCTCCTGCCTGGTTACCTCGCACACAGACTCAGTCCCTGCCGGAAAGCAGACACAAAAGACATTTGCTCGTTGTTTTGGTGCCTCCAGAAGCTCCGGGGCTTTCGCACGAGAGCAAGGACGCAGCGGGTGGTGAGGGCTCAGCGACCCCTGCCCAGCCCCGCCTGGCCGGTTCGTGCCCCGGCTGGCCCTGGCACACGGTCTTGGTATGGACCAGAAGTGCAACCAAAAAGGGAAGAATCTTGGTGTGTGATGAATTCAAAGAAATAGGAGCCTTTTCTCACTTTACCTCTTGTGTTGAAATCTAACTGGCTGCCTGTCAAGTTGGTGAATGAGAGTAAAATTGCAGCTAAGAATCCTGAAATCCTGGAACAAATTCACGTCGTATGTTCCTGCTGAAACACTGCTACCCCTCAGTTACACGTCACCACGTCACCAAGCCTGTGAGACATGTGCAAACTTTTCGCATTGTATAATATGAAATATTCGTACTGGCTTTGCAGCAGATGTCAATGGCTGCACCAGCTCCTCTGCTCCAGGTTCATTCCTCTGCTCCAGTGAAATTTTGTTCTCTTTCCACAAAACCCATGAAAGTCGCAGATGCTGTGATCCTGCAAACAAGCAATAACATTCCCTGGCATTTTGATTCAGTGCTAGGTTTGCTTTCTAGCTTTTCTCCACATGTCTGCAGTTTGGTAGGACAAGTGTTTGAGGGGCTGCGTGTGCACAGCTGGCCAGAGCCAACGTCGATGGAGCCACGTAGAGCTATTTTCCAGCCGCTGTCCTCTTTGAGCGGAAATTTAGGCTGATGTTTCCTTGAGCTGCTGCAGAATCTCTCCGCGTCCTCTGATAGACTTAGTAAGTTTTGCACATTCAAATATTGACCTTTCATAAATCCTTCTCAGCCTCCCACTGAGGCTGCCACTGCTGGGAGTGAAAGCAAGACTTGGCAGGACACGAGGAAGCTGAATATCATTCTCCTTAAACAGCTCTGAGATGTTCAGGGGCATAAAACCTTTAAGAGCGCCAAATGGCATTTTTCAACGCGCTGCCTCCCTCTCGAAAGGTCAGATGGGAGTTAAACTGGAGGCTCTTCTCCCCATCTTAATCAGCCATTGCACAAGCTTATCGGATTTCGCTCCTGTCTCCCAACTCTGACAAAATTGATAACCTGATCTGAATTCTCCCAGAGCTGCGCTGGTGGAGGATCAACGTGAGACCAGGCGGGGGACGCCGGGGGAGCGCGGGTTGCTCCGTGCCGGCTCTCCGGCCGCCTCTGACCCTGCCTGGCACGGAGCTGCCGTTCCTTTCTCTTCTGAGAACCGCTCTGCTCTCCTCTTCCCCTCGTGCCTCCCTTCGCATCCGAGAGCAGCTCAGCCTTGTGGCTTCGTCCCTTGCCACAGAGCCCCAGGAGCCCAGGATGGTCAGTCTTTGGCAGGGGGAGAGGCGGGGGGTTATGCTGCTACACCAGCTCACATGGCCAGGCTGAGAACTTCATTAACGTTCTGCTAATGAGTCGTTTCCAAAGCTCCCTCCTTGCCTCCCTCCTCCTTTTGCCTGATCACTCACAGCCCGTATCACGGGTGACAAGGATGAACCAGATACTTAGATAACCGCTTTGCAAGAGGGACTTTTCCTGCCACCCTGCCTGACTTAAAAAAGGGAGTGAGAATAAGGGGACGAGGAGGAGGAGGGAGAAGGAGACTCCACTGCTCTCCTGGCAGCTCCAGACCCCGGACAGGCCCCGAGCAGGCGGCTCTGCAGGTGGCCGGGGAGCTCGGCTTCCTCGGTTCGCCTTGACTGTGACCTTACCCGCCTCCCTGGAGAGAGGAACGTCGTCCCCTGAGCCAGCAGCACATCCAGCTTCTCCACTGCAGCTGCAGGAGAGGGTGAGGCAGAGGCTACTGCTCCTCCGGCTTCCCCAGAGGTGTCCTGGGGGATGTCCAGGGCCTCGCGCCGCGGCAAAGGGGCTGCGAGGAGAGAGGGAGGCAGGAGCGAGGCTCTCCCAGTGAAAACAGGACTGAGCCCTTCCTTCGGTGCTGGCTGGGAGAAACTGATGTAACGGGAAGGCTTAGACTGTTCCCAGGAGCAGGATTGTTGCCTTCCTCCTTTCCTCAGCTCTCCCGACCTCCCTTTTATATCATATTTGGGGACAAAATCTGTCAAAACCCTTCCCCATAAGCGTTTCAGCAGCCCTAAATATCCAGACCTCCGCGACTTGCTCTATGGCAGCGAGTGATTGCTGAAAAATCCTCCGTTAAACAAAAGCCTGATTTTCCATGGAACTGTTGTAGCCAGCCCAAACCTGGAGCCTCTGAGGGAGCAGCGGGATGGAAGTCGGCGGGGGACGGGCTGGGGTGACCGTTCCCGGCCATATGTGCGTAGTCGTGAGGGATATGCAGGGAAGGACAGCTCTGTCTGGCTAGCCGCATGTTCCTGCCCTTGCCAGGTGGGGAGAGCATTTGTTCTGCCTCCTAAAGCTCCCACCTTTGCAGATAAGTCTTTCCAACCCACGAGCGTGTCGGGCAGAGGGTGGAAGCCGTGTCTCTATTTCTGGGGCAGGATCTGTCACGCTGCTACCCCCGGTCGGTGCCAATCTGCTCAGCTCCTCGCATGCAGCTCCGCTTGCCGAAAGCAGATGCCATGCCCAGATTTCTTCTGCTGTTGAATCTCAGCTGTAGTTTGGCAGTTCCACGTTGATTTAGTGTTTTTCTCTCTATCTCTGTCATGCCATCCCTCCTCTAAGGTGAGCTGGCCACATTTTCCATCAGCTGTTAATTCACCCTGATGTTTGCATTCCCATCCCCTTCCAAAGCACCACAAATCACAGAGATACCGGCCTCCCTAGGGGAGAGGAAAGGCTGCAGAAAAACATCCTGGGAAAGGAGGTTCAGGTCTCTGCCTGCTTCAAAGGGAAATAAGTTTGAAATGGGGAAAATCTCTCATTATGTTAATCGGCTATTTAAATATTTGCTATACTTGAAGCGACTCGCTTTTCAAATTCTAGAGGGCAGGAAATATCACAAAGATTTGACTGAGGGAAGCACATATCCCCGTTCAGACCACACACCCCCGACGTCCTCGCGTCCCCGCGCCGGTGCTGACTGTGCTCTCAGCACCTGGAGCTTGTGGCTTTCTGGAGGAGTCCTGGCCCTGGCAAAGGACTGCGATATTTTAAAAGCCAGGGAGTTGCATTGTGTGTCAGAAGTGGTCAAATTCAGTTAATTTGACCTTTAAACTCCGTTTTTTAATCCCTTGCTTTGGCATCCAGTATGATTTGCATTCCGCGGTACTGACACTCAGCCTAACAAATGACTTTCTTTCCAAGCTGCCTTTGAAGTATCTGAACTTAATGGACTATAACATTTATGAACATCTGAGTTCTTCTCTCAGCAGCTGCACTAGGTTATTGATGATCTAATTGAAATGCTGGCAAATATATCCCAGCAGTGTATGGGGAGCAACAGACTACACGGCAAGACCCAAGAGCCTTGGAAGCGTATGTTTTTCATGCTATTCATTAGAAGCAGGCAGTATATTTTCAGTATGTAAAAACAACAACAAAGAGCAAAGACACCAGAAGAAAAGAAAAAAAATCCCCACACAAGAAAAAGGCTGAGATGTGTTGATCGTCCGTGGATCGCTTGGCAGCTCGGCCGCACGGAGGGGATGGAGGCCAGCCCTGCAAACTGGAAACCTCTGGGAACCAGTCATTTGTTTGCAGCAAGTAGCCAAGGGCAGTTTGGGTTGCTCAGGGCGCATTCACCTTCCTGCCTGCACAGAGTGAGGACACGTGGACAAGCTGAAAACGAGGCAGCTGGGTACCAAAAAGTAGGTTTTCTCGTTATTGTGTCCAAAACACATCACCCACTCTTCCGAGCCCTGAGGGGGGTTATCGAAGCTGGAAATGTCCTGACTGAACACGGGATGCCACAAGCTGCCTCCGATGCTCACGGAAGCACGGCTGGCAGGCGTTGCCTCCGAGAGTTAGACAACTTCGGGTTTGGAAATGCCCATTTCCTCAGCCACTTCTGCGATTTCATTACACTCAGTGTTTACCCAGCAGCCAGCTGAGGGCATGCTTCGCTCTGCACTGATTGGCACGTAATTAAGCAGAGGGAAGAAAGTCATAATGTTTAGCGGCAGCATCACTTGAGTATTGGACAATAACAGGAAAGATATGAACGGCACGCGGCTAAAAATAAACAGGGAATGTCTTATTAGGAGGTGTATTTAGTTCCCATGCAGCGAATAGCTTCAGGCAGTCCATTCCCTTCCATTTCATTTCATTTGATAGTATCCGATTTACACCAGGGATAAAAGAGGAAGAAGAAAGGATATTGAAAAAGAGGAGAAAATTTTTGACGTGAAAATAAAGACGAGGGGAAATCAAATTGATGTCTTAGAGCAGATGGAGGCTGAGCCATTCCTGGCATCATCCACGCAGCTGGATTCACTCTCCTGGTCCAGCCTGGCTAAGAGACGCCGATAAAAATGAAAAATGCAAATGAATTCTCTACACCTTACTGGACACACAGAAATGGAGGGTGCCACTCAAAAGGCAATCTCTCCAAAACATTTAAAAACATTGTGCAATTTATATCTTGTGCTTGACAGAGCATCCAAAAGTAATTTCAGCAGTGTGTACCAGTGGCACAGCTCTCTGCCGAGGGTGCCAGTCACCGCGCTGCGGCTGCGGCGCTGCTGTATAATTTCCCTTTCCTCTCCAGGCTGCAGTGCTTTAAAATGTAATACGAGTTGGCTGCTGGCCTCTCATTTCTGCCGGAAAATCTGGCTGTGCCAGCATGTGTAAGGTCAACAGCACAAAGCCTGCTTATTAACTGGAAATTTGGGGGCTCCGGTGCCAGAAAATAGCTTTTCAGCCTTTGTGAAAACGAATAAAGGGGTTTCAGGGCAGTGGTTTGCTACAGAGGAAAATCAGGTTTGAGCACATTTCACTGACCGCCCACTGCATATACTTGCCTCTCCTCCAGGGTACCAGGAGCTGGGTCTTATCCCACCGGGACTCTCAATTGCGCCTTTTGAGTCTAAGCATAAAGCTCCCCCAAAGCCCCTCACGGCATTCCTGTCACACAGACCCCCTGGGGACGGCGTCCCACGGCCCCGGCACAGCGGGAGCTGCAGCCTGGTCTGGCTCCAGAGGTTGTGTTGGGTAGGGATCGGTGTGGTTCTGGGCTGAGTCGCACAGCAGGAATTCTTAGCTTCTCTCGGGAAAAATTCTGGTTTCAGCTGTGCTGCCGTGGCCATCCAGCCTTTCCCACCAGCACGGCGAGGTCCTGGTTTGCTGAGCAGGGGTTTGCTATTGAGAAGGAGCCGTCTGAGCGGGGATTTATTTCCCATTTTTGCCTCTAAGCAGAAATTTGCAGCGGGATTTTTGAGTATGAGCAATCTGAGCAGCTGGGCTACGATCCAGAAAGGTATTTAAGTGTGTCCTAAACACGGGAACAGATTTAGCTCCGCCGAGTTCCGTAACGATACGTGCTCAGGTTTACACCCGGACCTTGGTAGTTTGGTTTTGGGCCGGTGGAGTTAAAAGCAAGGAGGTTTTTTTAGTGTGAGAGATGGGAGAAAATATTTCCGCTCGTTTGCCGGTTTAGTCTGAAACCTGCTCTCAGAGGAAGGCGGCCGGTGGGTGCTGACGAGCGGTTGTACTCTGAGGCACCAAAAAAGCCTCCGTTTGTTCACTCCTAGATCCGACATTGATTTCAGGTGGAGGAAGAGTCAGAGGGTGAGAGCCAAGCCTCAGACCTCTCTGCACTCCCGTATCGGATCCAGATGGAGTAGGCAGCGGGATAAAACAACCAGTTGTTTATCAGACACAGATTGTGCGAGCAGGTATTTGAGGCTAAGAATGCCTCATTTTCTTGGCAACTTTTAGGCTTTTTGACCTTGAAGTCTCTCCCTACTCTCGTTCCAATGATGTTTTGGGAAACGGACAATAGTTCTCAAAATTAGTTTCTCCAGCTCCAAGCACAGGTAGAAGGTTTTACACTTTTGATGCTAAGGAAAGGGCATTAAAGCAAGAGTATTCCACTAATTTTGCAAATAGATTTTGGATAGAAAGATTAACATTTCTACTCCCGGCTAATGCATCATGTAAATTCCAACGATAACGCAGCTCCCTTCTCTCGAGCTGTTAAATGATTTCCTGAGGCTCCTCACAGAACACGTTCCGTTTAAATCCCTCTCTTCTCTCTTGCAAATAATGAATACCAGATTCATTCTGTGGATTTGTCACTTGCAATTTCTATTAGGAAGGGGAGTTTTATGTTAAAAGCGTGAGAGTTTTGGGCTAGTTAGCACAAGCTGTGACAGTCCTTCACCAGCTCTGCTGCCACCCTAAAGTTCCTGAGACTTCCAGCACAATTAGCTCTCCTCTGTAAGCGCAGACAGCGACGGGGAACAATAGTTCCTCTGATCTGGGATTTGGATGGGTTTGGGCTGGGAAATGAGCTCGCTGAAGAGATAAGGCGGATTAATAATACGGAAGGGATTTCTGCAGACCGTTCTGTCGGTCTCACTTTGCGCGTTTCTGTGGACTGGAGTTTTACTCTCATTTGAAGCTACGCAAAAGACGGGGGGTATAAATCACGGCATAAATCAACCGATGGAGCCGTGTCCAGGTCGAAGCCAGAGGGAGCCTGGGAGCCTGGTTGCTTTCCAAACACATAAATCATCCTAAAGTGATTCCAAACTCACTGGAATGCTTCATGAAACTTGGGAATATTTCCAGCGGACTTGGCGTTAGTCCCAGCGCAGAATAAAAGTTCCTTAAAATTAGGTACATTTCACCTGTTTTCGCGGTTTCAGCCACAAGCCTGTCCAGTGCTTCCGAAGGTGACGCAGTGCTCAAGCAAAGGCAGAAATGCTCGGTCCGGATTTCAGATTTCTGCTTGGGTGAAGGTGTAACGGCGTAAGCACTTCGTGTCAGGATGCTGACAGACCTCCACTCCAGCAGGACCTCGGGGGAGTGTTAAACACCAATTATTGATGCTAAAAATAATGCTAAGTTCTACAGATTTGGAGAGCGTACCATTCAAGAGCTGCTGAAGAGCTGGCCAAAGTGGTCTCTAAATCATTCATATTGATTTTTTCTCAGGAATCTTAAAACCCTGGGTAAGGTTGAGGGGCTCGCAGCTTCGTAAAAACACCCGAACCTTTGGCAGCGTCTCCAAACCACGTCAGCCGCTGTGGCGGTTCCCCCATCGCCGCTGCTGCGGGGGGTTATGTTATAGTTCCATGTACTGGAATATCAGACAATTATTTTTTTTTTTTACAACGTTTTTTCATTTCTAAGTGAACACAGCATGTTTTCTGATCTGCATTTCCCTGCTTTGATCATCTGTTCTGCAGATCAGGTTTCCTGTTTAGAGGTACAGCAGGATACGTAATGCATGCAAATGCAATGCGTTCAGAGATAAATGTCTAGACTTCAGAGCCTAATCCTCACAAATCTTACACCCCGATACAATGTTTTCAGATTTAATACATTCTGAGGGATTTTACTTTTATAAATAATGAACTAATCTCATCTTCAAGGCGTCACTTTGCGGTTTAGGTGTAAAAAAAAAGAAAAAAAGGCAATACTCTGTGCTCAAAAAAAATCTATTTTAACCAATATTAACTGATATCTCCCCTCAGATAAAGGCCTTTACGGGTTTGGCAGGTGATTCCTTTTTGGCTAAAAGCGTGCACATCCACATTTCCTCAGTGCCTACAGCGACGCCCACTGCGTGGCCTGCCGTCGGAGCAAACGTGGAGGAGCTATGCTGAATTATTATGAAATAATATGCTGTCTGCCACATTTCAACGGATAATAATTAGCATCTCTAAGCTTAATGCAGGAATCACTACGCAGGTTGCAAAAGAAATGAGGCAGAAAGCAACCTTGATTGCTCAAGACCATATGGCTCCGCGCACGACGGCTCCACGCGGCAAAACTGGGAGAAGGGACGTGTCTGCACTGCCTGGGGAGCGACGGGGTCCCCGTCCCCAGAGAGGGGGCTTTAAGGGGAGGCTGGATGTGGCACTTGGTGCCGTGCTCTGGCCTATGGGGTGGGGTTGGGTCCTAGGCTGGACTCTGTGATCTCTGAGGTCTTTTCCAGTCTCAACAATTCTCTGATTCTGTGGTTCTGTGTCCCCCACGGAGCCCGTTTATTTCCATCGGATGGTGTGAAAGGGCTTTTCCTGGTGTCTGCTGAAACCTGCAAGAGGAAGAGAACATGCTGGAGGGTGTGTGTGTGGAGGGGCTTCCCTGGGATCTCCCCTCGTTCTGCCGCTTTCAGAGCAAGCCTCCAGCGACCGACGTGGAGCTCCGGTGTTTTCCCACGGGAGAAGGAGACACAGCTAATCCACAGCTCGTCACAAAACTCCCCGTCATTTCTCTTTCTCTCATCCGCTACGGCAGCACGGCTGTACCCCCGTGGGTGCCGGCTGTCCCGAGGTGTCACCGTGGTGGCCGCAAGGTGCCCGGCGGCGCCGTCCCCCCACTCCTGCTCTCGTTCCGATGTCTCACCCTCCGGGTCCCTGAGCTGCCAGCCTGCCCCTTTCCGCATGCTCCGATACCTGGAAAGTTGAAAATGAACCCATTTAAATACTTCTTGTCCGACGAGGAAAGAACAACACTAATATTGTTTAGAAGGCTTCTTTGCATGACTCGTGTTTTGAATTTATGAATATCTTATAATTAGTTTTTCCAGGGAAACGGAATCCCATGGCTTGAGGTTTTGTTCCTGGTAAAACCAGGTAGAAGAGATAATTTGCTCTGAATGCCATATTAGCGTAATTCTTTCTCTCAATGCCAGCAGAGGTTTTTTAACATTTTCTCCCAGCTTAACGGCGTTTCAGTGATTCAAAATAAATGGAAGGCATCAAGCTCACATTGCGATAAGCGTGAAAAGTCCCCAAAGTGAGGGTGTCACGGCTCAGCGCCGGGCAGGGACCCGGATGAAACCCAGACAGCGACGAGCGAGCTGGCGGGAGGGCGTGGGGCGCCTGGAGCTGACAGCCTGCAGCAAACACAGACACAAAAAGGAGGGGAAAAAAAGGAAAAAAAGCATCTTTTGGAACAAGAATGTCTCGTTTAGTATTTGTCGCCTACGTGGCAGGAGCACAAACCTCCCTTGAACACAGTGAGCCCCAAAATCTGCCTACGAAGGTGGAAAGGAGCGTCAGCTGTGTGAATGGTTGTGGAGAAAACTGCTGACAGCAGAATCACCGCATCTCCACCCCTGCATGTACATCCCACCTAATGGCATCCCCGGAGAGGAGCAGGAGCCCATCGCTCCCTGTTTCCCCGGGCGGACGCAGACACGCGGCTCCTGCTCCTGCCAGCTCCTTGAGCACAGCGCAGTCCATGGAGATGACTTAAAATAATTGACCGTGGCAAGAGAATGTTTTTAAATTGGGAGCAGAAGCAGATCTGGATTGTTTCCAGGTCAGAGAGAAAACCAGGTTTCTCCCAGGCTTGGGTCCGGCTCTCTGGCAGGACTTTCTCCCGCTGCCTCGCCAGGGCACCTGCTCCAGCCCCCACCCTCAGCCCCCGGGGCGCTGGGAACAGGTCCTGATCCTGCTCCCTCCTCCCAACAGGTCCTGATCCTGCTCCCCAGCTCTTCGAGGCAACAGGTGAGAGAACCAAGACCCTGAAAACGTGTCGGTCCTGCAGGGCTGCGTGGATCTCTTGGCAACCGACCGCCATCCCCTCAAGTGCAAACTCCCCAGCATCCGCCCGTGCCCAGGCATCCCGGCATTCTCTTTCCTGGGCTCCAGCATGCTCTAAAACAGCATTCAACAAATTGAGTTCAAAGGGACTGAGGCTGCTGTTTAAGTGCTTTCCTGGGTGGAAGCGCGCTAACTCGCTCGCTGCTCACGTGAGTAGCCCCTGCGCTCCGCCGGGCTGCTCCCAGGAGTCACTGTTTGCACAGTTAAGCCGTAATTACTTTTTCCTCTTTCTGCAGTCAGCCTCCAAGCACTTCTTTGCGAGGGGAATTGCTATTCCCTTGTCGGGAGCTGGGATGCCGCTGTAATTGAGAGAGGAGCAGCTGCCTGTGTTTCTGACCGAGGCTCCTTCCTCCCTCCCTCCCACTCGCTATTGTATGGGAAGGAGAAGCCCTCAAGATATGCTGGACCGACTCTTGGAAATAACCTTTTTCATCTCAAAGATCCTGCTGAATTTTAGATTAAAAAGGAAGCTTTTCTTTCAATAATGTATTTCCCCCTTGGCTCCCTGGCTATCAAGTAACTTTCCCTGAACAGAAAGCTCAAAAGATGAAGCTTCCCCAAATTCAGATTCATGAACTGAATCTCTTCCCTCCCAGAAGCCTGGCTGGAGAGAGCAAAGGCAATCAGGGCATGAATTTCATATTAAGAAGAATAAATAAAGCAGAACCTCTTTTATTTTATTCCTTCTGCCCGTGCAGGTGAGCTGGGGTTATTAACCGTCGTTTTAAATTAGCACGTCTGGAAGGAGAGGGTCACCCAGCCCGGCGGCTTCACACCCCCGGAGCTGCTGCAGCCTCCAGCAAGGAGGACAGCTAAGCGCCCAGAATGAGTGTGTTTGGCCTCGGAGGGGAGCTTAAAATTCAGCATTGCATTGTGGGTCCGGAGAAGAGAAAATAATTTGTATAATCCTCCCCTTTGGCAGTGCCCCATCCAGATCTGTAAATCTCTGCAGAGCGCTGGCTCGAGCGCGAGGGCTCAGCCAGGCACGGAGGAGACCCGACACACCGTGGGACGGGCACAGCCCTGTCCTCAGAACCCCTGGCACTTCTTCAGGAAGTGTGGAACCGTGAACAAGTTTTCCAAAAGCTGCTCTTCACAGTCCTTGAAGAGAAGGAGTCGAGGCTTTTCTGGGGAATCCCAGCCGTGAGATCCCAGGCGAGGCAGGAGGAAGACTGTCCTTCGGGTCACCTTGGCAACTGCAAAAATACCGCCCAGAGCCCACTCCAGACCTTTTCTGAGACACTGCGGTTTTGTTTGTGACGTTTCTCAGGTTGAATATCCTACAAGCGCATTCAAAGCAGCCCTTGCAACTGCTGTTTTACTGAAGCCGTGTCTGAACGTCTGCAGCCAAATAATTAATACGTGCGGGGTTGTGTGTGCGCGCACACGTGGGCATCCGGGCACACGTCTCCCGTGGTGCATGTGAAATGTACAATAAAACAGAAAATAAACCTCCATAGAATAAATGAATTGCTCAGAGCTGCCTCTCGGTGAATGATTTAACATACTAAACATAGCCCTGTTGTGTTACTCAGCCCCCTCATGACTAAGTGTATTCAGCGCGGGCTGAACTAAATTAGAATTGAAGCCTTTAATGAGCAAAGTGCTGCGCTCGCTGTGACAGGGACCTTTCCTCCATAAACAGATTTAGCCCAGCTGAAGTGTGCGGCTTCCTAGCAGGTACTAAAGGTGTTGCTGGTTTTATTTTATTAGGGCACATTATTTATATGGGATTACATTTGTGTTTATAATGCTTTTTGACTACCATGATTACTCCCGGCTGCTGTTGGGAGGCTGAACCACCCAGCGTGCCCCAGCATCACCCCGACAGGCGCCGTGGCCCCCCCTGCACCCCAACAATAGCCCCTGGACACCGTGTTCCCCCCCGGGCGTTTCCCACTGGGGATTTCCTGGGATCTGCCGCTGGTTTCGGGGCTCCTGGAGATCCCGTCTGGGCAAAGCCCCGGCTCAGGCTGCAGGAAGAGGAGCCGTGTCGGGGCTAATGATGGCCGTACCGACTCCTGCTGTAATTCCCCCGAGACCTATTGTTTTCCTGCCGTTAGAGCTGCATAATGATTGCCTGTGAACCACAGCCTTCTCTTTCCCGGTTAATAGCAGTAACAGTACCACGCAGAAATGGCCGTGCTCTCTCTTTTTTGACTAAGAAATAATGGAAGGCTCCTAGGGTGGTGATCCAACCTGCAATAAGGAGCTCCAGCAGCATGGACACCCAGGGAGAATATTGATGGCTTGATCTCATTTCAAGGGCTGTATTCCTGCACTTGGGCACAGATAACAACGAGGCTGTGATCGATAGTTGCTACAGGGGTTAGTTTTCAGGGCACTAATAGAGTATTCGTTACGTGCCTTCAGACTATGTTAACATGCAAGCATGCTGATTGCTTTGTTTTTACAGGCAGAAAAAAAAAAACACAACCAAGCAACCAAAAAAAAAAACACACCCCAAAAAAGGCTTGAATTCCTTTTGCTTGTCACACTGCCTAACCCTAGACTGTCTGGACTTCAGCTGCTGAGGGCAGACAATATAGACAATAATCATGTTTCATCCTTGGCACAGCGTATTTTTGACATAATGGCAGCAGCCGACAATTTGCAACTCCATAAACTGAATGCATGATTCTAATTTATGTATAGAGCTAATGGATCGTTGCTCCTGTAATAAACTGCTCAGAGTGGGTAGGATTTATCAGCAAGCGGGTTGCCCTTTATACATTTTTATTTAATTTTGCTTTATTTCGTGAGGTGCCAAGTCAACAAATGATTAAATACGAGCAAATATTTCTCCACTGGAGTTTTATCCAGTTACCTAATCCAGTTAAGAGATGGAATGTAATTGCTTCTGGAAGCAAAGCTTGTTTTCCACCAGGGATTCTCAATTTAAATAAATAAATAAATAAATGGGGGGGGGTGGAGAGGGATTGGATGGATGGATGGATGGATGGATGGATGGATGGATGGATGGATGGATGGGTGGATGGAGGCTTTTCCCTTCTGAGTAAAACAAAAGGTTACGAAGTCTATTGTGTCTGGAAAATAACTAGGGAACTTGTTGAGATAACGGAGGCTTTGGATGGGATCTTACACACCTTTATTCTTACAACCAGTGTCCTAAGGAGGCATTTTGTTCCTTTACCCAGTGAGGGAAGCTGCGGGCTCCAGCACAGCCACTGCTGGGGCACGTCCCGCTCCGCACCGCGCTGCCAAAACTGCGGAAAAGCGGCACTTAGCAAGTGCGTCGCCTGCCCAGCTGCTCTCCTCCGTAGTTTTCCCTGGCAGAAGGGCAGCAATTACAAGAAAACATTGCAGAAAGCATGGGAAAGGGGGCAAGGGACTTTCACAGGAGGGACACAAAACATGAGAAAGGCTGTTGGCAGCATCAGGCAGTTCATTAAAGTGCTCCCGGGAGCCTGGCGATGCGCTCTGTTTACGGCAGCGAGGGCAGGAGGCTAAAGTACTTGGCTTGGCAGACTTGTGTGATTTAGGGCTTCAGGTTCACCAGGTTGAATCACAAACTGTGTTTGAGTTACCACCAGTCACTATAAATATTGGACGTGGGAGGGCTTGGAAAAACTGATCGGCGAGAGCTTGCGTCCATCTCGTTCCTCCCTCCCTGCAGCGTTCCCAAACCGCCCGTGGAAGCGGCAGCTCATCCAGTGCTGCCTCTTGGCAGGAGCTTGGGTGATAAAACCTCCCCGAGGGGCAGAGCCCGTGTGGGAAGGTGACCCGAACCTCAGGGTGGAGGAGACCGACCTGGTGCCAGGGCTCTCGGCTGCTCCCGACGGAGAGCCCAGCCTGGGAGGGCAGCTCTGCTCCCGGAGCTCCGAGATACAGCCTCTGCGAGATGAGCTTGTGCTCGGGATTACCTGTACCATGTTTTCCGTTGTATTTTGGATGTTAATTATCTCAGTGAGCCCAGCTGAGGAGCTGGAGCCTCTGGCTCGTCAATGCTGCCATCTATAGCGGGCTCGGCAGCAATACAAACCGCAGCGGTGCCCGCGCCGGGCGAGGCAGGATCTCCCCATCGAAGGGCAGGGGCAGCTGCAGAACCTCGAGAGAGGGTTTCCCAGGGAGCGCAGGCTCTGCCCCTCCTGCTCCCCAGCCTCCCCCCGAGCGCCGGACACAGAGCTCGCCCTTCCCCACCCGTGCGAGCTCCCACTGGTCTGGGGATGCCGCGGGGCAGAGCTCTCCTCGGAAGCCTTGGAAATGAGCGCTCAGCGCCCTGCAGAGAGGCCAAAGGGCGTAACAGGGAAGCTCATCCCGAGAACAGAGGGGGCAGCTCTGCAGTCGGCAGGTTTAAGGGAAGGCAAGGGAAGGAGGAGCAGCTCGGGGTGAGCAGGGTGGCTGTGCCGGGCAGGAAAAGGGCCAGCATCAGCTGCTGCCCCCGAGCTTGAGATGAATTTCGTGGCAGAGGGAAAGCTGGGTCAGGGCTGCCCGTGCTGCTGCTCCCTCCCTGCTCCGTCGCTGCCTGCTCGCTGGGCTGGATGGGGAGAGGCAGGGCAGGGACTGGCACCCGCCGAGGTCCCTGGGAGCTGTGCTGGCCCTCCGCCACTGGGATGGGGACCGAGCCCCAGGGGAGATGGGACCGGGCTGGAGGTGAGCGTCGCGCCGGGCTCTGCAGCCGCTGTGGTGCCCGTGTGACGAGCGCGGGTGGTGGCGCGGGGCCAGCGGGAGCGGGGCTGGGGCTGTGCCGGCAGCGTGGTCTGTAATCTGTGCTGCCAGGAAAGAGATGGAAAGAAATTTCTGAAGAACTGAACAGCAGGCTGGGAGACCCTGTGAACCTCTTTGTCCTTCACAAATGTCTCTGAGAAGCCGCACGCTCTGCCTCCCCAGCGGGACCTGACCTGCGCGTGCAGTCAGAGCTGCTCACCAACCACCAGATCTAAAAGAAATGATTGTGAATATTCAGGATGTGCTAATTCAACCATCCTTGCGCCAGCCTCGACCTCTGGCTGCTCCCCTTTTGAAGTCGAACTCGGTGTTTGCAGGTACGTTTCTGATTGTAGCTTCAGCTACCAGACATCATGTGTTTCTCTTAGATTTCCAGCACATGCAGAGCAGCCCATAAATATTGTAGCTTTTCTTATTTTAATTTGAAGCTGTCTTGCAAACTGAGCTATCTAATCCTTGGAACATCTGCTTGGAGCAGGCAGCAATCTCTTAAATGCCACTGTGCACTTAAGAAGTTCGCCTCTTCTCTGTGGGAGCCCCTGGAAGAATTTCACTGGTGTAAGGCACCTCCCACAGCTCAAGCTAATGATCACAATACAAATGACATTTGCGTGCTATGATACTCCTCTTGTGCGGAAGGCAATCTGCACGCTGACATCTATTCCTCCCCGACAGCTTGTTTTCTTTCCATCTGCAAAGGGCTGCCCAGCCCAGGTAATAACCAGCAGCCGCGCAGATGGTCGCCGGGTCATCTCCACCGTGGGTTCTTCCCCCCGGTGCAGGGGGCGAGCTGCTCCTGCGGGGTGATACCCCGCACGGGGCTGGTTCCATCCTGACCCGAACTGCCAAGGAGGAGCAGCTGCCCGGTGGGGTTGAGCCGTCAGCACCAAAATCTGGGGATGTGGCGATGCGCCAGCGCTGCTCTGGAATTGCCCGCGGTGATCCTCGGTGGTGCTAACAAATCTCTTCAGTTAGTGTCTGGCTTCCTCATATTTTTCCACTCTTAATTTACTTTATTTTAATTGATTGGACTCTCCTGCGGTGTAAAAGCTTATTGGAAATGAAGGCAGTTCCAGACACAAAAAGAAAAAAAAAACAACAGCCCCAATATTTACTCATTTGCCTTGCAGATTTTCACAGCTCCACTGCCCCAATCCTTAGTGACAGAAACTAATAACGTTTAAGCTATTGAAGTCCAAGTGACTCAAAATCAATGGCATGATATTGGCATTCTGGAAGACTAAGTTAAATATTTTGTTTCTTATTGTTTGCTCACTGAAAATCCAAGCAGTCCCGCCAGAGCAAAAGCAAGTTAATGAATTAAAAGCTCCCAGCCGACAGCAGTTTGATAATAGCATTAACACTGTAAAATGCATCATTAGGTCAGTGTCTGTCAGCATTACAAGGCATTGGGGAGGCGAGCAGAAAGGCAGGCTGCTTATTAGAGCCAGATTTAGGAAAAAAAAAGATTCCTTCTTTGCAATGGCTGCATTTATTGAAATCACCCGGGTCGATGTTCTTGCGCCCTGCGTGCTCCCAGCGCCCTCGCTCCGGGTGCCGAAACGGAGGGTTCAGAGCCCTGGGGGGGTTCCGAGGCTGCTCGGAGCCCTTGGTCTCTCTTCAGTGTCCGGGGTCTCCTCTCTGGGGCTTTCAAACTGTTCAGGGCGTCAAGGGGTGGATCCCCTCCAGCTGCACTGGAGGCGGCGTTGCAGAGAAAGTGTTTTGGGTTTTCTTTCCCCAGAACAACTGGTATTTTCTTTTGGAAAATAATGCACTGCTGCAGACAAAAATCAGGTGATTCCCAGGTCAGCTGGGGTTTGCACTCCACCGGGCAGTGGCTGGAAGAGCTGTGCCAGCCCCTGTGCTCTTTTTCCTTTATCTCTATGGGCTGCGCTTTGCCTGGGTTTTGAACACAGACGGTTTGGGGATGTTAGTGCCTGTCACGAGTAATTGTTTGTGACAGATGAGTTATGAAATGTTGTGTCAAGCAGGGTTGGCTGAGCTGGGCGATGGATTAGCTTGGGCTGAACCTGCCTGCACGTTCATGTGAGGAGTGAGCGCGGCCACCCCGGGTAGAGACCTGCCACCATCCCTAGTTGCGTCCCCAAGCCCCAGCCGGGGAATCTTTCTTTTTCTTTTGTTCACTCAAAGAAATGAAAGACAATACAACAGAAGTAGCTTAGAAATAGCAACGGGTTAACTCGCTTCGAGTCAGGACAGACCTTCAGAAGAGAAATACCTGAAATACCTCTCCCCTGCCTGCCATCGCTGGGTTCTTACAAAGCAGCCAACAAGACAGATTTTAATGGGACTTACAACTAGGAAGACAAAAAGAGGGGAAAAATGGAGAAACTGAATTAAAAATGCTTCCAGAGCCGAGGCGCCAGACAAGATAAATAGGGATCATCATTTCTTCTCTAAGGGAGGGTGCTGCCGCAGCGCTGTTCACCTGATGAAGGCAGAGGTAAAATTAATGCTGGTTGCGGGCACATTAATGCCACTCGTTCCCGTCCCATCTGTCTCCTGCTGCCCGGGCTCCAGGCTCAGACCTTCCCCGTGCCGCAGACAGCCGGGGATTTTGCTCCTTGCTCCTCCTCTGTGTGTGCTGCTGAATCTGGTGGGGGTGAACGCCGGGAGAGGAGCGGTGAGGTCTGACCAACTCCAACTGCCCCCAGCTGTGGGGCTGGAGCTGGGCAAAGCCTTGGTCCCGGGTGTCCGACGGCAGCAGAGCAGCACCAGCCGGCGGTGGGGTGCCCACCCAGGCAGCAGCATCCCCCAGCCCACGAGGATGGAGACCTGTGCCCCCAGCACGAGCTGGAGAGCAAGACACCGCCGGCAGGCTGGTCCCGGAGCAAAAGAGCACCTCATGCAAGCCCCGGGCTGGGCTTTGGCTACGAGACCACACTTGTCCCCTCCAGGGCTAGAGATCGGGGCTGTCCCCACTGTCCGAGCTCCCCGAAGGCTGAGGGGGCTCGTTTCCACACCCGTGTCTTCTGCAGGGAGTCCTCCAAGTGACATTTCAGGAGAACTGGAAACTGTGAAATTTAAGCATCAGGAGTTCAACCCGTTAGCATCCTGAGAAGCTTTTCAGAGGTTTACAATGGGGTTTAGCACCTGCTGGAGGTGTGGCAACAAATTTCCATCTCTAACTTGTTCTTGGGCCAAGATGCAGAGCTGCCGCCAGCCCGGCGCTGTCAGTCAGTCCCTTCCAACCACGTGGGGAAGGGTCACTTCTTAGAGGCACAAATAGCAAGGCTGTGCCCAAACCCCGCTGCCCTCACAGCCGGGCTCCTGGCCTCTCTCTCCAGAGGAGCCACCGTCCCCCAAGATTTCATCAGAGGGGAGAAGGGGCTTCCCTGCCCCTTCCCTCGGGGACGCCGGGGGTTTGTGTTGCTGCTCTCATCTTCCGCGGGATCCGTCCTGCTGGGATGTCAAATGAAACCTCCTCCGGAACCCCTGGCAACTTCCCACAGTCTGAAATTTATCATTTTTTTCCCCAAATATTATGACCCCAGCACGACAGCCCTTGTCTTTAGAAACCCTTCTGTGCCTGCTGGCTCTCCCTGACAGCACATTTCCCTGCCATTTAGTGTAAATCCCACCTCTTAATTTCACTCCCTTCCTCCTTCAGATAAATCTCTTCTCCTCCTTCCCAGGATCTGCCAGGAGGTTTTTGTATCCTCCCTTTACACGCTCCTCTTTTTTAGGATGCCAAAGTGGAACATACTTACCAAAAAATAAACCGTTTTGTAGCTTGCAAAAACAGCAAGTGAACATGAGTAGGAGTTCATAAAAGGAAATAAATAGAAGATTAATTTACTCTTTCTATTTTACACCGCACATTTAATATATGGCAGCAGTTATTCCTATTGCCTCCAGAGCATGTAAGCAGTAGTAAACAATCCTTCCATGTACACAGTGTACCCAGCCTGCTGTACGAGGGAGCTGGAGTGGCTTGTAAACTCAGGGGCCAGCGAAATTATCTCTAAACAAACATGAAATCACAGCCCTCGGGAATAGCAGGAGAGAGGCGAGGCGGCCGAAGTTTGCAGAGGGAGTTGCTGCTGACGGAAGGAGCAGGGAGGGAGCAGAGCCCCGTGAGGATGCTGCAGCTCCAGGCTGGGGTACCCAGCCTCGCCGCGCCGCGCAGGGACCCGCTCGCCCCCATTTCTGCCTGCGGAAGGAAATTACCCATCGCAGCGTGCTGCCTCGCTGCACATTTTCAGAAGAAAGCACAGAAGCTGCACAGTCAGGTATTAAATGGGTATATTCATCTCGGCGTGTGGCAGCTATTAGCGTGTGGCCTTTGTAGCGCGGTAATTCCCGGGTGCGGGAAGCCGGAGGGATGCGGGAGGAGCGAAGCAGCCCGGGCTGGTGCTCTCTGCAGCAGAACAGTCCTCGCCCGGGATCCCTCTGCCTGATCACCACAGCTCTAGAGAAAAAACCCTGTGGCCCCAGGGAGCCTCTGCCTGGGCTTCTGCCGGAGCCCTGCGGTCACACGAAGCCAGACACCGACTTCATGGGCCCCGTCGAGAGCAAAGAGCCCAGTGAGGCAGCGCCGTCTGCCTCGCGGTGACTGCGCTCACATCCTTCCGGGAAGGCCCTGCAGACACAGTGACCGTGATGAAATCAGTGGGTCTGAATAGAAATATAAAAGCCTGTAGCAGACTCCCTTAAAACCGCGGAATTGAAAAGAGGGCGACATCCCCTCTGTGAGAAGGGTTATTTTTATCGTTGGGCTGAACTCTCAGAATGGCCATTCTATCCCCAGCTCTGTAGGACAGTAAGAAAAGGAGGTTTCTTCCCACTCAGCCCGGGGTAAGCTGTGAGTCTGCAGCCCAGGAGCCACGATGGAGCAGCTCAGGGGTGCAGAACCGCGTTACCCTGCGGCCAGGGAGAGCCGGGGCAGCTGCATCGCATCCATCTCCTTCGCAGCAGGGTGGGGCAGCCCTTTCGCTGCATCTTCCTCCCTGCCCTCCTTTCCCATCCTGCTCCTGTTGGTTTTTTCCTCACTGCTCTTTCACCAGATGCTTTGCACAAGGTATTTGCCCCACTACTGCTAAAGCAGCTTCTCTCCCCGCTTGCCGTCGTGCCAGCTCTCCGGACGGTGCGGAGCGATGCTCAGCCCCGAGCAGGGGCGATGCGGGAGGCAGGGAAGGTGCCACAGCCAGCGGGGACACATCAGGGGGTTTGTCTCTGCTTGGCTTTCACGTCGCCCTCCCCTGAGATTTTGGGCTCCTTCCTCTCTAACCTCAACCACCTCAGGGCTACCTGCGGCAGCGATGGGTGAAAAATGCTGGGGGCAGCGTGATTTGTTCGTTGATGTTGTCCTTATAATGCGCACAGGGAAATTAACTTAAAGCCTGGGTTATGAAGAGAGCTAATTAGTTAATCCATGTAAAGTGCTTTAAGGCTCTCGGATGAGGGGGGAGAATAGCTAATGGGGGAGCTCAGACAGGGCTCTCGTGATGCAAAGTGAATTTCAGACAAGAAATCCTTACTGTACAAAATGGAATTAGATTCAAGGGCTTGTCTAAAAGAAAAACCTCAGAATTGATCACATCCCAGTGAATAAAGACAGTCCATCAGTTCAAGGGCATCTTACACATATATCCATGCCCACTAATTATTCTGCTTGAAACCAGCCTTCCTGGCAGATTCCCAGAGTCGATGCATTGAGGACCTCTGTGTCAACATTAGCTTTATAGCA
Source organism: Trogon surrucura (assembly GCA_020746105.1). Taxonomy (NCBI): domain Eukaryota; kingdom Metazoa; phylum Chordata; class Aves; order Trogoniformes; family Trogonidae; genus Trogon; species Trogon surrucura. Next base: position 816,425 of record CM036640.1, read on the forward strand.
GACGGATAATTGGTGGTAAGTACCCAGAGCTGGACTGTGCTGGACAACATAATAGCAAAAATTAAATTCTTCCTACCAAACAGCTCTTGCAAGCATGTTCAAGCAAAAACAGGCTTGAGAGAGAGCTCCACTGCGAGGCAGAACAATTACAGAGCAATTAGAGGGGTGAACTCCACCAGCACAACACCTCTTTTCTCTTCTACCATGGTCTCTGTCGAAGCTTCAAACATTTCCTTTGTTCCCAGCAACAATCACTGGCTGCATGGCCATCGGTGAGGACACTCTACAGCCGGCAGAGATCTGGGGAATGGTGTCTCAAGGTGTTTCCCAAGTGCCCCCGCGTACTCATTTCTGGCTGAATCCTGCGTCTACTCTTTGGGGCAACCATTATCCACGCGGGCAGCCCCAGGGGAAGGGTTTGCATCCTGATTCGATACCCAGGTGAGAGCACCCAGCCCGGCGCTGCGCCTGCCCAGGAGCGGACCCCAGGAGCGGACCCAGCCCCCTCCTCGCCAGTGAGACCAGAGCTCCGAGTGTGTCGGTGCGCGGCAGTGGGATTGGAAAATATCCTTTCCCCTCCGTTGCGCCAATCGGGGCCCTGTAGACCCGAGATAAACTCTCTCCATATTTATTTTAACGCCTTCCTCCCCTCCCGTGGGCTTTCATATGGATGGTGGTAGCCAAGGTGCCCCTGGAGGGGCTGGGGAAGCCACTGCCGTCCCCCTCCCACCTCGCAGGGCAGCAGGACCTGCCGGGGGTGCCGGGGCGGGGGTCAGGCAGCCCCCCGGGAAGGGCTCCCGCCTGCCCTGAGTGGCACGTGCAGGAAGCAGAGGTGACAGCGGCGCAGACGGCTTGAATTACTCCGGCTGCTCCGTCTAGCGAGCGGAATAAATTGGATTATGTTGTGGAGCTTTCTACGAGGGCAGCTTTGCCGTTTGAGTGGCATTTCCATATTCTGTCGAGCAACCCACACACCCATAAAATCTGATAAGTTTTCTCGGTCATCACTTTGTGTATTTTTATGAGTCTATTAAAATGTGATTTACATTTTTTCAATTTCTCCCCCCCCCTTTTTCCCTTCAATATGCCCAAGGGACGGGAGAATTAGATTGGAGGGAGCCCAGGACCATATGGCCAATTGCATTAGGCTCTCCTAAGCGTTCGGCAGAAAGTAATAGGGGTTTTAAACCCGTATCCCAAATTCTGGATGCCTGTCTTGTCTGAATTGCCAAACGGCTCCATTTTTTAAGGCTCTTGCAGAGTGCTGAAGCCGGCGGTGTGGGGACAAGGATACCCAAGGTCTGTCCCCACAGTGGACCCGGTGCCGAGGACCTCGTGCTGCTCTCAGCACCGAAGCGCGTGGCCTCGGCTCCGGAGGACTCGGCGACCGCCACCCTCCTTCCTCCAACTCTGAAATTAATCACCAGTTAATCGTTGTTCAGACTGGGTATTTTTAGTCAGAGATAACGCTTTCTGTCTGAGATGACAGAAGCGCAAGTTATGCTTCCCGCGTTTCTGCTTGCTCAGTGCAAACGCTGCAGCATTCCCAGGATGGGAGCACAAAGGAGCTGGATGAAAATTTGCTTTCAAATTTGAGAGAATATTTGGAGAAATTCCTTTCTTTGCTATTTGCTCAATTCTGCTAACAAGGGGTTGCCAGCCAGGTTCAAGGACAGCTGAGCAAGTGGGCCTCTGAGCAGCCTCTGTAATTCTCCATTCTCTGGAGAAGGAGAGGGAGATTAATAGAAAAAGCAGTAGCAGGAGGATTTGTCAAGAAAAATAATCATTTTCAGATCAAGGAGGCATGCTATCTTGATAGCGAGCAAATGGCAGGAGCAAAAGGACTCCTGAGCCTGTCCCTCATCTCTGAAAGAGGCAAATTAAGGCAGCTGCGGGTGAACACAAAACCAACATTTGCCTTTCTGCCTCCTTCAGTCACCCTCTTCCTCCTCAGCCCCCCCAGCCCAGGAGCCATCGTGCAGCCCAGGGGTCACGTCCACGGCGTTGGCTCCGAGTTTGTTTCCCAGAGCAGCCGAGGCACCGCGGGCTGCTGCTGCCATCTACGGAGAGCGCGGACGGTGGGGACCGGGCAGGGACAACAGGACAGGGCAGGGCTGGTGGGAACCAGCCCATCTGGAGGGGACATCGTCTGCCCGGGAGGTGACGTCTGCAGGGGGGAGCAGTGGAGTGAAACGTGCGCCCTTGCTGGACAGGCGGGAGCAGGAGGTGGTGACGCAGCCCCAGGCTGGCGCCTTCCAGCCCCAGATCTTGGCGGGAGCATCCCGGGATCTCCGGGCATCGGCGGCGCGGGGTGATGCTCCATCGCCCGCACGGACACGACCCCGACCCCTCTTGAAGGGGCAGGGAGCCAGGGAAAGGCCCAGGGAAGGTTTTGTGGTTTTGGGGGGCTGGAGCTTTGCAGCCACCCAAGGACAAGGGACCGACTGACACCGATTACCAGGCAAAACTAAACCGGGTTCACTGTTTGCATAACACACGGCTGCAGTTTGTTTGTTTTCACTCTCAAATGGCCTTTCTATCCCCTGACAGTTTTCTGCTTGTAAATAGTCGAGTATCACATTCCCTCTGTGGAAAACAGGGTTGACAAAAACCTGAAATCAACCTTTTCTCTTTTTTTTTCTTTTTTCTTTTTTTTTTTTTGCAGCTGTGCTGCAATTTCAATTAACATATGCCTTGTTTTGCCCCCGGGGAATGGTGGTGAGGAGATGAGGAATAGGGGAAGTGTGGCAGGTAATGAAAGACACGTACTCATTTCTGCTCCAGCAGATAGTGCAAGTGCCCATTAAATGCCAAAATTAATTGTTTAAATTGTTCTGAACAGCATTTACGAAAATCGCCTTGTCAGTGCAGCTGGGCATTTGGTTTCAAAAGCTTTCCCCGCGTTATCTGCATCTTAACGTTTTAGCAGCAAGCTTCTTCGCGACAAACTAATTTGTTCTACACACATTTATTTTCTCCTCGCGCAACACTTAACAAAAATACGTGGCAAAAATGCAGATAATTTTTTTTCCTCTTGTTTTCGTGCTGCTCCAGAGACAGATCGCTCCAGCGCTGGCCTGGCCCGCGCCCCCCGGCCCCCCCAGCTCACCGGGAGCGCGGGGCTGGACCCCCCAGCTTGGGGAGCTCGGGGAAGGGGCAGAGACCCCCCGGCAGCCCCCAGCGTCGTGCGCTGAACCCGTGCCGCTTCTCCTTCTTAACCTTGTCTTGAGCGGGATGACTTTGGGAATAAACCCCCGAGCCAAAAAGAGCTTTGAAGGAGCGATTTACGCTTTCGAACGCCCTTTCCTCCACCGCTCCAGAGGAGGCTGCGAAGCTCCTTTCTGCTCCAGGAGCCTGACACTGGAGCTATTTACCGACGGTGCCAACACTCGTCTCGGGGCTGAGACACGGAATCACTTATGTGACTATGAATATTGTACGGCTGCTTAGAAATTAAAATGAACTTTGAGTCCTGTAGCGTTTATATGCGCCCTTAATTTATATTTGAACAGGAGAGGAGCTATTCTCAAAATCCAAGCTGAGCTTAATTTTTATCTTCATTATCTTCAGAGCTCAGTGAATAATTAATTCTTTTTCTTGCAAGTTTTTGTTGGATTTGAGGCAAAAAATTAATTCAGCCAAGCCTTGTTGTCATAGACTTTGCATGAGGCTGTGGAGGTCCCGGCGTAGCCGAGGGTCCCTCAGGGCCGCAAACCACGGTGGGTTTGGGGATGAAGAGCTCCAGGGGATGCTCCAGGATGAAGAGGAGCCAGGGGAGCAGGGCAGTGGCTCGGGGGGCAGGGGTCCCACTGGCTCCCTGCCCGTGGAGGGTCCGTCTCTTCCCGCTGCCGGGTTATTTCAATGTGAAGGATTTTCCTGCCCACCCCTGGGCTGCGGTTTCCAGTCTAATTATGTACAAGGGCTTAAGCAGATGCTAATTCAGCCCTGGTTTTTCATGCTGATACATGCACAAAAAAATTTTCTGCCACTAACCGGGCAGAAAGACTTTGAGGCCATTAACTGAAAATTAATCAGGAAAATATGTGTGTGATACCCAGGCAGCCAAGTGGAGATGGACTCGATTAGGAAGAGAAATTGTTCTCGTCGTGTTTCAAGGCGTTAAGCGCATTCACCAGCGGGGGTGTCCTCGACGAGGGGAGCAGAGGGAGCGCTCGGAGAGATTCGGCTTCCACGGATGTCACCGCTCAGGGTTTCCGTTTGAGCCGGCAGGAGCTGGGACCTGGTGCTGTGTGTGCTTCATGAGGTGACGGCGGCCCCGCTGTGACTGGCATCTTCGTCACGTGAAACATCCCGCCGACCGCTCCTCCTCCTCCTCCTCCTCCTGCATCCGCCTATTTCACTCCAGCCTGGACGTATTTATGAAGCAAAGTCTGTGCTTTGATACGATTGTTGTTTCTGCCCAGCTGATGTAGTTGCAAGGGCCAGAATCCCACTGCCAGCACTGCCATCTCTCGTGGGTTTCCTGCAAGTGTTGCAGGGCTTTAGGTTTTATTTCATGTCTCAGAGCTTGGACAGAAGGAGAACTCCAGATTCCCCTGCATTAGGATGAGTTAGTTCACCCATCACAACAAACACCGAGCAGGAGGCTCCGTTATTGGGGCAAAACAGCTCAAAGAGAAGGATGTTTTCAACAACATTGCGCTGTGTACTTGACCTTCCTGACCTTAAATAATTTCACCTCAGAACAGTCTTAAAAGAGCTATTTAGAGGAGGGAATAATGCTGGCTATATTCCAGCATCGATTTGCTGCCAGCCCGCTGCACCTTCCGCATCATCAGCCTCACGGATCCCTCCACAACCGCCCTCCCCGCGAGGGGACCGTGGGACGGGCAGAGCCCCGCGTCCCATCCCGGCTCCCGCGGCACCTCCACGGAGCAGAATGGAAGGACTGGAAGATCATCTCCTCACCAACAACAAAGAGCAGCAATTCCTTCCCATTCAGCTCAATTATCCCTGACTCAGTCTTGGGGAAACAGCCTCAATTGCTTTTCTGCCAGCTCTTGGCTGGCGAGTTAATGACATTGCGTCCCGCCGTCGCTGCGCCAGAGGGTTTTGCAATTACTCCTGAAGAGTTTCCCTGGGAGGGGTGCAGGGAATGGGGTGCGTGGGGAGGCGAGATGCTTTCTGGGTTTTAATGTCACCCTGGTCCTTGCCCCCTCCTTTCAGGACCCTGCGGGAGGACCCACGCCTGCAGACCCCGTGGGGCACAGCTGGGGGCACAGCTGGGGGCGGGGGGCACAGCTGGGGTAAATGAGGGTGGGCTGGGTTGGGCTGGTCTCTTCTGCGCCCTCGCTCACGCAGAGCCTGCAGGCTGTAAGGAGCACCCGCACGCAGCAATCGTGCTCCCTGGCTGCAGCGCAGAGCCCTGCGGCGCTGGCACCTCGGCAGGGTTTGTACAGACCCTCACAGCCGAAGGGCTGGAGCCGATCCACTCCCAATTTTTTGGCTTTGTAGAGAGAGGAGCGAGCCAGGGGCAAGGCCGGGTCTGGGGCTGGACCATGTGAGGCACGAGCAGCCGAGGGGGAGCTCAGGATGGGCATCCCTGGGCAGGAGGTGGAGGGAGGGCTCGTGAGGATCTCCCTTGGGCAGGAGCGAGGTCTGGTGGCCCAAGGCTGCAGGAGACACACAGGGCAGAGGGCACGGCCAGGGGTCCTGGACCCCTCGGGGGGCTCTGATCCCCAGACACCACCAGGCAGTGAGAGTTCCGGGCAGGGTGGGGACAGAGTTCTGCCTGTACCCTCGCTGGAGGCGATGCTCGAGGTTTGGCTATCCCAGCCCTCTGTCACACGGCGCCTGGCACCCAGCATCGCTGCACACCCTGCCGTGGCCGCTGTTATTTCTAACACCGTGAACCTGTGATTTCCAACACCGGGACCGGCTGCACCATCCCCTTCGCCAACACCTGCCGTGCCGCCTCTCATCAACCACATCCACACACGTGTCCCCTCCAAAACCCAGGCAAGGGCCGGGTTGACCTTGACTGAGGACTGTGTCTGTCGAAGCCGCGCACAGGAGGGAGATCCCAGGGGGCTGCGGGACCACCAGACCGCCCGGGGGCTGCAGTTCCTCCCGCCGCTGGGGCTTCAGCAATGCAAGCTAAATAAATAAACAGAGAGAGTAAAATAAACATAGAAATGCAAACAAATTGGAAAATTTAAACAAAGTAACAAAACAATGTAAGCAAACAATGAAATGAAAGAGTAAACTGTGAGTTTCAATTTAAAGAGTGTTTCTAGCTCCACTGGCTGCTGGGGAAGGGGCAGACCAAGCCCAGGAAAGGGACAACAAATCCAGGAGATATCCCGGTTCAGCTGCAGAAAAATCTGGTGTTTGGGGGTGGTTTGAAATCCATTTGTCAATCAATACTGATTTCAGATCGACCTGTGTTTTTTCCTTTGCCTTCAGGAATGCCGCGAGCAGGAGCTGGCTCAGAGGCGAAGGAAATGTTTGCGCTCCCCGAGCTCTGCTGGCGGCTCCCCTGGGACGCCCCGAGCCTAAGTGGAGAGGATGGGTGTCAAGCTTTAACTTCTCACTATAGTTAATAAATGTCGTCTGCTTTTCACCTTCGCCTGGTCCTTTCTGATTCCACCCTTTACGCCTCCTAATATGTTTCCCGGCTCTTCTGACAAAGGCATTTTACAAGATGGATAAGTCCTGTCTCCTGCTGTAAAAACCAGCCCAGCAGCGACGATGATCGCGGGTGGCACGCGGTGCTGGGGGCACCACAGGGAACCCCCTCACGGCAAGCCCGGCTCGACAGCCACTGACATGCCGGGAGCCCATCGACAAACCCAACCCTGTAATCCCTCCGTAAGTGCCTCGGTAATGAGAGGATTAACTGGGGCTTCTCCACTCGCCAGGTGCCGCGGCTAAGCCTGAAAATCCCGGTGCTGCTGCCAGCGAGAAATTCTGGAGCCGTCCCGCATCTCCCCTCCACTCCAAGGGGCGAGGACACACCCTCGGTCCCGGCTGCAGTCTGTCCCCAGGATGTGCCAACCGTGAGCCTCTGTTAGTTAACGGCCCCACATCGGTCTCCCCGAAGCCCCGTGGGGTGATTGTGGACGGGGTGAGGCGTGGGGCAACCCGGGGGCATCCGTGGGCAGGACGCCTTCGCCCAGCGCTTCTGCAGGCTGGCTGCAAACTTGTGGAAGCTCTGGAAAATCCAAAGCCACAGACTGTCCCCAAACCAACCCTTTCCGGTTTTGAACCGTCACCCCTCAGGCAAAGCCTCGTGGCCCCTGGTCCTCAGCAGGATGTCCCTGGGACACGTCTCCTCCGCTCTGCCTCCAGCCCCCTGCACCCGGCACAGCTGGTACTTTTTTAATGATGTGCAAATCGGGTTAGAAGGCAGCAATCGATCAGAGGCTCGAGGCCACGGTGATGGCACCTGGTGGCTGTTTCTGCAGGGGTAGGAGCTGCCCAGCTGGGGTGTCTGAGCAGAGGGGGGAGCAGAGGCTGCAGCCCAGCCAGGCACCTGCCCGCGGGGAATTGATTTGGGTTGTGTTTCTGTGCAGAAAGTGATAGAGCAATCAGATATATTTCACTTGTGGGTCTGAGTGCAGAGCTCTATTATTCATACTCTGGCTTTAAGTTATAGCCGGCGTCGTGTCAAATGTACCAATTCCAGCAGCTTTAATGGAGTTGGCCTCTGCACCCCGCTCCGAGTGGCAGCTGATATTTTCTGCCCACACCAGTTGTATCTATGAGGGAAAAATATCGAGTGCTCCCCACGGCCGTTGTTCCAGAGCACGCTGAGGGGAGGGGAGGGTTCCTGACCTCACCGTGCGCGTAGTCGGGCGCGTGCAGCTACCGGTCCCGCCAAACCCGGGGCTGTGGGACGCTCCAGGGGAGGGACCCCGGGACACTGGGTCTGTCTCCCACCTGGAGTCCAGCCTTTGGTCTGTAATTGAATCAGATGTTTTAAAACAAGCTTTGATCCCTCGGAAAAGGACAATCTCCCGGCTGCCACCATCGCCACAGTGCCTGTAAATACTTGGCAATCTTCCCACCTCCTAATTTTGGTAACTAATTACCTCTCGTTATCTCGCATCAGGCCAGTAGCCAGCATGTCACTAAATGATTAATACGTTGCACACAGCAACACAAAACTGCATCCTTCATTCACCGCCAGGATTATCCTGTTTGCCCCCTTGTTATCCAGCTTAGTGAAACGAGGAGCAGAGCAGGAAACGTGAGGAATCGGCACCTGCTCTTGGGTGAGCAGCTGGGAAGGGAAGGGGGCGGCGGGGCTGGGGCAGGGTGGCTGTGGGGCAGGACAGTTTCTTTGAGGAATATACAAGTAGGATTTAACACGCGGGTTTCGGGGCTCGGCGTGTTGGTGGCTCAGGCCTGCCCAGAGCTCACTCCTCACCTCGGCCCCTTCTCACCCCAAGCTCAGCTCCCAGCCCCGACTCCTCCGGCTCACAAGGGCGGGCAAGCACTTACAATAACGAGGTATTCAGCCCTGACACCTTTTAATTCCCCAAATGATTAACTTCCAGCGGATTAGAGCTAGGATGGCTATTTAATTAACAGACATGTCAAGCTTGCTTATGAGTCATTAAAAAAAAAACCCCACCCTAGTGATTGACCTGTTAATATGGAAGAAATCAATTAGATTTTTTTATTTATTTTTTTTCCCCTCTCTCCTGTGAAGTTTTTAGCTCCAGCTGAAAGGATGAAGGAAGGATGCTGGGATTCAGCTGAGCTTTATTCTTTTGCAGAGGAGATGGCAGGAGCAGCTTAATGAAGGGATTTGCAGCGTTCCCTGGGAGCAGACACTGACCCAGTCCCATGTGCAGCGGAGCGGGGGGAGCAGCCCCTCGACACGGGGAGTAAAGCTGCCCTGGCCCCCCCATGCCCCTGCTTTGCCCAGATCCCAGCTCGCCCAGTGCCCCTTCCCAAACCCACCGCTCCTGTCTGGCTGCGGGGGGCGAGGGGGGCAACGAGGAGGTGCCTGGGGCTGGGAGAGCAACTCCTCAGCTCCAAACCTGGGGGGGCTCCGGTGCTTCTGGGGGAGGGAGGGTGAACCGGCAGAGGCAGCGAGGGGCTAATGGCAACCTCGTTAGGCACGGATCCTGCAATTTGCCGAGTTAATGATCGCATTGGGGGAAAGATGCCCCACGTAGGCAGCAAGGGCCAGACCTGAGCAGGAGTTTTCTGCTCCAGAATCGGTCAACGAGGTTCAGGGGTAAAGGGGAACGGGCAGGAATTGGGGAGCTGGAGGCCCTGTGGGCGGTGGGAGCTGCCCCGGGGTGCACAGGCAGGGGGGTCATGAGTTGTCTGTCAAGTGCTGACCCCCCTGTTCCCGGGGAGAGAAAACCCACAAGGGGTTAAAAGCCTTTCTTACACACAAAATAAAATGCTGTCTGCAAGGTCTGACTTTATGCACAGAAACTCTGATTGCTCAAATCGTAGATTGCCTCTTGACATTAATTACTATGTAAATCCGGCAGATTAACATTGTCAGATGATGAGTGGCAAGTTTCACTCGCAGCCAGCCTCCCAGGAGCTCGGCTGTTGCAGGAGTTGCCATAGCAATTTTTTCCTCCCGGAAAAAGTGATAATAAAAGAAAAGCAAAAAAAAACCAGCCCATCCTTGTGCTCCCATCCCCGGTGCTTTCTCTGCTGTCCCCAGTTCCTCGTGCAGACCCTGTCAGAGCAGCAGATGAAGGTGAATTTTGACTGGTCAACGGATTTAATGCTCGTCAAGTGTTTATCTGGCTCCTCTTAGTGCTTGGTGCCTAAATGACCGTGGCGGGGCAGATCGTCTCGGCTCCTGCCCAGGTACTGGCTGGCTCTGGGTGTCCCTCCTGCCGCTGGGCACGGGGCGGTGGGGCTGCTGCCTTTGGGGAAGAAGGGCTGCATCTGCCCTTCTGTGTCTGCTTGAAGAGGAGACTTGGTTTTGTTATCTCGGTCTCCAAAACCAAACAGCGAAAAGAAAAGAAAAAAAAAAACCCCTCATTTTTCACTTGGGATTAAAGTTGCATGAGCAGAATTGAGTAGGGCTGCTCACCGCGGAGTCAAGAGGCTTTGAAGGTGAGCTGCAAAGCTCACTAAATAAATTGATAAAGTGCCTCAGATCTCTGGTCAGGAGCAAAACAGGCAGACAGCTTCAAAACTCGTGAAGTCTGGTGGTGCTTTGAACCGTCCTCCCAGCCCAGTGTCCCTGGGACTGGCAGGTGGATCCCAGCACCCTGAGATGCTGCCAGGAGCTGGGGACACTCCGGTCCAAGACGTCCCTGCCAGGGCTCCCCTTGTGCCCTCCTGCAAGTTACTCGGCTTGGTGGGGACTGAAATGGGGGGTGTGAAATGGGGCTCCTGGGCACAGGGACCTCCAGACCCCCCCAGACACTGCTCCTGTCCCAGCGCTGAGCTGTCGGCCCGGGAAGAGCCGGGGCAGAGCCCGGCTCCGTGGGGCTGCGCAGGCTCCGCAGCACCCGCCAGCCCTGTGTGCCCCGAGGGACGCTGCACGACAGAGGCTGTTTATTGCCTTTGAAAAGCAAGAATATGTTTCCCATCCGTGTCATACTTCTAAAAATACCAGACGTGTTGCCCCGGCTTTCCTCTTGTGCGCTAATGACAGCTGAGGAGTGACATCTGTATCATAATAGATGAGAAACAAATTCCTCTTCACCCCCAGAGAAGGCTGATTATTTTACCGGCAAGCTACATTAAAAAATGCCTTGTGACACAAAGTAACATTAATGTCAGGAAACGGCAGCGCCGCGCCTCTGGGGAGCCCCGCTCCTGTCACCCTGATTAAATTAGCGTGTGTCTTCCCCCCGCATCCAGCTGCCCCATCAATATTCATGCCGGAGCCGCTCCCGGGGCGTGCAGCCGGGCCAAGGCTGTTAATGCCTCATCGCGGCGATAAAAACCCTGCCCGAAGATCAAGCAGCCTCAGCTACGGGATGCAGGAGCTGACCCGGGGGTGGCTGCGCTCGGGACGGTGCAGGAGCATCCCTTGCTCCGGCGTTGGGGCAGGGACGCTGCCACAATCCTGCTCTACCCACGAGGTCTTCCCGCAGCACAAGGCGATTTGCAGGGTGCAGTGAAAACACCCCAGACCCCATAGTTTGACTCTTGCATTTCTCACTTCCAAAAGCCCTAAGCCCAGGGGAACTCGCTGGGAAAATCCCTGTCTGGAGCTGAAGCCGCCACGCACTCTCTTGCAGATGGGAGCTGTGATTCAGGTCTCCAGCTTTATGTAAGAAGATAATTACGCTCTGCTGGGACTTGCAAAATTCATAGCTATAAATTTCTCCCAGGGAAGAAGGTGCCGTAACTCAGGAAGAATCAAATGCCAAAATGCTGCTGAGGAAAGAGCTTTAATTGCCCCAATGAATCACTGCCATCACGGGTTTCCAAAGACATCACCGCTTCTCCAGCCCTGAACCACTGGTGGAGCGGGGTGGTGGCAGGGCAACACGGGCTGGGCTTCGCTCACAAACCAGCGGTGCCGGGTCCTCTCTCCACACCCGGCCCTGGAAGTGCAAGCTCCCCAGGTGCCCCCTGAGTTTGGCCCCATTGCACAGCGTTCAGGGTTCACGGCCGAAACCACTCCTGGACTTGATAGCAGCACCTCCATATATCTCCATGAAAGGAGAGAGCAGACTAAAAGCACCCCAGGGAGACGGCAGATTTACTGCCGGCAGTGCCTGCTGCTGGGAGTGCTGTAATGCGAGGTAATTATTCCAGAGCTCTGCAGCCGGGTCTGCTAATGAGTGAGAACGGGCCTGGGGTGATTTAAGGAGCTGCACTTGTGCTGGGCTGCCTGGAAGGTGCGTGGCTGCTGAGGTGAAGAGGCCGGGACCTTGCACCGTGCTCATGGGAGGCGTATCCCACCCGGAGCGCTGCCTGCGTCCCAGGTGATCCCAGCTCCATCCTGGCTTTGGGTCTGACTCGCAAGAGGACAAGGTAACATTTTACTTTAGGGGTTTTCCCCGCACACCCCTCCCGCCGTGCCGCCCTCCAGGTGAGTGCCCAGTCCTGGTGACGTGTTTCAGCAGGTCACGCGTGCACGATGCAGCACGCCGGCCCCCAGACCCGTGCACGTGCAGCTCCCAGTGGGCAATCTCAACGAGCACCCCTGGATTTCACTCCCTGTTCTGCTCTCCGCAATGTAACTGGGGTGAGGGCAGCAGGCTTCGCCCCAGCAGCGCTGAGGGACGGCCACTTCGTTTGAGAGATGCTCCTGCCAGCCCCACGGTCCGTGTGGTTAACAGCCTTTTCAAAAGTTAACTCCCTGGGAACGTGTTATTCCAGGATTCCAGCCATTAAGGGCTTGTTAATATTTATGAAATAATTAATAGATGCACCTATGTTCTTTAATAACTCATTTAAAATTGCGCTGTGAAATACTGACCGTTCGGAGCAGGTAACGGGTGTTCTGCCGTCGAGTAGCTTGGAGGGGCCATTAATTATGTATTAAACATACATGTATATATTACAAGAAATTATGAAAAAATAAAGGCATTTAATTTAAGAAATAATGAGGCAAAGTCTGCTACCTGGGGACCTGTTTTAAAGAGCCTAGTGGCTTTGTAGCTGCTCCAAGGGAAAACATGGGCAGGGGGGGTTTTCTTGTGGGGTGTCAGGCAGGGCTCCCCTCGGTCTCTGCTGAGGCTGCCCCGTGCTGGTCGAGCACATGTGGTGTCTACACAAAGTTTTTTGGGAGCTTTTCCAATGCCAGCTCCTTGCTCTGGGCACAAGATGCTCCTTCACTCCCCAGAGCCAGGAGCCATCGTCCCCCCTCCGTGAGGGCTGAGCGCCCCCAGCGCTGCCACACGCCGGGGCTGGAAGCTGTGGGAGTGAGCGCGCTCACGTACTTCTACCCAGACAACGATCTGTATTTTCAATTTTCCAAAAGATTATGTTTTTATCTTAAAAGATGTTGTCTCCTGCTTTTTGACCTGAGTATAGTGAAAGATAATAGAATCCAGATGAAATGTATCTCTATATTAATCTTACACAGCGAGAGCTCCCAAGTGCTGCGGCGGGAGGGGATCCGACGCGCGCTCAGATGCCCACCTGTATCGGAGCAATTTCCACCCCACTCGGGCAGGATTAAGCGCTGCCGAGGGATGCAGCCACCCGCAGTGTGCAGCCCCCCGGAGCGGGGAGCGCTGCTGCCCACCCAGGTAGGATGGTGTAAAAACTCGATGAGGGGTGGGTGGGTGATGCTGCCACCTCCAGACATCCAGCAGGGACACTGGAGGTTTTGATGGTCCCTGCCGCAGGCTGAGACCCTGGGAGCAGGATGATGCTGTCTCAGCACCTGGGTGGGGACTTTGAAAGTGTTTTTTGGCAGCAGAGAAAGCTGCCCCGGCTCCATAGCAGAGCTTCGCACGGCGGTGGCTCTGGCAGCAGCGAGCTGCATCCACCTCCTTCACCGGCTGGGAGAGGCAGAAATTGGATTCGGAGGCAGCAAATGCAGCTCCCCAGAATGGATGTACATTTTCATTATACTTATACGCTGAGTAATTGGTGGTAATACAAGAGATATGGGCAGTATCATTATAGACCAGGCTGTGCTGGAGATGTATTATCATCATCTGTCATTATCTGGGCTTCCTTGTGGCTGCTAAAATTGTAGAACATGATTTTAATAACCCTGGAAGGCAAGAATCATTTTTCTTTTGTCACTTAACAACTTGGCCTCATTCACTGATGCCTTTAAATAAGAAGGGGGGGATTAATTTCTAGTGGAATAAATGCAGACCTCGTTGTTTTCCTCTCTCTTCACTTGCTAAAGGTGCCCCAGCGAGGCCTGACAGCTTTCAAGGAAATTGCAGATAATGCGGGGAGGACGTCAGCGGGCGCGGGGCTCACGGGAGCACCTCGGAAAATGGGTAGAAGGAGGCAAACCAAGGAGGAGAAAACCGAGTTGTGCAGGGAGACGGGCCTGGCATCGCCTCCGACTGCCCCCGCCATAGACTCACGGCAGAGCGAATTGACAGGGAAAGACCTTAATCCATCTTGTCAGCGAAAGCCTGGTGAAATTAATTGGAATTTGCAGAAAACAAGCTGGCCCAGGTGTGGGACAACGGCAGCGGAGGTGACATCCCTGGCACAGGGTGACTTCCCTGGCACACCGCTCCCTGTCCCTGCAGGGATAGGATGTCCCCTCCTGGGTCTGTGGCTTTGGGCTGTGTCCCCGCGCCAGGAGCCTGTGGCTGTAGTGACTGCAGCTCCCGCAGTGCCAGGGGCACCCCGACCCCCCAGCCCCCTCCCAGGGCGCAGCCACCGTTTGGGAGGTGGAGGAGCTGTGTCACTCCTGACCCGTGTAGACACCACCAGGGTTCACGAGCTTGAGGGTGTTTCATTTGTCGCTGCTCTTGGCTGCAGAAGAAGCCAGCAGCAGGAGAGGGACAAATCAAATTACAAGCCAGCTAATGAAAATAATGGGGAATAAAGCACTTTTGGAGGCTGCTTGGTTGGATTCCTATTTCCGTGTGTCACTGGATTTAAATCGGCGATGTTTATAGCCTGCAAGAAGCAGTCATTTAATTGCCCTTTGTGATTAGCTGCGACTCAATTGACCGTGAATTTCTCGCTCTCACAGACCTTTGGCGGAGGAGAGGTGGCTCCAGCTCCGAGCCGGCTCCAGCCCCATGGCAGCTCCTGCCCCATTGCTCAGCACCCAAAGCCCCTGCAGCTCATCCCAGGGTAAGATGGGGGCAGATGCTGAGGGTCCTCCCACGGAGCGCAGCGAGATGCTGTGTGGGTATCCTGGGAGCAAGCAGGGGATGGCTGAGAGGGTTTTGTCCCGTTTCCATGTGATTTCTGGCCACTCAGCTGGACAGCGAGCGGCTGTCATCGCTTGCCGGGGCTAACAGCCTCCGTTTGCAGCTATTGACTCTGAGTAAATAATCCCCGGATATATTTTTCTCCCGATAAAAGCTGATTTTTTTCTATTATTGTCAGGGGTGTTTATTAGAGCAGAAAAATAATAGCGCTGTGCTTGCAGCCTGATTGCCGGGAAGTGTCAGACGTCGGCCGTGCAGCCCTGGCAGCTGGGAGCAGATGTGCCACTTGGCACCGCGGTCAAGGCAGGGGTCTCACAAAAATCCTCCCACTCGTCTGGTTTGATGAGGGAGAAGATGCTCCACATGTCTGAGCTCTGGAGCATCTTGTCAAAAAGGTGTGTCGGGGGATGAGGGGCTGGCAGGGGGCTCAGCCGCCAGACACTCGAGTGACAGAGCCTGTAATTTGGGGACACACCGGTTCTACTTGGTCCCGAGGAAGATCTCTCTCCCTCTCACCCATCCACCCGAAGGACTCCTCTGTGTGCTGGAGCTGCAGCCTCTCAGCATCCTTTTGGTGTCTTGCAGATCAGAGACGAGTAACGACAGGCAGCACAAGCAGCTCAGCCCCTCTCGCCACGTCCTCCCCCTCCCCGTGCCCACCAGGGACTCCCCAGATCCCTGCAGCACAGAGAATTAATCCTCCTGCCTCATTAATTACGGTAATGTGTCAGGAGCCTTGTTCAAGGTCGGCCTCCCAGACCCCTGTAATCAATTCTCTCCAATTTGCAGCCTCCTTGCCAGGCAGGAGCTGGCGGAGGCACGCGGTGGGGACGAGCACTGTGGGCGTCCCCGGGGACTGGGAGACCAGACCCTCCAGACCCAGGAGGGTCTGGCTGGGGTCCCCTCCTCGGGGTGGCTCCGTGCTGGCAGATTGAGCTCCCCATGTCCCCTCCTGCTCCCTCCCGAGCCAAGGGTCTCTCCCCACCACCTCTGCCTGTCTGCAGGGGGGGGCTTGGCTCTGCTGCCCCCGCATTGCTGACAGCTGAACAAGGTGGTTTGTTTGAATTAATCATGTTGGGCGGCAATTAAACAGCTCTCCTCATCCATTAGAGACTGCAGCAGATTTTTGCGCTTGGATTTCACATCTTACATGACGGGCAATGTTTTATTTTTTTAGGGAATGAAAAGAAGAAAGGGAAAATCTCTTTAGGGAGGCCGGCTCTTGCTGACAGCTGAGCTGATACAAGCTGGTAATGTACTTTATTCTGCTTAATAGCAATGATCCACCCAGCAGGGATTAACTCGGAGGTGCTGATAACATGCGCACCGGAGAAAGGGAGGCAGCCGACACCCCCCGGCACTGATCGTGGGGAGCGGTGGGAGAGCGGTGCTGCTCAGTGGAGCTGCCGTCCAGTGCCATCGGTCCCTGTCCCACACGCTGCAACCCGGGAAAGGCCCCACGGCAGCTTCCCCTTTCCGCCCTCGCCAGACGGACCCGGGAGCCCACTGCTCCCTCTGAAATGCGCCTCGTCCAGGCTCTGAGCACCCAGTCCCTCCTGACTGTGCCCCCCAGCCTGTCCCGCACTCTGGCCCCGCGTCACCACCTGCCTCTGCATCGCCACAGCCTCATCCCATGGGACCCCCGTCACCCAGCCAGCTCTCACGCCCTGGCAGCCGCCTCCCTGCGCATCCTCCTGCCCCAGCCCCTCCACCGGGCTTGCCGGGACCTACAGCTCTGGCTGCGGGTGCCCTGCGGGGGTGGCTTCTGCCCTTTATCCCCGTGTCCCATCCCAGGGACGGGATCTGTGGGCTTGTGAGAGTGACTCAGAGCCGAAGGGGAACCGAGAGCGCTGTCGTGGGGGCGCGGTTCCATCCCTCTTCTCGGGAAGGGGCCGCGGCCCCGGGCACAGCTCAGGGAGCGTTGCGCGGAGAGATCAGCATGCTCAGAGCCTTCCTGGGGACAATCTCTTCCTGTGGAGCATGGACAAGGTGAAATCAGGGCAGGTGTGTGCTGGGGTGGGATGCACGGTCCCCTCCGGGCCCCAAGACATGGGGTCCCACCGCACACACCCCGTGTTGGGGCCCCACCGGTGGAAGTGTAGCAGCGGGTGTTTGTGTCCAGCCGGGTGTTGGCAGCTCCGCCTGCCCTCCGGTTCCCACGGAGATGCCCGCGTCGCCATGGCTACCCACGGATATTCCCGCTCTGGCTGGTAAACAGCTGCGAGCTGCACGCTTCCCTCCCAAAACACTGAGGGGGTTGCTACACCCCAGGGAAGTGTTGCAAGGGCAGCTCCTCTGCCCCAAGCCAGTGGCTGTGGGAAATCGCCCTGTGTCCCTGCCTGGGGAGCTGCACCCAGGAGAGCAGCCTGGCCGGCTCCGGGCAGGGGGCTGGGGTCCTGGGGAGGGGAGGTTTGAGGGAAAACACCCTTTGCTCCGACTGCTGGGGTCATGTCCCTCGGGTGTCAGCCCAGCCTCGCAGGAGGTGACGCTGGGAGTGTGCCCCCCTAGGCTGCTCCCCCACAGCCCCTCCTGGGGGTCTCTGGGACGGGGGCTGTTTTGGCCTCGCAGTGGTTTTGCAGCACGGGCTGGCGTGAGCGCTGAGTAACGCGCCGCTGGAGGCGAGACACGTGCTACAAATCCCGTAGTAAACAGCCGTTTGCACAACAGCCATTGCGAAGGCTCCGAGCGCGTCGCGGGTTGGGCAATCCCCTGTTTACCCCCCTGCTCCCGTCCCGTCCCAGCGTGGCGTGGGAGGGCAGAGCTGCCAGCAGTGACCCCCCCCCGCCGGGCAGCTGGGCCGGGAGCTGCTGGAAACACCTGGGTCAGTGGCTGACACAGGGAGGTACCAGGGAAAGTTCGAATCTTGGGTTGAAGTGGGGGTATCTCACAGGTCCCCTCACTCCAGGGGAGCTGGGCTGTGTGCTGTCAACATGGACAACTTGGGGCAAACAGGGCTGTGCAGGGCAGCTCGCCCCAGGGCTTTAGGAGACAGCCCCGGCTGGGCTGCGAGGGGCAGCCCTGGCTGCCTCCTGCCCTCTGAGCCCCCCAGCCCAGCCCCGTGGCCTCAGGGCTGTGTCCTGCCCTGGCTGCTGGCAGCTGGGTGCTGCTCCCCGCCGCTGGATGTGTGCGTGTCACTCGGCTTTCCTTCCTGCGGCGAGCGAGGCGGTCGCAGCCTTCAGGGAAGTGTTTTGCAATCACCTTGCTCAGAGAGTCACAGCAATTAACGGCACTGGTTTTGAGGAACTAACGGCGAAAGCAGCATGTTGGCAAACGGGCTGAGCGTCGCGAGCCGCCGGGAGCTGGAGGTCGGCGCTTGGGGCAGGCGGTGAGCAGCGGCCGGACGCTCCAGGCACGGAGGAGAGGTAGGGATGGAAGAGAGGCGGGGATGGAGGAGGGACGGGGATGCAGGTGAGGCGGGGATGGTGGTGTGTTGGGGATGGGTTGTGCGGTGCTCGGGTCCATGTGTGGTTGTGCAGGCTCTCTGCCCTGTCCCCTGCCCAGGACAGCCGCAGGTGCCGGATGCTCGGCGTTGCTGCTCCCCCATTTCCCACACACGTGTCTCTTGTCTGCCTCTGGACGTTGGTTCGACGTTGCACCCAGAGACGGTGCAGTGTAGGCGGCCCCTCTGGGGGCAAGTGCCCAGCACAGCCAAGGACACCACCGGGACCAACCTGGGGCCAGGGATGAGCCGGTGACCGAGCAGGTCAGGGACCGTTCCCCACAACAGGCGGGGGGGTGCAGCTGGAGGGGACGCCGGCAGGACCCTGCAGCCCTGACCAGCCTCGCTGTGCTGCCGTCGTTCATTCGTTTCCCTCTTTCAGCTTATCAGCTCCACCGCCCCAAGCCCCAGCGCTCGCCCTCCCTGAAACCGCAAATCTCTGCCGGGCAGTGGCGGAAGGTACCTGAGATAAAGCCGGCCCGTGCTTGCGGCCAGCCGCGGGCCGCTACAGCCCAGGGCTGGGGCGTGGGTTCAAGGGCCGGTGGCCGGCTGTGCCGGAGCCGTGCTCAGCCACCGCTGCGCCAAGCCGGGGGCGGAGGTGTCAGCGCCGCAGAAGGGCTGCGGGGGAGAGGCTGCCTCTGACGGCAAAAGGACATTTTGCTCCAGGAAACCGCTGGTGACGGTGGCAGCGTGGCTCCTCCAGCCTGCCTCGTCCCCAGCCCCTTCCTGACCCGCCAGGACAAGCTGCTCTCTCGCTTCCAGGTGATGCTAAAGCCACGGAGACCATGGCCAGGCGCGGTGCCGGGACACCCTTCCTGCTGCGGCTCTCCCTGCTCCTGCTCCTCCACCCGGGCGGTGAGTGAGGCCCGTCCCACAGCCACGTGTCCTGTGCCCCTCCGTGCCCCCAGCACCCGTCCCGGCTGGCCGTGGCCACGACACGGGGGCTGCTGCAGGTGGGCAGGAGCGCCGGCGGCACAGCCTGTGCCCACAGGCTTGCCCAACGCCCGGCTCTTCCTCTCCTGCAGCTGAGGGGCCCATCTAAGGGAAGAGGCACTCATCCCTCCATCCTGCCTGGGCACTGACAGCTTTGTCACAGCCGTGCCCTGGATGTGACACATTTTTCCTGCCCGCAGGGACCCTGGGCTGTGCCTCGGTGGCCATGGACTCCCCCGTCGTGCCCCTGGGCTCAGCTGTTACAGCGTCCTGCACCATCCAGAGCAAGCTCTGCCACGGCTTGGAGCCGGGGAAGGTCCGGATCACCTGGATGCTGGACAACGAGCCCGTGGCTGGGAGCCAGCGCCGGGGCCTGGGGGACACAGAGGTGTCCAACCTCACCCTGCCCCAGTTCAACCGCACGCAGGCCAAGCTGTGGTGCTGGGTGGAGTGGAACGGGACGAAGCAGCGCGTCGGCATGGCGGAGATCAGGGCGGGCTGTAAGTCTGCTGCTGCCGCGAGTCACCCGCGTGCGCAGAGGTGCAGCCTGGCACCGCGGTTCCCGTGTCCCCTCCTGGAGACATGTTTCTACCCCCAGAGGGCAGGAGCACCAGCTGGGCCGATGGCTGTTGGAGACTGTCCCAGGGCTGTGCCCGGCGGGCCAGCTGTGGTCAGGGCAGGTTGGGGGGTGGCGTGGCAGCAGGGCTTGGGGAGGCTGCAGCTCCTCCACAGCCAGGACAGGTGCTTCGCTCAAGCTCTTCCCTGGCCGCTCTCTCCCAGACCCACCTGCAAAACCCGTCAACCTCAGCTGCGTCCTGAACCTCAGCGACTATGGGCTGACGTGCCAGTGGGACCGGGGAGCCGACAGCCACCTCCCCACCAGCGTGGCACTGAAGTGTGCCGGGTAAGCTTCCGGGGGGTGAAATGGTCCCCAATGTCTGGCCCCCAGGTCACCTCTCCTGGCCCTCCCTACCCCTCAGAACTGCACAGCAACCCTCGTGCTCTGCCAGAGGGACCTCCAAGCCCCCTCCTCTCGCTGCTGCAGGAGCAGAGCCCAGGTGGTGACAGGCTGCACCCCACAAGGCGGCCGCAGCCACTGCACGGTGCCGCGCCGGCTGCTCCAGCTCTACCGGCAGATGGAGATCTGGGTGTCCGTCACCAACGCCCTGGGCACAGCCGAGTCGGAGCATCTCCGCATCGACCCCATGGATGTGGGTGAGTGATAGCCAGAGCTGCTTGCCGTGGTCAGGGGCCAGGGAGGCTCATCAGCAGTGAGGGAGGGGCATTAGAGGGCTGTAAAAGCACATTGTGCTTTTAGGTCATATTTTATGGGCAGGTTCCCATGATAAATGGCTTGCTGGGATGAATAGGTGCCAAAGCCACGTTACAGACTGAGCAGCGTGTGCCAGTGGGTTATGAGCTGCCAGTTGACCTGCTGCACTCTACAACTCTCTCCAGCAATTGATTACCCATTTATTCAGCAGGTCTATTAATAATACATTCAGCTCCTATAAACTATTTATAAAAGGAACCTTCCCAGACGATGCAACTCATCCTCCCTGCTCTGGACCTGGGGAACGGCTGTGCATGAACCAGCCGAGACCTCCCACAGCCCTGCGGGGCTCTCACCCCCCAGCAGACCCAAACATGCACCTTTCCCGGCCACGTACCAGACCCCAGGTCCCATGGGATCTGTTATTCCTGCATAGGCACTAGCCCGCCTGTAGAGCTGTATTCCTGAGCATTGCCCTGTGTCCCAGACAGGAGCACACACCAGCTCCCGTCCCTTGCCATGAGCCATTCTCCTAAACGTTCCAGGGATGTTTTTCCCCGTCCCTCACGTCAGGCAGGCCAGCACCCCACCCGTGGCATGTAGCATTACAGCAGCCACACGCGAAGCTGCGGCACCTCTCCAGCTCTCTTCCCTGCTCTTCCTCCAGCCAAGCTGGACCCACCAGTCCTGCAGAGCATCCAGTCCGTCCCGTTCCAGACCGACTGCATTGCCCTGGCCTGGGAGGTGGCTCGCAGCAACGCACACATGGAGCTGCGGTGCGAGCTGCGCTACCGGGCGCCCGAGGACACAGCTTGGGCTGTGGTGAGTGCTGCCGGCGCAGCGGGACCGGGGAGGGTGAGCAAGGGAAACGGCGAGGTGCCCCTCCTCACACGTCCTGCACAGCACCCACGCCTGGGCTGGCCTTTGCTCGGGGCAGGAGCCAGCACAGCCCTCACTCTGGCTGCCACCAGGTCACCGGCATCATCGGCCAGGCCGGCACCGCACAGTGCTGTGGCTTCCTCTTCGGCACGCCGTACCACTTCCAGATGCGGTGCCGGCGGAGCTCGGCACAGGGCTACTGGAGTGACTGGAGCCCTGGCAGGAACTACACCACCCACGAGAAAGGTGTGTGCGGAGTCACCTGGGGGGATCCTCCTGTCCAGCCAGGTGGCACAGCCGTGGTGGCACGGCCACGCTCACCCCTCTCAGCTCCCCGCCCGCCCCTCTCCTGCTGCAGCACCCACGGGGAAGCTGGACGCATGGTGGAGCACTCAGCCGGCCGGGCCGGGCGGGTGGCTGGAGGTGCAGCTGCGCTGGAAGGTGAGCACGTGTGGGCAGGGGGGGCACGGGGGCTGCCCGGACATCCCCTCGGGGGCTGAGCATCCCCACACGCCCTGCCTGCGCCCAGGCCCCACGGCAGCGGGAGGCGAACGGGCGAGTGCTGGGGTACCGCGTCACCCTGAGCCCCAAGAGGAGGGGCAAGGACGCCCCGACCGTCTGCAACACCAGCCATACCCAGTGCAACTTCTCTGCGCCAGTGGGGACGGGCAGGGTCTATCTCTCAGCCTACAATGCCGCCGGCGAGTCAGCAGTGACCGAGGTCGCCCTCCTGGAGAGGAAAGGTGAGAGCAGCCCAGATCTCCCAAGGCCTGAAACCTCTGTGTGCCCCCTGGGGCTCTGTCATCCTCCTGGCACCTCCACGAGCTCTCCCACGTCAAGGGAGACACCTTCCTGGGTGTGTGACTGCGGGGAAAGGAGCGGGGCAGGCTTTGGGCTTGGGGGCCCAGAGAGGTGATGCAGAAGGAATGCTCCCCTCTCCCATCACCCCAGCTGGTTGTCCCCACACAGGCCAGCCCGTGGCCGGGCTCCGGGCCGTGCCCAGGGGCGAGCGCAGCCTCTGGGTGCAGTGGGAGGCACCGGCAGCGCCAGCGGTCGCCTACATCCTGGAATGGCAGCGGGTGACCTCAGTGCCTGGCCGCTGCAGCGCCTGCTGGCAGATGGAGCATGACGGCACGGCCACCGCAGCCCTCATCCAGGGTAAGCCAGGGGGTGCCAGTGGTCTCCGCCCTCCCGGTTGGCTGCGTGCGGAGTGTCCTGGGGGGCTGGCGCCTCTCCTGACTGTGCCAGGACCAAACTCTTTCTCTCTTGCCGTTGCAGACAACATTGAGCCTTTCCAGCGGTACAACATCTCGGTGTACCCCCTCTATAAGGATGCCGTAGGGGTGCCCATCCACACCGCAGCCTACTCCAAGCAGAAGGGTATGTGTGCTCTCAGAAGCCACCCTCGGCTCGCCCCACACCGCCAAGCCTTTGCCTTTCAAACAGGAGAGCCAGCCTTCTCACCACATACCCCCAATTCTGGGGCTGTGCAGAAGAGCTCAGCCCACTGGGCTGGATCTCAGCACGACCGAGCCCCACAGGGGCTCAGTGTGGGGCAGGGCCTCGGGGGTGGGGCTCATGGCCCAGGGCAATCCCCGCCATGGGGCCCCTGCCCCGAGGCAGCGGTTCTGCACAGCACCCGGTCGCTTGTCCTGCTCCATTTCAGCACCGTCCCACGCTCCAAAGCTCCACCTGAAAAGCATCGGCAAGTCTGATGCCAAGCTGTGCTGGGACCCGGTGCCGGTTGAGATGCAGAATGGCTTCATCACCAGCTACACCATCTTCTGGGCCAACAGCACCGCAGACGTGTCCAGTGAGTCCTGTCTGCATCACTGCTGGCCCTGCCCTCCCCCCACCTCGACGGACTGAGACATCGGCAGACTCTGTGCCCTCATCAGGGTGTGCAGGTCTCCCAGTAGAGCCCCAAGGGGCCGTGCAAGTGAGGGGCACCTGCCGAGCAGCCCCCGGGGTGCCAACAGCCCCCACATTTCCTCAGGCACCGCTGTGAATCCCTCTCTCAGCTCCTTCATCATCCGGGAGCTGAAGCCATCGACCCTCTACAAAGTGCACATCATGGCATCCACGGCCGCCGGCAGCACCAATGGCACCAGCCTGACCCTGGTGACCATGGTGCTAGGTGAGGGGGTGCTGCCACCCAGGGAGGGTTTTGGGATGGGAGGAGACCCACTGGACCGCTGGTCCTGCCCCAGCCTCGTGGTGCAGCACGGCTGGAGGCACCCACTGCGGCTTCCCTGGCGACCCTCTCCCCTGCCTGCTTTCCAGACGACGCTGAAATCCAGTTCTTCTTCCTGACCCTGGGGCTGATCTTCATCCTGCTCATACTTTTGCTCATCTGCTTCCAGAAGAACAAGCGGTGAGTACCAAGAGCCATCGTGGGCTGGGCTGGTCCTGCACCGGGCTGGGCTGGCCTGGCAGTCCCTGTCCCCAGCACCTGCAGTGGCGCTGGCTGCAGGGTGTGTGTGCCAGCCCCAAGGCTGCTGGCTTCAGGCTCCCTCTCTGAGTCCACTTGTCCTGTGGCCCCCAGGGTGAAGCAGCAGTTCTGGCCCAGCGTCCCCGACCCCGCCAACAGCAGCCTGGGCAAGTGGGTGCCAGCGGAGCTCCAGGAGGTGAGACCTGGACAGCTGCTCCCCCCGGTCCCCTGCTCCCACCTGGGCACCATGTGGCACACAGGGCACGGGCCTGGGATGCTGGCATGGAGAACAGGGGCGCAAAGAGCTTCCCTGGGGGTCTGGGAAGGGGGCAGAGGAGGGGTCACCCGCTGCCAGCAGGCTGTGACGGCACGCTGTTCCTGCAGGAGCCTCCGCAGCTCCCTGGTGTGCGAGAGCCCGGCCTGGCGACCATCTCTACCGTCACGGTGCTGGAAAGGGCGATGGGAAAGCAGCCGCCCGCCTGGGGCAGGGACCCCACCGCGGAGATCTCCGGCACCTTCCCGGCGCTGCCCCAGCCCTACGTGCGGCAGGAGGGCCCGGGCCGCGGCTGGGCGCCAGCAGAGCCGAGCCAGGGCCCCGGCGGGAGCGGGGACACGGTGCAGTACGCGCGGGTGCTGGGCGACGCCAGCAAGGGCCCGCAGCGCGCCCCGCCGCGCCTCTGCCTGCGCTCCTGCTCCAGCCAGCCCCTGCTCGCCGAGCCCAGCCCCGGCCCGCAGCCCTACGAGAACCTCTGGTTCCACGGGCCCGCCCCGCACGCCTGCGCGGGGCACGGCGACTGCCCCGAGGAGGCCCTCGCCACCTTCCCGCTGCTGCAGGGCCTCCGCATCGGCGGCGACGAGGAGCCCCACGACTGCCGGGCCTTTTAGCGCCCGTGGGCCCGGCTGCGCTGACGGAGCCCCGCGGCCTGCGGGTGGCTCGGGCCGGGCCTAGGCCCGGGGGCCCGGCTACCCCCCGCCAATGCTGTGTGCCTCCCCTCCGGCCCCTCCTCTCCCCTCCCGCAATAAACGGGGACGTGCTGAGAACGGCCCGGGATGCCTGTGGGGCGGGATGAGGCCGGGGCGGCCGCCACGAAGCGGAACCGGGGGGCGGTGGGGACCGCCCGGCCCCGCCCATGGGCCACCGCTCGGCGTTCGACCCCTCCGGCCTGGCTCGGCGCTCGGCCGCGGCGCCTGGGCAAGATGGCGGCGCCCGTGTCGGCGGCCCGGTGAGCGGCGGGCCATGCTGGCGCTGCGGACGGCGCTGGGCCGCTGCCTGGCGGGGCCGGCCTGCGGCGGGGCCGGAGGCGCGGGGGGAGCTCCGGCCGTGACAGGGAGGCCGCTGGGAAGGCGAGAGGGCGGGCGCGTGGAAGGGGAAGCGGCGCCCGGCGGAGGAGAGGCGGCCGCGGGGCCGGCGGGGCGGGCGGGAGCGGGAGGCGGCCCTGAGGGGGGCCCGGGGGCGCCGCTGGGCAGGCGGGGCGCGGGCAGGACCGCGGGGTGTCCCTCGAGCCACCGGGGGCGGAGGGGCTGGGCCCTGGTCACTGAAGCCCCGGGGTCGGGGCCGCCCGCGGGCCTGGCGGAGCCCCCGGGACAGAGCTCGGGGGAAGGCGCCGCCGGCGGGGCCAAGGCCCGGGCTGGACCCTGCCCCGG
The DNA here is from genome assembly GCA_020746105.1 of Trogon surrucura. Classification (NCBI taxonomy): domain Eukaryota; kingdom Metazoa; phylum Chordata; class Aves; order Trogoniformes; family Trogonidae; genus Trogon; species Trogon surrucura. Next base: position 841,795 of record CM036640.1, read on the forward strand.
GAGATGCCCGGGATGGGGCCAGGAGCTCCCCGCCTGCACCCCCAGCCCAGCTCTGCCCGGGTAGTCCAGAGCAGCCTCACTCGCACATTAAATTTTTTTAATTAATCCTCTTAAATCCTCTGAAAGAACACAGGTCATGTGGGGAGCCCCCACACTCAGTGCTCAGTGTCTGTGGTCTCTTCCTGCTGCTCTGTTCCCGTGGTTTGGGTTCAGATCACCCTGCAGGGGCACAGCTTCGCCCGTTTGTTTTAGCACCCGTGTGAGAACCACACTGAGATGTTCCACGCTCATTTGGGACAAAAGAGCTTGCTGCCTGCTGGTCGCTTTGGAGTCTGAGTGTTCTGACCAGTTTTCTAATGCAGACTGAGCAGCATTTAACGTGTCCACAGCTGAAGAAGTGCACACTGGTCTGATAAATCTGCGTTTCCTTCCATCTAGCTTGCCGTCCCTTTGTTCAGACAGCCAGATGTTACGCCAGACCTGTGAGAAGAAAGAGGAAAGGTATGTCAGGATTAAAGGGATCAGATGGGAAAAGGATTTACTGTTGTTGTTATCGGAGTTGTACCCGTGTGCCACAGGAAGAGGGGGTGTTTGGAGAAACTAGTGGGAAATTAGCAGCTGTCATTAGCAAGAGATCACTGATTTCAGTGGACTGCACACCCGGCTGTAAATCTGGAGTGCTGAAGGCGAGAGACTGGACCCAGTTTTATTGCCTCAATTCCTGCCGTCTCCGCTTGATCTCTTAAGCTTTTCCTCCCTGTTTGGAGCACGCGGTCTATTTTCTTTGCAATCTGTTTCCTCTGGTCTAGCTTGCCAAGCGTGTTCAAATGTTAATCTTCTCTTTGTAGACATCCCCAGCCACTTGGATGATCTTCCTCCCACCATGCTGAAGAAAGATTATGCCGATGTCCCAATAATAAATAGGTACGATACAGGGAAGGGGAGTGGCTGTTCTCTTCAGAGATTCGTATCTTACGCACATGCAGCCGCAGTATGTGGAAGCTGTCACCCGCTCAGCAATTAATTACAGCTTCGTGCTCACCGGTTTGCAGTTTAGCACCATTGCAAAGTCGTTTTGAAAGTCCAATTTGCAAAAGCAGTCGCTGATTCGGGTTACGTACAGTTTGTTTGCTTGAGCTACGATTGAGTGCCAGTTGCCCACATCTTCTATGGACTTTGTAGTCCACAGAAAAAAAGCAATAATATAAATACTAGAAATAATCTTCTTGGAAATATTCTGTGCTTGTCTCGAACTAGCGAGTGTGTAGTTAAACAACTGCAAATGAATGGCTGCTTCTCAAATGTGCACCTGGAGTTTAGCATTTTTATGCTGCGATTCGAGAACCTCTCATGTCTGGTGCCCTGAGAGCCCCCAGTGGCGGAACTGGGACTTTCACAGGTCTTAAAACGAGTTATTTTGTCCTTGTGCACTTACTTGGGGGGTAATCTTCAGCACCCACGTAATGGGTTTGGAATTGATAAAACTTCGTTATAATTTGAAATAACCACTTGCCACATCAGTAAAACTACTCGATGCTTCTGTAATCTCAGCCATGACTTTTCTTAGGACTGCAAAGAACAGTTTATGGCTGACAGGTTTGGGAGGGGAGGAGAGTTGCTGCAGATTTGTAGAGTAAATTGAAGCTGAGAAAGTTAACGTGTTCTGAAAACCTAACCCAATTTCTGTTGCTACATGTACTTCGTTTCTAGCTGATAAACTAATCTGCAATCTCCTTGCAGTGTTGACGATGTAGTAAGACGACTGCTGTCTCTGGAAATGGCAAGCCAGGTTAGTTTCATTCTACTGGCATAAAAAAAAAAACCCCATAGAAGCTTTAGCGAGCACATTTGCGTGAGACTTGTCTGTATTGTTAAATGCCCTTCATTTTATTTTAAAGTGTTGCTCAGCGACTGCAAATCTGGGGCTGTTAAATACGAAAGCGAGAAATCTTGCAGGCTCTTAAAGTTTGTCATGCAGTCTTTATAATTGCATACTAGAATGAGAGGAGAAAATACCATTTCTTGCTGCTGACTGCTTAAGCTTGAGAAGACGTGAGAAGTAAAGGCTGCTGCCATGTGAGATGAAGCTTCAGTTCTCTCTCGTGTGCGTGAGAGCAGCGGGGTCTCTTTGACTCCCTCTTCTGTAATCTCGGGCTGAAGGGTGTGCCTGGCCCCTTGGTTTGAACAATGGCACTTCAGAGTTCTGCTGAGACCTTTTTGTGCCGCTTTGCTGCTGTGCTCCAAGCGGCAGGTCCTTTCCTTTTAGCAGCACTTCTTACACATCCTGTGATGGACATGGAGTAAAGCTGTTAATTACAAAGCATTGCCTGGGCATTTGGGAAGAGGGCTGGGATGTCTCAGACCTTTAGTGTTCCGGAGAAAGTGACAAGCTCTTTTCTGTTATCCACAGAAGGAGAAGGTGAAAATAAAGACACAGCAGCTGGTGGAGAAGGTCAGGAGGTCTCCCTACGACAATGGCTCCTCTGAGGTGCAAAGTAAGTTAAAAAAGTAGAAGGGTATTGTTGGCAGATGATACATCTTTGCTTTCATCCAGCTATTCCCACCCCAGCACTTCCAGTCTCCTGTATCAGTTAGGAGTATTTAGTAGTGTGAAAATTTTAACTTGCAATTAAGCAGCATTGTAGTGATTCTGACTCGGGTTACGGAGGTTGTGTTTCGTGGTTTGTTTTGCACTTACTTGGAGGGCTGCGCGGTGGGATGTGCTGCGGTGCAGCAGGTGCCCGTAAGAAGAGCAGTCCTCAGCTGGCAGCTCGAGGGGAAGGCAAGTGATACTGCCTCGCCCTGGAAAGCTGCTGCTCTCATGGGTGTCTTATGTCTGTTCTTTACAGTTGCTATGTTGACCGCCAAGATACGCACTTACGAGGAACATCTTCAGAAGCATCCCAAGGTAACTACTAGTGGTCTGAGCCCGCACCTCTGAGACAGCAGCTGGTCAGGTTGTTTCCTCAGTTGAGAACAAAAGGGGTTTAATTCTGGGGATTATGGCTTTCCTAAGAAGGTTTATGAAATGGTCAGATAGAACCAAGTCACATTTTGTTTTCACTTTTCCTTTCTGGAAAAACACAGGTAAGTGCTTCTGTGTTATTTCTGGAAGGATACAGTTCAGGGGAAGCAGAGTTTTTAGCCGGCAGACCTTCCCTACAGCCTTTGCCTTCAAGCCATGCAGCTTTTGCCATCGCCTGAAACTGTGTAGAAGTTACAAAGTCTTTGGCGCTCGGGAGAAAGGTGGAGACACAGAGTGAAGAAAGCAAAGTCTTCTCAGATGCCCGTGTAGTGACCTAATGTGCTTGCAGTATCTGCCAAGAAGAATTGTTCTAAGATACTGTCCTTAACCTGATTGTTTCCTTTCAGCTATAATCTGGTCTATTCTAAGTAATTTACTGGAGTGCAAGTATAATCTGTCTGCAATCTCGTGACCGCTAAGTCCTTTGCAGGATAAAAATAACCGCCGTCGCATGCTGATGGATATAGATCGCCGGAAGAAACTGCTTGGATATCTTCGCCGTGTCCGCTACGATGCCTTTGAAAATACCTGCAAGCAGCTGAATATCCAGTACACCCTCCCCGCTCAGTACTCCAGGAGGATCACCAAGCGCTGGCTGGTGAAGAAGGCTTTCTGTCTCAAGGTATGGAGCAATTTGGAGAGAGAGCCACATAGCAGGAGTAGGAAAAATCTCGTTATAGAAGGGCACAATTAAGACAGTTAGAAAAAACTGATAAGCAAATCCTGTTAACCCATGCTTGGAGTTTGAGGAGACAGCGATAATTCTGTAGAGACACGCAAAGGGCTCGATGAAAGGCCGTTGTGTAGTGGGCAGTGACGCACGCGCCGTGCTTGAGAACTTCTGCTCGTGTGACTTGTTTGCTCAGAAACGTATGATTCAAACCAGCTTTTTCTTCCAAAGCGTGATATGGGAACTATGACATGAAACATTTGATGGCAGCTTTGGAGCAGAAATGTGGGTACGCCCACGGTCTGCTCTCATTTGCTCAAATATGTTGGAGTAACTGCTGTGTGCCATGGACCCAGTATAAATGAGCAGAATCAAAAAGCTGGACATGCCTTCAGTCTGTAGATACCACATTTCCATCCAATGAAATTCTGACCAAAAGACTGGGTAGCTGTAACAGAATAGCTGTGGGTGGTACCCTGGAAGCAGTGCACAGGAAGGGGTTGCGCTCTCTGCACAGCGTGACTCTGGGCTCTCGGATCCATGGTGGAGCAGCTCCCTCAGCAGCAGCAGCTTTGTCTCTCTCTCACCTGTTGTGCCCCTCCTGCAGGTTTTCCAGGAGGTGCAGAAGCTGAAAGCAGCGGAGAGACTCAAGGAGAGAAAAGAGTGGCTGGCGAGAGCAAGAGCAAGAGCTGCAAAGGAGAAAGAGGAGAAAGAGGCCAAAGAGGCACAGGGCGAGGGAACGCCCGTGTAGCGGCTGAGGCTGACGCAGCCGGTCTCTAACAATAAATAACTACCTAAAGACCTAAAGCCCCTTTGCTTGTGTGTGTGCGTGGGCTGCGCCAGGGCGAGCACTCGGAAGGGCGCGATGAGTGGTTTGAGCGGTTTAGAAGTTTAATTTGAGGCTGCTACGCCGGACTGTGCTGTGAGCAGTTCGATTGCTGTGAGAGGAGGACCTGGGGGGCTTCACCCCGGGCCGGGGAGGCAGTGGGCACCCAGCTCCTGTCGTTACCTGGCAAGGCTGCAGCGTTTTGCAGCGTTTTGCTCTCAAAGAGCGTGGGCAGGGGTTTAGGCTGTGGGTTGGTGAAGGAGGCAAAATGCCGCTTATTTGGCAACAAAGCAGCCCTCCGAGGAGCTGGGGGCCGTTTGTCGTCCCCGCGGGATGGCAGGGGCCGCTCTGCAGCTCTGTGCCCGTAGAGATCATGCCAGGCACAGCTCCCTCCCTCCCCAGCAGCCCCACGCGTCTGTGTCCGTGCCAGGCGGGGGCTGCGCTGTCGCACCGAAGCTGCCGCCGGGGAGGAGGGTGACCGGGCCGGGCCTGTTCCCAGCTCCCGGGGGTACCGGAGGAGGGCCCGGGCAGCGCTGAGATTATTTTTTTCCTTGCACTAAGGTCCCTTCTTTCGAAGTTAAACTCGCCCCTGTTGAAATCACGCTCCTCACAAACACCGGGGCGCACGCGGCCGCCACCGCGGGGAGCACTCCCGGAAACGTGCGTGCGCGCGGAGGGGGCGGGGCCAGGACGGCGCCTCCCGATTGGTCCCTTGGTTGCCCGGCAACGGCGGCGGCGGCCGTGGCGGGGGGCGAGTGGGCCCGGGGGCCGGTGGCCATGTCGGCCCGGACGCTGCCGCTGCTGTTCCTCAACCTGGGCGGGGAGATGCTCTACATCCTCGACCAGCGCCTCCGCGCCCAGAGCATCCCCGGAGAGAAGGCCCGCAAAGGTGAGCGGCGGGCGGGGCGGCTCCCGCGGCCTGGCCGTGCCCGAGGCCTCTCCCCGGGGCGGCGCGGAGGGAGCGGGCCGCGGGCCGGTGCCGAGCGGGCCGCCGGGGAGCGGCTGTCGGGGCCGGGTGGCCCCGAGCGGCGCCGCCGCAGCTGCCGGTGCCCCGGGAGGGGCTCTCGGCCGGCCAAGGGCCGGGCCCGTCCCTCCCGCCCCGCGGGTGCCCGGGGGTGCCGGTTCTCCGGGTGTGGCGCAGGAGCAGGCACAGGCACGAATACCGTGGCTGTGCTGCCCGGCGAGGGTGTGAAACCGCCGGGTCTGTCGTGGAGGCTCCTGCCTCAGCGCCGTGTGAGGGGCGCTGAGGGTTTCTCGGCTCAGGGGGGAGAGTCAGCTCCGTCAAGTTTCGTTGGAAGTGACTGCCTGAGGGTATCGCTGAAGCTGGTTTGTGGAATTCTTACTGCTGGGTGGAAGCTGAAATGCGTTTCAGAGGCTCTGTGCTCACTTCAGTAAGTTAGAGCTTCAGAGCTAGACTTGTGCAGTCACAGCCGCTCAAGATATGGCTGTCTCCGACCGGGCCCTGAGCCGTGTCAGGAAGACCCGATTACTTTGCAATTGGAAGTCGTTTCCAGGAATAATGTTGTAAAAGCCTGTGCAGAAGAAGCACGTGCAATTAAGATAAACGTCAAATGACATAACTACGTCATTTGTTTGGCTTTTATAAAAATCTGTCAGTCGGGCATTCTGTCCAAATGTCTGTAAAAGCAGAGCCCTGTGTGTTCACGTGCGTGCACAAGATTCCAGCTTACAGCTGGGCACCTCCGGGTTTATCACTTCTAAAACTAAAACAGTTTTGCCTTTAAAAATTCTTGCAGCTTCCTGTTGTGTGGTGGGGAGCGTGCTGCAGGAAGCTGTAATATTTTCTGATAAAAGTCAACTCACTATTAAATCAGTATTGAAGAGGTGGTTACATTTTTTCTTCTCCTGTCTATCCAATATGAAGAAGTGCTGAACAGTAGCAAAGGTTTCTCTGCAGCACTGCAATTTTTAATTATTCTTGAGGGAACGATCTGACAGAAGGTTGCTACTGTTCGTGTAGGTCTAAGTTTAGAGCTTAAACTAAATTATCCATGCTTGGTGGAATATCGCAGCAGGAGAATAAGATCTGTCCTAGTTTATCCACACGTGTAGCTGTTATTTTTACTGAGACGTGGTTTCATCCACACCAAGGCGTTTGTGGTTCTTAAACTGTTCACTCAAATATTGTTTGCTCTTATGTGCAAAAAAAACAGCTGAAAACTTTCCAAGCTCAATGTCAAACATGCTAAGGTTCAGTCAGGGGTAAAATTTTATCTGCCTTGAAGCAACGAGGTTTTTTCCAAGGGGAGGGCAAGGTTTCCTCTGCATGCTCACCAAGAGGTGTGAGGTGTGCGGTGACGGAGGAGTTTGTTCTTGTGAAGCGCTGAATGCTGATGGAAAAAAACCAAACTCCATTAGTTAGATTGGTCTTTTTTTAGTTTATTTCTTTTATTCTTCTTCTTAAATCTATTGTTCTTACTTCCTGAACTGATGTTTTTGTTTTATATGCTTCGTGTAGATGAATGGACAGATGTGGACAGGAAACGAGGTACTGTAACCTTCCAGCTGCATGCAGTAGAGAACACCACTACATGCACACGAGGCTCATCATGTGTTAACACACCGTACGCTGTTCCTGCAGCTTCTAGTCGTAGCGTCAGAGATGAATAATAACACTCACCTCTTCATTAAAATGCACTTTAACTATAGATCTTAAGAAAATAGGCAATATCTCAAAATCATACCGCTTCAAAAATAAGTCGCTAATTTAACCGAGACTACAAACAGATCAAAACTTTTTATTGTCGTGGTCTTTCTAGCCAAGATGATGTTTGTATTTTTCTAGCATCACGTTAATGCAAGCATGTAATTGTGTGAGCATTGTGAAGGCTGTTTTTCTGCTTAATTACAGGAATATTATGTATATTGCTTTTTTCTAAGTTTTTTTCCTAACCCATTGCTTAGGGTTTTAGCAGAGGAGCTCCAGGAAAGATTCAAGGCATTTCCATCCGAGCTGCTCCTCTATCTCTGCCAGTGGCCCCCACCCTTGCAGCAGAGTGATCGCGGAGGAGCGGGTGCTCACACTTCAGCTGAGCTCAGCTTGACCGAATTTATCCCCGAAGGTGGGGCTGAGCTGAGGCGTCAGTTTGTGCCGAGGAGCAGCTGAGGTGTGAGTGTGCGTCTGTCTCCCTTGAAGTGGTCACCTCCAGCTACGGGGTGTGGTGAGGAGCTGGATGACGAAATAAATCTCTTTGACTGTCTCTAGGTGAACACAAGTAGAACTTCCAGTGTCTTTTTGAGCAGCCCTTTGTTAACAGAGATCAGGGTTGTGATTTGTGTTTTTCAAAATAAGCATTGTTTGTAGGTTTTGAATATTTACTGAAGGTAAATACTCATATGTTGGAGTTTGCCACAGCTTTTTTTTGCTGCTATTGCGTGCTGGTTCCAAAAGTGCATTTTCCCAGCATTTAATGTCTCAGAAGAGTAAAAGATTCCTCTTTTATCAGATCCAAAACGATGCCGAAATGAGCCCGCTTGATCATATTTAGGTGGCAGCAGCACAGATGCAGATCCCGTGGCGACCAGTCAGCTTCTCCTGCGAGGGAACAGAGTCTGCCCCTGCCCGCCGCTCTGGGGTCAGTCCCCAAAGGGTCACAGCCTTCTTACGAGCTGTAAACCTATGGCGGGTAGAATGCGTGACTGCTTTGAACTCATCACGTGCTCTCTGCTGCCTTAAACGTCCTCCGAGCAGCACGAGCATAATCCGGGCGTAACGCCGCGGGCTCGTGTCACGCACCCGAGCGGTGTCGGGTGCCAGCGCGCCGGGCACTGGCACATGCCTGTCACCAGGGACATGGCGCGTGTAGGTGAAAGCCACCTCAGCTTCTCTTCTGTCCCTCGCACTGTCTATACTTGGTTTCCGTCTCCCCATCCCAGCTGACGAAATCCCTCTCTGCTAAGTTGCTTTTATGCCCTGTTGCTTGGCGTGCCATCTCCCCTGAGCTTGTGCTCCTTTCTTTGTTATTTTCCATCGTTAGGATGGGATAAACACCTCCCGAGGGACTCTGTTGTGTCGTTATCAGACATGCCATGTGAGATCTGCCCTTCACCGTCATTTTTTTGATTTCTCAGTTCATTTTATAGCCAGTACAAGAGGTTTTAATTTCAGAAGATCATTTATGTAAGGCTGAGTGTGTGGGGGTTAACGGAGATCTGATTCCCCTGTGAATAGACAGACGTTGTCTGTCTCCTGACAATCTTGGTTATTAGTGATTCTCTAAAGTCGGAGGAGAAGCCTTCATGCAGACAACATACGCCAGGAACTTAAAAATATTTATCTTGATATCAGTATAAAGCTAAAGTTCTGATTTTTGTCCTAATTGATTACTTGCAAAATGAAATATATACTAATAGATACTAAAACTAATATATTTGATTTTCTCCACTGGGAAAAGTGAGGATTTTTGCCTCAGACTGAGAGTAAGGGTAGTTTTACGGACAGTTTATTTGGAGAGAAGGGATGGGGGTTTTTTCCCATTTGCAATTAGGTGCATTTGTGACCCGTGCTGCTCCGGAGCTGAGCTGGGACCTGCCTGTATGGTTTGGGTTCTTAAAACAGGCGCCCGTGAGCCCCGTTGGGTGCGGTGCGATGGATGCCAAAAGGTTCTGTCACCGGTGGCGTACGGCGCTGCGGGGGAAAACCCGTGAGCACCCGGTGTAAGCGAGGAGGGAGAGTCTCATCAGAAGGCACTTGCCTGCAGGGAAATATCCGTGTCCAGGTCCTCGGCGCCTGCAGCGTGCCTCGTGATGTTCCCTTGGAAAAGATGAAGCGGCTGGGACATTAGCTCCTTTTTTGGCTGTTTGTGTAGCTGCAGTAGGGCAGTTGTGAAAAACTGGGTGTCTAACCCAGCAGCGACGAGTCAGAGCTGACCAGTACCACTGAGTCACATAGCTGGTCACTAGCACTGTACATGTATGTTCACTTTTTCTTTTTTTGGTTTGTTTTTTATTACTTCCTCTGAGATTTTTCTAATCCGTAAGAACCAGCTGGCGTTATGAGCTTCAGTAACTGTCACCCGCTTCGGAAGGTTCATCCTTGTACAGTAATCTGTGTGAGCTGAAATTCGGATGCAACCCTTTTTTGATAGACAAACAAATGCTTATTTATGATAACTCTGTAGAATGTGTCAGGTATGTAATAACAGTGTCGGATCCAGGGCAAAAGTTAAGGTGCTGCATCTGCTTAAATCGCTGTAAAATGTTTTCTGTCTTCTTTGCACTAAAAGCTCAATAACCAGAGCGTAGCCCTTATACTCAGCACACCTGATCTCTACAGACTCATAAGTCGTGTAACAATTCCAGGTCTAAATCTGCACGTAAGAAAATGAAGCACGTGTAAGGCAGTTTAGAGTTCTGAGCTTTTGAACCGCTCTAGTATCCGCAGATGTTGCTGTGTAAGAGCCCTGGATGGCCTGACAGAGATCCCAGCGTTATAAATGCTTCCTTAAATACTTGTCAGTGTTAATCCATTTGAAACAAATACTTCAACAAGCCTTGAATCGTTCAGGAGCTTCTGTTTAGAAGGAAAAATAGACTAATAGTGTCAGAGGCTAAAGAGAGAAGAGGCAGACGCAGCTAGCTGTAGTTGGCAGAAATCTAGAGCGATGCAAAACACTCTTCGTAGGACGCAGCACAGTAGCTTTGATAGATAACACATGTCAGAATAGCCTATAACAACATTATTTACCGAGCGAAAAGTGCTAGCCGTGGCTGTAAAAACAAGGCAACAAAACCAGTCTTATTCCCACTGGAAAACAGGGTTTGTTGTCTGCAGCTCAAGTAACATTTCTGCCCCTGGGGACAGCCAGCAGGAGTCGTGCTGCTGGCTTAGAGCAGCGCGGGGTTCGTGGCTGTCCACAGAAAAACGTTGCAGCGAAGGAGCGGCGCTCCTCTGCCCTCTCCGCGGGGCCGTTCGGTCGCCAGCTCTCGCAGGTAAGCGCCCACGTCAGTCCTCGCGGCCGTCGGTGCCCGAGTTCTCGGTGTGGAATGAATCAGGCAAATGTGCCGTTTCCGAGGCAAAAACCAGAGACTCTTTGTCTTTGCAGTTATGAATGACATCATCACAACCATGTTCAATAAAAAGTTTATGGAGGAGCTGTTTAAGCCACAAGAACTCTATTCCAAGAAAGCTCTGCGCACGCTGTACGACCGGCTGGCTCATGCTTCCATCATGAGGCTGAACCAGGCGAGCATGGACAAGGTAACGGAGACCGCCTGCCCTGCCCTGCCCTGCTCTGCTCTGCCCCCGTCCACAAGCTTCCGATTGCGCTAATTAGCACGTGGCTGCACGGCACTGTCCCTCTGAAGCGTTTTGTGACCACCCTCTTTCCTTTGCTTTCTTTGTAAGAATGGGTCTGGGTCAAGGAAGCTTTGAGGAAACCTGTGGTAGTCTCAGATAATTCAGAACTAAGTATTTCTGCTTCTCTTTGAATTTATGTGAGGTTCAGGAAGCGTTGTTTAGGTTTACCGGTTTATTTTATATATACTGAAAGTACATACCTGTGTGGGTGTGTATAAATCTATATATTTCTGTATCGACACTCACTATTCTGCAGTTGCAGGTGTTAGAAATTTTGCCTGCAAGTGGTGTATCCAGCCAACAGTTTTGAAGAAAATTGTAGGAACTGGATGACCTGAGAGCCCTCTACCCAGATGTGAGTGTGGCTGGAACTGGCAGTGGTTTTAGAGGCAGTTGGAGGGACCGGCAGGAGGGCTGCCGATGGCATCGCAGAGGCCCGGTTTGCTTAGGGAACAAAGCTAGAGCGGTTCTGCTCTGGCAGGTGTGAGCCCACGTGTGTGACTCCCTCTCTCCATCGAGGTGTTGTGCTCTCTGGAGTGACCGAACCAACATTTCCCCGTGTTACTTTCCAGCTGTACGACCTTATGACTATGGCTTTCAAATACCAAGTGCTGCTGTGCCCGCGGCCCAAAGACATTCTGCTGGTCACGTTCAATCACCTGGATGCCATCAAAGATTTCATACATGACGCCCCCGGCATCCTGAACCAGGTGGACGAAACTTTGCGGCACCTGATTGAAGTAAGAATCCTTAGGAAATCGGTGGGACACACGGAACCGTTTCTGGGCAGCAGCCCCCCGATACACCTCTTCCCACCCCCCGGTGCTGCTGGACACGGGTGCACCTGCAGAGCCTCACCTCGTGGTTTTTCTTTTCCAGACATACGGCTGCCTCTCTGCTGGGGAATTTCAGCGCATCAGGCAAACACTCCTCATTTTTTTTCAGGACATGCACATAAGGGTAAGAGCCCGGCACAGCTAGTCAGTAAGAATGAAAGGGAGTTTCTCGCTGCAGTATGAAGGTATCTTGCTATAATTCCACTGTAGGTTTGGGTTTGTTATTTTATGCTTGTCAGTCATCCTGATGTGCTTGTAATTTCAATCTTCAAAATTTAACAGATTGAGCACATCTGCTACAATAATACTAATTCTAAAATATCATGAAAAAAGGAATCTACTAGTATGGATTTGCTCGTCGATAAATACGTTTTTCCTTTTAGTAGAAACTTGATATGAAACTCAGAACCTGAGCTTGAAGTTGTTGGGGCTTGATATTCTCTAAATAAGTTGATCATACTCAAGTGCCTAAACAGTGCTTTTTTTAATATATTTTGTTTATATTAGATCAGTGTGCCTGTCTTCTGGACCATAATCATACATTACTGGCTGTGGCCAGTACTATAGGTTCTCCCTCTACATCAGAATCTCTAGGAAGCCTGTTCCAGCCTAGGTCGGAAGGCTGCAAGGTCAGGCTGCAAAGAACTCAGATCAGAAGACAGGCAATTGCTTTTCTCAAAGGTGGAATATTCCTTTTCAGGTCTCTATCTTCCTGAAGGACAAAGTGCAAAACTCTAACGGTCGCTTTGTGCTGCCAATATCAGGCCCCGTTCCTTGGGGCACAGAAGTTCCAGGGCTCATCAGGTGAGTGCTGAACTGCTGCTTACCTGAGCTTGGACGGTCATTCGTGTTGCACGGGTGGCTGACCCTCCCATCAGTGCTATTTACAGGGCAGGATTTGGGACTGAGTCCCCCAGCGATGAAGTACTAAGCTGTGTCTGCCTTTCTCTGTTCCAGTAAAGTGGCTATTAGTAATTTATCCTATAAAATAGGCATTTACCAACATACAGAATAGGGTTTTATTCCCCTTTTTCTTGTGCAGTGAGCAGAGGAAGTCAGTACTGAAAATCAGTAATAAAACTACCAAATATGTTTCAATAATACTTGTTTTTAAGGATGTTTAACCACAATGGAGATGAAGTTAAAAGAACTGAGTTCACCACTGATGCAAATTACGTTACTCCGCAACGGGAAGGATCTTTTGATCTTTATGGAGACAGAGTCCTCAAACTTGGAACAAATATGTGAGTAGTTTTTGGGCTACGTAGAATCATGTAGTCAGTGCTGATGGTTATGGATTTGGTCAAAAGCAGATTTTCAGCCTTGGGTATTTTTGCCTCAGCTTGACTTTTTTATGGGGCGATGTCCTGAAACAGAACGCCTGTGGACAGAGCGTGTGGAAAAGAGCAAATTTTGATTTATGTCTACAGCAGAGCTGAGTAAGGAGTGTTCTCTTCTGATACTGCATATTATGTGAGATGTAATTTAGTTTTAACTGCATTCAAGAAATCCTTTCTTTTCTCCTTGCTTGTCTTGACGTACTTTTTTTCAAAGAGAAGGGCAGCATTCCTTCTTACAGCTTGGTCACTCGCACGTTTTTGTGCCTCCGTACTCCATAAAAGTGATCTGTAGCTTCTCGTTCCAGTTATTTTCAGTCTTCAGAAAAATATCATAAAAGCACAGATACTGTGCTGCTTCCCCCGGTTCCTGTGTCTCACACGAGTAACAGGTGGCTCTTCCTCTCGTGTGTTTCCCTCTAGGTACAGCGTTAGTCGGCCGGTAGAGACACACATGTCGGGATCGTCCAAGAACTTGGCATCCCATGCAAAGGTCAGTGCTGTTCTGTTCCTGTCCCTGCTTAACCGGCTCACCAGGCTGTCTCAGCAAGTCCTGCAGCCGGTCACACGTGGCTGAGCGTTTCCTCTCAGCAGTTTCACCACGTTAACCAGATTTTACCTTCTGCTTCCCTTTGCCCTTAACCGAAGGGGTCACTGGATGAAACTCCCACACCCGTCACCTCTAAATCATTTACCGCATGGCTGCGCTATCTGCGCCTTTGTTCACCTCCTTTCTTAGGGAAACAGTGACCATCTTTCTCATCCATGGTTATGGGATAACTTTAGGGGACTCCTTCTGTTGCTCTTTTCAGAGCCCCATCCAAGGACCTTTCGAGCTAGGGGAGCACGCGGCGAAGCCTCGTGCACGTCCTCCTAAAGAATCTTACACACAGGCTTACGCAGTGGTGTATTTGCTTCCAATTTTAATCTCTTCAGAGAACAGAAAGCTGGTTTTACAGATTTCTCAGCTGTTCAGTTTAGCTGGAAAATTATCTTGTCCTGAGTCTATAAATTCAAGTGACCATTTTCAATACATAGCTGGTAATTACTAGTTGTCTGTGCAATCCATACCATCAACAATACAGAAATGTATTTATATTGCTCTGAAGAACATTTATGTAATAGAAGAGAACACAAAAATGATTACAGTCCTCATCTCCCCGGTAACCTGACCAATGCACCCCTTGCGGTTTTCTGCAGGAGAATGTAGTCCCTAACCCTTTTGCTAAAGAAGAACTGAACTTTTTGGCCAGGCTGCTGGGAGGACTGGAGATCAAGAAACCTGGTGGAAGCGAGACAGGATTTCGCCTGAATTTGTTCACAACCGACGAGGAGGAAGAGTACGCTCGAGTCCATCTCGGTTTGGGGTTTGTGCTTTAGTGCCACGTGGGGCAGCCCTTAACAGCTTTGGGGACGGAACAGCAGGTTTTTAGGATTTTGCTATTCCAGTCCCGATGGTCCCTACAGGAACAAAAGAGGAGCAGTTTCCCTGGCTTGACCTTTTTATTCCAGCTGTGGGCCAGGAGAGCCATCTTCCTCAGGGGTGCCTGAGGCTGGTTGTCTGCAGCAGATGATGATCTGTGCCCAGTTCTGTCCCTTCAGCCCTTTCGGCTCTCTTGTCCCCCAAGTACATCTGTGTATTTCGGAGGTACGACTTTAAATGATGGGGGTGATGAGCCTGACAGGCTTGACCACTGCAGCCTCCTCCTGGCAGGGAGCGCCTGGTTTTAGCATCAACTACAGAGATACTCCTGCTGTTCTACACTTAGTGTAAAAAATCCAAGGCAGGGAAAGGAGTCCAAACTGGGGTCAGTGCCTGCATTTTCCGAGTAAGAACAGGGATGTTGTCCAACCTCAGTGCCCATAGGAGCCTCACGAAATCTGACTTTTATGATTTACTTGTATGTCTTCATGACATTAAGTGCTCTTCTCGTGTTTTTCAAGACACGCTGCACTGACTAGACCGGAGGAGTTATCGTACAAGGTTATCAACATCGAGGCCACACAGGTACGTACAGCGCGTTTCAGATCTTTGGTTCTCATCAGTCCTGCCTCGCTAAACAACGAGTTTCCCCCACCGTAGTCATTTTAAAGATAGGAGTTCTTAAGCTTATAAATTAGTAATGACAGTGGATAAGTAAATCCTATGGGCTTGGTGGCTATATAATAACAGAACTTGAACCTGACAAACATTGGAGCAAGTTTGTAGCTGTGTGGAACGGAGATTGGTTACGGGATCGTTTGCCCGCTTGCAGTTACAGCTGAACACCTGCAGCCCTTTTCAAAGGGGCTCACGGGCGTCCCAGTCCCACCCAGTACGTCCCAGTCCAGGCCCACGTTAGCAGGCGCGTCCCAGCCCCCCCCCCAGTACAGCCCCCGCCCGCAGGCGGTGGCCGGTCCCCGCGGCGGGGGCGCTCAGGCGCGCTGTCTCTCCCCGCAGGAGCCGGGCCGGCGGGCCGAGCTCTCCCGCATCCTGGGGGAGCTGGAGGTGGCGGAGCCGCGCCCGGCGAGCACCGAGAAGGGCGAGGACCTGCTGGCGCTCATGGACGGGCTGTAGCTGCTCCGCCGGGGGCGCGGCGCGGGGCGGGCGGGGCGGGGCCGGACTAGGGGGCGGGGCGTGTGAAGGGGCGGGGCCGGGCGCAGTGCGCAAGCGGGGCCGCCCCTTCCTGCCGGCGGGGCGCGCGGGCGGGTGAGTGTGCGCGGGGAGGGGCGGCGGCGGGTGAGTGTGCGAGGGGCGGGAGGGGCTGGTGAGTGTGCGAGGGGCGGGTGAGTGTGCGAGGGGCGGGGCCGCGGCTGAGGGTGAGTGTGCGAGGGGCGGGAGGGGCGGGTGAGTGTGCGAGGGGCGGGAGGGGCGGGTGAGTGTGCGCGGGGCGGGGCCGCGGCGGAGGGTGAGTGTGCGAGGGGCGGGAGGGGCGGGGCGGGGGCACGTGGCGCGGGGGGGCGCGGGCAGCCAGGGCCGCCGCAGTGCGAGGGAGGGGGCGGATAGAGACGACGCGGGCCCGGAGGCATCCCGCTGGCACGAGAGGCCGTTGTGCCCGCGAGCGTGTGAGCCCGGGCGGGTGGGTTTCCCGGCGGCGGGCGCCCGGCCGGGGTGCAGCACAGCGTCTCCGTGTCGCCCGCCGCAGCCGCGCGATGGAGGTCAGCCACTCCGTCAAGGAGCGCACCATTGCCGAGAACAGCCTGGTCATCCTGCTGCAAGGCCTGCGGGGCCGCGTCACCACCGTGGACCTCCGCGACGAGACCACGGCCACGGGGCGCGTCACCAACGTGGACGCCTTCATGAACGTGCGGCTGGCCGAGGTGACCTTCACGGACAGGCAGGGCGCGGTGTCCCACCTGGATGAGCTCTTTGTCACCGGCAGGAACGTCCGATACGTCCACATCCCTGACGAGGTGGACATCAGGGCCACCATCGAGCAGCAGCTGCAGGCCATCCACAGGGTCCGCTACTTCGGGGGCCGCGACAAGGGCAGGAAGGAGTTCCCTCGCGCCAAGCACAAGTGATGCCTCGCGCCATCCGTGGTGGGGCCAGGAGGGTCCTGCCGCTTGGACCAGACTGCCAGCCGCCTCCATGCCTCGCCCAGGGACTCAGGGCTCTGCTGCTCCCCTGGCTGGTGCCTGCGGGGGAGCAGGATTACTTTTTTCTAATGAATAACTCCATTTAAAAGGTTCTGTGATCTCTCGGCTTCTTTCCTGTCCCGTTGGCAGCGATTTGTGTCCCTCCTCTGATGGCCAGACAAAGCTCTTTTGGCCAGAGCCCCAGCCTGGGTTTGTTGCTTGGCTGCAGCCGTCCTGCTGCCCACAGCTTCACCTGCCCCTGCTCACAGAGGCTGGGACCCTGCTCCTGCCGGCGTCGCTGCCTGCAGGAACCGGAGACACTTGTGCTGAGCTGGGGAGGGGGCTGGTCCTGGTCTGCCCTCTCTGCTCCCTGCTAGACAGGCAGAGTTCTAAAAG
This sequence comes from Trogon surrucura, assembly GCA_020746105.1. Classification (NCBI taxonomy): domain Eukaryota; kingdom Metazoa; phylum Chordata; class Aves; order Trogoniformes; family Trogonidae; genus Trogon; species Trogon surrucura. The sequence continues at coordinate 858,762 of CM036640.1, forward strand.
TGTTTCACAGGAGCTGGGCGAGATGAATGTCCATCCAGAGTGGAGTAGGGCCGATCTCGGGAAGTGGCAGCACCGTCTGCCTGGAAGAGTACGAAGGTGCTTCGCCCAGGACAGGGGGGATGCTTCTGCTGCTGCTGGTTCCTCGCTCCTCCAAAGCTCAGCAGTGGTTCCTCAGCCCACTGCGTGTCACTGAGAGCACCGCAGAGCCCGCAGCAGCCTGTGTCCCGTTCCTGCGGGGATCCCGTTGTTACCTGGTGCCGTTGACCCTCTGAGGCAGGGCTTGGCGGCTCTGCCCAGGTGCGTGTGGTTTGCGGGGCTCTGGGCGCCTCGCTGGAGTGGTCACCAGCTCTGGGGCAGCCCCGAGGGCAGCCTGGCGGCCCTGCTGGCCCCTGGCAAGCGGCGCGGGCGGGGACCGCGGTGGTTTCTAAGCACTCACGTGTGTGACGCCAACACGAGCAGCACGCCAAGGCCAGGGGCCAGCTGGGGACACCTCCAGCCCCGGTAGCGGCTCGTGGGGCGGCTGCTCAGACGGGGGGTGTCACAGCGGGCTCAGGGGACGAGCCCGCGGGAGGGGGACGCCTGGTCCCGGCGGCCTCGGGCCCACCGGGGCGGGGCAGGGCCCGCGGGGGCTCAGAGTGCAGCGGCCGGTGGGCGGGGCCTGGCGGGGATGGCCGAAAAGCACCCGCTTCTCATCCAATCAGGGCGCGTTCGAATCTCCCGCCTGCCCACCAACCCCCTCGGCTGCCAATCGGCGACGGAGCCGTCCCGCCCCAGCCAATCAGCTTTGGTTTCTTGGCTTCCTCACGTCTCCGCACCTCAACCAATCAAAGCCTGCCGCAAATATCCCCGCCCAGCCCCTGCCCTTCCGCCAATCACGGCCGGCGCTGGATCATCCCACCAATCAGCGCCGCCCGTTGCGCACGGCCCCGCCGCCATCCCTGCGGCGGCCGCCAGGAGGCGGGGTGGCGGTGGGGGCGGGGGCGGCGGCGGCGGCGGCGGCGCGTGCGTCACTTCCGTTGTCAGGTGGCCGCCGCCGCGGAGCGGAGCGGAGGCCGCGGCCGGGCGTGGGGCTGCGGGAGCGCCGGCGGCCGCGCCGGCCCCGGGGCCATGGGTGAGCGGGGACGGGCGGGCGCGGGCGGGAGAACCGGGGCCGGTCGCAGTCCCGGCCCTGCCGTGCGAGGGGGCCGGGGGGGGGCGCCGCAGGCAGCCCCGTCCGTGCGAGCCGGGCCGGCCGGTCTGCCGGAGTCGCTTCCTCCGGTGCCGGGACCCGGCGGAGGCTTCGCCGCGTGGTCCCGCGCCCGCAGCCCGCGGGTGTGCGGCCGCCCCGCGGGGCCTCCGGGCAGCGCCCTCCCGCCGGCCGGTCCCGGCGGGGCTGGCGGAGCTCGCCCGCCGCCGGCAGCTCAGCAGGGGCCCGGCCGAGGCCTTGGGAGAGCCCAGGAGCTCCCGGTACCGCCGGTGGCGGCCCGAGACACGCGGAGCTGCGGGCAGCCGTGGCCCGGGCGGTCTACGTGCTCCCGGTGCCCCGGGCCGCTCACCGGCGGGCGGTGGGATTTGGCGTAGCGGGGCCGTGTTTAAAAATATCGCTTCGTCAGCCCCCTCGGTGCCTTCCCTCCCCGTTGGGGCCGGCGGGGACAGGGGCTGGGCTGGCGACAGCGCGGGGCTCGCGGCCCGGCCGGGGCTGGTGTTCCTTGGGGAGCGAAGTGCTGGGTTCAGCGCTGCTTTTCCTTTTCGGGGGAACAGGAGCTTCTTAATTTAGTAGTTTCAGAGCTCGGCTCCGAGGAGGAGCCTCGTGTGTCTCAGCAGTGAGTAGTCGAAGGTGGTACCTGTGCGGGTGAGTAAGAGCACGAAGCATTCCGTCCAGCCGGAGCCGTGACAGGGACCTGCCCCGGCCGCCCGGTGCAAACCGCCCCGAGAAAATCCGTCGGGGTTTCCTGCGCTCGCAACCTGTTACCTCTGGGCTTTGGCCGTGGCCTCCGGGAGCCTCGCCGCTGCAGCACGTGGGGGCACTGAGGGTCTCGCCTGCTGGCGTGGGAAGGAGCCAGTGGCGCAGCGTCTGGCCCCGCTGCTCCTCACCGGCGCGCAGGACGTGTTTTGCTGCTGCCCAGCTGCTGCCCGCTCATGCCCTGACTGCGGGTGCGAGTGTGCTGCGCTGGGTGGGACTCGATTCTCTGCTGGTTTGGGGTCCTAATCTGTAGGTTTAACGTGTGCTGCTGGGCAGCCCGACCTCTTGTCCCAGACTGTGATTCCGTGTCCAGAGGGAGGTAGAGGAGTCAGGGCAGGGGCTGGTACCCGGTGTGGCTGAGCTGCTGCACCGCTGTGGGTCCACGGGCTGCTGTTGGGGCAGAGGGACAAGGCCAGGCAAGGCTTTACCTGCTGGCAAACGGCGCCGGCCTGGTAGCGGTGGGGATGCAGGACACGTTTCCTTGATGATGGAGTGTTTGTGCTACATCCTTTCATTGTTTCTCTGTGGCACCCACGCTGGTGGTTTGGTCACGTAATCGTGTTACTTAGAAGCACACTCATGTTCAGCTGCTCTTTATCCTCAGGATATTACAGAATCGTCTCCTTTTGAAACCGCGCAGAGGGAAGCCTTGTGGGCACTTAGCTGCGGTTCGGTTAAGGACAACCCTATTGATTTTGTCTGAACTGCCCACGGTGCTCGCCTGCACGCGGGGTGTGTTCTCTGTCTGCGGAGGCTCGGTGATGCTCTGGGCTCGTGCAGCGCGCACCTCGCTCCTGCCTCGGAGCTGGACCGGAGAAGACTCCGTGCCTGTTGTAATTTTCTCTGTGAAACGGTCTTTTATTGTTGGCAGTCTACATGTCTGTGAGCTTACGGTGTCTGTGAGCGCGCTTTTGTGCTACAGGTGGTAGCAGTCTCAGCATGGCAGCACACGTAGGTAACTTAAACGTGTTTCTCTCTATCTCGTTCGGGCTGGGTGATCGGTACAAACAGCAGCCACACCTCACTGTAAGGAAAGTGTCAGCACGTGTGTGAGTCATGCGCTGATCTTTGTGCGCATGAGGAAAGTCCTGCTGCGGTGGATCTATGGGATATTAATTGTACATAGTAACGTGAGCTGTAAATGAAAAATTCAGTCTCGTCATACGATACGTGTCTGGCCTGATGGTGACTTTAAAGGTAACAACTGCCCGACTTCACGGGAGCAGCCCGAGGTCGGGAAGGAACTCGCGTGCTGGGGGAGCGCTGCACGCTCGGGTGCTGCTGGAGAGCTGCCGTTGGGTGTCCAAGCTCCTGCTGCAGGTGCCCCTTTCGTCAGGGTGCTGGGCTGGAGCGGGGGTTTGTCCTGGTGGATGTGGGCCGTGCGTCAGCATGAGCGGGTTAAGCCGAAGTTGGTGTTTATGTAACCAAAGAGGGAACTCCCAGAGATGACTCCTTGGCTATCGCATGTGTTGATGCGTCGGAAGGGTTTAAAGAAAGCCCGGCTTGTTGCTTGCTTTTGCCCTAATTACATTGCTGGAACCTTGTGCTTCAGAGTTTCCCTGCTGCTGGAGGGGCCAGGGAGGAATTTGCTTTCCCTGATGTATGACTTGGCCTGTGGAAGCCCGTTTTGTCCCCGAGGGGTTGGAGATTGGTCTCGGTGGGACGTAGGAAAGGTGTAGTGGAGTCTCTTTTACTATTGCAGCCCCTTGAGTGCTGGCTGTGCCTCACTCTCGTACCCGCGATCAAAGCGATCGGCAGGGTGGGCTGAGGAAGGTTTCCGAGCGGCTCGGTTGCGCAGGAGCTCCTGGAGGTGCTGGAGTCTCCCAGCTGGCGGAGCACAGCTTGCTCAGCGAGCTCGTCCTTCCCCAGGTGCCCCAGCGCCTCGGGATTCTTCCTTCTTTGGTCAGAGAAACTCTGCATCTGGTTGTGAGTGAACTTCTCGCTCGGGGAAGAAGCTTGAATGAGTCTCCGCACGTTTCCAAGAAATCTCTGAGTCAGGGCTCCTCTGTTTCTGGAGAAGGCTTCCCTTCCCGGAAGGGCTCGCACAGCGCTCCGCGAGTCGCGCTGGTGGCTCTGAGTCATCTGATGGGCTGCTTTTTTTTTTTCTTGTTACTCCTCCTCTTATAGAACAGTTAAACTTTCAGAGCCTTTAGCGAAGTTAATGTTCCTGTACCCTGGTGCTTTGCAGAGGGAGGGGAGCCCACGCCAGCCGTCCCTGCCGCTGCTCCTCTTTCCCGCACACCCGCTCTGCTCTGGATCGGCCCGGCAAGCAATCCCTGTCATCCTCCGGCCGGTGACTCCTCCGCACACCTGCCTGATCCCAGCTCCGCCTGTTCTCGGGGAAGCTTTTCCGATGGGAATCTGAGCCTCCGTCCCTGGGAGCGCTGATGACTCGGGTCTGAGCTGTCCCCGGCCGGGATTGCCCGGGGAAGGTGTGTGGCAACGCTCTGGGATTGCTGCTTCTCGCAGCGATGCCGACCTGCTCGTTCCCATGCCGGGACGCTGGGCTGTAGTCGAGGTTTTACTTGTTTAGTGTTGGTGTTTGTGTGGGTTTTTAGGTCGTGTGCAACATCGTGAGCTGGAATTTGCCATGAGCCGGGCTTAAATGTGAGCTTTGATTAATCATCGCTGATAAATACTTTCCCGTGTGTTATTTAGGTGGTAAAAGGTACAGTTTGATACTTCTCATTTGAATTAATTCTTTTACCCTCACTTTTTCGAAAAGCTGAGGCCCATGCTGGCTGAGGGGAGGGTGAACAGGCTGAACAGGACACAGACCTTTGCACCAGGTCTCCAGCTTCATCCCAGATGCTGCAGCCTTTGGCTCCCAGAACAAGAAGCTGGGCTGAAGTGCTGCTGCATCGGATGCCTGCTCTTCTCCTGTCCGGGGCAAGAGATGGATCCTTTCACACTAGAAAGAGTCAACACCAACTAACTCGTTTTGCCCCCTTGCTGAAAGATAAAACAACAGAAAGTGTCACGGAGGTTCTATCAGCTGCTGCAGCGTCTTGGCTACTTTCTGTGCTGCTGAGTAATCCTGTGGACGCCCGAAAGGAACCTTTTTTTGTGGCTCCTGTTATTAGCTGTGGCTGCTGGACCGTGGGACCTGCTCGTTCTTTAGTCCGAGATGAAAGGTTGGTTTCCTCCTCTCCTGGTTTTTACCGTTGTTCTGCTGGGTGCTGGAACATCCCGCAGTAATTCAGGAGTCTGACAATTTCCTTAAGCTACGGAATTGAAGGACGTTACAGGCAGGTCTCTGGATTAGTTGATTAATAATTCCGCTGAAGTCCCAGCTGGCACAGCCAGGAGCTTCAGACACTTCTCCAGTTCGATGTATTGCGTGCATCACATCCAAACTGTGAAGCAATGAGATTTTGTGGTGGGCTGGTGACTTCGTATTCCGTGTGAGAGAGACGTTTCTGTTGCAGGTGGTGGGACAGGGAGCGAGGGTGCTTTGGTTTGGGCTGTGCACCTTGGGTTTTTTGGGAGGGGGCAGTGAACCCACGGTCCCATCCCTAGGACGGGGGCTCTAAGGGCTGAGTGCTTCTCTTCTCGTTCTTTGCAGTCAGACTGGATGCTTGCTTTTGAGACTGATCCTGGTGATATTGAAATTATTTTTTTTTTTTCCTTCAGTCTCAAGAATTGGCAAGTCTCAGCTGTCTGGGGGTGCCTGAGCGTGAAGGATTGCTGTGGCCTTGTGTTTCTGCTCACCGTCATTTTAAGCCCTTCAGTTTATTATGGCTTTCGTGAAAAACTTACTTAGAGCTTGTTCTTCCAGGACGTAGTTCAGCTGTTGGTGCCTGAGCAATCCCAGCTTCGTGGTGTGAGCGCTTCTTGCAGTGAAGCCCCTTGAAGTCAGAGCTTTGTATCAGCTCGCCTTAAGCCAAGAGTAAATGAATTTGCAGGGCAAAACCACGCAATGGCTCAGCAGGGAGGTGGAGCCTCCTGCATTGCTCTTCTTGGGGTTTTTAAAGACTTTCCATAAACCCCGACTCGAAGTCCTGTGCTTCGCGTGGCCACTCGTTCTGCGGGAGCTTTACACAAGGAGGTCTGTGCCCTTTCGACCAATTTCCTTGCTCTAATCGGGGTTACACAATGTGCAGAAAAGGGAAGAACCTTCCTGCTTTTTCACAGCAGCTGCCCCTCGGTTTTATTTTTCTGTTTGCCCTGGGACCTTCTGTCCACCTGTCTGTCCTTCGTCCCACTGAGGAACCCGAAGTGCTCACGTGAGGGCCCCAAGGGAGGCTCTGCTGCCCTCGCCGTGCCACGGGAGCCCAGCAGGCAGGTAGAGTAGGGAGTGCCGTTGTCTTTAACAGCCAAGTACTCCTTCGTATTGGTGTTTTCCTTCTTTGGCCGTACAAGTATTCTGGGATATGTGTGGAAATTGTTCTTCTCAAGTCCCACTTGTGACTCTTACAGCGATTAAAAGTTGCTTCCAGTGGTGAAGGTTCTGTTGTGGCACTGTTGCTCGCTTGGGTGTATTTGAGACACTGTTAAAACCAGGCAAGCTGGTGCCGCGTGGCAGAGGTTAAACAGGAGAACGGGTTTGTTTGTGCTCCCAAGGTCCGTCTCACGTCACAAAATGCCTTTTGAGATCGTCAACGCTTGTGTTTGCCGTGCGCTGCCGGCGTGCGTCTGGGGCTCTTTGGGGACTGAACTTCAAGAGCCCTTTTATTCTCTCACGTGATGTCAGGAGCTTCAGGCCTTTCCTAAGCCAAAATAAACCCTGATGCAGGAGTTCTGGCGCATCCCACGTTATCGTAATCAAGAGTAATCCAGAACCACAGCATCAAGTGTATCTCGTTTCACATTACAGAGTCCTCGACCTTTCGACCATCCAGCCTTCTCCAGGGTGATGACTCCTGTCTCCTGAGACGTTGGAAAACCTAGTTTGGAAGAAGAGTAAAGATACAGTTGATGCTGAATTACGTGAGTCCTCTGATTATTTTGTTTACGATAACGCCGTTTGCACCAGCGATCCCGATCCAGCCCCGGTTGCGCAACAGGCATTATCTCAGAGTTTCTGTGCGGCGGGGTTTCTCCGGTGGAAACATTACTCACACGTTTCCAGCGGGGATGGCGATGTCGCAAGGAGTGGAGAATTTTCTATGGCGCCGTCAGACCTTAGGTCGGGGATGGGGAGTGAGCAGAGCGAGGAGCGCGCAGAGCTCGAGACTTTGTTCTGCTCAGCTGGCCGGGCCAGGGGAGGATTCTCTGCGTCAGGTGCGGTGGCTGGTGGGAGTCAGCAGTGCAGGGATCGTAGAATGATTTGGGTTGGAAGGGACCCCAAAGATCATCTCATTCCAACCTCCCACTAGACCAGGTGGCTCAATGCTCCATCCAGCCTGGCCTTGAACACTTCCAGGGATGGAGCATCCGGAACCTCCCCGGGCAACCTGTGCCAATGCCTCACCACCCTCAGGGTAAAGAACTTCTTCCTTAGGTCTAGTCTAAACCTACGCTCTTCTGGCTTCCACCCGTTGCCCCTCGTCCTATCCCTTGTCAAAAGTCCCTTCCCAGCCTTCTAGAAGGTCTCCGCTTTTGGAGCCTTCCCTTCTCCAGGCTGAACAAGCCCCACTCTCTCAGCCCGTCCTCGCAGGAGAGGTGCTCCAGCCCCTGACCATCTTGGTAGTCCTGCTCTGGACTCACTCCAGCAGCTCCGTGTCCTTCTTGACAGATGTGGGGCTTGCTGCAGACCCCTGCCCTCATCTCTCTGGCCATCTCTGCTCTCGGTGACAGGTACTGCTGGGTGAATTAGTGCAGTGAGATCACGCTTGTGGCCACAGAGAGCGTGGGACTGCCAGAGGGTAAACTTCAGTTGGAGTGTGGTGGTTGATCAGGCTCTTATGTGATGAAACGCTGGGACCTTTTTGGAACAAATAAGTATGACCCAAAAATATTTTCCTGGTCTGCTGTAGTAACCTCTTTGGGAAGACTACCAGCGCTTGGCTTTCACTTGCTCAGAGTAAGAAAATGGAGCTGTGTTTCGTTCCTCCTCTCCCTCAGCTCTCCAAAAATGAGTCTTTGAAATGTTAGAGCGTGAGCATTTACTGTCTGGGTATTTGTGGAAGTCTTTGAAGCTACTTTCCAAGAGCTAAAGGTGCACTGGGATCAACAGCACCTCAGTTTGATGGAGCTGGTTTGTACCCGCAGTGAGCATGCAGCACGTGGAGGGCAGCCTGGCAGCAGCGTCAGAGGTTCTTTTTCTGCTCAGCTGAAACAAGACTTTCCTTTGGGGAGGAAGTGTTTCGGTCCTGAAGGTGTGAGTTTATTTGGCCCTTTAGTAATTGCTTCTGCAATGCAGTCACAAACTCTCTTGATATTTCTGAGCAGCAGCAAATGCGCATTAGAAATCGGATATTCTGCAGTACCTGAATAAATGGGAGTTAGTCAAGCTTTTAGCTGTCTGGGCTGTGTCGTAGTGGTGTGTGGACCTCGAGCGAATACTTGGATGCGAAACACGAGATTGATATTTGGTAGATTGAATTCTTCTTTGCGTGGGGTGGTAGCGCAAGAGAGCTCGTGAACTGTCAGCACAGTGATTCCTGTCACTGGAGTACCCACGTAATCAAAAGTTAGAGCCTAAAGAGGGACAAGGAGAGAGGGGCAACCTATTTTAAGGCTAAAAATGAATCTTTGACTGAAATCCGTGTTAAATGCCCTGACTCTCACAGTAGCTTGCATGTTTCAGTCTTCTGTGTCCTTGCTGGAAAAAGTGAAAGATATTGTTCATTTTTATGGTCGGTTTGTGCATTCTTGGCTGCTTGAGCAACAAGCTCGAGCCTTCTCGGTTACCAGCGCGGCGCTGCCTGCGGGGAGTCCTCCACGAGGGAACCCCAGGAGCCCTTGGGCTGAATCAGAAGTGGACATCCCTAGGGAGGGACAACTCGGGCCTTTTCTTTCGGAGCTGGTTGGAATATGTTAATTTGCACACTTGTTTCTGCTGTAAAACAAGCTTTAATCATTTTGTCTTGTTCCCACTATGTCTCAAACAAGTATTCTGGGCATTGTTACTCTGAATAATGGTGCTGATTTATACCTTCAAAAATGCACGAATCCTCCAGCCCCTAGCTGGCCTATCAGTAATGAGTCACAACTTTAATTTTTGTAGAAACACAAATAGGCAGAGACTCGGGTAGGTGAACGCCTTCCCTTATAAAGCAAGGGATAATACGAGAAGTGAACTTAGTTGCTCATCAAGTGTAATTTTCTTTCTCTTTCAAGAGCCAAGGATGAAGCGACGAGCATCAGACAGAGGAGCTGGGGAAACATCCGCGAAGGCAAAAGCTCTTTGCACGGGGATTTCTGGAAACAACGCCAAGAGAGCGGGCCCTTTTATACTCGGTAAGCAGGGAGGGTTTTCTTCTTCAGTTTCCAAGGCAGCTACTGACGGCGGCGTGAGGCAAAGCAGGTGTGTAATTCAGCACCTCACCTCGGCGCAGTTCGCTTGGTGCAGCGGAGCAGCCGCCCTTGGAGCTTGTGCAGCCAAGGAGACTTGTAGCGCTGACACAGCAGGGCAGGCGTGACTTTTAAGATGAATATGAGACCTTGATTTTACCCTTCTGGTTTTTTATACTTTGCTAAGGAGCAAATTCGTGCAGAGGGCTTTTTGGTTTGAGCTCTGGGGAGGCATTCAACCCTGCTTGCTGCCAAATCAGCCCATAGGCAACTTAACGACGTAGCAGTGGTCGTTAGAAGCCGTGTGTGCCGAGGCGAGGTAGCTCTGCCAGCTTTTGGGAGTTCCTGGAAGAGTTGTTGCCTCAGAACCGGTTACATAAACCGTCAGAAACACGATGGACTTGGCAGTGCGAACCACTGGGTAGCCGATTGGGAGCCGATTGATTTCAAGTGAGGAACGGAGACTGTGTGTTAATCTGAAGTTGGGGCTGATCTGAGTACCTGGGCCGTCCCTGCAGCGGTGGCAGCTGGGTTCAGAGGTGTGGCAGTAGCTGTTGCCATGGGTGTCGCTAGTAAACGTGAAAGCCGTATGGTTCAGGCATGCAGAAATTTGAATTTCTGAAAACAGCTGTGCCCTGTGTTGGGCTTTTATTAAACGTTTCTCTGGTAAAGACATGAAAAAGGTTTCAGAGTGCAGTACGAATTTTCTGTTTTCCTTTTGACTGTACTTTGTGGAAATGCACTTTAGACTCCTGAAAAAAAGGGAACTTGGTTTAAACAAATGTAAACTGCGTGACACTCGCACACTGATGTAACCCCGAATTAGTCATCGCTGCTTAAAGGAAAACAAGTCTGTTTCTGCTTTGTGCTGCTAGGTCCACGTTTAGGTAACTCCCCGGTGCCAAGTATTGTTCAGTGTTTGGCAAGAAAGGACGGGACGGATGACTTCTATCAGCTAAAGGTGAGCAAACCGCAGGGCTCCCCCGATCTTCGGGGCTCTGTAGCGCTGTGGCCGAGGCGCTCGAAGGGGTGTGGACCCGAGCGCCATCAGAAGCGGCTGCTGGAACTTCCCCCGTTCTGCCAGGCCTAGGTCTGGTGTCGCGATTAGCCCCGAGACGAGCCCTCTGTGGCTGCTGTGCTGCTCTGCCGGAGCCCCCGACGCCGCTCTGCCTGAAGCGGGACAGACCCGGTGGGAGCGGTCACCTGGGATATTTGCAAAAATCCACCCAAGCAGCTGCTCTGTGTTGATCGCGCTGATGCTGTGTGTTCTGCACAGACGTTAGCTCGGACGGGCGTGCAGACATCAGAACAGTGACATCAGCTGTTAAGCACACGTGGATACCTAAAATGAGAGAGGTTTGGGAGGCATTTGGTTTTTTCTGGGGCCTGTAAAGGTCGTTTTTACTTTTCCTGAAGATTCTCACCTTGGAGGAAAGAGGTGATAAAGGAATAGAAACCCAGGAGGAGCGACAGGGCAAGATGCTGCTGCACACGGAATATTCTCTCCTGTCCCTGCTCCACAACCAGGAAGGAGTGGTTCATCATCACGGGCTCTTCCAGGTACGGGGTCACCGTCCGGGCTGGGCAGGTGCCAGTTACTGCTGTGGGCCTGAGCTGCTTTTGTTTAATGTACGGTTCGTGCTGACCCTGCTCTTGTGCAAAGAGTCGCCAGCGCGGCGCTGAGGTTTAACCGCTGCTGCTTCAGACAAGCCGATTTGTGGCAGGGGGGTGTGAGAGTTCAGCGCAGCGTAACAGAGTGTGGGATGTGGGAAATGCGAGGACGTTTGGAGTAGTGAGCACTCAGTAGTGTCCCCTTCAAACAGGACAATAGCTGCTTCACTGGCAAATTCACTTGTGCCCCCAGAGCACCCTTTAGAACCGAATTTACGCTTTGGGGTCTCTGCACTGGTTTAGGATGACTTGCCGAGAACCTGTTTCAGCGAGTTAAGCTGGCCAGCCTGCTGCTCAGTGCCACCTATGAGTGACTTGTAACACCTTCAGACCTGTTTCTGGACGTGGTGTGCTCATGGGAATTACTGGTCTGGGGGTTGGGATTGCCTTGCTGGTTAAATTTTGTCAAGAGACTTTTCACTTGAGATCGTCTGTGCTGTGTCTTCAATAACCCAAACGTCCAGCTCAGCTGTGTCCCGTTTAATGTTAGGGAAGAGCTGATAATTGTGTCTTAAGATTTCTGTTCTCACTAATAACACGTTGGATCCCTGGTGTTCACAGAGTCTGTACCACGCTAGAGTTTTTCTGGGTTTTGTCTGAAGGTGTGTATAAACTATCTGTGATGACATATGCGTGTAGCCAAACTGCAACGGCTTTCTCTGGCTCCTTGTAGTAGTGTCTTCTTTTTGAAATCCCAGCTTGGGGCAAAGATCGAGCACTGTGATTGTGTTTGCTTATTTTGGGATCACCACGTAGTTATCGATTCTCGGGTGCTCCGTGTGTGAGTACGTGTGTCCAGAGAGCTTCCCTGAACTATTGCTCGTTTGTTTACCTCCCTGCAGGACCGAGCTTGTGAAATTATAGAAGATCTAGAAGCCAACAGAATGGTCAGGAAAATGAAGAAGCGCATTTGTCTCGTGTTAGACTGTCTCTGTGCTCACGATTTCAGCGACAAGACGGCGGATCTGATCAATCTGCAGCACTATGTCATTAAAGAGAAGAGACTCAGTGAGCGGGAGACAGTAGTGATATTTTACGACGTGGTACGAGTGGTAGAAGCATTACATAAGGTAAGATCTTCCTTATCCCCTCCTGCTATTTCCTTCTGAAGTGAAATAAACCACAATGGGAGCATTGATTTCTGAGATCAGAACCTCACGTTGCAAGATTGAGATCAATGAACTAGAAGTTATTGTAACAAAAATAGTTTCTGCTGGCGTTTGACTTCTCACGCTGCGACAGGGGGCACGTGTCCTTCCGTGGCAGAGCAGAGAGACGTAGATCTTTGGAGGGGAATGCTTTTGCTCATGTTCTGCTGTTCTGTGTTTTGCAGAAAAATATTGTGCACAGAGACTTGAAACTAGGAAACATGGTGCTAAACAAAAGGTAAGTCTGGGGAGCCGCTGTTCTGGCAGTTCCTTTGCTTCTTCCCCGAGGCAGCTTTCTGTTAGAAACACGACCCAAGGCAGCACTTGTTGAGAGTTCTCGTGCGAGAAGGGTGACGGAAGCGCACGCAGGCCGTGCAAAAATGCAAACCTGGTTCAAAGTTACATGAGTTAAGCTCCAAAAAATATCTGAGCCCAGCCTAGACAGTTTGCTGTTCCACCAGGCCTAGTGACCCCGTGGCAGTGCTTTTTGGATTATGACTTCTGAAAACTAAGCTTTAGAGGAGTTCAGAAACCTGCAGGAGAAATACTTATTTTACGTATATGTTTAAAGGGAAAAAAAATAGTTAAAATGTGGTAAGTGGTTCCATTCACATAATTCTCTTTCCTGCCTGCTGAAGGAATTCCCAGCACTGCAGCCTGTGCTATAATCGCAGCAGTGTTAAAGCTGACCGTGGTGCTGCTGTGTTTTCGCTAGCAGTAAAATATTTACTTATCTAAACAAAAGTTCTTCTGTCTAGTCTGTATTTGTGCTCGGAATAGCTTCCTTGTTCCCTTTAGCTGGTTTGACGCGAGCCTCGGTGTGCGATCCCCCCGGTCCCGCGTGCCCTGGGCACGGCGCCGGCGTGGGGCGGGCTCAGCGCTGGCGCAGAGCTCAGGGCTGGTGGCAGCACGGGCTTTGCTTGGGGGCTCCTTGGAGTTTTTTAGTTCTCTTGGGTTGCGGAGTTACTTAGTTGGCAAGCCAGTTCCTGTTCAGATTCTCTGCTGCGTCCTTCAGGATTACGGTACTGGATAAAAAATTTTGCGCTAACTTTAAGAATGAGTGGAATTCCTTGTGTTTTCGTGCTGTCTGGTCTTAGGTGGAGTGAATAAAAAACGGGAAGGCTTTAGGTCTGCAGGCTTGCAGGCTCTGTTCGGAGCTTGCAGGTTCGCTGTGGTCACAGCTTGCTTTTTTCTCCTTCCTAATAGCATTTGAAAACAGAGATTTTTACCTACTGGCATCCAAGTTCTTGGTTCGCGCACACGCGCAGCAGCCAGTGCTCCTCGGGGCCACCTGCAAATTGTTTTAAGCTGTTTCTGTAAAGCTGCTTTGAGATAAATTTGTTGTCTGCTGACTGCTGCTTTGATTCTCCCTCTTGCTAGGAAGGAGCAGACAAAGGTTGCTGCTTTAAAGGAGCTTCCCTTCTGTTCTGGGCACAGCACGCAATGGAGCATCACCCTGGTAGGGCTGTGCCAGGGCCCCCAGCAGGGAGAGGGCGTGTTGGAAGCTCTGGACGTGCTCGCCACACTCACTGCGAGGGTTACGCGGTGTGTTTCGCTTCTTACTAGCGAGGCCGTCAGCTCTGGTGAGGAAGGGCTGGAGCCTCCGCAGCAGCGAGTCCCGGGAAAGGGCGGGCGAGGCGTGAGAGCAGCTCGCCGTGGAGGGGACCGGCCGGTCAGAAACACTTGTTCTGTTGCAGCCGTGCTCACCAGAGAGCCGGGTCCTGCTTTAGGGGTCGGGGTGAAGGTGGCCGAGTGCCACTGCGGAGCCCCAAACGGACACGGGACGCCCTGGGCCGAGGACGGTTCCTCAGATGTTGTCCACGGCGAGAAGCGAATGCTAAAGCCTTGCAAGCCTTCCAGTTGGCCAGTGCCGTGGCTGGATTATTACAGATTAGATCAAATTTCAGGGACTAAATAAAACCAAGCAGCCCTGGATGTTTTAGTGTCCTTTAGAACACTTAGTCTTTTAAATCTTTAACAAATCCTGCAGATTGTTATTCAGCCAGAGAAGTCTTCTGGCAGTTGAAGCTAACGCTTCCTAAACACAAGTGTGTCTTTCTTAATGATGAACTCTCCATTGCCAGCCCACACTTGGTTTTGTTTCACTTGTCTGTTAGATTTGCTGGAAATATTTCTTGGTTGTTTTGACTGACTTAATTCCTGCTCTCAGGCTGTAGTTGTGTAATAGTTTTCAAGAATATAGAAATCTTCTAGACAGTGTTTTCCTGTTCCGTCCTTTAAGTTGTGTGTTAAAACCCAAGTTACCTGGGCAATGTGGTAGCAATTTCGGTATGAGCTCACTTTCCCGGGAAAAATTTGTCAGTTGGACCTCGCAATACCGGAGGGAAGTTGGGGTATCTTAATACAGGAATTGTGTGTACCCACAGTTCTCGCCTTTCCTCGGGTACTTCAGTCTGGGAGGGCTTTGGAATGTTGATTAAACTTTGTTCTGCACATTTCCACGTGAGGTGTGCGCTTCCCTGTGCCGCTCGGGCTGGGTGGAGGCTTTGTCTGCAGCTCTAAGTCTTGCGAGCTGTGCCGCCGGGCGGGGAATCCCTCCCCTTTGGAATGGATCGATCTTGCAGCTCCGCTCGGCTTTTCCCAGCGCTTCAGCCTTCCCAAAGAGCCCCTTGGGCACAGCTGCCGCCCCCTCTGAGCTCCCCCTTCGGCTCGTGCGGGATGGCCCTCGTTCACGGATGCCTTCTGATTCTCCCCAGGACTCATCGAATAACCATAACGAACTTCTGTCTCGGAAAGCACCTGGTGAGCGAAGACGACCTGCTGAAGGACCAGCGCGGGAGCCCTGCCTACATCAGCCCAGACGTGCTCAGCGGTGAGCGATCCCTCCGGCCCCGACGCGTAGCACGCGCTTCGTTTGGTTGTGGCTCTCGACAATAAATGAAAACCACCGGGTTGCGTTCCCGTACGTAACCTGCCTTCCGTGAGAGCCTCTTAATTAGGGTCCAATTATGAGACTTGGTCTCTCTTTTCCAACTGGGAAAGTGTGGAGGGAAGGAGCAGGCGTAACTCTTTTCTTAAGGCTAGTCTGAACTTCAAAGGAAATTAAAAGCTCCCTGCCTGTTCCTAAATAAGCCTGACTCCAGACGAGATGTTCTTTTTCCCATGTCTGAATGTTGGTCCTGAGGCTTCACTTAAGCTGCAGGTGAATCCCTGGGCTCGAGCAGGGATGGGTCCAGATCCCGCCAGGAGGTGGGTTCGTTCCAGGCCCTGCGCTGAGAGGAGCAGTTGCTGCAGCTGCCGCTTGCTTCCAGAGGGGAACTATTGACCTTCTGGGCCGACCATGAGGAGTTACTTAAAACTACAGGAATGAGCACAGGAGGCCAGACAAGCAGTCTGTCGGGGCTGGCGCTTCTCTCCAGGAGTCTGGTCTCCGGCAGAGGCCTTAAGCAGAAGTCTGACGGAGAGCAGCTTTCCCTAATGCCCTCCCGCCTTTTAACTGTTTCCAGTGACACCTTCAGCGGCAGATGTGGTTCTGTCTCTCTTGTTACTTTGGGAGGTTTCTCTGCAATTAACTGCCTGCTGCCAGGCAAGCTTGTGTGCTGGTGCTGGCTGAGCAGGCAGTGGCTGTCCTGCTTGTCCAGGCACCGACCAAGGCATCATTTGGGGATTTTTTGGGGGTGTTTTTGATTCTCATCCAGGTGAGCTCGACTAGAATGTCGAGAGGTGCGTTTGCAGTCGGGTGCATTTGC
The DNA here is from genome assembly GCA_020746105.1 of Trogon surrucura. NCBI lineage: Eukaryota > Metazoa > Chordata > Aves > Trogoniformes > Trogonidae > Trogon > Trogon surrucura. Next base: position 874,631 of record CM036640.1, read on the forward strand.
ATCTGAAGCATCTTCCCCTAAGTCTGCGTAGACTCCGGTTACCGCACGTTGGCTCGTGTTGTGGGGTACTTCTTGTGAGCACAGATAAATTCCCTTTGGAATTCCCTCTGCAGTCCAGGGTCACTCCTAACGCATCCCCCCTACCAGGAGTTACCCACCCGCAGGACCAAGCTCACATTCGGACGACAGGAAACTGCCTGAACCTGCAGCTGCAGGTCACTGACACCGACTGTTCTCTGGCAGAGCGGGCAGCACCGCTCACTGTGGCGCACACAGCCAGGGGAAAACCAGAATCCTTGCAAGGATGATGTCTGGAATACTGAAAACACCTCCGCTGAGAATTTGAGTTACTCACTTACGTTCTCCCAAGCTATTGCATTTCAGAAATGCCCTCGGAGGGAGCTAGTCCTGTCATTTCCAGACCCAGAGGACTCCCCTCAGCAAGTTTTGTTGTCAGTTTTGCAGGCAGCAGCAATAAATGTAGCTGAGCTCTTCCGTCGTGATCTGCCAGGCAGGTTTGAGGCTGCTTCCCTCCTGGGCAGGACTAAGCCAGGAAAGGGAGCAGAGGCAAGCAGGGAGGTGCGTTTTTTAGGCCTTTCCTGTTCTGCAGGATATCCTGAGGCCCCTGTAACCATGGATGATGGTTATGAGCCAACTGCTCTGCAGGAGCTTGGAGTAGCCGCAGTTCAAGCGCCTGGTGTCTGGGAAAGGCTGCGTGGAGCTGCTCCTCCCCACTCGGCGGAGACACCGCTCTGTCCCTGACTTCTGCCCTGTCACCCTCGCTGCCAGCATGGCTCAGCCACGAGTGCCCGGGGTTCTTCTGGTGGCTCTCTTGGTGGTGGATTGACTGGAGACCATGAGCCACAGGTCTCTGCTGACTGCTCTGGTGGCTGAAGCTGTTTGAGACCCTGCAAAGCACAGACAGCGCTGCAGGACGAGGTCCTGCCGTAGCCCAGCTGGCGTCACCTGTGCCCCAGCTCTGATGTGTCTGCAGGCTGATCTGTGCTCTTGAAAACGCCGTTCCAAAATGGCTCAGTCTGCAGTTTCCCCTCCAAGCATCGAGGAAAAAGTTACTTGAGGACACTCCAGGCTTCACCACCACCTTCAGACTCCGAGCATCCCTCTGTCTGTCTTGCTGATGCTCCTGCGCAAGAGGAAGCTAAAACGCCTGAAGAATTAATCATTGTTTTAGGTCTCCAGGAGAAACCGTCTCCCGCGTGGAGATGGCCGGTGTTTTATGGCTGCTGAAATGTCACCGCAGGAAAAGCTGGAGGAGGAGGGAGAGGTGCCTTTTTCTGAGCATATAAAGCAAAGAATAATTAGTACAAATAACAAATGCTGCAGCGGTGACTCACTGTGTGAGTCAGAGGAAGCCATTCCCTCAGTCCCGCGCTGGAGTTCAGTTTCTCGCTTGATGCTCTCCGATCGCGTCGAGGCCGTTCGGCGGGGACGGCCCCGCGCTGCAGGGCGAGGGCGGGCACCTGCCTGGAGATGGTGACCTTATTCGCAGGGGATGCGCCTTCGAAAGAGATTCTTGGTGTCTTGCGATGGGAAGCCTTGAGTGGTTTTTGATTAACGCTTAGAATAACGGGTCCCGTGCAGAGGTTGCTTCAGGTGGAGGCGGGCCGCGGCGTAACGCTGTCGCTTTGTGTCCCCTTGCTCCTCGCAGGACGGCCGTACCGTGGGAAACCCAGCGACATGTGGGCGCTGGGCGTGGTGCTCTTCACCATGCTCTATGGCCAGTTCCCCTTCTACGACAGCATACCTCAGGAGCTCTTCCGCAAAATCAAGGCTGCCGAGTACACCATCCCTGAGTGAGTACCGCCTGTCCCGGGGAGGCCCTTCCCTTAGTGCCTGCGCGGGCGGTGCTCGGGGACAGCCGGAGCTGGAGGGGCTTCGCTCGCAGCCCTTGAGGGTCGCAGCAATAATGAGAGCAAAGCCTGTACGCGGTACACGCCAAGGAAGCAGTAGCAGAGCGGGGACGTCTTGTGCAAAGGTGAGAAGGGCCCCACGCTGCAGGGACAGGGAATCCCACACCGGGTAATTCTGGGCTCCCTGGGTCAGGGTGACGGTGGGTCCTCGAGCTCCTGCGCCCGTCACGCCGCAGGCACGCGGGCTCACCGCGCGTTCTCTCTCCCAGGGACGGACGTGTCTCGGAAAACACTGTGTGCTTGATCCGAAAACTGCTGGTCTTGGATCCGCAGCAGCGTCTGACGGCTTCTGAAGTGCTGGATTCTCTCAGCTCCATCATAGCATCGTGGTACGTGCGAGGGGAGGGAGGCAGGACGTGGCGTCTCTGGCTGCAGGCTGTTATTCCAGCTGTGGCCAGCAGACTGCCGCCAAGCAGGACACCAGAGCAGGGTCTGTGAGAAAGGCAAAAAATTCTCTGTATCCTGGGTCTGAACCGCTGGTGTGTGCTGACGAATACAGCCAGAGTGGCTGGTGCAAATGCTGGTCATTGTGACCTTGGTTGGAGGTTAAAGCAGCAGCACTACGGAGCAGTGCTGGGGTGTGGGAGGGACTTTGCTGCTGTGCCCCGCTCGTGCTCCCCAGGTTTGTTTTTTTTTAAAGAAGGTCTAATGGTCAGGAGTGTCTGACACGTGCTGACAGATGCAGACACTTCCTGCAAGCTTGTAATTACTGAAGTTCAGTAAAAGCAGGCGTGGGATTTCTAGAAGGGAAGAGCAGGAGGTGCCGTTACAGGTGGGAGCACCGCGCGTGTGGGGCGGGTGTGCTGCTGGAGGGCAGGTGGGACCCCAGGATTAGTGTGGACCAACTGGAATGACATTCCAGTAGCACACTGGGAGAAACAGGTCCTAGTGATGTTTGCTGGGAGCAGCCCTCTCTTGTCAGCCCCGTGACCCTCTGTGTGTGCCGCACGGCGTGTCCGGGCAAAGTGCTCGCGCCGCCCGTTGAGTCAGCGGCAAAGTCTGTGATTTTTGGAGCGGAGGCTGTTTTCTCTCCGATCTGTGCAAGAGCCGAGTTCCATGTCCTGTTTAAAACAACATGAAGCAGCTCTGGGATTCTAACGTGGTTGTGTACCAGGCCAGCTGCACGTGGAGGGTGAGCCGTGTGGCACCCGGGCAGTGCTCGGCCGTGCTGGGGCCCCTCACGCCGTGCTCTCCCCGCAGGCAGTCCATGTCCTCGCTGAGCGGCCCTCTGCAAGTGGTGCCCGACATCGATGACCAAGTGGCCAACCCTGAAAATCCCCAAGAGGTAGGTCTTTCCTCCTGCTCTCAGAACCCCTTGTCCGTGCCCCAGCGCCAAGCGTGACCGTCACAGACAGAGGCACCAGCCCGTGGTCACCCCGAGCTGGGGAGGGCAGGACGGTGGGGACCCAGCCGTGGCAGCCGCGCTGCGAGGCGGCGGGTCCGTCCCTGGCCTATGCAGGGACAGGAGAGGCTCACGCTGCTGGGGCTGCGGGCGCGCCCTGAGGGGCAGCTCACTCCTATCTGAGCAGCGCTCACTCCCTCACACGCAGCTGGGAGGAGGCAGCGGTGTTGGCTCGGGCTCCCCGTGAGCTCTGCGATGGGAGCAAACATCCTGTTTTCTTGCCAGCGTATTTTGTGTTGGGAGTGACGGCCGGTGACCTCACTGCCTGGGGACAGACTCGCAGGAGCTTTTGCCTGCATGCTGCAGTCAGAAATCCCTCCGCTGGGCTCGGGGTGGGGCGAGAGCTGGGGTCGGGCAGCTGCAGCCCCCGGGTATCTGCCGGGGTCGGGATGAGCTGCGGCAGGACAGCGCCGCTGGGCTTTCCAGACCTCTGCTCCTGGTGACACCAGTGACTCCTGGTGTGCACTGGCAGCGGGTCCAGTTTTGCATTAAGACCCCGGTTGCCCCACGGTAGCTCGGGCATGGGAGGGGAGTTACAGAGCCACGGAATGAATCGCAGAATGGCCTGGGTTGGAAGGGATCTTAGAGATCACCTCATCCACCCTCCCTGCCCTGGGGAGGGGGCACCGTTGTTGTTGCTGTGGCTCTGACGGGGCGGTTCTCCGGCAGGTGAAGGTGACGGAGGAGTGCTCGCAGTACGAGTTTGAGAACTACATGAGGCAGCAGCTGCTCTTGGCTGAGGAGAAGAACACCTTGCATGAGGCCAAGAGCTTCCTCCAGAAGCGGCAGTTTGGGAACATCCCCCCCGTGCGACGCCTGGGCCACGACGCCCAGCCCATGAACCCTTTGGACGCGGCGATCCTGGCCCAGAGGTACCTTCGGAAGTAGCTTCTCGCACACCCGAGAGCACAAGCACCGCCCTGCAGTCTGCCTTTCACGTCGCCTACTACAGCTCAACAGCAATACCCGTGTCCGGGATGGAGAATAATGTAGCAATTCTGAGCTCTGTCCAGGGGCACGCACTCACTCGCTCTGGAGGGAGAAGACTTTTGAAAAAGCTAGTTTGGAAGCAGCAAGCTCTTGGCATCTTCTGGAATCTGTTTGGGTTGTTGTTTGTTGTTTTTTTTTTTTAAATCGAAGCCTAGAATGACTAATCTGCTTTTAATCATGACTGTAATCTACCTCTCTTGTCTTTTTAACCATGCTGTTCTCTGGATCGAGCAAAGCCTGTGGGAAAGGAGAAGACTGCCCAGGGTGAAGCTGGTTTGCTGGCACAAGAGTCGCGGCTGTGCGGGCACGGAGAGTCGGCTGATGGCGTTCGCTCCGTGTGGTTTGAATAAGCTGAGATTTACCGGGGTTTCTCGAAAGGAAGAAGTTCTTGAAACCTCCCACTTCCCTTCATCTGCATCGAATCTTTCTCTGTCCTTAACGTGCCGCCCGGTTTGGCTGCGGTGCCTGACCCTCGGGGGCCGCGTGTGGCTGCCGGGCCGAGGCCGTCGTGACCGGGGGCTTTTGTGACCGGGGTCGTCCTCGCAGGCGGTCGCTGCGGAGATCGGATCTCGTTCAGAGGTTTTGCAGGACTCGGCCCGGTGTGGCCTCTGACCTCTCTCCCACCTTTCACTGATTCTTTTTAGTTTCGTTAAGGATATATGATTTAACCTTATTTTTCAGTAGCTTATCTAAGGTGCAGTTAAAAATGCATTAATTCCGATTCAGCATTTTCACACTTCAGTTGTGGTACAGATGTAATATATGAGTTATAATGTGAAAGAAGCTTTCCAGAATAATCTGCCTAGAATTAGGAAGGGGCTGGCTGAAGTCTCCACTGTACTTGTTGCCCAGCTTATCTTGCCATCCCAGCCTCGTCACACAAACCCGGGGCCACCTCTGCTGTCCCTGCGGCGCGCCGAGGCGGGAGGAGGATGTCCCCGTTTGTCGCCCAGCACCACGGGAAGAGCGTTGGCCTGTGCTGAGAACAGGAACGATTGTTTCTGAGCCTCATTTTGTGAACTGGATGCCTGTCTTGCCAGATGAACTGTTCTCGCACAGAGCTCGGGGGCCTCCCGGGGCCCAACGGGGGCTCTGGGGCAGCTCCGGCGTCACACCCTGGACCTGGGGACACGCATGAGCGGGGACGGGAGAAGCGGCCGTGGCCTCGGCTGGAGGTGCTGGCCCTGCCCTGCAGGGCAAGCTCTGCCGCCCCCCTGGGTGCAGGCAGGGCGCGAGGAGCGGGTCCGTTTGTAGCGTGTTGTTGCCTTCTCTTGCCCCCGGCTGGGGCACGGACCGCGTCTAGTCTGGGGTCCTCGTTGGGGACGTGGGGACGGACCTGAGACTCCTTGGCAGCGTCGGGCATTACGTCGTGGCCAGAGCCCCGCAGCAGCGGCCGGGCAGGGACTCGTGAACACTAACGCAGGCTGAACAGTCGCGCCAACCCCAGCCAGCTGAGCCAGTAGCCTCAAGTCTTAGCCTTATTTATTTGAAAGCTGGTGGCTCTGCCCCGGCGCCCGCCCGGGGACACCAGCAGCAGAGCAGGGACCCCCTGAGCCCCTCCCAGGGCCGTGCTTGCTCCATCTGGTTTTCTCCTGTCTTGCTCCCACCTCTTTATTGGTTTTGTTGGTTTTTTCCTCCAACGTCAAAGCAATATTCCGGGGCCTCTGCAAGGCTGTGTCGTACCCAGTGTTCCCGCGCACCGCTCGTCGCCAGTAACTCACACTTGTGTTAAAGCAAACTGGAAGAGGGGGGTTGCGGGGAGGGCAGGAGCAGCTTGGGGGGGGCTGCGGGCGGACGGGGCCGCGCGGTGGGAAGGAGCCTGTTGTAAGGAAGAGAGAAAAAAAAAAAAAAAAAAAAAAGAGGAAGAAAAAAAAAAAAAGGAAAAAAAAATTTGTATAAAGACATTATTTTTGTACTACATCGAAACTACTCCTGCATGTCGGCAATAAAACTTCATACCCCAGAGCCCCAGCGCGCAGCGACCCCGTGGGGACCGGGACGGGGAGGGTTTGGGGGCAACCAGAGGGGTGCGGTGGGGAGCGACGTTGGGGGCCACGGCGATGGTGGGAGCTGCTCCATCCTGGGCAACGGAGAAGGACCCTGCGGGGCCGGGGTTCGTCCCGCTCCCCCGGGACGCCCTGCGGCGTCCCGGGGGAGCGGGACGAGCCCCGGCCCCGCCGGTTGTGGGGCTGCCATTGGCTCGGGCGGGGAGCGCTGACCGCCAGCCGCCTCCAAACTATTTCCTGTTGCTGCGGCGTTAATGCTAAACAGACCTTGCTCTCTCTTCTCCATCTCTCCAGCCCAAAGCGCAGCGGGCTTCCCGCCGCCGCTCGCCTTCCCGGCCCCGGTGAGTACCGACCGCGGGGCGGACGGGGGACCCCCGAAGGGATTCCCGGCGACGTTGGGACGGCCACGATGGGGTGGCAGATCTGCCGCGTCCCCTGCTTGAGGCTCTCCGGCGGCGTGCCCGGGGACGCGAGGACGGGGCTTGGGGACGGAGGGGTTGGCGGTGCGGGGCTGGGGGCTTGGGGATGTGGGGCTGGGGGCTTGGGGACATGGGGCTTGGTTCCTGGGGACACAGGGATTGGTTCTTGGGGACACAGGGATTGGTTCTTGGTGATACGGGGCTCAACGCTCCACACAGGCACGGCCAAATCTCGAGGTGATCCCCTTCAGTGCCCTTTGGGGTCCCAGGTGGCTTCGGCGGGGGACAGAGCCTGGTGCTTACCAGGCGGGCACGCTCCCTCCGGTTGTCCCCGCTGTCCCCAGGCTCACTTGCACCCCATGTCCGCTGCAGCCCCGGACCCCCACCCTGTCGTGGGCACCCGCTGGTGGGTGCTGAGCACCCCCACGGCCGTGGGGCCATCCCTGCAGTGCCCTCACCAGCAGCTCTGCCACCAGCCAGGCTCCAGGGGTCCCTGGCGCCCCACTGGGGGCTCTGCCCCTCCAGCCCCCCCGGCGGGGCTGTGGGGCTCCCGGCTGGACCCCCTTGCTGGGGCAGGAGCTGGCAGGGGTGCTCCGTGGGGGGAAGCGCCACGACCCTCCTGGGGATGCTGCTGGCGTGTTTCGGGGTGTCCCACCCTGGGACGTGTGGCAGCCCCGCAGCACCGCGCTGCCCGGGGATGGTTCTGCTGATGTGTCACATTTTCTGCATTTCTTTCCTCGTTCCTCCCTCTGTGGAGCCTCTGTGGAGTTTCTGGGAAATGAGCTCGTCCCCTGCCAGGGCTGCATCGCGTCCCGCCCTGCCTGCTGCCCGGCCCCGCGCCTGGGGGACCAAAGCACCCCACGGCTGAGGGGTCCTGGCCCCACCCCGGGGGCAGCGAGGGGCTGTGGGGACGGGCTGGCGCTTGGCTGCTCGGAGAAACGCGGGTCCCTGGGCGGGAGGAGGTTTGTGCTCAGCCCCACCGAGGGCTCAGGCTCCCCAACCCCTGTCATGGAGGAGGCAGGTCCAGTCGCCCGTGTCCCCTCCCCAGCCCCAGGGCAGGTTCCCATGAGCGGTTTTTTCCTCTCGCAGAGGGCTCAGCCCAGTGTTGCCATGTGTCGGCCGACCTGGTGGCCTTTGCACCATGTCCAGTCCTTGCCCCCGCGCCGCGGGGCGCCACGGCAAACAGCCACAGCTGGAGCTGGGCTGGGGGCGGCACGGGGAGGGGGGAGCAACCCTTGTCCCACGCCCTGTGCCCATGACAGAGCAGGGGACAGAAAGCCGGGCCCCGTGCCATGGATCCATTTGGCGGCCGTGTCCATCCTGATCCCACGGGAAAGCCGCAGGGGCTGCGAGAGCGGGAGGGCTCCAGTTCGGCACCTGTGGGGCTCGGTCCTGGACAGGTGGGCAGGGAGCCCTTGGGCCACAGCTGCACCCAGGCATGGCCCCAAAAGGGACAGGGGACTCCGGGGGGCCCCCAGCAGCACCTCGCTCAGCCCCGTGTCCCGCAGATGCCGAGGACGCGCCATCCCTGGCGACGCTGAGCGCGATGGAGAGCCGCAAGCGGGACATGGAGCTGCTGAGCAACAGCATGGCCGCGTACGCACACATCCGAGGTGAGCCCGCCTGGACACGTCCCGGGGGGCCCCGGGGCAGCCATGAGCTCGTGGCAGGGACACGTCCCGGGGGGCCCTGGGGCACAGCCCAGTCCCTCATCCCCTCTGCTCTCCCTGCAGCCAACCCCGAGAGCTTCGGGCTCTACTTCGTGCTGGGCGTTTGCTTCGGGCTGGTGCTGACCCTGTGCCTGCTGGTGCTGCGCCTCTCCTGCCAGACCCCCGCGCGCCCCCCGCCCCGCCCGAGGGACCTCAGCGAGGAGGAGGAGGACGACGAGGATGAGGACGAGGAAGAGGAGGACACTGTCGACAACGCGGTGTCTGAATCGCTGCTGCCGGTGACGGAGATCCCTCTGGACACCCACGGCCCTGGGGACGGGGCTCTGGCTGTCAACGTCTTCGCCTCGGCCGAGGAGCTGGAGCGGGCGCAGCGGCTGGAGGAGCGCGAGCGCATCATCCGCGAGATCTGGCGCAACGGGCAGCCCGACATCCTGGGCACCGGCACCGGCACCCTGGGCCGTGTCCATTACTACTGAGCCCCAGCACGGGGGTGTCCGCCCCCCGGTAGCTCCGCTGACACCGTGCTGCCCCCGGAGCTGCCTGGGATCCTGTCGGGGGTCAGGACACGCGAGCTCAGAGGGGGCTGCTCACTGCCCCAGGTTGGAGGAGCCGCCCCGGAGCATCCCTGCGCTGCGGCCAGCCTGACCCCGATGCCACAGGCACCCCCGGGGCCAGATCCCCCTCCCCGCCACTGCGGGACACGATGCACTTTGAGCCATTGGTACGAGTGCTGGCACCAGCGAGCAGCCCCGGCACCCTGCGGGGACGAGGACGAGGACAAGGACAGGGCAGACTTTGCTGGTCCAATCGGCTCCGCGCCCGTGGGGCAGGTCGGGCTGTACATTGTGTAAGCTGCGGGGTCCTGCCCCTGAAACATGGTGCTGCCACACACTCCCTGGAGCCCGGCGTGGCGGTGGCCCTGCGTGTTCGGGCGGCCGTGGCTGCAGCAGCACAGGCGGTGCTGGGGAGGAGGGTCTGTCCGGTTGCGGGCGCCTTCCCCGGCCAATTCCTTCCCCGCGGCCCCACTAAAATTAGCCGGGTCCTTTCCGGCACCGCCTGGCCCTGACCCGTCGCCCTCCCGGCGGATGTTTCCCTGCTGGGCTCTCGGGGCGGTGGGAGCTCCCTGGGGACGCGGCTGCTCCCCGCAGGGCTGGGGCCGCATCCTGCCCACGCTCCCGGTCCCGGCCCAGCCTCGCTGCCCCCCTGCCCCTCCCCAGCCCCCTCCTGAGCAGCTTTATAAAAATAGCTCCTTCCCAGGCCGGTCCCCTGTGCCGCCAGCGCCAGCAGGATCCAGATGTTTTCCAGATGTTCTCCCGGCCCTACGCCAGTGGCTGTTGGCCAGGATGTGCTGAGGCTGGGAAACAGTGCGGGGGCTGGAGGATGAGGAGGATGAGGAGGAGGCTCTGCCCCAGCCCTGCTGTGGGTCCTGCCTCTGCACCCCACTCTGGGACAAGGTGCAGGGGTTCTGGGGACACTTGGCTCCCCAACGCCGGGCTGGCAGAGAGTGCAGCCCTGCCCGTGCCCACTGGGGTCTGAGCACTGCAGGCTCCTGCCCAGGGCTCTGCACGGAGCCAGTCCTAGTGGGACCCCTGTGCCTTGATGGGACCCCCTGTGCCTTGACAGGGCCCCTGTGCCATGATGGGACCCCTGTGCCCAGCTGGACTAGACCAGCCCTCCCCAGCTCCGCAGGGACATGGTGGCCCACAGCTCCAGCAGCACTCCACACCCAAACCAGTTTATTTTAAACGTCATCTCTGTGCCCAGGGTTGCTGCACGGTTTCAGGCGATGCTGCAGAAACCAGTGCCCGGGTGCAGGGTGGGTGTTTGCGCGTGGTCGGTGCAGACCTGGGCAGCGAGCAGCAGAGCCGGAGCAGGGGTGGGGATGTGGCACAGCACACAGGTGGCACGGCACACACGTGGCACAGTACACAGGTGGCACGGCACACAGGTGGCACTGCACACAGGTGGCACTGCACACAGGTGCCGTCTGGGGCCGCAGGGGGTGGGCACTGCCGCGCAGCCCCCGGCCACGCTAACAGGGCAGCGCCTTCCTCACCCGCTCAATCTCCGCCTGCGGGGAGAGGCCGTGAGGTTTGGGGGGGGGGGGGGTGGGGACCCTGGCACGGGGGCAGCCCCTCGCCGGGGACTCACCTGCAGCGCCTGGCGCTTGGCCCGCTCCTGGCACAGCTCCAGCCGCAGGTCCTCCAGGTCACGCCTGCAGCGCAGCGGGACAGATACGACGGCAAGTGGCTGGGACCTGCTGGCGACCCCAGACGCGGGCAGACCCCCGACACCCCCAGTGCACACTCACAGGTGCTGGGTTCGCATCAGGTCCACGAGGATGTGCAGGGACCGGACCTCAGCCTTCAGGTCCTCCAGCGCCAGCCCCTCCTCCGGCCACGGCACCACTGGCACCTCCGTGCTCCGTGGCAGCAGAGGGGTGCAGATCCCCGTGTGTGGTGGTCCTGGGGGCTGCTCCTCCCTGCAGGGACCCCCCAAGCTCCCTAGGGTGAAACTGGGTGGCCGCTGGCCGGGTACGCGGGGGCGTGTGGCTGTGGGGTGGCTCAGCTTGGTCGTGGTCACCAGCACGGCAGCGAAGCCGTCAGTGTCTGCCAAAGAGAGAGCATCAGCGCCGGCGTCAGCACAGGGCATGGCCCTGCCACGGCACCGGCACCCACCGCCTACCTGGGTCACCGGCGCTGTCCCGCTCCGCGTTGGCCGAGGGGCAGGGCTGGGGGCCGCCAGGCCTGGGTAGGGCAGAGATGGTGAAGCGGCACAGCATGGCTGTGGGGCAGAACCCGGCCCCGCTCTGGGGACCAGGCACAGCCCTGGGGCCGCCGAGATGCCCCAGAGTCCTGGCACAGCCGCGTGCCTCTTACTTGCTCGCCGGTGTAGGGGCCTGTTTGGCCTTGGCAGGGATGGGGGGAGCCGGAGCCATCCTCTTGCTGGCAGGGAGCTTGGCCGGCTCCATCCTCACGGTGCCAGGAGCTGTGGAGAGAGGTGGCGGGAGCATCGTGCCGGGTGAGAGTGGGGCAGGAAGCGCTTCCTGCCGGGGAGCCCCGACCGTGGCCATGCCTGGCACTGGGGACCTGCCCCAGGCACTGGGGTCCTGTCCCCAGCACGTCCCCATCCCTGTCCTTTCCTTCTGCCCCAGCCCAGGACTCACTGCGAGGGGGGGCTCCCCCTCCTCACCCTTCGCTGTCGGAGAGCAAAGGGGCTCGTCAGGCCCTGGGAGTCGTGCCCTTGTTAAGTCCCCTCTCCCAGGGACCCTTCAGCTGGGCGGGACACCCCCCCTGCCCTGCAAGGACATCATCTCCAGGTACCACCACTCCCTGACCCCCTCACCACTCACCCTGCTCATGGGATGGGGACAGGGGTGTTGGGAACAGGCAGCACACGGTTCCCGCCAGCACCGGCTGCGACGCTCAGTGGGACCCGGCCGGCTCCGCAGTGGCTCTGCCCCAGCACCGTGTGCCCAGGGCCCAAAGGTAGCCGCCCCTCCTGCCATCTCCACGGCGAAACCCTGCACCCATCCCCGCACCCATCCCCGCACCCATCCTCACACCCATCCTCACACCCATCCGCACACCCGGCCCCGCTGCGGTTGGTGCTTCCTCTGCGCGCGGCAGAGCAGGCGGCTGCAAACCTCCCCCGGAGCGGCAGCACCGCGGCGCGGGCAGGATGCCATCCCGCCGACCCCGTCAGCGCAGCCCCATCCCTCTGCCACCGAGCCCAGAGATCGCCAGGGGGACACGGGCATCAGGCCACAAGCACGTGCCCAGCGGCCACCCTGTCCCTGCCACCACCTGCACGACCCTCATCACGGCAGCCCCACAGGCACCAGAACTGCCCGTGGGTTTTATCCATCTGAAAAGACAGCCATGGCCCCGAAGGCCACAAGGACGGGGCCCCGGGAGCTGCTCTCCGGGCCCCGGGGGCTCCCAGTGGTGTGGGAACAGCAGTGCCCAGAGCCACCCGGTGTCCCGCCAGCCCCTGCAGCATCCCCCCAGCATCCCCTGGAGCTGCGATGCAGCCCCGGCACAGCACAGCCCTGCGCGGGTGCTGTCGCTGGGACCAGCCCCGGGAACGGGGACCCCCAGAGCTGCGGCCGCTCCACCCTACCTGCCCGACAAGGCCGTGGAGAGCGGTGCCGTGCCAGGCTCCCCTGGCCCCACACGCTGCACGTGACGCCAGAGGAAATCGTCTCCGTGCCGGGAAGGAAGTCGAAGCCGAGCACCTTGGTGTGGAGCAGCCCTGCGTCCCCGTGCCCCACGGCGCTCCTCCTGCCCCACACCTCCCCGGCTGCCCCAGCACACCTCGTGCCCAGCCCTGGGCAGCCGCTCAAAGCCGCCCGGGTCTCACCACGCATCTGTCACCATCCGTGCGGGGTGAAGTGAAACCTACACCACAGCGGGGCCAAGACCCACAAACCGTGGGCAAGCAGGACCCGCCTGGCTGTCACGGCCACCACCAGCAGCCCCGGGACTCCCAGCTGGTCCCTGGCCCGTGCAGGTGCAGGCTGACAGCACGATCGTTCCTTTAGACCAAACACGCCTGGCCACGGAGCAGGGAGGGTCCCGAGAGCCAGCACGGGGCAGAGAAGGGTGACAGGATGCTGGGGTTTCCAGTGGGAGGTCCCAGGCGCAGGACTGGGAGCGCTGGGCACCCTTTGTCTCAAATCCAGTTCGAAGGGGTTTGGTTTGAGCCTGGAGGGAGCCGCTCCGCCTTCCTGCGCAGGGGTGACCAAGAGGGCCACGGAACAGGCCCTGGGGCTGTGTCTCCCCCATCCTCCCCCAGCTATTACTGACACAAACGGGCTGAAACACCCATCAACTGCTTCCAACACAGCAGCTCCTTTCTCGCAGTGTCAGGGGAACTCCAGGGCAGTTTCTCCCTTCGCCAGGCGTGTGCTCCCTCCTGAAGAGCCGCCTCAAGCAGGCAGCGCACAAGCAGCAGCAGCGGCAGCCCCAGCAGGAGCTCCCTCCTCCCCAACCACCGCCCGGCCGAGCTCTCCCCTTTCCCTGCCCAGCAGCTCCACCGCGCCAGTTCATGGCGAAGGCGACGGGAGCCCCCGGCTCAGCACACGAAACAAAAGCAGAGTTACACCTACTACTTATTTTATTGTATTTTTATTTGCATAAACAAACTTCAGGGCTTTTGCTAAACAGGAACTGTTCAAGTCAAAACAAACCAAACTCTAGTCGGTGTGTGTGGGGCAACAGCACAGCAATCCCGGGGCAGGGGCGGGGGCGCGGACGTGCCTCCCCGGCTACGGGGGCTCGGGCTCAGCCAGGGAACGGGTCGCAAACTTCTTCAGAACGTCTTTAAGGGGAAGGTAAAAAGAAACACGTGGTAACGGCCGTCCTCGAGCGGCACGGGAGGGATCTCTGCCTTCTGTTTTTATAAAAAGATTAATAAAAAATACTGAAAAAGTCTTCATCTCCTTTGAACGTTTTTAGCCTAGTAGAATTCTGAAGCTTCTTAGAAAAGTGTGTTACCTCGGACAGAGCACTCGAGCTCACAACCAGCGGCGACGGGGACACACGACTGCCTACAAGCGGTTTGGGGCTCCAGCACACACCAGGCCTAACAGCGTACACAAACGGTGGCGGAGAGTAGGGTGGAGGCTGGCTCTGTGGTTTGTTTTCCTTTTTTAAACCATGCTAATTTTGTTAACTTTCAACATAAAAGGAAAAACAATCGTTTTTAAAAGGCCCTAAACTCAACTGTTACATAAAAAAAAAGCTGTTCCTTTTTAAAAAAATCATAGCAGTTTGGTCCCAACAAGTTAACATTTAGATGTTTATTCACATGCTTCATTGTTTTCTTATTTATAAGAACCAAAAATAGTCTCCAAAATTATCATTTAATTGATGTTACTACATATGTAAAGGCCTAAAATAAGCAGAGTATGAATTTAAAAAAAAACTGAATACACGATAGGGGAGAAAAATTTGAGCTGGCGAGTTAATCCCGACCTCGACTATTTCAAATTATAAAAGAGAAACAAAAATGTCAAGACTACTGGGTTAAGGTGGGCACAAACCAAAATCCACATTGTCTTCAAAGCCTGTTACCAAAAAAAAAAAAACAAAACAAAAACCAAAACCAAAAAATAATCGACCGCTCGACAAGGTCACAGACGAGAAAATCGAGGATCTCACCCAGTACTCGACCTCATTCAGCCCAGCAGGTGAGTCTTTGGGAGGATCAACTCCACGAGTGGATCCAAGCGGAAACGATTTGCCAGTTCTAGTCCACACTGAGGGAGCGGAACTCTGGGGACGCGGTTTAACTTCGGGGTTGTTTCGGAGCTCCTCGCCGGGGCTCCGCTCAGCGCTTCGGGGTTGCCCTGACCGTCTCCAGCCCCGGCGCGGGGCCGGGCCCTTCCCTCCCGCCAGGGCTCGCGCAAACCCGCAGACACCGCGCCTACTCGGCCGTCGTCTGCAAGGTGTCCTTCTCCTCTCGGTTCTCCGTCCCGCTCTCGTCGTCTTCGATCTCTCCTTCTTCTCCGCTGAATTTGTCGTGAGCCCACTTGGGGCTGGTGCTCGACTTTCGGAACATGAAGCGCCCTCGCCCGCGGGGGAAAGCGCCCCGGCCGCGGCCTCTGTTCACCCACTTGTCCGCGCCTTCGCCCTCCCGGTCGTCGTGCTGCACGGGGGGAAAGCAGGGACACGAGATGAGACCGACAGCTGGCGCTTTCACCTCCAGAGCATTTCAGACGGGCTCCGCACGGAGCACACGCACGGGTTTCGGTACGTCAGACACATACCAAGTAGTACTTCTTGCTCTTCGGTGTGTACTCCGGATCCCACTCCTCATCTCGGCTTCGCTTCTGGAAGTCGTTGTTGCCGCCGCTGTTGCTGTTGTTGTTGCCTGAGAAGTTGCCTCTGCCCCATCCCCTCCCGCGTGCTCTGAACTGCTGCAACGGCAAAACACAGACGAGAAATATAAGGGTTGAGGTGGCAGCGCCCTCCCACCCCGCAGGTGGGCACCCAGGAGAGACAAGGGCTGCTTTTGGCTGCTCTGGGGACTGGCACTCGGGGCAGGGCGGGGGGAACACTTACAAAGGTCCCTCTTGCTCTTCCTCTCTCGTTTGGCCCAGGGAACTCTTTAGTCCCGAGCCGGGACTTGTCAAAGCCTGTGGTGCTTTCCTCCCTCTCCTCGGGCTCCTCGGGATATTCTTCCGCTTTGGCCGAATGAGAGGACCGCGAGGAGGACGAGCTGGATCTGGATCTCTCACGTACCCTTCGGTGTTTCCTGTTTCAGCGAGAGGAAAGGGAGGTGAGGGGGACGCCGGCAGGGTGAGCAGCTCGGCCGCGGCCTGGCTGCCACAGAACCACCTCCTCACCGCTCCCCGACCAACGCGCTGCCCCCCTCGCCCACCCACAAGGAGGAGCCGCAGTGAGAGCTCAGGATCAGCGACGACACACGGCTCTAACACAGGCCCCAAGTCTTCTGGAGAAAGAACACGTCGCTTCTAAGGTGTTTACACCATCTACTGGGAGATGAGCGCGCACCCGCAGAGTTTCAGTCAAACGGAAAATTAGGCTAATAGGGAGGATTTCAGTAACATTAAAGCCGAGTCATTGAATCGCGGCCGCTCTCTACAGCGCAACAGGAACAAGAAGGAAAAGCGACTCACCCCTCCTCTGACACATGGAGCTTCTTATCTACCTTTACCAATTATTTAGTGCCTCAGACAGACACGACAACATGGAGACGACAGGCAGAGAACAATTCGTGCCATCGGAGCAGTTATGTCACGAGGTGCACAACCGCGGGCACGCGGCGGCGTCTCCAACCTGAACAGCAGAAACACGAACGGCAGAAGGAAATGGCTGCGAGGTTTCCTACATACTTTTTCTTTGAGCCTTTGTGACTTTTCTCCGTTTTCTCAGTTGATCTTTCCCTCGAGTGACTTGAATCTCTCGAGTCCACCGATTCTCTGGATTTATCGCGTTTAAGATCTCTTTCCTTATGTTTTTTACGGCGTTCAATATCAAGGCGCAGGTCAACAGGGTCGTCCTTATATTTCCCTTCGGCCTACGAACGCAGGGAAGAGGGGAGAGCTCAGCACCGAGGCTGCGGCACGCTGCCGCAGCACCATTACTCTACTATTTACTGCACAGACTTCTGGAGAACAGAGCTTTACCTGACTGCTAGTCAAGAACCCATTTTAAGACCTAAAATAATACACTATTAAAACAAGCTTTCATTTGTCAGGAGTCATTTTTCCTACCGTTTTTTCAACTTTCATTCTCTTTTAAACAGCGTTACAACAAACAGCCTGGCAGCAGGGGAGGGAGAAACGCGGAAGGTGACACTTTTTGCACACCACAGCCAGGGAGAGCTGAGAACCACCTGGAAATCCGGTCCAGCTGACGAAGGATCAGAATTACGGCACGTCAGAAACACCCACCGGCCCACGGGCGTTCGTTACCGACCCGCGGCACGCTCGCCGCCCTGCTGACGGCCATCACCGAGCAGGGCGGAGGGAATTTGTACCCGGGGGTCTGGAAGCAGCACTTCAGGAGAAGCAAAAGCCGTTTGCTGCTCGGAAATACCCAAGGCGGGGATCTCTGACCAGAGGGGCAAGAGATGGAGGCCGCTGAAATGCGGCGACCAAGTGGCAAACGCCAACGTCCCGCTGCCACCGAGCCCCTGGTCCGTCTGGGAGGGAGATCTCGCTCCTCCCAGCCCTGGTGGGACGCACTGCGGGAAAGGGGCCCAGCAGCCACGGCAGGTGGTTTCTGCCACAGTCCCAGCAAGATCAAGACCTTGGTGTTGGGCTCAGCAAAAACCAACCAGCTGTGTGACAAACACCCACTCGGCTAGCTTGCTTCTTCCCTTCTCCCCTCTACACCATTCATTTAAAAAAAATCTGGTAACGCTTGCTCTGAGCTCTATTTAAATTGCAACCTCAATAAGGACTAAGTTTCTTTTGGCAGTGGGAAGCTGTGTTACCTCAACAGACTTTGAGACCAGTGGCACCTGGACAAGACTCTCTGACAGCGGCCGTGGCTCCGCCAAGCACCGAACCGCTGCGGGCGGGCTCTGCGCCCACCCTGAGCCACCGCGGCCGTGCTCGGCGACGGCTACTTGGCTTACGCAGCGCTAACCTCGGGAACTGCACGGCTTGATACCCGACACACATCGTATTAATCGTCTCGAATTAAATACAAAAGGATTAGTAATTCTCTAGCTATTAAATTTTTTACTTACATGAGTTTCTAACCACTTTTTTGTTTAAATAAATATGTCAAATAACGCAGGAGCGAGAGCGGCCGTTTTGGTTTGGTATTTTGCTCTTCTACTTTCCCCAGGCAAAGAGCTTTAATTTCTACTCTGAGAATAAAAGCGCTCCCAACACGGTGGATGACAGAAAAGTGACCACATCAGCAGCAGCTCCCTTATGTGGCACAGCAAACACCTAGCGGGGTTTGGGAGGGCACGTCTGTTTCACGGAAGGCTGGCGAGCTGTTTGGAAACCACGTTTATAACACACTCTGCCAAGCTGACGCTCAGAGTTCAGGCCCATCAAATCCATCTCACCATCGTCCATGTCAAGCCACAAGTGTGTTTGGAAAAAATCGGAAACAAATATGAAACAAGTAAGGTTTCAGCAGGACTGTTCAGAAATCTCTTCAACGTAAATTATGTACGAAGGTGAATAAACAAAGGTTAAAATCCCCAACATTTCACGTTAAGCCATCGCTACGATTGCGTTACGGGAGGGCAATGGCTCCGCACTCATCCACTCAGAACAGCCAAATCCCAAACGCTCCGGCTCTACGCAACCCGGGGCTGAACGTTACGGTAACGGCAATCAACAGAAACGGTACAGCAAGTCGTTAGAACAAACTTTATCGATAATCTGCTTAACAGTGTACTTGGTTTAGCTAAGTATTTAGTTTTACTTTCCTCTTTTTGACATGCATGTCTTTTTGAAAACATGGTTGGAAATATCGCATGTATACAATTGATTTAATAATACTTACAAGCAGAAAAATATCACAAAAAGTCTCTTCTCTCATCATGGGCACTTGTTCCAAAAATCCTCTCTTTTTTCTCAAGCTCACCTCAATTGACTTTGGGGTCATTTACCATAGTCTAACCACTTCACAAAGGTTGTTGATACATTTTTAATAAAAATTAACCCTTTGTAGTTCATTTTTAGAATTATGCCCATCCTTAAAAGAAAAACACAAACTTAAGTAGAGAGTAATTTAAACAAAAACATCACTGTTAAGTTCATGCCCAATGCACTCATTTTGTTGAATTAAACTCGTCAGAGTTAACAGTTCACCTTGAAGCCAGGGTCCCTGGAACTTTTCGATTCCTCTTGAGAGAATCCATGTTTTCTAAAAGTACTTGGAGATATATCTATCCTCCTGAAAGGAAACAAAGCACACAGATATAATCTTGCTCCTACGGAGGATCTGACATTTCTAGATCAAATGGCATTTCAAGCAGAGCAGCATTTCCTAAGGTACTCCCCAGGTTTTGTTTTGTTTTGTTTTTTGCCAAAGCTTGTAATACACTTTAATTATTCCAGAATTATTCCACAGTTTCAGAGAAGGAAAATCAAAACAGCCCTGAACCACTAAGACAGTGTCTACTGGCACCAACCTGTGGATTTCAGGGCTCTTTTTGTTTTTAGCTGCATCCTGTTCCATTCCTTTCTTTAGATATTTGGTAAAGCGCTCATTCAGCGTCATTCCCGACGACCCAAAGTGATGCTCTGCAGGGGTTTGAGTAAACAGTGGCAAAATGTTAACAGCACTTCTGCAAAAAGACAAAACGCATCAGTCCCACGGCTCGGTCAAACCCAGACGCGGGACACAAGCCGCGCGCTGGCACCGAGCTCCAACCACCGCTGCCGACACGTCTCAGTTCTGGTCTTGAGATTAACCACTTATTTGAGCGGGTCACAAATTCACTAACACACACAAATTCCGAGTCACGGTCTCTCTGAACACTGCTCAGGTGAAAGCAAGAAAAGAACAGAACTCTGGGCATTAACGAGGGTGCAGGAAAGCACCGACCTGAGCAGGGACCTTCCCGTGGGGACACAGGGCCCTGTGACCTACCTCGTACGTGATGGACTATGGTCACTATGTGCTGCGCAAACAGTTCAGAGGGACTCCGCTGCGACTGAGCAGACTGAATATGATGGAAAATCGATCGGAATTCCTGCTCCTTTTTGTTGCTGTGCACAAGGTCACGACACAGCTTGCGCTCCTGAGCCAAGATGCCGCTGGGACTAGAAGAAGAGCAGAGCACGTGAACAGGAGGATGGGGTAAAGGGAAGCACTTTCAGACGATTCGCGTCGCACAACCTGGAAGCCGGCTGCGTTTTGTTTGTGGTGTAATGAAGGCACCTAAGAACACTGAGCAGCGCGAGCAGGACATCTATTTCAACATCTGTAACCCACACAGATCTCGATCGCTGCAAAAATCCACTTGTTATTCGGTATTTGGAGGGCTGTGCACGTATTAAACCCCGACAGCCTGTGAGACACCAGCCCGTTCTCACAGCCCCAGCTGGCTGCCACCTGCTGCTGCTGCTGTCCCGAATTCCAGACTCATCTCTAACACCCCACGGAGCGTATCAACACTTACTGGCCACTGCTGTACAAACGTATTTTCTGGAATAACTTTTTGCTGTCTTAACAGTTCTTGAAGCAATGCTGAAGTGGCTCTCAGAGCTTCCTAGTTTCACTGATGCTACGTGGGGAATAAGAGTAGTTAAACACACTCCAGAGAATCAAAGGTCAGCGAAGCGGCACCGTAACGCCACCGTGCCACCGAGCCTGTGGCAGCACGAAGCCACCGAGTACGTAACTCTTGCCAGAGCCCGGGGTAGCGCAGAACCTGACGCAGAAGCATTTACATTCTGAGCTGATCCTACACCTGGTCACAGAAGAGATCAGGACAAATTGTTTAACCTTCAAGCTATACTCTCACCATCTGCCACCTGCTGACCCCTCTGACCTCCCACTGCAAAACCAGGGTCACACAAGTATTGTAACGCCAGAAAAAACTTCACCCTATCTCCAGAGAATGGGTGTTGTGATGGAGTATTATTTAGCCTCCCTCACACTAAGCACGCCTACGAGGACCTCGGGAAGAGCAAGAGGCAAAGGCACCTCTTCAGACTTTTCAGAGAACAGCAAACACTTACCGTGCAAGATCTTCATCAAAGGAATCCATTCGAATATTGACCTGGGCCTCGCGAGTAATGGAAAAGGAGGATTTGCCAGGAGCTAGCCCCTCTATTTTGGTGCCTGGTTTCTCCTTTACCTCAGAAGCCTTCCTCGGTGGGGGGGAAGAACTTTTTTCCTGGCTCGATTTGTAAGTGGTCACTCTAAAATTCTTCTCCGGAACAAACCCCCTGTGACCTGTTTCTGCTCTCTTGGATGCCGGTCTCTCTTCTTTCTTTGATCTGTCAGAATAGCTCTCCTCCTCCATTTCATCAGGTTTCCTTTGCTTCTCTTTCCCAGGTGGCAAGAACACCACACCTTCCCATTTTCCTGGCCTATCCTCTTCCTGACTTTTACTCGAAGTTGCTACAACTTTAGACACGAATTTGGGCTCATCATCAAATTCCGAATCTTTCCGGCCCTTCGCCTTCTCCTTCTTTTCCTGCTCATCCGTTTCCTCTTTGCCATAATGACTTTCCTTGTGGAACTCCGGGACCTTAAGCTTGTCAAAATCATCCCGGAACTTGTAGCGCTTGGGCGACTGGCTGCCGCGATATCCCTTCTCAGAGTCGGCTTTGGATGCGTAGGAATCAGATTTTGCCTTTCCGTCTGCTGATCCCAGCTCAGAGAAATTCCCTTTTTCTTTAGCTTTCTCTTTATCGACATTTGTTACTTTCTGCTCTTTGTCCTTCCCGTTCTCAGTCTTCTGCTCCTCCAGATACCTGTTCACAAAACAGACGTTACAGTAGATCTCTTACTAAAAATCGAAGAGGTTAGCACACTTCACTTGAAAGCAGTCAAATTTCAGAGAACACCAAGCTACGCACGTAAAGAGAGCTGTCTCTAGGCCCTAAAATAGTTGAAATGTCAAGCAGGTTACTCAGCCTGGCCTTAGACTTTTAGTTCTCAACAAATTCAGCAAATGTAGAAGAAAATGGATACGCAGAACTGATGAAATGAGGCTCAAGAACAAACAGCTGACCCACAGATTCACTTTAAGGAAAAGAGTAACATCTTACCCCATCGGTTTATTTACTTACAAACCTGGTTCAGAAGAACAACACACCAAAACTTTCAAACTGGGCTGCTCTGCTTTAAACAACACACTGGAAATAAAAGCCTCAAAAGCTACTTCAAATTTTGGATGCAAGTTTCATACGTAAGCTAAATATTTCATGACAGACTGTAAATACAAATAAAAGCAAAAAGGTTAACAGAGGAGAACATTTCTTTCACTGGGAGAAGACAAAACAGTTTGAGTGAGAACAGTTTAAGGCATCAGAACTACGTTTTACAGCATTCGTTAGGCGAACCCCCAGCTCTGAGAAAACAGCAGCAAAGCCCAAGGACACCAGCTCAGTGTTTGGACAGCCCAAACAGGAGTTGCAGCTTTGTTTTTACTTATTTCTTGTTAAGTTTCAGGCATCCTTGGTATCGAATCAGTGCAAAATAACTTCAAAAACAATAAATGTTTAAAAGCACTCGTGAGCGCTACCGTGTCTTTCAGAACAAAGCGTCACCTTCAGGCAGGGACGTGCCGTGGACACGGCAAGCTGACGCCTTCTGCGCGGAAGGCAGCCTGAGCTGCAGGGATGGTTTTGTGGTGCTTTAGTTTCTCGCACTACCCACGGGCACGAGCACTGCAACTCCGGCACCTCCTCGGGCTGCTTGCACCAGGACACGCAGCAAGGTTTAATTAAATTCTGCTGGTTTAGAGCATCTAAGGCAATTTGAGAATGCAACACTAAAAAAACATCTGGACTGAAAACTGACTGACTTAGCAAAGCAAGCTCCCACCGGGCGCCGTGAGGCTGCTAGAAAACCTCCTCGGGCACATCTTCAACAGGGAGGTTGGATTAAAATGATCTCTAAGGTCCCTTCCAGCCCAGGCCGTTCTATGATCCTATGATTCAAGTGCTCACGAGCTACGAACAGTTTTGCAGGGAAGCTACACCACCTTCAGAGCTATCCAGGTCAGAAAACTAACTCCAGCTTCCTACAGCACAGGGCCACGACTATTTTGTTCTACAATTCAGACACCAGCGGGTCCAAGCAGCTGGCAGCTCGCTAGCGCAGCACCCTGCCCACCCCGGGACCCTTCGGTGCTCCTGGAGAGCGCCCACGCACGCAAGCGGGCTCGTCAGCAACCACCGCGGCAGGACGGAACGTGGCACTTGCCTTTTGGAGAAGGCTCCTCCTCCGGGAGCCGCCGATTCCTCCTTCTGAGATGTACCGTACATCGACCCGACGGGCGTTGGGCTTTTGCACACAGGGCTCTTCCTCGTCGGGCTCAAACTCGCCGACCCGTGGTCAAAGGGGCTCTGGTGAGAGCCTGCCTGGAAGGAGGTGCCGCCGCTCTGCAAAGTGGAGCTCATCTGCGACGGGTTGGACAGCGGGGGGCTCGATTTTTGCAAGGGGCTTGGCCGAGGAGAACGCCGCCTCACCACAACCGACTGGAGAGGGCTTTTTAAGGCGGGGCTGCGTTCCCTCGGGCTTAGCTCAGAGACCGAAGCTCTTGACGCTGAACCTGCGCCGTAGGTGCCCATCTCCTGCCACGGTTTTGAACCCTCAGACGCTTTGGTGTCTTGAGCCACGGCTCCTGAAAAGGGCTGCTCCTTAGACTCATCCCCTTGATTATCTCCTGCAGGCTGAGATGATGCCCGGTTGTCCTTGGAAGATGACTTCTTCTCCTTTCCAGATTTACGCTTGGAAGACTCAACGCGGCTGTGATTTGAGGAAGACCGGGAAGAGGAAGACCTCCGTGACCGATCAGAAGATGACTTATCGGAATTTCTAGAATGACTTCTAGACCTTGGCGAAGGAGACCTTCTCTTGGGAGAACGAGAGCGGGACCTCCCTCTTCGAGGGCTATACGCCTGGCGATAATTTTGCCAGTTTGACCTGTAATTGCCATATCCTCCTCGGTTATACTGGCCCCATGGATAAAACCCTCGATTTCGGCCACGAAAATAATACGGTCTCCTGTATCCTCTATTATGACCTCTGAAATCCCGGTTCTGATAGACTCTTGGGTGGTTCCTTTCTCTGTTATGAGATGGAGAATACGATCTTGAACGCGACCTAGAACTGATAAAAACAAACAAAAAAGTGACACAAATATTTTAAAGTTGATTCTTCTGTCACAACTTGGTATTTGAAGCCTCATAAATAAGAATTTGAAAAATTCATTTGCAAGGTTTTAAAGGTAATTTCTTCAGTTTACCCCCATCCAACTGAGGTCTTAAGCTCTGCGCTCAATAAACTGCAGTGGAAATAACTTATATCTGTGATTCTGTCACAGAAATATTTGACTTCAGGATCACTGCAGAGACCACGATGACTACACGTTGCTTTTCATTTTCCTAGGATAAACATGGCTGCTACCCAGCTTCAGAAAAAGTGACATATCTGGAACTTCCAGCCCTTTTACAGCTCAAGGTCAAGGTTACACCTCCTCGTACGCCTCCTCCACAAAGACATTTCTTTACGCGCGTCACGCTACCGTTACGGGAACGGATCCAAAGGTCTTCCTCCCGCGTCCCAAATTCTCACGTGCTTTTGGAATTCGGATAACCAAGACAAAACCTTGCCTGTTTGCCAGGTGAGTTAAATAAATCGCTACACCTCAACATGAGAGGGGCAGGACTGGAGCAGAGCCACAGTTCTACGTTTCCAAAGGAGCAGCTCTTGCCACAGCTCCGAAGCCGGAGCAGAAGGACACGCTCGCTCCCCAGCCCAACACCGCGAGATGGCATTGGCACCGCTCCCGCTCCGTGTCCCTCTGCCGCCCCACGCCGGGCCAGAGCGTTCATAAAGAACAGAACTGGATCCAAGAATTCAAGCTGCAAAACATTAAGGGCTAATGGCTCCAACAGTCTCTTCCACTACGTGTTTGGAGCTGCAGTTGTGCAAGTGTCTCAACGCCCCGCTGCAGCTCCGGGTGCAATGCCAGCTTCCCAGGAAGCATCTCACAGCTGTTGGAAAAACAGCCTGAGATTTTAGCAAAGTCACATTAGTGAAACAGAGAAAGTGTCCAACCTAGGAAGTTTAAACAGAACAGAGATTTGTCCAAGAAGAATTTTAAATAAATAATATTCGCCCAAACCATTTCCACAGTCCCTTTTTACACTGAGAGACACCTGGCTTTAAACCCCCCGGTCATACTGCAGGAGACACGGCAGCCCACGCCCCCCGCCCTGCTCACACCCCCAGCCCCCCAGCATGTGGGAATCCAACGCTGCTGTTCAAATTCCTACAGGATGAGCGTGCGTGCATGCAGTCAGAGACCAATTTCAGCTCAGTTTTCCTCTCTTCCACCTACCAAGCACCTCCCAGCTCAGCAGCAAACTGTCTGTCCGTTGCTGCCAGCAGACACTGCTGCGTTTGGGAGCAGTCACCAGCCAGCAGCCGGCTGGACGCTGCTTCCAAGGCCTGTTCTATCATTTTAGAGAGGCTTGCAGCACTTCACAACTTGCACAGATTATTTACAAGAAATCTTTTTAGAAAAACGCCATAAATGTTATGTGAGAGAAATGCCACAAAGGAATAACTGTCCCCTGCAGCCGGGCAGCTAACGCACACCGCTTCAGCTCCGAAGGAGTCACCGTTCTCCAAGAGCTAAAAACCAAAATTAAGTCGAAGCAAGCAAGAAACAGCAGGCAGGCTCCAACGTGGCACTACGACAGAACAAACAATGAACCTCCCTGACGAAGAGCAAAACCCATTCCTACACCGAAGCACACGGGAACAAAATTTTACGCCAAGGTACCCCAAGATCTACCTCAGAGAATGTCCTAACGCCACGCAAGGTGACCCGTCTGCACTAGCACCCTCCATGCTGATTTTTTTTTTAAAAAAAAAACCAGTTATCTACAAAGCACAAGTAGATTCAGCAGCAGCAGAGAAGTTATCATGTTTGCCCAGGGTGCCTTTGTTTTCAACTGCCAAAGTTCCTTCGAAGCAAGGCAGATATTCCCAACTGACCGCGTAACTTCCAACTTCCTTCTGCAAAGAACTCGGTGTGACTCAAGTCTCCACCTCTAGTTTCGTTTTGTCATGTCCTTCTCCCTCCAACTGCACATTTATTAGAGCCTCTGCATTTTAAAAACCTCTTTAACTGTTAACAGTTGCATGATTTTTCGGAATACGCGTTATTAATTCAAGATCAGTGAAAGAGCAGCTGGACACCATTACACCCAGGCCAAGCGGGACGTCTTTGCCAGGAACAGCCACGGTCACGGCCCTCGGCCTCCGAGCCACACGCGCTTACCTCAGCCTGCGTTTTCTTGACCGTGAGACAGAACGAGAACGGGAACGAGATTTGGAGAACGACCGGGAGCGTGATCTCGATCCAGACCTCGAACGAGAAGAACGGGATCCAGACTTGGATTTGTTAGTTTTAGACATCTTTGCAAGCACCTGTCAGTGGTACCTGAAGGAGACAGGGAAAGAGAAGTGTTTGAAAAATGACGTCACGTGGCAGATCGGAGAGAACAGGCAACACCTGGCAGCCTGACAAACGGCCGGGCGACACGGAGCCGGACAGGACTGGCAGCACGAACGCCTGAAGTGGCTGCCTGATAACAGCTGAACGGCGCTGGGCTCAGAGCAGAAGGTTTACTTCAGTCTAAGAGGGAAATCTGCACAAGGAATACAAGGCTTTCAGCCCAGAGCAGTTACGAACAGGAGCTGTGGAGCTGAACGCAGCAGGCTAAGGCAAAGCCTGGGAAGGGGCAGGGGCCGTGCTGCGAGCTTGAGCAGGAACACCTCTGAACAGACAAACGATCTCATTTCGGTCGCATCACTATCAACACAGCCAGCTCTCGCTGGCTTAAAGAACAACAAAGAAATAAGAAAAGGCTTCCTGCCGAAATCCCAAAAATTCCAGGCCCAAAAAATTCTCCAAATTTTCAGGAGGAATCAAACACGGTAATTCAAGACACACGACTACAACCCTGTGGGCACAGATCTGCCTCGCTACGAGCGCTCCCGTTACACCAGTGCAGCGTACGCCGCCGCTGTGATCAGCTACCAGGAGTTCCCCTGCAGCCAAAATGATGGAGATGTCCTTCCAAATACTCCCAGAGACAGAAGAGACCACTCTGTAGCACTAAATGCCTTGAAATCGCTACCATTACGAACCACCTGGACTATTTTCAGACATTTATCCAGGTAAAGGTTGGGTTGCTCACGAGAGCTGGTACCTTCCAGACAGGGAAAGGCGGCTTCTGGTTTAAAAATCACGTTACGTGTTCCCATTCTTCCCTTTCACTACACCATAGGTGCTGTATCAATGGAACGTAAATATTTTAATCTATTCCACACTAGAAAGTATGCCGGGGAAAATGAAAAAAAAAAAAGCAATGTTTCCTGTTCCTATTAGGAAAAAATGAATCAGGGATGAAAACCAAAGAGCCCTACCACTGAAGAAAGTTCATTCGTATGCACGGTCATTTTTCAGGGAAAGGACCATCCATAAGTATTTCCTTTTAATTTACTAAATATCTCTGCTGAAGCAGGGACATTTCCTAGTCTGTTGGCCAAAACAATCAGAAGCTTAGCGCAGTAAACCGAAACAGGGAAGAGAAGCAGAAGAAACAAATGGCAATAGGAACTACCACAAGATACAGGAAGGTGACCTAAGCTGCCTCTCAGAATCAGAGTGGAATCCTGAGGAGCTCTGATACAAAAAAAAAAAAAAAAAGAACTACATTCTGTAAGGGACTACAAATATATCCCCTAAACCGTGTAATTTCAGGATAGCTCTCTGGTGGTGAAGAAGGAGCTACACTTCAACACATTTCCCAGCTGAGAGTATCATTATTTACACTGAACTCCCAACTGCCTGAAATATTTAACTACTGGAACTAAACCAGCTTTCACCACAGCTCTCCTCTGTTGTGTCTCTCCTGAAATAAGTCATTTTCCGAGAAAATGCACATGGTCAGGGCTGACTGACCAAGCAGAGTAAAAGTGGCAGTAACTCTCCGAAAGTCCTGAGAAGGCCCCAAAATAGATTTGAAAAGTATCCCTTGCTTTGAGCTGTTTCAGAGTCTCTGTGTGTCCCTTTGATGAACAGCACTCACGAGCCAAACACTGGTTTGGTATGTGTGCTGTGCGCCAAAAGCTCTCTTGCCTTAGAAGTTTTTTTATCTTTGTCAATATTTTTAAAGTTGATTCATTCCTAGCATGTGAGGTAACTCTTACTAGAACAGAAACTGAGTTGCTACGCTCTATCAGCACTGAAAAGGTTAAACCAAACCAAACAGCGGAGTCACTTCAGCCCCCCTGTGTTGACACTGCAGTCGTAAACTTATCCTGATATACATTTAGCTGCTCTAAGGACTGACTCGGACGAAACGTTTTCAGCTGGTCAGCAAAAACAACTGTTCTGAAAGCATCTATTCTTATAAAACATCCTCAGGATTACTCTGATTTTCAAGAGTTTCCTTCCCGCTTGCAGCTCCAGAGCTGCCTCCCCGTAACACGGTGCCACCTCTGCCTTGGAAGGGGCACGGCTGGTCCCTGCTGCTGCTCCCCACTGCCCCGCCCAGGGCTCAGCTCCCGGCACAGACCAGGCTGCCTGCCCACATCTGGAGGGCGTGCAGCTCCCCGAAACACGGCCAGGAATTTCCACAATTGTTCCTCGGTTTGTCTTTTCTGAAGACCCAGATCTGTCCAGCAGATCCTCCCGGGCAGCGTGGTCTCACAGCACTCACCCACGGTGTGAAAGAGGTTACAAACGTTATGGTTTACACGAACGTATTTTTAATTCCCAATGATTCTGTGACTTCGTTCATACGAGTCTTGACAAATAAGGGGGGGGCTGAGATGAAGAATCAACAGGCTGCAAGCCTGTCACTCTAAAAATACGTGTTTCCTGCAATTTGGAGGCTATTTCAAGAAGCAAAGTTTGCCTTCTCCATTTCTAAATCCTCAGAGCAACCCGTCGTACTGCTCCAAGAGGTGAAAACAATGGAAGAGCAAATGTTCCTGCTAAGCCTCCACACTGGACTTTGCCTGGAAGACAAACTTTTGTCATGAAACTGTGTCAGGAAAGTTAATGTTTTACCTGTGTCAAGTCTCTGGACAGAACCCTGAAAGAAGAGCTCAGCCCTGCTGCGCAGCAAGGACAGGAAGGAGCCGTGTGCTGCCAAGGGCTGCCACAGCTTCACAACGGCATCACTCCCAAGGTAAGGAGAACTTTTAGGGCCACTGACCGAAATCGCAGCAACGCTTCAGCAACAGGACAAAGGTTTGCAGGCAGAGGGCAACGGGATGATGGAATACAGGGCTTTAACGCTTCGATCAGTACGACATTGAATAACCTGGCCAATTAAGTCACATAGGGAGGAGCAGTCCTTTTCTCCCAGAAGTCACCAGAGCGTAAATCCAAAAATCACTCAACAAGGCATCAAAAAGAAGAAAAAAAAATAATTAGGCACTACTTCTTCCAGAACACTCAAGATGATTTGACAAAATTGTTCTATTTTACCCTTACATTTACCAGCTACTTGGAATTCCAAGGCGTGAGGCTGAGGTTTCTTCCTTCAAAACGTGCCTCGTGCTTTTTGCACAGCAACACTCAACTGGCACAGCTTAGCTTGCAGCATGCCCAGGATCAGGACAGAAGAGACACAAGAAGGTACATCCCAAATCCCGAGACGGGCAGTTTTACCACTTCTGAAGATTTTATTTTCTGCTGCGTGCCTACCTGCTCCAGCAGGTCACACCTTGCACCCTTCAGCAGTCAGGCCTCACCGTGTCAGCTGGATCAATTACGAAATGGGGAAGCAAACCTGAAACGAGAAGAAAACGCGTTGAGGCGCCCTTGTCCATCCCTCGCCGGCCCCTGGGAGTCGTGCTGCACCCAGCCGCCGCCCCACACCCAAACCCGTCCCGTCTTCAGTACTTCAACGGGGCACAAACGTTGCAGAAGTTCTTCACCCACTTCACCACGAATTCTTTCGCACACTTTTACGAAGAACGTAAATAATGTGACCAGCTCTAAGAACCATCTGGTGGCTTTAACTCTGACACCAGCTACTCGGTAAAAAATACCTTATATACCTCTGAGCTTAAAAAGCCTTTTGCTGTTATTCAGGAAGTTTAGTGACTGGGAGCTCAAAGAAAACATTCCAAGAAAAAGCTGATAAGAAATCCTGACGGGTTTGGTACATGTCAGGCAGCTGGGTTTTCTGTTAAACACGGAAGAAAAAATCCATAATAACAAAAAGAGAAGGAAAACCTATTTCACCAGCTTTTTGCTTCCAGACCTACACACCTGAACAGACAAGCACAAAAATCAGATCTTCCTCAAAACTAATGGCCTCCCCACAGTGCAGCTCTACAATATCGAGCAGTTTTTTGACGAGAAGTGAACTGAATCCTTCTCAGAACTGTGGGGGGTCTGTGAATCCTCGTGCCTGTATTTTCAGGACCCACCAGAGAGAAGCAAGAAATGGTCCAATTTACATAAGAAAACCATTCACAAATCAGTTAACCAAAAGAATTCCAACTTGTGCATAATTGAAGTTATTGTGCTCCTCCCCACGCAGCAACGGAAGAATAAAGTGTGACCTCCAGTGCAGCTTTCAACTCGCTCAGGTCACAGCGGTCTGGAAACCAACACACTGCACACCAGCATTTCCTTCCTTTGTAGAAAGTGGAAATTATGCTTTTTTTTACAATCAAATCCGGGCCTCTTTGGAATATCTTCAGAAACGCACTGTAAGATTACAGCCAAGGCTGAGTGTGTCCTAGAGGATCACTGCTCTTCACCCATCTCACCTCTGAACATACAAGCTCCAGCAACTTGCACTTATAAGCTGCAAAAAGCAAAACCACTCACATACTTATTGTCAAGCCAGCCCCGGATCTATCTCGGGCTTATCTCAAATCTTCAGGACAAAACAAGGAAAAGCATTTCCGTGACTTGGTATAATATTGACAGTTTTTCTAAATAAAACAAAAATCATGGAGTTAGGAACAGGCTATCCCTACACCCCGTCAGGCTACAGAACAGAGGAGAAGGCTTCTCCACAGAAATCTTGCAGGTGTGGAATAAGCTCATTCAAACACAAAGTTTTGAGTGCTGTGTTCACATACCTTGCATAAGTCTCCCATCAATTATGCTTCTGAATGCCACTTTATCAGAGGCGATTGAGCTCTCACCTAAACAAAAAAGGGAAAGTCAAATTTACACCAACCAAGATACTGGCAAACCCTCACATTTTACAAGCACAGGAGAGGATCCTGATGTAGCCACTCATCCCAGCACCATTTCCCAATACAACAGACTGACAAAATTACTTAATTTAATCAGACAGTGCACACACAGATCCTTAACTCAGGAAACCGGTCTCATCCCTAGCTCTATAGGAGCAATTAACTGCAGTAATTTAGCCAGAGACACAGGGCCTGAAATGGCAAGTACACGACCCCCCCGAGCTCCGTGCGCAGCCCCCTGCTAAGGCACAAGTTAACACCAGCAACACCAAGTTCCGTTCCCCCGAGAACAGAAATTCAGGTTCACGCCCCCCCAAGCCATCACCTCCTGCGGTCTCAGAGCAGAGAAACCCACGGGGTTAGCGGCCACGCTCTCCCTTCCTCCTCCCGCTCACCCCAAGGCAAGAGCGAAGCGCAGGCAGGACAGGGGCTGACCGGCCCTGCCCGCCACGGCCCCCGCGCCTCACAGCCGGGGCTTCTCTGGGGCCGCGCAGCCCGCCGGGCTAAAAACGGCCGGGTGACGCCGTTGGAGATGACACCACGAGCAGGCGGCCGCTCTCGCACCGAAGGAGCAGTGGCTACGCGGGGCTTTGCAAAGAGGCCTCGTTCTACGACGGGGCAGAAACGCACCAGACACTCTCCTGTGTGACACAGGGTGCGGGCAGAACACAGGTGGGGCTGGGGAGGAAGCTCCACGCCCAACCTCCACCGACCCCGCGCTCCTGTGGACCCCCCACTCCTGTGGCGGGGCCGGGTGTCATCTCTGGGTGCCTTTTTTTTTTTTTTTTGTATGGACGTGACAGCTTCCGGTTACCATGGAGTGAAACCGCGCAAACACAATTCTCAGCTGGCGTGAAATGTAATCCTCTGGTTCTACTATTCATAGCTCTGACACGACAAAGCTAAATTAAGCAGGAACTCTTCACTTTCTCAAACCCAGCAGCAGTGAGCACCTCCATCACTTGGCCTCTGCCAACGCTCCGTCTCACGGAGGAGGGGACGGGTATTTTCCTTCACGGTAAGAGAGACCCCCGAGCCACACGCCCAGCCCGGCACGCGGGAGCAACATGGCACCTGCTCGTCCCCCGGCACCACCTTGGCGTGACTCCAGCGGGAACAGAGGAGACAAGAGGAGCCCCTGCGCTGACTCCAACTCCTCCTCCTCACCCTGGCACCCGGAACAGAAACCCACCAAGCAGTTTCAAGCCACACTCCCCGGCTCGCCCGGCTGCGTTGGCTGAACGAGAGCCGAGCAGGTCGGGAACAGGGGGAGCTCGAAGCAGGAGCCAGGCAAGGCGCCAGGTGAGCCAGCGCGGCGGCCCCAGCCCGTGGCTCTTCCTGCACCAGCTCCCGAGGGAGTCAGGACAGCTTTTGCCATTCCCACCATCGCTCCTCTCTCTTTCAACGCCCACGCTGCAGGGGCGAGCATCCAGCAGGACTCCTGCCACGCAGCGGAGCGCTCTGTACCATCACCACTCGGAGGAAACCACACGACCCAAACCCCTCGTTACTGCACTGGCACACGCAGCCACTGAACACAGCTCCGTGGATTGTGAACTTTTCCAGATATGGGAAAAAAGTTCAAGGGCTACGTGGCTGCTCAAACAATTAGTGAGTTCCACCACGGCAAACTGTCCTTTTGCAAAGACAAAGCCGAGTGAGCTAAAAGGAAAACTAAGGATCGAGCTTCTGGCAAAACCGCGCCGTTCCTTCAGGGAGCCGGTGATACAGCTGCAAAGAGAAGGCCACACTTCCACAAAGACAAGCGTCCTCAGGCTTAAGCAGTCCGGCTCAGCACTTCCTAGGCCTCCCAAAGCACGTTTTACAGCAAAGTGGGAGCAGACAAAACAAAACAAAAAAAGGCTGGCCACCTATTTTACAGCCTGGTGCTTCACACCCGTCACGTTTTTGTTTTCTAACGGCACCACCCCTGTCAGAAGGTGCTCACCAGCTTTTCAGCAGCCAAACACCCGTCTGGAGAAGGCACCTGGGATCACCACGGCCCATCTGCTGGAGCACTGCCCTGTGAGCAGCTTCTCAAGGACCTCAGGGCCAACTCTTAAAACCGACCTCTCAGACGTGCCCCTCCCTCTTCCTGCTGAAGCAGGACCAGCTCACTCACAGCAGGGAGGATGCGAAACAAAAACATACAGCAGGATCCAGAGAAAATTCAGACATAATCGCAAGGGCCCAGACTGTACGGAGGATCCTGGGCCACAAACCCAGACACTTTAGACAGCTCTCTCCAGGAACTGCCTGCTCTTACCTGCTGCTCAATTGCGTAACTAGCAGTGCTGGCCACAAAGCCAGCCGCCCCCTCGCCCTGTGCTGGGCACCCACAAAGTGCCTCTAAATACAGTCCCTTAAAGGCAATCTCGGAGGCTAAAGCTCCCAGACAGATCTTTTCAAAGGAATGGAAACCGGGTTACGCAATCCGAACCCAAAGGGCCGATCTCCTCCTCAGCCACAGCGCCTGAGGGCGGCCACGGCACAAAGGGCACATTAAAAACACACCTAGAACGTCCCACCGGCCTCACCACAAACACCAACTCCTTGCCTTCGCTCCTAGCGGGAGGGAACGCTGCAAAAGCCCTTCGCAGAGAGCAACTGGATGACTGAATTGCCTGAGCTCGCAAGACAGAGCACCCTGAAAAGGTCCATTGGCTGCTGTGACCCTGCAGCCTCTCACCCAGGCGCTCTGTGCCGACACAGACGGGGCAGATAAAGGCTCTTCTCCTTCCACCCCTCGGCTACAAGACGACCCGTAACATTTTCCACATGGTTTTATGTATTGTTTCCTTCAGTGATCATATCTGTCCTCACACCACAGCATCAGACACGCACTTGGACACCAAGAACGAGCTCCCCACCTCTGACAAGTCCCAAAGAAAGGCTGTTGCACGCTGACCACCTCCCTGTTCTCACAAACTGACGGAACCTGCGCCTCCCAAGGCTACTACTCCAGGTACTGCTCATTTCAAACTTATCATCGCGTCACCCTCTGGCACACAAACGTACTCAGAAAGCCACTCAGAAGGCGATCGGAGCAACAATTACCTTGGGGAGACTTTGGAATACATTTACAGAAACCTCAAACGCGTTAATCCCCCCAAAACAACATGAGTTAGGGAAGTAAGCCCTCGTCAGTCTGGCCAAAAGGAAGTTTCAGGGCTCACACGCGCCTCTGCACCCCCAGAGGTTCTACCAAACTTCACTGTTAAAGAAGACGATGCAGAGCGGGGAATGCGAGTGACCAAATCCGTCCCGCCGCGCCCAGACGCCGCCGGTGCTGAGCGCCGGGGCGGGAGCGACCGGCCAGGGCGGCCGGTCAGCCCCAGCTCACGGGGTCCCGGCTGCGGCCCGGCCGAGCTGCTCCCCCCGCCGCCCCGACCGCCTCCCCCAGGAACGCCGGCAGCGCCTCCGGCACCGCCGCGACCGTGCGGGGACCCGGCGAAGGGAGGAAACCTCCGAGGAGAGGCCGAGGGCCCAAGGCGGAGGAGGAATCTCCAGGAGACAAGGCCGAGAGACCAGGGCGAGGGCGGGAATCTCCAGGAAGGGGCCGGGACGGGGGGACGGGCCCGCGGGCACCGCCGGGGCAAGGGCGGCCTCCGCCGACAGGCCCGGGGCGGCGGCGGGGCCGCGAGGAGGCGGCGCAAGGCCCGGCCGGGCCCGGCCACGAGGCCCCGCTCAGGCCCGGGGCGGCCCCGGGAGCTCCGGCGCCGCGTCCTCGCCTCACCCGGGGGCACCGGGGGCACCGCGGGGCCGCGGCACGTGGCGGCTGCGGGGGGGAAGGGGGGGGGGGGGGGAGCGGGGTGGGGGGGGGGGGGCAGCCCCGCGCTGGGGGCCGGGCTGGGAGAGCGGGACAAAGCCCGCTCGGGGCGGGCGCGGAGGGCCCCGGTGCGGGCGGGAGAAGGGAGGGGGCCGAGCGGGGCGAGGGGCGGGGGTCGGGCCGGGCCGGGCCCAGCCGCACTCACCGGACCCCGCTCCGCCCGCGGCCTCCTCAGCAGCTCAGGCGCCTCCGCCTCCTCCGCACGCACTTCCGCTTCGCGCCCGCCCGTCGCCCGCCCGCGGGGGATGCCGGGAGCGGTAGTTCTGCCTCCGGCTGCGCTCATTGGCTGGGACTCCTGGCGGACTACAGCTCCCAGGGGGCGTCGCGTGTGGCGTATGTCAGTTCCGCCTCCTCCCCTCGCGCTACGGAGAGGACGCGGCTTCCGGCGAGGAGGGTGGGGCCGCGGGTGGGCCCGGTCGGGAAATGGCGGCGGCCGGGGCGGGGCTGCGGTGGTGGCGCAGCCCGGGATGGGCCGGGCCTGCCCCCGCCCCGCGCTGCCTCCCCCGCCTGGCGGGGAACGCGGCCCCGCTCGCTGGCCGGCTGCGCTGTGCCGCCCGGGCAGGAGCCCCGAGGCGCCGGGAGGGCCGGAGCCCCGCGCCCGGCGGTGGCCGCCGGCGTTTCCCCCGGCCCGGGGCAGCTCCCGAGGGCGCCGCTGCCGCCCGCCGGCCTCGCAGGGCGGGTGCCGCTCTGGGCAGGGCCCTGCCGGCGGGCGAGGGCGGCCGGGCTGCGCCCCGGCAGGGAGCGGCGGGCTCCGAGGGTGATCCCCGGCCCGGGCCGTACGTGCCCCGCGGCTGCCCGGGGGCCGGGAGAGCCGAGGCGCGGCCCCGCGGCGGGCAGCCCGGTTCCCGTGCCCTCCCCAGGGACGAGGCGAGGCGGAGGCAGTTTCCGCTTTTATTTTTCGCAGAGGTTGTCCGGATCCATAACACTGTCACGACGCACGGAGAGCAGCGCGGCCCGGGGGCACCCCGCGCT
This sequence comes from Trogon surrucura, assembly GCA_020746105.1. Lineage (NCBI taxonomy): Eukaryota > Metazoa > Chordata > Aves > Trogoniformes > Trogonidae > Trogon > Trogon surrucura. Next base: position 910,283 of record CM036640.1, read on the forward strand.
CGGGCAGGCCCGCGGGGAGGGACGCGGGGCCCGGGGAGCGACCCCCCCCGCCCCGGCTGGGCGGCTGCCCCGAGCCCTGCGAGCCCCGAGCCCCTCCCGCCCCGCGCGGGGCCGGGCCGGCTCTATTTACAGTATTCACAGACATTGTACCCAGCGAGTTAAATAACTACATTATTACACCACACGTCTGGGGCGGCTCTGGCAGGCTGCTAGGGTGGGGGGTGTCAGTCTGATAAGGTGCATGTTTAAAAAAAACAAAACAAAAGAAACGAAATTAAAAAACAAGAACGAAGAGAGCAACCAGGCAGCCCCACAGCGGGCCGGTGGCCACCTCGCCGGGGTCCCCCGCGGCAGGGCCGGGCACACGCGGCGGGCGGAGGGCAGCGGCGAGGTGTTTCTTCTGACGACAGCTACGGTTCTGCGTGGGCGTCCGGGGACGCGTGCGGTGGCCCTGCGGGGCAGTCTGCCGGGGCCGGGCCCTCACAGCACCTCTGCGGGAGGAGGGAGGGCGCGGTGGTGAGACCGGGTGGCCGCGGCACTGCCGTGACCCCCCCCACCACGTGCTCCCCGGCTCTCACCTGTCACCTGGGGGGGCTTGACCACGGCCTGCTTGAGGAAGGGCTCCTTGTCGCCAAAGGGGATGATGCTGCCGGGGCTGCTGCCGTGGTGGGAGAGCTCCAGCAGCTGCTGCGACCCCTCCGTGCCCGAGAAGCCGTTCTCGTGCTTGCCGGGCTGCACGCCGTTCACCAGCGGTGCCGGGGACGCCGCCTCCTTGGCCGGGGAGCTGGGGGAGGGGGGAGGGCTGGGGTCAGCCAGGGCCCCGCTGGCTCCCCGGCCCCCTCGGCCGCCCCCACGCTCACCTTGGCTGCAGCCCCTCGCCCGCCAGGCCCTTTTGCCCGCCCGGAGTGCCCACACTCGGCGTCTCGGTCTCGGGGAGCTCCTCCTGCTTCGGCGTGGGCCCTGCGCGTTTCTCGCCCCCTGGCGACAAGGGCAGAGCCCCCGCTCAGCCGTGGCCCCGGGCAGGAGCACGGCTGGCGGGGGAGCAGGTCGGGGTCGTGGCTCCACAGACCCATCATGGACAAAAGTTGTGCCAGGGGAGATTTACACTGGGTGTTAGGGATGATTTCTTTACTGAAAGATGGTGAAGCACTGGCACAGGCTGCCCAGGGCAGCGGGGGAGTCACCATCCCTGGAGGGATTCAAGAAATGTGTAGACGGGGCACTTGGGGACACGGTTTAGTGGTCATGGTGCTGTTGGCTTGACAACTGGACTTCATGCTCTTTGGGGTCTTTTCCAACCTTAATCATTCTGTGACCCCGGGCACCCCAGGGGTGGAGCAGGCTGTGGGAAGGAGCCACGTACCTGGGACATCCTCCTGCTCGGCCGCTTTCCCATTCACCACCTTCTTGTCCTCCTTCTTCTGCAGGGAAGGGAGAGCTGTGAGGGGCAGTGGCAGCCCCAGGCAGGGTGAGGAGGGCTCTGCAGTCCCCCACGTCCCAGGGCACCTCGGCAGAGGGCACGGGCACCCACCTTGGCATCCGCTGCGTCCGACTTCCGAGTCCTCTTCATGATCTCCTCCAGGCGCTGCGGGGCACAGAAGGGCTCGTGCTCAGCCCTTGCCAGCGGGACCTGCTCCGGGGCCCGGGCAGGACCCCCTGCAGGGGAAGATCCTGCCGTGCCACGTGCCACGGGGTGCCCCCAGCCCTCACCTTCTTCCTCTCCAGCCGCTCCTGCTCCTCACGCTGGAAGTGCTTCTCCCGCTCCAGGCGCTGCCGCTCAGCCTCTTCGCGCGCCCGGGCCTCGGCCTCTTCCTTCTGCAGCACAGCGGGGTGGCAGCGACCCGTGAGACAGCGCAGGGACAGATGGTGTGGGGCAGGGACAGGGGGGACAGGCTGTCTAGGGGCTCAGCACAGCCCCACCCCATGTCCCCTCCCGCCAAGCTGGCATCAAGGGGCTGGGCCGGTCCTTGCCCCTGCATCCCACTGGGGTGGGAATCACCGCATCCCTGCCCTCCCCCTCCATCCCTGCGCTCTCTCCCCATCCCACCACCTCCTCCCCCCGTGCCTCCTGCAGCCCCTCGCCCCCGCACCCCCAGACCTGTCTCTGCAGCCGCTCCGTCTCCTCCCGCTCGGCCCGTGCTCTCTCCTGGGCCTCGCGTTCCTCCTGCAGCCGCCGTTCCTCCTCCCGCTGCTGCTCCAGGGCTTCCCTGCGGGTCTGCTCCTCCGCTGCCTGCTGCGCCCGCTCCTCCTGCAGCCGCCTGCGGGGAGGGGGCCCTCAGCAAGGTGGGGGACCGGGGCTGGGCGCCGGCGGAGGGGGCAGCACCCACCTCTCCCGCTCCTCCTGCTCCCGGCGCTCCCGCTCCTCACGCTCCCGCTGCTCGCGGGCCTGACGACGCTTCTCCGCCAGCAGCCGGGCAGCCTCCTCCCGGTCCGTGGTGCCAGCCGGGGGTCTGCCTGGGGGGGTGGCCGGCACGGGGCCGGGGGCAGCGGGGGCTGCAGGGAACACACAGCGTCAGCGCAGCTCCCGCTTCCCCCAGCCTCGCTCCCCCCCAGTTCCCCCATACCCACCTGCTGTGGGCTCTGCGGGCACCTTCGGGAGCTCGGGGAGGGGCGGAGGGGCTGAGCCCCGCTCTTCCTCTCTCTTCTCGCGCACCTTCACCTGGCCCTCCTGCTCCCCCCGATCCTCCCGTGCCTTGGCCCGCACCTTGGGAGAGGAGTGGGTGCTGCGGGGCAGGGGCGGCTTGTGGGGGGAGCCGAGGGCCGGGCTGGGGGACGCCGGACGGGCTTTGGGGGTGGCAGGGGAGGAGGGGCGGTTCTTGGGGCCAGGGCTGCAAACAGAGCAGGAAAAGGCGTTAGCAGGGTCAGGGTGGCCCCAGGAGCAGTGGGGCAGGGGCTGGGCAGCCCCCGCGGCAGCGGGTCCCTCCCCACCTGCCATCGGCTGCGGGCAGGAGCCGGGGCTGCGCCGCCGGCAGCGCCTGCCGCTTCTTGAGGCTGCGCTCGCGGGACAGGGCGCTGCGCTCCTTGGCGTTCTCCCGCTCCTTCTCCTTCTTCTCCTTCTTCTTCTGCTCCGGCCGCCGAGAGACAGAGACAGAGTCAGCGCCGGGTGCTCTGGCTCAGCCGGGAGCTGCGCTGTGCCCCACGGGAGCTGCGCTGTGCCCCGTGGCACCCGGGCGTCCCTGCGGGAGGTGGCACTCACAGGCGAGGACTCTGTCCTGCGGCGCGGCGTCACATCGGGGCTGCTGGTGGTGCCCTTCCGCCTCTCGCGGCAGCGGTGCGGCAGGCGGTGGTTGTGGCAGGGGCTGAGGGGGCTGGCGGAGGCCGAGCGGGGACACACGGGCACTGGGGGTGGCAGTGACCACGCTGTCAGGACAGAGCCAGCCCGGTGCCAGCACCGGCTCTCTGCTGGCTTCAGGCACCCTCGTGCCAGTCCCTGCCTGTGCCAAGACCTGTGTGACCCCGTGTCCCCCCCAGGTGCTCACCCTGCTCTTTGCCATTCCCGGCCAGCGTCACGGCGCTCCGACTGCGTGCGAGGAAGGACAGGGTGGGCGTCATCAGCCGGTCCACAATGCTGCTCTCCCACGGGCTCAGCTGCAGGCTCCGGTCTGGGGAGGGAAAGGGGCCCTTAGCGCAGCCCTGAGCCCACAGGCGCCAGCCCCGGCCTCCAGCCCCGCCACCGTCCACCGGGAGGGAGCAGCCACGCGGTTTTGGCGAGGCCAGGACACGTGTGTGGGCCTGGTAGTGCCCGAAGCTCGGCCGTGCTGGGGAGGGGTCCCCACTGCCCCGCATGGCTGGCGGAGCAGGACGAGGGTCCATGTGGGCGACATGTGGGTGGGTGGCTGGGCACCCACGGGACGGCGCTGCGACACGATGATGTCCCCTTGCCCTGCAGACACCCCAGCCGCCGTGCACCACCGCGATCGGCCCCCAGAGCACCGGGGTGCAACCCTGCTGACAGCAGACTCTTCCACTCTGGCCCTCTCCTTGGCACCCGGCGCTGGTGTGTGCCCTCCCTGTGCCCCTGTCCCGCTGTGCTCAAGCCCCCACGTGCTGCCGCTGCCACAGGGACGCCGCAGTGTGCCCCCTGCCCCGAGGGAGCTGTGCCGAAGTTGCTGAGCACGCTATGGGAGCCAAACCGGGCTCCTGGCACCCAAGGAACAGTGGTCCCTGGCCAAGTTGCCAGCTCAGTCAGGCACGAGACCGTCGCTGGCTGCCCTCCAGAGCACACTGCCAGCACCAAACACCCCAGGGGTGCACAGGAAGTACCCACAGAGTCAGGAGCCCTCGGCCCCTCTCCACCAGGGCCTCTAGTCAGGCCAGGAGCAGCACCCGCTGCCAGGAGGGGAGAAAACAGAGCCAGGGGAGCAGCGGGGGGCACAGGGCACCGGATCCGGAACCGGTGCAGGGAGATGCTGCTCCGTCCCGCGCGGTGCTGAGACCCCCTGGGTGCTCTCCCCAGGCTGAGCCCCCAGCGTGGGGCCGGCGGGAGCTGCCTGCGTCACCACTGCCTGCAGCCGCCCGCGTCAGCTGCTCTGGCTATTTATACCCGGCCGGGAAGGCGAGCGCCCATCGCCAGGCAACCCTGAAACACAACAGCAGCCCCAGCACTGGACGTGTCCCTGCGGCGCGGCCGGCAGCCTCGGGCAGCTTGCCCAGCACCAGAACGACCTCGCAGCACCCGATGCAGCGCCGTGCCCGCAGCGCTCTCTGGCACCCGGGCGTCACGGTGGCGGGTACCGGCACCACGCCTGGCCCTGAGGAGGGTCCGGTGATAGGCAGCCTCGCTCTGTGGCTGCACCTGCACCCACCGGAGCTGCCCCAGGGCAGGGAGCCAGGGCTCCCAGTCCCCGTCCTGGCACCCCATGGGGCTGCCACCACTCAGCCCCTCCTCCTCCACCTGCTCCCAGCTCTCACGCATCCTCAAGGAGCCACTGGCCAGCTCCAGCCTCCTCCCGCAAACAGCGAACGGCTTCTTCTCTCTCCACGGGCACCGTGCTGCAAGGCAGGGCCTGGGGACGGGGGACCCTGGCCTCAGGGGTCCCCAGCGCTGGGCGGGGCTGTGCCCCCTGCGCTGGGGCAAACGCAAAGGGCTCTTACTTCTACTGGGAGAGTTCCAGAGGGTGGCGGAGGATTTGGAGAGACGCTTGTTGATTATAGAGTCGACGTGTTTGGGGAGATTTACAGCGGACACCGAGCACCGGCTCGCACCTGGAGGAGGGAAAAGACACAAGGGCATTAAGGTCCCGGGGCCAGGGACGGGCCCCTCACATGCAGCATGCACGGCCGCGCTGGGGCACCGGGGCAGGAGGACACGGAACAGAGAGTTGGGGCCAGAAGATGCTGGTGTCCAGGGACATGACACATGGTGCTGGCACTGGGCACGGCACGGTGCCCGAGCCCTGGAGGGCGTCATGCTGGGATCATGCAGGGATCTCATCCTCAGGGAGCCAGGGCAGCTCTCGGGCCCCATCATGCCAGTCCCACCACAAACAGTCCCGAGAACTGGGAGCTGGGTGGCCAGGGACCTCGGCAGCACCGGGAGAGCAGGTTGAAGGCAGCACGTCCAGGAAGACACAGGGCAAGGCTCACACCGGTGCTGGGTCTCTACGGCAGGGCCAGGAGGGTGCTGGTGGCCGGCAGCACCACCACAGGGCACGGGAGATCCCTCTGCCCCAGGCTCCTCCACAGAAAACGGCCGGAGGAGCTCACTGCTGGTGAGGTGAGAGCAGCGGCGGCAGTTTTGGCAGCACGTCCCCACAGGAGGTGGCAGGGGAAGGTGTCCCCTTCCCGGACCCTGCCAGGTGCCACACCACGGGCACACAGGTCTGCCCCCAGGCATGCCACGAGCCACAGCCCGACACACGGCACCCAGACGCGCAGCCCAGACGGGTGTAACCAGAATGTGGCGCTGGTACACGCAGCCCGGCCAGGCACAGCACCTGTACACACGGTGCCGGCCCCGCGGTGCCGGCACACGCACCCTGGCACGCGACACCTGCACGCACAGCCCCACGGACAAGTGGGGCAGACAGACCCTGAGGCAGCAGCGCTCCCCTCTGTGCCATCGGCCACATCAGGCAGTGCCAGCGCCCGCTGGCACAGCCCTGTTCCCTCAGTGGTCTGGGGCGACCTCCACGCGCCCACCCCTGGCACCGAACCCCACAGGGCGTCCCTGAGGAGCCCCCGAGGAGAGGGGCCGGCTGGGTTAGCGCTCTGCCTGCGGGGCAGTGGGCAGTGCCGAGCCCCTGGTAGCCACCGCAGGGGCACAGTATGGCCACGCACACCCTGGAGCACACACAGCCACCGCCACCCTCACTTTGGAGTTGGAGGGGCCAAGCGCTGCCCCCACCCAGCCAGGGGACAAGGGGACAAACCGCAGCACAGATCCCAACGAGAGACAGCAACAGCCTCACACAGCTCCACAAGCCACGCCTGACTCCTCCTGCGTGCCACAGACCCGGGCGGTGCGGTCACGGCATCCCCTCGGGCAGCCAGGGCTGCCCCCCGAGCACAACGCTGCGCAGAACAGTGACCGTCACACCTGGCTTACACCCAGCCCCATGAGAGTCGGGGACAAGCCCAGGGACCCCACCGGGCCCTGGCACAGCCCAAGGCGACAGCAGCACGGCCCCGCAGCAGAGCGGGGCCCAGCTGGGTTTGCGGGGTCTCTCCCTCGTCGCACAGAGCGCCGCAGAGCCATGCCCAACCGTCCCCGGGGGCAGCAGAGCCGCGGGGCCCCGCGTGCCCTTGCCCAGCCCAGCACTCACCGTCCTTGTGCGCGGGGGAGCCGTGGTGCAGGGCCCCAGCCCAGGACCACCGCTGCTGCCGGATCTCTGCCCACGTCTTCTTGGCCGACCGCTGGATCGCCGCCTCGTAGCGCTCCTGCCCGAGGGAGAGGGACAGGGTGAGGCGAGCAGCTGGGGGAACAGGACCAGGACCGGATGGAGCCTCCCGGCACAAGGCTGCCGCAGCGATGGGGATGCTTGGAGGGAGCCGGGGCAGTGATGCCCACCCTGCCCATGTAACACATGCCCCAGAAGCCTGGCACCACGGAGGGTCTGCACTGCAAAGGATGCGCACTGCAGGGGACAGGCAGCTCCCAAAGGGTCTCTGGAGCCACAAGGTCTCTCCAGGGAGCACAACCCCAGCGTGCCGCCCCAGCCCTCCACCCCAGACCCCCCATCCCCACCTTGTTCTTCTCCAGCTTCTGCCTCTGCCGCTCCTCCAGCACGGCGCGGCGCTTCTCCGCCTTCAGCCGCTGCTCCTCCAGCCGCTTGCGCCGCTCCTCCAGCTGCTTCTCCCGCAGCACCCGCGCCTTCTCCTCCTTCTCCAGCCACAGCACCCGCTTGGCAGCTACAGGGGAGAGCCGGGGCAGCGGGGTCGCACCCAAGGCACAGCCCCGACAAGCCCCACGGTCGGGACGCGTGCCCGTGCTGGCGGCATGGCGCTGAGGGGTGGCTGTGGCCGGGGTACGCGGGCCGGGCAGCATCGTGGCCGGCCAGCAAGGGAGGGGTTTGGGCGAGGACAAAAGGGAGGCCGGGAGCCCGCCGAGCCGCGCCGCAGCGGCGAACAATGGGGGAATGAGGGTGGAAAGAGCGCGGGGACCAGGAGGCCCCATGCGCGGCGCCGGGGCCCCGCTCGCCCACCGCCCCGAGCTGCTGTGGGGCTGCCTGTGCTGGGGACAGCCGGGTGCCCAGCAGGGGGTACCCGCATGGGTCGGGGGGCACCCACGCACCTGGGGGCACCCGCATGGACTGGGAGCAGCCCAGGGAGCGCAGCGACAGGGGCGGTGGCATGCCAGGGGGGTCAGAGCTGCCAGCACAGCAGCTCCCGCCCGGGCTCAGCTCATCGCAGCTAATGGGATTGCCCGTGACCCGGCAAATCTCCTTAGCTCCTTCCCCCCCCACCAACCACTTTCCCTCCTGGCACGCGCCCAGGGGGTCTCGTCATCCCCGCGTCCCATCCCGCTCCCCCAGCGCCGTACCCAGGTACTTCGCTCGCTCCTCGCGTCGCTCCTTCGCCTGCTTGTGCCTCGCCTGAGCTTTCTGGGCATCTGCAGAGGGGAGACACCGTCAGAGCAGCGCCCGGCCCCCCCAGCCCCAGCGCCGGGCCCCCACCAGCCCGGCATAGGGGCATCAAGCAGTGCCTGCGGGTGCCAGCACCACCAGAGCACCCCTGCCCCCTCCCCAAGCACCCACCTTGCTTGGGCCTGGGGCTGGCGGCAGCGGCTGGCGAGGATGCAGTCGCAGTGGAGCGGTCGCTCCGGTGGGGCACGTCCTTTGAGGGCCCGGCTGCGGTGCCCGGGGGGCTCTTGGCATCGGAGGGGGCCCCTTCGGCCACAGCTGGGGCTGGGGGTTCGCTCCTGCGGGGCAGTGTCTCTGCCGGGTGAGGGGCAGCAGCAGCATGGATGGGGACGGGCTGGCTGGCAGCATGGGGCAATGCCTCTTCTTTGGGGTGCTCCGTCACAGCGGGCCGGGGCGGCCCACGGGGAGACTGGTCGCACCAAGGGGGCACGCTCTCTGCCGAGGGGGCCATGGCTGCAGGCCTGGGGGAGACGGGCAGTTCTGACGGCGTCACGGCCGGAGGGACGGGTCGGTCACGCTGCGGGGTGCTGCTCTCAGAGGGGGGTGTCATGACTGGGGGGCAGACAGGCTGCCTGGAGGGGGTCACGGCTGCGGGGACGGGCGAGACGGTCTTTTCGGAGGGAGCGACGGCCGGAGGGACGGGCGAGATGGGCTGTCCGGAGGGGACGACGGCTGGAGGGACGGGTCGGTCATGCTGGGGCGGGGGGCGTTCTCCCTGCAGGGCATCCCCGGGCGAGGGAGGCTGTGAGGTGGCGGGGGGCACACTGTCTCCCATCGGGGATGGTGGCTTTCCTGCAACACAAGCAGAGCAGGACAGTCACTCAGTGCGGCAGCATGGGGACAGTCCTTGGGGAAGGCAGCGGGACCCCCACCCAAGCCCTGCCGCTGCCCCCCATCTCAGGGGAGTGCCTCATGCCAGGTGCCAGGCGCCGGGTGCACAATGCACAGAGGGACCGGCCGGGGCTCTGCCAGGCACCGCCGCCGCCACAAAGCCGCCCTTTTTCCCCCCATCAGCTGCCTCCCCGGCCCCGCCGCGGGGGGACGCGGTGATCAAGACCCCCACGCCGTCACAGGGACCCACGTGCTGTCCCCCGATCTCCCCGGAGGATGCGGGGCCACTTCCGCCGGTGCTGGCAGCGGGGCTGGAGGCAGGATGGGCGCGGGCCCCGTGCCTGACGTCACCGCGGCGGCCCGTGTCCCTCATCGCCGCGCCATGCCGCGGCCGCGCAACCATGAACTCATGGCCCAGGAATGCACGCGAGGCTGCCGCCGGCGAGCAGCCCCCTCCTCGCCTGGGGCCCGGCCAGCGGCTGCCCCAGCGGGGGGTGGCCGGGGGGCACAGCGCCCGCTCTGCGCAGGAATCACCCCCTTCATCCCAGCCAGCCCCGGGGCAGCCCAGCAGCCCGCGGCACGCGTTAGCACTGGGGACGGGGACGCGATGCCAGTTGGCAGCACGTGCCCTCTGCGCAAGGTGGCCGTGCCGGTGGCAGCCGCAGTAAACTCACCCGCCCGAGGTTACCCAGCCCGCTGCAAACGCACCTTCAGCGTGTGTGTCGGGACCGCAGCCCGGTCACTCCTGCCTGGGAACGACGCCTGACCCACGCCGGTGCTGTGGCTCCCACCCCAGGGGCACCACTGCAGCATGCGACCCCGGCTCCGGCGGTGCAGGACAGGGCTGGGGGGGCACCAGCGACCAGCTCCCACCGCGCTGGCGAGCAGCTCTCGCCGCGGGGTGACGTCACGCAGCGGGCTCGGCTGTGTTTGCAGAGCTCTCCTTAATCTTCATCGAGGGGCAAAGTGTGGGCTCTGCAAACACGGCCGGCGCCGCTCCTCCACGCTGCGCCTGAGCCCGGGGACACCCCCAGGCTGCTGCCAGTGCACCCCAAGTCCCACGGTCCACCAGCACCCACCTGCCCACAGAGGGTCCGGGGGTCCTGCTGCAGCCCCTCAGCGAGCCAGGGCTTGTGCCAGCAGGGTTGACCCAGTAGAGGCTCTGCAGGGGACAGAGCCAGCCCCGGCCCCCCCCCGCAGACCCCGGCAGCCTTCCGGGTATTTTCTGCCGCAGGAAGCCGGCCCATCCTCTGGCCCCGATCCTGCACATCCCGCGTCCCCATCGCTGCACCCCACGAGGCAGCCATGAGTCCGACACGCAGCCGGGAAGGTGCCAGGGCCGCAGCTGATGGGTCCCCAGCCCCGACTCCCCGGGGCTGCCCCAGATCAGCACCTGTGGGCAGGGGGGCTCCGAGGACAACACCTGCGGTGGCACCAGGCGCTAAGAGGGGTGACCCCCTCCCCGGGGTGTGCTGCAGTGACACAGCCGGGCACTGCCCGCAGGGCCGTCAGCCAGGCGAGAGCTTCAAGGGCAGGCTGACACCTCGGAGCAGATGGGAATACCTCCTGCAGCCCCGGACAGGCGGGGAGCGGCGCGGGGGGATGGCGGCTGCTGCCGGGCACAGAGCCCCGGGCACAGCCCGGGGCAGGATCCATCCCACCCCGTTGGCCAGAGAGACCGCAGCACCCGCGGCCAGGCCAGGGCATGGCCAAAACCCCAAGGCCCGGCCGGAGCCAGCCCTGCCGCCATCTGTCCCTGTCGCTGCTCCAGCACGGCAGCTGCCTTGAAACCCTACGCGGCACGGGCGTCCCCTCTCCCCGGGCCGGGGCATTCCGCAGGGGATTAGCTCCCGGCCCCCCAGACACGCAGGCACGGCTCCGCCGCAGCCCCAGCCCCGTGCTGCCAGCACCGGCACCGCCACGAGGCGAGGCGCAGCCCCTCGACGTCGCATCACCCAGTCCGCCCGGCTCCTCCCACGGGTCCATGTGGCACCAGCGCCCACACCACCACACATCGCTGGCACCTCCGGCCCGGCGCTGCCCGGTGCGGCGTTGCTTCGTACCCAGCACATGGCCGGGGATGCTCAGCCAGGCAGAGGCAAATTCCCCAGTGCCGTGAAGCGAGAGCACATCGAGGCCCCGCAGGGCGCTCCGGTCGGAAGGCGAGCAGCCCTTGTTAACCGTCCGCCGCGCATCCCCGCGGGGCGCTTCCCACGAGGGCGGGGGGGGGACACCCGCCGTGCTTTAACCTCAGCTCCCCTCCGGCCGATGTATCCTCACGTACCCGCTCTGCACCATGGCCGGGACCCACCACGGGCTGCTCCGCGTGCGGGACCTGCCTGGTGCCGGGGGCATTGGCTGGGGCGCACGCACGGGGCTGAAGGGGTAGCAGGAGGCCATCGGTGGCCACTGCAAAGCCACCCAGAGGGGCTGGTGTCACAGCATGTGGCCAGCAGACCCCGGCCACCCTGGCCATTGCATAAGTCCCTGCCATGCCCAGGGATGAGGTCAAAGGGAGCCCCAGCCCCAAGAGCCACCACTGGCCCTGCAGGGCTACTCCCAGCAGCCTGTGGGGACCCTCGGGCCCTGCCCGGTACGGCTGCTTTCCAGCTGCTTCAATGGCAGCCCCATGGCTGTGGCAGAGCAGGGGGAAGGATGGGTCCCCTGGGGCACCCCCTCATTGCCAACAGGTCCTGGTGGCCCCACGGCCAGGATTGCTCCATGGGTGCTGGCGTACAGTGGGCAGCGCGGCTGCTCGAGGCCACTGCCACACCGTGGGGAGCACGGGGGTGTCCAGAGCCCTGGCACAGCCCCCAATCCCACCTCACCGTGACTCAGGTGTGCTTTGGAGCTGAGCCTTGCCCTGTCCCACCCAGCTCCCGGGATTCCCTCGCACCAGGATGACAGGGACAGTGAGCAAGCATCCACGGCGCAGCCCTGGCACGTCCCTGCTGCGGGCGCGGCGCTGATGCATGCCCTGGGCCGCGGCTCACGCGCACGGGCAGGGAGACACGGGCGATGCGCAGGGCAAGGGCCAGCAGCCCTGCGTCATGGGAGTGTCCAGTGCCACCCTGGCAACCGCCAACGGCAGTGACACCCCGACCTCCACAGTGAGCATCCTGCGGTGCTGCTGCCCACAGCCCCCCACTGCCCAGCCCACCCCAGGACAGAGGAGCAGCTCCTCCTTCCTAAGGTCCACCCCTCCTTAGGCACTGGGATGTGAGGGGCACGGTGGCAGCCACAGGGCAAAGGCTGTGGAGCTCCTGCAGCTCAACACCCGGCTGGCGGTGACGTGACGTGCCAAGACGGAGAGCAACAAGGGGAACTTGGGAGACGGGATCTCGTGGCCAGAGCGGGGCCAGAGCTGGGGGGTTTCCAGGGTTTAAAACACATGCGGAAGAGCGAGCCTGAACCACTGCACTGCCCGGCAGCCTCACAGCAAACTTTCCGTTTGGCTGCGGTCACAGCACGGCCCCAAACAGAGCAAGGGCAGGGCAGGCAGCACCTGCCTGCCATCCATCTGGGCAGGACCGACAGGAGGTGCCCTCGTCCTTGGGGCGACCCAGCACTAAGGGCGGCCAGCGCAGCCGCGCTCCCAAAAACCTGTCTGCTAGCATCACCCAGGAAAAACAGAAACCTGGCTCAAAGGCAGGCCAGGGGGCTCTGTGCCCCCTGGGATCTGGCCTTGTGGGGAGTGGGTGCCCAGCACCTCCCAAAATAAAAAGGGTCCTGAGCCTCACAACGCGGATGCGGGCACCTACCGGGGCTGGTGCCGCGCAGGATCCGGCTCCGCTCCCAGCAGGCTGCCCGCGCCGCCACCCGTCCCCGCGCGGAGCCCTCCGACGAGCGAGAGCTCCTCTAACTATTTTGGACATGGCACCACGGGACTGTCACAACACCGCTCTGCACGTCGCATCACGTTGCTCTGACGGTTTCGCAGCAGCGACTCTGCTGGCGTCCCTGCGCTGGGAGAGCTCCCGAGCTGCCCGCTCCCAAACACAGGCACTGGCTGGCGACCAGCTCGCCCTGCACCCTCCCTCTCCTCCGCGCTGGAGGGAGAAGGCTGGAGAAGTTGGGGGAAACCTGGATAAGAACAAATCCCCATCTGCTCCCTGCTGTGGTCCTCACCTCTTATCCCACCCGGGCGCTGCACACCGTGCCCCGTCTGCCCTCCACCAGCTCTGGCTCCCCCAGCGCCACCGGCTGCCCCACGCCGCAGTTGGTCCCGGTCCCTGGGGTGCAAACCTGTCCCCGCCAGCGCCCTGCAGGGCTGGGGGCTCCGAGCCATGCTGGGTGGCAAAGACAAGGCGCAGCCTGGGCTGCCCGGCCATGTGGGTGGCCCAAACACGAAGCACCGGGGATGGTCCCCGGAGCGCGATGTGCCGCTGTGCCTCTCAGCACCGTCCTCTGCTCACGGTAGAGAGGCCAACGCCTCCCCGCACCGGGGAACCGAACCGCAGAGGGGATGTGGGGGGCCCGGGCCGCGATGGCCTCGGCGGGGACGGGAAGGCCGCGGCGTGCGGCGGGAAGGCTGCGGAGGCGGCGAGCGGGACCCAGACAATATGTCTGCAACCGGGACGCGCCGTGCGGCCGCCGATCCGCAGCCGGTCTGTGCGAGAGGCGCCCGTAAAGGGCGAGCGGCATCTTGGCATCGCCGGGAGCCGGCGGCGAGCGCTGCCCGACTGCGAGGGCCCGGGCGGCCGCGGGCGGTGAATCACGGCGGCACCGCGGGCGAGGGGGAGGGGAGCTGCCGCTCCTCTTCCTCCATCGGTGGGAAGAAGCTCCGGCACGGAGCCCTGCTTAGTCACAGCCCAGGGCGAGCGGGGCCGAGCAGCTTCGCTGGAGCCAAAACAAACCCTCGCCCCGGCCTCGGCCCCGCCGGCCACCGCCCTCCCCGCTCCGCCGAGCCCGGGGCCGGCGGCAGAGTTCACCCCGGGGCAGCGCCGGGACCGGACCCGCCGGGACGTGCCCCGAGTCCCCGCGGCGGGAGCGAGCGCGGCCAGAGCCCGGCAGCCGGGGGGCAACGCCCGCACCGCGCCACGACCCCCGCACGCCGCAACGCCCCCGCATCCCCGGCCCCGGCAGCGCCGGCCTCCTCCGCTCGCCCCCGCCGGCTGCCGCAGCCGACGCTGACCCCGGCACAGCCGGGGCGCGGACCCCGCGGCGGGAGCGGGGCTGCCCGGGCAGGCGGGGACCCCCCCGCAGGACAGAGCGGACCGGAGGAGCGGACCCTGCCCGCCGGGACCCCCGGCAGCGGCACTCGGGGCGGGGGGGGGTTTGGGGCCGGCATCGCCCACCGGCTGCCGGGGCAAGGGCAGGCGCCGCCGCCGCCCCGGGCCCCTCCCGCCATGGCGGGGCCGCCCCCGGGCGCGCTCCCCAAGGGCAGCTCCCCCTGTGCCCCCGGCGGCGGGGCCGGGGGCTGCGCGGCTCCGACCCACCCCAAGATGGAGAGGCCGCGCTCGGGCTTTGTCCCTCCCGGGAAGAACCCCCCTAGACCTCCCCCCCCCGGCAGGGCGTCCTCCCGGGCTCCTCCACCGCCTCCCCGGGCCCCCGCCCCGCTCCGCCGGGCGGCCCCGCCGCATCCCCGGGGCCCGGCCACCGCCGCATCCCCGCCGGTACCCCGGCACCCCCCCCCCGGTATCCCCCCCGGTGCCCCCCGGCCGGCTCCAGCTGCCGCCCTCCCCCCGGCCGCATCCCGTACCACAGCCCCGGGGGGCGGGAAGGGGCCCGGCCGCCCGCCGGTGCCGGTGCCGGTGCCGGCGCGGAGCCTTACCGTGGGCCGGCTGGGGCTGGGTCTCCCGCCCGGCGCGGCTCCTCTCCATGGCGTGGCGGGGAGGCGCAGAGGGCTGGCCGCGCCGAGCCGAGCCGCGCCGCCCCGCTCCCCCCCGGCCCGGCGGGGGAGGACGCACGGAGCTCCCCGCCCCGGCCCCGCATCCCGCCCGGCCCCGCCGCCCCGGGCTGGGGGGAGCCAGCGGGCGGGGGTGGATGCTCTGCCCGGGATCGCCTCTCCCCGCCCCCCCGCAGCCGGGGCCGGGACCCCCACGCCCGTGGCCCCGGCCTCAGAGCTGCCCCAGCATCGCCCAGCGCCCTCCAGCCTCGCTCGGGCACTCGCCCGTCTCCAGCCCTTCCTCTCCCAGATTTTGGGGCTCGCACCCACCCTTCCCGCTTGCCACGTCCCCCGATGCTCCGGTCACCTGGCCCCGCAGCAAACACCCCCAGCCCTCGCTGTGGCCGGAGTCGCACCGCAACGCGCACCCAGCGCCGCTTGGGTCAGCTGCACGATTCCCAGGCACCCCAAAAACCGTGGATTTCCCACCCCGGAGCCTCACCTCGGCTGCTCGCGAGGCCTCGCAGCTGCCCCCCCCACCACCCACCCATCACACGTGAACCTGAGTCACTGCCAGCAGCCCCCCCGCTGCTCCCAGGGGCCAGGGCTTCGCCCCCACACATCCCACCCTGCCTCAATAACAGGCAGATAACGAGAGGCCTCCCCTGCTCCCTGGCAGGAGCAGAGGCCTTGGCTCAGCCCCACTCAAGGGTGAAACTCCTCTCGGCTTTGCAAGAGGCAGGGGTGGGCCAGGAGCGCAGCCCCCATCCCTGCCCCACGCAGCGCCCTGCGGGGCGGCCAGAGCGCACACACCCCAGGCACGGGCACCTAGGGCAGGGGACGTGGAGGCACCGGCAGCCGGTGGGGGGAAACACTGCTGAGGGCTCTGTGGGTGCAGCAGGAGCCGGGGACACGTCTCTGTTCATCACACAGTCAGGCCTGCCCAGGGCACCCCCAAAAAGCACTCGTCTCTCAGGTTCAGGGGATGTCTTGATGAAGAGATGCAGTTTTCTGTAGGCAGCCCCATTGGAGCTGCCTGGTTTCGGGATGATGTCACCACGGGGCCGGGAGATCCCCTGCCACCCCATCTTCCCTCACCTACCAGGCAAACAGGTTTCCCAAAATCCCAGCCCTCTCCTCCGGAAGCGTGTTCCTCTGACTCAGGGGACAGGGAGCGGGCAGGAGGGCTCCCCAGCAGACGAGGTGGCTCCACTCTGCGCTGCTGCAGGGGTTGTCGTACACCCCAAACCGCCCCAAACACCCCAGAGCCTCGAGTTGCGGCCGAGCCGTCGCCTTCCCGTGGCTCCCGGCCCTACCAGCTGCTCGCCCGGCTCAGCTGGAGCAGAGGCTTCCCCAAAGCTCCCGGCAGCCTCACCCCACGGCTGACTCCCTGCCGGGGAATGCTGCGGCTCCAGGAGCTGTGCAGCTCCGGGCGGTGGCGAGGAGCAGGAGCCCGTCCCAGTGAACCCACCAACACAGGGCACACCATGGAACAAGGAAGAGGAACAACCCCACTCACATGCCTGCATGGCCGAGCCTCCGAGGGGGCTGTGGCAGCCCCCTGGCCCCTCATTTCCATAGCACAGAAGGGACGTGGCAGAGCGGGGCTGGTGGCAGAGCTGAGCTGGCACCAGACCCCTCTGACCTCCTCCCAGGGTGCCTGTGGGCGGCTTTCAGACCCCCTTCGGCTGGAAGGGCCACAGCCTGGTGGGGTGGGCAGGGGCCCAGCACAGCATTGCCCAGAGTGGATGAGCATCCCGGGGCTCCAGGACAGCCTGGCACCAGGTCCAGCCATGCCCAGGGTCCTTCTCGCCACCACGGGGCCAACCTGGAGCCAGGGGCACAGAGTGCCCGGGCCCATGGCTGTGCCCTGCCAGCATTCCTGGTGTGGGCAGTGGTGGGGAGGGCTCCTGGTGCCACCCGGCCCGAGTCGATGGGCTTATACAACAAGCAGAGCACGGATCGATCGCTTCGCTGCAGGCAGAGCCCTGCTGCATCAGGGTTCCTGGGAACAGCCGCCCTCCCTGCACTGATGGAAAATCCGATGAGCTCATGACGAGCGTGCCGCTCGCCCGGCCCCAGCAGCTGCAGAACTCCCCGCGCCCCATGGCCCCTCAGCGCAGGGCTCAGTGCTGTCATGGCTGCCCTGGGGAGGGGGCTGTGCCCAGCAGGCTGGGGTCTGGCCAGGGCTGTAGCCCCCACAGTGAGCCCAGCGCCTCACCCTGACGCAGCCTGAGGGAAGCCAAGTACCCCAAAACATACGGACAGTTACAGCTGACGCTGCGGGAGGCTGGGTACAAACAGGGATGAGGACAGCAAACAAACCTCGCCGGCACCTCTGGGCAAAGTACCGCGCAGGACACCCCATCCCACCCGCTCCCCGCACTGACCTCCTCTGGCCCCAGGACTTTGCCCCTGCCCCAGGCTGCTCCCACCCTGTTGCTCCCTGTGGGGCTGTTCAAGGGCCAGTGGCCACAAGGGCTGATTTGAGCCCCACTAGCCATGGGGCAGTGACCCCGCAGAAAGCCAAGGGCAAGAGTCCTGCATCCTGTCCCTGCATCCTGCCCCTCAGCCCAGGCATGTGGTACCAGCCCCTTGCCGGTGGGGTGCCGAGGCAGCCACCAGCCCCTGAGCAACTTGCCACAGGGCTGGCATCGCGGCTGGCCGCAAAGCCCCGCTGCTGCAGGACGATACCCCCTGGGTGCAAGTGACAAATGGGCCAGCGATGGGCTGAGCCCTGCCCTGCCCTGCCGCAGCCCTCACCCGTTCTGTAATTACCCCAGGCAGCATCTGTAATTAGTACCCTGATGTCATGGTGTCAGGCCCAGGCAGCCCCATGAGCTCTCCGCCAGCCCCACCTTGGCCTCCAGCTGAAGGAGATCCCAGCCTCCCAACGCCATCCCAAAGAGCTCCTGCTTGGCTCTGACTCCTCACACTCTCCAACAGCATTGCTGTCAGACCCCCACCCCACCCCATCCCACCCCATTCCACCGCACCCCTGTCCCACAGCACCCGAGCTGCCGTAGGGCGGGATTCAGCCCTCTGGCCGGTGCAGGGTTTGCCTGCTCCCATTGCAGAATCCCTGCCCGCTCCTGCACAGCTGCCACCCTTCCGGGGACGGCAGGAGAGGGGTCAGCTCCTGCCCTCCCGAGCGCCCCAGCCTGGGGATGAAGGCAGCACCGCAGGTTCCCCGCCCCCTTGGCCCAGGAATGCGCTGGATCCCCCCAGCAGCAGCTATAACAGCTATAAATAGAGCGGGAGGCGCAGGCGTGTGCCGGCCAGGGCACACGTGGGTCTGGGCGGCCGCTGCATCTCGGCCGGCACGGGGCACAGGCAGGGCGCAGGGCTGCAGCAGCACCAGGGGTGCAACAGGGAGGAGGAGGAAGGTGAAAGCCCCAAGCAGGGCACAGAGCCACCATGGAGCAGCATCCAGCACTTTATTGCAAGCGGGACAACCATGCTTCACATGGCACATGGGATGCCATGCACCCCTTTTCTTGGCCGGTGCCGTGGGCTCTCTGGATGCCCCCGCCTCTAGCACCCGCGGAGGGGCCGGGCTGCGCCGGTGACCGTGAACCGTGCGCTCAGCACCTCCGAGGGCGCCCGGGTCTGCTGGTCCGGCTGCTGCCCGCCGGCGAAGAGGGTGAAGGCGCCGGGCTCGAGGCGCCAGTCCTGCGCCCAGACGGCGCGCTGCTCCGCCGTCACCTGGAAGGACAGCTTGGTCTCCCGGCCGGCTGGCAGGGCCACACGTCGGAAAGCCACCAGCTGCCAGCGGGGCACCGGCACCGACGACTGCTCCCACCGCAGGTACAGCTGCACCACCTGCCCGGAGGGACTGGAGTCAGCATCGATGGGACCCCCAGCTGCCCCCCAGCCACATCAGTACCCCTTGAGGCTGTACCAACGCAGATGCCCACCTCCTCGCCGTCCCGCTGCCCTGTGTTTGCCAGCACCACAGACACGGAGAGGTTGGCGCAGACGGGCAGCGCCGGGGGGCTCAGCACCAGGTCCCGGTACTGGAAGGTGGTGTAGGACAGCCCGTAGCCAAAGGGGTAGAGCGGGGCCTCCTGCCCATAGTACCGGTATGTCCGCCCCTCCATGGTGTAGTTCTCCATCGGTGGCACCTGTGGGACACGGGGCCAGCAGAGCAGGGCAGGGCTGGGTGGGCACACGCAAGCAGCAGCCCCACATTCCGGGTTTCCCCTGCCCGCCGAGGCAGGGAAGGGCTCCGGGTGCCGCTGGCTGCCCTGGCCTTACCTGGTGCATGCCTGCGGGCCACGTGGCCGGCAGCCTGCCAGCCGGGTTGGCCCCCTCCTCGCCCAGCAGGACCCTGGCGATGGCGAGGCCGGTGGCCTGGGCAGGGAAGAAGCACGCCAGGATGGCCCCCACGCCCTCGTGCGCCTGCGCCCAGCTCACGTCGAGGGGCCCCGCGTTGAACAGCAGCAGGATGACGGGGCGCCCGGCGGCTGTGGGGACACAACAGTCACCAAGAGCCCTGACCCCCTGGAGTCCAGCCACCCCCAGGAGCGATCCCCACGGAGCCCATACCTGCCTGCACAGCATCCTGCAGCAGCTCCAGCTGGTGACCCGGCAGGGACAGGTCCTTCCGGTCCTTTGCCTCCGTCTCCACATCGATTCCTGCACAGCGACAGCCAGGAGACAGCCCTTACAACCCCACCTGGACAGGGCAGAGGGGCACTGGCCGCCTCGGGGATCTTGTTCCTCTCCTGGAGCCATACTGGCTCCGGGGCGCTCCTCCTCCCCAGGCTGTGCCCACCCAGCGCCCTCCCCACTCCCACCTACCTGTGCCCAGGCAGACCACCACCACATCGGCTGCTCCCGCCGCACTCACCACCTCTGCCCGCGAATACTGCTGGCACCGCGGTTCCCGGCAGCCCGCCGCAAAGCTCACGTTGGCCGGCAGCATCTCCAGCCCCCTCCTGACCAGGGAAGAGCAGAGGGCACGGGGGCTGCTCTGTGACCTGGGCTCAGGGCACCTTGGGGATACCCCCCTTGCTCCCATCCCCAGAGAAGGGCTGAGCAGCTCCAGCAGCAGCCCCAGTCAGTGCCCAGGACTGGGGAGGGGGGGCGTATGGCGGCACCGCGCTGTCTCACCGAGGGGTGTAGATGTACCGCGGCTCCGGCACCGGTGCGTAGTCCCCGAACAGCACCCGGGGGTTGTCAGCGAAGGGACCCACCACCTGCGGAGGGCACAGGGGTGAGGGTGGGCACTGGCAGCCCTCTGTCACTCCGCCTGCGGTTCACCAAAGGTGGGGACACCTGTGTGCCCGGGGTACAGAGCCAGCAGCCCCTCCATGTCCTGCTTCACGCGTGGTGCTCACCGCAAGGCGCTTGCCAGGCAGGTCCCGGGCCCGGAGGGGCAGTGTCTCCCGCACGTTCTTCAGGAGCACAAAGCTCTTGACAGCAGCTTCCAGAGAGAGGTTGCGGTGCTCGGGGCTCTGCACGGCGCTCAGGTCCAGGGCGCTGTAGGGGTTCATAGCCGGGGGGTCGAACTCCCCCAACCGCATCCGCGTGTAGAAGAGGGGCCGGACACGGTCCTGCAGCGTCTGTGAAGATCCCGACACCAAAATGTCAGTTGGGCTTGGTGGGGGCAACGCCAGCTCCCTGTCCCCACTCCCCCTGCTCACCTGCAGCGTGATGTTGCCCATGGCCAGAGCCTGGGGGATGTGCATGAAGACGTTGTTCCTTATGCCGTAGGAGAGCTCCAGGTTGCAGCCAGCGTTCATCGAGGCTGCCGTGCCCGTGAGAAGGGAAACTGCTCGTCACAACCCCGTGGTGCTGGAGGTCCCCCATGCCCGTCCCGCGAGCTCACCGACCGCCGTCTCCAGGAAGGTGCGCGTGTAGCGGTGCCCCAGCATGATGAGCTCCAGGGCTCCCTCGTCGCTCACCACGTAGCCCTCGAAGCCCCACTCTCCGCGCAGGATGTCCGTCAGCAGCTTCTTGTTGGCGCAGGCGGGAACGCCGTTGATCCTGTTGGGGAGGGGATGGGGTAGCCCAGACGAGCGCCGGTTCACGTGCACACAGCCCCGCCGGCACGGCCCCCACCGCGCTCGGTACCTGTTGTAGCTGCACATGAAGCTGTAGGAGCCCGCGCGCACGCACGCCTGGAACTGGGGCAGGAAGGTGGTGCGCCAGTCCCGCTCCAGCACCTGCACACAACACGGCGGAGAGGGGTGAGTGCTCAGGGGTCCGCCCGCCGCCCCACAGCCCTTCGCCACGCTCACCTTGGCGTCGAAGCTGAGCCTGGAGACAGGGATGTTCTCAGGGCCTCCGTGCACACTGAAGTGCTTGCAGCCGGCGCTGGCCTTGATGTAACGGGGGTGCTGGCCCTGTAGCCCCTGGACAAAGCTGCGGGCCAGCTCCCCGCTCAGGAACGGGTCCTCCCCGTAGGTCTCCTGACCGAGGCGCAGGTGGGTGGGTCACCTCTGGGACCCCCGGCCCCACACCCAGCCCCACTGGGAGCTGCTGTCACCCCACAGTCGGTCAGCCACGGTCCTGCATGGCCCGACCTCGGCCCCGGGGCCACCCTCTCGCCCCATGCTGGTACCTGGTTCCTGCCCCACAGCGGGTGCCTCATGATGTTGATGACGGGGCTGAAGCAGCTGAGCCCTGTGTGGTCACCGTAGCGGCCGGTGGCAACGAAGTCGTTGTGCTTGGCTCTCACCTCGGTGGCGGTGGCGTTGGCCACCCGGTAAACAAGCTCAGGGCTGCGGGGACACCGCGGGGGTGCCGGGGGGTGTGGGCGCGGGGAGGTCCGTGAACGGGGCCACGTCCCAGCCGGATCCCCGGGCGCCCCGACCCCGGTGCCGGTACCTGAAGGCGGCGGCGAGCCCCAGCGCCTGGGGGAAAGCCGTGGCCCATCCCGGCGCCTCCCCGTCGCCCCGCAGGCACTCCGTGTTCCAGTTGTAGGGCCCGATGCCCAGCCGCGGCACCGGGGGCGCGGGGCCGTTCCCCTTCGCTCCCCCTCTCGCCACCTGCGAGGGGCCAGCGGGGCTGAGCCGGGGGGTCCCGGGGAGGGTCCCGGGGTGTCCCCCGCCGCCCCCTCACCTGCAGCACCAGCTCGGCGGGGCTCAGCCGGCTCAGCAGGTCGTCGAGGCGGCGGTGCCACGGCAGCGCCGGGTCCTGGAACGGGAAAGCGAAGGCGCGGGGCTGCGCCCGTCCCGTCCCGGCGCACAGCACCGCGCACAGCACCGCGGCGGCGGCCCGGAGCCCCGCCAGCCCCGGCCCGGCGGCTCCCGGCGGGGCGGCTCGGCGCGGCATGGCGCGGCTCCGGGGTCACGGGCGAGGGGCGCGCCGCGCTGCAGCTCGGTCCCGCGGCCGCTGGACGGGGCGGAGCGCGGCGTGGGAGCTCGGTGCCACCGCCCCCCGGGGCGGGGGCTCCCGTCGGCGTTCGGGTCCCAGCGCCGCCGAGCAGCTCCCGGCGCGGGCACGTCTGAGAACAGGAACCGGCAGAGCTGCCCGGTGCCGCCAAACCGGCTCCCGGTGCCGCCCCGCCCGCAGCGGGGGCTGGAAGGGCGCGGCCGCTGCTCGGGGCTGGGGGGCAGAGGTTGCCCCACTGCTCCTCCCGTCCCAGGGCAACGAGGGGAAGGGCCTTCGTTAGCACACGGGTCCCCTCCGTGCCCACCGGTGCCCCCAGTCACCAACACTGCCAGGGGCTTGTGTGGTGACCGGGGACACGGTAGGTCGGCGCACGGGAGCAGCCGTGGCGGCCGTGCTCACACCCTTGGTGCCTCCCAGCCGTGATGCCCGAGTCCCACGTGCTGCCCCATCCCACGCTCACAGCCTGGGGACACGCGTGGGACACACATGGCGGCTTTGCTGTGAGCACGTTGGCGGGGCTGCGGCCAGACCTGGCAGCGTCCCTGGTGCCTCCCGGCCAGTGAGGGCCAGCACTCTGTGACCCGGAGCCACACGCGTGGCTCGGGCAGCTCCCGGGTACGCGGCGAGGTTTGCTCTGCGGTTTTCTCACACGGCCGCTCCCACGGGTTTGGCTTGGCACCAGGAGTCCCACGCAGACCTCTGTCTCCACGCGGGTCACTTTGGTGGCCGCCTGGCTCAGGGGCTTGTGCCCACTCCAGTGCCCGTGGGTGTTGTGCAGCTGCCCCCACCACTGCGCTCCCCTGGGTGCAGCTCTCCCCATGGGAGATGCTGGGATCGGAGGGGAGCCAGTGCCCGCAGGCTGCTCCCCTGTGCTTTCGGGCCGGGAGATGGGGGAGCTGACATCTCAGCCTCTCCGCCACCGTGTCCCATTCCTGCCGGGGACGGAGGCGACGCTGGCAGCTCCCCGGCCCGCGTCAGGCCTCGAGTGCCACAGCCCAGCCGGCAGCCAAGCGAGCACGGGCTGTGCCGCCGCGGGGACGTAGCCATGTAAGGCGATGGCAGCCGGCTGGCCCGGCCGCCGAGAGCCCGACCAGCCCCCGCGCTCCAGCGAGCGCTGGCCCAGCTGCCGGGCTCCCGCTAACGGCTCCCGCTGCGCCCAGCACCAGCCTTGGGTGCGGGTCAGCAACCAGCGCTCGTGTCTGGAACAGAGACTCCACCGGAGAGAAAAACCGCCGCGGGCAGCGGCACCGGGGAGCAGCGGCCGGGGCTGGGGGGGGGCCGCACCGGCTGGGGAGGGTCGGTTATTCCGGTGAATATTTACCGCAGCCGCGCAGAGCCCCGGGCCGGGCTCACGGCTGCGACACCCCACCCTCGGCCGGACATGGGTGGGGGGTGTCACCGGTCCCCGCGGGCACCGGGAGGGCGAGGGGCTGGGGGGGGGACGCTCCCGCGGGCAGCGGCAGGACCGGGGGGCGGGGCCTGAAGGGGCGGGGCCGAGCGCCGAGGGGCGGGGCCTGTGGGGCGGCCTATCCCGGCGGGTGTTGGCGCCCCCTGGCGGCGCGACCCCGCCCCTCGCCCCACCCACCGCAGCGCCTGCCGGGAGCGGCGGTCAGGTGACTGGCGCCGCCCCGCGGGGATTGGTAGGCACCTCCCCGTCACGTGAGAGGCGGGGCGCGTCGGGAACGGTAGCCCCGCCCACGCAAGTCGCGCATGCGCACCTGTCTGCCGCGCCGCACCCTGGGGCGGGTAGTTCGGCGGCGCGGGCGGGGCGGCCCCGGCGGGGCGGGGCGGACCACGAGTCCCGTCGTGCCCCGCGGCGAGGGCCGGGCCGGGCCGGGAGGCAGCGGGCCGGGCAGGATGTCGCGCCAGGCCGGCCGCGGCACCGAGAGCAAGAAAATGGTAACGGCGGGGCCCCGGCGCCGCCCTCCCGGCCGCGGGGCGGGCCCGAGGCGGGGCGCGGTCCCGGGGCGGGGGGGGGGGGGTGCCGGGGGAGGCGGAGGCCCGGCCCGGCGGTGGGGTCGAGGCCCGCGGCAGGGCCCGGCTCTGCCCGCCCGCCGCTGGGCCGCGCTGCTCGCCACGGCTGGCGGGGGTGGGCTGGGCGAGAGGTGCCCCGTCGGGCGGTCCCCGCGGCGGCGCCTCACGGGAGCTGCCGTGCCCCGCGGCGCAGGGCAGGAGCGGGCAGAGCCCGGAGGAGCTCCGGTCCCGCCGGGCTGTGCTCGCCGGGGCTCGGCCGCCGAACCGCAAACGCTTCTCTCGCTGCTCTCTAACGCGATTCCGTGTTACCAGTCCCGCTGAGCCGAGGGACGAGCGATGGAGAGCAGAGATCTGGGTCAGAGCGGGCCAAATTAATTAAATTTTGATGCGATTGTAGACTCGCTTGGGTTGGAAAAGCCTGAACTGTTCCCCTAACCATGCCACGTCCACCACTAAACCATGTCGGTATTTGCAAGCAAGTAAGAAAAATAAAAACCCACTTTTTACTCCCTCTTTTGCCATTTTGATGGGCTGGTTCAGGTTCAGTGGGGTCTGGGCAGCCACCCCTCTTCAAGGGATTCAACCTAAACGCAGCCGGTTTTATGTAAGGGTCGGTGTTGCTGCGTTAGGGTTCTGTC
Source organism: Trogon surrucura (assembly GCA_020746105.1). Classification (NCBI taxonomy): domain Eukaryota; kingdom Metazoa; phylum Chordata; class Aves; order Trogoniformes; family Trogonidae; genus Trogon; species Trogon surrucura. The sequence goes on from CM036640.1 coordinate 934,975, forward strand.
ATCTTTGTAGCTGCAGAGCGGTTACGTGGTGGTGAGACCGTGCACTGGTCTGCAATATGAAAAAATACGAATAGTGCTAAAACTGTCAGGCCCTTCAATTCCATTAGCTGGACTGAAAAGCAAGAGCTTGTTTACCAATACCAGTGTAGACTTTTCCTTCCTTACAACACTAAAGTTACCCGAACTGCAGCGCTGGAGGCAGCGACCGTCTCCAGCTCCGCGTTCACGCCCTCGGGGGCTGATAACAGGGACGGCTTCGTGGCTTTACGCAGTAAATGACAACATCTTGGACTGGTAACAGCTGGATTTCCTCCATCCATTCACCCCCTACTCTCTCCAGCTGCCAAGCCCTGTCTTTACTAAAATTACTGAAACCCTTAAAAATAGCGTAACCTTTCTCGCATGTTTGTTAAATTTCCTGCCAAATGCCTGACTCTGCCAGTTGAGCTGAAGGAGGCTTCCCCCTCGTCTTTGCTCTTGAGTGACGTGAACTTGTGCAACCTTTGTCTCTGCAAGATGAAAGCAGAACTGTGAGTAAAAAAAACGCCCAAAGAATGTGTCGGTTCTTATGCCTGAAATTGGGCCAAAGCGTGGAGGAGGAGCCTGACTGATCCTTGTCCTTGCTAAAAGCAGCTGGTTGCTGCTGACCTCCCGAGTGACGGCGACGAGGTGGAACTCCCTCTGTCTCCAACAGCCCCGATTTCTCTGTGTTGGATGTTGCCGTTTGGGAGCGATTCCTCCTCGTGTTTGTCTTGGCTCTCTGTAAGCTTGTTGGGAATGAAGTGCGATGACGATCTGTGTTGTCACTTAACTCTGATGTTGTCTCTTTTCCCTCCCTTTCTGCCTGCCTGCTGCTTTCATTCTGTAGTATTGGTATTTGCCATTCATTTCACCTTCTGCATCTGTGCAGCTCATGGTAGGTGATAGGCTTTTAATCTGAGATTGGGCTCTGTACTGTTTCTGAATGCTAAAACTGAAAGGAGAAATAAACTGTCGTGGTTTATTTGTTCCTAAAAACATTTCTTTCAGGTTCTGTGAAAAGCTAAGGCCTGGTGTAGCTTTTTGGTTCGTAGCCTTTGACGACCCTGTTAATCCCTGGCGTGGCTTAATGGCTCTCAGGAAAACGCACTTCGAGAGAGTTGCTTCAGGTTGAGGATGGTGCTGGCTGGGAGAGGAGACCTTTTCCTGCGCAGTTTTCTGCAAATCTGGCAACTGCAGAGAAAGCCCAAGGGGCTGTGACCCCGAGCCAGGCACTGCATGTGGATGTACACAGCCCAGATCTGCTGAGCTCACCTGAAATCGTCCTTGCGTTTCCTCTTCTGGGTCTGAGAAGCTCATTTTAACATAGGAAGCAAATTATCGTCCTAGATAACTCTAGGGACCAGAGTCTTGCTTTTCCTTGGTAGCAGGATGTAATAAATCTGTGAATGGACGAGCGCTTTTTGTCCTGTAAAAGGACCATTTGCAGCTCGTTTGTGAGAGACAGAGAGCAGGCTGAGCCTGTTTGCACCTCCAGGTCGGGGGTTGAAACAGGTCCTTGGGGTGAAGTGCACGTTTAACAGTGCAGGAGCTGGTGGCAGCACACGAAATTCCCTGGAGGTGTCCTTAGAGGGGAGCGGTGCTCAGAGCAGCCACAGAGCGGAGCAGCCTCCTGTTGCCTCTTCAGGCCACTCTGGATGTGTGGAGAGGAGAGAGAGAAAGTGCTCGGTCATTCCCAGTCAAAGAGGGTTTCCCTTTCCAGGGAGACTGAAGTTGCCAAAATACGAACGGGGATCTCTCCTCATTAAGCAGCAGATGCCTTTGGGACAGCAGGTTTCTGTTCCCGCTCTCCGGGCCATGGGAAGCAGCACTGGACACAGACACAGCAGCGCTCAGTCCGTTTTCTCTTCGCCTTGTGTTAAATCCCTTTTGCTCATGCCTAGAACTCGGAGCTCTTCACGCTGACGTACGGCGCTCTGGTCACCCAGCTGTGCAAGGACTACGAGAACGACGAGGACGTCAACAAGCAGCTTGACAAGATGTGAGTGGATTTGCTGCAGCGGAGCCTTGTAGGAGCTCGGTGTTGCAGCAGGCGCGTCTCTGGGTGCTGCTCTGTGAGCAAAGGCCTGGCAGACTGGATTTTATTTAACACTGATATTTCTCAGATTTTTTTTTTCTTTTTCCTCCACTGTCTTCTCTTGTAAATGTGTGTTGTCTTTCTAAAGCTACGCGCGTCCCGCTCTGTAGCTGTTGCTCTTTGGTGCATCCGCAGGGGTTACAACATCGGTGTTCGGCTAATAGAAGACTTTCTGGCCCGGTCCAATGTTGGAAGATGCCACGATTTCCGCGAGACTGCAGATGTTATCGCAAAGGTAATTGTCAGAGCGCAACTGTGTCAGATTTTGTCACGGTTTTGCACGTGAGGGTAGAGTATTTGCTACTCACAGGTCTGTTCTGAGAGCTTGACTGAGATTCTGGGGAGGAAAAAGAGAATTAGATCCCTGACTACTGCTGACTGGTGGGAATTGGGAAAAAAGGAGCGGTGTTTTCAGACCCCTTTAGTAGCTTTACAAAGATCAAAGCTGTGCTGTTGCTTCATGGGACGTGTTCGTGTTTGCACTCTGACGTAACAGATAGCGTTTAAAATGTACCTGGGCATCACTCCGAGCATCACCAACTGGAGTCCTGGAGGCGACGAGTTCTCCCTGATCTTGGAAAATAACCCCCTGGTGGACTTCGTCGAGCTCCCCGACAACCACTCCTCTCTCATCTATTCCAACCTGCTGTGCGGAGTGCTGCGAGGTGCCCTGGAAATGGTGAGCCAGCACCTCCCTTCCAGGGAGACAGATACGTGAATCACCAGGGTGCTTCAGTGTCTGTGTCTGTTGACTTCTGTGTTTGCTTTGGGCTTGAAATTCATTCGTGAGAGAAAAGCAGAGGTACCGGTGAGCTCGGCCGCCGTTCTATTGGGCAGCCTTGAGTCCCAGAGGTGCTGAGCAAGCCCCTTCATGTAATGACCCAGCACAAGCGCCTGCACCTCCTTGAATTCTTACACCACTTTAAAATCCTCACTTTGTAATGGATCCGAGCTGGAGCAGGAATTGGCTGGAACGGGAGGGCAGCTGTGTCTCAAATTTAAGAGTCTGTTTGTAGGCTTGGTTACCTCGCTTAGCTGGAATTTTTGAGGAATATACGTGGAGCAGTGGGATGCGTAGCCCTGAGCGATGGAGTCATTGGGCTGCGATCCCTGCGGGGGGCCCTGGTCACGCTGTGGGAGGAGCTGCTGCACCAGTAAGGTGCCTGCTGGCCGCTGTGCAGGCCACGGCGTGCGAGGAGGATGTGATCTTGAAAAATAACGCGTCCGATAAGGAAGGTAACAGCTCTTCTTTCCTCTCCCATCACCCAGGTTCAGATGGCCGTAGATGTAAAATTTGTCCAGGACACGCTGAAGGGCGACAGCGTCACGGAGATAAGAATGAAGTTCATCAGGCGGATCGAAGACAATCTTCCAGCTGGTGAAGAGTGAATCGTGACCCAGTCTCCCTTTGGGGCTGGAGGGGACCAGCTGGTTTTGGCCATTAGCTTTCCTCACAGATCCATAGGGATCTAGTGCCCCTGTACAGTCAGACTGACTCACTGACGGGCTAAGATGTTGCTATATTCTTCTACCGTCACTTCATCTTCTGTAGAAGACGATTGTCTGGTTGCTGTTTATTCCACAGGTTCATTCTGAAGCTTTTTCATAAGGTGATGTCTTTTCGTATTCCCCTGAGGACTCTTTCTACGCTCGGTTTCTAGCTGTGGTGTGTGGTTGTGCAAGAACTAGTGCCCAAACTCCAGAAGAGCTCCAGTCTGTCGCAATATGAATCCGTGTTTTATTACCAGAGTTGGAGACCGGGCTACGAGATCCCACTGATTTACTGTTGAACGCAGTCACGGCGCATTCAGGAGGTCGGTGTGGCCTGGGCTGCTCTGCAGTTTTCTGCCCCAGCAGTCTCGTGACCCCTGTTGGAACGGCAGGGCCCTTAAATTGCAGCGGCTGCTTCAGAGGGAGAAAAAGAAAGTGGCTAAAATGCCCTCACTGTTCTCAAGCGCAGCAAATCCACGGGGTGGAAAACCAAACTCAGGGTAGCAGTTGAGAGGCACTAAATGCATCTCAGCCGGCCGAGCCTGTTCTCCTGTTGCGGCGTATAAACACTGCGGGCGCGGAGGTGGTGCTGGGGTATGTTCTCGCAGATGTTTAGGCTACAGCAGAATTTCCCGTGTTGCTTAAATTGGCAAGCTTCGGCAGTCTGTAGCACCTGCTGTTCTGTAAAATAAATAGGCAAAACAGCGCTCGATCTCAAAAAGCAAGGTACTGGAAAAATCAACTTCCTCTGCCACCCTGGTCAGCCAGAAAATAGTCACACGTCCAGTTCTCAAATCACTTTACGTAGCATGAAGGCACAGATCTGCAGAGGTCGTTAGGAGCTTGGTGTCAGTAGCTCTTACTTCCACAGGAGCTGATGGCTCAGATACCTTTGTAGGTTTATGCCTGAGTGTAAGGTGAGAGAGAGAAAGATGCTGCTTGTGCTGCCGCTCGTTTAGGTTCTCTGGATGAATGTTGGGTCACCTGCACAGTTCCCCCTGTCTCTTTTTTTGCCCGAAGGGGCAGCGTAAAAGCTGTTGAGGCATGACCTGGAAGAACAGCGGTGGCTGGCGGAGGCAGAGGAACCGCGCTGCAGGGATGAAAAAGATGCGTCGTTTCTCATCATTGACCATTACAAGTCATTTTAAGGCCGCATTTTAGAAGCAACTGCATTAAAAGAACCCTGGTGTCAACTCTTCTGGTTTCCTCTTGCTTTATTCTTTCGGTGACACGGGCACTGGCGCAGAGCAGCAGCTGAGCAGGGCTGGCAGGGTGACGGCAGCGCCGCACCAGGAATGTCTGGCTGCCGGCGTGTGTGAAAGCTGCTGCCTGAAGGAAACCTGCCCAATATTCCGCGCACGGAGGGACTGCGGCTGGGGGTGGGACTCGGGGGGCTGACGGGCAGTGCCGGGAAACCAGACAGTCAATGTTTGCTTGTTTGAGGACTGGCCTTTTTCTGCCCATGAATACCCGTGAGTGTGTGTGTGTGGCAGCAGTGACTCTCTACCCCCAGCCCAAGGCTGTTTGTGGTGGGTCACAGCAGCAAAAAAAAAATAATTAAAAAAAATACTAAAATTTAAAAAAATCACCTCAGGGGGCCATTTGAGCACCACCAGGGCTGCACCCTGGCCACTGCCAGCCCCGAGGATGGGGAATTGGCAGCTCTTGCAATAAAGCATCTCTTTCTCTGGGGCTGGAGCTGGCGAGCATCACCAGCGGCGAGAGCCAAACCTCAGCAGCCAGCGCTGCCCCAAACAGCCCCAACACTCACCTGGCTCCCGAGACGGGCTCTGGGCAGCAGCTGCCCCCAGGGACCATGTCCTGGAGGGGCTAGGGGGGGAAGGAGGCCCAGTGTCCTCGCTGACGTCACAGCTAAAAGGGGGTTATTTTGCAAAAACCAGCTCCCGACGGGTCCTTTTCCCTACAACCGGCACACCCTCCTCCAGCAATTACGGAGCTGTGCAGTAATTTGCTGGGGCGACTGGGTCAAAACCAGCCCAGACCTTCTGGAAGAACAAAAAGCAAAAATTGCATTAAGTAAATTAAAACTGTCTACTACCGAGTAGCTCCTTGTAGACAAGGGAGAATATGCAAAAAGCTCTGTTTGAAACCTACTAAATATTACCATGTGCTGTTTATAGGAAACAAATGGGGAAAGGCATGCCGCACCAATAAAACCCCGAACATGGTTGGAGTTGGACTGGAGCCTTCCCACGGCTCTAGGTTATTGAATACCCGGCACTTTCATGTAGTGCCAGGCCTGACCCCTGGACACACACCACGTGGGGGAAAGTTGACTTGTGGGAATAATAGACATTCCTGGTGAACGATTTAACCTGGCAGGAAAAGGGGTGACTTTCAGCTGCTCGTGTCTCTGCAGGGTATTGGAGACGACAACAGCAACGAGCCGAGGAGGGATGCGGGATGGGAGCGCTGCTGCGAGGCGATGCTGCCGGACCCCGTGCCCAGGGTGAGCCCTGCCCCTGACCCACTTCACGCCAGCTTGGAGCAGGGTGGCCCCTTCTCCCCTCGCTCCTGTCACCTGGGCAGCCCCAGGCACCGTCCCCGTGCAGATCCCACAGCCCGGCGCCCGCTGCTGGGGCAGGGATGGTGCCGGGAGAGGAGGCTGGATTGGAAACTCTCTGGGATGGAAGTTTCCGGACTGGTGTCCTCACTGCCGGGGCAGCTCCCACAGCTTTCAGCCAGATGTGCTTGGCCAGGGTGCTGGGTGCTCGCTGGAGCTGCGTGAAGGATGTTTCACCCATGAGAGCTTGTGCGCCAGGGACGGCAGCCCCTCGACAGGGCTGGCATGGTGCCGGCAGCCCCGAGCAGGCAAGGGTGGGTAGTGCCAGGGTGGCACCATCCACTTGCAGCTCGAGAAATGCCGCCCTCAAGATCCACACGCACAAGATGCTCAACCCCAGCCCCTTGGGGGACTCCAGTAGTACCAGGGCCAGGCAAGAGCACGGTTGGGACACAGGTTCCAGCCAGGCACAGACCCATCCCCACCCAGCTCTGGCCAGCCTGGCCCAGCACCTCCCCATGCCTGGCACCACACATACCTGGCAACAGTCTGGCAACATGGCATGCTTTTATAAACCCTCCTGGGGAGCTGCAAAGCACATTCAGCTGACCCAGAAATTGGAGACGGGGGCAAAATCCTTCCCCACGGCACAACCAAGCTGCAAAACCACTGCCCTGCCCCAAACAGGGCTTCCGAAGCCGGGAATGCCCACTGGTGATGCTCCTTGGCACCCGCCCTCCTGCAGCATCCTTTGCCAGCCCTGAGGAAGAGGAGGAGGTATCTGCAGTCCCCCTCCTCAGGCCAGGGGACTCGAGAGCCGCCCCAGCAGCACCACTCGGAGCTCTGCCATGTTTTGGTGGCGTTTGGTATTTCGAGTGAAGAGAAGGAGGCTCCATTGTTCCTCTTTTATTGTTTTGTGTTTCCTAAGTGGGACAAGCATCCTCCTCCCACGCTCAGGCAAGCTGCGGAGCTGATCCAGCCCTTTGAACCCCAACGCTGCGGCAAAGGCAGAGAGGAATACCCCCCCTCCCCAGCACAGGCTGGCACTGGCAGCATGTGTGGGGACAAGGGGTGGCCAGGACAGGGACCCTGCACAGGATCAGATTCATCCCGGCATCCCCCGGGCTCCCGGCTGGGCCCGTGTCACAGCGTGGTGCTTCGTCCCCATACGCGGCCTGTTTAGGCGGCAGCAGCTGGTGCCAAGCTGTGACGGGAAGGGACAGCCGCAGGCAACGGCACAACAGTCACCAGGGAACGGGTTGACCTCGGCCGAGCCGCCGCTCCCAGCCCCGTGCCACTGCTCCCCGCCCTGTGACCCGGCGAGGACGCCGGTGCTCTCCTGGCCACAGGACGGTCCAGCCAAACCCCCCCACGCCTCCCACCGGGCAGCCGGCCAAAGACCGTCCTTTCCGCCTTTCTCCCTGCGGTTTCACTGCTCTCGGTTTCTCATTCCGCTCCACACAACTAAACCCCAATAATTAAAACCACAGCCACTATTGTCCTGCCAGCAGCGGCACCGTTCCCCTCCGGAAGCCTTCCCCCGCTGCCCGGTGGCGCAGGATGCGGGACGGGGACACGGCTCCATCCCGAGCGGTGCAGGAGCGCCTATGAGACGTTTTGCACGACAAAGACCGAAGCCATAAGCTTGCCTCCATCCCAGAAACAAAGACCCCGAGCAGCAGCAGTCCAGCCTTTCCGACTGCCTGCAAAAGGCACAAGATTTCCAAGGGCCGATTACCAAATGCAGCCGCAGCTCCGGGAGTCCAGCTCGGGTGGATTTGCCCGGAGGCAGCTCGGGAAGATGCTGGTGTTGAGTAGCCTTGGCCCGCGACAAGATGTTCAGCTGCCAGAAGCAGACAGGCATTTTGATGAGGAATGTTTGTTTTCTTTTAAAATAGTTTTAATTGTGGCTTCCAAGGAAGGGAGCTGCTGAAGCGGTCCTTGTTTCCCTGAGCCGCAGCGAGCCGGGTTGTCGAAGGGTGTCTAAACCCACCCCGGGGCAGGAGCTGCCCCCAGCCCATCCCGCTGTGCCGGGGCTGACCCAGGCTGGCAAACCCAGCGGTGGAGTTTTCCTCCTCACCCCAAGCAACACATCCCTGCCCCGCTGCCCTGAGAGCTGCTGCTTTCTAGACTGAACCTTCCTCCAGCAGCTCAAGCCTGCGGTGTCCTGTCCTGCAGCAGCCCCCGGGGAGAGGGGCTATTTGTAAAGCCCCTGGTGACAGCCCCCACACCAGCCCAGATGACACAAACTGGGGGTCCTCAGGATGCCCCCAGGGCACAGCCCAGACCCAACCCCATCCCATCCCCACTGCAGCAAGCAGCTCCCCACAAACCAGACCCAGCTGGATGCCTCGATGGCAGAGAAGGTGCTGCAGCCAAGGCTTCCGAGTGTGAAGTTAGGAAGGAGCAAGACTATTCAAAAATATAAAATCAACCCCTCCCTGAACAAAGCAAACCCCCAGACTTTCATCTCAGTCCCAGGATCCTGTTGGCTTCTCCCAGCCCATCACACACAGGCAGCTGGGACATGGGAGCTCACTCAGGGAAAGTGCTCACCAGAACAATATCTCTTTTTTTTCAAAGATAATAAAAAAATTTGTTTTAATTAGTGCTAACACCGACATCCAAGAGCAAGGCGAGAAGTTGCCGGGCACGGGGCCAGCCCTGCCTTAGGATGTGGCTGCACAACCCTGCCCCACTGCCGGGCATCGCCGCTCCCCAGGCTCTGCGGCGGCGAGCCAGTGCTGGGAAGGCGCTTGAGCAAGATGCCACCGAGAAGCCAGAGGGACATCCCCCATGGAGGGGAGAAAAACCCAGCGGCTTCCTCAAGCACGGAGCACCGAAACGATCCGGCGGGACCTCTGCCTGCCTGGTGTGGAGGTGAGAAGGAGTAAAGAGGCAACACAGCTGCCCTGGGCTCCTGCATCCCCTTCCCCCGGGCTCTCGCTTCCCCCGAGCTCCTGCATCCCCCTGTCCTGCCCTCCTGCGCCCCCCCAAGCTCCTGCATCCCAGGCGGGCAGGGCGGAGGAGCAGCACGGTGGGCGCTGGCTGGTCGGAAGCCAGGGAGTAGAGCGTTAACCGGGACGGGCAGCAGAGCCCCAGGAATGAGGAAGCTGAGGAGTGGGTACCGTAGTGGAAGCGGCTTGGCACGGGCTGTGGAAAACGGAGGCCTAGAGAACTGTGACAGCAGGCTGGACTGGCTGGGAGTACCACACAGGCGCATTTAAGCCTTCAAGCCTGCCATTGTTCTCCCCTAATTATTCCCACTCCCCGAGTATTACACCCCATAATTCAGGAAAGCTGAGTAATGGAAGAAACAACAGCAATTTTAATCTCTCAGTACCGGTGGTCTCTACCAAAAAAATGCTTTCAAGAGCTCTGCGGTTGCGACTTCCTCGGTTTGGTGGGCAGCGGAGGGGAGGGAGAGCACGGCCACCGGCCTGCGGGTGCTCGGCCGAGACCGGAGGCGAGTGGGGACGGGCCCTTCCTCGGGGTGGTGGGAGAGGAGCAGCAGGAACACGCTGGGTGCTGGGAGCAGCCCCGCCAGGCAGCTGGGCTGGCTTTGGGGGGATGCCAGGTGGGGGCAGCCCCTCGTCCCCCTGCACCGGGGGGAGACCAGAGCCAGGCAAGGCACCCACCCTGCCCCACTGGCAGCGTATCCCCTGCTCTGAGCTCAACCACAGAGAAGAGAACTGGGCATCAGTTCTGGGTCAAAACTTTTCCTTAATGAGAACTGGCTTTTGGAAAAGGAACTTCTCATCTCCCTAGAAACACTCCTGCTTTTTGACAAAAGTCACTGAGGGTTTGTTTCCTGAGGCACAAGCTTTGGGTAAACACATTCCCATTCCCACGAGGAACGAGACCAGGAGTCACAGTCGGCAGCACCGGGTGCTCTGAAGGGACCCCCTGCCCTGCCCCGCACCACCAGCCACATCCAGGTGGCAAAAAACTTGAACCAGTACAACGACAAATAAAATAACACTTATAATAGCAATGAAGACATTGAACTGTACACAGATATTATATCAGCACGCAAATATATTCCAAGATACAAGAGAATATGTTAATACTGAACCTGTGCCTTCCGGATGACAACAAGGTCCCAGGCAGAAAAGTCCCAGCCTGGATTCAGCAACAGACGGCAACGCCCAAGCGCAGAGTCCCGATGCCAGCCCAGACAAACCAGAGAAGGAGCCGTGCCGCTCCCACGCGGGGAGGCAGAGGCAAGACAACCCGTCCTGGCGAGCGGTGCTCCTCTGCGGTGCGAGAGCAGGGGCCAGGCACACCAGCAGCACGGGCAGAGACGAGGAACAGCCGATGCCAACCCTCCCAGCACAGCAGCACCAAAGGCCCAGGGGCCTCTCAGGGGCCCTTTTATCCTGAGCAGGGTGGGAAGGAATGCTGTGATTGCTCAGTTTGGGTCACCTGAACCAGCCTGCCCTCCCCAAAGGCACAGCTGCCCCCGCTGCGATGCCACCTGGGTCAGGACCCAGAGAACGTTGATCTTGGTGGAATCACAGACCAGGACAGCGGTTTGTCTGTCTCCCTCCCTCCAAGTCCCAGCAAATGCACCAAAATGAGCCCAGGTCTGCCCTGCCCCAGCTTTCTGCAGACCCAGCAGCTAACCTGTAATAAAAAATAAATCGCACCAGTGGTTTTCTCTCCCATTTGAAGTTTGAGCAACAGCAACGCTCACGGCCAAATCAATAGTGTGCTGACTTTCTGGGCAGCACCTCATCAAACCAGCGAGCCCATGGCGGAGGATGGAGCCAGTGGTTTTGAGACACAGTTTAGCATCACTTCTCAGCACCTGATCTATGGTTTCAGTTACACGATGCTCAGCTCCCCGTTACGTTCAGCAAAGCTTTGCGGGAGATCACGTCTTTGCCAGGGTGATGGCTCTGCCATCCCTCGGTGCCACATGGCTCCTGGGGGACATGTCACCCGGAAAAGCCCGTTAGGGTTAACCCTAACAACACGCAGCTCAACCTGCCGTATGGCAGCGCTGCACCCTGAGGTCCCCAAGGTCCCCGAGCACGGCAGGCGAGGTGGGACGGGTGGCCCAAAGGTGGCCGTGCCGGGGGCCGCTGCCTCTGTGTGGTCTGCAGCCATCTGGATGTACTTACGGCAATACTGCAGCAATTGCGAAAAGATCAAAAAATCTTCAGGCCAACCTTGATTCCCATTGCATTTTTTGCATTTTTGAGGACTCCAGTCTAAAACCTGACGGCAGGGAGGGGTGTCGTCTGCACAGCCCGGGAGCTCTCGGCACGATGTTGTCAGACTGGGGGCACTGGTTGGGCTGCCCCGGCATCACTGCGAGACCCCGCGGCATCCCAGGGAGTGACCCCGAGGAAATGCCCTTTCTCTGTACCTGCCACCATTTCTGCTGGCGAGGGGTCAGGATTTCTGAGCAGGGCCCTGCCGAGACCCCGCTGCACCCCTGGAGCCCCCTCTCACAGCACAGGAGGGGCCATTCGGGGTGTCCCCATCCCTGGGGCCAGAAGATGTGGAGGAGCAGCCGACACAGCGCCTGCCCCTGCAACGCCCCGCTCCCGGCCAGCTGTGCTGCACGTCCCAGGGTTTCCCTGCCCCGTTGGAGCTCAGCTGAAGCAAAACGTGTCTTAGTGCTCGCACAGCGCAGTAATTAATCATTAGCTTGGTCCTCATGGCTGGGGGGGTGGGCTCCCGCTCCTCTGCCAGCCCCTGCCCGTGCTGACTGAATGGCTCAGTCACTGCCGGGCGTGGGGCTCGTTCAGCTTTTCCCTTGCGCTGCCTGGAAAGGGGCCACTCACTGTTTTACGACTAAAATAACAAATTATTTCATAGAGGGCCGGAGCTGCCGGGAGCTCTCAGGCTGGCCATGGTGCAGTGTCAGGGCAGGCAGCACAGCCTCCCCCCCCAGAGCTGTGCCCCCTGCTCCCACCAGCACCAGGGGCACAGGGGATGGAGCAGAAGTAAGGGGAACGCCAAGGGCGAGGGGTGACACCTCGCGATGGCTGCCTGTCCCTGTTGATGCTCACAGCTCATGGGGACCCCATCCTGGATGATGCCCAGGGACCCCCAACCAACTGCCAGTGGGGGGACGAGCTCCGGGTGACACTGGGGGCTGCAATGCAGTGTCCCAAGCTCTCGGGCTTCCTCTGGGAACAGGAGGCTGGGCTGTGCCTTGGCTTCCTCCCTGGGAGAAGGCGATGGGAACCAGCCCGGCCCCCACTCCCCTGCCCTGCTCTTGGGGTGTCACGAGATGCAGCCACATGGCTCTGAACCACCTCCCCCAAGCGACCTGCTGACAGCCCCAACAACAGGGGGCTGATAACAACCATAAAGCAACAAGTGCACTTCCCTGGGCCGTGCCCTGCTGCTGCCGGCCATCCCTGAGTGCCCAGCCCCGTGCTGCAGGGTTGGGGAGACTGGGGACAGCCAAGTTGGGGGATGTCAGGAGCCCACCAGGACCTGGGCTTTGAGCCTCTGCTCCGCCAAGCCAGGCCTCCTCAGAGAATGACCCCCATAAAATGAAGCAGCAGCTGTTTGGTGGATAATAAAACACTGTTTTTTCTCTCTCTCTTTTACAACTAGTTTACTGCATAAACGTTTCAGCAGCACAGCAGAGCACTGAGAGTGACAAACCTCCTCTCATGCTGCTGCTCACCCCAGGTGGGTCACCCGACCCCCGGTGGTTGCAGGACCCTGCCCTGATCCCACGGGATGAGTCCTCCGATCCCGTGGGATAGGTCCAGGGCTGGGTGCTGGGAGGTCATCCCGGCCCCGGGATGGAGCAGCCCCAGGGACCCAGTGACTCTGCTCACCCGCTGGCTCCGAAGGCAGATTTACTAGCTCGTAGCCAGGGGTGTTTATGGTGGGCTGGAATGTGCACCCCCGACACGTGATGAATTTACAACGTGCCAACGAGTGGATTTATTCCTGCCCCCCTGGCAGAGAATTAATCACAGCAGTCATGGAGAGGCTGGAGGTGCAGCCTCCTGCCCCAGCAGGTTGGGAAGCCGCGGTGCCAGGGCACCCATCGGCAGGGCTGCTCTGGCCGCAGCTCCCGGCTGCCCCTCGGGGCACGGCCCCCGGGTGAGGCCCATGGTGCTGAAACACTTGCCCCGAGGGCAGCTGAGATTAATGTGTTCAGGAAAAACACAGCCCAGGGTGGAGGTTTCTGTTGAAATCTCCCCAGCTCATCTCCCCAACGCCGCTGTCTGGGCCGTGCATCCTGCGAGCAGGTTTCCCTGTCACCATGAGCTGGCGCGGTGGCAATGGGCAGGAGGTGAGAGCACGGAGCCCAGCCAGTGCAGGAACAGATGCTGCATCAATGGGCCCGTGCTGAGCTATTTCAAGCAAGACCCTGCGGCAGCGTTCGTGAGCCTGTTTTGCGTTTGCTGTGTTTGATGGTGATGTGGGTTGCCTCACCTCTCGCTCACATCCCAACACCTCAGCCAGTGAGGCACTGCCTGTGCCAGCCGCCTGTGCGGGTCGAAGCACGGCCAAGCCCTTGGGAACAGTCCCTGCTGGCCGTGGGGCCACGTCCTTCCTTCCTTTACCATCCTCTTGGCAGCGCGGGACCAGGGACATCTCTTGCTCCTGCTCCCACTCACCAGCTGCCCAGCAGCCTTCCTTCTCTTCCTCCTCTTCCCTCTCTAAACTGCAGCAGCATCTCTCCCGTGCTCCACTCAGGCTCTGCTACCTCTGCCCTCTGGCTCTGGGCAAGCACTTGCCGGGGAAGGGCCAGCAGCCCCCGGGGCTGCCGTGGGGAGAGGTTTAACCTTCAGCTCCTCTGCTACTTGCAGTCCAACGTGCCATTTCCCAAGGGAGGTCTCAGGGCCGCCAGCTCCCACCTGGGCTGGCTCTCTGCAGAGCAGGGAGCCGTGGAAATGTTAGGTGAGTGCAGTTTTTCCATACATGTGTATATAGGAGCAGAGTCAGCTGCCAAAGTAAATACAACCCTTCCCTTTCCAAAAATGTCCTCCAGGAGTTGTAAAGGATCCTGGAGCAAGAATTCTGTCTCAGATCCTTTATGCTTTCTATCGGGGGAAGAGTACAAACCCACTTCTTTTTAGCTCTAGCAAAGCCAACGTCCTGAGAGTGTTGTGTGTTTTTTTTTATGTCATGCACCAAAGGCACTGGGAGCCAGAGCCATGGCCATGTGTACCCCAGGCAGGGCTTACGCAGAAAAACAATCCCAGTAAAGAGCTTTATAGCCACCGAGGAATGTGGAACCTCCACCAGCCCGGCCGAAGCTTGCAAAGCTAATTGCTTTGGGATTTACTCTTTGGGGGGGGTCGAGTCTCCACGGCTGCTGCCTCAGAGGGTCCCAGCTGCCCTTGTGGTTCATTAGGATGCTGAACGGGGAACCAGAGATGCTTTGAGGAGGCTGCAGCGGTTGTGGGGTGAGAAAGGAGCCACGCAGTTCCCAGCTCCAGCCCTGCCTTCTCCCGTTACAGCCGGGGACCCTCCCTGCCCTGGCGGGGTCTGTGCTTGCGGCCGGCAGTGGCTGCCGTGTCCCCGCGGCTGCAGCGGGTGCAGAGCCAGGTGCCGTGCCGGAGCCCAGAGGGACAACCCCCTGCAAGCTGACCCCCTGGAACCAACCCCAGCCCGGGCAGAACCCCCAGGGCAGAAATGCCTGGGATGCTTCTGGGGGCCGGTGCATCCTCGTGTCTCCAAGGTCGATGTCTGTCGCTTCTCAAACCACCACCTCACGACACGCCGGCAGAGCGGCCGCTCCCCCATCCCCGGCTGGCCGGTGTGTTGTCTATGGATCTTTTCTTGCTCATTTAAGTGACTTTGGAAAATGGGATTTTGGCTCTTAAATCGTTCAGGGGCTTTTGAAAATTTGACTCTAAATACTTTCCGAAGTGCATTTGTATGAAGTAATTCTCTCCAACCTCCCACAGTGGTAGTCAGATTGCGTTTAATCCATCACTGAATGTTCCCGAAGGCTGGGATCTGGCACCGCGCTCCACACGGAGCCGGGCTCGCCTTGCACTGTGCCGACACCGCCCCTCACTGCCCAGGCACCTCTCACCTGCAAAGCTGGGGGATTGCCCCCAGGCCCTCCAGCCATGCCCTCGGTGCCAGAAAGCCGAGAGAGAGCACGGTGGTGCACCCCAGCACGAACAGCTGGCAGGGCTCAGCCTCCCCTTTTGCGGGGGCACCACAGGGTGGCCGCTGGCACAACGGCTCAGCGGACGCGCTGCCAGCCCCCGGCCACCATCCCAGCCCCTGACCCCCTCTCACCCCGGCAAAAGACTTTCCTGTCGAGCACCAAGGGCTGGTTTTCAGAGCACAATTATCCATTTTGTGGAAACGTGGAAACGATATTCCAACGCACTGGGCTGATTCGATTACATCCATGACCCACCGAAATTAAGTTAAGGCATTTTTCAGCCCTAGATTGAATTATTTCTCCTCGCTCTTCTGTTCCTCCTGTGTGCAGCAGCACAATGGCAGGGACAGGGCTTTTGGGGAGAGCAAACCTGGGACCTACAAGAAGCCCCTGGGCACAGCAGCTCTCGTGTACCCAGGGCTCGGTGCTGCCGCGGTGCCAGGTCCCTCCCCAGCTCGCTCACAGCCGCTGGCACGGCAAGCTCCATGCCAGTCTTCGAGGTGGCTGTGGGCCACCGTGGAGCCCTGGCATGGCAGACGGGTGTGGAGCTGCCAGAAGTTAGAGGAAGCAAAGCCACTAAATCCCACACTAAGCCCAGCTTCCCTCTCCTGCTAGAAAGGAGCCTTCAGCAGCGCTCCGCACAGCCGGTGCCCGGCCCCGAGCTCCTGGGCCCGGGATGAGCCGTGTCCCAGCACAAGCCGTGTCCAGGGTGGCAGTGCCACCGACAGCCACAGCCACCTGCACCCTCGCAGGCAGGCTTGTCCGCTGTGCCCCATGTGCACCATTTAGGATGACACCACGGGGACACCACCAAGCATGGAGCATGTGTCCCCAGGGCTCTGGCACAGCCGGTGGAGGGAAGAAGCCAGTGTGTGGCTGGGCTTGGCAGAGTGTCGGGGTGGCATGGCCAGGGTGGCTTGGCTGCACCCCAGGCTCCATCCCAGTGAAGGGGCAAGTGCGGGGAAGCACAGAGCTGGTGCGAGGGCAAAGACAGGCAGGAGAGGCCGGCACGGAGCGAGGCCGCAGCCGAGGGTTCGCTCTGTGGGACAGAGGAATGTCTGTGCTGGCTAATGAGTCTGCGTGCAGAGGAAATGCTTCGCCAGTGAGAGCTCCGGCCGAACAAGGTCGATCCGTTTCTGCGGGAGCCACTGTGCCAGCGGAGGCCCCTCTGGGCTCGGCCTTGTGCCCGGGGTCCCCGGCAGCAGGAGCTGCAGGTGGGGCGAAGGTGAGGGCAGAAGAACTGGTGCTGCAGAGGCACGGCAGCTGTGGGACCAATATGGTGGTAGAGCAGTGCCTGGCAGCATCCATCCATCCATCCATCCATCCATCCATCTGTCCATCCATCCATCCATCCATCCATCCATCCATCCATCCATCCATCCATCCATCCGTCCGTCCGTCCATCCATCCCTCTGTCCATCTGTCCATCTGCCCATCCATCTGTCCCGCTGGGGCCGTGGTCCCCGAGCAGCAGGTGTCGGTGAACTGTGGTTCAGCCAGGAGCAGCTTCAGGGCTGCTGTGAGCTGCACGCTGTGCCCTGTGGTGGGGACCAGCCATGGGCGGACTCCCAGCCCTGCCCGTTTGGGGCACGGAGGGGACCCCAGCCCCATCTGCCCGTGCAGGACAGAGCACATCAGCATTCCTGGGAGCAGGGTCCGGCCGGGCGGCCGCTCGCCCAGGGAAGGCATTGAGGGGGGATTAGCTGTCTGACGCCCCCCCCCCCTGCTCAAGCGCTTAATGCAGAAAACAAACACCCTTGTGCACCCCGACGGCCTCCATCCAGACGGGCTTTCTCCGTGCCCGTTGCCTGAGCAACCCTAATCTGCCTCCCGGGCACACCGGGGCCCTGCGCCCCTCGGGAGGGCCGGGGCGGGCATCCCGGCGAGGCGGCGGTGCCCGGCACGCGGCTGCCAGCGGGACGCCCGGACTCCCCCCGCTCCGGGACGGGCAGAGCGCGGCGGCCGGCAAGGGCGGGAGCGGGGGGCTGCGGGCATCCCGCTCCCCCGCAGCCAGCAGCTCTGTCCCGGCGCGGGGCTTGAAACCGCTGAGCCAAGAGGCAGCAGCGGGACCCGGCTGCACCGGCGCCGCGTTTCCCTGCTCGCCCGCTCAGGGCGGTGCGTTTTTGGGGTGGTGAGGTCCCCCCAGCACGGAGAAGGGGAGGAGGCACCCCCTGCTCCGGCTGGTCCCCCGCCCGCCTGGGGAAGCGGGATTGTGGCACCAAGCTGCCCCAGCCCTGGAGGAGTGAGAAGGGGAAAGGGGGTTGAACCCCAGCCTGCCCCATCCCAGGCAGGGTCGGGAGCAGGCGGCACCCCGGTGTGGGTGCTCTGCGGGAAAAGGGGGCTCTTCCCCCGCCCGCCGCCCCGTGGCCGGTACCGCTGGCATCAGCATCCCCGGGGCACCGGGCATCCCCGCCCCGGAGAGGCTCCAGGGCCATCCCCGCGGCCCCACGCCCCCCCCTCCGCGGCTGCTGGGGAGGGGTCTGAGCCCCCTTCGCTCCCACCCGCCGAGGGAGCCGCACGTTGATGCCTTTTTGCGCGCAGCCTCCCCCTCCCGCCACCGAGCGACGGCGGAGCGCAGCCGGGCGGGGTCTGGGGGGAGGTGGGGGTGGAGGAAGAAAAGAAAAAATAATAAAAAAAAAAAGAGGGAAAATGAAGAAACCGCAGCAGGCAGGACGGTCCCGCCCCGCCCCGCCCCTCCCCGCCCCGCCGCGGGGGTCCCGGCCCGGCCCGGCCCGTCCCGTCCCGCCGCTCCCGCCGCCGCCAGCCCCGTCCCGGTCCCGGTGCCGGTCCCGGTGCCAGCCCCGGCCCGCCCGAGCCGCGCTCCGCAGAGGTAAGGGCTCCGCCGCTCCCGCACCTGGGCGGCCCCGCGGGTCGCGCCGGGCTCGGACCGGAGAAAAATCTCTCGAATTTCTCAGTCACGAGTGCCGGGAGCTCGGGTCACTGCTCCCCCTGCGCAGGGAGGATCGCGCGGGCGCTTCTCAGACGGCTCTTCCCAGGCGAGCTCCTACCCGCATGCTTTCCTTTCCTTCTTTTTCCCTTTTGTCATCCCTTCTTCTCCCCCTGACCCACTTTAATCGCGCGACTTTTCCGATGAATCGGACCTGGAGGCTTTGCCGTGTCGGGAACGGGGTGGACCGAGCCATATCCCAGCGTTCAGACCCGTCTTTCTGCTGTTACAAAATACATTTGTGAGAAAAAAAAGTTTTGGGTGAAGTGCTATCACCTTTGGGATCACCGCTGCTGGCACGTCGGCGCGGGTCGATGTCGATGCCGTGGCCCTGCCAGGACATTATCCCCTCCCGCGGCTGCAAACATCAGCACCCAACAGTGCCGGGGTACCGGCAGGATCAGGGCACCGGGACTCCTTCCACAAACACCTTGGGAAATACAAGGTGCTTATTTTATTTGGGCTTTTTAGGAGCATTGCTGTTAATTGGCTTCCGACCTGCCGGCTTTGAACATTTCCAATAAGCCAGGAAAGATCCCCCCTGTACGGTAGCCCCAGGCGAGGCAATAACCTACCGGAGATATTTTCTCATCTATGGGCGGCTTTGCTGTAAGGAACATGTTTAATAAATCATAAGGCCGGTGAATTCCTGGGATTTTTATTGCTTCTGTAAAAATGCATTTTTGATCCGTCTGCGAGGGACACTGGGAAACAAAGCTGCTCCTTTCCGAGCTGGATCCTGTGAATTTAGGACAGGGAGCTGGCAGCTGCGAGCCCCACCCCGGGTAGGAGCAGCGCCGCGGTGGGAGAAGGGGGCTCCCGGGGCCGTCTCTGGCTGTGCTTGAGTTTTCTGCCTCTTTGAGGGACCGGACATAAACCGGGCACCTGGACCCCCGTCCTGGCTTCCCTCAGGCTACCAGGGCTGCAGCCGCAGCAATGCCAGGGGAAACATCACAGCTGGAAACCCAGGGAGGCTGTGCCAGACTTCCAGTTACATTTTTCCTCCTCGCCCTATTGCCCAAGGGGAAAAGAAGCAGCAAAAAGCCCAAACTGCTGAAAAATGGGAGGGATTCTTGCAGGAAGAATCGCCCGGTTTCCATCAGCCGAGCTGACCCAATCTGCCCCCCCCCGGCAGCGGAGCAGCGGATTTCCCTGGAGTGTTCGGGCAGAGGAATGGAAATAAAGTGATTTTCTTTATTTGCTTGCCCCAATCTGAAAACTAAGGTTGGGTTTAAGGGTGTTAGCTGAGCCGAAAAGTGAAGGGTGCGTGGAGATGTGAACCTGGATGCTGTCAGGAGCTTGCAGGGATTTGAGGAAACACAGCCGGGCATTGGTTACGGGTTGAGGTGGGCAGTGGAGGGCACACGGCTCTGCCCCAGCTCGAACCAAAGCCTGGGTTGCCCTTGGCCACGGCGCTGCCCTCCAGAAGCAGCAGTTTGGTGATCGGGGTTTGTCCCTGTCTCCTGCCATGCCTTTGTTTTAGGCAGCGCACAGCCCGGCCGCAATAGCAGAGGCAGGGAGGGAGAGTTTCTTTGTACAGTGAAGCATTTAAATTTTTTACAGTGATTCATATATTCCATTCATATGAAATACAGTCCTGTGGAGTGTGAATGGGGACTGCTGGGGGATTTTTTTTTTTTTAAGGCAATAAGCCCTAGAAGTGTCAAAAGTTATTCACACCTTGGTGAAATCAAGGATATTTCTGTCCGTGGCTCTTGGCAGGGGCTCAGCACGGCTCGCCTTGTGTTGGGTTTTCGGTTTCCCACTTGGATACGGTGCGGGGGGAGCGCGGGGGCAGCCCTCCTGTCCCACTGCCCAGCGCTGCGAGCATTTCTTGGTGCTATCTCTGTCCTGGGAGCAGGGGTCCCGGAGGTCACAGGGGCAACTCTCAGAACTCAATCTCGTGGGGCCTCAGACCTCGGTGGGTCACGGTCCCAGAGAGCCCCCGGGGCTGGGAAGCAGCTCCATGAGCCCATGGACGGATGGGATGCTGCCCATCGCGTTTCAGCACTCGTGGGGCCGTCACCGAGGCTGTAAATCCTCTCCGAAGGAACCGAGAAGACGGTTTTATGGCTGCTGGGGAGGGAGATTAGCAGGGAGTCATTTTCGGAGCCGATCCATCACGGGACGTAGGCGCTGTGTGGTTCACCCCAGCGTTCGGCTGCTGGTGGGCACCGCGGCCGTTCCTGTGGAGGCTGAGATAGGACTGCCCGGTTTTACTGCTCTGTCTGCTCTCGGGATCTCCTGGTGAGCCAGGACACCGGTGGATCGAGGGGATTTGGGCAACGGCACCTGCAAAACGCATTAACCCCATGGAGGGGGCGTGTGGGGCCGGTCGCTTCCCATCCTCACCCCCGGCTCTGTCATTCTCTTCTGTTTCAGCCCGTCCGCAGCCCGGGGAGGAGCAGAGTTTCCATTCCCCCGCGCTAAGGAAAATGTCTGTGACAATAAAACCAAATAGCTGGGGAGGGAGAGGGATGAAAAGACACCAAATTGCATTTGTCTTCCCCCAGTTTCTCCCTCCCAATCCCTTCCCTGTGGTGCAGGCACTCAGCTCTGTTGGGCCCAGCCTCCCCACTCCCCCATGTGCTCAGTCACCTGCTAATTAGAGAGGCTAATTAACTGCCTTAACGAAGCTGGAGGGGGCATTGACTCCCTCCTTTGTGCTCACAGTGCTGGACGTTTTGAGGAGAGGGGCTGGGTGCTGCTGGAGGCTTGGCCGTGTCCTGCTGCAGCAGACAAAGCCCAGGGTGATGCTGCTCCCAAGGAGCTGCCGGAGCTGGACCCTTCTCCAGGGCCACCTTCTGCCCTGTGCCCCCATGTCCTCACAGGAGCATCCCCCTGGGGAACCCCTGACTCCCGCCAGCTGCAGGTGGGGCAAAAATGAGGGGGGCTATCAAAAATGAAGGTGGCTACACGCGTGCTTCTGCTGCACCCATGGACACAAAGCTCGCACCTCCTACGGCCCCCGGCCCCGATGTCAGCCGAGTTCACGGGGCAAAGCTGCAGATCACAGGCAGAAACTGCAGCCAAAATCTGCAGAGCAGCCAGGTCTTGTCTCTGGGACCTTCCCTGGGGCCGAGCCTGTCCTGCTGGCCCATCTGGAGATGTGTGTCCTCAGAGGCTCTTCCAGGCGCCTCTGTCCCGGACTGGGCTTGGCACGAAGCAGCTGGGGAGGAAGAAAATGACCTCGATGTCCACCTGCTGTGGATGTGGAGAGGCGGAGGCGACAGCTTTCCCAGCTTGGATATTTACACCAAAAAACCCGAGTCCCAAACCCCTGCACTGATGTGCAGCGCTCCTGGCACAAGCTCTCCCTTCCCTGTGGCTGCAGGAATCCCCCAAACCAGCAAAGCTCTGCAAACCTGCACAGCCCGGCACTGCCGGACCCCCCGGCTGCCGCAGCGCTGCCCGTGCCTGCCCTGCAGATCTCTCTGGCCGTCGCCGAGAGCCTCTTTATTGTTCTTGCGCAGGGTTTTATTTCACTGCTGCCTTCCAAGTTCCCAGGGATCTAAATTCTAAAGCAGGGTCTTGTAAAGAGCCCCGTCCAGATGGATGAGATGATATTGCTGGTATCAGATGAGATCTATCCCCTGTCTTTATCCACAGACAATGCAGCAGTGGGAGCAAACAAGGATACAGCCTTTCTTTGGAGGCACATTAGCCAAATAAGAGCCTTCTCTTTGTTTTGCACCGAAACCCAAGACCCCCGCGGCCAGACCACCTTGCGTAGCTGCCCCGACCCCCGCAGCCGCGTGAGGATTTACCCCTTTCACGGCAAAATCCCCCGTGCCCGAGCTGCGGTAGGGCAGGGCGGGTGGGTTCCTTCGGGGGCCGGTCTCCACGCTGCTGCTGGAGCAGTGCTCTGGCCTCTTCTGCGCTCAGGCAGAGAGACATGAACCTGGCACCTGCAGAAGGTGGAAGTTGCTTTGGTTTTGCCCCATCTTTAAGGGAGACCTGAGCCCATTCAGCCGAGCATCGGGGCGTCCAGAGCAGCCGAGTCTGCGCCTCGCACAACGCTCGCAGTGATGCTTCAACCCCGTGGCCGATTCACCTGCTTTCACATTTCATTACAAGTCCTAAAATTCAGCCCGGGTTTTGTTTTAAGAAGTTACTGGAGGCTGAGAGAGTCTGGGACTGATTTATGGCTTCCCATCAAAATCATGTGGTTTCACCATGAAACTTGGAAGCTCTGGCTGCATTTTTTTCTTTGGAGATTTTTGGCTTTGCTCCAGGCTCGGCTCCGAGGGGCGAGAGTGTGAATCCAGGGTGTGCATCAGGGCTGGAGCGCTCGGGCGCTGTGAGTGGAATGGAGGAGACACGGATCGCCGCAAAGAGAAGATTTAATGTCGGGACAACACCGCCGTGGTTTTCAGGGAAGCACCGATAAGGCGGTGCGAGGCTTGGCACCGAGGGGAGCTGCAGCGGTTCCTTTTCTTTCAGCGTAGCTTTAATTTCAACACTTGCCACTTACCACCCTTGCATCCTGGTTGTACAGCGGCTCGATGTCGTCGGCCGAGAGCAGGGTCCCCCCCGTGCTTGCGTGCCCGGGGGCTGGGGAGGTGCCTGCGCCCTGCCCCCCAACCCGCTGGCTGAGCTGCCGGTGCCCACCGGGGTCAAATATGTGGGCTTTTGCCAGAGAAGCATATTTTCAGCCTCAAACATGCATTGTCAAGGACTGCAGAAAGGTATTTCTCAGCTGCTCCAGTGTCCTGTAAGCCAGCCAGGCAGCAGAGAGAAACAAGCCCACTTTTATTGCTATTTCTTCATATTTCCTGATATTGCCAGTCTGGCGCTCACAACCCACAGGCAGATCCCTGAAGGTCCAGGGTTTGGATTACAGCAGCGATACTTTTGTCTTTTCTTTGCCTTTAATTTCAGATGCTTTGGGCCCCAAAGGGATCAGGCTGATAAACCCGTGGGCGGGCAGAGACCGTGGCCCCCGGGTCCCTGAGCCCAGCGGTTCGTTGGACCTCTGAGAGTCACACTGGGGGACCCGTGGCTGCCAGCTCGTGGGTGACGGGTGAACAGATGAACGCAGTGCTTTGTGTTACGTAAATGACAACGTCAGGGTGTCTGCGAGCTGCTCCGGCCACGAGTGTCAGTGCCACAACCGGACCTTGTCCGAGCCAAACGCGGCGCTGTGCTGGACAGCGCCGGCTCACCTGACACGGCCCCGGTGTGAGATGCTCAAGTGTCCGGCACCACTCTCCCAGCCGGGACATGTTTGATGCCGCTCGGCCCGTCCGCTGATGCTTTTTTCCATTACGTGTTCTCCTGTAGCTGTTTCTTAAAGCCCATGTGTGATGTTATTGCCGAACGTAAGCTACGAGCTAGGACGAGACCCTAGAGCTCCTCCGAGCAGTTATAAGCAGAGCTATACAATGAGTTTGTAATTGTTTTATACCAAGCCCAGTATTTTCCTCCCCCCAGGGGAAGGCCAATAGAGTGAACAAGAGCGGGCCCATGCCAAACCGTGCCCAGGCAGTGCTTTTATGAAATCTTGGGTTCGTAAGAATTAATTTCATGTAAAACATTCTTTTCGTTTTTTCATAAAGCACACCAAATCCGCGGTACTTAGGGCAGGAATGCGGCGAGAGCGCTGCCGGGCAGGCGGTGAATTACCAGCGGCCGATGAACCACGACGCCGGGGTCGCCCGTGGCCTGGAGCCGTACTGGGACAAAGGGAGGTGCTGGGGTGACTGTCTCGGACACAGCTGGGTGCGGGACTCCAGCAGCCCGTCCCGTCCTGCGCGCCTGGGGGAATTGCAGATTCGGGCGTGTTTATCCCCAAAGCTTGGGCGAGTGCTGGTGTGGCTGCTTCCCGGCCCGATGCCTGTGCGTCGTGGGATTGTGGCATTCTCGTGGCATCCTGGGCGGGTGGGATGGGTCGTCACAGGTTGTCTGAGTCTGCTGTCGGATGGTGCTTGTTCCAGGGGTGGAACCTGGCCTGAAACCCAAGCAGACTTGCTCAGGTGACAGGTTGCAAAGAATTCCAGTTTTGGGGCTGGGGTGGTGCTCCTTGACGGGGGCTGGCAGCCGCGCTCCTGCCCGACACGTGCAGGTGTGAAGAGCGGGGCTGTGGGAGAAGGAAACCTCTGTCCCCCTCACCGCTGGGCTGGGGGAGGCACGGCCCTCTCCAAGGGCAATACCCCTGTGAGGCCGGCTCCTGGCAGGCCCTTGGCGTGGGATGGTGTTTGCTTCCCGTGGTCCAATCCTTGTTGGAGGAACAGCCCAAAATCCCTCTGTCGTGGAGGGCAGCCCCACTGGGAAGAGGTTTGACTCTCCCCACTTCAGCTGTGGCCTCTTCTTACAACCTTCCAGCACAGGACCTGGATGGGCACCCCCTGCAACGTGTCCTCTTAGGATGCAAATGGGCGTTTGTGACCTTGGATGTGCTTCCCCGGTGACCTCAGGGGTCCGGCCGCGAGTGCAGGGGTGGGACGCGCCCATGGGAGTTCAAAACCAGAGGGAGGCGACGGGTCCAGGCTGGCTGGGGTTGCTGCCTGCTGCTCTCACTGGCGTTCCCAGAGGCTCGCTTGCAATAAATCTCTGCCTCCCGCCTGGCTGGTGGGCTCCGAGCCTGCTGGGGAGCGGATAGCGATGAGCAAGAGGAGGATTAGAGGGTTTAGCAGGTGTCAAGCCTCATCTTTCATCCCGCTGCTGCGAAGTCTGTGGTTCCCTCTTCCCTGCTCCTGCGCAAGCCTGGCCGGAGCCGGGGCTGCCCCTTGGCTCTGCGTGTTTGCTGCTGACCCGGAGGAGCAGAAATCGGGGTCTGCGCCGTGCCCGAGCCCTCCGGGCACCGGCCAGCTCCAAGCAATGCCCTCCTGCTGGCTGGGGCAAGCTCCTGAGAAGGAGAGGTCAGCCGTTCGCTGGCGCTGGGCGATGCGGCACAGCGGGGGCCGGTGGCGATGCCACGGGTGTGCGGCGAGCCGGGGGGCGGAGGTTGCCAGCTGCGGGGTCGGGTTGATCCGCGTCGCTCCACGGTTTGATGGGGAGAGCGTGAGAGGCAGGGCTGGGCGCGCTGTTTATTTTGGTTAAATCGAGTTTTCTCCGGGAGATTGGGGGGTGTGGGGGCCTCTAGACAAGGGGCTTTTGTGAGCCGGGCTGCAAGCCGATCCCCTTTTGTGGTTTTGCTTTTTTGGATGATACGATTTGTTATTCCAAGAACTACCCAGAGAATGGACCCCGTTAGCTGAGTCCCTGAAACAGCTGGAGCTGGGGCTCGCGGTGTCTTTTTCTGTGCCCACCTTGGGCCGCTGGGAGCTGCCGGGGCCACGTTCCCGCATCGCCTTCGCCCCTGGACGGTGCCAGGGGGGGCTGGGAGCTGCTGTCCCTCCTTGCAGGTTGTGGGGCCACGGCTGTGCTGACGGGGCATCGCACAGGATTAGCCTGGGCTGGGAAAGCCGGTGGGACAGGCGGAATTCCCCAGCACGCTGACAATGACCTGATTGTTGCCGTGCTGCTGGGGGCTGGAGCCAGTGCCAAGGGGGAGCTGATCCATGGGGCAGCCCTTTTGCCCCCTCGGATGGGGCTGGACCCTCACCCTCACCTCCGGCCGCTCAAGCTCAGCAGGAGCTGCAGCAGTTTGCGTCCCTCCGCCCTGCGCAGACGTAGCTGCAGCCTCGTGCCGTTGAAGCCGGCCCCGGGGCCGCGGTGCCAAGGCTCGTCCATCCCACTGGGCAGCCCGGGGCCGAGCGGTTCCGCCGGAGCATCCTTGGCCCGCTCGGCGTTACCTCCTGCCGTGCGGGGATGCTGCTGGCTCTGTTTGTCTTGGCTCCGTTGGGCTTTTTTCCTGCATGCGAGCCGGCTGGAGCTGGGCAGGAGCCAGCGGGTTTATAAATAAAAGGATCGGACACCTCTCTGGGTGGTGCTGAAAGCTCCCAAAATAGCCCCGCTGCCCCGCCAGGCCGCGCGTGGCCGGGGAGCCGGCAGACCCTGGCTGGGGGTGCGGGGGTCCCCCCTGCTCCCTGGCGCCCACCCCAGCCATGGCCAGAGCCGTCATCCCACCGGGCCCCCGCCAAATTCCACCCAGGGCCTGACATTTCAACATGTGCCTTTGGAAAACAGCATTTTAATGCTCTTGCTGTAAATGAGTTGGAAAATGTCCGTGGGCTTGTGTGGGAAGGCTCCCGGGAGCCCGGCTGTGCTGGGGGGGGATGCTCCAGAGCCCCGTGTCCCCCAGTGCTGCCGCCTGCCCCTCCGAGAGCCTTTCCCTGCTCCGTTCCCTCACAACAGCTTGAAGGGTGAAGGCTTTTTTTTTATAGTTGTCCTCCAGAAAAATGGGATGAATAGGTCGATCTAATTTTTTCCCCATGTTTCATTTCCACATGTGAAGGCTCAGAAATGCCGGGCAGCAGCGCTCGCCCGAGCTGGGGCTGCTGTGCGACCGTCACTTCCTAGAAGGCAGCGACTTGCCCCGGGTCGGATCTGCTCCCGGCGTGGGGGGACAGTCAGGGTGCACGCTGAGGTCCTTGGGTGAAGGAATGGGTGCCAGTCCCTGCCTGAGAAGCCGGCTCCCGTGCCCAAAGAAGGGGCTGCCCCCTGCGCCGCCGTGGCAGGATGAGCCCCGGTTTGGGCAGTGGGTGCTGAGCGGGGACAGAGGGATGTTCCCACATGGCACTGCCCGGAGGAAAACTCTGCCTGGAAAACAGGAGCTGGATGTTTTTCCAGCTCGAAGCCTAAACAAAAGGTTTTGTAATCTGTGCGTCCCCTGGCCTCGGCTCAGCACGCGGCTCGGCCGGCGCAGTGTCCGTCCGGCACAGCCCTTCCCGTGCCCCCGCGCCAGTCCTGCGTGGCCCCGTGCCATCACCCGCGCTCCTCTTCCTCCTCTCTCCCACCTGGGTTCAGAAGCAGCTTTTTCCCCCCGGGATGGTCTGGGGCACACAAAACCCATCTTGTTTTCCTCTGAGCTGCCCTGGCGGGGTCTGGATCTGGCTGCTCTGAGGGCGCCGGCGGTGGTGCCACGGCCGGAGAAGCAGCCAGAGGTGCCAGTGGTTGGTGGGCGCCAGAGTCCGGGCGGGTGCAGGCGAGGGGCATCAGGGGCTCTTTAAAGCGAATTGAGACGCTCAGCTGCACTGGGATTTGGGAGCTCGGTCGTAAGGGTCTGGCTTCGGGCAGCCGCACGGTGGTGTCACCTTGAGGTTGGGAGCTCTTTGCTTATGGCAGATGGAGATGGTGCACGTGGGGACAGAGAGCGGGTCCCCGTGACCCCCCCCGGAGCCGGGAACCCTGGGGAGGGGGGAGCAGAGCTGCCCCATGGGACTCGCTGCTGCCTCTGCCCCGGGGCTCGGGGCGATGGGGGTTTTTGGCGTAATCCCCAGGAAAGCGGGACCGCTGGAATTCCCTGTGAGGCTTTCGGCTCCAAGACAAAGGAAATGTGGAAACTTAAAAAAAAAAAAAGTATAAAGATTTCAAATTGAAAAATCAAAGCAGCTGATTCAGCGATGTTGAAACATCTTGTGACAGTGTCAGACAAATTTTTTCCAAACAAAATTCTGAGGGGGAAAAAAGAAAAACCAAACCAGCTTGATTTTACACAACCCGTGTCAGTCCCAACGGAAGGGCACGTGCTGGGGGGGGCGGCATGGGGGCTGCCTGCTGTGGGGTGGGTGCACGAAACCCCCGGGAGGGCAGCCTCACAGAGACTCTGCACTCACCACGGCATCGGCCCCGCCGAAACCGTCGTTACAGAGCGTGGAGGAAAACCTGAAATCCAAGCCGGCAGCACGGGGCCCGCGCCGGGCGGGCGGCGGGAGCGCGGTTTATGGTAGCGTCTTGTCAGACTTTCCACTGAACACCTCAGGCTTGCTGGGACCTCGCGTCGGCTCACATAAATTAAATTAAATTAAATAACATAAACTAAAATGCTGCCTGAAAAGCGTGCGCTCCCTCCCCTTGCCGGGGCGTGAATACGTGTGAGCTCCTCCGCTGCTGCCCTGCCAGAAGAGCTCCTTTACGGTGCACGGCCCTCGGGCACCAGGGGATGGGGTGGGGTGGGATGGGAAGGGATGGGATGGGATGGGACAGCCAGTACTGGTCCCTGACAGCCAGTACTGGTCGGCCTGTGATGCTCTGCCCTGGTCCAGGGGGACCCTGGGCTGGGACGTGGGGAGGGCTGGGGGACTTGGAGGTTAGCGACCACCCTGGGGGGGGATTTGCTGAGCCCACGCTGCCCGGAGGGGTACGAGTGGGAGGAACCAGGGACCAGGACCCTCATTCCACGCGGGGCCACTTGCTGCTGAGGCCGGGGCAGCTCTTAGGGCTGCGGCACCGCCCCGGCAGGTAACGGTATCCCCCCGCGCCCCTGCACTGGGGAGGGACGCAGCCGAGGCTCCCGCTCCTGAAATTTATTTTAATGTAAACCTAGCTCTAAGGCAGCTTTTTCTCATTTTTAAACTATTTCATATCAATCCTTGGCCTGACATTTGTTTTCTTTGAGTGCGGTGGGGAGCGTGGTCGGCATTGCTGAGGATATCTCCTCAGGAATCTTGGCAGAGGCGGCTCCCTATCTTTGAAGAAACGGCAAATGCAAAACAGAAGGCAGATATTAGAGAAGCATAAACAATATTTTTCCCCCTGCTAACCCCAGAAGCGGCGCGGCGGCTGGCTCGGCGGCGCGGCGGTGGCGTGGACCTGGTGCCTGGACCCCACCGGCGGCACAGCACCTGTCCGGTGAGACCCCCGGGGCAGGGGGAGCGCAGACCCCGGCACTGCTCTGGGGCAGGTCCCCGGCACCCCCAGCCATACCTTCAATGCAGAGGCACGTGGCCAAGCCTGTCCCCGAGGGCTGTGACCAACCCGCCAGGACAGGCAGTGGTGGCAGCTGGGAGCCAGGAGCTGGGCTCTGGGGTCACCCCACAAAATGCTGAACCCCAAGGAGATGCTGCTCCGAGGGTGAGGCTGGTTTCGCCGCGGCAGGCTGTGGGCAGCAGCGCCAGCACCAGCCTTGTGCGAGCAGGCTCACCTGGGACAGTTGCTAAAGAGCTGGGAGAGGAGAGGAAACGGAGATCAAAGGATCCAGCAAAACCAGGGAGACAGGATTTCAACCCCTGACATTAAAATGAAATGACTGTTAGGATAAACACTGCAAGGCAGGTTCCCATCCCAGGCAGCCAGGCTCGCTGGCGGGGGCGGAGGCCGGGGTTATGTTCTTTGGCGTTTCACACACGAGGAGAAGTTTTCGCAGCAGTTCACAAATTTGCTGTCGTATCTGGGCAGCCGGGAGAGCGGCGGCGCTGGGGCAGCGGCGCTTGGCTCCTCGGGCTCAGACCTGACCTCTCCCCCTGCTCACTCTCGCAGCTCAGGCATTCCCAGGCATCCCCAGCCCCAAATTTAAGCCCAGCGATGGATCGTTAGGTGCTGAGGAAGGAGCTGAAAATGCTGCTGTGCTTGCTGTGGGGGCCGCAGAGAGAGGGGAAGCGATGCCTGGCTTAGGGCAGCATCATCCCACGGGAGCTTGGAAGCCACCACGGGGCTCCTGGCCTCACCAGCAGCTCTCCACGGCCGTGGCTGCCGGTTACGGGCTCCCACTGCTCCTCCATCGCCCGCATCCCCCGTCCCAGGGGTTCCCTCCCCACAGGGTGCCTGGGCAGGGGCTGGAACATAGAAGCCACGTCCCCGCCGTGATGCTGGTGCGGGAGCAGCGGGCTTCAGCGGCAGCGGGCTGCCCTGTGCCACGCCATCACCCTGGCTCTCGGCAGGGACAGCAGGAATGGGGAGACGGAAGGTCTCTGAGCACCCCGCCCCAGAAGGCGCTGGCTGGGACCAGGGCTCGTTATAATTAAGCCAGTGACCCCAGCACGAGGCTGGAAGTTTAAATGTCTGCGGTCGGTGGCCACTTGCCCGCAAATTCCCTGAGATGGGAATCGCTCTCTGCGGGTCCCTCCAGGCTTAGCGGGTTTCTTTGTGGAAGATCTGTCGCGTTGGGAAACACAGGAGCTGTGAGGGCAAAGCGGTGTCTGACTCCCGGGCTCTGGTAAACACCGTCTGCCGCCCACCAGAGCTTACGTGCCCCGGGAATTGGGCCAGCATGGCCGCCCTGCGGGGCAGATGCTCCACATCCCGCACCGGGATCCAGGGTGGCCAAGGGGATGGGACCCTCCGGCAGCACCCCAGCCCCGGCTCTCACCCCCCGCTCCGCTCCATCCTTTGGCTATAGAGGACGGCTTCACTGCTGCCCCCCGGGCAGGCCACTGTCCCGCTGGGAGGAGGAGGAGGAGAGGGGAAGAAGAAGGGAAGGAAAAAAATGAATCCCCACAAAAATGTCTTCATAACAGGAAACGTCTCATAAAATACCTGTGGTTTGGCATGTGTGATCCGACTGGTCAAACTATGCACCTGGCAGGCAACCCTGCTATTAATGCTGCGCACAGTCTGGTATTTCGGTGGAGCTGAGGCTGGCGGGGCTGGGGGGACAAGGACTGGGGAGCTTGGGGTGCAGAAACCCTCCGTCGGGGCTGGGACAAGGAGGGGAACACGTCCCTTGGGTCTCGCTCGCCTCCACGCGTGTGGGGGGGTCATCCCGGTTGTGTTGTGGCGAGGGGACCACAGCGCCCTGGGGACGTGGTGGGCAGGGCTGAGCCTTGCACCCCAGGGCAGAACGTGGTGTTTCTGCAGCTTCGGACCAGGGTTTTCCAGCCAGACCCAGGTCCGAGCCAGTGCAGACCCGGAGCTCCCTGCCCAGGTCTCCAGACGCTGCCGTGCCCACCATGCCCCAAGGGTGGCTTCACCGCGTGCGTACCCTCGGCTCCGGGTGCATGGGCAGCGCTCAGCCGAGGCTCCCCCACACTCAGCGGGGGAGTTTTGACAGCTGGAGGTGAGGGATTAAGTCCTGAGCTGTGACCTGCAGCGGGCTCATGCCTCGCTGCGCTCCCGGCACACACACGCAGGGGGTCATTAATCCGCCTTAGCTGAGCCCTGACCCGGCGGCTGCGGGATCAAGCGGTGGCACCACCCTGCCGTCAGCACCGCTGCTGGACCCCGCGCACCTCGGCTCCGGGCACCATGGGCAGTGCGGACCCCAGGCAGCGTGCCGCGGCCCAAGTGCCATCGTGACCCCGATGGTGGCCTAACCTGGCCCGTGTGCCGGGTCACGGGGCCGTTTCCACACGCTCCGGCACATCGCGGATGGCTCAGCCGCGCCGTGCCCCGATGTGCGGTGCCGTGCCCGGCCCGCTCCGTGCGTGGCTCAGGCGCTGCAGGGGTGTCTGGAGCCCGCCTGCAGATGGGGTGGGGTGTTTTTCTTTCGTCAAGGAAAATGTTTTCTTGTTCCCTCGGCCGAGGGCCGGGCGAGGCGGCGGGTCGGGGCGCCGCGCTCAGCAGCTCTCGGAGCGGATCAGGTGTCGCGCGCTGAAGGACCCGCTCGCGCCAAGACTCTCCC
The DNA here is from genome assembly GCA_020746105.1 of Trogon surrucura. Taxonomy (NCBI): domain Eukaryota; kingdom Metazoa; phylum Chordata; class Aves; order Trogoniformes; family Trogonidae; genus Trogon; species Trogon surrucura. The sequence continues at coordinate 966,543 of CM036640.1, forward strand.
CGCGCGCTGCGGCGCTGCCCGGCCCAGCTGCCGCCTGACGCCTTTGGCTTTCGCAGCCCGGCCTGCGGAAATAACGCGCTCGCTCTCCGTTTCAATAGCTCGCTTTTCCTTTTTGACTCCGTTTATTATTATTTTTAAAGCCTGCGTAGTGCAAACCGAATCATCTACCTCCCGCTGGAGTCAGTCCAGCCCCGTGTTGGGCTTGGAAAACCTCCCTGCTTTATTTTTTATTGTAAATGACCGGAGGATGGAGCAGCTCGATGGGACGCGGCGGCGTCCAAGCCCGCGCTGCTCCAGCCCACCCACACGCACCCGCAGCTTTCTCGGTGCTTTCTTTTTGCCGTGTCCACCCGAGCCGGGCGAGCATCCGCTGTGGTTGGCAGAGATGGTACCCGCACTCCTGGTGCACAGCACGGGGACAGGGACAGGGACAGGGACAGGACCACGCCAGCGAGCGTGGGCATGTGGTTAAAGCGCACCGAAGGTGCCCGGCAAACCCCCATGGGGACTGGCGTGGCCCCACGTTGGAAGTGGGGATGGAGCCGGTGCCGAGCCCCGCACCGATCGCGCTTTTACTGCCGGGTTTGAACAAGTTCTCCTTTTTCCTGACCTTCAACCGCGATCGCAGATCCCCCGCGGATCACATATATTGACTCAAAAAATAATTAGCCTTGAAGGGAGCAGGCGCCGTGCCTGCCTGCCAGGCCCATAATTAATATTTAAATAACGGGGCCATAAATCAGCTGCAGCTCAGCGAACAAGCCCCCGGTTGTGCGCGGGGGGAAGCGCACGGCCGCGTCGCTCGCAGAAAAGTCGCCTGGTCCCCAGGCGCTGCCATGGATGCTGCGGCGGGGAGCGATGGTGCGGGGCGGCAGCAGCCCCCTTCCACCGGGAACGGCCGGTGCCGTGTGCCGGGAGCTCGCCCGATGGACCAGCACAAGCCACGGGCTGTTTCTGGAGCCACGGGGGCAGCACGGCCTCCAGCTGCCCGAGCCCCCGCGAGAACAAGGTGTCATTTCTTGTCTCCTTTCTCATGCTTCAAGTGTGAGATTTTTCCTCCTCTTCCCGGAGCTTTCATTGCGTGCCAGGGGTTTTTAACACGTCTGCTCACCGACTGCCAGGGGAGCAGACGCTCGCAGAGCTCGCGCGGCGGCCGCCGGCTCTGAAGCTGTGCCAGGGGTCTCTGAGCCGCACCGACGCACCGGCTGCAGCCGGGTCAGACCCCGCTCCCCCCCATGGGAGCCGAGCAGCGCGGGGACAAAATCACATCGCCGGGCCCCTTGAGTGCTCCCCTAGCCCTAGCTGCTGGCCCAGCTGCTCCCTGCGCTTGGCGTTCCCGTGCAGGGCGGCTGCGCTCAGTCTCGGTCTCGGCACTGCGCCGGCGGGGCTGGAGCTGCGGCCGGGGGATGGCCCTTGGGCGGCCGCGGTGCCCAGCAGAGCGGGGTGACCCTGCCCTGCAGCGGAGGCTGTGTTCAGGAGCCCCCCAGAGCACCTTCCCTGCTCCAGGCAGGACAAAAGTGACTCCTCGTGGGATGTCAAACCGGAGAGGCTCCTGGCCCCGCGGGTAGTGCCCGCCCGTCACGAGCCAGCTGAGGTTTGCAACCTGCCCTGGGAGATGAGAACATCGCACGGCTGCTCGTTGTGATTAATTATCGTTTCATAACGCAGGAGATTTCAGGCATGAAAGAGCCTCTTCACAGACACGTCGTGCACACTTTATCCATCATATGAGACTCCAGATGTTTCCATTTTGTTCGTATTAAATCACCGCCTGGAGAGCCCGGTGACGTGAGGCCTCCTGCCCCGGCGCTGGGCGCTGCCGCGGGGACGGCGAAGCACCAGAGACCCCTTCACCTGAAGGGACGGAGACGTGTGCCTGGAGGGCTCAGGCCAGACCCCTCCATTGCCCCACAGCCCCTCGGAGAGTGGGGGCAGGTGGAACCGCCCATCTGGACCGAGGGGGATCGTGCGGGAGCTGAGTCTGGAGACGCCAGGTTGCAGACGGCCACCGCGGCGCGGAGCGGTGGGGCTCGATTTCACACCCGTCGCGCAGCGAAACCGTGGCCGGAGCCAAAGCAGCCGGATCACCGTGGCCTCCCTCTCCCTTCCCTCTGGCTCCGGTTTATCCCCAGTCTCGTGTCTCTCCAAGGAGGACGGGGCAGCAGCGAGGGGCTGAGCTGCCCTGGGGTGCCTCATCCTGAGAAAGCAGCCCAGGAGAGGGAGGAGCAGGGGCGAGTAGAGCCCAGGTGGGAGAAGAGAGCTGGGAAGGCAGGGAGTTAGAGCTGGAGGCACAGGGGTCATGCCAGGTAAGGAAAACAAATAAATAGCTGATTCAGGGGTTTGTTCTCCTCTTCTATTTAGCAGAAACCGTATTTTTACAGCTGCAATCCCTTAAAATGGGATTCTTTTTCCCTTAACCAGATCCGTGTAAAATAATGCTTCACAAAAATAAGCGTTGCTCTTCTCGACCCTGAAGACAGAAAAACAATAACGCCGGCAAGGCCCCCTCCGCGCCGCCAAGGAGGCTGACGGTGGCTGTCACGCGTGTCCCTGCCTGCGCCCGCCCGAGCCACGGCGTGGTCGGAGCGTGCCCGTGGCCTCCCCGGTGGCTGCGGCACGGCACTGGGACCGCGGGCTCTGGCGGGATGGGCAGAGCCGAGATCCTCTCCCAGCATCTGCCAGGGCCACCTGCAGAGCTGTCCCTGTCCCCATCCCCGTCCCCTCTATCCACATGGGGAGCACAAGGGTGCCGGGTCCATGGGCATCGACCGGGCAGGAGAGCCACCATCACCAGAGACCTGTGACACCCTGTCGAGCACTTGTAGCATCAGGAACAACCCCACACCATCGTTCCCCCCCTCCCTTGACTTAATTTGCTTTAGATTCGTTTTAATTAATGTTTGAGGGGGAGATTGTTTTTTCTCCAGCCTGCAGCTTTTTTGTTTTTTTTGTCTCACTGGTGCTGCAGCAAAAGCAATTCAGGAAATTCGGATCAAATCCTGGTGGGCAGCAGCCCTGCCCCTGCTCCCCAGCGGGGGAGGCAGGGGGCTTAATTCTCATTAATAACCACAGGTCAATTATTGCAAGAAGGAGGAAAACCAGCAAAGCTCTTTGGCATCACGTGTTATTTAACCTTCTGAAAATAAATGTTCTTTGCAAACCAGTTTGCAGCTCCATGCGTGGAGCTGGCACAGAAAAAGTTGCTAGAGGAAAGGTATATTTATATTGAATAAACAGGCACTTAAGGCAGAGGCTGTTGCTCCCAAGCACCACAGCCCTCCCCTGGGCTTTTGCAGCCGAGAGCTCCCGTTGCTGCCCGCGAAGTGCCGCGGTTGAGCCGCAAACGCGGCAAGTTTTGGGCTCCAACATCGTGGTTTTGGTCGAGCACCCACTTGGGAGGTGCAGCACCCACCCAGCAGTGCAGCAGGCTGCTTTCATCCTGCCTTTTTTTCCCCTCTCTTCTTATATGTGTTAATAGTAGATGAGCCTGACACGGGCATAACCCCAGAAAAGCCTCTGAGAGGCTTCGCCGCGTGCGCGTGGTCCCTCACTGCTCATGAACCGTGTGGTTATTGTGCATCTCCCGTCGGCGCGTGGCAGGACAGGTAACGTGGTCCAGAAAAAGGCAAAAACAAGGGAGTCCCGCTCCTGCTGGGCTGCTTCCCGGGTTCCTGGTGGATCCTCACGGGACGGAGGGTGCAGGGGGGTCGCGGGTGCCTGTGCTCACTGTCGCTTTGTCCGCAGGAGCCGTGGGGAGCAGGATGCTGCCGGACGCCGCGGCGCTGCTGCTGCTGCTGGTGGTGATGGTGGTCGGCCTTCGCTCGGCGGCGGGAGGAGGCGCGGCGGGCTACGCCCAAGTGAAGTACATGCAGCCCATGGTGAAGGGACCCCTGGGACCCCCGTTCCGCGAAGGCAAAGGGCAGTACCTGGGTAAGGGATGCGTGTTCCGTGGGGGAGCGGGAGGGTACCGCGGCATACCAACGCCATCAGGGACTTGTCCCCGTACCTGCGAGGGTGCTGCTGTGCGAAGCAGCTGTGGCCGAGCAGAGACGGCCCGTTTAGGTTTCCCTAACCCAGTGCAGAGGGACAAGCCTGGGCACAGAGAGAAGCTCAGCAGCCAAGCAGAGCCCTTGGCTCGGGCTGGGTGGGCTCCCCTGAGTGCCCAAGGGGTGCCACGAGTCCTTTGCTCTCCTCCTCCCTTCCTGCACCTCAGGCTCAGCCCAGCCCTGGGAGCTCCAGCGCTCGCCCCCTCTCCCTCTGGCCCCTGTTCAACCTGCTCTGCCCTCGGAAGAGCCGCCGGAGCCCTCCCCGTGGGTCTGCGCAGACCCGGACCCTCCAGGGAGTTGAAGTCTTGGCTCTGAGAGAAGAAACTGGAGAAGGCTGGGCTACCGCTGGGCTGAACAGCTTATCAGGAGTTCAGCTCAGCACAACTGTCAGAAAGCACACGGCAAAACCTGCAGCTGAAGCATGCTACGAGCCCCCCCTCCCCTGCCCCCTTCCCAGCTGTTGTAAAGCTGCTCCCTGAACCCCAGCCAGAGACAAAACCTTCCAGCACAGCGCAGGAACGTTTCAGCTGCTGGTGGGACTGGATTCAAATATCTCCCTGCTGGTTTCTCTTCTTTTTTCCCCTTCTTCCTGTGCATCAGAGCGGCTCGTGCTGCTTCTGAGCTAACGGAGAGCGAGTGTGCCGGGCTGTTGGCAAGGTGCAGTCTGGGTGTGAGCTTCGCCAGGTTAGACAGGGCACAGGTTAGAGCAGACACTTGAGACAGGACATCACTCTCCTAAAACCCCTGGGAAAGCGAGGACAGGTGGGGGGATGCAGGCAAGGGGGCAGCTGCAGCCTGAGCCACCGGCTGTGGGGCCACGCAGAGGAAGCTGGTGCCTCCTGGATCCCACCGAGCTCCCATCTCTGCTTAACCTTTAATTTGGCAAGGAAAATCCCTGCTGGCCTTCTGCCCTGCTCGGGGAGCTCAGCTGACTTGCCGCGACGGCGCAGGGCCGTGCCGTGCCCCTGCGGGTTACATTCGAGCTGCTGTGGAGCTGTGCGGGGCCCCCCTGCCGCCCCAGCCTGGCCCTGGGGCTGGAACCCCCGCCTGGGGGGGGCAGACCCTGGCGCTGCAGGGTCGCACCGGCCTGCAGGTGCCATCTAGTGAGAGAGGGCTCATTTCCTCAGGGGGCCAGACACCTTTCGTGACTCAAAAATAAGACTCTCCAGCAGCACGGAGGCAGCTCTGGGCAGGAGATGCTGCTAAATGCTAAAACTGTAAAAGTGATACCGCACAGCTGGGTTTTATTTTGACTTGGTTAAAACCATGTCCGTGCAGCTTGCAGCGAGGTAAAACCACAGCTGGGTGCTGGCGGGGGCTCCAGGAGCTCAGCACGTTCCCGTGCAGGCAGGGAGCCAAGCCCGCGGCACCCCAGCTCGGGGCAGTGACGAGGTCCAGGCAAGCAGTGGAGTTCCCCTCCAGCCACGGCAAAGAGGGTTCACGCCGGGGCAGCAGCCTCAGGAGCAGAGGTGAAGGAGCACTTTTCACCTCCCCAGGCTTGGGCAAACTTGGTGGAGAGCCAAGGCACTGCCTGGTGTTCCCAGCGCCTGCGGCCCACAAGTCCTGCTGCTTGTGAAGAGGCTCAGTCCTGAGATCCCTGTGGGGCTGCTGCTCGCTGCACGTGGCCAAGAGGCCACCAGGCCCCTTAACTCCTGCTAACAGAGAAACTTTGCTGCCACTTCCGCGCTTCTTCACACAGCCTGCTCCCACCTCGCCGCCATCCCCTCGTGCAGCAGCTCCATCCATCAGGGCTGTGGCCGCATCCTGTGCCAAGCGTCCCTGCACGGCTTGGGGCACGTGCTGCTGCAGAAGAAAGGGTGAGAGATGCAATAACCCGGGTCCCATGCAGTGTCCCTGTGAGCCCGTGTAACTCACTCTCACGAGACAGGGCTTGGCAGCAGCACTGGAATGAGCTGGGCCGGGCTCTGCCATGCAGCAGCCAACTTCTTCTTCCTGCAGTGTCATCCGGCCACACTGGCCAGACCTGCTGCTGACGGCTCGTGGCTGGGAACCACTTCCCATCTGGCTGGATTGCTCCTCTGCTGACCAGTCCTCGCTGCCGGCCCCCTCCTCCAGGCATGCAGGGGTCCCTACCGGGACAGAGGCAGCTCCAGAGGGACTGCAGGATCCACCGTGACGTGTCCGTGCTCCTCAGGAGGCGACAAGCTCAGTGGTGCCCAGGCGAGAGCTCGCAGGAGCCAGGCCTGCTCCTTCCCCTTCCCATTGCCCCAGCTGGCTGCTTGCATTAGCATTCATGGCAGCTTTGTTCATGCTTCGAGGGGAACACATAACCCCATGCTGCTGCTGTGAAATGCAGAGCTCCGAGACATGCGTCTGTGGTAAGACATGGTCTTTTGAAATCGGACACCGCTGGGGCTGCAATGTCCCAGTTTCTCTCCGCTAAAGTCCCTGGTTTGGTTTTCCCGTCTGCTTTTTTGGCCGCCTGCAAGTTGGCAACTCTCGCCTGGCGTTTCTCTTCGCTGCCTTGTGTGAGAGTATGTGTGTGCTTTTTCCTTCCTTCGTGGGCTCAGCTGTAGATCCTTGTTCTGATTCCATGCAAAATGACCTAGAAAACTAATTCTTTTCAAGCCATTGCAGGAAGCAAAAAAAGAAAAGGGAAGGGGGAGAGAACACATTGAAATAATTTTCTGGAGAATTTTTTTTGAGAATTCAAACCCCAGAAACAGGCTTTAGTGCAGCACTTCACATCTCCGTTGCCTTCTTTCCCACACCATCTTCTAGGGTGAGGAGCAGGAGGTTTGCAGAAATCCAGTGGCAATGTCATGACAGCTGAGTATTTCCTTAACCAAGCCAGCCAAGCGACCTCTGTTACAGCCTAGGATGCGGGCCAGGCTTCGATATAAAGATAAGCTCTGAAAATGTTTCCATTACCAAAAGGAAAACAAGCAGGCACCGGGCTTGGAAATGGCCAGAGCTAATTGCCGTGCTTAGGAAAGGTAAAGCCACCTCTGATGCACCGGGAACGGTGCCTGCTCCCGCCACAGTTATTCTTTTCACGTGTCTCAAATCTCCCCTAATCTCTTCCCGTTGACTGAGAAAATCTCCGTGTTGGCAGAGCCTGGCGCTGCGGGTGTCTGTGCTCCCAAGGTTCGGCTCAGGTCGCTGAGTGCCCGGGCTGCAGGCCGGGCTGGCAGATCTTGGGGACCCCCCTGCCTCCTCCTCGGTGCCGTGCCATGGCACGCAGCCCCGCGTTCTTCTCCCAGCCCAAAGAGGATCCAGTCCCACCCTGGGACTGGACTTTGCCTGTACAGACCAGTTCCCAACTGGCACGATCTACCTTGGGGTTAAAATTTGCCCAAAGCATCAAAACGCTTCCCTCTGCCTGTTGCGTTTCTCATCACAGTCCCAAGAGTTTGTCAGATTTACTTTTTTCACCCATTCCTGGTGTCACGTGGGAAGCGACACCCTGCCCGGGCCGGCCTCGAGGAGTTCTGTGCGCTCGTGTCTCCACTTTAAGAACAGAGCTGCAGTGGGCATGTAATGTGGCTCTCCTTGGCTTTGGAGTCTCTCAGCCCACTCGTTTCTTTCTTATATCCGTTTGCAAAAGACCTCTATAAATTCTTTAAATGTCAAGTGGTTACGGCCTATTCCCAGCTGGGCTGATTCATTTGGACGTAACTGAGGTTGCGTTTCCCTTGCAGCTATTGGCTTTTCCTCCATCCTCAGCACTTTTTTTCTTTTTGGTGAGTTTTTCTCTGCCTTGCTGGACACGGGAGCCGAGCCAGCGAGCACCGCAGGCACGTCTTAACCCATACATGAATCACCTCTTTGGTCGCTCAAGTACATGTCCAAGAGGTTTTCTTTTTAATCCAAAAGGATTAAAGGTCTCCTGAGGGCCCGGACTCGAGGGATGGGGTGGAGGGATTATCCTCAGCCTTGGCTCGCTCTGCTGCCATCCTCTCGGCTGAGGCCAGGCAGGAACGGCTGAATCCCACGGTGCTTTCGAGGCTGCCGGGAAGCAGTGGGAGGTTTGAATCCAGCTCCTAACCCCACGGCAGGTCATCACGAAACAAACCTGCCGGAGCCGACGGCAAACGCTGTTCTTGTTGACGCCCCCCGTGGAGGGACGGATGGAGTAAGGCTTGAACAGCACCTGGGCTCTCTTCCCTCAAGACAGTCCTACTGAGGTGGTGGCCCAGAAGCTGCTGTGGCCACGTTTAGGTAAAACCATGTCTAGAGAAGGGCGCTCTTGCATGTGCAGAGCCAGGCAGCGCTTCAAGGCCCTGAGGGCATCACGCACCAGGCATGCTCCTCCCTCCAGCTCCGCTGGTAAAGCTCCGTGTCTCCTCTCTCCACAGACATGCCACCGCTGCTGCCGATGGACCTCAAAGGGGAGCCGGGACCTCCAGGGAAGCCAGGCCCACGCGGACCCCCCGGGCCCCCCGGCTACCCAGGAAAGCCGGGCACGGGGAAGCCGGGAATGCACGGCCAGCCTGGGCCTGCGGGGCCCCCCCGGCTTCTCGGGCATCGGCAAACCCGGCATCCCAGGACTCCCTGGAAAGGCGGGCATGAAAGGGATGCCCGGAGCCAAGGGCGAGCCCGGCATGCGAGGAGAGCAAGGGCCAAGAGGACTGCCCGGTCCCCCGGGGCTGCCGGGGCCAGCCGGCATCTCTGTCAACGGGAAGCCAGGTGCCCAGGGCGGCCCCGGCCTGCCCGGGTTTCGGGGTGAGCCTGGCCCGAAAGGAGAGCCGGGTCCCCGTGGAGAGCGAGGGATGAAGGGTGAAAACGGCGTGGGGAAGCCAGGGTTACCGGGGCCGCGGGGCAACGGGGGCCCTCCTGGCCCCGCGGGGCCCCCAGGGCCCGTCGGCGTTGGAAAACCCGGCCTCGACGGCCTGCCGGGTGCGCCGGGGGAGAAGGGCGACATGGGCCCTCCTGGCGGGCCCGGCGTCACCGGGGAGCCCGGCCCCGTGGGGCCCCGCGGCCCCCCCGGCATCGACGGGATCGGTGTCCCTGGGGCCGCAGGGGTGCCGGGGATACAGGGTCCCATGGGGCCCAAGGGAGAGCCCGGGATCCGCGGCCTCCCCGGTCTGCCGGGCCCGACGGGCTACGGGAAGCCGGGCTTGCCCGGCGTGAAAGGAGACCGCGGGCAGCCCGGGGCGCCAGGAGCCATCGGCGACAAAGGGGAACCTGGGGCTGACGGGGAGCCGGGCGAGCCGGGCCCTGCCGGCATCATCGGGCCGCCGGGACTGCCGGGGTCCATGGGGCTGCCGGGTAAGCACGGGCTGCCCGGCTCCAAAGGGGACGTGGGGCCGAGCGGCCCCCCGGGAATGCCAGGGATGCGCGGGGACCAGGGACCGAACGGCTTCGCGGGGAAGCCAGGGGTGCCGGGAGAAAGGGGTCTGCCGGGGTCGCTGGGACCCCCCCGGCCCAATGGGCCCCAAAGGAGAACCGGGGTTCATCGGGTTGCCGGGGGTGCCGGGATTAACAGGCGGCCCCGGGCCGAAAGGGGACGGTGGGATCCCGGGGCAGCCGGGACTGAGGGGTCCCTCCGGCATCCCCGGCTTGCAGGGCCCCGCGGGGCCCATGGGGCCTCAGGGGTTGCCAGGGCTGAAGGGGGAGCCCGGGCTCCCCGGGGTTCCCGGGGAGGGCAAGACTGGCGAGCCCGGCATGGCCGGACCCATCGGCCCCCCGGGAATGCCAGGGACGCCGGGGCTGAACGGGCCGCCGGGCCCGCCGGGGCCACCTGGGCCGCCGGGAGCACCCAGGGTGTTCGACGAGACGGGCATCGCGGGGCTGCACCTGCCGGACGGCGGCGTGGAGGGCGCCGTGCTGGGCAACGGCAAGCCGGGGAAGCCGCAGTACGGCCGAGGGGAGCTCTCCGCCCGCATCGCGCCAGCCTTCACCGCCATCCTCACCTCGCCCTTCCCGGCATCGGGCATGCCGGTTAAATTTGACCGAACTTTGTATAACGGGCACAACGGCTACAACCCGGTCACTGGGATATTCACCTGCCCCGTGTCCGGCATCTACTACTTTGCCTACCACGTGCATGTCAAAGGGACTAACGTCTGGGTGGCGCTTTACAAGAACAACGTGCCCGCCACCTACACCTACGACGAGTACAAAAAGGGCTACCTGGACCAGGCCTCGGGCAGTGCCGTGCTTGAACTCAAGGAGAATGACCAAGTCTGGGTACAAATGCCCTCGGACCAGGCCAACGGGCTGTACTCCACGGAGTACATCCACTCCTCCTTCTCCGGGTTCCTGCTTTGCCCCACATAACGCCTGTTGGGCACATTTCCTTTTCACCCACTTCAGCCATAAACTGTCTTTTTTTTTTTTTTTATAAAAAAGTTTTTTAAAATTTAATACAAAGAAGAAAAATCACTGGGAAGAACGCGCAAGCCGTCGTTGTGGGACCTTGCTTCACGCTGTTTGATCCACGAGTCCAGAGGGCGATCGGAAAGGAGACATCTTTCTTTCTCGTTTGGGGGAGGGAGGGCAGCGGCTTCCTCAGCAAAGCGTATCTGGGACAAACGTTACCCTAGTGACTGCACAAACGCAGGAACGCGCTTGGGATGGCAAGGATCTGGCTCTGCGGCAAACTGCTCTGAGATCCAGGGAGGGTCATCTGGAAGACCAGACCCTTCTGGCCCGGAATCGAGTGCCCTTGTTTCCCACCTTGAGTACTAGTTCAATAAACACAGCTGTCGTAACGGGGGGTGTATTTGCTAACCAGCACAGGGCTCCCAGGCACTCAACACAAACCTGTGCGGCAGCAGAGATCCACGATGGATTGAGAAATTTCCTTCCCAACCCATCAGGTGCCCGAGTTTCAGCCTCGCTGCTGCCTGTTTTTTCAGCCTGAGCTTCGAGGCCGTCTCCCCGACCCAGCCCCGATGCAGTGTGGTTGGATTTACAATCGTAAAAAGTGGAACACTTTGCATAAGCACCTTCTCGTAAGAAGTCAGTATAATTTTTAAGCCTTCCCCCAGCACCTTTAGGAATACAAACATCCAGGCACCGGTGCCTGGGAGGATGGCAGACGACCTATTCCAAAGCCACTGGGGGAAGCTGGGACCCCAGTGATGAGCAACGATTCTCTCGCGGGTTCATCCACCTCCTGGCAAGTGCAAGGGCTTGTCCTGTCCTGCCTGTTTCTTTGCAGCCCAGCTTTGCTTGGCCTCGGGAGCACCCGACGCTTGACAGCAGAAGATGGTGCCGCCAGCCCAGCTTACGGTGCTTCTAGCCTGGCCTGACAGAAGGTTTAGCTCTGCTTTCTCCAAAGCGCCGCTTACGGACGACTTGCTTTTACTGTCTCGCTGTTTCGGGATGCGTAAACTTCTGCACTGGTATCCCCTCCTTTCTCTGGGGACCTTTTAATTAAGCAAAAATAGCGTTCGTTCTAACTCTGCATCCGCTCGTTTTACAACGGTGCTATAACCTCCTTAACAACGTTACTGACGAGTCTAGTGCAATACGTACCTGTGGCAGCGCGCCGCCCCGGGGCCAGGCTGTGACTTGGGTTAAAGAAAAACCGCCTCTGTCTGTCGTTACCACTTTGTCTCACTAATGCTTGAAATGCTGCCAACCTAAATATGAGCTGCAAGGTTCTGGGCAAGGTACGCGTGGATACCCAACCCTGCGGTGTCGCAGATTGCCTCGTGCTAGAGCAGTCCCTGCCGCTCGCACCGAGTCGAGCGATGCTCTCCCCCCCGCGCAGGGAGCAGGTAAAACCCAGCCGCGTTACGCTGCGCGTCCCTCCACAAAGGCACATCCCCGAGAAAACAGCGACAACTTGGGCACTGGCTGAGCAACTATTACCCTTAAGTTGCCCTAAAGCCTGGTCTGTGGCCACAGAAACACAGCAAGAATGGGACTTGGGATCGTCCTCCAGATGGACTCTACAAGATATTTAAACAAATTTTCTATTTGTTTTGTCTGTTTGTTTGCTTTTCTCCTTAAGCCTGTCCTGTGTTTCTGCCTCTTGCCACCCAGGGCTTCTGTTTAAAACCACACCTATCCCTGAAATTAAGAAACACAAAAAAGGAACTTTACACTCGGAAAGGCAGCGCCTCAGCTACTGCCCCGCAGGGCCGGGGCCTGGCCTGTCCCCCTCCCCGGGATTTTCTCCCCAGAAAGCTGCAAGTTTCACGTAAAGACGAAACCTTCTCAGGCTGGAAGGCTGCCCCAGCATCCGATCCCACGGGACACCTCTAACTCCTGAAGGCAGGGGCACGTCAGGGCCCTTCGGGTTCCACTGGGAACAGGTTATTTCCCAGCAGGAGTCCCCAACATTACAAGCGGGAGCTCAGATGTTTTCTTTAAGCCAAGACTTGGGAGGGGCGGGTGCCAGGATGGGGCCCGCGTCTCCTTTATCGAAGCATCTTTGCTGTGGAGAACAGCGACGAACCCGAGCCGGTGCCGCGCAAGGCCCCGGCGAGCTCTGGCTCCCGCCGCGGCACGGCCGCGCTCCCTGCAGCAGGGCCGGGAGCTTCGCGCGCCGCGGCCACGCGCCACCTTCATCCTGTTACTCAAAGCGACTTATTTATACCGTGTTCTAACCTACCCTCCGCCTCTCGTGCTGTTTTACTCAAAACCTCTCCTCTAGCTGGCAAAAAGCGACGACACAAATACTCACTATAACCGCGCCGAGACACGACCTCGTTCCGTGCTGTAGATATTGTTTTGCAATTTCACTTTCCCTTCGTGTGCAGAGCATAAACCATAATCACCCCTCCGCAGCTATATAACCTGTTACACTTACACAGTAATGGAAAGGCAACGATATTACGCGCACATAGAGTTAGGCTAGGTAAAAAACGATGCACAGGATGAGGGAGGCTGTTCACTAAACCGGACACTGTCAGGAAGAAGTTTTTTTTCTGGAGTACTGAGTACGTGATGTTCGCCAGCAGAAAGGATTATTTTCTGTCGTGTGTGTGAGCGCATGGGATTTCGGTTTCAATCTCAATAATAAAAAAGGTTGGGTTGGATGAAGTATGTCTATTTTTAATTATGAGAACTGCATTACAATGTGCATTTTTATATACAAATTCTTACTATTTTTTTTAAAATTTGCCTCTAGTATCTCCATTTCTAACCTAGTATATAGAGGTTTTTAGTTTTGTAAATACTTATTACCATGCACTGTCATAGTAAAAGTTGGTTTAAAATGCACTCTTTTTGTGATCAGAAACTGGCCTTCTCTTCAGAACTAAAACCACAGTACTTGATTGTATTGACAAAACATCAATAAAACCTATTGTACAAAAGGAGGGCTCAGCTGTGCCTTTGTTCTGTTAATTTGAGCTCGGCCTCCCCCTAGGACCAATCACACCAACCTCCTGTGCTGTGTTTCCTTCCCAACCCCAGCAGTGCAGCAATTTCCCTGCTAATTAATATTCTTAGGTAAGAAGGTAGGGCACGCTTCCCGGGATTAAGGAAGAGATTCCCGTCTCCAGGAGTTCGTTTTTAAAAAAAGGATGAAATCCAGACCTTTCCGGTCTGGCAATTATTAATCTGAGGAATTATAGTGTCGGGGATTCCCTTTCCCTTCTCTGTTCTTTCCACGACACTTGTTTTGGCTGTTACACAACCCTACAGGCAACCTCCGCACGCCGGGCAGCAAGAGCCGTTCAGGAGCGCACAAAGAAACTGTGAGTTGCCGGCAAGTAAATCACTTTCAGAGGCTCAAAGTACGACGAAAAAAGGTAAGGAAATCACGTTTTCCCACCTGATCTCTTACCTGGAAGAGGAGGCATCACTTGTTCCAGGTGCAACACTTGCAGAGAAGCCCGGCTGCCCCCTGCAAAAGCCGACGATGAAGAGCGAGCGAGTCTCCTGCTGCGAGTCGCGGGGGCGCCCAGCGCCGTCGGTCCCTGGGCTCTGCGCGACTATCGCGCGCCGGTCTCCTTCCCCGCCCGGCTCCTCGCTGCAAACCTTCCCAGCAAACCTCCCTGCAAGGCGCCGACCGAAGCCTCCTGCTCGCTCTGCTGCTGACGTGACCTCTGCTCGTGGGCTCTCACCGCCCTCGGCGCACACCTGAAAGTCGTCACAGTAGATTCCCAGAGTTAAAACTCACCCAAACGACGCCTTGGCTCTGCGTGAGACGTCTCTATCCAGCACCGAGCAACTCCCACGCTGCTTTCTACAGGGAGATTTCAACAAACTCATTTCAGGATGAGTCTTAAAGTCAAGTATTGGGTGCGGAGAAAGAACCCAGAGGTTTTCATACAACTCCTCTTGCCATTTCGCATGGAAGCACAACTTCATGACTTGAATGAAAAGACAGGAGCAGTGGCTAATTAACAAAGATAACTAAGTGATTTTATTTTTTTTCAAGGAAGTCGGAGCTAGATGTTGTAGTACACATTTAAATTCTGGCCTAAAATGAGCTGTATTTTTTAAACAGGAGCTCTGCTGCTCCTCATGAGTTCCAAAAGCTTAAAATTATAAAGCAGCTTTAAAAGCAAAGTATCTCTTAAATAATTCTGTGAATATGTTCACACCTCTGGGAGAATAATTTGAAAAAAAAAAATGATATTTTTACATCTCAGATCTGCAGCACAATACATAAATATACAACAGACCAAAATCCCACATGTTCTCAGGACAAGAATTCATTTATACAAGGAAAATCCATTAAAGCGTCACACAGAAGACCGGCACTGGAAGGAAGCAGACTACAGGAAAAACTGGAACGAGCCACTGCAGCCAGATTTTCCACATGTGTGCATGCAGCCCCAGGGAGCGAGCTCCGCCTGAGCAGAACCGGCACTTCCCGGCGTCGCAAGAAATACGAGACGTTACAGAGAACTACATTGTCACGTTCAAATTTATAAACATTCCCGCACGATGACTGCTCACCTCTTTCTTTTCCTTTTCAATTATTAAAAAGTTTTTAACCCTTCTGAGATGTGCCATACCCAGGCTGTTACTCCCTTTTGGATCAGCTCCACTGGGCAAAGGTTTTAAACCTGAAACTCTGGAACAACACGGCTTTGCTAGAATATTCTTGGCCGCCGGCACCAGCCCCAAACGCCCAGCTTCTTTTAAACTCTGATAAATTCTCCCCCAATTAACCAACCTTTCTCTTTATTTTCAGATCACTCTTACTGAGTACAAAGTTTTAAGGCTGTGAGAAGTAACTCCTGCTTCCTGCTGAAGTCATTTTGGTCACCGACTGCAGCAGAACCAGGAATTCAACCCTCGTCTAACACCGGGTTTCCGAACTCTTTCCACCCACAGAGTTAAACGGGAACCTCCCTTGCTGCTCTGGACATACACAGGACAGCGTTAAAAACGCAGGATGCACAGATTAGGAACAAAGGAGTAGCTGGAGCAGCTGCAGCAACGTGGAGGCCAGCTCCGCAAGGGAACACAAAATGATCAGGATGGCACAGAGCAAAGGACACCACAGAAGCAGCAGATGTCCCTCCGATGACTCCCACCTACACCCCTTAGCTGGTCAGCTCAGGGTGAACTGGTGGTCTCAGAGGGGTCTGGAACTTATCAGAGCCACCGCAGGGCAGGCCACTAACAACTGAAGAAAAGGCCACGGCACACAGAAAAAGAGGAAGAAAGCCGATTTGGACACCCACCCAGTAACTGCAGGGACAAAACGGCATCATGGCGAACAAAGCAAGAAGCAGAAACCTTGAAGAAAACTCAACGCTCCTGTACAATTCAGAGGAGATGCACCCGCTGTCCAAGGCGCCACACGCAGCCACTTCCCACCGAACCACACCTGAAGGGAACGTCCCCTCTGTCCCAAAGCCACTTGTGCTTCCCACTCTCAACTCACAGCAGCAGCATCTTTCCTGGGCAGGGGCTCAGCGGCGTCTGCAGCCAGCACGGACCCACCACCAGATTTCTGACCAGCGAAGCAGAGGTGACCACCCGCTTCGCCTTCCGAAAACACGCTCCCCTCGGAGCTCAGAGCCGCTGGCAGTAGAGTTCGTATAAGCTGTTTGCCAGCTTCTGTGTCTCTTGAAAAGCTTCGCAGCTCTGCTCCCAGCTCGCGGGAATCTGTTCCTCCCCATAATAAGCCCCTGCGATGGCTCCTGCCATGGTAGCGATGGTGTCTGTGTCGCCACCCAGAGAGATGCAGTAGATGATGGTCCTCTGCAGGTTGCTGTAGTGATCAGGGATGTCCGGGTCAGCTTCCATGCAGCGCAAGAAGGAGTAAATGGCTGTAGGGACGGAGCGCAAAGCAGCGATGCCGTTGCCTGTTAACAAAACCGAGCATCTCAGCGCTGCAGAACGCTTGCGCTGTCCGACCCACAGAGGGGCCTTCTCCCTGCTACCTGCAACTTCCTGCTGCCAGTTACTCTCAACGCTGGTTATCACTGATTTTATCACGCCAGGGTGCAAAAGCTTGCGCCTCAGAAATCTCCTCGTAGCTGCCCAGCACTACTCACAGCCCGGAGACCAACTCTCAGCTACACAGCATAGTCTGGGAACACACGCCCACCCGTTCCCACCCAACACGACAGCCATTAAGTCAAGAGATCGAGAGACACTGTGCAGGGTAAGTTACTCTTAGCAAGGCAGTTTTTCCCCACCAATACAGAGAGGGGGAGGACACATCAGCCAAGCTTGCTGAGTTACTCCTGCTTCCAGCTCCTTCCTAATACTTGTAGTAAGAAAAGTATGTACCTAATTCAAACAACACGTCAGCTTTGGGAACACTGCTCAGCTCCAAAAACTCCTTTATTTTCTTCAGACGCCTTGAAAATGGTAAATCCTCAAATCCCAGCCTGGAAACAAAGAGTACAACAAAGCAGAGTGAATGTGAAGAGCCAGAATCACCTGGACACGGCCAAGCTAGCGCTCCTCACAGCTACTTACGCTCGGGCCTCAGTGAGAGACTTATCATCTGCCTCTACGTCCTCCATGTGGCTGATGAGCTGGTCCAGGAAGGTCTCCTTGCTGAGCTCTCCCTGCAGGGCGAGATGCACGGCCAGGGCCTGCAGGATGGCCCCGTTGTAGCCCAGGGAGTTGGCGTGGGTTAACTCGGCACTCAGCTTCGCAAACTGCCACGGAACAGGAACGCACGTCGTTAGCAAACCCACCCGAGAGAGACCCCGGCGGGACTCGCCTGCCAGCAGAGCCCCCGAGGAACCGCGGGCGGTACCTTCTTCACATCCTGCACGTCAGGGTACACGAGCGAGATGCCTGCCACCCTCATGGCGCCGCCGTTGCCGTAGGAGCCCTTCCCGTTAAACTGGGCTCTCGCGGGTTCAAACACGTCGCTGCACTTGGGGCTCAGGAGCTTCTTGAAGACGTTGACCACGGCCATCCCGTAGCCCCTGTTGGGTTCCTTCTTGTACTCCTCAGCAAACCTGGCACGGGCAAGAGAGCAGGGATAAGGCAGGCAAGAAAAAACACGCAGGATATTTGGTCTGGTGCTGAAGTTTGTAAAGAGACTGTCTAAAGCCACTTGACAGAGTGAATTAATAACACGTGGGTAATTTGGCAACAGTCAGGGTTCAAGTGATTCAGTTCTGCTGGGCAAGAACAGCATCCCCACACACTGGTGTGAAAGGGTGTACAAACATCACCTTCCACGACCCGTTTGCTTCCCTCTCAGCTTTGACTTGAAATAGAAGCAAACTGGAAACATTTCCGTTGGTCACAACCACAAAGAAAGTCTTTTGTTCAAGTTCAATGGAAGAGTTTTCTAAATAAATAAATGTTTTCCCCTAAGTGGAACCAAATGCTACCAGGGCTGTGGATTCAAAAGGGAAACAGATCACAAACAAACCGAAGCTGACCTCACTAACGTTCACTCACTAAATTAAGGGAAGTACAAACATAAATAGCAACAAACACACATGAAAGGAAATGCTTCTGAAATTTCTAAGCATTATCTTCCTCAAAGGTGAACATACCCATGTGGCTGCAATTCAGCACACCCCACCCCGCTGCACTTTAAAGCAGGCTCTGAACCCCCACTAAAGCTAACGGTGCTGCACGTTTCAGGACAGAGAAAATCACACAAGAAATTATAGGATTAGCCATCACTTTTCTAGATCTTTTCCCCTACAAATTAAAAAAGGTTTTGCCTTAGCCCCCGTCCCCTTTCACAGAAAATTACAGTGATTGCTTAAGACTAAGAAAGCTTTTGCCTTCGCTAGTAAACGTCGACACCGTGGCCTCCAAAGCCGGCTGCAGGCCTTACCTCTTGGCCATGTCGACTTCATCAAACCCTCGCTTGGCCAGCAGGGACTGCACCACCGACCTGCTCATGGCCGTGTCATCCGTGTACGAGAGCGTTTCTAAAACAGAAGGTCAAAACACAACGTGACCGCCCAGGGACAAACTCTCCTCCCGTCCTTCTCCACCGTCAGCACTTCCTTACTCTCCGAGGCCCAATTACCTGCAGAGCTGGAGTTAAACATTACCGGGAGTTCCCCAGTGCTCTGAGCCCATCACTTGCCACCGTCGTCAGAGTAAGAAGAGACAGGGCAAGAGAGAGACACCCACGGCAAGAGTGAGACAAAGTATTTCAAGGTTAATAGGAGAAAGCCTTCAATATGCGGAGGCACACATGGGCAAGCGAGACGAGGCTCTTGCTCAAGGAGTTCACAGCACACACTGAGACGCTGAGAAATCAGTTAACGTTTCTGGACAAGACTGCAACAAAATCAAGTGCCTCTAAGGTCCTACTGGAAGGGTTCACAGGGCTTGCTGCACGGCTCAGAACCCCAACAAAAATCCCTCATCGCTTGCCAGGAGTTAAATAACCATTCTTGTGCTTCTCACACCGTACTGCTTATCCATTTCTGGTCCATTCATTCCTTGCTGACACCCCCACACCGCGACACCAGCAAAGCACAGGTCCCTCATGTGCAGCAGGGACCAGGGGGAGCCAGAAGCCACAGGGAAGATGTACAAGTGGATGCCAAAGCGCTGCCTTGTTGCAAAGCCACCCTCACCTCGGGGTACCTCGGCCTGGGGGGGGCCCCAAACCCCAATCTGAGGGCAGGGGAGGGGCCCAAACCCCAATCTGGGGGTAGGGGAGGGGCCCAAATCCCAATGTGGGGGCAGCAGGAGGCCCCAAATCCCAAACTGGGGACGAAGGGGGCCCCCCAAATCCCAATATGGGGACGAGGGGGGCCCCCCAAATGCCAATCTGGGGACGAAGGGGGCCCCCCAAATCCCAATATGGGGACGAGGGGGGCCCCCCAAATGCCAATCTGGGGGCGGGGGGGGGGGCCCAAACCTCAATCTGGGGGCTGGGGGGGGCCCCAAATCCCAGCCCAGGCCAGAGCAGGGCTGGGGGCAGCCGTGGGTGACCCGGGGTAGGTGCCAGAGAGGGACCCCCCGGTTCAGAGGGGCAGAGGCCTGGGGGTGCGAGGACAAGGGGGGAAAGGGGTCCGACCCTGGGGGTTTTAGGGGTCGGGCTCTCCTCCGCTGCTTGCTCCGGCCCCGACTCCCCTTTTTTTTTTCCCCTCCCCGGGATTTTCGCCCACCTCTGCGGGCGCTGCCGCTCGATTCCGCCACCTCGGCGGGTGCGGGAGCCGGTTCGAGGCCGCGCAGGAAACGTAAGAGCTCGGGCAGCTTCACGACGCTCCTGCCTTCGAAGACGGCGCCTAAACAATCACCCAACAAAGCGCCCGATAAACAACCCCGGAAACGGGAAAGGCCCGGGCGAGGCCGAGACCCCCCCGGTGCCGCCGCCGCCATCGTTTTCTGCGCCGCAATTCCTCCGGGCCGCCAGGGGGCGCTGTCCGCGGCGGCGGGCCCGCCGCCGCGGACAGCGCCCCCTGGCGGCCCGGAGGAATTGCGGCGCCTCCCCCAAAATTCGAAACTATTCAAATCCGCTCCCAAAAAAATGTGGAGGCAGCATCTCCCCTCCCCTCCCGAGCGGATCTGGCCCGCCGCCACCGTCACACGCTTGGGGAAAAAAAGGGATTTAAAAATCTGAAGAGGCCAGGCGGATTCAATCCTACCGCTGAAATGTCAGACGGCGGCTTGGGGACAGTTTTTATTGTTCATGCCGCTCCTTGGCGAGGCTATAAACATCACAGGAGGAGGGGGGGAACGACACACAGACGGTTATATAACAAACGAGGAGGACAACTCCACGATGCTAACACGACCCAGATGTCCGCTTTCCTTGCTGCGGAACTGAGTCACCGGCAGCTTTCTCCTAAGCCAAGCGCGGCCGCCCGTTCGTCGGCGCGGAGAGCGCGCGGTTCGTGGTCCGGTTGAAGGTGTCGACCTCCGGCACGAATTTCTCAGCTGGGACCACGAGTTTTCTCCGGCTGTCCCTGCACTTGTTGTCCAGCATCAGGGAATTGGCTTTGTAGCCAACATCTGTCTGAATGCGGTGAAGTTGTCTGTAAAGAGCGTCCAAGGCATCCCTGGGAACGAGCAGACACGAGAGGAGTTGGGTTCAAGCACAGCATTCACTTCCCAAGTTGGACAGGAAAGACCCACTCCCCACTTTCTGGCAGCAGAAATATCGGTGCAAGCGTTTGCCTTTGGACAAAGAATGGATGAACACGTCAGGTATTTCTGGGTGCACAACAGCAGCATTGTCTGGGCCCGTGAATAGTGAGCCCACGCGCTGCTCCGGGAGCGCAGCGCAGAGACGTGCACCCTGGGAGCTCATGCCAGCACTTCTATTTCTTCCTTTACTTTCCACCCTTTTTTCTTCTCCCCCTTTTAGAACTGTCTGTGCCTGGTTGAAGTCAGAGTCAAGCAGGGACCGTGGGAACCACTTTCACCCTCCTACGACACAGACCTCTTGTGCCTTGCCTGCATCCCGCTGCCCAGTCCAGCTCCCCACCAAGCCCAAAGACTATTTCCACTCCTGATCTGAACAAACACGAGCTCAAAAACGCAGCTTCTGGAAGCGTGCCAGGGTCCAGGGCTGCACAGAGACACATCCCTCACTCAGGCAGCGCTGGGCCACGGCTCTGCCCCAGGCAGCAGGAGACTTACTGTGACTCTGCCAGCTTCTGTCGGAGCGCGCGGATCGTGCCCTCCAGCTGGTGAACCTCATCCGTGAGCCCGTACTGCACCTGCGAGGCGGGAGGGAGAAGGCAGCAGCACTTAGCAGGGCTGAAGCTTTGGTTTACAAAGGCTACGGTTCTTTTCCCCTTCTAGCTCAGCTATGACATTCATTTCCTTGCTTTGCTAGGCAACTGTGGGATCCATTGCTCAGTCTCTCTGTAGTTTTCTCCAAAATGCATCCACGTTTTTCAAACCCACACAAGGCCCCACCCTGGCTGGTTCCCCCCCCATCCCTCCTGGCGAGGAGCGAGCCAGGTGAGGCTGGTACCTGGTCCCGACAGAGCTCCATACTGGGCCGATACGTGCGGGTCTCTAGCCGGGTGTGTGCCACTTTCAGATCTTGCATTTTCTTCTGAAGATCTTCCTCCAAGCGTCGGATGTCCTCCTCCATCTCAGCAATTTCCTCCAAGGTCTAAGGATAAAGACAGGTATCATGAGGGACAGTCAGGGATACAGACTGGAAAAGTGCCCCCAGGCTTCCAGAGCTTTTACTGTGCTGAGCACGGATTTCAAACAAGGGCTGGTGGGCTTCCGAGTACAGAACCCCTTCGGTCCTACATCGGGCTTTTCACACGGACCAGGCATGGTGCTGCTGGTGTGAAATACAAAGGCCAAAACCTAGCACTGCTGCTGAGAAACGCCAGAGCAGCAATTGTGATAGCAGAAGGATGTTGCGGGGATTGCACATGTGCCACTTAGGAGCTCTCATGTGGAAACCATGTTCAGAGGCCAAGAAGTTTTCCACGTAACAAACAGCCTTTTGGATTCGATTCCCACCCAAGTTTGTGGTCAATACCCAAATAAGCAACATTTACATTCTGCTCCTGCCATTTCAGTTCATCATAGGCTCTTTCCAGGTCTCTAATCCTCTTGCGCAAGGCAAACTCTGTAGCTACACGCTGAGCCTCCAGCTCGTTGTCTGTCTGAAGAGAGAACAGGCCCCAGTCATGTGTATCCAGAAGGCATCTCCCTCCCAGCTGCTGCCTGTGAGGTCAGGACAAGCCTCTGAACCCAGCAGGGTTCTGCCAGCTGCTATGGGCACACAGATCACACCCCCCGTAGCCGAAAGGCAGGGCACGACAGACAGGTACATGTCTTCCAGGTTGGTGAGACTGCTGCAAGCTCTGCAGCACCACCAGGCTCCTCTTTTAAACTAGGAGGGCAGCTGCTCTCTGAGAAGCCCCTGGGCCGAGCTGTCTTTTCAAACATTCCCTTCCCCTGGCCACAGCGCATGCCAGCCCCTTCTCTCACACTGGATCCAGAACTTGTGCACCACAGATTCACAGCCAAGGGTCTAATTTACCTGGGCAACGGCAAGCACCGTTGCTTCTCGGAGCCCAGCTGAGGCTTTCATTTCTGCCTCAGCATGGTCCTTGTTGCACTGGCTGTTCTGCTCCCACTCATCAAGGGTAGCTGATCTGTGAACAAATGAGTCGTTGCGAAAATAAGCTGAGTGTTTGCAAGACAGTTCAAAGCAACGACCTGCTGCAGGCCAAGGCTTTGTGCAGTACAAAATGATTCAGGAATTCCGGAGGTCACATCCAGTGTGATCTAACTGCACCAGCTGGAGATTGTTACCCCGCGGCTCCTACACTGAGCCCAACACCTGCTCAAGCCAGGGACACGGCCAAACCACGCCACAAAACGCCAAACAAGTGAAAACGTGTGGCAGCCAAAGGCCGGTCCCACATTTACTGTCACCTACAGCCAAGCAGAGGGAGGCTCCTCTGGTTTTGTGGTGACAACTGGACAACTCCCCACAGTCTGTGGCTTCACAATTCAAGGGCCACGACAAATCCCACCTCCTGTTGCGAGCTCTCAACAAAACCACACCCATCGAGCCAGGATGTAGCATGGAAGAAACAGCTCAGGGCTCTTTCAAGCACCAGCACAGATTTGGCCGCACAGGGCAGGCTCTTTCCTTACCCGCCCGGGACCCGTGTTGGGTTGACCTTGAGGGAGATGTTGGGAGAGCTCACGTTGAGGGACAAGCACACGCGATCGATTTCCAGCGCTTCCATCTTGTGCCGGTGGTCACAGCTCAGCTGCTGGCGAGCTTCCTCCAAAAGGCTGCAGAAAGCAGGGCTGGAGTCAGCAGCGAGCACCCAGAGGGAAGGAGCAGCTCACTGTTTCCAGATGTTTCATCATCCCCTCAGTTATCTTTTTGAAATGAGAGATGAGCTCCTGCCCTCCCACTGAACTGGGCCCAACCGTGAACCACAGCAGGTGGTACAACACATCTGTCCGGGCCAAAATTTTAAGAGGATGCTTATGAAGTCTCCCTCGACGTGCTCTCCCCTACAAACTCCCAAACCCCACAGACCTCGAGAATAATCATCAGAGGCTGCTCTGAATGGTTCACTGGCCCTGGCCTGCTCACCCATCTCAGCATGGCATTAGGGGCACCTTAAGCTGCTTGGGCGAAGCAAAGAGGGCAGAGCGCGGTCAACAGCCACGTCATTCGCCTCACCAGAGCTGCTCGAAGGCTTCGTTCACTCTCTGCTGCAGTTCTCTCTTGGCTTTGTCTATCACCTTCACCTCCTTGTGCAGCTCCTCCTCCACAGGGTCCCTCACCACATCGATGGCGCGGCGGCTCTCGCGGAGCGTCAGGCACTCGATGGAAACGTCCAAAGACAGGTTCTTTGCCTGCAGGGCACGTTCTGCTGCTTCCTTCACCTGGAAGAAGCAGCGAGCGTGGGTGCACATGGGGTCTCCTTCACGGACGAGAGGAAGAAAGGAAGGAGAACCCACCAATACCCTTGTTAAGAGGGCCTCACACTGTCCACCCTTGCAGTTCTGAAACCCTTTAGCAAGTCTGGAATGAAGACTGCAAGAGCCAAACGCATTAGTCCTCTCCATCTGTTATTTGTGCTGGGAATCATGCCTTGCTGGGGGCTAACGACTCCGGGAGCAGCAGCCTCCGGGTTTAGAACTAAAAGCATCAGAGAGATCTCCCACTGCTATTCTCTATTTAAAATCAAACACTTTCGAGTGATGGTGTTAACACATTTCTCATCGTTCAGAGCTTTAAAAAAACCAAATCAACCAACAAAAAACCACCCAAGCCCCCAAACATAAGTATGCAAAGCACAGCTCCCTGAAGCAGCTCGGCTCAGCCCAAACCACGGTGGTTTGCTTTCCAGGAAGTCATTTCGTCAGGTACGGATCTCGCTATGCCTGCGATAAGCCCCCTCCTTGAACTCCAGATGGGCTCGCCAATCGCAGAAGACAAGCCTCAATTATTTAACATCCCATGTGGAGAATGTAAGTTGATTTCCAGCCATCTGCCTTCCCAACATACTTTGGCTAAGGCATCAATTTCCGCATCTATGTCTGCAAGGCATTTGTCCAGCGTCTCTTTCCATCTGTTCACGCTGCTGATACGCTCAGCCAGGCGGGTTTGGTTGTCGTGCTCATCCCATTTTGTCTGGAATTAGAGGAGAAATGACATTACTCTTTTTTTTTTAAACTGCAAATATGAATCTTGCTGAAGTCCTTCGGATTGACTGACCCCTCACCGGGGCACAAGTTGCCACTTGGTCTAATAGTCACCTACAAAAATGGAGAGCACAGAAACCACCACAAGCTGTAGCGGACGTGAGAACCACACCCAGAGATTTCATGACAGTACACAGCATCATCGTACACAGGTGTACAGGAAGAACACGCTTGTATTTAGCAGGTTCTGTAGAAGTAAAGCCTTCTCCTATTCCCTTGTCCATAAACCCAGATCTAGACACTCTCCCACACTCCTCAGCCAGCTATTTGGACAAACCTGGGAGCAGCCAAGCTGCCAGAAGGCTCACCTGGTTGTTGGTTTCGTTGCGGAGAGCTCGGGCTTCTTGGCGGACTTGGTGGGAAACAGAACGCTGGCGTTCAGCATCAGCCGAGATGAAACGGGAGTTGGTGTGCCAGTCCGGCTCAGTGAACCGATGGCCCGGCTTTACACTCAGCGCGGCCATCCTGCTCAACGGGTGACTGAAAGGGAAGACTTTCATGTTTACTCACAGAAATACACCAGGAATGGAAACGTATCCACCAGCTGGAAAGCTCTTCAAGAGAAAAGCGGCGGCGAGCTCCAGCCTGGCACCCTGCCTCACGCAGACTCGCGTCCACACGAGGGGGGAGGCACAAGGGCAGGCGATCGGAGCCACCCTCCGGCCTGTCCAGCCGTGCCACTCGCAGGGAGCCAAGGAGCCGCTCACGGCACCATCTCCCACGAGGTACAAACTGAGCTGGGACAAAACGGCCGATTACACGACGGATTCTGTTCGCTACAGCCACGCAGGCTCAGCGTGCGTTTGCAGCCGCAGGGGCCTCGAAGGCTTTGGCAGGGCAGGTGTATCTGGCGGCCTCCTCCTTGCCGAAAGCGGGCAGGGACTGCAGAGGCCGCTCAGCAGGATCAGAGCGGCTTTCCAGGAGGCTGCAGGTCCCTAAACCCCCGGGGCCAGGGGCAGTCCTGGGGCAGGCACACCCCACACCTGGCCCCTGCTCCCCTCGGGCACCAGTGACTCCCGGAGGCGCTCAGGGGGAAGGAAGCCTTGCAGGGCCGCAGAGAGGGCCCGACCCCGGAGGGAAGAGCCTGGAAAGGGCTCAGGCCTGCCCGGAGCGGCTCCCCCGGGCCCACCCGCAGCCCGACCCCGCTCCGGGGGCTCCTCCCTCCCCTCACCGACCGCTGGCCGCTCCTCCACCGCCTCAGGGCCGCTCCCGCCTCGGGGCCGTTGCCGGGCACGCGCGGGCCCGTTGCCAGGCGGCGGCACCGCCGGGGAGCAGGGCCTGGCCCGGGCCTGCGGAGCCCTCAGAGCAGCGGGTGCGCGGCCAACGGGAGCAAAGCGGCGCCCAACCGGTGGCGGGTGTAGTTATTTTAAAAAAAAACCAAACCCAGCAAACAAATAGAAAGAGCCAAGAGGGCCCAGCCAGACCCGGAGTCGCAGGCAGAGCCCCCCAGAGCAGGCCGGCCCGTGCTGGGGAGTCAAACGGCCCATGTGAGCACGTCAAGGAGAAAAATACAACCAAAAAATACATTAAGTGGCATTAAATCAGACCAGAAAGGCTGAAAGTAAGGCAGGTTTCTGGCAGAGGTGTGGCTGCCCTGCCCACACCTGCCCCCTTGGTCCAGACCAACCCCCTCAGGAGCTCCAGGCACAAACTAAAATGATGTCAGTACACATAAAAAGGGAAAAAAGTAATCGGAGCATCACATACACATTTCCAAAAAAAAATTTATTTTTCAAATGAATACGGTTCGTTTACAACACACCCAGCTCGACGGTACGTAAAGCCAGCAGAGATGGGGTGGCTGCGGCGTGCGCGGGCGCAGTCGGACAGAGGCTACGGACGGCCACGAGGGGAAGGGACAGCGAGAGAAGGTGACATTTGGCTGTGCTGGAAAGGAAGCAGCTCTTGCAGCAGGTAGAAAATTTTGGCAAGAACCATTTGTCTGGAACGGGCAGAGGACGCCGCTTCTGCTTAGCAAGTACAGCTCAAGACACCGCCAGCCGGTTCCCTCCCAGCCCACACCCGCAGTACAGAGGCACACGTGGTCACGAGGGTTGAGTAAAAATAAAGGCTTGTACCAGTTTGTTTGCCATCCATCTACGGTCTACTTGTGCAACGTCGTGAGTCACGGCTCTTAACCCTGGAAACAATTCCCTTTTGCTTTGAAAACCCCCAGTATCTTCACGGCGGGAACACACCACGTTCCTGCTTCGAGCAACGGTAACACCAGAACGAGAGGGGGCAGTTACCAGCGTATGAGAAAGAGCAAGACGTACACATGGAAGGGAATCTCAATGCACCAGACTGGTTTATTAGAATTTTATTCTGAAAAGGAAACCCAAACAGCACAATTACTTTTTTTTTTTTCTCAATTTAAACATACGGTATTAAATACGCAGAATTTATACGCACGACATTGCTTCCAGCAGCCTCCTAAACAAATACAGCTTGATCATTAGCAACGTTTATGGCACAGACCATGCCACCCGAGCCGCCTTCTCCTGAAGATCCTTTAAATACCCACATTGGCTCATAACCAAATGCTACCAATTACCGTGAAAGCTTTAAAGCAATACCTGCCGATAGAACACATTCTTATCCATGATCAGACACTCCAGGCCACGCAAACAGCCTGGTTTTCCCCCAGGACAAGCAACACCACTATTTATCCACCAACAGGCTACCTGGGGAAGCTTAATTGCTTACACCATGGGAAGAAACAAGAATATAAGGGACAGGAGGATCTGTACCCGGTGAGCCCAAAGAGCATCACCCAACTCGAGAAACGCAGGATCCGTACCCCAGCGTCACCGGTCACGGCAGGAGGGGCTGGGCAACGAACCTGTAAAAAAATCAATATTTCGGCTCAAAAGCTCGTTCTGCCAAGTCTATTGCTGTGCTGAGGCTAGCTTTTCCAAACTGCCTGCAAAACAGACACAAAATGCAACTTTCTAGAAGCAGGTTTTTCTACAGGAGAACAACATGAAGTTGTCTCAAGGCTAGATTTAACACTGAAAACTGCAGAAATGAGACCATTTTTGCTGAAGAGTAGAAATCAAGTCCAAAGAAAACTAAAAAACTACAGCCACAGGAGGAAAGTGATGTATAAAACCGAGTACCCCAAAGAAGCCGTTCTTCACTGCACAGCTGCCAGAAGACAAACATCATCTCTAGCAGCCTTCCTCTCACCAAATTTTCTTGGCGTTCAATTTTCGTCAGCAGTTAAAGAGCACTACTCAAGTTCCCGCTCTGCTGGCATGCCATCACGCTCAAAAACTGCAGAAGGATCTGTAAATTCAGCATTGCTCCAGTGGGTATTACTTTGCTATTGTGTCTGAGTGAACAGTAACCGGCAAGACATGGATCTTCTAGAAAAAAAACTGGGTTTGAACATATTTAAAAGATTTGCAAGTGTAAGCACAACGAAAGTTGATTAGTAACTATTTTAATAGCTAATCTTTGCACACCTGTACTAAAATGGGTTGTGGACCGATGATTTATGGGCTAACATAGCCCAAAACTCAACATACAGTCATAATTTTCTGTGTCGCTAGATAGTATTACAGCAGGTATTAATTCTCCAACTGCCAAACATGTTTGAAAGACCCATATGAGTCTCAGCAACGAAAAAAAAATCAACCTTTCATTTAAATAAACTTGCCCTCTGACAGTCTGTTTTGCAACAAATGGATTATTTGAAAAGAAAGCAACAGGTAAACATCCTGGGACTTCCTGGGGCAGCGCTGCGATGAGATGTTAAGTGAAGAGCACAGGCTCCAGACAGAACCGTACGAACCGAAAACACAAACTCGCAAGAAGGTGCACAGGTTTGTGTCAAGAAGGCAGCACTGCCACAGCACGGCTCACCCTCAGAACACCCGGCAGCTCGCTCTCGTAAGGCTACGTGAATCAGCATAAGCCATTTCTAGGTAAGGTGAAAAATGAGGCAGAATTGTTTACCCCGGGTCAGAGGGAACCCACTGCAGAGCCAGCGCTGGTACCACAGTTCCTGGCTGGGTAACTCGTCACCATCTCAAAACTGCCTAAAACACAACCTATTTGGAAATCTCTTCCATTTCAGTCTGAAAATCCACTTTTTTTAGCAGCTTTAAGCCCAAACTGGCCTCTAAGGACACGGGTGCCTGCTTCTGTGCAGCACACACTCTACAACAGCCTTCCCTCTCCTAGCGCCTCGATACCAGCGGATGGGGAATCTTCTCTCCCCTCGTACCACTTTGCTAACTCTTTCCACACCCAAGAGATCGTAACGATTTTGTACGCAGACATCAGGATTCCGCCGTTGGCAAACTGGTTCCTGAAGAATTCTCTGAGATGTTCTCACCCTCACCTCCACATTCCCACTTAGCCAGACCTTTGCACAGCTCCCCGACATTCACTGGACAACATTCATCATGTCCCTACAGCCACCAAACGGGGGGACGGGGAAGAAGCAATGGAGCGTATGGAAAGCTGCAGGAGCACAGTGAAGAGCGAAGCTATTACTGGACAGGCAACATTCAAATAAAGGCAGAATTAATGATTCTCGTCAGAGAAACACATCAAGGTTAAATTTTAAAAACTGCAAGTCTACCAGGAAGTGTGTTTATCTGATGTCACTACTCTCCAGAAATCACTTCTTTTAAAAGCTTCTCCTCTCTGGGCAGTTCTAAGTCACAAATAATTCAGGGCTTGCTTTGATTAAGTAACTCAACGCAAAAGCAACTCCATTCCGACCGAGGACTTGGAGAAAACCACTAACCACACTACCAACGCAAACGCAAGCTTCTCCCAGCTCTGTTCCTGATCAGAAAAAGGCACATGCTTGCTCTTGACAAACGGTTCAGGACACCTAAGCTAACGTCTGACGTTCCCACTCGCTTCCCTGAAGGGCCTGAGCTGAGCACAGCTCCCCGCACACCCACCCCACTCCCACCCCGGCCTTCATCTCCACAGGCTGTCACCTTCGCCCCCACCCCTCACACCCAGAGCCCATTCCCCTTCCAGACAGCTCCGGCGCCCTCGCCATGGCCAGCCCTGCGCAGGCAGCAGAGGGAGAGTGATCCTGTGCTAGGGAACAGGGAGGTAGGTAAGAGCTGAGGAAAAGCAGAGCAACTGTAGTGCTATGGCAACATTAACTCTACAACTGCCCGCGGCTGTTTTTCTCGGCAGCCAGGCACGCTTCGCTGCGTGAAAACGGCAAAGCAGCAATCTGCCCGAGCATCTGCGTCGTACGGAGGGGTCAGATATTGCTCACGAAACCCCTCGGCTCCGTTGTTTGAAATAGCACCGATCTGCTGGAACTTGTATCCCTTTCGACCACGTAAGGTAGCTTCAAGGTTGAGATACAAAACACAGTTTGACGTAAGCGCGCAGCGGGCACAGGCACCGCAGCACGGTCCTGTAGGAGGTGAACAGGCACTCTTGAAAAGGACAGGAGAACGCTCTTCCCCCCATGTATTAGTCTTTGAAGCAGACATGTGGGGTCTTTTTTGGGTAAACCGTGGATGCAAAGATACAGGTTCACAAGGCTCTAGCAGCATGAGATTTTTTTTTTTTCAGTATTATTCAGTTTTTTTCAACATGAGGACAAGTTTCCTCCTTGCATTTTTTAGAGCTTTCTGCTCTTGGTTTAACAGCACAGTCTCCACTGCTGCTTCTCCTCTTCATAAAACAGACAGCGGAGTCAGCTCAGTTCCAAGATTAATCCCAGAACGATTTACTATGAGTAGCATCAATTACAGCAAATCCTCAGTCTCCAACTTTGCCAGGAAGGAGGATGAATTAAAACTATCCACGTGCACTACGCTGTTGGGCTTTTTTTGGTTCAGTTTGCTGTTTGGTTGTTGTTATTATTTTTTTTAAATTGTACTATTTTAATAGAGTGTCTACATATTCAGCAGTTTATTAACTTGGATACTTCTAATCATCACACACCCTCCAGTGAGCGCAACAGAAATATACAGAAAATTTCTACCGTAATTAAACCCACGCGTGCTACAGTTCATCACCAAGGCAAGACTTCTAGGAAGAGATCTATGCCCAGCAGAAACCAGCACCGTCAGAGGCAAGGTTATTTTATTTCTTTTGAGAGAAGGAAGAGGCAGCGACTTCCTTCTAAATCTCAACAGCTTCAGCATTCAACTACATGTAGGTAGAAAATAAACCGGCTGATCGGCAAGGGAAGAAACGGAGAGTATTGCTGCAAACAAGCTGATGGTACAAGATTTTTGGCCCTTTTTAGTCTACAAGGTAAAAACGCCTACTACTAAACGGGATAGGAGACACAGGTTTGGCTCAGAATTTAGACTGAAAAAAATGCTTTCTAAATCCTAGCCTAACAACAGTAAGAAATTTGGAATACAAAATCATTTAACGTCATCGCGAGCTTAAATACCAACACGGCGGCATCGAGCGCTGTAATAAGACAAAGTTGGTGACGAACTACAAGAAACACCAGCTCATCGCTCGAACTGGAATCGGAAGAAACCGAGACACCCAGCAGGTTCCCGACCCCTCAGGGAGCAGAAGCGGGAGCGCTCTGCCACACGTCCATCTCACAGCACCCCTTTCCTCCCAGCAGGGGTCACCGCCCCGCTCGGGGACCCCACGCCCCAAACATTTCGTCCAACGCGCCCCAGGTTAACAGATGTCGAAAAGCTCTGCTTGCTCCTAGAAAAAGTCCGGGCACGAACGTATTCCTGCAAAGATACCGCTTGAAATTGAAGTGGGAGTTTTGCACTTAAACTCCCGATGTTCAAAAATATCCTGAATATCCTAGACTGACGTCGAGTTACCCTACATCTTAAATGCCCAATACTGTATGAACAGGAATAAAACCAACACAAAGCAATTTTACTTTTAAAGAAACAAGGTACCAAGTGAAGTTAGTCTGTCTCTCCAGCTCTTACATTCAGTCTCCTCTCAAACGCGACTAGTTAGGCTGATTTCGGAGAAGAAAACCAAAACATTCAGAAACTTCTCCCACCTAAAAATAAGCGTTAAAAGCAACGTACAGACCAGACACACAGACCGATGAGCTGCACACAGGTCACCAATAAATATACGGGAACACCACAATAAGGACATCATCAAAGAAAGAAGTCCGGTAACTGCTATTAAGACCGTTACAAAAAAGAAAAGTGTATTTTTTGCAGGCATGTGCAAGCACATTACAGTGTAATCAAAGCAGAACTTTGCTATTATTATTACTTTATGCAGCATTACAAGGTTACTGAGGTGCAGTGTTTAATAGTCTAGTCTACAGCTTTTCCTGACCGGAGGAACGCTCACCAAACTCGCGACGGACCCTCACCCACCTCAGCCATCGGAGCGGGGCAGCACCCCCCGCCCCACCCCGAGCGCCAAACCCCCAGCTCGGCATTACAGGTCACCCCCGGTGCACGCACACGGCTCCTCGGAGCACCCGGGCTCCGCTCACGGCGAGCCTGACCACCTCCCAGGCCTCCAGACAAGTCTCCTTCACCCTCGGGAGCTCGCTACAGCCAAGAGACGGCATCCTCCGACAGCTCCGCGCTCCCTCTCGGCACCGATCGCACCGCCCCGAGAGTCCCGCGCTGTCGCTTCTCCTGCACCCCCTCCCACACACGTACCCCCCCCGCCTCAAAGCCAAGAGGTAAAAATTGCATTGACTACAGCCAAGCCGCTTCTAGCCTACCGGCTGAATTTGGTGATCGCTCCTCAATGCCTCTCCCTCCAAATGAAAACACCTTCCTGGATATTCTTGGTCCTGACTCAGAGAAGCTGATGCTTGAAAGTACCTGAAAGATACCATCAAACACTTGGCATTTTCAATAATTTATCTTAAATTTTCAGCCACGTACAACTGGAAAATAAAAATCTACAGCACCATCTTCTAAAAAAGGCACTTTCTGAGGACAGTCTTGCTTAAAAAACATAAAAATCACTCCAAGTTTTAAACAGTGAAACTGATTTGTTTTAAAAGGACCCTACGTTAACTACCCGTGTCAGGTGAGGGGGTACCTCGGACGAGATTTGGAAAGGCCAGGGCACACGGGATGGAAAGGGGATGGAGTCTCTCCATCGCCACCCTCCTTTCTGTAAAACTGATGCTTCGGTATCTCCCTCACCAGCCTCTCCCTTGCAATTCCTTCCCCTCCACACGCACCTTCACCTACTCAGGGACAACAATTTGGTTTTGTTAGTGTCATAGAGATCAGGATTCTTGAGACTCTGCTGGGGAGGTGACACGTAGGATCCTGTACCCCTCTCGTTCATACCTCAACTACTGGCAGAACAAAATCTAGCAGAAAGCATCAAACAGCTCAAGCTCTAGCCACTGTCTTTTCAGATTTACAAAAAACATCGAGTGAATTGGCCAAGTGACAGTTTATTTAAACGTGCCGAAACAAAAAATGGTATCTGGAACACCCCGTGTTGATC
This sequence comes from Trogon surrucura, assembly GCA_020746105.1. NCBI lineage: Eukaryota > Metazoa > Chordata > Aves > Trogoniformes > Trogonidae > Trogon > Trogon surrucura. The sequence continues at coordinate 999,497 of CM036640.1, forward strand.
TAAAGTACCCTCTCTGGGTAGAAAAGACAGACGGGAATCCTTCCCTTTGACATCCCCAGGGATTTCTCACTAGATCCAACCAACCTGCCCGTAGCAGCCATGGGACTCCACGGAGAGGGACCGAGGATCTGCCTGGCCTCACCAGAGACCCAAATGGCCACTGAGAAATAACGATCCTCGAAAGCTGAATCTATAGCTTCAGCGTAAATAATCTGAACTTTTGACTCCTTGGTTATAAAAGTGCTTTGAGTAAGGATCTAAACCCTCCGTTCACAAAACAGGGAAAATATCAAAGAGGAGAAGATATGAAGAAAGTGTTTAAAAAAACCAAAAAGCCTCAAGCTTTTTTAAGCGTAGGCTGAGCTTGGAATCTCACCAGAGAGGACTTCAAGACTAGTAGAAAACCAGTATTCATAGCTGGAAGTTGTAGAGATGACAACTATCCGGTGTCTTATGTCGAGCACTTACAGGACAAGAATTTGAAGTGAAAATAGTTTAGGACCAAAAGCATCTTGAAGTAATTTGACTGACAGCTTCCAGAAACCCATTTTACTCCTGAAAATCACTTCTGTGGCCAAACAAACCTCCAAAAGGATGCCAGAACAAACCCTATAAAAATAACTCTTGGATGCGTTTAACCCGCTACCACACTGAACAGCAACCGAGCGATCCTGAGTAAAATGGCCACGGCTGAACAGCCCACAAGGAGGGGGAAAAAAAAAGTCACTTAGAGCGAAGTCAGTCGTTCCGTTCGCAGATGTCACAAGTTTTACGCCTCCGACTACAAAACACTCGGCTTCTCCCCAGCCCTGCACCTCCTGGGCGCGGGTTCAGGCACGGCCCCGGGAGCGGCTCCTTCGCCCCGCGCCCGCCACGGGGGCGACGAGCGGCGCTCGGCACGTGCCGGTGAGGTGTCTGAAGTCAACCGGCGCGCGTGCCTCGGCAGAAGGGAACCGCCTTCCCAGCTAAGGGTAAAGCCGAGGCCGCTGCGCCCGCGTGGTGAGCCCAGCGGTCGGCCTTCGCCACATCCCTCTTTGGGCTGGTCACAGCGCGCTCCCCAGCGAGAGGAGGGGATCTGGCGGGCCGTGCCGCCCACGGCTTCCCCGAACAGCACATAAAATTTGAGATTTTTTTTTTTCTTTTCTTTTTTAAAGGAGAGCAGGTACAAAAATAAAAGAAATCCATATACTCTGAAAATATACTGGAAACTGCCACCACAGATGAGGTACCATTTATCCCGACCCCCCACCCCCAAACTGCAAACATCAAAATATATATGTTTTTAAACAAAGGAAGAATATCTGGCTATTTAATCTCCGTTAAAATGACAGCACCCTTTGTTACACTTGATATTTCACACCATTAAGTCTCTTTTGAAAAAAAAAAAAACAAAAACAAACCAAGAGATCTAACTAACCTCGATTCCTTGCTTTTCTCCTCATTCCTTAGTGCAGTAATTGTCCATCTCCATTTAAATAAATATAGCAGCTACAGCATCATAAATGTGTGGCCCTCACAACGCCAGTAACTTGATATCGTAATACAAAGAAGTATCGGCACTTTACGTAGATATTCGCGAAACCAAAAATAGAGATTAAAACATCCAAATACTCTTCACATGAAAACCAGGTAAAAGGCTCGCTCCACAAGTCAGCTCAGTCCTGTTGGTGCTTTTTGGCGAGAGCAGCACGCAAAAAAAGCTTCTCGAGTCGCAGTCACTGAGCGTGGGCAGGGCGGGACGCAGACAGGGTCTGTCAAAGGAGTGTTAAGAGACTTTGTAAAAAGGAATTTTCACCTAAATGCCAGAAATCCCTAAGAAGTCTTTGCAAAATAGTTTGGTTGCTTTTTCTTTTTTAGAAAAAAAAATCTGTGGGAAGCCTAACGTGAACCTTTTATAGCCAGAACTACGAGCTGGAGTGCTTCTAAGAGAAACCTGTCGGGCCACAGACTGAGAAAACCATTGGCGAGACTTCCTGGGAAAGCAGCCCGCCCCAATTACTCGCTTCCCCCCAGCAGGATCCTCTTGAGGCCGGGCCAGCCCGGGGGCTGCGGGGCCGCTGCTGAGGTGTGCGGCTCCCAGCACCCCCACAGCACCCCCCGGGGACCCCCGAGCTATGTCCAGTGCAATTTCAACTTTGCAAAGTTATTTTTTTTTTTTTTTTTTAACATTATCTTCCTCGCCACCGGGAGATAAAACACATCTGCACACCAACCGTTCGGTAAAGCTCTTTGCGACAGCGTGTGAACAGCACAGCTCGGCACGACGCACGGACGCACAAAATACAGTACTTTGCTTCCTGGCAGACAAAAAAAAAACCAGACCAAAACCGGGGGAGGTTCATGCCTGTTGAAGCAAAACGGGCTCAGATTTTGGGCTCAAAAACACAGCCTGTTGGCAAACGGCGGATTTCGCGAGGAGGACGGGAGAGGAGCTGCTTCTAGCAACGCGCTGGTTTTCATGTGGAGAGCAGGTGGAGCTCGGAGGGCTGGGATAACAGCAATGCCCACACGACCGATCCGCGGTACAGATACGATGAACCAGTGCAAATAAAAACAGTCAAAAACGCAGAGTTCACGAGTTTACAAAGTGCAAAACTCCCCAGTCCCCTCGTTGAAGAAACGCTCGTCTCCGACATCTGAAGTATTGTTTTACCCTTAAAGTGGAATGAAAGAGTCCCGTCCGTTTGTTTCACATTTCAGTGATTTAACATGTTAGAACTATCCCAGCCCTCTTTATTTGCAGAGTGAAATGAAGTTACCAATAACTTAATTTTAAAAGGAAAGTCGTTATCAAAGAGGAAAAAAGCCTAAAAACTTTTATTAGTTCCAGACATTTTACTGGTGTCACATAGATTTAACTAAGCACGTAAAAACTTAGATCTTAATAAAAAACCCTTTCTGTTGAGTTCAAATATCCTCCACGTTTCAAAGCCAAAAATAAGGCCGGTTCCTTTGTTAAATCAAAATACTGCAGTGACGAGTAAAGCTTGCAGAACTCTAGAAGCGTTTTTGCTATTTTTTTTTTTTTTGATTTAAAAAAGGAAAAGTCGAGATTCCTTCTGACTATAAAACTTTCCTTTCAAAATTAAGGCTTTTACTTTGTCCTTTTAAAGTCATGGAGGTGTCCATTCTTCCACAGCCAGTGGTACAAACACTGCTTCAGTACAGCTCAATGGACACAGTTTTTCTTTAGAACGCTTATTGCACTAAAAGATAGCAAAACAAGTTGTCAGTTTGTAAAAAATAAACATGGTTACATTTCTAAAAAATAAAAGTTGATGTTGACCATACGTTCTGTAATAATTAAATTAAAGCATTATTATTACTCTAATAAATACAAAAGAAACAAAAGGAAGCTAAACTTCAAAAATACATACATATGAAATCACATTAAGGTGTGAGAGGCAGCAAGTAAACTAGCATTTTTCTTTTTTTTTTTTTTCCCAAAAAGGCCTTAGCTCTAAAGTTTCAGTTCTGGTGGTTACTACATGTCACCCCATCAAAGTCGGGACGACCGATCACACGTGAAGCTTCGACGTATCTGACTTGCCAGATAGAAAAGAATTGAAACTTTTGGACTACACAAACCAGCAGCTTTAGTAAATTCACCAGGGAGCAAGAAGAGTTTGGATCACTACTGCCTGCACGTAATACCTCTAGCTTCTCTGCTTTTGGAAAGGGAACTGTCGGAGCCGAGAACTCCAAAGCTGTGAAGAAAGACACGAAGGCAGCAGTTGGCTAAATTACGTTTAAATTATTGGATTAGTGTGCAAAACATCTTCGCCCCCTCAATTTTTTTCTACCTAAGTGCTGTACATTCAAATGTACTCAGATATGTTCACATTTGAATGCTTGATGGCGATATCGAGAGCAAGATTCCTCGATGCAGTGGGGTAAAAAACTTAAATTATTTTTTTTTGCACACTTCCCTCCCCCAAACAATTACTGATTGTTCCTATAAAAGGTGGTTTGCTTTTTTAAGCTACACCATCCATTTTTTAATTTTTTTCTTTTTTGCCGAGATAGTTGTGCTGCCGAGCAACTTGAGGTAAAGGCATAAGAGGGTTAAACTACGAGAAATTAAAAAAACAAACAAACAAAAAAATGATGGCGGTGCTTCCATGCCAAAAAAGCAGTTGGCTGGTTTCATATTGCATAATAGTGCCGTGTTCCTCGATGAAGTAAACAATCTTCCTCGTGTCAATTTAAGGGTGAGCCTCTCGCCCCTGCACAGTGTCGACCTGAGCGCGATCGGAGGCACAACCCCATAAACCAACCCCACTGGAAACATACACCGTATGTGGCTTCATTTCTCAGTTCTTCCTTGCAGCGAGTGCGCTCCCCGTCTGTCGACTTAAGCGAAGTACATCGTGCGTAAGGTGTCTTGGTGAATTTGTACAGCCTTCGCGAGGGCCTGCGGATCTCTCCCATTGCTTTGTCCTGAAACGTGGCTGCCTTCAGCACTGCAAGGAGACGAGGCACAAACAAAGCAGGGCTGTAAATCGTGTTAATTCGGATCAAAAAGCCGCCTTCGCGTCTCTTCGACGTTCCGGAGAGCAGCACGGCGGTAGCGACAGAACCGGACGCTGAGAAAAGTCTACTTGTCTATTTACTCAGCAACCTCGAGGCTTTTAGCAAATCCCTTGACCTCAGCTGCTCCATTTGTTCATCTAAAAATAAGCCTGCTGCAAATATGTTGAAGGCTTGAAGGCTATAAAATACTTCTGACATACAGAGCAGGGTTAGGTAAGTGGAAGGCACTGAACATTTGCTTCACTCATGACTAATTCTAAAGCAAAAAACTAAATGTGTGGCTTGATTCTCTCAGAGCACGTCAAGGCAGTAACAGGATACTTTAATAAACTGAACTTAATACTTGTAATCCCGGTGTTATTCAGTAGAACCCACCAACCCACTCTTCTCTGATACTGAGCAGGAGCTGTCAGGAACGGTGATCTTAATTTTTCTTACCTCTGAGACTAGTCTTAAACGCAAAACGAGCAGTAATTGCCCATGTCCGGTGAGTTTTGACCCGACAATGCAGCAAAGGCCGATGGGGACTAAAACCGAGGCACACATTTTGACTTACCTGTCATGTTCTTTGTCCACAAGATGGTATCGTGCTCTAAATGCTACCAAGTGAGCATAATACGCTGGTGCGGGTATAGAAACCGATCGTGTACAGCGCACGTACGTGTGGCAGAGCTGGTAAGTCAGCAGCTGAAGTTCATCTGCAGTAAAGCAGTTATCATCCCACAAGACATGGTAGTGTGAGGGACGGCTGGTACCCTAAGAAGAGAGGAACATCAATTCACTCATCTGGCTTTTCCACACAGTCCGGGCAGATTAAGTTCAGGAAGGGGCAGACTATCAAGTCTCAAGTCCTACGTAACAACAGTCTTATGTCAGCCCTAAATGTGTTTAAAGACGAATAAGAAGTCTAACCCTTATACAATTACATTCCTCTAATTATTCTCGCTTGGAAAAAACCCCACATGCCTTCTAGATAGCCCTCAACGATCAAAACCTGCTTCCAACATGACTAAACCATGATTACACCACCTCTTAACCACCTTCAGTTAAAACTGTTTCTCAGAGAGAGCATTTCCCAGAAAAACAACTGCTGCTTTTAACCCTCTCCTCTCCCTTGGCACCCTGAGTTCAAGCCTAGCAACAGCTCCAGTATTTCAGAAGCTACCTATGGAGTTCCGTATCTCAGATAAAACTGAGCTAGATGACATTTCCCTACTAATTCATTGTTGACAAACACAAGTGCTACAAAAGGGAGAAAACCCCAACATGTCCTAATTTCACAAAGAAGCAATCATACCTGTATTCCAGCATGGCTACAGAGGTAAAAATCAAACTCGTATGGATGCGTAATGTCGGTATCTACAGTTGTCCCAGCTGGAATATTGCCGCTCCGTCCAACCTAGAGAGAAGGTTTTGTTAAAGAGCGCGGCTAACATCGTGTAAACATCGTAACTGTGCTTAGAACCACAAGGGTCTGCTCAACACAGGCAAGGTTTCAGCGAACAAAGTGCCTCACTGCTGCTTCGAGCGCGGCCCTGCGGCAGCGCAGGCTGTCTGACGAGGGCCCTGGATGGCTCTCTACCATCCCCACGGAGAACCGTGCAACTTCCAATTTATCTTCCCTGAGCACAAAGCCAATCAGAAGGACAGAGGAGCCCGTGCTGATATTTCCTCTAGCAGCACAAATGCTTGACATCAAGCTTTCACGGGAGGCTACTAAGAGAGAGGGCAGCGATTACCCTTTCTGTCCTGTCCGCACAGAACAAGCGCGTGTGATGTCGCTTCTGCACGACGATGTAGGTTATTCCCGGCTGGTAATCCTTCTCCAAACTGATGCAGGCTTCTCTAATGGCTAGCAGCTCATAATACAAAACCTACAAGCACAACAACAGAAGAGGTCAGGTGTTCCTTCTGCTGTGTTCTACACAAGCCAGCTAATAAACAGCTTGCAGTTAACACCAAGTGCAAACAATCCCCACACAATTAGTAATCTTCTCAAGTTCTTAGAAATCTATTGTTGCCCAAGTTTTAGGACCTTTCCTCCCCAGACAGGAAAGAAGTTGCAATTTTTCTTACCCAATGTGCTTAAGCAATTCCCCCCTTCAAAGTCTCAATTACTTTGTGGTATCTTGGTGTAAATGCAAGCAGCTCTAACAGCACAGCTATCCAAATCAGAGAACTGAACTTATTACGCAGTAACACGGTCCCTCAGGAAACCCACAGATGAACCAACCTGTCGAAACTGCCCTTCAGAGACCCCGTCCCTGTAGAAGATGATACGTGTGGGCTTGAACCGGGTTGACTTGTAGAACTGGATGAGAAGCTCTCTCACCATGGAGGCCAGATCTTGGATGATTTCCTGCCGGGGTCGCTGAACTCTCACCGTGGCACAGTACCGGCTTGGATGAGCATCCATACTACCTACAACCTTCAGCAGAAGATCACATGAATTAAGGTTTCGGATCAAATCTATGCCAAAAAGCAAAAAAGCCAAGAATGACGATTTTCAAGTAAAAGATGCTTATACCAAGACAACAACCACAGCAACAGTTTCAACTGGAATCTGCAGGAGGTGGAGGTCTAATGCCTTTGGAGAAGAGGTGTAAAACCTGCCCTCCAAGCACCCTGAAACGCATCTGCAGAATTCATCTGCCTTGGAGTCTTCCCCTCTGCTGAGAGCGCACTCATGAATATTCTTATAATCCAGACAGACTTTTTTCTCCCAAGTTTTCTCACCTTTTACACAGAGAAACACTGCAGTTTGCCTTAGTTACTTTAAAAAAGGACGCAGTTTCTGTAACTGCAACCAATGCCAAATAAAATACCAAGGGGACAAAATAGGAAGGGTCTGACCAAGCATCCAACCACCACCTTGATCTCCTGGACTGTACCAACACAAAAGGTTAAGAAGTATCAAAAACCTTCCTGCCAAACCAGGCCTCTGCTTACATTTTTTACCTTTAAAAACACAAAAATGTTATTAAGTAACAACACAAAGCTGCATTACTTCCTCTAGAATATTTCTGCAGAAATATTTTAACATGACTGCCATTTTACCTTGATTTAAAAATTAAAAAAACCCTAAGAAAACAGTCTGAAGTATCAAGTAGTGCTTTTCTTTTAAAGACGTGACTATCATTGCAAATGTGTGTAAGGAACTGACACAAGCTCTGAAAGATATTTAGACATAGGCATAGTCCATGAGCTGCATTTGCCTAAGATGAAAAGACAGTACTTAAAACTTACAGCAGCGATGGACGGCTTCTTTCCATCCCCAGCAGGAGGGTGAGTGACATCGGCTCCCAAAAAGATCACTGGCTGCTGGAACACAGAAGGTCTTCAAAAAGAAAAAAGTGCTAAGTCACACTTGCAGATCAACAGTTGGCGCAAGGTTATTGCTCAAGATGGGGTTTGGTTCCTATTTCCTATCTGGTTCCTGCACCAAGAACCCTTCTTATCAGGTGCTCTGGCCAAGCCGAGACAACGAAACCTTTGTGCACACGACGTGAACTTCGAAACCACGGCAGCAGCCATTCCACACCGCCCTGCCACTGGGCTGAGGCACCGTTCTGGTGGAGCGAAGCCACAGAGCTACACCCAAACGGCACAGACGGCTTCTTACAGCAGCCGCCACCCCCAGGTTGATCGCCGTAGCGCTCTGGGGTCAGCTCAGCACCACCTGGCACCGCGTCAGCTGTGCGGCAAACGGCCGGCAGCAGCGGCGGCTGCTTAGGCTTGGGCTTACAGGATTTCAGGAGCAGAATGGTTTTCTGGCTCCCTGCCCTGCACTACGCGTACGTGCCCTAGTGAAGGCTAGAGTCAACCCTAACTTCCGGCCTTCCGAACTGAAAGGTTTGTGCTGCTACAGAATGATCCACGTGAGAAAGATGGGAGCAGACACGGGCTGGACTCCTCAAACCTTCTCGCTGAAGGCATCAAAGCAATTGGAGCACACATGCGAAGAGAGCACAGAGAATGCACAGAACAAATGTGAGCTGCATTACTCAGCTACTGCAGTGGGAGAAATGAAATGCCTCCACTGTTCTCCTACCCCTATTAACAGAGTGTTGATGTGGCCCAATAACTACATTCTGTGATGTGGTGTGTGCTCCTAAACCTCCAAAACCTTCTGATTATATTAATATTTCTAGGATTCTATATTTCAACATCTCTAGATCTGCAGTTTCTTTTCAAATTTTTTGATACCGATCAAGCATTTGAAAAGAATCTTGGCTTAAGACTCAACAACTACTCAGAGCCAATGGTAGAAGAAATTTAGTTCTACCTCAATTATCCCGCAGTATTAATACCTCAACTTAAAGCCTGGCCAAGTTTAAATTTTGGATGCTAAGCAGCAAATGTAACCACATCTGTTAAAACTAAACCCAAATCAGTCTCCATGAAGAGTCTTACCGTTGATGAGGTACGAGGATGTTGTTGATTCCTCCTAGTTTAACATTAATCTTCAGGCACAGATTTGATAGCGTCTGCGGAGATGTTTTAATGACGTTCTTGACTTGAACACACTGAGTGGCCATCCCCAACAACGTGTCTCCCACACGCTTCACCTCCGCTGAGAAGCAAATATTAGGATATGACTTGAGTTCATTTGAAATTATTGCTGCATTTCAATCTCAACTCGCAATAATTTCAACGTATGCTCTGCAAAATCGCTTCCAACTTATCCGCATGCTCAGGTCTGCCTCCAATTCATTTTCTCTTCAGACACAAAACCTTGGTTTCTAATGTCTAAAGAAGGATCCTGAGGAATATTCTAACATAAGCCGGGCAGCAAGTATCTCAGAACGATGCTTGACCAAACAGGCAAAGACAGAGGTATTCCCTCACCATACACCGGCGTTTTCCCTGGCAGGATGACAATGATGAGCTGCAGCCCCGAGTAAGTGTTCTTGAGGTGTCGGAACATGGGCTCCACGCTGTCTGCGCCCTGGGCGTATTTGCAGAAGCAGGGCTGCCCTTGGATCGGCATCCCCGCGTCCTTGGAGATCTTGCGCAGCTGGTCCGTGAAGCCCCTGAAGATGAGAAGGTTTTCGAATTTAGGCAGTAACGACAGCATGCGGCCACCACAGCAGAAGGGGCCACAAGAACTGTGTTATTTAAATGAAGACATTTCCAAAGAGCTTTTAAAGCAGCATTTTTAAAATATTCATTGTGGGGAGGCTGTACAGCTTTAAAACATCCTAGGCCAGAATGGGGGGGGGGGGGGGGAAATAAAAATAGTTCAGACCCCTTGAGTACTTCATTGGAGCTGCTAGAAGGAACCAGACACAAAGCAGCAAGGCCACAGGGCCAGAACCCCACAGCGTACCCCGGCACAGTGTTACGACTGCAGCTTCCAACAAGGAAGCAAACCAGCTTGGCTTCTCTCCCTAACATCTCAGGTGATTAACACCAGGTAAAAGCTCATTAGGAGTCCTGTAATTCATGTTTTCATTAAGACGGCTTCATTGAGAGAACAGTCCAAAGCCTGAACCGTGACATGCCTTACTTCAGTATTTCTTCTCTGCATTGCCTCTGGGTTGCAAAGCAAGCTATAGCCCACATTTTGATCTCGACACCAGTGTGGAACTGCTTCCCTCGCATGTCCCACACCCCATGGCTTGGGGTTGCCACCGTTCGATTCTGTGGGGACAAAAGCGACAGATGCTCAGGTGACTGAGGAAGGCAAAGCCTACGCTATTTTCAGTGTCGCGATAACAAAAAAGGAAAGTTTACCATGCAAACTCCGATCCCTGTATCGCACAATGCAAACAAACCAACCGAAACAGTCAGTGTGCGTGGGAGATCCCCCTTCCAGAGAGGAACAAAAGAGGAAGCAAAGGGCTCACCCGTCCTCCGTACTGCAACATGGGCGCCGGGAGCACGCGCCCCGTGACATGGGCCATCTCATCCCGCACTTTGAACTGGAACTCTTGGACAAAGGGATCTGCATCGTAATTTGCACTTCGCACCTAGAAGAAGAGTTTTCCCTTGTTACAGAACTATCTAGTAACTCACATCACAAAAAGACTGACAGAAATGCGGGAGGAGTGTTCCACAACAATTTCTCTTGTCGCTGAGAAAAGGCTCAGATTTCACTGCTCACGCTATCAACCTATCCCCCGTGAAAATCATTAATACCATCAGATACATTGGATGAGATTTGTTTTGGTTCTCTTAGTTACTCAAGGGCTCATTTGGAGTATGCTTATTCAAAAACATTTTGTTTACTCACAGGATAGATCAGAAAGCATTCTCCTTTAGAGACTGGCAAAGTCGAGATTAAATAAGTAAATTTAATTTTATTACCACACACTTATGTCTTCTGCATTTTCCAGAGTGACCTTACTCTAATTGAATAATTTTGGTTAGCTTGTTAGCTCAAAAAACAGATTGTTTCAAATAAGAGCTGTTTATGAACCTTATTTAAGAAATAGTTAAAATCTATTAAGCTGAAGGGCAAGAAGGAATGAATGAAAGGATGACTCTGTACCGAACCAAACCATAATTAAAGAACTAACCAATCTGCTTATTTCCTCTTGCCTATCAGGGGCAGATCTTGCTGTGGCCTTTATCATAGTCGACGTCTGATTGTCTGTTAGCTTCTTGATACACCGCTGGCCAGCTACGATGTTACACACCTTAAAGGAAAATCAGAGGCATGAGTACACGATGGGAGCACTTCGACACAGATCCCAATGTACTCTACGTACTCGGTACTAAGCTACTGCTATAAAACACCCCCCCAGCGTTTGAGCAACTGCATATTCTTTCTCATAGCTCTAAAGTTTAAAGCACTTTTAAAAACGTGGATAGTCCTTAGTGAGGCAAAAGAATAACGAATGTGGAAATACGTAAACGCTGTGTATGTCCTGCGAAGCGCAGCGCTTCTTAACGCTCTGCAGAATGATAGAGCCTACCAGTAACAAGCTGATTTATCAGAACAAGTTCATTACTTCTAAAGGCAGGTAGGTGTGTTTCTGTTCCTGTCCCACTTGTAGGCAAGGAAGATGAGGGTATTTCAGCTGGAGGTTGTACTTCTCTCTGAAATACTGTGCTACTGTTCTCTCCACAGTCTGGCCGTTTTCTAACTGCAAAGGAAAGCTGAAGAGACGCACATTTTAATAAAACGCACAGAAAGCTTAGCTGGCAAGTATCAACATCCTCAAAACCAGTAAAATATTAGGTCTTGTTACACATTTACGCTCTGACAAAAAGCATCTTACGTTTGATGACTTGCAGGCCTTCTCGTTACGTTACAAACACGGTACTTCCGTCTCATCGTTCCGCAGTGAGTCACTTCCACCTTCAGACCTGCGCGAAAGCACCAAAACCCCTGATGTCACAACTACGCAAAAAATTTGCACAGGAGACACCAGAATTCTTGCAACAGAACACGTTCCGGCTGGCCTTAAACCACGACAAGCATTAAGAGAAAACACAAAACAAAGAAAGCACTGAGCTGCTGTGGCCAAGCAGAACAGGGTGTGAAGAGACGGGTATCTGGAACCCGTCCAGCGCTTTGTCATTAATCTGCTGTGACACTACAGAAGGCACTGCCCTCCCGGAGCTGCTCACGGGCTGCCAATTCTCTAGCGCAGGGTTTGTTTCACTCCACGTGATCACATCGGCTTGGCTGGAGTTCCCAGATACTATACTAGTAAAAATAAATATTGACAGCAAAGGTAACCTTCCAACATCGTGCGACTACGGTAACCGAGAGTCTGTCTGAGGCAGCCAAGACAAGCAGAGACAGCTTCTCACCCTTCAGCTACCTGTCTTCCAGGGAGATGCAAAAAGGAGGCCTGTTAGAACTACCACAAAGTTTGTTTTCACTAATGGCTATTCTAGGAACACACTGGTTTATGACTATGGTTCAGATTTATATTTTTTGCTGTCCAGTATTTCAATATGTTCTAATCTTGCATCAGGTCACACAAGTGTTTAAGAGCAGAGCTTTGAACAGTCAAGCTCTTTCAAGGCTTCTCTCTCCGCAAATCGCAAGGGAATGAAGGATATGGGAAACACAAAGCAAAGTAGCATATATGGAGTGAAACTACTCAAAGCAGCAGCTTATGCAACCCCTTTGGAATGGAATTTGGCCTTCATCTGCCAGTTAGCCAGTGGCACTTGTTTTTCCATGTGGCAATCAGTTATTAGAAGTCACTGCAACAGCATACTGTCAAGGAATCGGTGACGTTAGCTTTGAAATCAATTTCCACTTTGCCTCAGCATTTAAACAGCGCGAGACCCGCGGCACAAACCCCCTCCCGGCCTCCAGCCGCCCGGCGAGGCAACGGCCGCTCGCCTCGACCCAGGCAATAAACACCACACCTCCTCCTTCCTTCCTTCAGCCCCTGGAACACACCTCATTTTTCATCTTTCAATCCCGTAGAGCTGCGTTGTTTTGTTCAGGACCAGAACTACAAAGAGGGCACAGCGCAACTCCCTCGGCAGTCCCAGGGCCCTTCCGAGACAGCGCACCGGGAGGTTTCCCGTTGGACCAAGTCCCTTCGAATTAACTGGGCTGCGTTCCCTGGGACAGAGCACACACGTTCCTACTCACCCTTTATCTCTTTGGTGAATTTTACGCGATGGGAATCAGTCAGAGGTCTCGGTTGTTCATCGATATTGTGAATGTCAAGAACTTCACACATGAACTGAATTACAGGTTGTGCTTTGTAGAAGGCAGTGGCAGAAACTGAAAAGAGCAAAATATTAAGTGTAAAAAAAACCCAAGCCAGAACGTTGTGAAGCAGTACAAATTAATGTTTTTTTGAAATTCCACGTAACCCTCAAGCAAATGTGGTGCAGCACAGTTTTAAAAACAGATCAGCAAGCCTTGCAACAACTCAGTACAGAAAAGCCAGCACAGGGCCCTCAGCGACACATCAGCCTCCAGCACAGTCATCCTGCAACTGCTCGGCATCTCAGGGCTTTACAAGGGCTTTTCCCCAGACAACATTTATTTCTAGAGAGCTGTAACATCCCCAGGAGACATTATCTTTCGACTCTCTGTGGGGCTGCAAGCACAGACAGTATTAACAACTCTCCACTGAAAACCTTTTGACATGAAAAGCTACGATTATGCAATATAATTTCGTCAATGATACAACCTGTGCAATTCTGGAAACGGTATTTGGGAGCAACACGAGCACTGCTTTGGCTATAGACAAACTGTCAGTGTAGCGGTGTGTGCAGCCCTTCCTCTGCCAAAACCCCCTGCCCGCCCCGCGTACGAACACCACAATCCCATTCAGCGGCAATACACTGTTCTGGAACGGGACAGCTGACTGATTCCACAGAAGACAACCGCAAATAATCTTGACCACGTTACAAGCCATCGAAACGCCGCCTTTTCGTGAGAAAGGTGGGGCAGCACTAGACACGGTTCGGGCACAAGCAAACTACTGCGTACACTTAAAACGTTAAACGGCAACAACAGAAAAGAAATACTCAATCAGCGGTTGATTAGATTTCCAGACCTCATCTCAAACCACCCCATCTCTGTGCTAACACGAGGAAACATTCCTCAGGCGTGCGTCACTCGCGCAGGCCGCCGGCTCCACACGCCGCACCCCAGCCAGCGCCCCGGCACGGCGGTTCCTGGACGCACACGAGCGGCACGTGCCCGCGGGGACGCGCGTCGCGCCACAACGCGCGCGGCAGAGAAGCAGATTTCGCAGAGAACCTCGTACAGGTTCAACAGCCAGAACAAAAATCAAGCGACGGAGTCGAACGGAATCTCCGCAGCCTCAAACCGTAACATAAAGGGGTTACACCCCGCAAATCGTAGCTTGCGGAGTTCTTCAGCTTCTCAATCACGGAAAGGACTGAAAAGTTTCTACCGCAAGAATTGCTACTACGCTTTCTAATGCTGGTGAGAAAAACTTGTTTCACAGGAAGTAACAGGGCAGCACATCATCAGCTGGTGTAGATACACACTCTTGTCCTACCTTAACGGCAGCACCCAGCACATACACACCAGTATCGGTTACTTCTGACACTGGCAACATTTTCACGTTCCTTTTATAAAACAAAGCTACAGCACGGCTGCTGCCTGAAAGGTAATTTTACGAGACCAAACCCATCTGGGGTTAGAGCGGTATCACCCACAATTCAGGTAAGCCGGAACACGCGGACTTGCTAATTTTCCTCGCGAAAGCTCGGCAGGGCCTGCAACATCTCGTTACGTTCCGAGACAGACGGTAAGTACAGCCCGAGCGACAGCGCTTAACCCAGTGCACAACAGACAAAGAGCATTTACCTTGGGTTTATAAAGCACTTCAACCAGACACTGAGAACAGAATGTGAATTAGAGAAAACTCTGGGCAGCACCTGCGCCTCAAACACTGCCATTTTTCAATAGGGGGTTTAACAACTAAATAGACCGCGGGCGCTCGCAGCACCACGGAGCCTGCCACACGCTCCAGCTGATCTCAGACGCATTCAGCCGGGACTCAATAAAGTGGCGCAAAGCAGATCTCGCTCTGCATAAGAAAGCCTGTTCCAATTAGCCCCATTCACAAAAGTGTTTGTGATATATTTTACAGAGTTTTCTTGGAAGTACTGAGCTGCCACAGGCAGCTGCACGGAGACACGGCTGAAGCGATTTGCCTGTATTACTGTGGATGCACCAGCACAGAAAATTAAGTAGGAAAACAAGCTATGCTGGGCTTCTCCTTTCTAGAGAGATTTTTTTTTAAAGTGACAGGTAAATTGCTGCTGAAACACTGGTATAACGACAAATCCAGAAAGAAAACTAGGATTTCCAGGTAGCCTTTGCCATATAGGTCTGGTCTGCACAGGAAGCCAGTGTACACATACACACACTTGACTATTACAGTCGCACTTTATTATCACTACAACTTCTGCAGTTGTGTTGTGTTCTGTGAGGGTATTACAAGAGACAACTACTAAATCTTGGAACTGAGCAACCAGATGCAAGTGATTCTCAGGTGAAAGCTCCTCCCCTATAATAAAGCCATTCAATTTTGAAAGTTTTCTTATTCTGATACAAATTGTAGCAAATTATTATTTACAATGAGTTAAGAAATCAGCGCACGAGATGCTTCTGGTTACTAAATCCCTCTGCACAGAGGGCAGCAAAAGTTATCGCCGCACAGAAACGTGGTACCACAAACCCAAGCACGTGACAGTAAAGTGACCGAATGGCAAGGTCGTTGTTATTCTTATCATCCCTATTCTTAACCCAACTTACCATCAATATTGAGCATCATCTTCCACATGGCAGGCCGAACCGACTGATGGAATCCAAACCAGACCTCCCTACCCCCGCCCAAGGGGTGATCGTAGCCTTCCGGGGCTGAGAAAAAGGAGCGGCCCACGGGGGTGTACCTAGAGAAAGAGATGACCACACCGTCATGCTACAGCTTTCAAAGTCAAAAAAAACTCAGTAAGAAAGATTTTAACACACAGCATCGTTTTTTGGAATTTTGTGCATCAGAAATCCGTGCCTAGAACCAAGTTTAAACAAAACACTCTGAATGCTTCCGTTCCCATCGCAGTGCTGGTAAATCTAGACACAACAGTCACGGCTCCTTAGGACCAGGGCAGCTGAGGAACACTGGCTTCCACACAAATCACACGGTGTTTTTTTTAAGAGTCAGTTATGCCCCATGAAAATCACCAGTGCAAAGGCATCCCACTGCCTAAGGCCAGCAGCCAAACTCGAACAGTGACTTTCACTGACCACGTAAAGCAGAATTGACTTGGCCTTCTCTGACGTGCGGGGGTTCCCAGACCGAGTGATACGCTCCGTCAGGACGGGTATCCAGTATCGGCTGGGGATTTCACACGAGAAGCGTGCACCACTGACGGCACATCAACGAGCTAAAAGACTCCTGCTTTTAGACAGCCACCGAGTGCGCGATACTTGGCTCAACGTGAGCAGAAAACATGAAAGCCGTGCTACAACACGCTGTAATCTCGCAGCATTTCAATTAAGGCCTATTATAAGTGTCTCCTGTTCCCTGAGCTTCTCAAACAAATACATCACCTGCTCTGGAGTTCAACTACCTACAGAAACACGCGTGAAAAATAGTTAGCTCCCAGCTCCCCAGTTCAGCTAACCGGCTCCGCTGCCCAAGGGGAACGAGCATTTTTTATTTTCACCTGTGAAGAAACAGGGATGAAGGTCTCCCAGTGGGGATACTTCGGGTAAAGACAGACTGCAGGAAGACAGTGAACCTACTTCATGGAGGGTAGGTGTCGTAGCACCACATCGACAGCATGAACAGGGTTAGTGCTGATAGGTTTGTCTAGTTCCAGAGGCTCAGGCAAGGTTCTTCCTGTCAAAACTTCATGCAGCAAGTGCCAGCTCACCCGAGAAACAAACTTTATTGACACTTTGAAGGGACGATCTTTTCCACCTTCTCCTGGTAATGTCACATCCAAATCCACCTGGGTGAGGGAGGGGAGGTGTGGAAAAAAACAAGAAGAAAAAAAGAGCAGCTGTTTAGCCTCCAGTCTGGTAGCCTCGAGTTCCCACTCCTCCTCATAACTGGGCCAGAGACTCAAAACTTGAGCTATTCAGGACAGAGTACATTTGACAAAAGCACATTACGAAATGCATAAAATAAAGAGAACTGGGTCCTCACCAAACAGAGGAGATCACGTAACTTTTTGTCATCTTGGAGCAGAAAACTCTTAACTCCACAGAAACTGTGGTTACATTTTCGTAACAGCAGTTCACCATAAGAGAACGTACTGCAGCCCATAAAACCGAGTATTGAACAGATTTTGCCGTAGAAAGATGTGACTAAATTCTAGGGGAGGTTCTGAACGCAACCACTAGATGCACAATTCCATGCACTGGAACTTGCAGAAAATACATCAGGACTTCAGTGCAGATACTTTCAGTTTTTCTGCATTCAGCGATATTAGAAGTTGGGCTGGTTTTTTGGTTTTTTTTTTCTCTCCCAGGAAGCTGTTACAAGTCCCATTTTTTCTCAGTTATCTTACCCCAGTAGTGGCCACAGGGAGCGGATTGGCTGTATAGAGGCTTCTCTTCCCATCATAAACCGGTCTACGGTCCCCAAATATTGTCACTTTAAAATGCTGCACCATTGAGTCCACCACCTCCCTAGAAAAATCGATATTTACATTGAAGATGTTTTCGAAGAAGTATCAGACTGGAACTGGCTCCCACACACGCCGTGTTTTGCTGAAGCAGTTTCAACAATGGAATTACTCAAGTGAACTCCAGAACACCCACTGACACGCCAGAAAGGCACTCCACGTACTTCCACTAAAATAACAGATAAACGCTGAAGAACAAAATCGCAATCGAGGCAAATGCTCAAATACTGGAAAATATTTCTGCTGAAATAAGTTCAGAAAGTCCTAGAAATGACTTTCTACGCCCTTTGTTAGAGAAAACAAGGACACGGTTACCTTGGGAGGAACACACGAGTCAGTATTTTGAAAAACTAGTGCAGAGGCACAACTGAGAGCTCTGCCAGCCTGCAGCAGCAGCAGGTAATTGTACTGGCTACCCAGTAACGCTCATCAGTTCTTCAATTAACAGGAGGTGACTTCCTCTGCAAGCAAAATTAGCAGCAGCACTTTCCCCTCTCAGCTGGGACTTGCGGAAAGGGAAGAGAACTTCTCCCTTTTGCAGGTCTTTCTGCTACTACACTCTCAGAATGCAAATTCCTCCACTGGCAAAAAGCACATCAATACACTTAAGCAACTCGAAACACCTACAGAGAACTGTGCTCCTGCGCCGTGTTTGCTTCAGTAGGTCCCCCTCTTGCTAAAAGATGTCAGTACTGGTGTAATTCACAACGCAAACTTCACCGTCTTACCTGTTCACCCTCCGAGGACACTTATCTGGTTTGATATCCACCTCATAGAGGTAGACATCAATCTTTGGGATTTCAACTTGGAAGCAGTTGGCCAGCAGTTTAATGGGTTTGCCCATGGTGCCATAGCCGGGACGCCTGGGCACCATGAGCAGGGGCTGCGCCCCGACGGGTCCTGCGAGAGAAAACAAAGCCCCACGTTAGAAGATAAGCCCGACAGACAAGCCGAAGGCGCTGCTGGCTTACATTTCAGCAGCTTAAAAATACATCAGGCTCCCCGCACGTGCAGGTACACTCCCTTGTCTCCCATGGAGACTTACCAACTACTGTCCTACTACTGCCGGGCTTTGGCAGGTCCCTTTCCCGAAAGCCCCAGCAATGACACAGCTGTCACAGGACACAAAACTACGGGAGCAGTTCTGGACTGATGTACCTTGTTTGCAAAGAACTCTTAATTTCAATGCCCTTATTATCTTAAAAGACAGATTATTCTTGAATTTCACTGCCTGAAAATGGACGAAGAGTGAAACCATTACCCCCTAACCACACCGCAAAGCCGACCGACCAGAAGAGGAAAGACTCAGATTAGACACAGGGTTGTAAAACTCTCCATTACCTGAACCTTAGAGAAGAACACTCACAGCTGCTCAGAGAAACCCGCAAAATCTGCGACGAGAGGGGTATTGTGGAAGTCAGTTACAAGTGCCTGCCCAGCAACCCATGCCACGCTCTCACCTGGTTACCTACGTGATGTACCTGGCACTACTCAGACGAACTTCCCCAGCTCACCCGCCGCGTTATTCACGCCTCACAAACCCAAACACTGGAGTAAACGCACTCCGCTTTTAAGAATTTCTGCTGGTATTTCCACTTAAAAATACTTCCTTCCAGTCAAGAAACAACAAAATCGACATGCTTCGCAGCACAAGTTTTCCAATCTTACTCATCGTACAAATGTCATGATTTACAGAGTATTCGATTAAGGCAGTTAAGAAGTTCTGCCCTCTCCTCCTACTCAGTGACGCAGACAGCAATTCCAGCCCACTCGTTTTCACAGAAGAGTTAAAATGTCAAGTGCTGGTAAAAATGTCTTATTTGCCTCTTGATCAATCTCCACCACTCCTGGAAAAAAATAAATAAAACGCATTATCTGGAAGGAAACCGTGTGCTGCGAAAAAGCGAACATCAAAGCCAAACTTCCACCGCACCATCAGTCGGCTTTACCCAGAAACCAGCCAAAAAATTCTGAGTGGGCTTGGCTTGGAGTGCGGAGATAAAACAAAAACACAAAGCAAGAAGCATTGTTTAAAACACGCTCACAGACTACGCTGATGCAAAACTTATTCCAAACATCTGTTCTCTTCAACTCTTTCCTCATTTTAATACGGTCACACGTGTAAAAGCAGCTCTACGACTCACTCCCAACATTTTGTCAGAAGGTAAGCATACTCCAGAAGTTACTACTGAACATGTGAGTGACACAGATGACTCGGTAGCTTATGGTAATATTACACAAAGACACACATGCCATGGTTTACATCCCGATCATATCTGCAGGGAACGCCAACAAACCCACTGAAATAAAGGTAACACTGAAAAGCTTGCTTCGCCTCCCCACACCCCGTTTGTTAAAATAACGTGAAATGTAAAAGCAGCTGCTAAAATCTCTAAGCACAGAAGATGATCTGGGAATTAAGTGACCGATAAATGAGTATGAAGTATTGATCTATATTCAGGAAGAATTTTTTAAAAATCAGCTGCTCTCACTATCATTTTGGGCAACACACACGCTCCCTTGGATAACTTAAAAACACGAGCATGTTGTAACTCAATTCTACTATCCCTGTCCAAATACACCAGCACCCACTCGGAATATCCTGCTTCCAAAATACACTAAATTACCAGACTGCACGTTGTGAAAGCCTGTGCCACCGGCTTCAAAGCGGTGACTCAAAACGCAGCAAACAAACAGCGAGCGGCTCCTCCGAGGACGGCTCCTGCTCCCGTATCTCGCCGTGACTCAACCTCATGCCTAAGTCCTGTGTCAAGCTCATGGAAATAAACACACGAGCCAAAACTACTAAAAGTAGCCTTATTCTGAAGTAGCACCCAACGACAGACTCCTTCGAGATATTTAACCCTTGCAAAACCCAGGTTCAAGTTTCAAAACTCTCGGCAGAAGCATCACCGCAGGCGCCGTGAGGCTGCCGGTGCACCCGGAGCGGCACCGTGCCCGGGAGCTCTGGAGAAGAAACTCCTTTGTGTTTAAGAACCTCTTACTGCTGTGCCACTAGAGCACCAGATACCTACATGTGCCTCATGTGTCCTTAAAAATACAAGAAAAAAATGCAAGCCAAGGCTATGCAGCCTGCCAGAACGGCTCTCGATTCATAAAACCAGTCCAGGGAAGTCCCCAGCACTGACAGTCAACTGCCGTACAACGCGGTGCGGCGAACACCCGGACGGGAACTACAACTAACGCCTCGGACGGGTTCTTGGAAAGCTCTTACGCAGCAGGGGGTACATTTCTCCAAGACACAAGACCCACCGTTGACTAACTTGAACCTGCTCAATGGCCACTTACTCATTAGGAAACATACAGCAAAAACCTGCAGAGAAAATACTCAAACATTGAAATCAGTAACAACACAAGGCAGAGGAGAAAAATAATCTCTTCAGGACCCAACCACGTGTGGATTTATAAGTTACCATCGGCAGGGTTTGCTGAAGCCGTTATTTACAAACAACCCCCAGCAGTGTTGGAGACGCTTTTCTCCCAAGCCAACGCTCAACAAACAAGCAGGAGCAGAAGCCCTTAAGATTTGTCTGCAAACCAGAGAAACGCTCAACCGGGCAAGCTCCATCCACCCCCTCCGCCAGCAGAGCCCAGCACTGCGCACGGTGGCCCCGGGAGCACGGGGTGTCCCCGGCACCGGGGCCGCGTTTCCAGGCGGTACCTCGACTCCCCTGCCTCTCCCCGGGGATTTACCGCGGCGTTCCCCACGGGCAGGCAGGGGACGCGGCTGTCCCCGCCCAACATCACACGCGGATTTAGTCTGGTCTTTCAACAACCCCCCCAAAAAAAGAGATGGAAAAAAGGTATTGTCACTTTTAGAGGGTTTAATGAGGAAACAAATTTTTCAAAGCATTTAAAAACCCCCCGTACTTGCTGAAAGGGAGCCAGTGTGTTGTCCATGAAATGTATTCTGACGGAAAGGCTCACACCGACGCTGCTTTTTCAAAGAGCTGAAGTTTGGAGTAACGTTAAAATTACAATTTTGAGTGCCATTATGTGGCACCTCCGCCAGCAGAACCATTTGCCCCAACAGGATTGGAAACAGGGCAGATCTGCAGCTGTCAATATTCAAATCCACAATTTGAGAACTCCCACGAAAGCCAGACCACATTCTGGACCAGTGTGGAAGTCCCTCTAAGGGTTTAAACAAGCTCGGAATCGGAACCTTTTTTCCCCGCAGAATTATAGATGGTAAAGATGAAACACAACAGAAATTGCCTGTAATTTCTATGGCAATGCAGCCTGCAGTACGGAACACATCTGGCGGGCGTCCAAAGCACAGGCTCGACTCTACCTAGCAACCAAAGGAAGCCCTGATCGGAACAGAGCCTGAGCAGAAAGAGCAGAAGCACAGAAACCTGCAAGTACTTTCACCAAACCATTTCATGGAAAACCGGAGCTGCTGGCACGTACGGCGGTTCTACGGCATGAAGCAAGACAGAGATTTCTAGCAAGATGCTAACAGAAAAAAATCTGATTTGCCAACGTGATCCTTTGCTTACAGAAAGAGACATCGGCACCAGGAAAAAAAAATAAAAATCCTCTTTCCTACTGTGGCTTCAGCATTATAAAACCTACAAACATTAACAGATGATTACTTAGCAGTTTTATTTTTGTTTATAAAACAGTTCTAATTCTCCGACTGAACGGGCGACTGAACAGCTTAAACACATGACAGAGGACTTAGCAGGTGAAATATTCTTGAAACTCTGGCTCTGGAACACAAGGCAGATTTGTCGAACAGACCCTCTCCCCAGGCTGGAGTCTGCACACGGGAAAGCCCGGCACGGAGGGGGGAAGAGATAGAAAAGATTCCTTTTCAAAGGGCCCCGGCCTCTGCTCCGACTCAGAGGCCCAGCCTGTGGAGCCCAAAGAAAATCCCATCACTACCAAAAAATAAGTTAACTCTAGATTAAAAACACACACAGGGAAGATTCCATTGAAACGCTGGTTTCAACATGGGGCTCCTTACTTATGCCAGAAGTCATGAATTGCCGTATTTCTGAGCCGCAGCCTCCCTGGGTGGCATCGCAGCACTTATGAGTAATGCAATCCACATTTCCTCAACATTCCGACTCGCAATTTAGACCTTTTTTTTTAAAAGGTTCAGAAAATAAGTCACATTAAAACTCATTGAAAGTCAACATTTGGATGCCAGCGAGAGCCAACTGCACCAGTAAATGCTGGGGAGGTACCTTGTTCTACCCCAAGAAAGTTACAGAAAATGCAGTGAAGTGTTCTGGAAGCGAGACAATAAATGCTTCTGAACCATCAAAAAACAAAGTAATGTAATCATAAAAAATTCAAGCTCAAAAAAGCAGCTTACATGCACACTGTAAAGTTAACACCTAACTACTGAACAGACACAGCAACACTCTTCCCTTGAAGGTATTTCCACAGACCCAAACGGGGCAGGTAAACCCCCCCAGCCTTTATCGCCGTGTGCAGCTGCACCGTGTCTCACCACCAAAACAAACACGTGCTGGCACTTACGCCAAAAAGCACCCAACACGCCGCTCCATACTTGGGAGAAAACACGCAATTCTTAACGCTCTCACTTTTGTGATCCTGGTTTCACATTGACTTATTTGGAAAATTGTGTAATTCCCTGCCCACACTCACCAACTGGGAACCGCTGCTGTCCCCCACCTGCCGCTCCGGTTTCAGATTTGCGACGCAGGCAGTTCCCCTTCTCCAGCCTCCTGACGGAAGCGTCTCAGGGCAGCGCACCGAGACCCGAGGCACAAGTCCCATTGCAGCTCTAATGGCAACACTCTTAAACAGCCATAAATTCATGACAAATGTCATTGCTTTCAGGAAAACGCATCAGAGCACAAAGAACTGAGGCACTACGACGGAAGAACGTTAAAACCAAACCTGCCTTGTACTCAGGTATAAACTTTCTTTTAGTTTAGAGGTAAATACTTCGCATGACAGGTCGGTTATACAGTTCAGTCTGGTGAGAGCGAAAGATTACTTGGGTTATCAGGATCCCTCTGACCACCTGCCAGGTCGCCCTGTTTGCTGCTACTTCTCGCTCCCAAATCTGGTACCAGGCTCAGCTCTATCAGCTGAATTTTCACCTCCTCCAGGCAGAGCACGAAACACCAACTGCAGGAACCGGCTGGAGTCAGATGCGGCAGGAGACTGTGGCTCCACCAGAATACGGTTTAAACACGTACCAGATGTTGCAAAAGGCACATAAACTGCATATCCCTGTCATTTCTTTACATTCCTACTGGAAATCAGCTCAAGAAATATCCTGACGCCCTCACCGCTAGGGAAGCACAGCTCTGAGGATTAAATTTTTCAGAGTTCATATCCTGAGTCAAACAGCTTCCGCTCCAGCTCCCGAGGAAAACTTCCACTGTGTCACACACCACCCGTGTCCTGGAACAGAATCACTTCTGAAGGCACTTATGATTCATTCCCCTTTCCTCCTCTACCCCACCCACAAAAATGTAACTTCTAATGGTCCTCCCAAGTCACTACTCTTAACAGAGAAAGAAGAGCCAATTCTCAGCATTTTATCCACCAAAGTTTGCACAGAAGAGGGAAGAGAAGATTAAAGGTGTCTGTGGCGCTTCACTGACAGCATAGCGCACCAGAGTGAAAACAACGCGCACAACAATCTGACATTTTTAACACAAAACGACCGCGAACTTCGAAGGAACAATTTATGAATGGCAAAGGAAGCCATACCCAGCACTCCGGCTTAACTGCACCACGGAGCATCCTCAGCCCCACGGTGCCACTCCAGGAACGCTCTCGCGGGGGTGCACGACACCGAGTCGTTAACCGAGAGCTGCTTTCACTCGGTGTCACCTCTTGGTAGAGAGCGTTTCATGGCTTTCCTCGGTTTACTTGATTTCACCACAACCTGAACAGCCCCTTCACATCAACTTGATTTCACCACAACCTGAACAGCCCCCTCACATCAGCGCTCCTCTCCTTGGCGCGACAGAACATTAACCCCGTATTTGCTTTGCCAAGGATGGTTTGTAACCTCCTGTACCAATACCTGACACCCAGCAGGTTCCCCGAAACATTAACACCACCCTCACCGCTTGTAACAGGTTATGTTCGCAGCTTAAGGCACCCAGCTCACAGGCTCGCCTTCTGAATCCCACCAGACTGCTAAAATCCAGCATCTTCCCGAAACAGTTCCAACCCCGCCATACACCTCGTTAAGCAAGGACAACGGCTTAGGTGGCAAGCTCTCCTGTCTTTTACAACGCCAACCTCCACGTAAGTTACTGCAGCTGAAGACACGAAAGCGTGTGCTCTGCAGCAACACCTTCGCTCTCCTCTCTCCACCAGCTGTGGCACCTCTTGCTGTGACAGAAAGGGAACTCTGAGGAGCTTCTGACATTCCTTTGGCCAGCAGGAGTTAAGTGCTGCTCAAACCTGAACTCTCCCTCCACTTTTCCGTCAGAGGACGAATTCTTTCAACAAACCGCAGCAGAAGTTCCTCCTCCGGCCCTCAAAACACATTTTAAACACCGAGCGTGTGCTCCTCACAGAAAAGGATCAAACGACCGAAGGCAAAGCCGCGAAGCTCCTGGCCCGGCCGCTGTGCGGCTCCGCTCCCGAAGGCGCCGTAACCGGCCTCAAAACCCGGGTCCGACGACTCAGCGCCTCCCCCCTGCCCGGCCGAGGCCGCCGACCGGAGCCCTCCGCGGGAGCGCCCGTCCCGCTCCGGCCCTCAGGGTGACACCTCAGCGGCACCGCCACGGGCAGGAGGTTATGCAAGCCGGCCTACAGCCGCCGCCCGGGGAACCCCGGTTACGAAATACCAGAAAACCCCCGATCCTCCGCTACCTTCGGCCCAGGAGAACGGGCGGTGGGGCGGGACGCGGCGCCGGGCTCTCCCCGGTTCCCGGGGCCGCACCGCCGGGGCAGAGCTCCCCCCACGCCCGCTTCACCCACGAGCCGACCCCGTACGGGCCCGCCGCCGCCCCTCGGCTCCCGCCCTCCAGCACCCGCCGGGCCGGAGCCGGGGGGGAGCGATGCGGAAGGCGCGGGGAAGCCCCGCTCGGGGCCGCCGCTCCCTCCCTCCCTCCCTCCCTCCCTCCCGCCCCAGCGGGCCGGGCCCCGCCGCCTCCCGCGCCCCCTCACCTGCGCTGCCGATTTCCATTCATGGAGCTGGGCGCAGCCGCTCGGGGCTGCGGGTCCCGCCGCTCAGCCGGGCCTCGGCGGCCGGGCCCGGGGCTGCGCCGGAGCTGCGCTGGGCGACGGCGCGGCCCGCCCCGCTCCCCCCCCCCCCCGCAGGCCGCGGCCCGGCGCGTCTCTCCGCCTCGCCCGCAGCTCCGGGTCCCCTCAGGCGGGCGGCGGCGACCGGAGACACCCCCCCCCCGCCCCCGCCCGGCCCGGGGCGGAAGTTGCGTGGCCGCCCCGCAGCCCCGGCTCGCGCCGCCGCTCTGCCCTGCCCGGCCCCGCGCCCGCCCCGGCCGCCGGAAGTCCCGCCCCCGCACGCCGGCGCCGCTCGGCCCTTTTCCGGAGCGGAGGGGCGGGGCTTCCGGGCGCGCGCGGAGGAGGAGGCGGGGGCGGAGGAGGCGGGCGCGGTTGCCCGGCAACGGGGCGGGAAACGGCGGGGCCGGGCCTGGGCCCGATCGTGGGCGCGGCGAGGGGCGCCCGGGGCTCTTCCCTCTCCCTCCGGGGGTTTTCAGCCCGGGCCGGGAGCCGTAACCGCGAGGCTCCTTCTCCTTCCCCCCCCACAGAGCAGCCGTGTTGGTGCTCGGCGGCCTCCGGGGCCTCCAGCCCGGCTCCCTCGCTGGGTGTTCGCCCTCGCTGCAGCTCCCAGAGGAAAACCCACACGCTCGAGGCCGTGGGGCGCCGAGCAGCTCCTGTTCGTGGGACGCAGCGACGCGCCGGCCGGGGAGCACGTTCCGCACGGGCCCAACGCGTGGCCGCCGTCCTCTGCTGAGGGAGCCAGTGGCGCACGTGGTGCGGGACGAGCGCAGGGAAGGCCGGGGAGAGCTGCAGGCCGGGCCGGCGGGAGGGCCTGGAGGGCAAGGCACCCTGCGAGGCAGCTGCAGGCAAAGCCACAATATCAGACGCTGCTGCAGATAGCGAGGGCGCACGTGCGGCGCTGCAGCCGTCCTCCCACGAGGCTCTAAACCAGCCTTCTCGGGGAGCGAGACGTGAGGACGCGTGACGTGTAGCCTCAACTGACTGAAAACCCCGATAAAAGCACGTTATCCTTCCATGTTCCCATAACCACCAAAGGACTGACATCAGGCTTGTGTTTATTTTTCCAATTTGCCACGGAGCCACGAGTCTAAGTAACTAGAGTCGGTGAGAAGAATGGAGACTGTGATTCACTACCTCCGCGTACATTCAGAGCGTACGCCTGCCCTGTTCTCAGCGTTTTTAACAAGGTGAACTTTGTCACGGATTTGGTACACAAGCGGCCACCAAACCAGCCGGCGAAGGAACTGTGTGCGGGTGGGGAAGCGATTCAGGTGTGCCAGGCTCAGTGCTGGGTCAGGCAGTCGCACCCTCATCTCTACTTCCTCTGCCTCCAAAGATCATTTTTTGGTAAGAACAGCATATTGAGACTTGCCCAAGCAGGTCCGAACCTTCTTACGGTGTTACCTTTCCTGGTGGTAAGAGGGGCACTTCTCCAGAGAAACAGCTGCGGAGGTATCGAAGAACTGGAGCCGTGTGGGCCAGCAGAAGAGGAGTTTGAGATTCAAAATCCAGATTTCGGAATCATTACTAAAAATGACCACCTTGGGGACTGCCAGCTAAATTGGTCGTAAAGTAAATTTAGTTATCAGGCGAGCTACACAGTAAAGGTTCTAAACTGATGCAAATTAAAGGTAAACTATTAGAATATTTCCGTAACTGAAATCCTGAGAGGGGAGGGGAAATGCGATCGCCGAGATCAAGCAGATACGGCGGAGGGAGGCGTCTCTGCAACACGCACATACCTTACAGGCGTGCGAGCACTTCTGGTTC
Source organism: Trogon surrucura (assembly GCA_020746105.1). NCBI lineage: Eukaryota > Metazoa > Chordata > Aves > Trogoniformes > Trogonidae > Trogon > Trogon surrucura. Next base: position 1,027,115 of record CM036640.1, read on the forward strand.
TGCAGCTTCGGCTTCTGTAATCGGAACCAAGGGCCAGGGCTCGAATGCCAACCCAACACCTGAAACCGAGGCCTCCGACCTGTTTTCCACGACTTCAGACCCAGCTGCGGAAGGCCCAAGTTTCTGTTATACCTCTCTGACAGAACCAGCCCCCTTGAAACTGCAAAAGAAGATTTCTGTTGCACGGCAGGATTGAAGGAAAAGGTGACGGAACCTCAGAACCAGCAGGAGGTGTGCAGGGCCTGCACAGGCGCTCACTTCAGTGCAATACACTCTGTGTGCTACAGCTGAAGTAAACCAGCTCGCTGGGGTGTGCCATTAGCCAGCACTTCCTTGAAACTGCTTAGCATTACTCAGAGCCCCAGTTACAGCTCAGCTGCTAAATAATGCATCCTCTAAAGGTATGTCAATACGGTGTTTGCGAGGTAAAGCACAAGCAGATCCACGTAATTCAGAGGGCGGCAGGAAACCTCCAGCTTGGGACCCTCAGACACCACCACAGGCTGCTGGCGTTAGAGAGTTCTAGGGTGGTTGGGAGGAATTCCAAAGCTGGGACATGTAAAACGTGACGCGGCACAGGAAGGCAGAGGATCACGTTTGACCCCAATCCCAAAGTCGTCCGAGATCTGCCCTTAAATCACCTGGGAGCCCCCAAAGCGCTCGATGGTGCTGCAGAAGCGGCGCTTCTGGCATCCACCGACCCAGGAGCTCAAATTCAGTCGGTTCTCGGGCGGATCACGTTTTAATAAAAACTGGGATCGGCTACCCTATTCCAAAAAGTTTTAAGCACGTATTTGTTCTCCTAAGCGCTTCTCATCAAGCTGAAACCTGGAAAGTGAGGGCGTTTGGATCCTCCGCAGCAGCCGATGCGATTCAGCTGCGGTCAGCGTTTCACCGTTCGGCCCCGAGCCCTTCTGGAGCGAGCGGCCAGGACTGCGCCCGTACCTTCCCCCGCAATCCCACTCAGGACCGTCACCCCAGCATAGTCACATTGCTTTTATTTAGGTCTTCTGCCAACGGTTACAGGGTAACAGACACTTGGGACTGCAAAGTCAAAGTTGCAAGCAAAAATCAGGACCAAGGCAAAGAAAAAATAAATTTAAAATAAAATTCACAAACGCAACCAAATCAAATCAAATATAAATACAATGTACTGGAGCTCTTGAATCATACCGTTTTCTTTAATAAAGAGGTGGTTATGATCTTACAGTATTTTCTTTTGGCCTAATCCAAGGATTTTGTTACTCTTTACCAGTCTTAATTCCACGCATACAAAAAAAAATTTGATATTCGACCTTTAAAATATAAGCCATATTTTCTTAATAAAATAAGTTTTGTGCTGCTGCTTGTTTAGTAAGTACTGTACATCAATTGTTCACGTCTATTTAACAAATGGACCATACAGAGTTCAAGCTAAAGCAAAAAAAAAACCTGAAACAAAACAAAAAAAAAGAACCCCACAAGAAAAAAATAACCCAGAGTGTCCTGTCAACACCCTATGTACAGTTCAACACTTGCTCATACAAAGGAGGTACGAAAGGGGGAAGAAATCGAACACAAAAGCACTGGAGTCCCGTAAATTTTCTTTCACAACTATTGAAGTGCAAATCACTCAGGCAAGATATGAATTTCACTTGTTTATTGCTGTCCTACTGTCTGGCTTCCCTTCCTGAAAGAATCACATTCTTTTTATTTCACACGAATTTTTCCAAGAAGAAAACCTTCTGCGAGGCAACGCTGAACGCTTGGGCTGATTTCTGACACTAAGACATCAGGTCGTACGCTTGCAAGTCCCGCGACACCCCGCCCGCCCCCGGGGAGCTCTGGGCAGGGGCTGCTCGGCCCCCTCGCCCCCCGTCACCGTTCCGATATGAGAAAAGAGAAACAAGGAGCACCCGGCAACTGACCGGGGACCGCACGTCACTCCTCTCCCCGCAGCACGGCACGCACCCGGCGCCGCTTCCCGTTGCAGGAGGAACACGTGCGCGTGGAGAAGGCAGAGGCTCGGGAGTCACTCGGGGTGTCCGGGCGGGGTTTGTGACTAACTACGCACCCTGAGACGTGTCTGGGTTAACACCTAGCCGCTACGGGGAGCAGAATGCACAGCACCTCAACATGCACTTACTCGTTTGCATCTCGGGCAAGGAAAAGGGTAGAAATGCCGAACGCCGGAGCCGCGGAGAAGGTACAGTGCATAGTCCATTATACAAAACATGCGGGTAACTCAAACCCCTTCTACGCTTCTTCAGAACGGAAAGAGGGTTTAAAGGGCACAGCAGCTACTGAGTTTGGCGTTTTTCTTTATTCAAAACCATGAAAACCCAACGCAGAGGGTGAAATAAGGGCAGAACACGATCTGCAAGTCAACAGCTGAGAGTTTCAGAAGCTGTGAAGCTTTTGTGTAGTTAAAATTGCTGTTAAAAGTAGGTGCTACATCAGCAAGTCTTCATTCATAGTTTTCTATGAACAGCCACCTTACAAATGAGTGCAAATCTTAAAGGTCCATTTTACATTTCAAGTCTCAAGGTTAAAAAAAATTGTTACAGAGCAACAAGCTGTTTCGGTAAATGCCCACACTGTCACTTTTCAAATGGTTAAAAATGGCACGTGCCATGCCACAGCTACTAGAAGACATTTCAGAATTCTAGACCCAACTAAAACACCGAAATAAAAACTAGAAACCAAAATACCTTTGCCCCTCGCTGCGGAACAGCAGCCGGGTGCTTTCTGTTGTGATGCTGGTGAACAAACGGATTTGCAGAGAGAACCTCGACCTTAACCCCGACTCGATTCTTAACGAGGGGCTTTCTAGCAACAAGGAGAGCGGGTACAGCCCCTCTGAGACCGTTTCGCTTTCAACGAGCACAAGCCAGAGTTCTGAGGATGAGATGGAGAGGTGCTGAATTTGTGTCACTACGCAGGCACTTGTGTACAGGAATGTAGGCTTCTCATGTTGACACTTAAGTGTTGACGCGTTCCCTGCTCTCTACAAGCCTTCCTAAAAGTTCGCTACCCTACTGGCCACGGAGAGCTGCTGGTCTCCTCCCCGTCACCTTGCAGATACACAGCAGTGGAGGTTGACACAAGGCGCAAAGGAGAATGGGAACCGAGCGCCGCAGTCTTGAGGGAAAACGGGGCTGTGCTAAACGGAGGATCTTCACAAAGCGTGACAGCAGTGAGCTCAGCGCTCAGTTTGCATAGCGTATCGATGTCGCCGTCTTTCACAGACACGTCGCCCAAAAAGAAAACGGGTAGAGTGAATTCCCGGTGTCAGGACAGGCCAATGGGCCAACACGACCGAGGTGGTTTCCATGGAGGCGAGGCAAGTTTAAACGTCAGGGAGTACGAAACGAAAAGGTGGGATTCTATCCACGCGTCCCGACAAGGGGCAGCGCTCGTCGTGGGTCTGCCTCGGGAACGCGCTCGCGTTTGGCAGTAAAGGGGTAACAGGGCTCTTCCTTTCAAGAGCTTGGTAGCAGCGCACACGTCGTTTTCTCTCTTAAAAGAAACGCGGTGCACACTTTCATTCAAAACAAAACCACCCAGATAATCTGCCCACACGAGACTGGTAATGAGTTGCTACTACTGCCCTGCTGTGCGTAACGGTCGTTCTGCACAGCAAAACGAGCCTCAAAAGCAGCCACTGGGGCACTGCTGGGAAAAAGGCTTTTTCCTGTTACAAACACGGATCAGTAGGAGTCTCCCCCACGACAATTAACAAGGATTTCATCATTCTGACTAAGGACTACACCTGGTGTGCTTTCAGAATAAAAAAAAAAACCAACCCAAAACAACCCGTGCATGAGATCAGTGATACCACGACACAAAGAGCAGCAAATCCTAGCAGCAGAGAGGGTGGCGGAGGTGCTGGAGTCGGGGCACGCGGCGCTTGGGAAAGCAGTCGGCCCGGGCGGCCGCGTGCTCGACACGCACGGGAGACGGGCGCCGAGGAGCCCCCGGCACCGCGCGGGCTGCGGGCGGTAACACTCATCGGGCAGGAAACGACAGAAACCTCTGGCGTGAGCGCGCGGCCTCGGGAAGCGCGGGGATGTAAACTCTGAGAATGTTAATGACTCGTGTATTTTGGCAACAGACTCGGCATCGTATAAAAATAATGTTTCGTAAAAAAATCCCGGTGTCCATCATAAAAATTCAGGAAAAAGAAGAAAAAAAAAAAAGGAAAAAAAAAAAAAAATCGATAGCGATTTCTGTCCTCATGGGATGAAGATGCCCCCATTTGTCAGAAACAGTTTTAAATAACAAGTAGTACATTGGAAACAAAAATGGGTCAGCAGCCATTAAACGTGTCCTACATGAAAGTGCACATCTTTCAATGGAGTTTAACCACCGTGAGGTCGTGATCTAACACAAACTGCAACTTAGGACCATAGAAATTAACTCCTTCCGATGGAAATATGGACCACCATCCAGACAAGGTTACTATTTTCCTTACAAGATTAAAAACATGGAAATTTTGCAGCATCATAGTAAGGCACTCACCCATGGAAAAGTCTGTGACTGTTGCTTCAGACGGCAGCAGCTAACTAGCTTGTAACACAAGGAAGACAGTTTTCAGTTCCGAGCTAAGTGCTAGGGTGCCTTACGTTAGACGGGGGGAATCGTTCGGGGGCGGGGAACCGTTAGTGTTAGAATTCTCCTAGAAACTAGTTGTTTTTTTCCCCTGAACCCATTAAAGCATCTCATATTCTAAAATATTAGTTTTATAAATCTAGTCTTCTGTTTTAAGGCTCTAAAAATCCCCTCCCCCCAACCCCCACAAAAAATACCTACCAGCGCCTGGTGGGCAACGGAGGACCAAATCCGCGATTTCACAGTCAGGAGTCTCTAGTATTGCATCTTAAAAATGAAAACCTGCTTCCGCCTCCTGGGAGTTTTATCCCTTCCTTGAATGCCTTCACGTGTTTGGTCAGGTCAAAATTTCGCAAAGCCAGAAAAATTAAAAAAATAATCGTCAGTCTCTTCCAATCCTACAAAGGTGTCGGATCTTTCTGTCCCGTGGTGCTGGTCTCCTGCCTCGAATCGACGCTGCCTGCCCTGCAGTGATTTCTCATTGGAAAAAAACCAAGGTGTCCCAATGCTTCCTTTTTTGTATGGCTCCTACAAATCTGAAAGCTTTCTTGAGTGAGGTAACAAAAGTTAGGCTTTCAAGCAAAGTACATGGTACGTAAAGTGTCCTGATGAACCTGCACAGCCTTCGCCAAGGCCTGGGGGTCTCTGCCGTTGCTCTGTCCAGATATATGGCTGCCCTCGCCACTGAAAATTAAGGAAATCACCGCGTAATTATTTCGTATTCCCTCCCCAGGAGCACTGAGAGATCTCCCCCTTGGAGATCAGGCTCCGCCAGTGCTGGCAGCACGGGACGGTCGCGCCGCAGCGTACGGGGATGCCGCGTCGTTATCCTCCTTTTCGTTACAATTATTATTACTATTATTGTATTTTATTTTTACTTGAAATCTTTAACTGCTCGTATCTCGACTCATGAGTTTCACTTGTTTCCCCATCCCATCAGGAGGGCAGGGAGGAGCGAGCGAGCAGCCGCGTGGTGCTTAGTCGCCGGCTGGGCTTAAACCACGACTGCCCAGGGTGCTCTCGTCCCCTGCCCACCCCGGGTCTGCCCTCGTGGGGCCGCGGGCAGAGCCCCCTCACCTGTCGTGCTCCTTGTCCACGAGGTGGTACCGCGCTCTGAACGCCACCAGTCGCGCGTAATACGCCGGGGCCGGGATGGAGACCGAGCGGGTGCAGCGCACGTAGGTATGGCACAGCTGGTACGTGAGGATCTGCAGCTCGTCCGCGGTGAACCGGTTGTCGTCCCAGAGCACGTAGTAATGGGACGGCCGGCTCGTACCCTGGGGAGCAGAGGGGGCAGAGTGAGAGGTGCTGCCTGCACCCACACGCAGCTGCCTTGCATCCCCATCACCCCTCCTCAGTCAAAACGACCCGGCAGACAGCCCGGGCAGGAGACGCGCCCGTGCTTCCCTAATCCGAGAACGCCACGGGCACCTCGAGGCGGGAGAGCCCTCAGCACCGAGGTGCAAACCAGCGTTAACGCCGCTGTCCCACGCCCAGGCACTGCCGCAGCCCGCTGCACCATGCTGCTCCCTGACAAACCCGGCCAGCTCCCCGCTGTCCGCGCAGCGGGAGAGAAAGCCAAAAAGCCTCCCTTGCGGAAGCAGCTGCAGATTAAACGAGCGCAATTTTTTTTCAGTACGGTTTCTGACTAATCTTGGCTGCCTGAGGAAAAGCAGCTGCAAAGCAAGCCGCCTGCTCCAGGAATGGCTGGCCCCAGCTCTCCCGCCCACGGCCAGACAACAGGTCCCTGCTGACGAGCAGGCGCCCCAGCGAGCCCGGCACGCTCAGACACCAGCTGCCGAGCTGCCGAGTTGGCCGCTCTGAAGGAGGAAAAATCTCACAGGAGAGATCCTTGGCTCCAGGAGAGATAGCGAGTACGTGCCACATAATGCAGCAGCAGCAGCGCCATCCTGGCGTCCGCTCGCCAAACCACCGCAATGGCAGCTTGGATGGAACCGCCCAGGTCTGCGGTGCCGCAGGCAGGACGTGACAGGGCTGGGTCAGATGCAACAAGAGCCGAAGGAAACCAGGAGCATCACAACGCGCAGCTCCGCGGCGCGGTACCTGAATGCCTGCGTGACTGCACAGGTAGAAGTCAAACTCAAAGGGGTGGGTGATGTTTGTATCCACTGTTGTTCCTGCTGGGATGTTCCCGCTCTTCCCAATCTACAAGGAATACAAAGAGAGATCCAAGCGCTGCAGAGTTTGGTTATTTCCAGCTGCCCAGAGCGCCGTCTGTAACACACCTGCCCTGCGCCAGGGCCACGCACAGGGCCTCCATCTCAGCGGCTCAGTTTGAGAGCATCATGCAGTGCCACCTCCCAAGTGCGTGTTAAGGGGGGACAGAAGCAGCTCATCCTGCTCTGCTCCCTGCCCAAGCAAGCTCGCTGGCATCTTCTGCAAGCGTCAATACTGGGAGTGACATGGAGATGGAGCAAACAGCACGAGCAGGAATCACAGAATCACAGAATCACAGAATGTTAAAGGTTGGAAGGGACCTTGTGAGGGCTGGGCACCGGCCCATCCTCCTGCAGAAGTGAGGATTAAGTGAACAAAACTCCAGGGATCCCTGCGGGGTCTCTGCCATCAGATACTGGGGCTTTTGTACCCTGATCAAAACCTGTCCTCAGTTCTCAAGATTAAACCTTCGTGCTCAGGTAGAGCCAGAGTCTGCTTAGACTAGATCCAACCACCGAATTTAGATCAAACCTGGGAAAAGCCCAGCACAAACGAACAAGCTGTGAGCAAGCAAGGGGTTGTTCATCTCGTCACGTCAGCAGCTACAGCTATCACCAAAACAACAGATGTTTTCAAGCTGACAGAGGCTATTTCAAGAGAGTCACCAGGATCATCAGCACCCAGTAACTCATAATAACAGCAAACAGCTGTCTGGGTTTCTAGAAGCAGACTAAGCCACACGGCTGCGGGAGTGAACTGAGCAGCACGTTTCATTCAAGAAAGAGCTCTCTGCCTGCCAGCGGTGAGCTCTCCCCTCGGCAAAGGCAGGGCTGGCTCTGCTCGAAGGCTGGGGATGAATCAGCCACGTCTGGCCCCGGCACTCACCCTCTCGTTCTTGTCTGCACAGAAGAGACGGGTGTGATGCCTTTTCTGGACGACGATGTAGGTGATGCCAGGCTGGTAATCCTTCTCCAGCTTGATGCAGGCGTCTCGGATTGCTAGGAGCTCATAGTGAAGGATCTGGAGAGACAAGGGCACGCAAATTGAAGGGGGCAGGCTGGCACCCAGCTGTCCCCGGGCACCCTTAGGGAGCCCCGTGGGAGCCAGAGCAGCCCTGCAGGTGGGGATCCGAGGGGTCCTCACTTGCGGGAGCTGCCCCTCGGGAACGCCGTCGCGGTAGAAGATGATCCTGGTGGGTTTGAAGCGGGTGGATTTGTAGAACTGGATGAGGAGCTCCCTCACCATGTAGGACAAGTCCTCGATGATTTCCTGGCGAGGACGCTGCACGCGCACCGTGGCGCAGTACCGGCTGGGATGCGCGTCCATGCTGCCCACCACCTGCAGCGACAGAGACAGGCCGGGCCCGGGCGTTACAGCGAGGAGCGGGCAGGGGACGTGGGACACTCCTGGCCTCTGCCTGCTCCCAACACCCACAGCTGCAGCGAGCTGAGCACCTGAGCTACCAGATCAGGAGATGGGACAGCAAACGCTGTGCAGGCAGCGAGCCCCCAAGGGAACCTGCCCAGCTGTGGCCACGTCCTGGTTTCACACTGCACCGTGCCCTTTGCAGCGCGCAGCGGCCCCGCCTGCCCAAAAGGTGACGGAACCGGGTCAGCGTCTGCACAGAACATCCGCCACCACCGCGTCCCTGCGCCTGCCCTGGCTCAGCCGCGGGTGGCAGAGCTGCCCCGGGCACACGGGGGGGGTTGAGTCACTGCGGCAGCCGCTGAGCGGGGAGTTCCCATCGCAGAGGGGAGACCTCAAAGCCGTCGGGGCAAAAAGGCTGAGAGCACCCGGGTCTGGCCGTGACGCAGGACCAGGGCACAGAGTGAGTCACGGGCATCACCGCAGGTGCTGGCCCACGCCAGGAAACAAATGCCCGGCTGCTTCGCTCGCGCTGCAGCCAGCGGGGACTTTGCCGTGTGATCCACGTCCTCTGCAAGCGGAGGGAAAGCCCCGCAAACACCCTCAGCCCCAGCAGCTGAGCTTGCTGCCCCTGCCCCTGCGCCGGTTTCACTTTTGCTTTGCAAACGGAGCTTCAGAGTCTGGGCTGCGTGACCAGAGCCGATGTGCGCAACAGAAAAGTTTCCTTTGGCTTCAGCCACAGACCCCCTTCTATTGTCTAATTAATGGCACACCAAGGACAGGATTCAAGGTCATCTGAAGGCTCTACCCTTCTCCTCCCCTGCAGCTTCAAAAAAGCTTTCATAAAAATTAAGAAAAAAATCAAAACACAGTGGTCCTGCAGAAAAAAACCACAGAAGATGTTTTCAGAGGGGAAGCATTGCCGCCAGGAAACAGACTGTTCCGTCCCACCCACACCTACAGCAAACAGCCAAAAGCATTTCCCAGCCCCCTCCTAATTAAGAAAAAAACACTCCTCCAAAGACGCATTTGTATGCCAAGGAAAACCTGAGCTATGAGTCCTGGAAAGTCAAAAACTTAATAGGAAAATGCTGACATCCTTAATTAAAACAGACGCTACAAGAACCTGACGCTCCCCTTCGCTGCAACGGGTGCAACGCAACGTGTCAGCCTGACGACGGGCACGAGCTGCCGCCCGGCCTCAGCGCCACGCGGCATTTCACCCCACGGACGCTCATTACTCAAGGTGAAGGCAAGTCCTCCCCTCCAAAAGGCTCAGAAGAAGCCCAGCCACCCCAGTTTCCCCCCGACTCCGAAGATCCCGGGGCTGCAGGGAAGGACGGGATGCCCAGAGCCGACTCCGCTTCCCGCGCACCACGAGCCCCATCTGCTGGCAGCTGCGCTCTCCCAGCCGCTCCCCAAAACCGCAGCTCCCCTGCGGGGAGGTGGGAGAGGATGGGGACCCATCGCCCTGCCAGCCGGATCCAAACAGCCGATACAGCACGGGGCCACCCTCACAAGTGTCACCCGCGGGGCTCTTGGGCACCGAGGCTGACCCCGGACAGGGCGCTTACGGCCGTTATGGAGGGTTTCTTCCCGTCTCCTGCGGGTGGGTGAGTGACATCGGCCCCGAGGAAGATCACTGGCTGCTGAAAGACGGCAGAGCTGGAGGGAGAGAAGAGAGAGCAGGGGTCAGTCAGCCTTTCAGGGCCGTGGCACAGTGACATGCAGCCTAACGGGGACAAGCAGATCACCCAGAGGACATCTCCTGACCTTCGGGCTCTGGCCCGGGCACATCAACAGCTCATGATAAGGCGAGACAGGCTGCAAACCCCGAGCTCAAGGAGCTGCTTTACAGAGCTGCCCACAGGCCCCCCCTTCCTCCAGCAGAGCCAGGCAGGCAGCTCCGCGAGCGACCAGTCCCAAAACCGTGAGAGGCAGCGGCCGTACGAACCGCTGGTGAGGCACGAGGATATTGTTGATCCCGCCAAGCTTGACGTTGATCTTGAGGCAGAGGTTGGAAAGGGTCTGCGGGGAGGTCTTCACCACGTTCTTGACCTGGACGCACTGCGTGGCCATTCCTAGGAGGGTGTCCCCAACGCGCTTCACCTCGGCTGCGGGCAGAAGCAGCAAGTGAACAGATAGCGATGAGCAAGGAGCCACTTCCAGCAGCAGCATCCTCCAAATCAGGGAGAGAAATGGCTGCCGGAGGAGCAGAGCCAGCCCGGCCGAGGCAGGGCAAAGCCCCTCTCCTCACCCCCACCCCAGACGCACCATACACTGGCGTTTTCCCTGGCAGGATGACAATGATGAGCTGCAGCCCCGAGTAAGTGTTCTTGAGGTGTCGGAACATGGGCTCCACGCTGTCTGCGCCCTGGGCGTATTTGCAGAAGCAGGGCTGCCCTTGGATCGGCATCCCCGCGTCCTTGGAGATCTTGCGCAGCTGGTCCGTGAAGTTCCTGTGCCCGGGAGGAGAAGTGGTGAGGCCCGAGCCCTCCCACGCGAAGGCTCTGCCGCACGCCCCGGCCACCGCGCGAGAGGAGACCCACGGCTGGAGTGCTGCGGCACAGGACAGACGCGGGGACATCGTGTCACCACGCCTGTGGCTTTACAGCATCCGACGAGTGCACGGCGCAGGAGGCACAAGACCAACACGTGTCGGAGCCGAACCGTCCCCTCCTGGTGCCCTCTTACCCAGGTACCGACTCTTCCCAACTAGAAGGAGCCGGGAGTCGTTCTCCCTTACAAAGCTGGAGAGGGGGGAGCAGACCTGCTCGGTTTCCAGATGATTTGCAAAGCTGACACAAAACCTTCACTTACCAAACCAGACAAAGTGCTCAGAACCACTCTGGGTTTTTGGATTGCCCAGGATAAATTTTATGCAGTGAAAGCCAGAGGGGTCACTCCCACCTCCACCCAGTTACTGCAGATACAGAGACTCTGAGCTGCTCCAAACCATCCCAAACATCAGCCGTGCCAAACACCCAGCAGAGGCACACAAAACACTTGCCTTGATACATCCACGCTCAGGATGAAACCTGAGTCCTCAGCAGAACCAAAATCCAGGTGACCATTTCCCTAAATCAAATAAACTGTCCCTGCTCTCTGTTACTTTGCTACTGAAGCAGAGAATCTTGAAGCTACCAAAGCTTTCAGAAAGCGTCTTCTCTGTAATAAGAACCTTCAGTGAGTTAGGGTGTTTCCTGCATGAAATAGATTATTTCAGACAGGGTATTGGGGAAACTTTTAATCAAATATCCCTTATAACCCCATCTCTCTGAGGAGACTCAGCTGAGAGGAGTTCAATACAGCTTTAGGGCTGGCAGTATCCAAGCACGACACAGCAGCTACTGGATGCAAAGAGAAGATCGAGGAGAGCCTGACTGACAGCTCAGAGGGGCTGGAGCGCCAAAGCACTCGCTCCAGCCTGGCAGCTTTGCGACGGCTCAGGGACTGCCTGCAGCCAGGATAAACAGCCACGCACTCTGGATAAACTTAGAGGAACACGACTGAACACCCAGTCTGAACCTGGATCAAATCTGTACCACGAACAACTCAGACCCAGCGTTCAGGACACGAAGGACGTGCAGCCCCAGGCTGGGGGCGATCCCACCCGCCCAGGCTGCCCCTTTCCTTACTTCAGCACCTCCTCTCGACACTGCTTCTGCGGGGCAAAGCAAGCAATCGCCCAGACTTTGATCTCAATGCCGTTGTAGAACTGCTTCCCTCGCATGTCCCACACGCCTTGGTTGGGAGTTGCAATGGCCCGGTTCTGCAAGGCAAACAGACGGTCAGAGCGCTGCCGTGTCCTGCCCGGCCCCGCGCCGGCAGCCCCAGGGGGGAACACCTGCACGGGCCGTGGTCGTGCCCCCCCGTACAGCTCCGTGTGGCCTCGCCGAGCCCAATCCCTGCGCTGCCAGGCTCTGCTGCGGCGCACGGCGATGGGCTCGGCTCCTCAAAGGCGACGGGAAATTCACCTGAGTTGTGTTATCCTGAGCATCTCTCTCCCATTCTGTCACCTTTTTGGTCACTGAATGACTCTTGGCTACAACTTTCAGAAGAGTTATATTGCAAAAAAACCCACCAAAAATCTCAAACCCGAGGCACTCTGATAAAAAAATCTCAGCTCTAACGTACAAACTTAAAGGTAGCACAAGTTTTGTTCAGAAACAGCGTTTTGTGATGCGAAAGCATCTCTGCCCAACGCGGCGTGGCCCCACTTACCCTGCCTCCATACTGCAGGATGGGCGCCGGCAGGACCCTCCCCGTCACCTCTGTCATGTCATCCTTCACCTTGATCCCAAACTCCTGGATGTACGGATCCAGGTTGTAGCTGGCATTCTTCATCTGCAGAGGGAAGGACGGACCGTGGGAGGGGGGCAGACACCAGCTGCTGCATCCCTCTCAGCTTCAGCTGGCTGGGAAAAGTCCTCTCCCTCCAGAGCCGCAGACCTCTCCACAGGGGCGGGCAAGTGGTTTAACATAAAGGGTCAAACGCTGTCCTCTGAACTGACCCACAAGGGACCTGCTGTTTGAACATACTGACCAATGCAATCGGGAGCAGAGCCTGCTCCTGAGATTTAGGACTTCAGCAGGAAGGTTTGGACTGGCAAGAGGCTGCTATCAAGAGCCTCAAAAGGAATATCTAATGTCCCTGGCTTCGAAAGCCCAGAGATGTCGGTTTGGGTACCAACAGCACCACTAACCAGCTCCTGTTCCCCTGGCTCACCCAGGCCTGACCTGCAGACAGAGTTCCCGCACTGCAGCCCCACACTGCACAGTCCCCACGTACACCCAGAGCCGGGGTCGTTACTCTAATCTGTTTTCCTATTTTTACTTCCATCTCCCTTCAGGTCAGGTTCCATCAGCGCAAGGACCTGAATTCGCTGTGCACGATTTTCCATGATCACCCTGACCCGGGTGCCTCTACGCGAGTGTCTGTTACACACCTACAGGTACTCCCAACCCGGGATTCGGTGAGAAGAGGGCAGGACAAAACCAAGCCATTAACTCCACCAGCATCTTTCGAGCAGGTGGCAGCTCTCCGGTGCAAAGCAGGACCACATCAAGGTTCATCAGGGACATGATGCCGTCATCTGCCACCAGAGCAGCAGCTCTGACACTGCCCCTCCCAGCGACTCATGGCACGTACCAGGCGACTGATTTCCTCCTGCCTGTCCGGGGCAGACCTGGCTGTTGCTTTTATCATGGTTGATGTTTGATTGTCCGTGAGCTTCTTGATGCACCGCTGGCCTGCCACGATGTTGCACACCTGCGTGGGCAGAGCAGAGACAGCAGGCGCGTGTTAGGGACGGCCAGACTCAGGGGAATGTGGCTGAGCTGCCGCGCAGGCACAGCCCTCGTGCCCTGCAGCCAGCCCCGAATCAGAGGTCCCGAGCCTGCCGCTGCAAGAAAACGGCATCTTTACAGTGTGGTCTCCTCCCTCACTTACTAGAAGCGGCTCTTGCCAGGTGAACATTGAGGCAACTAGTGCCCGCAACACAGGAGCCGCAGAGTATCGTCACACATCTGCCAGCAGAGGCCACTTGCCTTCGCTTTGTGCGGAGCCTAACAGCTGGGGTGTGCCCGGCAGCACAGAGCCCACACTCACCTCCAAGGGCAGGTACGTGTGCTTCTGCTCCTGGCCAACCTGGAGACAGGGCAGGTGCGGGTATTTCAGCTGCAGGTTGTATTTCTGCTTAAAGTACTGAGCCACTGTGCACTCCACTGTCTGACCGCTCTCCAGCTGCAGGGGAAACCTGTCAGAGGCAGGACACGAAGGATGCACCCACTCCCAGACACTTTCAGACCTCAAGCACTACTTACTCTGGCTGGGTAGAGAGGGAACTGGCAAGCTCCCGCTCTGAGCTACCGTAAAGGAAAATAAAAAGCACAACAGTAGTATTTCCAGAAATCGAGTCAGGAATACTTCGACCCCAGCGTGGGACTGAGGTTCCTAAATAAAGCTCTCCCTTGCTAATCCAGCTAATCAGGGCAAATGTTTATTGCGGGACATGCCACGCGTGCCGCTGCCAGGTACAGAAATACAGCTCGCTGGCACTCGGGAGAGCTTCTGTGCTCGGTGCCCTCCCCGGGAGCCGAGCTGAGCTCCAGGCAAAGGGCAACCGGGCTCTCCCAGTATTGGGAGGTAGCTCCGGGGTGGGCAGAGCGCGGGGGGCAGGAGGGGTAACATCTCCCTTCAAAACCATGGGGAAAAGAAAATTAAAAATCAAACTTCCCACGGCCGGGTCGAGGCGTGCCACGCTGTTCGCAGCCACAGCACGTGACACCCGGCCTCACCCAGCACCAGCTGTCCCCGGCTCCATAAAGAGATCTGTGAAAATGAAGAATCGACCCAGTACTCTTCATGGAGCCAAAATTAGCCAGGAGAGCCAGCCCGAACACCCCGGTGAGGCGTCACGTTCCTCCCACCCTCACTGAGGCCCAGGGCTGGGACCCGTGGGTGTTGGGGCGCGGGGGAAGCGGGGCGCACGCAGCGACAGGCGCGTGGAACCCAACAGGACGCGCCCGGAGACGGGGCTGTGGTGAGGGGGGTGCCCCCCGGATTGGGCAGGGGCTCTGCAGCCCGACAGGGAGGTCCTGGAGGGTTCCCCTGCTCCCCCCCCCAGCCTCTGCCTCGAACCCCGCTTTGCTTCCAAGCCTTCCCGGGGCAATTCCCAGGGCAAATCCCAGCAGCGAGCACAGGGCAGCCCCCCAGCGCAGAGAGGTGCCCCGGCCCGGCCTGCTCCCAGGCACACGCAAATAATTTCAAGGCAGGGAACTGCTCTATCCCCTGACAAGGCTTTCTGCTTTGGCAGCGGCTATTTTAGGAAAGAAGAAAACCAAACTCAGAGGTAAAAACTAGGACAACTCCTGGCATGTCAGCTCCCGCCCGCTGCAGCGCGCGCCTGCCAGACAAAGCATCCTCCGCGCTCCCGCCCTCCCCCACGCCGCGCGGAGCTGCGTGAGCTCCCGCGCCCAAAACCGCCGCGGAGCCCCCAACACGTCCCCTCTCGCCGCGCAGGCCAGAGGTTCCCGTCCGGATCTCCCTAACGACACCAGCAGCTGCTAAAAAGGAGAAGAGCTTGGATTTTTCCAAGGGCATCTTCCCACCCGCCTTACGTCTGGTGGCTGGCCGGCCGCCTGGTAACGTTACACACGCGGTATTTCCTCTTCATCTGCCCACAGTGCGTAACCTCGACCTTCAGACCTGATGCGAGACAGGGAGACACAGCAGAGTCACCGGCAAAGGCGGGAGTGACTCCCCTTCGCCCAACTTCCCTGCGACATCGCCAGCGTCTGCCTTAATTCACCACGAGCAGAGCAGACGTGCTTGCAAACGCCCTGTGAAGCGCGCGAAGGAGGCAAAGGTACCCCAAGAGACCTTTTAAACGTGCAAGCCCAGCGCTGCCCGGCTGCCTGCACGGGCTGGGAGGGTGAGAAGCTGTGGCTGGTGTGTGGCAGGGCTGGGGGCAGGTCCCCCCCAGGGCTCTACCTTTGATCTCCTTGGTGAAACGCACTCTCTGCGAGTCCGTCAGGGGCTTCGGCTGCTCGTCGATGTTCCGGATGTCCAGCACCTCGCACATGAACTCGATTACGGGCTGGGCTTTGTAGAAGGCGGTGGCCGACACTGCGGGACAGAGAGCACGATGAGTATCTGCCCTCTGTCAGCAGTCAGACCCGGCCAAGAGCCGGCCTGAAAGCCTCCCCAAACCCACCCAGCCCCAGCACCGCAGCTCCCCGGCATGGAAAATAACGTCACCATCAATGTTGAGCATCATCTTCCACATGGCAGGTCTGACCGACTGGTGGAAACCGAACCAGACCTCCCTGCCGCCTCCCAGGGGGTGGTAGTAACCTTCGGGGGGGGAGAAGAAGGAGCGGCCGACGGGCGTGTACCTGCAAACAGGGGTGAACCGCATCACTGAGTGCACACCAGCCCCGCCGGCAGCGGCTGTGAACACCCCCAGCCCCACCAAGCTGCGTCCCCCCAGTTCAGGGCAGGAGGGCACGGAGCGATCACACCGAGCAGCACCGCAGGCACAGCCGCCTCCCCCGCAGAGACCATCAAGGCCAGTCCCAGCCGCAGCAGCTCGCCAAGGGCAGCCAGTCCCTCCCCCAGCACGCTCAGTGCCCGCCCTGGTGCTCCTCCTCACGGCCGGTACCTCATGGAAGCCAGGTGCCTCATGGCAACGTCCAGCGCCTGGACGGACTCCAGCGGGACGGGGATCTGCCCGCTGACCAGGGCTTCGTGCAGCATGCGCCAGCTCACGATGGCCATCCATTTGATGGAGACCTTGAATATCCTGTCCTTGCCTTCCCCCGGGATCGTCACCTCAAAGTCGACCTGTGTGCAGAAGGGAGGCAGCGATCGCAGCAGCCCCGCAGGCGAAGGGGGAAGGTCACCTTCAGCCGGTCCCTCCCGGGCCGGAGGCAGGTCGCGCTGCCCGCACGCGGCTCCTCGCCCCGCTCTTACCCGCTCGTTCCCAATGGGCAAGGCCGTGACAGTGTAGATGTTCTTCTTCCCATCGTAGACCGGCTTTCGGTCGCCAAAGATCTGCGGTTTGAAGTGCTGCACCATGTACTCCACAACTTCCCTATGCAGGAGAGAGGGGTAAGAAAG
Source organism: Trogon surrucura (assembly GCA_020746105.1). NCBI lineage: Eukaryota > Metazoa > Chordata > Aves > Trogoniformes > Trogonidae > Trogon > Trogon surrucura. Next base: position 1,043,871 of record CM036640.1, read on the forward strand.
ACGGGCAGGGGGAGAGAAGGGGAAGGTTCATTTTGCCAGCTTCTTCACAGCCTGACTCCTTCTGCGACTCGCCCGGCCCCAACCGGGGCACTCGGGACCTGCAGGGCACCAGAGCAGAGCCAGGTCCCTCCTGGACAAGCAGCCACGTCCCTGCCCCACAGCTCAGCTCATGGCTTTGGCAGAACGAGTCCACACGGCACGAGGAGCATGTGCCGGCCGGAGCCGACGGCCAACCCACCGCAGGTGCTGGGAGGGCGAGAGGGAGCGACCGGCTGCCTGCCACCACCAAGAGCATCTGCTGCATCTGCCCACCGGCCTCAGGGACACGGAGCTACCCAGGCTGCCGGGGCAGGAGGGGACGGGCAGCCAACGGGACATCAAAAAGAAAAACAAAGAAAAGTACGCGATGGCCCGAGGTCTGGGGCTGGCTATTTTTAAATACGGGACCGTTGCCAAAAGAACACAGCTGCGGAGAGGAAGCAGAGGGCTGCGCTGAGGTTCAGGACCTCCAGGGCTGTCAGGGGCAGAAAACAACGGCATGAAGGCGGCCAGTGGGGTCCAGCCAGCCGTGGGCACCAGGACCCCTGCCACCAGGTCCCCCACCACGTCCCACCACTTCCACTGGCAAAGACAGAGACAGGCACTTGGGGAGCCTCCACGAGGAAACTGGAAGCGGGGAACGAGTGCCAAAACCTCTAATACTTGCCTTACCTGTTGACTCTGCGTGGACATTTGTCGGGTTTGATATCCACTTCATAATGATACACATCGATCTTGGGAATGTCCACTTCAAAGTAGTTGGCCAAGAGCTTGATGGGTTTCCCAACAGTTCCTATCCCGGGCCGACGCGGCGCCTGGAACACCTGCTGCAACGGTGGCAGGTATGCGCCTGCAGCTGCGGGAGAGCCAGCGGGTTGGGAGGGCCAGGAGGGACAGAGACAGACAGACAAGGCAGTCCCAGCGCTCCCCATCACCACATCCCAAGCCAGGAAGCCTCCCCCTAACTCACGCTCCTGACAGGAGGTGGTGGTGGAGGAATTCGGGCAGTGCTGCAGATGTCACACCGCCCACCGGCAGGTAACTCACCTCTGCTCTGCCCTACGGAAGGGAACTCAGACCTGCGGAGAACGCGGGACTCCCACGCCCCGGCACGCACTGCGACTCCCAAAACTCACCTCCCTGACCAGGGACAGAAGGGCCACGCTCGGTTCTCCTGACACCCGAGGACTGGCTGTACCTAATGTCCACGTCAAAAGAGCTTTGAAAGCGCCCAGAAGCTGTGCCGCAAAGCTGTAGCCATGCTTCAGCTTCTGCTTCGCACAAGACCCGTCGCAATACGCCAAGAGCACGGCGGCGAGAAGCTCGCCAGCCCCTCCGCCAGCGGGGACCCGCGGGCACGCGCGCCTTCCCCTCTGTCCTCCAGCGAATTCTGAGTCGCTGCCAGAGGGAGGATGCCACAAGAAACAGGAAACTTGTTACTGCATCTGCACTACGCGATTATTTAACTGTTAGATTTTGCAGGGTAACTGCTTTGGTTTTAAACCAGATGGTGCGTGGAACACCAGGTCACAGGATAACTCAAAAGTCCCAGTACCTGAACTTTCCTTCTATCCCTAAGCCCTCCCCAAAGTCATCCTCAACTGCTGTTCAGAAAAAAAAAAAGTCACATCAGTGAGGAAAGCTGATTGCAGGGAAGTTCTTGATGAAAACCAGGGAAAATTAAGAACAGTTTAATGAAAACCACCTATGGATTATGGGAGGTGGTAGAAAAAAAACATTGCAAATCCTCACTTCAAGCAGTTGTCAGCCCCAAACCCACAAAGAGGGAAGGGCCAATCCCAGTTTTTCCCGAAGCCTGTCACGCAGACGCACCAGGGAGGTTCTGGAGATGAAGGATGGGCACCAGTGCACGGTGCCCTGTTCCTGCTTTGCCCATCCCTACCTACCCCAGTTTGCATCTTCTATCTGGTCCTCAAACCCCGCGAGGTCCTGGCCAGCTGGGCCGGGTGCAGGGAGCGCAGCACGTGGGATATTTGGAGCTCTCCATCTGGGTGCCCAACTGTCCCAGTCAGCCCCCAAACAGCGTCCCGGCTCCAATTTCGGCTCCTGAACACATGGTGCTCTTAGCACCCCTTGCTCCCATCCACCGCCTTTTCAAATCCAAATTTCAATTCCAGGATAAAAATATCAGAAGCAGAAAAACACAAGAGCAGCAAACTAAGCTTCAAATTCGCTGATTGCTTTTGCACCTCATCTCTGCAAGGCTTTTCCTACCGACGGACACCGAGGGGATGGGACGAGCCTTGTGAGCATCCAGGACCAAACCGCGGCGTTACCCTCTGCAAAGCCGACCCCAACTCGCGCTTCTGCCCAGTGGCAGGAGCCCAGGAGCTCCAAAATCCGCCGGGAACCCTGAGCCTGGGGCTAACCCAGCCCCAGCCCCTCCCCAGACAAGGCAGCTTGGGGCTCGGAGCAGCCCAACGAGCAAAACGGGGACCTCCGCTGTCACTGAGGGGCTCGGAGCACGCGGGCACCCACGGCTGCTTTGGGACAGGGTGGCCGCCAGCGCCCCCCGAGCTGAAGGGCCGTGCCAGGCCCCAGGGGCAGTTCGTTTTAAGACAATGACTTTCAGATGAGCTACTCGTGGTGTAATTCATGTCTCCGCATGACGAACGTTTCTTGGCAATCGTCAGCTCGCTGGCTGCGAGCTGATGCATTTTCAAATCCTGGTTCGCAATCAAAGAGGTATTTGCCGGCGCTGCTGGACCCTCCGGTCCCTGCTTTGCCTTCCCGTCGAGAAACCGCGCAGCCCGCTCGCCAGCCCGCCCGAGAGCAGCTCCCCACTGCCTGCCTGGCAACCGCTCCGAGGCCAGCACCCACGGGTTCTCCTCTCCTGGACCTTCTCACACCCGAGATGATCCCGGCAGCCACGCCTGGGCAGGACGGCACCCCCGGTGCCCTTGTCGTCCCCGCGGATGCAGGGCAGCGCCCCCGCCGCACACCCGGGGCCGGTTTGGGGCTGGCAGGAGCTGCGCTGCAGAGGAGTGACCAAACGGCCCCGGTGCTGCACCCGTCAGCCCCAAAATAACACTTCACCATCCAAACCCTCTCGCTGGAGGATCACCCCGCGCTTCGTGGAAGTGAAGCCTCGCAACGTTGATGGGTGAATCACAGGCGAAGGAGTCAGCCTCCACCAACGTGGAAGCTGGCTCAGGAGTTTGATGTGAGCCTCGAGACCCCGCAAACGCGCGGTGACAGAAACAGGCAGCCTGGCTGCAGAGAGCAGCACCGCCGCGGCAGGGAGATGCTCTGCAAGGGCAGGGCAGGAGATGAGACCTGCGCTGAGGATGGAGAAGTCCACCCCTGGGTTGACTCGAGGGTTTTACTGTGGGGATCGCAAACACGTGGTCCTCGAATGCAGAAGGCTGGAGCCAGCACCCCAGGGGTTGAGCTGCCCACCCTGGGCTCACCCAGCAAAGCAGGAAGCGACAACTGCTCCTTTCTCAATCACTTCGAGACCCAAAGGTTTTTGAAAAGCCATTACCTCCCAGCGCCTGGCGCAGCCAAGCTTCCCAGGATGTGCCTGTTTGTAAGGGCGGTGACAGAGGGGGACCAGGGGCGACGCCTGGCTCCCCGCACCTCCGGCATGAGAGACCCCACAGCCCTTTGGGCAACACGCAGGCTGGGCTCACCCCTTCCCACACCACGTCCCTGCCTCAGCAGAAAAAGAGTCGGCGCCGAAACGCGCCAGTTCCCGTTGGGAGAAAAAACCTCGTCAAAAAAACACCCCGAAAACCATCGGGAGACAGGGGGGGTCCTGCATACCTCGACTCTCCATGGCGAAGCTGCCCAGGCTCCCACTTTGTCATGTAAATGTGGGCGCCCGGGCCGGGGGCTGGAGGGCGAGTGTTGTTCCTGCAGCACAATGTGGCCAGTGAGCGGGATGAAATCCGCCTGCCATTATAAATTCAGCGGCCCGGGAGGAATCACAGACTTTCCGCACACAAAAGCCGCGTCCCGGGGACACGCTGGCGGCGGGAGCGTCATCGCCGCCATCGCCCCTTCGCCGCCGCGAAGCACCGGCGGGCGCAGACGGCGCGAGGGCAGCGCCGCTGAGGTGAAAGTCCGTTTGGGGTAATTAGTGCTGGAATACGCTCGGTTTCTATTATTTATTGTAACAGCTGGGGACCGCGACGCGCTGCCCAACAGCTGCCCGCGCCCGGGCAACGCCGCCGGTGGGACGGCGTGAAATTACCACGTCATTTAAATCCTCCCCAGTGCCGCATTCAGCCGAGGGGCCGCGCGAACGGGGCCCAGACAAAAGGAGTTTTATTGTGGTGGCGGCGGGTCCGCGACAGCCCCCTCCCTCCTCGCACGCCCGGTCCCACCGAAACGCCGCCGGGAGTCGGGGCTGCGGCACGGCAAACGCCACCGGACGCGCGGCGCGGTCCACGCTTGCCCTGAGCCATCTCCCACCCCAAACCGGCCCCAGAATCCCCCAGGGAAGCAAAACCCCCAATGGGGAGGCAAAGCAGCACCGGCAGGACAGGCAGCTGCCGGCAGGGCGAGCGATGGGCTTTCCCAATCTCCAGGCTTAACATCTTCAAAAGCGCCGGCTCTAAGCCCAGACTTCAAAAAGCGCCATCTCGTCGCCGCCGTCCCAGACCTCGCATGCGCCGCCTGCTCCTTCCCGGGCCACCGCGGGCCCAGCCAGGCTCAGGCGCTGCTCGGTTCCACGTGAAGCCGCGTCTAAGCAGACGATGCCCACGCGGGGCAGAGGGCTCCGGTTGCAGCCGTCGGCACGCAGCGTTAAACCCGTCCCACGCGCCAGAGCCCAGCTTCCAAGGGCAAGTCGGAGCTGCCCCAGAGCTGCTGCTGCCGCCCTGCACCGTGGTGGCTGCATCCAGGAAACGCGCTCAAACAGGCTCTGATCAGTTTTACCAGGGTATTCACTTCCGAAAAGCAGGTTAGCTCTGTTTCCTCGACACCAAGCTCCAAGTGCTGCAAAGGGCATCGTTGTGCCATCTCCAAACTCAGCTTGGAAATCACGGGCAACGAACTCAAAAGCATGAAGTTAAAAACCTGCCCCATCGCCGCCCAGCAGGCAGGGCCAAAGAGTGAACCCGTGGATGCCGCGACGGAGCCCAACCGACAGCAGCAGCACGGCCACCCCCGCTGCACCCACTCACGGGGATCGCAAAACAGCTGCCTGCGTGTCCGGGAGAGCGGCGTGGCGATGCCAGTGGTAGGGACACGGCTCAGCCCAGCCGAGGGTCTCTCTGAGCTGGTGCCGGCTGCCCAGCAGCTCCGTGCCCCCTTTGCAGTCCCTCTGGTGGAGCGTGACGAGCGCTCGGCACCCTGAGGGCCGCCACCACCTCCACCAAAAGTGCCGGGTGGCTCTTTCAGACCGTGGGACCCTGCACTGCGATCCCGGTGTCCCCGTCAACGGCACCTGGACTGGGCAAAGGCTGGGAGCCCTCCCGCCAGCCCCGCGGGGTCTCGTGCCTCTCCCGCAGCAGCCAGGGATGCACGGAGCTGGGAGCGGCAGACAAAGGCAGCCCCGGCGCCAGAGGGGACAGGACAAAGGCGACGACAGCTCCTCTGCGCGTCCCCCCGTGTCCCCTCCCGCACTGCAGGAGCCCCGCAGAGCGACCAGCCAGGGGAGGAGGTCAAAGCCCGCCCGCAGCTCTGCCACGGGCTACCCCGCTGAAAGAGCAGCGCTTTTCTGCCCGACTTGGCTTCCTCTTAACGTCTGCCATCTTAATCACTCGTCCCTGTTTTGTTCTTCCCGGGATTTAGAGGCTGTAGACAGCGTTTGGGGATAAGCCGTACGTGCCGCGTCTCCATGCAAGGTGCTTCTCCCAGCCTTGTTTCTTGGTATAACCCTGTCCCAGCAACGGGCACGTGCGATTTCGTGTTTCCTGAAGATAAAGAGATCCGACAGACGGAACAGCTCTGGGGTTTTTGCAGGGTTCAGCACAGGAAGGCAACGGTTAAGATTAACAGCATTTAGGAAGTTTGTGAGGGATAACGAAAACTAAAAGTTTGAGGGGAAACCGACTTCTTGAAACCAGCGCGGGCGTGCCTCGCCGAGCAGCGCCTGCAGGTCAGGAGATGCCCCGGGTTCCCGCGCCGCCTTTCCAGGCATCTCCAGGCACGCACCAGGTTTCCGCGTTACTGCCCTGGTAGGTCGCAGCCCAGCACCGAGATCCAAACTCCTTCCCCCGCAAGTACAGCCCCGTCCCACCCCAGAGATTGTTTTAAAGCACGTTAACAGAACCCGTCCCAACCGCGGTCGGAAGACGCGTCGTGCCGGCAGCGTTATCTGCGCCGCCCCGAGGCGCCGGCAAAGCCCGCGGCGCCCGCGCAGCCGCCAAATCCCGGCTCCCAGAGGCAAATAAATCAGCCCCGAACACAAAGCACCGGCGGCCAGGAGGTAACGCAGACACGGGGACATCTCTGTGCCGCACTTAACATTAAATACCGCAAGGAGGGACCAAAGTTCGATTGTAAATGTGCGCCGGGTTTATGTCCAAATCTCTCTGTGCTACCGCAGGCGGCAAACGGGCCAGCACGGGCACCCTGAGCGGGCAGCGGTCCCTGCTCCCCATCGCTCCCTCCCTCCTCCTGCCTCATTTTAGGCACCAAAATCCTCCTGCGGCTTCGAGCGGCACAAGTTCGCGATGCCGAGTGCGGGAGCCGGCGGGTGCCGACGCAACGGCCGGGCGAGCTCCGGGCAAGGGTTCTGCAGAGCGCCCTCGAAACAGCCTGGTGTGCCGGGGCCAGCACCCAGAGCCCCGGCAGCCGCTCCCGGGGGGCACGGGGGGCTCCGGCCCCTCGCCCGCAGCGGCCACGCTCAGTCCCGGCCCCGCTGGCTCCCGGCCTGCGCCCCCAGCCCCGCACGGGGGCGTCGGGGCATTGGGGGGATGATGATGATGATGATGATGCTCTGTCTAAACCAGGCCCCTCTGGGGGGCCCCGCGCCCCCAGCCCCGCAGCCAGGCACGGCCCCCGGCCCCGCACCCCGACCCTGCGGGGGCTCTGCCCCGCTCGGCTCCCCCATCGCCCCCCCGCCCGCCACCGCCGCTCCTGCCCCGGGGGGACAGACCCGCAGCCCCCCCCGCCCCGCTCCCCCCCCTCCCCGCTTTGCCCCGACCCCCCGCACACCGCGGGATCCCCCGCGGGGCCCCCCCTGCACATCCTTCGCCCCCGGTTTCCCCTCCCGCCCCCCCGCAGGGCCCCCCCCCGCGCATCCCCCGCGCCGCCGGCCCCGCTACCGACCCCCTCGGCCGCCGCACCGGGGGCTCCCCGGCCCCCATCGCGCACACCGCCCTCCCCTCGCCGCCAACCCCCCCCCCCGGCAGCCCGCGCCGCACACCTCTCGCCCGCTGCCCCCCCCCCCCCTCCTTCCCCGGTGCCGGCTCCCCCCGGGCTCCCCGCCGGGCGCCGTTACCCGCTCCCGAGGGTCCCGCTTCCATCCCATCCACGCGGGCGCCGCTCCGAGCCGGGGGCGGCGGGCAGGGGCCGGGGCCGGGGCAGGGCCGGGCAGGGCCGGGGCCGGTGCTCTCCGCCCGCCGCAGCCGCCGCCGCTCGCCTCGCCCCGCCGCGCACGCGCCGCCGCCGCCGCCCGGCCCCCGCCGCCAACAAAGGCGGCGCCCGCGGCCCCGCCGCCATCTTGGGCCCGCGCGAGGCGGCGGCGCCGGGCCCGGCGGGAGGGGGCAGCGGGCCGGGGAGCGGGACGCCGGCCAGGGGGGAACGGGGCACCGGGCGGCCCCGCGGAGGAACGGGGGGCCGGGCCGGTGCGGGCCCGGCGCCCGGGAACGCGGCAGCAGCGCGCTCGGGCCTTGCCCGCGGCCGGAGACCAGGGCTCAGGCTTTGATACCCCCCCCCCCGGACTCCTTTTCCCCTCTTTTTGACGCCTCAGAGAAGCGGCGGGGGGAGCCCCGAGCCCCCCGGGGGGGGCAGAACCTCCGCTGCCCTTGGCCCTCGGGAGCTCAGCCCCGCAAGGCGGGGGGGGGGGCAGCCCGGCCTCCTGCCCCCCTCGGGAACGGGGGAAGGCCCGAGCCGAGCGCGGGGTCAAGGCGAGGCCGGAGGCGAGGGGGCCCGTAGCCCCGGCTGGATCGTGCCTCGCACGGAAGTAAAATCCGCAGAAACTCAAACCAGGACAGAGTTTCCACTTCGCCCCGCGCCGCAGGGCCCCGTCCCCGCACCCAGCGGGCGTGAGGAGCTCCCGGGGCCGGCCCTGGAGCAGGAGCCGAGGGATCTGGGGCCGGAGGCTGCGGGTGGAGGCACCGGGATCAACACGGGCAGCCCCGGCGCTCGGGGCTCCATCCTTGACCTCATTTTCGGAAGACTCGGGCTAAAGTCGTGCTTTGCTTGGCTGAGCCTGGATCTTCTCTGCTCCCCACCCACCGGCTCTCCCCTGCAACCCCAGTCGCACCCTCGCAGCGGGGTTTGCTGCACACACGGGTTACTCCGAGCAATCCCCTGCCTCGGGTGCAGGTACAGCTCTCGGGTTTTGGCCTCGTCCAAACGCACCTTCTGTCCTTGCCCGGTATTTTCAGTGACGTGGGGGCAGCTGAGGAAACGACACACCCTCACCTGGAAGAGAGAAGGTGAACACAGCCAACAGCTTTTCACTTAATAATTTGTGACTCCCTCCATAGAGAATCACTTCTCCAGGCAGACACAGAGTCTACTGACACTGTATTTTCTCTAGACATTGCTGTATATTTTCTGAGAACATTAAAAAAAACCAACCCTGCCCCTTCTGAGCATCCCCCCGTGGTTAGCACAGGCTCCACAACCAGGTACCTCAAACCCTCCTTTTGCATCGCTAGAGATGATATCCGGGTACCGCTACGTCCTAGCGCCCCAGAAATAAATATGTTGTGGCAACGAGTTCCACAGGTTACACACTGTGTACAGGTTTTAATTAAATTTAAATAATTTAAGACATTTGTTTACAGGCAGCAGTATCAGTTGCTCACTCTGTACATTGCATTTATTAGACATCAACAAGGAAAAACAACATTTGGCACAAGAATGCCAATTTTTTTATTATTATTATTATTACTTTTGGACACATGAACACAAAATATCCCTGCAGGCTAAAAAAAAAAAAAAAAAAAGTACATTGCAAGTTGTACACGACCAGCATCTTATCGCAACGTGGGGCTGCTAACCCACCCCTAAGGGTTCAGGAGTACCTCGTATTGCTATAGACATACATCCAGTCCCATTGAATAAAATACAACTTTAAAACATTACAAGTCTAACCATAGAGAAACGAAAAATTACATCATAAGTCAAAATGAACAAATGCAAACATTTTACACTGAAGTTTCAGCCTCTAGACATAGAAATATGAAAACGTCAATAGCAAGGTGTAAGAAAATCCAAAGTGATATCACAAGATCCTTTGCGCCAGGAAAAACCTCGTGCTGAAGCAGTATTGATACAATGCCCTCCAACCCTGCCTTCCGAAAACGAAAGCGGAGTCACGCCCTTGCTACCGAGCAAGAAACAAATGCTACAGCACATCCACGAAGGGAGTCTGGGGGGTGGGTTTCGTTAAAACGCCGGCTCTGAACAAAGCGGGGCCGCCCGCGGAGGCCCGAGAGCTCCGACACCCGGGGTGAAGCCGCTCGGCCCCGCGTGTCACCAGCCTCCGCTGGCCTGCGGTGCCATGGCCAGAGCTCGTCGGGAACGGAGCTGTTCACAAAGCAAGCAGAACTGGGGCTGAAAATGGAGTTTCTGCCTTTTTTTTTGTTTGTTTTAAATATCAACCACCCCCTTCCTCAACTCTTGAAACTTCGCTACATTTAAAATCTCTCACACCACATCGCTAAACAGCGGCCAACAGGCTTTATTTATTTCAGAAAACCAAAAATCAAACAAACAAAAACCAAAACCGTCAAACCCAAACACCCTAAGAGCTACACCTACAGAATGCACATCTTCCCATTGATTGACACATGCATCACGGTTCCGCGGGGCCCGGGGGCTCGTCCAGCTCGGGGAGCCCGACCCCCCGCCCTGCGCTCAGACCCGCGTTCGCCTTCGCGGCCCCGAAGAGCCGCGCTCTGCGCCCTCGGGGCGCCCCGAGGCCGAACGATCCCCCCGGTCTGAGGCTGAGGCGTTCAGCCCGCTCCCGGGCCAACAAAGGAGAGGCTCTCGCTTCGCTCGACCTGAACTGGGAGTGCTCGGCCCTGGGCAACAACTGGTGATCAAATCGGGTATTTCTTACGCACCCTCGGTTCAACCAGTCGCGTTCCTGCCTAGTGCACAAACTCAACCCAGCCATCTCTGATCCTATAACCTAAAAAGGGTGCTCGGTTTCTTTTCAAGGTGCCAAAGTTCTCCCCGCGTGTTGGGTCAGTCGGAGTTCATTCTAAAAAAGGGGTTTTTTGTATTCTCCCTGAACAAGTACTGAGAAGAGCAGCCATCTAGCTGAAGCAGCGGTCAGTCTCCCACCCACATGTCCTGATTTTATTACAAGTGAGGTATTCTTTAAAAAAAAAAAAATTAAAAAAAAAACCAAACTAAAACTAAAGAGAATCTTTTCTTTCTCAATCTAAATTTGTCGACAGTACATGCCAGGAGCAGAGTTCACTTCAGCCCCATTTTCAACAGAAATGAAAAAAGTTTAAACTTAGTTAAATGAGATCTACTACTCAGAAGGTTACCAAACTGTTTGAAGACTAAGTTCAACCGTACTCCGGTACGGTCGAAACAAACCCCCAGCATTTCGAAATGTAAACTTTCGTTTATTTACAAGCTTAAAAGACTGACGGAAACAGCATCTCCTATTGCTGACATTTCGAGGGGGCCGGTTCCGAAGCTTTGGAACAGCGGACGACTTAGCAGCAAACCTCCCGCGAGTCCCAGCGAGCACCGGGCAAGGCTCGGGCTCCTCAAACCTCTGCTCTGCACGGGGCGGCGTCGGCTCCGCGCGGGCGAGGAAGGAGCCTTTGATCTGCGCCAACGCCAGGTAACGCCGAGAGGGATCTCGTCTCGGCGTACCGTGCTCGGGGATTCAGAGCGTGTCCAGCCACACCGAGCCCCAGCTCTGTGTTACACGTTGCAGCTGATAAAAGCCAAGCAGATTAAAAAAAAAAGAAAAAAGAGAGAAACACGGTAATTTCTAGGCTGGGACAGACTCAGCAGATGAGACTCCCAGCGGCTAAACATGCTGTTGGATGCGGCTGTGTGCAACCCCGATTCCCAGGGAAAACAAGTCTAAAATGCTGGTACGAGTCCTCAGGTTGCCCACGACACGACACACGGACGCGGCACAGACCGGCAAGCCTTTCCTACACGTAACACCCAGGTTCCGAGCTTATAAAAACTGTCGTAGACGGGACACCAACAGTGAATATAAAACAGTTAAAAATAATTCTTAAAAAAAGCATGGAAGTGCGTCTTTTCTGATCAGTTTCAGAAACTGCCAAATTGTGTGTTTCCTAAAACGACACGAGGATGTTGGTTCAACTCATGCACGATCCTCAGCTAGAAAACTACACTGTCAGGGGGGCTTTAAAAAACAAATATTTATTGCCAAAGTTAAACCTCCTATGAGAAAAAAGTTTTAAAATCACTTAGATTTATCAAACCACACAGCAGCATAAAGTGGGCACTTTTGTAAAAGTCTGCAAAATACCTAAAAGCTAATTTTTTTTTTTTTTTTAAATCGTTTTTAGAGGGGGAAACGATGGTTCAGTACTTGTTACGATACCATGGCAGTATTATTTGTAACCTTGATAATTAAAATCTACTGACAGGCATCACGAGCTGGTTATATTACACATTCACAGAACAAGAACCACCTATCTGAACTCGCAGTATAGTGCAATTGCTTTGCAGCCCAAGTCTGCAGAGATTAAAAAGATAATTAGTAAAACCGACAAAAAAACTGCAATACCTGTGAAAGTCATGTCCGTTAAAAGGCATTTACAGTAGTGAAGTCTAAAATCTCCATTAAAAAAAATCTATGGCCCCACACAATAGAACAAGTACGTTGAACTGGAGGAAAACATGTTGCCAGCGTACGCATACTCACGAAGCAGTGCACGGAGACGGGGAACCAGTCGTCGTGATAAACTAACGGCGTGAGAAGGTAAACCAAAACCCAGAGCTAGCAAAAGATTCAATAGAAACCTTCCGTGCCAAGTCCTTTAAAAACTGCAGGATGATCGACCTTTTGCGCTTTTGAGGTAAAAATTCAGTCCAATGCATCAAGAAAAGACAGTCTATGAATCTCTACGACGTAAAACAACGAAACGAATGGCTCAATCGCGTCGGACGTCGCTGCGCAGCGCGGGGTCGGTGCGGCCGTGCCGAGCCGCGGGCGGCCCAACGCCGGCTGGGCCCCGGCTCCGGCAGCGGGCGCTCAAACCGGGTCAGGGCTGCAGCCGGGGTCGGTTGTCGGTTGGTTTTGCCTCATCTTCCCGGGCGCTCTCAAGCGAAATACATCGTGTGCTGAGTGTCGTGGTGGATCTGCACTGCCTTGGCCAGCGCCTGGGGGTCGCGGCCGTTGCTCTGTCCCGACACGTGGCTGCCCTCGGCGCTGTGAGAACGCAGACACGCGCGGCCATGAGCCGTGGGGCTGAGCGGGTGCGCTAGCCGACCGCCAGCACGACGCGGCGCGGCGCCTTACCTGTCGTGATCCTTGTCCACGAGATGGTACCTGGCCCTAAACGCCACCAGCCTGGCGTAGTAGGCGGGAGCCGGGATGGAGACCGACCGCGTGCAGCGGACGTACGTGTGGCACAGCTGGTAGGTCAGCAGCTGCAGCTCGTCCGCGGTGAAGCAGTTGTCGTCCCACAGGACCTGGTAGTGGGAGGGCCGGCTGGTTCCCTGCAAGAAGAGAGGAGCCGTCAGCGGGAGAGCGGCGACCGACACGCAGGCCCGAGGGCCGAACCTTCCACCAGCGCCCCACAGCGCGAGAGCCGAGCCGGCACCGACCCGACGCGCCTGTGCATCGGCCAGGCTATAAACGGAAGGAGCGTTACTCATCGGGACACCCACGGGGATTCGGTCCCACAGCCCGGGCACGGCGGAGCTGAAGCGTTACCTGAATTCCTGCGTGGCTACAGAGGTAAAAGTCAAATTCAGACGGATGCGTGATCGTGCTGTCCACAGTGGTGCCCGCCGGTACGTTGCCGCTCTTACCCACCTATTGAGGAAAGTTTATTATTAGCCCGTGGTTGTTTTTTTCTGAAAGCGACCCAAAAATACCTCCTAAGGTAGGCTCTACTAAAAGCTGTTTTGAGGATTCGCTGCTTAAAAAGCTGGAAAAATATTCAGGTCATTTACATAGGAAGAATGAACATGTTCTCTGCGAGTTCATTTTTAGAAACTTCACCAAATCCAACTGGTGTGTCATCAGAGAAAAATAAAATACTTGCCAATACCATTAAAATTGCAGAGTGGGGTAAAGCCTACACAAGTAATTCGGGATCTGAAAATGTAGGTTTTCCGAAATAAATTTATTTCATATCCTTGTTTGCACTCACACCCCAGCTTTTTCTAAGCAAATCTGAGATCAAGAACTTTCCTAAAGAAGGGTTCTTAGCTGGCTCGTGGATTGGTGCCACAGGCAAATCTCAGAGATGCATCCAGAGACAGAGCAAGCAACGAACGGAACAACCAGTTCAGTTTGCAGACAGGAATTCTTGATGCTGAAGACCCAGGCTGCTGCTCCAGGTACGCAGCCACCGGGCAGGCAGCTCCAGGAGGGGCAGGGAACAAGCTGTTCTGTCTGCCTGCTCGATCCACAGCGATGGAGAAGGGAAGGAACTGGTTATTTTGATAGAGAAGGCCTGCTACCGCACAGAACTGCTACTGCTCGCACAGCTTCATTTTCAGTGGGCACGACAGACACTACTCCACTTAACCACACAGCCTTACTTTCTCTTGCCATCACCTCCTGCTTAGGTAGTCAACATTACTTGCCCTTTCAGTTTTGTCAGCACAGAACAGCCTGGTGTGATGTCTTTTCTGCACAACAATGTAGGTTATTCCCGGTCTATAATCTTCTTCCAAACTAATACAGGCCTTCCGGATCGCTATCAGTTCTGGCCAAGCCACCTAGAAAGCAGAAGAACTAACTTTTAAGGTGCTGAATTCAGTGCGTAATATTTTAATTTTCTCCATGTACCTACGCCACCTTGTAGGGGACACGATCAGAAAGGACAACTGTACATTGTGCTTGCCCAGCAAAACTCAGCAGAACCACCAACTGTGCTTGCAACAAGCCCGGTCCACAGAAGCGCACGTGTTTCCAAGGGCCGAGCCCTTCTCACAAGCACCAAGAAACAGCCGGGCAGTACCTGCTTCATCTGTCCTTCCGATACTCCCCCTCTGTAGTAAATGATCCTCGTGGGCTTGAAGCGAGTGGATTTGTAAAACTGGATCAACAGCTCGCGCACCATGTTGGTCAGGTCCTGTATCACCTCCTGGCTGTAGAGCAGCTCCTGCGAGGTCTCCTGGCGGGAGGTCTGCACGCGCACGGTGGCGCAGTACCGGCTCGGGTGCCCGTCCATGCTGCCCACCACCGCCGCGATGGACGGCTTCTTGCCGTCCCCGGCAGGAGGGTGAGTGACGTCTGCTCCCAGAAAGATCACGGGCTGCTGGAACACCGAGGGCCTGTTTGACAGGGTGAAGGTTTATTAGCACAGGTAGCCCAGAGGGCTGGTGGAGGCTCCATCCCTGGAGATATTCAAGGTCAGGCTGGATGGGGCTCTCAGCAACCTGATCCAGTTAAAGATGTCCCTGCTCACTGCAAGGGGTTGGACTAGATGACCTTTAAAGGTCCCTGCCAGGACAACACCTTCTATAACAGTAACAATACAAAGAAGGGGGGCGAGGACGGGGGGAAAAAAAAGTTACAGCTGAGGAAGGTGTATCCAAAGCACTACAGAGAACCAAAGCCCTGTCAGAATCTTTAAGGACAAAGTTATCTCGAACCAGGACAGCGAGCTTGTGTTCACACGTGCCGCTGCCTGGCTCTAACACCACTCGGCACAGGGCTCACTAGGCAGGCTCCGAATGCAGAAACATCCTTCCCTGCCCACTTGTAAAGCACGTAGTATTTCAAAAGGTATCATTTTAGTAAACAAAATGACACCACTTTTCTTGCCAACGCAGACTTCAAGGAGAACTTCAGATTTAATCTCACCTTTGATGAGGTACAAGCACATTGTTGATTCCTCCAAGCTTTGCATTTATCTTCAGACACAGGTTGGACAGCGTTTGGGGAGAAGTTTTTACCACGTTCTTTACCTGCACGCACTGAGTGGCCATTCCGAGAAGAGTGTCACCAACTCGCTTTACTTCAGCTGTGACAGAAAAATAAGCTCGTGGTTCCCATTACCTGAACAGTCAGTAGCTCCACCTGCTTTCTCTCTTCCTCCCCCGCCCGCCAAGCGTTATCATAATCCAGAGCCTTAAAAGCTCCCTGGCAAAGGTTCAGCTCACTCTTTGCTAATACACAAGAACTCCAACCAGGCCTGACAACCCCATCTCCCAACCCCCTTTTTCAAACAGGGCGCAAATTAACACTTCCCAGCCTCTTCTCCGTACCGTACACGGGCGTCTTCCCGGGCAGAATCACCACGATCAGCTGCAGACCAACGTAAGTGAGTTTTAAGTGTTTAAACATGGGCTCCACGCTGTCTGCGCCCTGGGCGTACTTGCAGAAGCAGGGCTGCCCTTGGATCGGCATCCCCGCGTCCTTGGAGATCTTGCGCAGCTGGTCCGTGAAGCTCCTGTCAAGGAAACATAACCAGATCTGTCCCAGCCTTTTCACTGCACTTCCCTTTGCCAGGAATTTGAAGGGCAGTGAAAAAAAAAAAAAAAAAAAAAAATGGTGTGTGCTGCCTGGGAGGCAGTGAGGGTTAAGAGAAAAAATACTTCTGGTTTTAGAATGAAAGACCACCATCAGCTATTCATAAAAATAACAGAATACAAGTGGAATGCAGCTTCCAGAGCAGGAAGCACAGCCTCCGTGGTGAGGGAATTAATGCTTTTCCTAGCAGGCCAATTAGCTTATGAACTTGGTTGTAAGTCTCCTCCCAAGCTGTAAATATTTAAGAGACTGCAGAACTGTTGATTCCCCTTTTCACTATTAGATGTGTTAAAACAAACATATACCACCCATCGCCTTTTGGAAATTTGAGGAAAATAAACCTTGGAAAAGGTATCCCGAATAAATAGGAGGACACTTACTTTAGTAAATCTTCCCTGCATTGCTTCTGAGGAGCAAAACAGGCAACAGCCCAAACTTTAATCTCAATGCCAGCGTAGAACTGCTTCCCTCTCATGTCCCACACGCCTTGGTTTGGTGTGGCCACCGTCTTGTTCTAGATAAAAAAAACACAGGCAAATTAAAAATGAAATGCTGCTTTGTTTTGGCTACAGATGAACTGCGCTCACACGAAGGAAGCCCTACGAAACAGTTAATGAATTTGAACAACCTCAGGACAAAGGTATTTCACAAAGGCACAGACAACTCACCCTCCCTCCATACTGCAGCATCGGGGCCGGCAAAACCCTGCCTGTCAGCTCCGTCATCTCGTTATGGACAACGATACCGAACTCCTTCAGGTATGGATCAGGCCCCCCCAACCATGCTGTTGCTTTTCACCTGGTGACAAGGAAGGTGTTTGTGTAACTACACCAAATGCTTCAGGTCTCTTTGCTACGAACAGGCTTCCTATTTAAAAGCATTTGTTTTAACAAAGTCACTTTTTAACTTCTGCGGATCTCGGTCACTCCGCTTATCATTCCACGTGCTACAACCCTTCTGGAAGGGCTGCAAGAAGTAACAAAACGGGGAAAAACACTTACTAGTCTGCTGATTTCTTCCTGTCGGTCTGGTGCAGATCTCGCCGTCGCTTTTATCATAGTCGATGTCTGATTGTCCGTGAGCTTCTTGATACACCTCTGGCCTGCCACGATGTTACACACCTGCCGAGGGCGGCGAGCGGTGGCGTGACACCGTTCAGAGGACGGACCCCAGAGAGTGAGAAAGTTAAGATTCTTACCTCAAGCGGCAGGTAGGTGTGTTTCTGTTCCTGTCCTACTTGGAGGCAGGGCAGGTGAGGGTATTTTAGCTGCAGACTGTACTTCTGCTTAAAATACTGAGCAACTGTACACTCCATAGCCTGCCCATTTTCCAGCTGCAGAGGAAACCTACAAAAGACATTTGTTCTGGTTAGACTTTTCAAGATTATATTTTTTTAAAAGGAAAAAAAAAATGGTATGGAAAAATCTATTCCAGACTAGAAATGCTGGTAATATTTTCCTTAGCTACTGGATCTCTTCTTGAGAAGATTTTATCAATTATAAACAGAATTTTTCATAGCTATTTCAGAAATTATAGCCTCATAACTATTTAAAAGCCAGGCTAGAGCTTCAATTTTCCTGTGTTGAAGGAAACAAAGCAGTGGTTTAAACCCACACTAGCTCTCCACTAAACTAAGACTAAACTATTTTTGTAAAGCCACGCAACAGCTGCTTCGCCTCCAGAACCAACTCTTCTCGCATAAACGGTTCACCGAGTATATCCAACAGATTCAAGATTTTTCAAATGGCCAGAAAGCGCTCGTATACGTACGTCTGGTGACTGGCTGGTCGCCGAGTAACGTTGCAAACTCGGTATTTTCTCTTCATCTGGCCACAGTGGGTAACCTCCACTTTCAGACCTGAAAATCCAACACAGAATTCATCTGAGTGACTCCTGGCACAGGAGTGACCTTGGAGAGAGACGATGGCAAAGCGGGACAGGTCAGCTGCCCAAGCGCCTCGCAAGTTTTCATTGCAACGTAACACGAGCAGGTTTCCAGCATTTTGTTGCGGCAGCCCTAGAACAAGCCTTTACCTCTGATTTCTTTGGTAAACTTGACACGCTGGGAGTCCGTAAGAGGTTTCGTTTGCTCATTGATGTTCTGAATGTCCAAGACCTCGCACATGAACTCAATGATAGGCTGAGCACGATAGAAAGCAGTTGCTGACACTAAGATAAAAGAAGAGGACGTTTGATTTAGAAGCAGGAAGAACTCTGTTAGAGCAGCGAGACGGAATTCCCTACATACCGTCGATGTTGAGCATCATGTTCCACATGGCAGGTCTGACCGACTGGTGGAAACCGAACCAGACCTCCCTGCCGCCTCCCAGGGGGTGGTAGTAACCTTCGGGGGGGGAGAAGAAGGAGCGACCCACAGGAGTATACCTGAGGGGGAAAAAAATAAATATAAAATTAATACTTGGATCACTCCTTTCTCATACACCTTTTTCCATTCACACCTACAGTGTTTAAAACACATTTCTGCAGTACGCCAGGACTCTCAGAGCTAACTTGGAGCAGGCACACAAAGCCCTCACCCACGGCGCGGCCGGAAAGGCTGCCGCAAATTCCCGTTAGAAACATGACCGGCAGATACGGTCCGAGTTCAGATCGGATTTCCCTGTTCCAGTGCAAATTTGTGAGGCAAGCGTTGAGTTACACAACCGCATCCCTCACCCCTTCGGCCGCAGGAGGGTGTAATAGGGGTAGAAGAACGGCAGCGAGTAATAACTAACACACACGTTACGACAGGTGCAAGGCACGGCCAGCGAGGAAGGCACCAGAAGTACCCACCTCATGGAGGGAAGGTGCCGCGTGATTACGTCAAGTGCCTGTACCGAATCCTCGGGAACTTCGTTGAGGTGCCCTGCCAGAGCTTCCAGCAGCAGCTGAAGGCTGACGACCGACACCCACTGAATGGAGACTTTAAACGTCTGGTCCTTCCCCTCCCCCGGGAGTGTCACCTCCATGTCCACCTGACGGTGCCAGAACAAAACGAAGCACGAGCTTTTGTTAGGGACTGCAGATCATCACGTGGCTAAGCATCCTTATGTTTTCCCCGTAAGTATCCTCCGAATCTGCATTTTTGATGATTAGTTTGTGTAATCCTTTTAAAATGTTACGATCGGTTTTCCTTAGGATTTCAAAAGCTTGCAACTTACTCATCTGAGAAACTGCACTGAGGTATCTTTAAGTGTAAAATTTAAGTGTTAATTAGTACGGTGACATCAAAGCTCTGGGGAACTGTGAGTCATTTTTAAGTCAGCCAATTAATAGCAAGATATCTTGTGAACCAAACGGGAAGTCAAGGAAACCTTTTGGTCAAAAAGAAGACTCACTGGGAAACATAACTCTCAGTTCTAGCACAGCACTTGAGATTATTCTCACACACCGTCAGCCCGAAGAGTAAATCTGAGCTCATCGTATGCCCTCCTCGTGGCACTGAGCCAGCAATAACTAGGTCCCCAGGGAGAGGAGTGGAGGGGGTTAAGTTTTGTATCGGGACCAGTTAACGCAGATCTGAACACGATTCGCTTGTTCTTACGGGACAGGAGGACGTATCTCAACAGCGCAGCCAGACCAGACCAGCGTATTTGTCATCTACAACTCCTTTATCACTTAGCAGCAGAACACGGGTTAGAGTAGAGAAAAGGGAAGTTTCTATCAGGGTGGGAAAAACCCAAATAAATCTACTGGCAGCTGAAAGAGCACAAGATAATTAGTTCACCCTATCCCTGACAAATTCTCCAACTTAAGAGCTTGGAAACCTCAAGACACCAAACTTCAGGAAAACACCCAGGAGTTCCCAGAGATCCCTGACTGGCACCGCCTGTCAGTTCCCAGGCTGCACTAACGCAAGCGACAGCATTTTGGGTTTATGTCGGTAAAAGAACGCTCTTCAACGACGCTGTAACAGTCTTCCCAGAGAAATTAGAAACTGCTCGTAGTAACACTTACTCTGTCCCGGCCGATAGGCAGCGGGTGTGCGGTGTACATGTTCCGCTTCCCGTCGTAGCCGGGCTGCCGATCACCAAATATCTGCATCTTGAAGTGTCTCACCATGGTATCCACCACCTCTCTGCAGAGCGATTCAGTGAGTTAGGTTGAAGAACACAAAATCAGCAACGGTCTCAGGCAGTCTAAAATCACATTATCTTAAATGAGCCAAGTACGAGACACAGCAATGCACCGGAGCACACCCAAGCCAACGGGAGGAGTTTTAAGTGACACCCGAGTTTCACCACAGAGTGCATTTCCTAGAGCCTTCCGGACTGCAGGCCAATTGCAAAACATCTTAAAGACAAATGACCAGCAACTGCTGACTGTGGTACGAACAGAAACTGCTCTGCAGCAGACCAAGAATTTCTAGAGTGCACAGTTTCCCAAAATCAAGGCATATACACTTTTTAATGGCTTTTTTTTTAATTAAACAGCTCATACCTGTTCACTCTTCGGGGGCGTTTCTCTGGTTTGATATCTACATCATAGTGATAAACATCGATCTTGGGGATCTGAACCTGGAAGTGATTGGCCAGGAGGCGGATGGGTTTCCCAACCGTTCCCAGGCCGGGGCGACGGGGCGGCTGGAAAAGGCTCGCCGGGGGCCCTGGGGAAGGCAAAGAAATCCGTATGAGATGCAAGCGCGGTGTCCTTCCAGGTACTTCAGCCCACGGAGGTGTTCCAAGCGGCTCAGCCTTCCAGCTGCTCGGGAATTCCAGGTTCAAACCCGCGTTCCCTAAAGCACGCAGAGGTTACTGCCAGAATTCACTCGCAAAGTCTCAGCGGCGTTTATTCATGACTGTGGTTACGAACTTCGCAGAGTCCTGAGATGGAATGTGACCATTTACATATTACGTATTTCAGCGCAACGTAAAGGTAAATACACTCCCCCCACCATTTCTAGAGCAGCCAGTAGCCACACCAGCCACATTTTTCCATTGTTTTTAGCACAGGCTTAAAGTTCAGATGTTGATGATCGTCACTCTCAGCATACTTAGGACATACATCCCCAATTTCTACCTGAAAATTGATATTAACCGGAAACAGGTAAAGGATATTTTTATTCTAAACTAAATTAGAAACATTTCCGTATTGGATCTAAGCTAAAACAGTTTTGTCGTTTCCTCTGCGCCGTAAGCACATCACTTTTGTTAATAACGACACGCTTTTCCCCTAGAACGCAATTTTAGCCAATTTAAAATTCCAGGGAGGAAAGGTTAGGCCTTCCTATAAAAAGAAGAGTAAGGGAGAGAGCATGAGGACAGGTAGAGACTCCTAACAGATGTGGAAAAGACAATTTATTTGGACAAAAGAGCTTCAGGAACAGTTCTAAGGAGGAAATTCTTAGAGCCTTGGAAACGTACTCGCACGCAACCTAGACATTCATTAAATCGTTAGTTAACCTCCTCAAAGCACCAAGATCTGAGATACCACGTTAACAACATTAAACGGACTCTTTTTAAAAAAAAAAATAAAAAAATCTGTCACCACCTCAGCTGACGCTGCACGTGAAGTAAATGGAAATAGTGTGTTTTCAGGGGTTTTATCTGTATCTGCCAGAGCGCAGCGTGATCCAAGCTTCTCCCCTCTGCTGCAGAGTAGCGAAGGAGAGGGGAAAAGTATTACACGAACGCAAGAACAAACCAAACACAGAACTTAAAGCAAATTTAGTATCACGAAACTGTGTCAAACTGCCAGCATCCATTTAAGTCAAAGGCTCACAGTTCACACTGGGAGGGAAGAGAGGCAGGTCGGCCGTGGGAGGACGAAACTCCTATTTGGGGACACCTCAGGGTGCAGCAGGAAACTTTAACACCATCATGAGCTAAACCCAGGACCCAGACCAAGGAGCCTTCTCTGCTGGGGTTGCAACCCACCCGACGGCTGCTCCACTGCCAGCTAAAACCACCTGTCACAGGACGCCGAGCCCAGAATATCTGGAAGCAGAAGTAACCCCCAGAGCAGGTGAGCAGGTGAGCAGCCGCAGCCCACCTGGCACCCGCCGGGGCCACCAACATCCCACCCGACTCGTCACGGGCTCCGCGCCCGCCTGACCAAGCGCGACCCGCCCCGGTGGAGTGCGCAGCGCCACAGCCGAGCCGGTCGTGGGGTACGGCGAGTCCTTAAAAAACTACAGCTGTCACGACAAATGTGAATCGTGGAGGGCAATCAAAGTTTGCTGTGCTTATTTGGATACTAGAGAGATGATCCATTAATCCCACGCTAATTAGTCTGAAGTAAGTGCAGGCACTGACCTCCTGCAAGAGATTAAATGACAACTATATTTACCCATTTTCCTGCCTCGCTATCGACAAGTTCTGTAAACAGGCACCGCGACGCCAGTTTCGGAAGGAGATAAAACTTACGCCTTCTCCTTTCTAAAGCTGTTTCTCAAGGGATTCCGGAGTTAAAAACCATTTTCCCAGCTGAAGCCAGGCTGTCACGCGTATCCTACCAAGATTTTTACCTGAGCGGGTGCTCTCTTTTAATTTCTTCTACTCGCCGAGGTACAAAGTTCCCTCGCTACCGAGCGACTTGGGAGAGGAAGCAGCGTCAAAAAAAAACTAAAAGAGGATCTAACTCCTGCATTGGGAAGTCAGACTGGACACACAGCAGTTTCCCTTCAAAATCCGGATTCTTCCAGAACCGCGCTTTGTGTCGACAAACCACTTATAAAAAAAATTAACTCTATTTCGGGTCGAGAGGCAGAAGAACCGCCGTCGAGGCACGTGGAGGGAGAACACCCCCCTGGTATTTAATGGAAGTTTGCGAAATTAATTAAAAAAAAAAAAAAAAAACACAACGTGGATTTAAGGCGATGCCTTAAGAGCTCAATGGCAAAATTAATAATTATTCGTGCACCGCTCACGGGCGGGGAAGGAGGCTCCGGGCCCGGTGGGGGCTGCCCCCGCCATCCGCGACCGCGGATGGCGGGGGCAGCCCCCACCGGGCCCGGAGCCTCCTTCCCCGCCCTGACACGGGCCCGGGGCCGCGCTTGACAGCTCCGGTGCTCACCGACACCCGCCAGGCCGCCACCGTGCGCGTCCCCGCGTCCTACCCCCCCCCCCCCGCCTCGTCCCCGCCGTTCTCACCGGGTCCCAGCGCTTCCATGGCGGCGGCCTCGCTGCGGTCCCCTCCGGTGCCGACGACCGCCGCCGCCGCGTAACGCTTGATCTCGGGAATATTGGCTCGGGGGGGGGGGCGCCGGTGCGGGAACGGTGGCGGCGGCGGCGGGGCGCGGGGAGGAGGAGGAAGAGGAGGAGGAAGAGGAGGAGGAGGAGGAGGAGGAGGAGGAGGGGAGGGGGGGAGCGCGGCGGGGAGCGATCTCCGCGCTCCGCTTCGCCGAGCGGCGGCGCAAACAATCCCCGCGCTGCGCCGCCGGGCGCGCCCCCGCCGCCGCCGCCAGCACCCGCGCGCGCGCCCCCCGGGCGAGGAGGAGGAGGAGGAGGAGGAGGAGGAGGAGGAGGAGGAGGAGGAGGAAGAAGAGGCCTCTCTCCACGCTGCCCCGGCGCCGCCGGCCCGCGCACGCGCGCCGCCCCCTGCCGGCGGGAGCGCGCACGCCGCCGCGCACCCTTTCGGCGCCGGCGCGGCCCCGCGGCCGCAACAGGTGACAGCGGCGGCGGTGTCCTCCCCCCCCCGCCCCCCCCTCCCCCCCGGAGGGAGCCGCCGACGGGAGGAGCGGGCGCGGCGCCCCGGGAGCGGCCTCCTGCGGGTTCCTCGTCCCGACAGCCCTTGGCGGGTTTCGTGATTAACCGCAAGAGCGACCGAAAACGCTGCTCCCGGCCCGGCGGCTTCCCCCGAACCGGGGACCTTGTTAATGACACCTGAATAACTGCCCCTACCCCATCCTGGAATGGCCCAGGCTGGAAGGGACCCGAGAGATCATTTAATCCAACCTCCCTGTCAGGGCAGGGACACCTCTCACCAGATCAGGCAACACGCGGGGACCCAACGGGGATCGAACCCATGACCTTGGTGTTATCGGCACCACGCTCAACCAACTGAGCTAAGCGGCCCCATAAACAGCCCTAAAACGGTTTAAAACGCCTAGGAAAAAAAAAATAAATGTTTGTAAAAGCCAGTCAAACCACCAAGGCCCAGCATGTCCCTCTGAGGCCCCGCAGGCACAGGGTTGACGCGCGGCTGCCAGGAGCTGGCACGAGGTCGATGCGGTCACAGGACGTCACCCGGGAACCGGCCAGTGCCCCCCGGATGGGGCACACCCCGTTTCAGTCGCTGCCCCTCGGCCCCTCCCGGAGGAGAGGGACCTCCCGGCTGGGGCCAGCTGGCACCGGCGAGGGAACGGGCTCACAGACAACAAATTCATCGGGTTTTTTTGACAAAGCCAACATCTCCATGCTCTTAAACAAGGGGTTTACTCACTTTTTGATGGTTTAAGCAGTTCATGGTATTTCTCCCTCGCGCACCCTCCGGGTCCTGTTTAGGCAGCACCTCTCAGCTGACTCACAAGAAGGTCAGAAGTGAAAACATTCTCTAAATAATAAATGCCAAGTCCATTTTATTCGCCTTTTTTAACCTGCAGGTTGGTATTTCCCAAGTTGAAACATCAAAAACCTATATTAAAAGAGAAACAAAATCTGAGATTCTCATATAACCGATGAACGCTTAAGGGAAACACCAGTTTTACAAGACCAGTAGCAAAACCCCATGACATCTGGCAACATTTCCACGCTATTATCCAGCGTATCTAAAAACCCGTACGTGTAGGGCTACGCAAACAGTACTTTGGAAAAACAAAGATAAAAATCGTTACCTCAAGAAATCTGCAATACAAAGGCTTGGTCTCTTATGATGCTAAGTGTGACAGCTCAAGCCTGTACTTAATGCACTATAAATTCAAAATAAAGCCAGCAAATCGATTAACTTGATAAATATCACACACACATCGAGGCACCCTGACTGCCAAAGCAGCCAGAACCTTATTTCTCCATGTTAACCCACCCTGACCTACCTTGCCAACAGTAGGTTAGAGACAGTATCTTAATTACATGGATTAAGGAGGTTTTTGTAGAGTCAGTACCTGCCCCCCCCCGCCTACTAAATCACAATTATTACATTACTGCAGCTCTCGTAGCAGCTACAGGAAAGCAGAACTGTATTACGGTGCTTCCAGTGAGTCTCAGGGACGTTTGCTCTCCTGGCTTTCTCCTCAGACTCAAGCCGTGACCGGCCCCACACTCCACAACACACACCCTTTCCCCGGGCGTGCCTCAGGCCACTGCAGTTTGCCGGGGAGGGCAAACACATCACTGCGGCACCACGTTCTGCAGTTCTGCAAAGCGAACGGAACGCCGAAAACACGTCAAACACCCTGAACTCGCCGCTGGGCCTGCTCCCACCTCAGCCCGAGCCGCGGGGCCCGCACTCGCCCGCCAGGCCTCGGGTCCGGCCACAGGCCCTCAACCGGCGCCCTCAACCGGCGCCCTCAACCGGCGCCCTCAACCGGCGCCCTCAACCGGCGCCCTCAACCGGCGCCCTCAACCGGCGCCCTCAACCGGCGCCCTCAACCGGCGCCCTCAACCGGCGCCCTCAACCGGCGCCCTCAACCGGCGCCCTCAACCGGCGCCCTCAACCGGCGCCCTCAACCGGCGCCCTCAACCGGCGCCCTCAACCGGCGCCCTCAACCGGCGCCCTCAACCGGCGCCCTCAACCGGCGCCCTCAACCGGCGCCCTCAACCGGCGCCCTCAACCGGCGCCCTCAACCGGCGCCCTCAACCGGCGCCCTCAACCGGCGCCCTCAACCGGCGCCCTCAACCGGCGCCCTCAACCGGCGCCCTCAACCGGCGCCCTCGGAACCGCCCACCCCGCCTGACCACCCCGCCGCCGCGCGCCTTTATAAGGCGCCAGAGGGGCTCGGGAGCGCCAGCACTGATTGGGCCAGACAAAAGGAGGCGGGGCCAGGCGGTAAAAATCTCCCAGTAAATGGGGAAGGGGCGGAGCCTCCGCGGCAACCCTGCGCAGCCGTTGGCTGTCCGCGGGGCTGGGCGGGGCTAGGGCAGCGCGCGAAGACTCGAAGCGGTTTCCTACGCGGCGGGAGCGCCGGGGCCGGGTCGGGTCGGGTCGGGCCGGGCCATGGCGGAGGCGGCGGCCCCCGCCGAGGTGAGTCTTACCGCTCCGCTGCACCCCGCACAGCCGGCTGGCGGGCGGCGGCCGCGGGGATCTTCTGGCTGGGGCGCGGCGGAGGGACGGGAGGGGCAGCGAGCGAGATGGCGGCGGTTAGCGGCGCCTCTTCGGCCGCCCTCGAGCCCGAGCGGCACCGCGCCGGCACCGCGCTCGCCCCCTCCTTGGCCGGCTTCACCCCCCCCAGCGCGGCCGGCGGCTCGCCCTGGCGCTCTGCAGGCCCTGCTCGGCCTGTCCCCGCCGGCGCGGTGCATGCCGGGGGGCGGGGGGCCCGGCCGTGGCGCGGTGCAGGGCGGGAAGGCGGTGCCGGGACCGGGCGGGCGCGGGGCGCGCTGGGAGCGATGCTGGGCCCGGTACCGGCCCCTTCCCGGGGGGTCCGGGGGCCCAGGAGGGGCCTTTCGGGGACGCTTGGTCATGGGGGGGCCTCTCCGCAGCTCCCCCGCGAGTGTCGTTGCAGGTGCGGGAGAATAAAGGTTAACGTGGGTCGTTGTGGCTTTCACGGTGCTGGGCTACCGGGGAGATCGGCCGCTCGGTCGGTTGGTTTTCCGTGCCCGAGCTCGTGTTTAGGTACTGGTGAGAGCTGGCTCTTCAGTCCCCTGCACGGAAACACCAGCCCCTCACACGCGTCGCTCGCCCAGCGGCTGGAGCCGGGTGAGAGCCGAGGGTCGCTGCTCCGCTCGCCACAGCAGGGAAATCTCCATTTTCCTTTGTAGTTTCCCTTGGAAGATCTGACTCCAGACACGCAGAAAAGCCCCGACAGCGACTGCGACAGCGGGCAGGGCAGCTGCGAAACGGCGTCCCCGGGTGACCCCGGCAAGGGGATGGCGGCTCCCGATGACAGAGGTCTGTGCGGGCGCCGGGAGTTGCGCCCAGGGCTGGTCGACACCTTCAATGGTGCATTTTTGGTTTTATAAATATGGTTTTAGGTAATTGTCATCGCTTGACCTGTGGGAATCCTTTCTTTGTTGCTCAGAGTGTGGGCAGACACCTGTAAATCTCTGAAAAGCTTTTTCTGAGGTGCAGAAAGGGAAATAGTAAATGGGATGAGTCTTAATTTCTTATTTCCTTTCTTATGATTTGCTCTACTTACTTTGTTACTCACTTACTTTGTTGCTTGCTAATTGTCAGTGAAGAATTTTCAGCTTTGCCTTTTTTTTTCCAAGGTTAAAGACCAATAACACCAGTTTAGGTCAATTATGCTACACTACATGTAAAAGTGGATTTTGAAAGCTTGAATTCAAGCTGTTTTCCTACAGATGTTGAGATCCGTGAAGTTCAACAGTGTAACTTTGATTGTCAGACCGTGTGCATCACTTCTTTTTTTTATATCTTTTGTCAGATTCAGAGGAAGAGATTTTTGTATGTAAAAAAGCAAAAAGCAGGAAGGTGCTTCAGGACAGCGAGAGTGAAGATGGAGAGGATGGGGGCTCTTTTGTGGAGAACGATGCTCCAGGTGGAGACAGGGAAAGTGGAGATGAGAAAGAGAACGTTACTGCCCAGAGGAGCAAGAAATCTCGCCGGGTTCGCCAAGGCCTGCTAGACAGTGACGAGAGTGACGCTGGTGACCGACTGCAGATTGAAACAACCAGAAAATCTGACCTGGCTGAGAAGGAGTTGGAAGAGGAAAGACCCCTAAAATCTGGGAAAAAGTACAGAAAACGTAAACGTGATCGTGAAGAAGAGACAGCAAAAAAAACTGTGGGAAAATCAGGAAGAAGAATTGAGAAGGAGGGAAAACTTGCGTCCGTTAAACAGCTGACGAAAGAGAAGCAGCCTAGAGCACAGGTACGTGTTTTGGCAGAAATCTCAGATGTTTTCTCGAGCGAGTTAAACTTATTACTGCATTTGGGTGTTGTATTTAGCACTTAAATGGCTGCTTAGGAGGTTGCATATTGTAGATATTTATAAAACACATATTTCAAGTGTTAATTTATTCTCTCTGAGCCGTTTTGGTCTTCAGTAGTTGCTCAAGTTCCCTGCTTATCATAGACGCTGCACCACGAATTGCTTTCATCCCCTTTGCGGTGCTGGGAGGTGAACGTGAGTGGCTTGCAGGACACGCAGGACACTCGATTGAAGATGGCACGTCCTTTTTCTGACTTCTGCCATCGAGACCCTTGACAACGATCTTAAATGAACGTCAAAAGAACCGAAGGGCGCCTTTGGAAATGACTCACGCAGCTCCTTTCTTCTTCTGGCCAGCAGGTAGACAGTGGGGAGAGGTGCCCTTTAAATGACAGTGGATGTCTTCTTGATGACAAAGAGCTCTTTGACAATGGCTTAGAAGAGGAAAACGATTGCACCCCAGAGGATGAAGAGTCGATAGAATCGATACGAGCAGCCGTGAAAAACAAAATTAAAAAATACAAGGTAACGTCTTAGACCTCAGACATTAGAGATTGTCTAATCCAACCTCCTTGCCCCTGTCCCTTCCAACCTAGGCCGTTCTCTGATTATTGCTTATTGATGAGAAATGTTGTACCTGAGCGGGTATTAAACTTTTTTTTTTTTGGACAACGGTGGACTTCTGTAGCTGTGAGAGAGGAGGGAATAGTCCTCTGCTTTCTGTTTTTAAAGGTGGAGGGATGTTGTTGTGGAAAGTTATAACAATAATGCTGTAGTAGGAGCTTTGGAAATCTACCCTAAGGGTGGTTTGTGAGAACACTTGCTGGGTTTGCTGACCAGAGATGGTTCTGTGCACTTATTTTTTTTACTTCTGAGTTGTTTGCCCTTGGTAGTGCCTGTGTATCTGGACAAATAAGTGAATCTCTTCTTATGCACTGCAGAACAAAGAACGGTTTGCTGAAGATGAAGGCTACAAACATGTATTTGATGATGAGAATGAGGAGCCTGTATTAAAAGAACCAAAGAGGAAGGTGAAGTATTCTCTGTCACGCTCTCCTTTGTTTGTTGTAGCGACTCAGATGTTTTTATATACACAGTGTCCAATGTTTTTGTTGATGTGCTGCCTTTCTGTTTGGAAGGGAAAAATAAGCTATTTAGAAAGTATGGCTGGAGTCCCCTATTTTGGTTTCTGACTTCACAAGCCTTTCTCTCCTTTCCTTAAGGAGCGGAAAGCAGCGAGGTTAAGTAAAGAAGCCCTTAAACAACTGCATAGTGAAACCCAGCGACTTATTAGAGGTAAGACTTAAATTCTTTGTATGTAGAGGGCTATAAACTGTTTAGAAATTCAGGGGAGAAATCAAAAGAATTTACTCAAAAGGTTAGAGGTCTTCAGGGCTGCTGCTGTGGAACTCTTTCCCAGTCCGCAGTGTTTGCTGTATTCAGGTTTGAAGTGTGTTCCTTGTGCTCAGTGAGGTATTTCGTTGCAGAATACTTGTGTCAGGCTTCTTTGAATTTCAGAGACACCAGATAAATGCCTCGGATGATGTTTTAAATTTTCTTTCATCTCCTTTCTCTGGTAGAAACGTCTGTGTCTCTCCCCTATCATGTGCCTGAGACCAAAAGTGTTCATGACTTCTACAAGTGCAGACCTCGACCGTTTTGTCAGGGAAATGCCATGGCCTTGCTGAAGTAAGGACTTAAACCCTCCTCTTATTTTTCATCAATTTTGAGGATATCCCAGCTTTGCTTTCGGGTACTTTCATATAGTTTAGACTGGACCACAATATTTTACTTGGGCTGTTTCTTCTTTTTGAGTAATGTATAATAAAATACTTAAGCTGCTATAGTCACAAAATCTCTCAGGAGTTTTATCCTGTGATAATGTAACTCATACAAACTCATCACACTACTCTGCACTTCCTTGTCTGTCAGAACGATGTTTTCCAGACTTCTGTCCCTTACCTCTTGCTACGCGTTAACGACAATAATTAGAAAATTATTTCTTTCTCCCCAAGTTTATTCTCAACCTCTTCTCCCCTTCTGCAGCCGCCATGAGTGATAGATTTCTTTCTGTTCTCTTCAGGTCCACTAAATACCCGCTAGCCTTAAGTGAAGAGTCTGCAGGCACTAAGAACTCGAGCTCAGATTGCAAAGACGGGCACGCAGAAGGTGATCAGCTGGCAGCTAATGACCCAGAAACGAGCTTTGGCAGAGATATT
The DNA here is from genome assembly GCA_020746105.1 of Trogon surrucura. Classification (NCBI taxonomy): domain Eukaryota; kingdom Metazoa; phylum Chordata; class Aves; order Trogoniformes; family Trogonidae; genus Trogon; species Trogon surrucura. The sequence goes on from CM036640.1 coordinate 1,073,925, forward strand.
GATGCTTCCGTGAACAAGCCTCTCGGTGACGCGGGGAAGACCTCGACAGAAAACTGTGGTGAAGAGCCCCAGCAGGACAGTGATGATTTTCAAAAAGCACGGGGTGTGACAGCTGATGGCAGTGCAGAGGAGCAGCAGCAGCACTCGGACCTCCTGAGCACTACTTGTGGGGAACCGAAGGAGAGCGAAACTCCTCCAGCAGCTGGAGGAGATGCCGTTGAGCAAAGAGGCGAAGCGACAGCAGCCTTGCCCTGTGGAGAAGGCGCTCAGCCCGTGGGGCCGGGATCGGTGGCACCGCCTGAGAAAGCCAGGAAGTCCAAGTTGGACAAACTTCGTGAGCTGGGAGTGGACCTGACCATCAAGCCAAGAATCTGCTCTGGCAACGAATCCTTCATAAACCTCGATGAATCTGATTTAAATAAAGGTATCCCTTTTCTTTTTTGTAATCCTGTCCTCTCTGTCTAAGTACGCAGAGTTAATCTGACTTTGGGAAATATCTGAGAAATGTGTGTTAGTCAAAGGGAACGGTTCTGCAAACGCTTTAACATTAAAGATTTAGAGTTTTTAACTCCCTTTGGGGAAAAGAATTCTCAAGAGTTACTCTTGACACGTCATGAACACGCAAAACCTTCAAGTGCTATCACATTACTGTAGTTTACATTTTGAAATTTGATTGATATGTGTTTAAAGAATTGGAAGCCTTGAAAGCACGCTTCTTGAAGCACACTCTTCGAACGTCCAAATGCAAAGTGGAACGGACCGTAAACATGAACATCATTCGTAAGGAGACTACGTCTGAGGGCAAAGAGGAGCTGAAAGCAGACGTGGTGCCGGCGGTGTTGGCTGCAGAGAGCCCGGACGAATCGCTCCACACGAAGCCAGGTCGGTTTGGGAGGCGATGCCTGGGTTGGAAAACACTTTGTCTTTTTTTCTCTCTCGTTCCCCTTTCCCTGATGCTGCCCTATGGAATACGGCTGAAGGGATCTTCATCTGTGAAGTCAGCGTGTGTGTGTTCCCTCTAAGGGTGGCCCTGTTGTAAAAAAGAACCTCAGTTGACCTCTTAGCGCTGCCAGTGTAGAACAGCGTCAGTCAGATCTTTTGAGACTGGTTCTCTGGGTATTTTTTAATTCCCTTTTGACGTGTGTAGTTACTTTCGATGGGAAGCGTGGAGGCAGCGAAGTGCAGGGCTCGCCGCGGTGCATCTCGTGTCGTCGTCGCTCCGTTTCAGGTGAAAAGCTGCAGGTGCTGAAGGCGAAACTGCAGGAGGCCATGAAGCTCCGCAGGACTGAGGAGCGGCAGAAGCGGCAAGCGCTGTTTAAACTGGATAACGAGGATATGTTGGAGGAAGAGGAGGAGGAGGAAGAAGAGATGACAGATGAGTCTGAGGAAGAGGAAGAAGGCAGTCATGAGGTCTGTGTGCAGCTTTTTTTGCATAACGTAGGCAGCTTCTCACTTCTGCTGCCTCTCCCCAGTGAAATGGGATTTTTGAATGTGTCGAATGCGAGGGAAAGTGCCAAGAGCTCTTCCTAGAAGCTGAAAAATTGCTACAGGTGGCATGTTCAGGGTTTGGATTGTCTCAACAAGGATTTATTAGTATTTTCTTTCATTTGTCTAAATAGTATTAGAAGAAATGTGGGAATAGAAAGGATCACCCTATCTCTGTTGTGTTTGGGGATATTTTATAGAACGGGGACTTTCTGCTTGGTGAAGCAGAGGAAGACAATGAAGATACAGAGGAGAAACACGTTGAAGACGGTGATAAAGAAACCGACAAAGAATCAATCGATGGAGAGAAGCTGGAGAAATCTATGAACAGTGATTTTGTTCCCAAACCACCTTCAAGAGAGTCCACGTTGATGCTCTATAAGGACAGCTCCTCAAAAATGGGGTAAACCAGCCGAGCTTTAAAAATGGTGTTTCTTAACCAGAGTGTATGAGGTGTATCTTTGGGCGTTACCTAATTTCTGGCAGTAAGGTGTGACTGACAACAGTGGTTCTTCTTGTACGTATCGGTGAACATGTTTTGCTCAATGAATTGCAGATACTCGCTTCCCGATGAGAAACTTGAAATGGAAGAAGCTGCAGACAAAGGACCTTCCAAGTTAGGTAAAGTGGAACGGGTATCGTGGCTAACGTTTTTTTTTCACACCGCGCGTGTAGAGGGCTGTGTAATTACACTGTATGGTTAGAAAAACTCGGACTGATGAAAAAATGGGAGGGCTTGAAAAGAACAGGGGAAAATGAAGTTCAAAATGATGCTGGAAAAAATAAAGAAACAGTCAGAACTCAAGGTGAAACAGTAAAAAAAGCATAACATACATCCTCTGTGAAGAAAGAAATCCACTGTAAGCACAAAATAATGAATTTTTAGCGAGGTGTCAGTGTTGCAAAACGGGATCTTGAGGTTTTACTGGGTCAGAAAAAAACAAAGTTAAGTACTGTATTTTTTTTTTTTTTTGTCAGAGGATGATGATTCCTTTTCTCTCCCCACCCTGGCCAAAGAGAGTAGCCATAACAGCAGCTTTGAGTTGATCGGCTCCATGATCCCGTCGTACCAGCCCTGCAACAAGCAAACGTCACGTGGAGGGAACTTTTCATCCGCAGTGGGAGGTTTCAGGTCACCTTCCCCAAGCTTTTTCAAAACAAGCTTTATCAGCTCTGCTTCCAAGGTAAGGTTCTCAGTCCTGTTCCTGTTGTATGTGAGCACAGTGGGTAGCGAATCCGTGTATTTTATCCTGACAGTCAGATCTGTCAGAAAAAAATAACACCAGAAGGCAGCGCCTGGCTAAATGCTTCTCTGGGAGTAAGATTTCGGAAGAGCAGACTGTGCTGGACTTTGAAGTGTCTCCACACTGGAACGGATAAAAATGGCATTATAAAAACTTACATTCTAAGAATCAAAGAAAACATCAAAGAAAAGATGCTATAATCTGTTTTTATATCTAAGATATGTAAATATTTTGTTTAAGCGTATTTACACGGGCTGCACAACATCCAGTGTCGGTGAGCTATGACTTAACCAGAGCAATGTGGACATGCTTGACTCCTGCGAGGTGTCAGTCCTTCATGTTCTAGCCCATTCTTGCCTTTGAGTTCCAGGCTTGCAAACCAACTTGTATGTTTCTATATTCCTTTGACTAGAGTTCAGGGAAGATATCGGAGCCCTCCCTTCCCATAGAAGATTCCCAGGACCTGTATAACGCCTCTCCCGAGCCAAAGAGTTTGTTTCCGGGGGCTGGGGAGTCGCAGTTTCAGTTTTCTCTGGAAGACGACACTCAGAGCCAGCTCCTGGATGCGGATGGGTAAGTGATAGGTGCGAAGGTGTTCTGTGCCCTTTAGTGGAAATAGGACACGCAGACCAGCAAGCTTTTTCTAACTACAGGCTTTCTTTCAGGTTCTTGAATGTTGGACACCACAGGAATAAATACCAGTCCTCAAAGCACCAGCTGCCCCTGGCCAGTATGGATGAGAACGCGATGGACGCCAACATGGACGAGTTGCTGGACTTGTGTTCGGGGCAGTTCAGCGGTCAGGCGGAGCGCGTGCCCAACGCCAGCAGCAGCAAAAAGCAGAACATGGAAGAATTGCTCCATCTCTGTTCGGGAAAATTCGTGTCTCAGAGTACGTCCTGAATTCTGTTTTCAGCGTTGCAGGTTACCCGGCTTAGAAACTTTGTGCTGAGGTTCCCGTTGGGTCTGGGCACTAACGTGCAACGCGGGATGTCAAGGCTTCTGAGAGCTCTTAACTGTTTGTCACGGCAGCAGGCTAACTGTCATTTCTGGGATACTCTGATATTTTAAGAGTCCAACTCTAGTTAAAGTTGCCATCTCGCTACTCTTTGTAGCAGGTTCTCCGACGTGGGCATCTTCAGTGTCCTCCAAGGCAGAAAAGGACAGTGACACCGAAGATCCGATGGCAGAAGCTCTGGCGCTTTGTTCAGGCTCCTTTCCCACAGACAGGTTGGTGTTGCTCCCCCTCGCCTTTGCAGAGGTTTACACTGGTAGTCGCCTCGTTTCACTCTTAGTCTTTTCTTGTTCGACATCAATTCAAAATGCTGTAAGCAGAATCTTTGGTTTATTTTCCCCTAGGGAAGAGGAAGAGGAGGAGGAGCAAGAAGAACTTGGTGATTTCCAGCTTGTAACAGATGACAATGCCTTCGACAGCGAAGAGGTACGAACCGACGGAGCGAAGCAACTGCTGCAGCGTTCTGACTAAGAAACTCAATTTGTCCGCTTAGTTTTTTAATCGAACCATCAGTGTACAGTGTCGTGACTTCTAGAGCAAGCTACTGAAGTGTTTTGAAGAGCAGTCTTTGGATCATTTAAAATCCCTCCTTAATATTGTGCTATACTGGATAAAGCATCTTAGCGTAGCAAACCCTCTGAAAAATCTCTGGTGCTTTAGTCTGTGTTTGGTGATTGCAATGATGGCTGTTTCTATTCTTCAAAGCAATCCACTTCCAGAAATTCCTTAATTTCTGAAAACTTTGACAGGATAAAAATAGTGGAGAAAGTGATGCTGAAGAAGCAGAAGTGAGTGATGAAGAAGAAGAACTGCTGAGACGTAGACGGGGCTTGAAGAAAAAACTGTAAATACATCTTTTTTTTTTTGTATCTTAATTGCCAGACAGAACAGAGTATTAACAGCACTGGGAATTTAGTTTATAATTATTCCCTCTTTTAACGTTCTTTTACAGGAGACTGCAGGAGTTTATGGAAGATGAGGCAGAGCTGTCGGGGAGCGATGTGGGAAGCGAGGATGAGTACGATGGTGAAGACCTGAACGAATATGAAGAAGAGATTATTGATGAGGAGCTCCCTAATGAAGTGGAATTAGAAAGCCAAATCCACAAGTTACACATGTCAGTGACAGTATCAGCGTGTAGTTGTTGAGGGGAGGTCGTGGCGCTTGGATACGGTCGGGACTAACCTCCTTCCTCTCCCGGGGTGACAGGAAGGCGATGCTTGACGACGACAAGCGCCGGTTGCGCTTGTACCAGGAGAGATACCTCCTCGACGGGGACCTGCACAGCGACGGCCCCGGCAGAACGAGGAGGTTCCGATGGAAAAACATAGGTGCCTTCCTGGAAAAAGGGCGTGTGGGTGTGGGCGTGGGGTACCACGCCGTCCCTCACAAGGAAATAAATTCTGTCGTAATAAAGTGGGCTGGGAGAGCAGTTCCAGCGGGGGAACGGTGGTTGGTTGGTGGTGGTTTGTGCCTCTCTTCAAATGAATTGTTAATTATTCTTTTTTCTCTGCTTAGATTATGCTTCACAGGTGGACTTGTTTCAGAGGGAGTCAGATAACGATGATGAAAATGAACAGTTTGATGAGACGGAAGTGAAATGGAGGAAAGAGCGATTCGAACGAGAGCAGTGGCTTCGCGAGCAGGTATTCCTTAACCTCCAGAAAGGCACCTTGCCCGGTCTTTATACCATTTCCAGGTGTGAAATTGCTAGTCCTTCAAGTTAAACGGGAAAAAAAACACCATAAATGTGTCTTTTGTTTTTCATCATGAGTTCTGCTCTTTCTCTTCTACAAATACTGTACAAAGAGAGAAGCTGATTCAGAAGGGGGAGGCCAAAGCAGCTCTGTTCTGAAACAAGTCAGCTTCAAAGCGGGAATAAACCTCTTGTGCCGGGAGCATAACTTCAGGTTTTAGAATTAATGTGAATTAATTCTCATACTTCCGTGTTGGGTCAGATTTGTCAACTGAATGTGATACTACAGGTTTGCTCTTCATTAATAGAACAAGGATGGTAAAGTGTCTTAAGAAATCTCAATAAACTTTTATAGTAGAAAGTAAATAAAAATAAATACATTAATTTACATAATGAGAGGACTTGGCCTACTTAAAATACAGAATGAAATGTTTGTTCTTGGTACGTTTTCTTCAGTTTTACAAAGTGTCTTCTCTCTGCTACAGAAGGAAAAAAATAAAGAGCAGGAGGAGGAGGAGGAAGAAATTGGTGAGGACAGCCAGTTCATGAAACTAGCCAAGAAAGTAACTGCCCGGTCCCTTCAGAAGAAAGGTGAGCTTCCTTTGTACTGTTCTTCCCTTTGATATGAAATGGTTTTCTTGCCGATGAAGTTCAGAAGCTGACGTTTCCTCTCTGTCTCTGCAGCGAGCCCGGCCGTGGCGGTACCGGACACGACCCTGTTACCCCGGAACCCGTTTGAGACGTTCCGACCCGCCGGTGACATCCAGGTGGGGAGCGGTTCCGAAAAACGGTATTTCTGAGCTGCAGCTGGAGAACAGCAGAGTCAGCTGGCCCCGGATTCTGCCTTCTCTGGGTTGTGTGGTAGCGAGTAACGCTTTAGTAGGGAGTAGCCACTTCTGTTAGGAGTAACCTGCCGAAGGAACCGGCTCGTGCGCGGTTTAACGCAGCGTTTGTTTGTTCTTCAGATCAAAAACGGGTCTCTCCTGAACAGACCTAAAGCCGTCCTTCAGAAGCTGGCGGCAATGTCGGATCTGAATCCAAACGCACCTCGAAATTCAAGGAATTTTGTCTTTCATACGCTTTCCCCAGACAAAAACGAAGAGGCAAAAGAGAAATCGAAGCTTCAGGTAAGGTTTGCGTGGAAGGAATGTGCTCCTGGTTGTGTCGATTATTTAAACATGCAGGCGCTGAGCGCTGCCAGGCAGTGAAGTTATTGCTGTCGTAAATATTCTCTGTGCTTTCGTGGTGTGTACTCTCACACCAGATAATCCTGCAATAATTCGGAATGTAAGGGTTTTGGAGATGGGGTATATCCTAATGTGTCCTGCTCCCCTGTAGGTGAAGAAGAGGGGCCCTCCTGCAGCAATAACAGCGCTGGCCAAACGGCCCAGGGTAGAAAGCACCGAGGAAACGAGTCAAAGCCGAAGCATATTCCAGTACTTGGAGAGCTGAATGTTTCTGTTTGGGGCCAGGACTTGTATCTCGTCTCTCCGCCAGCCGCCGTTTGCAAATCTGCCAGCAGCCCTTCGGGAAGGTAAACAGACGCGCTCCTGTGCTGCCACCTCGTTCACAAGTTCCAGGCAGCGGGCTTCTTTATTCCTCTTTAGTGTCTTTTGTTTTCTCTCAGTGCTCTGTGGCAAATGAGAGCGCAAACTCCACGCTTGGTGTGGGACGAATCGCTGACTCGCTCTTTCCCGAGCACTGAGGAGAAGCGCAGGCGCTGCTGTGCGCGGTCGTCCCCGCGCCACGCCGCTTGCGGTGGGGTCAGCTCCGTCTGAGAACGCTGGTGGTGTGGCAGGTGTGGCGCAGAAACGCTGCGCTTGGCTCAGAGCAGCAGGAGGAGTTCCTGCAGTTTGGGGTGAGGAGGAGCGTTCGCAGGGGGGATGTTTACACTTGCAGTACGAGGGTGCTACAGCTTCCTCCGGTGTCTCTAATGTTAAACATTTGTTAGCTCGACATTTTAAGAAGCTCTAATTTATATATGGAATGTGTACTTGCTGAAAAGATCCCGCTCTCCTACGAGGTGGTGTAAGGATTTGTTTCCAAGTTTTTGTTGCCGTTTATGTTCTTCCCCATGGGTGTGAATGTGCGTGGGGAGAGGGAGGAATGCGAACAACGGGTGTGGGAGAGGAAGAGGAGGTGTTTCGGGGTTTATTTGCTTTGGAGGGGAGTCGTTTGGTTTGTTTGGCCTGACTGAAGGCTTGAATCCATCCATTCCGTTGCATTCACCCGAGAGAAGTTGCCCATTTCTGAAGAGCTGCTAAGGAAAGGTTCTCTCTGGAAGGCGGAAACTAGATAATAAGGAACCGTCACTCACAACTGTTTTAAATAGTGTGAAAGAGACTTGAGACAGAACCTACAGCATTTCTGACGTGCCTGGTTACATGTTGAATGTGTTTAAGTAGAGCCCAGCCCACGGTAAGGCAGTGGCCAGCTCTTAAGACTGAACATCTTCCCAGGACTCGGTGTCCCACACTTGGGTTGGCAGAGGAGAATCCTGAACTGTAAATTTTGTAGCGTCCTGAGCACGCGTGAGGTGTGCTACATGTAAAATATTTTACTGTATATTATGTTTATAAAGCACTATGGTACTAATTGGAGTGCAATTTTACAATAAAACGTGTTTTTAATTTTAGAGGCAGTTGGAATTAATTTACAGGATTTCGCTTGGGTTCACGTGGGGTTTTTTCCCCCAAAATGTTTGTCTTTGTCCTTTTTTCATTGCTGCTTTTCTTTTGTAGCCACAACTAAGCCCTTCCCTAGGAACAGCTGCCGTAGTGTGGGAATACAACACAAACACCCCCCTGGTGTTTGTTGGGGTGTAAATTCTCAAGTCTTCCACTTAGGTTTGCATAAAGTTCTTGGCCCTAAGAATATGTTTCTTTTTGCTGATTGAATAGTTTTGGTTTTGTTAGTTCCTGCACAAAACTGCTTTACCCTTGGCTCGAGGCGTGCCTAATGCAGTTCATTCTAGCAATTATCGTAATTAGTGTGCCTGGATTGGGGACGGGAGGTTTAGGGAAAAGAAGGAGGAAGGAAAAGTCATTTAGAACATGATTCCTGAAGAGCTGAAAGGAGATACCTGCACATCCCCTTAATTCTCTGTCACGGTGATTTGTGAGTTGTGCTAATTCAGCAGATTTGCCGGGCAAAACCATGCGAAGGTGCAAAATTCTGCATCTTTTCTTACTTTTGCTAGTACTGCCTGCCACTAGGGAGCAGCAAGAGAATGCTCTTCCTCTAGCAACAGGGGCCGGGAGAATGATTAAAGCTTGAACTAGACTCTGGCTCAAGGGGAAATCCTTACAGTTTGCTGTGCTCTGCCATTAGAGCTGCGCTCGTTAGGGGCTTTCAATTAGAAGGTAAGAGCTTGAAGAGCACCTTCGGAGCGTTGGCTTCGCCCTAGTGGTCTTACCGGCCTTTCCACAGCATATGCTGGCCACCGCCGGGGCTTTTGTTTCGCTGTCCCTTTACAATTTTCCCTTCAAAATACGTTTTCCTTGTTCCAGAGCCAAGAGTAGAAAAATACTGTTGGGCCTGACGAGCTCATAAATTGAAATGCATAAAGTGGGGCAGCTTTGGGGTTCAGAGTAAATGTTTTCCCCCACAAAGAACCTCCCAGGAGTTCAGGGGTTGCGGAGCGCTGCGGGGGAGCACCACGTCCCACCCCAGAAATCCGTTGCGGGGGGAACCCCAGAAATTCCTTGCAGGGGGGAACGTTCCGCGCTGCGTTCTGAGGAGGTGAGTTCTGTAGGAGCTGAAACCTCGCGAGCGGGAGGAGGTGAGCGCTCTGGGACGCTGCCGCTCGTGGTGCCGGCGTCCGTCCCCCCGGCGGGGCGAGAGCCTGACCCCGCTCCCATCCCTCCCGCTCCCCTGTCTCCTGTCTGGCACATCCGCTCGGCTGCAGCTTCTCATTTTCAAGTATCGATTCAGCTCGCCCCTCCTGGCACTGAGACGCCGCCGCTGCGCTAACGGGGAGAAAAATCTCCCCCTGTTGCTGCTGGAAGTGCCAGGAGCGGTGTGGGGCTGGCCGGGCGAGGGATTGACTCAGGGCTGGGGCAGAGGGATGGTGGTTTCCACCCGAGTTAGGTGGTGGTAACAGCTCTGTGCCTCAGTTTCCCTCACCCACAGGAGGAATAAAGCCTTTCGGATCTGAGCTCCCGACCCGAGGCTGTGCCACAGGAGTCTTGAGGAGAGGAGTGCTGCTAACTGTGCCGTCGGACCTGCCGAGTGGGCAGAGAGAATGAGCTCCTAGGAACCTAAATGATGGCGGAGAAATTAAAAAAGAGCCTAGAAGCAGAGGCAGGAACGGCCTTCGGTCCGTGTTAAAGGTTAACATTGCAGACACGTTTATAATCATAGCTCTCACCACCGCTCGGCTCCTCGGGGGCTCAAGGCAGTCACTGAATTATGTTTTCTTTTCTTTTTTTTTTTCCTTTTTGCCAAGAGACTGAAAGGGGGAGAGAAAAAAAAACTATTTGTTTGTCTTGTCTAATTTAATTTACGTTATTTATCAAATAGACAGGTTATTTGGGAAACCAGATGGACCCAGGCTAAAATCATCTGTATTTCCAACATGTGAAAAATTATGTCGGAGTGGACACATGGGAAGAAGCGTGCTGGGTGGTGCGTGCGCCCCGGTCACGTGCGATTCTGCACCTCATCTGTCCCGGACCTTCCGTCAGTTGTCCTGCACCCACCGGGAGGGTTAAAGGACAAAAAGACCCCCAGGCAGCCGCGCCAGCGCGGACCGGGAGGGCGTCTTCTAGAGCAGCGGTGTCACAATTATTTACCCTCTCCGGCTTCCGACCCGCTCGTTAGCGGGGGCATCCTTTCTCCGGGGGTGATGAATGGGGAATCTGGGGCCCGTGACAACGTCTTTAGCAGGCGCTTGGGTTTGGAAGGGGGCAGGTGACGCTTTCAGCCTCCGTTTCGTTTCCTTTGGGTTCTCTGTTATTAGAAAAGGAAGCGCAGAAGGCAGAGAGCAGCAGAAATAGGCAGGGGTGGCCGCGGTCTCGTGCAAAGTAGATAATTGAAGAAATGCAACGTAAGGGTCGAGGTTGGCTGGGTGCAGGGTCCCCTCGCGCTGTCGCTGTGGCCTTTGCTCCCACGGCATCGACCTGCCGGGGCAGAGCTTGGGGCGGTCGTGTCCATCTTGGCCAGCGCCGGGGTGCCCGTGATTAATTAACGATCTCAAATCGAAAGGGAAAGTGAAACTTGGCACAGACTTTCCTTTTGCCAGGACCTGTTGGGCAGCTGCGAGGGGGCTGTGCAGAGTCTGGCCAAACTCGTGACATGGCACAGGGCTCTGTCTGAGACTTGCAGCGGGACTGGGTTTATGAGGTGACCCGTGAAGCAAAAGTTTCATTCTATATTAACTATTAGTCATTAATATTAATTATAACATTGCGTGTGCTCCGTGTGGACAGATGTTCAGTCCTTAGGGGTTATTATTTTCTCTTGTATCATCCAGAAGCCCAATTTATGGTTTCTCCAGGCAGCAGAGATATAAACCAGCTGTAATTAAAGAAAACGACAGGAAAGATTGCAGGGCGGGGAGGGGCGAGGAGCAAATCTTACAGCTTTGCGAGAGATTAATTTTATTTTTAGCTAATTTTTTTTTCCTCTCTGCACCTCAAGGCTGTTTTTATGCAACACGCTTCCCTTAATGGTGGCCCATTGATTTTCGGTGCTTGATGATGTTCGCCAGCACGGTGATGGAAGGTTAAAACACCAGATTAGAAGAAAATGTCAGGTTTTTTTTTCCCAGTTGCAGGTCCAAGCTGGGATGGTTTTGCCGCTTCTGTGGGACGGCTCGGTGAGGCAACCCGCGCCCGTCGCTGGGCAGGCTCATGTTCCTTTGTGGGTTGTCTCACAGGATGCTCATCCCAACTCCTCCAGCCCTCTGATGTGAAAGAGATAATTAAAGCAACAGGCACTAATTATCCCTGCCATGTGTTCCCTATTTTTTGCATGACGTGAGGGACGATGCTCTGGGTTCAAAGCATCCGGGGAGGATGATCTCGGTAGCCTTCGCTCCACCTACGGATTTGCTTGAGCGCGGGCGACCTTTGGAGACGTCGCCTTGTGCTAGAAAGGGAAAAGGAAGAAGAGATTAGGTGGGGGTCAACGCACTTGGCAAAGACACCCCCCCCCGAACATCTGCGGGGCTGGGGGGAGCGGGGTTTGATGCAGCAGCAGCGCCCCAAACCCCGCTGAAGGCTGGAGGGGTTGGGATTTTTTTCCATGCACTGGCTGGGCCTTCTCTGTGGCTCCTGCTAAAAGTCTGTGAGCGATGCTGCTGGCGTTTCCAGCTTGAATGGGAACTGGAGGTGTCAGAAAAGCCCCGTCCCAGTGATGCTGGTGATGACCCCGGTGAGACCTTGGGAAAGCATCAGGCGTCACGGCGGGGATGTGCCGGGGCTGGTGGGTGAGCCGGGCACCGGCTGTGCTCCGTAAAGGAGCAGCTTTGTCCCTAGAGCTGTTCCTCGTTGACCACGGGATGTTTTTAATTCAAAGATCCAGACCCAAATTCGTTGGCTGTTTTGGCATTTCCCGATCATCCCGCAGCAGGGCCTGGGCTCCCCGGGCGCTCACGGTGCCGCGTCCCCGGGGCACCCCGCGAGCCCGGCACCAAACCGTGTTCCCGGCGCTCGATGCAGTTGGGGCCCAGTGCTGCTAACGAGGGCGCGGGGCTGATGCGGTGTCATCGCCCCAGGGTGCTGGTGTGAGCCCTGGTGCTGGGGGACAAGCAGGAGGGGACGTTGCTCCCAGGTTCCCCCGCAGCCCCCGGGCTCTGGGGGTCAAGGCCGGTGTCGGCGGGAGCCGCACACGCATCCTGCGAGGGGAAGAGCGCCGCTCCCAACATCTGCTTGGCGTTTGTTTGTCTTTCATTCCAGTTCCTACCCGGCCTCCCCCTCCCCTTTCATCCCTCCATCTGCACGGGCCTGAAATCGGGGCCGGAGCCCGACTTGATCTGCTCCTCGTCCGCCCTTCGCGGCTTCAGCGAGATCCTCTTTGTGGCCCACCAGGAAGCGATGGGGACCCACTGGTCCCCCCACTGTGAGCTACTCTGGGGGGCCCTGTGGCTGCTCTGGAGGTCCCGGTGGACAGGTCTGGGGTCCCCACGGACAGGTCTGGGGTCCCCGTGGCTGCTCCGGGGGTCCCTGGGCCTCCCGCTCCCCAGGCGGGCTCGGCCCCTGCACCTCCCCTGGGCACGGCGCGGGGCGAGCATCGCTTTGGCACTTCCCTGTGTCCCCCCCGCCCCTTCCCCAAGTCGCTATGAATAAATCATTGTTTTATTAAAGAGAAGCAGCTGCTTTTCTTCTTTTTTTTTTTTTTTTGACCCTCCACCCGTACCCACGCGAGCCCTTTGGCACATGCTCGAACGCCAAAAGCCCCATTGAGGGCCCCTGGAGCAGAGCAATTGATACACAGAGATCCCCAAATCCCATTCAGGGCCCGCTTTTCTGCACGAGCAGCCTCTAAACAGCTCATTCACTGCTCTTTTTGTCGCCGGGGTTAAGTGGTTAAGTGTGTGTGGATCCCATAAAAGGCCTTTACTCCATGAAAAGCTATATTTACATTGTAATCACCAAAGAACTGTTTAGGCAGTCAATAGCGGGGATAGAAAGGGGCAGCGGTGGCGGGGGCTCGCCGGCGTGCCCCTCACCTCTCCCGCTGATCCCCCCGGAGCAGGACTTTTGTGGGATTACGTCCCCCCGCGCCAGCTGCCGGGGGGCCGCGGGAGCCGACGCTCTTTGTCTCGGCGCGGAGCCGGGGACAGCCCAGGCACCCGACCCGCCGCGGCATCCCGCGTCCCGCGTCCCGGTGGCCCCAGCCCCCCGGCTGCGACAGCGCCCGAGGCTGATCCTGCACGTCGAGGCCAGGGCCAGCAGCGCGGGGCAGGAGCCGCTCTCCCACGTGGGACCTCCCTTACCCCATCATCAACCAACCTCCCCCCGTTATCAGCCAGGGCCTCCCCAGTACCCCTGTGTGTGAAGCGCGAGCTAAAATTATATCACTTTAACAAGATTAATTGAGCACGGCGAAGAATGGCAAAAGCTAAATTAATTCACGAAGAGCAAGGCGAGGGCTTCCCTTTCCACCAGGAGCGATTTCCACGTAATCAATTAGATGATGTTCCAACTGATATCCCCATTGGGGAACGCGCCTGCTCTCCCCACGCAAGTGTGAATATTCATAACGGCTACACTTTAAGAGTAAATACAGTAGGAATCCCCCCCATGGCCCCCTGCAAGCCCCTGCGGGGTCTGCCTGGGAGGGATCAGCACTGGAGTGGCCAGTGGGAATGGGATGCTGCATCCTGCCGGGCACAGGGATGGGATGGGATGGGATGGGGTGGGATGGGATGGGATGGGATGGGATGGGATGGGATGGAATGGGGTGGGATGGGATGGGGTGGGATGGTGATGCTGCTGCCACCAGCCACATGCCGGGGAGGTCCCTGTTGGGGAGCGATCACGGACCACGCTGGTCCTGTTGCAAACTGCACGAGGCGTGATGTCCACATCTCACGGGGCACTGCCAGCAGCCCCTGGGTGCTGGGGCGGAGGTGCGGGGAACTGCAGAGCACACGCCTGCTGTTGGTGGGTGCTCCCTTCCCCCTGCTGTGTTTGTCTTGTCCGCTCCTGAAAAACGGAAATCGAAATGTTTTTGTAGTTACCAATTAGACATTCTGACTTTTTCTGGTACCTAATGTGAGCTTTTATGAGACAACAAGTTTAAAAGTGTTTTACTGCACCCTCCAGCCCCATGGAAATTGTAATTACGAGGCCGAACAGGCTGGTTAAGCAGAGCAGGCAATTTTCCCCAGTGGGCAGAACACGGGGGGTGTTTATGGGGGAGCATGGATGGGGCTCGCAGCTCCTGGACAGCCTGAACGACAGTTTTCTCCTGAAATGAGCTGGGACACAGGCGCCTGGTGTCCCACACGTCCTTCTGCCATGCCCTGCACCAGCAGCACCACCGCCCCTTCCAGTGTCACCCTTAGCACGGGCTGAGCCGTTCGCGTCACGGCCGGGTTTTGTTTTCCCTCTGGTTTGGCTCCCGCCTGGATTTTTCAAAGGCTCCGGAGCAGCGAGTGCCCTTCCTCCCCCAGCCGGCGCACATTGTTCAAATTAGAGCCTAAATGAAAGGATATTGTTGGTTCCTGTTCGGAGATAATAACCTCAGTAGCGGAGGGAATTTCACCCATGCAGAGAGAATTTGCTGGGCTGCTCCCACCCGGAGAGCCCCTCACCGGGGTCCGTCTCGCCGGGACCCAAACAGGCTGATGGGAACGGACCCGCCAGGAAGCGGGGGTTTGTCTTGGCACGCTGCTCTAATCGCTGAAAACTCTGCTTTCTGACCTCAGAAATGTGCCACCGCTCCCTGCCCGGCACAGGGACACCTGTGGCACAGCAGAGCCCGGCTAAGTCCCGCATTAGCACTGAAAAACCACGGGTGCTGGCCGCCCATGCGTGCCGTCCCTGCAGAAAAGCATTCCTGTTCCTAAACATCCACAGAGTTTTGGTTTTCCCTCTTGCTTTCCATCTCTCTGCCTTCTCTTCACGGCTTGGGGAAATTTAAACCTCTCCACCCCGGGGGTGCAGAGCCCACGTGCCACCATCCCACCTGGCTGCAACCTGGACAAGTCATTTAATTGCGCACTCAGAATTTTAATTTTTTCAGTCAGTTTTGCTCTAGTTGAATTTTAGCAGATGTTTGGGCTTGTTATAGGTGAAGGGGAAGCTGTGGAATTAAAAAAAAACACACCCAAAGTGTTTTTTGATTAGAGCTTGTTCAAAGTTCTCCAGTAGAGCAGCTTCCACACCAGAAAATTCTGACTATGTGCAATCAAACACTTAATTTCCACAAACGCGGTATAAGATGATTCCTTCAGGTTAGAATCTGTTACAGTTATTAATCAAAGCAGGGCAGCTGAAACAAAACCTTTTATCGAAGATTGTGACAAAGGGATAAATTAAAGCATTTACGGAATGCATCAGATTTGTGTCCAAGACTGAGATTTCGAAATCCTGACGTTTTTTGCATTATGAGGTCCAAATGTGGAGCTTTTCTGTCTCAGGACAAGTGTGCAGCAGTCGGGGGGGTGCGGGCGGCTGCGCAGCCAGGACCCTTTCATCGGCCACACCGAGTCGCAGCCCCAAACCCAGACAACTCCATCGCCAGTGGACTTTGCAGCCAGACTCAGGGAGCTCCAGCCCACGGCCAGAGCGGGCGCGGGGACCCCAAGGCAGGGACGTGTGCTATAGCGCAGGGAGGTGACGCTGAGCAACGAAGCCACCCAGAGCCGCTGGCCGAAGCAGCCCTCCCCCTTCCTCTCCATTTCCCAAACAATTTCCTAATCAGGCCTTTCTGTCTGGAGCTTATTAGTGATTCACAGGCCAAGAGGAAACGGTGATTTTTGGGTCTTGCTCTGATGGAAGGGGTGGAGCTGGCAGCAATATTCCCCGTTTGTAGCTCGGCAGCGGATAAACCGAGAGGAAACGCCTGCGGGACGCCAGCCCCACTCTCGGTGCGGAGCACGTCTCTGCGCCCAGATAACCCCGGGTTTGGGAGCTGGGGAAGCGGGGAGGAAGGAGCCTTCTCCCCAACACACAGTTTGGTCAGGGGGTCTCTCTCATGAGCAGGTGACGGAGCAGAGATGGGTCGCACTTTCACTGGTGTGCTCAGCCCCACGGCCCCTTCCTCTGCCTCCTCCTCCTCTCCCCGGCAGCACCCCAAGGGCTGATTCTTGGGGCTGGAGCTGCCGGGGGAGCGGGCTCTGACCTCCAGTCCCCTGGAAACAGTCTGGCCTCTGCAGGATCCCCGGCTCCTCTGAAATCCAATCTGGCTGCAGATTCCTGGCATTTTTCACCAAATACAGCGCATCTGTCACCGCCTTTGAGTCTGATTGAAATGTGATTTGTTTTGCAGGTAGACGGCAGGAGACGGGGACCAGCCCAGGGGCTGGGGCTGTGGGGCTGGGCAGTGGGGCGTACTCGGATCCAGCCCCCTCTGCCCCTTCCCTTGCCTTTAAGGGGTGTTTTACCTGGAAAACTTTTATGGGAAATGCAGATGATGGGATCCTGCATGAGAGGGCACCAGAAGCTGGGAATGGGGATGGTGATGGAGCAGGGCCAGGGACGGGGCCAGACTGGCCGCGACACTCAGCTCCTGCTGCCCCCCTCGAGGCCAGGGGCTTTGCCAGCCCTTCCCCGGAGAGCAGCGCCAGCACTTGTACAGCCTGGGGTTGCTTTTCCTTCTCTCATCCCACAAAAGTGACCGGGATCTGTGAAAACAAGAGCGTTGCTTTTAAATTTGGTGAAGCTTAGAGGACAAACCCTTTCTGGCATCCTCCTCCTCTCTCCAGCAACAGGACCCACCAGTGCTCCTCACACCAGGTTTTCCAGCCCCAACCCCACAGTCACGGGGCACCAGCGTCCTGCTGGCTCCTGTTCCCACCAGCCACATGGCATCCAAAGCCTCGGCCGCCCAACGCCTCTCGCAGCCCCGCGGCACGGAGCTGTCGGTCCCTGGTGTCCCCCGTGGCCACGTCCTTTGCTCTGGGAGAGCAGGTCCCACCTGGCCACCGGCCCCGCCGGGACACCCCTGTACCTCCCCTTCGTGTTTACCTGAATGTGTTTACAATTATGGTGACGGCCGAGCCGCTGGTGAACGCCGCAGCCGGGCCGAGTCAGCAGCGGGGCAGCGCGGGGCTGGGGGTCAGCACGCTGTTTACTTTAATTTCTCTGAGAGCTTTTTGGGAGATTTCCCTCCTCCGTTATTAAACTCAGATGAGCCGCTGGGGAGGTTAGGTCGCTTGTGGTTCAGGGCACTTTTTTTCTTTTGTAATTTTTTTTTTTTCTTTTTTTTTTTTTCCCCCGCAATGTTTCACCCTTAACTCTTTCGGAACGGGTTCCCCATCTCGGCACCTGGGTCCTGGGCTGAGCCCAGTGTTGAGACGGGCCCTTCTGGGTGACCTGTGTCCTGGGTGGGCTAGTGCCCAGCTGCTCTCGGCCACGAAGGTGCCCTGCTGAGCCCGTCCCAGCATCGCTGCATGGCCGTGCACAGGTCCAACACCTCATGGGGCGGCCTTCATCCCCCCGGTGCCTCCCTCCTGGCAGAGAGGTTGGGCACCCGCCGTGTCCCCAACACAGGGCTGACATCACACAGGCACGGGGCCGAGCGTGAGGGCTCCTTCTGGGACCAATTTTGTTCAAAGCCCGCGGCACGTTGCATCGGTTAGCGGGACGCTCGGCAGATGAGAAGCAGCCGGCGGCCTGCCCTGCGCACGGGGCGAGCGTGGGGAGCCGGGCGCTGGGTTTGAAGGATGGTTTCCACCAGTGCTGGGCTCCCCTCTCCAACATTTGACTGCGGCAGAGCTGGGTCTCTGCTGGCGCAAGGTCCAAGGGGTCATGGAAGCCCCCTGGGGGCAAGGAGGCTCCTGCAGCCAGGACAGGTGCTGAGCCCAGGGGAAGGCTGCTGCCACCAGGCTCCCAGGGACCTGCTTTGGTTGAGAAATCCAGTGCCAGTGGCTTCTCGAGCAGCTCCGGGGGGTCACCCCAGCACCTTTCTCCCCTCTGAGCCCCAAAGTGTGCTGTGCTTACGTCGCCCAGGACACCCAGCTCAGAAACCCCAGTGCATCAGGTCCTGCGCTCAGTCTTCTTAAATGATTTTTAATTTCCTGGAGAGAGAGCTTTTAATTTATTTCTGGAACAAAGTGGAGGAAGGGGAGGGGAAGACGACTCTGAAATCCATCGCTAAGCCTGCTCCACCTCCAAGCCTTCCCTTTCCCCTGCCCCCAGAGGGATCAGCCCAGCCCTCCCCGTGTCCCCACGTCCCCTCTGTCCTGCGCCCCGAGATGGTGTTCCCCACAGCTGTCCTCGCTGGCTCGCAGGGAAACAGGGCTGTTCTCCCTGCAAGCACCAAATCCTGCTGGTCTCCACCAGACACCGATAACCCTGGGGCTGGGGGTGCTGGGCTGAACCAGAGCTGCACCAGTGCAAAACCAACCCCAGCATGACAGAGCCCTGCAACCACCGCTCCCGGCTCCCTCCACCAACGCGGCAGCGACCTGGCTCCCGCCGCAGCAGGTATTTGGGGGAAGAACCCCCCAAAGGCAGGGGAGGTTCCTGCCACCCCAGCGGAGCCGCAGCCAAGGCAGCAGGTTTGCTGTCACGGCGCTGCCAGAATTCCTGGGGTGGGGATGGGCAAAGCCGAGAGAGGAGCAAACCCCGCTCCTGCCCTGCAAGACAAACTTCAGCTGAACTTCCAGCTTCTTTCTGCCCGCTGAAGTCTAAACCGGTGATGGAACAGGCCTGTTGCAGCTGCGACTGCCCTCGGTAAACCGAGGAGAAGGTCCCCAGATGGCCGAACCTTTCCTCCTTGCTCTCACACATTCAGGCCCTCAACAGGAGCAAAGCACAAACCAGCACTAACGAGCAAACGCTCGGCTCGAGGCAGAGCAGAACAAAGCTGGGCTGAGCCCAAGTTTGCCCAAACTCCTTTTCTGCCTGTTCACAGAGACGTCCGAGTTTCTGCCTTTCCTGTGTGACAGGAAGGTTTTGTTTCTTTAATCTCAGGCTTTCCTAGGAGGAGTGTTGCAGCCCAAGTGCCCCACTCCAAGCTCTCGGCCCTATGCCACCAATTTCTCCTCGATGGAGGTGTCGAAGCCTCTGGGGTTGGAGCAGCCCGGAGCAGGAGAGGCTGCCCAGGGGCCTGTCAGGCAGATGGGAAGAAAGAAGAAGTTATTTATCGCTTATTAGCGTTATTGCACAGCTCCAGACTCTTGCAAAGTCACGGGGGAACATCTGCTCTCAGCGTTTCTCCCCCACATCCCCACCTCCAACAGGCCAGAGCTTCAGAGAGGATCTTCACCTACCCTGAAAGCACCTTCACCCTCTCCTCCTCTTCCTCCTGGGTGGGTGGGGGGCGCTGAGCCCTCGGCTTTCAACGGGTGGGCTCGGGCTGTGGGAGCCCTTGGGGTGACAGTGCTGGGAAGGCTCCGCGGGGACACGGGCGAAGGCCACGTCGGGTGGACCCGCAGCTCCGTGGCTAACGGGGGGTCCGCAGCACCCGTCACCCTCACCCCGTCTGACCCCCAACACCCACCCGGGCCCCACAAAAGCCTCTTTATCTCCCGACACACTCGTGATGCTTCATGTGACCCCCGCCCCGGGGGAGCCGTTTGATGTCGCTGAGCTCCTCCTTTCCCAGCGCCGGGCGGGGGTCCCCCCGCCCGGCGCTGGGAAAGGAGAAGCTCAGCGACCGCCCGGGGGTCCCGAGGGTGGCGTCCTCCATCCCGCTGCCCCCTCTCCTACCCCGGGGGGGGGGCGGATTTTCTCCTTCTCCCCCCTCGCCGGGCAGAGGGCGGCGCTTCCCGCGGGATGCTGCGGCCGCGCCCGCACAGAGATGGACAGAAAGAGACGAATAATATAGACGCGGCCCCGCTCTGCCGGCGTGTGTGTGTGTGTGTCTGGGTCCCCCCCTCCCCGGGAGGAGCCCCCGGCGCCCTCGGAAGTGCCGCCGTGACGCCTCCCCACGCGCGGCCGCTTCCGTTCCCACCCGCGGCGGCGGCGGCGGCGGCGGCGGCGGCGGCGGGAGCGCGGGGCGGCGGTGAGTGGGCGCGGCCGCGGGGGTCGCATCCCCCCCTCCCCTCTACATCATCCCCCCCCTTTCCTCCTTCCCGGTTTCGCGGCGCGGCTGCGGGAACACCCACCTCCCCCCCCCCGCCCTTCCCCGCCGGTTGTGCCCTCCCCCCTGACCGGTACCGCCGAGGTTGGGGGGATCGGCGGCTGCGGGGATGCTCCTGGGATCCCCCCCCAGCATCCTCCCGTGGCGCATCCACCCGTGTGCGGGGTGGGGCGCGGGCAGCGCCAAGGGCTGCGTGATGGAGGGGCCTCCAGGGGTCTCACGGCTTTGGGGGGGTCCCAGGGCTTCATGGGGTCTCACGGCTTTGGGGGGGGGTCCCAGGGCTTCATGGGGTCTCATGGCTTTGGGGGGTCCCAGGGCTTCATGGGGTCTCACGGCTTTGGGGGGTCCCAGGGCTTCATGGGGTCTCACGGCTTTGGGGGGGTCCCAGGGCTTCATGGGGTCTCACGGCTTTGGGGGGTCCCAGGGCTTCATGAGGTCTCACGGCTTTGGGGGGGTCCCAGTTCACCACAGGGTGTCCCACACCTTTGGGCATCCCACACCTGTGGGCATCCCAGGTCTTCAGGGGGTCCTGGGCCTTTGGGGGGGTCACACACCTTCAGGGGTCTTGGGCAGACACAGGCTCTCCCCCCCCAGCTCTCCAGTGCTGTCCCTGGGTGAGCTGGGACACCGGCTGGATTTTCCTCTGGGCCATTCTCATAAGCGTGTCCTGGCCCGTCGGGTCTCGCTGCCAATGACCCCACCAGAAACACTGAGTTAACCTTCCCTGTTCCGGTCCCCCCTGCTCCTGGCCCTGCAGCCCAGTGGGGTCACTGCTTTGGGTGCTGGAGGAGACAGGACCTGACCCACAGCCCCAGAGTCTGTGCGGAGGAGCCCAGGCGCTCTCACCTGCTTAAAGAAATTTTATGGCCAATGGAAAAGCAGCAACTTCCAAGCAAACGTTGGCCAGCGCTGATTTAACTGCCCCTACCGCTGGCCGAGGGCTGCGGGAGCAGAGCGTGCCGGGGGCTGCCTGCCCCCCGTGCCCACCAGAGAGAACCCGCGGAGCCGTGGGTTTGGGTGGGAGCTGCTCAGTTCTGGCTGTGCCAGCCCCTCAGCCCTGTTACGGCTCCGTGTCTCTTGCAGGAAGGAGACCAGCGAGATGTTTGCCGTCTGCGCGCCCGGTGCCGCGGCCAACGCCCCGTTCCGGCAGGGCCGAGGGGCTCCGGCGCTGGGCACGACCCTCCCGGGGCCCAGGCCCGGGCAGGACTCCAACTCCAACTTCGTGGGAGAGGTGTGCGACAGCAACGAGAACTGGAGCCGGCCAGCGCTGGGGACCCCGCCGGAGGAGGGCTCCAGCCGGAGCGAAAACATGACAAATCCATCCGATAATCTGCTGTTATTAATGCAGAGACAGATGGTCCCGGGCCGGCTTAGGGACGCCGCCCCGAGCCCGGGTGCTGCGCGGCCGCCTCTCCCCGAGCCGGGGGTGCGCGGCCCCCCCGAGGGAGCGGAGGTCGACGGAGCGAGGGGCCAAAACGCCGCTGCCGAGGAGCCGGCCAGGGGATGTGACAAGCCCCTGAGCTCCCCTGCAGAGGACAACGGCTACGCCAGCAGCTCCCTGAGCATCGACAGCCCCGACAGCGCCTGCGAGAGCGCCTGGGACCCTCCGGCCACTGCCCCCATCCCCAGGAGCCCATCCCAGCCAGGGGAGGCCGAGCCCGAGCCGGGCACCCTCTTCCCGGTGCTGGCGGAGGCCGTGCAGCACCTCCAGGACAAGGAGCGCTTCAAGGAGCGGGAGAAAGAGAAGCACCACATCCAGCTGGTGATGTACCGGCGCCTGGCCCTGCTGCGCTGGATCCACGGCCTCCAGCAGAAAGTCGTGGACCAGCAGAACCGGCTGCAGGAGAGTTTCGACACCATCCTGGACAACCGCAAAGAGCTCATCCGCTGCATGCAGCACGGCCCGGCGTGCCCCGCTGGCGTGAGTGCCCCCCGCCCCTGAGCGGCCCCCGGGGCTGGCACACGGCGAGGAGCACTCGCCGGCCGCCCGCCTCATCCTTCCCATCTCTCTCCAATGTAGTTGAGGGTCCCTGAAACATCCATCTCGATTTTCTCCTTCATGTCCCTCTGCCACCGTGTCCCGTCGGGCTGGGGACTGTGAGGCTGAAATGTGGCTCGGGCTTTCGGTGCGAGCCAAGTGTCCTGAGCTGTTCCTGGGCACTCGTCGTGGTGCACCACCCGGTGAAGCCATGGAAAAGCTGTGCAGAAAAGATCTAAAATCCTGCAGGGAGATGGAGAGAGGGAGAGAAAGGGAAAAAAAAACCCCATTCTGAAAAGTGACCTCAGAATGCTTAAAAATAAATTTAAGTGTCAACTGATTCAAATCCAATATATATTTTTAGATTCAGTATTAGAGAAGAGTTAATTTAGATTTTCCCTTACAGCCAGTGTGTATCTGTGCACATCTGTCTGTCACGGGAGATGCTTTAACACGGTGCATGATCAGGAAGCTGCTTGCAAACTCGTGCTGTTGGTGTTTATAGTAATTTATCATTTGAAAGCAAAGAGAGTATTTTTTTTTTTCTAATCTACATTTTAGCCAGCGAGGACTGCACGCAGAATACAAAGAGCAGTCTTCTTAAGTAGAGATTAAAAAGGAGATGCTGTGTTTGTTTGCTGTATTTTACTGAGTGCTAATATGCCATGTCTTCATTTAAGCTGGTGATGGGGAAGGAGCAGCTGAGGGCTCAGCCCGGAGTTGCTGTGCAAGGCCAGGCGCTCCCGTCTTTTCTGCAGAAGGAGAGTGATGAGGGACTTCCGAGCTGCCATGTGCCCCCGGCCAAACTTCTTCCTGCCCTCGGAGGAGCGAAGCTGAGAGGGGGCTGAGGCTTGGCCCCACTCTGGTGCCGGGGTGCAGCGCCAGGCTGGTGGCTCGGCACAGCCCGAGGTGTCACTGCCTGCAAATAAACAGCCACGGCCGAGCACCTCCCGTCCCACACCGCGGGCTCTGCTCCCGATAGGTAAAATAGGGATCTCTGTAAAACTCTGCTTCTGAAAAGGACATTTTGGTGGCGAAGGGTACGTTTGGCTCAAAGCGACCTGTGCCTGGTTCAGCATCCCTGCAAGCTCTCGCTGTGCCCCCTTGCTCGTGCCCAGCGCCTGCTGCCTCCGTCGTACCCCAGCCGTGTGATCGTGGGCATGCTGCTCTCCGTAATAAAAGCCTTGGAGGTGAAAGAGGCGAGCCATGGGTGCGTTTGTTCCTTCATCGCAGGGAGCGGCCATCGGGGGTCTTGGCACCCTCCTCCCACCCCCGCATCCCTGGGCACAAGCTGGTGGGCGACACGCTGCGCCGAATTCACGCTGCTTGAAAGCCTTTTTTGCTTTGAAACCCTCCTGCGTGTCGCTGCTCCTGCCTCGCCCCGTGCCCCTGGGGTGGTGGGGAGCCAGTGTTGGGGTGTGGGATCCCCCCTCCGCCCCGGGGGTCCCGCTGGCCCTGGGGGCTGGGAGGCAGCTCCGGGCAGATGGGGAGGGCAGATAAAAACACCTGAGGATTGACCCAGAGGTGACCGTGCCTCAGGCCTTGCAGAGATTAAGTAGAGATGAAAAACCGAAGCTGCAGCGGGCCTTTGAACCTTCCCTCACCTTCTTTTTAACCCTCCCTCCCCGCTGCCCCTTCGCAGCCCCTGAACCTGTGGGAATTCGGGGATGCAGCAGCCCCGTTGGCTGGGTCAGCAATTCAGGGAGGGCGGAGTGGCTGCATTTTTCTGTCCTTACACGTGCCCAGGGCAGGGTTGTCCCGGGGTTGGTAGGACGTGCCTGTCCTCGGCTTTAAGGTCCCTTTCCCAGCCCGGCCGCTGCCCGCGGAGCCGCGCTCCAGCAGCTTTGGGGGAGCGAGAGCCCTCCCGGCCCCGCGGAGAGACCGAGCGAGTCTCTGTTTATCTTGGTTGAGTGCTTTACACAAATAATTATTTCCAAGGTAAATATTGTGAAAATCCAGATTATTTGCTCAAGAAATGAAAGAATAACTGCGGGAGCACATCAAAGTGGCGGATCTGCCTCGCGAGCAAGAGGCTTCCTCCTCGGTGACGGGGCAGCCCCGATGCTCGAGCCCCCAGCGCCGGCTGGAGATGGCCAGTGCTGATTTTCAAAGTCAACTTCAGACAACATTGGGTTTTTTTTCGTTTTTCCGCCTCCAACTCCTGTGCCCAAATGAGATTTGCGAATTAATTAAAAACCCAACCAACTGCGGGGGCGGGGGGAAAAATAAAGATCCAAAAGCTGCACGGCTGAGCCCTGGACAGCTTGGGGGGAGCAGGGACCTTGTGGTCTGCACCTCGGCAAATCCCCCCAGCACTCAGCTCCCTCTGGGGGTGCGGGTCCAGCCCCGCACAGGATGGGCGCAACGGGGAATGTGCCCGAGGACCACAAAGGATGGGAACAGTGAGGAACACACTGGGGACATCTCCACCCTTGGGAATTTCCAAGCCTCAGCAAACAAGGGGCTGGGTTCTCAGCTCGCAGGTGGATGATGCCGCTCTCGGGGGCTCGGAGGAGATGCTCCAGTCCCAAACCCCCCCGGCTGGGTGGGGAGGCTGAGCTGTGGCCCCGGGTCTGGATCGGACCATCGTGTGGGGCCGGGCAGACACGAGGAGCCGTGTCGGCGCTGGGGCTCGCACCCTTCACTTCCCCGGCACAGGGTGGGGGGAAACCAGCTACGGCCCCAGGGCTGTGAGTTTGAATTTCCATGCACGGCAGACATGGCCCTTTGTTTTTAAGGTCTCCTCTGAAAGTTTATTGTTATTATTATACTAAATCCCTGTAACACTGGACTGGTTTTACTGCACAAAGCAAGATTTGGCAAACGTTGCCTTTCTTTGAAAGTTAAAATAATAGCATTTTAAAAAAATAAAAATCAAGTACTGACAAAGCTTTGGAGGGAAATATTTTACCTTGTTATTTGAATCCATTCTAACTCTTCCCAGTGTTTTGTGGGCTAGAAAAAAGTCTTTAAAAATAAAATCGAATGATGTGACAAGTGATGTCATGAAAGTACAAAAGAAAATTAATCAGCTCAGGCCATTAACATGCAGAGATCCAGACTGGGACATGCTTAGAGCATCCCAGGATCCCCTGCTTATTCTGTCTCGGAGACTTCCAGATCTCATGTGTTTACAGCAGGAAAAGGACTTTCCCTCACTCCTGGGCCGCTCCTCTCCCCCCAGCCGCCACCCCCGGGCAGCACCCAGGGCGACGAGGGGCTCCGAAACCCCCGGGGTCCCTCCCCGGTGCACAGAGCAGCGGAGAGATGATCTCAGCCCTTATAGCATCCATATGTGCCGCCGTGCCGGGAGCACCTGCCGCTGCCTGGGAGGTCGGGGAGGGCGGCGTCGCATCGGTGCTGTGACTTGAGTCACCTCCCTTCAAACAGGACAAAACTGCCCTGGCGCCGAGAGCTGGGGTGGAAGGGAACTCCGGGCGGGTTTGGGAGGTCTCAGGGTCTTCCCCCCTACCCTGGCACAGCTCCGGCTCGGCGTGCCGGCCCTCCTCGCCCCGGCTGGGACGTTTCTTTTCTTCCAGAGCTCTTTCCCACTCGTCCTTTTCAGCGGCGGCGGGATGGACAAGACCCCGAGTGCTCTGCTCTGCCGTGGTATCTGATGAAAACACAGTTTGAGCCTCCCTTCTTTAATGATTCCCTTTGAAATGTTGTTGCTTCCGCACATCCCCCTTCGGGGTAGAATATTAAGCAAGAGCAACTCGGCTGGAAATTCAGATTGTTTTCGTGTCTGTTTTCATTTACATTTTAATGATAGAGAAATCTTAGAAATCTGGCTATTTGTAGCACGGCTCCTCAAAAGAAAAGGGGAAGAAAAGAAATCACCTGCAACCATCTAACCTTTGCCCTCCGCAAACAGCACCGGGAGCTGGGATCGCCAGCAGCTTTCTGTGGGAAAACACTCTCAGCCCCCTTTTCCTGCCCTGAAAAGGGCAGAACTCGGCTCTCGCGCATCGTGAGCCAGCAGCCCATGGCTCTTCCGATGGGGTGCGGGCATCCAGGCCTCCCTGAGAAAACAGCTGGGAGTAAAGATCACTAGAAGAGGAGCAATAAAGTCTCGGTTATTCTTCTGCCGTTGAGGCCAATCAAGCTGCAAAGAGCGCCTCAAGGCCAGTTGTACATCATTATTTCATAGCGCGTTCCCCGTATGATGTAGTGGCTGTCTTGCTGGAGGGAATGCCTTCCCGGTTCTGAGCATCAGCACTGAGATATCTAGAGCCCCGGAACCATCGGTTTGAATCCCAGAAGCCTCAATGCTGCACTTTATTGCTCTGAGGGGATAATAATCCAAGTGCCGCGCGAGCTGCCTGTCTGTGAGCATTTGGTTGAGGGTTTAAAAACAAAGGTTCTGCTCGGACGGCGGAGAAGCACCCACCCAGCCCCAAACGGGGCTCGCGGCAAGGGGCTGCTGCTCCTTTTGGCTGGGACAGAGGGGACGGTGCCCCAGGAGTGCCGAGGGCAGGCTCTGGCTCAGCCGTGACACACGTGGGATGGTGACATTGCCACCCTCTGCAGACACGGACCCCTGAGCCAGGCTTGGCCCCCTGGGACGGCCAGGATGCTGGAAGGGGAGAAAGTGCAGGTCGGGGTGGGTGGAGGGAGGTTCCCGGCTCAGCTGTGCTTAGATTCAAACCAAAACGCCGGCTCAGACCGAGCTCAGCTTGGCTGCATTCACAGGCTCTGTCTGCATTTTCCATCTCTTAATTTTCCTCTATCTTGCCTTAATTTTTCTGCTCTCTGGACAGGGCTGGGAGAGAGGAGGCAGTTCCCAGTCACGGATGGAGGTTGCATATTGCACTAGAGCAAAGCAATAGAGAAATGCATTTGATTTTTTGGTGTTTTGGTTTTTTTTTAAATCTGTTAAGGGCTCAGATAATTTTGTTTTGCCTTCTGGAAGCCTCCTTCAACCCCACGGCTCCAGCCCTGCCCTGCAAGTGGTACAGCTTCAGTTTTGACATTTGAGAGATGCTGGTGGGAGCAGGGAGAGCACGGGGCTGTGCGGGGACCCGATAACCGCGCGGTCCCTTTCACCCGCCGAGCTGCGGGAGATTTTATTTCTCAGGCCATCCAAAAACTTCCCAGGGTGGGGAGATCCAAGCTGACTTTATGGTTCCTTTGGTTTTTTCTCCAGGAGGGCTACGAGGGGGACGCTGAGCCCAGGCAGGCACAGGGGCACATGCACCCCGGCAAACCCCCCGACACCCGCTCGATAAGACGGAGACACGAGGGGAGAAACCGAAACTTTTTAAAAATTCATGAAGAACGAGGAATACAAAGACGAATTAAGAGAAGCCAGTAGCGTTGGGGCTGAGTCTGTTTGGTGTTGATACTGTGCAGAATTAAGCCACACTGGTCTTTCTCGTGGCCAGAGGGCAAGAAAAGGGCTCCCAGTGGAGAGGACCCAGCCCGGCGCTGGCGATGCTGAGCGGGGATTGATAACCCGGCGCGGGGGGGCCGGCGCGGCTCTGCCGGATGCTGCTGCGGGCCCCGCAGCCTGCATTTATCCCAGCGATAGCAGCCGAGCCAGCGCTGCAGGCCTTGGGGGTAAAAAAGGCTTAAAACCCCATCCTTCATTCATCAGGCAGCTGAGACGGAGAGGGGGAGGAGGGGAAGACGAAAATAATGGAGGACGTTTTAGAGTTGGGGGACGCGTGGCGGGGGGGCTGCTGTGCGGGGGGAAGAGGGGCTCAGCCCTGCCCACACGCTCACCCCCAGCAGCGACCGCGGGCGGGAGCTGGGGTGATGCCCACCCCACGCTGTCCACAGGAGGGGATCCGGACATGTCTTTGAAACCCAGCTGAGACTTACTTTCCAATCCACAAATAATATCCCTCCCCAGTGCCCGAGCCACCCCCATCGCCCCCGTGGGTGCTGTCGGGCAGAGGGGCAGTGATGGGTGCTGAGGTCTGGGGTCCCCTCGCCCGCTATGTCCCCCCCACACCCCAGCAGCTACCGGGAATTCAGCAGGCAAGGGATGGGGAGGGGGGAAGGTTCATCAGTCACTTCTCGCGGAGCAAATAACGCAACGTGACAGCGAAAGGCTGCTGAGCGCGGCTACGAGGGGCTGCGCAACCCTCCCGCGCAGAAAGGAACCCGCCATGCGGAGACAATGCTGCCCGACAGCGCGGGCAGGGACCCGCCGGAGCGTGCGCCGGGGGCTGCAGAGAGAGGGTGTGGGGGGGCTCAGGGCTGGATGTGCTCCTCGCTGGGACGTGTCGACCTGCTGGCACACGGGCTGTCCCCCGAAACACCCTTCCTGCAGTGGTGAGGTGGCTGCTGCCCGCGGCGGGCTCTGCCCACAGCCCCCAGCTCTTCGGGACGTGCTCATGTTGGGGTGGCTGACGGTGGAAAAGTTTCAGAAGGACTCGGTTTGGCTGCACACTGGAAGAAAACCAAGTTTTAAAACCTTGAACACTTGATGAAATGGTTCTTGTTTTGTGGCCAACCCCACTTCTGAGCCCATCGACTGCAGGGCCAGAAGGGACCGCGATGAGAATCGAATTTGACGTCTTACCCAGCACGGGCCAAAACCCCTCACTCAGTACCTTCTCCAGCAGCCCCACAATTTCTGACGGCAGTGTCGCTGTTGGGAAAGCGTCCATCACCTCTGCAGCTACGGATGAGGCCGTGGGCACAGCAATTAACTTCTCGCACCCTCCTAGGTTCAAAATGAGGGTGACCGCGGCAGGTCTGAGACCAGATACAGAAATCTCCCTCCCTATTCATACATCTGAAGTACGTTCAGGACCCTGTCAGACGCGAGGGAAGACCCCCACGGCGTGCTGGGAATGAGCCGTTAGCACCCCGTGGTGGTCACCCCATGGCCATGCTGGTCACCCACCCAAGGAGCAGAAGTGCCACCATCCGACTCCTCCCTGTTGACAAGGGAGTCTCCTGCCAAGTTGCTTCGTAGGGTCCAAAGCGCTAGGATCGCACTCTGGAAATAATTCAAATTAGGCATGCGTGTAATTACAGATATTTTATCCAAACAGGAGGAGCTGGAACATCACCGGGTATCTAGGGAATCACCGTGCTAGATGCAAAGTGGAAGCGATGCGGCGGATGGCGGGACAGGCTCGTCTCCCCCCAGCAGCATGGTGCCGACCCTGCCTGGCGCTGCCCGGTGGGACGATGTGACAAGTCACCAGCCTGGGTGCCCCAGCCCAGCTAACCCCAGCAGCTGAGCCCTGCCTCCCGACGGCAGAGCCTTCATCCTTCTCCCCCTCTGCTGTCTCTGCCACAGACCTGGCACATCATGGTGTGACAACTGACCAGACAGAGGGTATGCGCTGAGGACGATGGCACGCTCGTGTCCCGTCCTGCTGGGTCGCCACCTCTTTCAAGCCCTCTTGGAGGAGAGCTTTCTCCACCCTCTCCTCTCACCACTCCATTTTTCCCCTCTCTCTCTAATTCCATTCTTTAGTTTCCACTCTTATTTGGAGGTCAGGCAATGAGGTTTCCCTGAGGAGATCCCGTGAGCAGCAAAGAGGTGCTGCCGTGCTCGAGGGTCTCACAGGGGATCTGGGGTCCCCTGAACCTCTCGTGTTGAGCTGGGGGGAGCCGGGCAGGGCTGTGCCCCCACCTTGGGAGCTCGCCTGTGGAGGACAAGGCTGGGGCAGGTCCCGGCTGCGGCACCAGGTCTGGAGACCTCCTGTCCCCGCGGTGGGAGCCATCGATACAGGCGTCGCTGGAAGCCAGCCCTGCTCCTCCAGGCCATCACTGCTCCAGTTCAGCTCTGAGCAGGGCTTGCATGCCCCAGGGTTGGGTTTTTTTGCTTTGGTTTCGTTTTGTTTTTTAATCTTGGAACCAGCCCAATTCACCAAGTTTTGCATGATTTTCTGCCTCCGGCTCTAGGATCTCCAGAAACTGCCTCTCAGCTCGTGCCAGACGCCTGCCGATGGCTCCTGGTGCTGCCAAAGCTGCTGCGGAGCCCACTCAGGACTCACCAGCTCGAAGCCGGGTGCGACCCTGTCCCCACGCTTGGCCAGTGGGACGAGGTGGGGACGGAGCCCAGGGCATGGGCTCATCCCTGGGGCTGGGGCGGCCGTGGCGCAGAGCGTGTCCGAGCAGGTTCCCTGCAATAAAGGTGAAGCTCGCAGGGAGCTACTCTCGAATGAAAGGCAGCCCCTGGAGCAACCTTTCCTCAGGAATTACCCTGCTGATTAATCTCTCCCGGAGTGACTGGTGATAAATGAAGCGATTAAGGGACTGACCTGCCAGGGGGGTTGGAGTTTTTGGAGGGGGTGGGCAGGGAGGGGATGCTCTCGCCCTGCCGCGTTTCAGGCTCTTTGCAGAGCTGGTGTCACCGAACCAGCCCTCATCTCCGGCCACCCGCCGTGCGGGGTCTGTGCCCCCTCGGGGGGGATTCGCAGAGAGGATGCGGAGCCCGGGGCAGAGCCAGGGCAGAGAGAGGGACGGGGGTGCTGCTGCTCTCAGCTGCGTTTGGTGGTCCCCACGTGTGTCGAGGGCTAATGCATGTGGAAAGCAGATTTATTTTTGCCTACGTTTCATATTCTTCACGCTCCACGGCGGGAGACAAAGGATCAGCTCCTTCAATGGAGTCCTAAGAATAAACCTTAAACCTCATCAAATCCAATCTGGCAATAAAAATTGCCCGAACAAAGGGCCGGGGACTAGGGGTGGTGGCGGGGGCCTTCTCGCCACGATAACAAGTTTTCACAAGACTGTTTATCCGCACAATTCGGAACGACACTTAAAATCTCTAATCCCAATAGGCATGAAAGTGCTTGTCCCGAGCAAGCAGGTGGATTGTCCCGGAGCGGCCGAGCTGCCAGCGATGGTCGGTGGCCGCCGCGGTGCCCGTGGGGGTCATGGGGAATGTGCCGAGACGGGGCAGCTGCAGCCTGAATGCTTCTCTTCAGCCTCAAAGCCTCGGCTCCTCTCCCCCACCGCCACCCCTCTCCATCCCACCCCCTATTCAGCCCCGTTTTAAAAGGCAGCAAAATGGTTACAAGGTTTAAAGCAGGGGCGAGCAAAATGCTCCACAATAGGGAGGACAAAGGAGTGCTGCGGGGCCGGTCCCTAATCCAGCGCCCACGGCAATGCAGCCCGGACCCTCTGCCTGCGAGGATTAAACCCGCTGCCAAGGGGAGGGTTTAGCGACAGGGCTGGAGGGGGTGCAGAGGGGTGTCCCCCCCCCCTCCCCAGCTCTCCAGAAGGGGCTCTGGGCAGCAAGAGCCCTCCGGGGCAGCCGTCCCCTCCCGGGGGGCTGGATGCAGGAGGTGGGGGGAAAGCAGGGAGCAAAGACCCTGGGCGGGGGTGGACCCTGTGGGCTTGGCGGTGAGATGTTGGGACCCAACTGGGGATGCAGAAGCAGTGATGCCTTGGGCTCAGCAGAGATGCTGAGGGTGGAGCAAGAGTCACCACGTCCCCAGCGACCTCGCCGGCCCCAGGGAATAATTGCAACAGCCTGGGGAACCAGAGAGCCCCGCACCCTGGGGTTCCCTCAGCCCACCCTTCGTGGCTGCTGCTGTTCGCCACCGTTCCCCACCCGCAGGCACCCACCGTGAGGCCGTGGGTGCCACACGTGAGAAAGACAAAGCTTAAAGGCATGAACGATCTGAGGAACATCAGCCTCTTGGTGTCCAGCACAGTCGCAGCTCCTGGTGCACGTTGCCCACCCTCCCTGTGAGAAAGACTCCTTTCTCGAGGCCTGGCCTTCACCCCAGCGCACGGCGCAGAAGCCATCTCTCCCCATAGCATCAAGCTTCTCCTCCATCTAAAGTTGGTCTTGAAATTAAGGTAATTATTTTCACAGCCTCTGCTCTGGCCTCTGCTGCGCCTGCGTTATCTGCTGGCGCGAGGCGCCGTGCCCACCCGGCGCGCGGGCTGCTAATCCCTTTAGCACCCCAGAACTATCACCGAGACAGCAACAGGGCTCGGGATGAAACCAAACTGACATCCCTTTTGCGTGTGGAAGCGAGGAGCGAAGCGTCGGATGGTGCTCGCTGCTAAGTGGGTCCAGGGGGTGTGCTCGGACCCCGCGAGGTGTCAGGGGACGCGTTACGGTGGCAGCGACACGTCCCCCCGACTCCTCGCCGGCGCTCAGGGCGGATGAGCGTTATCACGACGCCACCAAGCCATGTCTGTGGGTGACAACTGTGGCACCACTAATTGGCACGGCTGCCCAGGGCCTGCGCCCGGCTGAAGGTTTGTCATGATGGAAAGCATCGCCGGGCTCAGGGTGCGCCGGTACCCCGAGAGGGATGGGCCGCATCGCGCTCCCCAAGGCTCAGTCCCTGGCCCGGGATGCT
This sequence comes from Trogon surrucura, assembly GCA_020746105.1. NCBI lineage: Eukaryota > Metazoa > Chordata > Aves > Trogoniformes > Trogonidae > Trogon > Trogon surrucura. The sequence goes on from CM036640.1 coordinate 1,106,332, forward strand.
CCGAGGCTCCCGTTCACTGTGAAATGTCGTTTAATTGCTGTCAGCACCCAAGCCCCACGGCATGGGACCTGCTCCCTCCTGTTCCCCAAGGTGGGCCAGGGGCAGGTCGGGGCTTCAGGCAGTTTTCAGACACAGTTTTGCAGCCCAAAGGGAAGGATGGAGCTGCTGGAACACACCATCGGGGCAGCACGGCTCGTTTTCAGCCAGCAGAGAGCACGGGCAGCGACTCAACCCCTGCGTGAAGCTGCAGGAGGTTTTTCTGCTGGGGAAAAAACGCAGAATGGAAATCTCTTCCATAGACAACTGTGGGTGCTAGAACTGTGCTCGACAGGCTCAGTCTGCACCAGGCTGCCCTCTCCTTCCCTGAAATAACCCACGGTTAAAACAACCTCGATGACACCAAAGCAAAAGTAACACCGTCTTTGGTCAAGTCATGTATCTTTCCTTCCCAAGTTCATTGTGAAATGAAAGCACTTGAATAAAGTTGAAAGGGAAAAGAAAAGAGAGTGAGGTTGTGCTTTAAATTAGCATTAATTTACAAAGCCCAGCCAGACCCACTAAGCAAATTGTGCCCATTAATGTATTAACAACAGATTTTCCCCACTGCTCCTTTGGGTCCGGGGTGTAAACAGGGGCTGGTGATTAAGGCTTCTTTTTTTTTTTATCCCCTTCTAAAGAGCCTCAACGACCGGGCTGGACGTGGTGCAGCAGCGTGCCCATGGCCGCCTGCTTGGGGAGAGTGTCAGGGTGACCTCAATAAAGTAGGTGACCACGGCACCTCTAATCCCCTCTTTTAATTGATTACTCTCACCCAGCCCCTGAGGCCATGAGAATGGGGGACCCACCCTCTATAGATTAGCACCCTTTAGTTTACAGATCAGCCACTTTTTCAGTCCTTTGCCCTGCAGCAATGCATGAAAATAACACTAATCTCATTAAGGACAGAAGGGAGCCCTTCAGAGTTTATTAATAATGGGAGCAGACAGGGAGAGAGCCAGGCTCTGGGTCAGATTTCAAAGCCGGGCATGTGGCAGGAGCTTTCTGAGTGCCTGGTTTTGCCAGGGAAGAGGCTTTTTTTGGCCATATTTCAAGCCAGGTCTGCGGAAGGTGCCAGCGGGCAGCGAGGGGACAGCTCAAGGAGCACCGGGGCTCGCTGAGCACCTCGAACACTCCGCGACATTGGGGAGCCAGGAAGGACAAGGCTCCGGGTGTCCGCTCTCGGGCAGGACGGTTCGGCAGCTCTGGGGCTGCTCCAAGCTGACTTCTTGCATTGCTCATCTTCCCTGCAGCCCCCATCTGAAGAATTTCTTGAATGACCAGCAACACCTCATCACCCCAGAAAAAAATGACAAACGAGACGTTAACTTTAAATGCCAGAACGAAGAGGCCCATTCTGAAGAAGTGATGAGGATTTTCAAGGCCAAAGCAGCGTCATGGCCCTGGTTTTAGCGGTTTTATCCTTTCCAGGTAGGGCTGCAGAGTCCCTCCCAGCACTGCCTTTGCCTCTGGGGTCTGCTCGGCTTCTGGCCGTGCCCAGCAGCCCCAGCCCAGCCCCTCACCTGGGAGGAGGCGGCAGGCTGGAAGACAAACCTTTGCCCAGCTCCAAGCAGGACAGACCTTGAGGCTTCTCCTTCCATTTACCTTCCCATCAGCAAGAATGGGATGAGACACCCTCCCAAAAAAAGATGCCCCATGGGAGCTGCAGCATTAAACCCACCCTCCATCCAGCAAGAGCCAAAAACAGGGGCAGAGCACAGAGGAGCAGCCGTCCTCACAGACACCCCCCAGACTGCCAGGGCAGCTGTCAAGCCCACCCCTACAAGGAAGAAGCCTCCAACTCAGCGCAAAAGCCCCTGCCCCTGCTGTGCCTCCTGTTCATGCTCCTTCCCCTCCCGCTGCCCAATTATCACCCCACGAACCAGCACAGCTGTGGGACCTTCATCTTCAGGCTCGTGCACCACAGGTTTTAACCCAACCTCACACCACGAGCATTAATGGGAACTGTAGGATGAGGCACCCTCCCGGGGCTCAGCCCTGCTCTGCGGAGGGGTGGGCTCCTGGAGGGGCACCTCCATCTGCCCCGGCTTTCACCAGAGCGAGGTATTAATTAGCGGGGAGGAACCCAAAGGAGGGCCCAAAACCCTGATGATGGGAGCAGCGTGGTCCCTGCCAGCCGAGGGGCTGTGCTGGGCTCAAACCCCGCGGCGGGGGTAAAGCTGCAGCCCAGCCCTGCGGCCGGGGGGGCGGTGGCTCCTAGGGGGGTCAGGAGGATGCTGGCACCCAGCTCTGGGCAGCTTCTTTCCCTTTCCTTTCCCCACTCCCTCGTCGTGGCGGGATGGGACACAAACCACCTCTGCCACACGCCTCCAGCCCCAGGGGTTTGAAGATTGGGAGAAGCAGCTGAGGAGGGGTCACCCCATTTCTCTTCAGCTGCCTGAACAATCTCCCAAAAGGGCTGTTCATCTTTAAAGCGTGTTCCTCGGACGCCGTTCTCAGGTCACGACGAGATTTAAGGGATGAGCCTGGCTTTAATACCTGACTCCAAACAAGAGACGACGGTCCAACGGCTGAGCCCAGTTTTGCAGAGGTGGGACCACGGTGTTGCCGGACCTGAACCCCGCGGCCGGGATTCCTCGTGGAGGCTGCGGGATCGGGGTGCTGGGACCCCCGACCACCCTCCTGGGATGCTGTAAATCCCGGGGGGGGTTGCAAAGGAAGGATTCCCTCATCTGCTGACACGCGTGGGGCTGGAGCATCCTGCACCTCGGTGCCAGTGCTCGGAGCTGCCCCAAACCCGTGGGGCTCGATGCGCTGACCCCCGCAACAGGGCTGGGTGTTTGGGATGTGACACCGGGGGTCTGAGGGGGGCTTGGAGGGAGGATGAGATGGAGCAAGAGAGGAGGGAGGGTCCCAGGCTGCGATTCCTCCAGGCCTAACCTAATCACCATCGCTCTGCATTATTACCCTGCCTAACGCGGCATGCTTTTAAATAAAATATGCAAAGATTTCTCAAATTATTTCCCCGGGGCAAGCGCGTTTTCTATCTTCGCTCGTGCATGTTAATCTGAAAAATGCAAATTCCGCACACACCCCCATCTGTTGGGGCTCGGCCATTTATTAACTTTTTTTTCGAATGCAAAATGTTTTCGTTCTTTTATATATATATGAAAAAGCAATGAGTTTTGTTATCTCTGCCCCTATTTTATTTCATTTAGAGAAAACAGGTTTTAATGGATTCAAAAAAAATAAAAATAAAAATAAAAAATCATAATAAAATGGCCCTGAGGTGGCAAGGATTACGACTCACTCAGCACCAGAGTTTTAATCAGAGATTGGCGTTGGGGAGGATTACGGCTACGAGAAGGCTGGGCCTGTTTTAAGAAGAAATGCTAATGTTCAGGGGACGAGATTTACTTATTTATTTATCTGAGCTGATTGGGATACTCTGGGCTGAGTGACAGCACATCCCCAGAGGCCGGCGCCCCCCAGGCTGCAGGGCTGTCCCTGTCCCCATCGCCAGCCCGGAAGGGGGTGGCCGGTGCTCGGTGGGGGTGACGGTCCCCGAGGTGCCACCGGCAACCACGTGGGGACCTTCCTTCCCACCGTTGCTCCTTCGCGAAACCGTTAAAAACATCAAGAAAAGAAACAACCACAGACACAAGAAAAAAAAAAAAGGTGGGGGGGAGAGGAGAAGAAGGACCCCAGTGTTTTCCCTGACAAGAAGCCGATGTGACAGAGCTCGGCGCGTTGAGCGTAATTGGCGGCTCTGCCCAGGAGAAGACCACAGACAAACTTGCTCGGAGCTGCGGCGATGCCCCGCGCCCGCGGGTCGCGGCCGTAGTGGGGGGCGAGACCGGGACCGCGGCTCCGGCACGGCCGCCTTGGGGAACGTCAACCTTCACCTGGGTAATGAGACGAAACCCAGGGAAAACACACATGAAAAGGAAGGGAAAGAGAAACTCTTAGGGAACGAGATCAAAGTCCTGCCTTCGAAAATGTTGTCCTGCAGCTACGAAGAGACCCAGATAGCCCTAATTGCGGCGGCGGCGCTGGGCGCAGTGTGGGAGCGAGCGCCGGTCGTGCGCTGGAGGACGGGCTTGGGGTGACCCAGTGGGGCCAGCACCCGGCCGGGAGGGACAGGAACACCAGCGTGGTGCTGGACTGGCTTTTCTTAAATTTTGGAGTGTTCTTGCCTCCATTCCCACCGCACTCAGGAGCGACATGCAAACGAGAAGAAACGTGGTGCTGGTCCTTGGGCGAGGGTGAGCGGGGTCGCCACTGGCCACCCTTAGAGCAGCTTCTTGCAAGGGTACCTGAGCAAGGAACTGCGCAAGACGCAGGGAAAAATAAGCCCTAGATCTCCTGCCGTCTAGTTTGCAAGCCCGGGTGGGATGCTCATCATCAGAGCCAGCCGGGTGGCTTTCGTGTAGCCACGCTGAAATCTGTGTGAGAGCAGCCCGTGGGGAACCGCCAGGTCTGGTCGGGTCCCGCAGAAGGAGTGGAGGGGCTGGGGGGCTCTGCTCTCAGCCAGCCTTTGCAAACCCCCCGTGTTTATTAACACGTCCAGCACACGGACTCTTTCCGCAGGCAGACGTTTATTGCTGCCTTCAGACAGGCTCTGGCGCTTGATGATGGATGAGCCGACGGGTTCGAATCCTTTCGCCTCCTCTCCAGCCCTTCCTCCACCGCCAGCCCCGCAGCACCCCGGTCCTCCAGCAGTGGTCCCCGGGGAGATGGGAGTCTGGGAGCCTCAGCACCAATCCAGCCCACATCGGGTGACAGTGAGCCCGGGTCGCTGCTGCGGCAGAGGGAAACAGCTGGCTGGCCCTTTAAAGCCTTTTTTTCCCCCCCTCTCTTGTTAAAAGATGTCTGGGAGGGGAGCTGCCAATCTGAAAAATGATCCTTTCTTTTTTCCATTTTCTTCCTTCTCTCCTTCTAGCTTGTGCTCATCTGTTCAGGTGAACCGCAGGCACATTCATTAAATCTCTGTCTTTGACACCTCAGCTGCTTTGGAGCCCTGGGCTGCTCTTTCTCTTTCCTTTCCGTGTTGTTTTTTTTTCCCCCATCTCCAAGCCCGCCTGATCAGCACACTAAAGCAGCGAGAGCGAGCCACAGAATAGTTAACTAAGCATAACTCGGGCTGCCAGCTGCTGAGTGGCTGCTTTTGCGCAGGGCGCTGGGCGCAGCCGCGGGGACTGAGAGCACTGGGGCACCGCTTGGTGCCACCAGGAGCACTGGGGCACCGCTTGGTGCCACCGCCAGCACCGGGACGGCAAGGAGGAGAGCCACGGGTCAGGGTCCCCAGGGGTGGGCTGCTCGCTGTTCTAGAAAGCCCCGATGAGCAGCGGATGTGGTGGTGAGGGATGAGATGCTCTGCTTTTGCACGTGGGACAGGGATGGCATTCCCTGCAGAGAGGCAAGGTCCCAGCGAGGGGGAGAGCTGGGGATGGACCCGAGCACCTTGGGAAAGCACATCTGCAAACCCCAGGTCTCCCAGGGACACGGCACCTTGCACCCAGGGCACAGCGGGGCGGTGGGTGCGATGCTGAGGCACCGGTCCTGCGGGGAAGGGAAGAGGAGCAGCCCGGTGCAGGGCTCAGGGCCGAGCATCAAACGTGGCTCCGAGAGGCTCAGCGGGGCTGGGCCCTGTAAAGCCGTGAATTCCTGCAGAGTTTTGTTAGCGGGATCGGCACGCAGCCTGGTGCCCTGCTCCGAATTAATTATCCGCTGACACGATTTCGCTTCTTTCCCTTTGTGTTATTTTAATTAACAGAGATCTCCTCCAAGCAAGCCAGCTGTCATGTAAATTGTAAAACTGTCAGCATGTACAGGAACTTAACAGGGATTTTAAGAAAGCCTTGCACAAAGGGATGTGCTACTTTCCCTTTTTGTTTTTCCTTCTTTTTTTTTTTTTAAATCTGGCACATTTGTAAAGTTGAAAAAAAAGTGTGAAGACTGAGGTGGGGCTACAGATGGAGAAAGCCCAGCTTTTATTTCAGATGCATTTCTTGAGGCAGAGGTGAGGGACAGAGGTTCCGCCCAAGTACTTTTGCTCAGGATCATTCTCTGCAGCCCGGCCGCTGCTTCCTCTAGAGCGGGTTGCAGGTGGGAGGAGACCTGTTGTAGGAAGGGCTTAGCCTTAAGCTGGACAAAAGGGACCATCCACGGTTTTGCTGTAATTAATTTGGTCTGTGCCCGTTGTGGATTCAACCTCACCCGCATTCGTCCCGAGCGTGATGTGACCGCGTGTGCCCATGGCACGCTGCCGGGCTGGCACCGCTCTCTGGGCTCTGCTTCTGCACCCAGCTGTACCAGGCTTGAGATTTTTAAGTATGAGCTGAAATCAGCGGGTTTTTTCCTAAGATCGGGCTCTGCAAACAAGCAAAACCACGTTAATGGGCCCCATATGTCTTTGGTTACACGCCGGCGCAGCGGCAAGAGCGGCAGATGCAGAACCCAACGGGTGTCGGTGGAGGTACGGCGGGAGTTCATGCGAGGATACTCCGTGGACATCTCATCCCCCACCGATGCGAGCAGAAGCCTATGGTAACCCTGCAGCGATCAATTAATAAATGTTTAGGCCAAGTCAATGAAGGTTAGCAAGGCCCCGGCTCAATGGGAGGCTCCGAGAGGACGGCAGAAAGCAGAGAAGCTCCGGAGCTGTGGATGGCTCCGGTAAACGTGCGGGATGCGGTAACCAAGGGGGTGACATGTGGGGGGAGCCGGAGTCCCTGCACATCGGTGGGACCTCACAAGGACATGGGGATGCTCACAAAACCCGCTCCCTGCAGAGAAACTTCTCAGGCAGAGAGAAAAAGGCAGATTTCCTTATAGCCTCCCCAGGCCTGCGTTTTTCTGAATTTTCTCCCCGCCTGCTTTTAGGTGCAGATCAACAGCTCTGGGAAGGGCCCGACTTTTCCGCAGTGGGATGTTCTGTGCAAGTCCCTTGTCCCTACGGGCTACGGACCTGGGTTTGGTTTGGATGAGGATTGAGCTACTTAACTCCATTTCCTGCCTTCCTCATCTGAAATTATTTTCATTGTCCTTTAGGAACAAAGCAAGAAAGATTGCAAACCACATTCTGGTGAAGAAGGAGGGATTTTCTTTCCCAGCAGCAGCCAGGGATAAAAGCCTCGAGACAGCTGAGAAAGCTGCAGCATTAAAGCCCAAATGCCAAGCTTATCCGGCGAGCGCAGCCGGGCTGCGAGGGGTCCAGCGTGATGCCGACGGTTTCGCAACGAGGCCAGTTTCCCAGGGGCTCGGATATGCCTGTCACAGATGGAGGTTCCCTCCTCAGCCCTGCTTGCCATGCCAGGCATGCTGCCTTGTCCACTGAAACAAATGACCTTGAGCAGAGCTGCGGGTCAATAAAATAATTTGCTAACTGATCCATCTTCTGTGGCAAACAGATGAATCAACTTCGGCTCCCTGGGCTGTTTTATGTACGGATGGGAGAGCCGTGAAGTTAAAATAACGTGCGCGTACACATCCATCTCCGTGCGATAAAAGGATGGCTCCAAGTGAATAAATTTGTATTTCAAAATGGAAAAAAAAAAAGCATTTCTGCATCTTCTGACACTTGACTTTCTGGGGTGGGTGTTTTTCCCCCACGATGAGGTGGCTTGGGCTGCCCTCCCCGGGGCGGTGGATCGTGTCTCCTCATCCCCGCTCTCTGTCCGTCCCCTCCAACAGTTCTGCTTCCCTGGCCCGTCCCCTGATGTCCCTTCTTTGGGGCTCAGCCTTCAGGTAGCCCCGGGCCACCCTGCCCTCGCCACCACCTCATCCTGCAGAGGCTCCTGTCCCCAGGGCTGGGCTAAACTTCCCAGCCCCGGGAAGGTGACTTAGAGCCAGGAGCCGGCGCAGCTTGGGAGGCAGACCCCACTTTTACTGGTCTCCCATGCAGCAAAGCATTAAAAGCAATTAAAAACCGGCCATTTCCATGGTGGTGACACATCCTCCTGTAGCAACTGGCAGAGGGTGGAAAGGAGCTGGAGCCAGCGAGGGGAACACGAACCAGCCAGCGCTCCCCGTGCCGAGCACTCACGCGCTCCCGAGCCACGTCTGCCGGAGAGCGCAGCAAACTGGGGCACTGGGAGGTACGGGAGCAGAAAGGCCCCGAGGCAGCCTGTGCTCAGTGAGCCCCTAATCACGGTGAGGTGATTAATGCCCTTCTGCTCCCGCGCGCCGCTGCTCCCTTCCCGTGCTCGCCCGGCTCAGCCCTGCCGCCTCGGCAGGTCCCGCACCCGTGGGCACCAGGGCATCGGCTTCGCAGGGGACGGGGCTCGGTTTTCCCGGTGCGGAAAGCAGGGAAGGAGCTGGCAGGGCAGGGAAAGGGCAGGGCAGAGCCAGGGCTCTAACCCAAGGACAAGGAATGGTCTATGAATAATCGGCTGTTCCCAAGAAAGGAGGTTTTTGTCACCTTCCTTCCCAGAGGATCCCAGCACCAAGCACTGGCCGGGACCCACGGGTTTTAGGAGTCCTGGGGCCGTGGCTCAGATGTGGCTCCTGGCACACGCACATTGCTCAGGCAGGCCCCGTATCGATCTGTTTGTGGATCAATCTGACAAACGCATCGGTTCAGTTTTAGGCTGGTGGAAGGAAAGCATTATCTGGGAGCAGGACACAGCCCAGATTTAAGCTCAGGCGCTGCCCAGGGAATTGCAACCTGGGTTTCAGTGCTGAGGGATAAAAATCCCCTGTGCCCTGCTGCTCTACCTCTTTATTTTCCAGATTCTTTATTAAAATTGCTGCTACAAATGCAATTTTGTAGGAGGCTGCTGCAGCCCCTGGGATCCATGTGCGGAGTAGGAGAGGTGCTGGTGTCCATCCTCTGCGCCAGGAGCCAGCCCCGTGCCCCAACTTCTCCTCTGACAGCTGGAGCAGAGAGCTGGGAGCAGAAAGGGGGAGTCTTGGCCTCACGTCTGCTGCGGCAGCACTGGCTGATCCCAGCACCGCACCCGGGTGCAGGATAAGGCCCTTCCTGGGCGATGCAGGTGGGATGCATCTCCCTGCTGCTCTCCCCCAGCACGGGGTGAGGTGCTTGGTCCTGCTCCCCTGGCTCTCCCTGGCAGGGTAACAAGGTTAGGTACAGCTCAGCAAGGCCAGGCACAGCTCAGCGGCAGCAAATTGTAAGTCAGTGAGCGGGAGCGAGTAGCCGAGTTATTACCGGGAGGTGAGAGGTTGTGGTTTGCTGTCCCAGAGGTTAACAAACCCTGTGCAACCGCCCCGAGGGCACAGGAGCTGCTCTAGCTGGACACCGGAGATAAAGGAGCGCTGCCCAGGGGAGGCTCAGAAAAATGGGGTCCCTTCCAGAGGGCCAGGGGAAAGAGCTGGAGCCCTGTGGGGTTCACAGCGTGCTCCTCGCCCTCACTCGCACCCCCGGGGCCATGCCCGCACCGAGCTGCACCGGCCGAGCTCGCTCCGCAGTGGGAGCGCTGCAGGGCACCTTCCTGCCAGCCGCTGCGGCGAGCTGGGTAATTAATACCTTCCATGAAGGAGGCAAAATGAAAGGCAGGCGGGAGGAGGAGGGGAGGGGAGCAGCAAGAAGGCAACTCCATTTTGAGGGCAATCCGGATGGTTTTCCCTCGGCGTGGTGACACTTGGAGCCTCCCCGCATTCACACCTCTCAGGCACCTCCCGTGCAGCACCGCGGTGCCATCGGATGGTTTGTGTTGCTGGGCTCGCTGTGAAGCCGTGTGGGATCCGTGCTGCCGGGCTGGAGCGGGTTTCCCTGCTCCCCTTCCCCCCAGGAAAGCTGTGGGACAAGCTGGGGCTGCCCCACGCACCGGGCTCAGCACCAAGCTGGGTCCTCCCAATCCCTCCAAAGCTGCAGAGTGTTATGGGAAAGGTCCCCCAGTGCTAAGGAAAGCTCCATTTCAGCACCTTAAATACAGTTTCTTAACAAACAAAATGTTTATTTTCTAAATAATAATAATAATAAAAAAGAATTCCAGCCTTGGGGCGTTTAGCGAAACGGCTGCAAGCTCACTCGAGCGTGTGTCCATTACCGTCCCCCCGCTCCAAGCCCTGCCATGTCCCCAGCACTTTATTCCGGCAGAGTGACTGACAGCCCCCGATCGATGCTGATTTTGGTCTTAAATAAACACATTGGCCCTGGTTTCCCGGGGAAGAGCAAGGTGTCAGCCTCTGGCTGATAGGCAGGGAGAGACTTCGGCAAAGGGGCATTTCTTTGCAACGTATTTTCTCTTGTATCAGCATCTATCCCGGGCCAGAGCTGGGACGTGGCAGTTCAGAAGGTTTCAGGACAGGGTTATTTGTGTTTTTCTTCTTTAACTCGTGTTTTCTGTAAGCGTAAAAACAACTGAGATGGAGCTCAAATATCCAAGTAGTTTTGTCCTGCTGAAAGCTGTCAGACGTGTCACTCTTGGCTGATCAGACCATCTCGCAGGAAAAGGTGCTTTACTGTCGACAGCTGCTGTCAAGAGAAAAGCCCTTTGATAATTTGCTGAGCCATCGCAAATCACATCTGCAAGAGCTGCAGAGCTCCAAGAAACTCCGAGATTCTTGGAAATGTAAAAAAGGAAAACTCCTCTCTCTCTCTCTCCCGCACCAGCATTATGTAGTCCTTAAAATTATTGGAAATGGCACCGGAGAGATGAGGCAGCTCTGGCTGCTGCAGCTTTGCAAAACATCGCTCACAGCACCCCTGCTCCGGCGGCTCCATCGTGAGGTGACTTCTCTATCTCTGCGTCTCTGACCCCGCGTGCCAGGCAGACCCCAGCCTGGTCAGAAACGAAGGTCACAAGTTACCGAGCTGAACTGGGAAAGAAATTCCAGGAGAGCAGATTAGGATTGTTTTAATTAAAGGAAAGAGGCAGGGGAAGGGGGGCGAAGGAACACTTGAGCAATCAAACAACCTTTTCCCCTTGCGGAAACGAACGGTCCGAGGTAGGATTAAGAAGGCTGAGATTGTCTTTTTGAAGGAATGTAAAAATGTGGATGTTGAATGATTGACAAATAAAGGGCACTCTCCTTTAATTTAAATATGCTCCTAGTTTGTGCGGAATATGTTAATTTATACATTGCCTAAATAGCCAGTAGCTATTGTCTGTAAAACCACATCAGATCAGGGCAGCAGGGCAGTTAATGTACTGGCTGGATGTTATGGCTGGTCAGTGAAGCGATCCGAGCTTCCTTCCACTGCCTCCCAAACCCTAAATGGAGTAGCTGAGCTGTAAAAAACTGCCAGGGGCATAAACTGAAGTTCATTCTGTCAGCCTTCAATAGGACGAGGCTCTCCTTCCTACAAGGACCCTCCGACCCAGCCCCGCTCCTGCACCCCAACGACCCCAGAGTTGTCCCCCTTCTGCTGGGGGCGAGTGGAGGGTCCTCCTCAGCCCTGCGCCCCCTGATTTCAGAGTTGTGGGGTCCCCATGGCACGGCCCAGGAGCTGGGGGATGCAGAGACCGCCCACGGCTCTGCAGCACCTTCCTCTGGCCCCGTGCTCACCCCCTGTGCCTCAGTTTCCCTATCTGCAGTCCCTCCTGGCCCCTCCAGCCCAGCTCTCCCAGGGCTTCGGTGACATCTTCTCTCTCTCAGGGTCCCACAGCAGCTCTTGGCCTCTCCAGAAATTCTTCCTCCCCTCCTGCCACGCAGTATCCTGCTGCAGGAGTCTTCAACTCAGCTTCCAGAGTAGCCCTGGGGGTCCAGCTGGATTTTTAACACTGTGACATCTGCCAGCCTCTGCCCCGGCGAAGACCTGGGTGTGATCCAGCCCTGACCTGCCCACACCTCTGCCTTCATGAGTAGCCACAACTGGGTCCTGTCACTGGAGCAATTTTTAATGCAGAGAGGCTTCTAATTAACAGGATTCTGAAGTTAATTAAGACAATCTTTCTCATCTCCTTTAGATCTCTCCACGAGCACTCGCTCCCCTGGGCTCCTGGGGAGCCTTCGCTCCCATCCCAGGGGCTGCCGTGTCTCAGGGCAAGGGTCCGGGATGTCACCTCGAAGGCTGACATTGTCCTGGGCCATATGCTTGTCTAAAGGACTGAATGATCAGCACCAAATCTCAGACTCCAGAGATCCCGGGACCGTGCTTCAGCCTTCCTGGTCCCCTCCACTCCTTTCTAGTACAAATCCACCAGCTTCAGTAGGTGACTCCTAAAGAGAAAGTGGCCTCCTGTGTCAACCCGGTAAAGCGGTGATATTATGGGCTCATCCAGCTTGAGAAAAAGTCCATCTTCTGCATTCCCGATGCCTTCCCATCGATCAGCCTGGATTAAGTTTAGAGTGATATGATAAGTAGTAATAATACTGCTGCCTTGCCCCTAATTATTTTCAATATAATTATGTACCCTCAAGAAAGCTTTTAAATAGCACACTCTCATCAGCGCTCTGGTCCAAGGGATTCATTTGTTTCAGGAAAGAAATATTCTTGGGGCTGAATCCTTCATTAGTCTTTACTAGAGAGACTCTCCTGAAGTCAGGGGGGTACGTGTGCCCCACTCGAAGACGTGGGGCTCTGCCCGGCTGGGCAGCTGGCCGCCAAGGGAAGAGCCTTGCAAGCACCTCAGGATTTGGTTTGTTGGCAGCGTAAAGCGTTTGGCAAGAAAAAAAGCGCCTGGATGTCTGCTGGAAAGTATCAGTGAAGGACTCCGAGTTTCACTGTCTTTTATCAGCTTATCACGCTTTCTTTTCTCGTGTTTTAATCCCACACAAGTGCTGCAGCTCTGATGTGTGAAAGAAAAAGAGAGATTAGATCCCTTGGCTGCTCAGCTCCGAGCGCGAGGCTGTGTTCCTGGCATCTGCCCGGGCACCCGGAGGTGCTGGGTTCCCGTTTCATCTCCTATTTTAAGAGGGTCCATTGTTTTTTCTGAGCAAATTCGTTCTTTATTCCAGGTGCTCTCAGGTGGGGTGTTGTCCCCAGGCAGGTCTGGGGAATGTCCTCTCAAACAAGATGTCCTTGGCTGAATTTTCCACTGTCCCCGTTACTCAAATCCGTCCTGACGCGCTCCCGCCTTCCCCGTTCAAACCTGTGGGATGGGATGCTCGAAGCAGAATTTGGCTTGTGGGTTTTAAGCAATTCACAATCTTTTAAAGATGAAAAAAAATCCGTGTAAGTGGACGTTTTTCCATGGTCTTTGCTTTTATTTACTTGCTGGCACAAGCCCACTGGGGCTTTGATCCTAATGAAAATTTTCTGTGCCTGACGGGGTGTCCTGAGCTCTCCCCTGGAGTCAAGGGCTCATTCCTGGGGAGGGAAGTGTCCGTGGAAATCAGCCCCTGGACCAGGGAACAGGTGCAGCAGCACCACCCAGCCTGGATCCCTGAAACCCTTTTGGGGAAGGGAGGACTCTAGCCCAGAAGCGAAAGCCCAGCCCAGTTCTCCCTGTGCATCCCCACACAACCTTCATTTCGGACTGTCCCTTCTCTGCACCAGGGTCTGAAAACCAAGGATGGGTTTCCGAGGAAGTCGCCTCGCTGAAATAGTTAATGAGAAATTACACCATCCCCCACCTCTCTCCCCCCAGCTCACCACCCCTGCGAAAAAAAAAAATCAGAATAATAATTAAAAGATGCCTAGAAACGCTCTTGGAAGAGCATAAATTCTGAAGATGAAAGTAAATGATTAAAATAATTAAATACTTCAAGTTGACAAGCAGAAGCAGAATCTTGCCAACGGACATTTGTCGGTAATTAGTTAATTAATCCTAACACAAATTATAAGCCATAACAAACCAGTCAGGCTGAACGCAGCCGGCTGTTCAGAATTAAACTTAGAAAAAGAGGGAGTGAGAGAAAGAAGAAAGAAAGAAAAGTTTCGAGATTCTGGCGGATCCGAAGGAAGATGCTGCGCAGAAGCTGGTGTCCCCGTGGGAAGAGGGGCTGGCTGGGGCAGGAGAGCGGCTGCCGAGCTCTCCCCATCCCTCCTCCGCTCTCGGGTGCTCCCAGCTGCCCGCTCAGCCCCCCGCTCCCCCTTCCACCCCTCAGCCCTGGCTCCACTCGGGGAGACCTTCAAGCACCTCTCGGTCCCCTCTGTGCTCCCACATCGTGTCCCCGGGGAGCTCAGCATCTCCGCGCCACCGCCAGCCCGTGGAGGAGCCCTGGTGTCCTCCCGCACCCACCAGTTCTCTACCCGGTTTGGTGGGAAGCACAGGAACCAGCACACGGGCTGGGAGAGGGGACTGGTGTCCCGGAGAGGTAGTGCCAGGCTTTTGGAGGTGATGGATAGAGCAAGGATGGGGAGCTGAGACCCGGGCTGGGCTGCACTCCCACCCGGCGAGAGCACGGGGCGGTCAGAGCGGGCAGTGCAGAGCAGGAATTGGGATTTCCATCCTTCCTCTGTGAGTAACGTGGAGCAAAGGCCTCCCAGCTCTGTTTCCAGCTCTGCCACTGATGCCAGTGTGCGACTTGAGGCACATCACTGAGCCACCCACAGAAACACACCGGTCTGGGCACCCGGGGTCCCCTCAGGTCCCCGGCCAGGTGGTGACATTTATCCAGTGGTTCCTGGAAAATGAGCGTGGGCCAGCATCTCAGACGGGCTCCGTCTTGGGGTGTAGGGAGGTGAGCTGCAAACCGGGTGCCCGTTAACACCCTGATTTAGAAAGGATTTCGCAGACAGACTGAAAAAGCAGGAGGGGTGCTTGGGAGCTGGGTCCGGCCGAGGGAAGCTCAGTGCAGATGACACCAGGTCAGCAGGGACCTGGCGTGAGCCTCGTGCCCGCCAAATTGCTGGGAGGACGGGGAAGACGGAGCCGCCGTTTTACCTCGAGCAACGGGAAGAGGTTAATGAAGTGCAGTCTGGTTTCCCACCTCCAGTCACCTTGGCTTAAGTCCAATTTTCAGCCCTAGATTGAGCGAGCCCAGCGATCCACAGGCAAGACACGGTGAATGACAGCTCACGAGCGGCAGCGCACCTCTGGATTAACACGTGGAGCCGGGACCGTAGGTGCACTGGAGGGTCAGGTTTTGCCCTTCCTCCAGCACAAAGAGGCTCCTGAACAGACAGGACCTGGTGCTCCTACAGAGAGGACCCGCGCATCCTCAGCGCAGGGACACCTCTGTGTGACAAACGGGGCCAAATGACAGCTGGCGACGCGGTTTAAGTGATAAGTGGGACATACAAGTTGCAAATGGGCTTTTATCAGTGAGGAAAAGAAGCCAAGAAATATTTTGAAAGAATAAACAGATGCCGGGGAAGTGTGACTTTCCCACAGATTCCAGATTGTCAGAGGAACCGCCAGCGACTGATGAGCCACGTCTGGGTCTGTATCATGTGAGTGGAAGTAAGAACATGTGAGCACACATGACCGTCTACTGATGCGCTTCACACGCAGGGCAGAAAGAGATAATTTACAAGACAATAAGAACTCAATGCTGGAGAAACGTAAGGCTCATCTTCTCAGGCTGAAATCCTTCGAGAAGAGGGTCCCTGTTTGCCGTAAAATCCACCCAGAGCTCGGCTGAGGAGCAAGTTCTATTCCGCGTGTGTGTGAGCATGTGCACGCGTGTGTTCTAAGTGTTTTGCATTATGTGAGCTCTGACCTTCAGAGGGGAACAGAAGGAATATTTTCCCCCCTGAGGCTAGAGTTGTCAGTGAAATGTCTGTCTTTCTTAATAATTTCAATCCGGGTGACAGGGGACAGGGCATTTTGCTCTGAACGAACGTACTGTAAAAACTGTCAGATAGAATTTGTCTCAAGAAGCAACATTTCTATCTATTCAGGGTCATAATTACAGGCATCTTATGACCTGTGGAGCAGCACATTTTTCTCAAGCGAAAAAAAGAAATCCTAAAATAGGTGGTTCGGTCTTCTGCAGAGCTTTGGATTAAACCTAAATGGATTCTACCAAGCAATGGGGATCTCCAGCAGAATCCTTCCTCCCGTTGCTTGTTGGCTGGTTGGTTTGTGTTGGGTTTTTGTTCCGTTTTGGTTTTTTTTTTTTTAAATCCAGAACAAACCGTGCACAGAAGTGACGTACCAGAATATAAATTGCCATCCACTGGGTTGGAGCAATGGCCTGTTTCGCCCTGTATCCCATCTCCTGCCTGCCTGCCTCTCTGAATTTCCTCCCAACTGACAGTGGCCGGCGTCTTTCTAATGAACTGAATAAGTAACTCAACGGGTAATTAACCAAATGAGCATGACGATAATTTGATTGTGCTTTCCCCACTTTTAAAGCACAGGAAATAGTAGGAAAAGTAATAATTCAGTGACCAGCAGGAATTCAGACATAAGGACAGAGCGAGAGGAGCTGGGGGGAGCTTTGACTAGAGGTTCCTGCCTCTGAATCTCCCACAACACTGCAGAAATCTCCGGGTTTTTTGTCAAACATTTTGATTTCTCAATTCGTGCCTCCTCAGTGGGGGGGTGGGGGGAACAACAATCCAATGACTTGAAGCAGCTTTTCTTTTTACTGTTTGATTTTACAGCTAGCAATGGTTAGGAGATGGACCCTCTGCTGTGTGGCTGCGGGTCACACGCCGCTCAGACCCAGGCATCGCACTGGGATCACCAACCTGGTTTTGCAACATCCGCCTGTGGCGCTTCTTGCTTCCCCGCCTCGCCGAGAAAGTTTGAGCAGATCAAACTGGGAGAGGGAACCAACAGTTACCACCACGGGACGAAGCCGTGATGCTGCTGGGGAGGCTCCAGAAACAGTAAAACCGGGAAACAACTTTCCCCATTTCTGGTCATCCCAGCTGCTTGTGGTGAATATCCTCTTGCCCACAGCAAGGAGACAACAATGACCGCCGCTGAATGGCTCAGGAAGGAGCATCTCGCCGAGGAGCAGGGCCCCAGCTGGTCTCTGACACGTTCTCACCTGCAAGATCAATCCTGCCAGAGCCACAGACAAGCGCTAATCAGCTCTGTTGGCACGGCAGACGGCAGGTTACAATCCATTTTCACTTGCACACTCCGATGGATGCCCCGTTCCTGCCGTGGCAGGTGGAGGGTAAACACTCTGCAACGGATGCGGGTCCAGGGGAGCCGAGCAGCTCGCTCACCCGCTGCCGGTAGCAGGGGGCTGCTGCGGGACGCACGGCCCACAGGACCCACGCTGGTTTGCCCCCACCCATCCCTAAAGAGAATTTGTTTAAATATACCATGTTTGGGCCCATAGAAAGTCAGCCTGAGGAGCTCTGTGGAGCCCAGACGGAGAGATTAAGAGCAAAGCTCCATGTAAGCCTTGCAGGGTTCATTCTGGGGTTGTGTGATCCGAACGGCACGCTCCAGCAGCTAGAGAGGAGCTCAGTGAATCAAGACGTTTCTAACCCGCCCTGTGATCTCCACTAAATCACTTCTCCTCTCTGCGCCTTCATTTCCTGCACCTGAAACAGCAGGAACACGAGGATCCTTTTCTTCTCTGGAAAGCAGCGAGCTCCTCGCAGGAAACTTCATCTGGGCGTCACAGCGACTGTAACACCATCTTTGCCAATACCGTATTGGAAGGGATGACAGCAAAGGGCAAAAGCCAGTGCAAACAAGAGTCAGACAATCCCTAGAATGAAAACCACCTCCCGTAGCGCAGTTCTGCGTCGCACCACAGCCCCACGCTTGCTGGTTTGCCTTGTGAGGTGGGGACGGAGCAGAAAGCTGAGCCCAGGGTATCGTTGAGCTCATGGCAGCGGCAACGCTATTCGTCCTTGACAGCTTTTCCAAGTCTACCTCTCAGCCTTCCCGCTGTACCCTTTTGTGCTGAATTTCCTTCCTTGCAATGTATCTTTACACCGGTTTGCTAGTGTGGAGCAGTCCAAGGAGTTATGGCAAGTTCCATAACAAATGCAAGTTGCTTCCTCCTTTGTGGGTGATCTCTTTCCTTTTTTTTCCAATTTCAGGATTCCTTACAGGATC
The DNA here is from genome assembly GCA_020746105.1 of Trogon surrucura. NCBI lineage: Eukaryota > Metazoa > Chordata > Aves > Trogoniformes > Trogonidae > Trogon > Trogon surrucura. Next base: position 1,124,154 of record CM036640.1, read on the forward strand.
AACTTTCCTTTTTAAGAAGATGTCACATTTCCAGCTAAAGCACAGCTTATTTGCTGTGATGGGAGGGCGAGTTCCCCTCCTTGCCACAGCCTCTTGCCCTCTGTGCTCCCTTTCCTGGTCTGTACTGGGACGCTTCTGCTCCACAATTTACCTGGAGTAACCCCCACCGAGGCTGTGCAGCACACACACACACACATAAATGCACATCTGCAATGCTTGTCTTGAAAGTGAATTAGGCAAAGGGCACATTTAATTTTAAGATGTGCTGCAGCCTGAGCAGTTTCCCTCTAATGGTGAAAAATCCTCCCCGATTTGTGCTGGGCAGGGATGTCCTGCTGTCCTTCTTACAGCAGAGCACTGATGTCAGAAGTGCCTCCACCGCAGGAAGGGAGGGAGGTGTGCGCTGGATGCACACGTGCTTCCTAAATGGGGGAATTCAATCTGTCAAGAAAATTCAATAGCAACCTTAACATTTAATTGTACCCTAGGGCCCAATAAAAACCAACAAGGATGGTCGCTGTTGATTTTTTGTTAGCCTTCTCCTAAAAAGGTCTCAAAAAATCACTGCTGAGTTAGGCTGGCTGGCTGTACGTACATGTGCAATGTGTGCAGAGATCTATAAGGAAAAATGTGCTTAAAGCTTCAGATCGGGTCCACGGAGAGAACACTCAAGCACTGGCACAGCGCTGGGCCATTGTTAGGCAAAAGAAAACATCCTGTTTTGATTTATGCACGCAGTACTCAATTTAACAAGTGTAGCTACAGGCAATTGGAAAACAGTCAAAATGGTGAATTTGCCGCTTACGCTCATTTATACTGTTTCCTGAAGACAATTTGCTGTTGCTTTTTGGCGTGTTCAGTATTTTTCAAACCGCACAAAGGTCATGCCCAGCTCCCCTAATTACACAGCGCCTTTCCCGGTGTAGGTGCAGTTGGGCGTTCGCCACGTGCGGCAGCATCCAGGGCTCTCTTTCCCGGGGCTGCCCTCCCGCCCCGCGGCCGCCGCGGGGGCTTTAATGCTTCGGTGGCCCCTTTCATTAGCGTGGGGCCGGGTCTTTGTGGAGCTGCACTTAGCGAATGTATTAGATGGGGCTCAGGCAGGGGCAGAGTCTAATCAATAAACCAAGTGCCAGTTGGAGTCACTCTGCTCGTCAGGAAGGCGCCGGCAGTTAAAACAACGTCCAGGCAATTGGAGTATTTGTTTCGTTTCTCTTGTTATGAGTTGTCGGCGTTACAGCCACACCTGGAAGCCCCCGGGTGCTGCGCAGCCACCTAAGACAAGACCTTTTTTGCCCTGAGAAATTCAAGTAGATTGAGAGTGGGGGGAAAAGCAGGGAATTGCAGAGAACACCATTTGCTGTTCAGGGACTGTCAGAACCCACGTCTGGCCAGGTGATGAAACGGAAACACCGCCCAAGCTGGCTACCTGAGCTCACAGAGCTCTGACGCCGTCAATCCGCAGGGACACCCGCAGCTCGGGAGTTCTCCCTTGCTGACTGGCACGGACACGTCAGTCACATTAAAAATCCTTTATTGGCTCAACAGGCGAGCCAAGCTAGGGCTCAGCCCTTTGGCTGCGGGGGACTCTGCTCGGGATGGTGTTTGGGGACTCCGAACCAGCTGAGCACGCGCTCCCAGTGACCGGCCCGAGCTGTAGGGAGCCCCTTGCCACAGCTCGGGCCCCGGCTCTGCCGGCACCGCTGGCTACTCCTGACACAGAGAGACGGGCAGCAAATAAATCACTCCATAGCTCCTGGAAGGATTTCGCTGTCTTTTCACAGCTCAGTTCCCTTTGACTACAGAGACCCCAGGCCGCAGCGAGCGCCAGCCATTCATTTCCTACAGAACCTGTGCCCGAGGAACAGCTGCCATAGGAGGAGGGTTTCACCGTGTGTTTCCTTACTCTGGGAGCCCCAGATGCCAGCACTCAGCACCTGGTTCTCTGCTCCAGCCCAGAGCACCAGGGACACGGGGCAGAAGCGGGACACGCTGTCACCCCGCTCCTTCCATCGAGCTTCGGCCTCGGAACCGCGCTCTGAATGGCGAGAACGGGCTGCTCGGGCCGGGAACGGCGCCCCGGCCCCAGGGTGTGTGCCGGGAGCCCGAAAAGCCCCATCGCCCCCACAGAGCGGCCCGACCTGGCCCCACGGATGCGGGGCGGGGGGGCTCCGTGAGGGGCCCGGGGCAGGCGGGCGAGGGCTGGGGGGGGGGGGGGGGGGGGGTGTGTGAGGGGGATCTCGACCGCGCGCCCCGGTCCCGCCATAGCCCTGCGCCACGTGACCGCTGCGCCACGTGACACCTCCCACGGGGGCGGGCGGCTCTCGCGCGAGAGGTGACGTCATCAGAGCGCGCCCGCGGGGGGCGGCGGCGGCGATCGCTGTGTCACGGCCATGGAGTACCTGATCGGCATCCAGGGCCCCGACTACGTCCTGGTGGCCGCCGACACGGTGGCGGCCTCCAGCATCGTCCAGATGAAGCACGGTGAGAGGCGCGGCCCGCCAGCGCGGGACAGGCCCGGCGGGAGCCTCGGGGGGGCGCTGGGCCCCCGGGGACGGGCCCCCCGCGGAGGGGGGGGGGGTGTGTTGGGTTTCCCCGGGGCGGGGGCTCGGAACAGGCCGCTGTGGGTGGGGGTCGGGCCGGGTGTTGCTGGCCGGGCGGGCGGAGTCGCCCGGAGGGAGCTCGGGGCTCACGGGCCCGGTTACTCGGAGCCAAGTTGCCGAGGCCGCGCCGGTCCGGGCGCTGGGCTGGGCCGGGCCGGGCCGTAACTTCACCGGGGCAGGGGAGCGTCCGGCTGTTACCTCGCTCTGTGCCGCCGTGGGGGTGTGTCGGAAAACCGCCCGCGGCCGTGCGTGGGTGCTCGGTTTGGTTCGATTCACCGGCAGAATAATTCCTGGGGAAAAGGAGATATTGGGAGTAGAAACGTCAGTGAAACTGCGGCCAAACTGCGACAGGTCTTGGGTTTCTTCCCGTGGCAGAGCCCCCGAAATTCTCTAAAATGAGTTTTTCTGCCAACTGCTGCAATAACCTCGCCTGAAGCTTGTTTGCAAGGGCCAGTGATCTTCTGAATCGATGTTCGTGGTGTGGAAACTCTTCTTAAAAAAGAAGTTGTGGATTGTAGTGTCGATAAACGCCCGATAAAACTATTGATCTTAGAGCAGTGGTTTTACCTAAAATATGTCATTTCAGGTCTGTAAAAGGGAATGGGTTTAGTGTTACAAAGGTACCTGTGAGAGGTGGTAACTTGTAAAAATACAAATCACTTCAAGCCATGTTTTGTAAGTTCAGGTCGGTTCCAAGTGGGTCTGTTGGTAAAGCCTTAAGAAAAATAAGGCATTTATTTGTTGGGGTGGGGGATGCAGACCAAATTTCAGGTATTTGCTTAGAATATTGGCACTTACTAATGCTTTAATTTGTAAATCAATTGCAAGGAGTGATCAGTGTTGGTGGCCTGTCCCGAACTGTCAAGACCTGGAGTTTCTGGGCAGCTGTTGGGTGCTTCAGTAACTCTTGAAGTCACGGTAGAGGGTTGTGGCCCTTCACACCTGCCTTGCAGCAGGTGTTATTCGGCAGCATTTACTGAACTGAAAGTGGAGTTCAGAGATGGAGGTGGTTGTTCTGTCCTTCCACACCAACTTGCCTTTCTTCTAAGTTGCTAATTTTTGAGACAGCGCTGGATGTCGGAAAGGGGGGACTGTCTGACAAGGAGTTTGGTTCTGGATTTATTTGGTTTTTTTTCCTTGATGTAGTATGTTGTGACCGTGGTTCTTAATGTCATTTTTCTTTGCCTAGACCATGACAAAATGTTTAAGATGAGCGAAAAGATCTTACTCCTTTGTGTCGGGGAGGCTGGAGACACTGTGCAGTTTGCAGAATACATCCAGAAAAACGTTCAGCTCTACAAAATGAGAAATGGTGAGTGAGAGAGAACAGTTACTCACAGACAGTTTGGAAGCAGGGTTACAGTTTGCAGTTGAGTGTTGGTGGGAAGTGCTGTTCTCAAAGCTTCTCTTTGTCCTTGTAGCTTTCAGACCAGGCTGGGATTAGACAGGTGGCATAACATTTCATCACAAAAGATCGCGTTATTTCAAATCGGGGTGAGGAAGTCAGGAAGCAAAACGTGGATGTGGGTTTGTGCTGTCATCAAACACACACATTTCTTCTCCAGGTTATGAATTGTCTCCTACTGCAGCTGCAAACTTTACACGGCGAAACCTGGCTGACTACCTTCGGAGTCGAGTGAGTAACGGCTGAAAGACTTTGGCAGCGGGTTATGGGGAAAATTTCCATTTGCAGGTGATGGAGTCTGATGAAAAAAGGTGGCGGCTTCTGTCTTTAGCGGTGAATTCACTTTGCTAAAAGGATGTTTGCTTAAAATATAACTCAGTTTGTTTATTAAAAAAATTTGCACGTGGCTTATCAACTTATCGCCTATCAATAACTGGTACAACTGTAGTTTTAAAATCCCAGCGGCCCAATAAACATTTTGTCACAAACACCGCAGCCGGTGAAGTGAATTAAGCCTCTTTAACATCGAGATAAGGTTGTGGGTTTCCACGCAAATGCTCTGAATCCCTTTAATCTTCTTGGAAAATGATTTAATTGAGCAAAGCCGTTTGATGTACTTAGCAAAACAAGCCCCTTTTGTAAACAGCAGCGTGAGGCTTTCAGTAAATACCAAATCCGAGTTGGAGCTGTATTTTCAAGTTACTAAACTGCAATTACTGATCTTTTTCATGGCAATTTTTTCGAAGTACGAGGAGATGTCGTGAAGGGGCACACAGGCTTCTAAAGATCCAGGGTTGGGAAGCACTTCGTTAGCGTTCTTCTCAATGTGCTGTGTGACAGAAAACAAGAAAAGTGGGGTGTTGAGGAAGAGGTTGAGCAACTGTGTCAGGGGCAGGGCTTGGGAGAACTGCTCTGTTGCAGGACACGGAACGTCCTGCCCCCTTGAGCAGAGGCAGCTGCTCCTCACGTACGATTTCAGGCTCCTTGAGCAGGAGGGCTTTAACTGCCTCCTTGGTCTCCATCGTCTTCCTCCGCGCCGTGTCCCTCGAGGCCCGATCCCTGCCCCTCCTGCCGGAGCCCACACCTGCCTTCCAGCTCACCTGCTCCAGATGGGCAGCGCAATGGGGAGGACACTGGCAAAGGCAGATGTCTTTATTTACCGGAGACGAACCGTCGTGCTGCTGCAGATGGCGATGCCCCGGAGCGCGCGGCGCACTCTGACACTGCTGTCACACTACAGCGATCTCCGTACTGCAGGGAGAGCTCTGCTGCTGTAAACGTAGGGCTCGTGATTTGTGTGGGGATTGGAGGGTTTGGTGGCACAACCGTTGCCCTCAGAATGGTTTTTCCCATGGATTTTGTTACATTTTCGTCGCAGTTTGTGGGATACCAGAGGGATTAATGCAAGCTCTCTGTGTCCATTTCGATTGCTTATAGAATTCCTGGAGGCTACTAATTTAGCTGTGTGGTTGATAAATATAAAAATGAAAAGGTAAGACGTGCCACCGCCTCCTGTTAGGAGCAGGAAAGTAGTTTGGAAGTAAAAAGCTTGGCAAGGGAAGAAGCGGTTTGTGGCTGCGTTGCCAGGGGCAGCGCGAAGCTGCTTCTGTCAGGGAGGGCTGGAAAGTGTGTGATGGGGAGCGGCTGACACCAAACCAGTCGTTTTCCAGTCATGGGCCAGCCCAAAACAGGTGGTTCACTGTTATCTAGTGTGATTTAATTTCTGAACCTTGTGGCTTCTGGAGTCCCAGTTCCTGGCACCCTGGGGGTGCCTGTCCTGCGAGGCGTTGCCTCGACCCTGTTCTTCTGGTGGGAAATATTGACTGTAACGACACCGGGCTCATAACTTAAGCCGTTACATTACTGGGCTCTTTTCTTTTACCGAATAGCCAACGTGTGGCTTTTCCTAACGCTTTTCATCTTAAAACACGGGGTGTACGCTCCAGGGTAGGATCTGAAAAGAATCTTTGTTGGTTTGCTTTTATATGTTGCAACTGAGGCAAACTTAGACGCTGCTTTGGAGCCGCCTGGCTCTCGTGTAGGTGGATGCTGCTGCAGCTCCTCTTCTGCTGGTGCCTGCTCTGGCATCTCACTCGATGCTGAGCTGAGTAACGTGTTCAGCACCTTGAACCCCCTACTGAGCCGGTGGGGAAGAGGGGAAACAACCCCCTGCCCCTCCAAACATGCTCAAGTTCAGTTTGTTGTCGCGGCGCCGCGGTTAAGTGCAGGTGGCGGGCTCTGGCCCGAGTCCAGGGGGGGCCTGTGAGCTCCTCTCGCCCTGCCCGCGCCTGGCGGGACGCTTCCTCGCGCCCACCTTTGCTCCTCGCTGTGACTTTGGCTTCCGCCAGATGTCACGGCGCTGCTCGTCGCCGCCTCCCGCTGCGGATCGCCGTGCTTTAACGCGCTTTGTCGCAACCGTTCCCTTCAGCTGTGAAGGCTGAAGAATTTCACGCGTCTCTTAATTGCTGCAGTTATTTTAAATCGAACGGCACGGAGCGCAGAGCTGCTTGGGATGAGAAATGTTGCCTCTCCTAGGAAGGAGTGTTTGGAAAAAGAAAATCCAATCTGTCCTGGAGTGTCAGTCAGCCGCTCCTTGGTAGCCCCTTGATCACAACGGTCTTCTGAAGAGTTTAGAGCTGTCGGCAGGGATTTAGCTGCAAAAGTCAAGGCTGCCTCTGGAATGGACCAAAGGCTGGAGATGTACCAGGAGCACCAGTCCCACTGAGACATCACTAAGAGGTGCTGTCTGCACCTTTCGTTTGTGATCGTGGAAGTGGTAAATAGATTATGTGTGTTTTCTACCTCCTGCCTTTCTGCAATGATAGGAAGGCGTGGGGGACACTTGGTTTACGTTTGAGTTTTGGGGAGCTGTCTCCCAGACTACTGGTGGGAGAACTTACGACTGAAAACCGGCTTGCAGAATTGTTTGAGTCTGTGCAGCACCATTTGTGGTTGAGTATCTCGCATACGCCAGTGCTGGTAATTCAAAGTCACAGGATAATTTGAGTGATCTTGTGTCATGGCTCTTAAATATCAACTTCTGTGATGCTTCAGAAGAAATAAATGGTGAAATACAGACTAATTGAACCAATACAGCTGCATGGTGACTTGTTTCCAGATATTCTTGAGCGCTTTGAAGACTAAATCACACAGTTTACAGTGATATGTTTAAATAACTGTAGCCTGCTTTATTCTTTCTTACTGTGTGGTGAAAATAATCTAGTATCCTGTGCGGTGGGGGGTTTTTTTGAGTGCAAATTCACCATGCTTGGTATTGAAATGAACTTTTTTCCTATTATAAAGCTAATGTTTTGGCTTTAGGGTGAAACTGTGTTTGCCTTTTCTCTATTGTTAGCTGCACCATGATTTTGTTCTTGTTTTGTTGCTTTGTTGATCTAGGCTTTCCAGCGTTTTAAGAGATACCCTGTTAGTATGACTAATTTAATAAGAAACATTAGTTAAGAGAATACTGGAAGTGTGTAAAAGCTGTTTTAAAAAATGTGTACAAATCCAAAGTCTTCTGAGCCTACGTTTAAAAATAATGCACTGCATGCATGAGCTTATAAAATACACATCTGAATACACCGATTCCTTTGGATCTTCATTCACTTGCTTGGGTTGGCCTAATACTCAAAACTCAGCTTGGTACATGCAGTAAAAGCTTTAACTGCAAGTTAACAAGGCAGCGTAAGGCCGCGCGTAGCTGATGCCCTGGGTGGGAGCTTTCACGGCGCTGGAATGGGCTGGGGTTAGTGGTGGCACCGAGAAAGGAGCCCGCTCAATTGACAAAGAAGTTCTTAGAAACTGCAAAATGTTCCCGTTGTGCTCACGTGCTGGCAGTAAAAATCCACAAGTTTTACGTTGAGATGAAAGAATCTGGTGTGAAAACATAATTAAAGATTTCTTGAGTTTGTGCCTTGAAAGGTTTGGTGTTTTTTTAAAAAACAACCAAACAAACCCACACACTAGTTTTGAGGAGAATCAGGGCTTTATGTTTTTATTTGCTTACACATCCCTTATCAGCAGAAGTCCTGGTGGCTCTGAGATTGAGACCCATCTTCCCCCGCAGACAGCTGGCAGCGTTTCTTGGCAAAGGGTTGCGAAACCAGCGACGTTGCTCCTCCGTAGGTGGCGTGGGGAGTTTGGATGCGAAGGTTTGGGCGTGGCTGCTTTAACGGGACGTGGTTTCTGTTCGCAGACCCCTTACCACGTCAACCTGCTCCTGGCTGGCTACGACGACCACGACGGCCCGGCCCTGTACTACATGGATTACCTGGCGGCGCTGGCCAAAGCTCCTTTTGCAGCACACGGCTACGGCGCGTTCCTCACCCTCAGCATCCTCGACCGCTACTACAAGCCGGGTAGGTGCAGTCGGTGGAGGAGAAAATTCTCCTGTTACCAATAAATAAATTCAAGGCTTAAACCGAGAGATCGGCATTCGCCGAGTCAGATGGCCCAGTGCGATTGTCGTGCTGCAGATCTGAATTTGGCTTTTTGTTAGCGTAAGTGTAGCTTTAAAGGCTGCCTTCTGGTTTTGCTGAAGTGGTAACGTGAAACTAGTCAACTCCTGAAAGTGTTTTCCTGTTTGAAGCATAACAGACTGTAAGTGAAGGAAGTTTCAATTTATTCTAAAACATGGCTGGAGTTTCCTGGACCATTAGCTGCTAGCAGTCTGTTTTTAATAAATAACATTTTGATAACTTTATCTTCTACTTTCTCATCTGTTGGCTACGACACGTAACACTTTCCCAAAGTACCAATCTTCAGAGGGCGGTCCCAGATCCTGCTGCTCCATTCCTTGGGTTGGCTTCGTGTGTGACATATTGAAAACGTGCAAGTGAAAAGATCCTCCTGGCGAGGTTGTCTCCAGTGCTCTGAAGTGGCGGTGACAGAGATCGGTTGGCTGGGTGCGCGGTTTTGTGCACGTGGTAGCTGTTAATTGTAGTTCTTGTACCTGCCCGTGCCTGTCCAAAGTTTTAATTTTAGACTCGCGATCCAGTTCTTGCGCTGCCAAGGAGTAAACGTGGCCCTGTCCCCGCTTTACAGATGGGAAGATGCACAAAGCCTGGAACACTGCTAATCTGGCATCTTTTGGCTCTAGCTACAAAACTACTCCTGTGTGTGAAGCTGAGTTTCATCTCCTGGCAGAGATGTTTGCTTAATAAACCTTTCATCTGCCTCCTGTGAGAAATGTCGCTCCAAACCAGCAATTTCATTCCAGTGGCTCTTCTGCCCGAGCGGAGGATGCAGGTCTGGAGCAAACTTTAGGAACGACTTTTGTGAGATTCAGAGAGCTTAGATGTTTTCTTAGATGTTTTCTCTCCCTTGAAAGCCGTACTGCTCCGTTTTCACCGCTCCTTGTGAAAAAAGAAGTGAGCTACCACAGGTTGTCATGGCTTGTCATCCCCACGGGCTGCCGGGTTTTATCCTGATGTGGGAGAGTAGCAGGGGCATCGCACACGTGCCTTCCCCATTATTAAAACTAATACCCAGCAGGGAATGTAGCGCTAAAACCGATCCCCGCCTACTGTCACTGGCTCGCAGCCGGCTGCGGACAGATGGAGCTGATTTAAAACTGTAACAAACTCGAGCAGAGAGAGAGGGGCGGCCGGACTTCTCCGAAGCCCGGTGCCTGGCCATGGGAGGCAGAATTCCGTCATGCTTCCCATTCCGTGTAACAAATCGATTCTCAATGGCTTGTTGCAGCGTGAGCGCTTCGGTGCGGGGCGGCCTGGGTACATCTGGAAAGTGTTTTCTGCGAGCTGGGAAGGGGAGGTTTTGGTGCTCAGCTGAAAAGTTGTTTAAATTTAATAAAGTTCCTGTTAAGAGAGATGGCCTCTAATTAAACCAGTCTGTGGATGTTTTTCTCTTTCAGGTATCACACGTGAGGAAGCTATGGAGCTCCTAAAAAAATGTCTAGAGGAGGTGAGTTGCCAAACTCAGGCCCTTGTGATCTTGAGAAAGGAATGTTTGTTTGCATTCGTTTGCTGATATTTTCCTCTTCCTCTTATAGCCTTTTTTTTTTGCTGTCTTCGCCAGAAGGGGTAATAAATGCACATTGACCAGATGTGGAATAGCTACTGAGGAGAAGGATTTGTGGGCACTTGCGTTGTCTTAGCATGGTTCATGTCCTCCAGAACGTAAACTTGAAGCTTAATTGCTTTTCTTTACTTCTGCTTCTTCCGCGCTTAGCAAAATATTGATACAGACAGTCTGTGACTCGCTGCTTTTATGTTTCTTCTGAACATACTGCAGGCATCCTCCTGTTACTTGTGTTACACTTAGCTGGTACATACTTCTGAGTGTACTTTCCTCTAACTGGGGTGAAGATTTAGCCTTAGAAGTTCACGATCAGTTTAGGGTAAACATAACCTTTGAGACGCCAAGGTGTTTGTCGTAGGGAAATAGTCTTTATCCTTGTCTTTAAGAGATTCAGTTGAATGGGAAGAAACAGCTGGGGAAACATGAGGAAGAAGGACTTCAAAGAAGTTCTGTTGGAAGCATCTTTATGATACGTACCCATCGTGCCCCGAGCTGTAGCTTGCTTCCTGCTGAAGTGTTGCCTTGTTAACGGGCTTGTGTGTTTTGCATCTCCAGCCTAGCCTTGTCGAACACGGGTAGTCTCAAACAGAGCAAACTTGCGCTAATCGATTCCTGAGCAATGAAAAAACCAACTCACCACAGTCTAGTTACTCATGTTTCCGGTCACTAGAACCAGGATGGAAATTGTGATGTGCAGCAGCACATCCCTTAAGTTATGCGCTCCTCTTGTATTTAAGCTTTGAATGAATCTCATCTCTCTTGTCTTTTTCTCTTTTGTTGAACAGCTTCAGAAGCGGTTCATCCTAAATCTGGCTTCTTTCAACGCCCGGTTCATTGACAAGGATGGCATCCACGAAGTGAAAAACATACCCCTTGCAAAAGCGGCGTCCTAACCCCTGAGATCTTTCTTCGCAGTCTTGTTTTTCTTCACTTTTGTTTTTTTTCTATTAATTTGAAGCACGTGAGTCATGTACTGCACTGGGAGATCGAATAAAGATTGACATTTATATAGCCAATTCTATCTTTTTGTTCCACTGATCCTTCCAGAGAGTATTTAAGCAAATTGTTTCACAGCGAAGGTGAAACTTGATCTACTGGTAATGGGTGGACTTTCAGGTTACTTATTTTGCCTTCCTCCTCTGAGATTTTTCAAGTAGGATGGATTTTAAAGTGCAAGTGTCAAGTCACCTGGGCATGGTTCTGTTTCTGGGAGAGAATATTCACCTGCTGGCAGAGTGGGCTCATAACTATGTTAGTTTTAAATATAAACTGGTGAATCACTTGTGTGATTTTTCTTAACTCATGGCTGTACGTATAAAAGTACATAAAAGCAGTTCAATGAGAAAGAAAACTGCAGCACTTCTCGTAAACCTTTGAATTGCTCTCATCTAGCTGGAGCTTTGTTTCGGTGGGAATAATGGGTGATCTGTCTAGGCTCGGGATGAGGCTTCCATATAAAAACTCCATTCACGGAGCAGCCTGAGATAATTCGCCCGTGGCTGATACTTGCAGTCTGCCCCAACGTGATTCTTCTGATTCTCACCGAGGCTGGTTCCCTGCCTGGATTTGCGTTGAACGAGTTAACCATTTCCATTTCAAGTGCTCAGCTTGGGTGCGTGTTGTATGTTTAATAAACTTGGGAAAAAACAATCTCAGAAGCAGAAGGACGGATGGATGTGTACAGGATCGGGCGCAGGCTGTTACTGCTGTGCCGTGGCGTAACGCCCCAGTTCTCATGCGGGAAAGGTAAGGGACAGACCTAACTGTCGTTTATTTGTCAGAGCTTTTTCTCTTTTTGATCTCTCTGAGAATGTTAGTCTCTTCCCCCAAAAGTTGTTGATCTTAAAGACCAAGTGTTCCCATCTTACTGAGAAGTGAGGACTGGATAAGAGACTGAGACTTGCTTCCCATCACAGGAGAAAGTTGCAGCTCCAGTACCTTATCTCCTCCTGCCTCTTGCGACTGCCCTTGCTTCAGTCTAATTCCTAACTGAGTCCCATCAGGCTTTGTGGTTTAATTCTTTCCAGAGTGAGTTTAATTATCAACTGGTTTAGCTGTAGTCGTGGCTGCAATGGCTTTTCTTTGAGGCCAGTGGCATGTTACTCTCCGGAGCATTTTGCTACCATTTGCTGTGTCTTTTAAAAACCTTTTTGAACTTTGTTTCATGGAGAAAAGAAGTCTCCAGCCTGATTATTTTCTCCTGGCAGGTCACGCTTGACATGAGTAGAGTCTGAGTGTTCTAGTTCTCTGATTGGAATCTCACCCCTTCATGTTGCGTTAATGTATTTGCTTGGCTTAACGTGCAGCATCTCTAATTTATTTTACCACTGATGCTGACTGTTTTTGCAGGTTTCTTGTCTCTCTTTTCGAAGCCGCCGTTGCGGAGTGGCTGAGCCGATGTGATACTTTTGTCGCTGCATATCAAAGTCGCGATGCCTCCTCGCTGGAGGTGGTCGCTGCTCCCGACACCGAGCCCGGGCTGTGCTGCTGTTAGATGATGTGAATCTGTGGAGAATCTGCCTGGAGTTTTTACTGGCACCTATTTGCATGCAGGTGATTAATAAACATAAAACAATTAATCCCTTGCAGACACCCTCGTCGGATTCAGGTTGGAGGGGAACATATGTTTTGCCCGAGGGCAGGGCCCAGGATCTGAATCCCCTGTTGAGGGAAAGATAGCAGGGGTTGCAGCAGGAGCCAACAGAGCAGCAACCCCTAGGAATGAATAAATACAGACCTTTATTTCAAACCAGCAGAACAAAAGAACTGGCCCGCAGTGAGGTTGGGCTGTAGCTTCTGGTGAAGTAGATTCTTTTGAGGACTTTCCAAGAATCTACACTTTTTGAGGAGAGTTGTGATACTTTTGCTGTAGAACTTCGGTTTGTTTTAAAGGTCTAAAGTGCTGATCTTTAGAAACATTCAACTTTCCTTTTTGTCGGTAATATATGGAATGTGTTTGAAAACACAAGGTGTTGACTTTTCCATTTATGCTGGGGAGAAAAGAACTTCCTACCTGCTTCAAGTTTAGCCTTTAAGCTTTTGGAAACTGTATTTTGCCTAGATTCCAGGAATCCCTTTTGAAAATAATTCACCTTTCCGTTTGAAAAGCATCTGTATCTATCACGAGAGGCCTCTCTTTCACAGCAATTTCTGACAGAATGGAGCACGGCAAGGACATACTGCTTTCTGCTAATAAGAATTTTAGTTCTTCACATTGTACGAAATTAATGCTGTAAACCAAGGTAACATAATCCTGTGGCATTGTAGCCCGGGCGAGCTGTTCTGCTTTGCTTCGGCGGGTAATTCTGACCATATGTTTTACCCCCAAAGCCTCAGGGCCTAAAGAGTTAACAAGGCGCTTTTTCTTGGTTTAGGTTTCCTATTTAAAAGTGGTCTCTTCCCGAGCATCCTGGTGTAACAGATCCTTGCAGCAGCATCTCTTCAAGGGCTTGGAGTGGGCTCCGAGGTGGGCGTACAAGGGAGCGGAGCCTCTGTGCCTCAGGCCACGCTGCCTGGGGAGTGCTCTGCTGGAGGAAGGTGTGAGTGTAGGTGCAGTGCTCGGAGGTCTTTTTCTTGGCGTTAATTGTACCTTTTCGTGGAAGAAGATCTGCCTTTTGTTGTAGGCCTGGCTGGCACAATCGTACTTAGCGTAAGCTCGTGGTGTCGTCAGGACACTTCCGCAGCCCTGAGAGACGAATCTAAATCGTCTGGAGTGACGAAGAGCCTCACCCCCACGAGGGCTGGCAAGTAAGAGTCGAGCAAGGACATGCAATTAAAAATCGAAATGGCTAAAAGGTGAAAACTGCCGCCCCTGTTGCCTTTACGGGGGACGGTGTAGTGGTGGGGGAGAGCACCCCAAGTTGATTCACCTCCATGTTCCCCAAGATTTCTCCAGTCCAAGAAATCTGTGACCGTGCTCAGTTAGAGAAACCAGGAGATGCTTCGGGCACGGGTAGGTGAAAAGCCTTGGGCAGGGACAGCTCTTTCTGTGTAAACCTGAGTGCCCTGGGCAGGCGTGCTTGTGAGCTGATGGAGAGACTACCCAGCGAGGGAATCGTGGCAGATGTGGAAATGGAGCGCGCTTGGAGCAGTCCTGCAGAGGATTCTCATCAGTCCGAGTCCGGCTTCTGCTCGTGGCAAAGTGGTGAGACAGTCGCTGGCAGAAGCTGTTTGCAACGAACTGGAGCTGTCACTCTCCAGAGTGAAGCTGTAGGAGCAGCGGGGAGAGATCAGGCCAAGCTCTCCCAAGGATGTGTTTGCATTTGCTCTCGTCTCTAGGTTTGACAGTGGGCTCCTACAAGAAGTACTGGCTGGTGCCAGGGCTGACATTAGGGATTATGTTCAGAGTGCTGGGATTTGGGTGATTCCATTTTCCTATCTGAAGCAGGGAGAGAGTATTCCTTCTGTGCAAAATAGCTTGACGTCTAAGGAAGGAAACACCTCAGACTTTGGTACCTGTGTCATACCCCACGTATTGTGCGTAAGGAAAAAAGGAATTTATCCTACCTGTAAAAAGTTTGTCCTTCAAGCCAGTTTTAATTCTCTGTCTTTAAAGGTTTAACCTTATACAGAGTTTCCATGTGGTGTTATCAGTCTGCCATCAACAGTAATTAAGTGCAGGAAATTTTCATGTGAGCACGGATCAAACTAAACAGACTTAAGTTGGTTTAACAGATTTAAAAAAAAAAAAAAAGGCAAAATGGGAACAGTGGAATTAAAATATGCAACTTCTCTATTTTCCATGCTCTTGACTATGTTGATTTGAATCTCTGTGTACTCCTGATGTGCTGAGAACTGTCTTAAAAAAATAAGTTAGTTGTCTCAAAAATGCAAAGTGACAGTTTAAGTGTTTTGTTTCTGGGCTAATGTGCAATTAGGTAGTTATCCAATAAGCTTATTCGTGTAGTCTAACTCAAGACAGCTGTGGAGGGAATAGAGAAAACCCTTTACTGTGAAGGAATGGCGAGAGGGTGTTTCAAAGGATCTGTTTAGAATTGCAAGTACGCGCTTTTTCCCCCCACGTAATATGGTAACGCATTAAAGTTTAGCAAGATTTGTGAAAGATTAAATTCTGCTGATCGATAAAACGCGGATAGACCCGAATCCTAGCAAAGGCAGTTAAGTTTGGATCTACAACTTCTCTCTAAGGCACCCACACAAGGTGGGGCCAACCTAATAATCTGTTTGTCTGAAATGATGCCTTGGGTGAGTGGTTTTTTTGGCGGGTGGGTAAAGAACCTTTTGCTCAGTGGAGGCTTCCTTGGCGTAGCCAAGTGTCTCTGGTGTTTCTGCACAAACGTGAGAGCAGCGCATCTCCTGCGGTGAAAGGAGGCTCCGTCACGTTCCGTGTGTGTGGAGAAAACCCGGGCACCTCCGGGCCCTCCCCTCAGCAGAGGGCACTGATCCTGCGCGAGCTGCCGCCTCCCGCGGACTCCTTTGGCCTCGTGCTCTCGGTGCCGATCGTCTGATGTCTCGGGAGCTCGGCGTCCGGAGATGGGGTCGGGGCCGTGTCCAGCAGACGGGATGCACAAGGTTCTTTCTTCCCTTGGAACATGCACGTTCTGTTTTTCACAAGTGTTGGACAGTTGTCCTGTAAAGCAGGTAATCACCCATGTTTTCACTGAACAGACTTAAGTTGTTTTAACAGATTTTAAAAAAAACAAAAAAAGTGACTTGCCAAAATGACCAAAAAAAGTAGCCGTTAGATCACCCTCTGGTTTTCTTTTTTTAAATGGCAGTTTCTGGAAACTTCTATGACTGGTCAAGACCAAGTGCAGGATATAAAAAGATCTCCAGGGTTTACTTATTTCTTATTTTCTCTCCTTTAAAGTCGTAAGGCTCAAACCTGTTTCTCTTTTTATTCTGTATAATCATCCTTAATGTCATGTAGCTCCGAGTGGGCACCGTCAAGAAGAAAACAATTAAAACTGGGCTCTAATTTCATTTGTCTTGCACAATTCGCTCAAAGCACCTGAGAAACCCGTCCCCACCGTCGCGCTTGGGGCTTTGTCTGGTACGTCTGAGATTCCTGCGCTTGGGTATTAGTATTTACCTTCGTGTTTACTGCCCGTGCTTTGATGAAACACCGGGAAGGCTGGTGGTGTGAGCGCTGCCGGGGGTCGGGCTGCCTTCGGCTCCGGTGTGAGATGTGAGATTAACCTCCGCTGAAGTGTTCAGGAGCTGCTTAAAGCCTTACGTTTTGGGGCTTGTTTCTTCCCTTCCAAAAACTGTGGGGAACTAAACCGAAAGGTTCTTTATGTTCAAAACCTGTGAGAAAGCTTATTAACACGTGGCTTTAATAGGAAGAAGGGGAAAAAAAAGCCTCAAAGTGAGCAGAACTGCTTTTCCTCGCAGCGTTTGGCTGAATCACTCCTTAGCTCTGCAGATTCAAAGGCACTGACCATTTTCTTAAGAACACTTTAAACCAGGAGTATTCCTTTATTTTTTTTTATTTTTTTTTTACCTTTTCATCAAAGCCTCCAGACTTTGCCAGGAAAGACCTATAGGCTACATTCTCTAAACTGTCCATCTTTCCTCCAAACGCTCCGGAGGATGCTCCGCAGAGGGTCTGCGTTTCCCACCTCTCTTGCCTTGCTCATTTTCCTGGCGACACCTGAACGTTTCTCGGTTTGCCTGGAACCTGCCTCCATGCCTGGTGCGGGGACGTGCCCTGCCGCGGCGGCGATGGGCTCCGTGGAACCCCTCGCTGCCTTCTTGGCTCCAGGGAACCGCGCCGAGCCCCGACTTCCTCGCGGAGAGCTCTGGAGCGGGGCAGGGTCAGAGTTATCTGTACTAAAAGACTAGTTTGGATTTAGTGCGGTAATTACTGTGTTCTGGAGGCTCCCTGTGATGGCCAAATTAGCAGGAAACTCCAAAAGGTGTAATATGCTCCTGGCGCGTGACGGGGCTGGGGGCAGGAAATGGAATGAAAATGGGTCAGGAGTGGGAGGCCTGGGCTGAGGCAATTCCCCGTGGTGCCAGGGTCCATTTAAGAGGCAAAGCAGCAGCGCACTACAAAGAGGGTGTAAGAAAGGCTGTTTTCATTGTCTGGACTGAGCAAACTGGCCTTTCCACCGGGCTCCTCCTCGGCAGCGCCTGCAGCGCCGGCGTGTGCTGCGTCGCCTTCCCAGCCTGGGTGCTGGGGGTCAAATGTGAAGCGTCTGAAGGTGTCAGGATAAAAACGTACAAAGGAGACATCCGGAATAACACCGGCATCGTTTTTGCTGCCTGCCTGCCTCGGAGAGGTTACTGGATGCTTCAGCACTGTGGTTACGGGGTCCAAGCTCGGGTGTCTGTTCACTGTCTGGAATTATTATTGCTGTTTATGGTGCCCAGGTGAAAATGCAGTGGTGCTCAGGTGGCTGCAGTGGGAATTCTTTGCAATCTAAAGGAGGTCAGGCAGGAAGACCAAAATGATACCTTCTGGCTCAGCGTGTTCAGAGCCACCGTAATGACTGGCTTTGGGCTGTTTCTCCCGAAGTCCGTGAAGGCGATTCGGGCGGGAGTCGGGTGCTGCGCAGGGCACCCACTGCCTGCCCGGGCTGCTGAGCCAGCGACCTCTGCAGCAGGCGTTCTGTCACCCTCGCAAATCACGTTTGTTTTGCTGCCTGACTTGGAAACGTTTTCAGTTTTGGTGCTTTGATTCAGCTGCGCCGACAGGAAGAACTCCCTTCGCCCGGCGATGGTGCGGCTCCCGGGATTCTGTATGTAAAGTCTGGAATTTAATGGACTCTCTCATATGTGAAGGAATGTGTTAACTACAGGTCAGCAAAGTCTGTTTATTGTGTTGATTTAGTAGGGAGAGCTATTATTACCCTGTTGCTTTTAAGGTAGCCTGCTTAAAGGTAATTACTTAGTCTGTCCAAAGCCGTGCAGAACGCCAGCACAACCTCTGCTCGTTGAGGTTGGTGACACAGGCGAGTTCGGCGTTACCCTCGGTTTACCCCTGGGACAGCTGACTGGTTAGGGAACGAAGAGTTTTGGTTAATGTTCTTTTTTTCTTTCTCACTTGTCAAGGATTGTCATGTGGTTTCTCCGGACTTGTCATTCATTAAAAATTAATTCAAAAAAGATTTTTTTTTTTTTTCTCTTTCAATTTCCCTTCAGGATTGAAATTCCAGAGTGTTCTGTAACAAGCGTAGAAACCACAAGCCTGAATCTATTTTTACTCTTTGACACAATCCCACGTATTTTCCCACGATAATACTTGTAATCAGTGTGGGAATTCATACCAGGGTTGAGCCCTGATGTGTAAAAAGCCTTTTTTTTTTTGTTGTTTTTCTCTTAGGATGGAAAGGCAGAGAACACACCAGATGATGGCCTTGTTTGACAGCGAGCCGGGAGGAGAACTCTGGGGCTAATTCCTTAAAAACAAGGACTGGCCTGGCACGATCTCTGAAAGTTCTGCTCTTCCCGGGTGTCCCTGCGGACCTGCAGAAATGAAGGTGCCCAAAATTTTGGGAGGTGGGAGTCTCAATGCTGTCAGAAAGTTCCATCGTCGGCCGGGAGCGTCTGCGGCGGAATCAACAAGCGAATCGAAATCGTCAGACTCCCTCCCAATTAAAAGGTAATTGGTGGCATCCTGGCCTTTTGGGCACCAGACTGTTCCTCATCAAACATTCCAAAGCCTCAAAGTTACCCAAAGAGGGAAATGAGGGGGGATGGACGTGACATGTAATTGCTGTTGGCGTGTCCTGATTCTTCGGCTGCTCTGCTCATTGCTGCCGTGTCTAAGAACTCCTTGATATTCAAAGAGGGCCCTAACCAGGGCAGGTTTCCATAACGTGATTACATTATGAAATTATATTTCACGCCTGTATATTACAGTGTGCACACGTATAGTTGCGTCGCGCATCGGAGTGCAGTTTGTTCTTCCCTGTTGCCGTGCACCAGAGGATGTCTACAAATGGAATTATTTTGGGGTAGTTATCCTAAGTAACTCCATGTAGGGAAACCTGTATTGTGGCACAAAAGCACCTGACTCTCCTTCATCATAATCCATTTTAAACACGGATTGTGCTGAGGCAGAACAGTGCGCTCCTATTTTGGAATAATTTTAAATAGGAGTAGTTTTTGTGCTTTCGGCTCACGCCCTGCATTATCCAAAATCGCTTTGAAGTGTAAATGAGCCTCTAATGTGTCTGTAGTATCTCCATTCTGCTCCCTGGCTCCTCCTTGTTCCCTGGCTCTTCCTTTGGGAGGGACCAGAGCAAAGCCAGACCTGCAGAGCCCGTCATCTAGGTCTTTGCTTTCACCAACTTCATACCAAAGGACATTTCCAGTCCGATTCCCAAATTAAACACATCCCTAAGCTTTTGAAAGGAGTATTTAGACGTAAGCTGCTGACTCTGAGCCATTCCCACAAATTACACCAGCGCATAAAATGTTTCCTTCTGCCCTTTTCTGAAAGGGAGGAGGGTTTGTATTTCTAACCTCCTGCGGTCCCTTTTGGGGATATTTCTCTACGATCATCAGCCTATTCTGCAGCCTCCAGAGAAACCTGCTGGGTCATTTCTCCCTGCCTCTGTTCTTCAATACCGTTGTTTCCCCTGGCTCTGTCCTGCACCGCCCGTGTCCTTCCCGAGGGGTGCAGCTCTGATCCCTCGGGCTTGCCCAGAAGCCGATTCTTACCTGGAACCTCTGTGGCTGCTTTTCTCCACGGCTTTACCAGTTGGACTGGCCGGATCTGGACGTGGCATTCGAGACAGAGCAACACCGTGCAAGCCACACGTACGGCGTGCAGCATAATCTGGTTTTCTGGTTTGTTAATCCTTTTTTAACAGTTCCCATCGTTCCGTTTATTTCTAAGCTCCCGTGAGTACGAGGTGGCTGATTTTAGAGTCCGGTCCGTAATAACGCCGCAAACGCAGCAGCTCATGGGGAGAGCTTTGTTGCGTATAGATTAATTGGGGTTATTTTAGCTGTGAATTTATCGCCCGTCATCTTGATACCATGAGGTCCTTCTGCAGCTCTTCACAGGGTCTGGATTTGACCATCCCGAGCAGTTCTGAGTCATCTGCAAACGCATCATTTCACTATTTCACCTCCGGCGTGACTGGAGGCGCCGACCGGCTCGGCTGCGATGGTTTCAGAGCTCAGGGCACTGACGCCAGCTCGTGTCCTTCTCCGAGCTCCTCGTTTGTGACTGCACGGATCAGTCAAACGTCAGCCGCGAAACTGGAGGATATTGTTTCTTAAATCTATGTCATGTTTCAAGACACAACCACCGAGGCGGAAGGATCCTTGCTCACAAAGACGATGGAGGTGCTTTCTTCAAATAAAAAGAGGTTTATTAAGGTAATGAGAATGACATTGTGGTGTGGGTGTTGTACATCTATTGCAGCATTAAGAGAAACAACAGCAAGTACAAAATCCTGCAGAACTTCTATAGTCATTATCATCACAGCCTATCTTGTCCATGCTACAGTTTCCTGTATCCAAAACTTCATTCCCATTTCTAATGGCAGAAAATCCAGACTTTCATCTCTTTAAAAAAAAAAAATAAAAAATCCCAAAACAAAAAGAAAGGTAAACAAAAACCAACTCAATTTGATATAAATAACTTGCACTGGACATTTTAAAACTTTCAGATTTTAATTACACATAAATAAATATATACAGATTTAGAACAGTTCAGTTTGGCCTGGTTCAAGTTCTGCTCCTTGTGCTTTATCAATTGTTATTAATTTTAGAAACCTGTGTGCTGCTAGCTGTAGGTTGTGGAGTTTTAATTAGTCCTGGGTTTAACTTAACCTGCTTTGTCCCCAGCTGCGGCCGTCGCGGTCGGGCAGGCTCTCCTCCGTCGGTTCCTGCCCTGGGAGGAGCCGTCGGTTCCTTCCTCCCGTCTCAGGGCTCTTCAGCCCGGGGGAAAATCCACCTGGGGGCTCAGGTCGAGAACTGTAAACGAAGTCTGAAACTGCTTTGAACCCCAAGCAGTTCTGCTGGCAATTTTCTTGACCCAGCGCAGCAGCGATCGACCTCCCTGCCCTCCGCTGCCTCTGGTTCTTGGGTCAACGAGGCTTTTGCTCGCTCTTCTCCGATTTTCAGCTGGAACAAATTCCTGCAGCGCGTCAGGATTTCACTACGGGTTTTTGAAAAAAAACAAAACAAAACAAAATTGCACATGACTTGGCTTCCTGCATCCACGATTTAAAAAAAAAAAAAGGCAAAACCCCAAAGCCATCAACCTGGCTTCTTTTCTCATTCTCGCTATGTCCATTAGAGTTGTTCTTTAAATCTTCTTCTTTTTTTTTGTCTTTTCTTTGTTTGCTTTACGAGCTTCATCCCAAGTCCAAATGTAGCAGTTCAGAAACCAGCGCACGGGACCATCTTTCCCTGCCCAGCGCTCTCTGCCGCGACCCGGGATCGCTCCCGCCGGGGCGAGGCAGGGAGGCAGCGCGTTATTTCCGATGCTTCGCTTCTTTTTCTGACGCTTTGGAGTCTCCGGCCGCGTGCCCATTCCCCGTGCTGTTCATGAACATTTTATCCAGCCCCTTGAGGGACTCTACCAGGTAGTTCTGGAAGGCCGTCAGCGCGGCGCAGATGGCAGGACCCCCGAAGCCGTGGGTTATCAGGCTGAAATGAGTCAAACAGCTCTGGACGCCAGGCTCCAAGATGAGCGAGGGGCGGCTGTTCCCCAGCGGCGAGCGATCCTGGGCTATCAAGTCTGCAAACTCTTTGCAGATTTGCCTGAAAGGGAGAGGTTTGTGTTACTGTAAACGCTGTTGGACTGATGTGGGTGTGTTTGGGGGCTCCTTCCCTCCCCTCTGGGAGTTTTCAGCTCCAGCCTGGGGAAAGGGGTCAGAGCTGATGCAGCTCCACCAGCAGGGGCTGGCAGGGACCTGGTGCAGCGGTGGCTCGTTGCCACCTGTACTCACTTGGTAGCCAGCAGCATGTTTTTCCTGGTGTGCAGCTCCGTGGGGTCGGAGTGCTGTCGGCACAGGTACTCTGCCGCTGCCTTGGCCGGGAACTCCGTTTCGCACACGTACCCGAAATCCCGAGCCAGGTGAACGGCTTCACCTACGAGCAGGAGAGATGAAGAGGCTGTGTCAGTACCTGGTGAAAGGGGAGCGCTCCCTGGAGCAACTTCAGCCAACTCCCTGACCTGCCTTATTTCTGCTGAGACTGGAGCAATTCCCTTTCTCGACTGCCACCCAAGAGCTCTCGCCACCTTTGGCTCTCAGGTTGGTGCAGAGACATCGCTGTGAGTTTCTTACACTCATCTGTAAGACAATTAGTCTACAAGGGTCTGGCTGAGCCCTTGCAAACTCTGAGCAGAAGCTGTCTCCTTCCTTTGCTAGCTTTGAAAAAAGCATCAGGATGGTGCTAGAGTTAGAGCAGGACGAGGTGTCTCTGGGCTACAGCTCCGAAAGGAAGAAAGGCAGAGCTGTTTTTCACTTGCTGCATCTTTCTCTCCCTACTTCTTCCAGATATTTCCTGCTTGGCTTCTCCAAATCGAGCAGGGATTTAAACAGGGGCTGGAGGGTGGAAAAGTGACTTCAGCCACATGACCGCGAGGCAAAAACAGAGGTGTGAGAAAGGGGCAGAAGGAAGGGGTTTACATCCTTCCGCAGCGAGCGGGGCCCCCGGGCTGGACGCGCAGGCGGCGTATCCATCACCCCGTGGAAGTGCCCACCCATTGATGGAATTGATCCATCTCCGGGCGTCCCCGTGGAAATAATCGGAGCTGATGGCAATTGATCACGCCCAACACCCGAGATCCCGGTCGGGCAGGCAGAGCTAATTTGACTTGCCCCCCTGCTGCTCGCACGTATTAGGCCATCCATCCTGACAGCATTAACCCAGATCCCCTCGCCGGCTCCCGGAGCTCGGGCTGCGGAGCTGTTAGGGGGAAAGAGTCTGTGCCTCCCGTATAATGATAACGCTTTCCACTTCATCTCCTCTAAAGAGAGAGCAAATAAGGTAAACCTAGAGAGGCAGAACCGCGGCCGTCTGTAAGTTAAAAAACAATCAGAAAGTAATAGCTGCTGAGATACAGTTATTGTGACACCAAAAAGGGCTGCGTGGCCTCAAAGCCAAGGCTGGAGCCAGGATTTATTTCCTCCGCACGTGTGTGCGAGTGGCTACAGAGCTGGATCTTTTAAAGACAATTTGATGCTGTCTTCGGGAGGTGTTGGCAGAGAGGACAAGGCAGCCCAGCTTTTGAAAGCGAGGTTAAAGCCACACTGAGTCAGAGCCCGGGAGAGGCTGGAGGAGAGCACACGTGGGACAGGGACCACGGGAGCCTGGCTGGATGCTCAGCTCTTCCCCAGAGCTTGAGGATGTTTCTGAAGCTCAAATAAAGCCCTGCAGCTCCCCTGGGTCCGTGCTGGAGCTTTTTCCATCAAGCAGGTGCCCAAGAGAGGGCAAGTGCTCAGTGTCCTGGCAAGGGCTCCCAAAGGAAGCGGCGTTTCTCCCCGCAGCCCTGGGCACCCATTCCCCACAGCTACGGGAGTGCCTGTGGGTCGGTCTAAGAAAAAATATATCCCCAGCACTCAGAAAAGCACTGGAAAGGCAGAGAGGAGAAAAGAAATTAAACCGAGACAGCAAATGTCCAAGCAGGAGGGTGCCTGGGGCACGGGGGCACAAGTCAGGCTCGGTGTCCTGCGTGATGACAAGGTAACAGCACCTTCCTCTGGGTGCAACGTCTCCGGGTGCCACGACACTTGCGTGCAGGGGGACATCGCACGCACGAAGCACACACGGCACCGCTCTTTAGTGTACTCTGAGCTGGCAAGCAGTAACCAAAACATCAGCAGCCACCTGAAATCAAAACGTACGTTTCTTCCTTCCTTCCTTCCTTTCTTTCTTTCATTCTTTTCTTTCTTTTTTTTTTTAAATGGAAATCAGCCTCTCATTCAGCACAAACCAACTGCCCTCAGTGACAACCTCCGCCTAATGAAGCGGGTCATTAAATTTGCTGCCGACAATGGAGATGATTTTCTATTCAGAACCTGCAGGCAGCTGCCTCCAGCACGCTGGGTGCAAACACAATGGATTCCAAAGCTCGAAGGGAGTCGGAGCTGTCATTGCATTTGTCTGCGTCCCGGGTCCTTTTCTCCCAAGATGCAGCGGCAACATCATCGCTTCCATCACGCAAAAAAAAAAAAGTAGGAGGGGAGCGAATAAACAAGTGGCTTTAAGCAGGGGCACCTCGCGCGTCACAGCAGGTCGCGCGCTGCCCGTGGCACGTTCCCCATGGCTTAGCCCTCGACGCCGCGCTCCGAGCACGGCTGCTACGAACTTGACCTTCACCCGCAAGAGCTCGGAGCTGTGTGGCATCTCCTTCGGTGTCTCCCTTGTCCCCCCCCTCTCCCGGTGCAGGGAGGAAGGATTTGGATACCGGACATCTCCTGCTTATGGGAGACAAGACACGGAGCCTGGACGGAACAGCTGAAACTGCCCGAGGACGTCCCGGCCAGCAGCACCCGAGCCGTGCCCTGGGTGGGTGCGCAGTGCCGCAGAGCTGCTGCTAAATTCTTTTTGTGTTCGGTTTCTGTGAACCTGGCCGAGCGCTGTTAGTTCACAGAGACGAAGAGCACGCCTTAGATCTAGCCAAAAAGAAGCTCGCGGCCCCGCAGATGCCTCCTGCCCACAGGCTATGACTGGTCCGACAGAAATGTCTGAGTTTGGGAAGGCAGAAGTGCCTGAATCAGCACGGAGACCCGCGCGGGACGTTTCCAGGCTGTCGGCGGTGACCGCTGCGCTTTGCTTTACGTGCTCTCATTTGTGGAAGGCTGCAAACGAAGGGCACTGAGGTTTCGGCACTCCCACGCGACGCTTACCTTCCACGAGGGATGTCAGCAGGGTGACGTTGGCAGCTTTGCGCCTTCCTGCCGGCAGATTTAGTCCGATTTTCTCTAACCTTTCCCTTAAACACCGACCCCCATTTTTTGATTTTGCTCTGAAAAGAGAAGACGAGGATGGGAGAAAAAATCTGAATGTAATTAATGTTAAAATAACTACAACTAATCCCAGTTTAAGCTTTCAGGTTTGAGAGGAAAGAGGAAAAAGCAACAAAAATGCTAATCCTCAATGTATAACACGCCAGAATCTCTCGCCTTCATTAACCCGAGAGGCAAGAGCTGAACTCAGAGCTTGCTTTGGTGTCACCCCCCATGTTTCCTGGGGCTGTCGCAGCATCTCCGGAGCGTCTTACCTGCGGAGGACCCCGCCGAGGAGAGAGGCGTTGAGACACTCGGGGGGGCGAGAGCCTTCTCTGCACCTCCCCGACCGTCACCTTGTACTTGGAGGTGGAGCTGAGGAGAGAGAGGCGGCCAGGCACGGAGCAGAAGACCTCGTTGGGATTCGTCACCCCTCCGATCAGGCCGTCTTTGTTCATTGTCAGGGTGGAAATGGTGGTGCCATTGGCCTTCGAGGGGATGGGCACTGGGAGACAAGGAAGGGAGAGAGAAGAGGAGACTGTGCTGAGAGACCCCAGAGCCAGGGAAGCCGCTCGGTGACTCTCCTGTCCCTTTCTAGCCCCCAGCACCCACAGACGTCAGCGGGGCTGGCTGGGATACCCCAGCTCGTTCCTTATTTTCCTCGATAAAAGAAGAGAGGTGGGGTCATGGAACTAAATTAAATAAAGGGGAGAAAAAAAAGATGGAAGAAGCCTGGACTCTGCTCTCACTCCCTTTCCCACGCCTCCCAGCTCGACCGTAATTAAACCCAAGGGTTTGGGCTGGTCTCCTGGAAGGCTGAGGACTGTCCGCAGCATCGCTGCCCGGACCTGCGGCCAGCTGCCCCTCCCCGTCCCCTCTGGGCTCCCATGGAGGTGTGGGGAGCTCTTGGGGTGCCGCTCCTCTCCCGGCTCAGCACGGGGACACGTCCCACCGGGCGGGATCGGCCGGGCTGAGCCCCCCCCACGCGGAGGTGCCGGTGTGGCCGAGAGCCCCGTTCACTAGTTGGTGTCCACAGGAACCCACGGAAAGAGTTTCTCTGGCTTCAGCTTTGGGATTAGCCCCACGAGAAGCCCCAGCCCTAAGCTTTCATCATCCCTGGCTTAAAGGAAGCTTGAGGAGATCAAACCCAATTAATCCAGCACAAGCTTCCTTTTACTTAATGGGCAGCAGCGAGCTGACACGAGAGGTTGGCCGGGCAGTGGTGGCCGCAGCATCGCATCGGGCCCCTGGCGTCGCAGGGTTTTCCCATCCCAGTAAGAAACGTTCTTAGATGCAATAAAGGTTTATAGGTTCAAACCGTGGCTGTGCCAAATCTCTTCGGCTCTCCTGTTCTGAAATTAATAACCAGTTTGGCTCGGGGGAAAAAAAAAAAAAAAGGTTTTGAAAGAATCCAAAGAGGGCTGCAAATGCCATCGCTCCAGATCGTTTCAGCCCTGGCGTTCTTTGTGGTTCCTCAGTAAATGACTGTTCCACAGCGCACGTTCAGATGGTTCCTGGAAGTAACACAGCAAGGAACACCAGGGCGAAATGCAGGTTTTATAAAGGAAATACTCATGCCCAGAATGAAACGGAAAACCCCAAAATTAACTGGGGAGGGCACATAGCCTGGACCTATTAGGGAGTGCTCACAATCAGCATATTGTGAACAGAGCTTGTTAATGGGGCAGTAAAAAACTAGCATGTGTTAACATAAAAATGACTAATGTTTTAAGCCTAGAAGATGAATGGAAAAGAACTGAGGTACATGAAGTTTCCTCTCAGCACGAGAGCTGCAGCAAGGCAGGGGACCGAGGGCAGGGGCGCTGGTGCCAGGCTGGCGTCACCGCGGTGCCGGCGTTTGCCACGACCGCAGCTGGTTGAGAGGTGGTGAAGGGAAGGGCAAACATGGGAGCGTCACCGCGCGACGCGGGAAACCAGAGCTACTTCCAGGAAGCAGCAACTTCAAAGCTTTCTTCCACAGCCCCAGAACAGGTTATATTTGTCTCTAGGGGACACCCTTAAAATAAAAAGTCAGAGCGTGTTTTGCAAACATCCGTGCGTTGCTGCCGAGGCGTGGGTGGCTTCAGGCCCCGGCGCCCAGCGGGTGTGGGTGCTGCTGCAGCGAGGGCCACCCCAAAACCAGACACCCCTGGGGAGCAGGTGTTGCCTGTAGTATCGTACACCTTGTCCGTCCACAAAGAGCTCCGCGTAACTCACACGCTCTCAGACTTGTGCATGCCTGAAATCATGCGGTGCCATGCGCTCGAGCCGCATGCGTGGCCGGGGACCCGCACACACACGAGGGACCGAGCCGCCATGCAGGGGAGAGGGGAAGCGTGGCTCGAACACGGCGCCAGGGGAGGAGGCAAATCCGTCTGGTAGCGGAGCAAGGAAACACCGGACCCCCCAGAAAACTGGCCTGGGGACCGGTGCCATGAGTGTCCCCGCGCGCAGGGAGGAGTGGGGCAGGGCGGTGGGAAGGCACGGGTGGATGCTGATGCATGGAGACACCACGACACTCGTGAAACACGTACTTGGCATTTTTAAAAATGATGCCACTGCCAGAAACAAATCCCCGTGAAAGCTGTAACCCAGGGCCTCCCGCTGCGGAGGTTAACGCCCGGAGCAGGCAGGTCAGCCCCCCTCCGCACCATGAGCCGACCGTGCGGCACCGGCACGGCATGGGAACGTGGGCATCGCTCTTCTGCCTCGATGCCACCGTCCCATCACACTCAGCACATGCGGGCATGGGACGGGGCCGCCCGTGCTGTGGGGAGCCCACACGCTCGGCAGCGGGGCGCACGGGGCGCACAGCGGGAGCTGGGGCGGCAGCTGGCCCAGAGGTTAGAGGCAGCGCTGGAAACGGAGCCGGTCTCTTGAGTCCTGTAACAGTGCTTCATCCATTAGACAACGTTGCCTCAACACAACAACAAAAAACACAGCCACATTTGCCATTAATTATTAATTATTGTTATTTGGCCTCACCTGCTGCTGTTTGCCTGGTCTGATCTGCAGCTTGTTTGCCCATAAACATGCTGCAGGAGGGAGACAAGCTACCATTAAAGCCTGACAGCTTTGTTTCCTTGGCTTTTGGGGACCCAAAATTGTCTCTTGTCATCTGAGTAAACCAAAAGTCCCCCTCGATCTTCAGTTGCTGCTTTCCCGTTCCTGCAAGCAGCAGGTGATCGGAGCACCTGAGCCAGCCTGCAGACAAGAAGGAAGCATGAGAGCGTTGCGGGCGGGCCGGCACAGCGCGCAGCCGACAGCCCAGCGCCCCGGCACGCCGACCCCCGGACCCTTCCAAACCCCGGCGGGTACGTGCCGGCGCCGGGAGCGCCCCGCGCTGCCTCACACCAAGGGTTTGTCCGAGCTGCGGGGCAGAGGGATTAAACGGCCGGAGCAGAGACGGGGCTCTCACAGCGAGGTTTTTAGGTGCCGGGCGCTGAGGAGCCACGAAACGAGCGGGTGGCGCTGGGTGCGAGGCGCCGAGCTGAGCCTCGTGCAGAGCTTTGGAGCTGGGAAGGGAAATGTTGTGTCGGCGTCGCTGCACTGGTCACCCCACCCAGGGTCTCCTGGGCTCGGCTGTAGGAGACGCCTGCCCTTGGCACTGGGCAGCGCATCACCCTCCCCTCCGTGAGCCGGCTCTCGTCTCGCTCATCCCCGTGGCAGGGGCTTGGGCAGGCTCAGCTCCCACCTGTGGCCGCAGAGGATGGGGTTTTCAGCCCCTGAGATGCTCGTCCACACCGTGACGAGCCGACGGGTTACAGGGGATGACAAGGCAAGGGTTGGGTGGGGGTGCCCAGGGGCTCAGCCCCCCACTCTGAGTCCTGCCTGTTGAGTGGGACCGGGCTCAGCTGGGTCACCCCTCCCGGCCCCACCCCAGGAAGCTACAAAGGGCAGGACACAAACCCCGTGCGAGGCTGTGTTTGGGTTGATTCGGCCAAAGAGAGGGGAAGAAGCGGATGTTTCCTGGCAGGGTGACTTAATGGAGAAGGGAGGGAAAGGTAAAAGCAATCTTAGTCTGCCCCCTGAAATCCCTTGGTCATTGAGGACTGGTTCCTTCACTTCAGCCTCCTACAGTTTTTTTGCTCTTTGGCTGCCAGGCACTCCTGAGAGGTTTTTACCCTGTGGGAGGGTTGCTTAGCTCAGATTAATCCTACTTCTAACTCAGCAAATCCCAAAGGCCTTGGCTGGTGTTGCCGACACTCAGCTCCTCATGTAGAGGTGAGCTCGGCTGCGGCTTTCACGAACTAAAGCCCCAGAGATGGGTTTTGCCCCGGTGAGCCTCAGTCCTGGGGCTGCTGCTGGGCTGGGTGTGGGCGAGCACGTGGGTCAGAGGGAGCCCAGTCGAAAGGGAAAGCCGATTTTGAAATAAGGTTGTGCTGGCAGACCTCAAAGCGCTTCACACGCTGCTAATCCCCAGCCCAGTGCCGGGGCAGGACCAGCCACTTAAGTCATTAACTGGCTCCCAGTGCCTGTGTGAGCTGGGTCATTACTGCAGCTGGGGAAAACTGAGGCACAGAACAAGTTAAATGATTTACCAACGATCAGGCACACGGGCATGATCCGAGTGCACGCGCTTCTGGTCCGTGGGAATGCTGTTAGAGACAATCCAGGCTTTACAGCACTTCCTAACAGATACAGAAAACTGATTAAGTGTGGCCTCTGCTTTTATAACTCCAGGTTTTCTTTTCAAGGTTGTGAAATATTTGTCGCTGCGTTATCTTGTCTCACGATGCTCTTCTATTTTGAAGTGAGCTGCTGAGAACGGCAGCGTGTCAGCGACGGGCGTACGGTGCCTTCCAAACGTGGGAACGGAAACGATCCTCGTTTCATCCGTGTTTCCAGGAGGCTCAGCAGAATCTTGCTGCCTCCCTTAACGTCGCGAGGCAGGCACCGCTTGCGATACGTTACACACTCAACGAGCGCGTTGAGCAGCAGCACCGAGCGACACACGCTTTGCCTGCCCGTCGAACTCGTGAGGCTCGTGGTGTCCCATCAGAGATGCCTTTTTTGTGCTGAGTCAGATCTAGTTTGTCTTTCAAATGTTCCTGGGGCGTAACTGTCAGGTGATGAAACTCGCAGCGTTTGGGAAGCGTGTGGAAAGGCGATCCCCGTGAACACGAGGTTCCGACACCTCCGGCGATTCTGCAGGTGTGAGGGGAGGTCACAGCCTCGCCCCGTGAGGGCTTTTCAGGAGACGCCGGGCAGCAGGTGGGCGAAAGAGGTGATCGCCCGGCTGTGAATGTAGTGGATGGGAGAAGGAGCCTTGTGCCTTCCGCGTGTCCCACGATAAAGCACAAAGTTTCGGACACTGCTGGTTTGCAGAGGTGGGTCTCTCGCCTTTTAACTTCCAGGTACGAGGAATAAGGAGCAAAAGAAACCCAGTCCTCAGAGGCTTTACCCAGGGAGCTAGAAAGCCTCAGAGAATTTCCTGCTTTTTTTTCCTGAGGAGTTTCAGCACAGAGCAATCCTCAGC
Source organism: Trogon surrucura (assembly GCA_020746105.1). NCBI lineage: Eukaryota > Metazoa > Chordata > Aves > Trogoniformes > Trogonidae > Trogon > Trogon surrucura. Next base: position 1,154,562 of record CM036640.1, read on the forward strand.
CCTGCGCTTCATCGTCCGTCTCCCGCTTGCTCTGGGGTGATGATGCTTGGTTCCCAAACTCCTGGGCTCCCTCCTCTGTGTTCACAAACGTTTGTGTCTGAAACTACCACTGTGAATCCTGGAAACAGCCACTTTTACATGTAAACATTCAGTGCAAAAGGTGCCTCTGCAGCCCAGGCTCAGGCTGTGCGGGTGGGCACTGTGGGATGCGGGTGCCTGGGCGGTGGCTGCACCCCGTCAGCTTTGGGTTTGAAGGGAAAAGAGGCTTTACTTACAAAAAGAAAAAGACGGAGTACTGACTCCTTTCCATACGAGAAATGTGCTGCCTTGCTTGCAAAATGATTTGTAAGCAGGAAAAAATTGTGGTACTTGGAATTGCTTATCCTGGTGTTGTTTGGTTGGTTCCATTTCCAGCTGGAGCTCGAGGTGCTGCGAGGGGGAAAAACAAGTCCAGAGGGAACATGCAAATCGCTGCCAGTCTTACAAGTCTGTTTTCTTCTCTCCTTAGATGCATTACAGGTAAATCCTCCTCCTCAGCAACTCGGAATCCCTGGATATTGGGGCTTTTGTTGCAAGACCACTTTAAAAAAGTGGGAGTGTGCTACAGCTTAGATTGCATTTTAAAGGGGTATCAGTTAATCCTTTCAGGAGGCTACCTGGGACAAAGCAATCTCTCATCTTCAGGCACAGGCTGTCTCCAGCCACCCCCACGGCATCTCAGCCCCCCCAGTCCCTCCCCAGGGCCGTGCACCGGCTACGTCGGGGGCTCAGGGCAGCCCGGAAAAAGGCTTCGAGGCTCTTTGCCCCGACACAGACACCTGCACCGGGTGAACCGATTTCGGCCGCTCCTCGCTGAGGTTTTGCTCCCCGGATCTCGCAGGTTTGGGGAGGGCAGCCCCGAGCCCCCCCGGGTTCGCTCCTGTGGCGGGGGCAGCTCTCTCCGCACATCGGCCCCGACACGGAGGGTGCCGCAGGAAGGCGAGGGACGGAGGGAGCGCTGCTGGCTTTAGGTGAACTAACCTAACCTTCGTTTGAATGTCTCTGATGTAAATTAGCAGCCGGAGATACATCTATAAAGAAGCATCTGCATGTGGGCGTGAGCCAGAGGCGACTGCTCTTTCCAGCCCTTTAAAAGCCCTTTTTGGCCGGGGAGGTGCTGCCGGGTTCAGCCGCTGCTGCTGCTGCTGCTGCCTGGTGTTTCAGCAGAGAGGTATTTATTGATGGTCCGGGAAGGAGGTCAGTGCCATCAGCTGTATTTCAAACCCGCAGCCTGTAATTACCCTTTCTTCCCAGAGGGGATTATACAGGTATTTTCTTTATCTTGAATGCACAACCTGAACGAGTCCCCATGTCAAAGAGCCTCTCTAGGAAACGCCAGTAATCGGCTGGAAGCCTTTTCAAATGGAAGGATGGAAAGAATCTTGTTTTTGTCTCTGGGCTTTCCAGATTGCTGAGTCCTGATAGGGAAATGGGTCCGGGACCCTCAGAAGAAGAGAGGGAGCAGGGTCACAACTGGCACCCTCAAACTATTCCCATGAGAAAGCCGATCAGGAGAGGTCCCATGCCTATGCAAAGCTCCCCGTACTTAACATTTTGTTTCCCATGCAAATCAATACATTACGTTATGAACTAGATGTTAAGGAGCCATGTGATATTTTACTTTCTGCGCCTCTGTTTTACCCAGCGCAGTCCCCACCGCGTGTCACTGCAGGTGCCTCTCGGGGAGCTTTGGGAGAGGTCGATGGGGCAGGAAGGTTCAGCCTCCCCAAGGCTGGAGGATACAACATTTTGGTTAAGGACAGTGCCTGCTTAGTACGTTGTTTTTTGAAAGGAATAGCCAATTAATATAATAACAAAATTTACTCAGACCTCTGCAAAGTCACCCTGTGCTCCTTCAGGACTGGGAAGGGGATTAGTAAGCAGTTTGCAATTAATAATTTTAGCTAATGCCTTTCCCTGCTTTACCGCTTAGGAATGGCTGCCTCAGATGTGCTGCTTGCTCAGAATGTTTTGTGAATTTTTTGGAAACTGCTCACGAAAAATTTGTCGTGAGTTCCCACGCGTTTCCCTGCTGTACTTTGTTTTATGAATTGGGCCGTGCTGTTTGGGGAGCCTCTGCTGTAGAAGCCTGAACAGCAACCTCTGCAATACCTCGCTGGAAAAGCAGCAAACACGAATGATTAAAATGTCCTCCTAACCAGTGCAACTCAAGTGCTCGAACCTTCACAAGAGATGAATGAAAAAGGATTTGGATTCTGCTTTTGAATGTCAAAATGTGTTTGCAGGTGTTCACTGCTCTGACGCGGCAGTGCCCCCGTCCCTCCCCTAACGCCGCACTTTCTCTCTCGTACTTCTGCGACTTCACTTGAAAGGTCAGTTTATGCGGTAATTCACATTATTTCCCTCCCTTAATCCAAAATATTTTTTTTTCTGAATCTGCAGCTAAGCCCTTTCATATCTACATTAGGAAAATAACTATTTAAAATTCAGTTTGATCACTAACTGCTCTGGACGGGCGCGTGCAGCTTGGGTAGAATCCGTGTTTCGCAGCACAAAGCACGCAGGTGTCGGGAAGGCGAGGGGCTGGGCTGGGCGGCGGGAGAGCCTGAGGGTTTAAGCCAAAGGAACTGGAAACCCGCGCTGACACTAAGGCAAATATTCCCCCCCCCTCGATGCCACCCCCGCCCGGCTCAGCGAGCGCTCCGGACTCGCACGCGCTCCGCGGCTCTGCCCTGTAGCGTTCGCCATCACAGGTTTATTCATTTAGCAGCACAAACTCCCATTACATTTTGGCAACCAGTCTACGGGATCTTTATGTGTTTAAACAGTATAATCCATTTTACAGTAACATGCTTGAGAGGTTTTCCCTGTATTCCCTATAGAAGCGCGTGAATTTGTGTGGCTTGGATCTACATAATCTAAAAAGGGAGAACAAAGATGCAGTGTCTGTTGCGAGCGGCGGCGGATCCCACGTAAGCCACGGTAGCGTTGCTATCGATTTGTTAAAATGTACTTAGATTATTGAGGGGCAAAAGACCCTTCGGCAAAGATTAGACATGAATAATAGCAGAAAAAATACTTCGTATAGCACTCGCTGCCTATCTGCAGAGCGTGCGGGAGGGTTTCGACCCAGGTCTCGGGGTGAATCTGTCGGTTCGGGTGCAGTTCTGGAGCCACCGGCTTGCCCGGGGATCGCTCTGGGGAGAGGCACTGCTCACCCGCTGTCACAGCCAAAATGCTCTTACTTTTCCCTGCTCAGAAGAGGTGTTTCCAACGCCTCTGTGTTGGTGTCCGGCAAAGCAGCCGTGGTGCAGCCAGGACACATGGCCCAGCCTCGGAACATGCCGGGAAACCCGTCTGCAGCACCGGCACCCACCGTGGTGCCTTGGAGAAGCAACATCCATGTCTTTCAATGGGAAAAGCTCTGACCAGCCACAGAAATAGCACGGGGAGAATCCAGCTGGCCACGCGGGAGCACGCAGGTGACTGCAGCGCAGCTCTCGCAGCGTCTATGGACTCTGATGATGTTTTTTCAACAACTGCCCCCGTCTCCTGCTAACCTGGATCTTGTGCTTGAAGCCACCTCAAATACCCTCACTCAGACGCTTCGCCCACATCTCGCCAGCCCCAGGACGCTCCCCACTGGGGCACGAGGCCATTGTGGGGCTCCTGGGGAGCCCCAGAGATGAACCGTCCCCACGCAGCCACCTCGCTGGGGACACCGCTTGCTCCTTGGGACCTGTCCGACCAGTCCGGAGGGAATAGAGCCTGACCCGATCCCTGCTCCCCGGCGCCTCAGTACTTGGGTGACTGATGCCAGATAAATGCCTCAGATAGAGGGTGGGGAGGCTTGGCCCGGCTGGAATCCCAAGCACGCGCCGCAGACGTTGCAGGAGCTGCGACGGCTTTTTAGGCTGCAAAGCTGAACGTGGTTGCTGCTCCCCTCGACCCGCTCCAGAGACCCTCGCTCCTGAGCTACGGGCACACTGTGTTCTGGGACGTTTAATTGCAATCGATAGCTTGGGCTCATTTCTAGCAATTCCTCCTCGCTTCCTCGTGCTTTCCTGCTCTTTTCCACCGAGCTGCAATGCTTAACCTCTCTCCAAACCAAGGGCGATACCCAGAGGTGGCAGAGCTGGGTATGGGACAGGGCATGGAGACGAGAGCTGAGCACGCAGCATTTCCAAGCATTATATCCACATTTACTAATTAGTTCCTCCACTAAGGATTAAAATAAACAAATGGAAGGGACAGCAAGAATGAGTAACTGCCCAGGATCACACAGGAATGGAAGGGATGGGCTAGGGTGCCAGTCTAGGACTTCAGAGAACCTCATTTAGGCTCTTCAAATAATTAAGACAGATTGCAAACGTTTTTTCCTGAGATCACGTATCTTAGAATATCACTAAACAGGGAGAGATGGTTTGCCTCTGCTCCACTGCAGGTTTGGTGTGGCACTGGGCTGGGGGCACATGAATGGGTCCCCGTGGGACCCCCGTGAGGCCGGTGCCTCCTACATGGCACCAGCTACAAAATTAAGATCTCTGCCACCTCCTTCGTGAGGCCGATGTGGAGGCAAACACCACAGGGTGTGTGTCACCTGGCTGAGGCTGTTCCTCCTGGCCCTGCTGCCACTCCACCGGCGGACTAAGCAGCCCTCGTGGGAGCTTCCTCCCAGGAGGGTGCAAAAACTGTATCATGGCCCCAGAAATGGAGGATGAGGTTGCTCCAGAGCCAGCCCAGTTTGTCTGGTGCCTTGCTCTGTGGCGAAGCCTCACCTGGGGTCCATCTCCTGGAGGAGCAGGGCTCTTGGTTTGATTCACAAGCCACAAGCCAAAAAAGCAACCCAAGATGGCTTTTCTGAACCCACCCTTTAAGAAGTGCTCTTTGCTTCTAACAAAGAAAAAAAAATTCATTTAAAAAACATCTAATTAAACAGTAAGTCATGACAAGGTACATGAAACTTGGAGATAACACATGCCTGGGAGGCACCGGGGAGGTTGAGACAAAGCCCAGCGCCTTCACCGGTACCCGCGTGTGTTATCTCACATGAACACACACCTGGTTTTATCCTGGTGCAATTATAGGACATTAAAAATATAATTTTAATGGAGGAATGGTGATCTGGATGCAGTTCAGAGCAAAAACTTTCTTTTAAGTTTCGCTGTGTGATTAGTAGGTGTTCCTGCCGCGCGCGCATGTGTGCGCGAGGGAGCAGCGCTGGCTCGGGAGGTGTGACTGTGTTTTGATGATCGCTGCATCCCGTGGTGTGTGCGAGGGCTTGTCTAAACTTTACAGCCTTCGTGAGCGGTGCTAAGACACCAAAGCCTCCAGTCAAGACCCAACTTGTCCCAGGTGAGCCCCTTCCACTCAGGCAAACTACGGCAGCAGATGAAGCTGCAGAAAGCCGGGCGGGCTCTGCCAGCCGAGCTCAGCACCCCGCAGCTGACAGGAGCCCCAGCACCTCCGCCCACGCCGTGGACAGTCTTTTATAAGTCTTTGCAGCCCCGGGTGTTTTACAGGATGACCTCATTTATTACCTTGCTCGTCACAGGAAATGATGTTTATCTAATCTACCATTCTTTCAGGATTTTTTTTTCTTTTTTTTTCTGCCACATCTGGCTTCACGTGGCATTTCTTACAGCTCGATTCCTCTCTGCCCTGGAACAAAGAAGGTGCTGCCACGCCAGCAGCCCGGTCCCGCCAGCAGCCCTGTCCCATCGGCAGCCCCGCACGCGAAGCCCGCAGGGAGATATTTCTTCAAAAACCTGGAGCTCGCGTGCGGTGGCAAGTGGATCTAAGGATCTCAGCCTTAATCTCCCTCCTCTGCTGCATTCCTTAGTAGTGACAGCTACTTCTTGCAATATTTCTAAATGTGGGCTCGGAGCACTCTGAGGCACAGCTTTCCATCTGTCTGTCCAGCATCCAGCCAAACAGGTCCACATTCCTGAACAGAAACACTAGTGCTGCCACTCCGAAGCGGCGAAAAACCTCAGACGGAAATTTTAGCAAGTCACAAACACGAAGGAGAGCGCAGTGGCCAAATCCTGCTGCTTCGACATGAAGCGAGGAGAGTTCAGGGCCCGTGGGCTGTGCACGCCTGGGTGCCAGCGTGAGCCCACACCGGCTACGCCCCGCTCCATCTGTACGCCGGGGTGGAAAATGCCGCAGCCAAAACGCGTGCCCGCGAGCGGGGTGTGCGGGCCCCTGTGGCTCTCCCCGCTCCCACAGGGCCCCAGCTCGCCCCGGCCCACCAGCAGGACCCCGGGCAGTCCCACACTCCGGCATGCCCCCAGGCTCCTGGTGCCACGGGGAAGATTTCTATTTTATTTTGCAATAAAAATGCTCTATCAGAAGCTTTCTGCTGAGCCTGAAAGGATGTCAAAGCAATAAAACCCCCCCTTATTTTACGAACGAGCTGCAGGATGTTTTGCCGCAGAACACGACGGCATAATGCTTGGTTTCACAAACAGAAAAATCACTTTCTCCCTGGCCAGCTGAGCACAGGACCTGCGACAGAGCAGCGGCTGCTCCGGGCTTGCTGGGGGTCCAGGGGGTTTTGTGTCTGGATGTGAGTAGCTGTTCCAGGCATCTAAACACCAGGGCAGCAGGTGAACAGAGCAGAAAAGGCCTGTGGTTGCTGTAGCCTAAAGCAGCCAGAGCCCGAGACTAAACTTTTTCAGAGCTAATTTTATTGTTTTCAAGTCAAGTATCTTCCTGGTCTTACATAAATGCTTGGGAGGAAAAAGAAAAATAAAACAAAGCAAATAACATAAAACAAACACAGAAGAACCCCAAACACCACAGAAAACCATTTCTGAAATATTTATGAAATAGGGAGAACGAACAAATGCGTACACAAAAGATATTCATAAAACCTCCGCTGCCTTATCCAAGATTTTATCCTCCCAAACTAGATATATCCCCTATTTGTCACGCCAGTACGAGGGAGCTGATCCTTCCTTCTTTCCGTGCTGTTCCCAGCTCGAAGCGAAACCGCAGCTCTACCTCCGTCCCAACCGGCATCCCGGCGGCCGAACCGGACCCCCCCGCTCCCCGCACCACCCGGCGTCCAGCACCCCGAGCCTGAGGGCTGCCCACGGGGATAACGAACCGGAGCCAGCCCCGAGGGCAACGGTGGAAATCTGAGTTTAGAATGCCTTTTTTTTCCCGGTTCTACCTCCCGGCTGCGGGACCCCGCGGTCGTTCCCCTCCTCCGAGCTCTTGCTGAGGCGATGCCCCCTCTTCTCCCCTCCCCAAATTGGAGGCCACCGGCAGCAAAAGGGGCTGCGGGCTCGGGAAAACAGGCGCGGGGGTGGCACCGCGCTGCGTCCCCCAGAGCTCCGCGAAAAAATCCCAGTAACGATTTTAACCTCTGAAACCGTTGAAGCTTATTTAAGAGGGAAAGGGGGAAAGCAAACACGCAGCCAGGGGTGCTCTGGCATCGCGCTGCGGGGCTCCGGGTCGATCCTCCCCGCAGCCGGGGCCTTTTGCTGCGGGGAGGGGGCAAGCGGACACCTGCGATGAGAGCCCCCCCGGCCCAGGAGCCCCCGCTTCGGACTATTTGTGTCTGGGGTCCCTGCTCTTGGCTTAAATTAAAAGCGCCTCCAAGAAGAGGAGTTAAAAGGTGGCTTTAGGGATTTGGGGCAGGTGATTAATATTTTGTTGAACCAGGACAACAGTATCTCGGCAACTAATTAAGGAGAGATTTATCTGTTTTCACATGCACAGATTTATATCAGGTTTCTGTCCGACGGCCATACGGTCAGGAATTCAAGGATTAATCATCCCCGCTGCGGTATTTTAAGATCTCGGCGCGATTTATGACAAAACTGCCCTTTTTAGCTTTTGCCCTCGCTCCCCACGGAGAGAGACGCGCCGAGGAAAGCCGCGGTCCGGCCGCACACCGTCTGCCTGGGAACCGCTCGGGAGCACTCTCCGATATTTTTAATTATTATTTTTTCAAAAAACCCGAGGGTGTAATTCATTCGGGCCTCGGGGTCCGGGGCTTCGCCTTGGGCTCTGCTCTCGCTCCCGTTGTGGCCCCAGGAGTCGTCTCAAATCAGACTGAGCCCGCCAAGTCAGAACAACCCCGTGTTATACATTTTTTGAAACAATAAAATTCGATAAAGCAGACTGCAAAGTTGTGAATTCTCCCGGCTGGAGCGGAGAGCAGCGGCGTCTGCCGCTATCGCTCGGCAGCTCCGCGGAGCGCCCCGCCGGTCCGGGGGGGACCCGCTCCCGGTGTCCTCGGGGTGACCGGTTGTCCCCGGGAATTCCGCCCCCCCCCCCCCTCGGCTGCAGCTTCCAGATTTCCCCAGCTCGCCTCCCGAGCCGAACTCGCCCGGGTTGGGGCATCGCTTCCAGAGCCGCCTCGCAAAAAAAACGGGAGCGCGGCCCCCGAAATACCGGGGCCCGAGACGCCAGCGGATCCCAGCCCCAGCCCCGGGCAGCGGCGCAGGATGCGGCCCCCGGTGCTGCCGCCTCTACGAGAAACCCCCACCGTCCCCCTCGGCGCCTCCGTCCAAAGCAAATGCACTTGGCTTTGAATTTATCGATTTCTCAGCGCTTCCAGCAAACTCGGGGCTTAGAGCTGCCGAGCAGAGACGGGGACACCCAGGCAGCGCATCGCCCTCAAGGCTGCGGTCGAAACCTGATTATTCTCCAAAATACACTTTGCATTAATATTCAAAAAAAACCCAAACCACCAAACATCCGAACAACTCAAAAATTCAAAAGAGCAAGTGTCCGTAGGCACAGGGATTGCAGACGACCTGCACCCAACAGGCCCCGTTTTTCAGACAGGGTTCTGCTCTTTTTTATTTTTCTTTCATTTTTTTCTTTTTTTTTTTTTATTTTTTTTTTTCCCTGAAAGAGATACTAGAGGATCTCCAGGCACAAATCTGTCACTAAACAACAAATCCTCGCGACCGGAGACGAAAATTTTTAAGTCACGGCGCGTTTGGGGAAAAAAAAAAAAAAAAGAAAAGAAAAAAAAGAGGGGAGAAAACAAGCAAACAAACTAAAAACCGCAAACCCAACCCAAACCCCCACTGTAAATTCAACTGAACTTCCAGGAAAATATTCTCCCGACGGTGTTTGCTGAAGGATCACCCCACAAAACACAGACCAGAACTCTGCACACGCACCCGCACCCCGCAGCTTGGTGCGGCCGTTCCTCAAGCAAGGGTATTTAATGAAACGCCTCTCGTGTGCTTTAATTAAAGCTAAAACAATTACGGTCATTAATGCTCCACTGAAATGCCGGGTGTAATGAAGCTGCGTTCTCAGAATCACGATTTCCATGAGAAGGGGGCTCTAACGCCCCGTGAACGCTGCTCCCCGCCGTGTAACGACCGCCACCGCCCGTGTCGGCGGGGGAAGAGCCGCACGATGGGGATTTTTTTTCCCGGACTGCCGGGCTGAGCTGTTCCCGAGGGTTCGGCGGCGGCCGAGCCGTTAGAAACCCCCCCGAGCCGCGGCGGGACGGGAGCGGGACCGGAGCTCGCTGCAGCCCCGAATGCAGCCGACGACTCAAAACCTCCCGGTTTCAGCGGCGTTTTGCCCCGGCTGGGGCCGGCCGGAGCCAGCCTCCCCGCTCCCGGGGTGCCCGGCGCTGCCCCCCGCACTCCGCTGAGCTGCGGGTACCGGCCCGACCGCGTTAGCCCCGCGCCGAGCCCGCACGGGCGGCCGAGGTTTCCTTTGCCCGCCTGTGCTGAAAACCGCATCACCGAGCAGCAGTTAAACACCTCCTTTCCATCTACGTATTTTATTTTTTTTCTTTCGTAAAAAAGTCGAGGAGATAAGCCGAGAGCAGGTCCGGAATATTACACACGAGTTACCATCCCGACCAACCGCATAAATCGCTGCTGTCCCGTCTGCTCCCAGCAATGCCTCGGTGAAGTTTCGATTAGAAAAATATTTTTATATATTTGAGCTGTTTTAATCACGGGGGCTTTGTTCGAGAGCAGAGGAGCTGTTTAGCAGGTGGGGACAAGCGGCAATAAATTATTAGAGGCGGTGGGAGAAACCGGGGGCTCCTGCCCGCAGCCCCGTTTCCCCGCTCCGGCTCCGGGAGGGAGCTCCCGTCCTCCCCGCCGGTTGCCGGGGCAGAGCCCCGTTTCAGAAGCCGCGGACGGGCAGTGCCGGTCGGCCCGGGTTGCCGCCGAGGAGGGGAACGACCCCCGGCGGCGGGACGGGGGCTGCGGGATGCTCCCCGGTCGCAGAGATGGGCAGCACCGGTTCCTACGGCCGCGTCACCTCCCCGTTAAACGCGTCCTACCCCGCCGGTACGAGCTTCGCCGAACGGGCCCGCGCCTTCCCCGCCCGAGGCGCTGCGGGGCCCGGGTTGCCTCCCCCGCCGCCGGGCGCAGGGCTCCAGCCCGGGGCGGCGGCACCGGCAGCGCCGGGAGATGCCGCCGACCCCCCCTCCCCGAGGCATCCCCGGGGCGTCCCAAGCAAACCGTCCGCGGCCGTCGGCGGGGAGGGCTCGGGGAGTCCCCGACAGCCGGACCCCTCGGTCCCTGGTACCGGGAAGGAACGGCGGCCCCGGTAGCATCCGAGGGAGCCCCGCGGGCCGGGGGCAGACCGACGCGCTGGCCCACCGGGACCGGCCACTTTCGTTTGAGCTTCACCGGGGCCAGCAGCGAGCCCTTCCCGACGGGAGAGGAGCCACCTCGCCGGACGGAGAAACCCGACGCGGGGGAGCCCCGAGGGCCGGAGCGGGACGCGGAGCCCGGCCCGGCGCCGCCGCGCTCTTACCTTTCTTGATCACGGACTGATCGAGCAGGTTCATCCCGCCGTCGTCCACGGCCTGAAAGCACCGAAGCAAGAGTCGTCAGCCGGCGGGTCCCGGTGCGGACGGGCACCGACCGCTCGCGGCGTGGGGACAGAGCGGCCGTGGCCCGGTCCACCCGCTGCCCCCGGCCAGGAGGGACTGTTCGGACGCGCACGAACCTCGGTAACGGAGCTACTCGTGCGGGGATACCGACGTCGCGGGGCCCGAGCCGTCCTGGCCGGGTCTCCCCGTCCCCGCCCCGGGCTCCCTCCCGGGCCTCCCTCCGTCCCCGGTACCTGGATGTCCTCGATGCCGTGGTGACCGAGACCGTGGAGACCCAGCGGGCCGTCGGCGAGGCCGTGTCCGCCGTCGGGCAGCCCGTGGAGCAGGCGGGGCACGGCGGGGTACTCGCGGCGGGGGTCGAGCCCCAGGGCGCGGTGCGTCTGCGAGAGCAGCCCCGCGTCGTCCTGGCGGCCCCGCTGCGGGGGCCAGGCGGGCTGCTGGTGCTGGTGCAGCGGGCTGAGCGCCGCGTACGGGTCCCCCAGGTGCGGGTAACCGGGCTCCTGGCCCTGCGGGTAGGGCAGCGGCGGCTGCGGGTACGGCGGGGGGAAGTAGGGCGGCTGGAAGTCGGCGGCGGGCGTGTGGCAGAGCGGTGGAGCCGAGCCGTAGGGCGCCTGGTTGAGCGACGGCAGCTGCGGCAGGCGGGCCCCGGCCGGCGCCCCGGGCAGCCCCTCGGCGCGGTCCTGCGGCGGCGGAGACAGCGGCGGTGAGGCGGGCGCGGACCCCCGGCCCCGACACCCCCCCTCCCCGGCCCGGCCCCGGTCCGACCCGCCCCGCCCGTGCCCCGGCCCGGCCCGCACTCACCATGCCCGGGTAGCTGTGCACTAGCATCGGTGCGGGCCCGCGGCGAGCCCCGGGCGGGCCGGGCCCCGGGGGTGCCCCCGTCTCCGCCCCTCTATCCCGCCGGAGCGGCGTCTCCCATCGCCCGCCCGCTCCTCTGCGCCGGCCCCGACTCCATGCACGCCAGTTATAGCGGCGGGGGCGCGCCCGCCGCGCCGGGAGCGCGCGTCAGAGCGCAGGGACGAGGACGCGCCGCCCGCTCCCGCGGGGCCCCGACGGCTCCCAACGGCTGCCGGTGGGCGCAGCGGGGAGGCGGCCGGAGCGGGGGGCGAGGGGTGTCCGCAGCTGCTGGGAGAGAGCGGCCGGTGCCGCTCCCGGCTCCGTCGGGCGGTCCCACTCCCGCCGCTCCTGTGTCACACGGTGCCGCACAAACACCCCCCACCCCCTGGTGTCACCCCCGTCTTCCCCCGTCCCGGGACGCGCCGCCGGAGACCCCTGTCGGGGAGCGCCCCGGGACGCACCGGCGACCGAGCCCCGAGGGCCAGGAGGACCCGGGGGTGCGTGCGAGCTGCCGGACCGCGACGGTGCTCTACGGTTTGACTTTATTCGGCCGAGCGGCTCCCCGTGAGCACAGCGAGGGCCCCGGCGGCAGCTGCAAACTCCGCCCGACGGCGGCCGGTGCGGGGCCCGGGGCCGGTACTATCGAGAGACCCCGGGGCTGGCCCCCGGGGCGCGTACCCCTCCCTCTTCCCCGATGTAGAGCGCGGAGCCCCGGTCTGGGGAGACATAAATGTTTGGGGGTGCTCTGGGTCACGCTTCCTGCCCGAGGGGACGGGCAGGAGCTCGGGCGCCAGAGGAGACAGAGCCCGGGGAAAGCGGGGAGCAACGACAGGCAGCGCGGCTGCCTCCCCGCCCTCCTCCATCCCGCCCTCCTCCATCCCTCCCTCCTCCATCTCTACCTCCTCCATCCCTCCCTCTTTCTCTCCATCCCTCCCCCTATTCGGGCCCTCTCTCCGGGACAGGGCGACACCAGCCTGCAGCACCGGGTCCCTGAGCACCTCACCGGGCACCGACGGGGCGAGCGCCCTGTCAGCGACACGGAGGGACCCCCATTGACCCCCTCCAGGAACAAACCCCTGCAGGGGCTCCCCACGCCGGGGATGTACTCCCTGTCCCACCCTGGCAGCACCCACCCACCCACGGGCACACGCGCGGGCTTGCCCACGACCCCTGCAGCCCACGGGCAGCGCGGCTGGGCTCTGGGGCTCCGTGTCCCCACGGGGTCCCCGTGGTCTCACCATGCCACCCAGGAGCAGCAGGCCACTCGCTGCCGTGCAGGAGTTTCCATCAGTGGCAGCGGGTAATTTGTGTGTGAGCAGAGAACAAACCCTTTACCCCCAACCGTAACACACCCTGATGTGTGATCGACATTAACAAACACAATCCCACATTGCATTTAATTTAATTCCACTCTTCCTGCCCCGAGCTACAGCTCCCTTCATTTTCATTTTTCCTCTGAATTCCCACAACTCAGACCTCTTTGATTTCCAGGTTTAATTAACAATGCTCATTAAATGAATTTTTATTCATTTCTTTTAATATTACCCTGCCACCTGTCTTTAGGAGGCAAGGGCTGATCATTTATTCTAATTTATTTCTATTAAAGATGGCATTTAAGGGAGGGAGGAGGGATGTGCAGAGGTATAAAGGGCTGATCTATTCAAATCTCTTCATCCCCCTCAAATGCTGTTCAAGGACGCTGCTCCTGAAAGTTCTGTATTTATTTTCCACCAGATCCATTTCATTTGCTAGGAAAAATTGGATTGGACATGCTGTATTTTGCAGTTATGTTCCAGTCCATTCTTAACATCTCTTCCTGTCTAGTCCGTATAATGTCGAGTCTTTATTCATCTGAAAGAGGTGAAACTGTGCAAAATCCAGGCAGGAAGGGCCGCGAGCCAGCCCGTGTGCGGGACCGCAGGGTGAGCGGCAGGATGCTCCCCGGAGGCAGCACAGAGAGAAGTCGTGTTTCCACCCAAAAATGAGGCAAAGCAGAGGAAATCTGCAATGCTGACAGACAAAGCAGAGGAAAAACAAAAGACAAAGCTGCCCCACTGACTCCCATGTGCAGGGGAAACTGGGCTGGGGGCAATGCGGTGGGCTGGGGCAGGGGGGCTGCCATGAGTGTCACGTCCCCAGCCTGACGGTGCCCAGGAAGGGGACAAGGGACCTTGCAGCAGACAAGAGGAAGTATCTGTGACTGCTGCTCGGGGCTGTGTGTGTCCATGCCAAAGGCAAACTCTGGCTGTTCCTCTCCTCCAGGCTGCGGGCAGCCCCCAGCACCCCCCTGCCCTGGCATCCTCTCCATCTGGAGCACAAGCAACACCTTCCCAGCCCTTGGATCTTGAACCTCCTTCAACCGTGTGCACATCCAGCTGTGCCCACGTTCTGCTCTGCCAAACATCCCTCACGCTTGCCACCAGAGTGACGCGATCGTGCCGAGATCCTGGAGATGAGAGCTGTCCCCTCACCTCCCAGCCACGGGGAGCGCTGGCTCCCCATCCGGGCCGTGTCTCCACCCCAGGGACCACTTGTTGAGTTTGCACCCAAGCCAGAAATCTCTGAAAAACTGGTTTTGTAACAAAGGTCCCAGTGCTCCTTCCCAGGTAGGTCAATGTTTATGTCAGCTCTTCCAGGAGCACGCAAGGGGCTTGAGGCTGCAATCTCTGCTTTTGGGGGCCAGCAGGGAGAATTCCTGCTGAGTGGGGTGTTAGAGGCATGGGAAAAAAAGTATGCGAGCGCAGGTCTCTACTGACACCTCAGAGCCTGTCGTTTTCCATATTTCCTCCTGGGAATGCAGGCAGGGAAGGCAGCTCCTTGTTACGGGGCTGGAGAGCCAGCCAGGACTTTGGGGGAAAGGCCGGGGACCCCATCAAGGGAATGGGGCATCCCCCCTTGCTGCTCAGGCCTCCCACCCTCACCACCCCTGCTACATCTCGTGGAGTGCTTGGATCCTGCAGTGCAGCAGCCAAATAAGAACCTTAGGAAATATTTAATTTTATTGCCGGTGCTTTTGTGGCGATATGGATAAACGCTGTAAGATAATGCGTGCCGTGGTCAGGTTTGCAATGGCATTATGACATTTAAGCTGTGAAAGCAAAGCAGAAAGTGCATCTGCTCCTCTGGCGCCTTATCCATCTTGCCCAAGCCACAGTGAACGATCATCTTGTTCCTGGAGAGCTCACCCTGGTGTCGAAAATCAGCCCCCAGCCTGCGAAGCCCTGGCCAGGCTGCTGGGGCACCATCGCGCTTGCACTGGGCTGAGCCACGTCGGGCATGCCAGGACCTGCGGACTGGCACAAGCAGAGCCAATGGAGACGCTCACAGGGCAGGAGGCCTCCACCAGCTCCTCAGCTCCACCCTCCTGAATGTGCTGTGCTCCCCCTTGTCAGAGCTCAGGGGTCTCAGGAAGGGAAGCCAGCCTTTTAGGGGTGCTCTGCCCCAGAACGTGTTTGGAAAGTGGTGTCCCGGTACAAGAGAGCAGTGATACTGCTCCAGGAGCCCCGGCATCAACACAGCACATCTCCTCTGGCATTCAGTCTGGTAATATCCTAGAGCAAGGCTGGTGTCTCACCTCATTCTCTGTCAGCTCACGGGCAGCCGAGAGGAGTGTGGTCCGTGTTATGTGACGAAACAAGTATATGATGAGCCATCGTCCTTCTTGCACCTGATGAATGTTTCCATCAGTGTGTGAGAATGAGTGACAGCTGCTCTTCTCCAGGCACCTGCTGGTGGCCAAAGCCCTAGGATGTGGTGAAAGACAAACTGCAGGACTTCCCTGGGCTCCCAGTTTGCTCCCAGGCATCCCGCCTGGGAATTAAAGACCAGCAGCCAGAGGCCTCTGGGTCTAGGACCGCTCTGGTCTTGGACAGGGTCCTGCGGGCCCAGCCTGGATCTCTGCTCAGGTGTTGTGGAAGTTCCTGCCGCTGCCCATGGGGATGAACGACAGCCAAGCCAGTCCAGCTCACCACAGTGTGGTGCTGGGGGAGAGAGGAGAGCACCCTCCTGCTGATACAGGCACTATCTCTCCGTAGCACTAAAGAGAGCCAGAGGCAGAACAGCCTACGGGACTGCCAGTAGTTGGAGGGAAAGCATTTGAGGGTTTGGATGTTTTTTCTGACGATGTGAAGTGTGTTTCTGACTCTCCCAACGCGTTGATGTTTCCCCGCGGTGCAGGATGAGGCGTTCTTGGCAGCACGGGGAGCCTCTCCCAGCCCCCGCTCAGGCAGAGCTGTGCTCTTTTCCGAGGCCAGGAGGCTCATTTGCTTGTTTGGCTTCCATCGCTTTCTTCTGGTAGCACCTACCTTTGTTCCAACTTGCATTAACTTCCCAGGGCTGAGCTGGAAAGATCAGAAAGATACTTTTCCTGAGCAACAGCAGACGCCTCCTCTCCAGTTGCGTAAGGCGCCCGCTTTCATGAAGCAGCGAGCTAAGAATATGGTATAAAGGAGGAATACGCCCAGACTCAGCCCGCCTTTTGAGATAGCTCCTCCTTTGATTTTTCTCTCCATCAGGCGATTCCATAGCCCCCCCCAGGAGGAGTTTTGAAGGCGGCCGGGATCAGCGACTTGCTCGGGAGGAAAGCCGGTCCGGCGAGGCTGCGGCTCCCAAAGAGCTCCTCGACTGACACCTGCTGGAAAAGCCTTCCCGGCCTCGGCACAGCCCGACCAGGGAGCTCTGCCGCAGCTGGAGCATCCTCCATCAGCCAGGCTCCGAAACAAATAACCCCCTGAAATAAATACCACCCTGTCCCGGCTGCTCCTCCTGGGCGTTTTTACACCCAGGCTCACAGGGTACCTGAGAGCTGGAAGCTCAAATGGTACAAGTGATTTACTCCCATCGTACACGCGGCCTTTCTTTTCCATAAAACAGACTACTCCTCAGTCTGCAAGGAGTCAGTGAGGTGTAATTCACTCAGGTCTTTGCAGGTTGAGCCCCTTGCCTCACAAGAGTGGAAAAACTCCCCCGTACACCCCATCCCTGCAGCGAGAGGGAGCCCAAGCGAATACAAACCCCCACGGCCGTGCCTTTACAGGGCAAAACAGGCAACAGCAAGCGGTGCTGTGAGGATTTTCAAGGCAGGAATTTGGGATGATGGTACCAGTCACAGATACGGGCGACAGGTCACCCCACGGCAGGGTAAAAGGGCCTGTGGGCATCATCACACCAGAAGGAGACGGGTCTGTGACAAGTTACGGAGCATTATTCTTGCTGCCATCAGCAAATTTTAAAGCTTTTTCTGTTCCTGCCTTTTTCAGGTTTGTATGTGTAGTCCCAAGTTATTTTTCTAATATGTGCAGGTCTCTGACATAAAGTAAGGTGACATCCTGAAGGGTTTACTGTGACAAAATTGGGAGAGTGTGGTACACGGAGAATACAGGGCTCTGGGCAGAAATAAATCCCAACACTGCAGGAGTTTGAAAAACAAAGCAACAGAAAACACCTTTAATAATAACCCGGGTTGTCGTTAAAAAGAAATACCGACAAAAGGTCGAGCAGGTGCATGTTGAAATGTTCTGAGGCAGCAACAGCTCTGCACACCAGGCTGTGGACAGCGTGAGTCCAGCTGAGTTCTGCTGCATCTCACAGTTTGGTCATTTAGACATTTTTTGTACCAATCTGGCACCGGAGTGTGCGTGGGAAACGCTGAACAGGTCTTTTGCAGGTATTTGGCTTCGTTCCCCACACCACAGTGCTGCTGGCTCTTCACTGCTCGGACAGACACTGCTCCAAAGCTGCCATGCCATAGAGGTTGGCCCACTCCCCGCCGTGGTGCGACAGGATCACGTCCCTGCACGACTTGCTGGCTCGGGCCAGCTCCACCAACACGCCCTGGAAAGCGGTGACGAGTTCAAAATCCACCGAGGCCGGAGCGACGCGGGTCAGGAACTCCGAGACTCCCTCCAGCCAGCTTGCCTCGAGGATGGCCGGCGGCAGCCAGGGGAGGAGCGGCACGCAGCCCGCCAGGGCCTGCATCCCCAGGAACCACAGCTCCCCAATGTCAGCCCAGGTGTCTGCGTAGGCGGGTGACACGGCCGCGGCCCAGCCGCCGCTACTGGGGTCTGCTTGGGCGGTGTGAGCCTGTGAGAGGAAGCGAACGGCGGCTCTAAAAAACTCCTTGGCGGACGGCGAACTCTGAAGAACTGGAAGGAAAAGGAAAGGAATGACTCAATAAAAAGCTCGCTCGGCCAAAGGAGTGACCCTTCGGTGGGTCTGGCTGCAGCAGAGCCATCAGGGAGAGCAGAACGCCACCCTCCTGCCCGAGACACCTCTCCATTCCAGCGCGTCAGCCTGCTGAACTTTCTCCATACTCTTTGCTCCTCCAGGTTTTTGGTTTTGTCACTTTTCCAGTGACAGAAACCGGACCTGTTTGCCTGGTATTTGCTTTCTCCAGCCCAACCACCCAGACCCTGGTCTCTGCCCCTGCAGCTCTGCCAACAGGAACTCTTCTTACCGTCGGAACCTGCAAGGATCCTGGCCATCATCAGGCCCAGGGTGGCAACGTTGGCTGCTAGAACCAGGCGGTCTTTCTGAGGCAGCAGAAGTGGAAGAGACTTCAGCAACATGTCCATCAAGGAGGAAAAGGATTTGTCTCGCCTAGGCAGAAAGCAAACCCTGAGACATTTCCTGAGCAGAGCCAGAAGCACCCAAAAATGCCACAGCACCAAAAGAGTAATGCAATCAGGGTTGAAAACGGGACATTCCTTTTTCAGCAAGGTGTCTTAAAAGATCCTATGAGCTCATTTCACAAGGCACCCTCTTTATTCCCACTGACAATCTCAAAGCGAGCTCCTGCGGCTCCATTACCTGATGACGTCCGGTGCAGTCACGACCAGGTTAAGGAAAATCCCACACATAGTCGGTAAAGTCATTTCAGGGCTTGTCGGTGGGGTCAGGGACCCCGACTCGGAGGTCAGCACCTCCCACTGATGCAGGAAGTACTCGCACAGCAACGCTGGTGCCCCTTCTGCGACCAGGATGTCCCGGGGTCTGTCCTCTGCTGTTAAATGGCAAAAGCCAGGAAGCAGAAATCTGGAAGGGGAAAGAAATTAGGAAGGTGAGGCAGAACGGGCTGAAGCCCTGCATGTACACCCAGCTGGGGGGGAAGAGCGAGCCATGGAACTGTCACTTCAAGGAGAACGGAAAATAGAAAAAGATTTGTGCTAAATGGGTCAACTCTGTGCTTAACATACACACCTCAGAGCATCCTGGGGTAAAGCAGAGCCCTCGGTGCTGGCCAGCTCTGGCTGGAGAAGACTCTCAGCTGGGCTGCCCTCTTTGAAAAGCTTCTTGGCGTAACGAATAAGGAAAGGCAAGAGCTCACAGATTTCCTGTTTGAGGGAGGATGTCTCTTCTGCCATCCAGGCTCCAAGGATTCGAACGGAAGCAAATACGAAAGGATCTTGTAGCTCCTCTTCCCTAACCTGTGTGAAGAAGAAAGCAGATGGAAAACTAAATGTTAGAGCCACTGTCTTGTAGAGCTACCGCAGGTATAAAACCCACAGGGGCCAGGACGCACATTTTGCTCTGTACAGCTGTGGCCATGAGCTGCTGAGCACCCGTTAAGCATCCCAGCTATGAAAGCCTCCCAGAGAAACCCACAAAAACATGTTCTTTGCTTGAAAGTCCCGCGTCACCTGTCTCAAATAGAATATCACAGCTCCAAATGCTTCCTCCATGATCCTCAAGAGCTGCATTTTCTGCACCTCTTCTAGCAGCGGTTTCTCCTCTCTCAGGCACTCCTGAATCCCCATCTCAATAAGGACATAGCAGGCTGTTACCACTTCTTTTTTCCCCTCTGCCTCTAAGGGATCTGGCTCCTCCAAGGTCAGGCGGACCTCCACGCAAGCCAAGTTCACCAGCAACGCCAGGAACTTGCTTCCAGCACTCCCTGCTGGGATCCACTCGGACCCACAGGCCTGCGCGAGGCAGGCAGCGAGCTTCAGAGCAGGGTCCCGCTGCGACTGGTTGAGTTTACTGCCCAAGATGTCAGCCAGCCCTTTGTATATTCTGTGGAGGCACTCAGAGCCCTGAGAGTCTTGTGCAAGCGGTGGGGATAGCGGGATGAAGCGAGGCAGAACCTCGCAGAACTCAAACTTGGTCATGTCTTCAGTCTTGAGAAAATCATCGGAGAGCTTGCTCAGCACAGCCAGGAGGTGTGGAGCGTCTCTCTGCCAGCACTTGGCCTCTGCCACGGCCAACAGCCCCAGGAGCAACGTCAGGGCACGGTCGGAGCCATAACCGGAACTCAGGTAGGCCTGGCAGAGGGCAGACACCGTCCCTTTGGTCACCAACTGTGCAGGGCCCCTGGCAGTGGCCAGGACAGCGCTCAGGCACTGGTACGCGTCGTCGATCATGGACGTGCCGTCGGGATCGCAGGGGGACACGAGGACGTCGTTGAAGGTCGGGATTTTGTTCAGAATCTGGGAGTGAGCAGCCAACTCCGGGTCGGTGCAGAAGCACGCCAGCAGCGTGAGGCCGAGCGCCCGGAAGGTGTGCGGGGGGCAGCCCGGCGGGGGCTGCCGCGACACGAGCAGCCGGGTCGGGAACGTGAACCCGATGGCGTCGAAGATCTGCCGACGGGTCTTGGCGTCGACTTCTCCGGCTCTGACCGCTTTGGTCACCTGCGGAGGCAAACCGGGGTGAGCACGTACCGCGGCGAGAGGCTCCGATAAACCCCCAGGACCCGACGGGGAAAACACCAAGTTTAGACAACTCTGCTCAGCACCGAGCGGGGCGCCTGGTCTAACCCAGAGCTTCACCGGGGAGCTCCAGAGCCACGGCTCCCTCTGCTCCGCTGACGGACACCGAAGCGCCTCGGCCCCCCCACGCCCCCGGCCCGGCCGCCGAGGCCTCTGGGCGCTCCGGTTTCCCGGTCCCGGAGGCGGTGCCCGCCCCGCAGCGGCCCCTCACCAGCAGCAGGGCTGCGAACTGCTCGCTGTCGTTCCTGGCGTCTCTGAGCACGCCGAGGCACCTCTTCAGCGTCGAGCTCCCGTCGCCGGCGGCCGCCGCCATGGCCAGGCCGGGGCTGGCACCGGCGCGATGTCCCTCGGGCGCCGCTCCCGCCCCGCCGCCGCCGGCGGCTCCCTCAGCCAATCGCAGCGCCGCGGCCGCGCCGCCGGCCAATCGCCTGCCGCCTTATTGGGCTGTCCCCGAAGCCCCCGCGCGGCCTGTGGGCACACCGCTGGTGGCTGCGCGGCCGCCTGGGCCGCTGCCCGCGGGGAGGGCCCCGCCGCCCCGCCCCGCCCCGCCCCGCCCCGCCCCGCCCCGCCGGGTCCGCACTCGCGGGCGCTGAGCAAACGGCCCCCGCAGCCGCGGCGGCTCGCGATCCCGGTTCCGGCCCGGCGGAGAGTCATCTTCCGGGTGAGGGGTGAGCGGGCGCCCGCCGCCGCCGCCATGGCCGCGGGGCAGGAGGCCGCGTTGCCCCCCGGCCCGCCGCGCTGGAGGCCCGGCCCCGCCCGGCGCCCGGCCCCGCCGCCCGCCTGAGCCCGCCGAGGAGCCGCCGGGCCCGCCTCGCCATGCGCCCCTGGTACGTAGCCGGCGGCGGCGGGCGGCTCCGAGCGCCCGGCGGGTCCTGCGCGGCGCCGGGGCAGCGCGCACCGAGCCGCGTCCCGGGGCGGCGGGGCCGGCGGAGGGCGGGGGAGTTCCGCCAGGGACCTGTTGGCCGAGCGGCTGCAGGTCGCCGTCTCCTGGTGCGGAGTTTCCCGCCCGCGTCCGTCCCGGGGCGGGCTCCGCGGGCGGCGGGAGGGCTCGGCGGGGTCCGGGCGGGGCGGGACGGTCCGGTCAGAGCCGGACCGGGTTGCGGAGGCAGGTGGGGGAGTCACCGTCCCTGGTCGCGTTTAAGAACCGGCTGACTGTGGCGCTTGAGGAGCTGGTTTGGGGTTGGGGTGGTGTGGGGCTGTGGGTTGGACTCGGGGATCTTAAGGTCCTGTCCAGCCCTTGTGTCTCTGCGTGTCGATGTTCCCTCCGGGTTCTTCGGAGATGGCAGATGGAACTCCCCCTGCCTCACGGTGCTTCGTTACGCTTTAAAAACCGGTGGTGTTTGTTAGCTGTGGAATAATTGTTCTCATCACCAAGAGCTGGTTTAGTGTCTGGAGAATGTGGGGCTGTAAAAGAGCTTTTAACTCTGTCCTGAGCAGGGGCACAAACGCTTTCGTGCCCTCTGCCCCGCGGAGCAAACGGCAGAGCGAAGAACGCCTCCGGCGCTCTCTCGGCCTTGCTCCCTTCTTGTTTCTGGTTGCCTCTGGCTGGCACCAGCCAGCACCGACGCGCCGGTGGTGACATCGCCGGGCAGATGCTCTGCCTTCGTCAGTGCCGCCGTTACGCTCGTGGTCCGTTCCCTCTGGTGTGTTTGAAACTGAAATGTCCCGACTTTGGAATCTGCCAGGCTGCACGCGGGATCTTTTGCTACTGGGGTGCGCAGGAGGAAATCGGCAGGGCGAGGGAAGGGCCGCGTGGTGCCCCGCTGCCGTTCAACACCAGAAACTTCTCCTGATCGTATTTTGGTGTCGTATGCTGATAGTTACTTAGCAGCAGCTGGGCAAACCCACAGCAGATAAGACATTCCTTTTCCTCTGCAAATGCTCTATGCTCTTTGTAGCGTCACTGTGATCAGGGCAGGAACGTATCGGTTGCCAGTGGATGTTTTGTGTCTCTCATCTTAATGTGTTTCTAGAATCCTGCTGCTGCCCACAAAGGCCATGGAGAAGAGGTTAGAAGCCAAGTTCAGCATCAGCACCCGATTTCTGTCGCGACATTGCCTGGGAAAACCTGCGAGGGAGCTGGGAAGCCTGCAGCTGCTCTACCTGTGCACTTGCCTGTGTGCCTTCTGCTCCTCAGCAGGTGATTCTTCTGTTCTTTCTGTGGCTGTGTCTGTATTTTTTTTAATGGCACTTATCCCTCTCACTTGTTTAAAATAGTGTGCAAGTGAAATTATTTGCTGCTACACCTTGTAGCTGGTTAAAAACCAAATAAAACCCCACCCTTAGTGGGAATACTCAGAGTAAATTGAGGAGACGGGAACGCTTTTTAGCCCTCAAATGTTTAATTTTCTCCCCAAACGCAGTGTGGCAATAATCCATATTTGCCTACAGGCAATTGTTATGTTTGGTTTTCTTATTTCCTGTTCAAACTTGAGTAATCACCCTCCTGCTCAAGTAAATAACCAAGTTAGTGGCTTGTATGGAAGCTTTTGCCTAATGGATTATGTGGGTTGTTTTGTTGGGTTTTGTTTGTTTGTTTTTTCAAGTTCTGACTTTTCAGAGTCTTGTGAAGTTCCTGTGAGCGTTTTGAGGCCACATCTTCACCAAGAGGTGATATTTCCCCCGTGCATTTGCCAGATCCTAGTGAGGAGAGTGTGTCACGTGCCTTATTTCCCTCTTTGTTCAAGCTGCCGTGAACCACAGGCTCAAGGCAGTGGTGACCTCAGTTTGTGCCAACCCATGTGACAGCTGCCAGCAGTTTTCTTTTTGCTGGAACGTTCCTGTGCCTTAATGGTGGCAAGATTTGAAAAGGGGTGGTTCTGCTGCGTTTCTCAGTTACGTGGACATCTCTAGGCTGCTGCAGCATCTCTCTTGTTCCATTGGGCCTTCCTGGACACTTCACAAGTGACAGATTTGATTAAGCTAATGAGCAGTGTGACCTTAATCAGCTAATTTGGAACTTGGAGAGACATATTTGTGTTTCTGGCCCTAGCCAAGGGTTCTCGCACTGCGTGTTTGGATGGTGTGTCAGGTGGTTCATGAGCTTCCTTCTGGACTTTGCTTCCTGCGTGGTGTTTCCTGCCTTTAGTAATATTTCAGGAGCCCAGAGCTGGAGCTTTGAATCCCGCGTCGCTCTTAGAGGGTGTTCCAGACAGCGCTGCTGTGTTTGAGGGCTGGTCTCTTGAGAGAGTTAAAGCAATGAAGGCTGATGCACATGCAGAAATAAATGTAATTATATGCGTGACATAGTTACCCTGATAAGGAAACTTTTTCCATTGTGAAGTTTTGGTCTTGTTTGTGTCACTCGGGCAGCAGTTTGTTGAACTGAGGAGGAGTTAAGGCTGCCTAGGAATTGGTGTGACCGTGCAGAATTGCGCAAGAGGAACTGTGCTGACATAATTGGTTACATGTGACAGATTAAAAAAGTCTCCAGAGTCAAGTCTTTAATCATTACTCTGATATCAGAAGGGATTAACTGCCTGGGCAAGTCTGTGAACCTGAGCTTATTAATAGAAACTGTTCTTGCCCCTTCTAGTGCCCTGCTGCTCAGCAAAGCTGGGAGCTGCTGGGACGGGAGCTCCTGTGTTCCTGAGAGGGGCAGTGTTTTTGTGCTCGTCTTCCAGGGAAGAAAAAAAAAAAGACAAGCAATATGGAGAAGTGACTAAGCACACCCGCTGTGCGGGAGTCGCGTGACGTGTTGTGCTGGGCTGGGTGGGCTGCTGGGGCTCAGGAGGGGGCTTGTCCCGGGGATGTTCCTGCTGACGGGTTTCTCGTGCTTTTCTGCGACGCTGCTGGCGTCGATCCCACCGGTGACCCGATCTGCTGGTCTGACCCAGCCGACGAGTCCCTGCGTGCGACTGCCACGTGTGCTCGTGTAGCATCTGGCACACGGAGCAGGAGGGGACTGAGGAGGCTGCTCTCAGTAAGGAGTTAGTAACTCTGCTGGCACTCGCCCTTTGGTGCAGGTGCTGCCCCAGGTTCTGTGCAGGTCCCTGTTCACAGTAGCAACGTGTGGCTTCGTGTCACAGCATGTCATGTGTTCCTCTGGGCTCCTGGGAAGAAAGTGCTTTGTGAACAGGCCGGGTGGATTTTCCTGACAGAAAGTCTTTTGTCTTTGCAGAGGTGAAATGCGAGTGCAGACTGAGTATTGGGCCTTAATTTGGTGTGTGTGAGCCAGGGCTGATGTCTGAGGAGAGATGGATGAGCAGCAGTTGAGGAGGGGGAGGGATTTTAGGGATGTGGGAAGCAGCACGTTTCCCTTTTGCACTGGATATATCGGGGACAGTGCTTCACTTTTAACAAAACAGGATTTCTTAAAAAAAATTCAGGCTAAACTGGGTCTGAACGGGTAACCCACAGCAATAGTGTTATTCTTCAGACTTGTTTATTTTAATGGAGAAAAAAGTTTCCCATTTGTGTTGTGTTGAAGAACTCCATTCTTGACACGCAGGAAGCCAGGTCTGGAGCATATTCTCCAGCTACACTCCTCAGAGTCCAGCAACATAGTTTGTAAAGTAATCTTCCAGTGACCTATTATCCCTTGGATGCTGAACACAGCACAGTGCAACAGTCCCATAGGTCATTAGTCTATTTTTAGGGAGTCCTTAATCTGCAGAGCTGAGTTTTGGAAGCCTTTAATCCATTGATCTCTGCAAGCACTCTGAATTTTCATGCTAAGAAAGAAAAAAAATCCATATGCAAAGCAGTTGTTGCTTTAGCACTGATCTGAAATGACTTGGCTCTTATAAAAAGCCGTTTGACATAGTTTCTGTTATAGAAAGCACTGGTGGTGCGGGTAGTGAGGACAGGCCTTGCAGACCTCAAACGTGTAACAACTTCTCAGTGGAGCAATTTTGGTCAAAATAAGTGACTGACCTCAAAGCTCAGCATGGAAGATTTAAAAATGCCTTTGTACTGTGGACCAAGCTGGTCTCACTGTTTCTTTAGCTCTATTACTACGATAAAAGGTGGTGGTCCCTTTAGTAGGAGGTGCAGATTGTTGCTTAAAATCGTGTAAGCACTGGATACTGAGGGCAGGTGTAGATGTGAGAAGCCCTCCTTCCACTGTCCTGTACCCTCTCTCCTGCATCACTCCTCTGCCCTAAATTCATCTTGACAATAGTGATGAGGATCTACTGTCGGCTGCTTTGAAGGTTCGAGAATTGTTTTTGTCTTTCTTCCCCTTTCCCAGATGCAAAGTGGAACAGCGCTGCCTGCGAGCCGGGGAAGATCCTGTTTGGTGGCCGTCTGAGGTCGTGGGAAGATCACCATCTCCAGCTCCTGGAGGGATTTCACACTGTTGGCTCCTGTCAGGCCGCTTGCTGCCAGAGCCCCACCTGTGATGCCTTTTGGTTCTTGGGAAATATGTGCATCCAGGTGAACTGCACTATCCCTGGCACGTGTCAGGCAAACAGGACTGGGTTTTCTGACTCTGTTTTGGTGTTTTTAAAGAAATCAAAAAGCACAGAACACTTCTCAAAGTCTCGAATGGAAGGTGATGTGAAGACCTCCTTTCACAAGTGGTTGGACTGGGGCGTCCCTGTCCAGAGGCAAAAAAGACTGCGGAGGTCATTCGAGAAGCAGAACTTGGCCGGTAACGGGGTGGATCTCCTGGAAAGGGGCACAGCAGGGAGCCCCGGCAGCGAGGCTGCAGCCAGAGTGTCGGACACCAAGTCTAGAAGTGGCCAGAGCGAAGCAGAACGCTTGAAGGATCAAGTACTGAGGCACTTCGTGGCAGACAGACCTGTTCCTGAGAGCCGTCCGGATCAACAGAAGGACTCACTGAAAGCTGAGCAGAATCAGAGAGAGCAGAAAACCAAAAGCCTCTTCCCTACTAAAAGCAATAACGTGAGCAGATCGAGTGATGCGGATGGTGTCGGCTCGGCACAGGTCAGTGCGATTGCTGGGGCTGACGTGGGGCTGCAGGTGGTTTTTGGAGCCTTGTCATACATGTGATGGTGAAATAGAAAGAATTCCACTTTGTGAAACTGTTCCTTAAGTAACTTACTGCCACGGCACTGTGGAAACCTGATGCCTCTTGTGTAGTTACGTTCTTGTTCTGGAAACCTGGCTGGATTTGTTTCTCTTCCTCATATTCAAACCCTGGTTCCAGGTAGGGCTGTGACTGGCCTGAGCCGCCACCACCCAGCGGAGCAGGATGTGGAGAGCAGCCAAGGGAACCTGCCGAGAGCTCCAGGGCAGCCCGGGTGGTGTGTGAAATCATGCACTAAAACTTTACAAATGTTTGATTTTTCCAGAGCCCCACAGCGTTCAGGGCTGACTCAAGATCTCAGCGCTTTCTCTCCTCTGCAGCATTGCAGCATTTCCACCCTGCCTCTTCTTTCCTTCTCCTAATATTTGAGATTTACACAGTGGCCTCATTCTTTCAGTTGTTATGCCTGCAATGTCTGGGGAGACTCCTTCGCAGCCAGTCTTAAATGTCTGCAGTTGCTCATGGGTAGTAGTTGTTCTGTCTCCCTGCTCATTCAGTTTGCAGCTTCGCCTTCTGAGTTGTCATATTTCTGCTGTCCAGTGTCTGTCCAGTAAACTGGTTGCAAATACTGAGTTATGTTGGATTAATCAGCTTCTGAATATCACTGGGTATCCAGGATTTCCCATCGTTAGGAAGCGCTCCCATTGTCATTAAGGTCATACCTTGGAGGTATGCTGGGGAAAAGACTTTCTTCTGCTTCCTGGCTTTTACTAATAAAATCCATATCTCTTGACAAAATGCAGGATCACCACAACAAAAACTTGTCTTACTAAAATGTATTGGTTGTGATGGAGTTCCTGGCAATCAGGTTTTTGGGGAGGGGAAAAGAATTAAAAAAACCCACCTTAACAGGAGTATTGAGCCAAAGCTGGTTCTACCCAGCCCTGGGCTAATTCCTTGGTTATCGAACCATCCAGCTTTCACCTGCAAAATACAAGGCAAGGTGTGCAGCCGCCCGGGCGCTTCTGATCTGGGAGCAGTTTAGTTTAGGCCAAGGATATAACATTCATGGCTGTGAGCTTGGGACACGGCCAGCCTTTGCAGAAGGGAGATACCAAAGCAGGGAGTTTTCCAGGTTGGGTTGGCTGTAAATTTACACACACGCTGAAATGGGTAGAGTTCCACCTGAGCTAGATTTGGTCCGGTCCGTGGAGCACGTGGCTTCGGCAGGTGGATGCTGAGCGTTCAGTGCTGCGCTCTGTACAGGCGGGCTGGAAGGTGGGAGAGTGCTGGGTCATCGCTGCGTGCCCAGCAGCTCATACCCGAGAGCGTCGGAGATCTCAGGGACGCCCGAGGTCGAAGTGGCTCTGAACACCTCCCCAGAAGGGGAGGAAGGAATTAACGTGCGGGTTCTCCTCTTCTGATGGTGAGCACTGGACATGTGGAAGGCGAATCTTTTCCTTTGCCCGCAGAGGTTCGGGGAGAAGTCAAGTAGCAGTTTTAGGAAGATATTGCCTCACACAGTTCTGACAGCAGTTCTGACAGCTCCATAACCATCCCTGGTGTCATTTGCTAACGTGCGGCCTGCAGTGAGTTGTGGTTTCACCACACCCATGTGATGGAAAGAGAGATGGGTGAAGAAGAGTGCACTGGGTTAAACTACCGTGCATCCTACTCATCAGCCCTTAACTCAGGGAGAGAAATCTGTGCTTTTCTATTAAAGCAAGGGGCATTTTCCAGGCACCAATTGCTTTCTGCCTCCTTGCAGAAATACCTGTCCGTTTTAAAGTGTAGCGATGCATTTAACAGCCAACTGGGAGAGGTGTTGAAGCGCAGCACTGCTGAGGGGAAGGGCTGCAGCAGCACTGCAGCAGCTCTGCAGGCAGCCTGGGAGAGGCTGAGCCTTGAAAGTGGAGCCAGAGAACTCCTTCCTGCTCTCGCAGGTCTGGTCCCAAGACCAGTGTCTGACTCTTGCTGTCACACTTCCCGTTGGCACTGGGTGCTTTTTGCCCTATGAGGAAGGAGGAGAGGTCTCTCTTCACAGCCAGCACTAACTTGGTAGTGGTTTGCAGCGTCACTCCTTTTTGTGTCTTAAGGGTCTTCATAGGCACAGCACCTAGTGCAAACACCTGAGGACCCAATCTGACCTGAAAAGAACCTGTTTTGTAAAGTCAGACCAGGTTTAGTGAAGTAAGGCCAGTTTAAATTAAAAAAAAAGAGTAAAGAAACGGAACACTGGCATTTTTCCTTCAAGTAACTTAAGTTCAGTGCATATTCTGATGCACATACTGCTCTGGTTCAGCTTGGAGGTGCAAGACTCTCACACAGGGAGACCAAGTTGCTTGTCCCAGGCCAAAGGCAGTCAGGGGTCAGAATCAAAAGTGCCTGACGTTCCTGCATTCCCTCAGGCCAATATGCCACTTATATTTTCTAAGCTAATAAGGTAGGACAGCTGGCAAACTTCTAGTCTCCTTGTTTATCCCCAGGAATGAAATCTTCTGTTCTTTGCTTTAAAGAATTTAGGGTTATGGAGTAAAGATAAGAAATGTCTCAGCTTGCAAGCATTAGAGGCATTTTTGACTGTTATGTTGCCCCAGGCAAAGCTTATCTAATTCAGCAGACATTTGGCTGTCAATTCATCCTGAAGGCTTCTGGGAGGAAGAAGATCTCTCTTAACTGTGAAGTGGGGGGATTTTAGGCATTAAAAAAGGGAGTCAAGGAAGCGTTTGTCTCACTGCAAATATGACCAGGCAAAGTGGAGACTGGGCGGCTGTGCTGTTGGCTCAGCTGGCCACATGTGCAGCACGGCTTTATTTTTGCAGTTTGCGTGTCGTGTTCTCTGAAGGCCAGCCCATCCGCTGAGCAGGATGTTACCCACCGTGGTCTAGAGCAGTGTTCCAGGTCCCGTTTCCTCGACCGAATGCCAACAGCGTGGTATAAAAGCTTGAGGTTATTTCCTCCAATACGTGCTTCTGATCAGCTATTCTAGTGGGGAGGAGTGGTGGGCAGTTCGGCTCTGAAACACTTCCCAAGTCAAAGATAAATGGCTCCATCTTAAATATTTAGCAACTGTTCTCAAAATAGTCAACTCAAGAAAATGTGCTACATGCGTGGACCGCGTGGTGGAAGGTGAATTGTCAAGAGGATTGCCTGGCAGGCGAAGGACTGGAACAGGACTAGGTACTGTGGGAGGAATGTTGTGATGAAAGAAAGGAAATTGTTCCTGCCCCTTTGATTATTTTCAATAAAGTGGCTCATCCTGCCTGGACGCGAGCAAACGTTCTGCCCGCGAGCTCCGCTCCCTGCCCCGGCAGCATCTCCTGTGGCACGCACGCAGGGAAACGTGTGTCAGGTCACCTTGCTTTGAAGGGTCGTTCTGAAATGTATTTCCTTTTGCTGCAAGGATTCCATTATTACATAAAAATGCCATTGCAGTCCTCCTGCTTTGTGCTTGCCCCCTGCACAGCTTTAGAAAAAGGAATACAGGGCCAAAATCAATGGCCCAAGTAAACCCCAGTTCCTGGTCCCTGTTTATTTTTGCTTCTGTCTATCCCACCTCTCTGTTCTTCTGGCTTCACTTACTGCAAATCTGAATCTAGATCCTCTGTCACATTTGCTACATCAACAGCCCCGGTACTTAGGGTGTTGTAGTTAAATCTGTGCTCCTAACTGGTATTGAGCTGGGCTAGAAGTGGCCTGGCTGCTGTGGAAGAAGAACATGGAGAAACAATTCGGAAGAGAGAAGAGGAAGCAGGAAAACGTTCTGCTTCTGGAAAAAAAACAAGTCAGGCGCTTTTCAGCTGCCTTGACTGGAGGTGAAGTGCAAGTTAAACACAGCAAAACAAAAGTGAATTCCATGTTCAAGTCAAACTAAGGCAACTTTTTCCTTTACAGACCCGTGCAGGAACAGCTGCACCGGAGCCGTCGGCGCTGGCTCCGTTCTCCAGTCCTGCAGCACAGGGCTGGGCAGCCACGGGGAAGACGGAGAAGCCCGGGCAGGCGGGTGATGCTTCGGTCCACCCTCACTCCTCAGATGCGATGCCCACAGCGAGCCCCGCGCGGGCGAAAAGCACAGCAAAGGCACAGGCAGCGACTTCTGCGCCAAGCGGCGTCCCCACCAACGGCACCGCTCCCACGGCCCCGGCCAGCACCGCGGCGTCACCGAGTGCTGCCACCACCACACCAGGTGAGGGGACGCAGTGCTCCAGCAAATGTCGGCTCCTTGGGTTTTGGTGACACGCTGTTGCGGCACTGAAAAATAGGAGATGATTTCAGAAGTGATGGCACACCTGAAAAAGGGCTGAGGTCCACGCTTCGTCACCTGTGCTGGACAGATCCCGTTAGCTCCTGAGTGGGATTTTGGTCTCGTAAATCTGCACGTGAGCATTAGGTCTATTCCAGTGAGCAACTCAAAAATAATGGTGCTGTCGTAATTCCCCGAGTGAACGTTGAGACGTGGTGGCAGGCATAGTCCCGTGAGCGTTCTTTCAGTTGTCTGGACATGCTGCTGTCTGTCAAGTTGAGCAGAAATCTTCATGTCTGCTCAAAACGGGGTGTACCTGCTGCTTTGCTCTTGTGTCCCTGACGTATCAGTGCAGGGTCCAGTTTGCTGAAGTATTCGTATCTTTTGAATTTAGGGTTCCTTTCCCTTACAAGGGAACAAGTGAAAGTGTGAAGGAAATGCTGCACCCAAAGATATTTTTGGCAAGAAGCTCATTGGATGCCTGTATTAACAAGTTAATATTCTTTTTAAGGGCTTATCCCAGCTAAAACTGGAAAATATATTTTAAATGTCCTCAGTGGCTTGTGTTGGAAAAGTGATGTAGCCAGGGCCTCCTTGTTTTGCTAAATAATACAACAATGACGTGAAGGGTGGTTTTTCTAAGCAGAGTTTTGGGTTTTTGTGTGTTTGGGGGTTTATGTTTTTTATTTTTTCCTCCTGAGGTCGGGTTTCTTTTTGCCTTGGAACTCTTTGCAGCTGAAAGACCAACAGAGTTACAATATCCTAAGTTCGAGAGTAATTGACAGGGGAAAAAAAAATTGATGGATTTATTTTCTTTAACTGTTTAATTCCAGAAGCCAATAAGCAGATGGAGGAAAGGTTAAATGTTTAGTGACGCTTTCCCCATCTTTTTCAGCTTGGATTTTATGTGTTCATCTCTGAACCGTTGTCTTTGATGGGGTCAACGTGGGGTAAAGTAACTTTAAATCACTGGCTGTAGTTTTCAAGTCTTTACTCTGTAGTCTCTAAAAACAAACTACCTGTCAATTTATTTGAAAGTTCTTAAGCAGGGGTTGAAAAGAAAATACAGATAAAAGAATAGGTTTGCAGGTTGAGTTTCCATACTCGGGGGGGGGGGGGGGGGAAAGCCCCATCTTTTAGCCCCCAAGCAGTTTTTCAAGAAAGAAATACCCCGGATTCTTCGTCTGTTTGTGAAGGTGCGGACCTGCGGTTTGGTAACCAGCAGCGTTTGTCTCGCCGTGCCACGAGGCTGCCGCTGGGTTCTCTGCCGAAAACCTGCCAGTAAAACCCTCCCTGGTGAGGAGATTCCCCTGCTCAGCGCCCCAGGGTCACGTTTTGTCCCTTCAGAGAAGGAGCAGGACCCGCACCGTATCTGCCGAGAGGGAGATGACTGACTCATTTCGGGCTTGTCTTAAATTGTAAAACCCCATTAGTGCTTTTGCATTAACGATGAGAACGAAACCTGAAACGGGACCCATCTTGAGCGACAGGATGTTTACACAGCACAGCCGTCTGTAGCTGGTTTTTTATTCCGCGGGCTCTGAAACCAAGGTGAGGTTTTTGTACGTATTTAATCTTTTTCCTGTTCCTCTTTCAATTGTGTGTGTTTTTTCCTCTCTCAGTTATGAAGGAGCTGGTGGTTTCCGCTGGAGACAGCGTCGAAGTGACCCTGCCGAAGAACGAAGTTCAGCTGAATGCGTTTGTGCTTCCTGAACCACCACCTCGTAAGGCTCCCCTGGGACTTGTGCTGGGGCTTGTGATGGTGAAATGGCAGATAGGACCATCCTGAAAATGTCTTTTGTCAGAGCACGCTTTCCTGCAGAATTTTTCTATCCTGTGCTGTTACCTCGTAGGAAATAGCAAGGCACAAAAAACACTGGAAGGGCTACAAAGTCATCAGGCTGGGGAGGTGCAGTGCTCCCCGCAGGGGGTGTGAGGAACCAGTGGATCTTCATCATCTATTTGTGATATTTGCCAATGGGTGACGAAGGGTCTTGGCAAATGATCTCTCGTTTGGTGGCTTGGAATCGGATTCGGGGGGTTGATGTGCTGAGGAACACGGTTTTATACGCTCCTCATTTCATCGTGCGTGTCACTGACGGATGTGTGTGAAGTTTCTCTCTGCCCGCAGTGGCGGTGGGAGGCTGCAGAGGAGAGGTGAGCAGGTCGTGTTGTGCAGCAGCAGGGATAGATGCATCACCATTCAAAAAGTGGCGTTACGCTGTGTCTGCAGGATTTGAGGGCATGGTAGGACTTTTTTTATTATCCTGGAGCTGCCTGTGATTGTTCCAAAGCTCTTTCATGCCTTAGAGGCTGAAAGATGGGGTTTGGCTCCAGAGTAAATGTATTTAGAAGTACAGATTGTCTCTTTTCCTGGTTATATTTCCAAAAAGCTGCAGCCCAAATTCCAGGCTGTCTCATTTCTCCATAGTGCAGCAGAATGTGCCTTGTAAACGTTTAATACCTTTGCTTTTCTTTAGCATGGCTGAAAGACTTAAAAACAAATACTTGAATTTTTTCTAATTTTTTTAAGGAACCACGTATTCCTATGAGTGGGAATTGATCACTCATCCGAAAGACTACAGTGGAGAAATGGAAGGGAAGCACTCCCAGACCCTTAAGTTATCTAAGGTAAAGCTTTTGCTGCTTTGTATCCTGCTGTGTTAAGTGCCAAGTGGAGAAGATGGGGACCCTGGCAGCCAGGAAAGACTTGTGTGTGATTTCAGGATGAATGGGAAGTCGCACGATGGGCAGGCAGCCAAGGTTTGACTGCAAGCCCTCCTCTAAGTCTCTTATGAAAAGGAGATTGACCTGGCATGAGGGAAAGAAGAAATTTGATTTCAGGATCCGCGAGCTGCCTACGAGCAGTGTGTCGAGCCACGCAAATGGCACAATTTAACTTTAACAAAGGTTTGAGTACTTCCACTACTGAGAGAGCGTGGTGACCTTCGTAGGGCTGAAGCCTTGTACTCCCCCCTCACAGAGGGACTTGGGGATCCCATCAAGGAGAGCTGTGGAGTTCCTCGGAGCGTGTCCCTGGCTGCTGCTGTTGGGCAAACTCAGACAGTGAAAGGGTTGCCAGTTCCTGCACATGGGAATTCTTAACAGGGAAATGGCTTTAAATATTGTGTGAATATGCAGCTCTGTGTTTGGGAAACATTCCTTTGAGCATCTTGGATTCTACTGCGCTCGGAAAAAATCTTCAGTCCTTAGTCACGATATCCCGCAGAGAGAAGCATGTCTGTCTGTCGAGGGTTCAGCCCGTGGGATATCACCACTGTTACCCAGCACCTAGTCCTTTGCCCTCTCATCTTGGTTCAACAGCGAATGGTGAAGAGATGACTGCCTCACTCATGTCACCTAGATTGAAGAGAAGGAGTGCTTTCCTTTGCTAAAACACCCAAGAAGATACTTTCTTCTCACACGCAGCCTTTCCCATCTCAGTTGCAGCCTGCTGGTACAGATTCCTGTGGCCAGGCAACCCCAACTAATCTCCGTTATCTCTTCTCTGGGCCTATTGTTGCTAGGAAATAAAGCTTAGGGCCGACAGTCTTGTGGTAGAAAGAGATATTAGTCTCTGGTTTCTGTGTGGCCATTGTTAGAGCCACGTAACGCCGTTTTGGCATGGAAACCCCCCTCTGCTCTGTGTGCGTAGGTTGAAGTGTAACTGCTCGTGGTTGTGCTGCTCGTGGGAGATTGTGCCAGCACGTGGTAACGTCACCTGCTAATAGCTCCTGACAAGGTGCTGCCGTCCCGAAGGTAAATAACCTTTTGTGTTTGCTTCCAGCTCACTGTTGGGCTGTACGAATTCAAAGTCGTCGTCGATGGGGAAAACGCACGTGGAGAGGGTTACGTGAACGTAACGGTGAATCCAAGTGAGTTGGTGGGGTCGTGTCTTTGCTTAACTTCATCTGCCTCGGGCAAACCGTGAGAGCGCGGTGTTTTGCGTATTTGACTGGACCCTTGTTCAACCACTGCTTTGACTAAAAACTGGCTGTAACTGGGTAAAACTGTATAGCAGCAGGAGCAAGAAATGAAGGGAAGCCAGAGCTTTGAAGGTCCTTTGGAGCTTCTTTTATTCTCTGTCCAGTAATGAATATCATTCCCCACCACGGGCACGTCAGGTCAAATCTCATTCCTTGCTGTCAGACGTGGTTTGCAGATGAGCTGGTGTATATGCACCAGGTCTCACTTTTTACATGGCCTGTGTAAAGGGGCAACTATAGATCCTTTTGTGTAAAAAACCACTTTATTTTGCACGCTTCAGCAAGACTTTTTCTACAACCTTTGCGGGCAAAGCAGTGCTCTTGCACTCCTTAAATTAGCAAGTGTGTGGGTGGCCTTCGGGATGCTGTTGCTGATGGTTTCCTTATAAGCAGTGAATCTGCAGCTGGCAGCACGCATCAAAACCATTCCCTTTTCAGAGCAACAGCCACGCTTTGGGGAGAAGCTCTGGGTGCTGCTCCACTGGAATGGTCTGTCTCTGAATGCTCCTCTCCTCAACTGCAGGACAGGAGGTGGAGAGGGTGGGAGGATGATGTACAATATTTATTCTCTGTGCCGCTCCAGGCACACGGAGACAGAAGTAGTTTTACAGAGCTGCTTGGGCAGGGCTTCTGGTTGTGATCTGCCTGTAGATGTCGTTGTAACAGCTCGGCTGTTGTTGCAGAGCCTCGGGTGAACCAGCCTCCTGTCGCCATCGTGTCCCCACAGTTCCAGGAGATCTCACTGCCAACCATTTCCACCGTTATCGACGGCAGCCGTGAGTACCTGCCCAGTACTGAATCCAGGAACTGAACATCTGGGTTTTGTGAAGCAGCATTCTCCAACTCCTCGTTATGTGTTTCTTGAAACAGAAAGCACCGATGATGATAAAATTGTGAGCTATCACTGGGAAGAGCTGAAGGGCCCTTTGCGGGAGGAGAAGGTTTCCAGCGACACGGCCATACTGACGCTGACCAACCTGGTACCTGGGAATTACACCTTCAGGTAGGTTGTACCTGGAAGAGTTGATTAGTTCTCATCCCCGAAGAGTAAAATGTAGAAAATCACTAAAGTGCTAGTCTATTAAAAAAAAAAAAAAAAGACAACAGAGGGAAAACTCCATTTTGTGCTCTACTCTCTGTTTCTGCTCCTGTGCTTCAAGTAGTTTTATAACTTTTCACTTCAGAAGAGATAAGGTAGCCAGCTACTTCTTATTCTTAAGCTGTAGCACCAGTTTAAGATGACGGCAGAAGGGAATGAATGGTCTGCCAGCGCTACAAAATGTCTCTTGAAATGTCAAATCTAAACTGTTTGGCTAAGGAAGAAGTGCAGTCTTTAAATCCATTTTTTAAATGCAGTCTGTTTGTCCCAGATAAGTGAGTGAGGCCTAATGCACGTACCTGAGTCACAGATAGCGGCCGATTTTACTTCGGTGTTTGTTCTGTGTTTTTCCCTTTGCTCTGCATTTCGGTGTGATGTCCGTGCCCTGCATTAGCAGATCCATTTAAAATAAATAAACCTGGTAATCGTGACTCTTCAGTGCTTTTCACTTCCCACCCCTCCTTCAGCCTGACAGTGGTGGACTCGGACGGTGCCAGCAACTCCACCACCGCAAACCTGACGGTGAACAAAGCCGTGGATTATCCTCCAGTGGCAAATGCGGGCCCAAACCAAGTGATCACCCTCCCTCAGAACTCCATCACCCTCTACGGCAATCAGAGCACCGACGACCACAGCATCGTCAGCTACGAGTGGCTGCTCAGCCCTAACAGCAAAGGGAAGGTGATGGAGATGCAGGTCAGTGCAGGTCACTGGTACTCAACCTGGATTAGTCACTAGCTGGCTTTTTTTTTTCCTATAATAAAATAATTTTGAATTGGACATTAGCAAATGTTTCTTATAATCCTACAGAGTGATTAATGCACACTGAAAATTAAATCCACATTTGTACAAAGTAAGACAGTCTGTGAATTAGGTTCGCAGTGTCTATGGTTTGCACAGGACTCCCCAGAGGCTTTTCCTGCATCACTAACTGTTGAATCTCAAAGTCTTGAACACCTCTGTCGTTACCCTTGTTGTGTTCCACATAGTCCTTGTTGCTGTGTGTAAATTTAGCTGTGCCCTGCGTGTCGGAACGGCCCAGACTTCTGGCCCTGTGGCAGTTGGTAATAAGCCACTAGAATCTGCTGCTAATAGTTGTCCTAGAAGCAGAGTCTTCTGGTCTGTCATCATCTGGATAAGGATTCTTTTTCATGTGTGAATATGTTTTCTCAAAGGGGGTGAGGACACCAGTTTTACAGCTCTCTGCCATGCAAGAAGGTGATTACACTTACCAGCTCATAGTGACTGATTCTGCTGGGCACCAGTCCACTGCGGAGGTCACGGTGATAGTCCAGCCAGGTGAGCTGCCTCCAGCTGCTTTTGCTGCTTCCATCCCCGCGTTAGGGGCGATAACCGGTGTGTCAGCACGTACCGAGGATCTTAGGGAGCTTTGTGCTGCTTTCAGAAAAGCTGCCCTGGTTCAAGACCATGCTGGGCTGACAAACGAACAATAGAAAGTTTCTAGGAATCTTGCCTTTCTAGGCCATTCTCTTATTTTACCCAGTGTAGTTTAACTGACATTATCTCACCGTAATGGCAGGATTGTATTTCCAAGCAGCTGTCTCTGCCCACAGTGCTACATCCTGGGACAGGAGTGGGAAAAGTGAAGTAGTACTTAGAGAATGAGAGCAAAAATCAGTTTTAACCTCACTTTCTCTGATCGCAGTGCTGAGATAGTGGGCAAGAAATAAACCAGGGACCGTGGAGAAGATTTTTATTTTTTTTTAATGCTGGGGTTTTAAGCTGCATCTTTTATGGCATGCGTATTAAAAAAACTGCATCCTTTTTCAGAGAACAATAAGCCTCCAAAAGCAGATGCTGGTCCAGATAAAGAATTAACTCTTCCTGTGGACAGCACCACTCTAGATGGCAGCAAGAGCTCCGATGACCAGAAGATAGTCTCCTTTCTTTGGGAGAAAACACGGTGGGTATCACCTTCTGGACTGTTCTTGTGCAAGTACCCGGGCCTTTTGGTTAAAACAAGACACACCCTCACGTACCTCCCTGGTGTTAAATCCTGGCCACACTGAGCCTGACAAGCTCCCCCGGTGACGAGAATGAGTTCTGCATACTGCACTTAACTCTTGTGATCATCTTGCTGTAACTGGAGAAAATAATTCTGCTTTTTGTCGTGGACTCTGTATTTCCAGCCAACTGTCTGCTTGCATTCCCACAAGCTCTGACTGAGCGTGAGGCTCCCGTTTGGTGTGAGCCTGGCTCCTGTGGCCGGTGCAGAGTTTCAGCTGATCCCCTTGTGCTTTGCTTAGGGGCCCGGATGGTGTCAAACTGGAGAATGCCAACAGCAGTGTTGCCACTGTCACAGGCCTTCAAGTTGGGACGTACGAGTTTACTCTGACAGTCAAAGACGAGAGGAACTTGCAGAGCCAAAGTTCAGTCAATGTCATTGTCAAAGAAGGTACGTCCAGCCCTGAGCAGGGCTGCCTGACACGGGTTTGTTGTGGAGATCTAATGCAGTAGTTTTGGGGAATTGCCTGATTTTTCTCCAGCTGCTCTTTTTCTTTTTGCT
The DNA here is from genome assembly GCA_020746105.1 of Trogon surrucura. Lineage (NCBI taxonomy): Eukaryota > Metazoa > Chordata > Aves > Trogoniformes > Trogonidae > Trogon > Trogon surrucura. Next base: position 1,192,728 of record CM036640.1, read on the forward strand.
TAGAGATAAACAAGCCGCCAGTTGCCAAGATTGCTGGTAATGTGGTCATCACCTTGCCCACAAACACAGCCGAGCTGGATGGATCCAAGTCCTCTGATGATAAGGGAATTGTCAGCTACTTGTGGACCCGGGACGAGGGGAGCCCTGCAGCTGGGGTGAGGTTTCGTGGAGCATTACAGGAGTTGTGAGAGACGGCTCCTGAGAAAACTGTTGCACCTATCACCTTGCAGTGATAACCTTATATATGATGGTATAGCATGCTACTTTGATCCTTTGTGTCCTGATGCTTATTTTGCATGGTTTCTAGGAAGTCTTAAATAATTCAGACCACCATCCTGTCCTCCTCCTGTCCAACCTGGTAGAAGGGACTTACACGTTCCACCTCAGAGTAACAGATGCCAAAGGAGAGAGCGATGTGGAAAGGACCACGGTGGAAGTCAAACCCGGTGAGTCTGGGGTTTGTGCTGCAGCACGCTCACCTGCAGCGCGCTAGCAAATCCTCTCTTTGTCTGGATACAGCGTACTGAGGTTAAAATGTGTGGTCTAGTCCAGCTCCTAACTGTAGAAGTCAAGAGTTTTGGGGGATGTGTTTGTATTTTAATGTGTTTATTGGAGACTGGTTCTTACTGCTTGCTCTCACCTGTGAAAGTCATAGACTTGCATCGCTTCCTACAGTGTGATTCTGTAGTGTTGTATTCAGAAACCTGACTTGGAGCCAGGCTGCTAGATAGAAGTTCTAAAGATTTATCTGCATTATCTACATTCCCGCTAGATCCTAGGAAAAATAACCTCGTGGAGATAATCCTGGATGTTAATGTCAGCCAGCTGACTGAGAGGCAGAAGGGAATGTTCATCCGACAAATCGGCGTTCTGCTGGGGGTGCTCGACTCGGACATCACCGTGCAGAAGATCCAGCCGTACACCGAGCAAAGGTGAGGTTTGTCTGTGAGCCTGTGTTTGAAGAGACGAGGAAAGCTTGGTGTTGGTTGCTGTTTAACCCACAATAAACTGTAGCTGATCCCTTTTACTAAACAAGCAGAAGTTTGCTTTGTAGGCAGGGCTGTAGGGCAGGGTCGTGTCGCCTGCCTGGATGGTGTTTCTCAGCTCCGAGTAACCAGCGAGTCGTGCGGGGGCTGGCTTGGCCTAGCTGGATCCTGGCCATGCTGCTCTGGCATGAAAATACCTGATTGAGTTCAGCTTTCCACGAATGGCTGGCCTGGGAAATTCACTGTTCTGCAGGAAACTTGAGCGACTGGCGCTGCAGCGGCTCGTATCTCCGTACTGGCAGCTCTCTGCTGTGACTGCAGGTGTGCTAGGGGATGCCTGACCGTGCACGTGGAGCGGCATGGCCACAAGCTTAACAGTAGAGCGCTAGTCCCATGAAAAAAGTGCGATATTGCACGTAGTTTTTACAAAAAGTAGAGTAGCTTTAAGGTAGATAAAGCGCTGAAAAAAGATTTAAGGGATGCGCTTCAAGTCACGCAGCAAGTCAGCAATACATCTGCAGTTATGCTTTACACTTTCCTGAGCTCACTGATGTATTGGTTCCTTCGTGTCCACGTTGCCTGCTGTAGCAGTAAAATCAGAATTCATTGTCTGTGCAAACCTAAAAAGCTCAGAACAGAAGAGCCAGCACTTTCTGTTATAGTATCACCTTTCGATCTGTGCTGTGACCAGGCCAGTTGCCGCTGTTTCTTCACAGAGTAAGGCAGGTTGAGGATTCTTGTAGTTAATGCTTCATCTGTTTATAATTCTGCTTTGTAGACAAAAGAGTGGGAAGTGTTATAAAAGAGCAGAGATTATTTTCTGACAGATGGCTTTAAGATCCCATTTTTGCCTCAGCTGCTGGAGTAACTTGTACTGTTTAAAAGAGGTATTTTTCCCTTGGCTGCTGTTTTTTTTTCACATACTCCAAGGGCTTCGATAATATACTGTTGACTCATTGGCTCACTGGTGATAATCAATCTGAAGCATCCCTGCATCCTTTTGTGATTCTGAAGGCTCTGCAACCTAGGGGAGCAAGTTCTTCTAACGTAAAGTTAGTGCAATAAAAATTTGGAATTCTGAATAAGTCTCTCTAATGATGGGCTGAGGAGCACGGCTCTCTACTTGACGTTTGGAGAAGCTGCAGATAATTGTTTTTGTCTGACTTCCAGCACGAAGATGGTGTTTTTTGTGCAGAACCAGCCTCCCCATCAGATCTTCAAAGGACGAGACGTAGCCTGGACACTAAAAAATGAGCTACGGAAACAACAGTCAGACTTCCTCATCTTCAGGGCCTTAGAGATTAACACAGTCAGTAAGTAAGAGTTGCTGTGCTACGACCTGATGCCTTTTCCCTTCTGCCAGAATAAGGACCTTCGTGTGTGTTAAAAACATCTGTGAGCACGCACGCGTGCACGGCAGTAGCTTTTCTCTGTTAGTAAATGGGAAACAGAAAAATCAGTCTGTTGGACTCCACATTACTGGGTTATTTACCAATTGATTCTGTCTGTTCGCCATTCAGAAACGGTTACTCCTAGTCTTGCTGGGCAGATAGGAATTCACAAAATCAAAAGCAGATTGATATTTAAAAGACTAAAATGCAGCATTGATGGAACGCAGCCAATGGCTTGAGTGTCGTGCTGAAAGCAATGAAACTACACGTCTTGGTGGCTGTGAACGTACTCATTTCCTCTGCAGCACGTGCATCAGTCTGAAGGAAACGTTTCCTTTCTATCATTTTTGAGTTTGGCAGGAGGCCTGGGTGCTTGCATTTGCACTTCTTGCTGCTTGCGATTCCAGCTGAGCTGTGGGTGAGCTACGGAGGGACTAGATTCGAGTCAGAGCCTGGGGGAGTTGGCTGTATTGAACTAGACCGTCCCATTTTTGCCTCACGTGCGACTCGTGTAGTTCACCTTGCTGGTTTTGGTCCCTAGCGTGTCAGCTGAACTGCTCCGAGCATGGGCGCTGCGACTCCTTCACCAAGCGCTGCGTCTGTGACCCCTTCTGGATGGAGAACTTCGTCAGGGTGCAGATGGGGGACGGCGAAAGCAACTGCGGTACGTGCAGCCTCTCTGGGATTGCTCATCTTTGGAAAGCGAACGGGGTTTGAAATCCAGGGTGGGCAGAATAACGGGTCCCAGCTCTCTCCCGGGGTCTCTGACACGATGCTCGCACGAGGAGATACCCCTGCCCTGGTGTCCCTACGGGCATGTTCTGGGCAGGTGCTGTTTGATGGGGAAGTGACTCCTCTTCAGACCCTCTCGGTGAACACTCGCTAAGAGTCGAGTCCGTTCTTAGTGTGTAAATCACAGCTCTTCCCTGTCACGCCCCTGCAAAAGCTTTCCTGCCATAGGAAAGCAAATTTTATAAATCAATACACACTGAAAAATGCCCGTTTGCAGCGAGTCCACACGCTGGGTCTCAATCCTCTGGCTCCCATCAGCGGTGGGTGCTAGCCTCCAACTCTGCAAAGGGCCAGGTCTTTCTTTTTCTGTCCCGAGAACAGTCACCTAAAGCACAGACTGTCAACTGTGTGAGGTGCCCAAACATCTTTATCTCCGGGGTGTTTTGCTTTCAGAGTGGAGCGTGCTGTATGTGATCATCGCGTCTTTCGTCATTGTGGTCGCCGTCGGAATCCTGTCCTGGATGGTGATCTGCTGCTGCAAGAGGTGGGTCTGAGGCCGTAACCGCCCGTGGTGTCGGTGCTTCAGAGCCAAGTAGCTTCTTTAGGAGGTGAAAAATTCAAACCCGTTGTCCCAGCAGGTCATCTGCTTAGCCCTGGGATGTCAGGGTTTATCCCTCAGTGTTTCAAGTGAAACATTGAAGTCCTAGAATTCTGGGTTCAGTTAAGAAGCAAGGTTTGGATTAGCCCGTAAATGTGCAACTGAAGCAGTGTTTTTAATGTTTTGCTTTGTGGTATGAGCATAATCTGAAATAAGCAAGTACTCTAGCTTTGAAGATCAGAGTTGTTTTTTTCTTCCAGCTTTTTTAGAAATGGCCTGCCCCTTAATTCCTTTTCTTCCCCTTTAGACGAAAAGGAAAATCCAAAAGAAAAAGCAAATACAAGATTTTGGATGCAACGGATCAAGAAAGCTTGGAGCTAAAACCAAATCCCAAAGCAGGTAAAACATGAGAGGGAAGAGCCAAGCGTTTCCAGAACGCTGACTAAGAACACGCTTCCTCAGTGGGCTTAAAATCACCGAGTGTGACGAATGTCATGTTAGGTGCTGACAGACGAGTCTCAGAAGATGCAAGAGCTTGTTTCAGATCTGGGTGCAGGGCTTGCTTTTTTTTTTTTTTTCTGCAGCTGTATCTTGATACCTGGACTGAGCTGGTCACCTCCTGACTGGCCAGGAAAGGAGGGAAATGGGGGGAAAATGCGTGCAAAGCCCAGCCCTGCCAGACACTGGGAAGCACCAGCTGCTGAAATATGTGTTTTAGATAAGATTGTGCATCCTGGTTTTGTTTAGAGGAGGGGTTATTTTAGCTGTGTGTGGGAAATAGTCCCGGGTCCTGGCTTGCTGGTGGAAAATACCTGCTCACCCTAGCACTGTCCCACTCCGCGGTGTTCCAGCAAAGCGATGGGTGCCCAGCGGCAGCGCCGGAGGGCGTTGCAGCGACAGAGCTAGTCGGGCAGCTCCTCTGAGAGCTGGGCAGTCCTGGCTGCGCGGATATGGATACGCTGGAAGAAAACCCGGGTGTGTGCTCCTCCCTCAGCACCCAACTCTGCTTTAATCCGACCATCTGTCACCTCCCGCGGAAGAGCCCCTCTGTTGAATAAAGGGCTCATTGTTCTGCAGTCTGTAGCAAACATGCGCCTCAGCCGTTTGCTCTCTGGTAACTAAACTCATCTTGCTTCTTCTGAGGCTGGCTGCTGACTAAAGTCTTTTTTTCTTGCTGGAATGTCCAGGGAACTTTCCACTAACAAAGGAAATGTTGCATTTCTCCATTAAGGAAAAGCTAAATTTAAATATTTCCTCTGCTGACAATATCAGTAAACGTCTCTCTTCTGTCCTTGTGCTTTAATCTAAATTCAGCCTGTTAATTTATCTCCCTTCCCTTGCAGGCAGGAGAAGCAGAGATGAGAGTAGGGAGGGTAGTAGGAGCGCAGCCAGTCTTCCTCACACACCTGCGTGTTCTCTTGACTCCAGCCGTTAGCCCTCGGCTTTCTAGCAATGCCCTGAGCAAGGTCAGGGAGACAAAGCTCCCACGTATGCTGACAGCCCCTCCTGGTAACCTAATTGTGCTCTGCGCTGTCCTGGAGCGCTGTTGTGACCTCTGTTGTGCCCGAGTGTCTGAGGGAGGATCGCTTTGGCTTCAGCATTTGAGGGAACGAGTGACACACACGGGGAAAGCCCGGTCAGGGTGCCCCTTTGGCATGACAGGAGACAAAGATTTCAGGAGGGAATGAAGTCAGGTGAGGCTGTTGACGGGTATTAAAAGTATTTTTAATGCGGGGATCTCTCTCCCTCAAAGGTGGCAGGCAGAAGGCCCAGGTCCTCAACACTAGCCTGATGCACTCGGAGTCTGAACTGGACAGTGACGAGGCCATCTTCACGTGGCCCGACCGCGAGAAAGGGAAGCTGCTCCGTAGCCAGAACGGCTCCTTGCGCAACGGGCAAGTGACTCTCAAACCCAAGAACCAGCGGGAGGAAATCCTATAGCTGCCCTCGGCTGGAGCGCGGTGGGAAAGGCCACCCCCGTCCCCCTCCCACAGGGGCCTTCAGAGGCCGCTTCGATTGGGACAACGCTGCTAACTCGTGTCACAGAAAATAACTTTGGTTCTGTGGGTTTCTTTCCATTTAATTAAAACTGGTTGTACTTGAATTTGGACTTCAAGGGAAATCACAAGGAGAAAGCAACTGTGAACCCCAGGCGATGCGTCAGGAGAGACAGAGCTGGCTGCTGGAGAGAAAGGGTGGAACCACTAGAAGCAACTGTGAATGTGCAGGACCCTCCCAGCCCGCCTCAGGCTGCAGCGGAGGAACGACCCGTGGACTTGCAGCTCACTTGCCTCGGGAGCTCCTGGGAGAAGTGAGGTGAAGGCTGCGCTGTGAGCTGTGCCCTGGGCTCCCTCCAGGCTCCAGTAGCCAGCCACGGGCTGCTCCTGCTGTCCAACAGCTTTCTGCTCTTCTACTCCCCCTTTCCCTAAGGGTTTAAGCACTACTTTGATTTAAACTTGTCCTCTCACATGCACTTGGCTGCTTTGGAGTGGAGGGGAGGGCGAATCAAAACATGATGGTCACGCTCCATCAGCTTGCAGGTAGGAGAGGGGTTTGTAGCTGTTCTAAATTGCTGTCAGGCTTTTGCTGGGAGCGTTGGTGACACGGTGCCTGTTCCGACGTGAGAGGCCGACGTGTCTGTGGTAATTGGCTGAGCTAGAGACCCCCTCGTGCAGCAAGCTGTCCCGCTGGGTACCGGAGCTTGGGAGGAGACACCCACCTTTGGTACCCGTGTCTCATTCCAAAGCTGTGAGATATTGTTCCGTGGCCCCAGCACCTTCTGTCGCTCCCCAAGCCGTCCGTGAGTCTGGACATTAACCATATCTCAGTTACGAATTGCTAGATACTGTGGGGTTTAGGTTTTTTTTTGTGGTGGTTTTTTTTTTCCTTAACATTTGCACAACCCAGGCAGATGGGGGTGGGTCTGTCCAGTTCCCAGCAGCCAGCTGCGTGCGGCCGTCCTGTCCCGTACCCACTCCCGTATCTCACTGTGCTGCTGCCCTGAGTTGCACCCCTGCCCTCAGGCAGAGATTGGCCTCTTGCTGGCATGAAGGATGCTGCTGCTCCTCTGTGGGTGGGTGGGCAGATTATTGCCTTTCTTTGCGTTTAATTTAAAAACTGGAAAGTTGTTTAGTTTGCTTTTTTTTTTTTTTTTTTTTTAGTCTGAAAGCCAAAAAGGCTTTAACTTCCTTGGTTGTATTTATATTGCTGCACTACTGATTTGTGTTGAGCTAGATGAAGATTAAACACTGCTGAAGGCGGGGGAACGTTCCCTCGCGTGTTTCGAATGTAGTCATGGCTGCTGCTAAGTTTGTTTTTCTGGGCGGTCGCCCGCCGTGCGCAGGCTCCAGCACGGGATCCCGCGACTCTCCCGCATACTGGGCCGTGACCCTCGTGCCCTCCTGGCTCTGCCAACACGGGTTTTACCTCTTTCTTGCCCGTGCCACAGGCCCCCATCTGTCTCGCCTGCAGCCAGAGCTCCAGGCCAAGCATCCCCTTCCCGGGCTGCTGCTGCTCCCGCTCTCCCTACAGCTCCTTCCCCCTGAGCCTCAGACCACACGTGGGACACGATGCTGAGATGGTCCCCTTGGGGTGCCTCCAAGGGGCACGGCTTGCGCAGCAATGGCCGGACACTTAACTCTTGGGTGACACCACCCTCTGATGCGTTTCCTTTCGTTTGGATGCAAGATTGACACAAACTACGTGAAAAGGAGGTTTTGAAGCTGCAGGAATGGATGAGATGTGGCCCCGGGACTGTGCCCGAAAGCAGTTTGTGCTGTGAGGGCAGAGGTGTTGGACTCTCGTTCATTCTGGCCCTGGGGCCTTGTGCTTTTTGAGCCTCTGGCTCCTGTGGTTCTGGGGAAAACCCCCTGCAGTGGTGGTTCAGGGCTGCAGAGCCCGGCACCCCTCCCGGGAGACACAGCGTGTGACTCCGAGCCAGGGGATTAAAATCTGTGCAGCTGCTACCACTGACACCTTTGCTGAGCTGAGGTGGTTTTCCTCATCCTTGCATTTCACTGGGGCTTTGGGTTGGGCTGTTGTGGTCAGCTGCCAGCGCCGCCCCCCAGGCCGGGTTTTGGGCAGGCTGTGGCGTTCCTCCGAGGATCCCTCCCTGGCCGCTCACTTGTCATCCCCGCGGGCAGGTTTGTGTGAGCACAGCTCGAGCTCCCTTACACCTCTGGCTCCCTTAGCATTCCCTGCCTGCCAGGCATTTTCCCTGCTCCGCGTGTCAACCCTTGGTGCCGCCGAGCCCTCGCAGGGCTGCAAGAAATGGGGACGTGTGACCTCACCCCGGCCTCGCGGGAGCAGGTGGAGGCGAGGAGACCCCCGGGCTGGAGGCAGCAACTTCTGACCTGGCACAGGAGCCCCCTGACCTGGGGGCGGGGGGACACCACTGTAGGGCAGAGCTCTCCCAAGGTGTGTGCACACAGAGCCACCCCCTTCCCCCGAAATCCCCCGGCGCCCTCTCCTCCTTCCCTGTGGCTCCCCCGATGTCGCCGTGAGCGGGGCTGACCTTGCTGGGGAAGGTTTCTGCATTGCGATGCATCGTGATTTCACAATTAGAGACACTGGCTCCAAGTTACCCGTGTGTGGAAGTTAAAAACCGAGACATCTGTCAGATGAACCGTCAGCTTCACTTGATTTTGTTTTCCCCTTTACCACTTTCAAACACTGGTTGAGATGTTTGAGGCAAACGTTGCGTTCTAGTTTTAAAATAGTTTGCTTTTAAATCTTTCCTTCGTTCTCCGTGTAGCGGGGGCTGCGCAACCTCTCCGAACTTTGGTTTAACAATGTTTGTTGATTGCGGTGTTACCTGGATTGAGACTAAAAGTAACTTTTTTAAAACAAAACGTTTCTTGTGAATAAACAGGGAAGATGTTTCGCTGCTGCTCAGCTTCCTTCTTTCTCTGGTACAGCTGCAGGCCCGTTCCTGATGTGTGAGGGTTGGAAATTCTCCCTCGTTCCTCTCGGCGGGCAATGCCCGACCAGGGGCTGCCTTTGCTCCGGCAGCGGCTTCTGGGGCTCTTGTGCCAGCCGAGAGCTGGTCTGACCGACGGCCAAGCCCGCTCCTTGCTCGGCAGCCTCCACGTGTTGATGGCTCTGCGGCGCATCGGGAGCGGGAGAGGCCAAACCTTGCCCTGCAGGGCCCCGCGTGGGCATTTTGACCCCTGGGTTGTTTATCTGCCTTGGCTTTAGCACAACCATGATGAGCTTCTGCTGCCTGCAGTCGTCTTTTAGGGGCTCTTGCCCCTGGTCTCCCGCTGCCCCGGTCCGGAGCCCCCTGCCCTGCCCGGGGCTGCTCAGTCAGGGTCTAACTCGATGTCACTGGGAGACAAAACAGCAGCCTGGGGGCTGAAGGTGCACCCACACCTGGGATAATGGTACCTCCTAACGCAGCAGAGGAGCATTTATTAATTAGCAGAGTCCTTGGCAGAGATTAAGGAGGCTGCCACAGTGCTGTCACAGCTGTCACAGTGCCTGGCTCCTGTAGGGAACGCACGGTAGCACCACAGCAGCCAGAAGGGACCTGATGGCACCACGGGGGACGTTTTTTTCAGGAAGGAGACTCACCTTCAGGGCTGCATTTCTGTCCGGGCGCATCTCGCGCAGTCCGTGGGCTGTGCTGGAAGTTCACGCTGCTCAATATCACCTAAGGGCAGGAGAAGCCAAATCTGCTGGGCTCCCCAGCCACGGCTTCTGCCCGCAAGCGTGGCAGCGGCTGCCTTTGCCATAAACACACCTCCCCAGGCCTCAGCCAGCCCCCGCTGCTGCAGCACCCCTCGGCCTGGCACGGGGCAGGGGGAGCCCCACTGCCCCCCAACAGACCCCTGGCTGGGAGCGGCTCTTGTCTCTGGAAACACGAAGCAGCAGAAGGCTCCTGCCTGCAGCCCCTCTGCCACCGCTGCTCGGCTCGTCCCTTCCCCTGGGTCATGTTCTCTGCTCGCTGTCACTCAGCTCTGCTGCTGGGGTTTTTTCCTTCCCCTGCTCGCTCGATGTCCCTGTGGGAGGCTCTGGGAAGGGCTGCCCTTTCCCTTTGCTGTCTGCTCAGCATCACTTGACCTTTGCTGGCTCCTCTCGCAGAGGTGCAGGAGGAAGCCTGGCAAGTGCTCACTCGCGCCAAGGGGCAGAGGGGGTGGCCACAGGTGAGGGAGCCCCGCACCCCCCAGATGCAGCTCTTGGGGCTCAGCTTTGGGGGGGAAGGTTTGCACCAGCCCTGGGGTGGCTCAGGAAGGAAGATGGGGTTTCTCGCTGTCCTGAGGGCAAAGATCTGCTCGTGCCTGCAGCTGCTTCACCTCCCAGGGGCACCTGCGTCTGGTCTGGAGCCTCAGAGCAACCCCAGGCTTATTATTTTGAGAGAAATCTTGGGGAAGTAGATTTTGTTGCAGGAGTTTCGCAGCTCAGGAAACTGAGGCAGTGGCCAAGGCAGCAGCTCGAGGACTCTGCTCATCACTGTCCTGGCATCACTCCGGGGTTAGGAGGAGTTAAAAACCAAACAGGCTTTTGCTGGAGCCTTGGGGAGAGCACGTTTTTCTCTCACAAGTTCTCACCCCTCAGCTTTCACTGTCCTTGCTCTGACCATGTGGATTTGGCTCCGCTCCCCAGCGCCTTCCTGTCATTAGGATTCCCTGAATTGCTGCTGCTTTGCCTCTTCCAGCCGGGCTCTCCCTGGCCACGCTGACGGGAGCTCCAACCGCTCGCCCGGGGTCCCTGTGGCCGCTGGGGGGACACAGGGTGACGTGGGTGCAGTTATGGTAACGATGTCCTCGTTACGCGTCCCTCTGACATGGGTGTGGGCAGCCCCTGCGAGCAAAGGGTGCTGCAGGGATGCTGGTGGCTCCTGGGGACTCTGTGGCACCGCCAACACCAAGACACGGCCCCCAACTGTGGGAGCTGCTCCCAGGGCTGTGCTGGGGGGGCAGAGCCGGGGCAGGAGCATTTGGTCACTTCCCAGAGAGGCTGGGATTTGCAGGGGGCTCGGCTGTGTCCCAGCAGGAACTGGTCACCCTGCCCTGCTCCCCACCACCGGCACCTTGCACCTCCCTCCTGGGCTCAGCCCCAGCGTTTGTCCCTGGGCACTGGGGGTTGGTTACTGGTGTTTTTTGGGGAGAGCACCCCTGGTTTGGGACAGGGGCTTCGCCCAACGTCACCGCTGCGGGCACCTGCTGCCTCTGCCGGCTGCAGCCGGTCCCTGAGGGGCATCGGGGCACGACGCAGGAGCTGCGGAGCAGGGTCACGGGCACTGTCACACTCTGTCCGTCCCTCCATCCGTTTGTCCATCTGCGTGGGGCCCTGTGGGCTGGGTGAGTCCATCTTTCCATTGTTCAAACAATCTCTTTTCCACACTCGGTGCCAAAGCCAGTCCCCGCTTGCTCCCGCACGCGCCAGTATATTTAGCTGCCTCTAAGCCTCTACCTTTCCTTATATAGGAGAGGCCAAACGAATTTCGCACTCTCATTATTAATAGCCGGAGAGGAGCTCTTAGGAGGCTGCCAAAAATAGCAGGCAAACAGAGCGCACCCGGGGTGGGGAGGGCGTCGTGGCAGGCAGGGAGCCGCCGGGGCCGCCGCGGGAGGGAGGAATGCCGCTCGCTTTTTCTGGCTTTTCCCTTTGGGAACCACAACGAGGTGTCTCCCAGCATCCTTCCTCCAACGCAGCCCCGAGCGGGGGCTCCTCCTCGCCTCCTCCAGCTCTCCGCAGGCAGAGGTAGGACCGACAGGAGCGTGGGGGGTCCCAGGGTGGGCAGAGCAGTCCCGGACCTCCCGGCTTTTCTCCCCTGGATGCTGGCACTGGTGCTGGGGACACCCAGAGTGAGTGGCCTGGGGCAGCCCGGGGATCCCCATCACTGTGGGGTCTCCTCAGCCCGGGGAAGCCCCTGTGGCTGCTGTGGTGACAAGTTTCACCCTCCTGAGTGCCCGTCGGGCTCTGCTTTCCCCTCCTTGGGCGGCTGCTGCTGGGCTCAGTGCTGGCACACCGGCTCTCCCCGTGGGGCTGCTCCGGCACCCCCGCCGGGCACCCAGGGCGTGGGGGCAGGTGATGGAGGGCAGAGGGGGCTGCGTCGTCCGGGAGAGAGGGGCTTTCTCGGCAGAGATCACCCAGCAGCATCCCTGGGGCCGGGCACATCTCGAGCCCTGTGCCGGGGCACCACCTCGGGGACGGGATGTGCGGGGAGGGGGGCTGCGGGGTGCCCGGCGGGCGGAGGGGCTTCACCTGCTCCCAGAGGCGTCCGCATCCCAGGCAGGGGCTGCCTTAAATCCCTCCCTCCCTCCCTCCCTCCCCGCCGAGGAACTTCTCCCGCTGAACCGGAGGATGCTGCAAGCTCCTGCGGACGAGCCGGAGGAGTCCTGTGGCAAAGTCAAGGCGAGCGGCGGAGCGGCGAGCGGGTCCCGGGGGTGCCGGCAGCCCCGCTGCCGCCAGCCGAGCCCGCACCCGGCCCGTGGCACCCCCGGGACCGTAAGTGGCCGTGGCGGGACGGGGGTTGCGGGGTCTGCGGGAGGCGGCGGGGCTTTCCCCGCCGCCCCGCTTTAACCTTCAGCGAGCGCGGCGGGTGCCGAGCCCCGCTCGGGCTGGGGATGCTGCTGCCTCCCGCAGCCTCCCTGCTCGGTTCCCGGCACGGGCAGGGGGAGCACCTCCCGGTCTGGGGGTCACCGCGGCCCCCCGCCGCTTTGACCCAAGCCGGGTGGTGGTGGAGAAGCGGGGAGCAGCAGCAAGCTCTCCAGGTGTTTTGGGGGACAATGGGTCCCAGCTGTGGGGGGCTTGGTGGGTGCACGGGTCTGTGGGACTAGTCTCTCTGTGGGTGCCTCCCTCAGGGAGTCGGGGTGTCCTCGGCTGCACAAAGCAGGGACAACCTACACCAGCAGGATGGGGCGGGAGGGGAAACCCAACTCGTGTTTTGGACATGCATGGCGGGGGACACTGCTGACCACCAGGGCTGGGTGCACCAGGCTCCACAGTCCCCAAACGGGCAATGTCCTGGGGACCAGGGTGCTCTCCCAGGTACCTCTTGCTCCCACCTCCCTTCTCACTTGGTGTCTTGGTGTTTTTCCAAGCCACTCAGTGGCTGCTGCAGTGGGTTTCCTGGGGATGGATGAGCTGTGGGAAGCTTGTTTCGGGGGAGCGGTGCAGAATAGTAAAACTTTGAAAGGCCCCTGTGGGGCAGCGACTGCAGAGTGCGGCCGGGCACGCGGCATTGGGGGGAGCGGGGAAAAAAAGATGCTTCCTTTTATAGACAGGCTGGGACTGTTGGGTGCCGTGTGAGCACATGGGTGCCACCACAGCGGGACCTGGAACCCCCCTGGATCCTCCACCACCAACCCTGCAAGGCTGTTTGCCCCCAGTGTCCTCAAGCTGCCCTGCCCAGGGAGAGGAGCTGCTCTTGGGAAAGGTGTGGGACCCGGGGGGCTGCCCAGGTCAGTGGGACAGAGGCAAGGAGGGGTGGCGGGAGTGAGCAGGGGTGGCCTGGGCTGGGGTGAATGCAGCGAGCATCCCGCGGTGCTGGGTACAGCCCTCCAAGGTCACCGGCAGAGCCCAGCCGGGGGCTGCAGAAACCGTGCTGCAGACTGGGGCTGTGTCGGGCCAGGGTACCTCTAGCATCACAGTCCTGGAGGCTGCCCAAGGTCAGCTGAGACGGCTGGAGCTGAGCTGGGCTGGGATGTGAGAGCCCTGACCTTGCGCTGGGGGCTCAGGGTGGGTGCAGCCACCAGCTTTCAGCTCCTGCTGCATCCTGACAGCCCTGCCGGTGCCTGGAAACCCCTGCACCCCTACAACAAAACCCTGCGGCAGCATCCCGCTGTGCTGCAGGGCTGGCAGAGCCTGAAGGGTTAAGCAGGTGCATCTCTGCAGCCTCTGGCCTCAGGACACCCGCTCAGCCTGCTTTTTGAGGGAACAGGGGTGCTGGTCAGCCTGCTTTTTGAGGGAACAGGGGTGCTGGCCCAACTGGGTCAGCTTTGCCCCACTGCTGCTGCCAGGCTGGGGACTTGGGTCCTGGGAGCCATGACTCTGGGGTCCCCAGCAGCAGGTCCCTTGGGACAGATCATGTGGGATGTCCTGGGGTGCTGGTGGACATGCTGGGGGGATCATGGCTTTGCCCTGTGCCCTGCAGTGGTGGCTGGCAGCTCTGGGGGTCACCGAGCAGTGTCTCTGCTGCCCGTGGGGGCCAGAGCAGGGAGCATGTACTTGGCACCCACCGGCTCCTTGCAGAGCTGCAGCGCGTGTGGCCGCGGCTCTCGGCGCTGAGTCACGTCTGCGAGGGGCCTGGCCAGCCTCAGCGTCCCTCCTGCCCACCGCCTGGGCCCCCTGCGCACCCTTGCTCCCCCATTCTGTGAGGTGGCAGGGCTGGGACCCCCAGGACAGGTCCCTGCGCCCCCCACCACATTGCTCCAGCCATGGATTTAGGGGTAGGAAGGTCCCCGGGGTCAAGGCACGGCTGGGCTGTGGCAACACTCAGCCCTTCCATTGCCCTGCCCTGGGTGTGCTGAGCCGGGGAGCCCCCTGCAAACCCCGTCAGGGTCTCAAGCCCCCAAGATCTCACTGAACCCCCTCCTGCGGGCAAAGCCACCTCTAGTATCCCCTGGCCAGGGCTGCAATGTGGTGAGGGCTCAGGCCCCCAGGTCCTTCTCCCAACCCAACACACGGGCCGGGCGGGGGGGGGGGGGTTGGAGGTGGGTCCCCCCCGTGCAGACCTCAGCTGCACCGAGCTGCCGGCACTGCTCCGGCCCTGGGGCAGTGGCAGGGAGGACACGGGGCTGTGTGGGGTGTGGGTGGGTGTTGCAGGGTGCTGAGGGGGTGTGGATGGTGCATCCTGGCCCAGCGCTGCAGCAGCAGTGGGGACCCCCGCCCAGACCCAGGACCAATGGGGGATTCCCCCCAATGGAAGCAGCTCCCAGCGCAGGCACCCCCCTTGGCCACTCTCCCGCCTCTCCCTCCCAACCCTACATACTTCTTCATATGCCCATATGGAGTCGGCCGGCGTTATGGAATGTTAAGAAGTATGTATTTTTGGGCTGGGACCCCCGCACCGGGAACTCCATCCCCCCAAACCCACCAGCATCCCCGGCCCCGGCGGAGCCTCCGGAGAGACGGTGCGTCCCTGGGGCTGGTAAAAAGGAACCAGATCAACTTGCAACTGGATTTGGTCCCCTTCAACCAGCTGCGGCGGCGCATGAGCGACGGCACCGGCAGCGCCCTGGCCCGGCCCGAGGGCTGCCCCGGCCGGGGGGGAATGGCTGGGGGGCCGGGGAGATGCCGGGGCGAGGCCGGGGCTCCCCGAGGCTGGGAGCCATGGGGCAGGGGCAGCCCCGCTGCCGGACCGCCCCCTGCTCCAGCAGAACCAACCACAGCGAGGGGAGGCACCGAGATGAGGGCGAAAAACCCAGGAAACCGAAACTGGAGAAGCGGATTCTTAGAAATGAGCTGCGCTGACGTCACCTGAGGCTCCGGACGACCTCCCGAGCCCGCCCCCGGCAGCGCGGAGTGGAGCGGAGCGGAGCACTGGCCGGTCGCACGCACGGGCTGCGCAGCGGCTGCCGCAGCCCCTCGGTGGTGTCGGGGACAGAGCCCCCTTCTCTGGCTGCTTCAGCCTCGCCTCAGTGAAGCTCTCAAGTCTGACTTTCTAAATTTTTTGTAAGAAATGGAAATATTCCAAACTTTAGCCATTGGAGCCGCTGTTGGAGCAGGTGAGCATCTGGTGCTGGATGAGCAGCGGGTCCTCTGCGCGGTCCCACCCCGGGCTGGCAGAGGGGAACCCGGCTGGGCTGGGGGCTGCGAGGGCTGGGGAGACTGTGGGTGCTGCTGAGAGGGAGGGAGGGGGCAGCCCTGCACTCTCCTCTCCTCTCCTCTCCTCTCCTCTCCTCTCCTCTCCTCTCCTCTCCTCTCCTCTCCTCTCCTCTCCTCTCCTCTCCTCTCCTCTCCTCTCCTCTCCTCTCCTCTCCTCTCCTCTCCTCTCCTCTCCTCTCCTCTCCTCTCCTCTCCTCTCCTCTCCTCTCCTCTCCTCTCCTCTCCTCTCCTCTCCTCTCCTCTCCTCTCCTCTCCTCTCCTCTCCTCTCCTCTCCTCTCCTCTCCTCTCCTCTCCTCTCCTCTCCATTCCTGCACCTTCACTCCCCACTCCGACACCTCTGTCCTTTCCGGGGGGCCAGACTCAGCGCGCTGCTGTCAGGGGAGATGAGGGGTCACAGAGCCCACCCTAACGCTGCTGTGTCCTGCCTGCAGGAGTGGCTCTTGGAGGTGTCCCAGCTATCATCGGTGCTCTGGGGTTTACGGGATCCGGCATCGCCGCTGGGTCCGTGGCCGCCAATATGATGTCAGCGGCTGCCATAGCCAACGGCGGGGGGGTGGCTGCGGGCAGCACCGTGGCCGTGCTGCAGTCCATCGGTGAGTGGGGCAGGCAGGGGAACGGGATGTCCTGGGCTCATCCTGGGAGGGTGGCACTGGGTGGCACTGAGTTACATGCTCGGCCAAACCTGTTCCTCTGGCAAGAACAACGGCTGCGTTCGTGGGCAGCGCTGGCCAGAGCCAGGAGGGGACAGCAGCAAGGGGCTGGCTGTGCTCAGGGAGCAGAGCCCTGGGCATGGTCTGGAGAGGCTCTGGGCTGTCTGTGCCCGGTGCTGGGTCCCTCAGCAGGCAGCATCGCTGCTCCCGGCACATCACGGCTCTTTCTGTCTTTGCAGGAGCTGCAGGTTTCTCTGCTGGTGCCAAAATTGGACTGACATCTGCCCTAGGGTCGTTGGGTGCGGGAATTGCTTCCCTGCTGCACACAGACAAGTGAACTCCGGCTAAGAAACCGAAGCAAAGCTGAGGAGGTGCCTGAGCCTGAGGTTTCGGCCAGGCAGCGTGGCAGGTGCTGGGAAGCCCCCGCAGACCCCAGCGACCCAGTCACCCTCTTCAGAGCTGCCGATGCTGCGCTTGAGTGATGGGAGGATTGAAACCAAATAAAGTAGTTTTAGAGGCAGCGGTGTGGGGGCCGTTGAAACCAATAAAGACACTTTGCATGCAGGTGTGTCATGGTGTGTGTGTGTGGTCAGGACCCAGGTCCCCCCCCAAGCACCTCAGGACTTGGAGGTGCCCAGGAACAGCCCCAGCCCGGCGGGGTTTGCAGTCCTGCGCTCCCTGCCCTCAAGAGCCGCGACCTGGCAACGCTGGGAATGGGTTTGTTAGAAACTGGAAGCGCTGCTCTGGCCCTCGGGCTGCAGCAGGGAGGGGCACTGGACCCTGAGGGGTGTAAAGGGGTGCAGGGGGTGTAAGGGGTGCTGGGGGGTGCATCCCATCCCAGCACCACAGCTGCATTGTGGACTCTGCCAGGAGCCCCGGTGGAGCCTCTGGAGAGCCAGATCATCCCCGGTGTTGTCCCAAAACCGAGTTCACTCCTGGTGGGCAATGAGCCGACCTCGTGCAGCCTGTTCCAGGGCTCCGTCACCCTCACTGAGAAGAAGTTTCTTCTCAAGTTTAAGCGGAACCTCTTGTGTTCCAGTTTCAGCCCATTACCCCTTGTCCTACCATTGGTTGTCAACGAGAAGAGCCTGGCTCCATCCTCGTGACACTCACCCTTTATTTATTTGTAAACATTAATGAGGTCACCCCTCAGCCTCCTCCAAACTAAAGAGCCCCAGCTCCCTCAGCCTTTCCTCATAAGGGAGATGCTCCACTCCCTTAATCATCCCAGTTGCCCTGTGCTGGGCTCTCTCCAGCAGTTCCCTGTCTTTCTTGAACTGAGGGGCCCAGAACTGGACACAGTATTCCAGATGGGGTCTCACCAGGGCAGAGTAGAGGGGAAGGAGAACCTCTCTTGACCTACTAACCACCCCCCTTCTAACACACCCCAGGATGCCATTGGGCTTCCTGGCCACAAGGGCACAGTGCTGGCTCATGGCCATCCTGCTGTCCACCAAGACTCCCAGGTCCCTTTCCCCTACACTACTCTCTAATAAGTCATTCCCCAACTTATACTGGAACCTGGGGTTGTTCCTACCCAGACGCAAGACTCTACACTTACCCTTGTTATACTTCATTAAATTTTTCCCCGCCCAACCCTCCAGCCTGTCGAGGTCTCGCTGAATGGCAGCACAGCCTGCTGGCGTGTCAGCCACTCCTCCCAGCTTGGTGTCACCAGCAAACTTGCTGACAGTACTCTCTAGTCCCTCACCCGAGTCATCGATGAATATATTGAATAATACTGGTCCCAGTACCGACCCTTGAGGGACCCCACTGGATACAGGCCTCCAACCAGACTCCGCCCCCAATCGTTCGCTCTTCTGCGGGCTCGGCTCCAAAATGACTCAGCTTGAGTTGGGTGGGTTCCGTCGAGGATATCTCGGGCGCCTGAGCCCTGAGCTTTACAGTTCAAGGTTCTGTGGCGAGGGCGTCACGGGTGGATGCAGGGCAGCAGGAGTTTGTCTTGCTGCCCCCTTCGCTCTTGGAGCAAAACTCAATTGTTTGCTCTTGCGGGGGGCTCAGCTCCAAAATGACTCAGCTTAAGTTGGGTGGTCCCCCTACTCCGAAACACCATGTACATACTTGTTTTCTTCAGCACGTGCAATCACTACTCAGCTTCGGGTTTTTTCCAGTATAAGATTCATCTTCTGTTTGACCAGATAACGCTGGGGCTGGTAAAAAGGAACCAGATCAACTTGCAGCTGGGTTTGATCCCCTTCAACCGGCTGCGGCACCCGCTGTGCCCTGGGGACTGCGCCGGGCAGGTGCGGGGGCAGCTGAGGTCGGCCAGGACGGGACAGGGACAGGATGGGACGCCCAGGGTGGAGCGATGGGGGAGCCGCAGCGCCCCTGCCGGGCCCGAAAATGGAAGACAGTGATTTCCGAGAAATCAGCCGTTCTGGGGTGAGATAAAAGCCGAAGCCCAACAGCAGCCACACGTCGGCAGTGCTGAGCTCGCCGCCAGCGACACACGAGCAGGTTGGTGGCACCGGCTTCTGCGGTGCCGCAACGGGTGTTTGGGGACAGAACCCCTTTTTCTGAGGAGGGTGACAGAAGTGAGGGGCTGCTTATCCCGCTGGGCTGGCAGAGCGGCTGCGGAGCCCCGGGCTCGGGAGAAACGCAGGGTCTGGGGGAGGTCTCTGCCCTTTCGGGGTGTCCGGAGGCTCTCCAGGGGCAGGACAGTGTGGGAGGGGGTGGCTGTGGGTTCCCGGCCAGGAGAGCCAGCCCCCGCCGTACCTGCCGGCTGCCCGCCCTGCCAGGAAAAACTCCTGCTCTTGCTCCCTGAAGGACCAGGCTCGGGCCAGACCTCGAACACCCTTCGCTCCAGCGGTGACTCCCAGGACATCTCACCATGGGTAAGCTCCCGGGGCCAGGGCGGGGGACAGCACGGGGGAAACCGTGTGGCAAACCCCCCCACCTCTGCTTTTGAGCGAAGGCTCTGGGGGCTCAGGGACAAGGAGCTCTTATGGGATGGGGCTGGAGGCATCAGGGCTGTGCTGCAGGGACTCCCTTCGCCGGGTGTTTTGCAGAAGGTTCCTGGGAAGGGGCTGCTCTGTTGGGCAGGGGGGTCTGCGGGTGCGAGGCAGGGATGGAGGAGGTGCCCGGAGGGAGGGCAGCAGCTCGCCCTCGCTTTCAGCCCTGCTGACTCACCGCCCGCAGTCTCTCCTTAGTTGCAGCTTTTGGGTGACCTTAACACTGGCTGCTCCCGGGGGGCTACAGGGGCCGGGGGCAGGTGAAGCCGAGGGGGCCGGGGGAGCTGCTGACGCCCTCAAGGCCCCCGCCCTGCCCCACACTGGGCACTTGGCCTCGCTCTCCTGACTGACTTTTTCTTTCTCAGGGAACACAAGCACGACCATGAAAAAAACAGTTATCATTGTAGCAGGTGAGGGTCTGGTGCTGGATGAGCCGCGGGTTCTCTGCCCGGTCCCAGCCCCGATCTGGCAGAGGAGCACCTGGCTGGGCTGGGGGCTGCGAGGGCTGGGGAGACTGTGGGTGCTGCTGAGAGGGAGGGACTGGGCAGCCCTGCACGCCACATCACACCACTCCTTTCCTCTCCTCCCCTCTCCTCACTAAGATCGAGGCATCCCCATCCCCGGTCCCTCAGCCCTTGCTCCCTGCCCTGATGTTTCTGTTCTTTCTGGGGGGCTGCTCTCAGGGGGAGATGTGGGGTCACAGAGCCCACCCTAACACTGCCATGCCCTGCCTGCAGGAGTGGCTCTGGGCATTGTGGTCATCGGTGGTGTACTGTGGGTTACAGGATCTGCCATCTCTGGACCCCTGATTAACGCCATGAGAACAGCAGGTGCTGTAGCCAAGGGCCGGGGGGTGGCTGCCGGTGGGGCCGTGGCTGCGCCGCAATCGGTCGGTGAAGGTGTTGGGGAGGGGAGCAGGGGAGCTGCTCTGGGTTACACACTCGGCCACACCAGCCCGTTAAGCCATCGTTGGTCTGAATCATCCAAAACTGGGGGGAGGGATAAATCCAGGGTGCGGGAAGAAGAGTCAGGACCTGGGGGTGTAGGGCACCACGGCTGAGGAAATGGGGGCCGTTCAGTAGGTGTCTGCTCCTCTGGCAAGAACAACGGCTGCGTTCATGGGCAGCGCTGGCCAGAGCCAGGAGGGGACAGCAGCAAGGGGCTGGCTGTGCTCGGGGAGCAGAGCCCTGGGCATGGTCTGGAGAAGCCCTGGGCTGTCTGTGCCCGGTGCCGGGTGCTCAGTCGGCAGCATCGCTGCTCCCGGCGCATCACGGCTCCTGTCTTTGCAGGAGCTGCAAGTTTCTCTGCTGTTGCCGAATTTGGACTGAAAACTTCCTCGTTCCTGTTGGGTGCAAAAATTGTTACCAAAGTCAAAATGAGTAAGTGAACTCCGGATAAGAAACCGAAGCAAAGCTGAGGAGGTGCCTGAGCTCGAGGTTTCAGCCAGGCAGCGTGGCAGGTGCTGGAAGCCCTCGCAGACCCCAGCGACCCAGTCACCCTCTTCAGAGCTGCTGACGCGCTCGAGTGATGATTGAACTGAAACCAATAAAGATGCTTTGCACACAGGGGTGTTGTGGTGTGTGTGATCAGGACCCAGGTCCCCCCCAAGCGCCTCGGGACTCGGAGCTGCCCAGGAACAGCCCCAGCCTGGCGGGGTTTGCAGTCCTGCGCTCCCAGCCCTCAGGAGCTGCGACCTGGCAACGGGTTTGTTACAGCCTGTCTTCAGTGCCTGCCGTGTGTGGTGACGGGTGCAACTGGACTGACACGGGCCACGTGTCCACACCGTGTCCGAAGCACAGGTGAACAAGGCTCTCCCTGGCAGGAGGCTGCATTTCAGTTCCCGTGCTCTCCATCGTGACCTAAAAGAAATGCATTTAGTGGCAGCGTCAGCTACAGGCAGACACGGTACCTCCCTACCGCCCGTGCCCCTTGCACACCATCACTCTTAATCTGATTTCCGTGTTTCCTTTCCAGTGGCTCCTGAAGTGTACCCGTGTACGCCTGTGCAAACCCAGCTTTGTAATAACAGTAATAACAGCAGCAGCAGCAACAACAGCACATTAATCCTCTACTAAAACAAACCCACTCCTTTGCACCCCCAGGCACTGAGGTGATAGAGCAGCGCTGCCCGCGGCTGCGCCAGGCTGTACGTGACTTCAGACATTCATTCTTCCAGCTTCCGGGAACTTCTATTCAGCACTCGTGCCATTTTTATTGCTCCTGATTGCCCCAGGTCTGTTTTCTCAACAGTGCAAAGGCCACCGTGGCTGCACGGGCACTCGCCCAGCTGCAGGTGCACCGGCACAGCTCAAAACAATTGTCAGTCGCGGCGCGATCAGCACCTTAAAAACTGCACTAATGCTCCGGTCACCTCACTCGGAACCCCCCGAGACTTTCCCTGCCCTCACGGGGAGCCCCATCAAGGCAGGGTCCCACACAGGTGAGGGTAGTTCCGTGTCACTGCGGCTCTCGGGCGATTCTGGCATTTGAGGGCGACAGAGCAAAGGTGCTGTCGGGTCCCAAGGACTGTCCTGTTCACCGACGCTCGGGCCACCAGATCCCCTTCGCTGGGTTTGGGGGAAGGGGTGTGAGAAACTCACTTGGTGACCGAGTTGACTACAGCCCATCCCAGAGGCTTCCAAGAGGAGCAGAGCCCCGTGGGAGCTGCTGTGGGGCCAACGCGGGGAAGACCAAAGCCTTGCTGGGGAGATCGGAAGCTGTTACTTAAATGCTGGCTTAGAAACAACTAAACCCATGCCCAGCCCCTTAAAATCTGTGAGGTTCTGCCTTTAAACTTAGATTCCAACATGATACAGGGAAAGAGGATGTACTCTTTTATTAAGGTTAAAGGTTTTTAATCACTTTTCCAGAATACAGATACGATTCAAACAAAAACTGGTTTGGGGGTCTCAATAATTCACTTATTAATACCATACATTGAACTCTATAAATTCTCATATAAGAAAAAGTCTTTTTTAATATAGGTTATGATGCACTGGTGACCTATTTTAATCTTTTGAAGTACCACTTTGCAGTTATATAGCACCTTTCAATCACGGGGCTGCAAAGCATCCTGCAGAATTTAGCCTCATAATGCCCAAACGAGGTAGGAAGGTCCAGCCAATGTCCAGGTGGGTACAACCGAGGTACGGATTGGCGAGAGACGAGACACGAGGCTTCCTCGACACAACAGCAGTGACGTGACGCGGACCCCGGTGACAGAAGGGGCCGGTGGGTGAACTGGGGAGAAAGCCAAGGGCTGTCACCCGCCCCCTTCTCCTAAGGGAAGGAGCCTGGCTCCCAGCAGGTCGGAAGGAGCTCCTCAAATTGTTCTCGCTTTATAAATGTGTAGAAAAGAGAATAAAAAGTCCAAGCCTTGCAGACCTCAGGCCCGAGGTGTCGGGGGATCTATGATCCACACAATTCAGAAGCCACAGCGGCTGCAGCCCCCGTCCCCCCGCCCCCAGGGAGCCGGGCGGGGTTTGTGTCGGTTCGAACGCTGCGCTCGGGACGCGCTTTGAGAAGAGGTGTCGATGCTTGGCTCAGCGTGACTGTTGACCTGTAACAAATGGTGTCTCTCCCTCCGAGCCAGTGATCGTCCAAAACAGGTTTTGGTTCTTTAATAAAACCGTATCTCTGCTGAAAACCATTCGCTTAGTGGGTGTGTTATGTCCAAAGGAAACTGAAGTTCCGTGGCTAGAAGAACCCAAGACACCCGAGCTCCTTTGAGCTTTTCCGACCCTAAAACCCATTCTGCAATTCCTCAACACTCCCTGGCCCGGAGCGAGCACCGCTGCCATCGAGCGAGCGCCACCAACCTCCCTGGCAGCAGCATCTCCTGCCAAAAACTGAGAAATAAAAAAGCTGTTGCAGATTTTGCAGTTTGCCAGGAGACGGCAGAAGAGCTAACACGCCGGCTTTGAAATTCTAAGTCTGTCCCATCTAGGACCCACGCCCACACTCAATAATTTTTCTCAATAGCATCCAGCTGGGATGCCTTGAATATAAAATGATGAAAGCTGGACACTTAAATATCCATATTAGTCTCTTGCCGTGCACAACTGCACCCGTCCCCACGCCCGCCACGGCCCCTCCGCCGCCATGCGCTCCGCCAGATCTCGCTCTTTCTGGCCAAAATAGTTTCCTCATAAAGCTCAATGTAGAAGAAAAGCTACCCAACGCTTCTTGAAACAGCAGAACTATTGTTCAAGGGGCTGTGAAGAGTTCCTGGGATTGTTACCAATTAACAAACACCTTATTCCCAGTTCAGAGTCACGCTGGTGGCCCTGGCACCAAACGGAGCCCCGCCACTGCGGGAGAGCATCTGAGGACTCCCCCCGGAGGAATCCAGGGGCTCCTTTCACATGAGTCATTGGCAGAATAACCCACAACACAATTAACTTCTTCTTGCACCTAATCCCGCAGCATTCGACGGGGATTCCTTCTCTAGTCAGCCGCAGGCGGGAGGGAGCGGCAGGTTCGCACCGAGCACCGCTCGGGCAAACGCCGGTACCAGCCACACGCCAGCAGCGCTTCAGACAAAACTCTGCAAAACCCACAGACTCGTGTCAGCAGCCAGACCCGAGCGCACCCTCGGTAACGGGCCCCGCGCTGCCCAGCTCCCGACGCGCGGCGCAGAGCTCCGGCAGCAGCCCTGCCCGCCGGGGACGCGGCTAACGCAGCCAGACTCCGGCAGCGGGAGGGCAGAGCGACGCAAAACCCGTCGGCAAGAAGCATCAGCTTCTATTTCTCTTTCTCACACTCATCTCTGTTGCTTCTCTGCCCCCACCCAGATTACAGACCGATTTTTTTTCTCCTTAAAAGAATATTTCAAGTAGCAAAAATTCAGTAAAGATTCGGACACGTTTATGTTCAGAACTTTGACCCCGTGTGCATCATCTATACATGGATTTGAATCCCTCAGTGCAACCCGGTCCGTAAGTCAGCGTGAACTTCAGCGGGGCTGACCAGGAACACCTCGAGAGGCACAGGCAGCCTCACCCCGGTGCCAAAGGGCACCAAAGTATCTGAAAAAAGGGCAAGAAAGTATCTGAACAGAGAAACTGAAACTGAAACGGCTCCATCCGTTAATTACGTGAGGGAACTGCACGGAAACCTCTCTCTGAGCCGGTAAGGCGTTCAACAACTTTGTCTTCCAGCCCGTCAAGCGTGAAATTCCCTTGCTGGGAGAACACCAACAGCAAACACCTTTCATCCCAAACACCTGGAAAAAATTAACATTCGGGGAAGTGTTCACAGGCAAGAGCGAGCGAGGGTGTTCAGAGCAAGAAGAACGAGCCCTAAGACACAAACACGCCCCTTTATTCTACGGGGATATTCTTGTCGATGTCTCCTAAGGGAAAACTGGGCTGCGGCGTTATTTTATTTTTAGACAATCCCCACGCAAGGACTGCTTGTCCTCCCGTCCCCTCGCTTTCCCCCCAGGGCAGCCAGGGAAGGAGGGAGCAGCCGGGCTCTCGCAGGGGATGCCCAGGAAATCCCGAAATTCCTGGATCCTTCCCCCCTCCTGCTGCCACCGAGGTCCTGGGCCTCAGACACGGCTCAGGCTCCTTCACCCCCTACAGAGCCAGACACGAAATCCTTCCGGAACGATTTAGTTTTCTCCGAAACGTTCTATCGACCATCCCAGTCCGACGCAGGGGTGCTGTGCCTCCGGGTAATGGAACTACTGGGGGGTCACGGAAGGAGGCAGCAGCCTCCAGGAGCCTCCCGGGGAACCTCCCCGGGGGGTGGAGAAAGCAGGATCTTGGATCAGAAACGACAGACACAGATGGGCTTTGATCAGACAGAACCAGGGGCAGGTTTACTTTTTCACATAGTTTTTCTGTATTAAAAAATACATCGGTGAAATCTGTTACAGGCAGGGACAGGACTACCAAGTACACAACGTCAACAGACTACTTTCTGATTTTATTTTTTGTTAAATTACTTTTGTTACTGCTAAAAAAATAATTAAAAAAAAACCAAAACCAAACAAAAGAAAACAAAAACAAAAAAGAAATATAATTCAAGGCTGTTGATTTTCATCTCTTGAGATTTTAGTGACAAGATCAAATATCAGACCCCTGTTACAGAAGATGGAAAACTGACCAGAGCTAGATAAAAACCGTACAATTCTCTTCTTTAAAAATACTTTGGGTTTCCAATGGATTTGTGACCATCGGAACACACATCTATAGCTTGAGAAAACAGAGACACAGGCAGTATCTGATAAGGTCCTGTCCCCTAAACACAACGTGGGAGCTTTTCTCTTCAAAAGACGCACTAACAGCCAAGCCTTAAGGGGGAAAAAAAAAAAAAAAATCTCTTTCGATTTCCAGCACTATGACTAAATCTCTTTGGGTGGGGTGGGAAAAAAACACACACGGTCATTTTCTACCACAGTTCTTGTCAAAAGTAATACTGCATCCCTTGTGCAACACGGCACGCGTTGCCAGGGCGGGAGGAGAAAGAGTGCACGTATCTTCCGTGTGAAATGACGAGGCCCTCCAGATTTGCCTTATAAAATAACCGAAACCGTAGGAGTAGGGGAAGAGGAGAAAGGAAAGCTGCCTTAAGGGGGAAAAAAAAAACCCAAAAAACCACCTTTCCGCGCACCACAGTATTTGCCAGGTTCTACCGAGAGACTGCAGAGCTTCGGGGTGAGGGGAGGGATTCTCCGCACGCGCCCCAGGACGGTCGCTCTCCCGTACGTACCCCAGAAACGTTCGTCCCGGGACACGACCGCTCTCAAGTCTGACCCACGGCACCTCCTGCGCGTCGAAGACCGAGCAGAGCTCGAGTCGGTGTCAGCCTGGAGCGAGAGCTAGATTCTGGCATCATGCGACCGCGTCGCCGCAGCCGGACGGTCACCCGTTCAGAGAGCTTCCCCGGCAGCGTCTGCCCTCCCAACGTTTGATCCCAGTTTCAAAAGAATTACAAAAGCGCACGTGTACGCGTAGTTACGTAACGGAAGGTGTCTGTCTGTCTCGATACCACCACTTTCTGTCCTGTCCTCGTGAAGAGCTCCAGGATCTCCACGTGTTCTTTGGCAGCAAGGACTGCCAGCCGCCAGGCTGAGAAGCCACGTGAGCCACAGTCTAGCTCTCCACGCCCAACATCGCTATGGTAGATTTTACACAACCATCTGCCTTAAAGATATCTCACAACTTTTTTAAAAATCCTAAAACAGGTAAAGGATTTATGCACCGCTCAAATAGGTTAGTTCATCTTGGATTTGTTCAGAGGATGTATTGGTGCCACAGGGTGTTGGTTTTTCTGCAGCTCACACAGCTTGCTTCCCTCCGGTTCCAGGTGGTACAGCCGCTGTGGTTCAAAATACGCCTGCGGGTGACATTAGCTTGGCTTTTTTTTTTCATACACATTTTCCAAAGGCTGGACGTATTCACAGTTTGGTGCTTCTGACGTGTACTCAAAGGAAAATACCCCACTCCAGTTAGTCTGACAACTCAATATCAGAGTCCTCTGATTTGACTTTGGCAAGTTCTTCGTGCACCTCCCTCACCATAAGAATCCGTGTTAACATGATGTCCAAGGTTCCCGGGTCTATTGGCAACGTGGAATACCACATGGGGCTATTGGGCACGCAGGAGCGCTCGGGCTGGAGGTAAAACACGTCGCTTCTGTGCTTCACGCTTTCAGAACTGGCAACGTAAAGAAAGGAAGAGCACGTTACGGGACAGCAGCGCTGGCAGCCCTACTCGTAACCACGGGAAGGCGAAACAGCAAAGAAAATCCAAGTTACGTGGAGCTGACAGCTCTCTAAGTTGAACAGCGTAATTCCAACCTTTCTGTTAGGGACCTGCTTGCACCCTTTCTGGGTAGCGAACAGTTAAGTTGTTTGCAGGCCACTTCCCACTACTTGCTTATAAAGAAACGAAGGAAATTAGAGCTTCTTTCCAGCTGTGGTTCTTCAATCGCAGCACTGGACAATTAATGGTACCAGCACCTTGCTCTGTTGACAGAAGGCAGCTGGCATTCAGTCCTGGGTGAGACTGGTCCTACGATTGCAGAATTGCTCGGCACTCTGGCACGGGGCATGTTCAAGAGCGAGCAAAACTACAGCCCAGCTTGCCTGCAGAAAAGCCGACTCTGAGGCAGCTTTCAGGCTCCGGTGGGAAGACACAAAGCTCTCGAGAGTGACAATCCCTCCTGCCTGACTTTGGAATACTCACATTAGAAAAGCAAAGTGGGTTTTTACTGCTGCTTGCAGCACTGCAGGGGCTCAGCTATGATATATGATGGGAGCACAAAAATGTTTTCCCAGCCCAAGGACAGCTAAAAGCATCTGATGATATGCAAGTGGAGACAAGGAAGGTAAGAAGAGGGAGACAAAGAGTCAGAGCAGCTGCTAGGGATGCCTTTGCTTAAGTGATGGGACTATTTGTTGTAAGCTCAGTAGGTGCATTTGTGAGGGTGATTTATTTGGGTTTTAGCTGACACTAATGAGAATCTGTTTCATTTTGCACGTGTGTTTTCTTTGAAGAGAAAAGAACATCATATTCCACCTGCTCAGTGACATAACTGAAGTCTCTATATGAACAGGAGAGACGAAATGATTTACATCTATGCCCTTGCTATACAGTCTCCCTTCTAACTCCTAAATACCAGCCAATCTCACACTTGGGCAGGCAAACGCTATCAGCAGCTTCACCCAATCCTCACTTTTCCTACACGACGTCATGGTGTTAGTTACAACCCTCTCAAAAGCAGGATCCTGTGTGGGAAGGCGGGGAGGTGAGGACGCCGTGGTCACTGCAGTAATGCCTCCTGCTCACATCCACACCCCGCAGATGCGCTCTTGACTCAACACCAGTAACAAACACCACCTGTCGCCGAGTTGAAGAGCAGTGCTGGTGCTGGAGGTCCTAGCAGCGTGGTTCCACTCACGCTGAGGGACCAGGAACCGGAGAAGAGCCCAGAGCCCAGGCACAAACAACGCCTGTTCTGGTCTCCACAGGGATCAGAACTCAAGTTCTGTCACTTACCATTTTGATAAGTAAAATTCATACAGTCGGACCGGACACCGCAGGGGATTATCCGTGTTTTCAGCCATTTCCACTGCTGTTGGAATCTCCTCATCTTCACCACGTTTCCTTTTGCCTACAGATAATTTATCTGGACACACAAAAATGGCATCACAGAAGGTCAGTGAAAACCGGTCCCTTCAAGGACAAGCCCCAGTCACACAGGAACACACTGCTTGAACCGACTCATACAACACGCTGGAGCCATTAGCTGAGCAAAGGAGCAAAGACTTCCCTTTTCCAAGCACAGAAACAACGTGAACAAAAACCTGTCTTTCTTTGCCTCTGAGGTCAGAAGGACAGTCCCTACTCATGTGCAAGTCCCCAGCTTCATCTAAACTGCTGTTCTCCATTGGGGTTCCCTTGTTTGCTCACTGCACAGACCTAGGATAAACCTGGGAACTCCAAAGGCTCTGGGCCTCAAGAATATGCAGTCCTGAAAAAGGGACTTCAGAAAAGGGGATGATCAGAAAGCACTCACTCACCTGATTCTACCTCTTGTTTTTGAAAGGGTGGGAAAAAACGTAAATATGTCATCTTAGTATTATACTTCAGAGTTCGGGTGCGTCTCATAACATGGGCAAAGGAGAGTTTCAGGTGCTCACTGACATTCTTTAGTTGGAAGTATTTGGTGTTGAAGAACAGAAGCGTGTTCAAGAGAACAATAGGGGAATATGCACCCAGCTGCTTACACTCCCACAAGTGCTCCTCTTCAATTCTTGAGAACATATAACCTGGAAGCAACGGGCAAAGAGAAAAGAAGAGAGTTATTTATGTAATTCTAGGGCTGTCCCCATATTCAGGTACAAACGAGCAGCTTTTACAGGCCGTGTCTGATCTAGCAGATTTCCAGAGTTTTCCCAAAGCAATGAGAACACCACACGTGAGCCGGGCGGGAAGGCAGAAATGAGTGGAATGAAGTCGGCAGATTTTGCCAGGGACGCGTACGAGTCCTCTTTCAGAGAACCTTCTATATTAATGGACTGCCCAGCAGGTCAAATTCAGACCTGTCGTAAGCGACTGCAAATCCAGTGAAACTGAGAACACTGCACGCACAAACGTAAGAGGGAGCACGGAGAACCAAGCTGCGAACAGCATGACCTTCCCACACCTGAAGAACGGAGAGAAGGATATAAAGAAATACTGCAGACACCAGCAGCGTCTCAGGAAGTGCTGATTTCACTGTATCAAAGCACAGTCAGCCAACCGCAAAAACATTTACTTTCTAAGATGTGGAGTGTGAGTTTAAAACGTACACAAACAGCCCACTGTGACTATTGCCAGTCAGTTACGAAAAGGAGAAACAGGGGCTTGTAAGAGATTTGTTGTGAAAAAACACCACTGTACGCAGCAGTCTGCAAGTAATCTGATTGTTTCTGTGTTAAATAAAAAGTTCATTTTCTACAGGAAAAGCTAGTCGTGGCTACACACAGGGAGTTGCCAACATCACCCAAGTTCCGCCGATACTCTGACAAAGATCTCGCATCCTAACGCGGCTGGTGCATGATCATACCTGAAGACCAACCGAAAACACCTGCAGAACTTGGGAACTCTTAATTTGGAAGTAACTGAGGTGAGAAGAACTCGGAATTGAGGAGTCAAGATTCCAATCATTTCCTAAGGGGACCCTCCGGTTTATCAGAAGGAGAATTCCCAGCACTAACAGGGACATACCAGCGCAACAGACACAGTATTTGCAGCAACTCACCTCGATTACTCAATACACAACTCTGGCTACCTGCATTCAGAAACAAATTCGCTAAAACTTGAGGGAGGAGAAGCAGCAGCGTGATGACTACTGGAAGAGGGAGCCTTTCTTTCAAAGGGCTGATCAGAGGCAAAGACAATATTTAAGTGTCATCTGTAACCGGCAGAGACAACACCCACGATGCCGGGCAACCACAAACAGCTACAGGGTGCAGAAAGAGGGGACTAATGCCAACCCCTCAGATCACATCCTTCTTCATGGCACGGAGAAAATACTAATTTATATTATAACATGGCTTAGTCATGCAGCTACACAAAACAAAATAATTGTCCTACCATTTGGAAGAATTGTAGGTTCCCAGATTTTCAAAAGTTTTGTAAGTTCAATCATAAACCTGGAATAGGGCTCGGTAAAAATGTTATCTATTCTACCATTCTCAAACAGGTACTACAAGAGAAAACAAAAAGGGAGACATACAGTTTGTGATTATATAACATTGCAGAGAAGATACAGGACATCAGATTCTTTTCTTTTCTTATGTCCCAGTGTCTTATGGACCGAAACACTTTGTTGAAATCCTCAGTAAGACATCAGATCAAATTTTCTGCAGGGACTGGGACCTCCCCAGTATGAAATGAGAGATCTAGGCAAGAATTATTGCCAATATTCCAAGCTCTCGAGCTATTTTCTGAAAAATCACCATCCCCTAAGTGTTAGATATTCTGGAAAAAAGTCTGCCTACAAACCCCAGAAGAGTTACTGAGTATTTGTGTGTTAAAAAAAACTTCGCAATAGATACAGGCTGCTGAAATAGCTCGACTTACAGCATCAAGGTAAAAGTCCCTTAAACTCTTGCCAAGCAGCAGCCAAGAAAAGTTTTCTACAAGTCAGGAGTGTGTATCAACAAATAAGTCAAAACTGGCACAGCCAGAAATTGCTGACACTCCTAGGCCTTATCCATGGCACTTTAAATTTTAACTTTTTCTACGGTTTCTTCAAGCTTAGCCACGAAAAAAAAACAAAAAGAAAATTCCATAGGTTCTCAAATATAGGTTTTACATTAGAAGTACCTTTTGATTTCTTATCTCCAAATGAGTGTTTAAGGAAAGGAACAAGCAGGCTATTCTAACAAAATGCCCCTGGCAGAAATACACTGAATATTGAGTTTAAACAGAAGTTAATACAGGTTTGCACTGCAACAAGTTCAAGGCAGGTAGCAAAGCAGGTAACAAGGACTTGCTAGATTACTCTCAGCACCCATCAATCACAATGCAACTATTCCCACTGCGTTTTTTCTGTAAATAATTGTCAACAGGTATCTGTGTGACAGGACAGACTGAAGGAGCTCAGGCTTTGCTGGGTACCCTCTTCCATGTAAACTTGTACATTAGAAGAGCACCGCGCAACTATTTTAGACCTAAACCCTTCCACCATAAAGCAAATGTTGCTCAGGAGTGAATCTTTGCTATGAAAAAGGATCAAAAAGGTACTAAATCTTTACAAAGGATTTGTATCTAGGTAAAAACACCCAGCCCTCCCCGCCACATTCCTCCCAAGCACAGAAGAAGCCTCTTCACCCTGATCATACAAAGGTCCCAGCGAATTACTCACGTATGGGGTTAAGGCAGACTAAGAACAAAGCACAAAACCAGGAACTGTCTTGCCTCGTCTACAAAAAACCAAGCGGCTACGTGGGATTATGGATACAAAGCACCAACAACGAGAGCAGGTTTTGGCTGTTCTCAGCAACGGCCTCACTCCCCGAGTTACCTGCTGAATTCCAAGGCACAAGTATAAGATGCTGTCAGGATCATATTTTTCTCCATTTGGTCTCCGCACCTCTTGAATAAACTGGCACAAGCCAAAACTCAGCTCAGCGAAAGTGCATGAGAGAATGTCCTCCTTGAGCTTCACAGGACGAACTGCGGCAAGAAAATTGTTAGAAAAATTAACTTAATTCAACAGATTAAATCTTCGTACTTTATTATTCTGATTTGGGACTAAGCAGGAACCATCGTGGGCTGGGAAGCGGGTGGACAGTTTCCTGAACTGGCTGTAATATTTGCTTCCTTAGCCACAAGAAGTAAACACAGTAACTCGTGTGATTACTCGTGATCACTCGTGTGATTACAAATCCCAGCTGTCCTCATGTAATGACAACTTAAATTCCCCGCTTGACTCGGAAAACTTGCCCACAAAACTCTCAGGGCAAGTGTGTAAAACAGATTTGACAGCAGAAAAAAGGGGAGTTGGGCACTGCCAACCCCAAGGATCGCTGTGCTTTTGTAAAAAACCAAACAAATAACAAAATAATCCATCGTTAGAAAACCACACAAAAGTGACATTTACATCCTTATTGTTATCTGTGACTCTGGGGAGGAACACTTCAGGCTTTTTACAGTTTCAGGCAGGGTGTGGCACACAATGGGCAGACTTTTGGGAGGTTTCTTCCCAGATGTGAAGCTTAGGAACAAGGTGTTAGGATTTTAACCTTGCAGCACAACATTTTTTACAGCAGTTGTGCTGACAAGCAAATACTTTGTGAATGTGATAGCTACAGATGCAAAAGATGGGGCCAAGCTGGTGTCTTCAGCTTAGAATTATGGGCTGGCAACAGCTCAGTAAAGGCCCTGCAGCTGCATAAAGCACCTCTCCTACAAATGAAGAATTGCTGCCTGCAAACGAATGCAGAGTGGAGGCTAAAAGACTAAAGTTTCTCATGTCTGATATTTTAGAGCCTGTTTTAACAGGTAGGAGACTAATTAAGAACATAAAGCTATGATTTT
Organism: Trogon surrucura; assembly: GCA_020746105.1. NCBI lineage: Eukaryota > Metazoa > Chordata > Aves > Trogoniformes > Trogonidae > Trogon > Trogon surrucura. The sequence goes on from CM036640.1 coordinate 1,225,371, forward strand.
TAAATGCAGGAAAAGACGTAAGACAACATTCCAGAAAATCTTTTCTTCACTCACGGATATTTCAACTAATTTCTAACTAATTTCACTAATATCTAACCCCAAAATTCATCTGAACGCCGTATTGCTTCAGCTAAGTACTTGTTTCCACTGAGAGAGAAAAAAACTACCTGAAAACTTGAGGTCCCCTTGTTCCTCCTGTGCGTTTTTCCATTGGACCCAGTTTTTCCAGGCGTTTACCCCGTACATGTATTTTAGGGTCATCCCCGAAACGGAACAGCCCGGGTAGGAGCCCTGCATCAGATTCCGGGGCTCTACAGAAACTACAGACTTCTTCCGTCCCTACAGGCACACAAACAAATCAAACCAAACAAACATTTAATAGACTCTTCACCTATGGATGCTTAACTTGACGTCACATAAAAAGGCCATCATGCTGACATGGTAACAAAATCCCACTCTGGTGACAGAACCCGAGTGGATATACACGTGTTTCTGATAGGTGGACAAACATTCGCTGCCTTTTACAGAAAAGTTGCAATAAAATAAAGTAATTCTCCTTGTGATGAATGTGCACAGAAATATATGCTGCTCTAGTGACAGAATAGAAGATTTTTTCTTTCCTGTACTTTATTACACCACTTAAAAGACATATCATTGGGAGCTTTTTTAAATGTTATGTATTTTAAAAATGTTCTGCACTAAACGAGCATTTACCTGACCTACTTGCAGAGAGTGAGGAAAGGAAATCTTATCTCACACAGCAGAACAGGAAATAGCATGCAGCGCAGCTAAATCAAATTAGCATTTTCACCCTGGAGCAGTATTGTTTTTCTTCAGAGAAGAAACACTCACATCGTGTTATTACTTCAAACACAAGGAACCTGTGTTCCAGAAGCACTTTCTTACCCGTCTTTTCGGCTGCGGGAAGCCATCTCTATGTCTCCGTCTCGCTCGCGAACGTGAGTGCGAACCCAGTCCTTTACTGAGAGGGTCAAATGAGTCTGGAGTCAAACCAACACCATTAAGAGTTTAATGACACGATTTAACATCCCAGGCAGAAGTGTCACTTAGATACCTCCCAGCTGGCAATCACACCTGTGTACTCAAACACCGCTTTGCCTTTGAATAACGAGGCAATCTATGTACCTCCTGTACAAACAAAGTAAATTCTCAGAAGAGGAAAAAAGCCTCCCCTCACCCCAAACAGTGGCTGAGCTTATCCAGGGGAACTTGTGTTTTCTGCACCACTCACGGGTGACCCCACGGGACACAGACGCGATGCATGCGAAGGAGGCCAGCAAGGGCACCGGCTACTCCCGCCTGGGGTTCTGTAGAACGCTGTCTTTAGAGATAGCAGTAATATTTCAAGAACAGGAATTTTAGGGAAGCTTTCAATACCCAGGTTTACGACAGAAACCCACGTACCCTTCACAAGCAGGCTGTTGGTACAACGCTTACTCAGAAAATTGCGCGTACTTTCGCACAACGATGCGTGTTTCTCCGCGTTATACCGACCTGATGGAAAATCTGCCTCCAGGTCCTGTTCCACGTCACCTTTGGAGAACTGCTTCACTTCTGGATCTGGCTCCGGCAGGGCGTTCGATCGTAAGGCGTAGTGATTCAACTCCTCCTCCCAGCTGTGTGGAGTGGACACTGCCTCTGATTCTAGATCTCCACTGTAAGTGCTACCTTGGTCTGCAACGAGAGAGATGAGATACACCGGGTGCTACAGGAAAAGGCACACAAAGAGGGTTTGCAAGAAAAGATACGACAGGAATAAAACTGTTTCGTGAAAAAAATTCTAACTAACCTTTCTCAAATATCTTGGGGTCCAGGAAGAGCTCATGCTCAGATGTTTGAGAGCCTTTAGAAAAAGAAGGCAATCAGTATCTACAAATGACTTACAGAACAGAGCTAATACAAAATACTTTGAACACCAAAAGACTATAGATTAGGCCATAACACTAACACACGTGATGCATCTCCTCCACTAGTGCTCTCCTAAGAGCTTTCTGCCTTGGTCATGCTGTTATAGGAGAAACTGAAATGCAGAACTAACCCATGCTTGCTTTTCCAAACATTTCCCTCTCACCATGTTTGTTATTTGAGCAATTGTAGACAAGCAAGATATTTTGTTCATTTCTTTTCAGCTTGCTCACTTTTGTCACATGGGATGATCGCTATCCAACACACTCTAACCTGCACCACCCTCTAAGAATCCACCACAAAAAACCTGACAGGAGAACATTCTTGTAAAGCAGCTGCACTGATCTGGAGATTACTACCTCTAGTGGTCTGTTGCTGTCAACAAAAGTCAAATCAGCCCCTAGAACCAGGGAAAGGGAACGCAAAGACATTCAAACCACCTCAGCATCTAACATGGGTTCCATGCTCAGCACAGACCCACTGAATGGGGACTGAAAAACCTCTGTGACATTACAAAAGCTTAGGAAAGGTGCAAACTATAACCAGCACCTCAGACAGGAACTACGGAGGGAGAGTAAATTAATCTTACAAGAAGGTACGTTTTCAAAACAAAGACCAGAATTTGCACACAGAGGCACAATTAGCTCCAAATACACAGTTCAGCTGAATCCCCAGAGGGCTGCCTCGTTTTAAAAAAGTAATCAAAGTTGCTCTGACGTGACGTAAGCGTTACTGTCCTGTCTAGGTTGGCACTTTACCTGCATGAACATTTTCACGGTGCAAAAGGAATGCTGGCACGCGTCCTCGGGAGGCAGCCAGAACACGCCCTACGCCTTTCTCTGTTCTCCCTGATGAAAACCTCTCCACCTCACTGCACTTAGCTGCCTTTTAAAAACCACCACATACCACCATGAGAGTTTGTTTTTTCTTTCTCCTCGTCTTCTGCAATCATTTCTGCCATTTGTATGAGATCAGCTTCAAACGGATTTGCAGGAATCTTTTCCTTGATATCCTGAATAGTTTCAATAATCTTATCAGCATTATCCAGGGTGGTTGGGAAGAGCATGGGAACCGGCACCTGTGGCACACATGAAAAATATTAGAGCACATTTTGGGGTGAAAGGAAACAGCAAACACAACAGGGCAAGTCTTCGCATTTAATCCTGTATTTTAGGACTAGTAAATTTAATTTCACAATAACTCCAGACTTGACAACTTGTTTCACTTCTGCAATAACCTCACAACCTGGTAGTTTTGTGTCATGATGCTAAACCAAACGTGATGTGGTAATGACAGAAATGGCTTCAAGAACTCCAAATACCACTTGCATGACTAGTCCCAAAGCCCAATGACACTGCCCCGCGTCCCGCTGAGAAACAAGAGCGTGAAGTGCCGCGTAACTTACTGGTACTGGCATCCCAAGTGGAACTGGTGTGTACTGAGTGTAGAGGTGAAGGGGCACGGGCACAAACACTGGGACAGGAACAGGTACCACAACGATCTGGGGTTGAATTTCTTCTTCTTCTGTTAGATCAAAAAGAGAACAAACAAAAAATTTCTTAACCTTACGAGTAGCCAGCACACTCCAGAGTGCCCAGGATGATTGCTTGGACACCTGCTCGTAACTCAGTGTGCAAGAACCACGGCTTGGTTCCCAGGCATCTTGCACTCCAGCACTGCTGTAATGAGGACCAATACCACAGTTTGGAAACAAACAGCCCTGTGACCAGACACACGAGTGCTGGAAGGGAAGACAGCGGAAAAAAGTATTAATATTTTAATAAAAGGGGTAGGAGATGAGATACACACCTGTCTGGCACTCTTTGTTTTGCGTGTGAGGTTTGCAGGAGGTGGCCTTAGTCTGTGTGATCGGCTTGCACAGTAACGCTTTGTTTTTCAGAAGCCTCGGTGGCTGTGACGGTGGCAGCTTTAGGGCATCTGTCTGGGTGCTAGCCTGTTTGAAAGACACAGATGAGGGCAGTCAGTACTGCTTTGAAGGATATCACACGATTCATATTTGTTCTCTACTATGGGAGGCTTTAAAACTCTCCTTGCTGATCAAAACTACTGCAAAAACAGCTGGCTGAAGTATTTGGTGCTTTCTGGTCTTCGGTTTATTTTAATCAAACAACAGGCTTTTTCTTTTAATGTTTACAGGACAAATCTGCGTGAATGTTTGGTTTCTTTAGTCAAATAACCTCCACACACTTTTGATCTTGCAATCTTACTGATGGCAAAGATATAAAGAGGAATTACATTAAAATACTTTGATGACTTAAAGTCTGGCTGATACAGACAGCCAAAAACCTTAGTAAACTGATGTGAAACCAGGGCCAAAAAGGTAGCCTTGAGTGCAGAAGCCACATGTGAATTACTTGAGAATTACAGCCAGTTCAAGAGCTAGGACTTGGCAAACTTTGTCTTAAAACACCTAACCAATCTGTGGACACTATTCGTTTTTTAAAAAAGCGTCTGCAAGTTGGGTGAATTTTAAATCCCAACCACAACCAGGAAAAGCAGTTGCAAAATGATGGTGCAAAGTTCTTGGATACTTTACTTGTTATTGACACAATCTGGGTGAAAGTGAGAAAGAGAGTCTCTCGTAAAACTTACGTCTCCTATTATTTTTGCTGTCACAGTAGGGACTGCACCTGTGAAGGAAAAAAACATACAATAGCCTGTGTACTTATCATCAGGGACCATAACCCACGCTCTGCCAAGGACACGGAAAAGAATTCCCAACAAACTTCATTCCCTGGTGTATGTACATAAATCAAAGCCATCATTTATGCCTAGGTAAAGGAAGGACAAAACTGTGACCACGTGCACTGATGGGAAGCATAACGACGAAGCGGTTGTTGTCCTCGGTGGAAAACATCCCTGAACAAATACAACTGTTCAGGAACAGATTTAAAAATACAGGCTTCAAATGCAGCAGTCTTACCCTGTAACACGTTGTTGGAGTTAACTGTCGGCTGGGCAGCCGGGGTGCTTGCAAGGGACACCACGTTTGCTATGACAGGGGTCGAGTCCTTCCGCAAAGAAGGAGGGCCTGTCGAGGAAGCTGGGGCCATGGAAAGGTTTGCTGGACAGAGCCAACAGAAGAAAACTAAAATAAGCACTGAGGTAGTTGAAAAAGCAGCATTTCTGAAACAACGCCCACCCTCCCGATTCACGTCCAAATGACAGGAGAAGGAGAAGGAAGAAGGAGAAGGGAACGCAGGTGTCAAACTTTCCCTGTGAGAGCACCAGTCACCATCACGCTGCCACGAATTACCACATTTCACCAAAAACGTTCCGAGGCACTGCACCGTCCTGGCACCCCCCAGTTCAGAGAGGTGCCTGGAGACCAGTTGGGCAGCGGCGCCGCCCTTGGCTCAGCTGAGGGCGCAGGCACGCTTTGGGAGCAGCAGCCCCGCCGGGCGTTCCGCTGTCCTTACAGACAGCCAAACGTAGCGACAAGACCAGGGACGCCGCGTGCTTTAGTTACGGCCTGCAAGTACAAAGTCACTTCTCTATTGCTCTTAATCAGGGGAAACAGCTCCCACCGATGGAGGCAGCAGGTGTGCACAAAGCTGAAGAGCTGAGTGCGGGCTGGCACAAACTACAAACTCGCAGTTAATATTCTTTGTCGCTGCTGGGTACCTTACTGCCGGTGTCACCATCACTCAGTGGGAGATTATGCCCCTCTTTAGGTGCTATTTCTGCCCTTTGTTTCGCTTCCTCTTCCTGTCTCTGTGGGCCTTTCTTCCTTTCTTCCCTCTGCACTTCATCCCCTACAGAAACTCACAGTTCCTATTCCTGTGGGCTTCACTCCCACCCTCCTTCCCATTCCATCTGCTAAAATAAGGAGAAAGGAAAGAGCTCCAGCGCACAGGGATCTCGACATTGATACTTCAAGAATCAACACTTAACAACACAGAAATGGTAACTTGCTCATATGCCTACAGACTACACGGAACTTTCTATTTTAAGTGCATCTATGGAAGTCTGTATTTACACACATTAAGTCTACTTTGTTAAATGAATGTTAACATTCTGCCCTGTCTGGCTGCGTGTTATCGAGTACAGGAGACAGGCTAGGCATTTAACAGGTCTTCAACAGGTATCAGTACACTTCACCCCAACAAAAGGGGACTTTATGTCATAAAAGTGATTGAAAAGCAAGGGCTTCTGCCTCCTTCAAAATCACAATCTGGGTTCGGCACGTGAAGCAATCTCATTTCATACCTGCAGAAGTCTGATTCTGTCTGAAGCAAAGACGTACCTAACCCGGAGCCCGTTCAATGGCAGTGGGCAGCCCTCCCAGCAAATTATATTAATAAAGTTCACTGGATCGAGTTTCCAAATACGTGTTCACACCACTACCACGCACACCCAAAGACAACAGCGTCCCCAGTCTGTTTTACCTGTGTTGTTTGGGGGCGGAGGGTCAGAAACGCTTTGCTGGTTACAGAAAAACAGAATACAAAGTAGATTGCAAAAATGCTTGATCTCCCCTTGCCATTTCATGGACTCGCTGAGTTTACCTTGTCTCTTACAACCGTCGCACTTCGCCATCTAGGAAAACAGAGCGAGGGAGAAACTGAACACACTTGTAAAGGGCAACAATGAGTACAAAAACCTCTTTCACCCTGCTCAGCAAACACAACGTACAGAAATCTGTACGGGTGTCTCTTTTCTGCAGTAGAGCACAAAGCAGCAGAACATTCAGTGTCAGTCTTCTCACAACCCACATTAGGTTTCTCTATACAGAAAACTGGTACTCAAAAGTTAAGAAGGATTTACTCATCCCACAGATACTCAGTATCTCCCACAGACACAGAAGCCAGGTGCAGGCAGCTCGAGCAGCTCCTGACGTACCAAGGTTCTCGTGCTAACAGCTCTGGAGGATGCTACGTGAGAATGTTGCTTACCTGGTAATACAGAACCGTGAATTTAGACATGCACTCCTCTGAGCAAAACTCCTCCATCTTCCCCCCAAAGTGATGCTGGATCAGTTTGGGAGAAGCCTGTAAACAGTAGCTGCACATTTTACAGTGGCTTCCCCAGCGCTTAGCCAAGTCATGTTTATAGAGCAGTTTACAACCTAAAAGAAGAGAAAATAGCAAAAAAAAAACCAACAAAAATTCCTTCAACATCAAAACGACATTTGCTTGGCATTTCTAGTTCTTGTGTTTAGCTATGTCTGTAACGATTTGTTGAAACAAACCATTAAAATGCAAAGTGCAAACAAAGTTCCCTGTTTCTAAACCTAAAAACCAATTTTCTAATCTAGAAAGATTTGGTTTTCCTTAGTATCACCAATAATTTTAAGGAAAACACTTCCGACTTGGTTTGTCTGAGCCGCAGTCTTGCCCTGTCTTACCTTCGCTACAGAAGGGTTTATCTATGCCTGAGAATCGCACCGTCTCCTTGATAATTTTCTCAATTTTGCAGTATTCACACATTGCCATTACACTGCTCCGCTTCTTATACTCATCGCAGCAGATCTTCCCACAGAACTGGAACATTTTCCCCTGCAACACAGTCAGAACGTTACAGCTTCAATGTTTTACAGTCTAGGCAACACTTTTTAATTGTTAATAAAACCTCAAGAGTGTATTTATGACCTCGGATATCAACAACAGGCAGCACTAGCAAGTAAATCTCCCCGTTTAGCTTTATAACGCAGCACAGTTTTCTGCAGAAAGCCCTCACCGCTGTGCTTTGTCCTGGAATTAAAAGGATCACCTCTGCGACCAAGAATCAGACATGTGCTTACCTAGCCAGGCAATTAGAGGGTTTAGGTGTTTGGGGAGTTTTTTTTCCCTCTGGTTTTAAGATCAAAGAGCTAGTACCAGTATTCACTTTGAGAATGGTTAGATGATACTAAAATCAGTCCCAAATTCCTCCGCAGCAGCCCCTAGTAAGCAACAGAGCAGTGCTGACAGACCGCTGCACCCAAGCTACCATTTCTTGGGTTTCTGTTGAGAAGCACGAGCTTGAAAAGCCCTGATCTCGATTACCTTGTAGTCGAGCAGTTCTGGTTTGGTTGCAAACAATCTTTTACAGTGCTGACACCTGAGTTTTACAACAGGGCGGGCAATAGTGACTTGCTGGGACTGGGCAGCGAGCCTCTGCAGACCAGCGGCAGCCGAGCTGCTCATGGAGCTGGGGGACACAGCCGAGGCGGTGCCCCCCCGCCGACACCGTCGCCCCCGAGGGAATGCTCACGATGACTTGGCCTTGCGACAGAGGAACCACCGAGGAGTTCATCCCTGCAGGCTTGTTGAACAAATTCTGCGGGGAAGCAAAGTGAGGAACTGACTTCATTTCACAGAATTGCGTATTTGACCCGACGTCCCGGATATTTACGCCATCGATTTATTATTCTGCTAATTCGGCCAAGAAGAAATCTTAGATGTCACACCTGGAAAGCTACTACACAAGTGTAGCTGCAAAAATTGCGTATGCTCCCATCTGACATAGCCAAGTGGTACTGAGGGTTTGATGAATTTTTACAGCTGTTGCACTGAACTTGAACACCTGAGAGCGAAACAGAGAAGAAAAAGGGGTTTATGCAATGTTGGGTTGTACTGCAGATAATTTCGCACTGTGCGTACAAACCCAGGGCACCTGAACGACAAGCCAAGATACACAGAGAAGCCCAAGATGAAGTTTCTACAGATTCAGAAGCAGACACTGCAGCTACGGCGCCTGTTGCTCGCCAGATCCTTTAATTAATCTCCCAGTATCCCTAGGATGTCAGTAAGCATTCTTCTATTTCACAAGAAAAACAGCTGAGAATACGTTTACCCAGCTCAGCGCAGGATTAGGCAGAGGTAGCTACACTCATCACCCGCGAGAACAAGGGGCCGAACAGTCACGGTGGAGGTAGGGAATACGTCCACAGAAGTGGATTCGCCCAGCTGGGAAACCCACTTGCGAGAGCAGAACATCAACTGAGGTTTATCATCATGTTTAAGGTCTCTAAAACCAGAGCTGAAACGGCTGTAGTGTCACGGTTGGGTTTTTCCATGGCAGAAAGCCCTTTAGGTTCCCATCCCTTTAAAAAAAAACCAACCACTTCGCACCCTCCCAACAAAACCCCACCAGCCTGAACCTTCAAAACAAATTCAGCCTGAACACAAGCTACGTGAAATGATGCTTCTAAAGAAGGAAAAGGATAAACTTGCCTGAAGAAGTAACCATTTTGACCCTGTACGCTGACAAGCAGTTAACAGAGCAAAAGAGTTCAGTTTTTCCCAAGTTATTTGTGCTCTCGATCATCTCGGCTGAAGACCTCAAAGATTTACACAGTGCGCAAGGTGTGATCTTAGCCGACTTCTGTGGAAACACGGAAACCCGTCACTCATTTGAAACGTACTAGTTTATAAACCTGGAAATGAACAGTCAACACACAGAATGTGTATAAAAAAAAAATTAAAAAAAAATACAAAAAAAAAAGTGTGACTGCCAGTCAGAATCTCGGTGACAACGGAGTTGAACGCTGTTTAAAAACCAATAAAAACCAGGTTAGACTTAACCTTGCAAGGTACTGGATTTTGAGGAAGACTGACACATACGGGGGTTGGATGTGAGATGAAAAACCAGCACGAAATCCCTCTCCTTTCCAGCTTATTCAATTTAATATCCAGATTTGTTTCAGAGGAAAACTAATGTTGTAGGTAATTTTCTGGATGAAATACTTTACACCAGATTTTATTTTTTTTTTAAAAAATCCATTAGGCATTTCTTGGCCTAACTGTCCTGAATAATGGGGCCACGGAGTCAAGTCACAAAACGAAGTTACAGAATCTTATCCGAGGGCAATTTTTCCCAAAGTAATTGCATTAAAATAAGTCAGCCAAAAATAACTGAGCTATTATAACGAATTAAGGTTCTCTCCACTTCTCAGCTCTCTAAGAGGCTCCATTCTAATAAAAATTAAAATACTGGAAGTTTTAAAATTGAAATTATCAACTGATCATTACTTTTCCTCTCCACTTAATTCAAAAGCGACAATTTCATAGCGAATACTCGAGCAGGGAGCATCTCAAAGGCTGGAAAAAGCCACGGGGGGGCTGCAGCAGAGCGGTGCCACCGCGTCTTCTCTCCCACTGGAACACGCCGGCAGCCAGGTCAGTGGTGAGGGAAGAGAGCAACGTGTTTGGGCTAAGATCAAGCACCAAAGGGCAAAAGCAGTTATCTGGGGCCGAGACAGTCACTGAAATAACCAACTAACAGATCGGGTGTTTCTTAAAGAGCCCAGAAATCTGAGCAAAGGCGTATTTTTGCTATTCTGTCAAAGCACACCTGCTTGTACGCGGTCACACACGCTGAACTGCAGAACTTTTTTGACTGTCCCTCTATCTGGAGCATGTGGCACTGGCCAGAGCCGCTGTAGCAGTACCCGCCGCAGTTCTCACAGCAGTTCATGGTCAGGTTGTTGGCCGAGCGGAACTTGGAGAAGCAGGCATCGCTGCAGAGCTTGTGCACAACGTTCTGGTAATTGACCTCGTGCCTAATCTGGAAGAAAAGAAAGAATATACAACCGGGACAGAAGGAAGAGGTACGCTCCTCTCCGAGGCAGCGCGTTGTGCTGAGCTACAGGAAATTCCAAGGACAAAGGAGTCTGCGGTTACCACTGCGTTCTTCTGGCACATGCTGCACTTGGTGGAGATGCTGTTGGTGTGAATAGTGACAACGGGTTTCCTCTTCAGCTCATACGTAGAAAGACAAGACTGGCTGCAGAAATCCTTACTGGAGTTGGTGTTGTCAAACTGGGCAGTGATTACGTCCTTTGGATTTAGAATGTCTCTATGGAAAAAAGAAAAACACACAACCAAAGTGATGAAGAATCAATGTTGGCTTCATGTCGACTTGCTGTCTTTTTCTGCAGACTGAACGTTCTCTAGAAGAGGGTGGATTCCTTTACTTTAAAGCTTTCTTTTTGCTGATCTAAGTACCTGACTTCATTTCTCTTTTCCTATTAGGAAAATAGCTAAGAAGTGCAATTCTTGAGCAGGTAGTGTGAAACATCTTGTACCTGCACTTAGGAGTGGTCTATAAACACAACAAGCTGTATCATTAAATCTTTCCGAAACGAACTGGGAAAAGAGAACTGGTTTGCGTAGTCTTTAAAAAAATAAATTAGAAAGCAGGGTATGTGGAATAATGCCTTTAATAATGAGAATACCAATCCTAATGGGGCAGGGGAAAAAAATCCAGGAAAAAAACCCCAAAGTCCCCAATTTCTAATCATCACGTGATTCAGTCCCAAATGCTCTGACCAGTGCTGCAACTTCCCACCTCTTATGTCCCATCTATAGTTTTGTTCATCTGTCTCTGGATTTAACAAACTGAACTTTCTCCGTATTTCTCCTCTCTTTTGACGCAGTCGTTCACGGAAAAGCTTCAAAGCTCTTAAGCCAAAAAACTAGGAGGAAATATTTATGTAATTTTCTCGGTTGGAAGGATGCTTCCTTCTCCCTTGCCTTGCCAGAGGGAAACCATTTTTCAACAGAATAAATGCAAACTGCAGCCAGGAGTGCTAAACTGTATCACAAGGCCTTTTCGCACCGAGACAGCGAGCGAGAAGAATAATTAATTGAAGCCTCAAGTGAAAGTTCAGTTGACCTTGTGGAACTGAAAGTAATAAATCTGTTCCTGAAGAAATGATGAACAAAGCAGCATCCCTCCTGCAAAGTAACTTTCATAACTAAAAATAATACGTATGGATAATCCTCTAAAAGCAGACTGCAACACAACCCGTCTGCAAAGCTACTCCTTTGCCTCAAGTTAACGGTCCGGCAACACGAGATCTTAAGGAGCCAGCCACAAAAGGTCTCCTTTTGCTAATTTGGACAGAGGAACACAAATGGACACTGAATTTTTAATAATCAAAATGTTGTTTAGAGCTGCAGATTCAGGCCTGTGTTTCCAACAGGAAAACTGTCAGGAAACTCTGTAAAGAATTCTTTCCAAAGAGTCTCCAAGAGCAAACCTTGCCTTTCCACTCTAGGCCGAGGCAGCAAGTAACTGACTCGGGTGGTGAAACGCCATCTACCTAGAAAACCTCAGCTCTTCATAAATTTGATCTCTCTACAGCTGATGAGCGCAGCAGTGACATATTTTGAAGGGCTAAGACCTACAGAAATTTAAGCTCATGGAACGGAGCCAGATTGGAAAGTTTTTTTCTTTTATTTTAGAATCGGAGGAAATATCCTGCCTCAACCTTATTGATTTACCCATGCTTTATTTCATTTTAATCCACGTTTTATTCCGTTTTAGTGATTCAGTAAATTCATTTTTCATCTAAAAGAAATAACACATAAAACATTTTTTAAAAATGTACTTCTGCTAGTGGTTTTGAGAGGGCAACGAGTGGCAGGGAAGCGCAGTACACCTCCTGAAACACCGTTTTTCATATTCGGCTCGTTTTAATCAAAAGCAGACAGGACGCACACTTCCCAACAGGGGCTTTGACATCCACCCAATTAGTGAGATGGAACTGAGAGCAGACAGACAATTAACCACTAACAGGATCGGCCACGGCGTTTGGGAGGGAAGCGTAACAGAGGCAGGAGCTACAGAAAGGGCGCGTGGCGCGGGAAGAGAAGCGACTCCTTCCATTATCTGCCTGAATATCAATTCCTACTAGAACACACGAAAACCCCGGCCTACTTTGAGCAGCTCGAGCAGGTTTTCTTGGTAGAAGCTGGTGGGCGAGAAGCTGGAACAGTGTATCCAGTGAGGCACAGTGTGGAGCAGAAGAGCTGGGTCGAGCCTTTCCTCTGGTACGCCGTCTGCCCCTTCTGCAGGATTTTTTTACAGCCCGAACAGGAAACCCGAACAGCTGTGGCTGGAACTGAAGGAAGCATTTTACTCATGCCAGAGGATGCCACAGCAGGCTGGAAACCTGATGACAGCTGTGGAGCTAAAAAAAAAAATAAAATACACAGAGAAAACACAGAGTAACCGTTAGAGACACGTCACACATAACTCACTTGTGTGCAGGGGGCGAGCACAAAGCTCAGGACTTCGTTTGGGTTGTCAGGGTCTGAGGGAGAATTAAACAGGAGATGAACTGGCCGTAAATACACGCCCTGTGCTGGTTTTCTGCGTGGTACATTGGTTCGACTACGCTTAAGAGGGAGAACACATTTTTAACATCCCTTTCACATTCAATTTTCCTTTGCCTCAAAAACACAATTAATTTCCAAATTCTGAATTTCATTGTCTCTAAAACAAACTATTTTTTTTCTTCCTACCGGGGTCAAACACAGCAAACGAAACGTAGAATAAACCGCAAGACCACGTGCAACAGCGATATATTTCACACGTTATTTAAATAAAGTTAGTCTGGCCTGTTCCTTACCAAGAGGACTGCCACTGACTGAAAACACAGCACTGATTTTCAGCTCCCCTTCCTGAGTTTTTGGCTGTTGGCCGTACTCCTAAAACAAAGGAGAAGGAAAAGGAGAACAAATACACACATGTAATCACAGGTTGCACGGTTTTCCATTCTTTCATAACGCTCTAGTGAACCTCGAGGAACTCTAAGCCTGCTCAAAGGCTGGGCTTACAGGCGCTGCTCTGCGAGCGCCGCGCACAGAACCCGCTCAGGGGTTCACAGCAAACGCCGGCCGAGGGCGCGGGGCAGAAAGGGGAAAGCACGGTTGCCTGGGGCGCTCCCTTCCCAGCTGTGCCCCAAGGCACCTCGGAATTCAGGCTGACACAGCTCACGGGACGTCTCTCACACCAGCCTCCCCTCTGGAAGCGCTTTGCCCCTTCTCTGTCACAGACCATAACGACCAAACAGAGACTGGGGCCGAGGTGCTGAGAAGCCGTCTGGGCTGAACCACGAGCCAAGTGCCTCGGAGAGGCCGAAGGGGAAGCTCTGCAGCAGATCTGGAGCCAGAGCATCGCTCGGCCCGGCTGCAGCGAGAGGGGAACGACCTCACGCTTTGGACAGGACAAGAAAATCCCCGCAGACAGCTGCTGGGGGACGAGCTGCCATGCCAGGAATTACTAGCGCGCTCCACGGCCGCTGTTCGTGCTTGGACACCGTGCTGCCCGCCCAGAAATCTGAACCATAAAGCAGCTTGCAGCACTCTACATGTAAATCTGAATGGGCTGAAAAGCGTAATCTCTTGGAACTACCGAGATGATAAGATTTAACCTACTTACAGTCGTTTGCGAGTAGGGAGGGCACGCTGGCGTGTTATGACTGAGCTAGATTCACAGCCGCTGCCTGGCTGCAAGGCAAGCCAATTCAGAACCACTACGCAAAATTAAGCTCCCCCGTCTCAGAGGCCGTGAACCGCTCCCTCAGCTTAAGCCGTCTCCCAAAACCACACACTAACATCCACAAAATACGTGCTTAAACAAAGGGGTTTTTTCTGTATTAAGACAACCAAGCTATATCTCAACAGGTTTCCCCGGAGAACAGGCAATGGCATTCATTCATCAGGTGAACTTCCAGACTGAAACATTCAAAACCCAAGGAGGAGAAGCTTTTAAGCTGGGTACGGGCACGACGTGATGACGGGTTTTAAAGCACCATGTTTTTCCTAACATTACAGTTTAAAAAATAGTTATTTGCAGAAATACATTTTCTTAAGCGTTTTAATTGCAGTTCTTTCCTCAGCCAACACTACTAAGAGAAATGGAGGCAAATCCTGACATCAACTGTGCGTGACCAAGCGCTGTAACAGTGTCAAAAGCCAAGAACTTGCAGCTCCAACTATCGGTTACAGCAAGAAATGCTCTAATCTTTCAGGATGCATGAAAAAAAAGCCCCAAAAAACAAACCCCCCACATTAATTCCAATCTAAAGCAAAACAAAATGAACGTTCATCAGTTCTCATACTTTTCCAGTATCAGGCAGAGTTGATAATTACAGGATTTTACTCCAGGAATTAGTATTTTGAAGAACACGATATTTGACATTTAAATTCTTCAAGTCTTCACTTTTACTTAGTATCTCTGATAACCACAGACATCTTGCACTGCATTCCACACAAATCCACACAGCAGATGTCATCTTGGGAGGACAAAAGAACAGACAGATTTAACTAATCTACACGTGGTTTGATATCAAATACGCTTCAGGAAAAACAAAACCAAACAACCTCACAGACACTGAGCCAGTCAGAAGGGCACTGAAATCTGAATAGTTCCAAATACTTAGTTTACTTCTTCATTTTATCAAGCCAAAAAGCGCCATGAGAAGAGAAGAAAAAATGTCGGGAAGACAGTGGCAGAGAGGAGAGGAGGTCTAGCAGAAGCACAGAGAGCGATGCCAGAGACACCACGAACACCAGCGCCCCCGCGTCGATGCGAGCCGGGGGAACCCGCTCGGGCAGCTCTGCACACCTTCAGCTGCGCGTAACCTGCGGCTTGTAACCCAGACATGAGCAGTGAGGACTGAGGAACTGCAACACAGGTCATTTCCCTGGTGTCACACGGCAAACCAGCGGCAAAGGGACCGGGCAGAGCTCAGCAATCCTTGCCCCAGCACAATCCACAGGTCAGACTTTCTCCATTTTGCAATTATTGAACTTTAACCTGTATCGTCACAGAAAACGTTCAGTCTCGAGCGAGAAAGTCACGTAAAGACATGCTAGAACTGACTTCACGGACATGTACGTATTGAAATGTTTCGCTAAGGTGAGACCTCTAAGCCTGAATTTAAAACAAGAACCAACAACGAACCGCTGTGCTCGCAAAGGTAACCCCGCAGAGGGTGGCAGAGGGAACGGCGCTGTTTTAACTTCCCATCTCTCGCTGTGACTGCTCACCAAGCACTCAGTAAAACGTGACTTACATTTCATTTCCTACTGAGACTGAGTGGAGATAAAGTGTCTACATTGCCACAGATTTAACAACGAAAGTTTTACAGCACTTTGCTTTGTCTCTAACTGAAAAACAAAACATTTTCAGTGACACGGTAACACGACATCAAAAAATCGGGGGTTTGGGTTTCACGGTAGTAAAAGAGGGAAAAAACCTTCTACTAAACTACGTTCTTCAAGTTAAACTTCGGTCAACAAACCAAATAAATGCTGAATTTACGTCCAGCTTATGCGGTCAGCTGTCAGACCAAAATGAGAAATGCAATGGGAAACTTACCTCGGAATTATCAGGTTCATCTTTAATTTTGTCTAATAGTCCCTGCTGTGGGGCCATAGCTTTATCATATTCGTCATCCAAAGGCTCCTCCTTAATTCTAATATTTGGTGCAAAGGAATTCCCCAGCTCTTGTCCAATAGATTCCTTACTAGAAAATAGGTAGCTAGACTCCTGAAACAATAATATGAAAAAGAATTCACCCTCCTGCATCTGCCAGTCGGCGTTGGGCTGCTGCCGGGGGGAGTTTCTGCTGCAGACCAAGAGAAATGGGTCCTGTCACTGGAAGGTGGGAGAAATGTTGGGCAGCGCCCGCTGCCTCTACCTCCCTGCAGCACCCTCCGTCACCCCACCCCCAATCCTCTCCACTCCTCTGGACAAAGCAGAAGCCACCCAGCTCGCTGAGTCGCTTCTCGGGAGGGGCACTCGGCTGCTGGGGCAGCGTCTCCTGTCCATACGGTTCGTCCCTGTCTTAGCTGGAAAAAAGGCAGCAGGTCAGGTGGAGGCATCCAGGTCTGGGTTCGGCTCGCCGGTCGGTCAGACCACGCTGACCACGGAAGTGGCTAGCAAAAGAATCCTCAATCCAAAGAGAGGGTCAGCAAAATCTTAAGAAATCACAGGCATTGTTTAAGCAGCAAAGACGTCTAAGAGTCAGGAGATCAGATTTCTGGATACTCAAATTTACACTCAAATACGAAATGCGTATCTTTGAATTATTCCGGTATATTGCTGCACTCACAAAAGTGTTTGAAAGATCTATAGCTTACCCTGAAGTTAGTTTCTGGAGTTTGTGGCGCTAACTGCGTCCGTAATGTTTCTTCTACTTGATTATGAACTGAGGAAAACATATACATTAAATACAAATGAATACAGATTCCAATGCATTTCCTTTAAAACTATCTAGAGTTTCACGCCGATCCCCAACCCCACAGTCCGACAGCGCCTCAGAAGCATTAAACCACTCCCTTTCTCCTCCCTGCAAATACGACGGGAACTTAAAGACAACTGACATTTATTTTATTATTCTATCGGGTCATTATTTTCCCATTCCAGCAAAATGGTTGCAAAATTCTGAGGCAAATAGTTCATTCAGAATTTTCTACACCCCGGTGGGTTCTGAGCTCTCCCACGTTTCAACAGCTAAATCAGAAAATATTTTTCAGAGCAACAACTTTGATCTTTTTCTTCACTGTTCCTGTCTTTTGCCTTTGCCCCTCTTCTCAGGAAACAGCAGCCTGTGCTTTTTTAGTGTGCGTCTTTTAAAAACTCTGGATTTGCCTGGATACTGGGTGCTGCCTACGAGCATCTACTGCTGCTGTTTGACTTACTGACTAGGTCGAGGCTGCGCGGCTTTCAGCCACAACCTGTAACTGCAGCTATTTACAGTTTTCTGAAACCTGCCTTCTGTGCAGAAATATCCTTCACTTGATTTCTACCTGGAGGTAAAAGTTAAGAGACATCTTTAACTCTTCTTCATTTTAAAAACCATCTGTATTGCTTCTTTACCATTTGTGCAACCCAGAGGCACTGATTTTAAGACGCTGTTACTAAACATAAAAAGTTCAAAAATCAGAATTGTAAGCTGTGAATCTGAACAAGTAGCCAGGAGGCTCTCACTTGTCGGCCAACCCTCTCTCCATACAGTCTTCTGAATAAAATTAAATCCCATGTTCCAGCCTGGGTATCCTGAACTCCTCCATTCACTGTCCTACTGTAACTTTCAGAGCTTGGGCAGTCAAAACCAAGTACGGGGGCAGCAGGACTACTGGCGACTGTCAGGCTCTCTCAAATGAGAAATGGGTTACAGGCATCTTTGGTTCTCTCGGTGTCGGCTGGACAAAGCCCAAGACACAAGTATCTGAGGAAGAAGGAGAGCAGCCTCCCAGGAAAAGCAGATCTCAGGTTATTCTCTGCCTTACTTCCCGCAGACACAGACAATCCCAGCATGCCTCTCCGTGATGCTACTAGCAAATGCATACTGCTTTAAACACATACACATTACTAAATCCTGGCCATCACCTAACCTAAACCTCATCTTTTTTTCTTTTATGGAGTTCCAAGGTCTATAAAAAAAGCAGTAAGAAAAAAAAAAACAAAAGGCAGCTTGAATTGTCACCCAGCGTGGGTTAGTAAAGCACAACAACAAAGGATATGTCGAGGCTTGGAAACAAGTTGCGAAGGATGAGACCTCCCCGAACGCTGCCAGGTCCTCCTACAAACCCTAGCCCTAATCCCCAGTTCACTGTGTTTCTGGGTTCTTTATAAAATGCTTCCCCACATGCAGCTCTGCATATTCTCCTCAACATGATGACATTTCTAATAACTAGCTCTACCCCTAATTTCTGTCTAGTTCTTCCTTCCTCGTTGCTGGGTAGCCAGGTCTACGATGTCAACAGTTACCTGCTTTGTCAAGAAAACTGCTTTTCAATCTAGAATCCAGATCTTTAGGGATTTTTTCCAACCGTTTTTCGCGTTCTTGAAAATGTCCTTCTCTATTCTTGTCCTTTGCTGAAAAAGTCTCTTTGCCATTATCTCTCGTTATGCTAAAATCTTTCCGAAGGGATTTAAGTACAGGACCCTGCTCAAACGGTGAAGTGAGATCCTTTTGGATTGCATTTGGAATTTGAATCTCTTTTTCACTGTCCAATTCATGTTCTGTAACTCTCTTGCCCTCTTCCAGATGGTCTTCATCACGAATCACCGAAGAAAGAGTGTCTTTTGGAGCGAAATTCTGATCATCTTCATTGTCACTGCCAACAACCGGTATGCCTGCAAGATCTCCCGAGTTCAGAAAATAATCATCGTCATCATCATCCAGCAGCGAGTTTTCAGATCCTGCCCGATTCTGTATTCCGTAGGATATGCTGTCGAGGGCAGGCGTTAAGTTGTGGTCAGTCTCCTCAGACATTTCTGCATCCAGAATTTCACCACCTAGGGAGAAAAAAAACCCATAAACAGTCAGAAAATTCACCAACTTTATGTGTAACAAAGGACAAGTGTAATTGTCCTTTCCCAACCCGTATGATGCTGTAATTCCTTGGATACTTTAAGACTTCTCAGGCCAATGTTACCAATAAAAACATTGCTGAGGTAAGAAACAGCTCTGTCCTGTTCACCACACAGTGGAGCAGAAGCTAAACTATGTAAAACTAACCAGAGACAGAAAAAAACCATTAACTCCAGCTCATTTCATTTGTAACCCTTTTGGAGAAGGCAGTGCAGGGAGGGAATGTGTAGCAAGGGCTAGGAGAGGGGCAAGACAGTCTTTTCAGCAGCAGGTGCACTTCTAAGAAATGGTTTGTGAAAATACGGCCTTAGATAAATAAATGAAAATACTTACATTTTTCTGTAATATCAAATACCGCATCAGATTTATCTTCAAACTGCAAAAAGGAAAGCACTATATCATTATCTTGGTCAGCTGCCACGTACTTTGCTAAAAAGCATCCGATCTAAACCAAAACCAACAGCAAGGATCACAATTCCTCCTCCTTCCTTCCTTGCCCCAAACAACGTTCTATGAATTCGGACTGTTGCATTACTGAGATGTCTCTTGCACCCTAACAAGTTCGGAAGGGAAAAGCACACCATGAAAATTTAGAACAAGGGTCACTTCGCAGAGAAGGTAGGGGAGAGAGGGGAGATAAGGGAACATCAAAATCTTCACTTCTACGTGAGATACTTGTACGAGGTCAAGACCACAGACTCTGCCCTCTCCGACGTTCTACAAGCCTTCACCTCCTCCGACCGTCACAAACGGAAAAATATCAGCACATACAGCTTCTTCCACCGACACGGGCTGTGCAGATCCAGAGGTTTCATCTCCCTAACAGGGAACATTCCCCGCCCAGGAGCAGCGAAACGTACTGCTCAGCTTCCTGACGGGCACGAGGCGACAAGCGGCAGCACGAGGGCAACCGAAGAAGAACCCGAGGAGGACTCCGAGCGCTGCACAAAACATCTGTTTACATTAATCACTCTCTGACAGACGTTACAGCTGACGGCGTGCTGGCACGCTGTCTGAAGAAACGTGCACACTCAGCACAATTAAAGTTTCTTTCAGAATGTCCAACTCATTAGCATCCTTCTGCTCTGCCTAAAAGACGACAGCAACACAGCTAAGTCATCTCTCCTTTCCCGACATCTCCAGCTCTGCGCTCTCCTTTCTGGAAGATCCTGCTCACACGCCGATTCTTAAGCCATCTTAGGGAAAGTAATGGGATTTGATAGCAAAGGGATGATCTCTAATTTCATTTAACTCAAGTCATTTAATTGATAAATCCGATATTCCACAGGACTGTGACGGGAACTATCAGTTTGGTACCACCCAGCTCTGGGAAAGGAGGACAACAGACTGTCCCAGGGTTCGCGGGACAGCTAAGAGTCCCTCAGTCTCTCTCCAGTATCACTTGCAGGTCCACAAAGACAAGTTTGCTCCTTATTTTGACACACGTGGAATAATGAGGACCTGTCCAGCCTTGTGAATATCAAAATAATCTGATACTGCACCAACTCTTCCCAGCTTCTCTGAGCAGATAGTTGAGGCTGGAAAAGTGAAATACAGAACCAAAATTAAGAAAAAAGAAGTTACACTTCTCCACAAGGCTGATGCAAGTCTACTAATTGTAATTATCTAAAGGAACAAAGAGTAAGGAAACACTTTCCAGGAAGGTTTGCAAGGCCTGAGTTCTGTTACGGCTACAACGATCCCAGGAGTGTCTCCAGAGATGCAAGTTTAATGACGATCTACAAGTCCACTTGTAGTCAACTAAGTTTACACTAGTGTAAAATTAATCCCCATAAATATTGGATATACTTAGTGCTAAGCTCAGGTGCTGAGGAGAAGGAGAGTGGTGGTGTGCTGTTTTTACAGAAGCACAAAATAGGAACTTGTTGCCATTTGACCATAATACCAGGGCGTGGAGCCTGGGGAGGCAAGAACCACAGCCTTGGCCCTCTCCTCCAGCTGATCTTGCTTGATCCTTCCCTTGCTTCCCGTCAGCAATGCTCTTTCTTCTCCAAAATATACCGGACAATTTGCTGGTGAAGCGAGAGCACTCTTCAGCTGAGATGAAGCATTAGACCATCCTTTTCTTGAAGCAGGTTTACATCAAAGTGGTTCTTTAACTCTGGAGATTCAGAGTACCCGCGGGAAAGTACTCTAGGTCCTGCCCCAACCCTGGCTGGCTTACGCATCCAAACCCAGGGACTCCTCCTCCTCTGGTGGCAACAAACCTTTTAATAAGGGGTGTCAGAACCAGATGTTTTGTTATTACGTCCTGTCAGAACGCTGTTACCAGGAAAAGAACACATTTTGTAGTCCGGACCTCTCTTAACTGTTTCATTCAAAGAAATGACAACAGGCCAGTCAGCACAAGGGGCCACCTGCAAGAGCACATTGGAGACGGCCATAAATATTTTGGACAAGCTGGAAAACACTTACAATCTACCTGGAAGGACTCCAAGACACTTCCCAACCACAAGGTCATCCTCAGGGGGGAAAAAAATATTGTTTCTTTTCTCTTTATTTTGCGAGGCTATCAAAATAAGAGATCGTCCTGAATATTTTCTTCCTTTGAAAGGTTTTAGGGTACAGAGGAAGATGTGTGCCTGGGGTCAACAGCTGCTACTGGCAATATCTATAAAACAGCAGCAGTTGATAATATTAGCAGTCTTATCGAAGCCACAATCTCACTTCTTATGGTGAACAGCATCAGAACTCCCACACGGTGTAAATCCAAAGAGAGGAACCCAGGGAAGTGTTTGTATGTGTGTGTGTGATGCGTACACAGAGATACACACACGTGCCACCTCCCCATGACTCAGTCCATCACCATCTGGAACTGGACTAGGCCCCGAAACGAGCGCTCAAATACATTTCTTTCCGAATTAGCGTGGGGTATTCTCTCAATTACATGCACTTCTATTCCCTTCCTGAATCCTATCACACTCTTGTTTAATGCCACCGCAGGAGGAAATTTTATACATAAAAAGTCACATAAAAATGTGTCACCTTTGTCTGTCACATGAGTTGGCTTTCCCTGGATTACAGGCTTGTATTACCCAGAACTGCTAGGAATAATCCCAATTTACTATTTCCATATCATTCTACCGCCATTTCTGCAAGGCGATGCCCTCTCACCAGTCCTCACACTTGCTCTTTCCATTAGTTGTCATCACTCTTCACTTCCTTTACCTCTTCTGCCCAGATTTTTTTAAGATTTAGTGATCAGTGGCAAACAGGAAACCGATTCATCAGATGGCATTTCCTACGGGTCAGTTCTGACAGCTCTAGGAAGAGGCACCTCGATATCCCAGACAAAGTCCTGGGGAACTACAGACTGGAAAGCACCAGGGTGAGAAAGTTTTCTGTTAAAATGCTCCAGGCTTCAACTCCTCAGCACAGTCCTTGAAACACACTTGCAGTTGTAAAACAGAACTCAAGGATATCTTATGTTAAAACACCTCCACTCAATCACTTTGGCTAATAGTTTGCCAGATAACAACTTAATGATGCTTAGTGCTGTTACACAGTGAGCAGTCCCTGAGAGTTTAAGACAGAACAGTTTAAGCTCGATGTTAACAAAATTCAATGTTTAGAATATATCTTCCTTAGCGACTCTCTCTCATGAGCTAGGGTTCTACACAAAGCAATGCTCTGCCTTCTCAGGTTGTAATAAATAAATAAATGAAACAAAAGAAGACAGAAATGGTGACAATGAATTAGGTATTCCTGGAAGCAATGTGTTTTGCTTCAAATTAGCTACTCCTTACATAAACACAGTGCTGCTTTTATTAAAAAACAATAAAAAAATTCCACTTGCTATGTCGCTATTTTGTAATAACTGTATCTTAAGACTCCAGGGAAACAGTGTTACAGCCCGAGCACTAACCCCTGGTGTGACAGAAGGACACTGTTTACAATTTAATAACATGTGCTAATTTGAAATAACTAAAAACCCGTTTAATATTTTAACGGTGTTCAGAGTTGCCGTGGCATCCACAAGCCAAACAATGAATAAGTTATTTTTGTGCAATAGAAAGAGAGAAGACGCCTATGGCTACAACGTTGTTTTGTACGCAAACCAGAGAATTCCTTTTAAAAATAACCAAAACAACCTAACAACTTCACACACGCGGGCAGGTATCTTTCTAGCAAGCCTTTTGAAGTTTGATCCTTGGTTTTGCTGCATCCACAAGCAAATTGTGGAAAGGAAGCAGATGTTAAGAAAACTGCAATAAGAAACAGACAGCTGATTCTCAATTTCTCATCTGCACGGCTTCCTTGTCCCTCTAGACACAGCGTAACTCCCCCCCCCAGCTTCAGAATTCATTAAACTGATAAGAAAGACACCATTCAAAGCGCATAAAAAAGGCAATTTAAATTGTAATCGCTCTTCTGGACCCGGGTGCAGGGAGCTCAGGAAGCATCCCCTGACCTTTTACACATGACATCCCGGGAAGGGAAGGGATGCCAGGCAGGCGGCCACCGCGCCGCACCTCCGCTACCGGGAAACTCCGCCGCGGGAGCGGAATTCAGCCGCGGGTCTCTCCCGGTGCCTCTTTCCACCAAAACCGTGGCCGGACCTGTCGATTCCTACCTTTGGAGCACCTAGGGAGGGAAGAGCGGAGGGTAACAAAGAGCCAGCCTGCCGCAGGTACCTGCTACAGGAAAAGAACGGCTGCGGCAGGAAGAGAACCCGGCGGGGTCAGCGAGCCATAGAGCTGGGCGTGCGGAGCCGGGCCTGCAGAGCCCCCTAGCCGCCCCGGCTCCGCCACCGGCCTCGACACCCACCCGCCGACGGACGGACGGACGGACGGGCGGGCAGCCCGGGGTCTGCGGGCGGGGGGCTGCGCGTCGCTCCTCCGAGGGGAGAAGGGGCACGGGCGGGGAGAGGCCGAGCGGGAGGCGCGTCCGTCGGGCTCCCCCGCAGACCTCGCTCGCTGCCTGCGCCGGGGAAGGTGATTTCTGCTCCAGTCTCAGGGTAACTGATGACTGTTTAGCTGGGCAAGATGATTTCTGCTCTAATCTAAGGGCAACTGATGACTGTTTAGCGAGGCAAAGCCCAAACAACCATCCATGCATATTAAAAACACAAAGGTGGGCATTATTCAGTTTCCTGTGGCTCCCTACGTTTCCCTTCAAGAAAGGCAGCTTCACCTCACATCTCCCTTACACACCTTCAATTTTTAAGTCTTAGGCAACAGGATTTAGGCACGTGCTGTTGACGATCTACTCGTGCATTTCTAGAACGATTCACCAGAAATCACGGGTGGGGAGCGGCTCAGCACAGAGGTGTATCGCCCCTTTCTGCCCCCAGGATTTTCTGACATTCCTGAGCCTTCACAATATTCACAGTCCAATTGCAAGCAAAGCCCCCGTCCAGCCGACGGCTTCCGTGTCCACCAAACCCGCACACGCCAGCTGCTCGCTACCACCCACCCGCGTGGGGCCAAGCGGGTGAGTCGGTCAAACGCAGAAAGTCACGGCGTGTCTCGTTTTCTGAGCGATGGGTGGTTTCAGTCTACAAAACCCACACGTAGGTGGTTTAAACCTACAAAAACCAGCGGGGGATCTGAGCCCTCCTGCCACCCGCCCGCAAAAACAGGGATTTGAGGAGGAAGCAGCTCCACACGGGAAAGCTTCACCTCGCAACTGTTTTTGCAAAGACACCGGAGGCCGCTGCGCTGATCGGAAGCCTGCTAAACGCGTGGGCTTTGCAAATTAAGAAACACAGACACAAAACACACATCGAGCAACCGATCCAAGACAGCCACAATAAAGGCTTTCTTTTAAAAAACACAGAACTTCTCCCCTCAAAAGCTCACCCCCGGCTACACACTGAACTTGCTCACTGCTCGTTAAAACACTCCATAAACAATCGCCGTTGCTGGGATTTTGGTTTCGCTAAATCTGTAAACGAGCTGAAATTGGGAAAATTCCTATTTCTCAGCGCCTAAGTCAGAAAAACTAAAGTGAAGTTCACGTGGATGTAAAAATCACTAAAATCAGAGCAGGGTCCATATCATAACAACATATGTTTCTGCTACGATACTCAGCAAGCAGTAATTCCAAACCAAATATTTCAATTCAGTTACACATTTTAGCATCCCCCCAGAAAGACAGCGTTTTCCAGATTACAAACTTTTGGCCAAAGCTTTCCCAAGCCTGTTCTGCAAAGCACGCAATCCCCTTAATTCCACTTAACTGAGAAGCCGAGTAGCTCGTTAAGAGAGAGCCATCACCATGTTTTTGAAGGGAAAGCCAGTCCATGTAATACAACTACGAAGCAATGAAGGCAACAACCTGGGGTGGAGGACCAGTGCCACAACCTTGGAAAGCTTCCTGTACTCCATGTCTCCCCCAAGAGGACAATTAATTGTGTTCGTAAATGCTTTCTACTAGTTATGTGACTAACGGGGAAAAAAAGGCAGAAGCACCACCTCTCTAAATTAATCCTTATAGAAAGTGAAACATGTATAAAACCTGTCGTCTGCTTTTCATTATAATTTGTCCTCAAAGAAGCTTGCAAGATGGTTCTGCCTGCAAATCAGGAAAATTGACACATGTAGCACCTTCTGCTTGTTGATAAACACAGCAGGGACTATCAGCCCTCGTGCACAGAAGGGTTTATGTGTTAATGGGCCCACACTGGTGAATCAGCTCATCTACCATTAGGTACTGCAAGTCTCTTCCCTTCTTGTAAGAGCTCGGTGCCAACGACAACAATTGGTGGTGAGAACTGGAGAGCCTGGATGTATATTCGGAATATTTCAGTATATTTCAGTATTTCTATCCTTAAAGAGAGAAAAGCAATCACGTGGCTTACTTTATTCTTCCCAGTGCCTTCCTAACTCAGACTTCCTTTTTGCCTGTTCCACTTCTCTTCCACATTTCTACGACTTTCTCCTCTCCTGCTCTTACAAAATCTGGTATTTTGCTCTTTCAGGTGGCTACAATTCCAGTCCCATTGGCTGCTGCTGCCCTGGTTGGCTTCAACCTTGGCTTTTCCTATGAAGAAGCGGTTCTTACAACAGGCAGCTTAGTCGGACGTTCCACCTTCTTTGCAGATACCGTTACAAGTATCCAAGGTTCTTCCAAATGAAATGTCTGAACACCTGTAAAAACAGGCAGAAAAAACAGGAGTACTATGTGATCAGGGCTCTCAGCAAAGCTCCGGTGATTGCTTCAGGAAGAGCTTGAGAACTGCCCTGTCACACAGACAAACACAAACCCACCATCACAGTGAGGCGGCAAAAAATCCTGACCCCCGCCTGCCTGATTCTTCCGCCTGCAGAAATGACGGAGGTGAGGCTTGCCTTATACAGGCATCCTCCCCCAAAGGAAACCTTCTTAAAACATGTTTAGCCAATCAGCTCAGTAAGTTTCAAGACAGCAGAAATTTTGCCAAAAACCACAAGAAAGTGTAATTTCTTCATTATTTTTCACTATAACAACTTCTACCAGGCAATATTAAATGTAACAGAGACTTTTAATAGTCAGCATTAACTAAATTGTACTTCATAAAAGCTTTCCTGAGTAAATAGCACCATTTAATAAAGACTAAGTCTTTCCACGTGCTTTTTAGACTGTTCTAACAAATACCGAGACTCAGAAAACTACACCAATAAGTTATTTAAAAAATAATGAAAGAAAGCAAGTAATCCAAAATTTCTTCCGTAGGACTAACTCCGTGTGGCTGTGCTAATTCTGTCTCAGGTCCTTTCCACCTAAATTCAGACACCCAAACATTAGTTTATTGGGCTGGCGATTCAGGCGTCCTCTCATTCCAGTGACTTTGTGGGTACCTCTTACAGCATAAAGGCTGCCAATGGAAAACATTTATTTCTACACTCCCAATCACATGGCTAAGAAAGGAAAACCAAGGATCTCCTGTCGGTCCTGTATTTCCCACCCACAACACGACACAGCCTGCACAGCCCATCCCCGCACGCCAACACGCAACGGCAACTTCGCGGCGTTTGGTGGTTCAGGAGAGTCCAGGATTCCTGAACCTCGGATCAGTACCAGCTCCGTAAGGCAAAGTCACAGTATTTTCAACTTGTCTTTGGAGCCAGTAGGGCTTCCAGAGAGCCAAAGAGTAGGGCGACACAGGTCGCGTACTCTGGGTGATGAGGTTAGCACCCACCTGCAGCCTGCTGCACGCTCAAACCAGCCTCCCTTTTCCCACACAGCTCAAGACCAGCTCGTCACAGCAGATCCCAACCTCTTTCAAACTCAGCTGTCCCGTGGCTTCTGCTTCAGCCTGGTACCACCTTCTAGAAATAAAGTAACCGCTCCTGGGATCAGCAACATGCAAGGACTGGTTTGTCACAGCCTCACACCTACAGCTCTCATGGAACGCTCTGCTGGTTCTTTTCCAGTACCAGAGTTCATTTTATCCTCAAGTTATTTTCCCAGACTGACATTTTTCTTGACTCTCCACACTCCTGTTTTTAATGTTTTCACTGGACAACTAATTTAAAAACCCAACCTCGCGGGTGTACTCACTCTGCCCATCTTCCTCTTTTACTTCCGTGGAAACACGCTTTTTTCTATCAAAAAGCGTAAGTCCAAGATGAGAGACACTGAGTGCACACACGACTGCTAACTTGTCCTTGATGAAACACTCTCTGCTAGAGAAGCCTTATTTTGAAGAGTTTAGATGATGGCAGAGAATAAGTGTTAGGAGCAAAAAAAAGCAGGAGGGAGGCACAAGAGCCCTGCTTTTCTGTCCTTACCACACTTCTAAGAGGGATGATGGAAATCACCTGAACGGGGTCAGTCACTGACAGAAAACCTTGAAGAAGATTCACTAGATAAAGCTTCCTACAAGACTTCTTTAGGAAAAGACCAACATGAATTGGAATGTCTGGAAGAAACGATGGGATACAACAGCCATTAAACAACAGAAAAGTTGAAACAACCTCTTCAAGAACGCTGGGAGTGATTTCAGAGCTAATTTCCACCATCCTTATCGTGCAAGGGGCCTTGAAGTGGGCACAAGCAGCTTACTTAACTTTTCTGTATTTTATACAACATGAGAAGTCCTGAGGTAAAAGACTGAGACCCATTCTGCTTATTTTTAGAAAGGGAACTTAAAGATTGTGACATCAAAGCACCCTTTGAGCGGTGCACAGAGCAACGTCTTCACTGGGTTCGTGCCACCGAGGAG
This sequence comes from Trogon surrucura, assembly GCA_020746105.1. NCBI lineage: Eukaryota > Metazoa > Chordata > Aves > Trogoniformes > Trogonidae > Trogon > Trogon surrucura. Next base: position 1,253,588 of record CM036640.1, read on the forward strand.
CGGCTCCGTAACAAAACCTTCTAAATGAGATGATCTCCTCCCAGCCTTCACTACAGCCACGCCAAGCGAAAAACCTCTTGCAACCAGCCGTTCCCTTGCTGCGGACACCCAGGTGCTCACCTCTTCACACCAAACTGATTTCCAAGCGCCCACGTGTCAGATTTCAGCAGTCAGGGCTGCACGGCCCAAACGGTCCTGTCTAGTTCAACAGGTTGGCTGAGCACTGTCATAAAAAAATGATCATTCTATTCAAAATATAAACTGTTGCGAGACAACGATACTACATACAAACTAAAGTTGGGTTGCCACAAAGATTTCTAGAAGCTAAATTAAAAAAAAAAACATGCAAGGAGACTCCTTTCAAGTTAACCTTGACATTATTTAACAACTACAAGAAGTTAAATATGTCGGTATATTTTCCTTAGAAAATATAGGTTTGATTTGGGGCAGAAATTAACCCTTTCTAAAATAACAATTTAGCCATAAAAATTCACCAGATAGTATAGTAAATCAAAACTAGACAAACTTCCATGTCAGTCTTACACTGGCAAGAACTTTGGGACTCGTTATGGTGGACTGAGCCGAAACACGGCACCGAACGGGTCATGCAAAACGCCGGTTTCAGGACACGTGCTTCCAGAACAGAAATATTGGCAAAAGATTTTTATATTGAAAAGAACAATTCTGAGGTCACCAGCCTCTGTTAAGTTCCTCTCTGAGGAAACTATTAAATCAGTCTTATTTTTTCCCTACGAAGGAAAGTATGGTTTCATAAGAAATTCTCATTATTCCGCAGGCACAGGATTTGGAAGAGCCCATCGCCGTGACCTCCCGTAGAAGGGGAACTGGACCACTACAGGGAAGAGCAATGGGATGTGCAACTGCCACTTCCCTGGACCATCCCTAAATTTTATTGAACAACTTCTCAGTTTCTGGAGGAGCTGAGAACGTTGTCAACACCAACAGCACGGGAGGCTTTCCATAATGTACAGGGACACGTGGAGCAACAACCGATGAAGAATTCTGGACTTAACACCTAGTTGCTAATTACTCAACTGACAGAGAAATGTTTTTTTCCTGAGACCAATGAAGATGATACTAACTTGATGATACGTTTTTGTTAATCCTTAGCAGATAACTGGCAAGCTTGTGAAGAAAAAAGGCAATCTTCTTTTTTTTTCCCGCTGGCGATGCCAAGTTACTCAACAGATAAATCAATATCAAGGCAATGAGCATGAAGAGACCAGCAGGCACCAGGTTAGTCTGCACAACCTCCCTGAGGTTCCAATGCCTGGCTGTCCTCATCGTGTAAATGTATTTCCTTATGCCCACTAACATTTCCAAAGATTTCCTAAGTTACTGTCCTACAGGCAGCCACTTCCCTTTAAACTTCTTGCACATAGCCAAAATCTTGATTCCCCCAAAGACCTGCACATTCTTGTAATATCTGTGAGCAATTCCACAAAAATTCTTTGAGTTTGCTCATAAATAAGTGCAAATGCCTGAAAGACATGGGTCTGAGACAATTCAGCGATGACGTTCATTTCCGTAACTGCAGAGCAGCCAAACAATTCTTCCAATTAGACCCTGGAAGGTCAACTGTTTGGTTTAGCAACAAATAGTTTCACCGCAATCACAAGTTTCATGTTTCCTGAACAAAATCCAGCAAAATGAACTTCTTTCACATATAGGAATGGAAAACTTGAGCTAGTGTTCTTGGGTTTCTGAAGGGCGGAGAATGGGAAAACGTCTTCATCTTCAGAAAAAGGGAACTGGACAGCTCAGAGTCTTGTAGTAGACTATGGGCTCTTCCACACAACTACGAATGTGACTTAACCTCATGCCTAACAGGAAGACTTCAACCAAAAGTTACACGCATGCAGGAAAGAGGACTTGACTTGTTGCAAGATTATTTCACACACCGCTTAGAAAGATGTTCTCCCTTAGTTACTTGACAGGTGATGTGGGCTGCAAAGAGCCTTCCGATTGCTTAAAAGATGAAGTATTTCTTCACGTAGATGAGTACGGCCAAAGTACTCGCAGACCGAGCCGGGACAATGAAGGACCAAGCCTCAGGTCGGACACGGCTAACGGCACTCGCACAACGGGCCCAGCCAGGGCAGCCAAGACTTGGTGAAGCCGCCATCCTGGCGCCTCACTATGGCTCGACACGGCCAACTGAGATAAACTGAGGACGAGCAGCATGAACATTGTGTTTTCGACAAGGAGACAGACTGGGATGACGGATCCTAGTCAGCTCTGAGTTTATTAATTAAGTGACGCCAAGACGCTTACGGACAACGATGCCTGGACACTGCCCTTAAGGAGGACGAAGAGAAAACTAAAGGAACTTGAGCGGCAGCGTGGCCCCAAGGCCGCTGGGGACGGCCCCGCTCGCCGGCCCGCCCGGAGTCGCATGTCCCGGGGCTGGCGGGGACCCTGACCGCGGGGTCCGGCCGCTCGGCGCCTGGGGGAGCCTGCAACGACCCCCGGCCCGGCGGGACGGCCCGTCAGGGCCCTGGACAGCGGCGGGACCCGCGGCGCCTCGCACGCTGCATCCCGGCGGCGCCCGGCGATGCCCGCCCCGGCCCCGGCCCCTCCCGCGCCCGGCCCGGCCCGACCCCTCCCCTGTGACCTCCCCTCGCGCCCCCCACTCACCCTGCCGCGGGGGCCGGGCCCCTCCTCCTTGGCCTCCGCCATGTTGCGCCCCCCCCCCTCAGCTGTCCCAGCCCGGGGCGAGGGGCCGGGGGGTCACTCCCTCTCAGCCCTTCCCCACACCCCCCCCCTCCAGCTGCGGGGGGGGGCGCCGGCGGGAGGGTTCGGCGGGGTGGCGGGGGCCGGCCCCGCGCAGTGCTGCGGCAGGAGAGGGGGGGGGCTGGCGCGGGGGCCCCGGCGGCTCCCTCGGGGCGGCGGAGGAGGGGAGGGGGGGGGGGGGGGGGCGTCGGACCCGCCAAGGCCGCGACACCTCTTAAAGCTGCAACGACCAGCCCAGCGCGGGGCCCCGGCGCGCATGCGCCCCGCGCCTGCGCACGGCCCCGCGCCCCGCCCCCCGCCCTGCCCCCGCGCATGCGCAGTGCGCGCGCCTCAGGGCCCGCCTGGGTGGGCGCACCACAGCGCCAGGGGACGGGGAGGGGACAGGGAGGGACCCGGCGAGGGGACCCCCGGGTGGGCTCGGGGCAGGAGGCGCGAGGCTCGTCGCCAGGCCTCGACCGGCCTCATGGCGGCCGCGGGGCGTGGGAGCTCATGGCGTGGCCGCCAGGCGCGGCGGGTGGCGGTGGGTGCCGCAGCCGCCGCCTCAGGGCCTGGCGCTTCCCGCCCCGACACCTCCCGCCCCGCCCGGCCCGGGACACCCCGCCTGCCCCGTACCCAGCGCCAGCGGCCGGGCCAGGGTAGGCCGGGATTGGCTCGACTCCCGCTCAGGAACGTTCCAGAAGGTTGACTCGCCGGCCGGGCGGCCTTCCCGCCGCAGAGGGCACGGGTACGTACTGGCTCACTCCGCAGGGTGCTCGAGGCAGCGCAACAGACGACAAAGTCGTGGCGTTCCAAGCCCGAAGCAGTGAGTGGGTTTTAGGTACCTTTCAGCCCAGGTCTATCCACTTCTAATTTCGTACAGCCGTGGCGTCTCGAAGCACTTCCCTCTCGTGCCGATCCTGCTGCGTGGTGGTTTTGAAGACGGCACGGAGCGTTTGCAGGACTTGGGGTTGGTTCCCGTTATTGGGAATATGGACTGATCTGGGCTTTGTTTGTTGTGCCTCTGTTGTATCACCCGTGACTGAATCCGTATCTAATTTTTTAGTTAATTTAACGTTGGTACAACTGTAAAACACCCATGTTTTTAGTTTTTAATGTTGGATTGGATGGTTTGTATTTTGACCGCATTTTTCCTCATCTGATGTTGATCAAAAGTTCATATATTGCTGTTTCGATGGACTCAGAGGACTTAATCCCATGAAGATTTCCGTATCTATTTGACCTGAAATACCTTAGAGGTCACATTTGCGTGGCAAAAATCAGTGTAACCTTTCAAGGTTAAAACCCAAATATTTAAAGCTTGGTTATGTTTCCTGTCATTTTCATGCTTTGCAATAATTAAGACACTCAAAATGCTAGCAAGGCATAGGCCTGTTAAGAGGAAAATTGAAACTATGTGTAAGATCCAGATTGTTGACCTTTTTAGTGTGAGCAATGTCAGACATTACCGGCACCCACAAGCAATTGATAAGAACAATGCGTTCCCTTCTCTTTACCACTTCAGTAATCTAACTGCTAATTAAAACTTTGTCTTAAAGAGAAATCCCTGCTTCCTAGCTTCATCTGATTTGCACAGTTAGAGGGTGGTGTAAAGCAGCAGCTGCATCTCCGTGGTGAATGGAGTGATCCTTATATAAACGCTGTCCTTCATCTGGCCTAAAACCCTCGGTACGGAATGTCGGGATTCATTTAGGAAATCCTGTCGAGTCTGTCTTTAGAAATGACTGCATTCCAAGGACAGTGAAATAATTAATGTAGTAATTTAATAAGTGAAGAATAATGCTTCCACTTACACATTAATCTTCATCCTCAAGTATAAAGTAATTCTAGCTGATGGGTTATCTCGTGAAATTTCTGAAAGAATTTGGGAATTTTTAACGACAAAAGATCTTGTATGCAAACTGTGAGCTTGATGTGTAATTTAACAACGACTCAAACCCGACTTTTATTCTTACAGAACCACAGAATAAAACAATGTATATTTTTTGATATTTTGAATGGGCACAAAATATAGTAACAATAACAGATATTAATATGACTTAATATTTACATTGGCATTGTCTTTGGAACAGCTAGAAATCCTAATAGGTTCTGAATATAGGGCTGCCACATGTGAGGGTTCCCTCGGGCACATCCAGTAGCGCCCTGAGCAGACGGCAGCGCGTGTGGGCGTCGTGCAGTGCGCACACACGGATCTCCCAGAGTCGCGTGTGCGGCAGCACGGATGTGCGGCTCATCCGCACACCCAAAGCGCACGGATTCCTGAATGGGGTTTTCTAGGAAGGCAGAAAATACAGAGCAAGAAAAAAGAGGCAGCAGCCCTCCTAGGATATAAATATAAATGATCTAAACAATTAATAACGATGTTGAGAAATCAGAAGTCGGGGGAAGACCTTAAAAGATGAGGTTGGTTTATTAATTAAGATCTTAAGGAGAGCAGACTTGCTTTTCTTTTTGACCTCCAGTCCGTGAGGCGTTGTGCTGCGCTGCCTTCACATTTTCAGGCCTAAGTTTAGAAAGCGTATGTGTGTGGGGGGAGCTGTCTGGTTGGTTGGGTTAATTAAACCTATGTTTTCCTGTATTCACAACTTCAAATGCTCAGGCATTCAGAATAACCTCAAATACCATGAGAATTCCAGTAACGTCACAAGACTTGACAAAACTGTTATAGTTTCTTGGGGCTACACTGTAAATTTCCACGGTATTTTATAAAATGAAAAATTTATATAACTTGTTCAAGCATGCTAACGGGGACGAACATCTTTATTTCCTTGCGTGGTTCTCAGAAGTAAATTAGGGAGTCAGTGGAAATATTTGAACTTTGAACATGCAACTGAAAATGCTTTCAGGCCACTAATCGCAATATTTGGGTAGAAACAGGTCGTGTCATTAAGAGAGATCGTAATACGACCATATGCTGCTGCAGTCTAGGCCTGACGGAAGGTTTGCTCAAGCTCGTCCTAGGGCTGGAGGAGAAGGTGGCAGCACGTGTGGACCATTTAAAACCAGACCAACCCCGGTGTGCTCTGTCGACGTCTCTCAGCCCGTTCTCTGAACGAGCCGTTTGAACCGGAGCAGGATGTTTTGCAGCTTGTTCGGACCTGACTTAGTTTTGCCTCTAAATGCTAAGTACTAATGTGGCTAAAAAAGACACCGCGTATACGTAGATAATGTGGTGATGACTAGCGCAGAACAGACCTAGATAAATGCCGAGATAAGTCAGGGAAAAGATAAGATTGTTCCACAGTATTGTTTTTGAATTGCTTTTTAATTTACCCCTGGAGTGCCCATATTATAATCTGCTGCACAATTCTGCGTGAGAGTATTCGTCTTTAAAACAGTGACATTTAAAAAAGAAACCATGAACCTCCTTTCGCATGCAGGCTACAGTTCAGTGAACTGGATGAATGATCTTCCCACATCCCCAGGGGCATGCACAGCTGAATATAGATCACCCAGAGAACCTGCCAGCCGTACAGACCGAGATCTGGGCGCTCCTTCCTCTGGTCCAGCTCCAGAGAATTGCAGTTGCAGGTGCGTGTTTTGGGCCAAACACGATTTATTAACGAGGAATAGTCTTGCTGCCGGTGAGCTCCGTGAGCATCCAAACAGCACGGGCTTGGTAAGGTGGGCTGAGAAACGTGGCTGTTGCGCGTGGTGTGCCGGTATCTGCGGCCCAGGGAGAGACTTCGAAGAGCAATGTAGGATGTACTGTATAAAAATACAGGACTTTGGAGTTAGCAAAGCGTTCTCTCTCCTGACTTCCAAGATAGTGCATTAGGAGAGGTTGAACTGGCGTAGATTAGACCCGTGTAGCTGTGCTGGCAAGTCCCTCCTGTGCAAACGTGCTCCGTGGGCTGTTGCCAGTGGAGTTTCTTGAGTAAAATCCAGAGATTCTTTCAGGTTGGCCTCAATCCCTCTGCAAATTCCACCTTTTGCCAGGACAGTGTTTGGCCTCCGGTGGATACCGTGACACAAGCATCTAGTCCAGACAGCGGGCAGGCAGCGTGCCACTTCACGTGGCCTGTGACACCAGCGTGCCACTTCACGTGGCGTGTGACACCAAGGGTGGAACCAGCAGAGCATGTGTGGTTGTGGGATAAGGTGGCCCGAGAGGAGAGACAATGTGATGAGAAAAGTGAGGTGCTTTGTCCCCGTCGTTGTGAGGGACTGGGGCTGGATGTGATGAGAAGGCACATTTGTCCCGGGAGCACCAGGAAAACTGTGTTTGAAGCTCGGAGAAGGCTCTGCTGGGGAACGAGGTTGAGTTTGGTCTGCGCGAGACAAACTTCAGCCTGGCAGCTTTATTTCCTCCTCTGCCTCCTGGTCCTTGAACCTAAAGGCACTTCTCCAGCAGGGACAGCTCCGGAGGAGATGAGCCGGTGTTTCTGTCCCAGAGATAGGCAGTACTGCAGATATTTCCGAGTCAGGGCGATAATGATGTAAGTAAAACCAGTGACTATTTCAGTGGAAAAACAATTGCTAGTGGAGTCTCCTCCTGGGGGAAGGCAGGGCCAGCAGCGAGTCGGGGTTGTGTCCCAGCCCTGGAGCTGCTCTGGCTTTGTCCTCCCAAGCGCTGGGGCCGGCTGGCAGGGTGGGATTTGCATTTCCCTGCCACTGGTGATGTCAGGGCTGTCCTCTGCGGGGTCCCCGGGGCTGCGAGGACAAAGGGGAGCAGGAGGCTTGGAAACAATAAAGATCAAGGCCAGAGAGAATCCAAGTTTCAAAAAACGCAGCGTGCTTAGTCACAGATACACAAACGAAGGAGGACTGGCAGAGGCCTATTTTCATCCCGAAACTCCCCCTCGCATCCCAGACTTGCTGGGCTGTGTTTGCTGTTGAGATAACATCCCCTTCCCCCACCACCCACAGATTAGTGAAGGAGCAGCCAGTTGCAAAAGCGAAAAAAAAAAAAAAGAGAGAAAAAAAAAGCAGTTGCCTTGCTCTGCCTGCAGGAGAAATGTCAGGAAGTGTCTGGTGGTGGGTGGGATGAAAGGAGGAAGCTGAACTCTGAAGAGAATATTCTAGCTCTGCTCGGGCAGACAAATGCCCCTCTGTATTTTGCTTGATAGGGACATGCAGGAGCGGGTCTTCCTGCGTGCGGGCAGGACAAGAGGAATCACTTACACCTCTCTGAGGGATTTGATTTGTCCATGCTGCGTTACCCACAGTGCTCCATGAACTGGAGGGTGAAAAGATGTAAACAGCTAGGAAGAAATACAAGTGTCGTCAATAATTAACAGCGTCTCTTTGTAACGGGAATGAGCCAGCGTTAAGTATGAAGTTAATTTCTGTTTGGATGGATTTGTGGGTGTGTATGAAATTTGGACCAGGATTTAAGTGCAGTGCAACTGTGTTTTTATTTTAATTACAATAATTATAAACCTATTCTGCATCCTCTTTTAAAGTCTAAAACAACACTGGCTTTTGTGTCCAAACATGCCAGACATCAGCCTTCGCACACCAAATATGGCCGTGCTCAGATCCCCAAAGTGGATCTGGTTATAAATACAAAGGAAGTTGTTTTCATTCATTGTCACCGTGCAACCCTGTGGAAATGCAAAAATAAGCCTGGAACGTAGATACTGGTTATTGCACTGGATTTCTGAAATCACAGAGGCAATGGTGATGAAGGAACTTAATTGCATACATCGTGAAATCTTTAAAGAGATAGTGACCAACATGTGCAAATATGGTATCTTGCCTTTTACACCTAATTCTGTATTATAAACAGCTGATGCTGCTCTGCGTCAGCAACCCGCAGTCTTTTTCCTTCCGTAGCCTTAAAAATTGCCAGCACATTATCCACAAGTCAGTGGATCTTGCAGTACTTTGGAAGCTTGTTTTTTGGACTGGGTGATCTGTTGTGAAAAAGTCGATGGCAGAAGCACAAAACTCAGAGGCAGAAAAGAACTTATTTAGCGACAGACCCTCAGCTGGGTACATCCTCAAGGCCTTGATGCATCTGGTCCGTAGCAGATTGCGGGCGGGGGTGAGCAGAGAGAGCAAGCAGGAAAATAGAATCCTCTGAGAAGTCTACTGAGCTGCTTGGTGCTACAGCAGTATTAATTTTGTCTTTGTCTTCTGAGAGTTACTGAGAAATGACGTGGATAATCTGTGGAGCTGTTTGGCCAGTTCCGTTGTTTGGAGACATCCTCTTGACTTTTTTATAGTAAGTTTTGCAGGAGTGCCCACTTGCAAGCTCTGGTTGCTGCCTTTAACATCTGAATTTTTAACTGAATTTCGTGCTGTGACTATGTCACTTTTTCCCAATGCAGAATAAAACTGTTCATTTGAATACTTCTACCATTTTCACATTACGGAAAAAAAAAAGTTTTGTAATTACCTTATGGTGATCTCTTGTGTTTCCAGTGTTCCCCCTTTTTGTGTCAGTTTATGGTTCAGATAAAAAAAAAATACACAGAAAAAAAGCATGAAGAAAATCCCGTCGGTCTGATGAAATATGGCATTGTGAGTCTGCTCACTTTTTTCTGCCCCACTTACATTCTTCACATAGCCAAACATTAACCAGAACTGCTCTTCAGGACTGCTGGCATTTCTGCAGAGCCGTTTTCTGTTGAGCATTTGTCTGCAAGAATGAAGAGCAGGATTGTCTTTAACAGCTCCCTCCCGTTTTCGTCACGTACTTATGGGCAGTCACAAAATTTTAAATACTCTTTAACAGAAGAAATGGAAGCTGCAGGGCAGCGGGATAAATTTTAGTTATGCTCATCTTGTTTCTCTCCACAGCTCAAGGAAACACACAGATTGATGGCTTTGTCGTGCAACTGTGCTGAGTGCTCGTGCGAGGCAGTGAGCTTCCTTAACTGCCATTGGCTTCCCTGGGTGCGGAGAGCTCTCGGAGCCTCTCGACAGGCAGAGCCGGCACGCTCCCGTGTGCCTTCAGCAGCCACGCACCGTGTGTGAGCATCGCTCTGCCCACGGGCACAGCTACAGCCGAGAGGAGAAACCAGGCAGCCAGGGCAGGGAAAGACCAGTTGTTCCAGTGCTCAAGGCACCAGGTTCCTCTTTTTCCATTTGTACAGACTGTGGTCTTGGGCGAGTCGCGGGAATTCCCGCTCTCGGAGTTCTCTGTTTTCAAGGCAGGGTAAGTTGATGAGATGGTCAGGTCAGTGGCAGTGGGAGTTGTGTGAGTACGAATGAAAACTGGTTGCACTTCTGAGGTTGTGACAGCGATGTGTAACATTTCCTTCTTGGCTTCAACGGTTCCACCAATGCTTTTTTCAGGACTCGTGCTTGTCTTACCCATCCAGTCTCACGAAGGAAGCCCTCCCTCCCAAACACTAGAACACGAACCAGTGTCCGAAAAAACACTTGAGGAGTAAAGCAGTGCTCTTGGATCTGCTAAGCAGATCGCACAAAAAATTGTAAACAGGTCTGAGACTCCTCCTGGGACCTTCCTTGCCCGTCGTGGGAAGGGCAGGGAGAAGAGAAAAAGGGAAAAGAGGGGACATGACTGGGGAGGTTTCCTGTTGCACTTCCTTACTGGTTTTCTTTCACAGAAGACCTTGTTTCTCCCGTACGTGGCTTTGATAGTAGTTTAGATTTTGACTCAAAACTGCTGCTACTTAAGACATTTCAGTTACTTAATTTAGTTCAGAGAAATTAGAAATGGAAAATCCTGAACTTTAACCCTCTTCTGTTGAGAGAACAAAGTCTCCAGCACAACTGCGAGCTTTTGGTTCAGTAGCGTTCAGCGAGCAGACTGCCCTGCAGATCCACTATCACCTTGTTTGTGGGCTCTTGAGCCAGATTCGAATCTCCTTTTTTCCGCTAGGAATCAAGATTACGTCCACTGAAATCAATGATGTTACTGTGCAAAGACAATCGGCCCCTTTGTCGCTTCTTTCAGTCCCTGCATTTGCTCGACTCTCGCTGTGATCTCTTATCTGGCCCTGCATCACTTTCACTCATCCGGGTTAAAAAATGGCCTCCGGGCATATTGGTCATGGGGTGCAGGAAAAACGGCTCGGCGAGCAGATTTAATCCCTGCTCAAGGAGGGAGTGAGAGCAGTGCGGGAAGGAGAGGAGGGTCTCCTCCCTGAGTGCCACAGGAAGGTGGCTGAGAGCTCCGCTGTGAGCCTCAATCTCCATTACAGCGGCTGCGGCCACTCCTGTCGTCCTGCCTCTCCCCTTTACGTGCCAGAGGTTGCTGTAGGCCTTTTGCTTCCCTTTTTATTCTATAAAAGATGGCTGATCTTCACGGAACTGTTGACCCCTTGAATAGTGGAACCGTTCTGCAGAAATCCCAGCTGCTCGGACAGGTTTGTCCCCGCGCAGCGCAGGCTCGGCTGGCAGAGCCCGCCGCAGGGTCGGGACGCCAGCGTGCGCCTTCTGGGTGCCTCGCTGCCCCCATCTCCCTGTCCCTCCTTTTGCTTCCTGATTTTTGAAATTCTCGGGCATCTCGAGTTCCGGGGCTTACTTGAAGTTGTGCAAACAGTCGTTAAACTGTTTCCCTCTAGGTCAGAGATGTCCAGGGGATGCCAACAGAGCACCTCCTCCCAACACTTAATTGCTTCTTTAGCGGGTATGGATCCCTGTGATCCAGGTAATTTCACTGTTTGCACATGGGACACTCGCAGAACCTCCTGGGGTAATTACTCTCAATTAGAGGTTGGACACGTGCCGCTCTCTCCTCCTGCCATCTCCAATTAGTCATATAATGCAGATCTCTTCTTGTCAGTCTTTTGTTTATGTTTGTAGGAGGAAGAAACGCTTTAGGGCAAAATTACCCAAATCAACCACCCGCTGAGATCGGTGCCTTTCGTACCTGAAGATTGCCCTGTGCTCAACAGCAGCTGAGACGTTCCAACTTCAGACACCTCATTTCAGCCTGATTCCTTTCGGATGTTCCTCGAAGACCTGCTACAGGTCTCTTCAGTCACAGACCACATCGTACCACGGCTCAGCTCATTTTTGTAGCTCGGTTATAGAGCCTGAAAAGTCTTCACAAGTCCTAACGCCGTGTTATCTCTAAGCAGATGCCAGTATTTTGGGGGAGGGAAGGGTCTTAAGTTCTCACTCCGTTTTGCTTCTCCCAACAGCCGCTACCAAACTGAACTGAACTAAATATATCTGGGCAGTAACGCTCCCGATAACCTGGGCGACACGAAACATGTGGCAGTACTACAGAGCTGCTCCAAACGTGATCGCAGTTGTCCTGAGGCGTTTCCAGTCGCAGGCACAGTGTTTATTCACAGTGGGACACGCTGGGGAGAACATCTCAGGCTTTCTTCCTCAGCGGTTGTTTGTGTAGAACGGCAGCTGCCTGGTGCGAGCGTTTACCAAGTAGGTGATTGTTACCAGAGGTCGTTTTTATGGCAAGTCCTCATAGGGACATTGATGTTTCTTTGATTTCAAGCCCGGCACGAATTCTCATGTTGCAGTTACAAAACACGCGATCCCATGCTGGCCTCTGCCAGGGAGCGGGGAACGCGAGCCCCCTTTGTGGGCTTGAGATGGGCTGTACAGGTTTATGCGGGACCGGGAGCAAAATTAGACTCTTCATTGCTTTCAAAGGATGCTAAAATTAATGGCTCCCTAAGATACAGTTCCCTTATACTTAGAGCACAACAAAGGTGAAAACAACCCTTTCACACTCAGTACTTTTTTCTGCTTCCTGGACAGATGCAACCAGGTGTGAGAGCGGGGCAGCCGGTGTGTGCGCACCGAGAGCCAGTCCCAAATTTCCCTTCTCCCAACGCTTTAACTTCTGAGACACCTCGTGGTGGAAACATTTACTGCTCGCAGAGAAGGGCCGGGGCTGGGTGAGAATCCATTTTAAAACAACTCGGGGCTTCCGTTCTGCTGGAAGCCTGGAAGCGGTCGATGGCGAACGGCCAGCGCGGCGCTGCCCGGGGAAAAAGATCGATCCGCAGCAGATTTTCATTTTAAAACTGCGAGGCCGCAAGGAAATTCATTTCATTAAGAGCGAGATCAGCCTTGGGCTGCCCAAGGGCTCCACAAGTATTGATGAGATCCATCGGTAATGTTGTATCACAAGTTAGGGTTTCTGTGCAGCATAAAGCAAACGTGTGGCCCTCGCTTGGGTTTCACATCGGGTTTGATTCGCCACACCCGAAAGCGAAGGTGAAGCAGCTGCGGGCGATGGATTAAAACCCTTGTGGAGCGTGAAAACATCACGCTGGCGTGTCTGCAGCGCAACCCCACCGGAACCGGCGGCGTTAAGGAGAGCCTTGGGCCTGTTCTCGCCACCAGAACACGGAACATCACGGCTTTTACGGCTGTTTATTCCCCACGGGGAGCGCCGGCCGTGTGGCGGGGGGTCGGCACCCCCCTCCCGGCAGAGCAGCCCCGCGCAGGGGCAGCCCGGGGAGCCGCGGGCGGCTGCTCCCAGCCGGGAGCGCCTTTTGGAGCTTCCCCGCCGGGTTTTTTCGGGCCGAACGGAGCGAACTCGCGCTCCCGGCGCCGCAGGCGGAGCCGGGTTTCCGTGGCCGCCCCCCAACGCGCGCACCGGGCGTTTCACACCCGAGATCTGCGCTCCGGGCACACGCGAAGGCTGCCCAGCGCCTCCAGAGCGCCCCGTTATTGTCCCGGGAAGGGCGTTTTCCCGCGGGAGCCGGCGGCGGCTCAGCCCGGTCACCGCCCGGACACACCGGGCCCGCGGCCTCCGCCCCGCCAGCCGGCCCGGCCCGGCGGGCGGGCTTCCGGCTGACTGACTTCCCGAGCAGCCAATCGCAAGCCGGGTTTCTTTCGTGTCTTCGCCTCCCGCCGGTCAAACTGCCCAATCAGCACACAGGAGGTTAACGGATCGGGCCGTGCCAACGTCGGCGGTCAAACGAGCCAATCGGCAGAGGGCGGGTTCCTTACCAATGAGATCAGAGAGTTGGCGGAAAGGGGACATGCTATTGGTGAATCCGCCCAGCGGTCATCGCCGCCGGGGCCGGCGGTTGGCTGGCGGGGAGGAGGGGGAGGCTTCCGGGGGCGGGAACACTATATTAGAGGCGGACAAAGGCGGCGGCGAGGCCCTTGAGCTCGCCGCCATTTTGAGCAGCGGGCTCTGAGGAGCAGCACCCGCGGCCGGAGCAGCTCCCCTCCTCCTCCTCCCCTGCACCACCACCACCATGTCGCGGGATCGCTTCCGTAGCCGTGGCGGCGGCGGAGGCGGCTTCCACCGGCGCGGCGGCGGCGGGGGCCGCGGCGGCCCCAACCACGATTTCCGCTCGCCGCCGCCCGGTATGGGCATGGGCCAGAACCGCGGCCCCATGGGGGGCGGCCCGCAGGGCCCGGGCGGCCCGCCGGGCGGAGGCCCGAAGCCGGAGCCTCCGAAGCCGCCCGCGTCGACCTCTGCTCCGCCTTCTTCGTCCTCCTCGGCCACCGCCACCACGGCCGGGCCCGCCGGCAGCCAGGCCGGCCCGGGCGCGCCTCCGCCGTCCTCGCTGCCCGCGGGGCAGGCGCAGCAGCAGCAGACCCCGGTGTCGGCGCCCTCCTCGACGCCCTCCGGACCGGGCGGGCAGCCGCAGCCCAAGCCGAGCCCCAGCCCCACGCCGGCCGGCGGCCCTAAGAAAGGACAAGGACAGTCGCCCGGCGGCGGGCCCAAGGGCCCGGGCGGCCCCCAGCAGGGGCCCGGCGGGCCGCACAAGGGCGGGCCGGGCCATCGCGGCGGGCCGGGCGGCGAGCCGCGCGGCCGCGGGCAGCAGCACCAGGGCCAGCAGAGCCTCTCCGCGCAGCAGGGCCCGGGCGGCGGCGGCGGCGAGAAGCTCTCGGACGAGGTGAGTCATGGCCGCCCGCCTGCCCCCGCGCACAAGATGGCGCCGGCGGCGGCGGCTCCGCGCGCTCCGGCCGCCATCTTGGGGGGAGGGGAGGAGCGGGAGGCGGGGGGGGAGGCCTCAGCACCGGGCGGGCCCGGCGGGGGGCGGGGGGGGCCCGGCGGCGCGGGCTGGGGTCTGCCGGGGGGGGGCCCGGCGGCGCGGGCCGGGGTCGGCCGGGGGGGGCCCGGCGGCGCGGGCCGGGGTCGGCCGGGGGGGGCCCGGCGGCGCGGGCCGGGGTCGGCCGGGGGGGGCCCGGCGGCGCGGGCCGGGGTCGGCCCGGGGGTCTGGCGGCGGGCGGGGGGCCTGGCAGCGCGGGCTGGGGTCGGCCCGGGCAGGCCCGGCGGCGCGGGTTGGCGTTGCCCCGCTGGGCGGGGTGGCGGGCGAGGGGCTCGGCAGCGCGGGCTGGGGTCGGCCCCGGGGCTGTGCCGGCGGTGTCGCCCGAGGGGCCGCAGTGGGTGACGGCTCCCCCCGCTGTGCTTCTTCGCAGGGGTTCAAGGCGAACCTGTCGCTGCTGAGGCGGCCCGGGGAGAAGACGTACACGCAGCGCTGCCGTTTGTTCGTGGGGAATTTGCCTGCCGACATAACGGACGAAGACTTTAAGAGACTCTTTGCCAAGTACGGGGAGCCGGGAGAGGTTTTTATCAACAAGGGGAAAGGCTTTGGATTCATTAAATTGGTAGGCTCTCCTGCTGCGCGCCCGTCCCTTAATTCTCCCGAGATAGTAATTTGCAGCTTGGGTTTTCTAAAACCGGGTCTTAAACTCTCCTTAGGAATCCAGAGCTCTTGCAGAAATTGCGAAAGCAGAACTGGATGATACCCCCATGAGGGGTCGTCAGCTCCGGGTTCGCTTTGCCACGCACGCCGCCGCGCTCTCCGTGCGTAATCTGTCGCCCTACGTGTCCAACGAGTTGCTGGAGGAAGCTTTTTCCCAGTTTGGTCCGGTGGAAAGAGCGGTTGTGATTGTAGACGATCGAGGTAGATCGACAGGAAAAGGCATTGTTGAGTTTGCGTCGAAGCCAGCCGCACGAAAAGCCTTTGAGCGCTGCACTGAAGGGGTGTTCTTGTTGACAACGTAAGTATTCTGCCGCGTAGGTTCTTTGGTTTGAAGCTGGGTAAAATGGCTGGCTTCTGGCTCCTCAGAGTGGAGAGTGAGTAAAACGAGTATCTCTTTGTTCAGCACTCCTAGGCCAGTTATTGTGGAGCCGTTGGAACAGCTGGATGATGAAGACGGTCTTCCAGAAAAGCTTGCTCAGAAGAACCCGATGTATCAAAAGTAGGCATTGTCCTTTGGTCTAAAGAGTATGTAGATGATGCAGACGTAGTATTGGCCCAGAGTCTGAAGGAGATGGAGTCATTTTTCTGAATGAGCTTTGAAGTTTGAGTGGTATTTTTCAGTTCTCGGTTCTTTTGGGCAGTAGTTTGGTTTTAGATAACGTAACGTGCTGATTTGTTTATTCTACTTGCTGAGCTTTACACGAGCAGTTTTCTGCATTGTGTCAGAAAGAAACAGTCAGGCTTAAATGGCCCAACGACAGACGGGTTTGGGTGGAAACTCTCTACAATCAGGATTGGCCCCTGCCTGCTTTCCCTGGCGCTCGCTGCTGTCTCGCTTCAGGCACATCTCATGCCGATGATCCCGCAGGGAATTCACAGACGTGTTTTAACTCGTTCCGCAATTAACAAAAAGTAATTGCCTGTGATTAGCCTTGTGAAGCTGACACTAGGCATGAAGGAGTGGGTTTGGGTCTGCAGGAGTGTTTCTGAGGGGCAGGTTCGGGTCAGGGTGTGTGCATTAAACCTGCTGGCAGTGGAAATGTGGTATTTTCCCAGCTGACAAGCGGGAGTGCAGGGGAGATCCAGCCAGTCTTGTCTGGAGGAGAGTGTTCCAAATCACTTGCTTGGATCAAACCCTGCGGTTCCGAGGTGGTGTCTCTGGAAAATGGTGTGGATCAGGGTCCCTAGAATCTTGCAGTGCTCTACACTGCTGGTGTACAGAAAGCTTTGAACCTGCCTGGGTCTGGTAATTACTGACTCTTGGACTCCAGTTTCCTTACAGGACAAAATAAACCGTTGCCCCCCGGCATTTTGAGAACTATTTCGGATGAAGATCAGTACTTGCCTTTGACACAGTGCTTTGGGGAGGCTGGCCCTGAAAACACCCCTTTCTCCATCGTGGGTTGTTTGGGCAGCTGTACCCCCTGGCACCAAGGCCCGTCCCCTCTGGGGGTCTGCGCCCGGCAGCTGCCAGCAGGGCAGTGTCTGGGGGAGAAGTTAAGAACGGGATAAACACAGGGCAGGAGTGGGAAGATTTACTTGGTGTGATAGTGCAGGAGCCTCTGCATTTACCATGGCAGTTGTGTGGTTTATTTGTGTGAACTAAACTGTTGTTGTGGCATGTGAAGCGCTGCCCTGTTATCAGCGTTGTGTCCCCGCAGGTTTCCAGTCACAGGGTTGTGAGGTGGTGTTTTGTTCCCTGATAATTCTGTGGTTCTGTTGCCATCTGGGACTGACCCTCGGCTCCCAGGGTTACCCGGTCTGAACGAGCATCCTCCTTTTTGCAGGGAAAGGGAGACTCCTCCCCGCTTTGCTCAGCCCGGCAGTTTCGAGTTTGAATATTCCCAGAGGTGGAAATCTTTAGACGAAATGGAAAAACAGCAGAGAGAGCAAGTGGCAAAAAACATGAAAGATGCGAAGGACAAACTTGAAAGCGAGATGGAAGATGCTTATCACGAGCATCAGGCAAACCTCTTGCGTCAAGGTAGCTGGCTCCGAGTTCTGTCGTTTTGCTGGGGATGCGAGCTTGAATGCGTGGCTCCTGAAGGGTTTGGTGAATAAATCCGTGCTTGTTGCTGCTGAGTTGAGAACTTGAGGCTCACAGAGCAACTGGCAGGTTTTCAGTTCAGACAAAGTGCTGTTGAGGTTGGGGACACTCGGGAGGGAGCGGCGTCCCGCGGCGCGGGTGGGGCTGATCCAGTTCAGATCCGAGTTGAAATCCGACTCGGGTTCGCAAAGCAGCTGCTGACGAGCTTCATCTCTGCAGACCTGATGAGGCGTCAGGAGGAGCTGAGGCGTATGGAAGAACTCCATAATCAAGAGATGCAGAAACGGAAGGAGATCCAGCTGAGGTTGGTTTGGCTTTCCTGGGATTTTCTTTCAGTGCTACATCTGGTTTTTATCTGTTTAAAATGACTCTCAGATGGAAGCTTTTCTTTTCCAAGAAACACCATAGCTGCTTCAGTTTGTGTAAGAGAAATTGAACTGCAGCGTAAGTTTTATCTTGAGTATTTGAGCATCACAGAGTATTGGGGGTTTTTTTAACTCTAAGAATAATCGTTCTGTGCCTTTTAAATTGCTTGTGCAAGTGATACGTGTGAGAAGTGTTGAGCATGTTGTGCTGCTGAGGTTTAACGGTCTGCTTTGGGATGACCAGGCAGGAGGAGGAGCGTCGCAGGCGGGAGGAGGAGATGATGATCCGTCAGCGGGAGATGGAAGAACAGATGAGAAGACAGAGGGAAGAGAACTACAGCAGGATGGGTTACATGGATCCCGTAAGTGCAGCCCTCCTCTCCTCTGGATTTACACTGTGCTGTACACAGGGTGCTTGTTTGCTGCCGTTCCGTGGTGGGTGTGTTTGGCTTCCCCCAGGTTAGCTAGAGCAGTCTCCCCCCGCGGGTGTGGGAGTGGGACTGGGCCGTACGCGCGCTTTATCCCCCGAGCGGCGCGGGTTTCGGTGCCGACTGCCCGTGCTGAAAGTTGTTTCTTCTGTGCAGAGGGAGAGAGACATGAGGATGGGTGGTGCCACCACAATGAACATGGGAGGTAAAGAATTTCTAAATGATTACTTGGTGTGGTTAACTTAGAAATTATCAGAATATGATTATATATTTCTCTTCCTTAGATCCTTATGCTTCTGCAGCCCAGAAATTTCCACCTCTGGGAGGTGGTGGCGGCATAGGTTATGAAGCTAATCCGGGCGTTGGCCAAGCAGCCATGAGTGGTTCTATGATGGGAAGTGACATGGTAACGTATCCTGTGGTGGCTCTAGTTTAGCAGGAGGGAAATGTCGTGGTTGGGAATGGAGTTCTCTGCCAGTGTTCGGATGGTGGTGTCGGTGTCACTGTTAACTGCTGACTTCCCTGTCGGGTGTTTCCCACGGAGCCTGGTGTGGCAGCACGTGCCACCGGACTAGTTCTTAGCCGTGATGGTGGCTGCCCCGGTCGGGAGGCGTTTGTGAGCGAGTTCAAACGTGCCCTTGAGCATATTATTTTGCAATTAACTCTGACTTTATTGGACTTGGGAAATTCTGCGTCACTGTTAGGCTTGGAAGGATTTTTTTTTTGCAAATGCTAAAGAACCTGACCCATTCTGTAACGAAAACACGTCCTGTAGCAGCCTTTCAGTAACTGACGTTCCGTAGTGATGGACAAGAGAGACCTGTTCTCCTTGCCGGCGCGTAACACTGCCTGCGTCTGGGCCCCTCCAAGCCTAGTTAGGGCTGATGCAGGTTGGTCTGGGTGTGCTGTTAATGGAGAAATCTGCGCTCCTGTCTAGTTCAGCAGCAGATTAACTCAAGTAATGAACGGCGAACAGCATATCGCTTACTCTGTGTGCTGGTGGTTCTGTGGAGGAGCAGAAATGCTGTTTTTGAGCTGTAGACATGTTCCAGTGAATCCTCGACTGCAGCCACTCTGTGGTTCCTACCTCATGCAGGGATGACAGCCCCTTCTTGTTTTCCCCTGCTGGGCACAACTGTGTAGGTGGAGCTTGTTTACAGCCCCAGCATCTCTCGTGTCCCGAGATGCGTTTCCAAACCGCACAGTTTTTGGCACACTACATGTGTGGACGGGCCTGGAGCCTGCTTGGTGCTAGCACACTGAAGCAAGACGGGTGCAGATTAAAGAAACGCTTAATGGCTCGGATGGGGACGTGTGTCGGCTTAGGGGGCGATCCTGGTGTGCTCTCACCCTCCCGAGAGGGCGCACGCTCCGTAGCACGAGCTGAACCGAATGATTTTTGGGTGGGTTTAGGCCTCTGGCGTACCGTGGTGAGCTACCCCTAGTAGCTTGGGAAGTATCTCTGGTTTTTTGGGAACCATGTCTTTGGAACGATAACTTTGCAGAACATCCTCGATTCAGTAGGCAGTGCCGTGGGCCTTAACGTACCGTTAAACTCTGCTGATAATTAAGCAGCTTCTGAGCTTCCCGTGAGCAGCGAGGCAGTCTGTGGTGAATGCTGTGTGTTTTTTTTCCTCCTGAAATTCACGGTCCAGGTGCGTGCTGAACTTGTGTAATACTTGAAGATGGGATACGGTCAAGAGGTGTGACAGTTCAGGCGGTTTAAATGCCTCGAGTTTCTTAGGATGGGGATCTCTGCCACACAGTGCTGTCACAATTACGGGGCTGATAAGGTTAAAACTGATTTGCAGATAAGCTTAAGCTGCTGTGCATTAGGCAGAGAGAACCTGGGTGATCTTTCTGAAATTCCTTTCGTGGAAGGATTGAAAAAATTAACTTTCAGAAGTCGAGAAACTCCAAGTGTGAGTTTTCAGTTGCAGATAACTTTTGTGAAAAGCAAGCTACCATTGGTCTGTTACTCGGGAGTGGAAAACTTGCTTGAAATGAAAGTTTAAAGCTGTCTTTGACGTTACAGTTTATCAGTTCTGTAGATTGAATGCTGATCACACCTACTGATACGGTAACTGAAAGAAGTACACGCAACCAGAGGTACCAGTAAAGATACCTGAAGCCTCTGCTTTATTGCAGGGTACTTCAGCTTTTGCATCTTGGTGTGAAACCTTCCCATGCTGTGAAGTTGCGAGTTTGCCAAGAGCTTGTGGTGAAAGTGGGGTGGGGAGGGAGATGCTGGCTGGATGCACACAGCCCTCTGTGCATAGCTCGAGCTGGGAGCGCTGGGCGAGGTGTAGTCCTTTGAGCACGTTCTGCACACGATGCAGCAGCAGTTGCGGAGTACGTGGGGTTTTAACAAATGGTTTTAACAAATGCAAGCCTTGGGACGGAGCAGTTGCGTTGGTTAGGTAAATCACTGGTCATTCAGCTTTTTTCACTTTTTTTTTTTTCCCTTCTTGCAATGCAGTAGTGCTCCCAGTCAGTTTTGGTTACTGCCTAAGGCCTCTGCAGTTTAGTCAGCAGACCGTAGTGTTAACCCCAGCTTGACAAGCAGCAGGTCTATTGCAGCACATGCCATTAACTGGTGAGTAGGCACTCTGTTTACGTGACATTTCACGAGTGTCAGCTCGTACTTCAGTGAACCAGAGTCTCTCTCTGGCTAGGCTTGTTTGGAAATGACAGTGATGTGATCTCAGCTTTTACTGCGCTAAAGGTGAGACGTTTGCAAGCTGTTTGCGGTAACTTGGTTGAAAATGGCCAGAGCTCGTGTGGAAAAGTTGTTAATTCACATCTGCACTAATGCTTACATTTCTAGCACTGCAGGGAGGATCTGTTCTTTGTGACAGATGTATGAGAATGCATCAAGTGGGAACATACCTCAAGGCATGTATGACAATAAACTAATTTTTAAATTACCCTTTTTTCCTTTCTATGTTCCCGGTACCTGTGGATCGGCTCAATGGTGATTGTATCGACGAACCTTGACTACGGAACCTTCTAAAAATATATACTTAACACACATGGACATCAACTACCTATAATGAACTGTTAATTCTGTTCCAATAGCGTCCTGAGCGCTTTGGGCAGGGAGGTGCGGGGCCTGTGGGTGGCCAGGGTCCTAGAGGAATGGGGCCCGGAACGCCGGCAGGATATGGTAGAGGGAGAGAAGAATATGAAGGCCCAAACAAAAAGCCCCGATTTTAGATGTGACCTGTAGTTTCATTCCAGTTTGTTTTTGTCTGTCTTGTTTAGACACCAACTTTTTAATTCTTGCATTTTAGTAAGAAAGCTACGTTTTTATGGATGTTAGAAACTTACTGACCTAATATTTGTAAGTGGTCTGTTTGGGCGAGTACAATTTAATTATGTAATGCAGTGTTTCGAAACAAATTTAGCTGTTTTTTTGATGTATAACGTCCCTAACTTGATGGCAGTGTACCTTGTGCCACCGAATTCCCAAAGTGTACCAACTTTTTTTACTGTGCTTCGAATAAATAGAAAACTCAATGTAGTAACTCTTCTTGCCATTCGTGGTCAAACGCAAGAGGCCAAATCCCACACCCTCTGCAGTAAACCCAGAGCCTCGAGTCGAGCTCAAACTCGGCCAGGGTGTGGGAACGTAGCGTGAAGAGGGAGATCTCTTCCCGTCGTGCCTCGAGCTTCAGATTGGGTCAAACAGTAGCCTAACTTTCCAGTAGGTGCAGATTTTTTTGAGCATTAATTGTGCTGCAATAAGGAAGCAAACGGAAATCTTGCAAGTGCTGTGAGACACAGTAATTAAAGCTCTACGCTGCGAGCAGTGCAGTCTGTAATTGCATATTTTAGCTGCGCATAGTGGGTGGTGGGATGGTAGCACTTACCACCTTGGCAGTTACTGCTTGGAATCTTTTAAAGACTTGAAGCAGCAGTCTAGCAATGGTTATTTTAAAATAAATTCATAGAATGACTTGTATTGGCTGACTTCCTAACTAAAGGATTGTTAATGTGATGTTTATGTGCTCTCGAGCTGTCTGCGATTACAGGATCTGGCCTTGCTCCGTATTGTGTACTTACCTGAAACTGCTTGGCAAAAAGACCAGAAGTGTTACTCGAGTGATTAAGGTTATAACTCGCTTGTGTCCTCATGCTAATGGAGTGGACTAATCTGCATAGCTCAGAGTACAATCGTTTGTATTATGGGGACTGCAGGGACTATCCTTAAATCGTGTAGCTGGTGGGCAAATCCTGAAAACCTGTCTGTAAAATACAGAAATTAGCTTGCTTGCATGATGGTTATCGCTCTTTTATTATTGATGTTTGGAGATAATGCATCGAAAATAGTTATCTGAATCTGGAGTTTAACAGTTAACGCTGCACAGTACAAATAAACTCCCTTTAAGGTTCTTTTGTAGAAGATTGGATGAATTCCCTTAGCTTGCCGTTCGTTTTTGTTAAGCCCCGGAAGGATTTCAAAGCGTTTTGGACTCATTGATAAGGTAGTTGCTTCGCTTATTATTTCATTGTACCAGGTGAGCTGGGAACGTGCCTTCCCAGTGCCAAACGCCTTGGTGGTAAGGCAGGATGTGTCGACCTGCTTGGCACAAAGTAGGTGACCTCACTTTGGCTGTACCTTCACACGACTCCCCAGCTACCGAGCCTTCAGCTACCCGAGTAGCTTTAACCTTCCAAAGATCTTTCTACTCCTCGTGATGAGCATTGGCTAATTCTAAATTCTCCGCTAAATTTCCTCTGCGGTTAAAGCTTTAGCGTCAGCTTGCAGCGTGTCAGAGTACGGGCGGGCCCTCTTGCAGTGCTCGCTGTCAGTGCTGTTACTCCCGAAACGAAAAAATAGCACGTGTGAAACGCTGAGACCACGCAGCGCTGGCCCCGAGTCCCAAGCGCGCTGAACAGCGACCCTGCTCGCTTGGTGTGAGCGCTTCTTACTCCCCCAGAAAAGTTTGGGGGTCGATAACGTGCTACAACAACAAATTGCCGTTCAGGAAATTCCCAATTGGCAGCTCCTAAACTGTGGACCAAGTATTTGGGAGTACTTGGATTGGACACTTAGTTTAAAACGAACTCGGCAGTACCGATGCCACGTGCTGTGCTGAAGTAGCGTCACCGAACGATGAGTGTGCGCTCCGGAGGGTGTTCCTGGGACACCCACCAAAGGTTCGAGGTGTCCCACATGGGGAATTCTGAACGTCAACATTAAATTAATTTTTTTTTTTCAGTTTATTTTTCAGATTACATGTCATTCTTTATTAAAGAGATGCTGGTGCATATCCTAAAGTATGTTCTTTTGTAGTTTGTAACTTGGAAGAGTGAAGGATGCTGATGTCCTTGTACCTTACAGAGGTTGTCTGTTGGTACCCCAGTTCTGGACGTAAGCTACTGTTGCGAGGTGTTAAAAATAGCCGAGGTGCAAAAGCATGATTAGCAAATACATTTGAAAGATTTGGCGGTTTTCAAAACGTCTGAAAGTTTGGTTAAATCTAGCTGCGTTGTGGCTGCATAAGCAGAATTTCTAAAACAAGTTCTGCTTTGAGTTGCATGTGTTACCCAGGCGTGCCCATAAGTAGCCAACTTCTTTTCAAGACCTTTAAAGGAGGTACCTTCAAAGCTGGCAAACACGGCGACTTTAAAACCTGAGAAAGTTGCTAAATGTGGGAGGCGAGAAAGTTAAATGTTCCTTTGATCTGTTCCTATGAGGCTCTGGACTTTTTCCATAAAATCAGATTTACGTAATTGAACCTTTAAAACCCTTTAGCGAAGTGCTTCGTTGGGCAGACCTGTTTTTGGACGGTCTGGGTCACGTAACACGTTTTTTGTACCGGACTTGGAGGACATTGGCTGTTGCAATTTAGCTCGATCAAAATTGAGCCCATTTTGACACTCGGAGATCTCAAAGCCGCAGCACGTAGAACCTGGTGTCGTTACACATACAGATCTTCACGCTTTCTCAGAGACAAATACAGAATAATCTTACCCTTTGGTGTAGACATGTTACACTAATGATACAGCTGATGAGAAACTGAAACTGCTTTTGAGATTTTGTGGTATTTTTGTGGTAGAAAAATTCTTGGCTTCTCCTTGGCAACCATTTACTGTGGCAGCGAGTTTTTGCTGGAGTTTTGAGACTGCAATTTACACTTAAAAACTAGTGGCCTGCTACATAACTGCACTTAGCCAGCATTTCTGCAGTTCATAACTGTGAGGAACGTAGTACCACAAATGGCAATGGACATTAGGACCCGGATGTAGTATTCCTGCTTGCTCCGAGATTCTCATTGCCGACTGCGTACAGGTAGGTACCAAGCAATATAATCTAACTTGGTGACTTTCTATGTAATCTTATACTGTGGGTATTCTGACATCACACTTCTGACTGTGGAATTACAGTGCAGCACTCTCCATACCTGTATGTTAAGCTTGCATCAAAGCTGCGTGGTTTTCGGTTCTAAGCTTTGTCTTGTTCAGAGTCGATAAGCAACTTTACTGTGATTCTTAGATCAAGTATTTTCAGACCCGCTTCCTTTGTACATACGACTCGGCTTGTGTGGGTTTTCCTTAGTTCCGCTGTAACGAAGATATCCTTAGGTGAGCTCTGTGGGGAAGAGGGAGTGTGATCTTAAGCTCGCTTGGCTAGCCAACTGGGTGCTGTCAGTGCCTAGGACAGGGCTGTTGAAACCTCCCGCAGTGACGAAGCGGCCCCTCGGCAGCACATCCCTTCGGAGGGTCTTGGCTCGGTAGGAAACGCGTTAGGACCCACTGCTCTAGCCCGGGGTGCACCACGTGTTGGGTGACGGGCACCGAAAGCTCGCTGATGCAGTCGGCTCCGGGACTGACACGGAGTATTTTGGAGGACGTACAAAAGAGCGCTTGAACGAGTATCCCCGCGAGTAGTTTCCTAGAGCTTATTGGGCATTTCAGTTGTCTTTATTTTCATCTCTGATGGACAAGCGTAAGGTGTTCCTCTGCCTTTAATTGACAGCGATGAGATTCTGTAGCGCTGCCACGTAGAGTCATCTCGGTAGCGTAACGCTCAATTTCATTTCTCATCAGTCTTGGGGATGTAATTCTGAGCTCTTCATTACTAGAAGTACCGAATGTAGCGTTTCAGGATTAACGTGCTTATGTTGCCAGACATCCAGACGTGCTGATCTCCAGCTCTTTTGCATTAGCTCTTGAACCTGAATTTCAAGGTCCCTTGTTCCAGCACGTGATCTTGCTCTCGTCTGATGTTCAGTTTATTTCGGAGGTGTCGTAACGTGTTTTCCCGCTTGTTCTGCAAAGTTCTGCTTTGCATACTTGTTTCTGGTATATTACTGTCGCATTTGGACCCTTCTGTGTCATCTTCCAGGCAAGACTCTTGCTGACGGACAGGGGATCTGCTGCCGCGCAGCCTTGCCCTCTGCTGTAGCTATCTTCTCGTGTTCCAGGGACAGCTTGAAGTAGCAGCTGCACCTTCAGATCATAAAAACAGGTCTTTGGTTACACCACAGGGCCTGGAGCCGCACTCCAGCTAGTCAAGCAGTGGCACCGCTTGTCACAAAGTCATTTGGCTTTCCGTGATGGCTCACTCTTACCTGTGGCTAGAATTCAGCAGCAAAACCGATGGCAGTGAGCGCGCTGTCACGTAGCAGAACCAAATTATTCAATCTTTAAACCAGTGCTCGGATCTGATTAGTTTTTCCAGCGTGCTCCGGATACTTGACCTGCAGCAATGTCGTGGAGGGGTTATTGGCACATCTGCCTCGTTCTACGTACTGAACTAGCAGGTTTTTGACACTCTTGGAGCAAGCAGTTTGTGACTGAACCATGGGTCTCGTACCAGCTCTGCCTGTCTGCAGTAACGAAACTTTGGTGTGGTAGCTACCTTAAAAGCCAGTAGTCATGTCTGCTCTGAGTCAGTCTGTGACAAGTGGGTACAAGTAATGACATTCAAGTGCTCGCATTGTGTTTCATCTTGGTTTTATCTGTGTGTGAAAAACACTTCTTCTCAAAAGCTCACCTGAAGCTCAGAAGTGTGGTGTCAGAATACATCTGCGTACCTGCTAGGCCCTCCGAGCCCGACACTGGCGCTGTCAGGAGAGAGCACAGCACAGCGCGTGGGGGGGCTTTACTGTCACACTGAGCATACAAAGTGTTGATTTGCTTGCAGTTCTCCCCATAGCTAAACACCGAGGCCTGTGAGTAGTTTTAGGACTCGAGCAGTAACGGGGTTGCATGTCTCTGTTAATCATTGCCAGCTGCAGTGACACGATCAGGAAGGCCAGCGTGCTGTTCCATCCTGTTCAATGAGGCTAAGCACGGTGGGAAGGATACGTAAAACGTACGCTCTCCTGGGTAATTACTGGGCTTCTTCCACGCTAGCAAGTTTGCAATCAGCTGACTAGCTTCAGATATTTTTTTTTCCCTCTCCATACCAGCTAGTGGGGCTGTTAAATAGCTGCTTACCGGCAAAGGAAAAAAAGGGAGGATTGGCCTTCTCCCCCCTCTGTCATTGCTGCTAGGTAATGATTGACACGGTAGGACTTGGCTGTGCAATCCCGCAGTGGTCTGTGAATACCCCATCTCTATAAATGTTGCTTCTGAACACCAGTACTGAAGAGCTAACTGGGGAGGGCTGGGAGGAGTGTGGATACAAGCGAATCTGGAGTGTTAAAAGGATGCACAAAGATATAGTATCCCTTATGCATGGTGTTTGTTGCTACATGGCATAGAAAACAAAACGTGCATACTATGCTGCTGCTCCTGAGGGCCGTGATCAAACCCGGGCGGTGGGTTTGAGCCTAAACTTGAACTTGGCCCTGCCTGGTCAGATCCCGCCGTGGCCGTGGTGTGACCTGCCTCCCAGCCAGAGGTGTGCACGCAGCCTTGTGCCACAGCCCCAGCATCGCAGTTTGCCCTCGGCTTAGCTGTAGCAGGAGGGTGGGGCCTCAGAAGGGGAGAATCCCTAGCGAGAACAAAAGCAGTCGAGGGACAGCTCTGACCCCAGTGTCTTCCTCTGGCCTGCGAAGCACTTCCAGCACTATTGGGCCCGAGGGCTGGTAGGAGTCAGGGACGTGGCACTCACTCCTTCACGAAGGGGAGGAAAGAGGAGACAAACTGCGGTTCGATAGCTGAAGTAGCTTGACAAAACCGTTAATGCCTTCACATAAGGGATAGTATACCTCTGGCTGCAATCAAACCTCATTGTGCTCAGACTGGTGACACGGTTTGTGCTCAGACAAGGTGCAGTTCTTCAGCCAACTACCTGCAGATATGCCTTCATCTCTTGACAAGTGCCTAGGCTAGCCTATTTCTGCCCCTTCCACTTAGTATTTTGGAACAATTTGTAAATTCCCCCCTCGTAACTAATCAGTCCGTGTATCTTAAAACCTTGTTTTTAAGTGAGTTTTTAAATGGTCAGAATTTTGTGTGTGTGACTATAGTAACTTCAGTTGTTATCCTTTAGGTGAAGATGAAAGCTGAGTGAAGCCGGAGTGCTCATCCCTGGGAAGTAAGCATCGCTTCTCGTCTGCTGTGGGATGGGTGAGCTAGTTACGCCTGCTGGACACCTGGTGTTCAGTCACCGAGTAACTGGGAATGTCCAGAGCGAGCACATGAGGTGTGTAGAGTAGGACTCGGGTCCTGCTGGGGGTTGAGCACCCGGGCTCTGGGCTGGATACCTTGGCAGCGGTGGGTGGTTGAAAAAAAAACCTTTCTAGATGTGAGTTTGTAGAGAAGGTTTCGAAATGGCTGTGGGTATTGACATCTGAATGTTTTCCCAGTAGAGGAGCTGAGCATGAGCACATCCAGCACGGTGGTGCCCAGTGGTACGCGGAGGGACCGAGGTGACGAGCGAACGGGTGAGTAGTCGATGTCCTTGTCCTGCCGCGGGAGCTCGCTGGCCGGGCGCCCTCGGGTGTATTACGTAGTTCCTGCCTGATACTTTCCCGTAATTCATCTCAATCTCCTGTTAAATTCCTGCATCTTTCTTGTGTAGAGTTCAGGTGTAACTGTTGCTGGAGGCTTTTCAGCCCTGTCCTCTGAGTCCTGCAGGTGGTCGAACAAGAAATAACCGTTGCTGCGTTCAGGCTCCAGCGGAACGGGGTGGGTGGCTGTCAGCAAGGGACAAGGGGATCAATAGAGCAGCTGCTTCTCAAGTGTTAATCCAACTGAAAGCTGTTAAAGTTACTTTCTGAAGTATTTTAAGGCACATTGAACTTTCAAAATAACCTGGAATATGAATTGACGTGTACAAGAGCACAAGCAGTCAGTGATAATAAACTGACTTTCAGAGCTGGATTTAATGTCGTTTTCCCTCTAATTTACCACTAAAACTACAAGGGGGAGCTTCAGATATTTAAAATCTTGTGTGAGGAGGAACGTGCAGTTACCTTAACTCGGGAGTGATGGGTAAGTAACAGCTTAGATCTGCCACGACGTGAAGTGGGTGAGCTTCATCGGTGAGCTGCCGTGGAATCGTGACTTGTCACCGCTGCTCTTGTTTCCAGGGTGTAGTAAAACACAAAGCCATTTTGGTTCTTGGCAGTTGGTGAAGTCGATGGAAATGTGAATGCTCTTAACTTGATCTCAAGCCTGACGTGAGAACTTCTGACAGGTGCAGGGCCTGTGGGGCACGTGGATCCCCTTCTGGCGGGGGCGCGGTTCCTGCGGGTGCTCTTTGTGTTCCTGCTGACCCCGTGCTTTGCACTTGCAGAAGAAGATGAAGTCCGAGGGGTGAAGAGGAGCCAGGAACAGACATCTCCTAAAAATAAAGTGATTAATTTTTTTAAATGGCTTGTGTTTTGTCCCAGAGTGTGTTCTGTGTGTGAGCGGTCTGTCTGACGCGGTGCGTTGTGCGTGAGTGTGAGAAACGCTGCCGGGAGTGGGGTGGCACAAGGGGCTGCTCCGTGCTGTGAGAGAACCTCGTATAACTGGTGAAACTCACAGTACACTGTTTTTCCTGCTGGGGTTGTGCCACGGACTGCTTCCTGGAGTTGAAATGCTCGGGCTCCCTGTGCTCCTGGCCCCTGGCTCAATGACTGGCTTCGTTATTTGTCTTGATCAATTACACTTAGACCTGAGGCACTGAAAGCATTTCTGGAACTTCCATTCTTTCCTTCCCACACCTCGAGTGCTGTGTACTGCAGTATTTTTAGATCATAGAAATCCAAATATTTACATGTGCCTGGCTGCTTTTTAATAGTTTTCGTGGTGCTGAGCCCGAGATGCTGAAGTTCTTTGGGAGCCGGCGAGATGCTGGGCTGAGCCCTGGTGGCTCAGGTCCCTGTGGTTCACGTTGCTTCATTCGATTCTTGGGACAGCTGTGCTGCACCCATAGGCAGATCGTGCTGTCATTTATTAAATATAATGTAGATATCAAGTAGTTTCATGTGTTAAAATACACCAGCCTTAGGCTCTGGTCCTACAGCAGCGCTGTGGTGAGGTTTACCCCTAGTGCAGCGTGAGGCTGTGAGCATTTGCCTGGGAGCTGCCGTCCCCAGTGAGAAAGGGGAGAAATAACCGGAGCTTAACGCGGCCAAGGGTTGGAGCTGGGGTTCGGGGGCTCCGGGCAGCCGGGCTGGGGCAGGGTCTGCTGCACTGGGAGCCCCCGCGGCTGCTTTCCACTGCTTGGTGCCGGGGAGTGGCTGATCCCGAGGTACTTTCGCTCTTCGATGTGGTTTTGTGGTATTGTCCGGAGTGTGAAAAGGCCTCGGCGCGGCTTTGTGGTGCTTCTGTGGTTGCTCGGTAGCTGCACCCTGTGGTGCCGGGTTCGGTGTCTTTCTCTCCGCGACTGCTGCAGGGTCACACAGCTTTTTTTCCCTGCAATTTCCGTTATTTTCCAGGAACGTGTCCTAATTTTAATTTCTCCACTACTGCAGCGTCGGCTGCTGCCGGGGCGCAGCTTCCAGCGCTCACCGGGGTCACAGCAGAGCCCGTTCCGCTGCCGGGGCTGGCCCGGGGGGGGAGGACAAACGCGCTTGCACAACGTTTGCACAAAAAACCAAACGAACCTGAGGCCGGGCTGGTGCAGCCTCTGCCGCCGTGGGAGGAAGGAGCCGCTGCTTGGGTGGGAGGCGATTTCTCCCGGCGCAAACCCGGTGCCAGACGCCTCCTGCGCTGCCGCGGGGCTGCAGCCGCGACCCCTTCCACGTCTGGTCTTTTTTTTTGGCCTGTGTCTCCCCCCCCCCCCGGCAGAGCGAGCAGCTCCCGGTCACGGCGACCGGCGGCTGCCCCGGCCGAGGGGCCCCGCGCGCTGCCGCCGGCGACAAGGTGTCCCCTCCGCTCCCGGAGCCGCCGCCACGCGCGGTGACGCAGGCGGTGACGCAGGCGCGGGGGGGACAAACCGGGGCTCCCCGGGCCCGTCCCGGTTACCGGCTCCCCGGCTGGCTGCCCGCCCTGCCCCGCGCCCCGGGGCTCCGCGGCCCCTCGTCGCCCCCGGCCGAGCGTTTTTGCTGCTTTTTCAACTTTCTCACCTTTTTCTGGTGAAGAGGGGAGGGGACCGCAGCCTCCCGGGGAAGCTGCGGCTTTAAGGCCCCCCCTGCCCCGGCAGTCCCCGGGGCGCGGCGGGATTCCCCCGTCCCCGCCTGCCCCACCCGGCGCCGCCCCGAGCCGGGCTCAGCCCCGCGGAACCGGCCCGGCCTCCCCGCCCCGCCCCGGCCACCGCCTCCCTCCCTCCCTCCCTGCCTCCCGCCATGGCGGCGGCGTTCACCGCCCTCCGCGTCCTGCTCGGGCTCTTCTTCCTGCTCGCCGGCACCGCCAAGCTCTCGGCCCGGCTCTCGGCCGAGCTGCACCGGCACATGGTGAGCTGGGGCCGCCGCGGGGGCCGCGGCGGGGGCGCAGGACCGAGCCCCTGCGGGGAGAGTGAGCGGGTTGGGCTGAGCCCTTCGGGGTGAGCAAGCCTGAAGCTCTGCGGGTGCAGAACTGAAGCTTTTAGGGGGGTGGGCAGGTTGGGGTGCAGAGCTGAGGGGCATAAGTAGGTCGGGGTGCAAGGCCGAGCCCTTAGGTGGGGGGGCGGGCAGGTTGGGGTGCTGAGGTGCAGAGCTGAGCAAGCCTGAGCCCCTGGGGGTGCAGAGCTGAGGCTTTTGGGGGGGACTAGCAGGCTGGGGTGCTGGGCGGAGCACTTCGGGGTGCGGCGCAGAGCCGAGCAGACCCCCGGGAGGGGCTGTGCCCCCCTGCCCCAGGTTCACGCTGCTCCGCTCCCCTCCCGCCCTTCCCAGCAGTCGGAGTTCGTGCGCTTCGCCGAGGTCTTCCCGCTGAAGGAGTTGGGGTTCGCGCCGGAGCCCGGCCGGCTGCTGGAGGCGGTGGGCTGGGTGGAGGTGGTGGCCGGGCTGCTGCTGGCGTTTGGGCCCCAGCTCCTGCAGGAGATCAGCAACTTCATCCTCAGCGTCGTCATGATCGGTGAGAGCGAGCGGGCGCCGCCGCCCCGCGCGGGGTCTCGGGGAGCCCTGGGGCGGCGACCCTGGTTCCCACATTCTGCTCCTTGCCCAGGTGCCATCTACACGCTGCTGGTGCTGCGGGAGCCGCTGGCCATGTGCGCCCCCGCCACCCTCTGCCTCGGCCTCCTCCTGCTGCTCAACATCCGCGGCTACGCGGACCCCCCCAAGCACAAGTTCGAGTGACCAGAGGCGGGGAGGGCGGACGGCTCGGATGGCGGAGGGTGATGCCCTCACGGTATTTTTGGGGACGGCATCGCGTCCCACGAGGTAACTTGCTGCTGGTGCATGACACACCCTCCCCTGCCACTGCTGGGGACCCTGGTGCCAGCTGTCCCCCCCCCGGTGCCGGCTGTCCCTCTCTGCAGGACGGTGGCACCATCTTGGCAGCTCCGTTGCTAAACTCGCACAAAGTGTCCAGATCTTCCCGGCGTTCAGCCACGCCGGGCTGGGGCTGGTTCTGCTCCCCCGGGGGATTTTGGATTTTGAAATAAAGCCTCTTGTTTTTCACATTTTGCCTCCCCTGCTTATTTCTACCACCCGCCAGGCTGAGCTGCAGGGACTGAGGGGACGTCCTGGGGCTGGAGGGCTCGGTCCCCCAGAGCTGTGCCTGGGGACAAGAATGGGGACAGGCAGGAGGTGGTGGCAGCTGGCGCGGAGGCCGACAGCCGGTGGGGAGAGCCCATGCGGGGGTGGGAGTCCGCTGACTGCCCAGAGCCACTCAGCGAGGTGCCAGCCACTTGCTGCACGTACTGGGGGGGCAACAGTGGCAGCGTGAGCCCCCCACATGAACCCTGGCCTGGGCAGGCGTGTGCTTTGTGGGGATCTTGCTCCATGGGGACCCTTCTGCCACCCCACGTGGGCACAGCCAACACAGTCTACTTGGGATGAACCCCAAGATCATTTTTGAACCCAGAGCAACTCCCAGCGAGGTGATTGGGATGGCTGTGGGGGGAGACTGGACATCTTAGGGTGAGCAGAAGGGGTACCACACCCCCAGCAGGACCTGGGACACCTTGGGGTGACACCGCTGACGTCCCCAAGAAGCATCCGCAGGTTGCCAGACTACGCAGAGCAGTGAGTTGGATGCTCATGGTGCTTGGCGGGGTCTGGGTTGCTGCTCCCCTGAAATCTGGCTTTGAAGGCAACAAAAGCACTAAAAGGCAGGAAGAGGCAGATTCCAGCATTGATCCCTTTTGGGGCATCCCCCTTTTCCCCAGCTGCTGGGTGCAGAAACATGACCCTCTGCCACTTTCATCCCAGCGTGGGCGGGAAAAGGGCCCTGGGAAAGGGTCCTGGCCCGGGCTGGGGCCTCTCACATCCCCCCAGCCCCGTCAACCGGCGCGGGGGGTCTTAGCATGGCTCCAGCGTGGGAATCCCCTGTAACATACACACACAGGTGCTGTCCCGCAGGCACAAGCTACCACGGGGGCTTGGGATGGCAAGGAGGGGGGACCAGGCAGCCCCTGCCCCCCCCGACACTTAAAGCCCTCCCCAGCCTGGCTGGGTCAGACACCGAGGAGCAGCCGGAGGGGACGCAGCTGGTCCAGCCCGACCCCGTGGGGTAAGTGACAGGCTCGGGGCGGGTAAAAGGGAGCATCCCCCGTGCAAAGGGGTGTGGGGTGAGGAAGAGGAGAGGGGGACTGTTGAGAGAGACAGGGGCTCCTTGGGGGATTGTGCCGGCTCTGCAGAATGCCTGAAGCCCCCCCGGGACGAGCCCCCAATACCTCCCTCAGCTCGGCAGCTGATACCTCCGTGCCTGACCCTGCGCTGGGCGCCGCGTGTGCCGAATCCGGCTGGAAAACACCCGCTGGGTGACTCAGCGCCCGTCGGCGAGGTGTGGGCAGCGGGGAGGGGAGGTGAGAGAGCTGCAGCCCGGGGGTGCAGCCGCTGCGGCACGACACGGTTTTCCATGGCCAGGGCTGGCAAACAGCGGGGTGGCAAACCTGCCTCAACAGGGCTGGGCAGCGTGGGGGCGCTGACAGCCCCACGGCCGTACCCCTCTGTCCCTGCCTCTGGTCTCTCCACCCCGATGCACGCTGAGCGCAGCTGTGCTGGCCGCTCCCCAGGGAGCCCTGGCCCGGTGGCTGGCGGTGACCCTGGGCTCCCTCAGGGGAAACGTGGCTGGGAGGGGGTCCTGGAGCCCCTTGTCTCCTGCGAGGAGCCACTGAAGGCTGAGCCCCTCCCGCACATGGTGGCACCTGCTGCCCATGTCCAGCAGTCACTGCAAAGTGCCAGCCCGAGAGGTTGTCCCATCCAGGTTGATGTCCCCTCCCTGTCCCGCGAGGGCTGTGTTTGGGTGCCGCTGACAGTCCCCTCGTCTTTGCAGGAGCCCGGGATGAACAGCTCGACACCGGGGCCGCTGCCGGCGGGGCACCCCGGCGGGTGCGCGCCCAGCGACCCCGTGCAGTTCGTGCTGGTGCCCGCCGTCTACTGCCTGGTGCTGTGCGTGGGGCTGCCGGGCAACCTGCTGGCCTTGCTGGTCTTCCTGCAGAGCGGCAGGGTGAAGAAGGCCATCCGCATCTACCTCATCAACCTCACTCTGGCCGACATCCTCTTCAACCTCACCCTGCCCCTCTGGATCCCCTACTACCTGGCCGGGGGGGGACTGGATGCTCTCGGAGGCTGCGTGCCGCCTGGCCGGGGCCGCCTACTACCTGGCCACCTACAGCGCCGTCACCTTCATGGCGCTCATCAGCTTCAACCGGTTCTGCGCCGTGCGGGTGGCGCGGTGGGAGCCGCCGCTGTCGGGGCGCCAGGGGGCCGCGCTGGCCTGCGCCGTGGCCTGGCTGCTGGGGCTGGGCTGCGCCGCACCCGCCCTGGCCGCCCGTCAGACCTTCCCCACCCGCGCTGGGGCCACCGCCTGCTTCGAGCAGCACGGCCGGCGAAGGGCGTACGCCTACGCCATGGTGGGCTTCTTCGCCGTCGCCTTCCTGGTGGTGCTGGGCACCTACGCCTCCATCGCCCGGGCGCTCTCGGCGCCCGCCGCCGCCTCGCCGGGCTCCCACCGGCAGCAGGCACGCGCCATGGTGCTGGGGATGCTGCTGGTCTTCGTGGTGTGCGTGGCACCATACCACCTCACGCTGGCCCCCTGGGTGGGCAACCAACCCCCCGTGCCGCCCTGCGGGCCCCCCGCCGTCCTGGATGTGCTGCACGCGCTGAGCGTGGCCCTGCTCAGCCTCAACAGCTGCCTCGACCCCCTCGTCTACTGCTTCTCCATCCGGCGCTTCCGCGCTGACGTGGGGCGGACTCTGCGCAAGATCGGCCGGTGCCTCCCGTTGTCCCCACCAGCCCCCCCGGGGCCCGTGCCCAGTGCCTGCGTGTCCTCCTTTGCCTCCTCGTAGCGTGGTGGGCACCGGGGTCCTGCCCCTCACCTGCCCTGGAGGCCCGGTCCCGGTGGGACGGGGTCCTGGTGCTCAACTGGGGATGGGGAGCAGCCTGGGGAGAGCTCTGGCTTCATGCACTCCCCTCCTCCTCCCACGCCCAATCTGCTCTGCGCGTCCCCACGCACCCACGGCTTCTGTTCCTGCACACATCCTGCCCTCCCCTTTTGCAAACACTGTGAGGGCGACCCCATGGTAAAGCATCTGGGGGGAGGGTGGGGCTGAGCTGTGGTGGGACAGGACTGGGAGGGATGCCCAGAGATTGCTGTCCCCTCCTCTCTCCATCCCACGGGGACACGTGTGATCAAAGACACTTGGGGTGCCCAGGGGGGGCTGTTTGGTGTCCCGTGGCCAGTCCCGTGCTGCAGCGTGCCCGAGCCTCACGCCTGCATCCCTCCTACTCCCAACCAGGATTAAAAACAGATGAGCCAAAGGCTTTCCCGGTCTCTTTGTGGGCGCCTGTGCCCCACACCGAGCTGTGCAGCCACTCCCCTGTCTGGTTGGACATGGGGCAGCCCCCAGCCCCACAGACCCCAGCCCCAGCTCAGCCCTGCTCCTGCAGCAGGACCCCGCACCAGGGGCTGCTGGGTGCTGCTCCCCCCTGCCCCGTCCCCGTGATGGGTGGCCGCAGTGGGCTCAGCGCAGCCCCCAGCCCCACGCCTGCTGCCCACCCTCTCGCTGAGCCCCAGCGTGGGTGGTGGAGCCGTGGGTGGCCACGTGGGCGAGAGGTGGTGTTTTCCCAGCCCTGGCTGGTTCCTGCCGCCACCACAGCCTTGCTCCTGGTGGTGGGTGCTGCGCGGCCACGTGGGCTCTGGGGCGCACAGGGACATGAGGTGCACTGGCTGATCCCCAACCAGGGATCTTGCCCCCCAGCACAGAGCTGCCCTGCAGCACGCTCCAGCCCCCCGGTGCCTGGGAAAGAAGCAGGAGGCAGCTGGCAGGAGGAGGTCGGTGCCCAGTCCGGGATGGCTGGGTGATGCCTGTCAGTGGTGGGGTGAGAATATGGGGCAAGGATGGGCCCCAGAGGGACAGGGTCTCCATGTGCGATGGGAATTGTGCACTGTCGTGACTCGGAGACCACAGTCAGCCCAGCTCGGGCTCACAGGACATGGGGGTGCGCGTGGTGCCCAGGCGCTTTGCTCTGGCATCGTGCAGCTGTACCCACGGCCCACAGCGGACAGAGCCGGTCACCCTGTGGCACGTCTCAGCACAGCCAGGACATGGGCAAGGGTGCCTCTGCTCTGCACCTGGCCCAGCAGCCCTCCCCAGCCCAGTTGTTCCCCTTTTGAAGTACGCATTAAATTTTAATCGCTTTATGTAACTGCTCGGGGAGGTGGGCAGAGCTCCGCTCCCCGCGTGCAGGCAGGAGCAGCCGTGCTGGAGGCAGTGGAGGTGCTGCAGGGCTGGGGCTCAGCCCCCCCAGGGGTAGCAGGACTTTTGGGGGGCTCTCTGTACACCAGGGCCTGGAGCAGCACCGGGCAAACATGTGTGTCCTCCTGTCCCGCGGGTGAGACCACTGGGGACGGTCTTTCCCCGTGGCACAGCCAGCCTGGCTGAGAACCACGCCAGGACAGAGATACTTAAAAACTCGTCCCAGGCCTGTGTCCCCCCACGCTTCGGGCAGGTGCTCCCACGCAGCGTGATGGGCGGCACGTGCTGCAGGCTGGCTCCTGCTGCTGCGCCACAACCCCGTTCTGCTGGGCTTCTAACCCACGTTGTTATTATTATTAATTATTATTATTATTACTATTATTATTAAATTGCACGGTGCAGTGTGAGGGGCTCAGCGAGCGGGTGGCAGCTGGCAGTCCCCGGTCTGCCGGGATGGAGGCTGTGCCCACGGTGGCTGCACCCTGACCGGGGGCTGTCCCGGTACCCCGGGGGCTGTCCCGGTACCCCGGGGCTGCCCGGTACCCCCGGGGGCTGTCCCGGTACCCCGCGCAGCGGGACCACGGGCAGGGTGGGTGACGGGTCCCTGGGTGCCCCACGGGTGGGCGGGTCCCGGTGCCAGCCCAGCACGGCGGCAGCTCCCCGCACCCCCCCGCCTCTCCTCCCTCCTTTTCGGTGCCGGGGGTCCCGGGGCGCCGGGAGGCGGCGGCAGAGCCGCACCGGAGCCATCTTGCGCCGCCGCCCGCTCTGACTCCCGGGGAAAATCCACCGCCGTGTCTTGGCTGCGCCGCCGCCGCGGCGGCCCCGCACCGCCCCGCACCGCCCCGCGCCGCTCCGCGCCGATCCGCGCCGCTCCGCGCCCAGCCGCGCTGCACTGCGGGGCCGCCGCCACTCGCATGGTGCCGCTCCCACGCGGGGGGCGCCGGCCCGGGCCGCGCCGGGACCTGCGGAGCCGCCGCCAGCGCAGCCCCCCCGCACCGCGCCGGGAGCAGCGGGGCCGGGCCCTCGGGGACCCGCCCGGCCGCGGCCGGAGGATGTAGGCGGCGGGAGAGGGGTAAGAACGGCGGGAAGGGGGGGCCCGGGGCCGAGGACTCCGCGGCTGCCCGGCGCCGGGGTCGGGGGGTTGTCCCCGACGGGGCGTGCGGGACAAGAGGTGTCGCCCGGGGACCGATCCGTGGCCGGCCGGTGGGTGCTGGGAGGGGGTGCGGGGAGCCGGGGGGCGCTGGCAAGATGGCTGGGGGCATCTCGTCGGCAGCGCAACGCTCGGCTCGTCGGGATTTCCCCCGGCGGGTGCGGGAGAAGGGGTGCGGGCACCCCCCGGCTCCTGCTGCGCGGGGCTGTCGCGAGGGGGGCGAAGCCCTCCAGCCTCCCCCCAGAAGGTGATGCCCACCAGCCCGGCGCTCTCTTGCTGCGGGGGGCTGGGGCCGGGCTTGGGCAGGCCCAGGACCCCCGAGCCCGGTGGTCTCCGCTGTCGCCGCCCCGTGAGCCCCGGGGGGGTGGGTGCGGGTGCGGGAGCCGTGTCCCGGCGGGGCCGGTGCGGGTCTGGAGCTGCCGGCGGGTGCCGAGAGCTGCTGCAGAGCATGGACCCAGCGGTGACTTCATGGTGCAGCCCGGCCTCGCGGGCGCGAAGGGGAGCGTTTTGGGGGCCTGGGTCCGGGTGTCTTGTCTCCTTCTCGAGACGGTTGGGTTTTGTTGGGGGAGCCGGTCTGGTCCCTCCACCCCGTGCCAAACCTGCAGAGCGAGTTGGCGCTGGGACCGCTTGTCTCTCTCCATCCCGTGACATCCAGCCCTGCACGTCACCTCCCTCGCGGGGCACAGAGCCGCGCTGCCCGCAGCATGAAGCCCCGAGCAGGCTCTTGGGTGCTGGTTGCCCCCCGTGGGAGTCCGAGCGGGGAGCAGGTGGTCTCCCTTGGTGGAAATGGGGGCAGGATCCGGCCAGCAGCGCAGATTCTCCTTTCGGAGATGGATGTCATTTCTCGTCTATCTCGGTTCCTCGCCCCCGTGGTCCCGCTGTCCTCCTGCATGCATCTGTGGCTCGCAGCCCTCGAGATACTCGTCTGCTGGGGGATGGAGCAGGGGGATGGCCCCCGGGAGACGAGCAGGAGGCACGGCAGCCCTTTCAGAGCATTATTCAAGCGCCGGCAGGGCCGAGAGGGAAAAAATAGCCATCCAAGTAACCGTGGAGCATCTGAGCTGGAGGGGCTGCAGAGGCGGTGAGAGCACCAGCGCGGGGCGGCGCAGGCGTGAGCTGGGGCTGCCTTGGGTGTTCTTACTCACTGAGCTCGGACACCAGCCCCAGCCCCAGGCATCCCTGCTGCGGGAAACGGGGTGACACAAGCGTGGCGTCCCCGTCCAGCCATGTGAGTTGGTGCTGAGTCCTTGGTACCCAAATTTTCCCCCTGAGTGCCGGAGGCTTGTGCCGTGTGGGCAGGAGGAGCAGCACCCAGCTCTCCCAACGGGTTTGGCACCCAGCAGCCCGGGCAAGGCACAGTGGGGAGCGGAGGGCTGTGGGGAGCCCAGGCTGGGGGGCCCTGGGACAGCCCTTTCTTCAGCCTCTCCATCACCTTGTTGGAGGCAGAGCTGTGCCGGGAGCTGTGGGACACATAGCCCGTGCGGGAGCCCCGAGGCCAGTGGCTGCACTGACATGGGGGTCTCCACGGGTCTACCCACCTGCAGGGGCAGGATGAGGCCTTGTGCTGGGGTCTCCTGCCCAGGTGATGCTGCTGGGGCTCCAGATCCAGGCTTTGCAGATGCTCGTGTCTCTCCAACAAGCTGATCCAAAACCCTGGATCCCACCCAACCAGAAATTTGGATCTGGAGCCAAAGGTGACTCTTGGCCCTTATTGCCATCATGGGCGAAGCTAAAACCTGGATCCGAGCGGTGACATGAGGAGCCTGGATCCGGCTCAGGAGCTGAACGTGCGGCTTGTGCTCCTTCTGCCCATCAAATTGGATTTCCTGAAATAGCCTGTTGAAGACCAGAGCCCGGCAGGGACCGAGTGACGGGTCACCAGGGGTGTGGAAGCCCCACCACGATCCTGGCTGCCTTCTTCAAGACGTTGGCAGCCGGCAATAATAGTAATATACGGTGCCATTGCCGGGCGAGCGCAGCGCTGGAGAGCTAAGAATAGCAGCCGAGACGTGCCGGCAGCCGGGGACTCACGAGGAGGGCCAGGGCTGCGTGGCCGGATGTGTCCCGGGGGACATCCCGCTGACGGGGTGGATGGGGTGGCAGCCCACCCCCCTGGCAGCGGGTGCAGGTGGCACAGGGCGTGGTGTGTGGCAGCGGAAAGCGACAGGATGGGGACGTGGGGAGCAGCACCCGGTGTTGCCCACCCTGTGCGGTGCCCCTCGACGTGGCCTCGGGGCTCTGCTGACCCCGAGAGCTGGGTGTGAATCCTGGGCTGCCAGAGCAGCCTCGGGATCATGGCCCTCTCGATGACCTGTGTGACGCCTGGTGCCTCTCTGAGCAGCAGCACGGGGGGGCCATCCCAGGAGCCAAGAAGGGGGCCAGGCTTGGAGCTTGGCACCTCTCTCTCACCTTGCCCAAGCTGGGCAGGATCGAGCCCCTTCTGCTCCCCCTGCCCTGCCCAGCACCCAGCAGCTTGTCCCCAGGGCCCCACGCTGCTGGCCGCGTGGGGACGGAGGGGACACGGCCACTGTGGGCATGCGGGGAGGCTGGGCTGCTCCCTGCCAGCCATGACGGCGGCACGTGGCAGCATCCGTCAGATTAAGGAGAATTAATTAATACTTTCCCTGTTTCTGTGGGGCTGGGGGTGCTGCGGGTGCCTGGTGTCCCCCTCCCGTGAGCAGCTGTGCCCCCGCAGCTCCCATGTCAGCACCTCTACAACCTGCCCTCAATCCTAATCAGATCTTCCACATCCCTCCCCCCCCCGCCCCCCACCAGCTCACTCCTCCCCAAATGCTGGAGCGGGAAGGAGCCATGACATGGTTTCTAATCAGCTTCTGGATTCCGATTTCTCTCGCCTGTCGTTCCAGGAGGCTTCTCACAGCCTTTGTCTGGTGTTGCCCGAGCAGGGTGCCGCCGCTCTGTGCTTCCCCTCGAAGCCGCGGTGGCAGCGGGCGATGCCGGCAGCCGGGGGAGCGAGCGGTGGCAGCCGGGAGACCCTCCCAAAACACGACCTTGTTTGGAGCTTGCGGGAGCATCACCAGCACCCGCAGACCCGGCCACGTGCGGCTGGTGGGAGCCAAAGCGGGCGGCCTTCCCGACGCAGCTGGGGGCTGACGGGCACTGCCGCGCTCTGCTTCTGGCAAGCCCGGAGTGTCGCTGCTGTGATTTTCCCGGGGCT
Organism: Trogon surrucura; assembly: GCA_020746105.1. Taxonomy (NCBI): domain Eukaryota; kingdom Metazoa; phylum Chordata; class Aves; order Trogoniformes; family Trogonidae; genus Trogon; species Trogon surrucura. The sequence continues at coordinate 1,294,245 of CM036640.1, forward strand.
GGTTCTGCGCGGGTCCCGCGGGGCCGGGGGTGCAGGAGCTGGGCACCGTGCCCCGCGTGCCCGTCCTGGCAGCCGGTGCGTTGCTGGTTTTTGGCTCCTTCCCCGGCGTGCGGAGCAAGTTGTGGCTCTGGGCGAAGCCAGGGGATGCAAACACTTCTTGGTGCTGCCAAACCCCAATTAATAGCCTGTGAATCACGATGCCATTGGAAGAGCAGATGTTTGCGGCGTGGTTGCCAGCGCTCAGCGTTTCACCAAAGGGTCTCTTTGGCCTGAAACCGGCAGCTCTGGGGGCAGGTGGCAGCAGCAGCCTCGCTGCCCGCCTGGCCCTCGGCCGCAGCGGGGCCAGGAGCCGTTTGGGCTGGGAATTAAGTGAAGTTTTTGGTGGGCAGAGCAGAGCCGGAGAACAGCCTGTCCGTAGGCGTGTGGGGGTGCCGCTTCGGAGCGGGAGGATTGTGAAAGCTGAAGGTACCGAGTCCCGGCGGGGGACTTGCAGGTGTCCCATCCCTGGCGCTCTGGCTGTGGCCTGGGGTGCCCGCTGTCCCCCCAAGGGGCTGGAGGGGCTGTGGCGGGACTGGGAGTCCCAGGCCCTTCGGTTTGGGGGTGATGAACTGGTTGTTGCTGGGGAAATGCTGCGTGTCTTGGATGTGGCTGTCCCCACCGTGGCTGGTGTCCTCAGCCGGTGGGTCGGGGCGAGACCCCGTGATGGGTGGCGTACCCCCAGTCCGAGGGACGATCACGGTGCTTCGTGTCCCCACACGCTCCGGGCTCCCCAGGGCCCTCTCTGGGTGGGTGTGTGGGGGGTTTGGGTGGAGGGAGCTGTGGACAGCCCCGTGCTGGGGGTGCCGCGGGGGGTGCGGGGGGGCTGGAGGGGAGCGTGCGGGGGCCAGGGGGGGGAGCCGTGGTGGGGGGGAGCGGAGGCGCGTCCGTCTGTCCGTCCGGGACCGCGTGCCCGCCCGTGGCGATGCGGCGGGGTGGCTGCGTGGGCGCGCGGGTGCCGCGGGCGTGGGCAGCCCCGTGCCGGGGGGTGCGGGGCCGGTGTGCGGGGGCGGCTGGAGCGCGCCGGGGAGCGCGCGTGGGTGTGTCCCCGGCGTGCGGGGGCGGGAGGGAGGGGAGGGGGGGACACGCCGGCTCCGCCACCGCCTCTCGCCGGCTGGAAGGTGCCGGGGGTGGCCCCGGGCAGCGGGGGGTGGCCGTGAGCCCCGGCATGGGCAGCCCGCGGGGGTCTCGCCGGCAGAGAGCGACCCCGGCCGCCGCTCCGCGTCTCTCCGCCGGCTCCGGCCCGGCCCGGGCGGGCAACCGGGTGGCTTAACGGCACCGGGAGGGTGAGTGGGGCGGCGGGGGGGGGGGGGCGGGAGAAGGGGCTACCGGGCGGGAGGGCAGCGGGGCCCGGCTCCCTGCGGGGCGTGGGGGGGGTCCGCGCCTCTCCCCGGGGCTCCCCGCTTTGTGCCCGGCGGTGCCGGCGCAGGGGCGATGCTGCGCTGGGGCGGGGTGAGCCGAGAGCCCCCCCAGCCTGGGCAGACGGGACCCCCCACCCCCCCCCCGGAGCCGCTTTTAACCCTTTCCTGACCGAGCCCTCCTCCCTGGCCGCCAGCTCCTCGTGTCGGCGTGCGGCTCCCGGCTCGCCCAGGCAGGGCTCAGCACAACCTTGGGGCTCGCCCGGCCGGGATGGGGGGGTCCCAGCCCGGAGGTCTCGGTGTCTCCTCCCTTTCCCTGCAGCCCTGCCGGTGATGGGGGCTGCACGTGTTGCGACGGGCGTTTGCTGGGGCTGGGGGCTGCGTGCACAGGAGGTGCCATGGGGGACGCGGGGAGCCCAGCCCCGGCGACGTGGTGGTCTCCGTGTGGGTGTTTCGCTCGGGGGGAAGGAGGTGAGACCCCGTCCCTCCAGGCCCAGCTCTGCGCCGGCTGTCCCCGAGGCTGAGGAGGGAGCAGGCTGGGTGCAGGGGAGGCTTTGCTGGGTGCTCAGAGCTGGGGGGCTGTGCTGGCCCTTCCCGAGCCCCCCGTGGGGTGGGCGATCGTTTCCCTGCCCGGGGAGCAGAGCGGGGGCCGAGTCCCAGCCAGGCCCAGCGGGTCCCGGGGGGCGCGGGGCAGGGCTGCGCATGCGAGGGACGGGGTCCCCTCTGCGGGGTCGGGGATGGAGCCGGGGAGCCCCATCTCTGCCTGCTCGCCAGACGGCCCCGCAGCCGGCGCTGACATCTGTGCTTCGAGCCCTGCCCGTCTCCAGTTCACTCCTCGTCACAGTCGCGGCAGCGCTTGCGTCCCTCTCTGCCTCTCCACAAGAAAAACCTGTATTCTCGGGTGTGTTTTCTTGAAGGGGAAACTGAGGCGGGAGGGAGGGAGGAGAGGAGCAGACCGGTCTCTTGATCCCCGCCATCCCCGTCTGGATCCCACGCCTCACCCTCACTTCTTTTTTCCTGCCGAGCGATGCCAAGAGCCCCGGGGGGGAAGCCAGGGTGTCCCGGGACACAACCCACGGCCATGTCTGCTGGGGAGGGCCCTGGAACCGTCTGGCTTCTTCTGCCACCGCCTGGTGCGTCCCTGGCTCAGGGTGGCTGTCTGTGATGTGGTGCTGGCAGTGGCCGTGGTGGCTGTAGTGGTGGTCATGGTGGCGTGGGCGGGCGCTGCCCACATTGGTGCCCTCCCTGTGCTGCCCGCCTGGCCCCACGTGTATCCCAACTCCTTGGACCCCATGACAGGCAGAAGGAGGCTTGAAGTCCCCCAGGGACATCGCGGCCCGTCCCTGGCCTTTGATGTGCGGTGGTTCCAGACTAGGGCTGGCGGAACGAGCAGCCACCTCACGCCCGTGCCCACCGCCACCCGCCCTGCCCACGGCCGCGCCGGGCCCTGCTAATTGCGGTGCTGTGCAGGTCAGACGGGGATGGGAGGCTGCGAGTCGGGTCTGGAGAGCGGGGCAGGGCAGGGCATCTGGGGACATGGGCCACCAAGGCTCCATCATGCCCTGCTGGGTTTGGGGCAGGCTGGAGCGACGCTGCTCATCCCTGTGGGTGCAGTGGGTGGGCTTGGAGAGGCGGAGGTGGGTGCAATGTCCCCCACTGCCAGCACGGAGGTGCTGGCAGGGGGGGACATTGCACCCCCGGAGCCATGCATGTCCCCGATCACGGCACAAAATGTCAAACCATGCAAATGAGGCTGCGGAACGGCTGATTGAAGGGCCCTGCCCCGCCTCGGAGTTGCAATCAAATATGCAAATGGCTCCCGAGGAGGCTAGTGAAGGCTATTAATAGCGGGGGATGAGGAGAGCGCGGCGTTTCCTTGAGAGGATGAGGCCGGAGGCTGAGCTGGCTCTTGTCCCTCTGCCCTGCATGTGCCACCCGAGTGGGCACCCGCCTCTCTGCTGGTGCCTCGGCTGTGGGAATCGGGGGTCCTGGGTGGCTTCGGCCACCATGCCCTGCACTGAGACCCCCGATCCTTCACCCTCTGCTTTCATCTCCCCTTCTCTCTGCCGTTTCCTTCTGTTCACATCGAGGCAGAAGACGTCCCTCTCCTGCCAGCTCCAGTGAGAGCACGAGGCGTGTTCCCACGATGGCGCTGGAGGGGACCACGCGGTCCCCAGGGAGCGTGGGGGGGGGGGCGGCTCAGTGCACGTGGTCCCCCGCCGCAGCCTTGCTGTCCCATCTTGTGGGTGTCGGGAGCCGGGAACCACCTGACCTTTTTAGAGAATTATGGAAGTAAGGCTGGAGACAACAGTAACTAATTATTTAAAATCTGAAAGTGGAATAATTAACCCAATTAGCAGTCTCAGGTGACGTCGTATCCCATCTGATAACGGCCTGAGGAAGAGGAAAGTTAATTAACCCGTCAGCCTGACGTTTGTAGGTCAACACCAGTTCCTTGTGCCTGTCCAGGTGGGAGCAGGGGATGGTTTGGGGGTGCCCATCCTGCTTGGTCCAAGGGGTCTGTGTCACTTGGGGGGGGTCTCGGTGCGGGGGGGGCTGTAGGTGAGCCCTGGTGTCAAGCGGGATGGGTGCTTTGGGGTCTGGCGAGTGGGTGCTGATGTCGGGGTGATGCGCAGGGGCTCCCCAGGATGGCAACAGGCACCGCTTCTTTAGCGAGGAGGCAGCTGTCGACCTTTAAGGTTGCTGTGGAAACGGTGCTGCTCGTTACCAGGAGGAGCTGCTTTCCAGGCAGGGCCCCCCCCAAATCACCGCAGCGGGGGAACCCCCACCCCGGACCGCCGGCACAGACCCCTGCGTTTGGGAAGGGACACCACGAGGGCTGACGTTGGGTGCACAGCTCCTCCACGGACCCCCCCGACGTGTCCTTGGCGTGGCACACGCTTGCACACGCGTGCATCCTTGCACAGAGCCAGGTGTGAAGGTGCAAACCTCCCCGTTGTGACCCCTTGGGACCCCCTCCGGTGCCGTTGTGCCCACCCGGTGCGATGCCAAGGCCGGGGGGGTCCGCCTGGGCACGCTCTGCGCCCATGCGGGCGCAGAGCGTGCCCAGGCGGACCCCCCCGGCCCTCTGAGCATCTCGGTGCTGCTGGAGTTTTAATGAGGTAAATTGTATAAAAACCTCCCTTTGCCCTAAATGCCCATCGCTGCGTGAAGGCGCCGCGGCACGGCCCCCCCCGGGGGGCTGGGCGGGGGGTCCGTGGGGCCGGGCGCGTGCTGCCGGGCACGTGGAAGCAGGAGGAGGAGGAGGAGGACGAAGGCGTTTTTTAGCACATTTGCAATCATTTCCCTCCTCCCCTCTCCCCAAGTTTACAGCTTACCTCAGCGGCTTATCAGCCTCCGGTCTCATTAAATCAGGCAAATTGTAGCATCTGATATTTTATGGAGATTAAGGTGCGCGCCCAGACTCTATAATTATCGGCAAAGATGTATTTACAATACCTTGTTGCTAGTAAACAAAAAAAATAACTTCGGATCAAAGCGCTTTTAGAGGGAAATAAATCTGCCAGCGGAGCCCCGCTGCGGCGTGGAGACGGGGCGGGTGGGCATCACGAAGGGGGACGGTTTGGGGATGTCCCCGTTCCCACGTGGCTGCTGCGTGTCCCCTGTGCTGGGGCCACCCCTGGGCTGGTTCACTGTGCCTGGGTCTCCCTTGGTGGCATCTCCCATGGGTGCCCGGTGGCACCCGCCTCTCCAGCCACGGTTTTCCAGGGATTTCCCCTCCGGAGACCTCCCTGCTGACACAGGACAGGGATTTATTGGCACGAGCAGTGGCGGTAGCGCCTTTGCTCTGTGATTTTTCACCGCGGTGGGAGCGTGGCGGATTACCGATGCGGTGACGCTGGTTTATTGCTGCCTGAAGTGGATTTATCGGTGCGGTGGGGCCCGGGCTTGCCACCGGTGTAAATCACCAGCAGCGCAGCCACCACCAGCCCGAGCGCGGCGGCGGCGGCGTCCCACCCCTGGGATGGGGCGTTCCAGGCTCCCCCGGGGCGTTTTCGTGGCTGCACCACCCCAGCTCGGCTGCCCGACGGTGGGCACAGCTGTCCCTACTCCATCTCGCTCTCCTGCCCGCTGAAACAAGAATAAAATGGTGATAATGCTGCAGACGTCCTCTGGAAAGGGCTCCGAGGCAGATGAAAAGCCCTACTTAAGAGTGAGGCCATTATTATTAATAACTCGGAGCGAGGCTGTAAATTCAGCCGACACAGCTATTACGGGAAATGAGCCGGTTCCTGCACCGGGTCCGAGGCTGCTCGGGTGCAGGACGGGGATGGGGACAGGAGAGCGGGGCTGGGTGACCACGCGGCTGCTGCCTGGGTCGTGTCTGCAGCCACTGGGGCAGCGTGGCCAGAGGAGGCAAAAACCTCTTGGCAAGCCCTGGCTCCGTCTGGGCTTGTCGGTACGATTTTGTGGCTGTTCTGGGAAGGCTGGAGGTGTGAGGGAGGGGACCTGGAACTGTGGTCTCCCCCCATCAGGAAAGGAGGTGGCTGAGGTTTGCAACGAGGCTGAGACCTGGCTGAAGCTCAGGACAGGGGTGGTGCGGGCTGCAAGGAGCGTGGCTGGGGCTGGTGCCAGGGCTGGGTTTGGGGAGAGGAGCCGCAGGGCTGAGCTGGGCAGGACCCGCCGTGACCGTGGTGGCGCAGGCTGGCTGCACCCACCTGGAGAGCATCCGTGGGGATGCTACACCTTGGCAAAGGTTACGCTAAAATAAAAATAACCTGGTGCCATTCATCACCCGGTGCCTGCAGCCAGGTCAGCAAAAGGCAAAGAGCTACCGCAGCTCCCGCTCCATCAGGATAACTTCACCTCCGTGCAGCCACCCCAGGGCTGGTGGGCTGCAGGTGCTGAGGATGTCAGAGCTGGGTGTGGGGCTGGACGGGGGGTCTTGTGGGGGCCTGGGGTGCTGCTGCGGGGTGCCAGGGCCACGGCCATGGGCTTTGGTGCTGCCTGCACCCGGCTCAGGAGCTTCTGCGGGGGAACGAGCTTTGATATAAATATCTTTTTGCTCAGCACACGACCTACTTTCCAGACAATGCCATTAGCCTCCCGACTCCCTCGTTCATCTTCCACTGTCCTCCCCCAGCCCGCCCCGCGGTGGCACCCGCACCGGTGCCGTGAGACAGGACGGGCACAGGGCTTGGTGGCACCTTGGGGACCCCTGTGCTGGTGCTGGGGGCCCGTTCCCATAGCTGGCAGGGGGGTCTTGCTGCCTGGCCCCTGCCCCTGCTGTGGCCTTGCAGGGGGTGGCTGGGCCCCCTTTGAGGTTTCTTCACCCTGTCCCAGAGGATGCTCAGCTCCATCATCCCTTTGTGCTGCTCCCACCCCCATTCCTGGTGCGGTCCGTGCCCTCGCTGGCAAATGGCCTCATCCAGGGACATCCTTGTCCAGGGACAGTCTTGCTGGGGATGTCCTCGTCAGGGCAGGGGGGGCACAGTGAAGCAGGCAGCAGCCAAGCGTTGGCTCCGGGCTGGCTCATGGGCAGCATGTGGGGGCCAGAGCCCCTCCTGATCCCCCCCAGAGCACCCCTGGCCACGCACGTGGTTCATCTGGGGACGATCCCACGGGAGCTCCCACGTGGTGGCAGAGGCTGGGCCGAGCAGTTGGCCACGGGCGAGCGGCTGGTGGGATTAGGGGCAGGTTGGGCAGAGAGTGCCTGGTCTCACTGACGTGGGGGTGCCCGGCCCCCCCAGCACCTGGTGACAGCCCTGACATCTATTTTCCCCCGGAGAGCTGGCAACGCCTCCCCAGGAGGCAGGGCAACCCCTGGACCCCCCACCCCTACACCTCCATGTGCCCCCGGGGCTGAGCCCCTGCTTCTGCCCTGCAGCTAAAATTAAATATTCAATTTGTATTGCTGGTAAATCCTGTAAATCTCTTTTATCTCTAAGCTCATGTAGGGAGAATATCGGTGGTGTAATCTCTGCAGGGGCCTGTCCCACCGCCCTTCGCAGCTGCCCGGCTCAGACCCCGCTCCCCTTTCCCTGCGTCCCCCCGAGGGGCTGCGGAGGCTGGGGGCAGGGCGGGACCCCGCGACCTGTCACGGGGCACTGCGACAGAGCACCCCACGGCACCCCTCTGCCCACGCTGAGCGATGGGGGTGCCAGCGCCCGGGTGGTCCTGCCAGCATCCCCCCATCCCCGCCGTGCCCTCAGCTCACCAGCCCTGTACTCCCCCCTCGCACAGCCCCCGCGCTGGGCTGGCGCTAAGAGCATTGTGCAGAATTATGTATTTAAATATTTAGGTTTTCATCAGCTTTGCAAATTAAGCCCATCCATTAAAGTGGCAGTTTGGGTGCTCTGCTGGTGAGCTGGGCTGCGCCGTGCCCCGGGCTCGCTGTGCCAGCCCGGGCCCCGAGGGGCCCTGGGGGTGGGATGCAGCCTGGGAACGGGGTGCGGTGGCCCAGAGCATCCCTGCTGGCACAAAGGTTCTGCTTCCTCACTGTTCCCAGGAAACCCTGGTCCCTTTGGCCCCGCCGCGGGAAAAGCTGTGGGATGGGACGGTTCACGAAAGGGAACTGGTTGGGATGGGTGTTGGTTTTGGTTGGAGTGGAGGGTGCTGGGGAAAAGGGCGCGGGGAAATGCCGGAGGCAGGCAGGACCGGAGCCGGGGATGGAAGTGCCTGAGGGCTTGGCAGGGATGGCCAGAGATCATCACCACTGCCTGCTCAGCGCTGTCGCCCTCCGCCCCGAGCTCACCAAAGCAGCTTCGAAGTGATCCCGGCTTAAGTCATTACACCGCGTGGCCGGGGAGATAAGTGGCTTTTTAAGCCTGAGCAGCACAGCCCGTCCTGCCGAGCGGGCTGCGTGTGAGCGGGGAGGATGAAACAGCGCAGAGGGTGGGTGAGGAAATGGGTCTCATCCAGCACCGCCGCTGGCGGGGGCCCCTGGCACGGCGCCTGGAGGGGGTGCCATGGCCCCCAGACTGCAAAGGGTCTCCAGGCATGCTCGTCCCTTCCCTTTGCTGCAGGTGAACATCGGGTGAGTTGGTCTTGTGTGAGCTCTCCGTCCTGCCGGGCTTCCCGGGGTCACCTGCACGTCCCCCCTGCCCACCAAGCACTGGAGGGGGGCCGAGGGGGTGTGGGGGCTGCTGCCAGCCCCGGGCAGCGCAGGCAGATGTTGAGTGTGTCCGTGGGAGGGAAGCTGTCCGTGCGCATAACCGGTTACGGGTGCTCATCCGTGCGGCGCAGCACCCCTGCGCCAGCTGGCATGGGCTGGGGTCCCCGGGGCCCTGCCTGGCCTGGGGGTCCCTCCAGGGTGGTCTCTCGGCTCCGTCCGCTGCGCTCCTGCTGTTCTGGCCGTGGGGTCCCGCCTCCGGCAGTCATCTCCCCGTGTGCCATGTCCCAGCTCCCGCGGGCAGGGTGAGCATCGCTGAGGGCTGGAGGTGCCGGTGCCTTGGGGCAGCTTTCCCCTGCCTTTGCCTGTGCTGGTCCGGGGATGCCGTCGTGGTCCCTTCCCTGTGCCCTCTCTCCCTCTCAGTCAACTTCTTCGCAGGCTCTGGCTGCCACCCCCGGCCTCTCCCTGCTCATACAGGGCTCATTGAGGAGTGGATCTTCCACCAAGACCTGGGTTTGGGCTTTGCAGGGATGCAGCCCCAGCCTCCCTTCTCCGCTGTCTTTGCCCCGGCAGCTCCAGGATGCTCCGGCTCCCTCGCTCGCCCCGGCACAGGAGCGTGGCTGTTGCCCCGGGGGAGCAGGATGTCCAGGTGGGTGGTGCTGGGCTGTGGGTGCTATGCAGGTCCAGGGGTCCCTCTCTCCCCGTGGCGGCGGCCAGAGGCACCTGCGTTGCGGCGGGGAGTCCCGGCGCTGGCGGCCGTACCGGGATCCCTGGCAGCTGGGGCGCGTCGCGGCCGTATTTCCTCGGTCTGCTCCAGGAGTAATTGCTCAGATGGGGACTTGGGGCAACTCCCATCCCTCTCCCGGCATGGTAATGAGTCAAGAAGACTCAAAGACAAATGGCTCATTAAGAAGCAGTGCTGCATTGCAGGATTTTTCATCCCACCAACCGCTGCATCAGCAGAGGCAGCACCTCTCGCGCAGCTCTCCCCCAGCTGTCAGGCAGCCGGGGCCGATGCCAAAATTAATCATGTGCTTAATAAGCTGCTCCTCCCGTCGAACGGCCCGTCCCCAGCCCCCTGGCACATGGAGTGGGGCAACAGCGCCGGGCTCCAGCCCTGGGGCACCCTGGGTTGGGTGCCCGGGGCCCAGGAGGGATGTGGCGGGGCAGGGCTGAGCCAGGGGGGGATGCCCCCCAGCATCGGGCTGCCGGGACCCCCCCAGCCCAGCTCTGCCAGGCTGCTGCCTGGCCCTGCTGCCCCTCTCAGCCGCCTCGGTAAACGCTTCTTGCCCTGCTCCCATTTGCGATTCTTCAGCTGGTATTTGTCGGTTTTGCATCGTAAAAATCTTGCCTTATTATTTACAGCAGCACCCAGGTAGTTCCTGCCCTTTGCATCCTTCCCTGGGCAACACCTGCCTGCGACGTGCTCCTTTTTCTGTCAGTGACAGCAACAGCCTTTGATTTCCTCATTGCATCAAGCACATTTGCTGCAATCTTTGTGCCCTGCTCAATCCCCTTCTTCCCCTTCCCGGCCCATACCAGCCCGACTGACCAACCTCTCCCCCGTGACACCCTTTTCCCTGCCTGACACCACTAATGAACCGTCGGTGGGTGAGCTGCTTTCAGCTAATTCAACTTCTAAGAAAATAATGACTCCTCGCAGAATTACGTACTAAATTAGGCGATCTCTTACTAAGCCCCTCTTTTTTTTTTTTTGATGTTTTTGTGCCAGGCTGAGTAAATTTTACTAATGCAGCCTAATAAAATAACAGAGCAATTAGTAATAAAATAAAATGTTTGCTTTCGACAATCCTTCTCGCTTACAGTGAGTTGGGGAAAAGCAAACAGATTAAAAGCGCGGTGGAAACAACCTGGCGATATTCCATATTTATTTTCTTCCAATGACCGTAGATCAAATTTGCTCAGCTCCTAAGTGGGAAGGCCACTTTATTTTTTTCCATTTTTTTTTTTTCCTGTCCCAGCTTGCGTGCGGTGCCGGCCGCTCACGCTGCGTGTTTGTTCTCTCCTGCTTTCATCCCCAGCCGTAAAGATCCCCAGCAGGACCCGCGCCGGCAAAACCTTGTGCTCATTTGCAGAGCAGAACGGGCCGAGCTCGTGCCTCCACCCGGCCGGCGCCGGGAAAAATCCTTTTGCTCGCACCGGAGAGCCGGGGTGGCGGGAGGAGGCTTTGTGGAGCGTACGGACGGATCCGGAGCAAATCAAAGTCGACGGCGAGGCGGTCGCTGGGCTGGCTCCGGCGCCCGCTGGCAGGGAATTGCATAAGAGGATGGGGTCGGGGATGGTTTTGGGGCTAAACTGGGCGAAACACGTGTCCGTGGCCGTGCGGAGCCATCCCCGTCGCGGCAGCGTTGCCCGCGGGGCAGCCTCCGGGGAGGAGGGAAGGCTGAGCTGCCGAAAAAATACACGGCGAGTTGGGTCAGGCTGGTTTTGGGGAGGGAACACCCTTGCTCTTCCTCCCTGGGTTTCATCCCCGCCGTCTCACTCCCCTCCAGAGCCTGCTGCCCCTGGGAGACGCAGCGCGGAGGAGCCGTCACCGGCCGGGGCCATGAGGAGAGCGTCCCCCTGAGCGCTGGGCGGTAAGTGCCACCCACGGGACCCCGGCGGGGGCTGCTCGGGCAGGGTGGGGGGCTGGGACCCTCCAGACGCTCTCATCGACTCCAGCTCTTGGGGTTTGACCTAGAAATGTTGGAAAACCTGGTCTTGCCCTGCGCCGGGGCAGTTTGCCGGACCCAGGCGTTGCAGTGGGGTTTTGCTGTCCCGTCACTGCCCTGCCGATGGTCCTGGAGCTGGAGGAAAGCTGGAGGGACCCCGGGTGTCACGGGGTCCCCAGGAGCTCGGGCTCCCACCGGGGCTGTCTCCAGGTCCCACAGCCCTGGGTCTTGGCACGGCGCTGCCTCCGAGGCTGGGATCTCGCTGGGCGGCTGCTGGGAGGCAGAACCTCCTCTGCCAAGGGCTCCCCTGGGGAATGAAGTGCGAGGCTGAATTTTGGCGTGGCCGGGGGCTACGGGCCCCTCTCCTCCCCGCGCTGACCCTCGTGGCGGTGGGAGAGAAGGTGCTGGTAGGGGGGGAATCGCCGGTGGGAGTTCCTCCAGGCTTTGGGTGCAATAAAGGCAAGAAGTGAGTTGTGATGGTAATTATGCTCTTCCAGTTTATCCTAGCACATAATTGTGTGGGCGGTAGGTTCCCACTGGTGGTAATTACCCTGGTGTTAAATGGCACAAAATTGAGCCGGGCTGGGTTTCCCCCCCCCCCCTCTTTTTGAGTCTGCAGGTCGGTGGCCCAAAATCTTCTCCTTCCCTGGGTACTTCGTTGGAACGGGGCTCTGGCTCCTGCCCAGATGGGGACACGAAACAGGCTTGGTGGCTTCTCCTGCCCTCTGCCTGTGGCCATCCCCGCAGGGACACGGGGACCCTGGGCCATGTTGAGACCTGCAGGATTGCTCCCAGCCCAGGGTGCCCATGGGGGGAGCAGGTGGTCCCTGGCCAGGGCGCAGGCTCCTGCCTGGCTTTGGCAAGCTGGTGCTGGCCGGGGTGTAGCATCCTCCAGCGTGGCGTGTCCCCATCCTCCGCTGCTGCTGGTGCCCGTGGCTGCAGGAGAGCTGCAGCGCTGCCTTCTTTAATTCCTGCACCCATGGGGCTCGTGGTGACGGGCTGCTCAGCTATTTTGTCCCCTTTCCACCGCAGCGGCAACATCTGGATCACCTGAGAGCTTCCCTCCCCGAGCAGGAGGTGATAGCTCAGCCACGGTCCCGGAGACGGGCTGCCCACAGCACCCTGCCCAAATACGATAACGAGAGCATTAACGATGCCTGTTAATTAGCCGAGCTACACTGGAGAATGAGTAATTTCCTCATTTACAGTCGTACCAAAGGCAGAGCCTTTGAGGGACTGTGAGGAAGACAAACCCTCCTGGGGGCACGCAGCTCTGGCCCGTGGCTCAGCCTGCCTCGATGCCACCCGTCCTTCCGCTTCTGCGTGGGGACACCACACACGCGGCACGGCCGCCTCCGCTCCCTCCTACCCTCCGTGGGGGCTGGTGGGGCCGGCGGGGTGGGTGCGTGTGGGTCCCCACCCGCAACCGGGTGCCACGGCCGCGCGGGGAGGATGGGCTGGATGGAGACATCAGAGCGCGGCGGCTCATTAGCGGCTCTGTGAATCGCAACGGCTGAAAAACTCAGCCAGAACCGTTTTCCTAATGGAGAAACACTTCATAATATTTGGTGCTGGAGATGAAAACAAGTTTCCGATGATGGCAGCGTGTCCTCCCTCGCCGTCTGCAGGCCCCACGCTGCCGGCATCGCTGCCGGCGCTGCTTCTCCTTCCCGGTCCCCCCTTAGCGCTGCCCCCTCCGAGCAGCTGAGCTGAGGGTGACCCCGGGTGCCCCCTCCAATGCATGGAGAGCCAGGTTTCTGGCACTCCAGCCCGATTTCGGAGGAGCTCAGTCAGGGCTGGAGCTTCCCAGCCCCCTGGGTGGGTTCCCACAGGACAGCCCTGGTGTTAAGCGGTGCAGGGGCGCCTGACGCCGTGCTTGTCCCTGTCCCCGCAGATGAACCCGCAGGGGCCACCCTGCAGGATGCCGAGGCTATGGGGCGGGTGCTGACACCATGAAGGGCTACCATGGGGAGCGTAGCCAGGCACAGCCCTCCTCCGGCCACCGCTGCCGCTGCATCCCAGAGGACTGCGAGCATCCCGCCGACTACACCCAGCACGGCCCCGAGAGCCGGCCGCCGTACCTCCTCAGCCCCAGCGAGCCGTGTTCCCTGGAGCATCCTTACTGCCCGGCGCGGAGCCCCGGTGCGGCCGGCGAGTGCCCGGGGGGGCCCCTGAGCGAGCCGCCCTCCGCCAACGCCAGCAGCACCTTCCCGAGGATGCACCACGCGCAGCAGCAGCCTTACGACTCCTGCGACGAATGCATGGCGACCGCCCACCCCGCCAGCAAGATCAACCGCCTGCCCCCCACGCTGCTGGACCAGTTCGAGAAGCAGCTGCCGCTGCACCACGACGGCTTCCACACGCTGCAGTACCCGCGGGCCGGCGGCGCCGAGCCCCGCAGCGAGAGCCCCAGCCGCATCCGCCACCTCGTCCACTCCGTCCAGAAGCTCTTCGCCAAGTCCCACTCCCTGGAGGCGCCGGCCAAGCGGGACTACAACGGCGCCAAGATGGACGGCCGCGGGGACGGCTACCACCACCACCATCACCACCACCACCACCATCACCACCACCAGTCCCGCCACGGCAAGCGAAGCAAGAGCAAGGACCGCAAGGTGGACTCCCGGCACCGGTCCAAGATGATGGGCTGGTGGAGCTCCGACGACAACCTGGACAGCGACAGCAGCTACATGGTGTCCGGCCGGCACGCCGCCGACCAGGGCACCCAGTACTGCGTGGACGCTCCCGAAAGTGCCTTCAGAGACTTGACCTTGAAGAGTCTAAAGGGCGGCGGGGAAGGAAAATGCCTGGCCTGCGCCGGCATGTCCATGTCTCTGGACGGCCAGACGCTCAAGAGGAGTGCCTGGCACACCATGACCGTCAGCCAGGCGCGCGAAGCCTACCCCAGCGCCGGCGGCTCCGAGAAGACCTTGATGCTTCAGGAAGCAAAGGCCAAAGACCGAGCGTACCAGTACCTGCAGGTGAGGGGCCGGGCAGGGCGGGGAGCTGCCGGCCTGGGGACCACGGCCAGCGATGCCATGGGGTGAGCTGGGACCCTCCATCCCGTCGTCCCGGGATGCTGTGGGGATGCTCCGTCTCTGCTCCGTGTCCCCAGCACCCCGTCCCCTGGGATTCTGCGCCGGTCCCCGTTGGGTTTAGGGGAGCTCTCTTAGCTCGGGGCTGCCGGTGGCCCCGCGCCCGCTCCCTCCTCGCGGCTTTTATCTCTCTTGCGCCTGGCTGGGTGCCACTGCCTGCCTCGTCACCCAGGCTCCCTTCTAGGTCAACCCCCTTCCAATTAAAAACTAATTAACTCTTCTTTCCCTTTCCCCGGGGAAGGAGACAGGGAGCGCCAACGCCGTGCTGGCTGGGGGCGGGGGTGGCTGGGGCCCCTCTCCGCTGGCAGCGGGGGCATCAGCGCAGGGTGCCGGCCCCACCGCCCTCCCCGGGGGGACACTGTCCCCCCGCCACAGCCCGGTAAGGACCCCGTGGTGCCAGCGTCAGTGGCACGTGGTGGGACTGGCAGCCGCCACGTTAGCCGGGCGGCTGCGCCGGCATGGGTGGGATTTGGCCCAGCCGTGCCTGCCGGGGGGGCTGCGAGGTGGGAGCAGCCGTGCCGCGTTTTGGGACCGGGGTGTGGGGAGCCGTGGCTGTTAGGAGGGATCAGCCATCCTGGATTTAAGAGGGTCAGAGCCCCCAGGGTCTGTCCCAGCAGCTCTGGGGTGCCGCGGGGAGGGCAGGGGAGTCGTGCCAGTACGTGCATCGGCCTTGGGACGTGCCCCCATGCAGGGCTGTGGCCATGCTCACATGCTGGGCTCGGGCTGGCGTGAGTCCTGCGGCGGGCGTGGGGCTTCGCTCTGTGTCCCCACCGTGGGACGCCAGCCCCCACATCCCCTCCACGTTCTCCTCCCGCTGCAGGTGCCGCAGGACGATTGGAGCGGGTACCCGGCGGCGGGCAAGGACGGGGAGATCCCCTGCCGACGGATGCGCAGCGGCAGCTACATCAAGGCCATGGGCGATGAGGACAGCGCCGACTCGGACGCCAGCGCCAAAGTATTGCCCAGGGCGGCCACGCGGCGAGACAGCTACCGCCGCTCCTCCAGCGCCGACCAGGCCAGGACCAAGTAAGGGCTGTCACCTCCCGGCCTTGTCTCAGCATCGTGGGCAGCAGCGGGGCCGTGGGCTGGGGGTCGCCGGGAGGATGAGCGGCATCGTCACCACTCACGGCACCGTCCTCACTCAGGGTCACACTCCCCGATGTCGCGGTGCCCTGGCTGCCCTTGGTGGGTGCCGGGGGAGGGGGATGTGGCTGTGACAGGCTTTGGGTGGGACCTGCTGCTGTGGCGAGGTGCAGGGGCTGGGGAGCTGAGGCGCATTCGAAAGGAGATAACTGGGACACACCCCAGTCCTGGTGGGTGACTCCTTGTCCCTGCCCCCTCTGTCTGGAGCAGGCACGTACCCCTTGGGCAGCCCTGCACTGCTGGGGGATGGCTCCATACCCCCGGGACAGCATTTTGGGGCAGTTGCGAGTGGGGCAGTGGTGGCAGCTGGCAGGAGCATTGCTGTGGCTGCGTTTCCGAATGCTCTGCTGGAATGTGTTGCTTTTGGTGCCATCCCTTCTATTCCCACTGTCTCTCATTAGGTTTGCAAGTAGGCACTATTCTGATTCATATATCTGTAACTGTCCCAGCTGCTGCACGCCACCGCGAATGCTCCCGCGGGGACAGAGCTATGGGCGTTCCTTCACCACCGGCCAGGTAGGGTCCTGTGTCACGGGCGCCGGGGGGCGGGTTGGGGCAGAGGGCTGGTGGTGGATGTTCCTCTGAGCATCTCCTGCCCTGCTCTGTCCCGGCTCTGCTGCCCGCAGCCTCACCCGCTGCTCTCCCCAGATCAACGACGAGCTCAACCACCAGTTTGAGGCTGTCTGCGAATCGGTTTTCGGCGAGGTGGAGTCTCAGGCCGTGGAGGCGCTCGACCTGCCCGGCTGCTTCCGCATGCGAAGCCACAGCTACCTGCGGGCCATCCAGGCGGGCTGCTCCCAGGACGACGACTGCCTCTCCCTCTTCTCCATGTCGGCCCCCGCCGGGCCACCCATCACCAGCAGCATCCTGAAGCCCAGCACCTGTGAGTCCCGGGGGGTGCCAGGGGCTCGGCCGCGTGAGGGACCCTCACATCTCCCTGCCTGGGCACCCCAAGGGCCACTGCTGGCCCCGCTCCTGCCCCCAGCCCTGAGCGTGAGCATCCCGCTCATGGCTCGGCCCAAGGGGCTGCTCTGTGCCCCCCCAGCACCCATTGGCTGCTCCCTCCTTCTCTCCACTTCTGTCCGCATCTCTGCCCCTTGCCGGGTGCTGCAGCAGTGTGGCTGGCATGGTTCTGGGGTGGTTTCTCATCCCTTTCTGGGAAAAATCCTGCCAAACAGCCCCTCTGAGCTCCATCCCAGATCTCAGCCAGTGGGAGGAGGTGGGCACCATTCCCCCGGGGCCCCCGTTCGTGGCGGGAAATGAGCAAGTGTCTGTGTTTTCACGTGCCTTTTCATCCTGCGCCTCTCCCACAACAGCCTTCAGTTACAGAAAAGCTCCACCTCCCATCCCTCCAGGAACCAAAGCCAAACCCCTCATCTCCGTCACGGCACAGAGCAGCACCGAGTCCACTCACGAGAGCTACCTGCCCGGCGAGGTCGCCCGCAGTCCCGCCTGGTCCAAAGATGCCGCGGCCCGCTGCAACTCGGCCGAGAGCCTGGACGCGTCCAAGGTGACGGCCGTGACCCTCGAGCTGCCTCCGGTCCAGCCCCGCACCGCTCCCAAGCCCTCCACCCTCATCATCAAGGCCATTCCCGGCCGGGAGGAGCTGAGGAGCTTGGCTCGGCAGCGCAAGTGGCGTCCCTCCATTGGCGTCCAGGTGGGCTTTGCTCCTCCCTGGGGGCTCCAAGCCGGCCCGAGCAGTGTGGGCGATGTGCCGAATCGCCACGGTGCGTCTCGGACGGCTCTCCAGCACTCTCTCCCTGCTCCTCGGCAGGTTGAGGCCATCTCTGACTCGGATACGGAGAGCCGGAGCCAGAGGGAGTTCCACTCCATCGGGGTGCAGGTGGAGGAGGACAAGAGGTACCGCATGACCGGGCTGGGCTGAGACCTGCCACGCTCCCTCCATCAGGTGTTTGGGTCCCGCCGGGGCTCCCTGAGCTCTGTGTGCCACCAGCAGCTTTTCCCATTCTCCTCCGGCTGAGACCCACAAAGCTCAGCACTGTGCCCTGACCTGGGTCAGGATGTGGCCATGCCTTTGCCCTCACACCTCACTGCTGCAAAGGGGCTGCTCCTCACCGTGCTTGGGTCTCCTCTGACGGGGCTCTGCTCTGGGCTTTGAGTCCAGCCCAGGCTCAGATGAAACCTTCCAGCTTTTCTGCAGTGAAACACCACGTTTTGGCTGGGGTGGGAGTGCCGTGTGCCGGCACCTGCATGCCCACGGGAGGGGAGCCCCGGCAACGTGCCCACGCAGCCCCGGTGCATGCTCCTCTCCATCCTCGGTCCAGCGCCGGTAACCATGGAAACGGGCTGAGAGCAGAGGAGGCGAGAGATGGGCGGGTTGCAGATGCTCAGGGCTGTCCCCGTGGCCCTGAATGCTCCGGGATCCAGACCGGTGTCCCCAGCCCTATTCTGCTCCTGCCTGCCACAGGGACGGGGATGGGGCAGGGGGGCTGTCCCACCTGGCCGCGGGGGTCCCCACGCGCTCTCGCTCTTCGCAGGCGAGCGCGCTTCAAGCGCTCCAACAGCGTGACGGCGGGTGTGCAGGCGGACCTGGAGCTGGAGGGCTTCACCAGCTTGGCCGTGGCCACCGAGGACAAAGCCCTGCAGTTCGGGCGCCCGTTCCAGCGGCACTCCTCGGAACCCGAGTCTGGCCGGCAGTACGCCGTGTACAAGACGGTGCACACGCAGGGCCAGTGGGCGTACCGGGAGGACTACCAACTGCAGTACGACACGGTGGAGGTGCCGCGGCGCGATGCCTGGATGGAGAGGGGGTCCCGCAGCCTCCCCGACTCCGGCCGTGCCTCCCCCTGCCACCGCGACGGGGAGTGGTTCATCAAACTGCTGCAGGCGGAGGTGGAGAAGATGGAGGGGTGGTGTCAGCAGATGGAAAGGGAGGCCGAGGATTACGATCTGCCGGAGGAGAGTGAGTTGGAGAGGGGGTTGTGGGGTTCTGTAGAGCTGGGCGGTCCCTCTGTGGAGCATCTTCCCCTCCAAAGGGTGGGTGGGGGCAACCCTCTGGGACTAGTGGGGTCTGCAGGGGGAGTCTGAGCTGCCTAGGTTATCTCCCTGCCCCTCCAGGGGGGTGCAGATCCCCACCGTGCAGGGGAGAGGCTGACTGTCTGCTCTCCCCCTGCCAGTCCTGGAGAAGATCCGGAGCGCCGTGGGCAGTGCCCAGCTCCTCATGTCGCAGAAGGTGCAGCAGTTCTACCGCCTCTGCCAGCAGAACATGGTGAGTGCGGGTGCGGCGGGGTCAGCTACGGCGAGCGGAGGGTCTCCTACCCTCAGTCGGTGGAAAAGGGACTTTGTATCATCATGGGGGAGAGCTGGACAGAGACCCCTCCCAGCAGTGTGGCAGTGGGATGGCCATGTGGCCAACAGAGCCGATGTCCCACGAGTGGATGTGGGTGACACCGTGTCCCTCTGTCCCCACAGGATCCCAACGCATTCCCCGTGCCCACCTTCCAAGACCTGGCTGGCTTCTGGGACCTCCTGCAACTCTCCATTGAGGACGTCAGCATGAAGTTCGCAGAGCTCCAGCAGCTCAAAGACAACGGCTGGAAGATCGTGGAGCCCAAGGTAAGGGCAGGGCTCTGCCCTTGGCCCTCGTCCCTGTCACCCCTTCCTCCCTCCTCTTCCCCAACCACGTCTGCACCCAAATGTTGCTTCTGGGCTGTCGCTGGCAACTGCATTTAGCAAACACTTGAAAAACAGAGCTGGAAAAAAAATGAGGCTGAAAAAGGGGCTGTTTCCCCGCCGCAGTCTTGCAGCTGTTTTGGTGGGTGTTTCTGGGCAGCAGCAGGGTCCTGCGGGTGCCTTCACGCCCGTGCAGACGGACAAAGGGACGCGCATGACTTAGCCTGGTGTCGAGGGGGACATGGGGCCATCTCACTGTGGCTTTGGCACCTATGGCCACTGGCTGGGCCGAGCCCACCGGGACACCCCGTTCCCCGGCGGTCCCAGTCCTGCGCCCGCCCTCAAGGCCCCGTTGTCTGTGCAGGAGGAGAAGAAGGTGCCTCCCCCGATACCAAAGAAGCCGCCGCGCTCCAAGGTGCACCCGGTGAAGGAGCGTTCCCTGGACTCGGTGGACCGGCAGCGGCAGGAGGCCCGCAAGCGGCTCCTGGCAGCCAAGCGAGCTGCCTCCTTCCGCCAGAGCTCGGCCACCGAGAGCGCGGACAGCATCGAGATCTACATCCCCGAGGCACAGACCCGGCTGTGACCGCAGCCTCCGCTTTTCTACCCGGACTGGACGGCGCGGCCGTAGCTCACTGTGATGGGGGGGCCGCAGGGACACCCTGGGGCAGCTCTTGGCCCCACTCACAGCTTCTCTCTTTTCTATCTTAGACCTTTCGTGGATCCGACGGCGGGTGGACGCAAGCACGGTTCTGTCTCGTCCCGTTGCCCGCAACCCCCCCCGCCCGCATGCCCCTGCCAGCCTCTCCCGGGGTCCGGGGCTCCCCCTCCCTCTGCCCTCCCTGGGGCCGTGTCCCAGCTCTCTGTGCCCTCCCCCCTGCCCCCCAAACCCTTCTGCACCCTCCCAGCCTGTGTCCCAACTGAAAGAGAGGTGACCCTCAGCCTCCAGCCCTGCCGGGCTGGAGGGGAGGGGGCTGCAGGCAGGCCCCCCCGCCCCTCTGTACTCAGTGACAGGCCCCCCCCCAGCCCCTGCCCGGCCAGAGCCCCCCCAGCCCTGCTCCCTGGCCCTGCCGGCACGAGGCTTTGGGACGTAGCGGGGACAAGGGGTTCCCCTGCGCTGCCCTCGCTGCCTCCGGCTCGGGTGCCACGGGAGACCCAGGGCTCCTTCCCCCATATACATATATAAATATAAACCTGAGGAATAAACCAGAAACTACACGTGACCAGCGCTCTGTTCCAGCTGGTGGGACAGACCAGAGCAGCAGAAACATCCCACCCCGGTCACGGCGAGCCGCCCCGCTTCCCTCGCACGGAGCATTGAGACGCGCTTCTCCCCTTCCCGCTCAGCCCACCGGTCTGTCTGTCCCCTCCATCCATCCGTCTCCTGCCAGCCTGGAGCCTGGGAGCACCTCTGCAGCGTGGCACGACCCGGGGACAGGGGGTACAGTCCCTCCCTGTGCCTCGCTGCCAGTGGGAGCTGCTTCCCCGGTGTGCGAGCGAGGCGGCAGCGCTGGGGAGACCTGCCCGCGGCCTGTTTGCACCCACAGGGGCTCTGCCCTGGGCCGGGATCGGTGCCGGTGGGTGGGAGAGGAGTCCAGGACAGGGCTTTTGTGCACCTAGTACCCTGTGAGGCCAATGGATGCCCCAGGATGCTGCTGCTCACAGCTCTGCCATCACTGCATGCAGACCTGGGAGCCACATGGGGAGTCCCTAAAGGTCCCCTCCAGGGCAGAGCAGTGTGGTGGGGCAGGAGGCTGCATCTGCCACGTCCCTGTCGCTGTCCCCATCCTTCTCCAAGCATCCTGTGCCCTGCAACGCCCCTTTTGGTGGCAGAAGAGGGAGAGAACCCCATCACTCCCCCCCACCCCCCCATGCCAGCAGCATCACCAGCCACCCCCCAGGCAGGGCCGGTGAGGTGTTGGGAAGCTCCCGAAATCCAGGGCCAAACCTCGCCCATGGCCCTTGGGCGGGACAGCGGGGTCGGAGACAGCTGTGGGGGGCCCAGCTTGTGCCCCCCATGTAGCAGGGGGCCGGGGCCGAGCAGGGGGATGCCTCGCCAGGGGTCCCTCGCTCCAGGGGACCTGTCGGTGCTAAACACCTCGGGGACGGCAGCGCCCGCTCAGCCGCCTGACGCCCTTTCCCACCCTGCTCCCCCCCTGCACCCCGGGCTTAGGGATGTGCCTGGGAAGGGCCCCCCCCCCGGGCCAGCGCCGTGCAGTGACCGTGACACGTGGCTCCCTTTTTATTGTAACAAACCGCCGCAATTAATAAAGAGAACTTTGGTTACTTCGGGCCCGCGGCCGCCTCCCCGCGGGGACCAGGCCGGCGCCGGGCTCGCCTTTCCCCCGTCTGCTGCCCCTTCGTGTCCGTGGGGAGGGGCACGGGTGGGCGATCGGGGGTGTCCGTGGGTGGGGGGGGACAGGGGCTCTTGCTGGGGCGGGAGCCGAGGGGTGTCGGCGGGGCTCCCCCTTGGGCTCTTTCCCCGTGGGTCTCTCTCGCTCTGTGTCTCTCTCCTCCACGTCTCGTCCCCAGCGTCCCCCTGTGGCTCTCCCCGTGTGTCTCCCGCCGTGGTTCCCCCCGTGGATCTCCCGCCCCCTGTCCGTCCCCGCCTGTCCCTCCCCGCCGCGGTGCCGCCTCTCCCCGCCAGGGGGCGGCCTCTCCCCTCCTCTCCTCTCCCCGCGCCGCTCTCGGCCGCTCTCGTGCCCGCCGCCGCTGGCCGGAAGGGGCGGGGACACGGCAGCGGAAGCGGCGGCGGCGGCCGGGCCGAGGTGAGCGGGGCCGCCCCGGGCTCGCTCCGGGTCCGGCTGCCGGGGGGGGGGGCCCCGCGGGGTCCGGGCGAGGGTCCCGGCGCGGCCCGGGCGGGTGCCGGTGCCCTGCGGGTCGGTGCCGAGGCGCCGGCGCGGCCTCGCGTGGCGCGGCCTTCGCTCGCCGGTCCCGCAGGCCGCGGGGGGCCGGGCCCCGGCGTGTGCGCGTCCCGGCCCGGCCCCGCCGAGCGCGTCCCCCGGCGCCATGTGGTCCGTGCTGTGGGCGGCGGTGCGCTCCAAGGCGCCCTACGTCACCTTCCCGGTGGCCTTCGTGGTGGGGCTGGTGGGCTACCACCTGGAGCGGTTCCTCCGCGGCGACCCCGCGCCCTCGGCCGAGGAGGAGAAGAGCATCTCGGAGCAGCGGGAGGACCGCAAGCTGCAGGAGATCGCGGGCAAGGACCTGACCAACGTGGTGAGCCTGAAGGACAAGCTCGAGTTCGCCCCTCGGGCCGTGCTGAACAGGAACCGCCCGGAAAAGAGTTGATAAAAGGCCTCTGGGCAAACGCGGTGCCCCGGGGGGCTGCCAGAGGCCTCTGTGCTGCAGCACCGTGCTGGAGAGTCCCCTGCCACCCGCAGCTCTGCCACCAGCCTCTCTCCTGCACCAGCCACACGCTGTGTCCACCGCTGCGCTTCACCCTCCCGGGGCAGGCTGGAGGGTTGGGGTTTGCCCACCCCATGGATGTCCTCAAGGCACAGCACCCAGATCCCCTCTTTTGTGGCAGAGCAAGCGAGGAGCGATGCTGTGGAGGTGGAGTTTGTGAAACTCATCAGCTCTTGGCCTGTCCTGGCCCCTGAACCACAAAACCATCTCAGCCTGCTGCCACTCGTGTCTCTTTAAGTGTGGTTTCTTCTGTGGCACGAAGGTAGAAGAAGTTTGGACCTCGGTGACATGGGGTCAGGCCAGCGGCCCGTGTTAAGAGGAGCTGCTGGCCTGGTTACAGCTCTGCAGTGGCTCGCTGGGAGCCCTGACCACAGCACCACGTTGCCACGTTACAACCACAGGAGCCTGGGCAGCAGCAGAGATCTCTGGGGAACGCCTCTCTGCGTCACCCCCAGGCTTCGCAGTGAGGAAGGGGATAGGAGGTGGTGGAAATCCAGGCCCTACTTCTGTTGTGGAGGTCCGAGCCTGGCGGTGGCTTTGGGCTGGCGTGTAGAGATTTCTGCCCTGTACAGGAACAGCCAGAATAAACTTCTGTCAGTCCTTGGGCCTCTGTGTCTTCTCCATCACCGCCTGGCCTCCGCCCTGGCTCAGAGTGTGTTACCGCTCCCCGTGTTTTCAAGCAGCAACCCCTTCTACACTGGGAGAAATGCCATGCTTGTCCCTGGCTGGGCCTGGCAGCAGGGTGGGGGCAACAGGAAGGAGGGTGAGGCACTGCAAGCCCAGGCTGTGCCATGGTCGTGCCTCCCTCCCGGCTCCCTGGCCATGTCATCTGCTTCACTTTAACCTGCTTATCTATGTGAGAGGGGCTGTGGTGGTGCTGGGGGAGGTCCCAGGGGATCAGGGGGTTCCACCATGGTGCTGAGCGGGGTGGGGTGCGGCAGGGCAGGCTGGCAGCGAATGCTGGGGACCAGTGGCTGGTGTCCCCTCAAGCCTTGAGGACCAACAACACAACAGGACCAAACTCCCGTGAACGCTGCCCGAGCCGGGGCAGCCGGTGAGCAAGCTCTGCCGGCAGCGTGCCAGGGCTGGAGCTGGGCTTATCGCTGCCTCCCAGCTTGTTTTTTCCCGTGGTGCCTGAGCAAGGCCTCACTGCTGCCCCAGCACGGCCTTCCCCTCTCGGGGACGATAAATCTGTCGTGTCTGGTGCGAAGCCCTGAGGTCAGCAGCCAGTTCAGCGTTTCGGATTGCTCTGTCCTGTTGCCTTGAGGCTGGCTCCTGCCCCGCTGACAGCTTTACTGCCGGCGCTGCCCCGCTCTGTTTACCTCCCAACCTGCTGTCCCGGGGCTGGATCTTTGCCCTCCAGCCGCGCTCAGGGCCCGGCACCGCTGGGAACTTGCGGGCCTTTGCTGTCACATCGTGCGAGAGCAGCTGAGGCTGCGTGAGAAGGTGCAGGAGGAGTCTTGGGGCAATGCAGAAGCCATCCCAGCCCCGTCCCACTGCGTTACAGCTTGTGGCCACCACGACGGTCCCCCTGTCCCTTGAGCTAGCTCCTGCCCTTGGTCTCAAGCTTTCCCAGCCTGGGAAAAGGCAAAGTCTGGTTCCCTATTGTGTGCTGGGGTGGGAATGGTCTCATCCCTTCCCCCAACTGGGACCAGCTGGACCCCACTCGGAAACGTCTTCCAAAACGCCTTTTGTTCACCCCGCGCCGTAGCGGCTCCCTCGGCTGTTTATAGCCCATTGATCTGCCTGTTCCCAGGGCCGGCCGGGCACAATTGGGCTTTGTCGGGGCCTCGCTGCCCCGTTTCCTCCCCTGGGCCCACACCGTGGCGGTCGGGGGGGGCCGCTCAAACGTGACGCTGGAGCAGTGTCCTTGAGCAGGACTGAGCCCTGACGGTGGCTGTGGGGGCACCGATGGCACCCGGCTGGACAGCCCTTGCCCTGCTGCCGCTGCCTTGCTGGTCCTGCTGGTCCAGCTGGTTTCCGTGTGTCTGGGGATTCCCATCCGTCCTGGCGGCAGACGTTGGTGTTGCTGCAGGCCCGCGGCTCCCTGCAGGCGCTGGGACAGGGGTGAAACTGCTTCCTAGAGACCAGTCGCCTTTCTACTAAGCCCTTGGTGCCGTAAGCCCACCCTTCCTCCCATTGAATCCCAACAATGTGCTGCCTGGGAAGCGCCGGCTGGACAAGAATAGGAGCCAGCAAGCGCTCGGGGCTGGAGTGAGCAACCACTGTGGCTCACGAAGAAGGAGAGGAAGTTTTGCTGAATAAACCATTATGACCAAAACCTGGCTTCCCGAGCCGGCACAGATGCAAGTCCTTGGTCTGGGCCAGCACGTTTGTAACCCAGCTGTTCCCAGCATGGCACAGCTGGGCGCTGCAGCTGGAGCTTGGCAAGGAGCTGCGCCAGCAGCATGGCCGGGGGAGCCTGTCCCCAGGCAGGGAGTCCCACGCCTGGCCTGGATGCTGGTGTTTTGCAGGAGAGCATCCTCCCAGGGCTTCGCTGTGCTGCCAGGCAAGGGACGAGTCTGGCAGCTCCAGAAGTGGTGCATGGTCCTGCCTGGCCGATGGCGGCCATACCCAGGCTGCCAGCTGGCTGTGGTGCCCTCGGCGTGGCCCCGCTGCCTCGCTGCTTCCTCCCAGGCTGACCCACTGCCCTGTCCGTGGCCGGGTTTACTCCCGGGGGTCCCTCACAAGCAGCTTGTGAGAGGAGCAGGTGGAGGTTTCCGGAGGCAGGATGCAGGGAGCGAGCTGGAGCTGTGGAGCGGGGGTTGAGCTGTGCCCCAGCTCGCTGTGGGTCGTTCCCAGGGACGGGGACAGCTGCTGTGCAGTGAGAGACCCCTGGCCACACGGCACGGCTCGGCACGGCTCGGCACACCTGGCCGGCTGCAGCGGACGTCCGGTGAGATCAGAGCAGGAATGCTCCAGCTGCATGGGACTGGGGACACTGCGACTGTGCTGGAACAAGGGTCATCGGTCCCTTCCCACAAGGCCTGGAGCTACAGTGCTTTGGGGAGGAGAGGAGCGGTGCGAGGGGCTGGGAGGAGGGAGCTGGAGCCCCCAGAATTCACGCCCCTGTGTCCTCTCCTGGAGCAGCATGGTCACTGTGGGGGACCCAGGACACATACAAGTGCAGTGTCCCCACGGCCCAGGGACACGGAGGGTGCTCACCCCGGCTGTGCTGGAGATGTCACATGTGTCCCCCAGAGCATCCCCCGCAGTCCCTGGGGACATCTGCTCCCTCCCCTGCCCCGGCCAGCCCAGGCTGTTTTCCCAGGCTCCGGCTTTGCCCTTTCCCCGAGCGCAGAGGAGTCCTTTCCCAGCCTCCCCATCTCGCTCGACTTTTCCTGCCACTCCGTGACGGCTCCTTCCTGCGGACGGCAAAAGCCCTGGAGTGCTCTGGGAGAGGAGCAGCCTTGCTCTACCCTGAGACGCATCCCCTGAGCCCGGGCTGGGGACAGCCACAACAGGACACATTCCCATCCACAGCATCCCGAGGTCCTTGATTTTTAGATCACATCGACCTCACCAAGCCAGGAAAAGCTCCCGGCTACACAGGGGACACTGCCCTGAGCCATTGATAGGGGCAGGCCTCACCCTGGGGTGGGCATCGGGTGCCGGGCACCGCAGACCCGTCCCCTTGGTGCGAGGAAGCGGCCGGAGGGGCGCGACAATGTCAGGATGCGGGAAGTCGTCGGGGCTATTGAGTGCGTTTCCTCCCGCCCGCAGTTCTCACACGGGGCGCATTGTCGGCCGTGCCCGCGCGTGGAGGGCTAAATATAACCCCGCGCCGGGAACGGGTCTGGGAGAGGCAGGGAGCTGCTTTGGGGTTTGCTTTGCGTTCTTCGTGCGGCGCTGGTAAACAGGATTGTGCCTGGTTTGGCGTTGCCTCCGTGATGGGTGCTGTGGGCATGGGATGCTGGGGCTTGGTGGGATCCGTGCCTGGCCCAGGGGGATGCTTCAGGCTGTGGGAAATGGGGCAACTGTGAGCAGAGCCCTGGGCACGGCCAGAGCTCCAGCAGGACTGGGGGACCACGCTGTTGCCCTGGCTGGCACCCCCTGCCCATCCCTCTGCTCTTCCTCCCCGCTCAGCTGCGACTTTTACTCCCGCCGCGGCTCCTGCGAGTGGGTCGGATTTAGACACTTGCTATTTTCTGTATGCTGGGAAAGCTTAAAAATAAACTCCTTGGTGCTCAGCCAGCTCCTCAGGCAGAGCCTTGAAGGTGTGACCCATGGTGGGGCTGGGCACGGGGAGCCCAGCACAGACTGGTCCCAACTGGGAGGAGGGCAGGACCCTCTCTACAAACCCAAGACCATGAGGCAGTCACAAGGCTCCCGGAGAGGGCTGTGGCTGGTGTTATTCCAATGTCCCCAGCAGGAACTGGGGTCCCAGAGCTGCCCCAAAGCCTCTCCTGATTTTGGGGGTGCTCTGAGTGGCCACTCCCCACCGCCAGCGTCCTCCCAAAACGAGCACATACTCGGGGCTGTGCTCACAGCCTGTTACTCCAGAGCTGGGTCTGGGGGAACCCTCTCACCGCAGCCCTGTGCCACTGCAGGGTTTGATGTGGGACAGAGCCGGGCGTTGGGGCAGCGAGTGTCGTTCCCAGAAAGGGACCGGAGGGGCCTGTTTACTCAGGAGGTGTGAGAAAGGCCGTGTGTGTCGAGCCGGCCGCTATCTGTCCCTGCGCCATGCCAAAGGGCTTCGCCAGCATCCTTATCAGCCCCGAACGTTTATTTGCCTTCTGTGGGGGCTGCTGCCAGCACTGGCCCCCACCATTGCTCCCTCCCTGGCCCCACCACACAGGTGAGCCCCTCGCTGTTGTTGTTGGCGTGTGCCACCGGCAGGTCCCGGCGACACCAGGTCACGCCAAGCCGCCCCGAGCAGCCTTGTCACAACACGGGAACAATAAGCGGGACGCGGAGCCGTGTTTGCGCAGCGCCCGGCGAACCGCGTCCAGGCAAGGGGGGGTCTCGGCCGTCTTGTTTTCCACCTTGCAGGGCCGTTTCGGAAAAGTGTGATGCTCCCCTGATGCCAACAAAAATATCAGCCCAAGAGAGGGGAGGTGAGGGAGGGGGACGCTGCCGGCGGGTAAACAACGCAGCACGGCTGCACCATTACCTTTCACACGGGTATTTCCTGCTGGCTGAGCGTGCTGGGCTGTTCTCCCCAGAAAGCTGCAGCACTGTGGGGCTGTGCCCCTCTGCTGATGCCTGGGGACCACCAGGCTGTGGTCCCTTATTGCACTGTGGGGGTCCGGGGGGGGCCCCACAGGGCAACAGCGGGAGTAGAGCAGGGTCCCTGCAGGGGTGGTGGGAGCAGGATGGGGTCCCTCTGGAGAAGAATCTGCCCCAGCACCCTCATGGAGGGCACAGGGGAGGGGTGAGCTGGGAATATGCACCCCAGACCCCCACCCCAGGGGATTGCATCCCCCCATTCCCAGCAGCGAGGAGAGCCAAGGGCGAGCTCGGCTGCCAGCCCAGGCTCTGCACCAAGGGCAGCGCAGCCGGTGCCTCCCTCTTCACTTCCTCCAGTAGCTGATGGCAGCGATATCGCCCCGTATCACCCATATTTCATTTTCTCCAGGGTATTTTTAGCCCGTCCCACCCTCGCTGAAGAGGCCCTCAGCCGAGAGCAGGCTCTGCCCTGGGCTGGCTTGGCCGGAGAAACTAAACAACAGACCCAGCCGCATTGTGTGCCTTTATCTGTGGCTCATTTCCACCTATTATGCAGCCACGAGAGGCTCCACAGCCTCCACTGGGTTTATCGGTGGCAGAACCGGGACACAGGGAGAGGGGCTGAGCTCTGCGTTGGGCCACCCAGAGCCTGCACCGTGATATGGCCCTGTGACAGCCCCTGGGCTCACAGGGGCTGGACGCTGCAGAAGGAAAGAGTGTGCTTTTGGTGGGTGAGTGGCACCAGCAGCACAACTGGGTGCCCATTCTCCCCTCCACCCCAGCACCGTCACCCCCAGGCCAGCAGCTTCCCTCTCCCCAGCCTTGAACCCTTGCCCGCCCTCCCCGAGAGCGCTGGGGGCTGCAGGAAGCACAAGTCACACCACATTTCACCTTTGTTCATCCAACTTTATTCAACAAGATGCACCACTGAGCCTGCCGGGGGCCGAAGAAAACAGCACTGAGGGCAGCACCCACATCCCACACTTGTGTCTGGGTCACGCAGGACCCACAGCCCCTCAGTCACAGCGAGACTTTCCCCTTCCACAGCATCAGGGGGCTGGGGAAGCTGGGTCGACTGCGTGATGACAGCAGTCGGCTCTTCCTTGTCGTGCCCCTCCCGGCACCTCAGCCCAGAGCAGGAGACGACTAGTGCAAAATAATAAAACCAGCAACTCTCCCAAACCAGCAGCTGCTCAGCTAATTCCTCCCCAAAAACTGCAGGGTAGGAGGGCGCGTGGCCAGACTGGGCACAGCTCCCCACATTGCCTGCACAACTGCACCTTTAAGGCAGAAAGCTCCGTGCTCAGGCCAGCAGGTTAAAAATAACTTAAAGACACATCACATGGGAAAGGGTCCAGGGCCACGAGGCTGAAGGGGAGCTCGTACTCCTAGGGCACCCAAAGAATGACCCGCAGCCATCGGGATCAGTCGGTCACCGAAGAGCCCCGGCTGAGAGCTGCCACCAGTTTAACCCCCCATGTCCCATGGGGAAGGAGCAGCTTCTGCACAAATCCCGAGCGGGAGCTGCAGGCCCCACTGGCCCCGTGCCGGGGTCACAGGAACAGGACAGGGCTGGTGGCCAGGGCCCATCAAGCTCAGCTCCTCCTTGCCCTCCCGGGCTCATCCCACTCCATGCAGAGGCTGCAGGCGAGCGGCTTCCCACGGCCACACGCCTGGCTCTCACGCTGGCGGGGGCTCCAGCCAGCCCCAGGGTCTGGCCGAGCCGCCCCGGGGACAGCCTGTTCCAGGCCGTGTGGCTCCAGAGATTTCTCCCTTTCCCACGGCGACGCACGCAGGACACGCCGTGCAGGCGAACTTTCTGCGGTTTCCTTCCTCACAGGGTCTGGGGGGAAAACAGGAGAGAGCAGGAGCTTGGCTCCGGGGCAGCGTTCAGCCCCACTCCGGAGCATCACGTCCTGGGGCAGGCAGGTCTCTGCGGGCACAGCCTCCGGAGTGGGACCCATCCGTATGGCTCAGCACCAGGTGGGAGGCAGCTGCCTGCCCATGGCCAGCACCTTTGTGGGCACGAAGGAGCAAGGAAGGTCCCCTCGGCCGGCCGGGGCCAGCCCGGCACTAGACGTACTGCTTTTTGGAGGCTGAGCTCCCGGGCCGGCTGCACAGCTTCTCCTCTGGGGTGGGGCATTCAGCAGCCCCGGGGGCGTAGGGGTCCGACAAAGGTCTGCTGCCACTGCCCAGCGCCAGGTTCTCCTCGTTGCGATAGTTGGCCCAGTTCTGCTCGCTGGAGAGCTTGTTGTAGGTCTGGTAAGGCGGCATGTGGCTCTCAGACATGGGCAAGAACGGGTAGTGCTTGGGTTGGTACGGAGCCGAGACCATGCCGCTGGCAAAGGCGTCCTGGCTCGGGCCGACCGGCCCCGACACCTTCTTGACATTGCTAAGCATGTTCTTGCAGCAGAGGTGGAAAAGCTCCAGGAGGTTCAGGATTAAGGAGATAAGGCCCATCACCAGCATGAAGATGATGAAGATGCTCTTCTCGGTGGGGCGGGAGATGAAGCAGTCGACCTGGTGGGGGCAGGGGTCCCTCTTGCACACGTAGCGGGGCACCATGGAGAAGCCGTACAGGTACCACTGGCCAACGAGGAAGCCAGCCTCAAAGATGGTCTTGCAGATCACACTGATGATATACGTCCACATCAGTGCCCCTCGGATCTTGAGCCGCCCGTCCTCCGTCACGTAGATCTTGGACATCTTCTTCTCCACAGCTGCCAGGGCCTGCTCGATTTTCGGGTCCTTGCTGTGGATGGCCCGAAGCTCACTCTCCTGTTGTTTCAGCTTCTCCTCCTTCCGGGAGAGATAGACAACATGGCCGAGGTAAATCAGGGTTGGGGTGCTGACAAAGAGGAACTGGAGCACCCAGTAGCGGATGTGGGAGATGGGGAAGGCTTTGTCATAGCAGACGTTGGTGCAGCCCGGCTGCTTGGTGTTACACACGAAATCCGACTGCTCGTCCCCCCACACGGACTCCCCAGCCAGGCCCAGGATGAGGATGCGGAAGATGAAGAGCACAGTGAGCCAGATCTTCCCGATCACAGTCGAGTGCTCCTGGACCTGGTCCAGCAGTTTCTCCAGGAAACCCCAGTCGCCCATCTTCTAAGGAGCCTCGTGCCTCTGCCACCAGAGAGGGGAAGGGAGAGGAGAGAAGTAAAGTCAATTCTCTGTTTCCATGCTGGAGACCACAGGGCACACGGGGCCACCTAAACCCCAAGTTTTCCTGGGAAGCCAGCGAACCCACCAAGGAGCATCTCACACCCAGGGGAGGGAGCCAGGGCAGCACTCTGGAGCCTAGGAGCATACTGCCCGGCTGGGAAACGGAGCGAGAAGAGGCTGCACAGGGATCTGTCCCCCACCAGTGGCACCAACCTGCAGCACCCACAG
The DNA here is from genome assembly GCA_020746105.1 of Trogon surrucura. Lineage (NCBI taxonomy): Eukaryota > Metazoa > Chordata > Aves > Trogoniformes > Trogonidae > Trogon > Trogon surrucura. The sequence continues at coordinate 1,325,215 of CM036640.1, forward strand.
CTCGTGGCTGTCCCGACCTCCCAGGACAGAGCCCGCAGGGGAGGGGTCGCTGTCTGGCTGGTTTGGGGCTGCCCGGGATGTAAGGGCCGTGGTAGCCAGAGACAGGGTACAGCAGGGGCTTCCAGGAGCAGCCCAGATTTCCCTCTCCTATAGCCCACCGCCCCGGCTTTCCTGAAGGACAGAGAGCAGCTGGGACGTGGTGAGCGGAGCAGAAACCCCCCGAGGTACAGCAGCCACCCCGACACCCGTGCGGGACTCACCCCAAGCTGACGGGGCAGCCAGCTCCCTCGCTGCGGGGCGACAGCACCCCAGCCCCAGCCCGCTGCGTTTGCCCGGGGCTTCTCCCAGCCTGGAGACCCCCGAGAGTCACCCCCGCACACAGACCCGCAGCCGCTCCGGGGGTCTCCGCCTCACCCCGGCTGCCGGCGAGCCCAGCCCGCATCTCCCCCTCCTGCGGGAGCTCAGCCCCGCAGCCCGGCGGGGAGAGGGAGGAACCGGCCGCTCTCCTAGCTCCTAATTAACCTCTGCTAATTAAACCGGTAGAGGTGTCAGCTGGGTCGCTATGAGACCCCCAGTCAGGGTGGTGCGGGGGGGTTCCCGAGGCAGAGAGCGGGTTGAAGCGGTGACCGAAGCAGAGGGGGGTGGTGGGGGTGTTCCCCGTGCCGGTGTCCCCGGGCGGTGCCCGAAGCCCCGGGGGTCCCGGGAGCCCCTCACTCACCTCCGCCGCGCCGGGCACGTCCCGCCTGGCTCGGGCCGCGCTGGGTGTGAAGGGGCGGCCGGCCCGGGCGGCTCTGGCCGTGCGGGGCCCGGGGGGGGCCGGGGGAGGAGCACGGGCAGGAAACCGGGGGCCGGGGCTTAGCGGCTGCCGCAGGTCTGGGGGGGCCCCCCGGTCCCCGCTGCCCCCGGCCGAGGGGGCGGCCCCGGCGGGACGGGGGCGAGGGAGCTCCGCTGCCCCAGAGCCGGTGGGAAGCCCGAGTGTCCCCACCCGCTCGTCCCCCGCTGCGGCTCCGCCAGTGGGACAAACCCGCCGAGCCGGGGGGGAGGGAGCGGCGCGGGGTGCCGCTCCCCTGCCCGCGGGTGGGACCCCGAGCGTGTCACCCCCCTGCGCGCCCCTAACACCGCCGCCCGTTTGGTGCCCGGGGGAGGCAGGGCCGGGAGATGACCCGGGGTGTCCCCGGAGGGGGATGCTCCGTCCCCTGCCCGCTCCGGCCGGGTCCCCCCGCGGGTCCGTGCGCCGGCGCTGGGTGGTGCTGGAGCCACACCGGAGCCGCACCGGAGCCCCCGTCCCGCCGATCCTGGGCTGAGCCGCGCCGGGGACCTGCGGCTGGGACCCGCCGCCGAGATTCGAGGGGAGCTTCGCTGCTGGGAGGGCTCGGACCGGGCGTTGCAGGGCGTGCGGAGGCACCGCAACGAATAGGGGGGCAGCGAGTGGGCAGAGGGCGGTAGTTCCTGCACAGGCTTAAGTCCTGATGGCTTCAGAGGAGGCAAAACCCCTGTGTGCGACCCCAGACACAGCATCCTGCGGCGGCCGCAGCGGGTTGGCACGCTTGGCATGGCTCTGCGTGGGGCCGCCGGGGACGATGGGCTCGGGCAGCCAGAAACCAGGCCAGTTCACACACACAACTGGGAGCTGCCGCCTCTCCTGCAGGGAGACGTGGCATTTCCTCCTCACGGGCAGCATTGGGGCTGAGTGGAAGACAGAGCCGGAACAGCATCATTATATTTAATATGAAATAATTGCCGTGCTTCAGGTAACACCCACGTGCTGTGGCACCAGGGTGCTGCAGATCCCCCAGTTCCCGTCCCCCAGACATCTCACCCTGGACACTCCTTCCCCCTCCCACCACCCCGGGGTTGTGGCAGTGCCCCTCTTTGTGGCCTGGTGATGCTCTGTGCCCTGTACAGCAGTCGTCAACAGGTGGAAAAAATCACCTCTGAGGAGCTGCTCCAAAACCACAAAGGAAGCGGAGCTGCCCTCACCGTCGGATGTGTCGGCTCCCACCTTGCTTTACCCACCAGGAGGATGGTGCCCAGCATGGGCTTCACCTCCACCAGCTACAGGCCCCTGGTGAGCTGCGTGAGTGTCCCAAAGCAGACCCATGCTGATGCCAGAGCTGCTTCCTGCTGGGACGCCTTGTGCTGCCCAGCCTCCTGGAGCATCCCTCCTCTGGCACAGGGTGCCCCATGCCCAAGGCTGGTACCACAGGTGATACAGTGATGGGGTGCCCATGGGAGCAGCCCGTGCTGAAAGAACGTTTTCTGTGTCCTGGCACAGAGCCACATCACCCTCCCAGCATCACCCCCATGGCCTTTTGCAGCGCCAGGAGCCCTGGCCGTGTCGGAGCGCACCATAACACACTCATGGGTCTTGGAGGGGAGGGGCGAGCAGAGCTGGAAACACAGCTGGCCAGCAGACCAGCAGACCCTCCCCTTAAGCAGTGCTTAAGGAGAGATTAAATGCAAATAATTTCTATTTATTGTAATATTTATCAAGGTTTAGTAAATAATTGATGCTGATCCCTCCTTGATTTCCTTGGGGGCCAGCGTGCAGTTCTGGTGAATTAAAGTTTAACAACATGTGACAAGCCAGGAGGAGGCAGAGTGGGCAGACCCTTGCCACAGACTCCTGGGGAAACTCTGCAAAACTGCTCTTTCTGCCCTCACCAGTCCCCCCAATTTATAGTGAGCAGAGCAGATCCCGGTGTCTACAAACAACAAGACGCTTGTTGGTCTTCTGGATCTGCAGCTTGTGCTGTGTTTGATGTGTCCAGCCAAGGCGAGGAGGGATGCAAAAAAGCACTGTTGAAGCAGCAGAGCCAGCAAGGGTGTTTGGGCAGAACATCATCATGGTCCTTGCACGAGTGAAGGTGGAAAAGCTGCTCTGGCCCCAGCTGGCAAACTGAGGACTGTCACTTCGCTGAGTGACACCAGCCCTGACCAGGCACTGTCCAGTGCATCCGTACCCAGCACGGGAGCCGCAGAGCTGGAGGACGCGAGAGAAGCTGTTGGGACATGGTAGCCCCTGTGCTCCCTCCCGCCAACCCCAGTCCCGTGTGTCCTCCCTGCTCCACAGCTTCATCCCTGCAGCTCTTGGCTGGGCTCTTGCTGGGAGGGACAGAGCTGGCAGCTTGGCAGAGTTGTGCACGGCGTCAGGGCATTGTTGGGACATCCAAACCCTGCGGCACCACTGTGTGCACTGTGTCAGAGCTTCGGGTCTGGCCTTGCCTTACCTGTGTCCGCTCCGGCACCCAAGAACCTCTCTCAGGGGGCTTCAGTTTATTGGGGTTAGTCATTTTTCACATGGGACGACTCTGGAGGGTTCAGGGACTTGGCAGGTTTGAAGAGCTGCAGGGCCAAGGGGAAGGCGAACCGGCTGGGACGGGTGAGTTCACAGCTCCTCTCCTCTGTGGAAAGAACAGACACTCTTAGGCAAGCTCATGCTGCTGCGACATTCGGGGACGTGCCTGTGGCGATGTTCCCCTGGATGTGTCCCACTCCCCTTACAGCCATTGAGGTCCTTCCTGAAAAAATCTGGTGGTGGCATCACTGGTGGCTACCTCCAGGACCAGCCATCCCCAGACACCTCTCCCTCCCTCTTGCCCTCCCAGCACCTCCTCAGGCAGCAGTCAGGTGGGGAGCGGAAGCCCGCAGGGCTGCCACACACCTAGTCTGGGACTTGTTGTCCTTCTCCTCCGACTTGAGGTGGCAGCGGCAGGTGGAGGCCTTGCTGTAGCTGGCGGAGCGCTTGGTGGACTTCTTCCACTTCCGCGTGCTCCGCACAACCCGCTTGAAGATGAGGTAGAAGATCTCGCAGACGGTGAGGACGATGCAGATGGCGGAAGCTCCGACCATGAAATAGGTGAAGACTCTCTTCTCGGTTGGCCGAGCGATGTAGCAGTCTACAGTGTTGGGGCAGGGCATGTCGGAGCACTTGACCAGCCGTGGCAAGTCGAAGCTGTCCCACATCTTGTGGAGGAGGTAGAGGAACAGGATCTCTATGATGAGCTTGAAGAAGAGGCTGAGCAGGTAGGTCCACCACAGCCCACCGTGCTTCTTGCCCGTGTTGCTGTAGAGCTTGGGGCAATTCTCTCCGTTCTTCTCCCGGTTCTTCTTCTCCCGGTCCTCCCGGTAGGCCACGTGCATGATGACCAGGAGGGAAGGGCAAGTGACAAAGATGAGCTGCAGGGCCCAGAGGCGGATGTGGGACATGGGGAAAAAGTGGTCGTAGCAGACGTTGGTGCAGCCCGGCTGTCGCGTGTTGCAGTCAAAGTCCTTCTGCTCGTCTCCCCACACGCGTTCAGCCGCCACCACGTAGACCAGCACGCGGAAGACGAAGACCACAGAGAGCCAGATGCGGCCGAAGGCTGTGGAGTACTTGTTGACCCCGCTGAGCAGTGCCTGCAGCGTTTTCCAATCCATGGCCGCCGGCTGAGTCCAGCGTCACCTGACCTGCAGAAACAGCAGCAGAAGCAGTGGGTGAAGAGCAATGGGAGGCAGCAACAGGGCAGCTCATCTCTCACTGCACTTAATCCCTTGACCTCCCGGACTCTCTCCTTACACCCATTTGGAGTGGGGAGACCACCCCACTTGCAGATACTAAAGCCTTGTCCCCATGCTCTCTTGGTGACGGAGGTGACTCAGCCTCCCCGCACTTCCTCCCGGTTGAGCATTTGCCCTAAGGGATGAGCCACCCAGCCACCTCCCTGACACGAAGTCCCGGGCCTGACCGAGCACGTTGTGTAAATTGGCAGCGCAATCCACTGCAGCGGGCCAGGATCAACACGGGCATGGCTTTCGTCAGCAAAGCAAAGGCATGTGCGGATCCCAGCCCCGCGAGCTGGCAGGTCCCCTGGGAGAGGACCCTCCAGCACATTTCCATCCCTTGATGGCTGCCAGAATGGACCCTCAGTGCCATGCCAGCCCCCCTGGCGCGGGTCACTAGTTGCTTCATGTGCCCTTGACGCATAGGAGCACCGGCTGCTGCAGCGCAGGGATGCCGGGACATGCCAGGGACAGGTTTTCTCTCTCTCGGGTGATGCCCGAGGCAGTCTGAGTGAGGGTGAGAGTGGGGCTGCTGAAAATGAGAGTCCATCCACGTCACCAGCGCATCACCCTGGCTGGCGCTCCACTCCCGGCAGCGCTGCCGGCAGCCCCGAGGCCCCGCGCCGGCCAAACCGGCTCCACGGCTCAGCCTAAGGCTGAGCCCGACCCAGAACTTTATAGCTTCTTGGATTTACAAACCCCGGGTGATTTTCACCCAGAGGTGAGTCGACAGCTGTTGACTCTGTGCTGTGAAAGTGTCTCCCCAGGCAAAAGTGTTTGGCTAAGAGGAATGCGGGGTTTTTTCAGGTGAATGCTTTGTTTCTGGCTGTTGAAGAGCCTGCCCAGGGAGGACAGGAGAGCCCAGGAGCCAATAGGCAGCTCCAGTTTCAGGCCAGATCAAAAGATTTGTTCAGCCCCCAGCGCTAATTCCTTCCCTCCCAGCTCCTCAGGTCAACCAGCACCCTGTGCTTACATTCCCACTCCCGACCCAGCCCTCTGAGAAGTACCTGGAGGAGGCTCAGGCTCCTTCCCCGCTCACCGAGGGCTGTGGGGGGCAGAGTGGGACATGCCTGGGGGTGCAACGGCTCACGATCAAGGTCCCCTCGTCTGAGTAGAGCTGCGCGTCACAGCAAGGCGTCCTGGGGCTGCGGGGAAGGAACAGAGCCTGGAGCACCGCTCGGAGCCCACGGGGCCATTTGAGAGCCCGTTCTCAGCTGGGGCCACCCCACAGCAAAGCTCAAACCCATCACCGTGCTCACATGCTGCCGGGGACGCATCGAGGAGCGTGGCGGAGCCAAGCTGGGGTCCCACGCCAGTGTGTGCCAAGAGCCAGGGCGACGCCTCTGCCCCTGCCCACGCACCTTTGCTCACCGCCCCGTCCGAAACCAGGAGATCCTCCTCCCCGGCAAACCCGCGGCAGCGAGCCAGGGTGGGAGCAATCGCAGCACTCCCACCCGGCCCCTCGCTTTAAAATCAGGAGAGGGGAGCTGGTGCAGGTGGTTGAAGCTCAGAAACCCTGCACGCCCGCAGGGCCAGTGCCCCCTTGCCAGGCTGCCGACCCACCCACTCCCCCCCTCCCCGGCGCCCTGCCAGCGATGCTGCCCAGCACCCACCTGCCCGGTACCCACGGTCCTGGCTCAGCCCAGTGCCAGCTCCGGCCATGGCCCCGCTGCAGGTTCCGTGATAAGCCCCCATGCCGGGGCACGATGCGCGGTGCCGTGGGAGCCCTGCGGGCACGGCCGGCAGCAGGCGAGCAGGGCAACACTCCGGGTGTGCTCGGCTCTGCCTACAGTGCTGCTTTGCCTCCCACCGAGTCCCAGCGCCCTCGCCAGCCCCCAGCGTGCCAGCCCGCTACGTCACCACCACGTCCGGTCCCACATGGGTGCAGGGCATTGGGCCCGAAAACATCCAGCTCCTGCCTGGGAGGCAAATGCAGCAGAGAGGGGCTGCTCGCTTTCTCGGGGGGGGCTCAGCCTCTTTCGGTCCCTGGGGAGGGCAGTGGGACAGAGGAGTGGCCTGGAGTGACCACGCTATGCCATCCCCCTGCATCACCCCCTGGGTGTGCAGCCCCATGGGTCTGGTACCCACTGCTTGTGGGGTCCTGATGTGGCACCGTGCGATGCCAGGGTCCCCACCCTCATCCACTGCAAGGCACAAGAGACACAGCCACAACACAGCTCCCACCTGCATCCGTTAGCACCGCGGGGTCCCCCCACCCCACAACCTGCAGGTTCCCAGAGACTCTGTGAGCACCCCACGTCCCCGCCGTGGCGCGATGGAGGTACCTGTCTGGCTGGTAAAGGACCAGAGGGAGGTGGCTGGATCTGGGCAGCTTTCAGAGCAGAGAAATTCTCTCCTGGCCGCGTGGTCCTCAGCCCTCCTGCGTGCCCGGGCTCTGTCCACAGCGCTGAGTGTGTGCGGGGAGGGGAAGGCTGGTTTGTTCTGTTCCAGTGACTGGGTGAGCCTGGCAAACAGCTCCCGTCGAGGTTCTTGCCTGCGCACATGCACACACACGCTCGAGTTGAACAACAAAGGCGGGTCAAGTCCTGCAGTGAGATCAATGGAGCTGGATTCCTCGGCAAACAAAGCCAGTGGCTCCAGCCAGGTGATGCTCCGTCCCCTGCACAGGTGGCTCTGGGCATTGCAAACCCAGCAGCAGACCCCAGGGCATCTGGGGACCGGCACTGGGCTCACACCATCCCCCCAGGTATGGGTCAGCCAGCAACCGTTGCTAAGAATCACAAATTACTCAACTGTAACCCACTTTTTAAATGATTTTGCCTGAGTAATAGTTTTGCAACAGCTCATCGGTATCTCCAATCTCCAGCCACCGCCCTGCCAGCTGGGGCGTCCCGGATGGGATCTTTCCCGAGAAGTGGCACAGCCCGGGGGGCAGCTCGTGGCACAGGGTTCCCACGCAGCCAGACCCTGCCCTGCCAGCTCCCCCATGCCTGTCACTGTGGGACTCGGGATGTGTCCCAAAGGACACCCTCCCTCTCCCCAGCACACTGGGGACTCCTGGGAGGCTACGCCAGCCCCTCCCTGCCCGAATGCTCCCACTCAGGCTCCCCCGTGAAGCAGCTCCATTTCATGCCTCTGCAGTGGTGGCCTGGCCAGGAATGTGTTTCCGCTTGCTCGTGGTTTACGCGGCCTCTCGGCTGCCCCAAGGCTCTCCTGGCATTGCTCTGGCACGCCCCGCGGCCGAGGCGGCGTTTTCCCAGGCGGTCCCTGCCCCACTGAGCCCCACACGGCACCTCCATGGGGCCACCCCTCCCACGGGGACACGTCTTGAGGGTGCTCCATGTTCTGAGAGGTTCACTTGTGGTAGACAAGGACCCTCTTGTCCAGCGGCTTTTTTGGCTCCAGGAGGTCAAATAAAGTGTGTGTGTGTGGGGGGTTGCCAGGCTGGGGAGAGGCCATGGGAGTGGGAGCCCGAGAGACCCAAAGCAAATCCTCGTGGGAGCCTGGGGGTGGAATAGGGTGAGCCAGGAGGAGAGGGCAGACACGGGTACCCCCATCCCAGGTGAGAGCAACGGGAGGGGTCTGTAAGGGCTGGGAGCCTGCCCCCGGCCCGGAGCTGCCTTTGCAGGGTGCTATCAGCAGAATCAGGAATTTGAGCTATGTCGTAGAGAGCTGGCGTGGCTGGAGCCCCAGCAGGAATTTGGGGGCTGTGGCCTTGGAGACGAAAAACCTAAGAGAGAAGGAAGGAGGTGACAACCACCATCAGGTCTGATTCATTGTGAAGGCAGCAGCTCCCTGCCCCGCGGTGAGACCCTGTAAGGGTCAGGTGAAGAGAGTGGCCAGATTCCACCCCCCCAGCAGCCTCTCGCCTCCAATTTCAGCATTTCAGGAGGGGCCACAGCAAGAAAGTTCAGGTGCCTTTTGGCACAGGCAGATTTCTTCTACGGCAGTTGGGTGGGGAAGGGAAACACCCCGTGTTTTGCAGTGCTGAGCTGGTTATTTGGGTGTCCCAGCTAAGGGCAGGTCCCTGGCCCCCTCTGCCATCCTCTGCCCACTGATTCAGATAGGAAAAATGTGTCAATGCGGTTTGGCAGCTCTCAGCTCTCCGGGAAGCTTCTGGGCACCCCATAAGCAACTACAATGCCCTGTAGGACGCTGCAAGGTCTGGGAAACATTCAGCTTTTCTCAGGGCATTCCTCCAGTTTATTTGCTTTCTCACCGACACCTCCTCACCCAATGCTCGGTGTCCCAGAAGGGGGCACAACCTCCATCCCCCTTCTCCGCTTCTGCTGGGGTAATCCCTGGATGCAGAGCACAGAAACACATCAAAGAAAAGCCGCTGAATGCTCGTGCTTGCCCGGCCAGCTGCCGCTGATCCCAAGCCCAGGTGGTGCAAGACACCAAGAGCTTTGTGGAGTGGCCGTGGTGCTTGCACGGAGCGAGATAAAGCAGCACAACAACAAACAGCAACTGGATCGTCGGGTCTATCGCAACAGGCAGCAGCTCCGGCTGCCGCTGCGGCGTGTTGGAAGCGGGGCGGGCAGGGTGGTTGCTCTGTGTCTCATCTCTGCCCCATCAGCGCTTGCTGCGGGGGAACACCTCAGGGTTTCGCTAATCGAGGACAGCCTTGATCAAGAGCAGCCAACCTTGCTTGAAAACAAACAGCCCAGCCCAGCTCTTTAAATCAGAGGCAATGGCTTGCACACAAAGAACAGCTTGTATCCTCTGACATTAAAGGCTTCAGTAAAGAAAGTGTGCAGGTGGGTAATCCAGCAAGCAATGGAAGCAGACGGAAGGCAGAGAGCAGCGCAGCTTCACTTAAGAAAGAGATGCAAGAAACCCGCCCCAGAAGTCTCCAAACCCTCCTGTGTCAGCTCAAGGAGCTGCAGTCACCTGCCACTGAGAACTGTCCCGGTCTGTAAGGACACGGCGATGGCATCCCCCCCCAACTCCATTTGCAGCAGAGCCAGCGAGCGCCAGGGCTGTCAGTGCTTGTGGAAAAAATAATAATCGCACCCTCTAAATAAAGCGAAACCAGTAACAGATCGAGCTTCATGTTCAATGTTAATGCTACTTATGAGTGCATTTGCCATGAAATTATTGTTAATTATTCATCCTGGCTAATGCTCAGCTACCGTTGATGGCCTCAGAAATTGCGGTGCCGCCTGAGTCACGGCAGAACGCGACGTATTACAGCAATAAACGAGATCATATTCTGCCATTTAATGTTATTGTTTAATCAATGGCTGGGGTGTTTTTCCACCCCTTTATTCAGCTGTTTTGCTCGGGTGTTTTTCTCTGGCGGGGCAGGAAGAGCCGTCAGCCCACGGCGGGCTCTGCCTGCCGGGCCGGATCCTCACCCCTGCGCTCCTCTGCGGTGGCTGTCACACCACGCACACGTCTTGTCCCCGCTCAGCTAATGAGTGCCATTAACGATGACCACATCAGTCTGAAATGGCTCCAACACCTGCGTGGCAGCTCACAGCGGGTGAGGGACAGGGAGCCTGAGCCAGCGGCCGACGGTTTGTCACCGCGGCTGGTCCAAACCCAGCCCGGAGCTGCCCGCGGAGGCAATGCCTCTCCTCTGGGCAGGGTTGTGCCAAAGCAACCACTCTGGCCATCACTTCTGAAGGACAGAAATTTTTATTTGTTCCAAAGCTGCCCTTGGGACCGGCTAAGCCAGCCTGGCTGGGATGGCTTCGACCTGCGGGCACAGCTGGGACAGAGCTGCTTGTCCCAGTCAGCTCCCGGGGACCATGTGTGTCCCACAGCACCCAGTTCTACCCTGGAATCATCAGAACGATGCAACACGCCTTCTCCGGGATGGGAGAGGCAGAGATCCCTCGAGCACAGCCCAACTCCGAGGTGTTGCCACCCCCCCTGTGCTCCCGCGCCAGGGGCACGGAGGAAGAGGAGGAGGGGGACGAAGGTGCAGGGCAGGTGAGCGGCTCCTGCTTTCTCCCGGGCAGCTCTAGGAAAGAGCCTCCTCCTCCTCGGGCTGCGTGCCAGGGATGGAGGCCGTGGGGGGTTTGTAGTCTGCCCCGTGGAAAACCTGCCCCGCCGTGCCCGGGGGCTCGGCGCAGTCCCGGCTGTGCCGGCAGCTCTCCCTGCTGCCGGCCAGGACGCACTCGCGGCATCGCTTGCCGATCAGGTAGGTGGCCTCGACGAGGTTCAGCATGACGCAGATGCAGGTGGTGACCACCATAAAGAGGGTGAAGATGGTCTTCTCGGTGGGCCGGGAGATGAAGCAGTCCACCACGTTGGGGCAGGGGGGCAGCTCGCACTTCACCAGCCGGGGCAGAGTGTAGTTCCTGTAGAAGCGGTGGAAGATGTAGAGGAAGACCACGTCCACGCCAGCCTTGAAGACGAGGCTGAGCAGGTAGGTCCACCACAGCCCCCCCCGCTTCTTGCCGGGGTTGGGGAAGACGCAGCGGCAGTCGTCGCCGGCGGCAGCGCGGTGCCTCTGCTCCTTGGCCTCCCGGTAGGCCACGTGCATGATGACCAGGAGGGACGGACAAGTCACCAGGATGAGCTGCAGGGCCCAGAGGCGGATGTGGGAGACAGGGAAGAAGTGGTCGTAGCAGACGTTGGCGCAGCCCGGCTGCTGCGTGTTGCAGTCAAAGTCCTTGTGGTCATCGCTCCAGACCCGCTCGGCCGCCACCACGTAGACCAGCAGACGGAAGATGAAGACGAGGGAGAGCCAGACGCGGCCGAAGGCTGTGGAATACTTGTTGACCCCGCTGAGGAGCCCTTCAAACACCCCCCAGTTCATGGTCCCCCGATCCCGTTAGCTAGCCTGGGAGGAGAGAGAGGGTACCATGACACCAAAGAAGCAGCGAGAGGTCCCCATCAGAGCAGCTCTGAGACACACGCCTGCCCAGGTGGCTTTGGGGACCATCTCTGGCCTTGGCTCACACGTGGGGACACACCAACAATCCCCCCTCTGGTTCTGCTGTGGCAAAAGCATCCTTTAACCACCACTGCCAGCTGCAGCCCGTGGCTCAGCCCTCCGCCTCCCACCTCGCTGCCCAGGTATTTGTTATTAATCCTCCTTACGTTGCCAGGCTTGGCCCAGGCAAATGACAAATAGGAGCAGCCGGGCCGTGACTCACCCGGCAGCTCTACGGCTCCTCTCCCATCGCTGGAATCTGCCGTCGCCTCCGCTCTGCCGGCGCAGGAGGAGCCCCGCCACGACCCACGCGCTGGGCTTGGCGTGGCACGGCACAGCGAGCAGACACGGCGGGCGAGCCGGGGGGGCTGCATGGCCCGAACAACCCACTCCCACCAGCTCAGATCGATCTCAGCCCCTGCCAACCCCAGGACCCCGAGTGGCTGATTTGACCCTGGATTGCATCGTGCCGGATAAATGCACCTCGCAAGGCTCCTGGGGCTGCTGCTCTCCTTAAACATTTCACCTACTGGTAAAATAACACGATTTTTCCATGCAGGAGGAGCTCTCAGGGATGAGTATGTCCCCCCACCCTGCACAGCCCTGAGGGCTCACAGGGTTGGGTTGGCCGCAGACCCCCCCAAGCACGTACCTCCTGCCTCACTGGGTTGATCTCCGGGGACACACACACGAACTCCAAATTTCTCCTTCCCCAGCAGCCCAGGATGTGCCCATCACCCCGGCGTCGGGTCAGGCTTTGCGACACGCGTGAATGCCCCAGCCCCACCTTGCCAGGGCCGGGGGCTGCAGCAGGGAGGGGAGCGTTTTGGTGCTGCTCACCTGTGCCAGGATGTCCTTCCGTCCGCCGAGGCCGGCGCTGCTGCGGGTCGGCGCTTGCCCACGGCAGGAACGCATCGCGCCACGTGAGTCATCCCAGGGCTCCTGGGAGCGAGGAGGAGAATTCCCAGAGGGAAGGGACGAGGCACATCCCCGTGTGTCCCGTAAGCTGCCAGATTTCCCGGGGCAAAGAGCTGCCCTGCAGTACGTGGGGACCCAATCCTGCTGCTGAGCAGGGCAGGACGGGTGCTGGGGGCCAGCAGGGATGCCAGGGTCCCCAGCACAGCCGAGGGTCCCTCTGTCCCCAAACTGCACCCATTTCCCTTGCTCACATGTGCAGCAATGACAGAGCCAAAGCCCTGGGAGCCCCTACCCACTGCCACTCAGCTGATGCCTCCCTTTATAATCCCTTTTTAACTCAAATTTTGTACCATTGTAGCAACTTAAAAAGAGTCCTTACCCCTCCCCACCTCCTGATGAGTGGGCGGCACCTGATTATTTCACTGGGAGCCAATTAACCACTTTTCCTGTGCTCCCCTCACCTTCAAGCTGGTGCAATTCCCCATCACCCCCTTCCCCTTGCAGGAGCCCTCCCAAGAGGAGCCCCCAGCTCAGAGAACTCCCTCTCCAGGGCCTGGCCCCCTGCTTGCAGCTCTGGGGGACAGCAGGGGGTACAGAGCAAGGGTGGGGGTCCAGGGGGTGGGTGCTACCCTGTGGAGTGCAAGAACTCAGTTAGGGCTGGAGTCATTCGAGGAGCAAACACACGTTTCATTTGCAACGCTGTTGGGTTTAGAAAAAAAAAAAAAGAGAAGAAAAAAAGAAGTAGAGAAACAAATCTAAACATCTGTAAAGTAAATTACCACTGTTTGCAGATGGCTCCAGGGAAGAGTTCTGCAGTTTGAAATCAAACAAACCCTTTTTTATTTTTTTTTAACGTGGCTGTGCGGTGGCTGTGCCAGGAAGGGGGCTCCCAGGGGCTGCATCCCCCCGTAGGCAGGCAGTGAGGGCACAGAGCAGCACCCATCAGCACTGGGAGGGACATTCTGTCCCAGGCTTATGGGGGTCCGCAGGGGCTCTCGTTGCTGCTTTCTGGGCTCCACTGTGACTCCCCCTTTCTCATCCTCCTGCCCCCTTTGATGGCAGGAGAAGGTGAGCGGCCGCACAGCTTCCCTCTGCATCCCTCTGGCTGGGACCCTCCGGCCGAGCTGGAGCAGAGATCAGTCCCATTTGCCTGGCAAATACGCCCCAAAAAACATCAACAGGGAGACAGAAAAGCACAGAGTGAGGTGAAACAAGAGGCAGGGGACGGGGCTGACCGCAGCCAGGGATGCTGGGGAACCTCTGCAGGCACTTCGGTTTACCAGGGGCAGAAGAGGGTGCCGAGGGCTGCATCCTCCTGCAGCCAAACCCAGCCAGCCCGCGCGAGTCTGCGGCACTGGGGACACGGAGGTGCTTTAATGGCAGCACTTTATCTTCTAGGAACAAGCCCCATTAGTATATTTTCACTACAACATGAAATATTAATAACACTTTGCATTTATATAGCGTCATTCATCCAGGAGTCACCAGCCGAGCTCCTGACATGAATCAAACATCACAGCCAGCTCCGGAGGAGGCAGGTAAATAGGATTACACCCGTTTTCCTGCTGGACACACCGGGGATGGGTTTCCTCCGGGGCATCAGTGCTTCGTGCCTTTGCCTGTCACGGGTGAGACCACCAGTGCTGCTCTGCCCTCCATGAGGCATCTCCCCCCAGCCCACCTGCCCTGCAGGGGGCTTTGCTGCGTTCCCCCCTCTTTGTCCAGCCCGTCTCCAGGATCAGATGCCCCTGCTGAGGATGCCCCAGGCTGGGGCGTGCTGCATGACCAGCACGTGTTTTGGGCAGTTATTGGGTTGGATTAAAAATAATAGTCAAGTAAAACAAGAGCAGGCTGGGTGCTCTCTTTGCAGAAGGGCCCCACAGGCTGTTCTCCAGGACCATCTGCTGAGCTTCACCAGCTTCGGGGACTCACAGGGTCCCACTCCCAGGCTCTGCAACGACCGGGCAGGTCCCGCGGTCTCTGCTTCTCTTTTCAGTGAGGTGAAACCACCAGTGACAGCTGGGGGGTTCTGCTGAAGGGTTGATTTTTCTATTAAAAAATTCAAGGTCCAACTGAGGCAGGTTTGGGGGACATAGCCCAAACACATGCGGCCAGAAGCTCCTCTGGAATGGCCCTGGCCAGTGCTGAGCTCCTGCTCTTCCAACCTCTGTGACATTGTGCTGATGGTGCAGGGAGTCATTGGATGCTGTTAGGAAGCCTGTCAGCACACAGACAGCCTGTCCCTGACACAACCCGAGGGCTCCTGCAGCATGAAAGAGTACAAAAAACCGTGGGGAAAGGGCTATTTTCACCTTATTAAAGAGCCTTATATTTAAACCCTCCTTCAGGTCCGTAGCACAAGATGATTGCAAAGGCTTTTACACACTAACTCAGCAGGAATCGCTTCTGCTTTCAGCGCTGTCGCATGCAGATGCTGGTTATCAGGGTGGAATCCCATTATTGCTGCTGGATAAACACAGAGAAATGGGTCCTGGGCAAGGGTGCTGAGCAGGGGGCAGGCGGCAGGGAAGCTCTGTTTGCACAGCATCATTGCGATTCAAAGGCAGCGGCACCTTGTTTGCACATAATTAAAAAAAAAAAAAAAGCCAACAGATTAGTGAAAACTAAACAGAGCAAGCTGGATGTTGGCTGAACCAAGAGGAAAGTCGCGTGAGCCAAAGGGACTGCTCATCGCCTGGGTCAGCCCTGGGGTCCCCCCCTCGTTCAGCAGCCCATGGCCCCCCACTGCTCCCCCAGCCTGGGCTTTGCAGGAGGTCACACCCCCCCACGCTGCCAACGCCTTGGGAGACTTGCAAGAATCCCAGGGATTTCCAACGGGCTTTCCCACACCTTTTTGTCTCCCTCTGGCGGGAGGGGACACCAAAGGTCCTGGAGATGCTGGTGGCACCTCCCTGGGGCGGTTCCCACTGCTGGGGGAAGGAGGGAGGCTGCAATTAAAAGGAGGATGGTGAGAAGGCAGCACTGCTAATGAGCCTGACAGCAATTAAACCACCTTGCCAGCCCAGCGGTGGGTGAGGGCAGGGTGCTAAGGAGGAGGGGGCTGTGACACCCCAGGGAGCGGTGCTGCCTGCCCCAGCCCCGAGATGCTGAAAGGACCTCCCGCTGCCTCGTGTCAGAGCCCCGAGAGCTGCTGACATTGATGCTTCCTCTGGCACCGGTTTCCTTCACATGCCCAGGACGGTGGTTTGGAACTAGGCTGGCTCTGTTTAGAAGTTTTCTTATGGGAAATCCATATGTAAGGACTGTGTGGACGAGAGCAGGCAAACCCTCCGCCGGTCGTGGCCACCTAACAAGGGCAGCACCCATTAATCTGCTAACATTTAGATGTGAGGCTGCAGGGAGTGACCTCATTTCTTGGGAGAGCTTAATTAATCACCGAATCAAACTGACTCGAAGAGAGGGTTTGCTACCGAGGAGATAAATTCACATGGTCGGTGGTGGTTGAGGGTGGGGACGAGGTTAGCAGGGACCTAAATCATGGCACGTTGATGGTGGTGAGCAGAGAAGGGGCCAGGGCAGGCGGGTCCTGTGAAACCTTTCTCTGCCCTGGGAAGCAAACGAGTGGGGCAGAGAGGGGAGATGCTGCTGTGGCACTTTGCCCCCGGGAGGGCAGAAATAAGAGCGTTCCCAGGCTGTGCAGTCCATGCCCCTGCAACGAAGGCAAGGGAATAGTTTGAGAGGCCAAACTAAGCTGGAGGGAACCGTGGAGAATCACACTGTCCTAAAGCCCACGGGTGGAGGGTTGGGGTCCCAGGATGCTCTCAGAGTGGGAGCAGAATCCAAACCAGCCAGCCCACCGCTGCTGCCTGCCGTGAGGGGCTCGGTTACGCCTGTGCTGGGTTGTTTGGCCAAATAATCATCGGGCAAATGACGTCTTTGCCCTTGCCGCTGACCTTGGCGGCGTTCGAATGGGCGACCCGCAGGTCAAAATCTTTATATCCCATTACCACTCTCCTGAGTCATGCCTGTCCCCCAGCAAGTTATATTATTTTGAAATGGCAGCTAAATGGGAAAGAGGTCGCGCTCCCAATACGGCGACAATAGGACATGACAGCGCTTTTCTGAGTGATTAAGCCTCAGGTGATGTCGAGGCTACAAGACAAGTGGCTGAAGGCTGAAAGACTTTAATCACCCCAGATGTGTCATCACGTCCTCACGCTCCATCCTGCCGGGGTGGGCTTTTAGTGATAGGAAAAATAATCAAACCCAACCTGTGCACCCACCAGTTACTAATCCGGGCTGCAGGTACCGCTGTTAATAATCAGTCTGAGCAGCCCGTTGGCCCTCAAAGTTCATTCTGCAATAAATAAGCCCTGATGCCTTAAAACAACTGTCTGGGTGGGTGGAGCAGACACTAGATGGCATTGGGAGAACGTCCCCAGAACTGTCTGGCAAAGCGGAGCAGAGAACTCAGGATGACGGAGCAGAAAACGTGTCGGCTGAGGAGCAGCAGCCAGCTCACCTCCAGCCTCCCACCCGACTTGGGCAGCGTGACGGAGCTCATGGCACTTAGTCCCTTTGGTGAGCTAATATAGTTTCTCCAATATATTTAATTTTTTTAAATTTTTTTTTTTTTTCAACACGGAGCTGCTGCCCGGAGCCAAGCTGCCAGCAGGGCGACACGTAGCAGAGCCAAAACTCAAACAGCCTCGCAGGCACCTCGGCTTTTTGTGGTGATCTCTGCCCAGGAAGCCTGACATGACAGCATTTTCCCAAAGGCTAAAACGTGTTCACACCCTAAGAAAGATACTGCATTAAAAACAACCCATCACCCCTCTTAATTTGCTCGCGCTGCTCCGGGGGACTCTGGGCAGCAAATGCATGAGCTGAACTCTGCAAAGGGCCCAGACTTGGCTCAAAGCAAGAGATTTTTTGCATCGTCGTGTCTTCAAATGTCAGCACTTTAATTAGCTGCCATCTGAAGCTGGAGTGGGTCAGTGTGGAAAACAGCTCGCAAACGGGTTTGCCCCTTTCTGTGTTCAGGTTGAGAAATTTGTTCAGGCTGTCCTTTTCCCTCCCAGACCCCCCAAAAAAGTTCCCAATCCATACTGGCACTTCCTATAAATTGGACAAAATAGCTCCCCCCCCCCTCAAAATACCCATCAGCTGCAGGGACGACGACGTTGTGCTCAGCTGAAACCACATCACGCCAGCATCCGAGGCCTCCAGCGGTGAAGTTCCTGTCCTGGGAGAGATGAGGCGAAGCTCCCAGCACATCTCTGGGGCTGCAGGGATCGCCTTCTGCAAGCAGCCTCCCGAGGCAATGCACGCTTCCCTGCTGCTCAGGATTTTCCTTTTCTTCTCCCTTAGATGCTGCTGCCAGGTCCCCTTCATCTGAAAGGAAACGCCCGGTTACAGCGATATCAGATCAAGGTGTCACCTGCTCAGAGCTTTCTAGAGCATCATTTAAATCTGCATCTCATCCAACCTTTCCATCTTACATTTCTGTGCCTGCTGGTGTCATAACTTACATGCCAGGACAATTTCTTGCTCTAAAGGACGCAACGAGCTTCTTGACAATTTGCCGACCAGCCGAGAACACTTCCCTGGGTGGTTTACGCTGGGTAGTTACTGGATTTCAGCTGCTGGAGATTGCCATTCGAGACCACTCATGCTCTGTGTGCACGTTAAATTAACGAGAGCGAAGCCAGAGGAAACACCTGAAAACCCACAGCCAAGCAGGAGGCTATGATGCCCCACCCCAGTTTTGGAAATCTCAGTGCCGAGGTGGCACAACCCCTCGAAGGGCTCCGGTGCCCCAGACGAGGATGTCTCAGCATGACCTCTAAGAGCAGAAGTCACCAGAAGCCAGGTCCACCGTCAGCACAGGCCGCAGAAGCGTCCACCATGGTGACATCTGGGCACTGTGAGGGGCTCAGGGATGCTGGTTTGGGGCCTGAACTTCACCCAGAGCCCAGCAAGCGTCCTCTGTGAGGCCACTGGCACAGCCCGGCACCACTTCGCCCTCTCGAAATGGCAGAGCAGCAGTTGGTCTCCTTTGTAGAGGAAGGCAAAACTCGAGCCAGAAAATTACCTTCCTCAGAGCCTAATAATTCTTCAGCACGTCAGAGGAAGAAGAGCGCGATCAAAAGCATCTTCCCTCCCTCCCCGCTCATTGACGGCGAGCCCGGAGTCCTGGCCTCGCGGTGCTCCGGCTTTGGTGGAGTGCGACACTCATCTGCGGCGTGGCATGCAATTACGGCTCGAAAAAAAGAAGGGGCAGATCGCCCCGGGCGTGGGAAGAATGAGAGCCAGCCGCCTTTCATCCGCACCCCACCGTCCGCCGCCTGCCGCTCGCTATTCTTATCCCTCCTGATCAAGGCGAAACGTTTCCTCCTCCTGCAATTGAAGCCCGGAGCCCCAGCACTGCTCGGGCGGCGCGAAGAACCGGCCGGCCGCGCCGAGCGAAGGATGGAAGACGCTCCAGGCCACACACTGCGGGGCACGACCCTGCGAAGATGGCTTTCAAGCTCAGAGACTGCCTCATGGGGGCTGAGACGTGTGTGTGTGTGTACACGCACTGCTCCGCCGCCTCTCGCACGCAGAGGAAGGTCAGCCTTGGTTCACGCTTGATGTGGGAAATGCCGGAGCTCGGATGATGTTGGGCAGCGGCGAGACTGTTCGTGGACCCGCGTTGGCGCCAAGCAGAGGTTGTGCCCTAGGGAAGAGGAGAAAAGGGGCTCTGAGAGGAAACTTCAGCATTGGGATTTGAAAATCCCCTTGCGTTCTCATGAGAGTGGCTCCAGGTCAAGTTACCCGCTTGGTCAACTTTGTCCCAGAATCCTGTCCTCGTAAGAGAAAACAAGATCCCATGAGCTATGACAGCAAGCAGTCACTTGGTGGTTGTGCCCTGCTGCCCTAGAAGAAGATGGAAGTTGCTACTGGCTCTATCCATGAGCAGAAAGCAGAGCTGCCTGGGGGCAAGAGAAGAAGTCTCCACAACAGCCTGTGTCCATTCACCGCCCCCCAGCAAAGGCTGATACCCAGGCCAGACAGGGTAACGCAAGTTCAGCAAGTGTTAGAAGGAGGTGGCTGGGTCCATCTGTTCCGATGGGAAACCAAGTCAGCAGAGCCACCCCAGGAACCAGAGGTGTCTGAGGAACAACCAAGGAGACACCAAACCCACCCGGTGATGCTCACAGCTCCCATTTGCTACAAGAAGACTTTCCTTGTGCAGCAGACGGGCGTTGCTGACTCTCCAGGCTGCCTTTTCCACGTATCTCCAGCCTGGCTGTCTCTGGTTACAGACGGCTCCAGGAATTAACCAAGCTCAAAGTTTCTGGAGCTGCTGGAAGAATGCACCAGAGAGCACCGGGCAGGTCTCCAGGAGGAGGTTCTGAACGTGACCCCCTGCCTGTGCCCTCAGGAGCAGCCCCCAAACAGCCTCAGGGTGGGTTTGGAGGGACTCCATCATGTCAGGACCTTACCTCTCCCCCAGCCTGGCTGGAAACGGGGCTCTGGGCAGCCTGAAGCCTTCTCCTGCAGCTCTGAACTGTCACCGCAAGGATCCCATCACTGAAACCACCAGTGCTGGGGAGAAGGACAAACCACCTGCTTTCCATCAACCTCCCACCACCTCGGGTGGAGCTGGAGCCCATCTCTGGTCCCGCACAGCAGGCAGCTCAGCTCGGCGTGGCTGCAGCCGGGATCACAGGCTCCTTGCTGTGCATTTATGCCTGACTGCGATCAATATAACCTTTTAAAATTAATCTACTTTCTCCTCTCTTTTGCACACAAATAGCATCGCCGAAATTCCTCCATTTCCATGACATTTGGGGAAAAATCTGCCTCAGCGGAATGCTTTCTTTACACTACAAACTTCATTACTTTAGGGGGAAATTAAAATAAAAGCTATTTTTCTGTGTTTTGCTTTGCTATTTTTTGTCAGAAAGGTGTCAGCAGCCACACCCCTCCAGCTGCCTGGGAGGAAGAAGGGAAAGGGCTTAAACAGCCAAGTCGGGGGGTCACCACCGCCCACCCTCCATCCCCAGCTCCCACAGCCGCTGACCTGCAGTGCCGGGCTCTGCATCCCTGCCCTGAACAAGCCCTGCTCCCCCGGAGCCGCTTCTTCCAGACCTACCCGGGACACCACGACCCCAGGTAACACGTTCCCACATGCAGATACCTGATTTCTGTGCAGGTTGTTGGGCACAGGACACAGGCAGCGGCAGCAGGACCCCCCCAGACCACACAACCCCGGCAGTGCTGACGGCAGAGCTGGAAAGGGCATGGCAGGACAGCGGTGCCCGGTGTCCCACCAGGCAAGGCTACTGGTGTCACACATGCTCCCCGGTCCCCTGGTCCATGTGGGACGGTGCCACCACCCAGGCGGCCGATGTCCCCAGTGGTGGAAATCAGGGCTGGAACAAGCCCAGCCGCCTGCTCCTTCTCCTTCCCAGGCTATTTTTATCCTCCTCCCAGTGACAGATTGAGGGCTTCGAAACCAGCCCCGTGAACTCTCCTCTGCTTCCCCACCATGGAAATTACTGCACAGCGGTTCAAAAAGGGAGAGCAATTTGCAAAACAAATAAGCCTCCGATTAGCTAACAAGCGGCAGCCTGACCTTACAGGGACCCTTTCATTAGGAGACACTTATTTCCTGATACTTCTCTATAGAGCACCGATTAAGTGCATTGGGATGGAGAGAGCTACTTCATACTGTTTTAATGAATTAAATATATGCTCCTATTTGGCACTTAATGTTAAAAAAGTATTAAGTGCAGTAATTGTCACATTCCGAAAGCCAGTCATCCCTCCACCTACCAGTTCATCTCTACTTTCCCCTCCTCACCACAAAGTTTAATCTGCTAACGTGCTTGTCCTGTCGTGGTATTTTCCTCCGTTAACACCAGCCCATCGGTGTCCTGCACTGGCAGCTCAGGAGCTCTCTCCTCCGAGTCTCCTCCGGCTCTCCAAGGGGACCCCAACAGGCAGGGAGTGCTCAGACCCTGTCTTGGCCATCAGCTCCTGCTGGGGCTTCATCTTCTCCTCTTCCTTCTCCTGGTGTCTGCAAAGATAGAAGCAGATGTGCCTGCACCACCGGGCTCAGCCAGCCTGAGCTCTGCTTGGGGTGATGCTCTTGGAGCAATGAGGGACACAGGGAGGTTTTGGGGAGGAGCTCAAGAGGAAACATCTCCTGGGATGTCCCTCAGCCTGCTCTGCTGAGGTGATACCCACCTCTGACCTTCTAGAAGCACATCCGAGGGGTTGGGAAAAGAAGGGGAAAAAATAACAACAGGGAAACAGTGGAGGAAGCAACTGTCTGAACATCCCGGCCACGGGCTGGCTGTCCTGAAGAGCATCACCCCACCGCCCACCGGGCTGCAAACCTCACACGTTACGTTGACGCCCCTGACTGGCACGTAATTTAATTACCGCACGCTTAAAAGATTAAATCCACGATTAAAAGAATTTATATGGATTAGCACAGGATGATTTTAAATCGCTGCCAGCTCACGGCAAAGCAAACCAGCAGCCTGCAACCCGCTGGGAGAGCACCGGCGACGCGCTGGCCCAGCCCCGCGGGCACCGGGACCCCCGAAACCCTTCCTGGCGCTGCCGGCTCCGTGCCAGACACTGCTGCAGAGACAGGAACAATTTCACCTGCCCAGCACGCTGCTCAGCCCATCCATCACTCCATCGCACGTGTCGCTGCTCGAGAGCGATCGTCTCCGAGGCCCCAGCCATGAATTTCAGGCCGCTGTTAAGCCCGTCTGTTATTTGTCTTAAGTCACTTATTAGAGGTCCCTTTACAGAGAACAGAAAGAAGCTGGATGGAAGAGAAAATAAAGCATGCAAACTGGGAAGATTTACGAAATAAACTGGTTTAAATCAAATTCACAAGTCTCCAGCTGAAGCTGTGCCCCAGAAAGTGTTATTGCTTCCCTCTCAGGGGTGAGGAGGAGAACGTGAAATTCGTTTTCCTGTGCTGGGAGGGGAAGGGAGAATCAAGGGCAGCATTTTCATCAAACTTCTTCTTCCAGTACAGCCACTTACGAATCTTCATCCCTTGACCTGAGCAGCTGCCTCAGCTGGTGATGCCCGGCACGGGCAGGGACAGAGACCGAGCAGGTCCAGGGCGAGCCCAGGGAAACAGCCAACATTCTGCAGCACCCCTAAGAAAATTCTGCTTTTTTGAGCAGTGACCAGAGCAGCCACCTCACCCCTCATGTCAGCCCAAAGCACACCAGTGCTCGCCTTTGCCCTTGCTCCTCGCTCAGCTCAGCAGCCCCAGCGCCGTTCCTGCAAGTCCCCAATGTCAGGGGACTCGACGTGGTTTGAGACACCAACCGAGGACGTGCATCCAGCCACCTGCTGCGAGGACGCCGGGAGCAGCTCCCCGACCTCCAGCCCTCTGCATCGCTGCCGCAGTCGGATCTAGTCGGGATATTTTGTTTGCTGTGTTGCAGTGCAGCGCCGGGCCCCGGGCAATCCGTTTGATTTGAAATATTAGCGGGGAGATTAGAAACAGTGCTCATGATTTTGTGATGCATATGGTAATTAAAGTGTTACATTGCAATTATGATGTAATTAAACTGTGGGATGCTCTTCAAGATGCAATTGCCACTCATTTGCATAACTGACGGATTTGCTTATTATCACCCTTTTAATACACGTATTAAAAAGAGCATCAAGAGCATCGGCTACGGAAGCTTGCAGCAGTTCTCCCCAGCACTCAGCCTCCCTCCAGCACGCGGCAGGGCCCAGGCTGTTGCTCCTCAGCCCCAGGCAGGGGGGCGGCAAACGATTACCCTCAGTTGTGCAAAGACATTTCTGGTTCTGTAGATTTCTGTAGGCACTGAGAAAAAAAAATAAATCACCTTCTAAAATAGGACCGGTTTTCTCCTTTTTAAATGCATCAGAGCTTCCTCTGAAGAACTAAAAAATACCCTCAGAACTGGGCTGTCCATAACCTTGTCCCCATCAGGGGCTGTAACATGCAGCAGGGACGTGGGGACACGCTGGGGCAGCTCGGGGAGAGAAACGGTCACGGAAAGCCAAATCCAGTGCCTGGACTTTGCTTTTATTCAGTGAAGGCCAGGCCTTAAAGCATCCCTGACAACTGGTAATGCCTCTGTCTGACTCACTGCAGAGCGCATGAGAAAAGAGAAAGGAGTTTTCAAATGGTTCCTTTCACCTGCTGCTTTAACCCGCACCCGCAAAACACCGGATTCCCAAAAAACACGATGCTTGGTGTTCTGCAGAGAGAGATCCATCGGGAAAACAACGGTGCTGCTTTGAGGTGCTGGATGTTTCCTCCCCTGCCCGGCCAGACCCCTGAGAACTGGGCACGCTTTTGGTGGCAGGCAGGCACGACACGGAGCGACTCGCGCTGCCGAACCGCGGAGAGACACAGCTGGAGAGCAGCGACCCGCCGGGCTTGCTGCTCAAAACTTCCTGCGTTTTCTTAAAAATACGTTTGTCTTTGCATAATTGCCTTTCCCAAACGATATTGTTCCTTTCCTGACAGCTTCTGCTAGCCTGCCTCATGAAAAAAAAAAAGGAAAAATTGATTCAGGCGAATAAGACGATCTCTGTTTAGTCTCTGACCGTGTCCGCGTAGCGCAGGATGGGGCCCCTGGCTGCAGCGGGACCGCTCAGCACCGAGCTCCCCCGGTTCTGCTGCTGCTGCGAGGAGGCAGCCCCAAACCTCTGGAGTTGGAAGAGTTCCGCTCCGTGCAGGGGTGAGAGTTTTGCCACGGCAGCTGCGCCGCCCGCGGGCGTTCTGGCCGCTGCCGAGTCCTACTGAGCAGGTACAAAACGAGCACAGTCGCTCTGGTTTCGAGGCGGTTTGGGGAGTTGTGCTGCAGAAGAAATGCCAAGCTTTACTTTTCACCTCCCTCTTCTGTGCAAAGCTGACCTGAAAAATCACAGCTGGAGGTGCAGCCCAGCCGGGCTCTGCAGCACCCGGCAAGGGGGGCCCTGGGCTGTTCGTGTTTCGGGGGCACGTGGGGCTTTCGCTCATCTTTGAGGGGATACGATCACTAGAGGCTTAACCCGCTGAAGATGCAGTACCGCTGGAGCTTAATTTCAGTTATATAAGGACTTGTCGAAGTTAGGAATATAAATAATCAGAGAAAAGATTCAGATGTGTGGCTCCACGTGTGTCTTTTTAAATTTTTTTTCTTTCCCCTCCCTTACCAAATCCGCCGCTGCGAGGCAGCAGCTCTGCCCGCGGGGCCGGAGTCAGGGCGGGATGCCCCTGGCGTGGCAGCGCCGTGAGGATGCTCCTCGGGCGGGTGGTACCCAGGGACCTCCTCTGTGGGATGCGGGGGCGGCTGCGGGGCTCTGCCTGCAGCAGCGAGGAGGGAAGCTGCTGCTCCCCGTCCAACCCAGCGGGCTCGGGAGGCTGCAGAGGATGGAGGTCTCCATCAATCAGGTCAAACACCAGCTCATCAACTGCCGAGAAAAAACAAACATTTATCGTTATTTAGAGGCAGGTAGAGGAAAAGCTTTTTCCCTTCCCTCTAAGCTACAACCAATCCATGAAAGGGCTTTTCAAACTTCAGCATCCCCATGGTAGGCCGTGCGTTAGGCCTGGAGGTGTAAATAAATGACTCCTCGCCAGATTAAGAGATCTGTGTGACAGCCGAGAAGCGCTGCAGCCGAGCCACGGCCGAGGCAGCGCAGAGCGGGAGCCGGGCTGGTGTCAGAGGGCGCCTGGGGGCTCGCCTGCCTGCACAAAACCGCCTGGGACCCCCGTGTCCCAGCACAGGGCTGGGAAGCCGGGCTCACAAAACAAGCCCCGAGCAGCCTGCAGCAGTGCCCCTGCCCCGGTGGTCCCCCTCTGCCCATTTACGCCGGTTTAGTTGGGAAACTGTAGAAGCTTGCTAATCAAAATTGATGTCGTGTTCACCAGAGTCCAATTCTGCATCGAACTCCTGTTGCTTCCTCCTCCACGAGAGCGGGTCTGCCATATTTAGCCAACTTTTAAACTCATTAGCAAAAGCAGATGCTTAGATCCGCAGTCCCTAATGACTGTAAATGAGAGTATTAGTTTATTGATTGATGGCCTAATTGTCACCACCGTGACACAAGTGATAGCTGCAAGCCCGAGCGCTGGGTGCTGAAGGATCCTCAGCTCTCTGGGGGAGAGCAGAGAGGGAAGGTGCTGCAAGCAGATCCCCAAACGACTCTGGCATGTGAACAAACAAAAAAGTTAATTCAATTACACTTCACCCAACAGAGGTCAAAGCCTTTGAGCGCGCGTTGTTTGTGGGGTGCACTGACCTGCCCGTGCTCTTTGCATGGTAATGAAGAGACTGCTGGAGGCTGTAAACAGCAGCGTGTGCCATCCTGCCTTCCCTCCCTCCTTCGGTTGCCCATGAAAATGTAAATGGATAGAAGGAAGGGACAGTCCTGTGCAGCCTCGAAGCGACAGGGAATCATGCCCAAGGGACCTTGAGCCCCGTGACGGACGGTCCCCAGAGCTCGTCGCTGTGATTAAGAGCTGCTCTGCTTTAGGAAAAGCACCCACAACCCAGCCCTGATGCGGACAGGCACAAATCCCTCCAAAATCAAGAGGTCCTGAGCACGTGCCAAAACAGATTAACCCACAAGAAGACATCGCTGCCTCGGGATGCTCTTGGGGAGAAAAGATGCATGGCTAACAGGAGCCGGCCTCGGGCAGCACCTTATCAGAAGGAAGGAGAGCTGCCACCGGTCCTGCCGAGGCTGTGCAGGCACTGGTGCTCTGCCAGGTCCATCAGGCAGCAGCCGTGGGAGCTGCTGCAGCACGAACCTGAACCCTGAAACGCTGACACGGCACCGTGTCTGCCCAGCGGACTTCAGGGACGAGAAATACCCATGAAGAAGGCAGGTCCTGTCTTTGGAGTTTGGTTGATGTTTCTCTGACATCCAAAAATCAACAGGAAAAACAGATTTACAAGAGGATTTAAGAGGCATCAAGTTGCCTGGTTACCAGATCCTGTAAGTACTTAAAAAGTAATTATGAAACAAGAAATCTGTCTCAGCTAAGCAGATGGACAGGACATTGGAAATCCATTTGCGAGAGACTTTCTGCTTTCTAACAAGACAGGTTACAGCTCATGCCTGCTCGCGGCAGCCACAGGCTCTGGATCCCAACCCTCCTCACCTGCACCGTGGCAGTGTCCGGTTGCACCAAAACCACAGTGGCACAGCTTTGTCCCCCTCACACAACCTGCACCGTACCCCACGCTCCAGGGTTCAAGGGAGCACGGCTCCCAGAGACCAAATCCTGCACTCTGTCACAAATATTTCCCTTTTAATAACCTTCAAAGCAATGATTTTTCAAATCCCGTTTTCTTCTTAGTGCTCATCCCCACTTCTGGCATCTCACTCCATGAACCATAACTACTCCATTTCCCTTTGCTCTCCTGCTGCTTCTCACCACGTCCAGCTTTCAGCCCCGACACCCTGGGCCACGGCGAGTCCCCCTGGTCAAGGACAAGTCGCTTTGCCCTGCCCAGATCTCTCTGGGTGCACTTCCCTGGATGCAACACATTTAAATCCTTCATAACAGATGCAGTATTATCAAAAGGTGGGTGGCAGGAAGGATTCATGGGTTGCTCAGATCACGTCGCTCTCCAGGCGCAGGCTGCAAGGGATGGAGAGAGGTAGAAAATGAGGAGAAAAAGCTCTCCCCTCGCTGCCCTCCCCACCTCGGAGGCTGGGTCCTGGTGACCCCGTGTTGCCACAACTTGGCTGAGCACATCGAGATGCTCTGAAGACCAAGGAGCTCTGCCGGCCTGCGCCCACTGCCTGCCCAAAGGTGCCAATTCCTGGGCTACAATTAATATATTATTATATTTGTAATACAAGTCAAATAATACAGCGGCCGATGTTATTCCAGGTAGTTCTCCCCACACCAAAAGCTGCCTTGGAAAGCAGCACGGGTGGGATTCAGCTCTTCCCATCACCCCGAGTGCCTCAAGCTCATCATCTGTGGTCCCTGGGATGAGCCTCAATGGGGATTTCAAACCACCCCCCAAATCTGCCCACCCTCCCAGAGCAGAGCCGCCAGCGCACGGCGAGGATGTGTGATTACGGCTAGAGAGGCCTTTTGCTGCTGTAATTGTTTCTGTGTGGCCTGGGAAGAAATGGGTTGCGCTGGAAGCAAAAGAGGTTTTGCTGAAGCATGAAAAGAAAAGCCATTTAGTTGAGGTAACAGCTCCCGGAGCTTTAGGGGTCAACAAAGGGAGAACGCCAGGAAAATCCTTTTCAGGGCAGGACAGTCTGGAGATGGGAGAGGAAAAAAGAACCGGGAAAAACCTCAAGGAGGACATCAGGGATGCGGTGGTGTAGGGGTAACCCCACAGCAAGAGGTGACCTTGACCCAGGAGATTTCTTTTTGCTTGTTTTTCCTTTTCACCTCTTTGCAGCGAGGGCGAGGTTTCTTCTTTTTTTTTTTTTTTTTCCTAAAGGCAAATTCCGGCTCCAAAGAAATGAATTTGCTAAACGCTTATCACAACTTGCCTGGAGGTATGTAAAATACAAGAGGAAATCTCTCCCCCTGGCCTCCCACTGCACCCTAGCCTGAATGCAAGAGAGGAAAAGTCATTTGAGTGATCTTAGCAGAATCAGAACAAGCATTTAGTGGTCTTTAAGGACCCATAAAACACTTCAGTAGTTTGCTGTTTTATATCTGACTATCTTCTACATTAGCCATTTAAATTAAAACATTTATAATTAATTGAACAAATCATTTCCTCTCACCCCCTTTGGGGACTGGATCGCGTAAGTCTTCGGTAAATTTTAGTCTCTTAACCAACGGGGGTATCCATTTCTTTTATAGGGCTTATTTTCCTGCAGGGTGGGAACCAAGGGCAGGCAGAGAGCAGTTTTAACTGGAAAATCAATTGATCGGAAAGACAAATTAAGGCGTCTTTTTTTTTCAAAAGGGGAAATGAAAAAGATGGCTTGGCACTAGGAGCCTGCCCGCCCTCCCCTCTGCCTGCGGGAGCCGGCTGCTGGGCGGGCAGGGATGCGGGCAGGGATGCGGGCAGGGATGCGGGCAGGGATGCGGGCAGGGATGCGGGCAGGGATGCGGGCAGGGATGCGGGCAGGGATGCGGGAGCCACAGCCCAGCTCTGGGGAACCACTGTGGTCACTCACGAAAACCATCCCTACATTTCGGGAGCGGTGGGAAGCCCAGGACGGTGCCAGAGCTGCACTGGGGCACCCCTGAGAGCAGAGATGGGGAAGTGGGAGGGGAAGGGCCGTGGGTGGGAGCTTGCCAGGAGAAAGGGGGTCTGGAGCTGAGCATGGACGTGGTGGCGGGGTCCCGGTCCAGCCTCGTGGAAGGAGAGGGGCATGTACAGGACAGGGAAGAAGACGCACTGATGTGTGGGGTTATTCCAGCTGGGAACTCTGCCTGCAGGGCAGAAGTTGCAGGTTGAGGGCTAATTCTGCCCATAATTTCCAAAGAGCCGCTTTCGGATAAGAAGCTTAAACAGAATAATAATCTGGGCAGCATGATCTTCCCTATCCTACAACTGCTGCCAAAGACAACATCGGCAAGACTCAGCAATCCCAGGAACCAGGGCAATCCCTGGAAAAAGGTGGCCCAAACAACCCTATCAGAGAGAGATCAGCGAGAGGGTGCCTGCAGCAAAGCTTCCCCCCAGCCCCCTCCCGAAAGAGGCAGCCTGGGACCATCGCTGCCCAGGTCCTCGCAGGAAATACAGTTTATTTTGATGTCCTGGAAATGCCTTTGTCAGTAGATCTATTCTTTCATTGTGAAAAAGCCTATTAGCTTCTGCTTTCTACTTCTATGGGAATTTATTCCTCCATCAGATCTTCAATATAAAAGCGCTTTCCTTACAGAGATTGATACCGTGTGTATGAAAAGCTCCGTGTGCCTCCGGGCGAGGCAGCCCCTTCCCTTAGGAAGGATGAAGGATGGCTTTGAGAGCAAAGCACCGAACAGCTGAGAAGATGAAATCTCAGTTCCAAGGTCTGCTGTGACATCCTGGTGACCTTGGGCTCTCACCGAGGTACCCGCACAACACAGGATGTGCTGAGCTTTCAGCAGGAGAACCGGCCATGGGCACCCCTGAAACCTCACCCCGTCAGGGGAACGTTCCCCAGCGAGGGGTGAGCGTGCTGGCAAAGGTTTACAACCCCATCCCTGGTGCTCGGCTGGCCCAAGAGCGAGGACAGATCTGGGAGCACGTGCTCAGCTCTGCGGGGTCCGACGCTGCCAGAGCTGGCTCCCAGCTGGTGTCGGAGGGGGATGTGATGGGCGGCTCCGCTGCCACGGGCTGAGCCCAGCGAGGAGGCAGAGCTCTGCACAGAGCTGCACTGATGCTGTGACTCCAGTCCCAGCCAAGCAAAACCCAGCCCCTTCCCTCTGCTCAGTTAATCAAGAGGTAACGCCACTCGTGACATTTCACAGATTTTGTCCCTTCGCTCGCAACCCGAGCAGCAACAACATGTGCAGCACCCCTTGAAGCACCCACGGGTCCCCCTGCCTGCACCTCCAGACACGCTGGGCTGCCCACGACTGCTCCAGCATCAGCAAATGAACAACTCCAGGAGCAAAAACGTGCTCAGCTGCGTGCATCTCCTGAGGCTGGCCGAGCGAGGAGCAGGCTGGAGACTGCACACTGGTGCTGTGTGCACAGAAAAACTTCTTTAACAGCCTGAATTCAGGTTTTCAGGTTCTCTCCAAGCAAAAGACTGGTGTGGACATCACCCACGCCCTCCCAAGGAGAACACACCACCCCTCCACAGCTGCTCCCACGCCCACACGCACACATCTCTCCGTGCCCACCGCACGGGCACCGGCCTCGCAGTGCTCCCATGGTGGGGACCAGGGTGAGATTAAAATAATAAACAATAATCATCTGCTTGGGCCGTTCTGGAACCACATTGCTATGGCAACTGCCTGCCAGCAGCAATGCTGCCTGGTTGATGGGAAGGGTTTTCTTGGGACGGATGTGAATTCCTCCAGCACGGCCCCAGCGCAGCGTGTGGCTGCTCAGGGTGAGGCCAGCATGGCGGGACAGGGTGGTAAGGACAGAGGGTGACAGGGACAGGAGCCAGCCCTGACTGCCTGGGCACAGCTACGCCAGAGCACACCGACAGCTCCAGTGACCGCGGCCCCGACACGTGACGCTGCCTGGCAAAGAGGTTTCTTTAAAGCCAAGCGACAGAATAAATTCTCACCAGCAAAGAGCCATCATGTTGCTTTTAATTATCAGGAAAGGGCCTGAAGCATCGCAATCTGTTTAACTTGAGCTGACGGAAACATATTTGTCATGACTCCGTTTTATTTTTTTTTTCCTTTCTCCTGCACGTGTTTTCTCCTCAAACCAGCTGAAGAGACAAAACCCACGGGAGCCGGGAGGAGCGGACAGGGTGCGAGAGCCCTGGCCCACCGACCCGCTGCAGCTCCGCCTGCCACGTCCCGCTGCCGAGCCAGGACCCAGCGGGCTCCAGGCAGGGGAACGTGATGAAAACTCTGTGGGGGAACCTCTCCTGGCTCGGCGCTCCTCTGAAACCTGGTGCCCTGGAGAAGATGGTCACGTCGCCGCTGCCTCCCTTTTCATCCGCCCAGAGTCACGTTTAATATGCTACAGCTTTATACCAGGCACTCTCAATTGCACCATCAAAATACCTTGCAGGGGATCAACTGCCAGTTTCCTCTCTTAATCACTATTGATACAACGAGGTGACAGTCAGCTTTGCAAGGAGGACACACACACACACACACATTTGTGAGGAGAGCTTTTGCCATGACTGTGGCTCCCTCTCCCTTTGGCAGAGGCTTAGGAGCTCATCCGAGACAGAGGAGATGCAGAGGGGACAGGGACAGGTTCAAAGGGACAGGTCCTCTCGCCTGCAGCACCAGCCAGTGCAAGGAGGACAACTCCAGCCTGAAAAAAAGTCTCTGCCCCTCTGGCTGCCATCCCCGTGCCCAGCACACAGAGAGCACCACCCCAAATCCCAACCCCAGGATGGCTTTTGTCACCGTTAAGGAGTCAGCAAACGCTGTAAACTCCAGGCAACGTTTAGCCCCTTCCCGCTGGCGGAAGCTGGGTCGCTGACACCAAGACAAGAGCCCTGCCTATAAATCATATTTTGCCAAGATTTAGAGGAGAAAGGAGCTATTAGGAGAAATAGATCAGAAGTGACACAGCTCATTATTACGAGGTGAGTCCGAGTTGCAGACAAGGGCAAAGTTAATAGAAAACGTATCCAATCCACAATGGTAACTTTAATTGTTACCACTAATGAAGCCTATTTAGGATGGATTATGTATCTGGCACTTCAGATGCAGCCCTCAATTCATCTTCCGCGTCAGATGTCTCATCGCATCAGTTCCAGAGGCAGAGGGAGGGCTTTTCCCCTTCTGCTGCACAACTGGAGTTAGAAAACAAACTCTGTGCAATCCATCAGCCACGAGGTGCAGCTCTGCCGGGCAGGGGCTGTGCAGGGACGCTCACGGGGGGCACCTCACACCCCCAGGAGCTGCTGAAGGACCAGCAGCTGCAGCATCACGGGACCTGCGGGAGGACAGACCCCTTCCCACGCTTCACTCACTCTCCCCACGTTATTTCCAGCTACAACAGCCACCAAGGTGGCTGCTCTGGACCCTGGGGGGTGACAGGCAGTTGTGGCTCTGTCGTGGCTCTGCCCCGGACCAGCCCCCTCCCAGCTGGTTTTCAAGGCACACTTGTGGAATTAAGGACAAATTGTAATTACTTTCCTCGGTAACAAAACCTTTGGAGGAAAGGGCTAGTGATAGATTTCAGGTTTTATCGGAGCTGACAAGGAGCATTAGTCACGCTGCACAAGAACTGGCACCTCGTCAGACATGGAGGTCTGTGGTGACCATCCCCTGGGGCACCAACAGACACCGGGAGGTTTTTTTTTCCTCTTAATATGAGAGTTAAGCACGTTGTCTTGTTTGGTTCCCTCAGCCTCGCTGAGCAACAAACCCAGCCCTGGCACATCATCCGTGCCGGGCATGTCGGGCCGTGCAGCACGAGGAGCCATCTCCTCCCAGCTCAGAGCAGGAGCTGCCCTGAGGGGAAAGACCCAGCTCCACAGCACAGAGAGACAAGTGACCTTCACAAGGAGCAAAGTTTCCTAACTCTGAGTACAACAACACACCAGACTGTGGCACCCAAAGAGGGGGCAGAGCCTTCACAGCAGCTCAGTCGTGTCTTGGGGCATAGACACATCCTGCAGCTCCACTTGGCTGCTGCCTTTGGATCTGGGCTGTGCAACTCCCACTGAGCAAGGCAATAATCAATCAATGAACTAACTGAGCTTGTTCAGTTTGACCTCTTAAGCCTAGCTTTAAAGATCTTCTCTTTCCTTGAGTCACCTGCACATGCTAATGTGATGTGTCTCCAAACCACTCCTTGACAGGTCACCGCAACCCAAATATCAGAGAGAGGAAACTGTGAAACAAGAGCAGCGAGCCACGGTTTCGGCGTTCAACTCCCCACAGAAACTGGGGACTGCCTGGGTGTGCCCAAGCCAAATCCAGCCAGGAGCTGCCTAGTCCCTGGCACAACGCTGGTGCGTCCCAGGGATCAGCATCAAGATGCTCTTGGATGTGGACACTGTCAACAGAACCTGCTCCGAGAGGTGAGAGCAACCCTTCCAGCGCCTAGCTCCTGTTTACTCCTGGGTTTGCCTTAGCTCATGCCTCAAGTGTCAGTAATTCACTCCTATTTAGTCTCAATTTAGCTGGATGGAGTCATTCATTATCATTACTTCGTCATGAATTATAATGACTGCTGCAGCCTCCCCCGGAGCCGTTAGTCACCCAGCCTCAAGTGGGATCATTCTCCCTTTTGTCCCCATTTTCCCTTCTCAGCAGCACTGTACAAACGGGCAGCAAATACCTTTTCAGCGCACTCAGGATTTTCTGCAAGGCAAATCAGGGCAGAAGAACTAACTGTGAAGACGATTACTGGGCACTCAAGTGGGTGCCACAACCGTGCCCTGAGGAACTGTTCTGTTGCCCTTTAGCAGGACACGACTGGCTGGCATGGTGGCAGCTGGCACAAGGAAACGTGGGCTGGTGGCCCCAAGGATCCCCCCACATCCCCTTTTCCCAGCACAAGCGTGTCGGAACTTGAACATCCCACTGTCCTCCAGCTTTGCCCATCCCAAGCCAGGAGACTGAAATCAAGTGAGGAATGGGAGCCACTGAAAGTCTGAGATGGATCCAACTCATCTTCCTTCTGTTGCATCCATTATACTACTGCATTTTATCCATGTCCCTTTAAATAAAGCTGCTTGCTTTCCATTGGGGAGGGAAAAGAAGGAAACGAAAATTGATTAAAAAGAAAAGGGGGTGTGGGGGGGAAGGGTAATTATGTTCCACAAAAATTAAGGAAAAGAAAAATGATGTAAAGAAATTACTTCTCATATAAAAGGGTATTTCATAATGGACCTTTAAAGCATTCCATCAAGTAATACCAACACATTTATTTGAAGTGTTAAAGAGGGACCTTCAATCAATCACAGAACTTCATTTTTACACTGTAATGGATTCAATTGACCTTTGTGTTGTGAAGATCTGCTGGCTGAGGCAAGGAGGAGCCTGCTCCAAGCTGGGGCTGGGGGCTATTGCCGTGGGTGTCTGCCAGGCCAGGCTGGCAGCCCAGTGGGCAGTGGGGCCAGCAGAGGAGATGCCCTTTGCAGCCACAGCCCGACTCTGGAGTTAAGGGGTCTCTAAGGAGAATGCAGGGAAGGGGCTGGCCACCGCGCTGAGAACAGACATCGCCGGAAACGCTCGGAAAGGGACACTTCAATACGAAATACTAAGATGAAAGCTCTGCTCTCAAAGCAATTATTACCAGCTAATGTGAGCTGGGAAATGGCCTCTCCCTTCCCACTGATTGGAACCCCCTCTTGTTCCCCTCCCCGTGAGGCGAACGGAAAGGCATTCGCTTGGCAACCCACAAAAATCAGAGATGAAGTCTGGGGCTTCAGCTGCCCCATCCACAAGCATTTCAGATGCGCCGTAAGCTCACGCAGAAGCAGAGCCAGAGGGATTTTGGATGTCGCGTGGCGTTGGGATGGAAGAACCTCAGATCTGAAAGGTTTTTGGGAGCACGGGTCCATCTCTTCCGCACCAGTACAGCTGAGTGCAGCACCAGAACATCCCACTCTGGGCGAGGCCCCCCACTTTCCATGCCGGGTCCCAAAATCCTGTTGACATTGGACAGTCCCACCCCATCATCAGCCACCACCCCAGCCTTGGGGTGTCCTCTCAGGGGTGTAGCAGCCCCTGCGCCAGCCAATATTTCCCCCAAACACCCGAGCTCCTGCTGCCAGCGGGGAGCAAACTGCAGCCCCCCCCCCCAGCCTTCTCCCTGGAGTCATCTCCTGCATTAACAGCGGAGCAAGTGCTAATAAAAATGGTGGCTAAAAATACAGAAAAAGCATTTACTACCGAGGGAAGAATCCCTTGAATTGCACCCGGGCTAATTAACATTTATACAAAGTGCACTCATCACAAACATATATTAACCTTTGAAGCATATATAAGAGCAATTGGGAAGTATATAATGA
Organism: Trogon surrucura; assembly: GCA_020746105.1. Taxonomy (NCBI): domain Eukaryota; kingdom Metazoa; phylum Chordata; class Aves; order Trogoniformes; family Trogonidae; genus Trogon; species Trogon surrucura. Next base: position 1,360,067 of record CM036640.1, read on the forward strand.
GAGCAGAGACACCGGAGCACTAGACTTCCCTACTGAAAATGCCACCCTTGCCTCCTCTTGGTTGAATTTTGAAGCAGTTTCCCCACAATTACTGGTTTTTCAGTGCTCCCGAGGTAGGTCTTCAACACCCCCCAGCTCCCCCTCCCTGGTCAGAGCTGGGGAATCACCCATCCTGCCCGAGGCTCCTCGTTCCACTGCTCTGCAGCCCCAAGAAACCCACAACAGAGAGCCTGGGAAAAAAAGTGACAGGTTTTGTCCAAGATTTTAATTTAAGTGACAATCAATATCACTCCTGAAAGCCAAGAGAAGAGCAGCCATGATGCTGAGATGTCCTTAATGATTCCACTCAAAGTCACTAGCAAAATTCCCTAGCCTTTTATTTTTTTATTGTATTTTTTTAATTGGGAATGGTGCGAGATACCCAACATCATCAAGGAAAGACAAAAACATGGAAGATGTCTGGGCAGCACTGGAAAGGTAAAGTGGTGCCAATCTCTACGGGCTGGGTAGGGGAAAGGGAGGGAAAAAAAAAAAGTCTTCAGGAAGAAAAATTCTGTATTCCATCACCCCACTTACCCGTGTGGTAAGGAAATGGATAAGTGGGCAATGTCACACCTCATTTAACAAGAAACTAATAATGATCAATACCGGCTCCTTAGCCCGCCTTGCTCCCACTTCATTACTCACACTGGCACCTTCCCAGGGCAGGTCATTAACACACCCACAGCGAAACGGATCAATCACAGAATCACCGAATGTTCTGGATTGGGAGGGACCTTTAAAGGTCACCTAGTCCAACCCCACGGAATAGCCATTTGCAGTGAAAGATGCAACTTCAGACTGTAAAAATAACATTATCCCGTGGGGAAAGGCATAAAACCCAGCCCCCCAAAGAGCCCAGATTTTTAATTTTTGTACCTATTATTTTATCCATAGTAAATATATATATATATTTACACAGACACACATATATAAACACAAACATATATATTGCTCAGCCATCAAGAAGCACTTCTGCTTTCAGCTGCGCGCAACTCCTTGTAAATCCTCACAGAGTCAACAAAAGCCAAAGTCATTTAACTCCGCGCTAAAATAAACGGCGAGCAGGAAGGAGCTCACGCACAGCGGAGAGCTCAAGGCTTTCCAGAGCAACAACGAGGAGCAATTATGCTTATCAGGAGCTGGGGTGGGATCCGGCACGTCAGCAGGCTGGTGCCAGTAATCACAGTTAATTTCACAAAGTCTGGATGACATATAGGGAAGATTTAGATGTTCTAATTACTCCGCTGAATACCAGGGGTGCTGCTGATGAGGGAGGCAGGCACACGCACATCCACACATACGCACTCAAAGCCAATTAAGAAAGAAAAACAGCAACAAGGAGCCTGCAGGCTCACCAGCTCTTCGTCAAAAATAGGTCTAAGCTGACCTACCCCTCGCTGTAAAACGCAGCGGCCACAACCAAGCTAGAAGACTTCTGGTGGCCAATTCCCAGCAGGGAGCACCTGAAAGCTTTGCGAAGGGCAGGAGAGGATTCAAGTCAGCACCCAGGCTACGACGCTTAATTTTTAACTAATGGCATCATGGCACCCAACAGCATCACACACCGGGTCTTCCACCCAGCAAGGACCAGTAGCCAAGAGCTGGAACAGCAGCGAGATGCTACTGATCACTAAAATCCTGCCTCTAACCCACAGTTTTCTTAGCTGGGTGCCTGCAACACGCTTCATCTCTGATGCCAAAAAACCCGCACCCCAGAAGCGCTGCAGCCCGTCCCTTACAAACGCGCATCACTGCACTGAACTCCAGCCTTCCGTGACTGGCAGAGAACCGGCACAGGATTCCCCCAGCAAAGCCCGGGGTTACCCAGAGGAAGCTCCTGCAGAGCCAGCTCCTCTCTCCAGCATGCCCAGACATCGGCTTACCTGGGGCTGGGAACCTGGGTCCTCCTCCACACAGTCCCAAGAGCTCTGGGGAGCGGGCTGAGCCATGCAAAAACATAACTCCATGCAATTTTTTCTAACTTAGAACTAAAACAGCTCTGCTAAAACCCCCCATTGGAGGCCAGTCAGGCTCTTTCCTCAACAGCATCTCCACACCCTCCCAGACTGTTCAATGGCAGCTCCTTCATGGCCAGCATCCTCCTGCTGCCAAACTCCTGAGCCCAGAAACTTCCCGCTCGTAGCAGTCTCATTAAGCACCAGGTGGAAGAACTCATTTGTGTGTTATTAGAACCTCAAAACAGATGGAGCTGCTGAGTTAATCACAACCTTTTCTCCTGACTCGTCTGAAACCCACCTAGCAGACTCAACTGAAGACCAGAAAGTTGTTAACAGGACACAGTTGCCTCTCTCTGTCCACTCCTCCAGATTCTATTCCTCTGCAGAGGAACAAGGAATAAAGAATTTAGGGCTATAAACGCAAAGAAGACCTTTGGTCCTGGCTGGAGGTGTGGGAATTACCCACGAAATGCAGCAGCAGCAACTCAGAGGTGCCTCAGAACTGGGGGCAGCGAGATTCTGCACCGAGAATCTGCTGCAAGAAGAGATGTATTAGTGATGGGGAAGGAGATGCTGGCTGGGCAAAAAGTGCAGGAAACAGAAATTTTAAACAACCACTATTATGAATGTTATTGCAGAAAACAGCATTAATATTACTACAGTTATTAATACACAAAGCTGTAGCATTATTACTAAACCAGCTGCAAGACACCTCATTACTATTAATGCTGACGATATGTTAACAGAACATTATTCCTGGTTAGTTTTGTGGCTGACGCTCCCCTGAAATAATTCTTCTGCTCTAACTTTCTTTCACATCTGTTCAGTATTTCGGCAAGCAGTTGGGTCTAACCAGTAACCGGGGCCCGATTTTCTTAGGTATCAGACAAAAAGCATTTGCCTGGAAAAGCTGGAAGATCTCACGTGGCCCAGACTGGGTGCTGGGAGAGGAGCTGGCTGGTGGGGCCAAATCCTGATGCTCAGAGATGGGCTTTTCAGCACAGCCATCAAGAAAGGCACATGTGAGAGGGTTACCCCAAAGCTGAGGTTGTGAGCATCATCCTGGGGGGGCTGCCACCCACACTCCCCTCTTTTGCAAGCCCCAGCTCGCTGCTCAGCGCAGCGGGGGTCCAATTCTGCCCTGGGCGCGGTGACCGAGCCCAGAGCAACGTGGGCCACGGCGAGGCAGCAGCCTGGCACACGGGCTCGTAAATCCTGGCAGCGGGTAAGTGACGTCCCGCTGGGCTTTCTCCCAAATCGCACTCATTCCTCACGCTCAAACCCTACCCTGGCTTGGCAGCAAATCCGCAAAAAGGAGCGGGCACGGTTCCGCGTGCTTGTGCAGGAGGAAAGTCAGCGCAGCAGAGAGTAAATGAGGCAGCACCGGGCTTTCAAGGCGTCTCGAGATTTCTTTGCAAGCAAAGTCAGGCGTGATTGAGCTTAAAGTTACCCGGGGAGGAGCTCGACCCTTCGAACAGCACGAGCCACTCATCTGCCCACCCTGGCTTGAGTAGCTCAGGTAACCTCTCGCTCCCCTCTCATTGTCTTCTGGTATTTAGAAAACACCTTTTTAAAACAGATAAATACATAATGGAGAAACTTTTCATTTCCTCTGTGAGATAAGGATTTGATGTTCTGGATAAGCGCAAGACGGCTGCCATCCAGAAAGGAGACGTTAACGCAAATTCCCGTCCACTTCTGCCTTTAATAAAAGCATCACCGCTCTCATCTTGTTTCAGAAAGTCCTCCCATCAAACGTCAACGCGGGCTTGGCAATTGCTCAGAGGGACAGACGGACTTTGCTGAGCCCAGGGCAGCACGAAAAAACCCACCATGGGGCTGCACCTCCAGTGCCAGCATCAGCTCCTGCCCCTGCCCGCTCCCCGCCTCCTACAGAGGAATTAGCACCTATTTGGTAAGTGCTTCAAATACACAAAGTCTGGCCAATAAGAAAGCGAAATCCTCAGATCGTACATCCAAATGATCAAAAACCTCCAAAGAAGTTCCTGAAAAATTAAAGAAAAGCCTAAAAGTACACAGCCGAGCTTTAACCCCGATGCCACGGAGCCTACGAAGAAATCTCGGCCGCTATTGATCTCCGCGGCGAAAGCTCCGGCGCGCCGGGCACGGACGGCGGGATGAGATGTGAAGGCAGAGGCAGAGATCACGACCCCACGGCCTCCCACCTTTCCTGAACGCCCAGCGAGAGCAAGCAGAGTGGGAGTTACTTTGAAATCCATTTTGGTCTCAAACAAGCCAAGACCCAGGGCGCTCCTTCCCGCAGCTGCTTTGATTCGCGGTGTTTGCAGCTGGAGGGGGGAGCAGGCGGAGGACGAGCGGTGGCAGCGGCAGCAGCAGCTTCCCTCCACCTCCACTGCCGGGCTCAGGGGGACCCGGCTCCTCGCAGCTGGGCGAGTGCAGATACTGCAAGTTTCAAATAAAAACCTTACTTATCTTGCCGGGGAGAAAGCTCTGGCTTTTAAATGCTGCGTGTTCAGACGGCGAATATGCGTCTCAGCCTCTGAAGAGCTTTACGCAGAACACAGCCTCGTTTTTTCTTAGGGTGTTTTTCCTCCCTCGCATCCACTATCAACATTCTTTTAGGATTTTATTTCCTTAGCACATACATGCGTTTTCCTCTTTCCCCTCTGCAGCTGTGCCATGGCCAAGGCTTTGTCCCCACCGGGGCAGGGGAAGCCCTGTGGCAGCTCAGCCAGAATCCCTCATCCCTCTGACCCATGCAGACAAAAGCCAGCTCAGATTTATTTGCACAGCTAATTGCAGTAGAGCCACTTACAACAGCTCCACGTAACCACTGCTGGTCCTGCTGCTCCCCGGGAGTGCCGAGGATCTGTAGCAACTGGACTAACCGGGCACTGGTGGGTGCCATAACCTTGGGCTGGTGGCAAGACAGGATCTAGTTTGCCTTCCTGGATCAGCTACTAGTTAACGAAAACAAGTAAAACAACTCTGCCGTGCTTTTGTTCACCCATCTGGATGTCAAACCCTTCCTTTGCATTAAGCGTAATTAAGGCAGCACAGGTCCAGAGCGCGTCTGCTGCCGGGAGCGAGCGCAAGGGCAGGGCTGCGCCGGCCGGCAGCCTCTGCAGAGCATCACCCCCCGAACCATCCATCCCCAGCTCCACTTCCAGCTGCATCGTGATTTCAAAGCACCTCCCGGTGCAAAGCACTTGGAACAGCTCTGTATTTCACTGCAAACCAGCAGTGGGGCTCTTTTGGAAGACACGACGTGCTTAAAGTAACTCAACTTGGAACTCCCACGGGAGGTGGGTGGCACTCCCAGTGGTCAGTCCGTACCCACCACAAACAGCGGCTTTCTTGAGACAAGAGCTCTCTGCAGGCCAGGCTGACCATTGCTCTGGGCAAGGTGGTGGGACACGGAGGGGCAGGTGGCACCACGCTGTGAGCGATTTGCAGCTTCTCTCCTTCTGGAAAGAGCTGAAAAGCCTTGGCGGTATTTTCGCAAAGAGTTCAGAGGAGGAAGGAATCACCCCGCAGTGAAATTATCAGGGTTAAGAAGCCAATTTCCTTTCCAGCTCTATCACTGAATACGAGGAGAATCCAGTCCTTAATGACTTACAGAAGTTTAGGGCGAGGAGTTGAGGAGGGGAACGAAGCCTGGATCTCCTGTGAGCCCACCCCACCGGCACAGCTGCAGCCACTCTCCTCCCTGAAGAACACTTCTATTTTTACCCTCTTTTCAATGCACATCCCTACCTGTGCCACAAAGGCAGAAAGAGAAAAGTTCATCTCACGTCGGGAGTCAAAGGGAAGATAAAGAAAAGCCCCGTTTGCTGGGCTTCAGGAGCTCAAAAGCTGGTTTTCCTCCGGAGTGGCGTTCCCACCAAAGGCAGCAACCCATCCCCACCCCCGGGGCATCAGCAGCCCCTCTCAAACACCGAGAGACAAGATTTTGTCCAGTGGGTGCGTTGTGATCCTCGCTTTCTGCTTTCTCTCATCTTCGCTCCCTTCCTTTGGCCCCGCATGCTGGGAACGGGCTGCTCTGGGGGTCAGAGCCACGAGTCGGCGCCCACCCACCCCGGGGCTGCGGAGAGGAGGAGGAGGGAGCGGAGGAAGAAGGAAAGATGCGGTCGTAAGCACGGTCCCCGTCCAGGAGTGAGCGTGCCTGCTTGGAAAGAAGCGGAGCACGGCCGAGTCGGATCCTTATACAAGCCATTTGATAAAGCCCAGCATCTCCAGGCTTTCACACCTGTGTATGTAGGTCACTCTCTCATTCCGGGAAGGAGATAAGTGTGCAATAAAACATCGGCACAGAGGTGCAGCTTTGAAATGATGACAGGAGAAGGCAAGTTGAAAAACTTGGCACAGCCGAGCCGCGGAGGCAGCGGGCAGGGCTGGTCCAGCCCCAGCCCAGCCCCTCACCCTGCCTGCCCACACCCGGGGGGGGAACTGGGGACAAGGGTTGACCCTCCTTTACGTGCCTTCAATCCCAGATAGTATCTGAAAATGCCAAAACTTGCATCGAAATTAATGGCACTTAGATGCCAAAGTACCTTTGTGTATGTGGCCCTCTCGGCCTTTATCTTGATTCAATATTCTTTGGAAGTCGGTGTAGAGTGAAGGATAGGTTCTCATCTCAGATTTTGCTGACTGGAAGTCACGGGCTGTAGGTAAATCTCACCTGGTAATATCTTACCCTTCAGAGCCCTTTCAAAACTCTGGGTAGCACAAGCATCCATCAGGGCTGACACATTAATTCAAACAGTGTTATTTTCACATCATTTAAGGCCTCTCTTCCCACTTTTGTCTTGCAATCGAAAATATTTTCGAGGCATAACACAACTGCCATCCTCACCCCGCTGTCTGGAACCACTGCCGCGGTCCACAGGGACTATTGGCATTCCAGTCAGAATTAAGCATTTGAAAGGGTTTAGATTCAATCCCATTCAAACACGCATTTTGCTCAGGATAAAAGAAAAAGTAGCTGAAACAAATCAAGCCCGGGTGATGCTGATGGTGGCAGGGGCTGCTTTACACCTCATTGCATATGCAGGGAATAAAGACAAATCACCTGAGCTGGGAGCAGAGCCGGGCTCTGGCTACAAGTAATCCAGCCTCGGCCAGAGCAGGATTACTGCATCCATGGAGAAGAGATCACAGACAAGTCCGTACCATCACGTAGGAGTGGGGACGGGGATGGGGATGGGGATGGGGACGGGGATGGGGAAGTATCTGCTCTTCACCAGGAGGAGATTTGCTCTGGAGGCACGTGCGCCCAAGAAGAAAATCAGCGGCTGACGCGGAGCTGAGCAGCCCCGAGGGTCGGCAGCTGCAGGACGTGCTGGGAACCCATCAACCTTCAAAGGTCACGGGGAGAGGCAGAGCCAGAGCTGTTCAAAATGCAAATTGGCCTCTGCCTCCTCGCCTTCCCCTGTAATTACTTTGGAGAGGGTTTTGTGGGATCATCTGGGCTTCAAGGGGGTCTCTCCACTGAGGTTTTCTCACTCTGTCTCCTGGTGAAGCTTGGAAATGCTCTGCCCTGGAGCTCTGACCTCCCTCTCGAGCACAGCGAGGGATGGAGACACAACCACGGGCTTCCCGGCCAGAGAGACAGTCTGATACAGCTTGTTTATGACAGGCAGGAAAGTCAAATTGCTGAAAACGTAATCTGGAAGTTAAAAAAAAACGGGGACGCGTTAAATGAAAAATTAAGCATTTCTTTTTCTAACATTGATTTTTTCATCAGTTTAAAAAATGTTCATTTTGAACGCTTATTTTTTTTCCAGCAAGGGAAAAAAAGCACAGAGTATATCATAAACATTTCCCTGTTAAAAAAAGTTGATTTTGATGCAGCTCCATATTTCATTTGTCCTGCAGTAACTGCTCTGCCATCTAGTTGGATTAACACTTATGGAAGAATAGTTTGCAAAGTTTTTTTTTCCACTCCTGTGAAGGGCTCGGGTCACGTCCACTCAGGATTTCGGGGAGAAGCAGGACCAGTTTCACCTCCCTTTGGCACGGAGCAGCTCGGCATGGGCACCGCTCGCAAACCAGACACAGCTCCCAGCCGCCGCGGTCGTGCCCGCCCAGCCAAAACCCCTCATCTGCCCATCAACTACAAAATTAACTTAAACAAGCGCAAAATAAAGGCTACCAAGCCGAGGTGTTGGAGAAGCGGGAGGAGAGATGAAATTCAGGCGTAGCTGATGCTCTGGGACACGCGGCTCTGACCTGGAGGATGGGCTGCTTTGTGCTCACAGGCTCCTGGCACGGGAACATTCCCGGATTGTGCCTCAGTTTCCCCTCAGCCACGAGCCCCTCCAGCACGACAGCCGCTGCTTTCGCAGTTGCCTGTTCTTAGAAGGGCACCCGTGTCGCTGCTCAACAAATACACACCTGCAAACAGACGTTTTATTACGGGTTTTTTGCTTATATGTTGTCGTTTAATACAAAGCAATGTGGTTTTTTTGGTCCTAAGAACCAGAAAGGAGCTCTCGGATCCACTCACTTTCTCATCCCTTTGTGTGATAAATCATGGCAGCACTATTCTGGCGTCAAACGCTTCCAGTGAGAGGGGATATCAAAGTGGGTTTGGTTTCCTGCGTGAGCTTTCAAACGCCTTGTGGTTTCTCTGCACATTTTCTTCTCTTTGTGTGGTGCGTCCACCTCCCTCCCCTTCTTTTCTTCTCTCCGGGAAGGCTGAGATTTCTTTTAAAGCAAAGAAAAAAAGATTTTTCTTTTTCTTCTTTGTTCTGCTGCTACTTCCTACACGATTCCTCCTTCCTCTCCCAGGCCCCTGATAACCTCTCCTGGAGGCAGCACGAAGGGTGTGAGACCCGAGGCACTCGGCGATGCCGCATCCTTCCCAGAGGGTCGCGGGCTGGGCTGGCACGGACAGAGGTGAGCGACTCAACCCAGCACAGCCACATCCCCGGGCAGAAACTGGGGAAACTACCTGGGATGCAACGGCAGGAGATCCCTGGCTCAAGAAGAACTGAAGCTCCAAGGTCAGCTCGCTCAAAACCACGTCTCTCGTGGTGCTGCCCGTGCGTTGCCACCCGACGGCATCCTCAGTCACCCGATGGCATCCTCAGCCACCCGACGGCATCCTCAGCCACCCGACGGCATCCTCAGCCACCTGATGGCATCCTCAGCCACCTGATGGCATCCTCAGCCACCTGATGGCATCCTCAGCTGTGCATGGGGGACGGGACGGGTGGCCAAGAGCTGCCCCCAGGCACGAGTAGGGCTGTGCGGGGTGCAGGTGTGTGGGCTGGGGGGGTTTCTGTGTGTCTCTGGCCACGCCGTGCCACCAAACACCGCAAGGCTGTGACCCCCGGTATCTACTGCAAAGCCATTAAGACCCAACTTCCAAGAGGACGGTGTCATTGGCATCTCGTCCTCGGTAACCCCAGCAGCACATCGAGGTTCGGCGCATTGTCTCGAGTCGGGATGATTCACTCTGACGGTGATCAAATGATCTTAATGATTTGTCAGGCAGCCGCCATGCCCAAATCTGTTTATGATGAGGAGCGGGAAGGAAAAGCAATTCATTTAGTTTGTTTACCACCAGGATGGGCCTGGACACCCCAGAGTCATTAAAAGAAGAAAAGGCATCTCAGAAAAGCTAGAGCTATTTGATTACAACGGGCCCCATCAGCGGGCTTTCTCTAGCGCAGCAAAAGATTTTCAAAGGGCATAAATCAAAAACTACAGCGGCGTGAAATTTGACCAAAGCAAGCCAAATTAGGTGTCCAAAGCCCTGGGCACCAAGGTTTTTTTTCTTTAATAGCTTTGGTGACCTTTAGGGGTGGGTAACCTCTCAGCACAAAATGAGAATTTCTCTGCTCTGCATCTGCAGATGTGCTGCCCGTGCAGGCGGGCTGGGAGAAGGGGATGCTGGGCACGGCGCTCACGCTTTGAATCAGAGGGGAACTGGAGCGCCACGGCCACACGCTGCAAGAGCTGGTGGCCTTCGACCCCCCCCGCAGGTCCTGGGAAGTCCAGCGTGAAGACGGGGGTCGTGGTTGAGGAGGAAGAGGATGGTCCTTGAAGCCCCGGGGCTCTTTTTTTCCCCAGCCCGGCGCTGGCACACAGACACACCAGACGTCGCATCCAGCCTTGTGCGAAAGACGTTTTGGTGCCACGTTCCCGTGAACGACACCCCTTCCAAGGAGCTGGCACGTCCTGGGGAAGCTTGGCTCCGCCGGAGCGCTCCCAGCCAGCGCTCAGCGAGAGCTACAGCCGTTTGCAAATCCGCACCTCATCTTCTATTCCATTTAAATGATCTACCATCTTTAGCAGGGCTGAGCCTCTCCAGAGCCTGTATCCAAGGCAACAAGAGCTACCAGGGAAAAAAATAAAAATGGATCCAAGAAGTTATTAAAATCACAATATCCTTTCTGAGCAAGGCAGAGATAATGAGCGCACGGTTACACTGGTTTCCTGCACCACAGGCTGGCCACAAGCCACCTGCTGGGTGAAGGTCCCTGGCTGGTGACCAAACACCAGTGTTGTGGAGGCATTCAAGGTCCTAAAGACACCGCGCGGTGCCTCCGTACCTCCAGTCCTCAGCCTCAACCCATAAAACCCCAGAATTTGTTCACTATCTGTGCAATCAGCCTCCAGTGCAGGTCTTAGCGTTAGGAAGGCGTCTGTATTTCAAATTTGTAGACAACTGGGGAATTCCAAGACACTGAGGAATCGGTAGTTTTGCAAAGAGGAAAACACAAAACGCTGCCCTGGCTCCCACGCAGCGTCCGTAGCACCCCAGGACCCGTGTGCCACAGAGGAGGCTGGGACCTCAGGGCTGCCCCTGGGTCCCTTGGCACGTTCTTCCCTTTTCCACGCAGCAGGAGACAGCACGGAGCCGTGGTGAGCCCAGACCTGGAGGCACCAACAGCCTGGAGGCTTTTGCCTTGGGTGATATTCTGAGCACTCCCCAGAAAAACTCAAGGAAAGGATCGGTGCTGGGGTGCTCAGCAGCCACCGATCGCTCTCCCTGCTTTGCATACGGGGCTGCACGACGCTGCTGCAGTAATGAATCACTTCTGTGCGTGTCGCTAAGCGCTTTATAAATCCCAGGATTAGGAGAACATGTCAAAACGCTCACACCCCGCGTGCGCCTGGCACGGGGCGAAACCTCCTGGAGCCAGAGCGAGAAAAAGATCGCGGCGTAATTTGTTTTGATGTCTCAGGACTCCAGATCCTCCGGTTCTGTCGCAGGACAAACTCCCACTGATTTTACAACGAAGGACAGCTTTGCCTCGCGAGCTCAAAGTCAAAACCTGGGATTATCTTCCCTCTCTGCCTCTCCAGAGCAATGCACAATGTCAAAGATTTGATTTGCAAAGAGATTGTGCAAACATTTCTCTTTATCCGTCCCTCTGTTTGAGCTGCTCAAAGATTTTAAAGCAAAATGCTGATCTCTCTTGGGATTTATACTGAAACCAAAGGAATCGGCTGAGCATCAGTTCCATAAACTGCGTCCATATTTGCTCCAAAAAGAGTGGATTCTCCTCAAAATAAGCAGAGGCGATCCCTGGAAAGGCTGCCGGTAGCCTCAGCAAACCCACAGCAAGTCTTAGCGAACGAGACCCCAAATTTCGAAGAGCCAAGAGATTTTTGGTGGACGTTTAATTTTTGTCGCAAACATTTCCAGAGCTCTGGGCCGGGAACCAAAGCAATTTGTACCAGCACAGCGCCCCTGTGTACTAGAACATCCGCATCTGTACAGTGTCTGCCTTGTATAATTACGACAGCGAAACAACTGAAACATTTTATGATATTCCTCAGCTTGCAAAAAATTATACCAGCAGAGCTTTTAAAACGATGATTAACCAGAATTCACAGCCTCAATCACCGAATCATTAATTCGGTGGGTTTTAGTGTGTTTTTCAAATGAGACGTTCAGCAAAGAGTATTTATTCATTCTTCGTCGCTTTCTAGCTGTAAAAATAATCAAATTAAATTCCACTCTCAAATTCAAACAAGACTTTAGAGGTAGAGGCAGTCAAAACAAGCACAAGAGAAGAGCAAAAACGTTCGTGACGTTTGCCCACCCTTTCCAGATCAAAACTCCAGGCTCTGATCACGGGTTTAGTTCGGCAAATCCTGGCTGAGTAACCGGAGCAAAACCCCCTCTTTAGAAACGTTTGACTTCTTCTCTTGCTTTTCCTTCCGTCCAAAATCAAAATTTTGATGGGGATACTTGTCAGTGAATAAACTCAGTTTGGGGTTTGGCTTTTTTTTGGCGTGTTTCTGCTATAAACAGCCCCTTTCCCTACGGTTTCCTCACGGCAGCACTGCCCGGCTCCGCATCCCACCCCGGTAGGACCCGGGCTCTGCCCGCGGCAGCCGCGTCCCCGCCGTGCCGCGGCCGCGCTGCCCCGTGCTCCGCAGAGCCCAGCGCCAGCGGAACGACTGCTTCTCTAACGAGATGACGATCACAGCAACGCCCCAAAGGCCCAAACCTATATTCGTTTGTTTTCCTTTCATCCTCCCCACGTTAAAATATTGATGAGGTTCCTCCGTGCTGCAAGCCCGGAGCACTTCAACGCGCTGGGTTAAACGCCCACGCGTCTCTGAGCCAAGCTCTGGGCTTCCCTTCCCCTCCAGGCTCGCTGTCCGCACTGCTCTGCCCCTCTGCTCTCCCCTTGCCGGTGCCCAGCACCCAGGGTCAGACTCTGCACTCCCCGGGGTCTCCCTGCAGGTCGGGGCAGCAAACAAGGGGCTAAAGCTGGCAGAGGGAGAGGTAAATGCAAAGCTCGCAAGCAATCAGGAGAGATCTCCTCTGCAAGGTGCAGGAGGGAGATTTTCCTTTTCCTCTTCCTTTTCTGAAAGGGATGTAAGCGAGGAAAGCAGCAGCGATCAGGCTGCCGTCCCTAGGACAGCATCTCTGGAGCTTATTCTCTTCACCACGGGGGTTTGATGAAGGCAAACTTTCCCGACTCACTGCAGCACATGCAGAAAAGAGCCTGTTTCCAAGGAAACAGGGATCTTTTGCATGTCCAGCATGTGGTCAGAGATGGGGAAAGGTTGTGAAGACAGAGTCTGCCTTCCCACCTCCGGCTGCTGCCGACCCACCTCCCTCCCAGGCGGGCGCGGAGCATCCCCAGCACGGAGCATCCCCAGCACGCACCATCACATCCCAGCCCGGCAGCCTCTCTCTGGAGAGGAGACCAGCAGCCGCAGTTTCTCCGGCCAGCGGCAAGATTCCGTGCAGTATCGGGGTGCTTGTTTTGATCTGGGGAGGTAGCAGAAGGGCAGTTTTCATCTCTGCATCGCCTGTACATTTTAGGGACCACAGCATCCCCCAAAAGAGTGACATGGCCAACTACCAGAAGGCTAGTAACCCAGGTGGGACTCGGCTACTCCTCCTCCATCTTGCCTAGCCAGAGTAAATTCCCCCAAACCAGGAACTAAGCCCCAAAGCTGATCACCTCTCTGGCCAGGAATAGGAAGCACGTGCCTCTCACTGGTTCAGGACTGATGTCCTAATGTAGGAAGATGTCACGCTTGCCACCTCACCTCGCAGAGGCTGAAGCACAAAGGAACACGCCACCTGCTACGCTACAGCATCCCCTACCAGCCTCCTTTGAACCGGGGAGATGTTGATAAACCCGCGTGAAGGAAGCCTGCACCCCAGCATCTGGAGGGGCACTCACCCGAGGCACAGCCCTGCCGTGCCAGCGATGCATTACGAGCACGACACGGGGCACAGGTTGTCTCTTTAATCACTTTTCGGGGCCCCCCTCCTTGCAGCTGCCACCCCCAGCAGGTAAGGCTGGGCCAGAGCAGCGCTGCCTGCAGAGGGGCTGCAGCAGATTAATTTGTGCTCCCGCACGCCGTGAGACTCCTGGCTAAAAGCTGTGTGTGGCTCTGAAGCCGCCTGCATCTGCAGCTATACATTTGCAGACACTGTCTGTGTCTATAATTAATTAATGTTTGTACAGTGCTTTTAAGATAAAGTGGCATATAAGTACCAACTATCATTATTATTAGACCTATCCTGATTCAAACCCATCAAAAGCCAGGAAATTGGGGGTTTAAGAGCCTGGCAGCCTGGTCACACAGCGCTGCTAAAACTCACGTCTTTATGCTCTGCATTTTACTCAGCGGAGTAAGTTAAGTCACAGACGTCAGCTGGGGATTTGCAGACTTAGCCCAGAATTTACCGGCTTTTGTATCTCGAAGGGAGAAACCTCTCACAAAAGGGACCTTCATCAGGGAGTCGGAAAAAATAAAAATAAAACTCCCGTTAATACATCGGTTTAAGGGACCTTCAAGGCTTTCAAGGCCAGGTGTCGGCAGTTCTTGTCCTGCTCCAGCCAGCGCTGCCCAGGTGGGAGCAAGAACAATGATTTCTCCACGGCACCTTCCCTGGCTGCCCTCTAAATCAGAGCTTTTCTTTCCCTCCGTGTTCCTATTATCTGCACTGAAAACCCTGGCTACACAAAAAGACTCATTTTAGCCGAATTCATTGTAAATGTCAACCTCTAAGAGTCGGGGAGGGCTAATTAGCAACAGGGAAGGGGAATGGGGATGTCGGGAACTGTAATTTCACTCAGTGCAGCCAACCCTGAACAGAATTCAGAGCTCGCCAGCAGCTACATGCCTTTAATTTGACTCCAAATGCTGGTCAATAACACTAAGGAACGGGAAGACGTCGCAGCCCAGAAGGTGCTGACGCCAGGCAGGTGCAAGGGGCTAACTGGGGGCTAAAGAGGCGAACCCATGGGTTTCACTGGGCTGCAGGGAGGGGCGGTGGTGCTGAGCAGCCTCCCGGGGGGGAGCACAGCAAAAGAGGTGTTGGGAACCTCAGGTAACCGCTCTCGCAGCCAGTTGACTGGAGTATCACGGCAAAGAAGGGAGGAGAGAGAAGGGAGAGCTGAGCAAGCAGAGGCTGCGGTGTCCATCCCTTGGGGAGCTACGAGCCTCGTCAGGTCCCACCTCGTGCCTCACACGTTGCTCGTGTAGCAAACAGAGGATAATTTATTCCCTTTGCTTCCTTTTTACTTTTTAAAAACCATTTTAAAAACTTTTTATTCTAAATCAGCACACGCATTGTCCCCTCCATGCCTACAAACTCCAGGTCTGGAGCAACGCCTGCTCACACGGACGCAACAGGGTCCTGCCAGCGACCCCTGCAGCCCCCCGCTCCCTCCCTCCCGGACCACAAGCTGCCGTGCTGAGGCAGGAGGGCGGATCCTGCTGACACATCTTCCCGGCTGACCTTCTATCTGCCAGGGGGAGGACATGGTTTTGGATGCTGCCTGTGAAAACTGTTATGAAATATCAATGATATAATTTTATCTACCTGCAGAACTGACAGGCATGTTTCAACAGTGGTATATTATCAATTATAAGCCTAACAGAGCATGTTCTCCCATCTGATTGTTGGAAAAATCACTTGTCAAGGGCTGGTAAGGACCACAGCTGTCTTCTCCGTACAGACAGCCCCGCAAGAGATGTGAAGCTTCTGTGGTACAACGCTTTTTCTTTTTCTTCTTTTTTTAATCTCTGGTATAATAGAAGAGAAGTGAATAAGGTGACTTCTATAGCATCTTCACACCGACAGTGTTTTACAAAGCAAAGAGTTAGACACGAGCGGCGCCGTGACAATGTTAATCCAACACGGCGGCCGCCGTGGGCTCGGGTACGTCTCACGCGCATCCGGAGGAGCCGAGCCAGGACCCTCCTCTCCCCACCACAACCCCTTTGTGCCTGGGGAAGGGACACTCTCCTGTTTCCACGCCAGCCAAGTTTCCAAGAGCTACGTAAGATTCCCTACCCCAGTTCCCCGCGGGGCTGAGCTGGCGCCCGATCCCCATGTCCCCTCCGCGGTGCGACGCAGCACCCGCGGGCTTGTCTCCTGGATGTCACCTCGCTCTGCCACTGCCTTCCCCGAGGCCCTGGGGGATCCTCCTGGAACAGGAGCTGTGGGTCTCCCTCGGTGACAAGGAGGGATAATGTTTCTCACAACAGGCCAGCGCTTTGCAAGTTTTCTGCACAACCAGCTATGTGGACACAATGGCAATTAGACTTACTCACAAACAGGATGGGAGGATTTCTAATTATTAAAGAGTTTTAGCACTTGAAAAAGCTACGACAAGAGAGTGAAAAAGAAAAGACTTAATCAGTTTTGGAGCTGCCTCAAATTTGTAATTCAATCAAACCTCCCATAGCAGTAAGGATGTCTTTCTGATATTCACAGGAGCTTTCCAGGGGCTATAATCTCTGAGAGATTTATTCATACTTGCTGCATTAGCTTAAGACTATTTTGGAAGAAACATCACTCCCTCCCTCCCATCAGCAGAGCTCCAGAGAACGTATTAATATTAAAACAATTCAATTACTATGACTTGGGGAGAACATGGGTCCTGGGGAAAGGGCTGTTCATCACGCCGTGCCATGCCAGCCCTCTCCTGTCCCGACATCCCCAAGTTGCTCTGAAAGAGTTTACTGAAAAATTGAACAGAGCTACTGAAGACCACTAGAGGAGGGAGCCCGGCTCCTTACAAACAGCAGCTCGGGGTATTGCACCGCAATTTGTAGTTCTGAGGTCCTGGTGCAACAGGTAACACCGGCGTCCTGCCCCTTCCCACAGCCCAAAGCCTTCCTCCTGCTCCATAACTCCAAACACTAAACCTAGGCAGCACCCCAATATTTCAGGACTGCCTGAACAGGCATGTGGCTTTGAGGGTGCTTTAGAAAAGCCAGTCCTGAAATCCAGCCCTCGCTGGCAGCCCCGGTAGGGATGGCTGCAGCAGCTCAGCCATCAGCAGCACTTTGCAGAAAGCAGCTGGACCCAGGCTGGGAGGAGGAGGAGCGAGACCACTTCGGGGAGAAGGATGGGGAGTACTTTGCACTTCAAAGGACACATCATCTCCTTGCTTCACAAGATCACAAGGAAGAAGGAACAGCAAGGCTAGAGGATAGATTAACCTTCCCTCTCCCTCCTGCTTCCTTGTTCTATCCAATCCATCCTTCCCACGCCAGCTAATTAAACATGAAACAAGAAGGGGTGCTGAGCCTCCTCAGCTCCAGCTGTACGTGCAGTAATTCTGCTTCTTCAGTCTTGCAGCAGGAAATACTTTGGTGATGATGATGCTGCAAAGAACCCAGCAGGGCCCAGAGAGGAGCCCAAACCGCTCTGCCCTGCCTTCCGTCAGCGATGCTGAGCTGAGAATCCTCCCCATCGGGTTTGGTGCTGTTATTGCCTGTTGCACCAAACGCAAGGATGCAGTCGTGGCATCTGAACTAAAACCCCTCGCTCCTGATTTACACTAGCGCAAGAGACGCACGCTGGGCTGCCTTCTGGTGAGAAGACTGCTTGCAGGCTGAGCTGGGTCCCAGCGGGGTCTCTCACCGCTGCCCGATGCGGTGCAATTCCCCCCTGCACGACAAACCCAACGCACGACCCCGCACAGCCAAGGAGAAAAGCCTTTGCAGCTCCGTCCCTAAGACACACCACGTGCTGACATCTTCTGTCATCAGGGGATGCTCACCAGTGTTGATTTTGCTAATGAGCTTGCTGCTGCAGGCTGAGACCCGACAAGCTCATTGGGAATGAAGTCTCGAATTCTACACAGCTCAAGGAGCCAGAAGGGACGTGAAATCAAACTGATGGCAGAGAAGAGGGATCAGGTTTTGAAATGGAAGAGAGTCAGACACCCAGCTGTCACACTCCGCTGTATGTCTCTATCCATATATCCAGCTCTGTGACATCTATAGCTCTCGATATCAACGACCATATATGAAAGCGCGAGAGAACTTTGAAAGAAAAATAACATCGCTGTGATGAGAATGTTTTATCTTTCTCTCTGGCTCTCAGGGGCAGCAGGCTGAAAGCTGTGATATGTGCAGAGAAACTGCCAGCAGAGGGAAGGAAGGTACCAACAAGGGAGTATAGACTTTCCCTGAGGACACCGTTATTCTTCCAGCTTGCCAGTTCCAGCGAACGCCTGCTGCATGCGCATCCACATGCCAGCAGTCTCCACAGGATAAAATGCACCTTTCGAATAACCTCTTAGCAGAGAAGCAAACCCACCTTACCAACAGAGCCAGGCTCAAGGTGCCCCGCCTGGCAGGAAAACGGGCTCAGAGCTGCTGCTGCCCGGTGGGAACCGGTGCCTTCCTCCCATCACGACACACGTCACACGCGCCCAGGTGAGATGTGCAATTTTGCTGTGCCAGCAGAGATGTAGAAGGGGGCTGCTCCTTCCAGCCTTGCAGGCAGCAACAGAAGCTACAAGCTTGGGGCAGGGCCAGGACCTTATTTACTGCCAGGTAACACAGACTCCGTGACTGTGAAGAGCTATTTTTAACCTAACGATGTGCCCATCCTGCTCGCTTCACTGATGGGACCTCATCAGGGGATTTATTACAACCAGCCGAAACACACAGGCACGCCGCTGGGACAAGTCGGCCAGGGATGATCTCCAGATTCTCTGCAACGCCCGCCCTGACGTCCCCTCTCACTTTGGGACTCACAAAAACTGGACTAAAGAGACTTTGCGAAGTGGGACAAGATCTTCAGAAGACAAATGGTTCTCTTTCCGAATGTGTACGAGGTGCAATGTATTGTTACTTATCGGAGAGACTCAAGGATGCAAACGTGCTGCTGTGTGGCACAGGGATGGCAGATGGACAATCTGCTCCGCTCACTCGGGCTACAGGAAGGCTGCCGGCGGGGTACCAGGGTGAGGGAAAGGATGCCAGGAAGAATTCAGGGGGTAGACGCGTCCTTCTGTCGCCAGGTTTGGAAGAGAGGGGCTAAAGCCCAAGCTCGACACCAGAAACGTGAGAGAATTTCACCCCTTGGCACTGCCTGAGCCTCACGCCCAGCTGAGGTGAGCGACCAGGTCACGTCCCCTCAGAGTTCTGGCATGTCTGATCGTAGCCTAATTAATGTCACACCACACAAGGGCTAGAAATGAAAGACCAAGGAAAATATTTCAAACTGATGTGGAATTTCTGTTGACAGAGGCTTCCATAACCAACATCAATTTTTCTAGGCAATATCTAAGTAAGAAGTTGTGACACATGAAAATCTCAAAAATGTGCTAAGAGGTTTTTTTCAGTCTGCTTCACAAGAATAACCAGGTTTTCATTTTTTGTATACTAAAACGTTATTTATCATGTTACAGTCCTGCGTGGGGCTTTCTAAGGTCTGTGTAGATATGAATATTTTAAAGCAGCACAATGACCTCGGAGAAGACAACTGGCACGATCTGGCTGGACTAGAAACAAGGGACTGAGCTGCATTAACAACAGGAAATTACACGGAGAAAAAGCAGTAACAGGCAATTCCCGTGTCCCATCGCAACTGGGGATTAAGCGTGCACGCAGCTAGGGTTTAAAAATGCAGGTCTGATCTGAAAACCAAAAAGGTACCTAAAGATAGTTTGAGTGTCTTCAGTAAAGAAACCACCTTGAAGGTACTTGGTTTCCATCCGGCACACAGGAAGAATCCCCTGAGGAGGACGGGCAGCGCCGTCACTGTCAGCTCCTCCAGCGCGGCAGCGTTTTCTGTCTGTCCCAAAGGTGCTGCAGCAAAGCAGCGCTGGCACCCTTTGGGACCTGCTCAAGCAGAGAAAAGATCCTCCTCGGAAACAAAACGTTTTGTGCCCTCCCTGCAAGTTAGAGCCCTCTCCCTGCTCTCCTCTAACGCAGAGCCCAAGCAGCGGCGCGTTTCCACAGACCACACTCCACTGGCTGCACCCAGCCTTCCCCCCGGAGGAGAGAATCACCCAATGAACCACAGACCCAGCTGCGCTCCTGAGAGATGTCCTGACATCAGGGTGATGAAAGCGCATCCCCGACACCGAACAGACCTTCCTGTTTTGCAGAAAAGAGCTCGTGTCAGCCTTCAACACCCGCAAGGCTCATGCCCTGAGCTCCCAAAGCCCTCTCAGTGTTTACACTAGAACTTGGCCTTGAAAAGTCCGGTATCGTTCTGAGGTTGATCTTGTCCTTCGTGGGCCTTGAAGGTAAATCCACCCTGTTTGGTTCTGTCTTTAACAAAGCAATTATCAGCCCATTCTAACGAAATTCACCCCAAGCAGAGAGCCAGCGTGAAGCTTCCTGTCCACAGCCAGGTTGTTCAGTTTTGTGCAGAGGCCGTGACTGAAATTCAGCCTCCTCCTCACTTCGCGGGTCAATTCCAGCTCTTTCAGATACGGGTGCGAAATCCTTTTGCAAACACCAGGAATCATTTGCCTGCTCCATTAGACAACTCTGCAGTCACCCCCTTGCTCACAGAGGGGCAAAGGTCCCTGCGGTCACTAACAAATCACTCACCTTGCTGTCCCCAAGCCTCCCGGCTCTGAACTGCCTGAAGCTTCCCCAAACCAACCAACAACCCAGAATTAGGGGGAGAAGGCTGCTTTTCCTGAAGGTCCTGGCTCTTGACAGCCCTCCACTTCTTACTGCGATTAATTGTTTAGCTTCTGGTGAGGTTTATTCTCCTTTTCGAGGCACCCAGTAAACAAAGTTGTGATCAGCTAACAGTTTGAAAACACACACCCTGCATATTTTAAACTTCTCTTGAGATGAGGATTCCCAAAGACTGGCTCTGGTCGGTGTGTGGAGGTGTATGTGAACCTGCCCCTTGCCGCCCTGCGACGCCTGGAAAATGCCAAGCGCTGGTTCTACGCTGGAAAGAAATTAATTACTACATAATTTACATGACACAGCACCGGCTGTTTGGGAGGTGCTCGCCGCAGCAGACGGGGTGCTCCTGCAGACAACTGCCCTTCCCTGCCTCTGCCCCCTCGGCCGATCACGGCGCGGGGCCCCACCGGCAGCAGCGAGGCTGGAAGAGACGACGGCAGCGAGACAAAACCGGCACCGCTGAGAAACAACAGCTCGGAAGTAGCCCCGCAGCCCTCGCGTCGAGGACCAAAGCGCGCTTCCATGCCAGCAGCGGGCAGCCACGTCTCTATTTCTCTCGGTGCAGCCCATCGCACTCGGGCAGCACGGCGAGATAAGCAATTAGAGCCCTGATCAATAACATCCACAGCCCTGCTCGCTTTGAGCTACTGAATTGGCATCCCAGAGTCGAGGGGAAGGCGAAACTAGGTCTCTGAAAGGAAACGCAGGAAGAATCCCCGGGTGCTGGGTTTAACAAAGTGCCAACAAGTCCCAGAGCAGGATCCCGTTTCAGACCTAAGCTTTGCTCAGTGCCCGCACACGGGGGAGCAGCAGGAGGGAGACACGGGCACGGGGCCTCTGGTGAGGAAAAACATTTCTGAGCCCAAGCTGGGCACGTGTGTTACATCTCAGGCACCCTCCTCTCCACAGATCCCCACAAATACAATTTCGGAGCATTCTCCGGGGGTGCTTCCAGGCTCTGTGGCCTAAAGAGCATCTCCTGCAGCCTTGGCCCCTCTGAAAGCACAGAGCACATCTGTCTGCACGGATGCAGCTGGCTGCCGCCACCGGACACACCTGCCAGGCTGGTCTGAGCTCCGTCATCAGCCTCCCCAAGGTGCTCCACATCCTCTGACACCTGAGCAACGACACACTCTGGTGCCATCATTAGAGAAGGATTGTGTCACACCCACGTCCCACCACGGAGTGCCGAGGGCTGCCGCTAAGCAAGGCTCAGTTATTCTCCCCCTTCTCCCTGACTATGCTGGAACCTCGGCTCGAGACAGCACTGAGCGGGGACGTGTCAGCGTGGCGGAGCTGTTAGTGTTTACAGATGCATCGCTCGGCTTAGCTTGTCACCGCAGACTCCACCTGGGAGATAAATAGGCAGGAATTAGAAGCAGATAGGGGAAAAAAAAAGCCTTAATATATCAAGTTGCTAGAGGGAGGCAGCTTCAGAAGGCCTGTGAGACAGAACGTCAGCAGCAGCCCCAGGGCAAACACTCGAGTCTCGCACAGCAAAGAGTCTGTGTGGGCTCGGCTCAGCTGGAAGAGGCACCTCGACAGCTGGTCTGACGCAGCTACACGAGCTCCTCCAGCACGAGGGTCAACCAAAGTCCTTAAGGTGACTGAGGGCTGCAGGAGTCATTCACACGAGAGCTCCTGGAGCTGGCGGCGGCACGAGGAGGTTTGCTGTTACTGGGCTGAAGGAACACAGGGAGCGAGAAACCCCCAGAAGCACGACGTGGGAGATGGGAGCCACGCTACGAGGTGCTGCTGGAGAAGGGGTTCCCTCCACTGAGGCTGCAAACAGTGTCTGAAGCAATTAATGGGTTATTTTAACAGAATAGAGGAGGCAAGACAAGATTAATACATGCCCTGTTACGGTCACACAGCAAGGTACTGGCAGACTGGGAAACGAACAGTTTCCCAAATCCCTGCAGCGCTCCTAAGCTGTCACCCAGCGAAACGGGAACCACAACACCCGCCTGCCCCACCCTTCTCCCTCCTGCCACACTCAGCATTTCAAGAGAAGAAATTATTTATCGCTGAGCTTATGGTAACAGCTGGCATGATTTATCTAAACCTTTGCCAACAAACACCAGGACGGGAGGCTGTTTTTCCAGCATTCCCACAGTGGAGTACTAGAGGAAACACTAACGGGCCCCGTGATTGTTGCTGCGGGACTTCTCCTGCCAATTACACTGAGTTACAAGGTTCAGTTATGGGATATTAAATAATTAATTTCCTAAGGTCCAAGAAGAATTGCTTGCTCTGTGTGAGGAATCTTCTTCCTCTGGCCTTTTGTGCTGACACGACGTATAATGACTAGAATTTAAAAAAATGCCGCGGAGACTCCACGTAACCGAGTATTTCATCGCCTTCCCTGGTTGCCAGAATCGCAGTAACAAACACAGGTCTGCAGGGTCATAAAACCCAAGCGAATGTCCCCTTCCTGCCCCCATCCCCGAGGCAGGAACGGGGCTTTCCTTCAGCAGGGCACTGCCTGAAAACAGAGTGCGTTCAGCAAAAGCTTCCGGAAACTTGTCATAGAAGCTTTAGCCTAATGAAAATAAAAATCAAATTAAAGTTCTTCCTTGGGAATTTTCAAGTGATGAGATTTAATTAAAAGCAAGCCAGCAAGCAAAAAGAAGCACGTAGCGTTGCATGGACTAGAAGAATAACCCAGAAACTGAATTGCATTCAGGTCAGAGACTGGAGGGAAGCAAACCGGGAGAGGTGTGCCCAGGTGGGGTAAGATTTCTCTCATGGCCTGATGGCATCATCTGCAAGCCTGGTCAGAACAGTCTGAGGTACCACTGCTGGCCAAAGTAGTCTGTATTTGTATATACAGACTACTGTATATAGATATATACTACTGTATATACATATATACTACTGTATTTACATACACAGACGACTCCAGTCAGAAGTATATATACATATATCTATCTGTATACACAGGTATGCTGTAAACCCAACTGAATCCTAACAGTCCTCAGTAAAGATCCGAAATGTGCAGATGAGCAACCAGATTACATTTTGGATCCAAACTAGGTCACATTTGCTGCTAAAGCCAAAAATAAGCTCTTATTCCAAAAGCACAGGATAAACAGAAGCCTTTCCATCATCATGGAGCATTCTTCAGCCTGATGCTCCTTTCAGAGCACGGTCCCTCTCGTGCATAAATGCCACGGTAGGATAAGGATGCGGGAGTGGCGGGTTAATGCAATAATGTTTTGCAAAATGAGAAAAATAATCAAATAAACCCTCCTTCTCCTTTGACTCAGCTCCAACCACAGCAACAGCGCTAATATATTTGCATTTAGAAAAGCTTTTTGTCAACTCCCCTTAACGATTGTGCCAGAGCATGTTCCCAGGCCCTGACTCCCCTCCCCGAGAGGGGCTGGCTGCCGGCTGCAGCCTCTTTGGTGCACACACTCACTTAACCACCCAACCTCACGCTGCTGTTTGATTTGCAAGACAGAGAAGAATTCGAGTGGACCGTCAGCATCTTGCTGCACGCACTGCAGAAAAGGAGACACCCCACGCAAAAGAGAACGAACTCTCACACCGGGGAGGACCAAGGCAAGGCACGATGGCTTGCAGAGGTTACTTAATTTAGAGGAAGAGGGGAGCATCCATCAGCAACAGTGACATGGAGGGAGGGAGGCAAGACCACCTCCCTTCGCACAGCCCCGGGGGACAGGACGCACCGGGGCTCACGCGCGGTGCCTCCACCTTGGGAAGCGCCGGCGGGACCCGGCGGGATCCTTCCCTCCTGCTGCTGAGCCAGGAGACACTGCAGATGGCTTGATGGGGTCACAGACGTCACGAGACCAGCGAGCAGGGCAAGAGGAAGGGGGAAATGGGGGAGCAGGACGGAAACACAAGTTTTCAGGCTAGAAGTCACTCGGAGGAGGACGGTCCAGGCGGGAGGAGCGGCGGCGCAGAAGGGTCTCTGGCAACTGGGAACAAGTGGAAACCAGTGTTGGAGAGACAGCGCGGGGGCAAGAGCACAGCACAGGCTTCATTATCGGCATTGATTTTACATGGAAAGTATTTAGCTGCGATTGCAGCAGGTGTCGGAACAAACCCCTTCAATTAGATCCAGGCCCTGAGAGACTCGGCGGAGGATGATAAAATCAAGAGAGCCAGCTCATGCCAGACCCGCCTGAACCCGGCTCTGCTGGGCCTCACGCTCTGACACATCTCAGCTCGTCCGCCCTGTGTTGTGTTTTATCCAAGGACAAAGTACTTGTTCCTATTGCTTTTCTCCTTCCTGAATGTTTAGAGAAAAACAGCTGTGGCAAAACCTCGACGTCCTCAGCTCTCCTTCTTATTGCTGCTTCTTCGGTTTCTCAGTCTTCAGGCATCTGACAAATAAAAACTCTGCCTTTTCCACACAGCTCTGTGTCCTACACCCACCAACAAGCCAGAATAACCACTTTCTTATACTAAAACCAAAGTTTAATCCGTGTTTTTCTAGATGCCGGCTCACACTCCAGAGCATGATATTAATTCCAGCGAGAGACTTGCTGAACTCCAAGACCCGACAAACTTCTCGTTCTGTAATCATTTTTCAGGGGAAGGGAAAACAAAATACATAAACTAGACAAATGGAAATATCACTAATCCCATCATGGCCGCAGAGGAAAGGGTAATAAAGAGAAATATGACAGAGTGGAATTTTTCTGCAATGACTCTCCTCGAGTTCTTTATCTCCTGAGCTTTCCAGGCCAGCGCCTCACCTGGGGGAAGGCAGGCGGGCGGCAGCAGCTCTGCCTCCGACTCCCAGAAGCTTTTACCACCCACCACAGCTTCTTGCACTCGAGAAGCAGAGCAAGGAAGAGCGAGGGGAAACGGTGGGAGCTCCCAACGCTGCTCTGAACACAGGGAGATCTGTGGATTGCTTTAATTGTAGGGAAGTTTTTGTTAATATAGGAAGAGAACAGGTGGGAATGGGAACTTTACTGGTCGTAAAAGCCACCGCAAGTATTCGCGCTTGCCTGGCAGCGCAGGGCTGGTCAGACCCTCACGGGGCATTTCCACAGTGCCCAGCAGCGCTGGACTCAAACATATGCTTAACTGTAAGGAAAACGCCGAAACGCTTTGATGAATTGAGGTTCTGCAGAAAGAATATAATCTATCCTCTCCTAACGCAGGCTCATTAAAACATTATCGATTCAGCTACAACCACGAACCGCCAATAAATCAGTCCTGCAATTACGCTGCGCCCAGCTCCACAGCGAAGGGGCTGGATTTCCTCGCTGACGGCTGTGGCTACCAGCAAACTAAGCCGCAAAGAAATTACGTCCCCTCAAAGAAACCCCCCACAAATACCAAGGCAGAAGCTGGTTTTCAGAGTCCCCACCCTGTCAGCAAACGTCACTAACTGTAGGCAGAGAAAAAAAAGGAAAAAAAAAGCTCTTCTTTACGCAGCTCCCTCCTCACTCTGTCACCCAAGCATGGCCTGTAGGATCTGCCAGACATTTACATAATTTGATATCTTTCTTTGAGGAAGGATTCAAGGGATCTCACAAAGAAAAGCAATTTTAAATTTCATTTAAGTCTTGCTTATCTAAGAATATCTGTCTCAGGGGTTAAAAACCCGTAAGTTTCACCTGTTGCAAAGGGAAAAAAAAAAAAAAAAAGCAGTAACACTCACTCTGGAAGTAGCTAAAAATCTCCCATGAGTCCAAATGATTTATTCTCTCTGTGGTCCCTCAGACTCCTCTTCTATTAAAAAATGGGTGAAGTTTAGCCCTCTGAAAATTAATTGCTGACAACTTCCTCCTATGATGTATCTCCCCAGAGGTTTTGCTGGCAACTGATAGTTGCTGCTCTGCACATCTGCACTGAACACTGTCTGCTGGCCATAAATCCTGCCTGCTCCCTTGAGCCACGCGTGCCTCTCGTCCCAGAGATACTCCGAATGGAAACGAAAGGCAGCTGGAGAGCAGGGGGGAGCGGGGAACGACCGGGGCAGGCAGACATTTCCCAGCCAGCCACAGAACCCCACCGCACCGCCAGCTAACAAGAAGGCTAAGCAGAGAGACAGCGAGAGCTTACGGATGGTTTGGGGTGGCCGTCAGAAAGCGCAAACCATAAAATCACTTCAATTACTGCTTCGTGCACGCAGGTTAAACCTCCTCCAGCTTTCACCACCTTTCCAGTTCTTCCCCTCTCCCCGCCATGTCCGTAGGTGAAAAGAAAAGCAATTTTTGATGCAGAGGGAGGGGAAGGGAAAAAAAAAAAATCAGCAACGCCACTACCAAGCCAAGCCTCTTGAATTCCAAGCTCAGAAAGCTCGAGATTCCTTCTGTTCTCTTGAAGGGGACAGGAAAAGAAAGAAATACCTGAAAAAATGGAACAAGGAATCAGTATTTCTATCCGCAAAGCCAAGGCAAAGGAAGAGCGACCTGATAATGGCTTTCCTGCCACCGGCCTGGGAGATCTCCCAGGGGAGGATAAAAGCAGGGCGTGACCTCACCAGCTCAGCTCAGGCAGAGCAAGAGTCTTGAGCCCCTCACCCGAGATGTGTTACTCAGCAAGCAGAACCCTTGTTGGCTTGACGGGAATCCCACAGGCTTGAAAGAAACCTCAGGTCTAAAGATCTTTGGCATCTGGGAGCGGGAGCAGCATCCATCACCTGGATAGACTTTTAGCTCGCCCACAACTATCGCTGCAATCTCTTCCTCGTTAACAGGCGAGTCCTCTGCAAGTAAGGAGAAGCCAGCACGGTGCACATCAGAATGCCTGGCTATGCCCTCAGAGTGTCACTTTTGACCTGGCTAGTTTGAGTCAGCGGTTTTGAGCTTCTTGTCCCACCTCTGGGAGAGCTGGCAGCTCCACTGCGGTCACCCGTGTTCAGGTGGGAAGCACCGCTCTCACTCCACTGCTGCAAAGCCAGCCCCAACTCACCCACCCGCCGCGTTATCCTTCCTCCTCAAACCCAAAACTCGATGCAGCTGGGAGCTCAGGCTCAGGGAAGCATCGCCCATCCTGCAGATGCAAACCAGGACTAAAAAAGGTTTCATCGCTGAGTTTATTTTAAGGATAATATTTTGCTCTCAAGTAGACTCGTTCTTGCAGAAAGCAGACGCAATGAGGACATGAAGCAGCAGGGAAGAAGGGTTGTTTAGTGTGTAAACAGGAATAATAATATTAAAATGAGTAATGGAAAATTTAAGCGGAATATTAGGGGAAATATCTGCCATGGAGCATCACTGAGCTCTGCCAGTCTCTGATCTGGAAAACACTATTTTGGTTTATGTTTCCTTCCTGTCAGGTAATCTTCGTGCCAAGGAGAGATACAGATATATAAGGAGCGGAATACGACTCCACAACAAAACAACAATAGGTAGAACCAAGCCATTTTAGAAGCAATAGCAATTTTCCAAAAAAAAACCCAAGCCAACTTAAAATATAAATATAGCAAGAGCACATACCAAGGAAGCATATGGTACAGTCTGTTTTACTAATTAGTTTTCAGACCCAGTTGTGGAAATTAAACATTTCTCTTTCAGGGTCTAAAAATTTTTGAAAAAACTTCAACAAAGTTGAGTAATTGGAGGAGAATATTCATAAAGAGATGTAAATTCATTGACTGAGCACAGTATCCTTTTTATTTCTTTAAGGAGCGAGTAGTAACAGCCTACATTCCTTCACACAAGGATTATAATTCATCTCGTTCTGATTTTAAACTAGAAGGTTCAGAAGCTCTCTTCTCCCACATTCACTCCTGTGCCTGGCTTCCCCACTCTGAAAGGTGAGAGGAAGCAAAATCCCTCTGAACTATCCCCTTCCAGCCCAAAAGCACTGAGATCTTCATGGTTTTAGCACCTACTGGTAGAACTTCCTGCAACCTCTCAAAAATTACCAAACCAGCACTTTCAGGGCAAAAATCTGCAGTTTCGCATAGGAAGAATTTATTTCCTTTTGTATTGGAACAGGCAGCATAAAAATAACCATTTTGGCAATAACAAAGAAACGCGTTTGGAGTAACCCAGAAACAAAGAACGGGCTTCCTTCCTGGTGGATCATGAAATGCTGCAGGGAAAATAGGGCTGCCACGAGGAGAAAAGCTAAATCTAAAAGATAAATTTAAAAAAAAGGAAAAAAAAAAAAGAGGACTCTGTGTAAAAATGGCAGCTCCATCCTCGCCGCAGCTCTCGCTCTGAGCCATCCCCAGCCCGGAGCGTGCGGCTCCGCAGCCCACGTCACAGCAGCCTCAGTGCTCCAGGCACGAGGGGGGAACGGCCTCGGATCCCTGGGAATCCAGGTGCTTCAGGCAATTTATTGCATTTCAAAGAGAAGAAACTGCACCCCCCCCCCCCCCCCCCCAAAAATATACCAATGATTCTAACTTCAAAAATGGTCACAAATCATAAAGCTCATCTTGCACTGGAGAAGCTGGGCTCAGTCTCCATCCCCTCTCCCCAGTTACAGGGGGGTTGAGCTCCCTTGATTTCAAATATGTTTTAAAGAAACCTAGAGTAAGCCAGGCTCTGCAGCACTCTGCTCCTGCTGTGCTAAGAAAACCCGAGGGGGCAGGATTGCCTCTCCTCTCCCCGGAGCCTCGGGCAGAGGGTCTGCCCCAGAGCCCGCGCAGGGATGCTCTTTGCCCAGCTGAGTCACCGCACCAGAGACGGAGGAAACGGACTTCCCCTGCACGGCTGCAGCTCTCAGCCCGGATTATTCTGCATTATCCTAATCAGAGACACTCATTCCCTGCAGCAATATCCCCTAGACCAGGAGAAACATCTGCCAAAATATTTGAACAGCCCTTCCAACAAGCACTCATGAGTCATTCTGGCACAAATGCACACCTGGACCCATTTCTGTGAAACCATTTCTTTTTAAACCCAGCAGGACAGTAACAGCTGTATTTGATAGGATTTAAACTTTATTGGCGGTAGTGGATTTATTTAATTGCGCTGTAGCAAAAAGCACAGTTATGTTTCTCAACCCACTTCTAAGAAAAGGCCAGAGAACTGCCTCAGTGTCACTGGGCAAATTCCCCAGCCCGCAGGCAGAGCTGGTGACTTTACAGACGTGCCCTCCTTTGTGAATTACCTACAGCGAGCACGAGGTCCAGCCGAGCCCATCACTCCCTGCGCCTCCTCGAGCGCTCCTGCGACGCGGAGGAAGGAGAAAGGCACAGGGCTGCCGGGTTTGCACCGACAGCGAGGGACCCGAGAGGACCACAGGGAGGATGCACAGGGAGGATGCACAGGGAGGATGCACAGTGCACAGGGAGGATGCACACGGGAGGATGCACACAGAGGACGCCATCTCTTGAGTGAAAAAGGGAAGAAAAGTGAAGCATTTCAGCCATGGAGCAAGAGCAATAAAACCCCAGACGGCAGCAAGCGCTCGCAGGGCTGTACTGCAGGCAGCTGTTTCCCGCAAGCACAGTGGCAGAAGTTACTCAGCACCTTTACTGTGGGTAAGGAGGGACTTACAATTTCCTAGAAAGCCCAGTGGCCCTCCTAACACAGCCCTGCTTGGAGATACCCAGGAAACACCAACGCGTCGTCAGAGCAGCTCAGCTCTTCTCTCAGATGCTCTTTGTCAGGGCTCTGCTCCGGCACATGGCAGCTCCTCCAGCCTCACCCACCCTGGCGGCAAGCGCCCAAACCAGCCCCTTGCCCCGTCCGTGGAGAGGACAGCAGGCCTATTTATAGAATAACTGATTGCACCCTCTGTCTTTGCACCCCCCTTTCCCATTACCTCATGTCTAGGGCTTGATTTCAATCACAGACCTATTTTCACATGCAGCCCCAGCTATTTTTAGGGCTGAGTAAGTAAATGGCTCATAAATAGCTTCTTGATTCATAACAGTTGATATTGCTATTACATGCCCTACTTCTCCCCCCTGAAACTTCTGTACCTCCCTGGTGTCGACATGTCACATCGTGGTTTGCCCTTAAGTGTTTTGTGACAAGGGAAGTCTAGTTCAAGCGAAAGGGAGAGAGGGGAACCAGGTTTCTGCAAATTGCCTCAGCAAACAGTCTAACGTGCACTTAGACATGCACATTAGGGGTACCGTGTGACAACTTAATTTCACACTGGTCATGATTAGACCTGGAAGGAAAATTGATTTCTCTCACTCCATTGCTCGCATTCCAGTTCAGAATAAACCATCAAAACTTTCCACAAAAGCACATTTTTAGGGAGAAATTAACTTCAATTGACACAAAATCTATTTTTTTTTTTTCCTTTAGCTACTCAAAATCACCTTCCTAATTAAAACAGTGCATTATGCAAACAGAAGAGTGAAAATACAACTGCTGTCCTCTCTTTATGTTCCCACCTGGAAAGATTTACAACTGAGCTCGGCACAGGAGAGGATGTTCTGCTCAATAAAGGGGTGTGGAGTAACCTCCTGCAGGGTTATGAACCGAGCACAGCACGCGACAGGGGTGGGAAGGATGGGGCTGTGTAATTACCGCCGGGCAGCCCTCGCAGATATTAATCAAAATCACAAGCAAACCCTTTGCGCGAGGAGACGGCGTGAAGATCGTTTGGGAGCCAGCGCGCTCAACGCCGGCTCGCGCTGCAGAGCTTCCATCCGGGGGGCAACCCTGCCAACTCGCGAGTCCACCCTCCTTGAAGAAATCCACCCCGACCCCCAAAACAGGGCGAGAGGAGACCTGCCTCCCCTAGCCCTTCGCAGGGGACTTTAGAAGCTTTCGACATGGAAAAACACAACAGGGAGCAGTCAGGTCAGGGAAAGAAACTTGGCAGCAGTGACAGTAAGAGACCCGCAGCACCATTTTGCCGCTCTGTGCCACGTTACTTGTTTTGAGTTGTTCTTATTTGCTTTCTGAGGGTTTCTCAGGTATTCAATAAATAGAACATGAAAGCAGCGACAGGTTTGTCAGGTGCCTCGTACCAGCAAGGAAATCCTGGTCTGTCACCAAACCGCTCAAACAGCCTCACTGCAAGAATATTCTGCATTCGCAGCGCCTTCCGCTCATCGCCAGCAGCCGGGATCCCTTGCGGCTCCCCTAGCCCAGGGTGTCAGGGCCATGAAGCCTCTAACAACATTTTTGGGATGGCATGAAGTACACAGACAACTGCTATTACGTCTCATCTAAGCTCCCGGTCCCAGAAAAAGATTATCAACAACTTCCTAGGTGACAACTTTATTCGTTTATTTAGTCTTAAACATAGACAGCTTTCCCAGAGAGGTGGCAAGTGACATTTCATTTGGCATCTTTCTTAAGCTGAGAGGGATTGCTCTATAGTTTGCCACGTACTGTAGACGGTTGCTTGTCAGTGAAGGCTACAAACCTATTTTAATTAAAAGTGGAGCTAGGGACTGACAGCTGAACTGAGCTACTTTAAAAAGAAGCGCTGAGAAGAGCCCGGGATGGGTTTTAAGTTTCTATAATAGCCCCATGTTTTATATCAAAGGGAAACAGGAACATCCTTCAATTGCATTTTACACAGTTACCAAAGGACAATGGACTAAAAGGCAGAAGGTTTAGAGCGACTCCACTCTGCACTAACTCTCCTTCAGGATGGGTGGCTTTTTTCAGCGAGATACCCAAGGCTCCTTACACTCATGTCATGTCTACAAGAAGAACAAATCCCCTTCATCCCCCTCGACTTCCAAAACCACAGTGCAGGGAGGGGGAGGAAAAGTCGTTTTGATTTAATACACTTGAACTAAATTTGGCGTTTTGAACAACAGCTGCTCTTTGCAGTGGTCGCCGAGTTATAAATGAAGCCCTGGGCTCCCCTGCACAGCATCCCGAGCAGGAAGGGAGGGATATCGCCAGTGCTCTCCTTGCTGCACACGCCTCTGACCCCAGTGGCAGGACCCACGCCGGGCATCACAGCTGCCCCTGTGCCTCTCTCGGTTTGGCCACAGCTGCTTCTGCAAAAGCATCCTGCAACAGCTCTCCAAGTGCAAGCTAACCGAAACCTAAAAGCACTCTTCAGATATATTCTTTTATTTTTAATAGCACATACAAATATTGTTTCCCCTACTGGAGCATTTAAACGTTCAGAATGAGAGAGCAGATCAATAATTCTTCTATTAGATAATTGAAACGTGCCTCTTGATTTACACTAATGCACTTGTTAAGCAGTAAGTAATCAGGCTGCGGGCAGGTCTGCATTGCTGAAGCCCAGATTTGACGGATGGTCTGCGAGAAGGTGAGGGGCAGCCTGGGCCAGCTCAGCTCTGCCGTGCTCTGCCCCGATGGCTGCGCCTCCCCGATAGCTGCCTCTGCAGTCACAGCCTTGCACCAGGGCTCCTCGGGGCAATAGGCCATCGAGCAAGCACTGGTACAGCTCTTGGTTTTAAAAAGAGTCATTCTCTCAGATTAAATGCATTTTTTTAGAGGTTTGCCAATGACAAAAGGAAGCCCGAGGAGGTCCCTTCGGGCAGCTGTTGTGTCGATTCCCCTCTCACAGCATCCGCTGACACGTAACCGCCCGGGGACGAGGGGCAGGTCCCGTGCTCGGCCATGTCACCTCAGCTCTGTTTCCTCACAGCTCGAGGTCCTGTCCCAAAACGCAGTGCAGAAAGGGGAGGAGGCACAAAGGACAGCCCGGGGAAGACGTTTTACCAACACAGCCTGTGTGTGCTGCCAAGCCCCAGCACTAAGCCAAATAATTCGGTTCATGGCAGATAAACACTCTGGCACTGATTCCAGGCAAATGAGGCTGTGGATGCCAGGCTCACTGAGCCTCCGTGCTACCACCTGCATCCCCACTTGTGCATCTGGGGGGGCACTGCAGCTGCTCCGGGGGTAGCAGCTCTGCCCTAGCACAGTTCTTGGTGCAGTTCTCATCGAGCAATGCATCACTCCTGGATCAAACATTATTGAAAAGTTCAGTTTGATCGCACTTTCTCGAAACTTAAGCCCTAATCAATGCATGACAAGGCAGCCAGCCTTCAGCCTGGTTCTGCGCCAGCACGAGCACATTTAATTCCCATCGGATGTGAAGCAGCAGGATCTGCCTTGCACTCATTAGTGGGTTACTCAGCTCCTCAAGGAGCAAACACCTCATGCCATTTTTGGTTAGAACTGCCTGACAACTCATCCTCAGCTCCTCTGGGGACGTCATAAATGTAGGACTTTTGCTCACTAGAAGAGTGGTTGGAAACTTGATGCTCCAAGGACGGCTTGACTTGCCCACAACAGGAAACAAAACCTGCCAGAGAGGTTCACCAAAAGAGCCAGTGGATGAATCACTTGCAGCCAGCAAGGGACCTTCAAAGGCTGTGCCCCAGAGGCTCTAGTAAGCATGTCTACATAAACGAGGTTTCGAAGATCAGCTCCAAAGAGCCACCTAAGCTGTGCAGTTTCACCCAAGCCTTCCCTTTTCCTTGTTTAAACAGCAGCTTGCCTGTAATCAAATTGGATAATGGAGTAATTTCCTTCAATTACACTTGTTAGAGCAGAGAACTGGTGACCTGCAGAGCAAAGCTCCCCCCTCTGCCCGAGGGCACAGCCTCCATCTCTCCCTGAACACACGTCAGTCACACCTAACGCCACCAAGAACAACGGTGTAAGGAGCAGCTGGGGGAGAAAGGGAGGACAATGACATTATTTCACTGCCCTCTGACTAATGATGTGCTTCGTGCTCGAGCATTAAGGTGAGGCTGCCAAGCAGTCGTGGGAAGGGTAATTAATCCCTTGCTTATTAAAGCCTGTGGCATCTTAAAGAAATGCTGGCAGCACCCCACAGGCAGCAGCCGTGCATGAGTCATGTCCCCAGTCCCTCAACCCAGCTTACCCCATGGAGACGGCATCGGAGAGTCTTAACTTGCGCGACGTGGCCTTCTAATAAAACCAGTATGGGTTTGAGACACGTGGCAGAGATGTCCATAACACCAGCTGAGGGCCCATTGTTCTACCTGAGGAAAAGAATTACAACATGCATCCCTCAGATTAGTTGCCCCAGGTCAGTTTAAAGCCTTTTCAGTACCTCACATTCTCCTCCCCTCCTTTCTAAGTAGGGAAGGGAAGGGGGTTCATCGTTTTGCTTTCTGATCAGCTCTGCCAGAACCCCAGCGCTCCCTTCACATTCCACCCACAGGTCTCGGAGCACCCAGGGGTTATTTTCAGAGCAGCACAAGGAACAGGAACCTCACCTTCAGCCCGCCCAGGCCCCCAAGCACAGGGCTGCCCACCCACCCCCAGGTACCACAGCATCAGCCCCTTGGGGCACAGAGAGCCCCGACTGCCCTGGGATCCCCCTGAAGAGCCCAAGAGGAGGAGCCAAGCAATTGCACCAGCTTAGATAGTTTTCAGCTGATGCCAAAACCCAGCTGGACACATTTATTTCAGTCCAATCCAACTGATTTAGAATATTCCTAAGCTTAATTGTGCAAATAAAAAATGTGAAAAGAGAAATTTTGCTTGTGCTTCAGCGACCAACTACTGTGAGTAGACAGGGCCAGGGGATCTCTTTACATTACTTGCTTCACAGCAAGTGCAAGTTAATGCATCAACATTTTCTCAAGATTAGATCAGAAGTCAGGACAAGTCCCCACAGCCACAGAAATAGATGGGAAGATACCAGCTGACTCTGCAGGCTCTGTCTCAGCAAGGAATGAGGGAGGTTATAATGAAAATTAAAAATTGAGAGAGCTGGAAGAGCCACACTTTGCTTCACAAGTGCACAGATCCTAGAGTTAAAGGCATGTATTATAATGTAGAAATCTGCACGCAGAAATAAGCTACTCAGGGCTGTAGCCAAGCGAGCGGTGGCAGGAACTGTTTCACCAGGACTCACTGGGAATGTCTCACGGTCAGCCTCAGCCTTCCGGGGAGCATCCTTCTGCCAGCAGGGAGAGGTGGTTGCAGGAGAAGGTAGGAGACAGCAGAGTCCTTCCCCCTCAATGAAAGAGCATCAACATTAATAGTTGCTAATCTCAGTGGGGACCGGCAAGTGGATCAGCTGAGCTGGAACATGCTGACACGTTGCTCTGAAATGATCGAGCACTGAAGCACCCTCTGACAGGGAGCATTTGTCCCTGCTGACGGCACGGGGAAAGTTCTTGCTCATCTTCCAGACCCTCCCCACAGATCCAAAGCTTCTGAATCTCGGGGCCAGTCTCTTGTAGAGCTTGGAAGGAGCCAGACTGTACTTTGAGCTGCTCCAAGCTTGCAGAAGGCTAAATGAACTCCAGTTCCATCTCACCTTAACGGCTCCTGCAGAGCTTGCAAGGATGCAGTACAGCTGCACGTGGAGGATGTGCTGCTGCTGCCCTGCTTCCACGTCTGTGCTTTAGAGTCACAGAGAGAACAAGAGGAGCTGCAGCAGTGGTTTTGTGTGAGGCACAGGGCTCCAGTGCCCGCTCTGCGCTCCCGAGCACCAGCCCACCGGGTGAGTTTACAAAACTACCTCCAGGCATCCAATTTGCAGACAGAATTTGGTCTCCTCTTTTTCCTGGACATCCCATGCGTGTGTCCCTTCCCTTCCACTTTGCTGGACAAGCTTCTGAAGTGGTACTTACAAGAGTTATTCATAAAATGAACAGAGTACAACATGAAATTGCTCTTACCTACTGCACACAACGATAAATCGGGCAGCTGCGCCGCTGACTCTGGGAAAACCCACTTCCAGAAAGCCCCTACAAATTTCCTAAAGCATTCATGGAAAGTGGTGTGGAGGGACAGAGATGAGACGGGGGTGAGGAAGAGCTGCCTGCTTTCAAACGTGTTGCAGAGCAACTGTTCTCAGCTTGTCTGCTGATCCCTTGTGACCACTCGTTGAGCCGAATCTTGCTTCCTGGACAGAGAGGAAAGAAACAGAGAAGAAAAGTCAAAAAAGGGTAACACTTCAACAATAAATAGGACATCAATTAAACAAGGAAGCATTCACCTGCACAAAAACTCAAGGAAGAGCCATCGATTCTTCCACCTGACAGTCTGGCCCTGGTTAGCACGTGCCTGGTTTACCGTGATCCCCAGGGAGAGAGTGGCAGAAACCCTCAGAAAGAAAACGACAGCCTACTCCATGCGGTCACGGCGGGTCTCCTTTTAATCAAATGGGTTTTTTGTATTTAGATAAATAAAAAACCAACTGTCGCTGTGGCTTGATGAGAAAAACCTGAGGGATGACTACAGCAATTAGCAGACCAGATCCCAGGGCTCCATCCTTGCCTCATCTCGTCTGGCTGAGAGAAGCTAGCACAGATCCCCTGGAAACTCAGCAACTCTCCAGGATTTCAAAGCGCTCAGTACTTACGGGAAGAGCATTATTCCCCTGACTTTTATTAAAAAAGCATGGCTCTCTTAAAAGGAAGTGACTAGCACAAGATCAAACGGAGGATCTGTCGCCCCAACCTTGGTCCTTTAGGGCTGAACTCCCCCAGTGCTCTGGCAGGCTGCTGCTGAGCAGCTCTCGCCAGCTCCTATTGCCTAGAGATGGGTGCTGGGTGTGCCAAGCAGGAACCCTGCTCCAGAGCTCCCTCTCCTACCTGCTCCAGCTGAGCAAAAATCCATCCGTCTCTGAGCATCGGCTTTCAGAGCTTTCGCAGGAGAGACCAACACGGTTTAAATGAAGAGTAAGTGCTTGGCTGCAGACAGACCCTCGCTGGAGCAGGCTGTAGTGACTGATGCCAGGCTCTGCTCCGAGCTGTTGTGTGACCTTCATTCTGGACCATAAAGCACCTCGGGGCAAGATTGTCTCTCTCTGCATCTCTGCAGCCGTGGCCACAGCACGCCTCACCCCATTCCCAGGATGCTACTACGTGAATAGTGAATTGACAGGTAGATGCATAGTTAGTATGCACGGATTTAAATTGTATTCCTGGGCTAGTTCCCAAACACAGGTGGTGATTTCTGGATGCCTGATACATTATCTGCAGAAAAGCAAAAATTACAGTGATCAGGAAGAAAGGTGCATTATCATCCTTCCATCATTCCCCCTCTGAAAAAAATCAACAGGTCAGCTGCTTCTAAGCCCACCCTGATCAATCACTGCAAATGCTAAAAGCATTTAGAAGACGTCCTCCTTTGAGCCATTTGTCAAGTGGAATCTGGCAGTTTGTAGTCCTTTTATTAGTTCTGCTTGTGAGGAAACTCACTTGAAGCCAATGCTTAATGCAGTGAGAAAGCAGTACATATTTCTACACCAGAGATACCCATTATTCAGCTGTGCGCGGAGATGTGAACGGGATTTACCAGAGCCCCGGGCTGAGAGAGAGGTGCCCCACGCTTCGACCTGCCGTCCTGGGCGCACGTGCCTTCACATCTGTGCTGCAGCCTCAGCCTGAAAGGTGCTGGAAGTGAAAACACCCAAGCGTGGTCGCGTGGTGAAAGGAAGCCCAGGGCGAGCTGGACCTGCCGACTGACCCACAGGCAGGAGCCAAGCTGGATGAGAGAGAGGCCACGGGGCTGCTCCCTAACCACCAGCTCCACGCAAGACGCCCAAGACTCTCCCATCCTGGAGGGATGGGGAAGATCCTGGATGGGAGAGTCTTGGCCATCTCACTGGTTTTTTAGCTGGGCACAAGCCCCCCCAGACAGCCTGTCCCCTAACGTAGGACCAGCCGTGCTCAAACCACCTCTAACGTGCTTTAAGCCCAGAGCACTAAGGCACAAAGGGATTGAGAGAACTGCCCAGAGATCACACAGAGGAGTATGTGTTAAATTTGGGAATTGAACTTCTTTCTCCTAAAAACCTTCTGGGATCAGTGCTTAGAGGCTTGTGTCCAGCCCTTGCCAGTCACAAGCTGCTGCATCAGGGGCTCGGGCTTTCTGCTCCCGTGCACTCAGACGCTGCCTGGCGCAGAGGAGCACTAGTGCTGCTGCAAACTAGCTCTTTTTATAACTTCTCAAATTAGTGCCATTGGACAAACAGTGGGAGAGGAGGAATACAAATGGGACACAGGCCCGCCTAGGACTGCTCTCCTCGGCTCCCTCCCTCCTTGCAGCACTCTCATTATTTCCAGCAAGGGCAGTCATCTCGTTCTCTCTCTCACTTGTCAGGATCAGCTGACATTTGAGCTGTGCTGATGAGACCTACCAGGGTGAGACACATGTTTGTCATCGCTTTGGGCAACCAGCTGCCAAGGCCTTTAACTGCTCTCTTTTGATTTCCCTACGAAGTCAACCTCTCTGCCTCCCTGGCAATTTGAGTCTTGCTACCCACAGCGCTCTGCCTGCCAGGGATTTGCGCGCGAGCACGGGCTGCTCTTGCTTTAGCCGGTCTCTCCTCCTTGAAGGAAAGGGGCTGATGGGTTTTTTTTGTTTCCTGGGGGAACTGGCAAACATTGCACGGACATGCCAGGTAAGGGATGGCTCTGGGAGGCATCACCTCTCTGGAGGAGGCTGACAGACCTGCTGTCCTGCTGCACGGGGAGTCTCTCTGGAAGACAGCCATCCTCTGCTGGCTCCGTCCCATCAGTTCCATTTCACAGAATCATAGAATGGCCTAGGCTGGAAGGGACCTTAGAGATCATGTCCAGCTGTGGAGCTCTCCCTATTAACACCAGCTGAGCACGGAGCCCACACTATCTGTTTCTGACCTAACGTACATGAAAACACTGAGATGAGCTTCGTGCACAGGAGCCGCGACTCGCGATGCCCAAGCAGCACTTTCTCTGGTGATTAACTCGCCGGGTCCTGGGGGGCTGAGCGAGCACGGCTAAGGACACTGTACAGGAGAAAGGCTGCAAAAATCAGCTCCTTGGCTCCGGTCCAGCAAAGCACTTGAACAAGGCTGAACATCAAACACTGCCCTGGCTGCCATCAATCACAAAACTCACAGTTCGTAAGCGAGACGCTCGCTCACGCGTCCAGGATCGGCGGACGAAGTGTCGCAGTGGCGGTTCTGAGACGCTGGGATTCACAGCCCCAAACGCTTT
Source organism: Trogon surrucura (assembly GCA_020746105.1). Classification (NCBI taxonomy): domain Eukaryota; kingdom Metazoa; phylum Chordata; class Aves; order Trogoniformes; family Trogonidae; genus Trogon; species Trogon surrucura. The sequence goes on from CM036640.1 coordinate 1,399,268, forward strand.
GGGCCTGATATTATTCTGCACAATTTATATCAATGCATAAATCAGAAATAAACTCTCAAGAGGAAATTGTCATTTAACTTAGGGGAGAGATCCTTGATCACTTAATCAAACGGATCTAGATACAGGAAATGCAAAGAATTAAAATGATAAAATCTGGTCTTGAACGTTGCTGCATTAACACTGATGTGTGTCACAGACTGAGGCCAGCTTGTTTTTCCCAGTATGAAATAGTACTTTTAGCCTGTGAACGATTTCTGAACTGTAGTTGTTCTAATTAGCAAGAAACATTTAGGTCAATTACAACAGCGTGATGGTTACTACAATTACTATTATTAATTGTATTCGATTACACATTTGCAACTATTAAATACAGTATCTCTAGAGTACCTGTGTAGACTTCAAAGTCAGCAGAAAACAATTAAAAGTATTTAACACAGAGAAATAGCCAGTTAATACAAGGCTAAAATCCATGCTAGCCCCATGCATCATTTATCTCCTTGTGTGTGTGCCTGGCTCATCCAGCACGAGGGACACACAGGACTTGTTTTCCTTCACCCTCTTTTTCCTCTGGACCAAAGCCCTCTGTCCTCAGGGCTCCTGTACATGCCATGGCTGCTCAACTCCCCCCTTCACCATTGCCACACCTCAGGAAGGCAGGAGAGGAAAATACGCTGCTTTGTGGAGGCTTCAGGCATTCTGCAGTGCGGCTTCATCCCAGTTAGGAATGAAAATTCAAACACTCATGACAAGAAAAATAAAACCTTGGGATACCCCGTTTGGGGAAGGCTCCAGTGCTAGCTTTCCCACGGCTGCAAGGACTCTTGCCTTCACTCCCACAGAGGCAGGACTTAAAAAAACAATCACTTTCAAGAAGTGTTTCTGTGTCCTACAATGTTAAATTGCTAATGGGAAAGGAAATGTATTCATGATTCAGTGTATAAAAGTAGCCTTGGAGGTATGCAGATTGTATTCTCCCTCTGCAAACGTTTGATCATCCCAATAAAACAGCAGCCCCACCTTCTCCACCAGCTCCATAAATCACAGAGAATGGAAACAACAGGTTTATAGTTGTCATGAAGATCGTTACTGAAGGATTTTATGACGTGCTGGAGAGATGGGGGGGCTTGTTTACAGGCAAGAGGTGCCTTCTGAAGGACTGCGGGACTCCGTAAAACTCAACTCGCTGCTTACGTTTCTGGTTTAAAAATGAAATCACCCTCCTGATTCAGCCTCCACCTCAGCTGTGATTGCATTCAGGGATGCTCCAGCCGTTGCAGGCAGTCCTGCTCGGCGAGAGGCTGAGCCAGCGACTCCTGGAAGGCGCAGAGAGCTCCTGTAGGTCACAGCAGCCCCTGTTCTGCAATCCTCAGGCGAACAATCGCGCTGCACTGCACGGTCCTGTGGGTAAAGCATATGCAAACCCGAGTCACCTCACTGTAAGGCTCTGATCTCTGCTTCTGCATTTGTCACTGTTCATGACTACTATTGATTAGGATTTGAGCTTACAGCAAAGATCAAGGCCATTATACAGGTCCTGGATCATGTTCAGAGTAGGAGGCAGCTTTTCTCCAGAAGCGTATTTTATCTACCGTGTGTCATTCCCGGGAGAGCCGGGCAGTCATCTCCCCCGTGCTGCATATATCCCCTGGACCATCTGAGACGTGAACAACCCTGCGGAGGATTATCTCTTACCAGGCAGGTACAGAGGGAGCTGGCAGTGGCCGCCCCCTCAGTTCTGCATCGCCTTACGGACGCTGCAACATCGCGTTCCTACAGCTTGCTTTCAGCTTTAAAACCTCCAAGGAGGTGCTGTTTGTTGCTCTGTATTAGGAATAACGCTGGGGCAGCAAGGAAGGGACGTTTCGTGGGTGTATCTCTCGGGCTAACACTCCTCCCCCTCCAGCACTTCTCATCTCCACCCTTCTGGGTGTAAGACCTCAGCATTGCTCTGCCGTAACGTCTTTTTCCCCTTGTCCACAGGACTGATGACAAATTAGCATTTCACCCTCCAGAATGACTCTGTACAGTGACGTGTCTGTACCTTAACACTTGGAAAAGGCTTTCCTTCGATTGGAAACCTCCTGCGCTGTTTTACGGCCAGCTCTGCAGACGAACTGACAATAAAGCAAGAGGAGGAGTGTTTCGAGAGGTGCTGAGCGGCTTTGAGTTCTGCCAACTCAGCGATTCACCAGAAAGCACTCAGCATCTGGCAGGATTGAGCTTTTGCATGTTTCTTTTTAAAAGTTCCCCCCTGCCTTTTTTTTTTTTTATGGTATAAATTAAGTTTAATACCAAAGCAAGCGGGCATTGCTGCTCAGGGCAGAACGTACTGCAAGAGCAACCTCCTTGTCCACCTCACCCCTCTCTCCTTTTTTTGCATTTTAATACTTGATCTTTCCTTTAATACAATTCTCATCCTCTTTAATATGGACTACATGAAAAGGACTCTTAAAGATCTTTGAAAGCTTTGCTTTGGACTCAATAAGCTGGACAAAATGGTCATCCCAGCGACGAGACTGAAGAGCAGCCCGGGATCAGCAACACCCAGCTCCTGGTGCAGGACCCATCTCATCGCACGGGACTGAAGACAAACCTGCCCCAACTGCCTAAAGGATACAAGCAAACACGATTGCTTCAGTAAAATAATGAAGATGATAAATCCGGTGCCTGTTTAGCACCTTTTTCACAGCAGCTGTTCTCCATCTTTCACCAGAAAGGAAAGAAATAGAGGAGGGAAAAAAAAAAAAAAGGCAGATCGAAGTCAAAGTGAGACACGGAGATAGTGAAAAAACATTTCAAATCAAGACTTAGGAGTGCTCTGGCTGGCTTCCCCCAGATTCATTAATAACAGCTCTGCATCAGAAAGGTGTTGCTGCAAATGAAATTTGTTTTCAGACACTACAGTTGGGGCTTACAGGTTTCCTCCCCGGCAGGCAGGCGCAGGCAGTTGGACTCTCAAAGGAGTTTTGATGTCCCGGGCGTGTTCCTGACCCGCCTGAGCTCAGTTTAAGGGCACCACGCTCAGTGCAAATATCTGTGTATTGTTACACGAGACAAATCTGGGGCTGGGGTGCTCCGAAGGCATATGAGTGACTCAGGCTCATGGAAACAAGCGAATGAAGACTGTGAAAAGATTAATCTCTTTAACTTATCAGGAAGAAATTTGAAAGATAATTTGATTACAACGCACAAGCACTTTCACAGGAAGAAGCTATCAGACACCAAGGGCTCTTTAAGCCAGCAGCGATGAGCACAAAGTGAATCTCCTTGTGGAAGTTAAAAGCAGCCAAATTTGAATTCAAAATAATACTTGATTTTTTTATTTTTTTTTTTAAATGGGGTAACGAATTGGTGGAACAACCTGGGGGTGGTCAACCCCACCAGCTGGTGCCTCCCAGCCTAGACCTGGGTCTCTTTGAAAGGTACTTTTTGTAAGGAAAAACAACCTTCACAGCTTTGCCCTGGGAAAGACACCAGTAAGGGGTGTCTGCTTGCTCCTTGCTATGATATTGCTCGGGAACGGAGGCATCTGTAGAACAGATTATTGCTCTCCACAGCAAATTAGCAACTAGAGTCTGGATGTTCGCTGACAGGAGCGTCTCTGCATCCTTTATATACTCCTGGGTGGCTTCCTCCTGAAGCCAGGTATCACACCATTTGTTTAACTTACTGAATAAAGTAATTAATACCAGCGAGTTCTGACTGCTTGGCAGAATATACGGTTACAGCTAACAAATTTTATGTCTTTAGGCCTCACAGCAGAATTTGATTTAATTTGTCCCAAGGTTAAGAAAAATAGAGAGGAAATTTGATGACTCCAGTTCCCAAATTCTCTGCCATTTATCATCTTCACCATGTGGCACGGACAGACACCACTTCCAAGTTAAGATGGTAGAAGTTTACTCAATCATCTTTGCTTTAAACTTGCATCCATCCATTATCAGACACTGTATGTCCAAAATATGTGATGTCCCTACCGCAGGCAAGGGAGAAACACTGCACGCAGTTATCCCCAGAACTGGCATGTCTGCCCTGCCTGCTGGATGTGGGTCCCCAAAATTTTGGGATTGACTAGTTAAGACCTACACAACCCCACTGAATGGAAGGGAAGCATCTTAGCCAGGCTTTTCACCTAGAAGATGTTTAAATTGCCTTTTTAAAAGTTAAGAAATCCAACAGAAGATCTTTAATTGTTTTTTTTTCCCTTTCTTTTGCTCAAAGAGAAGAAAGGGAACATGTAGCACAGTGTCTGCCTCTTAATCACATTCAGGCTGCTGGATAACTTATTTTTACAGTCAGATTTCTTTCCCGAAATAGCAAAAACAATGGAATAATTTCTCTGCTTCATTATAAGCTGGTGTTTGCAACTGAGAAAATACAGTTGTGCAGAGGAGCTTCCCCTCTGATTCCCGGTGTCACAGCCTTGCAGAGAGCTACACATTCACCCTCACCACAGAATTATCTCGAGGACTTAGTGCACTTCCCTCCACCCAGCAGTGGATCTGGGAGCAATGAGGCTTTTAAAGACTTTTAAAGCCAAAAACTAGCACAGCAGTGGCCTGGCCAAGATCTCATGGAGCAAAGAGAAGGAACCAAGAGTTTTCCACTCCGTGAGCCGCACACCTGACCAACAGGTCACGCTCAATTTCCAGAGCTATGGCATGACAGCTTCCAAGAGGACGCCTGCGAGGCTCCAGCTCATGAGCAGCATTATGCAGCAATTATGTACGAAAAGAGCTCCCAGATGTGCAGTGAATGTGGGAACGAAATGTCCCAGTTTATGGCATTTTCTCTCTCTCGCTCTCATGTCATTGTCCTTTAGGAAGGGAACATGAAGAATACAGCTCTATTTTTAGAAACGAGTCTAGGTCCTAAAAAGAGAGCAAATTAAGTGCAGAGATTTCCTGGGCACAAGGAAACTGCACACTACAGGCCAGCTCAGGCAGCCCTGCTGGGGCAGACCCAGTCCCCCCCTGGCAGTGGAGCTGGGGCTGTCCCCATCCGACCAGCACCGAGGCGAAATCCAGAAAAGCCAACGAGGTGGGAAGGTAAATCTTTCGTGGGTTTATCCCCCGCTCTCCCTGCACTCCTGTGACTGAGAACTGAATTTGACTCTTCCTTATCGATGTGACAAATGCTTAGATTAGCCTAGTCATACCGTTAACGATTTGCAGAATACCTCGAAGGGTACAAAGCACGCACTTACAAGATCTTCCTAAAGGTTAATTCCATTTTGAGGGACGATTTCTGCATCGGGTTTCCCCAAATGGCTTCATACATGAATCTCGGGATCAGAGGCATTTGTCATCATTCCAGATCAGCGAAGCTGGGCGAGAAAACAACAGGAAAGCATTATTACACGGATGACAAAGTCAGGCAAAGTTGTCTAAGAAGTTGGGAGAACTTGGGTTGTAGAGATCACAGATTCTAATACGAAACCTAGACTATGTCACCAGTCTTTAAAGTCACACCTGCTAAGGCATGGGGCTTGACTCCCGACTCTCTGCTCCCTCTCCTGCACAAGTTGTTTGGGACTCACTTCCCATCTTGCCTGGATGCCCTCAGCAAGGTACCAAAGCACCCAGGTTATGTCACCATTAGTGGTCTCCCAACCAGGTCACTCCAGGTTTTGCGGCAGAAGAACAAACGTTTCATCAGGAACAGCAGCTCCGTAATTCATCAGCCGTGCCGGAGCCAGCGAGGGCACGTGTCCAGGATTCTGACTCTAATTACTTATGCTGCCCTGCTCAGGCAGTTCCTTACACGATCTATTCTAAAGACGACAAAAAATTATTATTGCTGGTCACTTAAAGTAACTGTCTTTGTAAGTATCTGGAGGTTTAAAACTCAGAGCGTACAAGGGAGAGTCCAGGTCCTCAGCAGAAACACAAGCCCTTTGGTTGCGTGGTGGGTTTGGGACACAGAGAACCATTTTTTTGTGTTTTTCTCATTAACACCTGCAGGTAAGGCAGGAACCTCTGTGCCACCTCCCCTACACGCACGGCAAACATCACCTAATGCTTCCCCACCACAGACTGTGGCCAATGCTCACAGTCTGCTCCCCATCACGTATTGCACAAACTAGCTCACTGCTTCCCGGTCTTTTAATCTTACTTAGGTCTTGCCTCTTGCAATATTTAGAGGCACTTTGAGGTACAAACAGTTTTGATTTGTATGTACAACCACCTAGAGTATGGAGGGCTTGGGTCCTCGGTCCAAATAATAAATAATAGCTAATTTAGTCCAGGCATGACTAGCCAGTTTCTACCTAAAAATGTCAATAAACTAGGGCCATATTGATGCAAAGAGACATAAAATGTGAACGCCTGCAATACACGCACTTATTTGTCTCACTTTGTGAGGCTAGGAAGGAAAGAGCTGTTAGCAGTGAATGGTATTTTATTAGCATCATAAACCCCAAGAGCAAAGTTTGTGTCACAAAGAACTGCACATGCATTTGAAGGCTCGATTTATGTTCCTGAATCCTCTTCACCTTTTTCTCCCCTCCCCTTCTCTCTTCTTCTAACAGGGACGTAATATAATTTAAAATAAAGACTAAAAGATTCTGAAGACATCTTTGGGTGAAAGGGATGTTCACGCAAAAGGTGAACCTACATCCTACTGAAATCTTGTCGCTTAGGAAGAGTTCAGCTGTACATTAATCCATATTGCAGAGGTATGTGGAAACTTCAGAAAAAAATTGCTTGACATGCACCAGGTTCTGAGCAAGCAGCATCTTGAAATGCCAGCAACCCGGAGAGGCAAAGCCCAGAAGGAACAGACAGATGGGGGTGAAGCGGCTTGTTGAGGAACTCCAACAAATTAGCACTGGAAAATTAGTGAGAAATGAAAAGAAAACAGGCCTTTTGTTGGCTTTCTGTGAATTTGAGCTTCAGTGATAAAGCAGCAAATCTTCAGCTGGTAGGGGACAGACGCTGACCTGCAGCTGCCTTCCAGCACCGCACAGACCCGTCCCCGCTGAAAACAGCCCAACGATGCCGTTCGACGCTCCTCCGGCTACTGGTCATTCTCGAGCACCTCTCTCCGTGCTTTCCTTTCATTTTGGAGGTGGGTCAGGTTTTCTGGTGATGCTGGGAAATAGATATTGCAATACAATTGCAATCAACTATTGTTAATCAGCAAATTACAGCTTTCCGTGCATTACAAAGCTTTTAACTCCCAGCTGCTGATTCTGGTATATTTATGCAGTAACAATTCTGCAGAGCAAGTTCTATGCCTATTACAGAGCTGTTAAGGCTCTGTAAATATGCCTTTAATGACCAACAAGCATTTATTTAAGATTTTGTAGCCTGCCTGCGAAGTGAAATTAGAAGTGTAGGTGAGTGCTGTAGGCACAGCACTGGAAGTTTTATGACAAAAGAAGCAGGCTGCACAAGCAGCTGTGAAAAAGCTGTTCTGCAGGGCACAGGATAAAACTGAGCAGCACGGCGCAAGTTTTTCAGCAGCCTGTGACTCGCTACCTATCGAGCAGTAAAAGTATTCGCAGCTCTGAACAGCGAGGTGAGGTAAATCTTGCATGTCACAGCATAAACACAAAGGCTTTGGGACTGCAGGAACGAAGAGCCTTTGCCGCTAAAAATACTCCCGTGCTCTTTGCTAGAGCAAGGTGTGAGCACCCACAGAGAGCTTTGGGTAAGCGAAGGGAGGTTTGGGGAGAAGACCCTGCGCAGCGTGACTGTCCCTGGGGTTCATGAGCACACCCGCACGATGACTGTCTAGAAGAGACTGAAGCCCCCACTACGGCTTTATGATATTCTTAATTACTTGCTTTGTGTTGGTGCCTAGGGAATCCCCTGCCCTTTCCACCATGCTCTTGAATCCCACGTGCTGCGCCGCTCGCTGGGCGGCACAAGACAAAAGACAGCTGCTGCCACAGGGATTTTACTTTTTAGGGCGGCACAAGTAAAGAACACTTTTAACACGTGATTTGCAGAACACCGCAGTCGGCTTCGCAAAGGTTAATGGGGTACACCTTCGAGGCATAGCGAGCCCAGGCATTTGCACGGCCACCAAACCGGGCTGAAACAAAACCAGTGGGTTCACCAGTTCCTGTCTCTCCTGCTGAAGGAGAAAATAGCAATTCAACTAGTTTTGGAAGGGTTGCAGGAAAAGGAAATGAAAAAGGATTATTCTACCTTTCTTCTACCTCGCAGCTGCGAATATTGCTCCGTGTAAATACACGCTGCAGAAAAGCATCATCTCTTTTCTTCCCCTGTCTTTGCAATTTCAAGTTTTTTTTTTTCCTCTCTCTTTCATTTCACAATCGTTCCTCTTAAATAATAATTAACTCTCTCGTTCAGCCAGGGAAGTGTTTTAAAGCTCCAGCAATTTTATGCCCTATATGATTGCCACAGGAGATGATGGGAGGGAAAAACGAAATCAATCAGAAGGTTTCTCAAGAGTTGCCCCTCTAGAAAAACCATTTGTTGCCTCTCCCTGGTGAAAGGTGAATGCTGCTGCCAGATCCGCAGAGCGACCCTACAGCAACCGGCAGTGTTTACACAATAATTAACTGAAAGAGGGGAGAAAGAGGAAAATTAACAAGCAGGCAAGGCTGTTAGGCTGCGCTCTCCAAGAACGTTTGCTCCCAACAGCCCCACGTCTTCAGCGGTGGAAATGCAGAGCGCTTCCGCGCGACAGAACAACGGCCGTCGCAGGGTGACCCAGAAAAACCGACGAGTAATGAAGTTGTCTCCCTTGTGCTTCGGGGCTGAATGCAACGCAGACTGCTCTGCAGCCTCAAAAGCAGGACACGGGTGGAAAAACCCAAGAGCGACGTACAGCGATAAGTGAGAGAGTACTTATTTTAATTATAAACTGGACCAAATAAATTAGAAATTCAATTACAATGCCATTCACCGGCAAGGAATTCAAAACACTCAAGCTATTAGTTGCACAAATTAACTGTAGGAGATAACAGGATTTGTGGGGAGCAATCCTGTACCCTCGTTGTAATGAAAACACTGAGGTCTGAAGTGAGTGCTTTGGGTACCGTCCGAGATATTCTCGTGCTCATTGAGCTTGTTAGAAACAGAGAAGCAGCAAAACATTCTTTCAGAGTGTTTTTCTCATTAAAAAATGCCCATTAAAATACCTGGATTTTGGAAAGGGCAGACCAGCCCTGCTGTGAAAGTATTTCCGGGGCTTACAATTAGTACTGGCAGAAAACAAAACAGCCTCACCTTAAACAGCCACGGGACCGTAGCTTGTTTCAGGCACTCCTGTCCCCAGGGAAAGCAGATTCCGCCCAGCTACATGGATGTAAATCCCTTGGCTATAAAAGGATGCCTCAGGTTTGGCATGACTGAAACTAAGAGGAAGATCTAGGCTTCTCAGTCCCCTCCCCGGTTCATAGCTCGCTGCCTCGAGAAGATAACCCCGTGAGCCACAGATTATTAAATCACATTCCCTCATGCTTCTCCTAAAGGGTCGACACCCTGAGTCTCTCTCATCTTCCCGACCTAACCTAGTATGAATAATGCACAAGCTACTGGTGTGCCAGTTGCTCACCGGACTGCGGCCAGCCAAAGGGCTCTCTCAGCAGATCAAAAGCCAATTAAGTTCATTTCAATATTTATTTTTAATCCTCCATTCTGAAATGATAAATATTTAATGCTACACCCTTACCAGGAAAGCAAAGCAAAACCAGAGGAGAGACTGGACCAGACAGACCGACTCTTTCCTGCTAATTTGTGCCCGGGCATACGCTGCTCCTTATGCCCATTAATATTCTTCAATGAACACAGCTTATTTATCCGAGTCCTCCGAGAGCCTGCAAGGACAGAGGTCAGAGCTGAGGAGCACGGAACAGACGCAAAGGCAGGTTTCACTCCCGAAGGCTTTTCACTGAGGTTAAATTTTCTGGCACTGTACAATATTCAGTACTAACATCACGGCTCCGACAGTGCCCAATTACCCTGACGTGTCTCCATCTCAGACCCCTGATGGTCAGAGCCCCACCAAAGATTTTGGTGCTCTCATAGATATTTACCGCAGTGAAGAAAAGCCCCTCAGTCTCCTTTGCTGATAACCCCCGACCACTTGGCCATTTTTCCACATGCCTGAAGATGAGAGATGGGAACAAAGTGAAACGTGGATGCACGTGGTTGCAGCCCCGCAGGGCTACACAGCCCCGCAGGTTTTGTTGGCAACTGAATCCTGCCCACCCGGGAAGATGCTGGGAGGGGAGCGACGGACTAAAGAGAGGGAAATGAATTGAAGACGTAGGAGACTGGACCGAAAAGTAACCTACAGTTTTCCCCAAACCCTGGTTTCTGTAATCACTATTTAAAGACAGGCACCCAAATCCTAACGAACAGCAGGAGGAACAAAGGCTTTTCGATAGGGATTCTGTTTTCCAGGGAGAACCATTTAATAAGTTTCACTCAGGAAGTCTCTGTTCCCAATAAAGACTTAACAAAGTTAATTAGACTAAACAGTAATTATCGTGTCTCTTCATTGTTCAATTATCTTGCAGAACTGGTGTTTCCTGATTAATTTTCTGATTAAAATGTATTAAATTGAGAAGCACTTGCAAACACGAGATGACAGGTTCTCTCCCACACGGCAGGATTTCCGGAGGTCGGGAAGGCAGGGGTGGCCGACACCGGCCCCGCAGACGCCCTCGCCGCACGCTCCTCCAGTCTGAGACCCGCCAACACAGCACCGGTGTGCTCCTCCGTCCCACCTCTCCCACTTCTCTCTCCCAGGCCTCCCTACTCCTCTGCCATTTGGCTTTTCCTTTAGGTTCCCCACGCACAGACGAGGCGCTGTGGTTTAACGAGCTCTGTGCGCCAGCGGAGCTCGGGAGCGGCTGCAGGAGCTACACACGGCTTCGCGGCTGTCCCGCGCAGCCCCGTCTGCGGCACAGGGCTGGGGTCTCACAGTGTGACAGCCCGTTCCAACTCCAGACCCTGCCTTCCACCAGAGCCTGGAGTTTGGGGTCTCCAAGTGCTGCCCCCCAGGTGTGGCTGCCTCGCCTCCAGCCAGCTCAGGCTGCTGCCTTCCATGCACAAAAACCGCCACGGAGACACGCGCCACGCTTGCCCACCTCCCACTCGCCGCAGCAGACGGCACAGAGCAGTAATTCCCACAGCCCAGCTCACAACGTGGGATCTATCGAGCCAAGTTAACGTCTCCGGGTCTGATGCCGCATCCCTGGTCCTGCAAGCATCGCTCTGCGCTCCTCTGAAGGAGCACGGCTCCACTGCGCTCACTGCTGATGCCAACACCCCCACCTGCCCAAACTGCCCTAACCGAGGCCGTCAGCCCCCAGTCAAACTGTCCTGATGGGACCAATGTTCTTCCACGAATGACCTGAACGAGAATTCCGACCTACAGCATTTTGCTGTCTAGCAGCAGAAGACATCTTCACAACTGGCACTCCCGAGCCACAACAGCGTCGCTTTCCAGAGGGCCTGCGTTAGTATTCACTCTTAGCAACCCAGTAATCACTGGCATTTTGATCAGCTTCTAATACTATTTGCATATCTTTTATAAGACAAATCAGAAAAGGGGATTAATTTTTCTTTCTTCGCTTTAAGATCACCTGTGGCTGGGAGGAAACAAACAAATTCCTTGCCTCCTGCCCCAAATCCTCGCGATTAGGTTATTAGAGCCCAGGACTTATTACAAATTATTGAAAAGACACAGCTGAGCCCAAATCCCACAGTGGGCTCTTTTTGTCTTCCCTAGCGCTGGCAATTCTCGATTAACTCCCATCTAGCACGAGGTAGGAAGGATGAGGGACATCTCAGAAGCTCCACTGTGACGAACTTCAGCTCGGAACGAAATCTGCAGCTCAGCGCTCGCTGGCGCCTGGGAATCGGTGGGCTCCCAGCAGACAATCCAGGAGGCACAAAGGAATTTTCTTCCCTTTCTGTGTGTCCTTTTGGAAATTCAACCCAAGGTTGTAGCTGCTGCTGGTGCCGGGCGCGCGGCACCGCTGACGGGGGATGCGCGGGGCTGCGGTCTCCTCATTTTGAGCCTCCGAGTTGAAAGGCAAAGAAGTGGCTTTTCACTTTTTGGATGTTCATTCTCAGTCCTAAGAAAGGCACGTGCACGAATATGGAACGACGGCACCCGTGTTTCAGGTTCTTTCCTGCACGGTGCCTTGTTTCCATCTCGTGTAAGGCACACTGGAAAAGACTGAAGCCGGCGTTCTGAGAAGGAGTTAACTTTGTTTATGATCTATTAAGCCTCTGAAAAGAGCTGCAGCTGAGCTAAGAATAAGTATCTATCTAAGAGGTAACAGCTGACACCTCCAGATAAAACTTAAGACAGAAAAAACCATTCACAATAGCTTCATCAAACACAGTTATGCTGAAACTGTTTTTACAAACATCTGACATTTGTTACTGGTTTAGATTCATTCCAAAAGCCAAGACAAAAAAATGGAAGTCGAAGAGCCCAAGTAGTTTTGGTTTCTTTCTTTTTTTTTTTTTTTTTAAATAATCCTATAATCATCAGTAATGAATCAAAGTGCTCCCTGGCTCTTAAGTTACAATTTGGCAAACAACTACAATTATAAACCCCCAACCTAATGACTGCATTCTAACGTAACCCTGTGCTCAGTAGCTTACAGTAACATTTATCCTGCATCAGGCTGAAAGGAGATGTCCGCAGGGAGTTAGCTGTGAAATGTCTGATTTCAAAAGCCTGCGGCAAGTTGATTCATGTCTATTTAATTTTTCCAGGCAGTTTCACTGGATTGCTGTATATAAATCAAATACAAGGCTAGCAGCAGAGACACACCAAGTTGTGGAAATACTGTATGATTTTAATTAAACTACAGGCACAAATCAGGCGGTAGCGAAGGTGGAAGGGGAGAGAGAGAGAGAATTGTATCACCCTGGGTAAGTCAGTGTTTTTGTGCAGAAAAACAAATAGCCATTTACTGTGAAAAGTCTGCTTTCAAAAGCAGCATTTTGTCATCGTGCTGATTTTCATAATCAATTTAAATCTGGAAGAAGCCGTGCCTGAGCACATAAAACAATGCAGCCCGGAACGGAAGTTAATTAGACGGTATCAGCTCAGCCTTGCTCATCCTTTACTTACTCTCCAACTTCCCGGGCTCCGCCAGGCAGAGCTCACTCTCTGACGATCCCGCCAGAACCAACGTTCTGCTGATGGATACGGGGTCATCTCCTGCACCGCCCTGCTCAGCCATCACCGGGGAGGGGGAAACTAAAGACCCCCTGCCCAGAAAACTGATGCACCCACGGCCACCTCCTTTCTCTGCGGGGAGTCACGGCGAAACTGGTGGCATTTGACAGCACGGCTGGGCACAGCCAGGAAGCAGACAGGCTGGCAAAGCGGAGAATCACACAGAAGCCACGCAGTGGCCCCTCTGTGAAAGGGCAGGACTCGTAGAAGAAATACCCCCAGTGGAATTGTTTTGGTTCTTTCTGGCCATGCGACTTGCACCCCAAGATCCAGTGGCAGGACTCGAGTTTTAGCGATTTCTGCACAGAAAGAGGACGAACCAGTAACTGGAAGGCTCTGGAAAATGCAGGGGCGTTGTTCCAGCTTAAGTTCCTCACTGAAGAAGCCACCCAGCAGTCTACATTTACCTTCCCCTCTCCCCACACCCTACAAAGTGGAAAAACAACTCTGCCTAACAACCGATAGGAATTGCAAGGATAAACACGTAAGATATCAGGTACAAAGATAATGCGGTCTATAAATACCTCGGATAGATAGGCATCTCCTTCCCCATCTAAACACCGGGGAAATATGAGAGTCGTCTGCTCTGGAAAACAAAGTAACATACCAAATAGCACCCCACAATTAAATCACTGCCTTGAATTGAGAACCTTCGCTTGTGCTTACAAAACGTCCCTGGTAAAACAAGTTACAATAATTCCTTTGTATTTCCACCTAAGCGTCGCAGCAACCGCTGACATCAGAGGCGAAATGTGTCGGGCACTGCCGGAGGCGATGGGTAGGAAAAGACAAGACGGAACAAGTATAAAGTGATCCCGAGGCCAGGAGAGCAGCCGCGGCGTGTCACGGCGCAGGTCGCTGCTGCAGCTCCCGCCCGGGCTCCTCCGGTGCCGCCGTCGGAGTTGGATTGGGATTCACCCACGACTCCGGGCGGGGAACCGCAGATGTTCAGCACATCCACTCCAAGACGTCTCTCATGCAACAGGGACCCATTAGCTCCGATTAAAGCCACAATATCCCCGATCCCATGAGGTTCTGTGGCGTTGAAGCCGTAATGAATTTTGCAGGGTTTTTCTCCTCCTTTTCCCCGCACCTCAATCACTCTCAACTACAGGGCATGAATAATACAATAACGTGTTGCCTGGTGATTGCTGTTGTGTTTTTCCTTTACGAACGCAGTCGGGGAAGGAAGCAGACTAGAAAGTGCCTAAAGGAATTAGTTGTTTAAAGAAGACTACCAAGGGGATGAGGTTCTGCGGATGCAAGATGCTCCAGGGGCTGATCGCAGCCTGTCCCAGGAACGTGTTTGTGAGGGTTCCTCGGAGCCCGCCGTCCCACGGCAGCGTGCTCTTCACGACCCCAGGACACATCTCCCCGTGGTGCTGGAGAGACCAGAGGGCCGGGCTGAACCTGGTGTGTGTAACTAATAGCACTGCGCGAGGTGCTTCACCATCTTTTACAGCAGAAACAAACAGGGTTGTAAAAAATGAAGAGGCTCTCAATCAAAAACATGCTATTTGGAGCTGAGAAGGGGTTTTTTCCTACCTCAAGTCCATCCCCCAGAATGCTTCCAGTTGGCGAGTGGAGTCAACGTTATCTTCCAGGACAGCTTTGCTCTCATCAGAAAGAAAAGCTCTTCCAGCTTCCACTTCTCTGCAGCACTATGGATGGAGGCTGGCATTTTCAAAGGGATGCAAAAGAAGCTCCCACCCCGCCTCGAGTCCTCTCCCGTGGATGCACAGAGGCCCAGAAAAAAGGGCTAGAAAGTGTTTAAAGACACACTCCACTCAGAACGCAGCCCAGCACGGGGTTCTGGAGGGGCTGATCACCGCTCGCAAACTCTCTCCTTGCGCCAATTACGCGCTGGTCTGAAAGCAGCTGCTCCAGACCTACAGCGAACGCGATAAGCAAGAAATTGGGCTTGGGTTCTACTCCTTGCACCTTCTGAAGTGAGTCACGCTGGGAATCGTCTTGAATGAAAGGGTCTCTGTGTCCGACCTGCGTTTGGGCTATACCCTCACTCTCGTCTAATTGCCTGTTTAGATTGCAAACCGCGCTTCGGGAAGCTGTCTCCCGCTTTGCTCAATCTCAGCTGCAGCCTTCAGATAATGCAGCAATACAGAAGAACAGCAGAACTAAATACTCTCAGAATGTATTTACTCCTCCGGTCTAATGATGCTGCTTTGCACGATATACTTAAACACAGATACTGGGACACTGTACTGTTGTGCTTTGGTGAGGAAGGGGAAAATAGGACAAGTTGCAATATTCCAGGTCCAACCTGATGCCAACCAGAGGAGCCATTAAGAACTAGAAGATTTCAATAAGGAACCTCAAGGAATAAATGTTCTTGGTGTATTTAATGATGCACCGGCCTCCGGTGTATGTAAAGAGCAAGGCAATTAATAAGGTATATTTAGCATGCTAGGCTGAGGTGTGCAGCTCCCACAGCAGCTAAAATACAGCAATTTAAATAACATTTATCTTAAAGATCAGCCTGGCTGTGACTACAGCTGGTGAGCGCTGCATTCTGCTCTGCAAATATGCTGCTTTTCTTACTGGGGGGGTCTTGTTTACTGCTGCACCGGCCCTGCAGAAAGCTGCAGCTCTGGGCTGTGGTGGTGGCTGCAGCACAGTGAGGGTTGGGGATGCTGCTGAACCAGCCCAGGAGCTGTGGGAGAGACCGCTGAGACCTCACATGGTACCTTCCCCCAACTGCTCAGTCCCAACCCAGACTGAAAACCAAGGAAAAAGAGATGTGTTTTCAAAAAAAAAAAAAAAAAAAAAAAGACAATGCAGAACTGAGGTTCTTCAAGTTGCAGGATGCCATAGATGCGAAAGTTTTCATGGTCTCAGGAAACAACTTGTCAAACTTTGTGGAACAGAAAGCCTACCAAGAATGCGGCCTTGCAAAGCTAGATTGTCATTCAGATGTTTAATGCCAGACACCTGAATAAAAACCTCAAAGTCCATTAAACAGCTGTGAAGCTCTCAGCTTAAATCCCTGCACTGCCACACCAGCTTGTCAGAGCATCCCAGAAAACGTGAGCTCTGTAATGCACAGCCCTGCCTTCCAGTACAGAGCATGACTCTTCCAAGCAAAAATAGACTCAAATGGTTTTGAGTATTTGGACAGAGAACAAGAATAGCCAGAGTTCTAACCACTAAAAGTTTGAGAAGGATAGCAAGCTTCGTAGTTCAGGGTTGAAAAGATGCTGGAACTACAAAGGCTTAAAAAGCAAAACCTCCCCGAGTGAGTTACTGCACTATCCCCGGCTCCCACACCGCCGGCAAGTACCCGAGGTGGGGTCAGGAGGAACACTGTGGCTTCTCCCTGAAAAGTCACACTTTTTACCTCTGAAGCAAGGACACGAACTGGCCCACAGAGACAGAAACCACCCTGACCTGCACTGAGCCAGTATGGAAATACCACAGCCAGAAGGTTTTCCAGTACGTACCGCAACTGAAGTGAACCCCCTCAAATGCTGTTTATAAAAGAATTGCTTTTTAAACTTTTATTAATTAAGTATTATTAGTTCATATGAGAGCCACAAAGAAAATC
This sequence comes from Trogon surrucura, assembly GCA_020746105.1. Classification (NCBI taxonomy): domain Eukaryota; kingdom Metazoa; phylum Chordata; class Aves; order Trogoniformes; family Trogonidae; genus Trogon; species Trogon surrucura. The sequence goes on from CM036640.1 coordinate 1,416,015, forward strand.
AGTCGTTGGGACTACAGCTGTCTTTGAACAGATGAAATGTTTTTAACCGCCTTTGAACTCACTCGCTGACTATTCCCAGCCTGTGGCCACCCAGTTTGCCCCAAGGTGCCTGGCATTCAAGTCTCAAGGATAAAAGAAGCTGGTTAAAAATGAAATTAATATCCTGCATAGAAAGCTATACTGCAAACTGAATCAAAGGAGAAAATAAAGGCCTGAGCTAAGCAAAATCCGCATGCAGATGATTACTTAAACTTCCAAGACATGAAATTAAGAGTTTGGAAGCAAAACATTTGGGAATCATGTAAAGAGCCTCACTCTGAAGCCAGAAAAAGGTTTGGAAAACACGCCCTGGTGGGGGTTGTTCTATTCCCATGTTAAAAGCGTCAGTCTCCTGCAGGACTTAACTTGTAACTGACGGGTCACCTGTCCTTGAGTCAGCCCCAAAAGCAGAGGAGGGGGGATCCGCTCTTGATGGAGAAGGTGCAAGTCCCCCAAGGCTCCAGTCCAGGGGCTGGATTTGATGAGCCTGGCACCCAGGGACACGCTCTGGAACACAATCCCCTGCAACCCCATGGCCCCACCGTCCCCGCTCGGCCAAGTCCAAGTGGATCTCTTTCCAAGAAACATCTGGAAACAAACATCTGCTGCTCTCGGGCTCCACAGGCAGTTGATAACAGGGAGCTACGGACCCAGCCAAGTCCACGCTCGGCTTTCATAGCGAGCCAACACTCACAAACACTTCCCTTCCCCCTGGAAATATTTTTTCCCAACTCTCCCCTGTGCTAATAAACAGTCATTTGTCTCATGATAGAATCAAGTCCTGCAGCGCCGGCTGCGGCAATGCGCCGCTGACCTCAGCCCCCCGTTCCCCAAGATCTGACAACACTGTTAGAGGTCCTTCGCAACGGGAACAAAACATCTGTTTCCTTTATAGCGGCTGCCAGCTGGAGAACAGAGCCCGAGCTCTCCTGACCCGAACGCTGCCGCCGGAAACCGTAGCCGTAAGGATCTACTTGGCAATTCCAAGTATATGTATGAGTCGGGGTAAGGATGGGTCTCGAGTGGCCACAGCCACAGGTTTTCCCCCCCACTGCAGACATTTACTGCTGCCCTCCCAGCTGAGATATTTTAATCTCTGGTGGATAACTGATTGGCAGAAACGAGAGAAAAGAGACTGTTTCGATTATAGGAATTAAAGCTTTAGAAAGCGGTAAGATAAGAGAAAGGAAAAAAAAAAAAAAGAAAATATATCCGCTATTCTGAAGCGAACAAAAGGCACTATAGATTAAACAAACAACGCATCCCAAAACTTCTCTTTGCAGTGCTCTGACAGATAGACAGCAGACTCAAATAATTAATTGTGTCCCAGTATAGCTGAATGAGCCACCATATGCGAGTGTTGACAAAACAATCTCTTTTTTCGGTGGCAAGTTGCAAACTGTGCAGATCGTCAACTCTGTCTAAAACTGACACATTTCATTGCCTTCTCCTGCTCTTGTAATAGAGCAGACAAATCTGCGAGGCACAGGGATACTGTGGGGGAGCAGATCTGACAACAGCTTGGGTCTGGAGCCACTGAAAATCCCTCTTTGCAGAATTCAGGGTTTGATGTAGGTGAGAATTCCCGTGATCGAAGAGGCGTTTGAGAAGAAGCTGTTGTGGGAAACACATGAGACGTGGTCACCTCCCTCTTTCTCCTTCAGCACGAGGCTGCAGCAATGGCTTTGTCACCAGCCAAGACGGTGCTGGCAGATTGGCCACAGATGAAGAGGCTTGAAGGACCAAAGCAAAGTGTCCTTGGGGCCAGACTGCGCAGGGCTGGTGGCACAGACCTGGCGGAGCAGGAGGTGAAGTAAGGAGAGAGGGACGTCAGCCCGGTTGCATTGGGGAATGCATGCTCCTTGGGCTGGCTTTCTCATTTTTCACAAGCATTGAATTCATTCTTTTTCTTCTCTGCATTGATATCCACTAACAATTGCACTTGAAATGGCTGAAAAAAATACTATATGGCAAAGCCAAGGAAGCCTCTTGGAGATAGTCCAGACTGGCAGAGCCGAGTTAAAATGTAAATGCAGAGTGACTCTTCCGAGGCTAGGCCAGACATAAATCCATGATAGCTCTATTAAAGTTGTTCCCAGTTCACATGGCAGGCTTGCTTCAGTTCTGGGGCTGATCTGGCACTTACCCTAACTGAAGAGAAAAGGCCCCTTGAGATCAAAGTCTTTGCACACTGTCTCTCCACATCCAGCTCTCCCCTCCTTTGCATTTTTGTTTCGAACGAAAGAAAACACCCCTGTCAGTTTGACAACGAATAATGCCCTGAAACCCATCTGTCACGCCATCACATAGAGCAGCCCAAGCTCCACGCTGGACCACACAAACACCTTTAACTGCAAGCAGAGGGGCGGTGGCAGGGGAAACGCTGGTGTCGTAAATATTCATCTTGTCTCCTGAGTCTCCTTCGTTAAAGGTCATTTGAGATCAGATAAACAGGCTGTCACCGACACCAAATGATCCCTTCTGCACTCTGAGGCCGTTGTAAGGCACAGGTTTAATGGACCCAGACGATACAGGTGGTTCACCAGCGCAGCCGGTCTCTCCGTAATGAATTCCTTCCCGACTCCCAGCCTCTTCTCTCCAGGAATTCCCCTCACACCTTTAATTTAAAAGTGCCACAATCTATTCCCCTTCTGCTCCCTCTTAAAGCCGATCTCCTTGGCGCTTTGCAGCCATGACATTTTCACTGCGCTCGCTGCCACTTTTGTTTGGCTCAGCTTCGGGGTGAGGAGCCGCACGCCTCCCTTCTGCTCCGTTCCTCCCTCCCGTCAAGCGACTTACAGGGATCGCTTGTGCATTTTCTGCCTTTTCCCTAACTCAGAGACACAGAAACTGCTGCTTGGGACTGGCACATTCCCATCTATCCCAAGCGTCGCTGGAGGTTTTGGTCACACCAAATTAAGTAAAAATAAAAAGAATACACCAAAAATACAAATATATACCAAAAATGCATATAACAAAACCCCATCCTACCCTATGGGATATTTTAGTGCCCAACTATGGTGCCCAAACTTCACAGCATTGGCTTCAATAACTTTAAAAGAACCAGTGGAGACTTACTCCTACAGGCAGAAGATCCACAAATCCCAGTCTCACCACCAACTTACACCAGTTTCCCCACCACGCTCAGCAGCCCCTCCTTCTGCAGAGCTGCTTCCCATCCCACAGAAACTTCCAAGACCAGGAAAACAAGATGTTTCGCTGGTCTTTCTTTTGACAGGGTCAGGGAGAGGATGACAGAAGACGAGGGCTGTGAATGCAGTGCAAGCGGAAACGTTTCAACATGAGTTGGGAAGAGAAACGGACGGGGTCTGGGTCACAGAGGAGGACCCGGGACTAGCGCTGAAGTTTAGCCCTTCCATTGTTGGTCTTTCCATTCAGGTCGGTCACCGACGAGCCAGATCTCTTTTTTGGCACAGTCCACTTTTCCTTCCTCGCCTCTTTAATGACAATGCACGCACAGCACCCTTGCAAAACATGAGCTTTGGCTGCCAGCCTTGCCCTGCAACGCACGCGCCGGGCACCAGACCCGCGGCTCTCCAGCCCGTCCCAGGGCCTCTTGTTTTGCTCAGATAATCCAAGGTGCCTACTTCAGCTCCGCACCTAACGTGGCATGTGTCTTCGGGAGATTATTTGAAGTGGTTATTTTTATGCCTAGAACCTTCAAAGGCAGAGTTATTAAGTGTATTTAAAAGGAAGAACTGGTCCAGATAAAGCAGGGATGTAATTAGCTACAAGCTACTGTACTTTGATGACAAAGCAGTGTTTAGCATGTGGACTGTGCAGCAGCCGGCTCTGTCGGGTGTGCTAATTACTGATAGCAGTCACAGCGAGGGGAAGCCTGACACTTCTCTGATAAAGCAGAGCCTTCTATAACTCGTCGGCTTGGGTTTAACTCCTGGTGTTTCACTCTCAGCCAAAGCCCGGACTCTGGCACGCCACTCCTTACAAATAACTGTGTATTTGGAAGCAGAGGGGAAAAAAAACCCAAGACTTTTCAAGCAGCTACAAGGAGGCCAGCTTACACCCTGGGAAGCTGGTTGGTAGCAGCAGCGTGGTGAAGAGGAGAAATTCACGTTGTTTTCTTGAAGAACCTGCTGCTGTCTTCCTTGATGAAACTTCTGCCTGGCATCGAGCGTTCCCCCAGCTAAGCACCACAAGGGTTGGAGATTCATCACCCCGCGAAGTTCCATCAGATTTGACTCAGCCTCATTGATGTCAGGAGGCGACTTTCAGAGACTTGAAGTGGGTCTGGCTCTGTCTCTAAATAAAACCACGTTCCTTGGCCCAAGAGGGATGGAGAATGAATCGTAGGCAAGCAGGAAAGAGAAAAGGGCTGGATCCACGAGGCAGAGATGGGCTGCCGGCCGGAGGCACGGAAGGCTTTAGTGGTACTGGGAGGATTCAACAGCAAGTAACTGGGGTCAGCTGTAAAGGCGGCTTGATAAAGCCTGGAGAACAACAGGGGGACACTGAGATGTCTGGAGAGAGAGAGACAGCATGAGCCGAGAGCCATGAAACCGAGGGCAGTGACAACGCTGAAGTGTCTCAGCACGGCCCCTCGACCTCTTGGAGACACTGCAAAGGAGCAGCAGCAAAACAAGTGTAAGTGTCCATCACCATGTCAACGGGCAGCCGGCTGCAGGCGGGCAGCTCACAGCGAACGAGCCCTCACCACCATCCTCTGCACCCTCCCAACACGGCGCCCGCGGCACAGAGCTGCCACCCTGCCCTGCCGCGGGCTCCAGCCCGCTCCAGTCCTGCCTCGCCCTCACTGCAGGTGAGGCACCACGAGCCAGAGCTCCCAAAAGGAGATGCGAGATGCTCTGGAGAGGGAGGAGAAGAGCACAACCTCCTGCAGCCCTTGCCCTTCCAGAGAGACCGTGCAGACATCGTGTGAAACAGATCCACAGCTCACCTTAAAAAATGCAGACGTGTATTCAACAGGAGGAGGACTATGCCAGGTAGACAAAGGAGCATTTTAATGAACCAAGAAATAAAAATCCCCCAAACTCCAATAAAACCAAAAAAATTAAGCCAACCCATCAGGACTGATGGGGCTGCAGCGAGTTCCCAGGCAGGGCAAATGGGATTCCACGCTCAGGTCTCTGCTCTCCAGGCTAATGACCACAGGATGACAAAATGAAATTATATTTCTATTCTGATGCTGGGGTGATTTTTTCCATTTATCAAAGTGATGGCCTTTCATTGCATTTTTGATAGTTTTGAGTTTGTTTGGTCCCCCTGGGAGGACCTGAGGGTCTAAGGCACATCTTGTTACTCATTTTAATGTCTTCAGATGCACCTTCTTCCTGCTTTTCTCTCTCGAGAAGTTGCTTTCTCTTAAGTCCAACTTCTGATACCGGCAGGCAGCATCTGGACAGACTGCTTGGCAAACGTGACGTGCAAGCCTTTCATCCAAGAGACATTTAAGGCCAAAATCACGAGCTGAAAGAACAAAGGATAGACCCACGGACCCCACTGTCACTGAACTGGTTTAAACTAAGCTTAGGAACTAAGCTCTGCGGAAGAGAGCTCCAAGGAACCTTCTCTTATGCAGACAAGAAAATCCCCAAACATGACAATTCTTTCTCCATCCCATCCACCTCAAATTGCACCCTTGCAACACAAAGGTAGGGTAGCACCACACACAGGGTACTTGAGGAAGAGAAGCACAAGAGTGGAGCTTAGAGACCAGTAGGGCTAAAAGAGGAACTTTCTCACGAGGCACCAGAACATCAAATTTCACCCGAGGCTCATTTTTCATGCACCCACTTGCGTGGACCCAAGTCCGTGCTGCTTACTCCATCATTGGCACGTTTCTAGGAAGGTAGGTTGTCCATACTACCTTTCTGAGCTCCTTAAATCCAACTGCCTTCTTCCTGATGGTTCCTAAATAACGAGTATTGTTGCCATCGCTGATGGTGTGCAACCACCCCACTGACCGAAGGCTCTGACGACATCTCTCGACACAGGGAACACGTCCAGGGCAGGAGCCAGTCATTTCTCGTGCCACACTAGTGACGTGGTACTGGAACAACCAGTCTCGGCAGCGCTGGGCAGAAGAGGAAAATGGAAACCATTTCCATATTTATTGACAAATTTAATTTACAGTCTGAGTTTCCACTTTGGAGAGAATATATATTTTCTCTCTAAATGTATCAGTCAGCCCAGCAATAATGATTTCTGCGCCTGCAGACATTTTTACACTGGGTACAGCAATTTTGTATGTAACACTTTTGAAAGGAAACGGTATTAAAATTCACCATTTAGGAGTGAGCTGTAAATTAACTGGTACAGAGCAGACGGGGCAAAAGCAAATTTTGCGTGCATGTGTGTGGCTTTTCTATTGGTGTTTGGTTAAACGCCTGCCCAGCTGAGCCCTGTTTCCTCACTTGGAGTCTGACAAGCATTCGACTCTCTCTCCTTGCGTTGAAGTGGGTGAGAAAAAAAAAACCAAAAAACTGGAGAAGAATTTTCTAGGGAAAGTGGGAGAAGGGGCTGCCAGGGGAGTTCTGTTTCTGGCTCGATCCCTGTGAAAACAGTCGTCAGTCTCACAATGCAATACGCTCTTTTCCACCAACTTTTGGACTCCAGCAGTAGGAAGGTGCTCTCACCCTCGTGTTTACAAAGGAAACATGGGAACAGAACCCCTCAAGGCCACAAAAACCAAACCAAAACAAAGAATCCCTTTTGTTCATTTTAACTGTCTTGCTGTATGCTGGCTTCACGATCACAGATCTGGTCTGTTATGTTTTCTTTTTTTTCATAGTTGGATTGTGATGCCAACAAAGACACAGAAAAAATGAGGTTTGTTTTTTTCCTTAATATCATAGATGGGTCTTCACTCTATAAACTGGCACTGTTCCCCTGAAGCCGTCAGAGCCAAATTACGCTTACTCAGGGTCTGGCCCCGCGACAAAAATATCTTTTCAATTTCCACCTTACTTGAGGAAGAGCCTTGAAATTGCCCCTTTCTACCCATATGCCTCAGTCCCAGCAGAACGTTCCCAGCTTCGCTTACAGCCCTGGATGATGGCCATCGCGTTTCTAGAAGATGAGGATGGAACTTCAGGTTGGAACAATAACTGGGGAAAGCTGGGGCTAAACAGGGCAAAGCCAAGTCTGTTGTCTGGATGCACAGCCCATCGCTCCCCTCGTGCCACGCGGGAGGACCGTGGGGACAATAACTGTGCTCGTCTTCAATCTGTCAGGGCTACAGGGACCTACCCACACGCTCAATCTATTTCCTGAGCCGAAGGATGCATCATATATATATTTTAGCAAGAAAACAATTATCAGGTAACCCTGGAACCTACTATTTGTTTTGTATCAGTATTCATTTAGTTGTCTCTTTGATGACTGCCCATGCAGCAAATAGGAGAGGGAAAACTTAAACCTACCAGGAGATTAATGACAGACTCCAGTGGAACAGATGTATATGAATAGCAAATTAGGCCACTGAAAGCTTCCTATAAAAGCAATGACAAGAGGCTTTGCTGCAGCAGAATTATGCCAGCAGAGATGGAAAGGTTGCTGCTTACGTGGCTGGGGCCATCTTCTCTTTGGGGGGCACTGCTCTGCTGTATCTGAGGCAGCGAGATTTAACACTCCCAAAATCGGGTGAGACGGTCAAAATAAGCCCCTGTTTAGGAAGGGGGAGAGAAGGGTGCACAATATGGGAAGCAGGGAACACCCGGGACCCATCAGCCAGTTACTCCTCTTACTTGCTTTTCCTTTCGAAGCGGTGCTCGCCTGGCAAAAGGCGACGCATCCCCGCTGAGTTCAGCCCTGCTCTTTGCTGAGCTGAGATAGAACAGTTGCCTCCCCACTGCTCATCTGTTGCAGTGAAAAAAAAGTGTTTTTCCCTGCAATCGATACACATTCACAGAAACGTGATGGTTTCCGTTATGAAAAAAAATCCTGAAAACAGCATCGTACGTCCCTTCTAGGGTAAGAAGTTGCCTCTTTCCCAGCTCACCCCACTTAAAAATTAAAGTCATTTGGTAATTTTGTAACGCCACAGGGCTCTATCGCTGCAAATGAACTGGAAGAGGAAGGAGACCACAGCAAGCTCTTGGTCTGGGGAGGGATGAAGGGAGCCATAAATTCCATAACGAGGAAAGGGAGAGAGCACGTCAGGTGAGCAAACAGGTGCAAGCAGCTTCCAGCTTGTAGAATGTACTCAGCCGGGAATAGCTACGAGATAAGCTATCCGGAGTGTCAGAAGGCAACTTTAAATGTATTTCAGTGCACTCATGGGAAATGCACTGTGGGTAATCACAGTCTAGAGGAGATGAAATTGGTAGGAGCAGGTATTTCCAAACCATGCCTTTTTGCCTCATTGCTAAAGGCATTGACTGCATGAAACCAAGTAGATGAATTTTAACAGCCTCCCTAAATCCACACACACTCTGTCCATCCCTGAGCAGAGCCTGCGGAAAGTACAAACCTTCCTGGGAGATGAACTAAGCCAATATGCTGTACCTTGGTCTAGACAAGTTAATATTTCCCCTCAGAGAATATGGTTTAGAAAGACACGAACCAAAAGGGGAGGACTAAACTGTTGTTGCCTGGTAGACTATCACAGTTAAACGACCTGATCTCCACAAAGGCAGCAAATCAAAGCACAAAACACCAAACAGCTCCTAAGAGCCCTGCGCCTCCAGCCTTTCCGTGCCACAAGGTGTCTCTGGAAGGATAAGACTCTTCCCTTTTCTTTTGGAGCGCTGCCTGTCAGGTAACTGCTCACACACATTGATACCATCACAATTTCCCTTGTGTGTAAACATTCACGAGGATTTGCAAAGCCTCAAAGCCCTGGTGCGACCCGCAGAGCACAGCTTGATATTCAAACCCACAGACCTTATATATGTTTTGGGTTTTTTGATATCTAGATACGTATGCGTGCACATATGTGTGTGGCTCAGAGGTGCAAAAGTAGACACACACCTTCTTTTGCACGGCACCTGTCAGGCAGCGGCGTGAATTTATCGCACACGTCAGATGGTATCGCACCACGTGCCAGCACCCCCAAGGGTGTGGGGCAGGCTATACAAGCAGGGATTTTTTTTTCTAATTTTTTTTTTTCGTTTTCCTTTGCCTCCTCAAACCGAGCCTTCAGAAACTGTGAACACTGACAGTCTGGAAAGTGAACGAGCATGGCAAGAAAAGAGAGCGAGTCGTTGCTTCATCCTTAAATATGACATCAGAGGCTTTATTTACAGTCACAGTAATTTCAGCCTCGTGTGTCCCGAATGCACGCGGAATGCGACAGCATCCATACACAGTCTCACAGGCTGAGCACCTCCACAGCAAAGGCGGAGAGGAACGGGACAGATGTTTGTGCGCCTTTCCGTTCCCTCTGTGCTTAATTCACACATTAAGGGAGCGGCGGGCTTACATCTCCCTTCTTGTGCTGGAAATGAGAGGGAAAAAAAAAAAAAGAAGAAAAAGAGACACTTCTCAGTCTGGCAACACAGCTCTTGGAGACGAGCTGTCAGGATGGGAAATGTCACCAGGTGCTCGGCTGCCTTCACCAAGCCGTGACATAGGGGAGAAGGGGAGTCTCTGCTCTCTGATCTGCCATCGCAAATCCGGAGCAAGTCCCCTGAAACCTCAGCAGCTCCGAGCACGGCCAGCCCCGGCAATTTCAGCACAAATCCGCACTGAGAGCCGCACAGCTGCGAGCTTTTGCCCGTAGTCCCCGGGGATAAGGGAGTGAGGAGAGTCTGTGGGCGCTTCCACTTTTTCTACAAACGAGAACCACCCTCTCAGCCCCAGGTGGATAGAAGTGCAGGATACAGGTACCTTCCCCCATCACTCTGTTTCCTCAGTCACATATGACCCAGAGAGGAAAAAAAAAAAAAGAAAGAAAGAAAGGAATAATCTAAAGTCTTTACTGAAAATCTAGAAAGAAGCATTAAAGCCAGGCTGGGATCTGCTGGGTTCATTCTCACAGGTCTCCAGTTAAAAGCCCGACCCCATTGCGCGTCCAGTCGCTGGTGGCTGATAACGCTGCAGAAATCACGCAGTGACGGGCCTGGAGATGCCCAATTCCCAATTCCACCCCCCATTCCCCCTGCACACACCCTCAGGCCCTGCTTCAGCCGGGCCAGGGTCTCTGGGCACCCCCAGCCCCGGGTGCGGACCCGAATTTCCCCCCAGCAGCACCTCCAGGGCCAGGGTGCGTATTCTCGAGCACCATCTGCTGGCTTCTTCTCTATTAACAAGCAAATCCTGCACAGCAGACACCCTTGCACCACATCCCAGCCCACTCCGAGGAGGGAGGAACACGCGTGTCCATCTGCACCGGAACCGTGCAGGTATTTCCCTGCGAAAAACGAAGGGTTTGGGTAAATAAGACATTTTTGCACGGGCAAATGTCGCCGCTCGTCTGTGTTTTTCAGTGTGGGATGCTCCCAAGTTAAAAGAAAAATGTTAATTCTGAATTGTATTTTTACTTTGCTGCTGCTGCTTGGGAAATATAAAATGAAATATTTTGATTATCTGCAAAAGCAATAAAGGGAGAGATTTGTTTTTTCTCTCTTTTTTTTTTTTTTTGGCAGAAACCCTTCGTTGAATCTGACCCAAATTCACAAACAGCTTTACCTCCTCCCACTCAGAAACCGAATTTCTCAGTGAGTAAACTCTTTGTTACACAAATTACCCAGATCTGCTGGTGACACTGCAGAAACACATGCTCCAAGCGAGAGTTCAGCCTGCCGGCTCTTGCTAGGCAAAACAAAGGCTTTCATTTGGGATTAATTCTCTTGGAGCTAAAGAGGGGAGGAAGGAAACATTTTTAGTCATTGCTCGTTAGGCATCGGGAGGTCTGTCTGCAGCTGAGCGTGTAGGTTTGCACTTGTTCTCCTTCCCGGAGGATTACCAACTGCGGCTAAGCCAAGGCATCACACAAAAACGTATTCTTTTTCCCCGAGTCCTTCTTAGCGGATGAATCAAAACAAAAATCCCAACTACAGATACTGACTCTGACGGGAAAGTTCAATTTGCGTTTCAGCGCATCTCCGGAACGCTGCCCCATCTCCAGCTGGGAGATTTATGGTTAGACTGGAGGGAAAACTTTGCAGCTCTCGGGATGGAAACAAGTCACTGAAGGACAGCCCAGAGGTTAAGAATCATTGAGTGAGAAGAGTCCACCCACTTATCTCTTGGGCGATAGAGTATGATCCCTTCTCTCTTCTAGCATACCCATATTTCTCCTTTACATAGGGAGGTCCTGCATTTTCCACAGGAAGGGATTTTGAAGAACAGGTTATACAAGGAACCATCCAAAAAATGACCTATGATCGCTGGAGCTCCACTGGTTCACATCGACTGACGCTCCAGTTCTGAATCTCCCTTCTCCACTCCTCTGCAGGGTGTTCATTATACCCACTCAGAGGAACTAGAATAGCAACATCTTTACAGGCTTCGATGTCAGTGACCACAGGAGATACCGTGGAATAGAAAAGCAGGTCAAGAGCCAGGACCCTGGATAAATAAAGTCACTCCATAGGAGGACACTTCAAAAGAAAACCTAGTGTGCTGTCACTGCAGGGACCAGCCCTTCTATACACGGTACCCATTCCTTCTTTCCTTCATATATTAGCAGGAAACACTGCCAGAAGAGAAGCCTTGCCTTTAATCTGAGGTGAAATTGAGATCTTCACACACTGCGGGCGAGTTCACATGCAATAGGCATGAATAAGGTGTAAGAAAAAAAGTAGACGGACCTAAACAGATGGATTCTATATTGGTATTAAAGTCACACCTCGTTTTTCATCCAGTCCTACCTCTAAAGTACTCCTGATGAAACTCGTTAAGTGTGAGTTGTTCCTATATTTCCCCATGTTAGTAAATTTTCCTTTGTGACAAGACTGCAGATAGCAATCAGTAACCTCTCGGCTCAATTTTTCCTTCACAGACCCTTCTCCTTAGAATGAATAAAGAAGAGCTAGCAGGAACAGGAGAAAAATGGGTTGATATATTTTGCCATTAAACCAGAGCTAGGCTTTGGGTTATCATAAAAGATGTTACCCAGTGAAAAGCACACCTCACTACTACACATTTACAGCCCTGTTGATGACGTATATCAAACCCACCAAGTTTAAAAGTCAAAACAAGATTACCCTGTCCTAATAAATATTGATCACCTTACAAGTCCTTGTTTTCAAGTCCTTAATTAAACACAGTACCCAACTTTGCCTGCTTCCCAGTAGCCAAAAATCAATACTTTATCACTAATGCAGCCCAGCAAAAAGAAAAGAGCCGAGTCCTCGGCTGCTGTAAATTGCCCACCCTGGGCTGTCACCCTGTTCTCGGCGTTTCAGAGGATCTAACCAGCCCACGTGAGATCAAGACCAAAGCTTTGTGCGCTCGCTTCACCCACAGTGGTCCCTCGTCAGCCTTTCAGCCGAGCTGAAGGCATCTCAGCACTTCAGCACTCTCTGACAGGTGTATTACAGGTGCTATCACAGCAATGATTCGGGCAAGGATTAGGCACTGCGGCGCTTCCACGGGAGGGTGAAGAACAACAGGAAAAACCACACGTTTCAAAGTTCTTGTGAGACAGAAGTTGAGGGTTGGGGAAAAGAGATTAGATTCCTCTCACCCCTCTGATTCCGGCAGTGACATTTAAACAGCTCAGGGAAAAGTCAGTGCCTAATCACGTGTGTTATTAATAGCAACCTGAGAATAACCCAAACTTCACATTAAACTCTGCTAGCAGTTGCAATTGCATATTCACTACTGGCCCATTTTTGAATTAATCGGGGATTGAGTAACAACTGGAGCAAGGAAGAAATTATTACATTCACATTGTTACATAATGAGGAAAGAATCAGAGTTTATTGACAACAGGGTGGTTTATCCCACGGGCCCCACTGCTGTCAGAAGGGCTGCTGACTGTTAAAAGCCATGGATCCACACCAGGTTGCTAATCTTTAGCAAAAGAAAAAAAAAAATTACCCAAAACTATAAAAGAAAGGCAAAGGTTCAAAAAATGAGGACTCAGAAGTCAGGAAACTGCAGTGCTGGAACCAAACCATCTGAATTCCCACTTTGTCACTACTTATTAGAATATGATTTTTAATTGAAGGATCATGTATTATTGGTTCATATATCTAAGTTTTGGCAAAGGCATGAGAAAGTTCAAGCAGGGCTGTCACTCAGCTTGAATAACAAACAGAGCTTCTGCTCCTCACTGTAATAAAGGGAATCATTCCTCTCTCTCATGTGCTGATATACCTCCATCCCCACCAAGGCTCTCTGAATTACAGTGCAATTATCCTCATTGTTCCCATCTCTTCAAGAATCAGCTCTGAGATTTACAACTGCCAGGGTCAGACCTGAAGTAAGCCTGACTAAAGAGATGAAAAGGTTGTTTAGAGCTGAGCTGGAAAATCTGCATCTCTCAGTCTTTCTGCTCTGTTCTCAGGGACTCAGGGCTGTCTTGTCCTCTTAATACCAGAAGATTCAAATGCAATTTTCCCATTTTCATTACAGGTTTTGCACGGAGCCTCGCAGCTGTCAGCAGGTTTCAGACTCACTTTGCTCTTAGCAGCCGCCTCGGCCAAAAGGGAGGTCCAGCTGTCACTCTCCACGCGCAGTCATCAGCCCTGCTACCCATCACCATCGCTTCGCAAGGCCACACGGCACGGGTACTTCCACGCTCTTCCTTCTTCATTTCACGTGCTGCCTGGCAGTAAATCTTTATTCACTTCTTAATAGTTTTTAACATATGCATCGTCACATGGTTTTACCATCCAACTCCGTAGCTAAGCCCAGTGAAAGCATCGGCGGCACAGATTGTATCTGTCCAAATCATATCAGTTTCTGTGGATGTCTGTAGAGGATAACTGATCCGTACTGCCTGCTGGTGCTCTAGTAAAAGCTATTTTTCTCTGATTGGTTTTAACTTGTTTCCCTTGGGTTTTTCTCTGAAATAAGAAGGTGATTGTTAGCATGAGGAACCAGGCAGGGAGTGGCCAGGCTTTGCCAATTTAAAGGTCTGAGCAGGGGCAAGTGAACATCAGAATCTGTCCTTAATCTCCTTTATTATTCAAGCCTTCCGTAGCTTTTCACGTTTACAGGAGTGCTTCATGGCCTCCCAATTTAACTCCTGACAGCAGGAAAAAAAAAAACCAGACAGCAGAGCAGCTGCTGGGACCTTAGGGATGTTGACGTTCCCTGGTAAACATGACAAGCATTGACGATGGGTGGGAACGTCCTTTTTCTGCAAAGTCCCCAGCTCCAGGCATTTCACACTTGCAAGAAGAAAAAGCCCAAAAGGATTCTGGAAGAAATATTTTGATCCGTGGCACATGGAGATGTAAGCTTGGAAGGACGCAAACCAACACTGAGCATCCCTGCGTTCCTCACGGGCTTGTCAAATCTGGTCACTTAGTTCAGCGTTCCTGTCCAGTCCATCTCCTGAGCACAAAACCCCTGCAGCTGCGCCGAGCACTGCTGTGCTGGAGCTGTACAATAACCAGCAGTAAGAATCCTATACAGCACAAAGGAATTCGCATTAGAGCTGAATGGAGAACAACTATTGCATTTAGCAGAGAAAATGTTTTTACTTCTCTGTGCAATGGAGCGGGCACTGCCATCCCGAGGAGCACCATATGGGACAGCAGAGCTGGGAGCCAGGACTCGCACGCTTCCAGGCTTTTAGCAAGTCGAGTTGCTGGGCAGGCGCTCCACTTCCAAAGCAGATCTAGGTAGGATAAAACTGCCAAGCAGACTGCATTCCATAGCTGCCTTGATTCCTCCAGAACCAAAAATCACACTGTTTCTGCAAACAAATGTGACAAACTGGCAAATTCTGAGGGAAAACAGAACAGCATCGCTCTGTAGAAAAGTTACTGCTAAGCTCTATTCGCAGTCTCGAGTCCAACTCCCATAATGAGCTGAACGTATCAGCACCACTTAAACTCCAAAGTCAAATTAGCAATCAAAAACGCTGCAAAAATAGCAGGCCAGATTTTATTCAGTGGAAGGTATAATTCTACGCATGTCAAAAAATGCTATACCTATTCGTGCCAGCTGAGATCTAACTCCCTCTATTTTGCATTTTTTATGCACTTCATTTTGCCTTCCTACCCCAGCTTTACCAGTACTGTCTTTACTCTGCCCTTCCAGCACTGCCAGCTCTTTTCTGCAGAAAGGAGGAAGCAGATGTTTGCTCTTGCATATTCAGACCTGAAGCCTGGGATAGCCCTGTCTCGTGTGGCTGTATCATTCCTCCCGTAATCTGCTCCAAAGTATTTCCTGTTATGCTCAATTAATGGGTTTGCTCTTCCTCCTTCCTGCTGCATGGTTACTCGTCCAGAACACTGGTAACGTTCAATTTGTTGGAGTGGATGCTTCCAGACCTGCAGGTCAAGGACTTGTGTCAAGGTACTCAACTTTTCAACCCATACACAGTTTTGCTCATACAAACGCCTCGGCTGGGTGAATGAAGGATGAGCATCCGAGTAGAAAAGAGTTCCCCAAATATTTGCCTAGCTGTGCAGATCATAATTACTCCAAAGTTAAAATGCAAGCCTGGACTATGACTGTATGGCTGCTTTTCTAATAATCCTGCTCTGAACTACCTCAGCACTCCTTCCCGCTTTGCCTTTCCAAGAAAAATCACAGAGTCACAGAATTGTTGAGGCTGGAAAAGACCTCTGAGATCACCAAGTCCAGCCTATGACCCATATAGTCCTTCTGCAGCTCCATCCCAAGAAACACGCCCTTTCCCCCTCCATTCGGTCACCGACACTAAACGAGGATCAGTCCATCGGCTTCAACCACAGCCCTTCACGTCTCACGGGAGGGAAGAGAGAAAGGAGTTGGTAGCACAGCCCAGCCCCTGACCTTCGCAAAGCTGGGTCGGGCTGAAGAGCCGGCTCCGTCACCCCGAGCACGCCAACCGCCGCGGAGCGGGGACACAAACACCATCTGACAAACCCAGCTGTGCTCCGCTGCCCAAAGCGAGGAGCTTCAGCCTCAGCCTCCTCTGTAACTGTCTCCTTCCTCGCAGTGACCAGCGCGACCAGCTGTGTCGACATTTGTTCATCCACGCAAACAACAAGTAGCCGAGCGGCGGGGAAGCGGCCGTCGGAGAGCAGAAGAAAGGCAGGCTTGGCTGAAAGGGCCGCTGGCTGGCAGGGCTTTATCTCGTGCCTGGAAACCTGCAGTCCTGGACGTGCCCGAGCACACAAAGGCAGCCGCGGCTGCGAGCAGCACAGTTGGGTGGGAAGACTTTAACACGCGCAAATAAGGAGCTTTCTTTTTCTTTTTTTTTTTTTTTTTTCCCCCGGGCAGCTTTGAGAGAAGGCTTGTGGCAACATCTCAATGTGATAATTGTGAAGAAAGAGGAGAAAGGAGCTTAGTATAGAAACAGGATAAATTTGAATACCTCAATATAGGGACCAGGGAGCTGCTTCCAGGGAGCTTCTGTCCCCCTCATTCTCTCATTTTGTCACTGTCATGTCTGCATTACATGACAAAGTGACAGCTTTAAAAAAAATGGCTGGCAAAGGAGAGCCCTCACATGCAGTAATTTCCTGATGAAGTTGCCCATGTCTCTGGATCACTGATTAATCAGAGCCAAAGGCTGGAGAGACGCAACGTCAAAGGCCAGAAACGGCAGCAGGTTCTCTCCAGAGCTGCAGCCATGGGCACCCGCCTTTGGACGCGAGCAGCTCCGACCCAGGTGACACACAGCAGCGCTGTCACCTCCTGCACCCTGCCTGCAGGAGAGTTTATTCAATAAATCCTCACCTTGCATGAACACAACTACATGATGGCTGGTTCAGAGCTAGTTCACAGCATCCAGCTCACGGCACAAGAGGGTTCATGTCAGCGTGACACAAGGGTCACTCTCCTGTCTCGGAGCGAGGAGGACAGCTGCTGGCATGAAAAATGTAGAATTACTTGCCTGGGAACAATATATTTACCTTTCCTTCTCCAAGAAGTATGTCTAGTGCAATCTGCATAGGGCATTCGAAATTACACAAGCAATAAAGAAGTAATTACATTCAGACTAATGTCTTCAACTGGTCTGGCAATACATGTTGGCATAAGACCAGAAAGTTATAGCAGCAAGGTGATTAGGGACAGGTAACAGCTAAAAATATAGAGTGAGATTAATTAATAATTGATGATGTAGGTAGAACACTGCAGAAAGTATAATTAATGCTGAACAAACTTGATATAACTCTGTCTTGTTAAAGGCTAATAAAATGTTTCGGTGCTCTCCAGGATCTGTGTTTTAAAAAACCATCCACTAACGTCAGTCGGCACAGCTCTGCTGACTTCAGCAGAGAGACGCCTGTTTGTCACCTGAGGAAGTCCTGCTGTGACACCTCCTGACCACATTCCACACGTAAGCCGGCACGTGTGTGCATTTGCACGGATTTGCACACACACACTCGTGCTGTACACGTACGGAGCCCTTTGTCCTCAGAGTACAGTCTCATCCAGGTGGTGTTTTGCAAACCTTATGGACTGTAACACACTACAGAAATAAATACATTGAAGTAATGAAATTCACTTCTCAACAACCGGAATTGCTGGCAAGCGATTCAAGATGGCCAAAAGAGCCATCCTAACGAGTTAGAGAATCTGAGCCCTGAATCCCCAGATGAGTAAGTAGCAACTCACTGACTAATTGCCGGATACTGAATAGTCGGAACCCGCGTTCACAGCCACCTGTAGCGCGATTTCCAAAGCTCACAAGAACTGACAGGCAGAAAAATACTCCATTTGCTGGTGAACTTTTTAAGTGGCGGGGATCTTTTCATCCCCGTGTCACTTGCAGGGCTGGTAACGCCAGCTAATACCCTCAGCTGCAAAAAAAAAAATACCCGAAGAGCAGTAGAAATCTAAGCCCCAAGAATCAACATCATCCCATACAGATCAAAGAGGCTGAGCTGTTCTCCCAGGATCACAGAAGACAGAGAACCGTTTATGACTAACGTTCAATACGAAGCACTTATCCAAATACTGGACTAGCTGTTCAAAAACCAGACGTACAAACACACCCAAGAGGACGTTTTTACGTCCGACATGGGTGCAATGCATCGGGATTGTCTTCAGCAAAGGTGACACTTACAGAAGAATCACAAGCAGAGACAACCAGGCCACCACCCTCAACATCGCCACCACAAGGAGTCCCCCGCTCTCGGTATGAATCCTGAGACGATCGCCCGCCCGCTGACTTTGCTGTGTCCTTGCAGGGGACCAACACGCACCTCACAAAGACGGCGCGAGGATTAATTAGGTGGTATTTGCAAAGTGCTTTGGCCATGAAAAACTTGAGCTCCCCCTGCCTCTGTTTACACACCTGGTAAGTACGTATCATAATACCTACGCAGAGGGTTGACAATAAGCTTATTTATTGTTTGCAAAGCACTCAGAGATCCTAGATGAAAAATGCTGCAGACGCACCGAGCGTTGTTGTTGTTGGACAGGCACGTGCTACAGACTTCTCGTCCAGCTCCCAGCTGCTAGGAACCAAGTGGGAAAAGCTGTGGGCCAGGCTCTCCACCCAAGGCTGGCTTCTTTGATTCTCTGTCTCATCAGCGAGTCAGAGAAGGAACAACCGAAGAACCAGATGTGTTTTAACCAGGGAAGGGGAGGATTCCAGCCAGCCAGGGCGATGGGTGACTCACGCTGCTGGGGCACCGAGGCTGATTCAACTGGCACCCACACGTGTGTTTTGGAGGACTTCCAGCACAACGCTGGCCTTCCATGGAACAGTGAGGGAAGCTTTTCTCAAACAGCATCCATGCTTACCTCTTGGGAACAGCGCAGCCTATGAACCACAGGGCTTTATTTTAATCACCATAAACTAATGGATGCTTGAAGGTGTTTGCTTTCATCATGGGACACTGCCATGTGCCTCCAGGCTCCCGAGGCACTCGCGATAAAGGTAACCGCAGGAGGGCAACGGCTGCCTCTTGTTCTTTCTCAGAAGCGAAATGCATCTTCCTTCCGGAGACATCTCGCCCCACCAAACTCTCCTCTGCTCAGCGTAATGAGGGCATCACTCTTTGCAGGTAGTTTTTGAAGTAGCTAATTATGCGGTGCTGTGGGAAGCTGCTGCACATTCCTCATGTTCTGGGTGATCCAAGAGAGTTTAACTAGGAATAATGGGACAAAACTGTGCACAGAATATATTAAGCTGAGCATCAGGCAAAACCTCCTAGCAGGGAGGCGTATGCATTAGGCGGCACCTGATGAGAAACAAGGAAGGGATCATTTTAAACTGGACAGGACACAGCAGCAAGTGAACAATCCCCCACGGGTGTCACAGCTGTTATTCATCTCTTACGGGACTAATATTGGGACATATCTTTCACAGAAGAGAGAGAACAAGAAGACATAAGGAGACCTTATTTATGCAGCTAAAAACGTGCGTGCAGTGGACCCAGCTGCTAGGAGTAAGAGGCAAACTAATCACGAAATGGCAGCCTGCAATGGAAGAGGTTTAGCCAGGCTTGGAACAGAAGGCAATAAACACACCGCGTGTAAACTGAGCTTGGGCAGAGAGCCAAGAAATAGCCTTTACCTCATCGTGCTCCAAAAGTCCCAGAGGCAAAGAAGGAGCAGGCACATGGAAGGACTTAGCTGAACTCTCCAGCTCCTCCTCCAGAGGGAGGAACCTCACGGTGAGGTCAAAGGAGGACTCCTTTTCACAATATGGAAAGGTCTAAAGGCTTGGAGGAAAAGGCACTAGGAGCAATTCAGTTAATATCTCCAGGTCATATCACTTCTTTTTATTCCTGGCTAAACACTGAAAAAGTATCACGAATGCATCAGTGTTTTAACTGCTAATCAACAGGAAGCAGAAAATATATTCTAGCAAATATGCTCTTTTTACTTCCCTCCACTAATACTCTTGACAGTTTCTTTTACAACCTCTTAACACTTCATACAGCAAACCCCTGTCTCACACCACTGACCTGTGCTTGTTTCTTGCAGGTCATGCTGATCTGTACTTGAATGCAAATGTTTTTCAAGTCAGCCCTTCAAGTCTCAAAATAACGCAGTTCTCCAGGGGAGCCTACCAGATGCACTCAAATGGATTTTTAGGCTGAGATTCCAGCAGGGCTGGGCCTAATCAGCAAATCGGGACTTTACTTCCTCAGGCTTTTTGTTTGTCTGTTTGCTTAACATGAAAGACAGAGCAGCCTATTTGAATAACGCAGGATTAGGAAGGATAAACCTGACCAGCACATTTTAACAATCTCGGAGCCATAAAGCAGCATCAAGAATCTTAGTGAGCTCCAGGCAAGTTCGGCACCATCAGAGCCTGGAGACCCCGGCTCAGAGGCTGAGGATGCAGCAGGAAGAGAGACTAAGATGAGCTGCCTTCCTGCAGCCCTGGGAGGCTCCAGAAGGGATGGGGGAACCTTGGGTCAAGGGCCACACAGTTAAAGAAAAACCTGGAAATACAGCCCTGTATTGAATTCCAGCACCTTGCAACATATGACCACCTCTACCTGCTTAGTCTGGGCTTCCCCTATTGCTCCCCACCCCAGGGAGGAAGCAGGGTATGAGTCTGAGTGAACAGAATAGGCTATTTTCATGTTGTATGCATTTCAGGCTTTGCCTGAGGCACTCAAAGACAGTCTGCAAAGCTGTTTGGAATCCCTCGGTGTTTGTAGGCAGCTGTCGGTCCCAGCAAGTGGTGGCGATAACGAACAGTCTAAGTGGAAGAGTGAATTTTAAAAAAAACTGGCAGGAAGGTTCCCAGCAACATAGCTAGCTCCACACAGCTGCAGGCAGCACTGGGTTTTGAATCCTCATCCTCTAGTTGTGGTCCCAGCAAAGACAAGAGCTACATCCAGTTCCCTGCTTCTAGCAGTCCCCAGCTTTGCAAGAAGGTGGAAGTGTCAATTTTTGGCAAAGGAAGAAGCACGAGCACATGCAGGTGCCTGCCCTCAGCCTCCTGCCCCAGCTGGACTCAGCAGGGAGAAGTCTCTTAGGCTAAGAACTGCGACAGGAGCGACACGACTGATCTGTCAAGAAAGAGCTGTGTTTTAGAAGAGGGCAAAAAAAAAAATAAATCATTGGACACAGTTACATTGTTCTTGTCCCCACTAAATCTGACCACTCTACTGTCTGCGTGGTATTTCTTCTTGCAGTGCCCTCAAAGGAAGGAGAGGACAATAGAAAACTGATACTCAGCCAGGCTGGTATCACTCAGGGTGGTATTCAGGCAGCCTAAATCCCACCCACATGCTCAGGCCATGTCAGCTCGCTCCAGCTTTGACAAACACCTTCCCCAAAGGAACCAGAACCCGGAGCTCTGGCCCAAGGCACACGAGGAGGCTGCCCAGGGCACAGAGTACGCCGACCGCCGGACTGTCCTTCCCCACGAGCATCTCAGTGCACTTTCAAGATACCACTTTGGCTAAACTTCATTGGACAGGATCATAAATTCTGTCTAAATAAGAATTAATGATACTAATAATGAAGAGAACCCACAAATCTTCAGTGAAACCAATGAGTATTTTGGGAGACAAATGACTCTATTACCGAGGCTATCGGAGAAGCCCTGAACCATAGCCACAGCGAGTACAAAGCAACGGTGCTCCCTGAAGCAAAGGGAACGGCGCCAGGTTGCTTCCCCAGAAGACCCAGCCCTTCTGGAGCTCTTCAGAAATGCCTTCAGTGGCTGTACATGGTCTTTGCTTGTCCCTGAGTCATTATAAATGACAATAAGTAATCACCACTCTATCGCAGACAAGGCAACCAAGGTTATATGATTTGCTTCACATTGTACAATCAACAGGAGATTACAAAAAACACCTGGACACAAACCTACCTTGCAAGGCAGCGTTAGGGCCAGCTGCCCTAACCCACACCCTTCAGGGTTCAGTGTGCAGGGATCAGCACCATCAGACAGCAAGAATTTTTATTCCAGCAACACAGCATCTGGCCACAAACGCATCTCCATCACAGCATGCAGCTAAAGGAAAGCAGAGGAAAGGAGAGAGCAGGAGAAATTCCCATCCCTTTCTCATTGCCCTTTCTCTGACCAAACTGCTAGAGTGATAGACGAGCCACAAAACCAATTTCTACCATTATGAGTAAAATCTTCCCGATCTGCAACATCCCAGGTGTGATAGCCCTGCTTGCTTGATATTGTCCATGGAAGTGGGGCTCCGGATCAACCTCCCAATTCTGTTCCTTTGTGAACAGAATTACGCAAACCAGCCTCTTCAGGATACAGAAATCTGCCACTCCTGGCTACTCTGTAAAGTGAATCCCACGATTGTACAATAATTGACCAGCAGGCTGAGAGACAGGTGATTGGCAGAGTAATTGAAGCAATGTCCCTTTGGTGATGAAGGGATCATGTAGCATCTGTATTAGCCTGAAGGTCTCTGCTGCCCAGCCTTCTCTCTCTCTCTCGCTGTCGGGATACAGCTCTTCAGTGCCCGAACAAACCAAATACAAAGACAAGTGAAGAGCAAAACGCGAAAGCCTCGTCACACCGCAGGCCCGCAAGTAGCTCTCCCAGCATGGCAGGCCCAGGCAGGGCTACAGCGTGATATAAATGTACACGTGTTCATTAGATCTCTCTTAAAAATAATCTATTAAAGACACGTTCGTGCATCTGAGTCAACAGAGATAAAACACGCACGTGTTTGTGGATCTACACACAGAGCACAGGTGGTGGTGCGGAGCTCAGCATCACCATGAAGCTGAGCCATGATGCATGAGCGGATAGTGCTGAATCCAGTGCAGGATCTGACCCTCTCTAGGAGAAGAGACAGCCCTTGTTTCCAGCAGTGAGGTCCCTAATTGAGAACCCCCCAGAGGCCATGTCTCTTCCCCGGCAGATGGTTCGAAGCTGTCCTCCCTCTGCCCCTGCTAGAGGGGGTGCTGCAGAACGGAAGGTTTCCGTTTCACTCTTAAAAATACAAATGAAAATAGCCCCTGAGCTCATCCGTTTTCAGGCTAGCTAATTTGTCCCCAGGGACTGGCTGGAGGGGATGGGGGGAGGGAACCAGCACTCTCTCTTGTGTTATAAAAATAACGAAAAGTGATGAATGACCTTCACAGCACAGGATGGGAAGCAGCAGTTTTTTCAGCCTGAGATAAATTACTCCTGTCACAGCAGGTAGCACAGTGATTTACCCACAATATACCCAGGCCAGCTCCTTGGCGACCTGGCTTTACCAGCCCTCGCTTATCTCATCTCCGGAGATTTTGTCTTGTTTAAAATCGAAACGAGACCAATTGGGGAACAAGAGGCCAGGCTGCATTCGCTCGGGGCGGCCGACCGGGGATCGGAGGAGACGCACCGACATCACCCGGGGCTTTCTGCTGGGGACGAAGGCAAGGAGCTCCCGAAGGAACCTCCGCTCTGCGCAGAGACACCAGAGTCCATCGCTCCACCAGCCCCTCCCTGCATTCCTAAGCGCCATCTATTGGCATTTCTTCCCGTTAACTTCCCGCTAACCCAGCCACAGGCAGGCAGCGTCCTCCTCACAGGCGGTAACCAGAAAATTGTGCCTCAGATGGAGAAGCTCACAGTACACGGCAGACACACAAGCCCAGCGCTCAGCGCCAGGGTTGCAAAGGGCTGGCTGGTTTTTCTTCCCATATTATTTTTTTTCTGATTGTACACAGAACACCCAATGACCACCAGGCATCCAACCCCACCGACAAGCTAACAGATTCATTTATTCAGGACAGGGAATTGATAGATTTAGTTTGATTTTCCTTCCATAAGCCTTCCTCGCCGAGCTACATTTCTCTTTTCATTAACGTGAGGATGAAGGCATAAACTTTTAACTCGGAGGATCAGACCTGTCAAACAGAATCTCCTCTGCTCCCCAGGAGGGTAAGGTAGCTGGGGTGCAGAGGGGCTCAGCAGGTGGTTTTAAGAAAATTGCTGCAGCCAACCATAAGCATCCTGATTATCATCTCCTTAGTTCTCCAGCCACTTCTTCCATGGGAGGTTTAGATGTGCCTTTAACTTGTTTGTTTGTGGTTTCTAACACAGAGCATGCTGCAAAACCCTGCTTAGGAACAGAAATGCACCCCGGGGGAGTGAGAGGACAGACAAAAATAGAGTAGGGAGAAAGGTACGAAACACATAGAGCTTCAGACAAATACATATGGGAGACGGGAAAGCCTAGCCTTATGGGAAGAGAAACTGCAAGAAAAATTAACTAAAGAATGAAAAGCATCTCTTGCGATGCAGTTAATGACACCCCAAAAGAGATTCATTTGGATTCCCGACTCTGCCTTTCGTCACACCTTTGTGGTTTTGCTCGCTGAACTTGGGTGAGCTTTCCTGGGGGGCTCATATATCCAAACATAAAGCAGAGTCTATATTCTTTCATTTCACACAAAAGCGCAGGCAGCCTTCCCGTATTTCTGCACGCGCAGAGCCTCTGCTCATACATATATTCATACAGCTTTTCTTCCATTCCACACCAAGTTGTTTTCTTTGCATGCACATGTACAGATGTGTGTTCTGGCCACTTATACACATGGGTTAAGTCTCTAGATCTTCCTTACCCACAAATACACTTTCCAGATGAAGCACGCATCTAAGGGAGATCTACTCACGCACACACAGTCGCTCACGTTCCCCCTCTATCCATCTTCCACCGTGACTCATCATGGAGGTGAAAGATCCCCAGCAGAAAAAACACTCGACTCGCCTTTACAAAACCAGCTCTTTTGCCTTTGTTCCACTTCTTTGTTCCAGTTTAACAAGCTTAAGGCCAGATGATGAACATGGTGCGAGCAGAGGCCAGCCAAGCTCTGATCAATAGTATATGACAATAAAGTAACCGGCCCTTACTCACTCTTCAATTTAACTGTGGGCCTTCTCATCGCTGGGCTATAAAGGGACAGGGGTCCGAACGCTCTCCTGAAGGCTGGAGAGCAGCTGATGCTGTCATCTTGCAAATGAGAGCGGCATCAGGTTTGTCCACGCAAATAAGAAAAAACCCTAGAGAGTGTGGAGTTCGATTCTGAGTCACAGCCATAAATCTACGTAACTAACGCAAGGCTGAACCAAACTATTAAGAAGAAAATAATTCTGGGGCTGGAGAGTATTCCTGCAGAGGAGCTGTGAGACCCGAGGGGAGAGGACAACAGGACCCCACAGACACATCAAGGAGCTAGTGGAAGGATAAGCATGTGATTTTAAAATCAATTTTCTAGTCAAGACAAATCCTTCTCACCAAAGTGAAAAGCGATGTCCCAGGCATGACAGTGAAGGTGTTAATTCCTGCATAAACAGGGTGTGAAATGCCGCAACATCAGATGGGTTTTTCTACTCGCTTTGCTAATTACGTTCTCTGTCGGTTTACCCTTTATGGCATATTTCACATTGGTGCAAACTGCATCAGTAGGACAGAGCTGTGCTTCAGAAAGCAATGCAGAATATCTAGAGTTGAGTGGAAAACTTGCCAGCGGCTGTATTGTCAGGAGTGGGGGAAAAAGTAACATATGATATACCACCATAATTAATTATTTTTCATAGTCATAAGTCATAAATCCTGCTTGGGGCTTACACAGATGGACAAACAGCAGAAAAACAAGTTTATCGTGTCGACCAGTCATTAAGTAACACCCAACGGATGGAGCACACTGACATTTTAACTGACAAAACCTGTATTTCCCCCGTGCTAATTTCTCTTTGTGTGAACCTGACTTTGTAGCTGGCCCTACTTTATGAGCACGTCATTGCCTCTGCTTCACCCCTGAGTCAGCTCGCCGGCAAGGGTGAGCAAAGCACAGTCACTAGGGATTGTGCAGGTGCCCGTAGGTCTGCTTACCAAACACCGCTGGCCCCAGCAGCCCCAGTGCCCACTTGTTTTCCCTGTGCCAGCTTTGCAAGCCTCACCAAGCTGGGTTGGTTTAATGCCAGTTTTAGCAGTACCTGGAAAGGGCAATTTTGAAAGTAGCTCCAGCTGCAACGCACTGGAGTTAGTTGCAGGAAGTGTTACAGGCAGGAGCAGTAGGCATGAATTAATTCCTTAATTTGCCACCCTAACTTTGCCCTCTGAGCAAGACCATGGCTATAGCAATCACAGGAACCGAGAGAGATGCGATAACCCCATCTCTGCCTTTCAGGGCCCATTTACTCTCTCTTTCTCAGCCACCACAATGATCCTTGTCCAGAACTTCCAGAGCAGAGTGGTGCTTCCGACCTTCCCAGGGTCTGCCAGGGTTAATAAGCCAAGAGGTCTGTGTGCAAGGAGTAAACAGCACCCTACACTGCCTATAGCAGACCAGAGACCTTCCTCCATACCAATGCCTGCTTGAGCAGTCTCTTAGAAAATTTATCTGAACTAGATAGAAGAATACTGCATCCACCCAGAGTCCATTACAGTCCTAGGTCACTTGTTCCAGTAGTTAATTATCCTCAGAAGCAAAAATGTGTACCTTCTTGGCTTGAATTTCTCTCAGCTGAGCTGCTTACCCCAGGACTTATTCTTCCTTCATCCCAGGAAGGTAGAAAGAAAATTAGCTTTATTGACTTACAGCGAGTTACTCTTCATTTATTCCAGGTATACATGAAGAGAATCAGCTCCACTGGAGTTACTGCTGATTTACAATAGGTAAGTAGGTACACAATTACTTCTAGTGATTTACAACAGTTACCTGTTATTTATTCTAGGTATTTAAGGGTATATCCACATGGGGCCCCTAAGGAAAATTAAACCAAATTAATTTTCAAGTAGATTAGTCAAACTGTGTTAGACCATGACACAAACCCTCCTCTTCAGAATTAGGGAGGCCTTAATTCATTTTAGTTCATCGAGTTCAGCTAGAAGAAACTCAGCCCAAGCGGCAGTATTAGGGAATTACAATGGCCGAGAAGGAGGAAAATTAGCCCCAGGTCTTCCTCTCTCCTTCCTTTTCACTCTGATACAACACTTTTCTTCTGGCTCAAGCCCTCTCCTTTGCCACCTCAGCTCACGCGTGTTCTTTCTCGTGCAAGAGAGCCAGATCTCTTCTCCTTCACTTGCTCTGCTTTTCTTTTACATCCCCTTTCCCCTGTGACCTTTTCCCTCTCGCTGGTGCTCTCCCAAGCACACCCGAGACGACAGCTAGCCAGCAGCGGGAAAAGCTGGAGGAGGTACTTACAAACAGTTTCCAAGCAAAAATACCTCGGCCGGTTCCCAGCCACAGGGTCACCCTGCCTGGATAAAAGCTGAAGGGAGAGACACCCACGAACACATCCCCAACAAACCCACGGCTACTGCCACGCAGGGCAGGCTGCTTTTTCCAGCTGCCATTTAAAGCATTTCCCAACTCCTCTATTAATCAGGCTGGAACGTGAATCTCTGAAGGAACTGGCTACTTAGAGATGACAATGAGCTTTCTCATGGCCTTTTCTTCCCTTCCTTTAATGAACAGCCACCTCGTGGATACAGGGGCCAGTTAGCTTTGCCAGCACACGAGCGGTGTCCGGCTGGGCTGCGCTGGGGCTGCTGGTGACGACCGCCGTGTGTGCTACCAGGAAAGGCAGAGCTCCTCATCAGAGCTGCTCCCTTACAGCTTTATAGTAGCCTCATTAATGGCTCGGGGGTTTCAGACTCACTGTAACTGTTCAGTCATTTCAAAGCTATGAATTCCAAATGATCAGATATTAATTAATTGCCTTTTGATTTCAGGGCAAGAATGCATTCGGGTCTGGTGAGGGAACTGATGTGCCAAAGCCAGGGCAGGCTACCTGTGCAAAAGGCTGGCATCCAGGGATGCTAACACAGCAGTGCTCTGTTTGGGACTTCGGTTTGGTACGTAGTCACGCTGCTCACCTGGGACAGTACCACAAAAAAAGTTTAAAGACTGCAAGAGGGTTGAGTTTTGGGGGTCTTTTTTGCCTTTTACCATAACCTGCAAATATACATTGCTCACATGAAGTAAAGTAAAGCTCTCAGATGTGTGTGATTCTAGGAACACAGCAGGGTGATCACTGGTATAGATGAAAAGCAAATAAGGTATCTTCCAAATCTAAAACTATGCCAACTTTGATGATATGCATTCATTTTCTGCTACCAGTTCCTGGCGTAACATTATTTTGTGAGAAAGTCAACCTTCAAAAGAGCCGAACAAAAATTCAGCTTCCCATCCTCGGGCCTTTGAAGAAAGTCTTATAAATGCAGTTCTGGTGTAAATGTTCAAAATTCAGTAGTTAAAAGAGGAGAGGTCACTGTCGGAGGCAGGATGACCTGCATTTTAAGGGTGCTGTCTGGCTGGGACAAAGCTAAAATCTAGGGACTAGTCCAATCCCACTGCATAGAAAACCCAAATTTAAAATTAACTCAGGCACTTGGGTTCACAGAACCTCTCTATTTCAGTGCAAGTCGAGAGCACAGTTCAAGAAATTTGGATACAAAGGATGGCCATGCAGTAGAGATGTATGTGCCCGTTACCGCCTCTCTCTGCAGAGCAACGACACGAGGCATCCAGCTCTTCCAGATGCTTCCAGCAGAATAACAACACAAAACTCCCTTGCCTTCGAACACACGGGGTCTGGCTGGAGTCAAAACCTGATGTTTCCGAGGTGCTCACCTTGAGACAACCAAAGGCCAAGCAGATGAGAGTGTCAACATTGCAAAGACCGTGAAAAAAATATGGGGAAAATTTAACAATGCACAGGTCTTGGTCTGCGATGCTGAAGAGGGGTGAATTTCACCTTCAGCAAATTACAGCACAGCTGAACTGTGCTTTTTTTTGTTTTGTTCTTTTTTAATATACAACCTAATTGCAATCTAAATGCAGTAGAGCCCAGCAGAAACAGAGCAGCCCGGCAGTATCTCTTTGCATTAGCCGCTGGGTTATGAGCATGGGAGACATTTATTGCCCCATACATTCCTGGGATAATCACTTAACTGACTCAGCCCATGCACCATACTTCCTAGATAATGGGCTAAAGCATCACTTATTACCCCAGCTGTACCTTGTGAGCAGCTTTGAAACTGCAGCTGGAAGTGGTACATGGAGTCCCAGGTGCTGCAGCCTGCTCAGCACCGGCCATCCCGAGGAGGAGGAGGAGAAAAAACTCCTGAAACAGAAAGCATGTAAGGCTTGTGTTTGTTTTTTTTTCCAAGACATGAGTGAGGTTGGCAAGGCCCCATTCTCGCTAGATTTTAGTGGGTACCTGGGCTGCTCAGGAAATTCAAGAGAAGTCCTACGAAATCCCAAGCACGTGATGCAGGAGCTCACGGAAGATGGGACGGGTCCAGCTTGCACCCACAACACGTCTGCCTGAGCAGAACCCTGGTGTTTTTTGGGGTCAGTCCCAAAGCTTGGGCAAAGCCATAACAGAGGAAAAGCAGCAAATCCCGTTTTCTCCCGAGTTTGCTGCAGTAAGGAGCTCTCCATGAGAGGCACTGTTTGCTGCTGTTTCACCTGGCAGCTCTCGGTCCTGGCTCTGCCCCCCCCAGGACTATCTCGCAGGCCCATTACTGTCCTGGCAAATCTGATGGCTCCTCAATGAGGAAAGATCTGTCCTGCCACCAGAATTGTTTATTTTCTCCAGAAGCTGTGTGATAAATCAACCTGACACATCCCAGCCGCCATGAAGCCTCCTCAGCTGTACGGAGCGTTGTGCAGGGTTTTGTCTGGGCTGCTTGGTACATTCTCAACATTTAACTTCTATTTGCAACAGTGACTTGAGCGAGCGGAGATTGATGAGGGTGACAACGCTAACATCTCCGCCTTCCCCCCCCCATTCACTTAAAGCTGGAAAATCCATCCCGTTCGTGCTCTTACAGCCCTTTGCAGTACTTCCAGGGTCACACCAGAAGCACACCCAATGCGAGATGTGTGTTTTAACTCCGAAATTCTAATTAAAATAATCAGAGCACAGCCTCCTCGCTGCCCCCAGAGAACTTTCCCAGCTGACACAGGTCAGTGCGGGGCTGCAGGAGAGAAAATCAGACCCTAAAGCACAGCTTCTTCATCCCTGCTTTGGGTAAGAGCTACAAGGTGACCGCTCATGTCCTGCGTGAAGACAGCAGAGGGTTTCTAAAGAGGGTCGCACCAGAACATAAAGCCACGTTGTGAGTTACACCTAGAAATGCTCATATGCTCTCTTTCTCATGGGATTTTATTCTCTCAGAACACAGAAGAGCACAATAAGTTAAACCAGCAATATGAATCTGGGCCACCGTAAGGGTGTCCCAAGAACTCAAAGAGCCTAATTCCACATTTCAGGGCCCCATATGCTATCCTGATACAATTACTCACAATAACTAAAAAGCTGTTGTACCATCATCCCTTGCTCGGAGATGCCAGACTCTCAGCAGATTTATTCTAACAGACAAGTTTTAAAATCTGGGATAGGCACAAGATGGAAGTGTGTCCTGGTACAGGTGTTAGTACCCCTACAGTTCTACCTGTGATTTTAAAAGAAGTACATATTTTCCTTAGTAAATCAGCAGCTCCGAGTTCGCACAATCCCTTAATCCCCGGGTGGAAGATCCCCATTATCTGTCCAGTACAAGGCATATTATTAACGGATTACGTTTGCAGCAGGTAAAGGTCATTTCTAATGCTTTTAATGATTTTAAAATGGATTTTCCTTTCAGATTTACTATTTTCAAGAAGCTTGGCTGTGAAAACCCTACCCAGTAAGTAATACGCATTAAAAGATAGAGACTCGGCTTGTTCAGTTCTCCAACACAGAGCTCAGAAGGGATGAATTGTAACGTATCATCACCCAGTGGAGACTTAGAAGCCAGTCTGGGCAGGAAGTACAGGCCAAATATTCAAAAAACCTCCAAAATTACAATTTTTCCTTTTTTTTCCTGGGGAGGAAGTCCAGGCCAAATACTCAAAACACCTCCAAAATTACAAATTTGCCTTTCAAGGAGACAGTTTATACACATTTGCTGTCCCTCCCGCTCGGAGGATGAAAGAGCAGGTTGCAGCAGTCCCGGCCTGCTCCGCAAGGTCTCGTCTGTCCTAGAGAACCAACTTGTCTGATCTGACCAAAGGCAAAACTCCGTGGCCAGAAGCCAGAATAATCCATTGGAAGGAGGGAGAACAGGCCAGAGGAGCTGACATCAGCACCTGGCCCGGGCCACTCAGCAGTTATTCGGCGCACGGTGATTTTATGAACGTGGCGTTTTATCTCAGCCATCACATTCACCCCACGCTCAGACGTTTCAGTCGCACGCCTTTGGTTCCAGAAGCACAGCATCTCGGGATACGTCACAGGGTTGGTACGAGAGCAGTCGGAGGATTTGCACTCCAAAACACACGCAACTGCTTAGGGCTCCTCAGCAGACGATGCTCGGAGTTGTCTGTGTTGCCTGGCATCTTCCTTTGCAAACCACTTATCGCAAGGACGTGCGTGTGCAAACGCGGGTACGCCCCCCACACAAACGTGCCCACAGAGCACGGGCGGGAGGTTCTCAGAGCTTGTCAAGATCTGAGGATCTGTGCAGCCACGTAGGTGTAGTGGTGTAAGCAGCCAGCACGTGACAGCTGTCCCTGCGATCCGCACCAAGAACGGGAGACAGACCGTCGCAGCCAGAGGCAGGAGTCGGTACCGATTGCGCACAGCCACGTGCAGAAAATCGGATTCAGAGCAGATCAGGCCAGAAAGCTGCCGAGGGAAGCTACGCTGGTGCTCAAACATGCATTGGCATGGGATTTTCTACAGCTTCCACACCGGAGGTTTGCATTAGCACAGCGGGGTGGAGGAGGAGAAATTAAGGGTCTGGGCCAAACATCCCAAGGGCAGAGAGCTCTTACAAAGGCTGTCCCGCGAGTCTGTCACACCTGGCATGTGCTGGTGTGCCTTAAACTTGTGACCGACACTCATCTGAACTCCCAGGGACCAGCCAAGCGTGGTACCAGTGTTGCAGAACTGGACACGGTTCAGTTCAGGTGGTATTTGGCCCAAGCTCACGCCAAAACATCCTTAGATCATCCGAGCAACACGCCATTGCCAGGTTCTAAGATTTTCATTAGCCTCCAGAAAAGAAGCTTCCTGATTTAGTGGTCCTTAAAGGAAAGAAAAAGTAACCTTGGAGTGGCAGGGAATGAATTAGAATACCAGCATCTACAGCCTGAGCACAGGATCATTAGTCATTGTTTTTCCTCTGATTTTCCCCAAGCTATTTTGTTTGTATATACCAAAACATGACTGATTACACTCTGAAAAAGCAAAGATTCTGCTCAACTTCCCCAACATAAATTACAATTAGTAGCCAGAGTTTTACTTTATTTCTAAAGATTTTTTTTCTTCCAAATATTATTTGAATAGCTCGCAATAAAGAAGTGTCTGACCCCGCAGGAATGTTGTCTGCCCTTGGCTCCCGTGGACAGCAGGCAGGAATCCAAAAGCATTCAGCACCTCCCAGAGTAAAACTGGCAAAACATCAGCTGACTTGGTCAGGCAGCACGGTAACTTTTAATTCAAAATATTTCAAAATAGCTTTGGTAAGTGCTTTGGCATAGGGGAACTTCAAAACATCTTGGAGAAGTCCCATCATACTATTTGCTTATCATTTGCTATTATTCATAACAAAATCATCTGGTACTGGATGTAGCGGTATGCCTTTTAAATGGAAAGTGTTTTAAAGCAAGTAAACCCTTCCGTTGGTAATTCTTCTAAGAGTACATAAAATATAATAATACATCAAGTCTGCACAACTGTTCTATGGACCATTATGCACTTCAAAGTACCTCTGAGGTGAGGCATAATTTAAACAAAAAGAGCTTTTAAAATTATTTTAATTTTGAATCTAGATAGCATCTTCCTGCTCTCGCTGTGCTTCACCAAACTCAAATCACTTCCTATAATATTCCTTTTGATTGCAATGTAAATGAAGAACAGGTTTTAATGACCACCAGACACTGAAGCACTGGGACTGTCTGACAAGTGCAGCACAGCCAGTCAGGAAAAGATTTTTTTTAAAGTTCTTTATTCCCTCTTAGTCACATCTGCCTGCCACAGGGCACCCACCCAGAGACCTGGACATCTGAAAACCTGGCCAAGGCTCTCTAGCAAAGCTGGTCCCAGCATGGGCTGAACGGATGATCTATGCCCAGGGTGTCTATAACTAGAAATTCAGCCACAGGAGGTAGAAGAAAGACAAAAAGGCCAGTAGTAACAGTGCTCAGAACCATTACTGTTGCTAATGAATGTGTCAGGGTGGTAGGTTTCTCAGATAGGTCCTAAAGGACATTTGTGAATAATGCATGGTGGCTTCTGTCTGTCCTGGCCACATAGCTCAGGGCATTACGCACAGCAATTAAGCAGTTTGCTGTAACAATTTAAGTTATAATGGTAAATAAGCATTAGCAATGTTACAGGCCAGATCAGAGAGTCACAGTTATTTACCCCAACTGCAGATTCTGGCCTTTTAAGTTCATTTACAATGTCAACTGTGCCTTGAAATAAATGAAAGCCGCTCATTTCTGTAGGGACCTTCTCTATCCTGAATCCATTACTCGAGTCAGACAGCAGGAGTCAAGAATCATCACATTTCCTGGCAATTGCAGAGTTACATAACAAATTTGTTTATCCCCAACTCCTGTATTTGGCAGGCAACCCTTGCTTTGTCGATGTCAGGCAGTAAGGTTAGAGGACGAAGGGAGTAGCACCCTCGTGCAGCTTTACCACAAGGCTGAGAACAGGACCGAATCGTACTGCCTCTGATACCGAGACTTGCCCCCTATACAGGGGCATGCCCAACTTTATTTCTTTACTTTGAAGCTGTAAGATGGGGTTTCTCTGGGCAGACAAGGATCCGACCCCTTCGGCAAGGCTGCGCTGCAGCCACAGACCCACAAGTCGGCTTTCCCACGTTCTGTTTGTGGAAGCTGTGGATTTTCAGCTGGCTGGGCACAGCTGGGGACTCTCTGCCTGTTTTCACCTGACTCCAGTGCTCTTTTTTTCCCAGATTGCTGTTGCTGCAGACTGTAAAAGCAAGAAACTGAGCCATTCGAGCTCTGATTTCTCAGCAGCCCTGGCACAGGAACAGGCACCTCCAGCTGGATTTACTGAAAGTAAGAATCTTTTTTATAGAAAACCTTCTCTGTAGTCTCCAGTTGCGACTTCCTGAAACATCTGATAGCCCTTTTCATGAAGAATCACTGCTACCTCTCAAGTTAGAACCTCAGATCTGGCTGTAGAAGGCCTCATGGTGAGACAAAAGACATGAAAGCCAGGTGAACATCCTCCTGCTGCTCTGAACTGCTCAGCCTGAGAGGCAGGAGTCAGACACAGGTGGTCACCGCTGGTCAGCAAAAGGCTTTGTGACACACAGAAATAAAGGGGAAAACAGGAGGAACCTTGACAAGATTGCACTTGGACACTCAAAGTACTCTCAGCAGTCCTTCCCTCCTCGCACCCAGGCCACGTGAAGAGAAATAAAGCACCACACATCTCCGGTCACGCAAGACAGGCACAGTGCAAAGCGAGGTTTCTCAAAACGATCCCTGCTGTTCAGAGAGCAGCCTTAAGGAAATTTTTCTAACCCAAGGATAGCAAGCAAATATGTATTTGTATGTTGCAGAGCCAAAGAACCAACTCTATACGCCATTTATAACAAGCGCAGCCAAACAACGTTCAAAGCCTGTCCGCTCCTGCAGCCAAGATGCGCTGGCTGGGTCCACCATGGCACGACCAGGCCCATCTGACTTGGCCTGGATAACCCTCTTGATAGACAGGAGCAGGAGGAGGAAAAGGAGAAACTGCCCCATAATTTGGCCCGAAACAGCAATGGATCTGCAGCCTTATTATGCAAAAGGCAAGTAGAGAAAAGCTTAGTCAGAAAGGGAGGAAAATTCTTTCCGTTTGTGCCAGCATCATTCAAAAGCAGCTTTTTCCTTCCCTGCAGCAGTCATCTTGTTGTTGAGCTGCGGTTTTGTCTCTTCCCCTGACCCCTGCTCTGCATTTTGCTTTGGATAAACACTTGGAAAAGAAAGTTCAGCCAGCAACCTTCAGCACAGTCCATCACCTTGCAGTGTCCCATTCACACATATCATTGCTCCCAGGGCAGCTCACGGACCACCTGATGAGCAGGAAGCCTTGCTCTGCTGTGCCCTGGACAAAAGTCTCCCTCCTCAGGCTTTTTTCCATACTGGTTTTCAGGGGAAGACACTCTGTGGGACTGGAGCATTTGTTGTGCTGTTGATGTCTAAAGGACAATAAACACCGGAAACTGAAGGGGAATACCCTTTGCTGCTGGGTTATATTTAACTGCTCAACTAAAAGACCACGTTGTTGTTTCAGAGGTGGATCTGATGTACTCACTAATTATATTAGCTTAGCCCCTTCGTTCAGAAAACCCCATCCAGTCCACGCAGCATTAATACCTTTCCTCGTGGCTCCACACCAGTAGCGCTCACAGTTTCAGGAATTTATCAGCACCGCAGCATTGTCTTTATGCTCCTCTGCTGCTTGCTGCTCTCTTCTTTACGGCCACTTCCATCCCATTTCTCTGCCAGCTGTGATCCTCTCCCCAGATGACAAACTGGAGAATAAACTTGCTGTCCATAAGACTGTTGACTCCCCATTAGACATCTTTGAACGTGACTTCCATCTTCACACGCTTAACGCCCACCATAAGTAAAGCTTAATGACTTGCTGCAGTTGCATTAATAAACTTCCCGGGTTGGTGCGTGTCAAGTTTTCAGCATAATGCATGGGACTGGCACAGGAGGTATAATCCTAGCACAGCATGTGATTAACAACTGTTATCGCTGCTATGAAAACAGGAACTTTGGTGAGTAATTATCGAGCTAATAGAGACACTGGGTGTCTCAGCAGGAGAAGATAAAGTGCTACACTGGCACTTTGAAAGGAGAAGCCTGTCTAAAAACAGGGGGTGGCTGGAGCTCGGCACCCAGGGGGGAGCGGGCAGAGGCAGGGCTGGCACGTGGGGCTGCCCAGACCCCCGGGTTGGCTAACTGGTGATGGTACCTGCACCGAGAGCTCGGGAGCACCAGGCATGAGGTCTGCTTCTCAAATAACATTCAATCTCCTCTTGCACTCTTGTGAAACTAATAACAAACGTCAAATGAGAGATCTCTCTGAATCTAAGCACTCGCTCCTTTTGAAAGTTGGTTATAAAGCTTTCCTAACAGCTCCTACCTCCTCCTCATATGATGAGCTGGCGTGGGATGCAATGTGGTGTGACTTTCAGGAAACAGTTGTCCGTCTTCTCTAGAAGATTATTTTAAGCATATTCATTACAAGTGAAACACTGAATCCCCTTTCATCAAAGAAATCAGACACTAAACAGATAAAGAAAAAGAGAGCTAAGGAAAGCGATGTACTCTAAGTATCTCAAACCAACTAACCAAAGCAGATTCAAGTTAAATGCTGTTTTTAAAGGTGCAGATCAGGCCAGCAAAACTAATTTACTGAACTACCACCAGTACTCAACGTCATTATTCAAAATCCAACGATTTCATTACTGGCCTTGTAATACACAACCCATTCTGTTGTGTGCGACGCCGTGATACCTCCTGAACTTCGTAGAATGCACAGAGTGTGACATGTTGCTTTCTGTGCCATAACGATACAAAACATCCTATTTTTACATTTATTTCAAACAGCTGCTGAATTGTAGAGGCGATGGTACTTATGAAACCAACTTAAGGAGATGAAATAATTTTATCATCTGTCTCTTGAAAAGCGGGTATTTTTTTAGTTGTCGTGTCCCCCTCCAGCTATCTACGCAGTTCCTGCAGACTGCAAAATATTCTGTTTCTGTCAAGTTTTGGACAAACCTCTTGCTTTCACTCTCCGCCCCCTCCCCACCAAAAGCAATTTTCCTTCCTTTCTATTTTTCCTCCTCTTTTCTTTTATAGCATTTGCTGAAGCAAAGGCACATTATCAGTAAAAGCGATTGCACATGATGGAATCTGATTGATAGGCTGCAATAAATGATATTATAATTCAGCCAGTGGCTCTGATAAGGTAATCTGATATATCAGAAGTGCAAGAAAGAGGAGGAAATATCTGCAGAAAATGATTGGAGTTTTTGGCTACGCTGCTTTCTTCCACATATCTAGCACAGAGATTGTGGCAGTGAACTGAGGTACAAAGCTGCCTGCATTCAAAGGATATACACATCAAGCGTGTATTTGGAAGAAGCTAAAGTGACATTTTTCATAGGTCCATCGCCAATGGAGGGCATCACGCGCAGAGGCTGGAGTGCTTCGAAGCACGGAAGGGGCCAGCGATGCTCTCCAACAGCTCAGGCCAGCAGCGGGGTCAAGGCTACAGGGGATGGGGCTGTGCTGGGATCACCCACTTCGAAACGCAGACCCAGAAGAGAGCTCTGACCAGTAAACCAACTGTCAAAGGGTCCTCTTCCAGCAGGGCGAGAGAAATAACAAACTGCTTTCACTGCAACCTTCTCATGTTTCTCAGAAATACTCGGAGCAGACATGACTTCTCATTAGGGAAGTAATTTCTTCACAGAAATTGGAGGTAATTAGCACAGCAAGACCCTTGCTACCCCGTACACAGTGCAGCGAGAACAAGAGAACCTCCATTCTGGACTTCAGGGAAGGCAAGGTGAGCTCAGCTCTTCACTAAGTCCTGCCTCATCATTCTGCAATTCCAGTTCAGGTGAAATAAATACAAGTGCTCTCCCTGTCGTAACCTGCTGCAAGTTATAAAAATAAACCTTCCCCCTACTCTGTGGTGACTGAAGGCAGCAGTGGTACATAATTTTTGCAACGCAATGTCAGCTTAGAATATATTAGTGAATATTAAAACAAGAAACACATCTAATTTGAACACACTATTCCCTTGGCACGAGGAGGGGTAAAGATGCTTTCTTCTCCCTTCCTACATCTCTACCCTTTCCCCCTGGCTTGCTGTCCAATAGGTACAGCTGGTGTAATTTAAAGGCCTTGAATTAAAGCTTCTCACTTTCACTGGAGCTGTAGCCCAAATCTCATGACTTGTTAACGACATTTTGCCAAATTACATCACCTATCAAAATGCCTTGGGCAATATTTCTCATCACCCCGAAGCACTGAGAGGATCATCCAAAGTTTCCTGAGAAGCACAGAAGTCACAGCTGTAGATCCCATTTTTGTCCTTTTCTTAGGCAGCAGATTCCTTTAGCACGCACAGCCTGCCTGCCAACCCTCCTCCACTCATTGACAGGTATTTTATTTACTGCACAGATGCGTTTTGATCTGCTTGCTTATTATAACTTTTAAAGCCATCAGCCCCAGCTGGACATCATAGTGTCTTCTGCTAAGGCGGTAACACGCTGGCCTCCCGTGCTCCCTAATTGGGGAGGCACAGCTATCCACATTAACCTCATTATTTCGCTCAGGAGGGATTTCGTCCACATCCTTTTCTTAAAAGGCTATGGCGTAGCACATTGCATTCCTTACTCCCAATTCAGTTGCTGAAAACCAACTTAAGAGTTTGCAGTAATAAAGAAGTCTCTCTTCATTTCTCCTGCACTTTAACCACCTGCTTTGATTTACATCAGATTCCTCCGGCACTTTTCAGTTCGCCATCCTGCCTGCGCTCCCTCTATCGCTGTACTGGGCTGCAGGGATTTTTCCATTGGGCTCTGGAATGCAGATGGCAGAGCCAGGTTAACGGGGAGCCCCACCACGGGGTCACGGTGACAAAGGTGACACACTGCTTGTCTGTACCCTCAGAAACCCCTCGCACCAAACCCACTCAGGGAGAAGGAAAGGAGCAAAACCAGTGGCTTCTTTGTCAACAAACCTACCCTATTAGTGAAACTGGTGCTTTTCTTTCCTTGTGTTTTCTAAACCATTCATCAAGGTGCCTTTATCCTGCAGCCGATCCGTTGCAAGCTGTCCTCAGCTGCCAAACTTAAAGAAACTTCATTATAAATGAAATGGCTCGCAAAACAAGATAGCACAGAAATATAAAAAGGAAGGTGGATGGAAAGCCGAGTCTAAAAATCACCAATTCTTCTCATCTAATATCTTCCTCTGTCTCCTTTGGAAGACACTTTCTGCCAAAAATAATGAAAACAAATGTGTGTCTGAGCCCAGATGCATCAGTTCTATTTCTCTGGGAGATTTCTTAGGTGAATCTCAAAAATAAGTAACTGCACATGCATTATTCTGTATGACGACTCTGCAGAAAAGATCTTCCCTTTTAATTCATTGGATTTTTTTACCCTTTGATATTCCGCAGTCCGACCAAGCAGTTGACACAGCTGTGTAACGGCTGCTACTTCAATACTCTTCCCTGCAGCACCAGGATAATTTCAAGAACAAAACCATGCTGATCTGGATACTTTGCAGGACCTGTGAGCTTCATTAAGAGCTGCCATTTGGGAACAAAACAGTATTATCCTCATTTTACAGATGGAAAACGGAAGCAAAAGGATACCTCCCCACTCCATATTGTAAGTATATTAGAATTGAACCTGCTTCTGAGCTAGACCACAAACACATGCTAGCTGGGTACCTTTGATGCCAGACACGGGGGAAAACGATGAAGCAAAAGTCTTCAGAGACGTTTAGTCCCAAGCTACGAGATGGATGCTTTTATGTACCTTAAGTATGGGAAGGCAATAAGTACTGTGAGACTCTCAAAACTGGAGCCCCTGGGGTCAGCTGAGGAGCCACTGCAGTCTTTAGTGAGACTCCTTCTGCCCCCAAACCTGCGCATCTTTAGAAAAGGAAAGGCAAAAGCCTGTGGTCCAGATGCAACCTCTTAAAGAGAAAATAGCTACAGTTGTGTGGAATAGGATGGCAGTTTGAAAGACATCTGTTTTTTGAATATAAAAAGGATCTTTATTCCTGCTTTAAAGTGCCCATAAAACCTTAAGGATCCATGAGAGTCTAGAATAAATGCTATAGACCTTTCCTTAGTGTGTGCAGAAGGATTTTTTTTAAAGTGCATTTTTAATTATTAAAGTCATTAAAGCAGCATATTTATCATTGCAGCAGCATCCTCTCAGCACAAAGATGTTTCTGAGGATGAGCAAAGGGCCATTTTAGGTGCAACCTAATTCCCCTCTTTGATGGAAACATTTCAGTGAAAGGAAAGAAATTCCACCAGTGAATCAGCTCATTATTCTGTGCAATTTAAAAAGGTTTCCTAAAGCATGAGTCAGGGCACTAAAGGACCCATGCTAGCAACAACAAAACCCCTAAGATTTTTCAGAAGGCAACAGCAGCCTTAAGAAACAAACTTGGATGGAAGTCACTGTCGCTACCTTCTGTCCCTGAAAATGGTTTGTGGGAGGATAAAGCATCACAGCCGCCTAAATTCCTCCACTCTTCATCTGGGGCTGGCAGGAGGCTTCCACTCGAAGCAATAGATGTTCCCATAAGCAGAGGCAAAACACAACCCAGTTTCTTGCAGGTCTGTCTCTTGCTTCCCCTGATCTTCACACAACTCACTTGCTCTGACACCTAATCAAGTCCGTGGCAGAGGAGCTGGGAATTCAAATTTGATTCTCCAATTCAAGACCTTAAATGGAATACTAGTCTTCCTCTCTTCTTTAAAAGACAGAAAACACACATTTACCAGGCTGAAGAAACACAAAGAAAAAAACCCAAATAGTACAGACTTCCCACACAGACAATAAAGAATTTCAACACCACTCCCTGAAACACCGATTGTTCCTGGACAGGTAAAATAAGGGAGGGGCGAGGTGTCCTCCCAGCCCAGCACACTGAAGGCAGCACAGCCCTTCCCTGCTCGGAAGGGAAATGCGTTTTGAAAGGGCTGCGTTGAACTCATTTATGGATAATGTAAGTTACAGCTTCCAAATGAATTTGGCATAAATATTTTACGTGACACTACAAAAGGCTCTGTACAGAGAGCCTAGAAAACGTGGGGGTTTATTTGCCATCGTTCTGGAACAATCAATTTCGATCGACCAGTTCCCAGGCTCGGAGCGGCTCTGCGCTTCGCGTGTGCTTGGTGCTGATGTACTTACTGCTGCTGGTTTAGCTGGGCTCTTAAACTGGGAAAATGGAAATGGCTTCTTCTCCATTGCACAAGTGGCAAACGGCAGTCACTTTCTTCAGATCAGCCAAGGGATCACGCACACAGTTTTGTAGAACGTTAAGTGCCGGAGAAGCTTTTGAAGTAACTGGGGACTTGATCTGAAACACTGCTGAGAAATTTCAGGACCGTGAGGAGGGAGGCCACAGGCTTTTTATTTATTATTTATTTCTAACAGGGATGAAAAGAACTTCAGTCACTCAACTTCAGCAGCTGGAGAACCAAAGCATTCAGACCTGCCGCTCGTTTTGCCCCAGCAGAGCCGCATCAGGCCCGTTAACACTAAGAGCTGCCTCTGCAACTTGCACGTGACCTGATAAATCACCGATTGCAAAACTAACAGCTCAGCTCTCCGATACGTGCTCAGATGTTGGCAGAGTCGCTAAGAAGATATCAAGTGATCTTGGAGGTCTTCTGCACTGGGCTGGAAGGGCTCACGCAGAGCCTAAGCACAGCCCCACTGACCAGCGGTGAATTCCTCATTCTGCTATTGAATCGGAGCCGAATGGCAAATCGGTAACAAAGCCAGGACAAAAGTCACAGGAGCCCTCCAGTTCTCACCCTCTTGTATTTCCTAGAACACACCTCCCTCTGAGCCTTATTAAATATAATTGCTTAAGCAAGGACAGCTATTTTTACCATTTCGATTTGTCTTTGGCAAGTGTCTGAGCAAAGAAACACAAACAAAAGGAACCTGTCTTCAGC
Organism: Trogon surrucura; assembly: GCA_020746105.1. Taxonomy (NCBI): domain Eukaryota; kingdom Metazoa; phylum Chordata; class Aves; order Trogoniformes; family Trogonidae; genus Trogon; species Trogon surrucura. The sequence continues at coordinate 1,457,758 of CM036640.1, forward strand.
TGACCGTAACGCCACCAAATTAAAAGTTTATGTTCTTTAAACACGGCGATGCCTCTCTTAGATGACTCCCCCAAAAAAGGTAGCTCGACAGGGGAAAAAACAGAGCGTGTTAGCAGGAGTGGAGGTGGAAGCCAGGTGCATCAAAAAGAGTGAAACAAGCAGAAAGCTAATGAGTACGAAGGCTTCGACTTGGCGGAGTGGGATGTGATTTGTCATACTCACATACATTGTTTTCATATGGGAACAACAGAATGTTTCAAGGCTTTTTTTTTGTTGTTGTTGTTGTTTTTTTTAAATCAGGACAAAAGACGAAACTCACCACAGACTATCATTCTGAACCATCTAAACTCCCCATGGGGCTATTGCTTAAAAAATAAGAGTTTCCTCTGGACTTCTTGTTGCTTTTCTACCTGTCCATTACACAGCAAAAAGAACAACATTTGCTCCCAACAGATAACTGCATCCCAAAGGATCTGGAAAAGAGTGAGGAGTGATTAACTACTGGAAAAAACTCACCGAGGACCATGGCTGATCCATCCTCACGTGGAGTCGCTAACTCTCTGCCTGCATCAGGGAAAGGTTTGCAGGATGGGGCACCAGGCACCATCCTGCTGCCGTAATTGCTGAATGCTACATTATGCTAGCTGTCAGATGAGATGATCTTGTAGCTCATGCTGGCCCTAAAAATCTCAAGACTCCCACAGACGCCGTGGGATCATTTCCCAAGATGCATGTGCTAAAATTAGGAGGAAAGGTGTTCCGATATGAATTCACCCTCAAGGCAGGCTAATTTCAGAAACTGTAGCTACTTACTATGAAAACATTTTGGTCTGGAAATTTTAAGAGGTTTCAAATGTCTCAACACATTTTGTTGCTGTATGGGCAAGAAATACAGACTTGTCTTTCCAGTTTTATAAGCTGATGTCACAAATGATGGCGAGAGCTGTGGCAGGGAGGCAGCTCCAACTTTGCTGCAGTTTTGTAGGTACTGGGGTTCTCATTGTGCCCCTGCTAGGGATTTAGGTCTGCTCATATTCCAGCCAAACCACCTTTATGAAAGCTATACTTATGCATTCCACTGCTCATTTGAATTGTCTCCCCTAACAGCACCTAAATAAATAAATAAAACCAGGACAGACACAAAATAGAAAGCACCTCGAGGATAAGCACCTTTCCCTGCCAACCACCTCATTTGTTTCTCCTCTCATTTATTAAACCTTTTCTTTATTGCACACCACGTTTAGAACAGAAAACAAAAGGCTTTTTATGTTGTTGCTGAGCTCCACCACTGCCCACAGGGTTACTGCCCACACGTGCAAAGCATCGAGAAAGAGCCAATAGACACCATAATTAATGGCTTCAAGGACCCCTTCCAGCATAGCCCTGGTCACTCCAGCTCCTGCAGTCGCTTTCTGGACATCAGCTTTCACAAAACTAAAGCACGTAAGGATGATACCAATAAACCAGAAGCCTGGGCTTGGGCAAGTACCCCAGACCACTTGCTCAGTCCAGGCACACAAGAGAAGGAAGGCAGCTTGTCTCCAGGATGGCAGTTGGGAACCAGCTAGTGTCTTAGTTAAACCAATTTTGGATTCCGCCTGTAAAAGTGAACAAGTTTGCTAAGACAAAATCAAAGCAGAATTAACATGGAGCATCCTGAAGAGATTTCCATCCCTAACGTACCTCTTTCATTCTCTGTGTCTGCCTCATTAAGGAAGCTTCAATGAAATCTTTTCAAACACACAGCACAAACAAAGAAGTGATTGCAGTTTGTAAGGAAGTGGGATGCAATTAGCATATGAACATCAAAATGTTTCTGCAATCTCCATTAGCTATCTATTGTCTATATCTTTTTAGATTCCTGCTTTTTTTTTTTTTAATTCTGTTCCAATTCCTTTCCTCCAATTAAAGTCCAAGGTTCAAATAACCAACATCAGAAAAATCGTTCAAGGGAGTAGTCCCAAGCAGCACAGCCTCATACTGGGTTATACACAGGAGTTACTGACCCCCACTTCAGTGACATCGAAGACAGATGCACTTAACTTTGGTCCAGGTTCAAAACTACCCTCCTCTTGCTGTCTCAGGTCAGACTTCTGACTTTGCAGCCACAATTCACGGGACGACAAACCACTGATATTGAGCATTTATAACTGCAGTGCCCTGGTTAAAGGGACAGAACATGAACATCATCCAGACACACCAACGCATCCCTGGTCACGCAATCCTAGTCGCAGCAACAATGAGGAAATTGCAACCACCTCAGCTCTATGGCATATTCCCTTCTTTGTGTATTGAGGATTTAAAGCAATGTTATTCCCAAGTTCCTGCTTGTGTATCACATAAGCACGTTACATGGGAGCTGTTCTGAAGTTATAAAGAATTGGGATCCCGTGCTTTAGCACCACTAAAACTGGTGCTCAGAAGCCCTGAAGCACAGAGTTTGGCTCAGGTAATAGCTAGAACAGAGAGAGGTGAATAAATCTGTCTCTGCAGAGCCCTAGACATACTGCCAGCAGAAACAGACCCGTTGTTTAACATGGGCTGAGAATTAGCTATTTCCACCGAAACCTGTCAAAGGCAACACCTCAGCAGGGTTTTGACTTTCATGCCCTGGGACAGGTGACCTCCTGATGCAGCGTGATGGACACACAGGTGCTCTCCTGGGAATAAGCTCCATGTCTGGGGGACTGGGGATGGCACACAGTCTGCTCACGAAGCCTGTGCCTGCAGTGCCCTGCCTGCTTTAAGAAAGAGTTGCCTGCTCAAGCCAAAGCAGCTCAAATGTGCAATTATTCTGTACCCTGTTATTTATCAGCTCATTAAATAATCAATAGCTGCCCTTGTGAGAAGTCTTCTTGCTTCCTCTATGTCTCTCATTCCGCATCATCTTTGCTACCCTCAAGCAAAGGAGGACAGTTCTTTTAGTCTAATCTGGCACATATGCCAGTGAGCCCCCCTCCCCAGCCCCAGGCCTTGATGCTCGAACTCCGGGCACACCAGATGGAAGGACGTTCACTGCTATGCTGAGAAGTTAATAAATAAACATTTCCCTCCAGACACCTGGGTTAATTCACAAAGAAAAGAGAAACGAAGAACATTTCTTCTGCCCTGTCCACCACTCCCCCTGGTCAACCCACTGGCTGACCTAGATCCTGTCAGGTCAGGTTTAAACACAGCTCCTCAGTGTCCTCCCTCTCCATCTCCCGCACATCCCAGTAAAACCAGCGGCCAGGACATCATTTGCTCTGTGAGCGCCTGACACGGCGCCTGGACAGTCCACGAGTCCCAACACTAGCAGAAACATCTGCCAACCTTTCATTTTACTGTCAGTAAGTGATTACTTCAGGCAAAGGAAATAATCCCTTGCAGCCAGCCAAGAAGTTTAAAATAAGGACCTTCAGTGTTAAAACTACGTAGCAGGAACTAAAGAAAGAACTCAGCTAACTAATGCAATTCTTACAAAGGTGAAGTGAGTAGTTTCTCCTGCTCTCTAAAGGCTGCAAAGACAATCTACCTTAATGAAGAGGTGCTAGAACGCAATTTGGAGCCCACGCAGCCCTGGAGTGGCAGAGCTCTGCAGGTGAGTTCCAGCCTGGGTGTGCTGCTGCCATCCCCGAACACCACCCAACGGTGTGGGCAGATGCTGCTTTTGGTAACACAAAGAACAAACATGAACTGCTCTGACTTTCATAGGCTCCTGGAAAGTATCTTTCATAGACCAAGCTCCCACCCGAAACATCAGCTCACGGTACTTCACATGCATACCCACATTAAAAACATCTGAGAAGGCACCAACTACAGGATCCACTGAAGAAGTTTTGCCTACTGAAATATTGTTCTGTACCTCCTGTTACGCATTACATTGTGCAACCCGTGCATGTTCAAAAGCACTTTCTACCTCTGCAAAGAGTACCCTGGAGTCGAGAAGTATTGCTCCTTCCGTCTATCACAGAACTGAAACAGCACATCCCCAAAATTGCACAAAAATGCAGGGTGTGGTGTTTACTTTACTTGAACTTGTCATTTTGAGAATAGAGGTCTCAATTCTAAGATGGAAAAATCACAGGCACTGCAAAGGACGATGGTCATTGTACAAACATAAGAAAAAAAAAAAAAAAAGACAGTAATTGCAGTTATTCAGTGAACAAGCAAAAAAAAAAGAAAAACCTGTGTCCTGATAAGTGACCTCTTTCATGCTATTGTGTTCTCTGAGAGCTTCAAGTGTTTGTGCTGTGGCTTAAATAGTTACTAGATTCAGGGTCCACTTTGCACTGAAAAAATACAATTATTTCTTGTTTTATGCATTAATGGGAAGGGGAGAAATCAATCCGATCAGCTTTGGAAAGGAATCTGTAATGCAACATACAATAACGCGCTGTCACTGTGTGAAAACGAGCCATAAATAACAGGGGAAAATTCAGCAAAATCCTTTCCCCGCTTCTTTGCATCTTAGGCCACATGCAGAACCACTGTTGACATCAAGAGATTCATTGTTTCCAATCTGTATGTCCTGGGGCTTTTGAAGTTGAGGACTTTTAAATTACTGCCAATTAATTGCACTATTTGTATTCCTGGTAGATCTAAAGAGAGATTTAGTTACTGAGTTTTTAAATGATGAGAACAAGTGTCAGAGCCTCTTGTTCCCCCCTCCTCCCCCTTGACTGTCTAACTTATGCACGCCATTTATTTTCATTATTTAACCACATTTGAAGAGCACACTAAATAACATACTTCTGAATAAATGACATAAGTGCTCAGGAGCTGCTTACGGTGCTGGCCTCCCTGCCAGACGGGGCTGTCACGACTGCAATCCAAGAAGCCCTACTAGTAAAATATAATTGGAGCGGGTATATTAAGTTTTCTCCATGAATTTCCAGGACCTGTCCGGAGCGTGGGCCCCATGCTGAAGAACGTGTCCCCTATTTTGGACAGAAGTGGTGACAGACACCGGGATGGGCTGTGGTGCAGAGATCAACGAGGTCCAACACAGAGTTACTGCTGCACTGAGTAGGAGCTGGGCAGAGCCCAGACAACATAATCCCATAATCCTCCATTAAAAATGCACCCAAACAGAAGAAACATTGATAATTCAGTTGTGGTTCTCCCCCTCCTGAAGGCCAATTCCAGAATTTGGGAGTTCCCTCCAAGGGTACACAACTAGAGCACTCCCCACCTTTGGAAGCCCAGGAGTCCTCGCTGTTGTATTATGGTGGTGGTGGTGGTTTCGTGAGGCTTCTTTTGTTGTTCTTTCTAAGCTCACTTTTGGAAAAAAGCCAGCACTATTTGCTTCTTGGGCAGAGAATATGGAATTACTGTAAATTATATTGAAAAATTAGATTCATTCACTGCTGTGATAATTGATCTCCCAATCTGTCTCGGAGAGTTAGCAGCTGGTAAGAAAATAAAATGCAATTTAAATTTTCATTTATTTTTAAAAAAACACTTTAATCCAAGCGTGGCAACAAATAAGGGGAAGAGGAGAGAGCAAGTTTCTTATTTGCCAGTCGTAATATGAAATACTGATGATAAGAGAACCAAGCACGAGATCATTGTACAGGTATTTAAGAAATTCACAACACACTGGCATTAAGCACCACATACGCTGCAGGTGGGTTTTATGCACTTACAAATAATTACGTGCAATTGTACCTCAGCCCTACAAAAAGGATTATGGACAAGGACTTGCATGGAGTAGAACCTCTCTATTGGGCTGTCACCCGGGGCTGACGCTCTGTTAGAAGAGCTGGTGCAGATGTTGCCAAACCAATATTCCACAAGTGACTCCAGGGATTCAGCTCCTCTACAAAAGCCTCTAGAACTGGGCCCATCAAATTCATTGGCAAGTTTTGAGCGTTTTCAGTTCAGGCCCCCAAAGAGAAAAGAGTCAGAGCCCAAACCTGGCATTCCAGGCTGGCGTTCTCGCTAAGCCTCCTCTGTGGCAGTGTGTGCTTCGATCACACCACACACTACAGATGGAGTCAGGATTTGATTTTTTCATTGAGACTAGCTTCAAGGAAATGTGTTTTTATCTGCTGGGAGCGGAAGGAAAGAACTCCGTAATTCACAATAACCCAATAACTTGCAAAGTGATCGGCCAAACAGCGTTCCCACTGTTGAAAAATCTTATTCTGTCATCAGTAATGAAGCAAGAGTGGGAATCCTCCTTCCCTGGCTGAAACGGGCCATCATGAGCAAAGGAATGGACGTGCCATCAGAAACCCCAGATAACGGTGTAAGGTTGATGGGAAGGTCCTGGTTGTAGCCAGCTCAGTCTGGCAGCTCCATTTCAAAGCAGCAGATAAACACAATAAGGCTCTTAAGAGTTGTCAACCCTCGGACACGCAATACGGAGCATCTTTTACATTATCTACCTCCGTCCCACAGGGGAATGAGCAGGAGTGAGACTTAGAAGAAAGCTTTTGGAAAGACAGTTCTCCACTCAGCACACCAGTGGGGAAAACAGAAGGCTTGACCCTGACATTCAGTTCAATAAGTCAGACTGGAATTATTTCACCGGTAATTCATGACCATCAGAAGAGTGTAATTCATCCCTGTTGTACTAGAGACTTTGATACACCACGAAAGAAATTATTAGCTGTAGTGGTCATCTCTTCTAATTATATCTGCAAATATATCATAGAAATAAAAAAAAAAAAAGACTGCAGAGAACCTCAACTTATCACTAAAAATCAAACCGGACAGCACAGTTAGGGTTAATCAGCCTCAGAACTAAAAATTATTTTCTTTCACATTTGTTGCAGTGCTGAGGCATTTGCAGAGTACCAGCACAGTACGGCAACAAGAGGTGTTCACACAGCTTATAATATATCCACAAGCACCCAGGCAGGCCGAGTGTGTTTTTCCTTTTCGCTACTAACCTTCATCTCCAGAAGCTAAACTGCCATCCTACTTGCACGCTCATTCCCTTCTGCTACAGCACTGTTACTGCAGTTCAGTAGGTTAAGATCATTTTTATTATTATTCCCACTATTTCCGATTTGCATGCTAATAGTATCTAGGAGTTCAAATCTCAATTAGGAGCCCACACAGCCAAGAGACACACAATTCATGCCGAGGTTGTAAATGCGTTAATGTACTTCGACTCACAATGAAGGGCAACTCATCACATGACAAAGTATTTTCTTCTTATTAATTTCGTGTCACTGAAAGGCTTCCATAGCGGTTGGTTAAGTTAATGCACATTACTTGATAGGTTGGCTGCTTTTTATCGTTGTTATGGATTTTATATTTCCATCTCGCAAAGCTACCCAGGGCCTTTTTCTTTTATAAATTCAAATAAAATTCAGTAAGTCTTGGTCCGTCAACACCTGCCCAACAGGCTTTTCTTCACCACCACTTTGGACAGAATGAGCCCTGTAAAAGTGCAATGAAAACACCGAATTCATCAAGCCAGTCCTGAGCCAGAGCAGCAGTGAGCGGGCTAAACAGGGGAATTCATTACTGCTCATCATCAGCTGCTCACATCACCTGCAATCACATCATCCCATCTCACACCCCGGGTTCTAATCCTGAAGGTCCCAGTTCTGCTCTGCCCCCTCTCTACAACTTTGGAAAAATCCCGCCGTGCCACAAAAACGGGACCCTCAGACCCAAGGGCAGCCGCGAGCTCCCAGCCACAGAAACAGCAAATCCCAGCAGCAGAGGGGGAGTTCTGCTGGGTAAGGGCAGAGCCAACTGATCATCTCTTCCTGCTTATTTATGAGGTTTTATTAATGGTGTCAGCGGGTTATTCTGCCGTGACTTCGGCGCCCGGGCTTTGTCTCCCGGCGCAGTGACACCCGCCACCTCAGCAGCAGCTGACACACAAGAGGTTTTCTGTTCTCCCTCGCTGTACTCGAGTGGCTGCGACGACAACCTGAAGGTAATTATCCAGCAAGGTCACTGCACCATGGAGTGCAGGAGAGAAAGAAGTCATTTCTCACTCCACTATTGCTCTAAGGCCACAAGGTTAAACAATTGATGAAAAACCTCTGCAAGCCGTTTCCCCCTTTCCCCTTGCAGACCCTCATGCATTTGTGATTTCCACATCCTCCACGAGCCGGACAGCATTTGGATAATGTTTGTTACATCTTGGGGAGGTAATAAATTGGCAGCCTAATACAAGATGCATCAGCATGACCGCAGCTCGCTGTCATATGACAGCTACGAGGAGAGAAATGGAGTAAGAAGGCTTCTGAAAATTTATGTGTAACAGTCACTAAGCAAAGGAACCAGGCCTCAGGTGACATCATATGGCAATTTAACCAGCACTACCGCACAAGGAGGTTCCAGTACTGGAAAGGATTTAAGTCCCACCTTAACCATACACAACCACTGCTTCCAAAAGGCATCGGAGCGAGTCACATCCCTGGGACGAGGGGCTGCATTTTCATTGCAGATGGAAGAGCTGTGGCCCCTCCCATCAGCCATCCCTGAAGAACTTTAAAAATGGTGATAACCAGCAGGTACAGCTGGCCTGGAGCAGCACAGCCACTTCAAGGTTTCTTACTGAATTTTGGTACTCGCCGTGCTGTGAGCAACGAAAACAATCCAAGCACCAGTGTGCTCACCCAGACCTTTGTGATCATTAGCTCTGCACTGACTCCACATTATTAAACAGAATTCAAAGGAAACTTCTTAATCGTTGCTTATTACTATGGTAACACCAGGCAGGCAAACAGGATTGTGCAAGGTCCTACACACGGGTGAGGGAGAGATCTCCTGTCACCCAGTGCCTCAGAGCTGAACTGGTAAGTCAGCAAGCCAGGGCAGGGGAACAGAGAGAAAAACCTTGCCCAGGGTTTTCCCCGCTAATTAGCAACTCGCCAATTAATACTGCAGAAGAACCTAGAAGCCCGAATCTTGCAGTGAACCCCTGGGCTTGATGCTGCACAAAACACAAGGGAGGAAGGCAGCTTTCTTTGATAAAGAATTTTGATTGCAAGTAAACCACATAACAAGGAAGCTGAGAGTCATCTATTTACGGTACAGGCAAGTAGCACAAGCTACCACAACCAAAACGAGACGTGTGAACACGCGGAACACGAGCGGTCCCACAGCAACCACTCACACTTCAGATCTCATCTTGCCATAAATGGACAGTTTCTAGCTCCTGAAATTAAAGGAAGTTACCCCACACTACATATCATGCCAGCTGACACCACTAATTTACCCTTAAAACCGAGCCTCATGCTATCCCTGGGAGGGCACATTTGGGTCGGCACAGAAGTCAGTCTGCTACCGTTATTTCTGGACCTGGTTTTAGACCACAGCCTTGAAGCAGCTCTTCTTGCAGTATGGGGTGGGGAGAAAGGGGGAATAAAAATCCTTTTGTATCATTACAAGGAAGTTATTAATTATTCAGCAGATAAAGTAGAACATACAGGAAAAGACTCCTTCGCATCACCGCTCCTTGAAGCATCCTGTCAATATTATTAGGAAATGATGTATTTGTGCCAGGCTCGTTCATATGGATTGTAATTTCAGGACGTAAGTTACCCATCGTCACGTGTACTCAGTACAGAGGAACAGCAGCAGAGGTGCTAAAGATTTAAACAAATTCTGTTAACAAGTTTTTTTCTCTCCAACCTCCTGTCCCCTTTTTTCACCTGCTGGTGGCAGGAGGAGAAGGGCAGGTGTACTAAGGAGTTGCCAAGTGCAGGTATACATATATATTTATTACAGAAAGCCATGCCCTAAAACATTCCAGGTTAACTCTTGGAACTTATTCATAGGTTCTATCACAGGGAGACTAGTTTAATGGTGCAAGAAATATGTATATAAAGAGCTGTATACATTCTGCTTTCCTAGTGATAGAGACATTATGGTCCATCAAGTAAGTAAATTAATTTAGTGTATGTGGAGGAGGAGGACAGAAGTGAAGGAGAATTCCCCTTGTGAAACTCAGTATCCAAGCACCAAGCTTCTTTTATCTTTACCCTTGTACAGTTTCTAAGAGTTTTCTGAAGTGGCCAAACATCTACAAAGTGTTTATAAGACTCCGAGAAGGATGGGACAGCACCTCTTCTCCCTCAAGTTAGAATTCTTCTTCCTTGCATACCTTGTACTCAACCCAACAAGGGGTTCCCAAACAAGGGATTTCTTCACCCCAAAAAGATATATGTTGTATTCCTCCCTGCTACTTCACCATCAGAAAACACACTTTCTTCTCATGCTCTAAACACACAGATCATCTGTATTCACCTTGCATCTTTATGTTGGACATGGGTCACTTCCTTCAACTCTTTCCCACAAACATCCTCCAAGCACATTTGGATGCCAAGAGCTCTTATCAAACAGCTGTCAGAAGCTGTGCTTGAACAGTCCCAAGCCAGAAGGAATTTGTGGATCCCTATCTAAACCACTGATGACATGAAGACATGAAGGGCGTATCTGCATTTCCTTTGCATTGGCCATCGTCTCCTAGGACTCACTCAGATTCCCCACATGGGTATGGCCGAGTATTCCCGTGGTCAGCATTGCCCATTCTTGACCTTGGGTCATAGCGTCAGCGTAACTAAAATAATCCTCTGGAACAACATAAAAAGCTCTTTGGCATTTCATAGACCTATTCTCACTCTATTAGGACACCAGGACTTCGAGCAGGGCAAGCAGGGAGCATAAAAGGGGATGACAATCTGTGGCTTTGTGTAACAAAGGCGCCGTTTACTTGAGCAGTGGGGGAGAGAATCTCTTTAGGAAACCAGATAATCCAGAAGCTAGTGCTAATAAGTTATTGACTTTCCTACAGTTCTTCCAGTACCAGCCGATGGCTTCCGGTAATCACTTCGCTTCCATATTCACAGAGTCCAGCTGTGTCTCTTCGAAGAGCTCATTTACAGCAGCTTGCAATAATAGGATATTTTAGCCACGTCAGCTTTTGTGCAAAACAAAAATCCCCCGATTTATTGCCCCTTGCTCCCACTGCACACAGAAGAGGGAAAGCAAGCCATAAAAGCGTGTGTCTTTCACATTTAGGTGAACATGCCTCCTCTTCCGTGTTTACATCAAGTTCCCTGCCAAGCACAGAGGAGCCGCACGCCCTTTCTGCTCCATTAGAACCACTTGATGAAGCACAGATGCAGCAGGCAGGATGCTAGCCTAAGAGCTGTGAAACGTTATTTCTGTTGCCGTCTCTGACACCAAGCTGCTCTTTGTCCTGGTCAAGTCATACAACTGTATTTATGATTCCGAGCACAACTGGCCAGATCTGCGTGGCACTATGTGACAACCGCAGCTGGGGCTGACACACCAGAGGCTTTCAATTAGCTGGCTTGAGCACAGCCAGCCGATTAGTGTTCGGCAGCACTGGTTCTGAGGTTTACCTGGGTTATATTCAGGGCAATTATCCAAGCTGCACTCCATGTTAGCAGAGTGACTGCTAGCAGATGAGATTCAAGCAGGAGCCACCTCTCATAGCACTGCAGACCACAAGTTCTTCAGGACTCTCGTGCTGTGTTTCCAAAGCACCTGGCGTAATGACATGTTGATCCAAGGAGGGCTTCCAGGCAAATACCCACTACTAATTAAAAAGACGAGCGAGCCAGACCTTCAGCTTTATAGATCAACATCCCCTGCTATTACCATGCAGTCAATTTACACCAGCTGTGTGTATAATCCTTACTACGGCTAGTGACACTTCCAGCTCCAGACCAACCTCTTCCAGAAAGCCCCAAAAGCCGTGCACTCACTGCACCAGTTTAAAAAAGTTTTGCTAGCATGGCTAGTGGAGAGCAGCCTGAGCACCCCTTGGGCCAGTGGCACTGCTGCCACGTTAGTGAAAGTACCCACGTAACCTGGGAAATCCAGGAAAGGTTTCTAGAGCGCCAAAGAGGCTCAGAGAGCATGTGTCTGTGACAGCACAACATCTGCCCTGAGAACTTGGGCACATTCATCTCCACCCACTATGTTCAGTGTCTTTCTACCTTTGGCACAGCCAGCATTGGAAAACAGAAAAAGCCTTGTAAATCAGCACTTTCGATAAATCCTGTCTAAATAATGAAAACCGAGTCCTTTTGCCCTGAAAAACCTCAACATTTTCTAGAGCAGCGAAGAAAGTTCCTTGACAGGATGGCAGTAGGGAAAAGGGAGGCAGGGAAGACTTTTTGGGGTTGGGAAGGGAAGGAGAAAAGAATATATTTTGGGTTTTTTGGTCCCCTTAATTAAAGCAGCTTCGAGCACTAAGCTAAAACACCGCAGGAACCCCAGGGGGATCAGATCCCCTCAAAGGTTCATATTTCATGGTTGATCTTTCAAAGGTTAGGGCAGCACATTTGCTAGGAGATGGAATGATAACTTTGTCCTTCGGACTGAAATAACAGAGCTGAACATATTTTCATTCAAACAAGAGCAGAATTTGTAGGATAAAGGGTAAGTGGGTATAACTGTGTGCACCGGAGGAGAAGCAGAACACAGAGTCCCCAGAACATCACTACAAGGATCACAGAAGATATTCTGTGCCCCAGAGAGTGTGTACTCAGGAGCTGGGCGCTGTTTAACCCACTGAGCTGAAGGGATGCAAAAAGCTACAGCAGGAGAAGTTGTACCTGGGTATGAGACAGGCTAACTAGAGTGCGGTTCAGGGGAAGGGGGTTCAAAGTACAGCGTGTGCCAGACAAGCTGGAGCAGGAAGAGCTCATCTACCAAAGACCTCAAATCACTCCATCCCAGTGAGAACAGCAGGGGAGGAATCAATAACCCAAGCAAGAAACTGTAATAACAACTGACATTTATACAGCATCAGATACCCAGGTGTCCCCAAACACTTGACAGATATTACAAGCTGAACTGATTTACAAGCAGGGGATTTGGCTCCTTGCAGAACGCTGATTCCCACATCGAAGCGAAGGAACTCCTGTGGATTTTGCAGCAACCCCTGCCCATCACTCCCTTTCAAGGGTGAATGTTGGGATGCTCTGACCTTCCACAGCCTGCACAATTTAGCCCAGAAATTCCCTCCACTATGGACAAGGCATCTCGCACCCAGGGGAGGCAAACCTTTCTTTTGTACTGCAGGACAGAAAGCATCCAAATATTGCAAGGACAGACACATAACCACCGTCACAGTGCTCTGCTCACCTTGTAATCTCTGCAGCCCTTCACATCAGGAATCCAGTTACCTACCACTCAGATTTAGACTAGACAGGAACCTATTTCAAGCAGCCCCGAGCCACGGCTTTGCCTTTGGCACAGATGCTCAGAAGAGGCAACAGTGACATTTTGAGTCCTGTTTTTGCCTCAGCCTTGCATTTCTTTTCAAAAGAGGAAAAAAGAAAGCGGGAGAGGACAGAAGAATGAGATTCAAAGGCTCAGCCTACACAGAAAAACCCACACTGACTTGTAGCTAACAAGGAAAGCACAGGTCCAGTGGCACTGACTCTGTGATCCCAGGTGCCTGTTGAGCTTCAGGCACTCACACTTATCACAGCCCCTGCAACTTCACATGACACTGTCTGCAGCAGGCGGGGACGTGGCTATGCTGGAATCCAAACAGGTCCCGCAATAACGAGGAACTGCCAGAAATCTTTGTATTGTAAAAGGATCCGAAGAGTGACAGAGCATCAGGCTCAACGTCAAGAGGAAAAGGCTGCTGCTGAGGGCAGCCTGCTCCCATCTCTCCTCCCCACGGGTCAATTCACTCACTTCAGAGCAGGAGGTTGGTACAGGAGCTCGCAGAAGGCAGAGCCTCCCTGCCAGGGCTGCACACACTGTAAGAGACTCTCGTGCCCGGTGTAGGGAATCCCAAGCCTCCAAGACATTGCACCACTCCCTCCTCTGCCCTTGCACGACAGGCAGCACTTTGCAGAGGGACTGAAGTTTAATATCTTGCACAGAAACACTGCATTTCCACCTTTCCTTCACATCCTTAAGCCCATGCAATTGCGGTTCCAATAACAATGTAAACATATGAGGATTTAAAAATTATTAATGAAAAAAATAATCCTTGAATTTTTCATGTGTTTTTCATCTTGTTTTCCACCTCGGGGCATCCTACCCTTACTGCACAGGGAGCGTAGGAGGAAAGGAATGAAGCCCGTGCGATGAGCTAGCTGGGCTGTGAACACCAGCACAATCACTCTGCCCTCCGAAGCGGCACAACTCCCGCACACAGCAGAGCCTGAGGAAAAACAGGAACGTCTGCAACTTCTCACTACTTTTCCTTTCCCCAAACGGACACTCTTTTTGATTCCCCTGTTTGTCTTCCTCTCTGAGCCTACAGAGATTGCACAGCTGTAGCTTCAGTTAGCACACCCCCACCGATTTCAGGTGATGCAGCTGCAGAATGAGCCCTTTCAACAGTCACCTGTCAAGTCCTTCCTGCAGAGGCAACTGCTTCTTCTATAAGGTGCTGATTTTCAAGTTAAATATGCAAGAAAGGTGGGAAGTTCTATGTGGGGGAGATGGAAAGAAAAGCAAAACAGACATACAAACTTTTTAAAGGGCTTCCTGAATTCCCACTCCACATTTCTCCCTCCGAACATCAGTGCTGATGATCATCTCTGCCACTCTGGGATGTGTGACGATTCCTCTGCTATTTCGATAAGCCCTGGGAGAATAGCGGAGGACGGATTTGCATGAAGCTGCTGCAAAGTTTTTCAGCTCACTACAGCTTGCGAATTGCAAAAAAAAAAAAAGAAAAAAAAGAAAAAGCAGCTCAATGGGAGGTTGTTGAGACTGCTATGACAGAAAACACTCCTCCTTTCAGGCAGCAGATATGTTTGCAGGCCTTGGGTAGTTTCAAATAAAAAGACCGTTCTAAAATCTTCAGTAATACTTATTTCAGAATCAGTTTCAATCCATTAAAGTCATCAGTTTGGGCTTCTAACTGCAGCTAGGAGTCGGAAGTAAACCAAGACACTCAGAACAACCTTGAGGAAATAGAAATTCCTGATTACGGCTAACGTTCTCGCTATAACTGACCTCCTGTGTGTCATAAATAATTTCAGACTCTCCCACTAGTGAGCCCCTAAAAGGGTCAGTGCCATGTCAAGGGATGCAGATACCCACTCCCCCATGCGATGGGGTTTCTAAGGTCCTGTTAGTAAAAAGATTCACTTTGGTACTTCCAATTTTCAGAGAAATTTCACCAAAATTAGCCATACGTGCATGCAGGCACCTTGTGTTTCACGTGCATGTTTACACCTCACTCAGTTGCAGCCTCAAACAGGCACATGTTGCCAGCACAAGAGACCAGAACCTTAACACAGGCTCCAACTTAATACCTCTCCTTCTTTTTCTTTCTCAGTTTTTTAATCTTTTCCAGCTCCACGCTAGATTTCTTTCCTGCAAACACCCAATTTAGATTGCATCAGAAGGAGCTAACAAAAAGCGCTTCCCTGTCTTGTCAGCAGATTACAGAAAGCCTTCTCATTCAAGTTTATCCAGTTGGAAACGCAAGTAATTGATGTGAACTTGAAAAATATACGATTTGGAAGAGGAGGGTGGGTGAAGCTTCTCACCAGCGCTGCTGTTCCACCCAGCATGTATCTCAGTCAATCGGGCAGGGCTGGTTAATCAGTAGCTCTATTATCACCTTTCTTTCCCCTGCATTTACTTCAGGCACAAGAGCCACCAGGAGGAAAGCTGAAATGAGAACAAGGTGTTAATATGCACGTGCTGCAGCTTCCTGTCTTGTCACTGGTATCTGAAAACAAAGCTGCAGTGAAGGGAAAACGAAATATTCAATTAGGGCAGTGGATGGTGACGCCGCTCGCCTGAGCGGGGTTGTTGCCTGGGGAAGGGAGGCCAGGAATGAGGCACAAGTTCCCCCTCCCTATCTCAGCCTCCTCTCCTGACAGCCAGAGGTTCATCTCAAAAAGGCAGGGGCGGCACGGCAGACAGACGTGCAACGGGCACCTCTGTTTAGGAGTGGTAGCTCCTAAGGAGGGCTGAGGTGCACAACAACACACTGATCCTCAAAGCAGCATGGAAAAATGTCTAAGCAAGGGTATCCAGCCCATGGCTGCATCAGAAGCATCTGTTACGTCGCAGTCAGGGGACGGAAATGAGAAGTCACAGCACAGACACTGGCAGCACAGGGGTCTTGACTTTCTGCCCTCAAACTCCCAGGTCAAAACCTGATTCTGAGCCACAGCAGCAAATCGGAGCCTGTTTGTTCAAGACATCCAGGTGCCTGAATACGTGGGTCAACGTTCTGACATTTCCTACATGCAGTCTCTCACCATCTTATTAAAAACTGAATTACCCTGCGCTATTGCTGCTGCTTGTACCAGGAAGGCAACCTATACACAGCCCTGCTCAGTTACGGGGTGTTAAAGAAGTGTAAAGCAAATCATTCAAAAACAATTTGAAACTATTATTTATATTGTGGCAGAGACCCCTGGTGAGCTCTAAGTCCAAACGTAACAGGAGTTGCACATATTTTATTTCAATTAAATACTGTAATATGGAGACCAGCCCAAGGCTAGAGGCAGCCAAATTCAGAAATTGCATGAAAAATTCATTCAAGCGAGGTTCATGGGAACTTGGCTGGTCCTCTGGGCAGCCATCTCTGTTATTAAGGAACAAGGCAACCTGTCCTCACCAGACAAGGACCCTCTCAAAGGGACATTTTCTGCTGACGGCATGGCCAGCTGTGACTTTTGCTGAAGAGGAGGAACAAATCCTAGGGCTCCACCACCACTATCTCAGACAAACCCCCACAGGTTTGTCTGAGACTGGGTAACCGAATTCAGGCAACTGCTGTTCAGCTAGGAGAACATACAATTTGTCTACAACAGCAAGGCGACAGGCTACATGAGGCCATCAGTAGAAAGTCTTTGGCAACATCATTTTCCAGGTAATTTTTAATTTCTGAAAGGAAAAAAAAATAATAAAAATGGGCTACCCTGGAGGTGCTCTGTTACCTGGCCAGTGCAGCTAGGGGACACCACCTTCTAAAAGCAGCTTGGTTAAGATTCTAAGAAACCAGTCTCAAAGCTTGGAAGTAATTGCTTTTCCTCCTCAGCTCTGCATCATGGAGCCCCGCATCAAACCAGATAAGTAAAACACAGCTCAAACTCCACACCCACACTGCTAAAAATGCTGTGATACTTTGCCTTGGGATCGAGCTGTTCAGGGCGGGAAGCAGTATCTACGAAGATGACACTGATTTGGGGATAAATATATTGGGAACAGCGGAAACATGACAGTATAATATCTGCCTCTCCTTTTAAATTAAAAAAAAAACAAACAACACTTTCCTTAGATTCCTCCCCCCCCTAAAAGATGAGACGAGTTGAAGCCAATTTTATGGCATCCCAGTGAATATTTCGAAGATGAGTGTTTCCATAAGCTAATTGGTGCCCATTATCATTGAATTAAAAGGCAAACGGATTGAAGGCAATTGAGCCTCATCACTTTCATTATCTTTCCCCCAAAGACATCTCAGATTTTTAACTCATTTGACCCTTAGGCTTTTCGACAGGTTGCCTGCTGGCCCTGACATTTTTGTCACAGAAAAAGACCTCAAAAAAAATGTCCAGAGAACTGTTGAGGGCAGAAGGGTCAGCTGGAGAGGCAGCACCCGAGCCCACAGCCTCGGTTCACCTGTACTTTCTGCACGCTTCACAGCTGCTTTTGAGCCTTTTCCCCGCTAAACCCCACACTACGATTGCTGTTACCTTCCAGTCCAACCCACTGGACGCCTCTGCTACACAAAAAACATGAGGAGCTGAATATTGCTTCCTAAGCCAGACAGATACAGTCGTCTGACGCAAAGTACAAGAGCTTCTTGTGCCACAGATATTCCACCTATCTAGAGTCACTGGGATTTTTCCTTCAGGTTTCCCCCACCATGCTCCTTTGGTGGGTTGTTTTGGTTTTTTTTTGTGGCTGACCTTATTCCAAGTAAAACCAAAGCCACCCAGGATACCAGCACCGAACAGCTGCTTGTTTACCTAACAGCCCAAGTGGGGACTGGCACCTCTTTGCAAACACTGTCAAAGAGAACAATTTGTTACTCATCTGTAAGGCTCCCAAGGAAGCTTCTGCACCTGAAATGGAACTTCTCTCTCTTTGCCTTCCACAGAAAAAGAAAACAAAGCAAACCAGTTCCCATTTATTGTTGCCTCTTGCAGCAGGGTGCACTGGGGACTGCTGTGAATAATTACAGGAATCAGGAACAATTTCCTCCCTTTGCTACCCAGACTCAGGCACTGGCCACTGCACAAGAGATTAAATGGGACTGTTGGTCTGTTCTGGTGTTGGCATCTCCTTTGGGAAGGCTGTCAGTGCTAACCAGAGCCCATAATGAACACGCAGGTCTTCGGAGCAGGCTTGACTAGTGACTGCAAGGAACGCCCATCATCCTGAGCTCAGATTTAACTCCCTCCCACACGTGGCTTCTGTGAGCTTGCTGTTTACAGCTTAAAATTACTGACATGTTAAGTATTGAATCACGAGGCTGAAATTAAAAGAAAGGATCCCTGCTTTCCTGTGGCTCCCTCCTTTATTGCTTACCCCTCTCTCTTCTCCTGCTTTGGTTGTGTACCTCATTCAGCTTGTGTGACACGTTCAAGTCTCAGAGGGATGAAAGCTATGGCAACAGGAGTTGTGCAACTAATCCTCGATACACAGTGCTAAAAACGTGCCATGCAGCATCACATTTCCTCTTCACCAGATTGTTCATGTTTTCATTCACGTTAAACTCGGGAGAGAAGTTACAGAATTTCTGTTTAATGGGGTAAAACTCGGGGCAGCAGGTCCCACACGGGGTGAGGGCACTCAGCTTATAATGCTGAAGCACATTCCCAGGGGCAGGTGGAGATGGGGCTCACGCCTGGAAGGGTGATCCCAGCCTGGGAGCAAGAAGTGGCAGAGCCAGCAGAAGCATCTGGGAATTGCTAGAGGTTTGCTCATATTGCAGTTTTGCTCCAGGTCACTACTTCTACTCACATACACACAGGGTGATCATTCAGTATCACACACCTGGACATTCCCAAAGCTAAGTCACGCTTCTGCTGCTCTCACACACTGGCCACTGTCTGAACCAGCACCCTCGGGGCACGTCACCACAGCGAGGACTGAGCACCCCTCACGCCACAGTTAGGACACAACTCCTCCTCCATGGGCCAGACTCAGCGAGCTTGCTGGGCACACAGGGACGGCCACCAAGCCCCAGCACCGTGCCTCGCCTCTGCCACCATCACGAACACGACAGAAAGCCCACAGAACATCTGCGCTTTCTGGAAAGCCCCTCCGCTCTCCTTCCAGGTGGAAGGAGGCGTGGACCCACCTGCCCTGTCTTTGCTCACCAGGACAGTTCCACCTTCCCCAGGGATAAGCTCGTTTTGCCCAGGCAGCCTGCAGGAAGGCTGTTCACAGAGAAAGCACACCAAAGGCAGCCAAACACCAAGAACCTGCTCTTACCAGCGCCTAGACAGTCCTGCCTATCAAAAAAACCCCATAAAATAAACGCATTTGGAAATACTTTAATACTACATATATTAAAAAAAGGCAAAGAACTAAATCATGAGTGTGCTCTCCATTCAGCTCTGTACTGAGAATTAACACCTGGTTCACTGTTTCCCATCACAGGCTAAAAACTGACTCCTTACAAACAAATACACTTGCAACCCCAAGAATACACAACAGCGCCCAGTCCAGGACAGCTTCCACACGTGGGTTGCAACCAGCATCCGCACACCCACCCTCCAGACCCCAGAAGAGGCACGGACTCACCCCAGCTTCTGCCTGAAGAGGCTTCTTCTCGAGGGGACTCAGCTGCTCCTGGAGGGGAGAGTTGAGTCCTCCAGAGGGGTGAAAGGAGGAGCCCTCACCGAGCTGCAGAGACACCGCTCCAAACCACCCTCAGCCCCTTCCTCCCTGCTCCAACCTCTGCCTGCGCCCCCCGCCTTGCCCGCAAATAAAGGCTTTGGTGCAAATTGGAGGCTGGTGGGGGCTACTCTGAAATTTGAGTGGAATTAAAGTGCAACCTGGTTGCAATTAGAGACTGATTTGAGTAGCAGGCATCTAAGGAGCAATTAATCAAGGAGCGAGCAGACAATGAACAAATTCTAAACGGAGTTTTGGTTTGTTTCGAGGCAGGAAGGAAGGGTTTCAGGCCCTGCGAAGGAGGAGGCGAGCCCAGGCGGAGGCTCTCTCGGGAGGGGCCGCCTCTCTCCCCCGCCCCAGGTGCCCGGGCCCGGCTGAGGCGGCCCCGGCTGCTGACTCGGTGCAGGTGGCGACAGGGCCCCGCCAGGTGCTGCCGCTTGGGAGCGACAGAGAAGAAGGGAGGGGCGGGCAGCAGGTGCCGAGCGCTGCGGGGCGGGCTGCTTCCAGAAGATTCCCGGTCCGGAGCTGGCAGCGAGCGACGTGGGGAGCTCTGCAGGACGTGGCTTGGACTGTTCCTCTGAAACACGGTGAGTTTTGTTGCTCTCTTTTTACTTTGGGAGCGCTTGCAGCCCCCCTGGGGTGGGGCTGGTCCCCGCTGGAGCTGCTTTCCTGGGGGCAGTCGGGCTCCTCGCTCCTTGCGTGAGGTTGCAGCGCGCTGTAGGAAGGCCGACAGTAACTTATGTACAGGATGCGTTTTCCTTGAAAAAACAGTAACTTAACAATGAAAGTTGCCTGTGTCGCCTCAAGCTTCACGGCGTCAAATCTTGAAGCGTGCCCGCGGTGCAGGAATGGGCAGGGAGCGGCGCGCGGCCGCCTTTGCTGGGCAGTGTCTGTTTACGGGGCGCCTGCCCCTGGCAGAGCTGCGAGATACTGCGGCTCCTGGCCGGTGCCTGGAGGAGCCTGGCTGGAGCAGGTACGGGGTGGTTGGTACGTGTGCGCCCTCTCACCAGACACGTGCCTCGGGTGTTAATAGAGCCAAGCGAATGGCGTGAGCCTCTGCGCTGAGCTGCTGCAACTCCTAATAACCGAAACCTCTCAGCTAACATGTGTCATTGCAATAATCTGCTGACTATGGCGTGTATTCTTTTTTTTTTTTTCTTTTTTTTCTTCCCTCTTGCCCCCCCCCAGTCTAATTGATGAATCAGTGATGCCGTTATTTACTTACAACTAATATCCCAGTGCTGTTTGTTCATTGTACTTAGTTTAGCTTGATAAATACTGCATCTCTTTACTTACAGTGAGAGCCTACAGGGCAAATGGCTGGCAGCTGGCGGCAAAAATTAGCAAAGAGTTAACAAGAAAGAGCGATAGACTCGTCAGATCACCTGGGGGGAGCGCAGCCTCCTAAGAATCCCCTGGATGCTGGTGGGGTCACCGCAGTTTTATTGAGGACATGTTTTCTGAGCCTTGAATGAAGAGCACGGTCATTCACCGTTAAAATTAGGGAGAGGTTTGAGTATTGAGGTCTGAATCAGTGCTGAGCAAGCACAGCAAGGAGAGCAAACCTCTCAGCTGTGCCAAGGGCTCCCTGGCAGTGCAGGGGCCACAGGACAGAAGTGGCTGTGCAGCAATTATTTAGTAATAAACTTAAATTGGGGTTGGGTTTGAAGCAGCTGCCTAATGCTGAGTCTGTCTTTATAACTTTCAGCATTACGATGTTGCTTGCCTAAATTTCAGCTTAGATGGGACAACTTGAAGAGATGGAAAATTTTTCCTCTCTAAATGGGAATAAAGCTAGCAGTGCAGTTCGGCTTGCTCTGGTGGTGGAGACTTGGTGGGGAAAGGTGTGAGCATCTGAAAGAATCCCTGATGAGCATTTCAGTTTGCATAGAAACATGCAAATAAGATGTTGTTTTGAAGCCATATGGAGAATCTCACTTTGCTCAAGCTGCATCTTAACATCTGCTGGTTACCTCTTATGGCTAAAATCACAGGTTACCAGCATTATGTTTATTCAGTATATTTTGAAATCTTGCTGTTCTACATATAGGTAATGTAATTATGTTTTCATTCCAGGAGTGCTTGTGATACACTGGATATAGGTTTACAAATATACTTGAAAACTTTCAAAAGAACTGGTATAATGTCAAAACAGATTCCAATAAAGATCATAATGGCATCTTCAAAGGAAGTTTGAATGCTTAATTAATTTGCAAAGAGAAGTCAGACCTGGGGGAAGTGTAGACACTAGGAGGACATTTCAGAGGCACTTAAAATAAGGACAGTGTGGTTAAGTGAGTGATGAGGGACAAGGCCGGCTTCCTTTACAAGGGCTGTTTGAACCTTTGTTAGATAGGTCTGTCCTTGTGACTGAGAAGTTTGTAACTCCCCAGACCTGGTAGCACTTCTGTAGGCAGCAAAAGTGCTAAATACAGGAAAGCATCTCTTCTTCCTGGTACATGTTAGTCCTGGGAGAATCCATCCCGGAAAGCTTCATTAATCAAGAGAACCCCCAAACAGTCTGAAGATTACTTTGATGGAATAGTTACAACTAGTGTAACAAGATATGTTCAACTCAGAAAATATGAATTAAATCCAGACGTGGGAATTAACTGAGAGTATATGAGGTGACTTAATTATTTATCTAATTCTGTGCTTTGGGTGTACCTGGGGGCTCTCACTTTTTCCCCATAAGCAAAGAGCAGCTTTGAGCTGCATAGCATTTACTTTAGATTGAGTGAAACAGGAATAAATATAGCAACAGAAGTAAAACCTTTATCAGAGAGCAGGTGTGCTGATCTCCTCTTTAACATGCCACGTTAATTTGGCCTGCAGCACTTGCAGCTGCCCCTGCTGAAGTGAAGAGCCTTGGAAATAAAAAGGTGCAAGAGCAAGAAGGCAGTCTCTGTGGAGGTATTTCCCGTTGCTGTTTCTTAGCATGCTTTGGTTATTCAGATGCAGTTTTCATTTTAAAGGGGCTGCCAAACTGTTGTACTTGGGCAAAGCAATACTTGGAAAAGAAAGCTGCTTTCTTCTCGTGTCGCAGAGGGGCAGGGGAGAGGCTCTTCAGGCAGGGAGCACAGCTGAGTGTCTCCTCACGAGTCTGCTGTTGCCAGCACTGCCATCATACGGGATGATTTTTATTCTCTGTTGGGAGTCTCTGAGCAAATTAAGTGTTGGGAACCTCAGTCCACGCACAACCTCTGTGGTGGGGCAGTTGCATTTATTGAGTCTTGTGAGGATGTTGTAGTCCCTGGTTCTGATTTTTCCAGATGTGTAAATCAGTTGAAAACTGCCTAATTAAGTGCTGCTGTTGAGGGAAGTGACCAAACCTAGTAGCACAGTTCACTTATTTTAAGATACTTTATTAAGGTATTTTAAGGCACCTTGTTGCAAGATGACTTACTTAAGATATAATTTTGAACTGGGAAGGGGTGTTTTGTTTTTTTTTTTTGCTGTGCTCTTGCTGAACATCTCTATTACCTAGACTTGTTAGTTTAGGTACTTCTATTTCTCTGCTGCATGTTTTACCTTGTATTCTAGCTCTTTGGGTTAGAGTTTGTCTACTAAAGAGCATTGTTCTGGATAAACGTGCAGAAGGGCTTTTGGCTCTTCTATTGTGGTAGTTAGGCAGCAATATACCATGGGAATGAGTTTCTTTGGAAGCAAAAAGGGCAGGAAAAGGAGTTCTGCTTAAGCAGAGAAGAGGAGGGGTATTGGAAAAGTGGTGAGCTTTGCTTACAGGCTCCTGAGCAAAGGTGATAGATAAGAGCAGCAAAAAGTTCAGCAATGATAGACTTGTTAAAAGTTGCCCTTGACTGCTTACAGGCATAATTTTAATTCAAATGTAATAAAAACCTAAAAGGGAAAATTAAGATGCAGAAAGCAGTTAAAAAGCCTGTCTGAAGACATCTGCAAAATGGTTTTATCCCAAGCAAATATAAGAAAACTGTTTGCTTTTTTTATTGTCAAACAATAATAGTGTCTCCATTTATACAATGCCTTTTACAAGCAAATCTTTTTCATAGATTGCTTCCAAAACAACACAGAAGTTGATTTATTTTTAAACCTCGTCCTCGTAACCCTTTCCTTCCCAGCAGTGCAGCATCTCTCCGTCATGGCAGCGAGCTGTTGAGAGCTGAGCACAAGGTTTTGGGGTGAGTGGGAGCCCTCTTTGGCTGGGTCAAAAGAAATGAGGGGCTCCACTTGTGCACATCAGCCTGGTCCCCTCTGCGCCGAGCCCAGCGGCAACGCTCTGACGTGAAACCATTTACTCGGTGAAACAAAGTTAGATTAAGAAATGAGGGAGGTTTGTTATGCTCGGGGTAACCTTTATCTCAGTGTGGTTTGGTTTTTTTCCCCCCTTTTCCAGCTGTTTGGTAGCCTTTTTCCCAGTCCGTGTGATGTCCAGATGCCAACAGGTGTGCTCTCTATGTCCCCAACTCTCTCTTGCAGTCCTTTTGACACAGACAGATCCCGATGGGGTCTGTGGGTTCCACTTCACTTGCCTTCCTTAGCAGGCGTGAAAATGAAGCAATCTGTGTACATCTCTTGCAATGGAGACAAAACCAGAGGTGTCTCTTTCCCGTATTAGACCCTCTGTAAAAGTCCCACTGCTCTCTGTGGAGGTTAAAGAACTTACCCCATGGCATCAGGGGCCTGAACTGGACCTGAGTCACCCAAGAGACTTTGTAGGATCTGTGTCATCTTGCTCTGAACATCAGAACAAATTCCATTCCAGTTACGTGATGGCCTTAAAGGCAGGAGTTGAATCTTTCCCTGTGTGAGGAACTTGAAAACTAGAGCCAATTAATAACTACTATAAAATAGTGCTTTAGTCTGAAAATGCCGACAGAGAATTTAGTGGGGAGGGGTTACAGCTTATTAATTAAGTTTTGGACAAAGGGCTCTTTTTAAATGTAACATGCAACAGCTGCTGTTAATGCAAGCTGTTCTAGTTTCGTATGGGCTGTGGACATAAGGTGCTTTTAAAAAAGTGTCACCACAGCAAGTCTTTTTTAACAAGGAGAGATGGGGAACCTGGCCCACGATGTGGTCACAGTCAAGGCAGAAGGTTTGAAGACCTCAGCCTCCTGGGGTGTATGTGAGATGTGCTTCTGAGCCTCTTTCTCTGCTGCTTGGGAGTGGTCAGGCTGCTGCAGCTGTCACCGTGTGCCTCTATCTTCAGCAACTACATTAACTGCAGGGACCACAGCCCCTCAGCTGCCTGTCGGTTAATGTGCATCAGTTACTAAATGCTGTCAGCTTCGTCTGAGAGAGTGGCTTTGCTGCAGGAGTCAGCGTGCTAGCAGCCTGCGCAGTTAAACCTCAGC
Organism: Trogon surrucura; assembly: GCA_020746105.1. Classification (NCBI taxonomy): domain Eukaryota; kingdom Metazoa; phylum Chordata; class Aves; order Trogoniformes; family Trogonidae; genus Trogon; species Trogon surrucura. Next base: position 1,482,864 of record CM036640.1, read on the forward strand.
TGGTCAAGCAGTACTTCGCTGCCGACTGTCCACGTACGGCTTTGTCATCTGCTGCCCTGATGACAGTGACAGGGTCTGAGCCCTTGTGAGGCTGTAGGTGCCCCATGGGGCAGGACTTTGCAGCTCTTCAGAACAGTGAGGCTGTCATGGAGACTTAGAGCTTCATAACCTTGTGTTGAGCGTGCGTGAAGGATGTGAACCACCGCCGACCGGGCTGAGGAGCTGCCTTTCTCAGAGGGCAGCTACCTGCCTGCAGAGGGGTCACCAGGACGTGGCTGTCAGTGCTGGTGTAAGCAAGTTGGGGGCTTAGGACCTCTCGAGGAGCTCTTCTGTAGTGCCATCAATGCTAGCATCTGTACTGCTGCAAGGAGCTCTTGTGCTGCACATCCTAAGGGCTGCTTTTTATCCTCTCTGTTCACTGGAGGGGTGTTAAGTCACGTCACGTCATCCCAGCATGGTGGCAGTTTGTCCCAGCTGCAGCTGGCTGCCCTGCTGCCTGGCTCTGAAGGAACCTGGCACTGAGCACACCCTCCCCCCTGAGCTTGAGCAGGGAAGACGTCTCACAAACCTGAAGCTTTCTGCCTCCTGCAAGCGACACTTGGCAGCTGGCAGGTAACTTTGACAGCTAGAGGGACAGAAAGATGTGGGGTGGCTGTCTGCCTGACATCCCTGTCCTCCGAGTGGTTAGCGCTGGGAGCACGGGGTGCTGCCTCCTGGAGCTGCTTGGGGAAGAGTGGGAAGGGACAGAACTTCCCCACCTCCTTGCTGGGGCTGGGCAGGAGCATATGGGCCTCCCACGCATGGGTTGTCTCTGTTGTTGGAGTAATTGCTCATCTGGCTAAAAGCCATTCCAATTCAGATGTTGAAAAGGAGCTGCTGGTGACACTTTCCAGGTTTCAGTCCTCCCCTCACCACCTCCTTGCTGTCCTAATTAAATTTAATATTAAAGTAAAACATTAAAGACATTATTGTAGAGCTTTAATCTGACACACATAAGCCTCTTCCTAATTTGTGAGGTCATTAGCAAGGCGAAATAAATAGAAATGAGTTTGTGGAGGTTAGAATGTTTGTGGAATCAGCATTCTGAAGATGGGGCCGTGGTGGTGTGTTGGTTTTGTTTTTTTTTTTTTTAAGTGAACATGTGCTCTGCTGAGTGGGCTTGGCAGCATGGTGGTGTCTAAACCTGGCATTTTAACAGCGTTGCACGTAGCGGTGCCAAACGTGGCAGTTGTACTTGTTTGTGCTCTGGGTGTTTGCAATGCCAATCCAAGAGCTGGGATTCCCTCTTCTCCTTCCAACCGTGTGAGACTTTCTCAACGTATGCTTGAATTTGACTTGTGGTTTTTTGAGCCCTTTAACTCTTTGCGTCTCTTGCCTGCAACTGTGAGGATTTAGTCTGCCTCGTTTTGCTCGGCGAAAGCAGTAATCATTGATTGCAGGATCTGAAGCTTCCGATAAAGCAGCAGTAGTGCAGTCAGCTGTAGATGGGTGCCTTTCTTCTGCATACGTGTTGAGTACTCGCTGTGTCACAAACTCTCCAGAAAGAGCTTTCGAACGGTGCTGAGGCTTATCAGAAATAGGGCAGGATTGCACAGCCTCCGAGGTTAGAATTGCTCTGCTCTGTCAGTGATGCAGGAGTGAGCTGTTCCCTTCAAGGCGGAGTTATGCAGCAGCCTGCATCAGGATATTGGGTGACTCTGCAGGAAAACCTCTAACTACGTGCTAACTCTGAGCCTTCCTGACATCGAGTCTCAAAAAACAAAATTGTAGAGACAAGACTCCTGTCATGTTAATTCACAGTGTTGCTGTCTGCACGTCAAGTGAAGGGGGTGAGCTTGGGGAGGGTGAGGAACCAGGACCCGGCCACGCTCCCTGAAGTCTGCAACAAATGGCAGGTTCTGTGCAGTTGCTGGGAGTTGCACAGTGGTTGTGGTGGTGCTTTTTCTGTCTCCTGGAGGATTGAAGACTGCAGTTATTAACTGTTTGAGTACCACAACATAATTCAGGATTCAAATGATTCAGTATTTGGAAGACTTAGAAATGCGTGTGAAGGTTTATCCTTTGTTTTACATGTGTAATGTTTAACTCTTGGATAAAACCACTCCAGGTATTGGTTACAGAGGTGTTAATGCTGTACACGCCTGGCACTACTAGATTTGATTCATGCCATGCTATTTAACTTGTATATTAGACTGAAAATAACTAAAGGGTAGGAAAAAAAATACTGTTCCTTATTTCAAGGGAGCATGCAGCATTCCTGCAGTCAGAACAGCTTTAGTGGCCAAGGAACTGGAAATAAATGGCTTTCAGCTTAGTGTACAGAATAAAGCCTTGCTGCAGAGGTTGTGCTGGCCTGGGGGTGTTTTGACAGGCTTCAAGTTTGGAGTAGAAGTTGAGTTGCAGATGTGTCCAGGTTCACAAGTTGGGAACCAGAAGGTCTAATTCTCTCCGGTTCAGGAGAGGCTGAAAAATTTGGTTCTGAATTTTGATAGGTTTGCCTTTCCGTATCAGAATCCAGAAGGAATGAAATATCGAGGCTTTTTGTTGAAAAGGGGTCGATGTTTAGCCTCAAAGTTGCAGTGAGCATGTGGTGGAACTGAGCTACAGTGTTCACAGGGTGCTTACTGCGGGAGCAGTAAGTAAAGTAAGTAAGTAAAAGAATACCATTTTGTAAAGAAACAATGACCTCTCCAGGAGAGTCATTATTTTCCTGCTGAAAATAATGAAAAAAAAAATAAAAATTGAAACTGTTCTTGGTGAACATTTGCTTCACCAGCCCTTCTTAGTCTATTGCAAAGGCTTGGCCGTGCAATTCAAACTGACGTTCAGTTTGAGGCAAGGAAAGCTTCTTTCATTAACATTTTTTTTCAAGACAAAAGCTTGAGCAGTGGTTGTGCATTTGCTTGATGAATCTTCTTCCCAGCATATGTTCAATGCTTGGATGAATGAGTTATTTAAGTGTATTTGAAGGTTATGACAGACACCTGTAAACAGACAGATATTGATAAAAATGTCACTTGGAGCCAGATATCTGCCTTTCTTGCAATCCAATTACTACTGATGGCGAACAGCCCAGAGCTAGCAGCAAAGTGCATTAACCCAAACCGTGATGGGCGGGCTGTCCTTAGAGGGAACATGATCAGGGCCTTATTTACCTCTTGCTTTGATGTAACTCCAGGATTTAATGGAGTTATTTGTAATTTACACCAGAGCAAACCAGGGCTGACTCCAGATGTGTATCTATAGGCTCACTGTCGACGGCATCAAGCGCGATGTGTCAGCTAAGTGGTGCGATGGCTGGGAGCTGAAGGGTCCAGCCCTACCTGCTCCCGCAGCTGTCCTTCCAGAGGGCTTACTCCAAACAAGTCAGTTGGTGAAAGATTCCTCAGGGTTTGCTGCACTGTAAGTCCTGCAGAGAGAAGAAATGCCTGTAGAGGTACCCATGGAAAGAACTGAGAGACCGTGGTCTTGATGCGGGTGCTGCTGCCTTTGGGTGAAGTCAAACTTAGACAGATGTGTTCGTTAACAATTGGCTTCTTTTGCCTACTAACACTCCAAGATCTCCTCAAAGCTTGTGAATAGGATTGTTTTCTGCTGTGATGTGAATTGCCTGTAGTGTTTGGATACACTGGAGCTACTAATATACTTCCTAATAGGAAGCGGACACTGCAAGCTCTATCAAATTACTGCTATTAACCTCTTGGTATTCTAAGAGGAAGCTCTCATTCTGGTTATCTTTCTCCAACCTGGAGAGTAATATAAGATGAATGGAAGCAGTACCGTTGTACAATTCTCTAGGTAGGCTGAAGTCCAGAGCTATCCACAATTAAATGATTATTTGGTGGTAGTCTTAGCTTTTAGTGAAGTGAAATCAAAGAGACAAGGTTAATGGAAGTTGCATTTCATCTGGATTGCTCTTATTTCCTATTTTATAAGCTTGTGTTCCATGCAGGTGCTTGGCTTATATCTTCACGCTGTCAATAAACCCGATGCGTTTGAGCAGACAGGATTAATGCAGATTTTAAGGGCTATATTTAGAAGTAATTTAGCTATCATCAGTCAGAAGGGTGGGGAACGATGTGATGGTTATTCATACTGATTGAATATTCTATTGATAGAGATACTTATTAACCCTAAACATGTCTTTCCATCATGCTTTTGGGTCTTGAGCAAGAAAAAAAAATTGACCCTTAAAATTCAGATAGAGGGAGGTAGAATTCAAGTGGAGAAATGAGCTGGGAGGGATGTAGCAAGCTGGCTAAGACGACAGACCATTAAAGCTGGCTGGGTGGCACTGGAACCAGTGCTATGGAACAGGACAAGCTGTGGTGCTGGAGGAGAGAGGCAGACAGCTGGTTGATGGGTTTCTTTTGTTGATGGCACAGGTGTTGAATGTGTTTAGAATTTGGGGTATTTTCACTTTCCTTCCTGAACAAGTAGTGAATGTACATGCTCAGAGCTACCTTTTTTTTCCTTCTTTCTTCCCAGAGACATGAAGGGGAGGGAATAGGCTGTTAGTGACTGATCTCTGCCTTATGAGCAAGCAAGATCAAAATGCTTCTGCTCTGATTGATGGTAATTAGGCCAAGGAGCCACGAGGCAGGAGGAGTCCAGTGAAGAACCAAGTGCTGGGCACTCAATACAATTTCATCTCCATTTCTGAAGGCTCTGCCCTGCACTTTCTGCTCCCTCATTGCGTTTCCTGAACCGAGATTTCATTTCAGATAGTGCAGCCAGCGCTTCAGACTTTTAGGAGCATTTATAAAATGGAATTACCAGAAATAATCATGGTAATTAACATACAGAGTTAGAATGAGGAAGATTAATTACAAAGCTGTAATTCATCTGCAAAACACAAACCACGAGGAAAGCTTGAATAGGCTAGCAGCAGTGAGGTGCACTTAGGAGAACTGCTCACCCAGGGAATTCAGCCTGTGCTGCGGCATAGACTGAGCTTCTCGGGGAGGAGGAAGGAAACTGAGGCACTGAGAGGGAGAGTGAGTGGTCTTTGTTATTGAGAAAATTGGGTGGATGAGAGTGGCACCTGAAAAGCTGACTCTGCTCCTTGCCGTGAACAGGAGGACAGAAATCCTGTTTTCTGCACGAGAATTTGCAGAAGTTGCACAGAAGTCGGTGGCATCGCGGCGAGATGAATGTGTCTGCCGGGCTCCCGGGTGGTGCCTGATCAGCAGTGACCCCATCCCACCCTGGCGGTGTGTCAGCAGAGAAGCTGCCCGGTTTGATACACCAGTCCGCTGAATAGCTCCGTGCTATTTTACAAAGGGAGGAGGCTCTGGGAGGTGATGGTAGGCTCCAGAATGCTTTCATTCCAAGGCAGGGGGTTCTGGTTTATTACAGTGGTTGGAGGGGAGGGCCGATTCCTACAACTAATTGCCTTTTTCTTTTTTCTGAAGATGCAAGCAGTTGATAATGGCAGTAATTAACACTGCAGAAACAAGGTCAAACCCAAGAACATTACCCAATAAAAGTCACTTTCCCAAAAGTCATGTCAAAATCATTGCCTTGGAGTAGCTTTAAAAAAAAAAAAAAAGAAAGAAAAAAGGAGGCAACTGATGATGAGCTGTTTGAATTATGTAAATGCTCAGGTATCCATGGGGTTTGACCTTTTTGCAGATGTAATTTAGCATTCAAGACACTGTCATCTTGCTGCCAAAGTCAAATTAGATGCTTGCTACTGCAATTGATAGCTGATATCCGATCTCCTTCAAGAACAGGCAGCAGAGAAATGCAGGCAACGCTATTTGCGACGGGAATGGGAAGCTGCATTTTTAAATATAAAGTGCTTGAAGAGATTTGGATCCAATTCAGGTGAGCAATATGCTTTTATGAAAACATGCACCTGGTTCTTCAGGTCGTTATCCCCCATTTTATGCATCTGCAGTTCTGCAAGATGGCTCTGGGCTCAGGAGCTCCCCAGGACTGGCTCACCTTGGGCTTGCTTTGTACCAGCAGGACGGCTCGGGGCCAAACCAGCTCCTAGCCCTGGGAATAGGGGACAGTAACAGCGTGGCCATGTTGCCCAGAACTACTGTGTTTACATCTAGCAGTCAGAGATGGAAGGGGTCCTAACCCAAGTGAGAATTGTTTCGAGTGATGCTGGAGACTGTACAACTCCCAGCACAGGTGCAAAAATGGAATCTGTGCCTGAAGTGCCAGGGAGCGGTACAGATGAAATGCTGAGTTTTGTGCAATCCAAAAAATCTGTGGAAATTACTGATGTCCGTATCATGTGGGTTATGTACCTGTGTAAACCCCACTACCTCCATTTGTCAACCCGGTCCCATCCATCCTAGCAATAAAAAACATGAGCAAAAAAAACCCCTTCTGTTCTGCTGAGAGTTTGGCTGCTTGCCGGAGGTTGCTCCGGTTCCCAGTGTGCCAGGTGGTTGAGCCAATTGCCTTCCCACCAGGTTTGATCCAAACAGCCTCATCGGCCTCCCTTCCTACTGAATCAGTGTGTGCTGTAGCAAATAGAAATGACTCTGAAGAAACACCTGCTCTTCCTGGCCCTCATTCCACCACAGCACCCGAAGCTGGAGGCAGGTAGCTCGCTTTAATTCTTTGGAGTGAGGCTGGTCCGCAGCCCCGCTAAGGCATTTCTCTTTTTGCTGATATCCAAAAGGCTTCCCTAAAGTTGTGGCTGCTCAGTAACACCTCCTGGCTAGAACAAAGCTGTCCCAAGGCTTCTGATCCTTCCCAAGTTTGGTGCAGCAGCCGAGTAGTTCGGGTTCAGATGCGCATCTGTCCTTCAGAGCAGTGAAGCTCTGCGGCTTGCACAGAAAGTACAGGCAGTAGAAGCTGCCTGGCTTGCATGATTAGAAATGTGCTTGCTACTGTTTGTCATAGACATGGGAAGGATAACCAAAATGTGCATCGTCCACAGAGCCATTCTAGTGGTTTCTTGTGAGCCCGTGCAAATTAGTAAGCGACTATAAAAGAGCAGCGATGAAAAATGAGGCTGTATGTTTCTCTGTGACTAGGCTCAGAAGAACACTGCGGGCTGCTGTTAGCGTTTTTCCTCGGCATTAGCCCAGTAATTTCCCTGAAGTTGCTCAGTATTTCTGCAGGAACAAACGAGAGCTAAGGCTGGCTCCAGATTCCTGCCTGTAATTGCTCCTTGGTCGTTGCCAAGAGTTAACTTCGCATCTGGTGCAAATTGTTAGTGTTCAAGTGCTTTCCACCTTGCGCCTCCAGCGCAGCTCTGCATCCGAAACCAGCAGAGATTTTGGCCCGTGTGTTTTATTACACTAAATCCTCCTCTTTTTCTGAGGGATTGTTTTTGGGGATGGGAAGTGCTTTGGCCCTAGCTTCTAAATTGGGCTCATGTACTCTGAACTGGGATAAGAGCCCTTAACTGGATCCAGCTGTGTTGCCTTCACTGTTTAACGGTTCAGTTCAAATGCAGGTTTTGTATTTCATGCTTCATTATTTTTTTCTCCCTCATTGTGTGGCCATTTGTAAACTGAAGGTGAATTGCGCGAATCGTTCCTCCCAGGCATGCAAAAAGGACAAATACCGCGGATCATTTGAAAACTTTTCCTCGTCTGATGCATTTATAGTGTCCGAGTGGCTTTTGCAAATCGAGCTCTGACGCGTCTTGCAGCTGAGCTCATCTCGCGGCATTCGGCAGCAGAGTTTGGGGAGCTGCTTCCCCATGTCCCTGTTCTCTGGCACACGAGTCCCCAGGTGGCAAGTTTAGTGAAGGGATATTCCCAGGGAGGCATCCCCCGGGTAAATGATTCTGCCCATCCCTGCTGCTGTGACCAGGGGAGGGAAAGAGCGTCTCTGGCTTTGGGGCTGCAAGTGTTTCGTGTATGGCTTGAAAACACGTAGGAGGTGCAGAGTCTAAAAGGGCCACTGTGGGAGCTTCGGTGTAGGAAGGGTGTGTCACAAAGCCACGGTTGCTGCTTCCTGAAGGACTGTCCTTTTGAGTTATTTGGAAAGCTGTTAAATTTTTTTGGTAAACTTTTGTATTTTTCTCTTAGCAGTAATAGCTGCTGAGGCGTCATGTACCTCCAGCTGTCTTTATGTAGGGTAGTATAATCATAATCAATATTCAATTATTAGAAGAGTGACTTTCATGTTAGGGAAGTGTTTCAAATCAGTCAGGTTATAAAATGTAAACTGCCTTCACCTTTCATGCGTTCTGGTGTTTTCCATTTATCATGGCTTTAAAGGGACTGATGTTCAAGCCTCTATTTGCCCCCTACCCCAGAGATCTATTCAAGGGGAAGTTGAAAACAAACAGCTGTGTTTCAATAAATACTTTCTAAAAAATAAAGTTGAAACACTGGCTCCACTTTTACAAGCAAGGAATCTGTCTTCGTAGAGGGAGGGAAAGAGTTATTTCTGTGTATGCAAGTTGTTAATATCAATGATGTGCTCAAGAGAATAGACAGTCCTTGTGTGCATACAGTTAAGGATAGAAATGGGCTTTCAAGGGGAGGTGACTGCATCCATAACTCCTTGTGCGAATCAGTTTGTCCCCTGGCAAGAAGAAGACTGTCCCGAGTTAGGCGGTGGTGCCAAGTTGCAGCTCGTGTGGTGAGCGCGATGCCGACCGGCGCTGCCCCAGGGATCCCAGCTCCCGGGGGGTTCCAGCCAGCCTGCAGCCAGGGCTTGCTGCGGGAGGGCTCCGGCAGAGCCGGGCTGGGTCCCAGGTTAACTCTGCTTTGCTCACCAGCCACCGTTCTCCAACGTGCCAAGAAAAAGCCCAAGTACCCTGCCTCGTTCGTGAATCCAGAGGTCTGAAGGCACGCGCCCTTCGTAGATGCTGTGGCTGCCATAACACGGTGTTCTTGGAATGCATTAACTTGTCCTGACAAAAAGCCGTTAACCAGACAGGCAAGACTGTGTCTTTACCCTGTAGCTGTGCCTGCAAAGCAGAGGCAGAATAATTTTTGCTCGTTAAAAACAAAACATTTGAAAGCAGCACTGGCTCCCCTCTGCTCAGATGGTCTGTCCGGCACGGAGAGAAAGAAAATGCTAAGCCACTGGAAAAAACAAATGTGCATTGGGTTTTTTCCTCTCCCTGCCAGAGTTAGCAAATTAAGAATGCTCCTAGCATTCGGGAGGTTTGAAGCCTTATTTATGGTTCCCGTTACCTGCCTAGCTTTGTCTAGGGGTATCAAGCTCCATGAGTAGTATTTTTTGGATGAAATATCATTTGGAAGTGATGTATTTTCTTTCTTTCTTTTTTTTTTTTTTTTTTTTACAAGATGCTGCTTGTTTGACTTCAGCTTACAAAATATGGAGGGGAAGATACTAAAGTCAATAAACTCTTCATATGCACACAGTTTAGTCCCCAGCTGATAACTACCGTGCTTCCGAGAGCGAGGGAAAGAATGGCAGTAGCAGAGAAGTAATTTTTTTTTTTTTAAAAAAAAAAACCCTCACAAAAATGAAATGCTGTTTACAGGACTGTGCCTGTGGTTAATAGTCATTCACGAAATCACGCAATAAAATCTGACTGCATTGTCAGCTCTGTCAGAATGACATTGAAATGTACGAGTATTGTACAGCAGGTTCAGAGCATACCTCGGGACTTAACAGTATTTTAGATAAAATTAGGCTTTGTTTTCTCCTTTTAAACAGGAGGTGAAATAGAGGCCTGGAGCAAAGCAGAGATTGTAGCGGTATTTCTTGAACAGGCAAAAATCAAATGAATTAGACTCTAGTGATTCTGTTCCTTCTAGTGGAAGGAGCCATCCAGCCTTCGTGATTGCTTTTACTAGAATAAGCCGTGTCTCTGTTAGGCAGGTTCACCAATAAATTGCTTCAGCAAGACTATAAACCAAGGACAGAAGCTCAAAATGGAAACTCGGAAGTATCCGAACACTTTGTGACGGTAACGAGAGAGGAGAAACTTAGAGGTTTGTAGCTCTTGTTTGTCCTCAGTGTTTTTGGGCAATGATGGAAATGCTCCTCAAAGTCACCAAGACCTGCAGGGGACTTCAGTGGCTGTGTGTGAAGCCGATGGCATCAACTGGGCCGGAACTGGCAGCGTGCTCCATACTGTTTTAATGGAAGATGTGAGTACTGGGACAGGGACCTGGGGAGGTCCTGTGTGCAAAAAGCTGAGCAAGTGCTCAGGGTGCTGCTAGCACCAGCTAAATAGAAAATACTTCTTTCAGGTTTTATGTTCACGTGCACTAGGTTTTGGCCAAACACCACTTCTAGTAAATTAACACTTTAATCAAAAGCTAAAATTGAACTGAGTGAGCTTAATTGTCTTAGTATTTCTGGTTTTCTCAAGCCATTTTAACACATTTCTACATTTGCACTTTTTAAAAGGGTATTACAGTTTGTTCTTGCCATAATGTGTTTATTTTCTCTTCCTTGTAACAGATGTTAAGCAATTAGAGAACATGGCAGAGCAACATATTTATACAAATGAAAGGAAGTAAGGAATAAATGCTCTGAATATTGTACTTCCTAATAAGATTAATTCAGTAGCTTACAAATGGTGAAGCACAGCCACAGCAGCAAATGGGCATTTATCAGTGACTTGTTTAATATGCAAGATATCTTATTAAGGTAGGCAAATAACTGTACACAAATGGGTAGGCAAATAACTGTGCACCCCATGGATCTCAGTCTTAAGAGCGTACAAATGAGTGGCAGAACAAGCCCATTGAAAGAGAATGACTGGGTAACAAATTCTGCATAATGCTTAAAAAAAACCCCCATCCTGCAGAGCTGAAGTGATAAGAGCAGTAATCTGTGTTTCTGAGCTCACCATTCCATTGCCTCCAGTGATGTCACACTCTCTTGTAAAGCTTTTTTTTTTCTTTTTTACTCCTCGAGGCTTGTGCTTATCCAGGTGTGCTTTGCTTTAAAATTAATATCTTACTGCTACTTGTGTACATTAAGAATTATTAGTAATCTGAGCCAGTTATCTTACAGCACATGTAGCTACATCCTTCAATTTTTCAGCCGCAGGGTAGGGAGGACAGGAAAGTCCTAGAGCCGATGTGAATCCTGTACTGAGCACAAAGTTGGTCTTAATATTCCCTGTATAGGGACAAGATGTTTTGGCAGTGAGTGTTTGGAAGGGGATGCTCAGGTGAACAGTTGGTCTCCTTGTTGTTGGGAAGGGATGCCGTGTAACCATGAATAACTTATAAATGCAATAAACTAGGTCGTCACTCTATTTGCCCAAGGCGGGATCAGCTCTGCCTGTGTTAACCCTGTGTAGATCATCTGGGCAGATGTTTCAGGTGATGCTGATCCCGCCTTAAGGTAGGAGAAGGACCGAGTGACCTCTGTAGGCTCCTTCTAGCCTTATATTCCTCGTGTATGTCTGAATGCCGAAGCGGAGTGCTCCACAGATCATGCCAAAAGGAACAGGAGAGCACAGTGCGAAACATTAAAATGGATGTAGGCTGCTTCCCGCTGCTCGCCTCCTCAGCTGGATACTTCCCTCGTCCCAGGAGACAAAGTCTGCTCTCGGAGGTGAGAGAGGAGTGCGTGTTCAATAAGACACTTCATTTCTGATGAGCCCTGCTTTTGCAGAAGCATCTGTGGAAGATTAACGGGGGCATGTTTCTGAGAGGTGAATAAGAGAAGGAGATTAAATTTGCATACCAGCATGTTGGATGCGTTCCTAAGTATGTTTCTCCTAACCTTGGGCTATCGCTAACTACAGCGTTCTGTCAGATGGATTTACCCGTTAAATAACGTAGACACCCCCCCTCCCATGCGATTGCAGCTCGATTGATAAATATAGGCTTCATCTCGTCGGCTCCCTACTAAGAGATCCTAACAGTACAATACACTTAGCAGCGTCTGTCTGCGCAAGGCGGTGTTTGGAGAGTGGTGTATCAAGCGCAACTGGGAGGCTGAAGGAATTTAAGATGTGGAAACTGGCTTCTTGCTCATCGACAGAAGTGAGCCGTCTCAGACACACGAGACTTAGCGCCTGTAGCATTTTGAAGTGTCACAATTCTTGAGGGTACGGGTTCAGCATTTCCTGTTCACTGGCTATGCTGGGTGTACCACATCTTGAACGACAGCACAGCGCTCCCTGGTAGGGTTCTCGGGAGTCCTGTTCCCAGAGGAAGGAGATGCCTTTCATCCACCCTGTTTGGGTGTTTTCTTTGGAAACCTTCCATCCACAGACCGTGTCTCATCTTGGAGCCATCCCTCCTCCTCTCCCCTAGGCTCCAAACTGCAGTAATCTCATACGTTAGCAAAAGAATAAACTTCTTAGCTTAGAATAATTGTATTCTCTCTCAGTGGCAAGATCTGTTTTGTGGGGGTTCTTCTCCTTTTAAGTGGCAATTTTAGATGGTAGGAAACTTTTTAATTCTCTTCTGCAAGCTACATATAAAATATAACAGATAGGCAAAAATGTGTTATTAAAGCTATCTATTTTTCTTGGCATTCCTGTAATTTAATAAACTGCTTAAGCTCTATTTCTGCAGTTTATGACATCACAAGAATCCTTTGATTAATAGCTATTCAATCAATCCCCCCTCCCCATATTAACTTTAATGGACTTGGGAACCATGGAAGCTAATTTTGTAAAAATTTGGTTAGGGCAGCTGGAGTAAATGACTTTGGAAAAACTGCAGTGGTGGCAACACAAGCTCTGCGAGACATTTAGAGGAAAAGAGCAAAGGACTAGCGTGGTTCCTTGTGCTTTCTTTTCCCAGATTTGCTGCTGAGAGCACAAACTTTGCAAGTGAGAAGCACCTTTACGTTTGAGGTTCCTGGCTGGGGAGCAGTGGTGCTTCTCCACTGGGATGTGGTAGCGCAGCTTCAGCCTCGTGCGTGGAATTTGGGGGCAGGAATTGGGACCCTTCTCCCGTCATCATCATGGATTGATTGTGCTGGAGTGAGACGAAATCAGGTCCCCTGATGATATTCCAGCTGTTGAAGCATCTCATTGTCTGTCGTGCCATCAGCCTCAGTCCTTCTCCTGGTGAAAAGAGCTGTTGCCACCGTTATGATGAGGGAGAAATGGGTATGGGGGTGAATTCTTACCTGCGGTCACGCTACAGCCGTGCAGAAAAGAGCCTTGAAACTTTGGCTGAGCATGCTAATATTTGAACTGTTCCTTACTTCCCTTTGTCTCAGTCTTTCTCCTTGCTCATATCGACTGTTTATGAGCTATAGAGTACTCTAGAAAATAACCAGCTGTTTCGTTAAGTGGATTTGGCCCATCCTTCACGTTGACAGACTATTTTTATTACGTACTATTACTTAATGAACTCTTTTGTGGCAAATGTAATTCAATACAGATTCTGATTCCCAGTTTGTCATCAGTCCTTTTGCAAAGGAAGAAAAATGGAAAAGGATTTGATGATTCCTTTATCTTGTTATGCTAATTGCATTAGCAATATTGGAGAAAAACAGCCAGTGGATTTAACAGAAGAAAAAAAACAAGCTTCTATTCTACTTAAAAGAAAATGGGAATTTACTGGGGCAAACCAGTAAGGGTGCAGGCTTCTGAGGAAGCAGAAGCTGTTTTGCAGGGGCAAAAGCTTGTTGCCAAAAAGTAGTAGAGTCTTGAAGCTCGTGAGTTAAATAACCAAGGGGATAGAGTTAAGCAGGATTCTCCATACAAGCTTTATGGCTTGACCTTCTTTAATAGTAGAAGTCAGATTACCATCTGGATTAGCATTAGAGTTTGAGGTATTAAGACAGGAACATGTCATGCATGAAGCTGTACCACCCGGTTATTGAATATATTTGTGTTGATCTCACTTTAAATATACAACTGAAGTTCCTATCTCTGAAATTTGCAGCCAAGGCTCTTTTCTATCAACCATCTTTATTGCACCAACACTCAATTCTAAGCAGCTCAGGCATTTGTCATAAATAAAACATTTTTATTATTTGTCTCCATCTTACAAAACAAAAGCCCCTTCTTATTCTGTCATACCCCCCCCCCCAAATTATTTCGGATGAATTGTCATACAGCCGTTTCCTGACATATAAATCATAGAGGATTATTCTAAAAATGTTCACTTTGGGGAAAACATGAAATCCTTATATGACTTTAGGACTTAGGTTTTTCTTGAACACTGAGAAAAAGGGTTCACTTAAAATTTTGCATAGCTGTCACTGGGCCAGTAGTTGAGGTTAGTCGTCACAGCTCCTCCAGGTCTAGAACTAAACCTGAAACAGAAAACAAAATCTAGTCAAGCTTCAGGGGATTACATCTAACTTCAAAATTACTCTTTCCTCCTGATAATGGAGCTTTGAGCAGCATTTGGCCACTACTTTTTTTTTTTTCTTTTTTTTTTTTGGGTGTAACATGGATTCTGGAAAGGTGATATAGTGGGAAAGTGTGATATTCCTGTTTATTTCTTTTATCAGAAGATGATATAGAGAACTTGAATCTACGGAGATTATTTTACTGGACTCTTTGGATATGCTGGTTGAACTGCTCATTTTATGGGAAAAGCATAAAACCAATCCTTTAATTTCGTTCTGACAAGGTCAAAATATTTTGGTTTCTATGATGCTGAAGCATTTTGGTTTTGTTGAACTGAAGTGTTTATACTTTTTATCCATAATATTGATTGGAAGTTGTAGGTTGCATTTCCTATAGCGCAGTCGTTTGGCTTCATTCACCCAAAGCTAATCAGTCTGGTTTTCTATCAAAATTATTTTAGAATTCAGACCTTAAGAGTAAATCTTGCCTTTTGTTCAGGCTTAGAGTTTACTGAGAATGTAACTGGGAAACCCAGCTGCTGATTAGATCTTCAGCTCAGTGCAGGTTTACAGCAACTAACAAGCTCTTCCTAAAGCATGGGAGGAAAACCAGAAAGCAAATGTGCGTGGCCGTACCCGTAGGAAGGAGCAAAGGGATACTGGGTCTGCTCGCCTGCGGCTGCTGGGAGATCCTGGGCGTTGCTGGAGAGCATCGGTGGGATCACCTGCTGGTACGAGTAACCGGGCTGGACCACAGGGATGTAGTTCAGCATCGGAGGGTAAGGTGGCTGGAAGATCTGCTGTGGGCCGAATGGAGCTACCTGGGGCGGAAAAAGAAATAGCATGTGTTTTGTTTTTTTTTAAAAAAAAAAAGTGGGACAGGAATACTGACAAGGCAGTAACCCTGTAACTGGAAACCGGAGTTGTCAGAACTATTTTTTCAGACGCAGACAGCACTCTCTCCCAATTTTATACAAAACTAGAGCATAAGCGATAAATGGTTTCGGGTAGAGGCTCAAGGCCATCTCTTGAGCTATTTTGGAGCACGGAGTGCTCCAGCAAACCACATTAGCTTATACCAGTTCAGCATCTTGTCCCCAAATCTATTTTTGCCATGGCACCAATGTCAATCCTGGCATATGACAAACTGCTCTGACTAATCTGTTGTGCTTTAGCATCTGTCTTCTGCAAATTAAAGTATATTCATAGCCAGTTTAACGCACCTGTCTTGAATAGCATCCAAAGGGAGGGTGCAGAGCTTGCTGGTACGGGATCCTTGCTCGCTGATGGTATGGGCCCTGTGAAGCATACGTAAGGAGGGATTTTAAGAACAGTCTGAGTTGGTTCATTAATTGCTTTTGTGTAAGGTTTTTGGAGGAATGCAACGCTCAAAGAAACCAGGTTGAGAGAAGTGTATTTATGTCTTAACTATGGGCAAAAGACTTCTATTTTCTCCCCAAGTCTGAGACCTCCAGAATAGGAGTCTGCTCCCCCCGCTGCAGCTCTGTTCTGCCAGGGGAAAGGTTCAGTTCCCTGCTGACTGCTGAGAGGTGGATGGTGCTAAGTGAGGTATCGGTTATGCTAACTAATCATTGACTTAATGGAAAAAGGGAAAATTCACTAAAACGTGCGTCTGAACATACCTGAAACTGTGGAAGGTTTGAGTGGTTGGGAAAGATGGAAAACGGGGCCAAGCTCAGACTCTGCCATGCTGGCTCGTTAAATGGTGTCCTCACTGCAGTAGTAGAAAAGCCTAAAATACTTGCATTGTATTTAATGTTTTTTTTATCCAGTGTTGCAGTAGTTACTGAAAAGCAAAACAAAAAAGTTCAAGACATTAATAAGCACGTATTCTCTTCGTTAATCCGTGGAGCGTCTGCAATTAAGAGGATATGCTTTGCCCGTAAGCACAATCTGTTTAAGATACGTTACTTTTGCAGGCTGGTTCTGAAGCACAGGGACCCAAACTCAGCAATTAGCAGTTCAAATTCACTTGTAAGGCCATTAAACTCTGACCCACAGGACCTGGAATAAAGCTGATTGCCTGAGCCAAAAGAACGAATGAAATTGTAAGAATAGAACAAGAATGTTTGCCCAAAGCTCAAAATTCCAAGTTAAGGATATTGTGTCTTAAGTCTTCAGACTGATGAATCTCGTCCAGAAACTTAAACATTAAATCTGGACATGCACCATTGCTTTTGTCTATGCTAAGATTATCAATGCTCTGGAAATTAGGATCTTTTAAAGGTCTCAGAATGGGACCCCCAAAATCATGACACTGTGAACAAACCAACAAAGAACAACCCAACCCTCCGAAAGGTAACTTCTAGAAAATACTGACTAAATACATAAATCTCTGTGGTCATGCCCTTCCTGTATCTACTCTACTTCAACATGTGAGAAGGACATTGGATAGGTGCTATTTAGAGGGGAGAGAGACAGCAGCATCCTAGCATAAAATGAGAATTCTGGAATGGAAAAGATTAGTTCAGCAGTATTCAGTCTCTTACACAAGGCTTAGAAAGGACATCACTGTAGAGCAAACGTTGCAGTGATGCCTGACCAGCTCCTGCATTGCTTTTCAACAGCTTCTAGTTTATGTCTTAGTTCTCCTGTGACTCCCAGCTGATGTTCAAGGACTGCGCCCAGACCCATACCTGGATTCTTGGGGACTTCATCAGAATCAGGTTTGGAGCAGATCTTTGCAAACACTGGGAGCTGCTGCTTCTGTCCCGTGGCTTGGCTTTCTGCTGCGGCCGTACTGCTCTTGGCAGAGCTGAGCGTGCTGTTGGGTAGGAACTCCCATGCTACCTTTGCTTCTTCAGTCGTCACCTGGTTGCCCACACCCTTGGCAGAGTCCGTGCATTTCGGCAGGAGCGGCACCTCCAGCTTGCTGCCCTCCGTGCTGTGAGCACCTGTCACGCTGCCATCCCCCTTGGAATTCTTGGGGGATTTTGCTGAACGCAGAAGGCTGCTGGTAACAGATTTAGAAGAAAGGTGAGCATCACAGAGAGCTCTTATTTTCATCTCTCTTTCTCTGTTTCCGGTCATTGCTCTGTATATGCTTTCGAGCCCCTCTGGTTCATCTAGCAAGTAGTTGCTGTAAAAAAAAAAAAAGGCATATGGGAGGGATTTGTAGGTTGTCATCTGTCCTTCATAGAGGGAGATAAGACTGTCAGATGGTTTGATCTGTGGGGTGCATCACAAAGCACCTCCATACCCCCTGGAGCCCTCTGGGACCTTACAGTCAAAGTGGAACAATTCCGTGTTCTTCTGAAGCACACCTGAGTGCCTGTAATGGTTACCTGCTCAAAATACCAATTAGTGCCTGTTGTGGTTACCCTGCTCAAAACATCAGTTTGAATTCCAGTTTGCTCCTTCGCATCCAGCTGTGTTCAATAACTTTACGCATTATCAATTTACTCTTCTTGGCTTGAGGGGAACACTGGTGCTCTGTGCACGCACTGCATAGATACGTATATGGTTCATAAACAGCTAAGATTAGGAAATTCTAAATTGTGAATGTATCTAATTACCTCTAATCATAGGATCACTATAATTAGTAGGAAGCTGGTTAGCCCTGTTCTTTTAAAGAACATAGATATTCTCTTTTAACAGAAACCAATTTATACCGTGGCTATGAAAACAGAAAGTTGTAGGGCCATTTCTGAGTGCGACTCCTTGTACCACCTTTCAGTGGATTCCTGTCTGGCGGCTTCACAGGCTGCAGCCCTGATCCTGCAACTTCTTTCTCGAGTCTTGTCTTTTTCAGGTCCTCTCTCACTACTTTGCACGACCTCTTGGCATTTGTGCCCTGAGACTTAAGAATTGAGGTGGCCTTTTCTAAGGCTTCTTAACTGGCAGGACTAAAATAAGTGGTTAACTGAGCATGTGCTGGTTGTAAAGATACTTCAGCTGTATCATTTCCCTTACCACTATAGGCAACTCCAGGGGCTTCACTGGCTCTTTTTAATTTACCTGCTTTTATTTTGGAGACTCTTTGAGATCTTGACTTATTTAGGATATGGGAGGAGAAAGGAAAGGAGCCAAGACTCCAAGATGCAATTCCTAGGTTTTTATCTGACCTTGTGTTAGATACTTCCCTGTCTGTGCCTCCATGTCTTCATCTGTAAAATTACGTATTTTCTCATCTGTGAAATGATCTTTAAAAAAGATTTAGTACCTGTTTATGCTCTTCCCTGTACCAAGCAAGATGGGTTAGGTTTACCTGACATTTTTGTTTTGACTTGAACTGGACAGTAACTGTTGCTGTTTGTCAGCTGGGTTTATAAATGGCACTTTTTCTGTTTCAGGAGCATACAGTAAATATTATCCTATTAATCTGAAGAGCTTGCTTCCCTCTTACTGTTACTTGTCCTGTGAAACATGATTTGGCATATTTTTTTTCTGTGCTAAATTCAGCTTTTCTCTGTAAAGATCAGCTGTTTACAGTAGCTTCCTTATAACACTTTAATTTTCAATTTTGCTCCTTTGAATGCTGCATTCACTCCTTCCTGTAAATATTTTGATGTGTGTGTGTTTGTTTTGCTTTAAATGTTGTGGGGAAGCTAGTGCAGCAGCTGCTTATGGTGCTTCAGAATTTGAAGTAGTCGGATTTCATGGGACACACTTTTTCCAAAAAAAAATTGGTTATAGTGGGGGGGGAAAAGTGGAAATAATTTGGCTCATTAGGAGGCTGTCGGCCAGCAATCGCTGCACCCCGTGCCCCAGGCTTTTGTTTTAACAGGTTACAAAAGTCTGGTTTGGAAAGGTATAAAAAGGGAAGGAGAAACCTTTTTTTGCTAGAGCCTGGGCAACGCTCAAAGATCACTCACTTGCTCTGGGTGTCTCTTCGAAGGGTCCCGGGTCGGTCTGACGGGGGCGTGTGCTGCAGCGCTGGGGGCTGCAGCTCCTTGGGGAGCCGTTGGACACGTTTCCAGATCTCGTGGCAAACCTCGTCCAAGCTGTCCCAGGGAGTGTTGATGTGGATCCAGATGTGCCTAGGGAAAGGTCCCAGGGGGAACGGACCCTCAGATGTCGCCTCTGGAGCTGAAAACTTCTTCCTATCTGGGAGCATCTTCCTGCCTCTTTGCGTTCCCAAACGGTCTTTTCGAAGGAGGTGGTTTGTGTTGGTCATGACGAGCCATGGCAACTGCGGAACTCTGGGCTCTGGCAGCTGGCAGGAGGGGCAACAGCTGGAAACGTCCATTGAGCTGCCAGCAACAGGAGTGGAAATGGCAGCGTTGTGTCCTTTCACATGGTTGACAGCGTTCTCTGGCGCAAATCTTTTAAATATGCTCCAGTTTTTCAGCCTTCGGCTGCCCCTGCCTCTCCGTACCTGAGCTCTGTGTTGCTTCTCATGCGTCTGCAGGTGGCTGCGCCCCGTGGAGTGCACAGAGAGCTGTCCTTCTGGTCCTTCCCTTCTCCTGCCCTCAGTCCCTCATCTTCCACTGACATGAGATGGAAGAGCAGAGCCGTGCTCTGCTCAGGGTGTTCCTTCTGTAGTGTTTACTTTTGTTTTGCCACAGCCCAAAGAGAAGGAACAGCATCCATGTCTGAGGCCCATCTAGCAACACGATTCATCCCTGCTTGAGTGGTTTGTGTCCCTGAAGCTCTTCACGGCCCACTCTAGATCCACCCTCTGCAGCAGCATGTTGCGCACAAGTCTGCTCTATCAGGAGATAGGAGGAGGAGGAGGGACTAATTTTGACTTGTATCTCTCAATAGCTGAACCTTTTTTGATGCTTGGCCACCTTCTGTTCTTGCTATGAACATCTCGAGTCTGTACCACCTCAGATAGCCAGGCCCACGGGGCTTCTGCCACTGCAGGTTTATAGTCATGACCTTCTGTCACTTGTCTGTGTTTCTGGAAGCACAAGGACTCTTCTGCCACTCTGTGATGGAGGGGGAGATTATCTTTAGCCCACCCAGGGCTACAGAATTTTGCTTTGGGTGCTGTTTCTTCTCACCATCCTCTGTGATATTTTGGATGCTGGGCTATAAAAGTTGATCTAGGTATGAAAATACAAGGCAAAGTATTTCTTTTTTTTTTAAACATAAAAGGTATGTGTATGCCTTCAGATGCAACAGCTGTGTATTGA
This sequence comes from Trogon surrucura, assembly GCA_020746105.1. NCBI lineage: Eukaryota > Metazoa > Chordata > Aves > Trogoniformes > Trogonidae > Trogon > Trogon surrucura. The sequence continues at coordinate 1,503,149 of CM036640.1, forward strand.
ATTCTTTGATAGCAAAATCATTACACGGTGCACTAAGATCTTGGCTCTATACTTATCTCCTTTCAGATAATCCAGAACTGGACTCTCCTGTCATGTAAGTTAAATAGTGACTGCAGTTTCTTGCTAACAGAGATATTATTCATGGCTATCTCTCAACTCATGCTTATGCCCAGATAAACGCTCTTTTCCCCCCCAGTAGTGATACTATGTGGTTAAGAGGGAATAAATGTAGTAAATTGTGTGGCATTTAGTAAGTTGCTTTGGTGTCGTGGTTTTTTCCACCATACCAAATTGTCAATGCTTACCACTACAACCTGTCGTATCCCCAACAACGCAATCCCTACAGCACGACTTGTATTGCCAGAGGGGTTGTATCTGTGAGGCAGGGTGCTGTCCAAGTTCTTTGGAGCGTGGTGCGTGTGGGAGGGAGGAGGAGAAGAGCCCTACGAATGTGGCTTTTGCATCAAAACTAGAGGGAAAAGCAGGTTTTGGCACTCTTTGATTCTGCCAGTCTGTCTTTTTCCTCTGGGAAGGTATCGTGAAGACTCGATTTGTACCTGTGAATTGCTCTCGGCTCCGCGGATGCAGTCGCTGTTACTTGTTTTATTTGGAGGAATCGCAAAACTGATCAGACTGTTTTGGCAGGGAGGACGGGGTACTGTGTGATAAATGGAATATGGGAAAGCCGGCTGGATGTATCTGCAGAGAGTGTGGAGGGCAGGGAAGGTGCCGGCAGCAGGCTCCTTCCAGCCCGGGCTCTGACTGCGGGTGGCAGTGCAGAGCAGAATTTGTCTCCTGGTGGGTGCTTATGCCGGAGACAGGATTTCTCTTTTAGTGGGGAGGTAGTTTTGCAAGGTGAGAAGCGAAGCGAGTGGTAGGGGTTAGAAACGAGCTGTTAACCAGAACCTGCAAACGCGTCCTTGATGGAGATGGGTTGTAATAAAGAGCTGGCGATTGCCGTGGTGGTTTCTGCCATATTCATCAGCCTTGTCCATTTAGCAAATAAATGCAGTAATTTTTTTTATTTTTCGAGAGAGACTTAGACCCTAAACCCTGGTGGTTTTGAGAAGCAAACTTGGGAGGAAACCCTCGATTTGAAAGAGATATGGTTTTATTAGCCATGAATGAAGTGCAATTGTGTCTCCTCAATGACTTTATTATGCGTGTGGATTGTTCCTGATGCGGCGCTGGCTGACTTTGGCTCAGCCCATGCCCTGCCGGCGCGCTGCAACCAAGTCACATCTTCAGCTGGATGCGGGTTTGGGATGGGGGGATTCTTGGAGGTGACTAGCAGTATCGGGGGCGGGGGGGGGGAAACCCCAACGCGTGGAGCTGTGAAGTGTGGAACCCTGTTCTCAGATCCCTTTATGTTTGGATCTGTGCCTTTGAACAATAAGGTCTATTTGAATAAGATACTGCAGTTTAAACAGACATAAAGCAACTCTTTCATGTAACAGCCCTGGTTGCCTTGGCTCTTGGCATCGGTTCACAATGTAGGCAGTGGAAGGATTGAAATGCAGAGGGGACACAGGGAAAGTGAGTGAGAAAGAGGATTGATTTGAGGGTGGAGGGACAGATTTGCAAGCCCTCGATATAATTTGGGGTTTTTAATGCTGTCAAATAAGCTCATTCAAGGCAACCGGAACAAGACCGAAGGAAGGGGAGGGGGGGGGGCCGTTTGCAGCAAGAAACTGCAGCAAATGCAAACCCACGAAGGCAGGGGGATGGGTGGCGAGCGGAGCCACCCGCGCCGGCTGCCTGCACGGCCGGGGGGGGCTGCGACCCCGGAGCCGGCCCCGACCCCCGCGGGGAGCAGCGGCGGCTCCTGCGCGGGGGCTCCGCCGGCTGCCCCCCCCGCCCGGCCCGGCGTCCCTGCTGGGGAGCGAGGGGCGGGCTGTGGAGGGGAAGAAGGCAAAGAAAGGGGATGGTGGGGAGGGATGGGGATGGAGAGGGGGGGTCCGGGCTGGTGAACACCCCCTTCTGCGCAGGCAGGAGCGGGGCTTGGGGAGAGGGGCTGCTCCTTGTCTGCCAAACCAAAAGTAGGTTCTTGCGGGAAAGGGGGGTGGTATCCGAGGGTGTCTGTATCTCTCTTCCTTTTTTTTTTTTTTTTTTTTAAGCTTTAGTGTCACGTCCGAGTTATTTTTCTTGTCCATAGAGCTGAGCATCGTTACCAAGATAATGAAGTTCCTTGACGGACTGCATTTTTTCCCCATCTTGCATGCAGCTCCAGGGACAGAGGTCCTAGCAGACGTTTAAAAAACAAACCAACCAACCCAAAAAAAAGCCCGGGGGGGCGGGGATGGAGAAGCAATGCCGCTCTGGCCAGCCCTGGGAAGGGGCAGCAGCACCCCAGCCCCTCATGCCTGCTGCCCCTTTAGGGAGGCACAGCCCCCCCAGCATCACCTTCTCAACCAGTCCCACCAGTATCGGGGTGTTGCTCTGCTGCTGGGATCCGTGCTGCGAGGGGACAAGTCGCAGGGTGTGTGTGTGTGTGTGTGGGGGGGGGGGTGATGGTGTTGGCTCTTTTGTGAGCTCTCTCTTGTGTTTGCAAGGGAATTTTGCTTCATCACAAAAATTGTGTCAATATCATCAAGTTGTTTACAGAGGCCGGGAGAAGGGGTGGGGGCGTTCCAGGAGGCTGCATGGCTCTGGCAGATGTCTTAATCGCAGAGATGCTGCCTCTGTGTGCATATGCATGCTCTGCTCCATGCAAAATGGGGGGGGGGGGGGGGGGGGGGGGGGGGGGCTGTGGGACTCCCTCCTACACGAGAAACCTGTGGTGTGCGTTAAAAATAAAACACACGAATTTGCGGTTTGTTGGTGCTGGTGGGAGGATTGTGCCGGGGTTTGGGGGGAAGCCAAACTGAGGCAGATCTCTCCGGTGGCTGCACGGCAGCCCCTCGCCACAGTAGCCGTGCCCTCTCCCTTCCCCAGCATTTAGTGGAGAGCAGAACAGAGATATGGGGATGATTAATCAACTGGCTAATAAAAAAGTATAAATCCCTGGGGACTGTGTGCTGCTCCTGCCGAGGAGCTGGCTCTGAGACAGCCACCGGGAGGGACGAGCCAGCCCTCCTCTCCTTGCCTTGCCTCTCCTCTCCCCGAGCTGCTGCCACACTTGGTTCATTCCAGCTGCAGAAGCTCAGAGCCTTCCATGCGGTGGGATTTTTTTTTTTTTTTTTCCTGGGCTGAAAAAATATTTTTTAAAAAAAAAAATATCACAAGCCTGACCTGCTTTTTCTCCCCCCCTCTCTTTCCTTCCTCCTCTTCATCCAGCCGAGCCGAGGACTATCCCAATTGCAAAGGGGAAGAAGAAGGGGGGAAAAAACCAAACCATCGCCGCCAAGCCCCAGCACGCCCCATTCCTGCTGCCCTTTGACATGCAACCTTCCTTGGGATGGGACAAGCCGGGATGCAGCTGCGGCTTTGGAAGGAACTGGGGAAAATTGGGGATCTTTGCGCTGATGACGGTGGAAGTGAGCTCCTGGAGCCGGGTGCTGCTGCTCTCCGTGGGGCTGCTGGCCGTCTCGGTGACGGGTAAGTGTAATGGAAAAAGCTGGCAACTTTAGGAGCATTTTTTCTTCCTGCTCCTTTAGATCAAAGGATCAAAGGACCACTGTTAATCCTCTTGGGGAGGGGAGGGGGGGATGACACTCTGTATGTGTGCATACACTCGTGTGTCAGCACATGCTTCCCTGGAGTGTTCAAGGAGTATATTTTCTTCAGACCTTCGTAGCCTGGTACGAGATAGTTTCCCTCCGTATCCTTCGGGAGTGACAATTTTAAGCAGTGGGATAATAAAAGGTGGTTTTATTTGATCTCATACCCCTTCTCTGGTGGGTCAGATCAGTAATGCAGAGTTGCTGTATGATATGCAAGATGACTCTGAAAAATGCCATCACTGTTTCCCCCTCCGTCTCCCTCGCATCTTAATTCGATATTTCACTACGCTAGTGTTTGCCCATGGCTGATAAAATAGAGGTAGGACACCTTGCCTGAAGCTGGAAGCACTTTTCTGTTATTCCTCCTGCCTTTCAAGTTGATTGTCTCTTGTATATGAGCTCTTTGGCCTCGGCATCATTGTTTTTGTGAAATACGTGTTTATTGACTCGGAAGGTAGCGAAAGACTAATTTGGGGGGAGTTTGCTTATGTCTCCTCCCTAGTTTCCACAACTGCCCTTGTAGCGAAAGCGTACCCAAGGACCGAAGTTTATTTCTGGTGTAAACAGCAAAATATTTAGGGACTGTCCTTATGTGTGTGTAGGTGGGGGAAGAGTGGGAGAGCTGAGCGTTTTGCAGTGTCTTCTTTCAACACTGTGCAGTGCCCCGATTTCCAGGAGTTTCTAAGTAATATTTGTCTTGTCTGCTGTACCTTAGGCTGGAGGAATGTGTGGTGATGTGTGTGAAAGCCTCATGGGCTTGGGTTTTTTTTTTTTGGGAGGGGGGAGTGATTTTTTTTTTTTTTTATTCCAGACTCTATCTGAAATACAACACCGATTTTTATTATGTAAGGCAGATTTCCTTTAAGGAGATCGAGAAATAAGTATTAACTGCTCCTCCTGAGTACTCTTGCAGTGGACCTGAGGAGTTTTGCTAACTGGAAGTATCTATTAGGAAAGGGTGTGAATCCACTCAAACAACCTACGAGTCTGAATTCTCATGGACTGTTTATCTCAGTGAATATTTCTGCTGTCATTAGCAGGAGCATTTAGCATGTACACAGGAGAAAACCATTCTAGTAGCTTCTGTTGTGCTTTTTCTGATACAAGTAGACTGATGTAGGGGTACCTAAATACATGATTTTTCTATATTGGGGGTTTACAGCTTCTTTCCTTTGAAGCTATGTGTAGCTGGTTTATACTAGATCTTCCAGGCTTCTCTCTGTACCTGCTTTTTGAGTACGTAGTCCTTTCTTAGGCCCCCAGCTCCCTTCTCTCTGCATTTTGAGTGCTCTCTGTTCTGGATCCTTCACCCAGAGGTTGGTGCTCTGTGCTTTGCTTTGGGAGCAGATGATTTTGCTCTTATTTGCATCAGAGCTAGAGGCGTTAGTCAATAGCTCCTCTTCCCTAGCTCTTCCTTCTGAGCAAACTCTGCAATTCCAGTAAAGCTCCTTTTGCCAAAGCAAGAATACCAACTTTGAAACCCGTGGCTTACTGCTGGATCGGCGGAACGCGGGGAGCGTACGCGGAGTTGAACGCAGCCACCCTTTGCAGAGCCCGTGGTGGTTTTAGGGTGTAATCCCAGAAAGTAAGTTCAGTCTGGAATGGGACTTCCAGTACCTTCGCTGAGCAAATCGTGAACCTCTGTAGAACAGACTCCCAAAGAGGCTTCGGTTCTAACCTCGCCTGTTCCTGGGGTTTGGAGGTGGTAATAACCAAGAGTACCCATAGTGTGGCAGTAGAGCTGTATATGTAAAACTACCAGTTAGTGGTTCTGACCGTCTTAAAAATGGAAAGGGGGAGAAATCCTACTCGAATCACGTCGGCTGCGCAATGTCGGTTGTCCTGTTGCCCAGTAATGCCCTTCTAGAAAATGGCACAAAGCGTGTGTGTTCTTCAGATGCTGCCGCGTCTGAAGGCGAGATAACGTGGCTTCTGGTGTGCAGAGAACCGACAGAGCTGTGGGGAAGGTGTCCTGTGATGTGATCAAGTTTGTTGTGTGAGTGGGGGGAGTGGAGGTGGTCAATGTAGTTAATTAAAACTCTTAGTTTATGAGAGTGCAGCAATGATTCGACTGTTTTAAGATTTGTGGAGGACACTGAACCTGTCTTTGGCTGCTAGTTCGCTGTGATCTGTGCGTGGCTTCTCAAACACAGCATGAATGATGATTCTGAAATTGTATTTCTTGACTGATCTGAGCAGGAATGGCATTCCTTTCTGTTCCCTTCTGGGTCGTTAGCTGTGCATTGGCCCTGGGAGGTGCTTTTGGGGTACCTATTGGTCAGGTGGGTCTTGATTCCATTATTTACACACTGTGCTTGACTGGCCATCATCTTGTTTTGTACCAGGCTATGGAAAGATGCAGTACCTTGAAACATGGTCCAATCAATTTAAACCCATTGTAATTTTCTTTTCCCTTGATGAAAAATAGCTTTTGGCAAATTCTTCCTCTGAAGAGCAGAGGAGCGGGAAGCTGTTGATGAGTTTTGATGCATGTGTATGTATTTATGTTGTAAATCATCTTTTTTTGTTCTGTTGTCTTAAATCTCCACAGGATAAAGAGCAATTCAGGGACACTTATTCTCCTAGGGAAGGAACTTCAGTGTGAAATACTCGGTGATCTGAGTATTTTTAATTTTTTTTCTGGAGGGGTAAAGCTGTGAGATACTAACTCTCTGAAGTGGTCCATAGTTCTGGGGTTTTTTTTTAGTAAGTAGGGATGTGAATAAGTCACCAGCCTCATTACACTTGATTGTGGCATATGATGGAACTACAGTACTTTATGGCAAGAGCTAAGCATGTCGTTTGGATCCGAGTCCTGCTGTCGCTGAAGCAGTGGGTATATCAGTGCTAAACAAAATGAATGATTGCTTTGTCCTCATTCCTGTCTTGCTGTTGCCTTTTGTTACTGGAAAGGAGTCATTCATGGAAAACATTTAGAAGGTGCAGATGTTTAGAGCTCTTGCCTAGGATCAGGCTGGCTTCTTGGTCCTCAGAGAGGTTGGGCGCACAGAAGGCGGCGTGTTGCTGTACCCGCCTACTTGCCCTTCTGGCTGGGGGAGGGAGGTTATGGGATCTGCTTCACAGGTTTTCAGCATCTCACAGTGGAGTGACACCTGGATGGGACCACGGCTCAATCCTTCCCTTTACATGTGCCTGTGTGTGTGAGGCTGGGACACCGTGTGCCCTCGGTTTGGCTGGAGTGAGGTGAATGTACTTTCTTAGCTCTCTGCGGTGGTGTCCACAGTCACGAGTTCTTGGTGAAGAACACCCAAATTCAGCATGCTTTCCTCCTTGGAGGTATGTGCCCATAAACGATGGATGGGGAAGAGTGGGGGAAGAGGACCACTTGCTGGGAGGACTGCTGTGTGCTGGCTAGCGTTGCGCTTCAAGCCTCGCACGTTTGTGTCACAGTTCTTGCTGTGGCACCATAGGCAAGCAATTCCACTTTTGTCTTGTCATCCCTTGTATTGGTTAAGAAGTTTGTCATTTGGGGTATGGGAGGCTTTCCTTTGTACATGTTTTTTTTGTTGCCTGTCACTCTTTTTTATTTTTTTTTTCCTGTCGTGGCTTCTCAGTGCTGCCAAAGAACACCGAAGCTCAAGCTTTCCTTGCCGCTCAGCTCAGTCTCTGTCATGTCAGATACCTCCTAGGGAAATTTTGTATTCAGCTGCTTGATGGTTCCCAGCTGAGCCAGCCTGCAGTGGTACAGAGGTGGATGTCTGCTCAACGGATCCGTGGTGGCTGCCTTCCAATTGTCTAGGAGCTTCTGTCGAACGAAGGCGCGTGTCAAAACGGGTGCAGGGAACGTGATCCAGGAAATCTGCCGTGGATCCCAATGGAAATGCTAAAAAGCCAAGGTGGTCTAGGGCTCGGTGTAGTTGAGCTGTGATCATTTGTAGTATCCCTGCTGTAAGGAAATACATTTTCCTATGCAGAAGTGACTGTGCCTTATCAAACCACTTTCAGGGACAAATGAAGAACAATCCTTCTTGTTAGGACTGTGCAGCTAACCTTTAGATATTTCACTGCCACGCATACTTAAGATGTCAAGATTTTGGGGAGAAAGATGCAACAGGTATCTTTGTGCCCATAGTGCTGCAAGAGGAGTCTTGCTCCATTTTTATGAAAAGTATCCTGAAACATGGGGCAGGAGTAGTTTTTCATAGGCTTTAGTGAAGTCATAACTAAACTATGTTTAGCTTGAGGGGTTTTTAAATTACACTTCTTTGCTGTCATCAATATTTCTAGGAATTGGAGGTTCAGAAACACCATGAATGGGCCTAGATGCGAATGCCTGAGAAGTAGGCACTTGCTTTGCTTTCAGTGGTAGTAGCACCCACAGCTTCCGTGTTTACACAGCGTTTCTGGAGGAGGGAAGTACAGTGCAATTATGAAAATCAATGTACTTTCCTTGCAATAAACATGATACAGTGGCATAATCTACAAAATATATGTGCTTCTGCCATGCTATGCAGTGGCAGACTGATCTGATGGTTGCTAATGTGTAATTGGGAAAGTTCCATTGATTAAAGAAATCAAATTAACTCTGTTTCAGTCTCTTTGCTGCTGCCATGGACACAGCCTGCCAGAATGGAGACAGTATGCTGCAGGGAGCTTGTATGTAAATTTTCTTTATAACTCCCTTGCATGAAAGTGGAAAATAGTTTTTTGGGGGGTGTTTTTTTCCCCCCTTCCATTTTTAGTGTGACTTTACAGTGAACAGTATGTGTTCGTTCGTTCTTCGTGGCGTCAGGTGCGTTCTATGATTCAGTTCTTGCAGTAACGGTTGCAGTAATTTTCTGCCCTTAGGAGGTACAGGCATCACCAGCGTAGTAATGAACTGCCTGGGTTTTCTGTGCACGGCGCTGTTGTCTGCTGGGTGGAAGGAGAACTGGGGGATGTGTCAGAGTCCTCCTGGTGCTGGTAATTTCCAAGAGGTCAAAATAATTGTGGAGTAGGGAGATCTGACGATCTGTGGCTTCCAGTGCGAGAGGAGAAGGGTCTTGCAACTGTGATGCCTGGAGCAGTTGCGGTTGCCAGGGAGATGTGTGATAAGGGAGTAATAAAATATATATAAAAAAAAATCCTTTCCTGTTATTGACTACAAAGATCTACTTGAAAATGAACTGATATCCTAGGTTTGGGGGAAGCAGCTATTTAGAGAGTTGTAGAAAGGGGAACATGACTGAAGAAACACCTGTATTAGTGTGTTTATGGTATGGTACACTCAGCAGCTTAGTGAGCAGTGGTCCTTTTGTGTCTAGTGTGGTGTAAACACGGAGTTGGAGGCAGCCTTGGCCTGCAAGAGTGTACAATCTAAATTATGGGCAAGTATTGGATATAGTTCTTGAGTGTTGGAGGATTGGGCAGATAGGTGGAGACCACGACAGAGAGGGGCTTTCTGCCTGTGCTGCTGGAATTCTTCTGCTTAAACCAGGTTTGTCCAAGGACAGTATGTGAGAAAGGCAACCAGTGTCATCAGAGAACGGCTTCATACATGTATATTTGTGAGGCTGCTCTTGATGAGAGTGCTGCTCTGCAGGAATCGTAGGCTTGAGCTGCAGCCACGTTCTCACAAAAGCCTGGTACCTCCTTGGCCTTTGGATTTCCTCCTCAGTGGTGACCTCAGAAGGCAGCTCTTTCTCTCCTTATGTAACCAGGAGGAAGTTACCAGCATCCCATCTCCTGCTGGCAATTTCTTTTTCCCACTCCTTCCGTGTAAGGAGGCGTTCCTGGTCCGTCTTCACTCCAAGAGAAGGCTCCAAGAGAAGGCACTGGGCAGGAGCACTCGGTGCCCGAAGATGTTTTGCTGTGAGTGTAGGGAAGGCAGAACCAGATGCAGAAGGGCTCACCCAGGGTCATGCAGCAGGTTGGTAGCAGAGCTGCAAAGAGACTCAAGGTCTTCTCACTCCTGTGTTACTGCGTGCTAAACAGCAGCACAGAATGCCATGCTCTTGCTTCCAAGAGAGATGGTTTTGAGATGCTTTCTCTCTGCAGATGAGGTCTGAGCTCTGTCTGTGCTAGCGGATGTGAAGGCATTTTACAGTAGTTACACTGAAACAGAACAATTTCTCAATCCATTTATCAAAATGTCTGCAGTTCCCATTTCAAGGCAGATAAAACAACAATGAATATCAAATAAAGGTGTCTTGATCCAGAACATTTTAAAACAAAAGAAAGAGAAGATTGGTTCTTCTGGCCTTTGGCTTGCATTAGCTCTCTGGAATGTATATTCTGTCCTAATGAAATAGCTTTATTTGGGTTTCATCCTCCTGCCCTGGTGCCACCTACATTTCTTTCAGTGTAAAGAATTCACCTCCTGCTCCGTTGTCAGTTCAGTGGGATGTGGAACATTTCACCAAACGACAGTTACAGCCCGATAGTCCTGACCTGGCAGTGCCCAGAGCCTGTGGCAGGTACAGATTGCACTAGGTTGATTAGCTACACAAGTTTTATGCTCTTGGTTCTCTCCCTTGATTGCATGGAGTGAATTCCACCATTTCATGTACAATTTGGCATTAATTGTGAATGACTTTCTGAGGTCAAAGTTGTCTGTCTCCTGCTGAACTTCAAGAAGTAAACTATTGATGGCAAAAAAAGTGAGAAATATAATGGAATGCAGTTCCTGTTCCAGTGAGGATTTGCCCAGGTTGCTCAGGTTCCTCTGCAATTTGTGAGGTGTCACTTGTACAGTTTTTGCATGTTTATATCTGTATTTGTGCCTTTTGTCAGAAGTTTGCAGTGCAGTTTTTCAAAGTATAGTGTACTCCAAGATGGATGGGAAAGGCAAGGAACCAGGCTAAGAATTCACCAGAAGCATGTGAAATTGGGTACTGGCCCTTAGCACAAACAGGGTGTTGGCAGAAAGGATGGTCCAGACCTTCAGATTTTAACTTGCTACGGACTCTTTGGCTTTGAAGCAGTTGCTTAAATAGGGTGAGCTTAAATTTCTTGTGGAAAAATGGTACTGTCCAATGTATTACGAAGATGAATGTCTCAAGGATGGCAGAGATCAGGTAGAGAACTTGTTTCTTCATTATGGTGCCTGATTTTTATCAGCAGCTGAGCAATTTTGGTTTTGGTTTAACTAGTGAAAGCTGAATTTGAAACATTTGTATTGCATCTATATTGATGCCTGTGGAACTAGAGTGCCCGAGGTGGAGCTTATTGCCTGAAAGAGAAGGATGAGTGGATTTCCTTAATGTCTGGGTTGGTGTTTTCTCCACAGAAAGTTTGCTGGGCCATGGTGCGCTGCTGTGTCATCGCTTGCACGTCGTTACCGCGCCCCCCTCGCTCTGCTTTTCTTACCCGCGTACGTTCCCACACTCTTGAGATCTGGTGCCTCTAAGGACAACTCTCTCAGCGTTCTCGTAGCTGAGATGAGCAGTGCCAGCTCTGCTGGCGGTTTAAGTGTCTTTCAGAAGAGCTGGTCTTGCAGCGGGAAGATGTGAGGAGGTGTGGGGTCTCACTCTGTCCTCCAGTCCGGCCTCCTCCGTGTTTCTGTAACTCCAGTATCAGCAGCAGGATTCTTCCCTCTTCTCATTGCTACAGGGCAAAGGGGGATCTGGTCCTTTGTTAGACGGAGGCTTCATCTGACATTCACGAGCAGTTAAAGCCAAGTTGGGGGAGCTCATTTCTTCTGTAACAAAGGCACCATTCAGTGTTCTTTTCCCATTTGATACACTGAATAATAAGAAAAATATATTTCCTCCCAGAAAGGAAATCTCCTTCTTCAGAAGGATAATGAAGCCTGGTGCTTTTCCAAAGCTGATGCCATTTTTAAAGCTCCTGCTTGCATCATGCAGCATATTGTTTATATCCCTCTATTGTTGTTTTGTCTCCATTAGGGAAAGGTTAGGCACTGGTTGTGGACACTGGACATCTGTCAGCAACCAGCCTGGGATGTTTTCATTAGAGTTAAGCACCACTTGGAGAAGGACTCAGTATGTTAATATTAAAACAACGTGCACCTGCTTGAAATAATAAGCATTTGAAGGGTAGGGACTTTGTCCCTGATAGTGCTGGGGCTTTATTTCCAACGTTGGGTTTAACGCACAGTCCCTGCACGCTGACCCTCGGTGGGGTTACTCCCTTCTTGGGGGCTCCGGTTCCCCTCCTGCAGGCTGGGGTGTGCAGATCGTGTAGCTCTTCACAGGGTGGTTAAACAGCTCTGTTGGAATTTTTGTACTTTGATAGGGTACTCTAATGAAAATGCATTAAAACGAAAACCTAAACCTGTGAGCTGCTCGTGTGCTGAGGGCACAATGTGTGCGGTGGTGCCCACGCTGTACGTAGAGCTTGCCTGGAGCTAAAGCACTCTGAAACCCTTGTGGCGTTTGGAGTAAAGTTCTTCACTCTTGAGCAAGAAGCTCAGTCATCTCCTATCTTGACGTGGCTGTCTCATAGACCAAGGTATCTTTTTCCCGTAGCACGTACCGTGCTGGCTTCTTGACTTTGGTGAGATTTAAGATCCAAGAGACAACCCTGGCAGGGCTGCGCGGTTGCCACCTCTTCGTAAGCAGCTGGATTGGCTCGGGGTGAGGGGAGTCATCTTCAGAAGGGCGAGTTCATCCCACTGCGTTTCAAGTGCTCCAGAAAATAACGTTTTATGGGAGGTTCTGTCATGTGTTCCTGCTAAGTGCTCTGACAGTCTTAAATTAGAGAACAAATTACAACCTCTTTTTGCGTAGGAATCTAACACTGAGGGCTATTATGGGGAGGTTTTTTTCCTCCTTTTCCACGAGTGCAGTTAGCAAATGAGACTTTTTGCAAAAAATAACCAATTTGAACCTACAAGTCGATTCAGTTTGCCCCTTGTTTGCTGTTTGATTGAGAGCTATGTAGATTGAGGAGGAAAGGTATTGATCTGCTTTTGGGATTGAAAACTAAGATTAAATGGAATATGTCTAAGGGTGAAAATGAGGTTTTAAATGAATGGAGGAGGTGAAAGAAAAACAAAGTAGTACAATATAATGTTAAAGTAAATAAGTTCTGAGTTTCTTTCATAGTTATACAGGGATGGAGGTTGCAGGATGCAGAAACTGTGAGGAGGTGACTTAGACTTTGCATGTGAGTAGATTGATCCACTAGCGGGAATATTTGTGTGCAAATTGTGGCAGATTGGTACCTAGCACGAGAATTTTTCTAAATTAAATCAGAGCAGGATAAAAATAAGTCTGGTTTCGTAGTATCAGAGCATCTCTTGGTTGCCAAGATTGCGTTTGGATGGAGGGGCGTTTATCGTTAGAAGAGAGCTGGTAGTTTGCAGTGAAGAATATTGGTTTTGCTGTTGTATGCGTGAAATTCATGTGTAAAGGGACTAAAAATTTCAAAATAATTGAAATGTTTCACTTTTTCTACAGGTAATCTGCTAGAAACCCTTTGTAGCGTGTGCGTTTGGGGTTTTTGTTCTGTTGGGTGAATTGTTAACTGTCCCGTGTACTGTCAAGTTCTGGTGACTTTCATCGATAGCTCAAGGTGACAAGTAGGCATTAGGTAATACATAGCAAGTGCAGCAATACTTAAAGGAAGTGAGTGTGAAAGGGCTGTTAACGGAATCAAGTAAAAATTGGATTTATAACCCAACAAAAACTCCCGGGAGAAATTGCCTTTTGCCTCTTTTTGTAATTCAAATATGAAAATACAAGTGCAGGCTATTAAAATACCAGTGCCTGGCGGAGTGTTTTGTTGGAAGTTCTCAAAGCACTCGTAAACGCACCGTGCATTTCTAGTTAGAGAGAGTGGGGAAAAAGAGAATTGTGGTGGAGGAGTGAAGAGCTTTTAATAAGTGGTGTCTCTGCTCACTCAGGATGGTTTATTTGTGACGTGTATTTGAAGGTATAAGGTTCTGGTCGCTGTAGTGACAGCTGGTTTGCAGGTTATGGCGTTGGCTGAATATTTGAAGTCAGTTCTGTGTCATCTTCTACAGAAATTCTCTGTCTCTGTTCGAGCCCCGGGTGCTAAAAAGCGGCAGTGGCTTCTCTGCAGCTACCACAAGTGTGTAGTAGACTTGTGTAACTTCTGTGCTTTCCAGTTCTAAATGTGTGAAAATCTAACCACGTTGCTAATGTTTAGAAATATGGGCTAGAACTAAAACGTGGTGGGGAGGGGGAAAAAGTTTTTAATTTTTGGCTTAGGTCAGACTTATTTCTGAAGAAGCGATAGCCGCTGTGTTACTCTGTTTAACCTGTGGCTTCGTCAGTGTAATGATGAAATTGTTACTATTGTGAGAATCTCAAGGACCGAGGTCTTCTAAGTAATTAGTGAGGTGAGATCTGTGGCTGGCTCAGACCTCTCTCTCGGGGCAGGGTCTGTTCTCCCTGGCCTTGAGGGAGCGCTGAACTTTACAGGTGGACTCGCAGCTTCAGAGCTAATAACGGCAAATGAAACTGCAGCTGCTTTTAGGTCTTTTCATGATTACGTGGATTTGGTAACAAGGGGAATAGAGGCTAATAATGAAAATTTATTATGAGGAAATCTTTAAATTAGGCCTTCACTGCGAGTTGTGAGATGGATTTCACCTTGAACCGTAGTTCACCTTACTTAAATGTTTTTTGAGATAAAGGAGTCCTAACACCTGAGATGAAAATGAGTTTGTTTGAGCGCAATAGATAAGTCATTTAAATGCAAATATTCTTTTACTGGAAAATAATTGAAATACAAATTGAAATTTTTTTTTGAGATAATAATTAGCACCTTATAAATGAAACTGAGTGAAAATGCTGCCTAGGAGTGGAGTCTGTTTGCAGGGGTTTGTACAAATGTTTTTAATCAAATTGACTTTCGTTTTCTGAATTTTCATTTCAGTTTTGAGTTGAGATGCACTGCTGGGTGAAACACCGAACTTGCAGGAGATGGGTAAAATCTGAGAATCATGAGATTCACATACCAGGAACCACAGACAGGGCACCAACCCGTGCTTGCTCTCTGTCATTGTCGTGGGTGTCTGGACTGGAAGTGGGGAAAAATTAAATCTTCACCGTGGTCTTTTTATAGATACAGAAAGAAAATAAGTAAAAATTGAAGAAGCTTGAGGCATCCTGAATGCTTTCATTGAGTCTTGGGCTCCCAGGGCAAGATTTGCAAGGATGCTTAGATGCCTAAATAAGTGTGTACGTGCCCAGTGGGATTTTGTAAGGGGATACGTTAGCTGCAGACTCAGGTGCGTTTGTAAGGGCTACAAGGCATCTGTTTGCAGTTCTTAAGTTATTAAAAAAAAAGTTTGTAAACCTGATCCACTTAAATTCCTTTTGAAAAGGGTCCTGTGGTCCTTAGGTGAGCTCATTTTGGTCCTGTGAAACCTTGCCCAAAGGAGTTAGCTGATCTCTCTGACAGCTTCCCTGGGAGTTCAGGGTCAAGTTGAAGCCTCCCAAACTCTAGCTTAGAGCCTTAATCACGTGTTAAACCACATTACTGTTATTTCTTAGGTTAACTCTTGGTTTCAGGTAAAAAGTCTGCAAGCTTGCACGGTGTTGCAGAGTGTTCTCCCGTTACCAGAGTAGGATGCAGCTCTTCTGGCTCGCTTGGAAATGTGATGCATAAAGCACTTGAAGGGAGAGTGACAGGGGGATTCGGTTAGAGGGTATGGGGGCAACTGAGAAGCCGTGAAGGGAAGGCGCAGGAAATCCTGGTGAGGCTGTTATTCACACGAGAGACAGCGTGGGAAGAATATGCATTAATTGGTTAATGCTTGTGAAGTGCTTTGAAGATGGAAAGAGCTATGTAAGTGCTTGGTATTATTATTATGCTGACAATGGCTATGTAGAAGAGTCGTGGCGCTAAGGGAGCAGTCAAAATTGATTAAGAGACAATTTTGAAACAGAAAGTTTTGAAGGGAGAAAATTACATCCCCTGAGAAGAGGCCATTCTGCCTGAGTACTGGGATGACTGTGTTACTTCTCTGAGCTGAGCGAATGGTTTTGAGAGATGGCCAGTCTGCACAAGGCTCCCTGTTCCACCAGGAATTGTGCTGCTGGAAATTTTGCAGGTAATTACAGTTCTTTAGGTTGTTAATGAGTGATTGCTGGTGAGGGGTGGGGTTGTTGCATTAGGAAACAAGTTGTTTAGGCCTGTTTGGGGTGTGAAGGTCACGGAGTGTGTAGTTGGAAACTTGGTTCGTGAAGTCTGGTTCCATTAGGAGCAATCGGGAAAACTCTGGATCTTCTGGATTATGAATCACAAAAGTATATGTGTAGACAACACCAATGGATTTTCCATCAAGGCCAGGTGAAAACAAAACAGGGAGAAGGACTGTTTTAAGCTAACAGAAAATGTTGGTATGAAAACAAATGAGCGTAAACTGGTCGTGAATTAATTTTAGCTTGGAAATTAGAATAATGTTTATAATCATCAAAGCAGTAAGGCTCTAATGCAAATCTTTCAGTGTGAAGTACAGGACAGAAAAGCTAACATATTTATAAATGGGATTATATGGTGTGATTGCCAAGCCTGGAAGGAGACAGCATGTAATAACCATGAGTTCTTAGAGCTTTTAACTTTTTATCTCTCCGTGTGTATGTACACGCACAGGAACACATATCCATATACGTGCTTTACAGTCCAATTTGTAGTCGCTTGCTGTATGTCTGTGTTTTTCTAACTGGTGGCTGCAACAGTGAATGCGATTATAGAGAACAAACTCAAACTGGCAAAAACCACTGGATTTTATTTGCCGGAGACTTTGAGCACAGGCCCAGCTGTCGATCAGTGTGTTTAAAGCTCAGCAAACTTAGAAGTTGGACTCGTGCATTTGATTTTTTTGCATCTTGTCCAACCCATCTGAACCAGTCACACTGTAATGCTCGTCTGAAGGCCTCGTGTGTGTTTTCTGTCAGACTAGAAGCAAGACGAGACGGTCCTTTCTTACTGAGATTTTTGCATGCTCCCTTAGTTCATGAAATCCTGTTTGGTGTGAAAAATTTTAAACTCTGAACACTGGTATTAGTGATCACGATAGACATTGCTTAAGGTTCTGCCCGAGAATGTCGGTATTGATGCACGTACTCGGTGCACCCGGGAAATCTGTTGGGTGCAGAGCAAGAGCAGAGCCGGTGCGCTGCCGGCGTCATTCGTGGCAGCTGAAGCAGGAGTTGTCCAAGGTCAGTTAACGGCACAGCAAGGGAGCCGTTATCACTGATAAACCAGAGCGTTGAGCTTTAAGGACAGGACCGTGCTGCGGTGCAGTCTTTGAATATAACTTTGCTCATGTGCCTTGTTACTTGTGCAGCCTCTCTCTGAGGGATGCTGGCATCAGCGCTGCCTTGAAAGGGCAGTAGCACGAGTGTGTGACTGAGTGGCCGTGGCAGTACGTACAGGGACTTGCAAGAAACCAGGGTCTGGGGTCTTGTCTCCTCGGGTGTCTCTGGGAGATCACAGGTGGCTTTCGGAGGGTGGCATCCCTCGTGGCTGGGTAGCAGAGGAGACCTCAAGGTGACTCAGGACAGCGCAAGCCGAGTGAGTGTGAAAGTGCCGAGCAGCCGGTTGGTTGATTCGCTTTTGTGTCGCTGACAATAACTGGTGCAAGGAGCGCAGTAGCTGTGTCAACCCTTTTGTACCTGTTTTGCCTGGCAGAGCATGGGAGCTGGGGTAGAGGGCAGAGGCACAGTGCGTATGTACGAGCGTGCGTACGTGTGCTTTTGGTTCTGTGGCAGAAATATCGCCAGGATATTTCTCCTCATTCCAGCAGGTGTTCCAAGGAGAGACTGTACTTCTAAGTGGATCTGGCTAATGTGCTCTGGAATGTTCTTCTGGTTGAGATCTGTTGCAGGTGCGTGCCGAGCAGCCTGTCGGACAAAGGGATCGACCCCATTCCTGTCTGATTATTTCTTTAGCTGCTTGCTCATTTATTTGTTCTCTGTATTAATGACTCATAATGGCCCTAACCTTTATTCAGAGTTTTCAGTTATTGCTGTTGAGAAGCATCCTGTACTTCTAGTCCTGGAGGTGACTAATATTGTGTCATCTAGATAAAATACTTGATTCCAAGCAGATGGATGAGAGCTTTTCTGTTCCTGTGTCTAGTGCTAGAGAGAAGAGGCCACATCCTGTGTCCTGGGGATACGTAGAAGCACCTGCAGCCTCTGGCTTTGCTTAAAACGTTACTGTTGGGCTCATCTCAGAGCCCTGTTGCTAAGAAGCTCTACGCCAAAATTTGGGTCCAAATTGCGTGAGTAAGGCTCACTGCTAAGGATAGACACACCTGCTGGCCTTGGTCTGGGCGCGTCGCCTCCCTTCCCTTGTGTCTCCTGCTGCCTCTTCCAGACCCCTTCCCTTGGCTTCCTGCAATGCCCACGGTTTGGTAGAAAAACCCCAAAGAGTTGGTGTTGCTGAATACCAGAGGCATGAATATTGTACAGGGAATGAATGAGATTACTTCTGACTCGTAGCAAATTCATGCCGCAGAAAGCTAGTTGGTCTGCAGTCTTGCCAAACTCTGTTCGCTAGTTGTTTAATATTCAGAAAAATTTCATGTATATATAAACCCAAGGTGTTTTTTTTTTTCTCCTCCTCCTCTTTTTTGTTAAGGCTGCCCTGTAATGAAGCTGCAGTTGAGCTGTTGCATGTGTGCCTGTGCCTAGCAACGGTGCCTAGCAACGTCACGGCATCGCGGCGAGCCCGCGCTGGGGACCGAGCCGCTGGCTGTCAGGGAGCTGGTTAGAATGGTAATTTGTGATGAAAGATACTAGAGCCTCTTTTTCATGAGGCTTGCAAAGCCCTGCTCTTAATTTCTTGACCTTCAGGCTCCCTTGAATACCTACAGACAGCTCTCTGCCCAGTTCAGACGAGCGGAGAGTTGCCTGGTCGCTAATCCTCTATGGGGCGAGCGGGGCTTTGAAACCTTTCTCCTCTGTTTTTCAGCCAAGTCGTGTCGCCTTGCACATGGTTTACCCCACCCCACGTACAAGTGAGCAATTCCTTGGACACAGCCAATGCACCGTAACTGAGTCTGGAAGTGCCATGTGTGACACTTTTCTTCAGTGACAGGGAGGGGCAAGACTTAAAATATGTGACATGGGCACCGGCAAGTGGATCTGCTTCTCTTAGAAGCGCCTTTGGGGCAAAAAGCTGAGGGCATGCTTACAGCAGAGCTAGCGGTGGCTGCTTCATGTTTTTGAAGTGTTTAAAGCTCTTGTCTCTTCCCAGGATATTCAGCTTGGAGGCTTTTTGTTTGATTGGAGTTTCCGAAACCTTAATGCTTGAGCTATTTCAGCCAAGGTTCCTTAAAGCCCCATTAAGTTAAGTGACAGTAACTTGTGAAATGCAATGGAAGAATGAATGTCCTTCATTCTAATGCAAACAAAGGACATGAAATAAGGTACTGCTAGTCACTTGTGTCACGGGACAGATGTGCAGGGGGTTAGAACAGGGTACAGCAAGGAACCAGAGAGCACAAACTAAATTGGCTGGTTTGGCCTGCCTCCTGGAAGTTTGCAGCAGTGGGTGTTGGGCTCTGGAGTAGACAGGTGAATCCTGAACACATCTGGATGTGTATATTGGATGGAGGAAAGTCTCTTCCTTGCTGGCAGCTCTGAGGGACAGAAGAGTGAGGACCTTCTGTGACCAGGCTTGCTGATTCTCTTTGTGTTCAGTGCTAACAGCAAATGCTTCGTGTAGCTGTACCGCTGCCTCTGGGTTAACGTGGTGGTTGTGGTATGGGATGGAGTGGGAAGAAACATAAATCTTTGGTTTACATGAGCAACCGTAGAATGAGTCCTCTAGTTTCAGACAGGTAGAAAGAGATGCAAATGCAGCAAATCTTCACTCTTAACTGTGCTGATAAAGCTCAACTCGGCTGCAAGCAGCCTGAGCTGTAGTATATTTGGCCTTGCTGACAAGATTCCTCTGCTTTGTTCATTGTTAAGAGATTCGAGGTTTTCTTTCTTTGTGTCTGTCTACATTCCTTGCATCGACAAACTGCACTTGCTTGGCCACACACGATCTCAGTAGAGTCAGCAGAGCGTGGAAACAATCTCTTCTTTTGTGGCACAGTCAGAACAGGCAGAGCCCATTTCACTGCTTTGCCCGACGCATGCACGTTTCAGGAGCCCTCCAGATGAAGCAATCAATGTGCTCTTTGTCACCGTGTTTTCGAGGAAGATGATGAAAACTGAGATTTAGTGAAAAGATTCATTAATGATGTCTCAATGAACATAGACTTTTCTAATATTTGCTTTGGTACCGTATATATTGAAAATAATGTGTTACCAGGGATTTTCTAGATGCTTGTTAAAACTCGAAAGTAATTTTTACCATCTTGTATTATTGGCCCTTAAGCCCTCCTGCCTCCCCTCCTAACAGTAAGATAGGAGACAATCATCTCCCTTTCCCCTTGCTGTGTGCAAGCCTTTCCTCCTAAACACTTGTCCTGTTTTCTGGCTTGCTTTGATTCTGTTTAGCGTGTAAGCTTTACAGATGGTAAAGTGGTGTATAAATCTGCAGGAGTGATTGAAAAAGACGTAGCGTGCACCTGGGGAAAGCCAGCGCGATGCTCTAATGTCTCTTTGATAACCCCACAGGAGCGTGTGTGTTCACTGCAGAACAGCTCAAGCTCTTACCAGCTACACAACAGGTAGTGTCATTTTTGTATACCCCCTCTGATAGCAATAAAAAAAAAAATAAATAAATCTGATGTGGGTCTTGAAGATTCTGTTCCCAGGTCATTCCAGGGTAGGGCTGAAGCAAGCTGGCAGGGGACAGCCTGTGTCAGGTCAGCGTGCCGTGCTGCCCTCCCTCTCTCCTCTGCTAAGAGCGGAGGACTTCAGCCTCAAGGGAAAATCTGGCAGCTGCTATTATGATATTATGACCAGTGGACTCACTTTGGCAATTTCTAGCTAAACCAAATGAGGCATTACTGTGCAGCAGCTGAAGTCTCTGGCCTCTCAGCATGTCAGGGGACTGCAGTGCAGCTGTAAGACAGGACATATGTGCAGTGTCATGTTCTTGTGATTTCAAGTTTTGTCCTGCCGACGGCTTTTGATGTTACCTGAAACTGGATATTTCCCTTTTTCTCTACCGCGTGTCAGAACTCCTTCGACCTTGCTATTGAAAATACATGCCCTTTCAAGGTTACATGGTGAAATATAAAACCAAAGTACAATAAAGCAGAAAGTACTTTGTTTAAAGGAGAAGGTGAGCTTGGCACAGAGGAGGGGACGTACCAGTGGGGTGCCAGTTGTCATCCCAACCATCTGGAAGAGGCAGCGTTCAACACTGGCTTGGGTTTAACTGCCCAGCTTCTGACTTTACGTGTCAGGACAGGTGATTTGTTTCTGTGTAGGAGCTTGTTGAATTCCTAGGGAATTTAGATGACATGCTGCTGTCTTCCTTTCCTGCCTTTCAGAGATGCCCACAGGCATTACGAGCTGTGGGCTGAAACTCTCGGCAGGAGATGGCGGGGGAGAACAAACAGTCCTTTGGAGCCCCAATGTTGGTACAAGAAAAATGCCGTGGTCTAATGTAATAACAGGATGGAACTACCAGAGAGCTGTGAGGCTCTAGGTTTTTCCTAATGTGAAATGTGTGTCATTCCTGACACATGTTGGAAAGGACACGATCGTGGAGCAGCTCAGCGATGTGTGAGGATGGTGCTGGGACAGTTGGAACTTGCCTTTCCTCTGCCGTGCAGATGTTTGTAGTTTCCAACTGTAGGGCGTTCGGTTGGAGCCTTAGCTGGGGAACGCCAAGGTCAGCAATGTCACTAGAAATCCCAACGTGTATAGGAAATTTGTTTTATTTTCAGAGATAAATATTTTGTTTGGGAGAGGAAGGGAGGGCACATGTAGGGGAAAAAAAATGTTACTGCAGTATCTTCACCATCTTTTGTGCTCCTCTGTTCCTTCTGCTTGGGAAGTCCTTAAAATTGAATTGTTATGCTAACGCTGGAACAATGCCTGAACGTAACAGATCTCTGCAATAACAATCTAAAAGTCTGGGCAGCACTAAAAGGGACAAAGTGATGACAGAGTGGGAGTGCGAGACTGTTGGAATGGAAGGGCAGTAACGTCTCTCTCCAGAGAACTGGAGGTGGCCGATTGGTTTAAGGAAGGACACGTTTGATTGGTGCTATCACAGTGTTGTGCCATCCTGCTGAAAACTCACGTACTACTTTTGATGTGAAGTGGATATTGTCATTTTTTTCTGGACTTGACAGTAGTGGCATGAGCTGGATTCGGATAAAAATGCGTGTTTTCTGCCTTTGCCTTGTTCAGTTCATCGCTCCATGTGTTCCCAGACTTAAATCATCTTCTTGATGATCTTGGATCCGCGGGCTTTTGATTAAAAGTTATAGTTAATGGAATGTCTCTGATTAAAAGTTATAGTTAATGGAGTGTCTCTGCATTATTTATTACCCTGAAGGCTTTGATATAAGACTGTAGGTTAAGTTAAAAGTATGAAAAGGTGAATACTTGGGGAAACAAGGCTTAGGTTTATGAAGTATGAAGGTACTTTCCCTATTTGTCCACTTAAACTGTGTAAGTCAAAGCCAGACTATGGGTAAAGTACTTACTGCTTGCGATTGTAATGATTTGGACTACTAGGTAAGGGAATGTAATTAGTTGCTGATAGTGAGAAGCTGAGCGAGTTTCGTGGTTTCTTGAGGCGAGTCGTGTGTGGCTTCACGTGTGTCATCCTACAAAGGAAGCTGAAGGAGGGGCACTTCTGCCCCGAGTTTGGCTGTTTTAGCTGTGTCTCCGTCCCTGAGCTCTGCCCTACTCATCACAGCCTCCAGATGTGCTCTCGGGGGATGCTGAAAACCTCTGCCAGCATTTGATTGCTGTTTTGGACTTGGATTCGGGTGTCTCGGTTTGAAGAGCTTTATGCAGTGAAGGTGATGGACTCTTGACGGTCATGTACGTACAAATATTGGGAAGCTGCTGATGTATGAGCAGGGTTTGCCCCTGATATTTTAGGATGGAATGTGTTTGTGTGTCTGCAGGATATGGATTTCAGTTTTCTTGGGGAAAGGTTTTTTATGTTGGTCTATTTCATTGAATAGGCTAGAACACCACAAAACAGAAACATTTGTGCCTAAGCAACAATAACTAAAGAAAATGACAATACCAAAACCTACTGCATTAAGGAGAAGACTGTCGTATATCACCAACAGATGATACTGCTGAGCACAAGTCAGTGTGTATGATTTGATATTTGTTCTTTCTGAATTATGCAGTGACCATACATCAGTGTCTGCTGAATTAGATTTCTTTTCTGCTGAGAAACAAAGTGCATCAACCCGTATTTTAGGAAGCACTTCAGAAATAAATTCTGTTTCCCTCTACTTCCTTAAATATTTACTTGGTGTAAATGAACCTAGTTAAAATACTTCCTGCTTTACCCTGCCGTGGATCTGGCCTGGTGAGTTTAAGGAATTGCAAGTAGGTGGAGGAAGATGTTTTGTACCCATTTCCTTTGTACTTGTAACGTCAGACAATGCCTTTGATTGTTATTTAGCTTCTGACAACTTGAAGATTTGTAGTGACAGAATTTGAATGTACAAGCTTCTCCGAGTCTGTAGAGCTGCTGAAATTCTATCTCGAGTGATGAAACTCAGCCCTAGCCCAGGGGCTTGAAGGGTAGAGCCGCCAAGGCAGCTCGCTCCTGTGCGTGGTGGTGTTTATCTGAAGGAAATAACTGTTCTGTTGCCATGGTTGTGCTTGAGTGGTTGAGTCTCCTCTTTGGGAAATGTAACCTGGTTTGTTTTGATGGGTGTGCAGTGACCATCGTAACTGCCGGTCACGAGACACTGAAGACATGAGAACCACTTAGTGGCACCCCTGGTGTAGCCCTTTGGGGGGTGAGCTGGTTCTGCTCCAGAGCTCAACCGGCTGGTGGCGTTGGGCAGAGGCCGCGAACGCTGGAGTTACTGACACGAGGACGGTCCCATGCTCGTGTGTCAAAACAACTTCAGACACCGTGAATAAACCTCCCACTCGCTTCTGTCTTCAGTCACGTAGCTTGTGCTGTCAAAAGTAATCCTGGTTTTTGAGTACGAAGACATTCTTCCTACCCAACTCACAGCAAGAGGCGGATCGACTCCTGGGATGAGGCTGGAGGGGTTTGCAACTTTCCTGCTTAAGCGAGAGGCAGCCCGAGCAGTGTTCAGCTGATATTTAGTTTTTGGTTAAGTGTCCAGTCATGTTAAGTTTTGTGGCATGTGGATTAACTGTGTAGTATAAAATGCCGCAGGCAGCCCATGCTTCTGTTAGGAATGCAGCTCTTCTATGAGCATGCTGCAAAGTTAATATTTCATCATTTTCCTTGTGCGTACGAACCAGAAGCTGGTCAGTCTGTTGACGTTGTTCAAGCAGCGTATATTGCACAAAACAAATACTGTAAGTGGAGACTGGTAAAACTGGCTTTTAAACTCTATCACTGAGAAAGCGGTTGTGCCCCTGGCTAAAACTATTTTTCTGCAAAGACCCAAGCCCTCCACGAGTGTGGGCTTCCTTGGGTTGTGTTGGTGTTTTTAACTCCACCTTAGATTGTGATCACTTTGGAGAAAGGCTCTGTCTGCTGAGCAGTGCCAAGCATGGTAATGCCTTTGTCCTTGTCTGGAAATTTCAAGTGCTACCGCAATAAAATCACACTGATGCATTCATTAAAAAGATATACTCTCATAATAAACGACTTTCCAGAATTGAAAATAGCAGGTTGCATTGGCAGAGCAGTTAGAATTAGCTCCCTTCTCAGGCTCGTCATCTCCATCACAAAACAGGACACGTGCCCACAAATGCATATCCCCTGATGAGTTTCATATTGGTTTTATACCTTCAGAAAGTTACGAGTCCATGAGTAATAGTATTAGGAGCTGGAATATCTACATAAATATTTACACCGCCACCACACGGAGCCTTCTGGCAGAAGCCGGCCGATCCGTTAGCGCTCTCTGTGTTTGCCTTTTTCATTGGCTCCCGTAGCTTGTGAATAAAGCGGCGAATTGCGAGAGCGGGGACGGAACGGTTGTGGAAGGGTTGTCGGTAATTCCTGTGGTACCAGGGCTGACGGCTCATCTGCAGAGGGTGGTCCCTGCGTGCGGCTTGTCCTGTCCTTGCCTGGTGTAGCCCCTCTGTGAAGTGTGAATTCACCTGGAACTTCATAGCACGGACGCTGGCGATTGTCCTGCCACACCTTTATACTTTTGCTCCTGGGCCAAAGGGATAGAGAATCGGTTTTGCACGTTTTCAGAGGAGAAATGGAGTGTTTCCCTATCATGTGCTTTAGATTTTAGATAAGGTTTTGTCAGTCAAGCCTGAGCTGAACTAACTCAAACCTGAAAGCAAATTACAGTGTGTGCATAAATTCTCTTTGGCTGCCTGGATCTCCTTCCTGTGCCTGCTGACTTTTTCCAGCAGTGTCCAATATAAATGAAGTTCCCTACTATTACAGCTGATGAAGAATATATTGCTTTCCAGTTTGTCAGCTTTTGAAAAACTAATTTTTGTTTGCAATAAGCAATTTTATTTAAGCTGTGTCCAAAGCACATCTTGGACAAAATCATAAACATGCAAATACTTCAGTAGATTGATTTGATATGTCATAAAGCTGTGTCCTCTTTTTCCATTATTTATTTGGTTTTCTTCAGCTAGGTTTAAGATGAAGTACACTTTCCTGGCCTTTGTTTTTTGTTTTAATCGCTACTTATGCAAGGATGGCGTCAAGTTGTGTTGATCTTAAAGCTTGTCGCCTTTTATATGACCTTGGAAGTGTTTGGAACACAGTGTTGCTGACCTTGAATTTATTTTCTGAACTTGATGCAGCATCAGTAGCTTTTATACCATCAGGAAATGGGGGGAGAGAGCTGCTTTAATTTCCCAGTTTCCTTAAGTTGTTCTGGTGACATTTACTTACGATTAAAATAAAAAAAGATGTGCGATAGAGACAGATTCAGTATCCTCACATTGCCTATTGAGTGCCAGTCTGGTTGAAGAAAAGAGGATGTGATGGAATTTTAGAAAACTGAAGCTTCTGGATCTTTGGCAGTCTCCACGTTATTAAACCAAACTGGGCCTAATTTTGCCGCGCTGTGATAACGATAATATTCCCAGTCCCGTGCAGCTTTCTGGCACCAAGCTACTCCATCCTTTCAGTGAACTCTAGAAATAAATGGAGCTGAAGTGGAGGAGGGAGGTGGATTTCACTCTTGTCGCTTTATGTACTGACAGAGTGCCCTGAGAGAGGCAGATGCCAGGTGCCATAGAAATGCAACGTACTTCAGTCTGCCCTGGTTAACGAGTTTTGTGCCTGGCTCAATTTTAGTCTCTGGTTGGTTATGGGGCTGTGTGAACTCTCATTGATGTAATAAACATGACACAAAAAGACTCCCTGGGTAGTAAATATGATTGGCCATTTTAGATTCATGAAGGTGTGAACTTTGTCTTGCGGAGAAGAGTTCCACTGCGTGGTTTTTGCACCAAAGTAGGTCAATCTAATTATAATTGGCTTTAATGAGCGCTGCTCTGCAGTTCTTTACCTGTAGCTGGTTGGCACTCAGAAGTGCAAATGCCATTGCTGCCTTTGAGAAAAGCAATGCGAAATCAAAGAATTGATTTCTAATCTAATTTATTTCAACTTGAAAGCCTTGCTTATCTGCATAAGCAGGGGTAAACGATCCAGTGTCAGTAAGAAAAGCCGGAGCAAAGGCAGGCAGCAGCTCTGATGCTGGCCACGGCATAAAGGTGAAATTCTGCTTCTTGTCTCACAACAGTTGCCCGGCAAACTGTCTGGAATGTAGCTGTGTTGTGGAGGAGTTATTCCATTAAAACCGGTAGGAGTTAGACTGGTTTGTTCGGAGCGAATTTTTTCTTGGTGCCTCAAAAGACGTTTGGGTAAGGCACGGTCGGCTTTGGCTTCATCGTTCTGCTTTGGCATCATCGTTCTGCCGCTCCGTGGCCTCTGCACCCTCGTGCTCGGGGCATCCAGCATGACCAGGTCTGTGGAAACGTGCTGGATCCCTGGATCCCGGGTGTGACGGGGACCTGCTGGGCTGTCGTGGGCTGTGGAGGGTTGGGCACACCTCTGCTCCCCAGGGACAGTCGCAGCTGCTGTCAGCCTGTTCCCTTTACAGCCAGAGGGAG
Source organism: Trogon surrucura (assembly GCA_020746105.1). Lineage (NCBI taxonomy): Eukaryota > Metazoa > Chordata > Aves > Trogoniformes > Trogonidae > Trogon > Trogon surrucura. Next base: position 1,529,883 of record CM036640.1, read on the forward strand.
CAGTGCCCGAGAGATGGTATCTGGGGCGCAAGGTCCTGCAGGGAGGACAATGGTCCATCTTCTGATATTTTTCACTTTTATCTATTTGCTGGGACCGTGAACTGAGAAGACGTTCAATGGAAAGAATCCTGCGTGATCCGTCTTGATGGCGAAGTTATGAAATGTGCGTTCTGCGCCCTCTGACTTCTACTTTTCTCTCTTCTCTTGCCAGCCCAGAACTGCAGCCACGTTTTGCAGGGCCCAAACGGGACGATACAGAGTCCGGGCTTTCCTTATGGATATCCAAATTATGCAAACTGCACGTGGACAATCACTGCCGAGGAGCAGAACAGGATACAGCTGGTTTTCCAGTCCTTTGCATTAGAGGAAGACTTTGATGTGTTGTCTATCTATGATGGACTGCCTCAGCAGGGGAATCTCAGAACGAGGTAGGTTGTTCGTAACCCTGATGTCTATAACCATGTTCCTATTTCTTCCACTGGAATTAAATCTGGGTTGGAGGTTTATGCCGCAGTAAACTGGGAGCACTTCTTCATGAGCCGACCTTACAGTTGTTTTGATTTCCTATCTCTGATAAGGTTTGAAATGTTTCTCTGAATGCCTGACAGGAGTGATTTATCAAGAGTCGTTCTAGACATCCAGAGAAGTTAATTAGAAAATGGAGCAAGAGGAAAGCAGAGCTAATGTGCAGAGGAGCTTCTCTCAATCCAGAAGAGATTCTCTGAGTGGGAGGGAGGATAATGGGTTTCAGTTTACAGCTCTTCCAAGTGCTTTGTGGGTGCATTTGGGTAATTCCCTAATTTGCAGTCTGTTCACTGGCTGGGCAGGGGAGAGATTCTCTCACATCTGACTAAACTGTTGGATCTTTAGGGGTAAAGGAGTTATTGAGTAATACAGTTTAGTACGAAGACTCTCCATGGATTCTGGTCTCCTATTGTAGCTACCACCCTGGTAGTAATAATAAGTTAAATGAGAGACTGATTTTGAAAAAAGTAATGTTTTGCTGTGGTAGCAAATGTTATATGATGTGTCAGACTTCTGCGTTTGAAGGAGTCGTGATCTCAGAGCTCCAGATCTGAGGCACAGATGAAATCAACTTGGTGACTTGTGACGTGGCTGCTGCTGTCTGATGTGGTGCCTGATTGCACCTGAAGTATGGCAGTAGTGTTGAAAAAGTAATAGAAACAGTGGCAGTGTCTGGTGTTGGAATCCCTAGTAAGAACACTGTAGTCATGGACAGCCCTGGAAATTAATTTTATTTCAGACCGCTTTAGGGCAGATCATTTGACCTCAGCATCTTGTCTAACCCATCCGGAACATCTCGCTTAAATACTGGTGAAAATCAGCTCTTTATGTAGATGATTTTGGTTATGCAAATAAATCATATCTTTATCTTGCAACTGTACTTGAGGAGAATCATCTTCATTACGGGACCTCATCGTTTAATCAGAAGGTAGCATAGGGCTTTGCTTTGGGTATTATGTAAAGGATGTCTGCATCTGGAATAAAATTCTGCTCAGGAAAGCTTGCTTGGTGAGCAGTCAATGCTGCTCTTGCCCTGAAAAGCCTCCTGGCAAATTGCTCTGCTCGTCAGCAGTGCCAGATGTTTCCTGTTGCCTTTTAGACGTTGTTGGGAAGTTCTGCTGAAGAAGCTAAAGCTGTGGATTAAATTAATTCAGAATTACAGTCGTAGTGGAGTAAATGGGTAAGATGCTGTAGATGAGCTGCATCCAGGTATTGCTCTGAGCTCATGGTAAGCGTGATGTGATTATAGACAGAAGGAACAGAAAGGGAGTCTTCCTGCAGCTGACCAGTGGAGCAAAGTTCTTGGGTACAGCTTGGATACCGTTGTGACAATTTGCAGCCCTGAGTAAGGTCCTCCCTCGGCATCAGTGGTGAACTTGACGTGCACCTTGGGCAGACGTGGGGTGAAACCGGGAGCACAAAGAGACGTGAGGATGCTTCCTCTCTAATGAGGAGGTGAGGTGCTTGGGAATGGTGTGTATTTAGTAGAGTGGAGGAAAGTGAAATAAATGAGGAGAGAAGAGAGGTGTCAAGGAGGGTTTTTAGAGGTCTGATGAAAGCATTTACAGAGAGCTTAGAAAAGTAAATGATGTGGACTCTTGCGTGATGGACGCTTGCATTCTTCCCCTGGACATTTCTAGATTAGTGACTTCAAAACTGGAACTTGCTCTTCTGTGCTCTTTGGTGTCTCACTTCTTTGTTCAGCTAATTTTTTTTTTCTGTGTACATCAATCTCACCTCATTAAACTCTGTAGCTGTTGCCCAACATGGCTTTTTTTTTTAATCTTTTTTTTTCTTTCTCGCTTTTTTCTTTTTTTTCCTGGGGCTATCAATTTTGGGTTTTTTCTCAGACTGCTTTCCAGATGTACTCAATTCATCATCCAGGCGCAACACTCGACGAGAGATGACCATGCATCATTCATCAAAGCTCATGCTACCAGGAGGAGGGCCAAAATAAGCTGTAAGCAAGTGTGAAAGAAGGGAAGGGAACAAAAGCAACCTTCCTCAGGGAAGACGTAACTGGTTTGTTCGTAGTGTTAGAGGCTGGTCAGCAAAATCGTTGACTGAGAGGCACTGTATCTCTGCTTCCCCCGCTCCTGAGCTTTCATTGTTGAGCATCGCCGATGTGTTTCGGTAGGTCATGCTTGCTTGACGGCAAGAAGAGCATCATCTTGGTGTTGATGACGTTCTCTAGTGCTGGGGCTCCGTTTCAGCCTAGTGTCACTAAGAGCTGCTTTGACCTGACGTGTCACAGCGCCGTGTCCCTGTGCGGTTCTGAGAAAGGGTTAATCTCCGCGTTCAGCGTGTGCTGGCAAGCGCCCTGTCGTCTTGCAGTTTAATGTGGTGTGAAAGTTCCCTAATAGAATAAGAGCAGACTTAATCCAATGAGACATTTGCTAATAAAGTGCTTTACTGTATATTAGGGAATTTGCGTTGTGCATTTGTGATGAGTATGTGAATATTAAATGCGTTTTGGTGTCTTAATTTAGACAGCCAGGGCTGTTGTCATCTTTCAGTGCCATGACTTTGTTTGCTAAAATCAGAGTTTCTTTCCGAGTCCTTGCTCCTTCAACTTTTTTCCCAGCGCCATACACTGGCTTTCAGCAGGAATCACTGTAACAGATAATCTTCTAGAGAACCTGGGAACGGTGATGGCTGCACGTTTGGGTCTCCCTTGACTTGAGTAGGAGCTGTGGGGTTTTGTGAGTTTAGATGAGAATTGTAACTTCCCTTGGTGCCCGTCTGTGGCTTTCCCTTCTTTTAAGCCGTGTTTGTGCTCATTGCACAAGACCAAGCTCTCCTGAATGCTCGTTCTTCAAGTTCCTAACAGCTCAAACTGCCAGCGGCACCAGAGGATGCGTGTGGAGACCTGAGCTGAAAACTGCCGTTACTCAAGAAATCGTCTTTTTGCAAATGCCCATTGTGCTTTGCTGATTGTGTCATTGTTAAGAGGATGCTCCAATCAGGTTAGTTTTCTGATTGGTTTCCCGCTGTGCTGGGCTTAGAAGCTCGGCAGAGACCTGACTAAAATTTGAATATTTGGAGTTATTTATGGATCGAAGATTGCTGTGAGATTTGGGAGGCTCTTTGCACCTCTTCGTGGCAGACTGTTGTTACGTGACACAACCACACAGTAGTTAACGAGAAAGCCACATGACATCTTCAAGCTTTTTCATCTGCTGCTGGTAATTTCCAGGACACTTTGAATGTGAGAATCTTAAAGTAGTTGCTATTTTCCTTATGTGAAGCTTCAGGCTTGCACTGAGGTCCAGGAGAATTTATTTACAATATCTTTAAGTCAGTCATTTCAGATACCTAATCCTGCTCTTCTGAAGGGAGCCATTGAATTTATGTTTTCAAATGAGCTGGTCAAAAATCAGATTTTTATTTTTTTCTCTTCTAAAGATCTTTACTTCTGAAGGCCTAAGGGTGTTTCAATGACACTGGATTTATTTGGCTAAGAAAATGTTTCAGCCAGCTATCAAGAAAAATAAGTCTTTACTATAGTGAGAACGTCAGTGCGCAGTTTGCATCTCCACACAGGTTCCTAGGAGGTGTATATTTACACAGGTGTGATGAACTGGCCCATTCTGATGTCTGTGGAGTGTGTAGAGTTAACAAAACCGTTTGTAAATCATTACTGAAAGAGTTTTGTACTTAAAGAAAAAAATCTGTACTACCTTTAGGTCACCGGCACCGTGAATAACATCCTCTGCCTCCCATCTCGGCGTTCTGCACAGTGTCTTCCGCTGCTGTTGCGTGTTCGAGATCCTCATCCTTCCTCCCTGACAGACGAGCGAAGAGTCGGGAGGAGGATTGCCATCAATATGCTGCGTGTGCAGTTAAAACCCGTATGATCTCTTTGGTCATATTTAATTGACTGGAAGATTAAGTATTTTGTTTGAACTTAAAATTATGTGATACGAGCGATAAGAATTGAATTATCTGCTGGGGTGACCTATTTGCAGATACCACGGAAATACCTGTCTCTTGCCTGTTTCTCCTTGATAACCTTTTAATTACTCTTTGAAAAATTGGATCGGGTGACTTGTACTTAATTACCAATCCAGAGAGCAGAGTTTTTTGATTTTTTGAAAACAGCGGAAAGGAGGAGAGTAGGAGATGAAGAGAACAAAAAGCAAAGGAGGAAATTTCCCCGAGCGTTACGTGCTCTGACTTGCAGAGATGCAAACCTGGGCTAAAATAACACTGTGAGGTTCTGGTTTAGCAGGCGCTGGATTTGCTGGGGGTTCGATACTGTTAAAGAAATTCCTGGAGAAACAGCATTTTCCATCTGGTGATGTGCAGAACTTAGCAGGGTTTTGTGCTGAGTCACCTTTGGTCCTGTGACATGTTCCTCTGTAGCCACCTCGTGTCTCCAAGGTGACTACAGTCCTTTTTAGGAAGGATAAAGATAAATAAAAATGGAGGGGCAGCTAAATCCTTTTATCATCTTCAGTGAACTTCAGAATCCTGCCTCCTTTTCCCCTTAGCAGAGCCTTTTGTCACTTCACATTAACTCCATCGGGGGAAAAAAAAACCCCAAACCAAACAAAAAACCACTTAGGTTTATGTTCTCTGCTTTGTAGAATAAAATGCACTGAGAAGGTACTTGTTGGAGCTACTCCAGCAGCGTTAGAGCCTCTTGCCAATGGCCCTGTCGTTTGTTCTGAGCAAGTACTGAATATTTAAACTTTGTCCGCGAGATAATGGTGGAACTGGATCTGAAAGTCCAGGAAAGCTAATGGAGTTAATGCACCCGCGTCTAGGGCTGTTCAGTGCTGAGAGGCCGTGTTCAGTTTTTCCATATTTATCAGGAGAGGGTACCTCAGGATGAGTGGTAAAAGCTGATGATTAAGTGGGCGTCGGGAGCTTTTTCCCTGCCACTGTGCTGAATCCCACAGGTTTAGGAGGGGGCCTGGTGCCGACCTGTTACGCAGGTGGAGTTTCCTGGCCGTTGTTTTCAAAATGGTTTTGTTTTTCCTCTAAACTGCTGATTAACCACGTTTACACGTTGGCCGTTGATAACATCAAGTAACTGCTTGAAGCCCAGGATCATCCCTTCTTCTCTAGACGCCTCTGGCTGCTGGTTTTACTTCAGGTAGACTCTTAGCAGTGTGCCTGCAAGGCTCTCGGAGAGCAGGAGCAGAGCCTTGTGGAGTCTGGATGGGACCTGCTGTGTGGTCCTTGCAGAGCCGGCAGTGCCCCCGCTGCAGCACTCCAGGTAAATTCCATCTGCGCGGCGAGATCTCCGATAGCTTCCATGGAGTTGCTCCTTTTCCTTATCGAAGATGACTGGTGATAAAGACAATAGCTGCAGGTGCTCTGCTAATAACTTGTATACAGAGGAAGTTTATCATCTTTTTATGCATGCATTATTCTCAGTCATCTTGAGTTGTTTATTTTAGAGCTGCTTTTATCCTTTTGTCAGGAGGGGCAATGCAGGAAACCAGTGGGTGAGCTTTTGGGGTCAGAGTGGGTGAGACGACACTTTTTAAGCAGGGGAAGGGAGAGAAATTGAGCTAACCCATAGCCCTTGCCTGGTGCTTCTCGTTTTTCGATTGCAGCGCTGTGCGGGCATGCAGGTCTGCTGTATTGTAGAAGGGGGAAGGCAGCACAGGGAGGTTCAGTGGGTTGCCTTCGGCAGCACCGGGAGTTATTAGCTCTTAGCAGTTTGTCATTGAACGTGGGTTGCCCAGTCGCTGTGTTACTGGAGACCTGTGGGATGCGAAGGTGACTGCGGTCTGATCCTGCCTGCGTAAGAACCTGCGCAAAAAAATCTCTTTGCCTTTATTAGCACAGAATCGGGTCTTCAAAAATAATTTTGCTCTGAGTCGATGGCTATTGACATCAGTTAGCGGCACGATGGCCGCTTTCTACCCTGGTAATTGGTGTCAGCCTCCCGCGAGGAGGCGGCTGTGAGCGGAGCGGCGCAGCCGTGGGTGTTCGGGGGGTGAGAAGAGCCCTGGGCTGTGCTAGTGACTCCGGGTCGGAGCTCTGGTCTGGTCTGTTCCGAGCCCAGCAGCTGCTCCGCTCAGTGGTGTCGGAAACATCACTCATCTCTGTTTTCCCATCTGTAAAATGGCATAAGGTGGGTTGTTTGTGGGGTTTTATTTGGTTCCTTCTTTTTTTCTTTTTTTTTGGCAAACTAAATTGGTGAAATGCTTAAAATCCCCTTGTTGGAGGGTCTTGGCGAGAGAGAATTGAAGTACCGGGCAGTTCACAGCCGTGCCTTTCAATCCATTTTCCTGACGGGAGGAAAAACGTGTGCGCGCTTCCACGTTATCTTGTGAATGCCGTGAATCTTTAGGTCCAGAAGTTTTTCTCTCTATGAAGTCTGACCTTGAGGGTTTCTCAGGCAGAGCACCTCTTTAGACAGTATGTATTTCCCTTTTATCGAAATTAATGAAATTCTCCAGGAGATGATACAATCTTACGAGATCGGTGCAGATACAATGAAATTGTGGAGTGCTATTACTTGCAGCCTCAAATAGAAAATTGACAAATCCTCAGTGCCCGGTGACTCCAATTCATTACGCTCCTGTTGGGTGGCGGAGGGTGGCCCGGCTCCTTTTAGACTCTTCAGAATTGGATTTTGGTGTGCTGCAAGAGAAACTGCTGACATCTGGTTCTTTTTCTTAATAAAGAATGTAATTGTTTGTGATTTTGTAGCTGTTGGGAAAACATAAAGGCTTTTGCTACCCAAAGAAAAGCAGTAATTGTCCTTACGTCTTTAGTGATTTTCATAATATTTAGGATTACAGCTGATTAGAGCTGCTACAGTGGAATAAAAGGTTTAGGAAGGAGATAAATGTTTTCATTTGAACTGTCTGGTAGCTTATATTGTTACTGATCTGTGTGTAAATTGAAGTGTGAAATGCTCTTGTTCTAGCACTTCTATATAATATTTTTCTAGTTATTGAGATCAGGCCGTTTTGCTGTCCAGGTGCGTGGCAAGACATCCTCTCCCTGGAGTTGTTCCCAGTGAGCTGAAGTTCACTGAACTTTCCTGTGATTTTGTGTTTCTCGTTTCTGGTTTGTAATAACTTACTGAGACTGTAGGTGCCAAAGTTTATCAGCCGTCTGCTTGCATCTCACTGCTGCCGGAGAAAGTACAGGAAAAGTGGGCATGGAAGGGACATGATAAAATATATCCAACTTCATGGTCTTCCTACTCTATTGTATTGTACAGAAAAGTAAATTTATTGGAATTTGATGCTTAGTACCTGTTCTCAGCTTGAGCCATGAAGGCCACATATATTTGAGATGGCTGTGCTGGCTTTAGGCTCTATAAATAACACTCTTCTGCTGGGAATTGACCCAAACCCTGTTTTTAAATGAGCGAAGAAATCCATCCAGGCTGGAATTTATGAGCCCTGCGACTGTCTCTGGAGACTGTATTAGTTAATGAAGCCTTTGTCAGTGTCAGAGGTAAGCAAAGGACTCCTGTGGCTTGAATTATACTTGGCTTGGAGAAAGGAAGAAAGCGCAGTTGCTTCCTAAGCCACGCTGGCACATGGGGCTGAATCGTTTGATCTTAGAACGAGAACCGTTTGCAAAGTGCTAGACTAACTTTCTGAGGAACGTGGAGGTGAGTGTGTAGCGTGTGTCATCCTGAGGGAGTTTAAGGGGCAGAGAAAACTTTTTTTTTTTTGTGCTGTGATGCTTGTTACGGTTTTGATAAGAAGATTACATAGCAGTGTGTGTCAGAGCCAGCGATTGTATTATTTTGGATTGTATTATTTTAGAAGCAACTTAATTGTCAACCAGCTGGGAAGAGGGGATGGTTAGAAAGTAGTAGGGAATAAAATGGGACATGTGGTGCTGGTTGGCAGCAAAGTGGCTTGTTGTTGCTTGGTGAGATACGACCAGAGAATGTACAAGGAGGTACTGCTGCTCGCGACATGCCTCCGAAGACGCTCCATCGGGATCTGTTTGTAGCTTGCCTCAGAAACAAAAGCAGCTTGGCTTTGAGCGTAAATCATTCCAACAAGTAAATCCAAATGTGAACTGATAGTGTTTTTTCTGATATCAGTACAGTATCCTTTTAAGCTGCCCGAGATTTTTTTCGGTCCAGAGCATCGCTTCAGCCTTGCAGGGATCAAAATTAAAGGACAACTGTCTAAATAACACCAGTGAGTTCTACCTTGCAGACAGAACTGACTTTTAAGTGTCTCCAGCGCGTATGAGCTGGAAGTGTTCTCAGATTATGCTCTGCTTGTTTTGCGGATGATTAATGAGAACATTCACGGCACCAGTTATTCTGTCAATAGGGTTGAAAAAACCCAGCAAACTTAACATCTTGTTGTAATTGCTGGTTTTCTTAATAAACACAGAGAGGAAGGGACAGAAACCTAGCAGAACCACTGAGGAAGAACTTCTGAGCCAGCCAAGCCTGAGGAAACGCTGGCAGGGTCAGCTGTCTCCTCAGGTGTGTGTCTTTCATCCACACTTACTGAAAACGAGGGGAAAGATCTGCGCAGTTCTCCCTGCCTGAAAATTGAAGGGCTGAGATGTGTGAGGGGCCGGGGTGGCCGCAGCCTGTGGTAGAGCTGCAGGGGACAGAGCAGGCAGAGAGGTACCGGGTGACAGAGAGGAGGAGGAGGAGGCTGCAGGAGCAGTAACCACCCTGGAGCAGGCTGCGGGCTGGGCAGCGGTGGTGACGTGGGGTCCCTCCTGGAGCCGGGGCTACCCCTGAATCCTGCCCACAACGATCTGTGAGGAGCAAAGAGCTGTCGGCTTCGGTTTTACTGACGTGTTGAAGTCCTTCTGCCCAGGGCACCTGCGGGGCTCTTTGTGCCAGCTTTGTGAAGTAGTGTGTGAAGTGCAGGGTTGATTCTCTGGGGATTTTGGTCCGTGGTTTGGAGGAGACATTAAACTCCTTCAGGATGAAAGGTGATTTCTAAAACTAAGATACTGATAGGATTGACATCCCAAGCTGGGATGGATTGCTGTGGGTAAATTCCCTGATCTTCTTCTTGTATTTATTCTTTCATTCTTGACATACGCTCCATGAAGCAGCCTTCAGGAGGACATCTGAGAGTGACACTGACTTTGCGTGTCGCTGTATTTCCACCTTCCCCCAAGACTTTAGTTTTCCAACATACACACACATTTCTGAAGGTGTCTTCTCCCTGCAGCAGCTCGAGTACGATGCTTACACATCCTTTTCATCAAGACTGAGAAAGTTGCAAACGTTAATTAATATCGCTCATACCAATTTTTCAGAGGAAAGAATGAACACTAAGCCTTTCACTGAGCTTCCTCGTTTCTACATGCACACAAGCCAGCCGTCGAGCTGAGTCAGGTGTATAAAACTTGATTGAAAGTCAATTGGAAATTATTGGGCTCTTTCTGTTGACCCCAGTTGATAATGGATGAGTCAAATACTTTGTGAACGCACTTTTCAGATGACGTGAGGTTAACTACTGCCTTGTTAGGTGGGTACATGGGGTGGAAGAGGACTCAACTGCTCACTCCTGAACGTTTTCCAAAAAATCTCTCCAAAAGGCAACTCTCGAAGCTGCTGTTTTCCCCACATGGTCCCTTACACCTGACTTAGCTTGAATCGTGTCCTGGGATAGCGCAGGGGTGCCAGACTAGCACTTGGGGAACCATGTCATTTAAACTCTATAGAGTGACGAGAGTGATTCGTTTGATGGGAAATTTTCTTTAATAGGTGCCTTTAAATTACATGCAGGAAAAAAATCACTGAAGTATGGTGTAGTGTAATTTAATGCCGGGTTAAACGATGCAATCCGATGCGTTTTCATTAGATGTTCTGAGACACTTCTCTAGCATTTACGCTTTAAAGGCTGTTGGATTGCCAGCTGCAATAACTATTTTGATTGCAGCCTGAGCTGATGGTGGGCATCCTACCAGAAAAATAATGTGCTCTGTTTTAATTATGGCACCTGCACTCCAAAATGGGAGCCTGCATCATCTCAGTGTATGTGGGATATGGTTGTACCTGGTACAGTGGAACAGCATAATGTGCAACAGATAGAGCTGAGAGCATTTGCAAGGGGACTGAAACGTGGGTTGTCTTGGCTGACTGTTCTTCTAGAGCAAATAAATAAATAAAATCATGTTCAACCGTTGGTGAGTTCTAGTAAAGCTGTTGTGTGAAATAGATTCTGCTGTTCTGCTGCAAATGGGGAGCCATGCGTCAGGAATATTTGCAATGTCAGGAGCAAACCTGAGGCAAAGGACGAAGGATGCAAATAGAGGATTTCTGCGTTGATTTGCTTTGGCGTATTGATTTTTGCTGTACTGTGAAGCAAGGGCAAGCTTATGAAGTGGTATTTCTGGCACTGGCTTAGTTTGGTTCCTCACAGTAGGAGCAGAATTAAGCCAATGAAAAACACATTGAAAAATCTCACACAATCAGTGTTGGCTCCAAGCAACTTAAGGGGATAATCACTCAATAATCCATTTGGCCAGAGGTACAGAAGAAATGGAAGATGATTATTTGTGCTGTTATTGCTGCCCACACCTTCTTGTTGTGACTCTTAATAAAACCAAGAAACAGAGTTTGCTGCTTTTCCTTCTATTAGTGTGTATATATATTATTGCTACACTAAATAACAGCGATGCCAGAATTCCTGTTTCGTGCATGAGGCCTTTGGGGAATGATTGTGTATTCTGTCTGCCATCGCGTTGATCCCCATGCTTTAAAGTGGCGTGGGCTGCAGGTTTAGGGAGAAAAGCATGAGAGCAGTTGTCTGGGCAGGTGGAAACAAGGCAGCGTGTCCTGCCAGGCTTGGCTCTTCTGGGTGTGGAGGTTGTAGGGGAGTGATTTGAGCGTGGGCCTTGGTAAACGACCGGTTCTGACAGAGAGTATTGCCTGTGCTCTTATTCGGAGAAGTCACGGACATCAGAAGAAGGAAAAAAGCTTTCAGTTGCCTGAGTTAGTTGAAGGCTTAAGAGCAGGAATAACTTCTATTGTGACTGCAGGCACTTCCAGTGAGGAGCTCGGGGAGTTGGATCTCATTTCTCAGGCAGGTTCTGGCTGCGGGGAGGCTGTATGGCAACGAGTGCCATAGAGGGTGGGAGCTGCTAGTAGATACTTTTCTCGTGGAGCAGTATTTCCTGCCTCCTTCTGAGGGAGTTTTAGTTTTAGTGCTTATGGGGGCACTTTTTATCTTTTGTGGGCGGAAAGGCTGATCTGAAGGATGAGACAGCGATTTGGTCACCTCTTGTGCTGTCGGGCAGCCGGTTTTCTTCTGCGTCCTCCAGGGACCAGACAGGCACAAACGAACCTCTGGAGAGGTGGTTCGGTTTATTAATTTTTAGAGGTTCAGGAAGCCCAGAGGTTCCCAGGAAAATTGTCTGTTTGGTCATCGCGGAGCCTGCAAAAAGACGAACCCTCAGTTACAATTTCATGCCCTTACGCACACCCCGTCCTTCTAGGGCCCTGCAGCTGGGAAGCAGGAATTCGTACCTAGGGGCGGTGTTTCAGGTAGCGCTTAGTTCCCGGTGACTCCTGTGAGACACGTGCACTTGCTCACAGGTAAGGAGACGTGTAAGTGTTGCCCTGATTTAAAAGCACTGCCTGCCGAGTGGAGTCCTCCCGGCGTGAACAGAATCTGTGATGTGAAAAGCTTGGTTCTGAGAGAATGCATCTGCTTTGGACACAAGCACAGACCACTGTTAGCCGATTCCTAGATACTGATGAAACACCAGGTGGTGATTAGAAGAATCAAAACCAACAAGTTATGCCGTCCATTGTATTTTTTTTTATCTTTATTAAAACTGATCCATGCATTTCCTGGATTTTTTGTTGAGTGCATCAAGGTTTCAATAAGCCATTTTAATTAAACTGCAAAATAAATTCATAAAAGCTGTGTCACTCTTCCTCAGTTCTGTGCATGGTAAAACTATCTTGAATCCTTAAAGATCCTGGAACCTTTTATCATTAATGAACAGGAGCAATTGTTCTTCCAGCTTGGACAGACAATGGATTTTGTGCTGAGAGTGGGTAAGTACTTTTTTGCTGACGTTAAAACTTGACTGCCGTCATTGGCTAGCAACTGCGTGAACTTTGCCAATAATTGGAAATTTTGCTTTAATAAGCTTCTCAGGTGGACCATGTCAGCTTCCATTAGTCAGAGTTCAATCTGCTTGAAGTAATATTTAGGTTTACTAAATTAGGGCCAGAGTAAGAACAGCAGGAAAGTTCACTCAGTCTCTGGAAGTTGCCGGGGGCTGGTGGCAACTTTAGGGAGAAATTGCTTGGGCTGGAAGGTGCAGTGTGCTGGGAGCTGTGCCCCTGGTCAGAGAGAGGGTGGTGATCCCCGGGATTAAAGATCTGCTTTTGTTCTGTGGGTTCTTCTTTAATTCCGTATAATAGATAAGGAAAGGAAATGCTCTGGATCAAATAGATACTTGCAGGTAAAGGGGTCAGAGCGTTTTGTATCAGGAGTGATCTTTTGCCCTCTCTGTGAGGCAGAGTAACTGCTGTGTAAAGAGATGTTGGATAAACCTCTGAGTATGTGTGTAAGAGGCTTTAAACTTTCTTTCTTACTGTAACCTGTTTATCTCGTGCTACTTGCGTCCTTGTGATCCAGCTTGAATACTCCTGATCTGGAGTGATACCGCGTGGCAGAGAGTTCAGTTACTGCCGAGTCTGTGATTTTGTAGAAGTCTGGTTTGAGGACAGTTACCAGGCGATGAGGATTGCAGCTGAATTTCTGTCCTTGGTAATGGCAGGCGAGAATCTAATGTGAGATTGCTTTAAATCAAATGTTCCTTATGTAAATCTATTATGTAAATCACCTTAGCCAAGCGTAAGGAGAAGGCTTATTATAAGTGAGAGAGGTACATTAGCAGTTCTTGGGCTGTGTCGGTACAGTATCAGGGTTTTAGTATTTGGCATCTAATAACGTCAGTTTAAAACCATTACTGAAGAGACTTGTAATAAAATTGACAGTTGTCTTTTAGCGCTTGTTCTTGCAGGGACAGTTGGGTGGGAGTGGAGGAGGATTCCTAGAAACTTCAAACCTTATCCTGAACACCTTCTCTGAAGGCAGCCACCCCGATGGGCTTTAATTGGTCACGTAATTTTTTTTGCCTATTCTCTTATGCTGTTTTAGTTTGCGTCCAATTTAATGCAGTTTGTATAATGCTTCAGACCCTGACCTGATGCTTCCAGTCCAGAGTTCTCAAAACACGTTATAGACATTTTTGAATAATGTCTTGGGCTCATACAGCAACCTCAGCATCGTTCCCGTTTCCTGGATGGGGAATGTTACTCTGAAGGGCTCCGTGGCTGCTCCGAGATCGGAGCTGGGGTCGGCAGAGCAGCCGGTGTTAGTGAACAAGGTGTGAAGCTGATAGACTGGTTTAAAACATGGTCAATGCAGAAATACATCAGTAGGTATTCTGGCAAGCCAGAAGGTGTTAAAAGCCCGGGATGGGTTTGCCCAGCATTTGCAGAACAGCCGTTGAATTCAGGCTGTACCAGCCTGTGTTCTTCAGCTCTGGTGTATTGGCTGCCCTGGTTTTGGTTGCTCCCAGGTCGAAAGCAGAGATGGCGAGTGTAACCTTCCTCTTGATTTCTTCCAGGTTAACGGGTTTCCAGCTGCCCGCTCCTATTGTGAGTACAGGGGTTGTGCTGTCCTTGTGGCTTGTGAGTGATTATGCGGTCAGTGCTCAAGGCTTCCAGGCAAGCTATGAAGGTAAGTCTGCCCAGTTCAGTCGTTGTCTTGAATTGTATCTGCATTTGGCTCGTGGTAGATGTGAAATGAAGGAGCAGGGTTGATACCAGGATACATGCATATGCAGACACTGACTCCAAGGTAGTGTGCCAGATTTGCCTGGTACTTGTATAATTTGATCCATTTAGTTCGTAATTCAAATTGCTGATTCCTTCTAAGTGTTTTGGTTTTTTTTCCTCTCAGCGTTGTGGAGGTAAAGGTTTGTATGTGAGGGCTTGGCAGCTTCAGAAAATTGTGGGCAGTGGAAGTCGTGGGGTGTGCGAAGGAACAGTTTGTGGTGGGAGGCAGGTCCTGACTGAGCTGTGACTTGGTGCTGCTGGGTCGGTGACAGATTAACCGTGTTAAAATTTGAGTTACATTTGTGTTGATTATTGAACCTAGAATGTTGTTTGAATCTCCATAAATGTTTTTCTTTGGAATACTTAGAAGCTCTCGGCCTCGATGATAATTTTTGGTAATGAGTCCTACCGGCCAATTACCCAATGCATTAAACCAAGCAGATGCCTTCATTTGGGTGATGCTGTGGTCTCCCAGCATTTTCTGCACTTGACGGTTGTTCAGGTTCAGGGGAGTTCTTTTAAAATACCTTCTAATTTCTGATTAAAACCTTTGCCTCGAGGCAGCAGCGGCACTAAGATGTTTCTATGAGGCTTGAAGTGATCGATGTGTTGCAGGTGCTCGGTGTGACGAGGTGACGGTGTCCAAGTTCATCTCGGTGGGTTTTTTTTCCCCAGGGTGAGGGGCTGCTGGGGGGGGCTGGGGCTGGGTCCTGGCTGTCGGGATGGGCAGCACCACGGCGGGGCGAGGAAAGGCAGATCCCACTGCCCGTTGGCAAAACCTCCCCTAGAATATACATGGATCCCTGGGTCTGGCAGACATTGACAGTACGTTGCTCCCGAATTGTGTGAGAGAGAACATGTAGCTGGTTTTGTGCTTTCTTGACATTTAGAGTTCATTTTTGGCATTTACACGCGGTTACTTATGTGCTTTTTAATGGTTTTTTTTGGGGGTTGGATTTTTTCTTTTTTTTTTTTTTATTACAGGTAATCCTGTACAGAGGCTTGTTCCAGGGCTGCCCTTTAGGCACATCTATTTTAAATTGTCTGAAGTTTATTTGATTGGTGAGTAGGAGGCTTTAAAGCAGGAAACTGAGTGCTTCCCCTGAGCCTCTGGGTGACACAGAGCATCCCTGTAAATGAAAGCTTTGTTTTGAAGGGGAGGGAGGGGTGGACTTGCCAAAAGTGTTCTTCTGAGCCCCCTCAGAACAAGCTACTTGGATTGTTGTTAACTAAGACTCACGAAGGAGACAAATGTGGTTTTGATCAGAGAGCCGTGCTGCTGCCACAGTGCTCTTTGAGTTCCCTGGCAATCTGCAACTCGGTGGATGGTTTGTGATTTGATAATTCGTTTTTTAAAGAAGGACAATGCGTCAGAGTCCTTGCAGTAAATGGCTCCTTTAGGACCTGCTATCAAAGCATGTTTGTTATTCTTCTCTTTAAGCAATCATTGGGAAATGCACCAAAAAGAAACGGAATTTTAAAATTGGAACAAAAGACCTCAGGAACTTTTTTAAAGGAGGACGGGAAGAAAATACATAGTGTGAGGCATCAAAATGACACCGAAACACTGTGCTTACACTGACATCTGCGCTACCCCGGCCCTCTGGGAAATGCATAAATGGAGGTTGGCTCTATCTGAGTTAACATCTCCCTGGCTTATCTGCTGGGTGTGATGCCTGCACGATAACATCTCTTGCGAGCAATTTTCTTGAAAACAACACAGACATCTCCTGCTCATGCCTGTATTTGTGCTTCTTGATTCCTGGTTGTTTCAGGACACGGTTCAACTCTACATTTCGCTGGTTACAAAAGGGAGAGCTTTTGTGCAGTCGTGGTGGAATCTACTAATAATAACATTTCCACTGTGAGAAGTTAGAGGTATTTTAAGAACAGACAGACAGGGTGAGTTTCTGAAAGTCTGCAGAGTTAGTTTTTTTTTTTTGAAGCCTCAAGTAAGGTAGATGCCAGAGGTGGCAGTGGAATTTGAGGAGCAGCCAGCTCCAGGGCTGCTGTGCTGCTTCCTTCCTGAGCTCGTGGTTCTCTGACTTCATTGTACGTTATTGAGCCCGGCTGCTCGATCTTCCTTAATCCTCTTTTCCTCATTTTCAGACTTCCTCATCTTTCTTCATTTAGATTGTGTGTTGCCAGCTCGTTTCTGTCGGCTTTCATTGCCTGATTCTTCATGTTTTCCGCTCTCCTACTATTTGTTATTTTTCTCTAGATGCCAAGTGACATTTTAAAGCTCAAGTAGGGACTTCATAGCCGTTCCTCTGCTGTGTGAGACATTGCTGAGAGCAGAGAGGTTCTCCTTGTCCAGCCCAGACATCTCCCAAGGAGCGGACACGGTTGTGACCGAGGCTGATGCTCCTGAGGGTGCAGCAGCTCCGGTCGCAGCTTCGGAGATGTGGCTTCTCTGCCCAGCTGTGCTGCAGATGTGTCTCCACGATCTCACGTTGGTCGTGGCGCGGATAAGCAGCTCCCGAGGTGCCAAGCGAGGTGGGGGTGGCTCCGTGTCGGACACGCCGCTCGGAATTTGCGCTCGCCCTCGGGAGCTCCCGTCTGGCATCGAGCGCGGGGGAGCCCACAGCGATGTCGCAGCTTGCGAGGAGACGGGATTAGGTCGGGATAAGTAACCGTCGTCGAGTGGACGATCTGGAAAAAGAAACGGGGCAACCCTTGCAGGGTGACTGGGAACGAGGAGTTCTCAGCTTTTTCTTGCTGAGTTGGAAGACCAGAGAAAATTTCATTTCCGTTTAAATATAATACTTTGATCTGAAGGTAATTTTTTTTTTTTTTACTTAAGAGATTCTTTTACTAAATATAAGCAGTTCTTACGAAGCTCATTTCCAGAACATATAATTTAGAAAATATTTAAATTAAGTGCTTTCATGCTTGTAGCATCCTTAAATGTTTTTTTTTTCCCTGTTAAATTGTCCCTTGAATTCAGCGTGATTTCACAATTAGCCTTGTTCACCCTCAGACTGGGATTTTTTTCTTCCTGTTTTTTTCCCCTCAACTAAATGATTCTTCTCAAAAATCCTAACCAGCTGTTGGAGTCTTGCATTTCATTTCAACTGCAGGAGTATTTCAAAGTAGAGACAGCAATAAATACTCTAAGTTAGAATTTTACTAGGACATGAATCTTGACAGTCTCATCTTGTGAGAAACATTCCTGAAGATTTAATGACCAGGAATGACCAATGCTTCCATTTATTGCTTCCCCTGAAAGATGTGTGAAGCTGGTATTAAAAGCACATGCCTCGTCTACAATGTGAAATTAATTACAAGCGCTGCTGCCACACACCTGATGAATACATAGTAAGTTGACATTTAAAATAAATTGGGCAAGTCTTTTACAATAAGAAGAAAATTGATATAAATTCCACATCATTTCCTCAATAATGCTAATAGCAGTTCATGATGAATAGCAGGCGGTTTTAGTTTACTGATGTAGATGTGAAATAAGATGACATTATTATTTGTAAACCGTTACCTCTGAGCCCGCAGGGTCTGAAAAACCAAAGGGGATTTAAGGAAAAATACTTGAACCTGCTCGCTGTTGTGCCTGACTAGAGAGCGGTGCTGCCCTTGGTCCCGCTGGGGCTGGGGCACTCTTGTCCGTAGGTATTTAGTCGAAACAGGAGGAAATTGGATTTTCCCCGTCCTGCTGTATTGATGCTCTGACGCCACAGTTTGTGCTGTGCCTCAGTTTCTCTCTTAAACGCGATTACAGTTTCATTCATGGTGTTTGTACTTTACGAGGAACATGATTTTGAGTGTTCTTTTAGGAATTCTCATCTCTGTAACTTCTAGAATTGCAATGTTTTCTTTCTTTTTTTTTCCCCCCCCAAAGCAAAGTTGAGTTAAACGTCCTTGGAGAGAACTGGGGCGCTCTGGTCTCTGGACTCCGTTGCTGCAGCATCCGTGCTGTGCAATGCACCAAGATTTAACAGGAGGGGAAGATTTTTATTTTTTTTTTCTCCTTCCCCAAGACATCGTGTTTGATTACAGCTGCAACAAATTTGATAGCTGCAAACACTAAGTGCCTGATTGAAAAGAAACAATTATGCCTAGAAGAACACTGCTTATTTTAAGAAATTAGAAGTGTTTAAATGCAGAGGGAAAGAGCCCCAAGTAAATGGTGCTGTTTTCCTTCGTAATAAATACCCTCCTCTTTCTCAAGCACAAATATCTCATTCTTTAGAGGGTTGTTTGTAGAGTTGTGCATACATTTTTAGAAAATAGAAAATGGTTCCTGTCTCTCTTTTGACCATTCCTTTCACTAAAACCGAACGAGATCTCCCACTTCTCTGCTGCGCCGTGTGGTGCCACTGTGGGCAAGTTGTGAAACTGCTTCGTTTCTGTTTTCCCATCTGTCATTTGACTGTACGGTGACAGTTGCCCCATTAATAGAAGACAAAACGGTCACTTCGAGTTGTCCGTGTCTTTGGAAAAAAGGGGCTTTAAGGCATCAGGAGATGCTGAGGTGGAAGAAGTGCCCAAGGTGGTGTGCGGCCACGTCCCCATGGGCTGCTCGGAGGTTACCTGGGGACTCGTGCTTGTCCGTGCTCGAGGCGTGTTCTCCGTCTGGGTAAATAAATCTGAGAACTGCCAGGCCAGTACTGAATAGCCTGGGATTTGTTAAGTCATAACTGAATGTACTTTTTATGCAAATTTGCCTTCTGAGCGAACGCCGCGTTGGGTTCATTTGAACATCCAGCTGGGTCCCAATTCTCTCAGTACCTAAATCATAATTTGAAGCGATATGAGATTCTTGGTAAATTTACTGATTTGATGCCTTTCTCCGTTTTCAGACCAAGACAAATGGACGTGAATTCAGAGTTGCAGCCAAGCACAGATTAACCCTTGGTCTGGTGGTAATGGGAAGGATGAAAGCTCAGAGTCTTGCTCTGATGCTGCTTTTCATTTTTGGGAAGTTTGTTGCTTTATTTTTCCAGACGATTGGATCTCTGCAAGAGCTGGTTTAATGTGTTCAAAACCAAACTGACCTTGCAGTTGAACGCACGGCTCTGGATGCCAGAGTGTATTGGCAGGAACAGCTGCTTTTACTTTGGTCTGCTTAGCATTGGGCACGTTGAGCCTGTGGCATAAAGCTTTGAAGGGCTGTGAGATACCTTTCAGGTACCCTCTTTTGTTTCAAAGACACAGTTCTTTACCTCCCGTTCAGTCAACTGGTCCTGCACTTCTTGCCGTGTCATCCTTCTATGCGGTGCTTAAGGTACCTTGCCTTAGTGGCTTTTCCTTCCTTGTGTTTACTATGCCTCCTAATTTTAGTATCAATTGTGGCCTGGGAGAGGTTTAGCTTTGCCTCCCTCAGGCTGTCTCTCCCTCCTCCCCTCCCTCTGGATGCCAGGAGCTGAGTCAGGGTCGAGGTGTCGGTGCTTGGAGGGGAGGTGTCCCCGGGAAATCCCGCGATGCTCAAGGGAGGTGAGTCAGCAGGTAGTGCCGAGGTAGTAGTGAATCTAATGCATTGCATGCTGCCTTTAAAAAGCATAAAGAACACGTGTATCGGGGTGAGGAAGGGGGTTGCAGTCGGTGCTGGTTTGCTTCTGGAGGTGCTTTTTGTAGCCTCAGGCACATGATGCGAGTGGCTTGGTGCCTGTGATTATTAGAGGACTTGCACCAAATTTACTGGTAATAAGGGACTAAATACAGAATAAGTGTAGCATACTGATGTTGTCTTGCCATTTAGATGATATTTATCGTTTAAAATTTTCTTCTGAGACTCAGGTGAGGAGTGCTCAGCTTTTTCTGGGCTGGAGCAGGATTAGGCTCTAGTGTCTGACGTTCAGCGGTGGTTGTAGCTGGTGAGATGATTCCTGAATATGTAAATGGACAGAGCTTCATGCTGAAGCCACTCTATTACTTTTTCATTATTAAAAAGCTGTGCTCAAGAATTAAAGTTTTAATTAAAAAAAAAAAAAGTTTGTAGCCCCCACAGTGTGCGGTGATAAAGCGGTGGGGAAGAACAGCATGGGAAGCTGCAAAGCGCTCGGAAACAGTGGGTTCAGAACGCCCCTTCGTCTCTAAGAGGCTTTAACATCATGGTTTTGAGATATTCGTTACCGTTTTAAACTAATTCCGCAGCGGCAGAGCTGTGTGGTTGGCTTGTTCCTCTCAGCATCCTTCGGCTGTCTCCAGCGTGTTTGCAGAGGGGGCAGCCCGGCCACGCTGCCGCCCGGGAGCAGCAGCCTCAGCCCCAGCATCTGCTGTGATGCTGCTCCAAAGTGCTGTTACTCGTCTGAAAACATGCTGGTGGAATTATTGTGTAGAACTGACGATAAAAACATTAACGTGAAGGTTTCTGTGCTAATTACGTATTATTCTTTCTGTAGTTAATTGGTTCAAAGTTGTAATTCATTTAAATTTTAGAAAACTTCCCCTCTTGTATTGTGTGGAACCTAAAAACCTTTGTGAAGTTTTAAAATTCGGATTGTTCCAAATTACCTGGGGTGCTGTAATGAGAAGTTGCCCTTATTGTGTATGTAGGCCCACCGTATGGACAAGCAATGCAACAGGACAGTAGGAGATGACCCAGGGCTTCTCATCTAATCCTATTTACAAAAAAAATATGTGTTCTTCATTTCTTTTGCCGCAGGAGCTTGTGTAGAGCATTCGAACCAGCTGAAGAGCTCAGCAGCTGACATTGTAAATTGGCTGTGCTGGTCTCATTTGCTTCTTAATAATACCTATGGTTAATAAAATACTTATTGTCATTGTTAACGTTTGCATCTTAGCAGGTTGGTGCATGCGTTGACTTGTTTGGAGTCCCGCTGCCGTTCCTGGCTGCCTCTGAAAGAACCGATTGTTCGAGCAAGAAAGCAGGAGCTCCACAGCTCCCGTTTGAGTGTTGGCATCCCTGTGTCTGAGATCCATTTGAATACAGGGGATTAGCAAGAAGCATGATTGATCATAACGAGCATCTCACTTGAAAGAAAGGATAAGGAACAAAAACGGAGGCGTTAGCCCTTTTCTTGCCACTCCTGCCTGTCAAGTAGCAACAAACCCGGAGGGGAGCGAGATGAGCTGGGGTCTGGCGGGTGGTGATGGGTGGCACCGTCTCGCGATAAATAGGTGGAGGATAGCGGAGCCCTGCAGCAGCCTGGCTCCCTGCCCCTCCGTGCCGGCACATCTGGCAGGGTTTTGCTGGGAAGGGAGGCGTGGTGGGGAGGCGAGGAGCAGAAACCTGTTCACTGCGCTCGCCTTCCTGCGAGCGTCGAGCTGTCGAAGCTGCGCGAAACCGCGGCGCCGTTCAGCCGGCACAGCGCGCTTTAATTTGCTCCTTGTTTGCAAGGTATTAGTATTTGGGCTACACGATAAACCGAGATCCCAAATAAGCAGTAAGGCAGTGCAGCATTGTCAATAATATTGAGTGACGGGTTTGCTTCACACGGTGTCACTTCTGGAAGAGAAGTAGTTTTATAATTAGATTTAAAGCGTAGCGTCGGATTGCTTCTGTCGCCAATTAAGTGCTTTCTACCTAATGTAAAAAATTTGGTTGGCGATAGATTTGCCTATCATATGGCTTCAGAATTTTTTTTTTTAATGGCTGCTCTCTGGAATGTTTCCACAGTATCTCTGCTCTGTAGCTGTGCCTTGTTTGTCATCAGCTGCTTGCAATGTGCAGCTACTGTTTCGGTTAATGTGCCATATGCATACTGGGAGCAAGTGATTTTGTACAGTCAACTGTTCTGTTCAGTCACGTGTTTGGAGTGGTGGATGCCGAGTTGATGAGAGAAATATATAGTAAAGTATCTGTTTGGTTGAAGACAGTCAACTGGGCTTTATATCCCAAATTAGCCTGAGTTTTCCCCCGTGCTTATTGCTCCCCTTTGCTACTGCCCTGTGCTAGCACTGGAAGAACTGGTGTTGGCTTGACAGTGAATACACACCTTTGATTTCTTAGCTGTAATATTAAAAAAAAAACACCCTCAACAACAAACCTACTTCCGAATTTGGTAGTAGTTTAGACAAGAGCAGTTGTTTTATAAACGACTTTTTAAAGGGCAAAAATCCGCCTGAGAAATCTCAAGTTGGCTTGTAAACCCTATTGTGCTATTTATCTCCAGCTATCTCTATCTGTTTACTCCTTTTTTGTTCCATGGAGGAAGCTGTTCTCATGGTCAGAAGCATATTCCAGTCATCAGTGGCATTTCAGCCCTGAAAGGGGAATGAATGGCAAATTGGCATGACAGTGGCGACTCAATTATTTTTCACAGCCTTGGCAGGCACCGGTGCGGCGCTGCTCAGGCTGGTGCTCGCGCATGATGCCCAATAAATTTGCCGAAGTAAAAATCAAGCAAATAAGCCAGGTGTTTGCCCCTTGCAGTGTTTATGAGCTTGGTGCTACATCAGGTAGTGGGGAACTCGTAAAATAAAAATCTAGTTTGAAAGATGAGGAAGTAAATATAAATAACCGTGCTGGCCTCGGTGTTTCCCTGGGGATGCTTGGACGTGTTTATGAGCGGGCAACTCCTTAGCGCGGGAGTGTTCAGGTGCAAATACCTCCTGGTGCAGAAGCCGAAATGAGCTGTGTTTCCAGCTGAGAGCTGCAGTTTGGCTTTGAATAATGAGAGCCTCTCCGGAGCGCTCAAGGTCAAGTACTTGTGTGGCTGGTGCTCTTTGTAGCAGTGGCTTAACAAAGCGGTGAGCTCCGGGCCCTGGTGACTTGCAGAAGCTGCATCTGAGTGAGAGGCAACCCCTGAAAAGCTCCATTTCAGTCACCCGTCTTGTCTGTGCTTCAGCTGCCGTGGGGCAGGCTGAGCCCGCGATGCCCGGGGGGGAAACCGGGCCAGACCCTCTGCGGGTGTCAACTGCGTTTGCCCCAATTTTGACGAATCTTCTTGGTGTGGTCACCCAGTTCCAGAGCATCGCTGGAATTGACCTGGAGCACGTGGGTTTGGGTGGGGGTTTTGGTGGATGTGGTGCGGGTGGGTGATGCTGTAGTGAGGGGGGAGGCTGCAGGCTGGTTTTTTTTTATCCCCGACCATTTCTTAGCCTCAGCTGCTGGCACAGCTTCTCGTAGCAGAGCTGGTTCCCAGAAGCTCGTGGTGCCGGAGCTGCTTGGCGCGGGGTGTTTTCGTGCTGTGACGGCCTGGAGGCATCGCTCTGCAAACGTCAAAGCAAGTGAGGTGCTGTCGCGGCGCAGGATTAATGTCATAAATACAAGGGCAGAGGGTTGGTGGCGGTGGCTGTGCTGCTCTGGATTCCTCTTGCTGTCTGGATGCGTTAGTATTGTTCAGACCACGGCAGGGGAAAAACTCGTACTGAAGGTTGGGTTTGGGTTTTTTGGACATCGCTCACTTTCCCTCTGACGCTGGCCGCGATGGCAGAGCAGCTCCCGGTGTGGTACCGCTGTGGCAGACGCGTTGCTTTCCATTAGGACTCCAGATTAAAACAGCTCCCTGGGGAAGGAAGAGTCAACCTTCCTATTCTTTTTCTTTTTAGCTATACAAAAGATTTTTATTACTTCAATGAGCTCCCAGCAAGTCTGCCTTAATATACTACTAATTGATTTTAAGACTTGAAAGCAGCAAAGCTTTATTAGCATTTGCTGACTCGGCTAGAACCCTCCTCTCCCCACATACTGGAGGGGGGGAGCGAGATATCGACCCACGTTGCTGCAGCACTAAATGAAGTTGAGGGAATATTCAGTGTCTCATACTGGTGTTTGATTTGCATATGCAAATGAGATCAATCAGTGCAGACGCAGGAGACCAGGAATGCTAATGCTGTGCAAATAGGATCCAGCATTAAGCATTTAAACAAACATCAAGTGACACTTGCCCAGCTCCAATACGGGGACACTTTGCTGTCAAGGAGGTCCCACTGCTGCTCCCCTCCCGGCGCAGCTGCTCGGCTCATCAGCCGGTGTCGGGGAAGAGCGTATGGAAGTGGGGAAGAAAACACTAAAGAATGTGTGAGACTTTTAACGTTGCTTCTGCTTCTTCTCTCCTAAACCTCTCGTTTTCCTCCTTCCTTGCCCTCCCCCCTTTCTTTTTTGCCTTTTGCATATAATGGAGAGACATTTCTTTTCAATCAAGGAATCTATTTGCAGAACATGTAGTTGTTAGATGGGTTTGGTTTTGTTTCAGCATACATTTCCATAAAAAGTCACCACTAATGAGCTGTGCGAAAATTGCAGACTTGCTGCCAAGCCAATTTGGTTAAAAGGCTTGTCCGTCCTTCCTTGCCATTTGATCCCTACACGTGCACAGTGGGCTCGAGCAGGTACGACCATGGTGGCTGTGAAAAGGAAGGTGTGATGCTGAGGCTGGTGTCCCATCTCGGAAAGAATCCTTGTTGCTGCTAATGCAACCACTATTCTTTAATTTTTTTCTGTCTCCGTATGTTGGTTTCCCAGTTCTCTGGTTAATAGATCAAGGTTGTGGGAATTAAGAAAGAGATTCTCAAAAGCTGTGGAGTTTCTTTTCATAGTTAGAGTTGGCTGACGTGTCTTGTAATTACAGCCAGTGTTAAGGAGGTTTTTGGTGAGTTGATCTTCCAGATTGACTTCTGATGTGGCCAGAGGTTTGAATGCTAGCTCAGTCCTTGTGCTTCTCTGCTTTGACCTCTTACCTCCGTCACTACATCCCTTTCTTTGGTTTTTTTTCATCACTCCTGCATGCACAGAACTCATGAACTATGTGGTGTCATATAGGTGCATTCGAAGAGGTCTTTAAACCTTTTTTCACTGAGGAACAGGCCAGGATTGGGCAGTTGTTCAGTCCCATGTGTTACTCTTTGGAAAGCAGAGGAGATGTTGAGAGCCAAAGCAGACGGCATGGAAAAGGCTGTTGCGTATATGTTGAACTACACAATGCATCTTCAGGAAAGCTTAAATAACAAAAGGCTACTACTCTGTGTAGTATACCTTTTGGTTTAGGGTTCTGATCAGGTCAAGTAGGTAGAATCTATCAATTCAAATTAAATGAGTAATTAACTTTATCTCCACTTGCAGAAGTGAATGCACGTGCTACGTGGTGATCTGCGTCTCTGATTACCGCGTGTTCTCACCCTGAATAATATTGTGATGAAGGAAGCAGTATGATTAGCTGTCAGACAGTTAAGATGTGGAAAAAAACCAAACCCCTCGTCCTTCAAAACATATTCCTTTGTGCAGGCTGTGTTCAACTGAAATTAGTAATTTTAGGACCTAAGAGCATGGGACAGCTGGCAGCTGTGTGCAGCTGGAAGGATACGTGCTCCTCTTCACCTGAACACATCAGGTTACCTCTGCTGAGGCCCTCTGAATTCAATCTGTAAAACTGAATATAGGTTAAAGGAAAATCAAGTTGTAGTTGTGCCCACGGTGCATGTTAAGGGTTTAGCGTGGCAAAAAGCCCTTCGCTGTGCCGCTCTGCCTTATTCGCTGTGATTTACTCTGGTTGAATTTTGTTAGCGAGTCCCCAAACCGCAGTCGAACACCGACTGATGCAGCCAACCCCGGCAGAACTACACGAATGCTGGGCAGTGATTTTGGGTTTTGCCTTGAAATGCTGCTGTTGGTCCCCGCTAGGGCTCTCCAACCACTTGTAGCGGTTCACAGAGAGACCTCTTCGCTTCTATTGGACTAATTTTTCTGTTCCTTGACTCAAACCAAGGTGTTTTGTATTGCACTGTGCAAAAGCTGTTCAGGCAGATAGAAGCTGTGTTCAGCTTCCTACATTTAAATAGAAAAGGTGTGTGTGTCTCTGTGCATGTGTAAGAACAACTTTTTTGCCTCCCGATTTAATATTTCCTTCATGTCCTAAGTATCAAGTGCCTTCACAATTCTTGCTATTCATTGCCACATCTGAAAAAATGGGTAGGGGAGAATGCCTTTACTCGAATGCGCTTGCAGCTCACGTGTCTGGAAAATGCAACGCGCAGATATTTGAGGCTGAGCAGAAGCAGCGATGCCTCATTCAGAGCATGAGCCGCTGCTGTGAGGAGACTATTAACAGCGATTTTTAGGGAGGTGGCAGGAAGCGGCGCCCGTAACGCTGTCGGTATCTAGATGAAAATGCCCTTTTACACGGATCCCTGCTTTGCCCTCCAGCTCGGAGCCGCTGCGGCGCTGAGGGTGTGTGGGGCTGTGCTCGGGGAGCGCGACTGGGGCAGAAAGTGCCAAGTGGTTCTTTCCCCGAGTATTAGAACCGACGAGATGAAAAGCTGCTTGAAGAAGAGGGAGAAGGGAGTGGCATCAGTCGGAGTTGGTTATCGTTCCGATTATTATGGGCTGATGTGTCTGGAGATGAAATGGCTGGAGCGTTATCGCGGTTGCTCTGGGGCTTTTTCTTTTATCAGCTGTCACTTTTCAGCTTCTTCTCAGGTGAGGAAGGTCACTGTGGCTTTCTGCTCTTGAGTCTTTCGTCGTGTTATTAGAGGAGAAAACCAATGATTATTCAAGCGCAGGAAGGCTCAGCGCTATTATTATTATTATTCATAAGGATAGGACCTGTCAATCAGTAATCCCTGAAATGTGGAGAAAAATAAATATGACCTGGCTGGCTTTCACCTTGTGGAGGTACTAACAGGTCTGACCCTGTGTTTCTCTGTAGCCAAGCCTTGGAAAGGGTGTTCTACCTCTACATGATAGTAAGCCCTGGTATAAAATAAAATAAAAAAAAAAAAATTAAAATGGAAAAGCTGAACTAAACATGCTGCAGATTAAAACACTTAAGAGAAAATTATTCAGCCTGATTTATTCGCTAGATAACTCCGGTCAGCAAGAAATACTTTTGGTGGAAAAGTGCAGAAACTCACAGAAAATAATAAAATTTGATGTACATGATCTGCCTTCCCCAATTTTGTATGGGAAACTGCAGCAAGTTCCAATTTGTTCCTGAAAATTGGCTTTTACAAATTCTCTTTTGTACTGGGAGTATTTAATCCCTGATGATTGTCTAGTAGTTCTGCGTTTTTACTGCAAAAACTTTAATTACTTAATGGTACTTAATTATTAGATGTGTTGGCCTGATATGACCAATGCCCACTTGAAAAGAGTGAAATTGAACCTCGTTTAGAAGAGAATGAGATCAGGTTCTAACGTGAAGTATCTTGTGTCCAGGCTTTGTGGGTGTCCTCACACAGGTAGCACAAAAGCCCTTTTTCTGCGAGCAGCCCTGCATCAGTTACAGGCAAATTTCTGCATCCTGAACCTTTTAACTTCCCGTTACTGACTATCCAGTTCACTCTCAGCAAAGAGGCTGCTTTGGGAAAACATCTATTTTATTTTACTTCTAGGCAGAGAACATAGATGCCAACCGTAGCTGCTCAGAATGAATGATTTCGGTTGAAGTTGCTGATTTGCATCGTCGCAGGGCCCAGCCCAGTGCTGCAATGAGCTGCGTAAACTTCATCAGAAGAGAAATCATTTAGTTTGTAAGAGTAAAGTGACCTTGACTTTATGCGATAGATGGAAAGCAAAATGTGTTACTTAAGGCATTTGTTTCCTTAAGTGTAAATTATTAGCTGTGTCTGAGCATTCCTGTCATAAAATTCATCATATTGGTTGTAGATTGGCTCCTGGAAATGTGAGGAATGCAATTACGTCTCTCTTCTATAGTGTTTGCAGAGTAATAATTTTTTTAACCCAGTATTTCAACTAAGTTTAATAGGGATTAAGTGGTGTAAAAGATAATTCATGTTCTGTGGGTTTAGTGGGTTTTTTCATACATTAAAAACAACAGACACAGCAAAAGCGCCACAGCCATGACCAGTTTGGAAAAGTAACGTAAACTAGACCTGCCGGTGTCCGAAAGCTGAGCTTTACGTGATGCTATCCTGAGGTTTGACAGTCAGAGGAGATGAGAAACCACCTCTGCTTTGGAAGAAAAAACCCAGCCCACAAACCCAACCCAACCAGACATCAAAGCACTGAAAAGCTCTTTCTGATTATTCGATCTTTTTCTCGTTTGTTCAACAGCTTCATCCATTCCTGAGCACACAGACCTGTCTGGTGCTTTGCTTCACCTTGACGGATCGCAAACGCATTTTTGCCTGGAACTCTGTGCTGGCAAAGATTGAGTAGAAATAAAAAGTGGAGGCAGGTGCACGTGACCCCATGAATATTGACCAGTAAATAAAACGGGCACTCGGGGAAGGTTGCGGGTGTGCGGTCTGGGGAGTCTCACCCGTGCAGTTACAAGCTTGGGTGTAGTATTATTTTTTTTTTTTCATATTTAGCTCGCACCAACGCAAATGAGTTGCAAAAGGACAGATAGCATCTTGAGCGTGCTTTCTGTGAGGTCATCTGCTCGCTTTGATCAGCTCAGAGATGTTATTTTCTTCAGGCTGACACAGCTGCGATAGTCATTTGATTATCCCTGTTATTTGCATGAAAATTATAACTAGTTACTTGATAAAGTCACGGCAACTGCCTTCTGCCCCCGGGGCTGTGCTGTGCTACGCTTCTATCTCGGAAATTTCACAGTGAGAGATCTCATCTGGAAGGATGCAAGTGAACGGTTGGTTTTCTCCCTCTCTGCTCCCCTCTGCCCTGGCGGCGGCTGGCTGGCAGAGCAGCTCCTGAGAAGTTCCTTCCAGTCAAACATGAACTCGTACTGGTTTTGTCCTCTTTGGGTGCAGTCATTGTGACTTGCAGTTTTTAGTAGCTGGGAGTAATCTTGCAGCTGCAAGGGGATGCACCAAGCTCCTCTTCCCTTCACTTGCAGTGCTTTTAAAATTTTTCTTCCAGAGGTTCTAGTTACTTCCTAATCTCTCAACTGGTTTCAAGGCTAAAACAATGTCACGCCTAACTTGTGCAAAAATTAATAAAGGTGTTTGCAGTTTTAGCTCTGAGAAGTGTTTTATAGCATTTGGTGTAAATCCAGATGTTTGTTCCTTCTCTGATGGGTCAGTTTTTCACATCCAGGTATTATTGAATGGGGAAATACTGGATCCAGATGACAAATCAAATGCCATTAGTATATTTCAGATTGGGAAAAATATGAGCTCATTCATTCGGAATAGAGCTTTCTGCCAAAGAGATATAAATACACATTGCTGCTTCAATATTGTGGCCTCCATGCTTGATAATAAGCAATTGAGAATGGAGGGTGGGGATTTTGGCAGTTCCATCGTTATTTCCATAAACAGTAGGGACGGCATGGCTGGATATTTTCAGCTTCGCACAAAAGCTGAAGAAAAGAAAGAGGGTGGGTATAAAAAGCATCAAAACGTGGGTTCCAGCTAACCCATTAGAGCTTATTGCTGCAAGAAGTGTCCGGTTTCTGAGCATTTTTCCCCTTGTTATTTCTGTCCGATGTTTTTCAGGAAGATGAGACTTTCAAACGCCTGTTTGTGTGCCGTGTAACATCTGAGCTATGACCGGTGTACATCTCTTCTCCCAGCATTCCTGACTTCCCTCCGTGCCCTGTTTGAGACACGTGTGCCCAAATGGCACCTTCTACCTGTTTGAACAGAAAGTTGTCATTTCAGGACTGTTCTTTCTTGGCCTCACAGGGGCAGAGCGCTTGCAGAAATGTATTTTGACTCTCGCTTTTCTTCCCGGTGGTGCTTAGTTCTGCGCCCGGTAAGCTGAGGTGACAGCCTGTAGATGCCTTGCGTGTTTGGTTGCCGACCATCTCTGGTCAACGATGCAGACATGTGTCCGTTTATCTTCTGAATGCGGGAGCATCTCATGGTTCAGCCTTCTGCCCACCTCTCTATCCTTTTTAGACCGTTGGTGGTTTTGCGCAGCCTGAGCAGCCGCTGCTGGAGCTTTCTTTTCAGTGCTGTGTCATTAAATTCCGTGAATTCTCACCTCCTGCGGACTAATCACTTTAGTGCTCGTGCTTCGTACGTCTTGGCTAGGACACAGGAATGACTGAGACTGGGCATTTGGAGCGATCCTGTATTTTAATAGAATAGAGCCTGTAGGCTGGCGTGAAATGAATTCTTCTGTTGTATTAAAAATTACATAAGCCCCACTCGCTGCTAAGAAAACGGACTGTGTTTGAAGCACAAGTGTTTCTGTGATCCTAATGGAAGCGATATAAAGGCGTTTCCAAAATTAACCTGTAGGTCTCTGGCAGCGAGAGCAGTTTGTCCTGCACGCTGTGTCAGAAATCGTTGTATGCACATTTTTTAGACTGTCCCGGACAGAGATCCAGGTCCCAGACTCTCCCGAAATTAATCCTCGAGGCATTTTGTTATGTTTCGTTCAGTTTTGTAAACTGACACAGAGGAACCTTTGTGCTAATTGAAATTTCTTACAATCATTGATCTTGCTTTTATCCCGCTCCTCCCACGCAACCTCTCATCCTATAAAATTAGACCAGCCTTGCAGGAACATACAGTGGGAGGAAAGGAGTTTGTGCTAGCGTATTTCATGTAGTAATCGCAGCAGCAGATGTACTTGCTGCAAATGCAGGGCCACGTTGTCCCTACGTGCTTTCTTGCTGTGCTTATCCTGAACCATCTCCCGGCATCTTCACCTGCTCTTGTTTTAATGATGCCACGTGCACCGTGGCGTCCTCCCGAGCTGGGTGGCCTGAGGTGGCTGGAACTAAAAACGTAATGAAAGTTAATTTTCTTGTTCCAGATATGTGATTATGTATGACCAGGTTCTTGGGGGGGGGAAGAAAACCAGCAGTAATTTTTTTATTTTACAGAAGAATCTATGTTGCTGAAAGTGCAGCAAAGCCCGGTGCAACTTGTGTGCACAGCGATGATGGCCCTTCTCGCTGTCGTCTTCTCCCTGGAAATTTAGTTTCAGGCTGTAGAGATGAAAGTAGACAATTGTCTTAGATTAAAGAAGGGCTATCCCAATCTTTTGTGTAGAAATCAAAATAAAATTTTTTTTAGAGCTTGGAAGAGTGTGGTGTTATCCTTTTGAGGCTGTGTGTTGCAAGGAAAGCAAACAGGCTGTGCTGTCCCCTTGAGAGATGTGTTTTTATGGCATTTCTGGTACAACTGAAGAATCTGTTAGCAAAAATCCCATGAGAACTAATGTTAAATAGACTTGCAGCCTGGCTGACCAGTCCCCTGAGCTGCAGGTAATGCCTAAATGATGCTTTGAACATATAAAATATTGTATAAGTGCCACATGTTGTTAAGGTTTCTGTTATGTCTCTGTACCGTGGAATATATCCAATTTCACTTGAGCCTCGGGTAGTTTTCAGTGCAAGTAAACCTTCTCATGGCTGAAATTCTACCGGATAGTAGTTAATAATCCTAGTGAGAGCAAAACTGACTACTCATCCTCCTGTGCTGCTCATCCTTCGAGGGTCCCAGATCTCCCAGGAGTTCCTCAGCGGGAGCTGCTTCATCAGCAGAGTTGGGGCAAAGGAGCTGAGGGAAAACTGAGTTCAGTGAGGTTTGAAGCCTTTAATCATGAGAACAGATTGCCTGGTTGGAGGCAGAGAGCTGGTAGAACTTAGTTTATCTGGAAATGACCCATTTTTCAAGAATTGTGCCTTGATTAGGAAAGGAGGCGTGACGGTTATCTGGTATAACAGAGAAAGTGTGTTTATCCTTGCTTACGAAATGCACTTTTAAAAGTATTTTTAAGTTTAGTCCACGTGTAAGCCTCTTGGTAACAAAACATGGAAGACAATCCGTGCCGTGTTGGTGCTGCCACAGGCTACAAACCTTGCTCCGGGGACTGCCCTTCCCTTGCCAGGCTTCCTCGGAAGGGAGACGCATCTTTTACCTCCGCGGGAATTGCCTGATGATGCTGCAGGAAAATCTGCTCTGGGAGGAGCAGCTTCTTTCTGATCTCCTCGTGTGTGATGTTGGTTCCCTTCTGCCTTGTGGCACGACAGCTTTCCCGATTCCAGTCAAACCTGTCAATATTTACAGAAGCAGGTGGGTGGATGTCTTTAAACATCACTGAAAGTTTTCCAGTTGCTCTGGCGGGAGGCGTGCGGTGCAGCAGCCCCGGCGGGCACAGCGGTTCTCGCGCCCAGACGGTTTGCAAGACGCCGAAGCTGTCTGGGAAGCTTCACGCGTCGGAGCGCTCGCCGGCACTTGGAAGATGCTCGAGTGGAGGCCAACAGAGGCGTTGGCAGTGGGGACTTCATTACTGAAAGGTTACTTACATAACTTTCTCCCCCCTTTGTGGGATGCTTGTAACTTTTACAAAGTAAATCATATCCTGAATGTCTTTTATAATGCCAGCAGGAGACGGGGCTGAGAAACGCCTGTAATCCTGGATGTGCGGCAGGCGAGTCCGGCGGTTGCTTTGTACTTTGTGCGAACGGGGAGGTTTAATCTGCAGCCCAAGTAGCCCTTTCTCTCCTACTGCTCTGATCTTTAGCTTGCATAAGCCACAGCCCGCTGCGCCGCTTTGGAATTCATTTAATAGCTCAGTTGTTTGGACATGATTAAAAATATAATGAGAGGAATGAAGCAGTAATAAGATGAACAGCTCATAAAGGCTTTTAGTCTAAAAATACCTGGTTTGGCTCAGCTAGGGTAGCGAAGATTGTGGTGGCAGTCACAGAAAAGTCCACTGCATGACTCTTTTACAAGCTTTAGAGAGCTGATGCTGAGTGCGAGACTTGTGTGTTGCCTTCTCTATCTTTTTACAGTGGACTGCTGTTTGTTTTGGGGTTTTTTTTCCCCCTCATCACTCAAATGTTGCTGGTACTTCCTAGCATTTCCCCTCCGAGTGCCTAATGCATAGCTCCAGAGAAAAGAGGTTTTACTTTTTTTTTTTAAGATTGAATTGCCTGTCAAATAGGTGCTGTGCGAATTCTTGTCGCCAGCGTGAGCGTTTGAAGGGGTCAGACTTCCATGCTTTGCCTGGATGTGCTTTGGCCGTTTGAACGGTTCAAGAGGTTGGATTAAGATTTAGTGTTTTCTTAACAGAAAATGTTCAAGGCGTAAACTGATAGTCACAGAAGCGGAGTGTTATTCTCTTCTGTACTAGACACATTAAGGGAACTCTCTGTAATAGAGAGATTTTATTCCTTTGCCTTCCTCTTAGCAGCGGTAGCATCTGCAGCAGAGAATGCAAGGTTGGGTGGGCGAGGGTGTCGACTTTCAGGAGTTTAAGTGCATTTTGCACCTTTGTTCTTGGAGAGGGTAGGCTTGTGTTGTGTATAAACAGTGTAGTTAAAGTGCCAGGGAGGAAGGGAAGTGGAAGAAAGTATTTTTTGACTCTTGTGTTGACTGCCCAGCGAGGTGCACCTCCCTGTTATTTTCACGTGGGAATGGAACGTGGTGTTTTTGTGGTTACATCAGAACTCTCTCAATACGACGTTTCTTATTGTGGAGTAGCATTATCAAGACTAAAACATCCAGCTTTAATTTCAGTGATGTGAAATTTAAGCAACGTGTAGGTTTGTCCCATGTAGTGGAGCAAGACGCAGGCCAGTTCTGGGATCTTCTGAGGTACCTTTTCTAGGTTCAGTCTTCATCTTTTCCCATTATTGGGCTCTGAGTGTCCTTTAAACCAAATCTTTACCTTGTTTGCGTGACAATATTTGTACAACAGATGCCTTTCTCGTAGCATGTATATATGGATTTTTCATTTGTAACACCTGTTTGCATCAATTCCTGGTGTATTTAAGGTGTCCTTATGAGCACTTTTGAGCATTTCTGCATAGATCCAGGCCGAACCTTTGAGTAAAGCTTCCCACCATCTCTTTGGGGAAAGAAGAGTGGGCAAGGTGGTGAGTACAATGGCACGACAGGAACATTCTTTGAGTGACAGGTGGTCTCTGCAGGTTTCCCCGCATCCCTCATCTTGTTTTGTTCAGCTGGAAGATGGGTGTTGTTTGGGAGAACTGCTCCTCGTGCTAATGAATGTGGTAACAGCCGTCAGATTTGTTCATCTCCGAAGGATGCCCAGGGGCAGCTCGAGCTGCAGAGGTGCTAAGTGGGTGGCTGGACGTGTCTGCCTCCCTTTCAAAGCGACGTGTCAGTGCAAAGGTCTCAGCAGTGGGTGACACTAATGCGGAGGGGCAGGCAGGCTGCGAGTGTCCCTGTAAGCCCTCCCTGGCACCCGGCACAGCTCGGCCACGTCTTGCTAAAACGTGGATGAAGTTACACCCACGTCCTTCAAGCCCCGTGCCCAGAAGTGACAGGCAAGTCACCTCCAACTTAGATTCCGACACACTTACTGCAAGTGACCAGTCTTTATTTGACTCAAAGACAGGCTCGCTGAAGAAGGCAGGGCGTGGTTATGGGTTCGGGGTGCACGCGGTGGGGTTTCCGTGATGAGCTGACGGGTCTGGAAGAGGAGATGTTCTGTGTGCAGGAACAGGGGGCTCTGCTCGGAGCAGGAGTGTTGGCCAGGGCTGGATCAGGTCATCTCTGCTCGTGTTTGAAAATCTCCAAGGGTAACGGTTCTGCGGTGTCTCTGGGAAGCCCCTTGGCTGCTCTGCTTCCCTCCTGCTGAACGATGTTTTCTTGACATCCACTCCGAACTCTCAAGTTGCAATTTTTAGCTGTTTACTTTGGTTTTATTTGGGTTCAGTTTTATTTTATTTACCTCTTCTTAAAAAAGTAGTCTTATAGGCATTTTGCTTTTCACCTTCCTTGCCTGTCGTAACTTTAGCTTGCATAAATGTCTTTTTAATGTCTGTTAAATAGGCTGGGGTGCATGAAAGTAATGGTAGGGCAGGTCTGAGTACCCGGATCTGCAACATCTACTTCTGAGTAACAGACAAAGGTTAGAAATTGGAGTAATTAGAATAGGCTCTTGCTTCTGAATATGTTCAGGCATTGGGGAGATCCCATGTGGGACTGAAAACTTGTTCTCCGAGGTGAGTGCATGTTAGTGCAGAGCTAGCAAAATTGTGCTTGTGGCGAATTTTGCAAGATAGGCACCTGTGAATTTAGGAAACAGGACTGAGCCCTAGGCATGTTTTTATGACATAATTAGATCACTTTTGCTTTGTTTCCAGTGAAGAGGATAAAATTACCTTCTAGACTATTTTTTTTTGATCACTTACGGCCACAAATTAATAATGAATCTCTAGTGCCGAAAGGAGGAGACTGCCCGAGTGCTGCAGCAGCTCAGTGGGCTCTTCCGTGGCACCATCCTTGAAACATATTTGCTGTCTGGGCATTGATAGGAGGCGTCTGCACCGCGAGCTCAGCGTTCCTGGTTGCTTTTACTATTGACTGTTCTACTCCACGGTGTAATATTTCCCCTTGCCTGTTCTCAAGGGCATTTCCCCACCAACTGTGTGATATCACTGATTAGTTAATGCACTGCTCGGTAAGGTTGATGTCCCAGCTGCCTGCAGTAGGGAGTGTTATGTGGTGCTGAGTAGCCGAGCTTCTTAAAGAGGGTACAGGAAAGACGGCTGGAAGAGGGAGTATTAGAAAGGATGAACTATGAAGGCAGTTTGAAAAGTGAAAACATGCTATAGGTTTTTTTTCTGTGCTTATTTGTAGCAGTGAGCCAGACCTTAGGTGTTTTGAGTGGAAGCTGAAGGAGCTGGAAGCTGTGAATCACGGGAGTTTCTGGAAATGGGTTTAACCTCAGTGTAGCTGTGAGCCAGCTCAGTCCTCCTCGCTCGGGAAGGCGGGTGGGTGGCTGCTGGGAGCAGACGCCCGGATGCCTCCCTGAAGGTTTCTGAAAGCTGGGAGTTGAGGGGTGGGAGAGAAGCGTGGAATCCGCTAGAAGAAAGAAAACGGTGCTGGCGATGACACTCGGGGATTGGTCGATGCTGTAGGTGAGACCCGAGGAGCACCAGCATGGTCGGCTCCCAGCCTCGTGCCTTGATACCTGCTGCTTCCAGAGAAGTGGCTGAAAAAAGTAGGAATGCTATGTTGTGGTGAATGCCCTTCCTCTGCTGTGAAATATTTATTAAAACAGATGTAGCTGGCTACAGTTTCTGTTTCTGGGTAATCAGCCAATAGCTAGAGAAGATCAATAAGCAGATAAACAATGTGGGCTCTAAAGTTGGAAGTGGCTTTTTTTCTGACAGAACAAAGAGCGTTCCCTGTCCAGGGACACTCTCCAGCGAAATGCAGAGCGGATCAACACTGGCACCCAGTGTCTAGATAGAATCAGTTCAAATCTGGATTTCCAAATCTGACACCCTTTTTTTGGTTTTTTCTTTCCACGTTGCCGTTTGGTCCTGATGTGCGGAGCAGAGCGCAAGGTGCTTAATCTGATGTGGCAGCCGAACTCTCGGGGGCTGCGCTTTTAATTCTGCTCTCGTTTGGTTCCTGCAGTTGTCTGCTGGTGCTGATAACCGTTGCAGTATTGCTTTTCTTGGCTTGTCTTTTACGTTGCGAAAAGATGCAGGTCTTTGTTTGCCTTGGCATGGTTAACCTTAGTTCAGGCAGGGAGAGAGAAAACAAATGTAAAACCACCCTCCTCCCGCGGGAAGTCTTTTCGAGTTTTTCTGCAGCTGTTAAATGCCAGTTCAATGAAGCCTTTAAACGTACACTTAAATCCATTCCTGCTAAGCAAAACACTTAACCGCATACTTTAAATTAAGCTTGTGTTCAAGTGTTGCTGCACTGAAAAGCAGCAGGACTAGAGCATGTTCACAAAGATGAGCACGTTCTGGAGTACCTGGCTGATTGGGCTTCGGATGCAGGAGAGTATCCTGGGCTGGGATGATGGGAGATGTTCTGGAAACCAAGTATCTGCTGGTGTCAGGCATGTGCCACCATGGTGTTGTCCTTCAGCGTCCAGCAAAAGCTTTCTGTCGCCAGGCTTCAGTGTCTGTACCTTCCTTCTAGCCAGGCTTCCTCTCCTGTGCTCAGCAAATAACGACGTTGATTTGAAAATCTAAATAACAAGTGGCCTAAAGTCTTAGATGTTAAGGATCCCTGCTCACCGCACCTCTGAAGCGAGGCTGGTTGTTGCCGTATCTCCCATGATCTTCTTGCTTTCATGTTTTGAATCTTTTGTTAGTGGGATGACTAAATCAAAGCTAAAGTAATCCTCTCTCAACTTGCGCGGTACCCGTGGAAGTTGCGCTGAAGTTGCTGTAGCACGTTCCAGGAAGGTAAATTGAAACCTGAAAATGAATTTCCAAAAAGGCTGTAGAACCACTAACACAAAGATGATGGATGATGAACCGTTCTGGTCTGTTATTATCCAGAAGTAACTATCTGGCTGTTTTTTAGTGAACAAAGAAATATTAGAGGGGAAAAAAAAATAGTTTCCATTTAGCTTTATCTCTGTTGGCTGTACTAGAAATGAATCATGACATAAAAAAGGATAAAATGAAATGAAAAAGATACCATTTATTTCCTTTTCTGTAGCACACACTAGACACTTATCCTGAAGGTTAAAACTCTTCTGAGTGAGAACAGACTGCACTAAAACACTGGTGAAAGCTGTTAGAGAGTCATGAAGTATCCCTGTGGTGCTTGCCCTGAAAGGTACGGACAAAGAGAGGGAGGAATTTGGTCTGCGTGGATCTCCCGCTCCCGCTGGAGTTCACCTTTGTCGTGCGTGGGTGTTCCAGTTAACTTTTAAAGCTGTGATGGAAATCTTAGAGATATGCCTCTTAAAAAAATATTCTCGAACTTCTAGGAAGGGAGCAGATAGAGTGCAACCTGCTTTTGGGGTGAAATAGAGCTCTGCCCAGCCCAGGCTGGAGCTCTGGCAGGAGATTCCCTCAGATGTCCTGACTTCGCAGCCCCACTAGATTTGGGATGTGAAGGGGAATGGAAAAAAGGGTTAAAAACACACAGTGAAGATGAATTTGGAAAGGAGTGTGCGGTGATGACTGAGCCAAGCAGCTTAGGTCAATGGTTTTATTTTGCTTGGTCTATGTAGCATCCTTTCCTTGGGATTTACAAATGAGCCCTGCTGTAATAGCTGTGTTCAGGAGCTGTAAGTGCCTGCTCTGGCATGGCTTACTTGCTTTCTTTTTTATTAGGAAGGAAAATTAGTTGGGAATGAGAAGATAATATATGGATATGGCCTCACATCATAAAAGTCGCACTCCTTGATAAGATTTCAAGGTTGGAACAATGATAGCATTGAAATATCTGTCGTAAACTACCGTAGATAATTCAAGCAATAAAAACGCTTCTTTTAGCTATGTAAATAGGGTAATAGACTGGAGTGCAGTATCGAGATGTATTAAATGTTGGTGTTGGTTTATATTCGAATGATATAAACAGAGAAAATGGAGCTGAAGATTAGTTTGAATAGGGAACAGGGAAGATTTGGGGATGATGAGCAAGCTAGGCTTGGATTTGTTTCTCTTGAAAGTACCTGAACTGGTAAGGGAGCTCAAATGTGTCAGTGTGTTGAACACAAAGAGAAATAGAGAAATAATCTCACTGCCTTTTTTCCTCTTTCTTTTCTCCTGACAAAAAGAGCTGTGGGCTTTTAGGAAAGGGTGATGTAATTAGGCTGAATGCGTTTTGATGGTGGGACGCTGTCCAAGGATGCGTTGAGTCACATCTAATGACTTAAAAACTACTAATTAATTTCGAATGGACTGGAACGAGGCTTGACAAGTACTAGGTTTTGAAGGCTGCTGACTTGATCCTGGGCAAGGGGATGGGCAAAGTCAGCAACAGCTTGGTGAGGCTGTTGAAAAGGGCAGAAGGCAGTGGGGTTTAAGAACTGCAAGAGAGTGGCATGAAGCTCCCGGTGCAGACCAGCAGCTCTGTAGCTGTTCTTTGGCAGCTCACGGGACCGGGTGGTGGAAACTTCTCTGTTGTTTCCATTCCCGATTTGTTCAGTTCGTTTTCCAGCAACGCCGTGTGAAATCTGTGAGACATCTCTGAGCTTGTACTAATGGATCTGGGTCCATGAGGGAAACCTGTGCTTATGGTTCCTCCGTTGTGTCGTGATGGGGAGCCGGGTCTGCAGGGCGATATGACTGAATAGCGCTTGGGACAGTGATGTTTGAGGTATGTTGAGGAGATCTCCAGGTGCAACTGCAATAGAATAATCCTATTTCCTTTCCTCTGTCATAAAATAAGATAACAGTTTGGCAGCTGTTCAAATCAAGACAAATAAAGTAAACTGCTCTAAATTCATCACGGAAAGAAACAGACTTAGCTACAGAATGACTAACAGGACCTTCTATTCATCTGTACAAATCTGGTCTGTGGCTGCATTCATTTCCATACAATCACTGGAAAATATTATGTTGATTGCCGGGAACAAAGCTTTTATGGGGAGGGAAAAAAAAAAAAATCTGTGCTACTAATCTACAGTGGAATTGGTAAATGGGTAAGACAAAGATTTAATAATATTATTCTGCACGACATCTGATGTAAATAATACAGTTCTATTAATCTCTCAAGCAATCAGAGAGTCTGACTGTTAGCGGCGGCCAAGTATGAGCAATAATATTATCTCTTCTCAGGAATGGTGGAGTAGAATCACAAATCCGTTGCTGTGAAAGTTTCCTGCGCCAGCTCGGGGAGTCACGTTTGGTGACACAAAGACACGGACCCAGCTGAGGGGTTCAATGGCACCTCCAGCCTCCGCACCCCGGCTCTTTGGGCTCCCCCCTTGCGCTGCCGTGGGGCTGTTGTGGAGCTGCGCTTTCTCAGGAAGCAGAGATGACGTTGTCTCCTTTGACCCCTCTCCCTCTCCGCACAGGGGAAGGTGGGCTTCAGGGCTCTGAGCAGATGGAAGGGCGTGATGGATCTAATGATGAAGAAATGAATAATGTGTACACAGGCTGGATGAGGCTTTGAGCACCCTGAGCTAGTGGCAGGGGACAGGGAGGTTGGAATGAGATGACCAAGGTCCCTTCCAACTCAAGTTGTTCTGTGATTCCTGTACAGGCAGCTCTGCTGCTTCTGACGAGCCCGGCTCTGGAAGTGGCACCAGCCTCTCTGGAAGCAGTTCTGGTCCATGAGGCAGCAATTTGAAGTGGGTATAGGTTGGGGATTCTTCTTTTTTATTTAAAAAAAAAATTAAGGAAACCCCAATGCTCCTTACTTCCCCACGGAATCCACATCAATCAAGGAGTTCATGCTGCCTCCCCAGAAAAGCACATGTGTGTTGTCTGTCCTGTAACAAGATATTAATTAATGCATCCAAATGAAGCAGAATCTTTAAATGAGATCCTGTTTTTCAAGTATGTTTTTAAGGTGCGATGCAGGTCAGGGTTGTTTGATTCTTCACAGTTCATTAAATAGAGAGCAGATAAAGTTAGAGATTGACTTTTTAAAATGATAAATTCTTATTTATAGCAAAAGTTGTAGTCAGTAATTTTAAAGGATGGAAGCATAAAAGCAGGAATGGGTTCATTAAAAAAAAAAAAGGGCGTAATTTAGTTAAATCGGGGTTTTGAGTATCATTACAGAAAATGAACCATCAAGTTCTGCACTGGTTTTCGAATCATCTGATGTATTTGATAGCATCCCCCTGCTAACAGAACCCGCGTGGTCATTAGTATTTCCATGTGAAAGTTGCTACTGAACTTCCCAGCTCCAGGTGCTTCGTGGAAGGGTTTAAATAGTGTTTTGAGGAGGGAGCAGGGGGAAGAAACCTGGTCAGTGGGAGCATGTCCCCGTGCCCAGCAACGCGGGGCAGCAAGAGCTGGCGGTCACAGCAGGGGAAAAAAACCCCAACAGCTGAAGCACTGCAGGAATCGAGCTGCGTGTGTGCGGCGTTAGAATTAAATCACGTTGAAGGTGGTGAGGTTGCATTTGATCTGGAAGCAGGTTAACAGGAGAACACGGGCGCTGCCTTATCCTGTATTCTTGCCGTTCCCTCGCTGCGAGGGCTGGGTGGCGCCTGCGGATCTGCCCTGGAGGCCTCCGAGGGCACCTGAACTCTGCTCCAAGGATGCAGCCAGGGCTGCTGGCGCCGAATTTTCAAGTCCTGGCCCTAAAGCAGTGTCCCACGGCGGGACAAAAAGGGGGAGTGTCTCCGCGTCAGTTAGCGTTAGGGATTTATGTTTCATTTCACATGCTTACGCACAGCTTGCGGTTGTATTTTATTCTGCTGCCTGACATACAGGCTAGCATATCATTTTCCTTTTAATCTTCCTCTTTTTCTTGGCAGAGCCGCAGACGAAACCTCCCTTTGCTCATAGAAATTCATCTGGTTTTGTTCATGCCCCTGACAAAATTGTTTCCAGTGATAAGCCATCAGTCAGCGTTGAACGACCGTGTTTTCCGTCCTCTGATGTTTCAGCCTTAATGAAAAAGAGCTATAACACAAGATACTGCACAAGGGCCTGGTTCAAGTTTGATTAAGTCATTCTTAGCCTCGGTTGTTTTCACTGCATTTTATTTGGAGCTCCAGACCCGTGATTTGAGTGGATCTTACTGGAGTGGCTTATGGGAACCCACGGAGTTTTATTTAAATTCTCTGAAACTGCTGTACAGAAGCATTGGTTAAGTACTTAACTGGCATTTTAGCTGCAACTTCTCCATCTTATATCCAAATATCAAGGTATCCCGTATTCTTTCTGATGTAAGCTTTTGTTGGATTGTATTCTGCCTTCAGTGGAGCTGTGTTGTCCAGAATCTGGCTTGACATGTATGAAATCTGGATTAACCACAAAGCGTGATGAAGTATAAACCCTGATGGGCTGAAACATTGCTCGTTTTGTCTGGCCAACAGTGGCTCATCACAGATTTTGAGGGTTTGTGTGTGGTTCTAAGGTACAACGCAATTCTGCTTACGTTGCGGGAGCCTTTGAGGTGCGTGACGAGGTCTGTTGCAAAATGTTATTTCAAATGGGAATGTAATCCCTGGATTCCGATCAGCTGCGATTGTGTTAAATGCAGCTGCGGGAGGGCATAGGAAGGAGGATGCTTTGGTTTAGAAACTGGTATAACTGGTCAGGAAAGAGTGGATTTCTGACTCAGTTGCTTGCGGGAGTGATTTTTGCTTCCTTCTATATGCACGGTAGAAATGGTACTCACATGTTACCTGTAACTGGCCTAACGAATCCTGCTGCAATGCAGTGGGGTCAGTGTTGTGGTCTTTTGCTCTTTACATCCTAAGTGATGCGTTCGCTTCGGGACGAGCCTTCCCTCTGGATCCTTCACCTGACAGCTCCCTCGCAATGCCCTGTTCCTAACCAGAAGCAACTTTCTTTGGCAGTTCTACCGAGTCACACGTGCGGAAACCCGGGAAGGCTGCAGAACGGGATCCAGCAAGGGACGACGTTCAGCATCGGGAGCAAAGTGAGGTACAGCTGTAACCCAGGCTTCTTCCTGGAAGGCCACGCGCTGCTCACGTGCCACGCCAGTTCGGAGAACAGTGCCTCCTGGGATTTCCCTCTCCCCTTCTGCAGAGGTAAAGTGCCCTCTCTTCAGCTGGAGCACGCCACGATGAAACGGGATTTAATGAGCTATTTGGGCTTGGGGAAAAAACTTCATGGAGCGTAAGCTTGATTTAAGAGACTTGAAAACTAAGCATGATGTAGTTAATATTGAGTTTCCTTTTTATTTGGTTCTTTAAAGCTGCCAGGGTTTGGGTGAATAATGGGAAGGCTATGGAGTACTCAAAGCATTCAAAATGCTGCACAGCTACTTTAACTTCAATTTCTTTGTCTGAAGTGGGGGGAAGTAAAGAAGCAGGAGTGTTATCCATAAAATGAGGCACCTAGGCGACACCATGCAGGTTTTCTAGAGCAAACCCTAGAAAATGAGACTGGATTTTCCGCTTGCTGCCACGTGAAGCTGGCTTCCCTCGTGGCACTTCCCAGAGTGATTCCAGTCCTTGCCTGCAACCCCGTGTGAGTGTGCAGAGTGCCCGCGTGCTGAGGGTCACGGGCAGCACCAGCCAGGGATGCTGCCTGGGAGGTGAAACAGCCTGTGTTGGAGGAGGCTGACCTGCTTCCCTGCACGCCCTTCTGGGGCTGGGAAACGCAGGTTCCTTTGTCAGGCCAAAAGAACTTCTTGCTAATTCTCTGGGGCCACAAGGGACTAGAGAGTCTGTAAATATACAGGTGTCTGCGTTGTTATAACCAAAACAGTCGCTGCTGCTTTGAAGTCTTTCCCCCTCAATTCTTTGTGTACCTCAGCAGAGCATCTTGCATTGATTCTTTTTATTGACTCTGCTTGTACAATCAATCAGCAGTTCTAAGCTGTAGCATAAATCTTGAATATAAAGTGAGCAAATATTGTTTGCTTGGTGTATTTTTAATGCTTGCTTGAATGAATTACACGGCAGTCATATGTGCTACTTAGCGTATTCCTTGTACGTTTACCTACTGTTGGTACGTATTTTTCCACTTTGTAATGGAGATGGGTCATGCTGCTGGGTCGAATCTTGACAAATTGCGATGAAAAGCTCTGTGTAGCTGAGCAGGCGTTAGGATCTCGTGAGCTGCCATCAGGGGAATAGACTTGTCTAATGTCACTGCGAAGGACAGTGTCGGCTCTGGGGACTCTGCTCTTCCCTTCTTCCCCTCCTCTCCAGAGTAACGGCAGAATGTGAGACAACTGCTGAGGATGGTGTAGTTTTCGCCTGTGCTGGTCGATACCCTCTTTTGTTTTCTTTACGCCCCTTTCTTTGTGCTTGTCTTTTGCTTTGTAGGATCCTTTTCTATATATCATCAGCCGTGTCTCTCTTCCATTGAAATAGTGGAAGATGCTAAGAAACGTGTGGTAGAAAAGAGTAACGAGCAAAGGTGTTGGAAGGGCTGAGGCAACACTTTGAGGGAGCTGCTGCTGCTTCATAGGAGCTGTCTGTATTCCCTTTACCCAGCTCTGTTTCAAAGTACAGTTTGGTTTGGGTTTTTTATAAAGGACAACTCTAATGTCAGTGAGAGAGGAATGCAGGAAGGAATTCCAGATGCAGAAAGAAGGGCTTGGTGAGATGTGTCTTTGCAGAGCCCGTGAGAGCAGCTCGCGCTGCTGCTCGCCAGCAGTTTTGAAAGCGCAGTTATATCAAAATTGATTCTTGGACTCTGAGCTACAAGGAGACTATAAATTCAGTCTGCACAGACTCTGCTCCTGGTGAGTTATGCTTCTTGCTTACGTGGCAGGAAGGATTAAAACTGCGGTGATCTCATTCGGGGAGCACCGGGGCCGCAGCAGCGAGCGACAGCTGCGGGCTGATGTGCGAGGCGGCGGGGCTGTGCCCGGCACACTGGGCGTGACTCGCAAATCTGCCGCCATGGCTCAAAGTCCTCGGCGAGTCCAGGTCACGCTTAACATCTGGCCTAAGCTGACATTTATCCCACCTATACAACGCGTGTTAGGAGTATCCGGAATGGCTTCCTCCTTGGGTCTTGTGTGTGTTTCCGTGCTTTCTGCACACGATTGTTGTGCACTCACAGGATGAAGTGAAGCCTCATACTTCAGCTAAATGGGGCCTTAAGCAGAGCTCTGCAAGTCGAGCTGTGTTTTTCTCTCGACAGTTGGCACGCTGG
Organism: Trogon surrucura; assembly: GCA_020746105.1. Lineage (NCBI taxonomy): Eukaryota > Metazoa > Chordata > Aves > Trogoniformes > Trogonidae > Trogon > Trogon surrucura. The sequence continues at coordinate 1,574,427 of CM036640.1, forward strand.
AGGCAAAACCCCAGCACGCTTGGAATGCTGTCTTCTGTTCCGCCGTAGCCACGGAAGGAACAACCCTCACCAGGGTCAGTTAATTTAAAAAAAAAAGAAAAAAAAGGCCCCCCTCCCTCCCCACGAAACAAAAACAAACAAACAAAAAAACACGAAAAAAGCCCAAACCAAAAAAAAATAAAAGAACAAATAAAGCACCAAAAGAATATCCAGAAACATCGGAATCTCTTTTGTAAAGCGCTTTCATGCGAGCAAAGTCCTGCCCAGATTGTTTGCTGAATTTAAGTAGAACTGATAGGTTTATGGTTCTGGTAGGCGGTTGAGTAAAAATTCAGTAAGCCAGCTGAAAAGTTGAGAACGCTTGCGAAGCTACATTGTAAGCATATCAAATATGCATGATCTCATTAAAAGTGGTCTGTCCTACTGTAGCTCAAACAGCTGCTTGGGCTGCACTGTGCCCAAAATAATTGAAGGGCTGTTCGAGAAGATTTTGGCAGCTTGCAGCGTATGGTTAAACAGCAGCAACCTCTACAAACTGAGGAGGGTGGGAAGGGAATGCATTTTGAGTTGAAAACCTTTTGCAATGAAAAATTCTAATTAAAAAACAAAAAAGCCCAAACCACCATACTTTCGGCCAGATGTTCAGCAGCTATGTTAGCTTAGTCCTGTAAAAAAAAAAATGCAGTCCCCTTGTTAAAGAATTCTGATACAGCACTGAGTCAGAATTCTTCAGCATATTCTCCATCCCCTCCTGCATTCCTTCTAGTACAGCTTTAGTGCAGTGGGTCCAGTCTCAGATATTCCAGACCCCCATAGTAAATGTAGACAAGAAGTTACTGATAGGAATTCCTGCTTCCAAATCCTTGGTGCCTTTGCACTTGGGGCTGTTACAAGGTTCTGAGCTGCACGGGTGCCTGGTTGTAGCGAGAAACGAGTGTTTGACCACGAGGACCTGTGCCCGTGGACGCAGCGTTTGCACACGCGGGCTGGATCGCCTTCAGATGCTTCGTGGCAGTGGTGCAGGACCTTATTTGCAAAGGTGCTCTGACTGTGGCCAGGAGACAGTAACGTTTGACATAGCGTAGAGGAGATGGCTGTCCCTCTGGAGATGTGCATATCCTCAGAATAAACGGCCTCTTCACATCCCTGTGCTCTCCCAAAGCACCTCATGACCTTGCTCCTGCTCTGTCTGTCTTGCTGCGGGCACGTGGGCTGGGAGCTCACTGGCTAAGGAGCTTTTCTGCATCTATTTCTTTCTAGCATCTGCAGAGGCACTTATTCATCAGAAATTAAATTTGAACATACTGCAAACTGGTGAATTGTGCTTACCCTCTTTGGCTAGAGTCCATTCAGCCTTTGAAAAGCTTTTTCAGTAGCCCTTTTTACTTTTTGCATGGACTTACCTTGACGGTCCCACTGTGAATCTTGTGTGTGATGCATTGAAGTTTGAAGGATTTTTCTGGCTCTTAGACAAGATGAGAGATCTTTCAGCCTAAACATATCGATGACTTTAACTGCACTTCAGTGCCTGTGAATAACTTTCATGCACTGACAATATGATTGCAGCAAATCGGTAACTTTGACTGTTGTAATAGGATGCTAGGGCATTGAATTGGGATTTCAATGGCCTTTTTCAATCCTAGTTTTGGCTGCTGGAATGGCCCAGAAGTAGTCGCTTGTCTGCCTACATGTCTGGTTTTTTAATCATACTTTTTTTTTTTCTGCCTTCGCTGCCTGCTGTGAGCTCTGCAGTAGCGGGCGATGTGCCATCCCAGCGTGAGCACAGAAGCAGTCGTGACGAGCTGTGATCTCTGATGGGGCTTAGAGGTTCCAGTGTGCCCCGGGTAGCGTGTTAATGCAATGCAAACCGTCCCTTAGAGCCTGGGCTGTTCCTCTTGCTGTCCCTGCCGTCAGTCACTGGGAAGCCTGTGTCTGCCGGTGCCTTCTGCTCACGCGGGTGGCCGCCCGCGCTGGGGCAGCAGATGGCCGCGAGGAGGAAAAGTTGGCACATGCATTTGTCTCGCTTCGTCTTTGAAGTTGCGTGAGTTAGAGGCTGCAAGTTTCAGCTCTGCCGATAGCACAAGACGCTGATTCCTTAGGTCTAAAAGCTCAGGATCCTCCCGAGCCACCCTGCGGGGTTGTCCTGCCCTTGGCTGAGGTGCCTGTGACCTGTTAACACTTAACAAATGTTCTCACCTGAGTTAAATTTCAGTTTGGAAGTGGGTTGCTGTTTTTTTTTTAAGTAGCTTGTAATGAAAATACGGTTTTATAATGTAAAGCCCCAAGCTCCTTGACTAAAGCATCTGAAATGCTGCTCTGTAACACGTGTTGTGAAGTTAACTGGCTTTTCTTAGCAGCATTCCAAATAAATGCTGAGCTGATGTTGCGTGTACGAGAGCAGTGAGCTGCCTGATGCTAGTCAAATTAATTCTTGGTTTCCTTTATCTTCCTGCCCATGTTTTCTTTGGATCCTCCTCCTTTAATTGCTCCAATAGCTCCTGCTGATGAAATGCAGGTTGTAAAAATGCAACAATATGCAGAAAACAGGAGAACTGGTATACGACCAGGAAATGTCACTACTAGATTTCTGAACAAGTGGTTAAGATTTCTTTTTTATTTGTTTTCTTAGCTACTATGATTCTGCTATGTCCTTAAGAAAAAGACATGTAAGGCAGGTGCATGGGATACTCCCCTCCTTTTCTATTAATGTTAAGTGCAGAGCTCGTACTCTCAGTCCTGTTTTTCCAAACCTCGGGTTGTTTCTGTTACTGATGAAGGTGCTGAGATCTCTGCGAGTTGGAAACCAGCCTCTCTTCCCGCTGGGATGTCCGTGAAAGCCTTTGCAGTCACGGAATTCCTGGTGGTTTTCCTCCTGCTTGGCTGGTTGCACAAATGGGGAAAAAATGGCAGAAAATACCTCCAAGGATCCTGACGAGGAATCAGGGATGGAACAGAAAACTTGGGCGACGGCATGTTAGGAAATAAGTGTCCTGACAGCGAGATGCATTATGCTGAGAACCACCTCCCCGGGGAAGTGGTAGAAGCTCTCTCACTTGGGGTGTTTAAAATTAGACTAAACAAATTGCTGGTAAGCGTGTGGTGGGGAATAAACCGGCGCTTGCCAGGAGATACTGCCTGACCTAATAGGATTTTGCATCCCTCGACATCTTTGTCTGTTAACAGTGCGCAGTGACACACGCCCCGACGACAGCGCCGGGGCTTTTAAAGCTTTGCTTTGTGTTTGAGCTTATTCTTTTCTTTTCATGTGCTGCTGTGTGCATTTCGGCAAAAATCTGATAACTTGTGTTCTGTCTCCAGCTGACGATGCTTGCGGAGGGACTTTGCGGGGACAGAGCGGGATTATCTCAAGCCCTCATTTTCCTTTGGAGTATGGCAATAACGCAGACTGCACGTGGACTATTCTTGCTGAGCCTGGAGACACTATTGCTCTGGTTTTCATGGATTTTCAGCTGGAAGATGGATATGATGTTTTAGAAGTTGCTGGAACAGAGGGATCTTCACTCTGGTAGGTTGCTGCTGGCCGTGCTTTGTTGTGGTCTGTACAGTCATTCCGTACCCGCTGATGTTTTGTGCACAAATCCCAACTCCATAGGCTGTTCAAAGTGAACAGTTGGCGCCTGACTGGCGGTGGCTCCCAGTTATTCCCAGTCACAGGTTGTAGCTGGTACCTCCTAATGAAATTCCCTGGGATGCTCTGTATTTGGTGGGTAAACTTTGCAGTGACTACGACCTCCTCGAAATGATACTCTCTACGATAACGTTTCGTATTTAAGCTGGTTAGAAGAAATAAAGAATTTAGAAAAAACCAACCACTCAACACTTCCAAACCCTTCTCAAACGCCGTCGTGCTCAAACCTTGTTTTTGCTAAATTGTTTTCTGATTATTGCTAAATACGTCGCTGACAAGTTGACTTTACGGTTAATGAACTTTTGGCAAATGTTTCAGCAGATCAGTTTGTCCTTTAGACAGAAGGCCGTGTATAGAATTTCAATACCCCTCTCATCCCATCGTTTGCTTCGGCAAGGCGTTCAGAAGTATTGCCTTTATGTATAATAAATGCCACGCTGATTTTTTCCGATATACCAGAACTGCCCAGGTGATCAGTGCTGTGAAGTCTGAAGGGAGGGCTTGCGGAAGGAACGTGATGTATTGCTTGGGTTGCTTTTATAGCAGAGGGCAGCTCTGCCTCTGGCTGGTGTAGACGCCGATCCTTCTGCCCGGTGGTTGCGCTCAGCACAAGTCCTAACTAGCAGCAAACGGAAGGGAGTAGTCTTAAACCTGACATCCCTCTGGAAGGGGGAAGAATTAAGTGTTTGAAATAATTAGATGTTGCCTGGGATTATCAGCAGGAAGTTAAATTACGATTATTTATGAGGATTCTGTCGCGGCCGCAAACACCATTAATTTTAAGTAATTCATACTTGCCTGGCAATTATAGGGGAAATAGGATTTGAATGTTTAGGGTGTATTGATGTGGGAGAACTTGCCATTTACCGTGTACCGATTGTTTACTGTTCCCAGGACCCCTTTGAAAATTAGATGTTGCTGTTTCACGAAAAAGCCCGGGTTTTATTAGCATGCATTAATATTTTAGGGCGCCGTTCGTTTTTAGCCATTATGTACCGCAGCGCAGATCAGTCATCTGCGCCGTGTGGTAAAGATGAATGTAACTAGTTAAGAAACATTATTCAGCCTGGAGGCGTTGCCGGTGCAGCACTGTGTCTTGTCATATCAAAAATAAAACAATGCCTGTCAGAGTGAACCTGCTGGCAAAAAAAAATAAATTAATAAACTACCCATAAATACAGCGTGGTAGAACTTTAAAACTGGCAAGTGTGTTTTAGAAGATTAAGCCCTCTGACTCTCGGCAGCACGTGCGCGCGCATCCTGTGGAACAGGAGCTGTAGCAGCTGTTTTAAGGGTAGTGTGTTTTACAGACATCACTTTTGGGCCCTTGTCAGAGGGAATAATGATGTATTTACTTTCCTCCTCGGCCCCAAGTGCCCGCGTGCGGCGCCGCTGGCGATGCCGCTCCTCCAGTCGGATCTTCAGTGGGAGCTGGCGGTGGGCTCTGAGTGGGCTGGTGGAGCTGGGCTCTGTTGCCGGGTGAAACGCGGGTCACACAAATAGGAATTTCAGCCAGGGCTCGCAGCAGAAGCTGCTCCTGCTTTTTGAGGTTCCTCCTGCATTTTTATAGTGCCGTGGAAGACACCCGGGTGAGATAAACACACCAGTCAATTCAAAGGGATCTCATTTAGTATTCTTGAGAAGTAAACTTTTCAGTCCCATAAGCAGAATTACAAAGAGTCTTATTTTCAATTTCATTTTTTCAAAGCTGGCCCTCGCCTGATAATTAAATTCAGATGACTCATTTTTCCCGGTTTTTAATAATTTTTGCCCAGAGGGGGAAAAACACTGGAGCTCATATCTCCTCTTTAAACATGTTGATATGATTCAGCTTGAAAATATAGCTAAAAACCTTTTTCCCCTCTGTCTGTGAAAACCTAGTTTTAATTATTGGTAATATGGCAGATAGACTTGCGGCCAAATAAACCGTTCTATTGAAGTATCTTGCTGCTAAATATTTCATTTCCTAAGCATTATATATAGTTTTAATCTGGTCTGGAGATGTATACAAATAAACAGCGTTAAATTTCATCTGGACTATAATTCATATATGTTTTCAAGCTATGGAATGTTACATAACGGTGGTATTTATGAGGCCACTAAGTGGGCACATTAAGAGAGTGTGTCTTGACTTGCACTTGCCATTCCTACCTTGTCATTTGCCCTCCCTTCTTTAAATCTAGATGCTTTGATTTCTTGGTGAGCCTGGTTCCATTAACCCTCTTGCCTCCAGCTGTGGCCACAGCTGTATCCGCTGCTCCCTGGAGAATCCTGCTTTGAGCTTGGTCCCCAACCCGTTGGATGCGGATCCTGCAATAAGTCTCGAAAGGGAAAGGACGTTGCAGGTCTAAGCGTCCATATGTCAAGCAGAGCGATAGAGGTTGAGTAGCTATTGGAGACATATTAATAAAATAACACATTTACAGCTCTTTTAACTGCTGCTGCAGTCTCTGTCATGGGACCTTGGGCCTGAATTTTCCTTGACAGGTGAGAAATAAAATTCTACTGAGCAGAGAACAGGAGGGGAAAAAAAAAGGAAAAAAGGAGCAGTGTGAAAAAGAGCCTGTCAGATTAGAAAGGACAATGTAGGGGTCTCCTGGCTAGAAAGAAAAATTGGAAGGAAGGCAGTGGCTGCCCTGCTTTCCTTTGAGGTTAGCTGGAGTGTCCGTCCTCATCACGGCGCGACTCTGCCGGGGCAGGGATGTCGTGGGCGTGGGGAGGGATGTGTGTGCTCTGTGTCTTCTCTCTGTCATTATCCCCAGAGTTTTTCTGTCTTCGAGACTTGGGGTTCTCTTCCCCCTCATTTTGTACTAGCTGAGAGATCTGAAAGGATTAATGGAATTCTTCTCTATAAATACATGTAAAAGAAGAAAATCCCTCAAAGCAGCTTGGGTTTCAGTCCTTAAGGGTCTGAGCTGTGTTGATCTCCTGTGCTTTGTGTCAGTATCTGCTCAGAGCTGACTAAATCCCTTGGTTAACACTTCTCAGGAATATCTGCTGATTATGGCTGTTTTGTGGTACCTGCCTTAAAGCTTTCCTCAGTGGCGAGCATCCCTGGGGGTGCTCAGCTACCCTGGAAGTGCCAAAACGTTTCAAACTGAGCAACTCCAACATCCTGAGACTGTGTCTGATAAGGGAGTCTCCTGGCTGGCCCTGAGCCTGCTCTGTCCCAGCCTTGTCTTCCCTTTAATAAAGAAAGTAGGTTTGTGCTGGCAGCAGTTTTCTGGCTGTACTTTGAATATGCTTTAGTAGAGGGGAGGTTTTTCCTTTGCTTCTGGGGTAAGAGGTCTGGATTTCCTGCGTTCATGCATATTTGCTGCGGCTGAAGTATCTGCAAACAAGGAGAATGTGGTTGTGTCTCTTCCTCTCTGTCATCTGCTCAGATCTCATCTGGCTGGTCTGGGACTTGGATCTAATATAAGGCATAATGACTTGTATTGTGATCGTTAAAACATGATGCTGCTGTTGCCAGAGAAGGTGGTGTGTAGGAAATGACTAATAACCCAATTTATGTATGTGTGCTTACAGGAATTGACTATTAATGCAGATAGTTAGCAAAGAAGGTTTTTGCAGTCGTTCCGGTACAGCTGAAGCAGACAAAATGGGTACAAAGCAGCGTGTTCTCGGGCTGTGCAGAGCCACATGGAGCAAGTGCCTCTAGAGCAGGGACTTACAAAGGAAATCTAGAAGACGGTCCGATGTCTGCCGTATAAAATTTCTTCTATGCTGCTGAGTTGGAAAATAGGAGGAAGGGAAGGGGGACTCTGGGTGCTTCAGCCCGTCTGCTGAACAGGTGAACAGCTTGTGACAGCCTGCACCCCAAAAAGATGTTTGGCGCTCTGTGGCTATTCGTTCCACTGGTGGAACTATTTAGAAACCTTTGCTCCTGCCAAGTGACTTGTTTTGGACTTTGGCTCTTTCTGGAAAAGCGTTTCAGAAGTTCTCTCTTGTTGCTGTGTTTCTGCGGAGAGTTGAGGTAGTGGGAGGAAGGGCTGGGAGAATCACCCGTGTTTCAGCAGCTTCCCTCAACTGTCTCTGACTTTATTTCTTTCCTCGTTATTATCTGCAGTTGACCCTTCCCTCCCCACCACCCTTGTCTATCTGCAAGTGCTTTCTAATACTCATTACAGTTCTCCTATGCGAGACCTGCTTTGCGCTCCCCGCGCGATGGCAGTTACACCGTGCCCCGGCCGGGCTCAGCTGGGAGAGCGTCTGGTGCGCCACCTCGGAGAGATGAGAGTCCCTGTGTTCTCCAAGGTCAGTGTTTCAGACGACGATAATGTTGGTTGGCGAAAACTGTTCTCTGTGTGTGCTTCTAATGAACCAAGCTACGTTCTTTATATCAAAGCAGCTTCTGATCCTTAGGTAGCTGTCTCGGAGCTTTCAGCATGTATTTTCATCTCAGACCTCAGTCGCTGTCTGCTAAAGTCAATGCTTTGGCTCCGAGGGGCTTGGGAATCAAGTTGTCGCTCCCTGAAGCGTGTCCCTCTTGCTGCCGCATCGCAGCTCTGGAGCCCTGGCTCTGCATCCAACGTTGCTGCTGCCTCTTCTGACCCCGCTGGTACCAGTACGGGTTACTGGGAGAGCACTCGCAGTAATCTCAGAGCCCTTCCCGCTGGGCTCTCCCCCAGCAGCTGCTGTTCTTTGCAGGGATTCTGTAGAACAGATTGTCTGGTGACTGCTTCAAAATGATTTTCATCTCAGACTTGCCACTTCCTTTTAGTTGTTTTTTTTTTTCCCAGTTGATAATTGCTTTTTTTTTTTGAAAGTTGACAAGCATTATCTTGGCCTGGTGCGTGTATGAGGCTGAAGGCTTGCTTGAAGATTATTGTGTCTTGAAATAACTTATGTCTTTGCTAGTTAAAACCTAGACAATGCAAGTGTGAAAGTTTTCTTTTCCTGTGTGATAAATTAAGCTTCATATTGTAAGAGCTAGTTAACTAATGGATACTTTATCTGTTATATTCAGATGTTTTTCTTCCGTTATAATGTTTTCCATAGGAATGGGAATGAATAAAAAAGTGTGGATGAAGTGGCTTTTGAAATCTCTATCTAAATGGCTGTCACATCTTTATTGGGATGCGGAAAACAGACTGCCTTATTTGAGTGGTACAGTTTAATTACATTTTTTTCCTGCTAAAGCATTCGTAGTGCCTTTAACTGGAAACAAATTCTGCAAAGGCTTTCAAGCTGTAAAACATTGCTTGATCGGGAAGCAGTCTTCTTGCAAAACGCCCTTTTCTCTTAGAAGGTGTATTCTCTGGAGGTGACATTTGGGAGGAGTTGGTCAGCAGCTGGAACACCCCTGGTCCTGGCGGGTTCTGAAGCGCCCGCAGCGCTGCCGCCGCCGTGGTCCCTCGCTGCCGCTGGCCTGCCTGTGTCAGCCTTTGTAGCTTCTGGCCTTGTTTTAATATGAATCTGCAACACGAAGAGCAGGAACCTGTAGGTCAGTGAGCTGATTTCTCCCTGATGGGAGCCAGTATTGAGATTCCTGGGTTTCCTGGTGGTAGCCGAGAGGGAGAGCTGATTGCATCCCCGGCGGGCGCAGCCGATTTGTGAGCGTCTTGATTGCGGTCTTGAAGTTAAAGGACTGGTAATGCTTTGTCCAGAGTGGTTTCTCTAGGGCAGTATCTGAACGCTGTACTTGAGCTCCTCAGCCTGCTGCACGGCAGAAATAACTTAGAAATTCTGGAAGAAAGGGCTGATGGGGGCAAGATGGTATTTAAAGATGTTCTGTGGTTCAGCGTGTGCTTCTGGTAGAGGAGGGAAGATTTTAACCGTGCCTTGGCTGAGAAGAATCAGGTGCAGACTGTGTTAGCTCCCATCAGCTAAGGAATTCCTTGACTTAGTCGCGGCGCGGACAAACACAGAGGCAGCAGAACTCTTTTCCTCGTGGAGGCTGCCCGTCCTCCTGCAGGGAAGGTGCTTCCGAAAGCCAGACCCGCTCTGGTGCCAGGAGCGCGGCAGGGAGACAGGCTTCTGTGACAAATGACAAGGCGAGGGCCTCGCGACCTCTCCCACTCATGTTCCATTCAGTAAAACATGATTAGAACCACTTCCTGGCTAATCTTGTTTTTTTTCCATGCATTAATATGATTAATTCTATTTGCTAGATAGTAGAGGGCGTTTCATGAATATTCAGGCTAGCTTTTAAAGCTGAGGAAGAAGATGCTTTTAAGCTGAAAATTACCCTGGTCCTGGTTTAATTGTCCTTTTTGTCCTAATTTGGTCTTTTTTATTTGGTCACCTCTGAGGCAGAGAAAGAACCCTATGCAAAGGCTACTGTTGTGTGGACTTCAAGGGATGAGGTGCAGGGAGGCCTGTAGTGCGTGGGGAAAAATCCCTGGAGGTTACTAAATGGAAAGACTAATATTTAACTATTTCTGGATGCAAACATATATTGGGAGAAAGAAAGGCTTATTTGTGAGAGCAGTTGATACCTGCAGGCTAAAGAGTTTTGTTTGAAAGACAGACCCTGTGGGAATTACTATAACGCAACTGGCTGAAAGCTGAGAAAAATATTGGTAATTTTAAGAGCACCTTCTGGACCTGACCCAAAGTGACTGTACTATAGATTGTAAAACGGTGAATAATACCTTGATTTGGCAGAGGAGGGAGACTTTACGTAAGTGCAAATGATGTCACAGGTTGTAAGAAGTTGGACATCTGGGGGTCTTCTTTAAGACACCGTGTCTCTTCCTCCGCTGCTAAAGCGGGACACTGAGCCTTCCCAGTTTAAGCAAGGATTTAGGCAAATGTTGGTGCGGGGGATCAGTGACTTGACTTCAGGGTGCCTCTAGGAGAAGCAGGGGCGCTCCCTGTGTTGAGGGAATTTGCATCTGTGTGTCAAAACCTGTCTGCCAGAGCTGATAATAGTTGTTTTACACTGCTCACCCTCACCTGCCGCTTCCAAGTGAAGGAGCAGAGACATCTCTTCAGCTGTTTCAGTACTTTCAGAGACCTTCTTCTTCTGGAGTTTCTCTGTGGACACTTTCTTAACGTCCTTCAACACAACTTGTGAATAGAAGCGCTTTGTTTTCAGATGTCACCTGTTTCGCAAAATAGATTTTAAATGATCTTTGCCTGCTGGGTTTTCCTCCCTGGGCTCACTGCAGCTGCTTCCCTCATGAAAACAGGTGCTCGTTCGCTCGGGTTTCGCTTTTGTAGCTGCTCTTCACGCGCTGTAGGTGGAAATCGCAACCGATAGGTACAGTCCTGGAGGCTGTTGGTCCTTCAGTAACAATCTTCCGGCTAAAGTGAAGAACCTGACTGCTTTTCCTGTTGTTTGCTTACTGCAGGCCTGAGCTGCTGCTTAAAAAAAACCAGATAAGATGCCCTGGCAAGGTTCAGCAGTGGAGGGGTAAGCAGGAGAGCTCAGAGACTATTTTCCATTTCAGATCGGTGCGATGCTGCTGGAAGTGAGCTGTTCACAGGGAGGCTCTTGAATTCGTAAATGGAGAGGGAGTTCCGAGTGAAGTGTTAAAGTGAAAGGCCTGATAGCGGTTCAGAATTCGTTAATACAGTATCACCTAGGAAAAAGCGCTGTCTGAGACGTTGAGCAGTGGAAAGCAGAACTGTGCATCCTCGGGGCGAGATGTTCCCTTCAAGTGCTCCATGTTTCTTTAAGGAGTTAGTCTAAAACCTGGTTCTGAGCTCAGGGAACAAGAATGGGCTGACAAGCAGAAATGTGAATAGCTTTCTGTTGTGAGACATAGGGGGAAAAATAATAAATTCTACAAGTTTTCTTGTAGCAAGGTTGTTTTTCTTTCTGCACGGGGAGCTGTTGCTGCCGGGTCTTGGAATGTTTTTCTGTCTCGCGTGCGGCTTGACTCGCGCATGGACTGACTGTAAATCCAGTGATATCAGCTATTAAATGCAGACACTCCATCTAAATCTCTTGCCTCTTAATGTCTCTGATGTCTTGTACACAGAGATCTAATCAGCCTTCCCAGAGCCCAGCTGGGAGAAGGAAGTCGTGCTTTGGGATTCTGCTTCATTTTGCTGCTGCTGCTTGGTGGCGTTTTGTTGTGTCGTGCCAGGTCGTGATCTCCTTAGCTCATGCCGAGTTTGGTTTTGACACTCTTGGCTGTTCTACAATGTGGGTGTTTTGATTCTTCTTCACAGGGACCTTTCTTGTGACAGGATTTATAGCAGAGATCGGGAAGATGCCAATAAATATCCAAGGATTAGTAACAGACAAGATGTTGTCAGCAGCTCATGGCTGATGATAATTCCACTAAACTGGAATTTCCCAAGACTCTGGAAAACCCGATATGGCACTGATGGGCTTTTGTGTAAGAGGCGATTCCTGCCGTGTAAAATGTAAAAAAAGCAAAACATGAGTAGCTGCTTCCCTGCCACGGCAGTGCCCCCCGGGTTTGCCACGTGTCAGTAAGCTGTGAAGAGCTGGTTTTTATCACCGACCCGAAAAGTTGATCAGCCTTTGCCCCGCTTTTAGCACAGGCACACTGGGAGCACGCGGGAAATATCCATCTCTGCGTGCTTCCCTCCATCCCTTTGTCTTCGTGCTGCACTTCCTAAATTAATTTTTATAATCGTCTTTTAAATGATGGAGCAGTTCAAATTAGCCTTTTAGTCAGAATTACCTGCATTAAAGATCTCCCTTTAAAAGAAAGGCATAAAAGTAATTAATTGCTTCAATTATAATAATGTGGCTTAGCTTGTGGTTTTCTGTTAGAAAAACCTGTTTTTGATAAGTCAGCTGTTCTTAAGAGGGGAAAAATAAAAGTGCTTCAGGCTGGAAGCTGGCATGAAGGAATTTTGAAATAAGGTTGTTCGCTCTGTAATGTAACAGAATAAATTAACACCATCGATTCTGGAGCGGTGCCCTGTGCTCGGAACAGCCTGATGGGCACAGGAGTGCTCAGAGAGGATTTTTTCTTAATTTTTTTTTTTTCCCAGTCACAGATGCTTTGTGTGACTTAACAAATATCCTTTGGCTTCTACAGAGCCACCCTAGAATTTCTGGAGCCTGGAAGTGCTTGGGCCTCTTAATTCCAACCCAAACAAGGGGATTTTAAAAGGCTGGCTGCTTTCTTGGTGTGGTTAATGGGCTGTGGGAGGTGGTTCCTGATTGTAAGACCAGCTGGTGTGAAAAGCTTGTCATGTTCTCTCCAAAATCAGTTTTAAAGCAGAAAATGTTTAAGTGGGAGGGTCTGTAGACTGCTGCTCAACATCTGTCTGCCCTGTCCCCCCAACAAGAAACTCTCAAAAGCAGGAAGACCTCAAGTGACTTATTGTTCAGAGCATGTTGTCATTGATTTTTTTTAATTTTTTTTTTCTTAGGCTTCTTAAGGAACTATAGATTTCTAGCTTGAAATTAATCTATTGGAATTATTGTGGGAAGAATAAAATGCTCATTAAATTTTGCAACCCTGAAATATGTGCAAAACAGAGCGTGCAATTAAAATTCATTTTGAAGGAAGTTAACAGAAGTTTTGTTCACATTTAACATCTTTGTAGGTGCCATTCCCTGTAAATTTGAATTAATTGAGTCCAAAGGGACAAGATAATAGATTCTGCGTTTGCTGCGGATGCCGGTGCTCTCTTTGCTTTTGGCGTTTTTCCTCTTACTTTGTGCGAGTTCCGATTTTAATAAGTTGCCAAAAGAAAGTAACTACTTCGCTTTTTATGCCAAATTGTCAAGAATCTACATTCCTAAATCTCTGCAAGACTGCAACGAATCTTTGGTAAAGACTTGGTGCTTGCTTACCTCCACTGACTCCAAGGTGGCTGCTGTTATGAAGTTCAGGAGATTTCAAGTGTTTTTTTCTCCTTTCTTTCTAAACATTCTGTTAAGACCAGATGCAGCTGCTCTGGGTGTGTAAAAGCCTCGGATGAGGTGGAGGCTGTAGCCTGACATTCACCTGAAATGCTGAGGTCTGAACCGTAAACCAACCTGAAATGTTTGGAATTGTGAATTTCCTGCCTCTTCCTCTCCTTAAATATTTTCTTCCGGAGATCCTTTTCATAAGCAGTTTGTAGATAACAATAAAAATAATGGAAAATATTTCCAACTGTTAATTTCCAATGGAGATAATGGAAAATATTTCCAACTATGTGGCTGCTGTAAGAAATGTGAGACCAAGACCTAGACCTTGACAGGGCTTTGGAACTTCTTCAGTTTGCGGATTAGGAGATGTCAGAGTTTGCAGCTGGTGGTTCGTGAGAGACTTCCCTGCAAAGTCATATTGAGCTGAAGTTTAATGCAATCAAGCGAGAATGTCTTTAAGAGGCTGCAGCCTTTGCCGGGGCTGCACCAAGCCTCTGGCGCTATAAACAATGGAATAGGTAGCTAATGGCACTTTATTGATTGAAAGGGCAGAAAGTTCATCTAAACTGTGGGTCATTCTGGTAATTTCCTTGCAAATTTGACTGCTGTGCAGCTGTAATTGCTGCACCAAGCTTTAACGTAGAAGTAGCAATGCTAATAAACCCGCTAACGTACATTGCTGCTGCCAGTAGTAAAGCTGCAAGGTGTTTCTTTGTGGGGCTGCCTGCTCAGGTCACTTCTTCAGATGCCTGGGCTCAAGCTTAACGTCGAACTCCTGCAAGGGAGACGCTCGGCTCCTCGTGAAACAGGTGGGATAATAATGAAGGTATAAAACAGTATTGGCCCCCCAGTAACTGCTGTGTAAAGGTGAATTTTGTTTATTTTTTCTTTTTCAACTGAGAGTGGACTCCCGATGCCTTCCTTTGAGTACTGTCATAGTCTAACTGCAGACTGAAGCACGTGTTTCACGATTTCTTACCTGATCAAACGCTTGGGAATACAGGACGACGGGCAGGCGTGGAGCAATCCGCTCACAGGTCACAGCGGCTGAGGAGACTGAGCAGAAAAGATGCAGGCTGGTCTCCTCTAGGAATCTGGAAGAGGGAGGGAAACTGCTGTAGCAGCAAAGAGCACATGGAAGACAGGTTTAAAAAATTCAATAATAAAGTAAACCCCACTGGCAGTGCTTTCAAGTGCTCACCAGTTTCTGCAGTTGGGAGGCTCCACGTTGTGTGGAGGTCATCCACGCAGAGCTCTGAAAGGGATGCTTTACCTTGCACAATTCTTCTGCTGTCTTGGCAACTTTAACACATCTGCCCAGGTGTTACAGGGCTCTTCATCTTCCTGAGAAAGCACGTGGGGTAATGATCCCCGCGCTGGGTGCTGGAGGGAGGAGACTGGCCCAAGATCCTGCGACAAACCGGCGGCTTTGCCCAGAGTTCTGCTGCTCAGCCCACGCCAAGCCCTGGCTGAGCCGGTGCCATCTCAGAAAGCCGCTCTCAAGTGCAGCGAGGAGGGATTAATATGTTTGATTTTTGTCTTAGCTGTGTTGGACGCAAGGCTCTGTTTCGTTCAGCGCCGGGATCAAGTCAAGTGGTGAACTCTTCATTGATTTCTCAAGGAGTGAGGTCATCTGGGATTTCCTCCCCGCCCCCCTTGAAATGTGAGCCCTCCTCAAACAAAGTGGGTTCTTCTCTTCAGGCATGTGTAACAGCAGCCTCTAAAGACTGGTGGTGTTTGTGCATAGTCAGTAGAGTCTGCGAAGCAGGGCTCCGCGGTACCGCGTGCAGAGGATGAGGTTGTTCTTGCAGTGATTTGTGATGTAAATCAAAGTTAACAAGGGTGGCGGGATGTACTGCCTCTCTCAAATCGGTACAGATGGGCGTGTGCTCGGTAATGCTCAATCTGTGCTTTGCTGCAAGATGGACTTGAAAGAAGCAAGCTGTTGCTCTCTTCACCACGCTCCTCGTAGCTTTTTAGCTTCTAGTAGCTTGGTGTCTTTTTGGTCGTGTGAGAATCAAGCTGTGAACAAAAGCAGGTTATTGATTCTCTAAAACAAACAAAAAAAAAGAATCTTTGCCAGCCAGTTGATGAGCAAAGAACACTTCCATCTTCTGATTTTTGTAAGAAGGTTTAAGTTGTAATATCTCCATTTGTGACAGGACCCTTCCTGTCTCAAAGTCATAAACAATTAATCTGTTCCTGACTAGGCAGTTTTGGGGAGATCTTTGCCAAGGCTTGCCTGATTCAGCTGCTGTGGATTGTCAGAAAAACCCTTTTGGGAGGCCTTGAGCTGCTGCTGGAGCAAGAGGAGGAAGGAGAAGGGGCTCCCTCTGATGGAAACTGCCGGGGCTCAGGGCTGCTTCTCTGGAGATTTACTGGGGTCACTCGTGTGTCACCACCTGGGGACACAAATGCAGACAGTGGCTTTTTTAAACTGCACTGTAGTTGCTGTGAGGATTGGCTGTAATTGTTTAATCCTGTGTTGTTTTAATATTCCCTTTAGTTGTCTGAAAGGCTGGCTAGTAACTTAGGAAACGTGCTGAGCGATGGCAGATCTTTAGCAGTGCCTGTGCTACACTAAAAGACCCCAAAACCTCAGCCCCCAAACAAGTGCTGCCACAGGCTCGAGTCCTCACTGTGGCACCTAGAAGGAGCTGCAGTGTTCTGTTTCTGGGATTGGTTTTGCTTTTAGTCCCAACCTGTGTGATACAGCCCGGGTATCGGTCAGCCTCTGTGAACGTGACTTCTTGTGGCTGCAGCGGTGTAGAAGCGTTGCTGCAGAGAACATCTATTAAATTAATCCGCTATTCAGGAGCACTCTAGTGCTTCCATTACTATTGCTGTAATAGGAGAGCTTTTGGGCTATGTCTTCTACACACAGAGAGGAAAATTGCTGGCTTAACAAGAGTGCAGGCTAAGTAAGGGAGTAGGTAGAATGAAGTGCCATTGTTCCCATTTAATGAGTAAAAGAGGAAATATCTACAGAAGTAGGCTTCTCTTGGTGTCAGTGGGAGGACGTGCAGCATCTGTGTCTCCTTACTGATGTGCTTGCATTGTAGTTGTGGGTTTTTTCCAGGATGTGAGATTTTGGCTTTGGGGTACAGGTAACATTATGATAAAAATCATATTGCTACGTCTGTTATGACATCATAAACGTTAGCTCTAAGTACGAGAAGTGTGCAGAGGCTTCCAATGAGCCTAAATTGTTCCAACAGTGCAAGAAACCGTAGGCTTCAGTTAGAGCTTCCTTGCACACCGTCACTGCAGCGTGAAAGCAGATGAAGGAACCTACCCCAACCCTCCAAGATATGTTTACTCCATAATAACTGCATTAAACATTTACCCCCTTTCCATCACTTGCCCAGAGGCTTTTTAAAGACCGTAACCTCCTTGTTCCTGCTGTAAGGTGCCTCCAGAAGTGTTATTTTTCATTGTTAATGCTTAGCTGTAGCGATTATTTTTCATTTATAGCCTGCATGCCTTGAGTGTGAAAACAGGTACATGTGGAAAAACTACCAATTCCAAGTGTACTCTTTTCCATGCCCTCCTGTTTCCTCTCAATAAAAGATTTCCCACTGCAGATAACTGGGATTTTACTGTGTATTCTGAGCTGGCAGAGTTGTCCTTCAGCCCTCAAGTCTGCGTTTCAGCTGAAGAGGCTGGTAGGAGTCGCCATACTGGGAGTTCACTGGAGTGTGTGTTTGCAAAGAAGTGTATGTTTCGAGGCAGCGCTGCAGGTATTTGAAGACATTACTCACAAACAGACTGTGATGTGCTAAATTGAGTGGAACCTGTGTGCCAACTTCACAGAGCGTGATTTTGCCTGAATGCCAGTTATGAAGTACGCGAGTTGAGGAATAGAAGACACAAAGGCTACGTTAAAAATATAATTGGATGGGTAATATCTTGGGCCTTTTTGATGCATCTTTTTTAAACCACTTCATATCTGGAAGGTACCAAAAATAACTGCGCAGTCTGCTGTGCCCATCACTAGTGCAGCTGGGAATAGATTTTTAATTGATGGATACTGTCAAGCTGTTAGTGGCCGTGCAGCCATGAGAACCATTAGAGTGATATTTCTTGTCCCTGCTCACTTAAACACTCTGCTACCAAGTCATAGAGTGGTATTTTTTTACTTAATATTGTCAGCATTCGTACTAATAGCTTACTAGGGCCGTATCCTGGATTTTTAAGTTTCCCGGCAGCAACAACTGCTGTGACCACTTCATCTCCAGGTGCTACAGCAGATGGTGCTAAGACCCTAAAAAAATCCAGTGTGTGGAATAAGGGACAAGGACACCTTTGGAGTCTCGTTTCCTTGTGACTTTGTGAGCTGCACTGTTTCCCTTGGTGCACGCAGAAGGCAAGAAGGTGGCGTTTCACTACGGTACCCTCATGTGTCACCCTGAGGCCATGCTCCATCACGGACAACGTGGAAATGGTTTGGAGCGTTCGGCTTTCGAGTCTTTCACTGTTGCCTTGTGTGTGTGCGCAGCCGTTACGCCGCTGTTCAAAAGGGTTGAAAGCTGAAAAAAACACCAAAAGAAGCAAGCTCATTTCCATTTAATTGTTTAGATCGGTTGTGTAGGAGGACCCCTGCGTTTTCAAGTTACATGTTGCTCTCTATATATATCTCGATGTACTGTATTAACGTGTTGAAGTGGGTTAAGTCAGTTGATCCAGACAGGGCCTAAGACCAAACTTGCAGCCACCAGCCTGTGCCCTTTGACGCGTTAGTTATACCGGCGTCAAAACCTGCCAAAGAGTCTCCCGGGAAGGTCTGTGCAGTCCCTGGAGGCATTTGGCGGCTGCTCCTCTTCATTTCCAAACCTTGCCGGGGTTGGGGACCGCCAGGTGCCGGTTGTGGAGCTGACCCGTGCTGCCCAGGTGACTGCGGTGCCGGCTCTGTCCCGGCTCCCTCTGAGGCGCGTACGACGTTGCACGGTGGACAAGACCCACAGGCCAAGCAGGTCACGGGCTGATGGTCCCTGGCAGCCACGGAGTGCCGGGTGCTCCCCCCGAGGCAGGTTGACATGGGCTGTTGTCATCCCTCAGGCTCCAGGACCTGCTAGGTTAGAGGATCAGGATTCCTCCTTTGCAGAAGGAGCGTGTTTTTAACTCGTGGTTTGGAGGAGAGAGGAGGCAGAGAAGACTCATTGCTATTTTCATCTCTGGGCTGCACCAGCCTTCCTGTTGCCATCAGTATGGAGCTGGCTACATTAATTTGGAATTATTGCCCTGTCTAGAAAAGTCGTGGCTGTCTAGCGTTTACACTTATTTTACTAAGGCTTATGAACTATGCTGAAACTTCACAAGGAGCTGCAGTTGCACAAGTGGTGAGATGAGTTTGCAGGGGGTCGCAGTCTTATCAGCAAAGCAGACCATCAAAGTCTTGATTTCCTCCTTTCAGCCTGGATTATCTTCCTTCTACGCAGCGCGGACTCCTTTTGATACATTTCCTTCTCTTCTTGGGGCAGCGCCTGCCACATTTTCCCCAGCATCTTGGCGGTTCTTACCACCGACCAGCCTGGGTTTGATTGCTGAACCTCTGTGCGATGATCCTTCATGAAGAGGAAGAAAGGCGAGAGCCCCTTGGATCTGGCAAAGCTCACTCTCCTCGCCTGCCGCCTTCTTTGCCTTCTCCTCACCCCCCTCGAGGAACGTGGCCTCCTCTGCACCGAACTCCTTGGCTTGTACTTGGCCATCTCTCCCCGCTGCTCTCTCTGCTCCTCAGGTGCAGGCACTTGTGCTCTCGCCTGGCCTGAGCCCCTCAGGTGGAGGTGCAGAGCAAGGACAAGGCTTGGCCCGTTCTGCTGTGGGGAGGGCAGGCGAGCGAGTTCGACGGGGCTCAGCGCCAGCGTGAGCTGCGCCGCCCTCA
Organism: Trogon surrucura; assembly: GCA_020746105.1. Lineage (NCBI taxonomy): Eukaryota > Metazoa > Chordata > Aves > Trogoniformes > Trogonidae > Trogon > Trogon surrucura. Next base: position 1,593,750 of record CM036640.1, read on the forward strand.
CTCCTCCTTGGGCTGGAGCGGCTCTGCCGGTGTGAGGAGGAGGAGGAGGAGGCAGCTCGGCCGTGGTGCTGCGGTGCCGAGGGCTTCCTCCTGGGGTTCTGATGCAAAACCTCCCGGAGGCGGTCAGTTGGGGCCAGATCCGTGATCCTATTGGCTGTGGGGTCGGTGATGTCATAGCCACGGTGATGATGTCACAGCTCTTGGCCCGCCCGGGCTCCTCTGGCACGGGACTTTGGCTCCGTGTGATGAGCACGTGTGGTACCCGAGGAGATAACGGGACGCCGCTAATTTTTTGTCGTGATGAAATGCGAGGCTGCTGAGAGGTGGCAGCTCGTAATGTGGAAATGGTTTAGTAGCAGCCCTAAAAATAATCGTATGTGACAACTGTTTCTTGGTTGCTGTCAGGATAAACTGCTGTGATTTAAATCCGCAGCTCTTGGACTACACGTCTGAATTTATTTGGGTGGGCTTTTCATTAATTGGAAAGGTTCTGAGGGTTTAAAAACCTTCATTAGTTTTAGTAAATGAGAACGTAGTAGGTTTATGTGGGAATAAAGGGATGAAAATTCCTGCCTTTTGTTTGCTCGTCTTTAAAAGTTGCCGGGAAATGGTTGGCTTTTCTGTCCCCTTCGGAATTCTTGTGACTAAGAACAGGAGTATGAATAAAACAAATTGAAGTTTTGACCATTCATTTTAAGTACAAGATGATTTATTGAAGTTCCCAGTAGTGTTAAAAATTCACGTGTCACGGGTTGCGTAAGTAGTAAATTATGGAATGGCCCCTACTTCTGTAGAACTTGTCTTTCTGAGAGGTAAAGCCGGGGGAGCAGACGACTGGAAATAGGGACTCATCCCTGGATTACACAGGGATAACTTTTTCTTTATTCTGCATAATTCTATTGCAACTAGTAGGACTTGGTACAATCGCTGGGCTCTTGGTGTCGGAGTTGGGGGCCGGTGGCTCGTCAGGCTGTGCAGAAGCTTGTGGCAAAATCAAGCCTCGAGAAAACGCTTCGATGTGGCGGTGCCTTCGCACTTGTCTCTTCCCCTTCTGTGTTTACTCTCAGTTGTTTTCAAGTGACCCCACAGTAGTAAATAAAATTGGAACAAACTCAGCCTGTTTGTGGTACCATAAGGCTTGTTCCTTTGATGTCACAGCTCTTTTTTGCTTTCTCTGTGAGCGGCGAGGGTGATTTGCATTCCATTTATCCATCCCACTTTCCCTTCCTTTGTTTCTTTTGCTCTCAAAAGAGAACCTGCATTTGTGATTATTCTGGGGCAACGAAATAATTTCATTACAGCATTCAGAGGTCTCTTCAGCAGGTGCTTTATTATCTCAATAATTCAGCCTAAGAGACTTTTCAGATTCCCCAGTTCCCAGAGTTCAGGAGCTGCAAATAAAACTCTCTTGCTCTTTCCCTGATTTGGTTTATTTAGCCTCATTTATCTGTGTTCTTTCCAGATCTTCCCCAGGAATTTCATTTAAATGTGGAATTGATGCTATTCAGTAAAATTGCCTTAAGGAGTGCATTGTGTTAAAATGCACATGAGACAGCGTGTGTCCCGCTTGGTTTAGGTCATTTATAAAATTCACTTTGAATTGAGGCCATTAATCTGAACTCGGTAGAATGTTTGCTCATGTCCCTGAATTACCTACATAATTCATCAAAATAGGCCAACTCTGCTCAGATAAATCTTGGGGTTGGAGTGCTGGAATAACCACAGGTCAGTGCCGGTGCGGGGACACAGCCATCTATCTTGTCCCTCTCTTCTCCGGCACGCGGAGGTGTGGCAGGGTTTAATGTGCTGCCGCTTCCGTGGGGACTCTGCGGGCAAATACACTGTAATAAAGTAGCTTTATTATAATAACTTCCTCTATACTAGAGGTTTTTCAGGTGGAACGGTAATCGTTAGGAACAAATCATTTTGGCAGCAAAGCCCGACGTCGGACGCGCCTGCGCATAGGATGGTGTTTGTGCAAAGCTTGTCCTGCGCCTGTGGCCAGTGATCTTCTCTCGGGGGTCTAAGGGGGAATCCTTGGCGTAAAGACCAAACTTGTTGGTGCCTGTGAAACAGGGTTAGTGCCGTCCTTCTGAGCACACCCTTGAACTCAAGGCTGCGTGCTTGCTGAGCGTGGAGGAAACAGCCAAGTTTGTCATCGGCTCTTCCCGCTTTGGTGTGCCGGGGTGGCGGATTCACAGCTGTCTGCAGCTAAACCCTCCGACCTGGAGGACTGTTCCTTGGGAAAGTGAAGAATTACCTTCCCTTCTGAGTGGGCTTTTGTGTTCTTCACCTGGCATTGGGTGAGTAAGGTTGCTGGGCATTGAGAAACTTGGCCATGGGTACACGGTTCCAACCCTGCGATATCCCACTGCACCCGTGTGTTTGCACAAGGAGGTTTTTGGTTGTGCAGTTGGGTGGACAAGGAGTTGCAAGCCTGAAGGTCGTATGAATTTAATAAAATTATTTTAAAGTATAATTTTAGACAAATGTCAGTAGTTGGAATTATCCAGTTGAGAAACAGAAGCGTTACCTGATGAAGAAGAGCCTATAAAAAGTGCCTGGAACAGACCCACAATCCACGCAGAGAGCTCATGCGTGTAAAACATGTTAATTGAAACCTGTTAATGCATTTAACGTATCAAATCTGAAATACAGATTTGTAGGAAAAACAAACTGCTGCTTGTAATGAGCAGTTTCAGCATCTTCGAGTTCCCTGATTCGGTCTCCTGCAGGCGGTTTATCTGTTGGAGGTGACAGCTTGATGTCCCTGCGGTGTGCTGTCTGCTCTGCCACATGCTCTATCTCGCTGGCCACGGCTCAGCTTTTTCTCTGAGCTAAGGAAAACGTTTTATGCTTGTCTTACCTGCTTCTGGAGGTGACTACGGCTGGGAATGCTTGCAAGGTTGTTGCTCTCTCCCTTCCACTGCTGTCATACATGATAAGTCAGGAACATCACAGTAAAGTAGAAAAAGAGTTATCTGATATGACTTTATAGGGAGTTATAACTTAAAAATGACTGTCCCTTCCTGATAACGCAGCGGGGTACATCGAGTTTGCTGTGTGCGTCGCGGAGGGAAACTCCAGTGCAGAATAGAAAAGATGCTCTGTGCCTTAATCAGCTTCCAGTCTTTATTGTCACTTGACAGTGTTTACCTAAACGCCCTGCTCTATCTCTTTTAGCAACCTGACTTCTTATTTCAGGATAAAATTTTGTTCTGGGCCCTCGGACATGGAAAATTCCTTGCTGTTGCCTTCCTGATGGGCAGTTCTTGTCTTCTTCCTCGCCGTTAAGTCTCCTCGCGCTGTCCCGGGCAGCTCCCGTGGGTCGCGGGTGGGAAGGGGTTTTGTCAGCTCACTGCTCAGAAGGAAGGAGCAGTTCAGTCTTTGTTTCCCCAGTGTATTTTTTTTTTAACGTGTGCATTCAGCACGTGGGTAGAGCTGGCATGTGAAAGGGAGATTCCTGAGCTTAAAGCTCCTTTGCGTACACTTTGCTCCAAGCTGCCCCTCTCTTTGGCTCAGCTACTCAGAGTCTGGTGGAAGCTACTTCACCCAATTCTTACAAACATCTCTGGGGTAAATAAGTGTGGCTGGCCTTACGTGCATGTGCAGAGGTTTCTCAGAGTTCATGGGAGACGTGGAATCTGTAAAGCTTGTCTTTAACACATAGTACTGCTTCTCTAGCATTGAGCGTTTCACTAAAAAAAAATAAAAATACAAACCCCCAAAGGCCTCCCAGCCCTTGGCCACTGAAGCGGCTCGCTCGTCTAAGACCTCGCCTCTCTGCCTGTTAGTTAATGAGCGTTGATTAAGGTATGAAATTGGTTGCAATTTGCCATGGTAGGTGGAAATTTTACGCTGGAAGGAGTAACGTGAAAAGCGACACGGGAAAATTAACACAAGTAGAAGACGCTAAATGAATGGTGATTAATGTAAAGGTAAAGTTATTGCCAGAGTGCTTCCAGCAGTGCTCGGAGTTACTGCCTGATCAGTGGTAATCTGTGCAACGTACGTTAGCTCTTAGAAATAACAGTTTTTTACTACTTCTATAAAAAAACTGAAAGTGAAAACAGCCCCTTGACAGAAACTATCTAGACGCCGAAAAAGCAGGAAGATGAGAAAAATGTCACTGCTTATAATGATGTTAATTATAAGGTAAATGAATGTTGACATTTGAGAGTTCAGCTGAAAAGATCAGACACGCGCGAAGGTGTAGAGGATCCATGTAAAGTATGATGGGGAGAGAGGAAAAGTTGTGTAATGTCTGAAAGCTTCCCGTTTATGTAAGAGCAGAGGAAAGTAAAAGGTTCAGTGCTGTCTTTCTTTGCTGGTTCTCATAATTACACAGTGTGAATCTGGAGATACTTGTAAAAGCTTCATCTCTTGGAGCCTTTCTTAGTCTGATTTTTGATGGCAGCAAACAGTCCCGGCACCGTAATTTTATCTGAAAAGTCACAAGGTAAATAGAGGTAACGTATTACCTTTCATAATCTGATGATATTTTGATGGATGTTTTGCATTTTTGAGAAACAGGCGCTCTCAGCTGCATAAAGGTCAGGTCAAAGGCTTTGTTTTAATCAGAATAGCTCCCTTTTCGGCTGAGGTGTGCACGTGGGTCGTTTTAGCAAAATATCAGTGCATAAGCTATTTCTGTTGTGGCAAATACTGCGGTTTTTCCTCGTGAGCAAACATGAACACAGCTTGTTCTTGCCACTTTTCCTGTTTTCTTCTCTGGTTAAGGTAAAGCGCTTTCCCTCCAGTCTTTGAAAGTGTCAGTCATCATCATCGTGCCTTAATTCTGGAGTCTGGGAGGCTTGATTTTTGGCTTTTGTAAGCTGGAGTAAGGAGTTTTTACCTTCAGGAACGCGTGAAGTTACGCACTGGCATGCTGCGGGTCATCACGAGTGTTTTTTCCAAAGGACAGCGGTATTTTATTGTCTAGTCTTCTTCTTCCTGCCGTAAAATGGGAAATCGCCACGGTCTCATTGCCCTGGCAGAAGGGCTGCGTAACCAGGGGTGCCGGTGGCTGGACAGCTTGAAGACCTTGGGCTGTGACCACGTGCGTGCAAGCGGTGCTGCCGTGCCCTGCGCTCCCACCACACCGCAGGAAAATCCCGCCTGTCTCTCGAGGTGCCTCCTCCTTCATCCGCCAGCTCCGCACACGAGCCCCGTTTATGCCCTTCGCGTGCCCTGCGAGGTTTATTGCTTTCAACTCCCCCCTCCTCCTGTCCCCGTTACTGTCCTGCTGGTGGCAAGTGGAGGTGACTGGGAGGAGAACGGTCCCTCGTGCTGATGGATTGGCTTTCGAGATGCTGCTAAAAGATGCCAGATCTTCAGCTGCATGCCATAAACTATTTGCTTTCTCTATAATTCACACTATGTTGCCTTTTATTTCTGGTCCTTTTTAGTATGCGTAGTTACTCATGTTTTCCACTTTAATGCAATTATATTATACTTTGCTGTTTCTCTATTCCAGGTAGCTGACAAGCTTGTTCAGCCATTACATGGTATTAAATGAAGTAATTGCAATATTAAGTTCTTACTTCCATGCCATAAAAAAATGCCATTAAAGAGTAACTGCATGATACCGCCTAGAGAATTGGGTTTTAGACTGAAAGCTCTGTGGGCACATTTTATTTTTATTGACCACCCCAGGGTGCCTGGGAGAAGGTAGCAGGGACTCTCCTGATTCTGACCTCTGCATCTGTGCTCTGATAAAGAATTCCGTGCAGGAGTGGCTTCACGTGCGCTGGCTGCTGTCAGCTGGGCTCTACGTTGTTGACTTCAGTGAGAACCAAACACCCCCTGCACTGCTGCAATTCATCTCCTCCAAAGAAGCTTATTTGGCTGATACCCAGCTGAAGGTACTGTGAAGCTGTTTCTCCTTTTTTACCCTGGGTTAATTCACTGGAAGACACTCGTTTTACTGCATCCTCTTGACGGCATCACCAAGGACGTCGTCTTGCCCAGGTTATCAGGATCATAAATGCTCAAGGCTGTCCCCTCTGCTCCCTCTGGATCGCTAACATAAAACCATTGTGTGAGGCGATACACTTAGATGTGAAGCTCATTGCTTCCTTCACCTTGATTTTGTGGCTGACGGTGCTTTCCCGGTGGGCTCGAGCTGCTTGGACTTGGTCACGAGCTTATTACGACTTAAACCTGAGACCCGGCTTGTCTTGCCGTGCGGTGCAGCTCTGATGTGTTGCGTGTGGGCAAAAATAAAGGACAGGCTGTAAAGCCATCTTGTAAGAGTGAGGGAAAGGGACGTCGTGGAACTGATAAGCAGTTTATTTGGGAGAAATTATTTTAAAGGCTGCATGTAAATGCTGCAGAGCTGAAGTGCTGTAAATCCCCAGATAAGATGCTGGTGGATGAGATAGCAAAGGTTCAAGGAGTACTGATCTTGGGAATACTTCTTGATAGCGGTTGTGTTTGGATTGAATGCGCTGCCTGTTTTTCCTTGATAGCGAAGTCACCTCCCTCTCAAGCCCGCTGTGCTTTGGATTTTGTGTTTTGGTGGTATTTGTCAACAGACCAGACAAAATGCTGCTTTCATCCCTGCCTTGATTTTTGTTCTAATGCACCTGTTACCGCAGCCTTTCCTTTCATGAGAGTCTCCTCTACGGGAATGAAGTGAAGGTGTGTAATTGAATCTTGTAAAATCCATTCCCGATTGTACTTGTTGATAATTTAACTGCGACACGGCAAATGCTGGGTGACTCAGCTGCTCTTTAATAGAGTTATCGTAATGAAGGTTGAAACAACAGGTAGAGGAAGTGACTCGTACTTGTGCATCTCATGCACATTTGTAACAATAGGTGTGTCCAGAATTAATAATTTTCAATCATCATTATGGGTGATATAGGTAATTTAGACACAAGGCAACGTTCAGTCAACCTTGATACGTGTCCACGAAACTCAACCGGTCAAGAGGTTTTCCCGGACTTAGTACTGGAAGAAGAGGCAGATGAGGAGTATGGAAGCACGTTAGTGGGGATAATCGGTCTTTGCCTTCCTCCAGGGTGTCCTGCCTGCTGCCCGTGGTCAGTTGTGCTCAGGCAGATGTTCAGGAGATTCCACTTGTGGCAAGTGCCCGTGTCCTCACGGCAGAGCTGTGCAGACACTCCCTACAGAGCCACGTTCTTTGCGCAGGCATCCTACACCCGGGGTACAGGGCTTCCTCTGCAAAACCTCTTTCTGACGTGTGTGTTTTATTAACCTGAAGTCCAGAGACAGTCTGTAAGGTAAGAAATGCTTTTTTTTCCCTGGAGTCTTCTATGTCCTGATACTGTAGGACTCTAGGAGAAAGAATGGTTTTTCTCCCAGACAGACAGCAGCTGCTCCTGGCAGAGGCTGCTGTGGGATTCGTGCCAATTAAATCTCTGTCACTCCCTCTGTCCAACCCGAGAAGAGACACAAGCTGAATCCATTGATATTAAGCAGACAGCATGGAACAGCCTAAATGAACAAATCTTTCTCCAGACTTTTGACTGAGTGTTCTGTGAACGTCAGATGCTTCTCACAGGACTGTTGGATAGTTCTGCTCTACGTTCGGTGCGTCAGATGGCTTCTAAAAGTTACCGGGTTCCTCCTACGGCCCAGCTCGCTGTCAGCTGTCGGAGTCACCTTGGCTATTTCCTGGTTTTCCTGTCTTGTCTGCGGAAGATGTCGGTTGTTCGGGGACCTGGGCAGGTTGTGTCACGACGATTGGTTACTGCCTGTAGCCAAGGGGTTTGTCCTGATGGACTGTTTAGATTGTAATAGGAATTGTTCACGTTATGGAGATTTCTGTGATCGTTTTGCAGTGTTTTCTTAAATGTGGCTGACTGAACAAGTGAAATAAGTCTCCGCAGGCATGAAAATGTCAAGGGCTGAGATTGTTTTACGGTGCTGTGGTTCGCATGATAAAATGATGCCAACAGCCACCTAGTCGTGAGTGTTTTCCAAAGTCCGTCAAGACCTTTTCTTCTTCAAAACCTGGGTTTTCTGAAGGACAGATTGGTTCCCTGATGAATTTGGCCCTTTCTAGGGCCACGCAGAGGCTGGGGTGCGTCGGCCGGTGAGGTGTGCTCTGGTCTCTGAAGAGGCAGCGAGCGTCACGGCTAACTTGATTAACCTGACTGTGAATTCATCTCGCTGACTGAAGATGGGAGTACAGTGGCAGGTGGAATTTAAAATGAGCTTGTTTTTTTTTTTTTTTTCCTTTTTTGGAAAGCTTTCACCAAGGGCATCTCTGCAGCACTTACTGCTGAGTTGTGGGATGCGCTGGCGCGTTAAGGTGGGCACAGGGACCCCCTCACTTTGCTGATGAGAATGTGCCACTTGATCCTCAGGAATTTATTTACTTGGATAGAAAGCTAGGAAATCTCTCAACAACAAACTCTTTTGTTACACCAGCCCCTTGAAAATTGATGTTTTTTAAAATAATACATCTAAAAGGACAGGGATAGGGTTATTTTGTCCTCTTCTGCACCAATTACTCAGTTGCTCGCTAAGTAAATCTACATGATATTGCGATCACCTCTCCGGAATGTGACAGGGAGAGCTGGAACCATTAATGTTGGTTTGGGAAAGAAAGAGTTAGGGTGAGCAAAGGGCGTAAATAAATCTTATTCCATAGCTCCATTGGCTGGATGTTGCTGAAGGGGCTTTCTTGTCTCTGCTGCCGGGTTACGATAAAGCTCGAGCATCAGTTTCTCAGGGAAGGCATCGCAAAGCTTCCTGCACGGTTTAGGCAGGTAACTCCTTTTCTTTCTAAAAAGGCGATGAGGACAATCATGTCATATTCCGTGCAAAAATGAGAATCTAACTTAATTTGTTGCTTTAGCTGGTAGCTGGCACCTCTCGCAGGGCTTTGATAACCCGGCAAAATAAGTATTTATTACTTTGTGGGTCTCGCATTAAATAGTGTGGTGTAAAATGGCAATGTCAAAGCAAGTTAAGGATCTGCTTCGTTATGAGAGATTTCCTCTGCAATAATCCTATGTATTACGCTTCTCCACTCACTGTAGAAATTACCAGGGGGACCACTCTGCACAAACGACTACTTCTTCAACATCAGCATTACTGAATCTTTGCTCCCTCATAAAAATTCCTCCCACTGATTCCACAGATAATCTTTTCTTGTTGCCTTTTATTTATTAGCATAACCGCGCAATAACAGTGCTGCCCTTCAGAAAAAAAGGAAAGAGGTCTGGAAAATACTTGTGTTTTCCAAGGACAGGGTTGATATATTTGCTGGAGAAAGAGGGAAGAAGCCGAGGGGAGCGAGGATGAGGGAGGCCTTCGTGCCTTGATGCTGGCTGGGGTTGAGCTGGGTCGGAGATGTCTGGAAAGGGCTGATGCAGTCGACGGCACTTGGTGAATTGTGAGGAGCCCCCGAAGTGTTCACCCTTAATGCGCCGAACTGGTCTGTTCTCCAGCGCCCGTCTCTGGGTGAACACAGTTCTGGACCTAGAAAAATTTAGAAATATTTTATATGCCAGAAAAAATACAGGAAACATGAGAACAAATAAATCAGCGTGTATATATGACTTTTCCAGAGTGAGGTCTTACCCGAGGCGTGGCTGGACTTTGGAGCGGTTTGCACGTGGGGAAAGGAGCATCACTTTGGGCTTGGGGACCTGGGCTCTGGGCCACCAGCCCATTGTGTCACCTTGACCGCTTCCCCTTTCCGTACCGCAGGTAATTACGTCCTGACCTCTTCCGTGTGAAATGGGGAGATTTACCGATGGGCTGTCTGGGGAAGATGGAGTGCTCCCGGGCCGGTTTTTCTGGGAACTGTGCCTAGCTTTTGTTTAATTTTTGCCCAGTCCCCAGCACCTCGATCAGGGGATAGGAGTATCAGAAATTAATAAGGTAAACATGTTCGCAGTTGGAAACAATCCTTATCTGTATCTTTTTCTCCTCTGTTCTGCTCCTTTTGGATTTGGTCCAATGTTTGACTTAACACTAGGTTTCCTGCCTTTTATAGCTCGTGCTCAGAGCTTTAATAATATTTGATCTCTCTCTCTTTTTCTGAAGTTTTACTCTACAGGACATGTATATTTCAGTTTTATGAATCTTCAGGGAGGCCTCATTTACTGATTCTGCTGGAATGACCTTGGAGAGTAATTTTATTTTATTTTTTTTTCCTTCTCCTTGCCCCTGCAGCCACCTTGCAGGCATAAAATATTAATGGTTTATACTGGAGACAGAGGCATTTTCACTTTTAATAGGAGGGTGCAGGAGGGGTTTCCACAAGACAAGGAGGGACTTACTGCAAAATGCTGCCGTCAGCGTGCGGCTGCGCCGATGCTGTGTCTGCAGTGACACGGGGCTGGCGTTGCCTCTGCAGGTCGGTGCTGCTGCTGACCGTGGCTCTGACCGTAGCTGGCACGTTCTTCTTGCACTTTTGTATGTGCTGCATTGCAAGTACTTCTCCTGACGATGATACATCACCGCTCAAGTGTTTTTCCGTTACGTTTTCAAGTTAAAGGACTTGCTGTATTTTTGCAAAGAGCTTGTGGCTGAAAAGCTGGTTCCTGGCCCTGTAAGTCAGCACCTTGGCTGCCTGCGAAAGCATCTTCTCTCAGATCCAGGGATGGAGCAGGGCACGAAACGCGGAGCAGATCTGACCCAGGCGTGGGTGACTTGTCCTGCTTGTGTTCCATGCTGGCTGATGGCGTGCGGCTTGGCTGAGATCAGGTGTCTTTCCTGTGAAATGCTTAACAGATCAACCCTTGGGTTTGAAGGCGGTTTAAATGGTTTATTTGGGGGACTTGACAGAAGACACACCTGCTCTGCTCCGGCTCTGTGCGTCTCCCCGATGCTGCAGCTCCCCCGGGGCCCGTGCTGGTGTCCAGAGGAGGTTGCAGTGGGCTTGGTGGGAGGAAGATGAAGGTGATCACTTCTTCCCAGCTCCGGCGGGAGGGTTTTTTTAATGCAGCCTCCTATCTGAGCATGGATGCTCACAGCTGTCAGAATAGAGTTAAGTATTTCTAAAGCTTAAGTATTTGGCAGCAGTAGGACACAATGGAGCATCTTCTTCACAGGTATCCTGGAGTCTGCCTCATCCATCTACTAAAGTACCTTTCCCAGAGAAAAAAATTCAGAACGACCTTTTCCCTCTGTCTCTATTCAAACATCAGAGAGTTTAATTTAAAAAAAAAAAAAAAAGACACCCAAAAACCAAAATCCCGATTTCCAGCAAAACTCTTCAAGCTTTACGGACAGATTTTTCAGATGTTGTTGTATTGTTTGCTAATGGGATATATATAATTTTCCAGCAGCTGTCACATGTGGAGGGAATGCCAGTTCTGAATAAATATAAGATTGGAATCAGATTCCCAGAAAGGCAGCTAACAAGGTCTGGAAAAGAAAATTGCCATGGAGATGAATGTAAAAGATGATGAAGGCAGACACAGTCACTATATAAACATGCGTGGCTCTACCGAGGAGGAAGGGGAACTACTTTCTCGTGGTAGTAGCTGAAGGTTAGAACAAGAGCCTGTTCCAGACCTGTCATGGTAATTTCTAAGCGGTGGAGAAGGCTGCTGACCAACCGTGTTGAATCACTGTCAAACAGAGATGTTCTGCTGGGAAGGAGGCTGAGGATGCTGTCCGGGCTTTGTGGCCTTGGCCACTTTGTGTGGCCCCGTGGCCCTCGGTGTAAATGAGGGACGGGTTCTGATCTGCTCTTAAAAGTCATGCGGTGCAGCTGATTTACATGACGGAGCAGACTCCGGCTTGTTCTTGGCCAACTCTGCCTGAGCAATGAAAAAACCTCATTTTTGTCTCTTGTAAAACATGCTTGCAACATAAATCTATGGTCTGGTCAAAAACCTGCTGGAGCTGATGGAAGTGCTACCTTGGAATTACTTGGTCAAATTATATCTCGGGTCTGGGTATCATTGCAAAACAGATATTGGAGATAAGTATCTGCTTGGGATAAGTATCCGTGGTTTTGCATTAGCTCTGAAGTCGCTGATGCTTAGTGGGTGGCGATGCTGAATGCTGGAAGTGGCTCAGGGCTGTGCCGTGTTCTGTGGAGGGGACACAAAAATGCTTCCAAGAATTTAGAGCAGGTTGAAGTTGAATGTAAGTTGTGGATTTGGCTTAAAGCCATTATGCAGCTTTTCTTCAATTTTGGGCTTTCTGCTAAATTAATATCTAGAGTAAATAAGCAGATGGTTCCACTAAGCTCTTTTCAACAGAAATTTTAGTCTTACTGTCACCCTACCGCAAATGGAATTTACTGCAGTCTTGACCGTGGTAGCTCTGAATTGTTCTGTCTGCTAAAAAGATGGGAAATGTAAATACCCAGAAGTACAGAAGTGGTGCACCCAGTCCCACCTTTGTGTAAGAAGGCAGGACTTTTTCATGGTCTCAAACAAAGAGCCAAGAACTCTCAATACAGTAAAAAAGGGTGTAAGCAATCTCTGCGGGCTGCAGCTTTTGGATGGGAGGGATGTCACCATCATCCCAGGGCTGTGTACGCTTCAAATGCTCAAAACAAAAGTACAGAAAACTGTCAGCCTCTTCTGAGTCGATGAGTGGGGAAGGGGACGTGCTGCTCCCATCAGCCAGTGCCCCCGTTCTGGAGGAACTGGTGGAAACGGTCGGGGGGACCGAGCTGCTGCCGAGGCGGCGGCGCCCGGGGACGCTTCGTCACTTGATCGGTTCAGACTCTTGCCTGGAGGCAGCAGCCATTAGACCTGGCTTCCACCTTTCTCCGGGGGCTTTGCCAGCTCACCTGGTTGCACAGCCCATCAGTTCCCCTCATCTTTAAAAGGGCGGCAGAGGCCCTGTGCCACCAAAGACGCGTTCCAGCGCTTGGCGCGTTTGCGTGCCGTCGGTCCTTATCGGCGCTGAGCTGCCGTCTTGGGGACAATCTCTGGCGACGTTCACGTCCCACCGTGCTAAATGTGAAGCCAGAAAATAAGTTCTTCAGAGAACTCGCAGTTTCTGGTTCCTTTGTTCCCGAGGCTGCTTTGCATTTCGTTGTAATTTCTACAGCCGTGACTGCTGTAATTTTAGCATGTCTTCCTAGAGCTGTCAGTAATCTAAGCTTCGGTTTCCAAATCTTGTTTTCTCCTGGTTTCTGTGACTTTTTGCTATGCTATAGAAGAGCCTTTGTAGGAACTACAGAAAGAAATGTAAAAAGACAGGAAAGCAGTCTTCAGAGATGGCATGTGGGCTGGCTTGGTGACCGCCGGTGACGCCTGGCTTGCTGTAGTGTCTGATAGGTGACTTGTGGCTGAAATGCTGAATATGGTGGTAAACCTTGTAGGCATCCCTTGGGACTTGATAGAGGTCACTGTCTTTTGCATGTGACTGCATCCTTCCCACCTCTTTTATAAAGAGATTTTTTCTTCAGGAGCCTGAAACGGTATCGGAGCAGGCTTGGATATGTTGTTTTTTTTCTTCTCGAATGCCTAAATAATGCTTGACCAAAGCATTCCCTGCAAGAAGAAAATACTGCAGACAGTGCCAGGCTATAAAGGCAGAGTCCATGGGAGAAAATAAGATAGTCGTGAACTTCTGTGTCTGGTTGAAATTCAGTCTAGACTCTGCTTGTCACTTAAGCTTAGCGTCTTCCATTATTAATGTGACATTGTAAAGTCAGGCAGTATCAGTTCAGTGAGTTTCTTGTATTTAAAAACAAAGGTGAGGTGACCTGATTGTGCACCAGTTCCCGAAGGAAGCGGCTTCCGTGGCTCATGAGCTGCAAAGCTGGGAGGCTGGAATTTGAAACGTCTTTCTACTTCTTCCTCTCAGCCTGCAGCATTTTGTGGGCTGAGTGTTGGAAAACATGCCCCGTGGCTTTCCAGCCCAATCTGTCAATAAAGAGTCCGGGTTTAATGGAACTTAAGTGCATTGCTAGGCTGACAAAGACGTGAGAGTATCTGTGCACGCAGGGATGGAAGTGGTGGTTGTTTATCTGGTAATAAATATAGTCTCTCCTTATCAACACATCTAACTCTGCCTGCATTGAGAAAAAAACAAGCTCTGTAGCCCTGATAGTAAGGCAGAAAGGGTTTAGAGGAAATTGTAATGAAGCTGTAGCAGATTTCTTTGGGGGATTTGCAATGCAGCATTAGTAAGGTTCAATTGCATTAGCCGTTCTTCTGTTGCGATGAATTGGTGTTTGTTTTCTCCTGAACAGAATAAATATAATCGTGTTTGTTACTTCCTTTTTTTTTTTTTTTCTTTTCCTGTTATGACTGGAGCCAAATGCTATTTCCGTAGTAAATGTGTGGTGGTGAGTACTTGTACACCCAGTTCAGCAACGCGGTCCTTCGTCAGCACGAACCCCGGCAGCTGATGGGGCTCTGCTCTCGCAGTCTTGCTTTCTGAGCTGTAAAGGAACACATCTCTGCTTTCCTTTGACATCCTTCTCTGCAGCCAGTGTGCAGCGAGGGTGGGTTGCATTAAGGTCCCTTTTCCTTTGGGGAGGGGGTGTCTTTCTCTTCCCATTGGCAAGAAGTCCACAAGACGGACCCGTAGGCAGGGTCTTTGATAGGGACCCACCCCTGGAGGGTCCGGAGCAGCCGAGTGTGGAGTTTTGATGCCTCTGGGACGTGGCTCTCCCAGCCCTGAGGTGCAGAAGAAAGGCTGTGTTCTGGACTTAGTCCCAGGGTTTAATGTGTGGCAGAGAGAGAAATCCATCTCTCCTCTGGACTGTGTCACTGGATATGTCTCACCCGAAAGATTTTAGAATTATCCAGGTATCTTCAGCTTTGAAGTTTAAACTTTATGTATGACCTCAGTAACATTTTGTGGATGAAGCCGTAATGGGACTTTATCTGCGTTACAGTGAGGACTGAGATTTTCTGTTCACGGCCAAGGCGAGACTTTACGGCACCTTCATGCTCCGTCCTCGTTTTGCCTGTTGCCCCGGGAAGTGGCAGGTAGAGTTACACCTTCAGGCTGAAGAGGGTTTTACTCTGAAAGGGAAGATCTAAATTCTGTTAATGCCATGAAAGCAAAGTATTTGCCTTCAAGATGAGCCCTTTGAGGTTTTTTACTCTCTAGCGTGCATGTATATGTACATATGTAATACACTGTCTCTACACGTTAAATATGAGAAACCAGTTTTCTGTAGTGGGTGGAGATGTGCATAAAATAACTTCTAAATTTGATAAGAATTCCTCAAGAGACCATTTTACCTGTTGAATCGCTCTGTTGTGACAGTTTCGGAAATGCACGTGGACTAATGAGTCACTTATTTCATTAATGTGACCGTGATTAATCTAGCATAGAGATCCGAGAGAATCCAGACTAATGAGAGACTGAAATAATTTTGAAACGTTAAGGAAAACAGCAGAGAAATTGGATTGTCGGATCCCCTGTACAGCGTAAATTAGTTTGGCTCTGTCTGCAATGGAGCTACATTGCCTCGAATCGAACAAGGATTTGGTTTACGCTCCTTTAAAGATGAGCTGGGGAAGCGTCACTTAAAAAAAGGAAAAATTAAGAACTTCAGGGTAAAGATTCCTGCAAAAGACAGTAGCGTTTTGGTTTTAGCAAGCAAATCTATCTGGGAGCAGGCAGTAATTAAAGCTGATGTCAGTGACTGAAGTTTTGCTGCTGCATGGATGCACTTTCATCTTTTGATGAAATGGGAAAAAAAAAAAAAAAAGAGTAAGCAAGCTGTGAGTAATAAATTAATCAGATTTTCCTCCCAGCGCCAGCTTCTGGGAAGAGTGAAGGCAGGTATCAGTGGAACTGCAAGATTTTGAGAGTGATTTGTTGCTCTTAGAGCTGAAGCGGAATTCTGTGGTTAAAAGCTCGGCGTTGAGAGAAAACAAGAAGGGGACAGAGGGTTTGGGGGCAGAGGGTTTGAGGCCAGAAGTGCTGTGTCCCAGTTACATCAGGAAAGGGATTTAATTCTATGATTCTATGAAATTGCATCCAGGAACTAAGATCAAGGTGAAGTCTGAACTGGAAGAACTTTTATTTCCAGTCCTACTGAGTCAGTCGTGGTGGCATCTACTGATTTTGACTGATCCTGAGCAGACTCTTGTGTTCTGTCCTTCCCAGGAACGATGGGCTGGGCTGGTGGCACCAGCTCCACGGGAGTTTGCAGGGTCGTAGGACGCCGAGAAGTTTTTTCCACACTTCCATTCCCAAATTACCCCGTCCTCCTAAGCAAGTTTTTGTTCCTTTTGGAAAAGGAGGATTTCGCTGCCTCGGTGCAGAAAACAACTTTGTGAAACCTGTCCCTGGGGTTGTGGTGGCCTGTGAGCTCCACTGTGGGTCTTAAAAATGTGCTGAGGAAGGAAAGGACTTTGAAGGGGTTAAGCGTTTCATTTGATGGGAAGATACAAGCCTGGTCCTAAAGTCTGTTTTCCTGTTTCAGGCTGTTTTTCTACAGGGTACTCCATAGGGGATTTACCTGTCAACAGTCTGACACTCGGAGAGACATGGGGTGCTGTGGGAAGCTGAGGTCTCACCGCATTTTTTGCATTTCCTGAGCATCCTCTAGGCTGGCGTAACTGCTTCTGAAACAGAGTTAAGATGCAGGCGTGTTCCTCCCATCCCTCCAGCAGTTCGCGAGGAACAATAACTCGATCTAATTATTCATTTTCCTTGTAAAAGTCCATTGTGATGGGATGTCTCTCGTGACCGAAAAATGAGGTCTAGAGGTGCTTAAGTATACTTTGTTTAAGAGAATAGGCACGCTCGAATAAGATGTTCGGAATTAATGGTACAGCTCTCATGATAATTGGAGTAGAGGTTTGGATGGAAAGTTAAAAATACAGGTGAAGTGAATAATAATAATACGTGGAGATATGAAGAGCTTCTGCACTGTGTCCCCGAGCTGTACCAAAAGCAGAATTAATCCTTGAGTAGTTGGAATGCCGCGGCGCAGGAAGGACGATGAGGAGGTGGGAGTCTCTGTCCGGGCTGGTGTGGTGGAGCCGTGCGCTGCTTGTCCTCTGCTAAAAGATCGAGCAAACCAAGAACAGTTCAAGGGAGGGGGGGGAAAAAGAAAAAAAGCAGCCCTAGTGATATTCCTTTGTCTGTTATCTGAGCTCGCTGAAGCTGTGTTTGGCTATATCCCCATTCTGGACACCGCCAGGGCACATCTGTACCTTCAAGTTGACACTTAAATCCGTTATCTCCAAGTAACACGCTTGGTATGATGCGATTTCAGTGGAGTTCTTCCCTGCAGTGGGGACCTTTGACTCCACGCTCTCCCACAGCTGGATTGCATCGCGTCCATGCGACGAATTGCTCGTTGTGTTTGGGTTCTTTCAGGAGTGCTGTGGTCAGACTCGTGCTAATCAGATTTCAAGGTGGTTAAAATTGGATCTACTGTCTGCAAATATCTCCTTCCATTATTCTCATGCTTCTTGCTCACTTTCTGACGTTTTATTGATTCTTTTTTTCCTTCCTTTCTCTCCTTGTGGAACGAAATTAAAGCAGGAATTGGGATTGTAAATAGATAATGGTGCGTGAATGCAGATTAATCAGTGCCATCCATGTACAGTAATACTAATTGTGCCAAGGGAGGAATGGCTGAGTGAGTGATATAAATATTTAATGCCTGAATTCAACGTGAAATACAAGAGCAAGAAAAGAAATAAAGAAAATAGTTTAGTTGGGAAAGCCACACTTCACCGCTTTTGTTCAAAAGAGGAGTTTTGATACCATTAACCTTTCTGTATTATGCGATAAAGGGATTGGAGGAGCTGCTTTTAGTGCAGAGGCTTCAGTTTCACTCGAGAGAAAACCAGCCTTAATGCCCTGGTTAAAAACAATGCTGACAAGCATTTGGGATAAAATCAGTTGGTTGAGATGAGTGTTTTGGACACCACCTAAACCTGCAGACCTGGTTCAGGGTTGGGGGACCTGGGGACGGGGTGAGGATTCGGAGCTGTGCCGGCGAGTGGAAGAGTGATGGGGAGAGTGAAATTCGGGAATTCAGCTCATCTCTTTCCCCACGTGTTAAAAAGGTGCTTAATATAAAATGGGTACCCAACTGCCATCAGTGAGGAGTGGTTATTGATTCTACTTGAAAAACAGTTCTTACATCGCTACTTCGTCATTCCAAAGCCTTAGATTTCAGTTAATGCGTTGCCATATTCAGGAAGCTGCGTATTTAATCGAGTGATTCATATCTCCTGGTGATGGCAGCAAGAAAAGGGAGGAGGGGAGAAAATGGACATACAGAGACATGAGAAGTTTTGCAAATTGCTGATAGACTTACTTTAAAAAAGAAAAAAAAGTCTGGAATACTGAAAAACATGGTGGCTGAGATCCAAAATAGAAGGGCTTTTGTTTACATGACTCACTGGAGTATTAGAAATTCAGTCATTTATTGGGCTAAAGGCAGGTGCTGAAAATTCAGAGCACATAATGTAGCACAAAAGTACCGGGGAACGTGGTGAGGAGTTTCAGCTTCTTTCCCATTTTCAGCATCCTTCCCATTTCGTTTGAGATCCATCGCCAGCAGCCGGAGCATTTGCATTCGAAGGCCATGCAGCTGGCTTCGGTTCAGCTCTATCTGTAATTAAATATTCCATTATCAATTAACCATTAATGCTTCTTAATGATTATTTGAAACCTGTGGGAGCCTTATGCTGGAAAAACTAGTAGTAACTGCAGGTGAGCGTGACGTTTTGCGTGAACTGCCTAGCTCTAGCCGTGTTATTTCTCAGCCATCAGAACGTTTCTGCCCCGACCCATCTAGCCTGCTGCAGGGCAACGTGTGTTTCAGTGGGAATCGTCCACCTGCAGATGTGGTGGTGGCACCTGGGGGGAAGGTAGATTGCAAGACAGGGATGTTCTCTTTCCGGTGATGTGACGTGTCCTGCTTGCTGGCTGAATCCTGTGAAACGAGAGCGTTCACAGATTAAATGGTTTTGGTCTGTGCCATCGCTCTCAGTGTGTCTGAGCTGTTCCCTCAGTGCAGAATCCTGAGCCGGGTCCCGATGACCGGCAGGAGCTGGGACCTAAACAAGCCCTAAATGTCACAACCTGACATTAACTGTGAACTGCTTAACTTGAGAAATAAAAGGGACAGGAAGATGAAAGGGGGGAAAAAAAGGAATCTGTTAGACTAGAGCTCTAGAGGATGCAGCCTTTTTGTGTGCTGGGAGTTCGAGCAGTGACGTGTGGGGAAATGAGGACCTGATAGTGACTTCTTGGCTGATTTAGTCCTTTCAGAAAGCTGTCAGTGTCTTAAGCAAATGACATAGGGTGCTGATGAAAATTCCTGTGCAGGAAGTTGCCGCACGTTACGGCAGCGCAAAGTGGGTACAAAGCACCGTGGTTACGGTTGATTGTTTTTCTCTACTCCCGCTTTTGCCTTCAGTCATTATTTATGCTGTTGCAGAGGTAGCAAGAAGTGCAATCCATTAATTTTTCTAATTGATTTTGAAAGTGTTAATTTACTTAGCTCATAGAATTCTAACGCTTCGTGCGTGTGGGATCATTGGAAGTCAGTAGGGGGCTATTCGCGTACCTAAAACCACGCACGTGTGCAAGTAGATCACTGGTCTGCAGGCTACTGAATCCACTTCTCAGAAGGATATGTATATTAAAAAAAAAAGGGAGTGGGGAGACAGGAGAGTGAAATTCTGCCTCGTTCAGGCAGGTTAATTCTATTGTTCTCTAGTTTTTATGCTGGGCAATTGAATTACTCGGCTCTGCACAGTTATGAAAGTAGAATTTGGCTGTGCATACCTAAAGATTAGTTATGAGAAGTTTGACTTTTGATTCAGAATGAATAATAAAATAGCCTTCGGGGGGTAAGAGTATTAAGTTCAAACATGTTGTCATAACAACCAACCGTAGTAACTTTCTCAGAATTGGTTTTAGGCATTCCGTGTTTCATCTCAGCCCAAAACGTGTTTCTTTGAACTTAGTTATTTGAAAAAGTTTCAAATTAAATTGGTCCGGCTGTCTCGGCGTTACCCAAGGATGGCAGAATGCCGTATAGAGTCCGTTCTTGTGGCACCTCGTCTTTCCGAAGAGTCTGCAAAACCGGGATGAAAATAATCAACAGAGAAATGATCAGGAACCGTCTTAAAATATTGTAGAGTGTAAAGAATGTTTTCAGTCGTGCTTCATAATTATGCAGATTTTAGCCACAAGATAATAAAGGCTCAAAGTCTGTACTGTAGGTGGCAGAGATGCATTAGTTGTGCAGCGTAATCATCCCTGCCGTCTCCTTAATGGGGAGCAGGATTACGTTGCAGTTCATCTGCCCTTAATAAATACGCTGCCAAGTACCATCCTGGCTCCCCACTGTTTGCCTTAGCCAAAGCTAAGTTCACCTTTGGAGGTGTTGGTTGAGCGAAGGACTTATTTAAAACATTTTCTGAGCCATCAGTTCTGCTGCTGAAAACATGTGGTGATAAAACCTGAAGTGTCCCTTGGAATGGAACAGATTTCCAGGATCCTTTCTGCCTTCATTTAAAAGAAGCGTAGGTATTGGAACGCCAATAATTTTTAAATAAGTGACAAGTCTATGATTAAAAAATTAAATGGGCTTTCATTAACAATAATAGGATTGCACGATGGCTTTTGTCGTGGTGGTGGTGTTCTCCTTACCACCGTTAATGGGACCATTATGTACCTCAGCTCGGGAGCGCTGTGACATTGTTCCAGACTCAGACTTGGCGTGTGACAGCCCAGCCAAGAGTTATGATCTGGAGTTTATATAAAGCAAACAGCACGATACTTCAAAAAAAACCCAGGAGGTATGAAGAGGACGGTTGCTGAAGGACTGCTAACGGGCTGGGGAGCTTTCCACCTCGTGTTTGATGGCTGTTATCTGCTCCAGGTTGGGAGAGATGATAAGCGATTGCCTCTTGCTGTCTGTTTCCAGTAAAAGCAAATCGTTCTTGCAGTCCTTTCTCTTCATCTGTTAAAGCAACTGTGCTTCTGTTTGGGTTTTTTTTTCTTAGTGGGGATAACCAAATATGAAGACAGGGTCTGAATAAGCTTGAGAGTCAAGCTCGGCTTGGGGCAGTGTGTCCCCTAAGACATATTTATGTCATTTCCCCAGGAAGATGCAAAAGATGACAGAGCGAGAAGGCTCTGCTACTTTGGGGAAGGGCGTAGAGCTTCCTCTCGATGGGAAGACAAGCAAAGAAATGCAGCCACGGGGTGTGCAGGAGGGCGCTTCCCTTGAGCCCTGGACTCACGGAGGAGGAGGAGGATTACCTGGAAGGACGGGTATTTGGAGTATAGTTCACAGCCGTAATAACGTTTGGTTGTTACTGCTTGGTTTCTTGCAGGTTCACTGGAATGAACTTACCCGCCCCGGTTATCAGCAGTAAAAACTGGCTGCGGCTTCACTTCACGTCGGACGGCAACCACAGACAGAAGGGGTTCAGCGCCCAGTATCAAGGTAAATGCTTCCTGCCCGGTCCCAGGTATTTCGGGGTTGGGATCTCAAGGAGCTGCGGAGGGCGATGCTTTGGCACACGGGTCGAGCAAAGATCCTGTTCTCTTCTGAGGCTTGCAGGCGGCCGTGGCAAACTGTGCGTCCCCTTGGGGACCAATGGTCACCGAAACAGGCGGGTTCGAAGGATTCCTTCGAGCCGTTGACACGGTTCTCTCCGAGGGTTTTGTGGGCAGGGGTGTAACGTTGCTTCGGGCTCTGGCAGCAGGAGAGGGGAGGGAGCAGGAATGACGTCCCGCTTCTCATCTGCTCTCCAGGGCTTTCAGTTGGTGGAGTGCAGCAGCTTTCCTCAAAAGGCAAAACCAGGACTTTGAGGAAGAAGCGCCGTAGCGCCAGACTAACAGGGGCACCGTGGAAGGGAGAGGAGTTTGCTTTGATAGCCCCGAAGCTGCCGTGTCTCCTCCCTGTTTAGCCTAAGCAATGTTGTCGTGGCCTCAGCTCGGGCTTTGCTTTGTGAATCACCACTGTTAGTTAACATCCCTTGCTTTCCTCTAACATATAAATTACTGTAAATTGTAAGAAAAAAGAAAAGCTTTATTTTTTGTGTTACACAGATGGCTGCACGCAGCTGATAGCTTTTGATGTGACATTTTCCTTTGCTGTCACGACTGCTGCTTTCTATTAAAACACCTGTCTGAATCATCCTTTCTTCTTAAATAGGAAAGTAAAGATTAATGTTATAATTTCCTCTGATTAGATAAATGTCAGGGGGTTTTAATCTAGCACACTCCCTAGAAACTGTTTTGTTAGATATAATGAACTGTGCTTCTGAGTAGCGAGTGTTTGAAAGATGAACTCAAAATGTGCTCTTGGAGTGGCGTTGCAGCAAGACCTCTGTCTAGCTGGCAGAGGGAAAGGCTGACGCTTGTTCTTCACACGTTTGCTGGGTTTTGTGGAGTCTGTCAGGTTCTTTCCATCTGTTCGGAAAAGTTTCAATGCAATTCAAAACAATAAAAGCCAAAAAAGGGATAAAGGTAAGCGTTTTGCAGTCAGTGGAATCTGTGGCTATGGAGTGTTAAAGGTGCCAATGCAATTTCAAAAAAATCTTTGTAACCCTTTTCTGAGGAACGTGGTCTTGTCTGAGCATAAATGTTTTAGTGCAGGTAAATAAATAAATACAAAATAAGACAAGTAATGCCATATGAAGTACAGCAACTGAAATGGATTTTCTCAGGGGCAGAGATGTGAGCAGACCCCAGGACTGTCCAAGTGGAGGAAGAGAGGGTTAGGATGAATGTAACCTGTTTTCTGACGATATGTACCTACATCATTTATTAATATTCTGTGTCCTCTCAGTAAGAAAGTAATTTCCCTTCCAGCTTGTTTAACATGGATATTTAGCTTTAGCTGAACGCTTCTGTGTGCTCCGTTTCAGCTCCTTTCTAATCCATGCCCTGGTTTGGAAACCTCTTTCTGCATGTAAAAGCCAGGTTAGACATAATCAGCCTGTGTACAGGTTTTCTTTGTTGAATACAGTAAATTCATTCCCTTCCAGGGGGAGGTAAAGTATTACTCTGTTGAGTTTTTCCCTTCTGTGTAAGATGAATCTTGCATTCTTGCAAATACTTTTTTTTTTTCCCCCCCCACATCTTGTAAAAGCAAACGAAAGGAGCTGTAGAGAAATTGGTGCATCAATTTATTTTTTTTTTAAAATCAATTTATCAGAACTTCCTTTCAGAACATTCCGTCCCAAAGAGGCCCCGGGTACCCGCAGGTGGTGCAGAAATAAGCCCCAAGTGCCTTTCCGAGGAGAGGTGTCCTCCGAGTCACCCGGGCCGTGAGGAGCTGCAGACGAGGCGGTGAAAAAGCTGCAGAACGGATCTGAACAGTGCTGTGGCTGGCGTAGTTCGCTTTTCACTACATCAATTGGGTCCCAAATTGCTTTTTAGCTGGCTGTCACCGACACGCGAGTGCCTTTCCTCCATCTCCCTCCCCTTCTGTCCCCGCGCTCGGGTGGGAAGAGAGATGCTGGGGAGCTCCAGCCCCAAGCACGGTGCCGGATGCCGGCAGACCTGTCGCCGCTAGGGAGGGTCTGGTGAACTCTCTCCCGCCCACACTGCAGCACATGAATAGCTTTTAAGGCTACGTGTGTGTCGTGAAGGTCCACATGCTTCGTTTTGGACCGATCTGTCTTCGTCTCGGGGCACGCCGGGGCTGCAGAGGGGTTGTAGCTGCTGCTGTGCAACCTGGCGAGTCTCCTGGGCGATGCAGAGCGGCACAAACGGGGAAATTCTGGTGCTCGTTGCAGGCTCTGATGCCCGAGGAGCTGTTGTTCAGGCTAGATAATAGAGGGTGTAAATGAGGAGTTCCAAAAGGTTGCATTTGAGGGTGTTTCTCTTCACCTCCAACTCGAGCAAGAGTCCTGTAAGTGACCTGTGGTCGTGTCCCAGCTGGTGTGAGAACACCTGGGCAGGAGGAGGCAGGGTTCAGGCAAATAAAAAATAAAAAACCCAAGTCTCTTTAAATTCTCATTTAGAGCGACATGAAACAGTTTTCAAGAAACACCCCAGACTGCCTGCCTGCTAGAAGAGCTTTGTAACATCATCGTTCAAACGTGACAGGACACTGAGTATTCCATTAGATCTATCAGATACGTGCGAGCAGCAAAACCCTCCAGAAAACAGCGGAATTTCTGTTCATCCAATTATCCTGACACAGTCCTTTGTAGAACTGTTCCACATTCAGATTTATGAACAAAATAGGATTTTATATACCAGGTTTTTGAGGGCATAGAGTAGGAGAATTGTTCTTATTTATTTATTCGGGGAAAAAGCAAGTGATACTGTGTTCTGACTTGTTCTAATCTAAATTGAGTCATTCGTAAAGCTTGGCTTTCATCATTATGTCTCCACGTCGTGAGCGAAATGAAGGATTAAGAGCAGAGTATGCAGTGGTCTCTCTTTATCAATTATTGTTGAAAGAGATGTGATGCAATTAGGGGGCTGTGTGCTTCATGGGTAATGCAGTTTAGTCCCTGGATTGTAAGATGGGTCCTTAGTAGTGGATGTCTGGTTTCTGCTGCTCGTTTTCACTGCATTGGGTGTTTTGGAGCCGCGATTTCCATTAGTCACAAGTTTGGAGCAGGGCTCTGTCTGTCAGCTGGGTTCAGAAGGCAGGGCTGCATATGGGTGAACTTTTGTTATTTAGTGTGTATCCCTTTTTTTTTTTTTGCTTTTTCCCCCCTTACTTTATCGCATGGGCATCAACAGGCCTGTGTTTCCCTGTGTGCAGCTGGGGGGAAGAACTCCCTGGCAGTTGCATCAGGTAACTTGGAAGGGAAGTTGCAGAGAACATAAAAGTGGAAATTATTTTTATAAAGCTGCTCTTTCACTGCTGGTGCCCCAAAGCGCTTTACAGAGCGATGAATTAGATCCTGCGGAGTCACGAGCCGTTGTACATCCTGCAGTAGCTCAAATTTAGCCTTAGATACTTGGGCTTGGATGTATTTTATGGACTGGGAGGGAATAGGGGCTGTGACTACAAGGTTGTCCCTGTGCTTGCTTGGAAAGTGCCAGGGAATCATTCACTGCGGCGGTACGGAGCAAAGCAGGACCTCCTCGGTGCTTTATCCCAGTGACAAATATCCCAGAATTATCATACTGGGACTTGGAGGAATATGTGGCTGTTGGGGGCATTCTCAGACCTGCTGCTGCTCTGCTTCGGCGTTCGCAGTTGGATTAAAGTGAAAAAGAAAGAAACATGTGTTAGACTGGCTTTGAAAGCATCATACTCTTAATTATTTTTCCCCTCTTAAAAAAATAATGCAAAAAAACCCAGATTAAAGATACTAATACTAGTAAGAAAGACACGAACAATGTAAGCTTCTCTTTATGAATATCTTTAAAGCTAATGTGAGCTCAGTTTGAAGTTAAAACTGCTTTGTTTAAAGAGGGAGCAAAAAACTGTAACCAAATGAACAAAAAGCTGTGAGCTGTCGCCCAGCTCAGCAAAGCACTGCCCCGGGTAAGCGTCGAGGGGTAATGCTTGGCTTCTCCCTGTCTGAAACTCCTGCAAACAGATGTTATAAACAGATTTTTTTTTAAACTAAAGAAAAAGGATGATAGAAAACCTCCTTGTTAGTTTTATCAGTAATTTTTCCTGACGACTTTGTCTTAGAAATGTGCTAATTTGGGGATGAAAGTCTGACGAGATAAAGAACAAGAAAGAGAACAGTTTGAAGTGGAAGATGGACTGCTTTTCTCCCTAGATAAGGGCTGGCTCATCAGGAAGAGCATCCTGTGAAGCGGTTTGGACACCGTGCTTTCTGCTGTGAAGTTGTTCTTTGGCCACATTAGCTTCAAATATGGCAGTAAAAATTCTGCTGCGCGTCAGTCAGAAGCGTCGGTGGGGGCTGCGGGGAGCCGCTCGCTGGCTCTCCTGGTGTCCAGATGGGTCGGACAGTTGGGGGGTTTGTGCAAAAGCCTCTTGTTGTAGCAAGAGCCTCAGCGACAGCCGAGCCCGGGTAATAAAAACAAACAGCTGCTCAGTTACGGGGGGATTTGCATCCTGTGGAGAAGGATGGGACTCGTGGATGGGTAGAAATCCTGTTGCTGCCCTCGCCTGTGTTCATCCTCTGGGTGAGGGTTAGGGCGGGGAGGCGGGTGGTCACAGCGGGACCCCTGCTAGCGGCACCGGTCATTAACGTGCCTGTCAGTAGTGGGTCTGTAAGTTTATACATCTCTTTGACATCAATGTGGCCTCAATATGGCTCCTCTTTTTCTTGTTTTACTGCCTTTTTGAGTGTACTGTTAATGCAGGTCATGGTAGCGGGTTTTAGGTTATGGGACGTTTGTTTCGGGGCTGCAGTCCCATCGAAGCAGAGAATTACTTTACCTCTCTGATATATTCATGGAATAACTACGCCAGTAAAACTGGGTGAAGCTAACTCAGCATTTTACTGTCAGCATCCCTGAAGCTTCGTAGAGCTTCCCGTTTTTTGGATGCTCACCCAGACCTAACACAGTAGATGAAAAGGGGCTCTGACTTGGAGGGGTCAGGGTAATTGTCTGGGCTCTAGGGGGAAGATGCAGGGGCTGCTGCAGCGTCGGTGCCCTACAACTATTGCTTAGTTTGATTTTTAAATAATCCCTCATGCTTGGCTAAATCTTGCCTTTCTTTTGTTTTCAATCTGTCTCTGCAGTCAAAAAGCAAATTGAAATGAAGTCCAGAGGGGTGAAGCTAATGCCCAGCAAGGACAACAACCAGAAGACATCAGTGTGTAAGTTTTCTGGCTCCTCCTTACGCTGTCTCGTGTTATAACGATCTCCTTGAACATTCCATTTGACTTGCCAGTAATCTCTAAAACTTCGTCACTCTTAAAAGTTGCGATGCTTTTCCCTCTCTTCCCTCTGCATTACTGCATCACTTCCTTCCAGTGCTCTATTCACCAGCACGTACTAACTGGGGAGAAGTGGGGCTGGGGGGCGTTTAATATGTACTGCGTGCGTCTGCCCACTGACAGCCTGGGGTTCACCCCTTCCCGTGTCTTTTCGTGTGGAAAGTGTCAAACGGTAAACGATACTGAGAAGTGAGTTCATGTCACTGTTGTAAAATAAGGAGTCGGGTTGAGGAACCCCACCGAAAAAGACCTGGTAGAAAATAGCAGTCTCTCTCTTTTTTCTCTTTGCATTTTATTTAATCGTCTCTGCAGAAAAAAAATCCTACCAGTGCTGTGCAAGAGCTTGTAACACTCATTTTTATGGTCTCCCCGTTAGTTACTCGCTTCCGGAGTATCTACTGGTTGGTAACGGGAGCGGCGTGCTCAGAATGTCACTTTGTCACCGCTGTATTTTCCTTTTGCAGAGAGTGAATCCGCTAGGTCCGTTCGTTTTTGCAGGAGGTTCGGAAGCGAGACCCGTAGGTTCTTTTCGCCCGTGACTGGACAGACCACTGAGCTCTTAAGGGGACTCTAAGATTAAGCAGGAGGGATCCAAATTAATTCGAGTTTATATGGATTTGAATAGGAGCAGAATGCAGCGTTTTCTGAACGAGTTTTTAGAGGAGAGGGGCTCTAATTGCTCATTTTGTTGCATGGCCCATTACAGCCATCAGAGAGGTACCGTTTGGACATTCCACTCGTTTGAATTTCGGATGCAAAATTCAGTTAAGGAAAAGTGGATGAATTGAATTAAAAACATCGTGTCTGAAATGGAAATGGCTGGCTTCTAGGCCCACAGGAGAGCGCTTATATCCTCTAGTTTTTCAGGACAAGGCCCAACGAGGTACCTAAACAACAGAATGTAAATTGACCAAAATCTTCAGAGCAGAAAACTGTGGGATGTGTTTCATGGAAATTAACTGAGTTTTAAGAAAAACCCTGTATGTGAGATGTTCCTGGTCGCATGATGTGTTCTTGCCAAGAAGGATTTAATTGTAATAAACGTTTCTACTCACTTAACTGAGAATGAAAATCCTGTTGGAAAGCACCACTGGCTTTGGCTGCGTGGGCACTGGAGGCAAGAGGGTGTGTTTGGAGTTGGGGTATCTGCAATATCGGGAATGTGGGGAGAGGGAGTCTTAACGTGAAAACTGTTTGCCCGCTTTGGAGCCGTTAGCTTGCCGTGTGAGAGTATTTTGGTATCGAGTCTGTGTAGGATTCCAGTTTCTGCTTCCTGGGAATGCCGGGCTCCTTCCCTGTAGCAGTTTTACCTCTTTCTTATGGGTATTGCTGGTGACCCAGGTCAGGCGGAGGCTGAGAGAGACTTGAACTTTCATTTCTGGTATATCCCGCTCCGTCCCAGCCCTGTTCCGCTTCTGAGGATGAAAACAGAGGAGGTTCTTGCTGCCTCTGCCCGGTTTATCCTCACCCAACGGAGAGCAGGCTCCGGTCTCCAAAGCTCTGCCCATTCAGCAGCTTGTGCCGCTAATCTTGCCATGTTTGATAAGGCAAAACAGAGCGTAGGAAGGCAGCTTAGCCTGAAAGCTATTAAGCTGTAATAAAATAGATGGCGATAGTGCTGTGGCCCAAATTCCTTTCCGTTGCCAACATGGGGCTTGTCACAAACCTCGTGCCTTCAGCTCCATCCGTGTGCGCCGCTCACAGCAAGGTCTGGGTTGGAAAACCCAGATTAACCTCTATCTTGCACAGCCTTCTGCTGTCACGCCTCCTTTACAGTACATTTTCAACTTCAGAAATGCTGATTCCGGAGAAGAAGTCTCCAGAAAATGGTTCGTTTTCAGAAAATGGAGCCCAAAATGTTACCTTCTTTCTTTTCACCCTTGCGTTTTCGATTTGCATGGCTAGCCATGCCCCTTCTTCTCTCCAACTTCCATGAGCTTCTGAGCCTGCATATGCATCAGGGATAATTATACAGGTGGGACAGGCTGATTAAAGAGCTGTGAAGTTTGCTGGTGCTGCTCTTATTTCATCTGGCTCGAAGATCAGAAATTCAGGGATTCCTGTGTCTCTTGGCAATAGCTAGAGCTATGCCAGGCTTTATTTTCAAAGACTTTCTTACCAGCTGTGTTTTCTAGTGCTCCTTGCACCTGCCCTAACACCCTCCCTTGAGGAACCCGTGGCCCCGGAGGGCAGTTGCTGCCGCGAGCTGGACACCTTGTGCTTCTTCGTCGTGTCTCTGCTTTGTTGGGTGGGCTCCGTGGTAGCTGCCAGGTTAAAGCCTTGGTGTTTCATGGGTCTGCACGGAGGCAAGATGTAGTTACGTAACAGCGGCTGGCGCTATTTCAGAAAAAGAGTATATAGAACTGCAGAAAGTTTTTTGGGGAGGTGTGTGCTAACGGTGCTCGGCTGCAGTCGTGTGTGCTTGTTTGAAATTGAAATCGAGAGCCTCGTACTGTTCACCATCCCTTAATCTCTTTGGACGTCTTGCTCTAATCCTTTTTAGAGTAAAAATAAAGCTCTGGAGAATAAGGTATAAGAAATAGCTTTAAATGTAGATTGCGTTGGGGTGGTTGTTTCCGTTGCTGAATGCGATCTGCCGACGTGTGTAATTCCAGGTCACGCAGTGGGAGAAACGCGGTGCCTTGTTTTTGCAAACAGCGTCCAGGTTGCTCGTCTCTTGAACGAGGCGTTCCCGAAAACGCGCTGCTGGATGTTATTGGAAGGGATTGCACGGAGCAGTGCAAGTTCTGCGTGTATTCGGATTTGTCGCAATCTATTTTAGACGTACAAATGCCGAGTCTTTCTGGGGGTGTTGACCAGCTTTAGGTCTCAGCCGAGTTATGGAAGCTTCTGGCTGATTGAGCGTTGCAGCAAACCTGCTTTCGGCACCGGGGGCTGAGGTACGGGGGTTTGTCTGTGGGTCCTGGCTCTGCTGCAGCGGCGAGGAGCCAGCCTGGGGCTTCCAGCAGCTCGGCAGCACAGCTTTGAAGGGAGATGTGCTTGGTTTAAGCAGGGCATGCTGCAAACGCAGCCTTGGCAATTGGTCTCCAGAATTCGAAAGTCTGCACATGGTTTTGAACTCACGTAATCCTGAGCTACTCTGAGATAGAACTGTTTGGTTGGTAAAGATCCGTGAGATGATTGAGTCCAACTGTTAAACCTATGGCAACAAGATGAGAAATACGGAATCCCCCAGTTAAAAATTTCCAGCTGGAGGTAGCGTTCTCCAGTGTTAGGGCCTCGCAGCCCACGTCTTTGAACCCTTTCACACTTGAGTATTGTGGGGCACGTGAGTATTTACCGTCTGGGTCGGTGTCACTGAGGTTCTGGAGGTGTTTGACGTTTGCTTGGTGGGTGCTGCAGGACCCTCCTGGGTGGGAAAGGCAGCAGCACTTCACTGGGGTGAGCACCCCAGCAGCAGGTCAGCTCTCCTCCTGCTTTTAGGACTGAATTTCATTAGAATTTTCATTGAATGTCATTGTTGATTGTCATTACCTTGACCAGGTGGTTGCATGGAGTAACTGCAAGCATTAGAATGGTCTTAAATTAACCTTTTAAAAACCACTGATCTACTGCTCCAACCCCTCCCTCCCCACCTCCATGCCAGCAGAAAAACTCATTTGCTTTTGCTGTATTTCTCACACTGAGAAATGTTGATTCTTTGTAAAACCTTTTTAGGTTCTGCTTTGTTTTGTAGTTCATGTTTTACATTCCTAAATTCAATAAAAATTGTCCTTTGGGAATCTATCAGTGAACGTTATTAACATGGAGAGATACAAGAGAGCTAGCGCAGGTTCTCAGTGCTTTTAACAGATGGAGTGAATTACTACGGCAAACAAAGCAGTTGTAGCTGGTTGTTGCTGAATACACGATGAGAAGAAAGTTATTGAAAAATAAATAAATCAGAAGTTGAAGAGGTGGAAAACTAGTTCCGTCGTTTGGGGGAGAGAATCCTTGAGCCTGTAATGTAGAAGTTGAACAGTCATCCCATTTTTTAAGATCTCTTGTTTTCCTGTTAACCTTGAAGAATTCATTTTGGAGCGCTACGGCCCAGGCATAGATCAGTCAAACCTTCAGGAAGATGAACAGAGTCCTGGCAGCAAGTTCTCAGCATAACGAATGTGGTTAATAACCCTTGGTTTAGTTACGTGCGTGTGTGCGTGTTTAAAACAAGAAAGAAGAACAAAAGTTCCTGTAAGTGACCACCAAATCCATCTTCTCCTTTTCTTTTTCTCCCCTTTGCAAGTAAAATGTCACAAACTGCCGTGATGTGGAGATGTCTTACCTTTCCCCTTCGCTCTGTTGTATCTCTCCTGTTCTCTGATTTATGTGCCCGTGTTATATAGATACTAATAAAATGCTAGCTAACGAGAGACAAACTGCTTTCAGTCCTCAGAACTGTGCCTGACAACTGACAACCCGTGCTCTGGCGCTGGGGGTTTTGCTGGGGGTCCGCAGCCTGCCTCCCTCCCGGAGCTTGGAAGGAGAGGGGTCGAGGTTCACTGTCACCTCCTGTGGGACGTGATAAAAGGACGTGATACCGGTGCAGGGTGACTAACGTGGGCAGAAAAGATGTCTGGGTAGAGGAAGAACTTGATGTGGAGAGGCAAATCTGCTCTGCAAGGAGCACACAAGTGCTTGGATGCAGACGTGTCTGCAGCAGCTGTGTCTGTGCACGCGTACGTTAGAGGTGTGTCTTGTCGAGGGTGGTTTTACTCTGGAGAAGGTACAGAAGCACGATGAGGAATCTTAGCACTTTGTCCTTAAACCCCGTGTGGACTTGTGACACTCAACCCTAGTCCGGAGAGTCTCTCCTAAGCGTTAATTGTATTTTGTTTGGGGCTCCTTTCCTTCTGACTCGGGTGCGTGTTCAGAATCACCGGGATCTGGGAAGGGTGGCAGCACAGCTTTGTAGCTACAAAACACAGCTATCAAAAGATGCCGTGTGCTGCTTTCATGCTTCTGCCTCTTGCTGGTGTCTCTGTCCACGTGACTGAGATTATGAATATGCAAGAGGGAAAACAATCTTTCGGGAGCCTTATTTCCCACCGAGCTCTGTCTCTGTTGCTCTTGTGCCCTCGCACGTGTGGAGGAGGCTGCGGAGCCCCAAAGCATCGTGCTGGAGCGCAGAGCCCTGTGCAGCCCTGGGGACAGCCCCAGCCGTCCGTGTCCTGCTGTGTCAGGGCTTGGCTCCAGCACAACAGGGTGGAAGGCTGGGAGAGACAAGAGCCTTTTCAGAGTGAGTGACCTGAGATGAGATGTTAGTGCCTCGAGCCGAGGAGGAGGCTGGTTGTGATGTCTCCAGCGCAGGTGCCCAGCAGGCAGGTGTAGATGCTCGGGTGAAGGAGCAGAGGAGCGATCCTTCCAGCTGTAGTGCCTGACTACACGAGGTGTAATTACCCAGTGAGTAATGACCATGCGTGATGGTCTCGCCTTCCTGTGCGTTCACACCGTGTCTGTGCTCCTCTCCTCGTGCAAACGCTGCCGTGCACGCGCCTCCGCGGCTCCCACCGTGCTCGGGGCGCCGCGGGTCTCAACTGTTGAGCCAAGGCGTCTGTCGTGAGAGCGGCGCTTTTCTCACCGCGCCGTCATCCGTTCGGCAGCGGGCTTCGGGGCCCTGCCCTAGCACAGTGTGTTCTGAAGTACAACTGAGATTTTTTTTCTTCAGTCCAGCCATAGGCAGAGGTAGAACGGAAACAGATTCACGCTGCTGAGAAACGTCGCGTTTTCCTTGCGTCCTGGTGGTACGAGAAGACCGAGTCACGTAAACTTTTTCAGCTCTGTGACCAAAAAATCGCCCTTTTGGCCGTATCACTGTGCACTGTGGTAGTTGCTGGGGCTCAGAACTGAAGTCAGTGGGTCACCAGGTCTCGTGTCACCCTTGTCAGGAGCCACCCAGGTGCTGTCCCCTCCGAGTGAGTGCTCGTTTGCGCCGTTGGCACAGGCTGGCGAGGGCGGGTGGGAACGGGGAGGCAGGAGATGAAGCTGGGAGGTGTTTGTTCCGTGCTGATCACCACTTCATAGATGTCACGTTTGCTGGCGGTTACGTTAAGGTCACTCCATAAAATTTTTCACGTTCAGACTAAATTACTCACTTTTAAAACGCTCGACCTGCATTTCCTTCTCCTCTCCTCTCCTCTCTCTCTTTTGTTCTGTGCTTGGTTTTTCCCCTGGTATCATACACCCACCTTGTCATTGAGTTCTTTTCTTTGCGCGACACCGTCAGACGGGTTTGGAGGGCGGTAGGCTGTCACCGTGTCGTGTCACAGGTGGCCGTTTTAATCACAGGCTTCGGAAATGGGCTGTTTAATTGGTGTAATTTCGCAGAATGGAAAAAAACCCTTTTCAGAGGTACTTCTGTAGCGGAACGGAGGGAAAACTGTGTCCCTAGCTGACATTTCCTAGAAGACACTTTGGTGTATAAACTGAGCTGAAGTGATTCCAGTTGCATTTGTTTCCAAAGCTGAGTTGGTTTTTTTTCCTAAACAAAATGGAACACGTTCAGGTTTTCGAGCTACCAGTTGCCATTTTTCTCTCCACATCCACCCAGACAGTTGATGAAAGAATGTTTGTTTTTGCTATTCTGTCTCTGTATGTGCTGTTTTTGCTTTGTAGTAACTCAGGTTGGTGTGTCCCAGGGACATAATATGTGTCCAGACCCTGGGATTCCAGAGAGAGGCAAAAGAATAGGCAACGATTTTAGGTAAGAACCTTTTACGTGTGTGTCTGTGCATGCTGCAGTCTGTAACCATTGTGTGCGCTCCTTGGCATCGTGTAGTCCTTGTTTTTAGAGACCATCTGCACGCCTCTGAATGTGCTGTGTCTGAAAAGCTTGCTGAGACTAGTGATGTAGAAGAACGAGTTGCCTATAAATGTGCACGTGTGTGTTCGGGAGACGGCGACCCAGAAGCGGAGGTGTAACGAACTCGCAGAGTATTTTTCCTTTCACAACGTGGGCGCTCAGCCAGGCTTGTACGATCAATGTTTGTTGGCCTTCCCCCCCTTCCAGTGAAGTGTCTTAAACAGCCGAAAAATCGCTTCTCAAATTAGCTCAAGTCACAGCATGGCCCTGCCCCTAGCCAATTCGAGATGACTTCCCAAAGCACTGGTACAGTTCCTCGTCGATAAGTGTATGTGGTGCTAGATAATTGTTTTCTTATAAAGTTTAAAACAATGCTGTTACTCCCTTGTAGTTGCGAGCGTTCGCCTGAAGTGTGCAGGAATGAATCAGGCTGCAGTTAGCGGCGGTGAATCAATATTTAATCTTACTTTGCCTGTCGATGGCTGTTCTGTTCACTAAAAGCGTCTTTCTGTTTAACCCGCGTCTCGTCAAATTTTCCTGAAATCCAGAAAATGGATCACAGGGGCGAGAGTGGAGGAAAAGGGAATTCCCAACAGTCCCCGAATGCCACAGGGTAAATTCTCAGCTGCTGTAAACTGATGTTGTGTCCCTTCAGTGGATAAGGCAGCGTTGGCTTAAACCGGCGAAGGATCTGAATCCCTGCAGAACCACGGAAGGGTTTGGGCTGGGAAGGACCTTAAAGATCTTCCAGTTCCAACCCCCCTGCCCACTTCCCAGGTTGCTCCAAGCCCCGTCCAACCTTGAACATTTCCAGGGAGGGGAATTCCACAGCTTCTTGGGCAACCTGGTCCAGTGTCTCACCACCTTCACCGTAAAGAGTTTCTTCCTTATGTCCCACCTAAGTCTAGCCACTTTCAGTTTAAAGCCATCGCCCCATGGGCATTGGTAAAAAACCTCTCTCCATTTTTATTATAAGCCCCCTTTAAATATTGTAAGGCCACAATCAGGTGTCCCCAGAGCCTTTTCTTCTCCAGGCGGAAGAACCAAAGTGATAAAGAACAAATCTTTCAGTAGTAGATAAAGAAAATTTTTTTCTTTATAAGAATGCCGAGCGTGTTATCCCTTGGGGCTGAGTCTGAATAACGTTCCAAGTGAAGTTGCATTGAAAGACTCAAATCCCTTCTTGGACCATCGCTGCTTCGGGCAAACAGCGCCGAGCACACGCAAATGCATGAGGCAAAAACTCGCCCCTCATTCCCTTCTGCTGTTGCCTGGAACCCTCTCTGTTCGCAGTGTGGAGAATCGCTGGGAGAGGCAGAAGTGAGTGATGAATGTGTCGGCGCAGCGGTGTCCCAGCCGCTGACCTGGCGCCTTGTTCTGCTCGCTAGGTTAGGCTCCAGCATCCAGTTCTCCTGTAACGAGGGCTACGACTTACAAGGCTCCAAAAGCATCACCTGTAAGAGAGTGAGCGACATCATCGTTGCGTGGAGTGACCACAGACCAGTGTGCAGAGGTGAGAAGACACACATAATTTAAAAAATCCTACTGAGTTATTAGGACTGATGAGAGAACCTGACTCCTTAATGTGCCCTTCGTGTGTCACCCTTTGTGTCCTGACGTTTGGCATCCCTTGGGTAGGGGCCCGCAGGGGCGTTCTTGAGCTCAGCTTTCGAGGAAAACACCCGCTCCTGGGCATAATGGAACTAAAAAAGCTATTTCCATTAACTGTGGAGCCTCATAAGGTGTTAGCTCAGCACAACAAGGGTTATATTTGTGTCCTGTGTACCGTGTCCTCACCTCTTGCAAGAGCTTTCTGTCCCCTTCTCTCAATTCCATGTATTTCTTTTTATGGGATAAGGAGGAGAGGGGGGAAAAGGTGAAAACCCGAAACAACATCTGGGAAAGCTGGATGGGAGATTCTCTAAAACAGAACTTGCTGCTGGTGGGCAGCAGCGTGGGCTGACGTGGGCCGTGGTTCCTCACTGGCGTCGCCCTGATTGTCCCGTAGCCCAGCCGTGAGACGCCAGTGAGTGGAAGTTTCTTTCAGCATAAAACCCACTTGATGCCCAATTTGCCCTTGGCCATTTTGTTTTTATTCCCTCTCTCTCTCTCAAAAGTCGCATGCATAATTGTGACATTTGTAATGCTAATAATGAACAACTTGTAATGTTTTTAATTAAATCCCTCTAAAGCCCTTAAAGTCATAAATTGGCCTTTTTTTCAGTCCTTTTTTTGCTTTTAATTTCATCTGCAGATTTTTCCAAGGCTTTGGAATCCCACCTAATTCTTGAAACAAGACTAGAATAAATTGAATCAGTGTAAGAGGATATTTGGCATAAATACGTGACACTATAAAGGAAATTTAGGGTGTCCTCTTGCAGGAGATAAGAAGAGATTTGTCTGCATTATTATGATTCTATGAATAAATTTTTTAACCACTAAATTTTAGGTTGGTTTTTTTTTTAAAAAACAAAAAGTTTTCCATTTGCTTTTTGTTTCAGCTTTATACCACTTTTTTTTCTGTTTGTTCCATTTTGCTATTGGGTATTGAGTTTCTCTCACCTCGCAGACATCAGGGTGCCTGCTGAGCCAACTTGTAACCGCTCAGACCGTAGCATTTGCTCATACCCAGTGATCAAACTTCTGTTGAGAGACTGTTTTTCAGCTTCCCCATCTAGAGAAAATTCCCTCTTGGTTTGGAGAGACTCACTCAGTCTTTTTTTTTTTTGCCCCTTTTCCCCACATTTAAAATGGGAATAACAGGATTTGCCTTTTTTTCTGCACACGCACCGGACTCCGGGGTGGGGTCACGTAGGAGGGGGCAGGAGGAAGGTGCTTGAAGTGTCGTGGAGAGATGCTGCTCCGCGTTCCTCGTGTTCCCTCGTGACCACCCGTGTAATCCAGCAGCTTGGCCAGGAGATGATTTTCCCTGCTTTACCGCTTTTTGGAGGGGATAAAAAAAGCCTTGCGGGTACGCCGCCTGTGAAAATACGGCTCCTCTGAGATTGGCGATAAGTTCATTGAGGATCCGTCACAGCAGCAGGGGCAGCTCCAAAACCAGGGCGCCGTTCTTTGCGTTTCCTGGTTAAATATTGCATCAAAGGGATACCACAGGCAAAAAAAAATAAATCCTGCTGAAGCACTTTGCAGCTTCTGCTGCAGCAGGTGAGCTCCCATCTTGGGTCCGAGTCCCCCAGCGACATCGGAATGAAGTCAGCCCCTACCTAATAAATGCTTGCTGTGCGGTATTTTTTTTTTTGCCTGTAATGAAGAAAGGAAATAAATCTTTTTGGGGACATATAAAAGGAATTGGGTCTTAACCGGCATCTTTCATGTAGTTGGTTTCACTGTCCTGGACGTGAAAGTATTTCTGTGAGAGCTTTAATATAGGGAAAAATAAATAAAATAGAATGAGCCTGAGCACTGGAGAGTGGGTTGGTTTGGTGGCTCATCAGTCTGATAACCCCTGGAAACAGCCCACTCACCTGGTAAATCCTTCAGCCCTGTTACCTGGGGGGAAAAGGGAATCTTTTAGCTGGTGAAAACAACCCAGAACATCAGTTCTTAGTTCTCTCCTACTTCCATTTTGTATGCATCTCTATTTCTTTCTTCTCCTTTTTTTTTTTCCTCCCTCCTCGCAGCCAGGATGTGCGACACGTACCTTCGCGGCCCCAGCGGCGTGATCACTTCTCCCAACTACCCCGTGCAGTACGACAACAACGCCTACTGCGTGTGGGTCATCACCGCGCTCAACCCGGCCAAGGTAGGTCCCGCCGGCGGGTCTGCGCCCCCTCCCTTCCCCCGAAATGTGGGTTTGAAGGCCGCAACACGCTCCGCTGAAAACTCGTTTTGTTCAAGGGTGTAATTAAAAGCGAATGTAATTATTTTTAATCGAAACCTCTTTGATGTCTCGGTGTGAGCGGTGGCGAAATGCCGAAGAGCTTAGCAAAGCATCTCGTTAAGGTTGGGGCAGGAGGGCTGTGCCAGGAATCCTGATTTTTTGCTTCCTTCTGGCTGGTGGCTGGCCCCTAATCGCTGGGATTTCAGCCCCCGAAGGGCAGGGGGCAGGTACGGTTCTCTCTGCTGCTCTTTATGTCATATTACAAGTGTATAAACAAGTCCTTTCTGTGTTCACCAAGGTTTGGAAGAGGGGAGGCTGGTGAGGATTTTTTTGTCCTCTGTGTCTGCACGTGTGGTTCAAGTCTCTTGTCGCTGATCACGTAGAGAACAAGGCTCGACTGCCCGTGGCCTTTGTTAAGATTGAGTCTCTTCCGTTTGCCACTGCCTTAGGGAGGGGGATGTTCAGTGCCTTTTTCCAGCCCTGCAAAAACCAGCCCGGTCCTTTCCTCCAGGTCTGTATGGGAATGTAAGAACAAAAATTACTTTGCTGTGTAGCTCAAAGTACTTTCTGGGGCGTTACTCGCCATCTTCTGCTCTTGGAAGACGACAAGTTTCATTCTTTCTAGTATCTGGGCTCCTACTAACATCATCTCCACCAGCTCATGAGCAAATCATGTACGCCCAAGGCACTGAGCTCCTGCTTGTTCTCTGTCGTGCTGCGGTCCTTGCCTCTAGACAGTCCTGTGTTTTAGCGCTCTGCCTTCTGCCACTGATCCAGGGAAGACATGGCACAGTCGTGTCAGCATCCCAGGGTCTCTTCTTTTGCTAGAAGTTGCTGCCAGTCTGGAGAAACGCTGCCGACCGTCCGCGGTTGCAGCCCGCCCGCTGGTGGGACGGCGTCTTGTGCTCTCACCTCCCGCCCTGCCTTCTCCTTCTCTCTCCCCACTGACCTCAGCTCAAGCCTTTAGTGAGTGCAGATCGCTGGCGGATGATGATTTTACTGAAGGAGTATTC
Source organism: Trogon surrucura (assembly GCA_020746105.1). Taxonomy (NCBI): domain Eukaryota; kingdom Metazoa; phylum Chordata; class Aves; order Trogoniformes; family Trogonidae; genus Trogon; species Trogon surrucura. The sequence continues at coordinate 1,632,147 of CM036640.1, forward strand.
CCGCGTTCCAACCTCAGAATGAGGTTTTCTTCAAAGGGCTGGCGTCAGCTGGTCGTTTCATCCAGCGGGCGTCTGGGGTTGGCTGCGTGGGAGCACAGTAACGACCCAAATTCTGGGAAACTGGAGTGTGGAATCCGGATATTTTTCAGTGCTGATTTTTTCGGAGCGATTTACTGGTTAATCAGACCCAGGAGGTTCTCCTTCATCAGGGTAATGTGCGAGTGGAGAAAGGCCACATGTAGCAGCAGCTATTACTGCTCGAGTGTCAGCTGTGCTTTTCAGCCCTTGGGTCCGCGTTCCCTGTGCACGGACAGGTTAGTGAGTGTGTCAGCAGCTTAAGCTGCGGTGTTATACACACCTTCATCTTTTGTGCATCTTTCGCAGGTTAGCACAACCCAGGTTTTGTGTATGTAAATTAATCTGGAAAGAAGTTGCAGGGAGCTAGGCGCACATGTGCCCTGGGTGTCGTGGGGGCTGACGCCTCCGTTTGGGTGTTCCGGCACGAATTGTGAAGGAGGAGATGGCAACTGATTGCCAAGAGATGCTTGTGGACCACGTGCACTCTTTTAGTGACCTCGTGCCGCGTTGCTTTCATCCCCAATATTCAGAGTCTAATCTTCATCTCATCTCTCTTCATTTGCTTTTCTGCCAGCCTTGTGCACAAACTCTGCTTTTCCTTCAGCAGTGTGGTAGGACAAGCTACTCTCTTTGTAAGCTTCCTGGGCAGACTGTCCCATTCTTCAAAAACTCTCTTTGTGAATTTCTACTTATAGAAAATTTCTCCTCTTCCCTTGGTTAGTTTTTTCCTCAGCTTTTTAACCTTACTAATAATGAACCGTTGATTAGAAAACAGAATCTGCAAGTCCTGACCCTCAGCTTTCATAAATCATAAAGGGGATTGCAATTGGTAAAATCCATTAATTCCCATATTTACCACCTTGGAGCGGAGATGAATAGCACAAGAAACTCTAGTTTGTGCTCCCTGGGCTGCAGCATCGTGTACTGTACTGAGGTGTAACGCAACTGAAATGAGGATGGATTGGTCAAATCAGCAGCTCTGCTTATTAACTGTGGGAAGAGACTGCCGTTTTCTCTTTCTTTGAAATGGGCGAGGGAAGGGCTGAAGGTGAATTAATTAAAACACCCATAAAGTACTTGGAAGGTAAAAAGCGTTATGGGCCCGAGCTGAAGCCTGCGGAAGTCGGTGGTAATCTTTTTATTGACTTGAGTGGTCTTTGGATCAGGTCCTGTTACATGAAGCTTTTAATATGAGCGATGGGAAAACCACTGAGCTGAATTTAGAACTCATTTGCAAGTCATCTGTTCTATATTTGGAAAAGAACTGAGCCAGATTCACTGAGCTACATAATCCCCTCGAAGTTTGCTCAGAAACCTACATAAACAGTATTAAGGGCATGGTGCTCTTCAGTTGATAACTTGGAATTATTTCCTGTACAGGGGGTGACATCAGACCTATTTGGGGATATGCAGGGTCTGTGGGGGTTTCTTGCTGATCCCCAGCGCCATGGGTATTAATTTCAACCACGGTGGAAAACGAAATCACTTGGGAAGCTGAGAAACGCCCGTGATAATTGGTGAATTTGCATCGAAACTATTTCTGAACCTTCTTGACGTAATGGCTGTTACTGGGTGGTATTTCTCCTGGGGTTCTGCTCACCTGGAGTCTAGTTAGCCAAATAAAACTCTGTCCGAGCTTCTCCCGTCGTTGGTGGGAGAGGGATGAGCCCCTCCAGGGGCTGATTCATCCCAAATGAAGAAAGATGCTGGGAAGAAGTGGGGGGAGATGAGTAATGTAAAGCGTGTGGCTGTAACTGCAAGAGGTGCTGTTCTCCATGGAGAGAATTAGTGTGTTGGGGTTTGTTTCTTTTTTTTTTTTTCCCCCTACGAATGTGACTGCACTTCAAATCACTTAGCAGTACGAAGCCGTAGAATCAGGCGTCACATTCCAGCCTGTTTTCTTGACTTTGCTAATTGCTTCCTGTCACTTCAGCAGCTTAAAATTGAGGTGTCGTGTCATCCGTGTGTTTGTGTGTGCTGGTAGGTCTTTTGTTGTCTAATGAATCATTAAATAATTTTCAGCTTTCAGACCAAAAAAAAGAAAATAGGAAAGTGGATAAATAAATCCTGTATTCAGCATCCTGTTCCTGTGCCACAAGGTTACAGTCTTTGGTATGCTAGGATGTAATTAGTTATTTAATTAGGGTCAGACTCCTTAGATTGCAGTTTACTTGAGTGACTGATTTAACTAATGATGTGTGCCGCTTTACAGCACTGTGTTCTTTGTCTCAATTACATTATTCCATCATTACATGGTTTAATGATATTCTGCACAGGTTAATATTTTGGTACTACTCCTAAAATTAATGGTTCCAAACTTCTCTGAAGTATCACACGGGCTCCTGTTCCGCGATCCTGGGGCCTTTGGGGGACGCCCTGTTTTCGGAGTGTCACGGCCAAAATATCAATTGGCTTTTGTGTGCATTTGAAGAGTATTAATTGCATTTGTATGTAGAAGATGGTAGCACGTGACAGTTCAGTCTGAGCTATATATAGACCCATTATTTTTTTAAAGAACACTCCAGTCGAGTGCCTTTTGGCAGAAAAATGTTGTCAGCATCCTAGAGAGTCCTCGCAAGCCTTGAGGATGCTGTAGAGGCACGCTCACGTTTAGCAGAACACCGTTAATTATTGCTTTTGGTTTTAACTTGGAGACTTTTATCCCCCTGTGATTGCACACAGGCTCACGTGTTGACAGGAGGTGCTGCTTTTTTTTTTTTTTTAATAGGAGAGAAATGACAGGACAAAGGTTTTTAGTTTGCCTGGGTCTTGCTTCCTTGCGCCCTGTTGAGAGGTGCGGGGCGGCATCATGTGTCCGTGGTCCTTGGCACGCCTGTAGCTCTTTGTTAATTGCTTTTGAGAGCTTCTGTGTTGTGTGAAATAGCAAAAAAAGTAGTGCTAAGCTAAATTTGGTCAGGTAAAAGTTTAGGGAATTTAATGTGCTTACAGGCAATTGTACAAAGGTCTGGATGCATTGGAGTGTTTATGTGCTTTCCTGGATCCAGTCAGTTAAAAAGCTCTGAGAAACAAAGCTCCCATTGATTTCTTCTGGTGGTGTGGAGGGAAAGTACTTCTGTAAATTAAGCTCTGTTCCTTTGCTGTTTGTTCGCCCTGTCCGAGGCTGGATTAAGCCCTTTGTCGCCTGAGCCAAAATGTAGTTTTCAGTTACTGAGAATAAGAGATTTCCAAAGCAGCCAAGAGACTTGGAACGCAAACCTCTCGACTTCTGTGGGACCTCTGCTCCTAACGACAGGGAGAAGCTGCATAAATCAGGTGGGGATGGAAGGTTCAATAGAGCAGGAGCCAAAGAGCTGTGGGCAGATGCGATGCTGATTGTGTTTGCAGACAGCTAGAGACAATTTCCTTGAGCTGCCTCAGCAGTAAATTCCCGTGAAGCCTTTTTTTGGTCTGACAGAAGCTTCTGAAAAGCCAGGCAACTTTCTGAGCGCCACAGCAAAAGCAAGACTCTGCTTGCACCGTAGGTAATGAACACGCCGCCTGTGTGCACGTTCAAATCCATCACCATAATCTCAGGTTTACGAAAGAAATGGTAGCAGTGCCTGGTGGGGGAAAAAAAAAAAAAAGCGTGCTGAAATCCCGACAGACATGTCTTTATCAATAAAGTCATCTAGAAAATCAATAGATAAAGCAGAAAAATCTGAAAGGAAATTTCAGTGAGAGCTCCATCTGTCTGGAAAGAAGTGCTGGAGTGCTATAAAAAGCGAGGGCAGTCACCTTTGGTGATGTCCTGAAGATATTAACGCTCTTATAAATTGCTCCTCGATAGACAAACAAATAAATAAACAAGACAAGGATCTGCTGGCTGCCTCGGCAGTTGATTCATATTAACGTGCTGCATCTTTGCCAGGTTATCAAACTCACCTTTGAAGAATTTGAACTAGAAAGAGGATATGACACTCTGACAGTGGGTGATGGAGGACAAGTTGGAGACCAGAAAACTGTGCTTTACGTGTAAGTAGCCTGTCCTTTGTCCCTGTGAGAAACCCGCGCCTGACGAGGTGCCGCTGATGTGTTTGGGTGGAGGAGTCCCGCTCTGACCTCGCTGGGGGCTCCGTGTGCTGTTTGTCCTTTTTGGTGGGGCTTGACTGTCCTCAGTGCGTTCTCCCCTCGGCCCAGGTCAGCGGGCAGAAGGGCTTTGGCTTCTCTTGAACCGCCTTTGTCGAGGCCCCTTCGAGAGAGGCTGAGGCTGTCCAGGGATTTGAGTGAACGGGGTTAGAGTTGGGGTGCAAGAGCAAATGCAAATCAGGCAGAAGCTGAGCGCTGTTTGGATCTGTCCTCTGTGCTGTCCTACTCATGCAGTCGTCGTTAAAAGTGCAAACTGGCCGTGAATCCGTTACCTCTGAGCCAAGTCCTCAGTGTTTTGCACCCCATGTGCGCCTGTGTAAACGATGGCACGTGCTTCTGCAAGGCTGAGAATTGTTCCCCCTCAACTTCTGTCCTTCAGTGCAGGTGGGATGTTCTGCAGAGGTTTCTTCAGTAGAGGAGACAGTGTAGATAGTCCTGCTTTCCCTTCAGGCCTTGCTGTATCAGCGTTTCCCACCTAAATACATTTTGGCGATGGTTTGGAGCTGTTTTTTGATTTTTGCAAGTCGTGCTCGAAGACGTGCAGCTTGCCCGGGCGGTGGGACAGCTTTGGGCACCCGCAGGAATTCTGCTCCGTGTCCCAGAGTGACGGTGCCCAAGTCCTGAGTGTTTCTGAAAGCTCCGCGTCTCGTTTGCCTCCTTGCGAGAGAAGATCTGAATTAGCGATGTTGGTTGAAGTCTCCGATGTCCCTAGGGCACTTGCAAGGCCGGGTACTGGAGCAGAAGCGACTTTCAGAAGAGATTTTTGAAGTGGTGATCGGGGTGTTGGAACCAGGGCTGCCGGCATCCAGCTTGAGCGCCTGAACTTGAGAGACTCCCTTTTTTCCTATCTGATAAAAAATGTATAAGAGCAAACAGCTCTCCCAAAGCTACTCTGGCAAAGCTCTTTGTGCTCTTTCCAACTGGTAGACAGCGTTTCATATTGTGTTTTTTAATTCCTCCTCTTTGCTTGTTTTTCCACGTGAATCAGCCTCCCACTCCATTTGCACTTGTCTTGATGGTTGCTTGTCTTTCCGAAATCTCGGTTCCTCTGAAGTTCCTTTTCCTAAACGCTTCTTTTCATGAGCGATTCTTAGGTCGGGAACTCTAACCTGCAACGTATATGAATGTAAAGCCTGATTATTGCAAAAGTGTTTGTAATTAAAGTGCCACAGAGCGTTTCACAGCTGATTGGTCAAAATGTGCAAATTACTGCCAGGGGAGTCGTTTGCAATAACTTGCTGAAATGATTTCTCATTCCATCCCTTTTTGTTTGCCTAAAGCCCGTGAAGATTTCCCTAGATTTGATTCCAATCATTCCAAGTTTTCTCACTCTGTATTAGCTCCTCAACACCTCGATAATGCAAATTTGAGATATCAGAGACTGCGCGAGCTGTAGCGTCTGGTGTCTTCTCCCAGTGCAGGAGGACTTTCCATTAAATTGCTGATGCTAATCCTAATAGGGAAATGTATTTATTTTTTTTCACCTCGGAGGATAACTTGAAAACTAATGACATGTGAAAGAGGTGCGAAGACCACAGAAATGCTGCATTTGCAATTAATGAGATTGAAAGTCCATGGAGAACTTTTCTCTTGGCATTTGCTGCCTTCTTGCCTACTGTCGGCTGGCTTGATCTATCGGGTATATCCATTGGCTACAAGCTGTAGGTCTTTGTAGGAATTGATGTACAGAAACCTGTCAAAGATAGGAGCTGCTATTTTCTTAACTACTCTTCATTTACTCTCGGCTATTCGAGAGGAACTGGGTCCTGCAGCTTTTCAAGTCAAGAAATACACTTGAATCAACTTGCATCGCAGCAGACGCCATCCCAAGCCGAGGTATGAAGGACCATTTGTTTCCAGTCTCGCTCTCATCCCTGTAAAATGCATCTCGGAGAACAGAACAGATTGTTAGGCTGAGCTTTCTGACTTGCAGAGAGGATTTTTATTCCCTAAAGTAACAAGCACCCAAATCAATCATTCAGCTTGTTAGAGTGGAGCGGGAAAGCATGCAAAAACCTTTGAAGCGCCTTTTTCTAAAGGTTTTTCTCTTGGTATGTTCCTCATTCCTGCCTGTCTGCTGCTTAAATAACCTGAGAAGAATCAACAATAGCCTTTCTTCTGCACCCTTCATCAAACTCTCTGGATGCAAAACACTCATTAAAACCAGATTACTTCTTAATTTACCAGCACCCTGGGATCAGTAAAATTTCTGCTGCAGGTCAAAGCAATAACAGAGCAAACGTGGGGGCAGGACTGGGAGAGCTTTGATGGGCTTGGGAGACCTGAATGTGAATTTGGAGGAAAAACACGCTCCAGATTCCACAGCCAGAGCTTGAGCCAGGGGCTGGTTTCAGGAATTACCGTAGCCCCTGCTACGTCTGCGATGGGTGAACGTCTCTGCGATGGGGAGGAGAGTTACGTGTGTGGCGAGATTGGTCCCGTTGACGTTGGGTCCCCGTAAGGCTGCTGGAAAGAACCTGGCGCTCGGCATGCGTTAGGAATGGCAAACAAGTCGAGTAAGTGGCACAACCCTTCCAGCAGCGATTTGGCTCCGCTCTAAACGAGCCGTAATTGGCAGAGCAACCGCGCGCTCGCCGATTACCCAGGAAACTGGGAATTGCCACAATTACGCCTGGAGGTTGCGGGATGCCATCACCACACAGCTGCTGGGTTGTTCCCTCGCGGGATCGGTTTGCAGTGATTCTGCCCGGAGAGCTCGGGGATTGGTTTTATCAAGAAACCTTTCAAGGGCTGCTGTTGTACTTGAGAATGGCGCCAGGCAGTCTGTGTGTTTAGATTTAAGCCAACCCTACGGGGGGAAAATAAAACCCTACACCTATCCACTTGCAGGAGCTGCACTTCAGGTAATTAATAAATTTATCACAGGTGATAGCTTAGCAGAGATAGTACGATAACAACATTAAACACTGCCACTAAGACAGGCAACACAACACTCGTGCTGCTGTAGTGGTGATCCCTTCCCACGCGCCGTGACTCCTTCTCCAGGAGCGCGGGGAAGGGAAGGAGCCGTGCTCGGAGCGGGCGCTCGGCGTGTAAGCGCCTGCACCGGTGCTTGCGTGGGCAGGGGATAAAACTCTAAAGCTGCGCTGAACCACGCCGAGGTGATCAATCCCAAAGGCTGGATGAGCCGCAGACGGCTCGTTAATACGGATGCGTTGGTGTGACATTTCTTTAAATCTCTTCAGCTCTCCGAGGAGCATCCTTGAAGGGCGGGCAACGTCCCGACCATCCCGCGCTGCCGGGATCAGCGGCGCTTCTCAAGGGCTCCCGGGGCGTTGGGCAGAGCTGAGGCTCGTGCCTTGTCTTCCCATGGAAACTGCTCTGTCAGGATAGAGTTGTAGCGGAGAACGTGTTGAAAGTAAATTTTTATAACGCTAGAAAATACAGGTGGTTACGAGAGGCTTAAGTCACCGGTATGGCTTCTAGAAATTTTATTTCCTTGCTTATGTTTTGCTCCAGTGGGAAGGGAAATTATTACTATTGATGCTGGGTAATATATTGTAATAATGGTACTAAATTGTAATTATTTTAGTGTTGGTAATAACTTGCGGGCCCTCGACTATGGCAGTGAGCACACTGTTTAGGTAGCAGGCAGGAACGTAGTGAGAGGCTCATCAGTCTTGAAAATCTATGAGCTTTTTGGACAGTGTTCTATTTTGGGGTTATTCTTAATTGTGTTGGCATTGCTCTCGTTGTTTTCTGCTCCTGCAGAGGGACGTGTGGCCTTTATTTCGGTGGGAAGATGAGCTCGGGGAGGCATACGGGCTGTTCACTTGTTTTTACATATTTTTGCAGCTTGACAGGCACCACGGTGCCCGACCTCATCGTGAGCACCCACCACCAGATGTGGCTCCTCTTCCAGACAGACAGTGTCAGCAACTTGCTGGGATTCAAAGCAACCTATGAAGGTAATCCAAGCACCTCTCCGAATTGTTCCCTTTTGAAAGGATCAGGGTGTTGAGATGGGTTCAGTAGTTTGGGAGAGAGAGGGGGAGAAAAAGCTTCTCGAAATACACTGAAGCTCTGCAGATTTTTTTCTTTAAACTGAAGCTTTGCTCCAATAAGAACAGCTTTCATGATTTCTTTTCCATGAAAGCAGACTGGATGGGTAATGTTTCGTTGCCATTTCGTCTGCTTTGTTGGGAAAGAGTTGGTGAATATCAGCTGATGGCAACAGGCTCTGTCTGAAAATGAGATCAAGTAATTAATGGTTCCAGTAGATTAATGGTATCAGCTACTTTAAACTTGGACTAGTCTGGAATATTACAAATAAAATAGAAGTTTATGCTGAGATTTTTCAAAAGGAACTCGTGAAATCTGTTAGGATGTGAATGCTGAAGTCTCTCATAAGCTTCTGTGTTACTGTTGGCGTGTAGGTTTTTGCAAAGCTAGAGAGAGCGTGATGCAAAAATATTCCTTCTGACTCCTGCAGGTGACTGGTGATTCTAGCTGAAGTTTTTCTTAGATTCTGGGTTTGAGTTGGGTTTAGATTTTTCCAGAAATCTCCATCTTGTGTCTCCACATCTGGAGCGAGCACCCAGGGTCCTTGGCTTGCGCTGCCCCGAGGAAGGTGCTCTCCGTCCCCGCCGGCTGCCTCGTCCTGCGGGGTGGGAGCTGGACTCCGTGATGCCGCCACCAGCACAGTCAGGGAATCACTTCCACTGAGGTGTCAGCTTGGGTTTGGTACTGTTCTAGCCTTGCATCTCTTCCGAAAGCACTTTTGAATGCCTTTCAGTTTTTTTCCTGTGATCTGCTGACACCAGGGCCGGCTTGCTCTGTCGTCTCTGGTGCCTGAGAGTAGACGCTTCATCCGGACGTGGGAGCTGCTCCGGAAACGTCTGAGTACCAGCAGCTCCCACCGACATCAGCGCTAACATTTAAATCTGTTTCTTTCAAGGGCCCTAAATGCACATTAGCAGTCATTCATTTTTTAAAAGCGTTTCCCGGGGACTTGAGCTATTTCAGGGAAGTGTCGTGCTGTGTTGAGGCCAGGACCTGCCCACGGTGGTGCTGCTGCTGCTGGATGCTGAAGTAGCATCAGGAGCCCGAAGGGACCTGCCCTGTCAGGAAACCTGGCTGGACTAAATGCCAGCGTGACCGGGGAGGCTGAGCAGCGCCTTGGGTCGCAGCGCTGGAGTGCTTGCAGGATTGCAGGACCAGGTCAGCAGGAAAGTCATAGAGAGACACGGATAGGAGGCGGTGGAATCGCACAAGGAAAAGGCAAATCCCTCCCGCCCGCCTAGGGAGCATCTTAACGGTGCTGTTTGAGTCTTGCTGGCTCCGACTGCACCCGCCGCTCTCTGCGGTGGCCATGATGTCTGTCTCCTGCCGCGTTTGTCTGCGGCTGCTTCTTGGCAGCCTGGGGCTGAGGATGCTGCCGCGTCCCCGCCTGCCACCAGCCGCGAGTGAAGGCGCTGCCCGGCTCTGCTTGGAGATCCTGGCTGGTTTGTTCGTCTCATCCGGAGGGCAGTGTGGATGTAACCTGCCAGCATCTTGATAAATCTTAGGTTTACCCAATGTGAAGTTGCAAAGCACGTGGTACAGGGACTTCCTTACGCTGTGGTTCATCTCCTGTGAACTTTGGATCCATAAGGAGCTTGACTTTTTCCTCCTCTGACTTGCCTTGATGTTACTGGTAGCTTGATCTACGACAAGGCTGAGCTGCTCTTCCTCCCCGTGACCTCAACGGATGCTTTGGAGTCCTGTAGTGTGGAGCTTCCAGCGTCAGATGTGCTTCTCCCTTCCCTGCTCATCTGCTTCACCTGCACAGCTGCTGCCTATTTTTGGTTTTTATGTCCATAACTTCCTAGAGGGGGGAAAAAGAAAAAAGAGGCTGTGTTCTGGCTCTGCTGTCCCCATGAGCCTCAAAAAAGTAGCTTCTCCCTGAGGAGCATCTGTCCTTTGCGTGTATTAGCAGTAGAGGCTACTCTCTGCCCGTCATTCAAATCTTCTCCCTTTTTCTGGGCGTCTCTGCAGTTTTTGTACAGCAGCTCACTGACCTTGCAAAATGGATTTGTGCACAAAGACAGACTCTCCATGCCCGAGGTCCCTGCAGGCGCTGTCCTGAGGTTAGGCCAGCCTCCGATCAGCCAGGGCCATAAAAGTATATTAGTTTTTGCAAATGCTTTGAGTTACAAAGCAAGAGACATTTAAGTAAGAGGCAATTAGCACTTGCCAAATACATTATGAAATGATATGCGGCTTACTAACAAGTTTCAGTATCAGTTTTATGTCTGCGCTTCTTCCTAATTGCAAGAGGAAAATTACAGCGAATGGAGCTGTATAAAGTCAAGACCAAAAATCTGCCTAATAGAAGGACAGAGAATTGCTTATAGAGTATGTTTAAATAGCCATCTATCCTAAAACATGTAAGTTTTAATGTGCATTTTAAGTGTAATGCAATCATAAAACCTGTTGCTAGTGCTGAAACAGTTACGCCCAAGAGATTTATTGATGCACGGATTCAAGGACCTGTTGGAGGGAACATGCTGAGGAGGGCAGTGCGCCATCAAATCCTTCATGTCAGGCTCCTGAGAAGGGGGAGCCGACCAGGTCATTTTTTCTGCTTTACTTGTAAGTAGAGAGAAAGCATATTTGCACCAGGAAGAGCATAAAACCCACAAGGTACCTGGACTCGGGATTTTCCAAGTCTGCGCTGCGAGATTGGATGCATTTGGAAGAAATGCTCGGCGGGTGTAAATCAGTGTGACAGCATTGATTTCCAATTAAACCGTGTCAGCCTTCACCAGCTGAGGATCTGGCTCATTGCTGTTCATGAAGATAACTTCTAAATCTCCGGTGTCTCAACTTTCAGCCACTTTGAGCAGGCGTTCCCTGCTAATAGCGAGCGATGTTTCTTTGGACGTGCAGCGCTTGTCATAAGAAATTTATATTAAGCTCCACTTTGCTGGAAAAGTCTCTTCCTTCTCACAACTACAGCAGGCTGATTGATGCTGCAATTTAGTGCTTGACTTAGGGGAGGGCTTGCAGCCTCCTGGGGTCCTGGGTCTTATCTTCTCCCTTCTTTCCTTTAATCTCAGCTGACTTGTTCTGGAAACGCGCTCCCCTTAGAGCCGGCATCCGTCGAAGTGGTTCTTTGAAAGTTCCCAGGTCAGCCCCGTGTAATGGTTGGGAATAGATAGTTCACTCCAGTAACATTTTCAAAAGGTGTGGAGAAATTCAGGGCTGGTTGAAGAGGATTCGCACTCCCATAACCTCATCTGCAGCCCTTCTGCTCTTGTGTTCCCTGTCGGTGCGCTGGCAACCCTTGGTCTCCCTCACAGATGGAAGCGTGGGGAGAAACACGTTTCTGCTGCTCGTGAGCTTGAGGTTACTACAAAAAATAGAATAAACGTGAATAAAAAGTACAAAATTCTGTGGTGAGAGACAAATATTAAAACGTGAAAAAATAGAACAAAGGAAGATTTTAAGTTAGTCTTGCATTTATGTTCGTGTATTTTTAACACAAAGTAAATAATTTAAATGTAAAACTAGATTTATAGATGCACAGGCTCACGTGGTTTGGATTTCTGCTGGGATGGGGTTAGTCTGGGGGAGCTGACTGAGGTCTGTGTTCCGAACAACCGGCGTGCTGCAGGCAGGGGATGATTTAACAGTATTTATTGTGGCCGAAACGCTGACTAAGTGCTTGGCTCCGGAGAGCTTAGCTTTAGAGCTGGAATGTAGCCCCGTGGTGCTAAGAGGCTTAGGAGCTCTGCAGAGCTGGAGCCTGAAGATTTCCTCTCCTGACCCTTGTGGTTTTAAATCAAATCGGGGCTGCCCAGGGTGCTGGGTCAGATGAACTCGCTGCGTTTCCACGTCTGCTTTTACAGATACGCGTCAGACGTAGATACGGAGCTCTCTGCGCAGATGCCCGCACGCGAGCTGCGTGCGAAGGTGCTCACACCTTTTCGGTGATTACGTGTAGTTAATTATTATTATTTTTTTAGGTTCTTACATTACCTAAGCCCCTCGTATTGTCGATGGTAGAAGTCTGTCAGAAAACGCAGCGTTTCTATCTTTCCAACCCGGCTTTTCCGTTCAGTGCATTGACTCGTGTCATAAAACACTCGCGCTGAAATACCGCTGAGCCTGCAGGCGCGGAGGCTTTCGGCTTATCCTGTGTTGACCCGAACTGTCGTGTTGCCTCTATTTAAGTCTCGCACCTGCCACAGAGGGAGTGATTTAATGTTGTGCCACTGGGTTCTAACGAGCCTGCTGGGCTCAGATTCTGCGTTTCCCCTTCTGCAGAGGTTTCAGGTGGGAGGGATCTGGTGAAGATCTGCAGAAAGGGCCTTTTCTTTCATCATTTATTCCCATTTCCTCATCATGTTTCCTCTTCAGATCCCTTTTTCCTCGTCGTTGGAATTGATGAAAAGAACTTAGACAATAGAAAACACCCCAGACCTGGCAGCTTCAGGTGCATACCCAACACTGCTAGCTCCCATTGGTTTAAGCAGAGTTAATCGATGCGTGAAGTAGCGTGTGTGAGGTTAAGTGTTTTCTTGTGGGTCTACAAGAAAATGTAGATTGCTCTCGTCGGTCACTCGAGACGTGGGCGGCCGCCAGACAAACAGCGTAAATCGCTGGTGAAAAATCTCCGGTGAAACATTTTTCCTTTAGAGAATGTCAAAATCTCATGTGCCTGATGTAATACTTGACGGAGAAGTTTTGAAAGATTCGTTTCGACTTGTTTCATTTAAATAATGTCAAAACACTCGATTTTGATGTTCTTGTTTGGTTTTGGCTTCTGTTATTCTGATGGGGAAGGGATTTAGTTAAACATTCACCAGGAGAAATGTTTCAGTCGTATTGAAGTAACGCGTTCTGATATTCCTGAATCGCTCGGTTTGGGAAGTTCTGCTCAGCTAAATATTTCATGGGTTTTGCTATGTATGAAAAGAAACCAGGAGAGTTGCTCAGGACAGAAATTGGGTTTTCCGCGCTCTCTGGTGTAACAGAATGTGCCGGCTTTGTTTGCTGCTGCTAACGAGGAGGTAGCGGGTGCGGTGTGAGAAACGCGAGCTCTGGTTCTTCCTTTCTCTCTCCTTCTTAACCCCGTGGAGCTGTTGGGGCAGGGTTCAGGCAGTGGCACAGAAAAGGTCCCCACGAGCTCCTCGGCGAGGGAGGAGAGCGTCGGCGTTGCCTTCATCCCCTCTCAGCAGAGGGCCAGAAGGAGCAGTTGCTTCTCTTGTGCTCGGCTGCTTTTTCTTTTTTTTTTTTTTTTATTTTTTCCTGGCAGCCTGTATTTCAAATCTTCAAGGTGTGGGAAGGAGAGAAGTAACAAAAATTAATTTTTAAAGGCAACAACCTTTAAACAGCTACAGACTTGTAACAGAAAGCGTTATCAGTTTCCCGTGTCTCTGCGATAATGATAAATGTTTAAAATATGCATCCTACCCTTTGATCGTGTTAGTGTTTCTTGAGCTTTAAAGCTGATTTGCACTATTTGTCTCCTGCTTTTTTTTTTTCTTACAGTTCAGTGTTACTTTAATACCCAAAGTGTTTTATTTTTCATCCCTTGTATGCCAGAGCAAATCTTAAACACTGGGATCCTCAAAGCCTTCACATGCATCCTGGCAAACTGTTTTCACTGACAGGCCAAAAAAGAAACCTATTTCGTGAAAACATTAATATTAATACTACTTTATGCTATATTATTTTTAGTATTTTTTTTTTTTCCATTACCTGGCAGTGACATTTTAGCTCAGGATGCACACAGCAGCAGCAGAAGCGAGGTGTCTTGTCGTGGCTTCTGCTCAAAATGCACCCGCATCTAAGTTGCCCGAAGTCAGCATAATAATGAGGGGCTTCTTGCTGCTCAAATCAAATTGGAATATTACGCAAACCTCGGATTACGCGATTTTCCTCGGTAAAGGAAAACCTCGTAAAAGAAGGTTCCAATTCGGTGTAAGAAATTGAAAGTGGGGAGAAAAGGCAGCGGGGCTGATCGTAGATGATGGGGATAAAAAAGTAGAGAACGCGGAAGACGAGGTGAATGCGAAGCAGGTAAACACTGTGGGAGCGCTGAGGAGGCTGGAAGGGAATGGAGTTTTGTAGCTGGTGATGGGGAGCACGGAGCCCATCGGAAATGTGCTTGTACGGAGCAGAAGATGATAGAAAATTAAGTCCGTGATTTACGTGAAGTCAAAACACACGTTGGCAGGAGGTGACGTGCGGGTTTCTGTGCAAGGTGTTGGCTCTCTGCTTCGGGACCGCGCAGAGCGATGGCAGCGGGGGTAGGATGGGAGGAAGAGAGAGCAGATCCACCAAACCCCCCAGCCCTCCCCGCTTTGCTGGAGAGAGACGAAGGTCCCCTTTAGCAACGGGTGGTCTGTGCCTCAGAGGAAACCCTCAGAGCAGGCGCAGGGTGGGATCCCTTGGGTGTCGCTGTGGGTGTCATTCAGCTGGAATGAGCGGAAGGCTGAGGAGGGGTGTTCAGGTGGGCCCTTCACTGACAGAGGCCAAATTTACTTGTGTTACAGCATATCCCAGCTGCGTTCTGCACACCAACTCAGTGACATCAGAGCCTTCCCCCACGCAACTTCTGTTTTCTTTTTCTTTTTTCCTTTTTTTTTCCAGAGATTGACCAAGGGAGCTGCGGCGACCCGGGGATCCCAGCCTACGGCAGGAGAGAAGGATCCACGTTTCGCCACGGGGACAGTTTGAAGTTTGAGTGCCAGCCCGCCTTTGAGTTGAAGGGCCAGAAAACAATTACCTGCCAAAAGAGTAGCCAGTGGTCTGCTCAGAAACCAGTTTGTGTTTGTAAGTCAGTGAGGAGACGGCTCTAAAATACCTTCGGTGTGTGGTGAGGTGGTCACGTAACAGCGTGTTTGTGCCTGGGCTCGGTGCCCGGGATCGGGCGACTTCTGGTGGTGGCAGAGGCGGCGCCGAGCTGCAGCTTCGCTCAGCTGAAGCCGTGGGGAGAGTCTGCTCTGGGTCTCCCCTCGGGAGCAGAGGGATATGGAGGTTTGGGCTGGTGCCGGGACGGTGGGCTCTCTCTGCTCCAGCCCTCTGCCCTCCCAGCCCTCGGGGTCGGGTCCCTTCTGGAGAGACATTAGGGCTGTGGCGTCCGAGACAGGAGACATGGACACAGACACCAAAAAAAGTCGTCATGTCAAACTTGATTCTTTTTTTGGCCATTTGATTTTCCTGCGTTATCTGACAATATTCAGGCAGCGTGCTGCTGGACCTCCGTTTTAAGTGGTTGCGTGAGTTCTCAGCAGCAGCAGGACATTACGCTCTCGGTAGTGACCAAGGATCAGATTTTCAGGTGGAAGTGGGAGCTACATGCACAGGTCCCTGTTGGGCTTTAATGGTCTCACTGCCTTTGAAGATGAGCTGGGCAATCTGCTTTGTTATATTGACTGAACCTTCACTCAAACAATGTTGTATTTGAACATTACCCAAACTCACAAGAATGTCCGTATTTTCCCCGACTGGTGACGAGCAAACTCTTCTTTTTGTCTCATCTCTACTTAGTTGGATACGTGAAAGTCTGTACCCTTGAACGGATAATAATGTGTAGGGGAGTGAGGCAGAACCTAACCAAAAATAGGAGAAGAAAATTCAGTTGAGCAACAAACAGGAGAAAAGTGTTGGAAGGTGGTGCGTTTTTTTTCATTTCCCTGAAGTTCAGATCAGTTTGAACAGCTGATGGTTTGGTTTTGCTTCTTGCTGATAGTTTGCAGTGAGAGTAAACCCATAGTTCGTGCTCAGTATGAGAGGATTGGATTGTAGTAGTATAGAAAAGCAGGATTATTTTTTATTGTAGGTAGATACTGAACTGGGGCATCCGATCAAGCCCCAGTCAGCAGTCCATGCAAAAGCATAGCACAGGCATGAATCTTTTAACTAAAATAATTCCATTGTGTTCTGTTCTCTATGACCCTCCAGCTTGGGATGTTTATGAATCAACAAGGCAATATGTGGGTAGTGGAAAAAGTATTTCATAGCCCTCTCTACACCTTTACTCCCTTGCCTTTATTCTAGACTGCATCGCATTAGTGTGCATGAATCAGAAGAGAAAATGTGTAACCTGGCATGAAATCTGCAGTGGGATTAGTAGCAACTCTCTGTAAATGTTGGGAGACCATTAAATGTATTGGGCGTGAGGTGGGAAAATAAGGTAACCTGATTTATGTGCTGCTAGTGGGAATATGCAAACAATTCAGTGCTTCTGATTCTGGCTGCAAACGCGTGACAAATGCAGACGGAGATTAAGCAGCGCGCTACGGTGCATCCTGCTGTCCTGAGCAAATGATTTATGAGCAGACAGAATTTATTGTGGAGAGCTCATTTCCTGGGGCTTCGATGACAAAGCAACACAAACCATTTAAGTAATGCATCTGCTTATTGCAACGGGTTCTTAATTCGTGACTGTCTGGGCCTTCGTGATAACAGACCTTCCATCTTCATCCTCCTTGTTGTCGTCGCATCCCTTAACTGTCCAGGGCGAGCATGTAGGGCACTAGAGGAACTTCACAAGACCTTCTTAGTGCATGTCTTTGGCAAACCTTGCTAAGCAAGGTGTCCCTGGCCTTGCTGTGTACGTTCAGATGATTTCTGATGAGCTGAGGTACCTGAAATAACTACCCTGCGCCTGGGTGCCAGCGGTGCTGCAGCTGGCTGGGGCGGCACGGTCGGAGCTGTCGGTGCTCTGAGCTCGGTGCCTGCTGCTGGCAGGGTGGGTGCCGGGGTATCCGTGATGACTGGATACTGAAACCCCTCCTTCTGCCTGTTCTGCAGCACCTCACGGTGCTCACATTAGCTCTGTAGTTACTGCTTTTCACTCCAACGCCTGCGTTTTCGGGGTTCCAGAGGGGTGGTATCTGTCAAAGGCTGAGGCAGTTCTCATAACTCAGGGTAGCCCGAGCCATTGCTTTTGTACAGAGCATTTTTTTTCCTGAAGTCTTTGAAGGACAGAAAAATGGGTTTAGGAGATGCCACGTGGATAAATGTTACCAAAGGAAAACCATTGTGCTACTCAAGTGAAGTCTGTGCTCTGGTGATGGGAACTCGGACGGGGCCATAATGTTTAAACTGAAGTCTACAGTCACCTGTGGCTGAGGAGATTATTAAGCTTATGAATGGGGAACCAGCCCATAATTGCAGCTATAACGGGGAGCTGGTGAGTTGTTCAGTCAGCGCAGTGAAAATGACGATGGAAGTCTGGATGGAGGTGGTTGGGGAGCAGGGCGTTTCAGCAGTGCCATAACTTTGACATACCTGGTTGGAATTACTGCTTAAACATACTCCTGTATAGCTGGGAGAAACTCGTTATCTGATTTTATGTGAACTATTGCAGGGGAAGGCCCTGCTACAAAACATTTGCTATGACCAGAATTTGCTTCACGAGGTTTATGTTTCCTTGCCGAGGAATGGAAGAGCCGACGTCCCCTCTGCGGGGGGATAGTGCTCTCGGAGGGCTCCCTGCAGCAGCTCAGTGGGTCTCACCAGGTTCTTCACTGTTCCTCTCTGGCAGCTTCCCTTCCCTCCTCCTCCTCCTCCTGCAGCACCGCTCTGGTGGTCCTGTGACCGGCAACTCTGGAGCTGTCAGTGCTGCACCTTTAGCCAAACTCGCGCCAAGCAGTGCCGTCGTTTTACGCGACGGGGTCATCGTGACGTGAAGCGTTGGGTTCGTTGATCTCAGACTGGCAAACTTGGGAGTTTCCTGGACCCGTCGTGCGTGACTAAAATAAGAGTGTGTACGTTCCGATTGCGACGCATCGAGCAAACCTGGGGCGGGGGATTCTGCGCGGAGCTGGGCGGGGGCGTGTTTGGCGTCGCTTGGCTTCGGCCCCGCAAAGGCTGGGGATAAATGTGTGCTATTGCCCGTAGGGCTAAGTGGAGGGGCCGTAATTTGAGTTGTGCTCTTTCAGAGTATTTCTGGACTCTTCCAAACACTTCACGTCCCTTGATCCTTGCAGGGCTCTTGCTCTGCTCTTGCTTTGGGATCTCTGTTACTTTCCAGTGACTTTCTTTTTGCCGTGTTATCATCGACTCCCTTTGTCTTAGAGACCTGCTTGGAGCAGTAGCCCTGCGTAATATTCCTCCAGCCAGAGCAGAAGGCATTTCCCAAAGCGTTTCCAACTGAGATTATGTTAAACTGTGTGTTTTCTTCTCTGGCTTTGGAGCAGACTTTACGCTTTCGTACCTTTTTGTTCAGTTGCAAACCTCACCCAGAGCCCGTTTCTCCTCACCGGCGGCGCTCCCAGTTGCTGCGGCACGCAGGAACACGGCGTTACCATTTTGTGCATTTTTACAGTCTCTCAAACATCTGTTTTTCCTTAATAGCAGTATAAAATCGCTCTTCTCCTTAGTGGTAATTACTCTTTTTTTTTTTTTCCTCCCTTTTTAAATTATTTTTTCGTTGTTAATCCCATATTGGCCTATTATACCTGCTCAATAGTCTTAGCTCCTCTTTGTAAAGGTTGCAGATTTGAGATTTGAGCCGAGCGGCTAAACCTCCTGTGTGCAGCGTCTGGTACAAACGTTCAGGATTAGCAGCTGGAAATGCAAAGTTGCGAGAGATGTTTTTCGCAGCAGCGTGCTGAACAGAACCGTGTAATTTCATATCACTTGACAAGGTTTTAATTTAGTTCTAAATTAAATTGTCAGTTGGTCATTATTTTCTTTCTTGGTTTCTTTCGTTCCTTCTCTTCCTTCCGACTATTAACAGCAACCCACGGAGCCTTCCCTAGGAGGAGTAATTTGGGAAAAAGTGTCTCAAGTTAGCGGTGATAAAAGCGTAGCTTGCCTTTTAAAAAATTAAAGCTTTAACACTTGGAGCAGCCGGCTGAAGGCAGTGGTGGTGGGTTCTCCATACCTAAACATCTGTAAAGTGATATTGCGTGCTCTTTTCTGGAGAGCTGTAGGAACAGGAGTTGTTTTGTAGTCTGCGTTAAGGAGGTAGATGGTTAAGATGGTTGAAAAGATCATTTGTTATCCAATAACTCTTCAACTGGGAATTCCAGAAAAATTTCTTTTAAAGGAGTGGATACTTTTTTTCGTTAAAAGGGAGTCTTACAGACTTTTGAACCATTTCTTTTGATGAAACCCAATCCTTTGTGTGCTCTCCACATTATTTCCTTTATTCTTGCTTCCTCTCTTGGCAGTGCTGATGGAACGACTTACGTTAACTCAAACTGTTTCTCCCTCCTGTTGTAAACAGGTTTTCCTTTTCTAGCCAGCATTGGACTTGTTTATCTTCTGGTAGGTGCGGTTGCTTTTAGTGGCCTTTGCAAGAAGCACAGGGATTCTATTAATTTCTGTTTTGAAGATGGTTTGCTGAGTTGGGCTCTTTTTGTTTTGAGGATTTATTTTTTGGGGGGGGTTGATGCTGTTTTGAAGCCCCCAATACAAATTTCATAATCTAATGACTCTCTGATCATCTCTGCCAGACGAGCTGGCGATGGGGACAGGTAGCTTACCCCAACCTCTGCAAAGCAGCCGCTCGTGTCCTGGGGTTGTGCTGTTGAAACCTCGCCAAGAAACGGGCTCCCAAGCCACTTCCAGCACTTAGATGGCTTCTGCCGTTGCTCAGGTGTGTGTCCTTCAGGACCCATTAACGCCTTCTGCTTGCCCTTGGTCCGGGTTGGGGTCAGAGCAGTTAACCGGTGGCGAAACGCTCCTTATCTCCCGCCCGTTCCCCTGAGCCGCTGAGATCCAGCCTGTCTCTGGCAGTAAGGGAAGCAAATTAAATGTCGGCGGGATTACCGTGATCTCTATATACATGTGGGATTTGTAGCTTTTGTTAACAACCTTGTTTCACGGTTGCAGCCATGTAAGACCGTTCCCTTCTTAAAATTAAGCAGGGCACTTTCCCTCAAAGCCCTCGTTCTGCATTGCAGCGCTGGTTTGTCAGCGCGCCGAGATGGAGATGTTTGCTGGAGCCGATGTGTGTGCTCAAGTGCTGTGCTGGCTGGGAGTGCGCTTAAGCACCTTCTTAATGCAGTAGGTTGGGTTGCTAATTGTCCCCCACAAACTCCCCAGGCGCTTTCTCTGTGTAACCTAGATGAAAATCCTCCGTTCCTTTTTCTGTGGCTTTGTCAGAGGGCTGCTTACCAGTCTGCTCATCCCCGAGTTGTCGCGGAGAACATCACGTCTCTCAGCGTGGCCCTTGTCAATTGAGTTGCCAAGTGTCCTGGGGTGTCTCTTACATCTAAGGGAAGCTGACATCCACCTGGGTCAAACCAGAGACTATTTTCTCCTCGATGGCAGCCAGTTCTGTCTAGTAGTTGCAGAGCCAGAAGAAACAGTCTCTTGCCGTGCGCTGCTGCTCCCCCTGTTCTCTTGGGTTCTGGTAGCAGGGCCTTGGGGCACTGGTGCAGTCGGCGAGGAGGTGGTGAGGCAGGAGGTGGGAGCCCAGGTTGTGCTGGGGATCCTGCAGGTGTGGCCAGCTCTGATGTCCTCGGCAGGAGAGAACCTGGGGACAGCCAGAGGACATCACGGCAGTGACCGGCTGCACGCGGCTCACCAGCGCCGGTCGGGAGAACGCGGTTTATTGGGTCGTCTCCACGCTTGTTATTTTACTGATTGAATCCGTTGGACTGTTGCCCTGGTAGGGTTTCATGCTGCTGTAAATGAGCCGTCCTGTGCCAAGGCATCTGCCCGTGCTCCTGACAGCCATCGCTCAGCGTGAGGAGTCGCTTCTCTTTGCATGAGCCTGAATCTGAAATGACACTCGCTGGTTTTATCGGGCGAGGAGGTTGTCTCTGTCCCCTTCCCCTGTCTCTGCATCCAGAAAACGGGAATGTGGTGTGTGTCACGTTGCCGTCTTCAGTCTGCTCTGCAGAGAAGTTCCCTTTTGCCTGCCTGCCTTGGATTCTTTATATGTTATATGTGGTGGTGGTGTTTGAGAAAGCTGCAGTGGGACGTTTCCAACGTGCAGGTAGAGTCGACGTGTTCGAGTTTGTCTTTAAGGCTCTTTCTGTCGCTGCCCATGAGCAGAACTTTGCCTGTGGCCGAACCTGCGGTGCGTAATGGCTGGCGTGCCGCTGCCGTCACGAGAGCAGTTACAGGCTTTGGGGGTGCCTCGCCCTTCCTGCCATCCTCGGTGTGCCGAGCCCAGGGACCGTGGAGAGCCGAGTCAGCCCAGGCTGTGGCCGTTCCCAGCGGTGCAGCAGCTGCGGGCGGCTCCGAGCGCTGTGGCGGAGCAACGACCATCACCGGGGAGCAAAACGGGGAAGGCGCATCGCGAGACTGCTTTGGGACTTTTGCCAAAAAGCGACGATTAAACTTCTGTCTTCACATGGACACTCCCAAGAGAAGGTGCAGGGACGGGGAGAGCTCCCTGGAACTAAGCGGGGACGCACAGGAGAGGATCTTGTCTTTGTGCAGAAGCCGGGGAGCACCTCCTGAATAAGGGCTCGCTGCAGGAGCAGACGAGCAGCCCAGCCGTGTCCTGTTGGGGACCAGCATCTTCCAATAAGTTCAAGAAACTTTTTTATTCCCAGTAACCCAGTCGCTGTTCTTGTTTGAGTGGGTAGAAATGAAACCCGCTTTGCTGTTGTGCTCTTCTGTGTGCACAGAGCTCCTATTTTAAGTTCACCGATTATATTTTCCTCAAGATCTGGTACCCAAATCCTGCCTATTTTTCATTATTCTTGACATACCTGCTCTCCCGCCTCCAGTTAGCCGCCTGCTGGCAGTGACAGCTCCTCCGTCAGAGCAAGCCGAGGAGTTTGTTGCTCTGAAATACAAAAAGAAGTTCTCCCCGTTAATATTTGCTCTCGACTCCTATCTCTCACCTCCCACTTGCCCTGTCAGTGCCTCAGGGTTTTAAGAAGGAAAACGCCTGGCGGTGCAGATGTGTTTATTGAAACAGCAGATGCGGAAAGAGGAAACTACAAAATGTAAAGCACTTCGGTTCGCAGCTTGAGCAGTGCCCTGAGCTTCCAGCACTGCTGGCTATTCGGGACGCGCACTTCCCCGAGCAAGGCATGCCGGTTATGAACCAGGCTCCTGCTGAGGTCCTATTTTTCCAGTCCGTCAGCAAGCTATGCCTAGAGGAGGGTTCTGCTTAAAAAGGAAAGGTAAGGCAGAAAATCCGTTAGTGTCGTCAGGCTCTCATCCAAGTGGTCAGAATCTGTGGAAATGATATCTGAAAACTCAGAAGTCAGGATATTTTTTTGTTTGTTTGTTTCCACGGAGACTGAAGTTGTTACGGTGATTCCCTGCTTGGTTTTCGGCCCCTGAAGCTGGTGCCTGTCCCGTTGCCATCGCTGCAGGTGTGCCCTCTGCCCGGGATCAGCCCTGAGTCCCCACGTGCAGGACGAGCAGAGGCGAATGTCTGGGGCCACCCCGCGACGCCTCGCCGGAGGAGCCACGGTCCGTGAGGAGTCAGAAAGCAGAAGAAAGGAGAAGCAGGTTGTGCTTGGACGGACCAAAGGCCGGGATTGCTCCTGGCTGAAGGTGCAGGAACAAGCTGGTGAGGAACGGTTGGATGCCTCCGTGTTCAGCTCGGCCGTGAGCATCCCTCATGGGGACTGTGGGGCAGTGCCCTCATGTCACAGCCGCGTGCCTGGCTCCCCTTCCTGATTCAAGCAGCAGTGACCTGTTTCTTCACTGTTACACTGCTCTGAATGAACACAGAGCGTTCATAATGTTCGTGATGACTTGAATAAATACCTTGTACTCATTTGTTGATGACATGGGTCTTGCTGGCTCTGGTGTGTGCTACGTTTCTACTGTGATTTATTCTGCTGTATCAATAAATGAATTTTTCTTATTGCTTTTGCAGTACTTGATCAGTAATAATTATTGACAAAGGTCAGCAGAGGCTTATAAATTTGAACTTATGCTGTGCACATAATGAAATGTCCTCTCATAACATTTAAGAACGGCGCTAATAAATATTAATTTCGGCCTCTTAGCTGGAAGCCTCAGCATCGTGGATGTCCCTAACTTGGCGATCCTGACGGCCGGGCTGTGGGCAGCAGGGCTGACCTCTCTCTGTCCGTCCGTCGCGTTGCGAACAGCCTCTGGCTGCTCAGGGGCGCTCTGTGCCGACTGTCTGGGGCGCACGGAGCATCACGGGCTGATAGTGCTCAGCTGTCTTCTGCCTTTCTTGGGTACCGTCATCCTCCCCCTGTAGCACGTTTCTCCGTCTGTGATGAGCTGTTCAGCAGCTGCTGCTTTTACCGAGTGTCCAGCAAAGCAACGAGGCTGACGGGGATCCCAGTGCCAGCCCTGGCTGGTGCGGCCGCAGCACCCAAACCCCCTTTGCGCGCCAAAGAAAAAACTCTTCTGCCTGAAAAGACAAAATCTTCCTGGCACAGGCACCACAGTCTTGGTAGTGAACTTCAAATCAGTTGTCGCTCTCCGGGCTGGACGTGCCCGAGCTCCCCGTGGTGCAGGGGACAGTGGTCTTCGTCCCACAGCCTGCACCGTGGCCACCTCTTGCCCTTGTCCTGTGCAGCATCAAAATCATTATTTACTTCCCTGCAGTGGAGACTTTCGGGGCTTCTCATCCGTCATGTTTTAATCTATCGTCTTGTTTTATCTAGCAGAGGTTAATTTTATATTCTCCCCTCGCTCTGCTCTGCTCTCTTTTGTCAGCAAGTTCTTTGTTGTGGTGGTTGTTTCCTGGAACGAGCCGCCAGCGCTGCGCCAGGAACGGTGCCTCTCTGGTGCTGGCTGTGGGTACCGTAGGTCCTGTACAAATGCTAATTTGCCACTTTGGATTTAAAAATTTATAGGAGATACCTAGCTCCTGGGAGGGGTTCCTGCCGCTCAGATGATTCTCTGTGTGCGAATGCATTTATTTTCAATAACCATTCCTAGGCTGATTATACCGAGCTTACGCTGACAGAATTATTTGACAGCATCGCTTGATATTTCAGCTTCTAGAGCCAAAATCCTGAGGATATTCTGCAGTTTGTTTTCTCTTTAATCTGTTCTCTTTATTGCTGAGAGCAGGAAATAGATTGTGTAGCTCTTAGCCTTGATAACGTCACGGTAACGTCCATCTTTTTGGATGTGAAACCTTTAAGCGGTGAAGGAAGACAGAGGGAAAATAACAGAGGGAGGGTGAGCATTGAACCAAATAATTGTATAAATGCCAAACTAAAACCAGTCTCATCCTCTGTGCGATGTCCCTTTGCCAGGAGTTAGTGAGATGTATGTTCCAAATAATGGATTTTACCGAGGGTGATGGTGGGGAAAAAGTTGAGTGAAGTATGCATACATAAAATATCAAAACCATTGGGTAGGTACCGCTTAAAAGGCAGCCTTGCTTTTTCAAATTAATGGACCTTGTCAGCTGGAATACAGTACATGTCGAAAACCCTTGAGAGCTAAACATTCTTTCGTGCACACTCCTCCCCTTAAAACTTCATTTTAGGGCTGGTTTCCCTTGTTTTCACGGGGATGGCCGTCCCGTTTGATGCCTCTTTTTGGTAACATGCTAGCCCAGCAGAAGTCAGTGATTTATTTGTAACGGGAAGGGGGAACTTCCCTACATCTGGGCTGGAAATCGCCCGCCTGGAGTTTTTCCAAACCCCTGGGGAAGGTTCTTGAGCTGTTCCTCGCCCGGTGCAGCGAAGTCGCTACCAAAAACCAAACCTCAGCCTTCATTTTTCAGGGCTCATTTGGCGCAGGTGTAAACAGCTGCCCAAGGAGCTGGACGAAGGCAAACTGTTTAACAGCTCCTTCTCAGAAGAGCTGACAGTTTGTCGCTGTGTTGTACAAATACTGAATAGGCGATGGGCATCGTCTGAATGCAGGGAGTTTGTCTAAGTGCGGTGGGAGTGCCCGAGTGCAATCACATCTCTTGAGGAGCGTGGGTGAAAAGGGGATGTAGCAAATAGAAAGGTGAGGTAAAAGTGCTTTTTTAATCTTTTTTTAAACAAATCCTGAAAAGTGCACTGCGCTCAGAATTGCATCTGCAGCGCAGCCAGCACTTTAGACTTTTTAGCTTGAGTTTTTTAGCTTTTTAGCTTGAGTTTTTTAGCTTTTTAGCTTGAGTTTCAGAAAGTGACCGAGGAGCTGGAGGTCTGCATGGGGTGACTGCTGAGCCGAGTCCTTACCTCATGTTTCCTAGGTTGGGCTGAGTTGTGGCCAAACCAGAATACGGTGCAAGAAAACCCGACTCGTTTAGTGCTAATTTTATTTTCCACTGGCTGCAGTCACCCACTGGGTTCTTGTGCGGGCGTTCTCTCAGGAATACGCAGGAGCACTCACCTGTAAAATACCAAATCCCCCCCGGCCGAGTGACATTTTCCTCCTGCAGTAAAAGAAAACCCGTGCTCGGCTGCGCGCGGCACAGAGACTACACAGATGTAAGGAAGAAGAGTGTTGGGAAAAAAAAAAAGGGCAGCACTGTGCTGGGCTGGAAAATTGTAAATCAGCCATAACCGGGATTGGAGACTACTTTGAAGTTGCTTCTTCCCCATGCAAATAAATCACTGATGTCTAGCAGGGAATGGAGCACTGAGCCCTTCCTTTCTTTAATCGTCTCCGAGAAGCAAAGCAAAGGGGGGTTTGCAGGAATCGCCCGGCTCGAGGGATCGGAGGGGAGGGGGAAACACGACAAAGCAGCTTGTGGGAGCACCGTACTGCATCACTGATGGTGATTTCTCATTGCAGTTTCCTGCTTTTTCAACTTCACCACCCCGTCTGGGATTGTGCTGTCGCCCAATTACCCTGAAGAATACGGAAGCAGCTTGCACTGCGTGTGGTTAATTATAGCGAAGCCCGAGAGCCGAATTCACTTGGCTTTCAACGATTTTGATGTGGAGCCTCAGTTCGATTTCCTAGCCGTGAAGGACGGTGGGACGGCTGAATCTCCGGTGCTGGGGACCTTCTCAGGAAACCAGATCCCCTCCTCGCTGACCAGCAGTGGTCACGTCGCCAGGCTGGAGTTCCAGACCGACCACTCCATGGAGAAGAGAGGCTTCAACATAACCTTCACCAGTAAGTGCTGCCACTTTCCTTCTGGTTGTCGTTTCAAGCTCTAAATTCTTGTTTGAGGCCACCAGGCAAGAGGTTGATCTCGCTAAAACCATTGCAATTCCAGAACAAGTCTGAACATTGGGAGTTACTTTGTCTTTGAAGGTGGGTAGTGGCGCGTTGGTGTCAGGCTTAGAGAGAACTCCACCAGTACTTTCTGTGAAGTTTAAGTGTTGTGAAAGAAGTCGTTTGGCCCTGGATAACCTCTGCAGGGAGCAGCAAGGGTTCCTGTTCTCTCATCAGCCCACAGCTTGATGCAGATCAGGAGGAACTGTTAGATCTCAGATGGTTGTGTTCATCGATCAGCGCTACCATCGTTTGCTAACACCTAAAAGCGTGCAAGGCTTTGAAGCTAAAGGAAGACATGCAATGTCTTTTAATAGAAAGCCTTGAACTTCCACAGATATATTTGGCTTCACTTATGTCCAGTCTTCAAATCTCAAGTGAATGCTATGGTAATTTTATCCTCGTATTGTCCTGTAATTTTCTGAAGAGCTTTATTAAACCTATTCAGCAGAACTGATAAGTTACTTTGTTATAATAGCCTTTAGTGGCACAGCTAAATTAATAGCCTTTCTAGCTATGATTACAAATCCTCTCTTTAAAAAAAAAAATAAATAAATCAGAGGTCTTAAGAAATCGTTTGCCACACTGGGGCAGGCTGAAGGGTCATCAGATGAAGCAGCTTGTGTGTGGCAAAGTCACGTACCCAGGATTGAGTCCAGGATTTTGGTTCCCTCCACTGAATGCATCTCTGATATGTTGCCTGCCTGTGCTGGGACTGTGGCTGTCCCTGTATGAAGGTGTTTTAAAAGCAAATTTTATATTGTTATAATTAAGTACACGTGAGTACATTTGTTCTGACCGCTTGAACTATGGAAAGGGAGCTCCGGAGTCTTTCTCAGACACTTTGCCGTCCTTCCCTTCCGTTCAGGTGTGAGAGAGGAGACAACACGTTGCTACAGGGAACAAATAGCAGAGCACAAGGAACAGCTTCAGCCCGTTTTCCCCTTCAGCCATTCATGTAACAAGATATTTTAAGGGTAACGATGCTCTGTAAGAAACCAGAACTCAACTGAGTTTGGTCAAGTGCATTTAAAGATACTAGAAGCGTGTGTGTGTAATTAATCTGGAGGCTTTAATCTTTAATACTCCGCTCATCTCTGAAGACCACCTCCCAGCATATGGAGATCTAGTACATAATTATGCACTTAATGGGGAATTAAGGCTACAAGCTTACTTTCTGACTGGTTTGCTGGCCTAGTTTCTAACTGCTGGAAAAGGGCAGAGCTGTGTGTGTGCGCAATCCCGCGTGCAGCTTTGCAACACCTAGAGAGGTAATTGCTGTGTGTCCCTCATTTTATCCGGGTAATGATGACAAGCGAGGCCGGGGACCGGGACTCTGTGGCAGTCAGTTGCAGAATATGCCAAGAGGACCCTTACTTTTAACCACAGAGCCTTAAAGCTCTCATTTTTTTTCTCGTTAACAGTCAACTTCTGTCCCCCCGTGCTGACGCATGCACTGCGGTATTTCTAGATTTTTTTTAAAAATCTGTCTCTGTTTTGACTGCCTGTGTGTTTCCACGTGTGAAAGCTGGCCGAGAAGGTGATTTGGTTCTACTGGCTCTTTTCTGACCCCTCTCAGTGCTCTGTCTCAGCACTCTTGGAGGCGAAAGGTTTTAATCTCATCTGTCCTCAGGTTGCAGATGAACACTTGCGGCAGAGACAGGGAGTAGAAAAAGTTAAGTTACTTCAATTGCATGAAACTCTTACTGGTGGGAACAGGCACTTGGCTGGCTTAGCGGGTTAGAGAAGAGGTGGTGATGAGATTTTTGCCCCAGGCTGACTTGTCTGTGGGGAACACGGCAGCTTTCCTGCACTAAGTTCAAATCCGTTCTGTTCGGTGTTCCCTGTGAGGAATGTCCAGGGGCAAGACCAAGTGTGATTGTCTCCGTGGGAAAGCCACGAAACTACAGTTTAATTCCTAAGCCTGTGGTCCAACGTAGTTCTCTTTGAACCGGGCATTGATGGGGGGAACAAGTTACTCACTGTTCTCTTCCCTCTTAGCCTTTAGGCATAACGAGTGCCCTGACCCTGGCGTGCCCGTCAACGGGAAGCGCTTTGGGGACAGCCTCCAGCTGGGCAGCTCCGTGTCCTTCCTTTGCGACGAGGGCTTCATCAGGACGCACGGCTCAGAAACCATCACCTGCATCTTGAAGGAGGGAAACGTGGTCTGGAACAACGCAGTGCTCAGATGCGAAGGTACCGTTTCCATCGTCTTTCCTGCCGGCCCGCGTGTGCGAGCTGGAGGGAGAGTGAGCCCCTCGGGTTTGCAGCTTTCCAGGGAGTTACAAATCTATAAACCTGAAGGGTCGTGCTTGGGAAAGTAGTGGAAATCCTGCATCGAACCTGCATTTTATTGTCAGCTGCTTGCAAAATAAAAATTCCACAAGAATATAAGACAGTTGGGCTTCTTATGTAGGGGTTATTGAACACAATTGAGAACTTATTCTTTAGGATCTGAGGTACTGGTTAGTGCTTGAAAAAATCAGTGGGAAAGAGAGAGACCTAAAAAAGGGTGATGGAGCCAGCAAAGTGCTGAACAGGGGAACACAAACTCATGGGAACGGACACACTTTACCACCCTGTTGTGGGTTTTTTTTTTTTAGAGGACAATACTTTGCAGTTATTTAGGGCTATAGGAGTTTGTACTTCTGCTCCCTCAGATCCGGTGTCCTTTTTCCAGAAAAGATAATAATATGCCTTGTGCTGATGGCACAAGGGACCGTAGTGTGGAATAAATGCCGTAGTCTTGTGACGTCCCTTGTGGTAGAAAAGACATGGCTCAATTACCACAGATATGAAAGATTTTCTGGCACCTGCAGCTGATGAAATGTAATCTGACCTTGCTGTTTTCTCTGCTTTTATATGTAATAATTATTATTATACCCTGTCCTCTTAATGCCACTGCACAAGGTCAGGTGTCTGACTCCCACAGGTAGAGTAGCCGCCTGCTGCAACTTCAATTTAAGCTGAAAAGGCAATTTCTTACCAGCTAGTGTTGTCATTTTGCCTATTTATTTTGAACACGTGAGAAGCAATAATGCATGATAGCTGCTGCCTGTCAGGGAGGGATCTGTGATGTTCTTCTCCTGCACCGTGTCCTTCTCCTTGTCCCCAGCGCCCTGCGGGGGCCACCTGACGTCGCCCAGCGGAACCATCCTGTCCCCCGGCTGGCCGGGCTTCTACAAGGACTCCCTGAGCTGCGCCTGGGTCATCGAGGCCCAGCCGGGCTACCCCATCAAGATCACGTTTGACAGGTGCTCGTCTGGGCTTTCTCAAAAGTTGCCTTTTTGTGGTTGTTTTCAGTGGCTGCAGCAGCGTTGAGTTGTAGCCACCCCCGGAGGAACTGCTCCGTGGGGTGTTCGGCAGCAAGGTTCTTTTTTTCTCTCTCTCTTTTTTTTTTCTTAACTAACTCTTGACAAGACATTAAAATTCACCTACCAATCAAAAAGAAAATGGTGATTTTCCTCCCCTTGTTTTGACTAGCTCCTGCTAATTTGTGGTGCTATTTTAGGCGCACGTAGGACGCGTTCTTGCTCCCGCGTGCTCAGCGTGCCAGGGGGGAGTGGCAGCTCGGGGGTGCCAGTCTCTTGCCTTGCCCAGGATTTCGCTGTCTGAGGAGAGCTGTGCTTTCCTGAACCCGGGGCTGTACGTCCGCGAGGTGGTTGTTGATGTAGAGTCAGACACGTGTTGCTGCAGAGCCTGTGGGGTGGCGGCCGCGGGTGAAGGATCGGAGGGAAACCAGGAGGTGTGGGAGGGAGCGAGGTGTTTTCGGTGAGGGGCTCAGCCAGAAATGGACCCGCGTGGTGTCCCGTGGCCTGTGCTGCCATCTTGTCCTTAGATGCAGTGAAGAAAAGCTGCCCGGGCTGGTTTTTCACCGCCGCGTTCTCCTGTCCCTTTCAGATTTAAGACGGAAGTGAATTACGACACCCTGGAGGTACGAGACGGCCGCTCCTATTCTTCCCCGTTGATAGGTGTCTATGATGGGACTCAGGTGCCCCAGTTCCTCATCAGCACCAGCAACTACCTCTACCTCCTCTTCACCACCGACAAAAGCCACTCGGACATAGGCTTCCAGATCCGATACGAAAGTAAGTGCAAGTTATTCACGTGGTTTTGCGTTTCTCAGCAGCGTGATGGGCTCAGTCGGGGCTGGCTGGACTTGGGTCTCCCCGTCGCCAGGCAGTTACCAGGGCCAGAGCCACTGGAAATTGAGAAGCTACTGCAAGGGAAGACCATCTTGATCGTTTAAAGGTTTTTATTTTAGCACCTACAGAATATTATTGATTTTAAGGGGCAGCGTTGACGTCATCTGCCTGTTTCATCCTCTTACTTTTGGGCTAACGTGTAGGACTTTGAATGAGCTCAGAGGAGGAGCTGGTCATTCCCCCCAGGCTTAGGGTTGCCCTTTGCAGCAGCTCTGCAGCCACCGCGTGGTCTGACACGAGTGGGTTTGTTTGCCACAGCTGTGAAGCTCCAGTCGGACCACTGCTTGGATCCGGGCATCCCAGTGAACGGCCAGCGCCACGGGAACGACTTCTACGTGGGAGCACTGGTGACGTTCAGCTGCGATTCAGGCTACACCCTGAGCGACAGCGAAGCCCTGGAGTGTGAGCCCAACTTCCAGTGGAGCCGGCCCCTGCCCAGCTGCGAGGGTGAGGAGCGCGGCCGGGGACGTCTGCGGGGGTGGCAAACGCCTCGTTTGTGCACCAGCACGTGTGAAGTTCACGACAACCTTTGATCTGTGTGATTTGTTTGATTTCAATGGGTTGGGCTTCGTTGTGACATTCAGAACAACTGGTGTTCTTCCATCTGACAGTGGGGTTTGGATTCTTTAATTCTTTCTTCTTTTTTTTTTCTTTTAGCTCTATGTGGCGGTTACATTCGTGGTTCCAGTGGTACCATCTTATCCCCAGGCTTTCCTGACTTCTATCCCAATAACTTGAACTGCACGTGGACGATAGAAACATCACATGGAAAAGGTGAGAAGCAGCCTCTAGAGCAGAGAGTCTTTCTCTGAGCAGCAGTGGGTACCATGTGCTTGGCCACTTGCCGTTCTTGCCACCACCCAGACATTGTATCTGGACAAGACACAGAGGTTTTTGGTGTCACATCTCTTAATCCTTTTAAAGTGGAGAGGATTAGGAGGGAAAGATGGTCCCATATCAACCTCCATATCTGAGAGCCTGGTGTTATCTTTGATTTCAGACCTTTGTGGCATTATCCTGCGGGAAGTTAGCTGGTGTTTGGAGAGCTGGCACTGCTAGTCGTGGCCCACAGAGGAAAGGGCAGCTGCCACTGACACCGCTGCAGTGATGTTTGCTACTCGATAGTACCTTCAGTCTTATTTTTCTTTGCGGTGCTGGATCACTGTCTATATAACATTTTACAGAAGAAGTGGAAACACGTAGTAAATCATTTCCATACCTGGGACAGCGCTCAGGCTCTCAGTCCCCAGCTCAGTCCTTGTTCTGCAGCTCTCCTTTTCCCCACTCGTTAGGAGCATTGCCAGCATAGAGGCAAAGCGCAGATCTATTTAGTCCAGTCTCCTGTGCAACACAGGCCAAGCTTTCGTCTTGGAGGCAAATTTCAAGAAAAAGTGTCGTCGATGGTTAGAGAGCAAGTTTTCTGTACAAGGGCAGGGGATAATTTCTCCTGATCCAGTCAACATCTGCCTGGGGTAAGCACGAAGGGTATAAACCCTTTATGTAACTTTATGCACTCTTATGTAACTGTCTCGTACCGGATTTCAGCTCGACGGGAGCTATCATGAGCCAATTTTGCAAATACCATTTGTGTTACAGCAAATAAACTTGTCAATGAACAGCACGGTGCATTAAGGGAACCGTCGCACGCTGTGAAAAGTATTCTGTCGACTAACAGCCATCCACTCCTCATTAATCCACTCTGCCTTGGATTCAGCTCTCTGATGAGACAGGGCATTATCCTGTAGCTGAGCACCGCGCAGCAAACTGACGCTCTTTTATAGGAGAAAGTGCAGCTCTGATGGCCTGTGTGCTTTTATGCCAGCATCAGAAAGAAAGTCGCCTGACCAAGCTAAACCAGACTCAAAAAACCACCGTGCATGTTCAAACGGTGGAGCTATGCCTGCACAAGTCCAGGGGCTTTCTGTCCCCTGTCCTGGAAAAGATCTTGAGCTCTCTGGAAAGCTGGTCCTGGCTTTAGCAGTAGAAGCCTCTGAGCTTCTTGAGAAATGTCAGCCTTAGCAGCATGTAATGGATATTAGAAAATCAAACCACGAGCTGCTTTCTAAATCCAGCTAGTTGTAGTGGAAAGTTGTAGGTGTCCAGACCTCTTTGACAAGAGTTTCTGCTCTACTGACGTACGAGGTTGTGCTGGAAAGGTGAGGATAAGAGCCTGGGAGAAGAAGTTCTGTGTTTAAAGAGACCCCTCTATTCCAGTGAAAGCAGCGTGTTCGTATTGTGTTTTGTTTGAGATTTTCATCCCTCTGCTGGTGTCCTTCCTTGAAGGTTGTTCTCCAGGAGCTCGTTAGGAAGGAACCTCAGCCCATGGTGGGTCCCTCTCCTTGTGCAGGTGCCGTTGGTGGAGCTGTGGCTGCCAGCAGAGCCCTTCACCCCCAGACTGAAGCACCCTTCTGGTGCTTGAGGAGCTCTCTGGGCTGGGACAGCTTCGCCCAGGCAGCTGCTTGGGTGCAGGGAATCCCCAAATCCCGTCAGAGCTTTAGGGCGAGAGGTGGGGACGGATAGAGGTCATTGTGCGGTTACAACAAGCTGGTGTAAAGCCAGCTCAGTGTGTCAGGAAAGCTTCTCCTCCCTCATCCCCGCAGTTCAGACGAGTTGTTCATTTACGGGCGCGATGAAAGGAGACGAGCAGAGGAAGATTGTCTTTTTCTGCGACGGTTTGTGGGAGAGGCTGAAATGCGTGCAGGTGGCGGGCTGTGTTGGTGGCGCTGTGCGTGCACACGCGTACACAGAGTTACGTACACATCCTGCAACGATGTCCTGTCCTAGTGAGCTCTCCCGGGCGCCGCCGTGTTGAACTGCTGCGTAATGCATTGCAACAAGCTGCCCCCGGCTCTTTTCGGCATTCCTGCAGCGTTTCTTCTCATTCTTCGGTGAGAGCGCTGGAACAGGGTGATCCTGAGTCAGAGCAGCAGCCGCTGACATGGAATGAATTCAGTCCTTGGAGAACAGAACAGGCTTTAAAAAAAAAGGCATAACTGAACCCCGTTCTTGGCTGACTTCACTCTTGCAGTGCAGAGTTTTCTCTCTGTGCTTTGTCCTTGTCTCTCAGTTCCTTGTTCTTGGAGGCAGCTGGGCGCACCAGTGATCACTGGGTGAATTTGGTGCTTGCTTAAACCCAAATGCTTTAACGATTCTGCTGCAGGCAGGGGATATATTTGCATGGCTTAAGTGTTTGCTGTCGTACCTCATTCTTCCTGTTCTGGTCGGATGTTTCTCATACCCGCTTCTGCTGATGTCTGGCTGCTGTCCTGGGAAGTCTTTTGATTCCCATAAAACAAGGTTCAGGGCTTGTGCCACCGGACTGTTCCTACCAAACCAGTGACCAGGCAGGGATTATCTGCATCGTAAAAATTCTTCACTCCCAGATCTTTATGAACATCTCGCATGTGACCAGCACCCAAGTCCCCTCATTGAAGCAAGTTGGTTGCTATAGCAGTTGTTTTTATGTGACTGCAGGCACTGGTTTCCTTTACAGACTCGCAAGCTGTGCAATTTGTGTTTAAAAGCAGCTTAATTTTAAAGGTATTTAAAAGTTTAAGGAGAGGCTATTATTTTTAATCTGAGAACTTCAAAGTGATTTCTTTTCCCTATAATTTGTTTTGTTGTTTCTCTTACGGAGAGAATGGGCAAAATCCCTCCGCGTTCGCAGAGGCATTTTGCGCCGCAGTAAATTTCAGACCAGGGCAAAGGTTTAATCAGAGTCACAGTCCTTTAAAATGAGTTTGTAATTAGCCCTTATGGCTGCAGTTACCCAGCCTTTAACTGACTCTGCTGCTGGAGAAGCCTTGGGCGCTGGACTGGAGCTGTTACCTGAAAAGAGCTGGAGTTCAGAGTCTGGTCTCCTGGTTCTGGGGACTGAATTCTGCTTGAATTTCTCTGGTGGTGTTTTGATTCCGGTGGGGTGCTATCATTTCTGTTCCTTCGCTTGGGTTGTGTGAAACCCAGGGTGTAAGTTTACCGTCAGCTGATAAACTGGGAACACTTAAGATGTTTTGTATTCACTCCATCTCGCCATGTTTTCGGGCCAAACCAGGTCGTATCTATTTTGAGTCGGCTGCATTGCTGGCTGGAATAAACAGCAGTTACGGCATTCCTGCCTTCGTGGAGTTTTGCAGGGGGGAACAGTGGAGCTGAACGTTTTCTGCCAGGCTCCCTATGGCACTTACTTGGGCATTGGGAGGGAAAGGTCGAAGTTGAGCTCCCTTTTGGTCATCACCAAGCGGTGGGTCACGCCAGGACGTCTGCCTGGGACTCGGAGGGTTGCCGAGGCGCAGCGAGCTGCTGTGCAGGGAGAGAACGGGGCGGGTGAGGTGTCCCTCTGAGCTCTGCCTCTTCCCAATCCGGTGATTTCTGTGGGAATGGTTTTGTGTCGGCCACCAGCCTCTCTGACCTTCATTTGTTGGAAAGAAGCTGCTCGCTTGTGACCAGTAAACCTTCAGAAAGGAATTGGGTGGACGTACGGATAAGTGGAGTATTCAGTTACAGCTGGATGCTGACAAAAACCTGTTGGGATGGATATTAAAATCTCATGCTCCAGAGCTTTAATCAATCTCTAGGTTGGTCTCATCTCAGAAGTTAATGGGGAATGGGGGGCGACGAGGAGATTATTCCTCTGATCCTTATTTACAGCTTCCCTGTGCTCGCTTTTGGAGCAGCTGATGCTGTGCTTTGGCAGAGACGGGATGCAGAGCAGCCCTTGGGTCCCACCAGCCTGGCAGTCTCTGTGTTGTTAATTGTTGCCTTAAATGAAATAACTTGGTCGTGCCACCGGGCGCTCCTCACGCGTGTGAGGAGGATCCTGCTGTGGCTAACGTGGACCAGATCCGAGCACTGGTGTTTGCTGGTTTTGCTCTGCAAAGAGCCCTGTGGAGATCAGCGGGGTCTGGAGGAGCGTGAAGCCCAACTGAGTGTGAGCCGGGGCTCGGGAGCCTGCTCCTTGGTGCTCAGAGAGTGGGCTAAGACCTTCGGATGAAACAAGGCATCTAAATGCAAAGAGGGTGTATTTTTATTGCTGGGCATCGCTTTAGCTTGTTAACCTTGTGACGATAATGTGGCAGGCTGTCGCAGACAAGATCCCGCGTTGCTTTGCTCTCCGAAAGCTGTCACTGCCCTTTTTTGTTTTCCAAAGATGGAAATATTTTCCAGAGAATAAGTATTTCTACTTGCAATTGAGTTCCAGCATGAAAAATCACCTAGCTGGAGGCTTTTGCAAAAAGCCTGGAGTACTTACTATTTTGTGTCTGTGGGTGTGAAGGATACTTCAGGTAACCCATTACTCCTTTCTTGTTCATTTACAAATGCAGCAAGGTCGCAGCCTTCTCCCCGAAATGTTTCAAATTGCTGAAATTGAATTTGGAGGAAGAGACGAAATAGTTTTCCTGTGTTTGTCTGTTCTGTCTGTAGCTGGGGCTGTTGTGGGGTTTATTTTTGTCAGCGTAACGTGGATAAAAGCGTAGACACCGGCCGGTGCCTGCAGCAGCAGCAGCATCACTCCTGGTGCCTCTGAGCTGCGGGGAGCAGCGTCCCGTCCCGCCGCAGGGAGGAACCAGAGGTCCTTGTGGTCACTCTGCGGACATACTTTGTCTTCCAGAAAGCCCTCTCTGACCTTGATACTTGCCTTGAGTCTTGTTTTTCTAGGTATGAATTCCTTCTGGAACGTGGTTGTTTTTAGTTGTTTTCAAGTCCTCTCAACTGGAGCTTCTGCTGCTCTTGCTATCTATGTAAAGGTCAACGCTTTTGAAACAAAACACTCCTCTGAGCTGCCAGGCTCGGTCCCTTCTGCTGATGATCCATCCCTCGAGCGAGCCTGTGCCATCTCTGTTCCCGTGTTACAAAGACACCGGAATCGGAGATCTTAACCGCCTCTCTCTGCTCTGGGCCTTGTACCATAGCCTTGTTTCACTTTATTCATCTATTTCCTTTCTAACCTGAACGTGTCCATGGTTTCCAGGGGGCTTTTCCGTCTCGGTTGGGTTGCTGTTACTGGCAAAACAAGGAATCAATACTGATGCTGGGGAGAGGAGAGGGACTTTGGTTCGGGGTCGGTGCCCTGTGAACGCTGCTGGCTGAAGCCATCTCTGTTCTCCCTCCCCGGCAGGTGTGTTCTTCACCTTTCATACCTTTCACTTGGAGAACGGCCACGACTACCTCCTCATCACGGAGAACAGCAGCTTTGCGCAGCCGCTGAAGCAGCTGACGGGCTCTCGGCTCCCGGCCCCGCTCAGCGCAGGGCTCTTCGGAAACTTCTCCGCTCAGATCCGCTTCATCTCAGACTTCTCCATGTCCTATGAGGGTTTCAACATCACCTTCTCAGGTAAGAAGAGGGCTGGGCAAAGACTTTGTTCTTTCTCTTCCCTTCCCTCTTATCTGCTCATCTTGGGAGTAGTTTTCTCTTGATGTGGTTGCATCTGATTTGGGTCACTGGTGGTCACTCCTCTTGTTACCTCGATAAATTATTCTACCATTAAACCACAGTACGTCCCAAGAAATATTCTCCTTGCATTCCCTGTGTTGCCAGATATAGCAATTTTCTGTGCCCTGAGCCCCAACAGGTGACTAAGTTGAACCTGCTGGCATTAAATCCTGATGTTACACGTTTTTGTTGTTCTTCCTCCTCACCCGATGATCTTTCCCGCTGTTCCATGGTGAGTGTTTCAGCTCAGATGCCTTCCTTCTCTGTGCAGTAGAGGAAAATCACTGCAGTAGGTACAGCATTTCCAACCTGGCAGACTGGGACAGATGGGATCTTTTGGAAGGCGACGCTGAGCAATCTGGACGCCTTGGATAAGGAACAGGGCAGCGCCGGGCGCTCCCATTGTCCGTCTGGTCTCTCTTTTTCCCTTTGGTTTGTCGTTCTGTGGATGCTCATCCAGTGACCCACCCCCTGCCCGTGATGCTCTCGGAGACGCAAAGAAAGGCACGTTTGCCTGTACAGGGCAGCTCATCGCACTTGCAAATGGTTGCTGCACGTGGGTCATCTCTGGCTGGAGCTCACGAGGTGTTTGACCGTGTCCTTTAACCCAAAGCTCTCCAGATGACTGCGAAATGTTGGCCAGGGCACGCGTTTCAGAAAACGTAATCTCTGCTGCCTGAGAGCCCCGACAAGCCGTTCTGTAAAACCATCGGTTGACAGACAGGAGCTTTTCCTATTGGTGCTGTTCTTCTCCATCCTTCAGTGCTGAGGGCAACAGCTGCAATCTTGGTCTGCTGGTGTGGAAGGGAAATGCCCGTTCTGAGTGTGGAGCTGGCGTGGATGTGCTCGCCGCCTTTGACGGACAGAGCTGTTGCCATAGATGCAGGCAAAAGCCGCTGCGCTGAGAACTGGTTTTCAAAGCCTTTGTTCTGGCTTCTGAACTCAAGGATTTGCATATGATACTCCATGGAAGAGAGAAAGTTTCTAATTAACTTTCATTTTGATGGGGGGAAAAATGGCTTTTTCGCCTTAAAAGAATTGCCTCAAATAGCCAGTTGTAACTATTGTTTTAATGTGTTTGGGGACTTGTTTACCTCCTTGGAAAATGAAAATGGGAGTCGATTATATTTTTATTTTCCTTTGGCTATAGCTGTGTACATACTTTATGCTGCGGAGGTCTGTTACTTTTCAGAAAATAGCCCTCAAAAGAGGTTTCCTTCAAAATGTTTTGTGCTTGAAGACATGCATTTGGCTATTAGCCATAACGCTACGTGACCTTTCATTTAGCAGCAGCTTAAGTGTCCTCTTGCATTCCCCGAGCAAGATGCTGTGCTCATTCGTTTTCGGGATTAGTAATATAGAGGCAGCAGAAATCCCGTCCGGATCAATCCATCTTCGTTTGATTGAACCAGAGGGAGAATGACAAATTTCCGTGATGTTTTGTCACCACTGATGTCACTTTCTTGTTTGTCTGACAACAGCGACAGAAAACGAAACCTGCCGTGTTTTGAGTGGGTTTAAATCAAGATCCCGGCGACAGCCTGGGGCGTTGTGTTGAGAGCGAAACCCAAGCTGGGCTGCGTGGCTCCGAGAGGATTCTCATGTCGCACGGATGCTCCCTTTGCAGCGCATCGCTGCGGCTGCGTCAAAACTCCGAGCTCCCTCCTCATCCTCGTGCTTGGGGACCGGGAGTGCGAGGCGCCCCCCTGCCATTCCTAAACATCCCCTTGTCCCCTGCAGAGTACGATTTGGAGCCCTGTGACGAGCCGGAGGTGCCAGCCTACAGCATCAGGAAGGGGCTGCAGTTCGGCGTCGGGGACGTCCTCACCTTCTCCTGCTTCCCCGGGTACCGGCTGGAGGGCGCGTCCCGCATCACCTGCCTCGGGGGGAGACGGCGTGTGTGGAGTTCGCCTCTGCCAAGGTGTGTTGGTAGGTGGTCATGTGCTTTCATTTTGCTTGGTTGGTTTACGCTGTGCTGGATGGTTTCGGTGGGCAGGGGCGGGTGGCATCCCCCAGGATGGCATCCCCCGGGGCGGTTGGTGCAGGGATGGGGGAGAGGGAGCCAGAATGAGCTTTGGGCCCTGCAGCTGTGTGTGGGGATGGGGTGGACAGGCTGCGGTCCTCTTACGAGGTGGAGCCCACCAAGTGCTTGGCAGGTGGGGTCACACACGTCAGCAGAAGCCCTGCATCTCTGCAGCCCGTCCGCGGTGCTGCACTTGAGCTCCGGTGACTGTGCAAGCCGTGGGAGAGCTGTCATCCCTTTTGGAGTAGTTTCTGTAAAGCAGCGTGGCTTTGAGGCCATCCTCCCTTTGAGTCAGAGTGCTGTAAAGCTTAATAGTCCAAACGTATGGAGGCTGCTTCTGTGTGGGTGATCTTAAGCGATGGAAAATCCGTGTTAGTGTGGGTGTCTCTGGGAAAGCCCCTCTGGCTTTTGCCTTTCCCTTAACCTCCAGAGGTTTCTTGCACCTTACTCTTTTCTCTTCCTTTCCTCCTAACCACTGCAACTCCTTTTCACAACCCCTCCAGCCATTATTTATACTAATAAATCTAAGGATACAAGAGAGGAAGAATTCGTCTGCAACTCTGAGCTGGTTTCTGGCTCTTGCCCCCGATGCAGATGAGCTAGAGGTGCTCTTGTCTGGCAGGGTCTGCAGCTAAAGCGAGCGTCCTGCCTTTCGTGGCAAGAGAGGAGGGGAAAGTGGCCCCCGAAGTACCTCTTCTGGGTGTACCTGCTGCTGCTTTCCTGGAGGACCAGGAGAGGTGGTGGAGTCAGTGCGGAAAGCTGCACGTGCACCGTGATGGTTTCGCTCAGCTCCAGTGACTTTGTATGCTGCAAAGGACTCGTGGAGACGAGGCAGAGCCAGCTAATCAGAAAAGCTGTTTTCAGGGCAAGTCGGAGCGACTCTCCGCAGCCGTGCATACAAAACACCGGGACTCAAAGGAACAGGGAGCCAGTGTTTTACAGCTGAAAATGTTTCAGGGTAAATAGGCCGAGAAAACAACAACTCATGGTTTGCTCATGTGGGAGCTAATCAGGGAGTAACGAAAAATCCTGAACGCGTGGTGGTTGCAAGGCAGATTTACATGTGTTGGGGGATTGGATGTATGTGTGCAGCAAACCGGCCGCGATGGCCCCCGCTGAAATCAGGCGCTCCGGCACGGCGAGAGCTGCTGGCAGCGGGCGTCCTCCGGGGAGGGCATCCTTCCGATGCCGCAGATGCAAGCAGACCCTCAAGCTGCGCGCGAGCGCTGCGGGCTTTTGCTTCCTCCCTGCGCTAGCAGCGGGGAAGAGCGGTGCCATGCCGTGGCGGAGCGCGGTGCCCTTGCAGCAGTGCTGCTTCTTGCACAGGGGT
This sequence comes from Trogon surrucura, assembly GCA_020746105.1. Classification (NCBI taxonomy): domain Eukaryota; kingdom Metazoa; phylum Chordata; class Aves; order Trogoniformes; family Trogonidae; genus Trogon; species Trogon surrucura. Next base: position 1,672,337 of record CM036640.1, read on the forward strand.
GCACTCAAACGTGTGCTCCCTCCTTCGTGTGCTGAAGATGTGGCCATAGCATCCTCTTCATCAAATAGTTTTGGGTCTTGTACCCCCGCTGTGGCGTAGAGATTGTGTCTTTAAAAGCTTGCAGTTAAAACACGTGATGTACAGAGGTGAGGGATGGTTGCTGCTGCTATTTTCTGGAAGCACTAACGTGTGATCTCCTGACATCTGAGCGAGGTTGAACCTCCAAAGCTGCCATCCCCTTCCTTCTCTAAAGAAGATCGTTCTGCCAAGTTTTGAGTCACACAAATCTTCTAACTTCACATTTGGCTCAAAATCAAGTGCTGTTCACACCACGCGGGGTAGAAAAGGAAGCAGATAGGGAGGAGAGAAGTCTTAGGAGAAGAATGTAGTGGAACAGGGACGGACTGGCGCAGCGAATAACAGCAGGGAAAAAACTCTTCCTAGTTTCCGTCCTTCCTTATTTCATTCTTTCTAAAATCATGGCTGTTTGTAACCTGTCACAGGATGTAAACTTGTCTCGGGGAAAGAAGAAGCGATTGCAGTAACGTTAGTTCCCCCTGCGCCAGAGATGGGGATGCCCCCACAGCTTCTCCCCTCTCGCCCCAGCCCCTTGGCTTCTGAAGAAGAAAGGGCAGTTTTGTCTGTGCCACAGAGAAACTCTCAGCCCGTGGTGGCTCTTTGTCTCCTCCCAAAATGTCACTCAAAGATATTTCTGAAACTGAGGCCCAAGGAACACTGGCCTTCTGTCTTCTCCTAATGGGAATGGATGTCATGGTCACCTGGGAAGGAAAGAAAGCAGGGAGCAAGGGACTTTTAAAAGTACTGTCCCACTGGAGGGCACCATTACCAACAAATAAGGTCGAATTTTGCCAGCTTTGAGGCAATTATTTTGGGAAAGATTGGGAAATTCAGACTTGGCTTTATCGTTGGTAGTTACTGGGAAGGTTCCCTGAGCACGGCTTCCTGCGCAAAGAGCTCTGGCGCGTGCAGCAGGTGGCACCAGCCGGCAGCGGCGTGCTGGACTGACTGGGGAAGGAACACCCTGATTTCTGTGTCCTGTGGGTAGGATGAGCATCGTGGAAGTATGAAAAAGGCTTGAAACATTTCAACCTAGTTAATATCTTTTTTTTTTAATTTTCTCTCTGGTTTATGAATCAGGAAGGAATGTAAACACAGGCACGGTTTTGAGCAGGTGGTGGCTTTCCATGGATTTTGGAAGGATTTTTTCTGAATTGGATGCCAGGATAGGATTTGAGCACGCTGACGTCCTGTGACTCGGTTTCCCTGGCTATATAAGGAGAGGGTATTAATCTCTCTTGTAAGGCACTGGGGTTTCATTAAGGACTGTTTTGTTTACTGACTGCACTTGGAACTAGAGTCCGGGGATGCGTTAGCAGATGGGTGGAGGAAGGAGTGAGCATCTGTGCCTGCTGGAGGAGTCACCTGCATGTGCTGTGTGGCTAGAGTATACGTGGAGTTATTAAAATGTGGTTTTGTGTTTTTATTTAGCTGAATGTGGTTCGTCTGTTACTGGAACCCAAGGTGTTCTGCTGTCCCCCAACTATCCAGTAAACTATAACAACAACCATGAGTGCATCTACTCCATCCAGACCCAGCCAGGAAAGGGGATCCAGCTGAAAGCCAGGACTTTTGAACTGGAGGCAGGAGATGTCCTCAAGGTAATTCTTCTGTCTCTAGCGATGAAGCACTGCCGTGCTGCTAACGAGAGCCGAGATCTGAAGGGATGTTCTGAAATTTTAATGAAGTTAGCTGAGACTAACCGCTGGAAAATGCCACCCAGACAGTGCTGACAGTGCGGTGGTTAGCTCTGGTCGAGCCTCGCACTGGGAGTACTGGTGACCAGGAGTCACTGCTGGGTCGTTAAGCCATTGCCCTGGCAGTTCTGAAAACAGCAGCGAAATTCTTGTGGACCAGGATGAACTTGAGGCAGCTGGACTGGAATACTGTCCGTGTGTATCCCCTCTGAGGTTAGGGCAAGGCACAGGATGTGATCTGTGTGCGAAACAGTATCTTCTAGCCCAGGGACACTGTCTGGTCAGCACGTGTCACCGCTGGGCGTGAGTTCGATGTGCTTAAAAACACGTCGTGCAGCTTTAGGGACTTGGCACTTGGGAATTTCACCAGCTCGGAGCGTTCTCTGGCAGCAGCAGCAGCACCGAGGCAGCAGCGAATGTCCTCTGCCCTTCAGCCTGGCAGGTTATTGGCAGTCTCAGTCTGCAGGTGGATGCGTGATGTCTACATTAAAAATGTAGATCCCTTTCCTGTATCGCTACACCTTCCGCTGTGAAGTCTTCCCTGAGACTTAGATGTTTGTTGGGATGCCCGTGGTTCCTCCTTTGTAGCTAAACTTCAGTTCTCACCTGCACAGTGGTACAGGGGAAGCTGTTAACACGTGGGGGAGTGGGAGGTCCGTAGCGTTATTTTTGTGGTTTTGAGAGCCAAGGCTAATTTGTCCCCAGAAGGGATTTATTTAAATGCAGAACTCCAGACTCAGGCTCTTCAGCGTTCTCAGACTCAGTCTTAGATTAATCTGCTTTTACAAGTTTCAGGACTCTATAGAGGAGGAGACAAATCCAGGCTGAGTTTCTATTAACCACAAAGAAATGGTTTTGTAGGAGGCATTAATATTACAAGATGTGTGCTGCTGTGCTGAGCCATCTTCCCAGAGAACGCCTCTCTCCTTATTTAAGTGCCATACTTCTGCGCTGCAAGATGGGTGTAATCCACGTATTTTCAGCTCAGAAATGACGGGAAAGAGAGAGAGATTTCCAGCTAATGCAAACAATATACTCGTTGTGAGGGAAATGATCTTCTCTCAACAGGTTTGTCATCAACTTCTTGTCTGTTCCTGAGGAACGTTGCTATCGATCTCCACTAGTGAGAGGATGGTGCTCTGTCCTCGTAGAGCATCGTGCTATCTAAAAAAAAAAACAAAGAAAAAACTTTGCATTTGTGTTTTTTCTTGAAGAATAGTGGGGTCTAAGCACATCTATGAGTCGCTGTAGGGAGAAAATGTTTTTCCCAGTGGCTGTGCTGTACCTTTGGAAAGGAAGCTTAGGTCAACAAACACAGCCCTGAGTGCAGTGTGTGCACAGGTGTGAGGAGGAGAATGCAGATCCTCCACGGTGTGGAATCCCATTCCTGGGGTCAGCAGCCTCTTGAATTCTCATCAAGTCAGGCTCTTGGTTGGGATGGTTTCACTGTGTTCAAAGGACCTGTCCCGGTTCGCACCCGTGGGTGATGTGGTCCCTGAAGTAGCAAATAAAATTTGTTTTCCAGTGTGTGGTTCTTGTTCCTCCCAGGTCTACGACGGCAGCAATAGCTCCACTCGCCTCCTGGGCTCCTTCAGCCGCTCCGAAATGCTCGGCACCAGCATTAACAGCACCTCCAGCAGCATGTGGCTCGAGTTCATCACCGACAGCGAGAACACGAGCAAAGGCTTTGAGCTGCAGTTTTCCAGTAAGTCGCAGGCCCACGTGCTTGTAAGGTGGGAATCCGAGGTCTAAGGGTGTAATTTCATGTAACGGTTGCGTGGCCAGAGGAAACAGCCCTTTCCACAAAGACCTTGTAGTTTGGACTGGGGGCGATGGTTACGCCAGCGAACTTTTTCTGCCGTGAGTGAGGCAGTGGTAATATGGAAACTTTGGATCCAAGCTGAAATACCAGATATCTGGGATCTCGTTCAAATATTAATTAAAAAAATGATATTAATTTTCAATATAGTGGCTTTTTCCTCCAGCAAATGATTTTCAGAAGAAAATATTAATATGATCTTGTGTTAATATCTCATGGCTGTTAAATATCTGATGAAAACATGCTCTTCCTTTCCGCTCCAGGTTTTGAACTCATTAAATGCGAGGACCCCGGCGTCCCGCAGTTCGGCTACAAGGTCCGTGACGAGGGACACTTCGCCGGCAGCTCCGTGTCCTTCAGCTGTGACCCTGGCTACACCCTGCGAGGCAGCAGAGCGCTCGTCTGCCTGACGGGCGAGCGGCGAGCGTGGGACCAGCCCCTGCCGACTTGCGTAGGTGAGACAGCGCTGGCTCCCGGGCCGTCCCCTCGCGCGTGCCGCGCGCTGAAGGGCCGTTCTGCCTCCTTCGCTCATCCTTGCGATGGTAACGCTGGTGCTGGTTGCACCTGTCTGCGTTAAGAAAGAGCGTGATGAGGATGCTGCGTGAGGCATCTTCGGACGGAGAGCGCTCGTCTCCGCAAACCTTCCGCCCAGCAGCCTTAACGTGGAGCCCACGCTCCGGGCACGGATGTGACAAGGTTTCTTGCTTCACTGCGAGGAGACGGCTGCTTTTCCAGTCCTTGTCCTTCCACTTGAATGTGTTAAACAGAGCAGCACTTCCTGAGAGTGGCAGACATCGCGCTGTGTCCAGGCATTTGACAGTTCAGAGCCGTGTTTGTCTGAGAGCTACATGGCATCTGATCCCAGATCCTCAGGTGTTCTGATTCCCTCAGGCTTTTCTTAGCCAGGTCTCGAGTTCCCTTGTACCTGCAGCTCTCCAGAAGGGTGTCTTCTTGCTCGGAGGATTCTGATCGTACATCTTGTGTATCTAAATGATAATGAGCTAATGTGTCCAGGGTATGGCCAAGTTCTTAGGGACATAGCCATCTCAACAAGGAGAAGGCTGCTTTCCTGGCTGTAAGGGATGTGCTCCAAGACATGGGCAGTCTGTGTTTTCCCATGAATTAGGACCGTTCTTTATACACTAACTCTGCAGAATTTTAGCCTTTGATCATTGAGGTAAAAAGACAAAGTTCTGCGATACTCTATTTGCCATACATACATTACATATGAATGGTCATGTCTGTGTGAGCACATGGGTGCTGACAGAATTTTAGTGGATACGTTATGAAAATGTATTCAAAATCCTCATGATATTCAAAATCCTTCTTGGTTTTACCACACCGATGAATCGTGAAGACACTTTGCAGATGCAAGCAGAAGAATTGGAGCTCTTTCACCCCACACGTGACTCGGGGAAAGCAGGACGCTGGCGGGCTCTGCCTTTATTCACTGCGGAGTCGAAAAGGTGGAGGGCAGCTTTGACAGCACGTCAGGTGTTAGCGATGCGCACGGGAGCGCAGAGTTACTCTGATAACCCAGTCTTTTAGCTGAATTAAATGACTCTTTGTTTTGTAGGCTTTAAGAATCTCTTTACTTGGCAGGAAGTACTCCCTGTTGTATTCGTAGGATGAGATACGCGTTGTTGCCAAGTAAGAGCCGTAAAACGCCGTGAGTCGTCTCACTAACCCATGTGTTTCTTTCAGCTGAGTGCGGAGGCACTATCAAAGGAGAGTCGTCGGGACGGATTCTGTCTCCCGGGTACCCAACCCCCTACGACCATAACCTGAACTGTATCTGGACGATAGAGGCAGAAGCTGGCTGCACGATTGGGTGAGTTGAGCCGGGTTGTTGTTTTTCTCCCCATGTCCTGGTGTGCCAGCCCCATTCCTGGGCTGACCCGGGACCTGTTGCTGTTCCACCATCGGTGTCCGTGCCCTTTTCTCTCCCCGTCCACGTCAGCATCTCTTCAGCAGAGGCTTGTTAATCGTGTTGGGCTGCGCGGTGCTTTCAGTCGATGGGTTTGTGCTGCAGATAGATTCGGTCGAGGGTTTTCATTTTTACTTAATGCAGAAATTCCCTCCATTAGCTCTGCTCTTCAGCGCGGTTCAATAATGGATGGTTTCTGGTATGAACACGGAATAAAGAGCATAGCCGATGCCGCTTAATTCTTGCACGGGCAACCTCCAGTTGAAGCCTCCTCTTTTCTTCATTCTCCTGTGCAAGATTCTGAAGTATCTGAAGATTTGTGTAGGACAAAGTAGGCATGAGCAGACCCTCTCTTCTTCCCTGCACCCCCAGAGGTGTAAGAGGCTACTTCAGCAAGGGAGCTTCAATTGCACACCGAATTCTTACCTGGTTCTGTAAGAGTACTCCAATGAGCAGAGCTTGGAAGGGGCCAAGACTGACGTGAAATGATGCCAGGCACTAGTACGATAATATACCTTGTGACCCTTCCTTTCACCAGACATGAAAGCTCCCTTCTTCTCTTCCTTTATTTGGCAGCTCAAACAGAACAGATGATCTCTGCGTAGTTGAGAGAGCACATTTTCAGCAACTTCATTTTTATGGTAATCCATTGGAAAAATAATCCTCTTCACGCATGATACAATTGCATAAAGCTCTCATTTATAACTTACATTAAAATTAATCACCAAAACTTTTTGAATAAAGCTGTATCTGCACAGAACGAGGGGAAGGAGAGGAAGATAGGAAAAACCGGTCTGCACATCTTTGCCACGAAAGTTGAAGGGTTGCACTTTGAGGGAGGATTAATTTTGTGCATGTGCAAACACGCGCGTGCACACGCACGTAAAATTACAGCTGAAATGACTCGGCTTTTCTGTGAGACTCTGAGGAGGGAAAAAAAGTGGGAGGGTGTGCTGGAGAATGAATGAAACTTTGAGTACTGCTCAAAACCTCAGCAGAGAGAGAGCCCCAGGTCGGTCGAGCAGGTTGTGGAGGTGCTTTTTGAAGACCCAAAGGTGCGTGCAGAGCTGGCCTCTGCTCCGCTCTGCTCCTTGCTAAGCTGGGAGAACTTCCCTATACATAAATATACATATAGCCAGAATGCCTTAATGTGCTTTTTGCTGCATTTTCATGCATGTAATTGGGATTGTCAGAGTGCAAGAATAGCATTCGTCCTCTCCGTTGTCTGCTAAAGCCGTGGGTCTGTCTTGTCTGAAACGAAGCCCTGCTGAGGTTGGAACCAGGCTGATGGGAAAAGCCTGTTGTACCTATCGAATAAATCGATTTGCGCACCAGTTCTCCTCATAAAATCCGCTGCCCCCATAGACTCCTGAGCCAAGTGGGATCGGACAACCCCGTGCCTTGCCACCGTGTCGTGTGGGCATCCCGCGAAGGCTTTCTTCTCCTGGAGAAGCCTGGCCCAGGGTCTTCAGCCAGGAGCTTTCTCTGGCCGTTCTGGCTCAGGAGAACCGGTTAAGCCTGCGAGCAGACCTAGCCAGGCCAGCGCGCCTGTGGAGGGCAGCGCTGCTGGGATCCATTCTTAGTTTCCTCGTGTCTCGTTTTTTTCCCTCTTTGCTCGAGGTCTCTGCTAGGTAGATTTATGATTCGTCTCCTCTGGTTTCTCTCGGATTCCGTGGACATCATTTTGTTGCTGAGTACATTGCAGTGGCTCTCCCCTCCCTTTTATGGTTCTACCTGATTTATTTATTTTTGCCCCGGATAAATGGGAAAGCGGCCAAGTGAATGCTTCCTTGTTTTCCTCCCTGGGCTGTCAGGGTTTTAAGCCTGGTACCTGGCTGTTTTATTTCTTGCAGGCTTTGCTCAGTGCAGTTTATAGGTTTCAGAGCAGCGTGCCTCGAGCTGCTCTGTGTGAGCCTGATTTCATTGTGTCGGATGGTGTCCAGCGTCCAGAATTTGCCCCCGCCTGTTTGCCACCCTCCCACACACCCTTTTCTGCCCCTTTTTATTAACCTCTGGGGCAGTTAAAACCCTGGCGAGGGTTTCTTCTTCTCTTTTAGTCAAGAGTGATGTTGGTTGTTTTCCTTTCCCCCGCACTAATACACGAGATTAGCTTGGTGCCAGGAGCAAATTCTTTGATCTGAGTGCGGGTAGCAAAAATCAATGAATTTTATCAGTAGATGCTGGTTCTTGACAATAAGCTGTTCCTTGCAGGACACCAAGAAAAGCCAAAGGACAGCCAAGGTTGTTGCTGTGTGCAGCATAGGGACAGTGTGTGAGTTGGATGAATATATGTAAGTTGTACGGAGGGACTGCGGCAGGTTTTCCGCTAATTCTCTTTTTAGAATGAATTTTTCAATACTTTCACGTTTATCTGTTATAGACCCCAGTGAAACCACGGACAAACCCCCATCCTCTCCTTCAGAGCCCCCCGTAGGTCTCTGCTGCAGGTTTGCTCCATGTTCTGGACTGAGCCTTTTGTCTGTGTGACAGCTGCTCGTTGCAATGTCTGAGCTCCTTCGCTGCAAAACCAACCGTGATCTTCTAGCTGGGGACATTTGCCCTTCTCACAATGAGCTTTTGGACTTTTGTCTTGTTCCTCAAGAATTTTAGGAGAGATTAGTAATTCCGTTCGCTCAGGACAGAACACCGGAGAGCGCGCGGCTTTTCAGGAAGCGTTAGTGCCCGTGACTCAGTTGTTCTTTGTTTATGGATGGGTTTTATTAGGGTTGGTACCAGTGACATTTGTAAACCTTCCAGGAGAAACGGCAGAGCTCGGTTTGTGCTCTGACTTCGCGTTCGTTTTGTCCCACAGGCTCCACTTCATGGTTTTCCACACCGAGGAGTTCCACGACGTGCTGCGGATCTGGGACGGGCCCGTCGAGAACGGCATCCTCCTGAAAGAGATGAGCGGGTCCAGCCTGCCCGGCGACGTCCACAGCACCTTTAACTCCGTCATCCTTCAGTTCAACACCGATTTCTTCACAAGCAAGCAGGGCTTTGCTGTCCAGTTCTCAGGTAGGTCTTTCCGTTGCTTCTTCAGCGCTGTCCAAACCTCGCTTTGCCCATCTGCATTTGGGTGCAGCCTCCGCAAGCAGAGGAAAAACTCTTGCGTCGTGCCCTTGCGATGCAGGTGGATTCTGTGCCCCCCTCTGCCACAGTCACCTTCACAGTGGTGACCTTGGCAGCGAGGTGTAGAGCAGCGCGTTGTGGAATACGCGAGAAGGAATTACAGGTATTTTCCAGCGCGTTGCCACAGGTCCCTTAGAGGCACCGGTGTGCAGGCTGCTTCCCCCAGGCATTCTGAGAGCGGTTGGTCAGTGGTCTCTGAAAACTAAGTCTATTCAAAATCCCTCAAATTGGGTCCCCTGAGATGCAGATCACAAAAAGCTCTGTGGGCTGCGGGGATGTCGTTGCTCGCAGCGGCACTACGTGTAATGCAGCTGCAGTCTGTCATTGCCTAAGTCCTGGCTGCTGTTACCTAAGCCTTGGCCTCGCAGATGCATTAATTTCCATTAGATTAGGGTAATATATTTCAACATTCGCTCCGACGCCTTCATTGACGTGTCCAGTAACCAGCCAGCAGGTGCCTGTTTTGGAGACGGCAGCGAACAGGGGAGGCTGTTGCGTGAATGATGGAGCGACCTTCCTGGGGGTGGTCCAAGTGTCAGAGCTCGCTTGGTCTCTCCCCAGCTTTGCCCGTGGCTTTCTGTTCAGAGTGCCTTGCAGGCCAGCTCTTTGGGAAGAGTTCGTGCTGGGAGCAAAACCCCTTTGGGGTGACGGAGACAGAGGCACAGCTCTGGGTGAGGACTTCTCGTGTCTCAGCCGGCCAGGAAGGACCAGGCTGGGCTGCTACCTTGCTTATCTTCACTTGCACAGAAAGAGAGAGAGGGATTTCCTCTGGGGCTTTTAAGAAGAGCTTTCTCTAAACTGCCTAGGTGTAACAGACTCTCATCAACTTAGCAGGAAATGAGCTCTGCTCCGCTGCCTGATGCGGAGCTGGTCTTTATTGAATGCTCCCGCTCAAAGCCTTTGTTCACAAGCTGTGACTAAGTAGTCAGAGCCGAGCTCAGAAGCGGATCTTGTGAACTTTAATGATCTATATAAGCTTGCACAACTTCTCTTACTGCAGGACTTTCCGTTCCGTTAAGTAGTTGTAGTGTTGACAGACCTCGAGCTCCGCGAGCGGCGAAGCTGTGCCGCCTGCCCCCCGGCCACAGGGGGCTGAGGGGGCATCTCCCGCCTCAAAGGGACGCGGCAGCGAGGCTGGGAGGGAGACACGCGCGTTTCGAAAAGGTCGGGCGTGATGCTTCACAGGGCTAAAGGCTGAATTGCTCTGCAGCTCAGAGGAAGTGAAAAGTGCTAGCGGATTAGTTTATTTTGCAGCATGTGTCTGACACAGAATTCTATAAAAATGCCGTGTAAGATCAGGGGATGTCTGGACTTATTAAGTAAACATGCATGTGCACAATTATGCATCAAACTTGCACTCTGTGTAGAGCACTTGAACTTGCCGTTCCCCAGAGCCTTTACCAGCTGGAGTGGCAGATGCTCAGTGCAAAGTAAAAGCCAGTTCTTGTGTGTGTGGCAACCCGGAGGCACTCTGAAGGAGGAGACGTGGGGAATGAAGTCATGGCTGGGCTGGCTGGCTGAGGACAGAGCCTAGGTACTGCTGGTACTGCAGGGCTGTATTAAACAGAAGCGCATATCCATATGAAAATTGTATTTTTAATACTCTTCAGTTTCCACTGCCACGTCCTGCAACGACCCGGGAATTCCCCAGAACGGGAGCCGCAGCGGTGACAGCAAAGAGGCAGGGGACTCCATCATCTTCCAGTGCAACCCAGGGTACGCTCTGCAAGGGGAGGCCAAGATCACTTGTGTGCAGATTGAGAACAGATTCTTCTGGCAACCGGACCCTCCCTCCTGCACAGGTACGAGCACGCACCCGTCCTCCCCTTGCTCGGCTTCCCTGCCCGGCTCCTTTGCGAGATTCTGCGCCTGAAGGGGATGAATCCCTGGTTTGAAGAGGTCTGTGAGAAGGTGTTTGTGTCTCAGGTAGTTGTCTCGTAGAATAACTTTTTAGGTTTATCCCCAGAGTGTGTGGGATGGTGAGAATCTAGTTCATCCTGGAAGCTCGCAGGACGTACTGTGGTGTAAGTGACGATATTTAACCTGACAAGTCAAAATTAAAGGCTTCTGTAAAACTCAGGTTGGTGAAGAGGATTGGGGTCACGGGTGAATAATTTCTGCATGAGGAGACAGCAAATTCTGTCCTGAGAAAGAGCTGTCTGACATTTTCTTTGAGCTCATAAAGTAATAAAAGAAACTCATAAAAGTGATTCTTTTTAATACGTCCAGAACTCATAAAAATAGTCATGCTAAGCACAAAAGAGCAATAAACATCAAATTTGCTGGCCGATTAAATGCTAGCCACAGATTACTTGCCTGTAACTTTCGTTCCTGTTTATGCACTGTTATCCCAGGGAAGAAGAAAAATCAATTAATTCTGTTTCTAACACCTGATTTAATGCCAGCTAGGAAGCTCCTGCAGCATGCACAGGATTTATGCTGCCTGCAGGATGACTTGGTTTCTGAGTGACTATCTTGATGATCTAGTGTGGCACCCTTTCAGCCCGACAGAGACAGTCCTTTTAGTCTTCCCAGAGCCATAACTAAATCATAGTGTTGCATGTCATGCCCACCCCATCATTCTCCCTCCGAGTTTTCTTTCACACCAGGAGCCGAACTCTCAGTCCTTTTCAGAGAAACGTCGGCAGCGCCTTAATCTCGGCGTGAGATGAATTCCTGTGAGTGGTCTCCAATTTGATTTGGAGATACTCTGTCGGGTCCTTTGTGAAGGCTGGCAATCTTGGTTTAGGAGTCATAATCTCTGTGAGAAAGCTGAAAGCGATGTCTTGCTCCTTCCCTCTACTCAGTGGCAAAGGATTTGGAGGAATAAGGAATGGCCAGATAACACAGTAGCTGTGCAACAGGCTGCCTAGTTAGAGCTGTGCTGGAAAATGGGCGTTCATTTATGACTCGGTATTTTATGTTTGTATTTAGCATTTCAAATGTATTTTCGCGTCTGTATTGTACAGCTTCTGCAGTCCCTAAACAATGTGGGCTGAGCTGGAACCTCAGCTGAAACAACCCCCAGAGGGTTTGGGGTATTTGAAGTCTGCATCCTGACCCAACTCCAAACAGCTGTGGCTCCGGCCGGTTTCTAATTTAAGTCCTTTGGGGACCATGGGTCAGATTTTCAAAGAAATCAGAGGGTGTCGAACAGTCATCGCCCTTGGGCTTTTCAAAAATGAGTCCCTAGACTTGAGTTTCTTTTGAATTTTCCCCGACTTTACAGCCTGGGGGAGCAACACAACCTAGAGGTTAGGGTAAACGGACGCAGAATCGCTGGCTGTGGTTCTTCCAAGCTGCTTGGGTGTGACCTCTGGATAAACTCTTTGCTGTCTGTGCTGTGATTTCCTGGCCTGTTTGGGAGGGATTGCAGTTCTCGGTGCCTGCAGCAGCCTGAGACTGCGCTTGGCTGAGGAAGTTGCTTTTGGGGCTTGGAGGAGGCTCTCTGGTTGAATCTCTACTCTGATCTTTATAGAACAGCCCAGCTACCTTTTACCCGATGCCTGGAGATTCTGTATTTGCAGAACTTCGTAAAAACCTAAAAGATAAGCTCACATGCTCGCACCTTCATGGAAGATCCTTCCAAGATTTGTGCTTTCTGTCCCGTGCTTGTTCCCTGCTCACCCGGTGTTGGCGTTGCCGGTTGGTGTCAGACACCCGGGTTTAACACACCCGAGCGCTCCCCTCTCTCTCACCCCGTCCCAAATCTGGGAGGATTGATCTGAGCAACGGGGGGAGTCTTAGAGCATCGACCCTCAGGAGGAGACTGCAGAAAGGCTGACAGTAATAAATCAACCATAAGTATTTGCCAGAGTGGGAATACATGCAAGCACTTTCAGCCTTAAAAAAAGTAATAATTGATTTTTTTTAATCAGCTTGGCATTTAGCGTGTTGGTAACTGTAATAAACACGAACAAGCCATTAGTCCCAGACAACATGTTTTCATTTATTTAGCAACCATCCAGGCTTTGACCAGGAGCTGACTAAATAAATGCAAGAGGAAAGCATAAAGCATCGTCTCTCTCTCCTTTTGGCCGATCCACTTGTGTATCTTATGAAGACTGAAATAACATCCATAGCTCTGTGTGTGTGTGTGTGTGTGTGTGCGCGCGCGCTGCATCTCATGTACTATTTTTAAAGTTTCTCGAAGACAAAGCCTCATCTCTTTGCCTGATTGCCTTCAGCTCCCTGCGGAGGTATCTTGACAGGACCGGCAGGCGTGATCTTGTCCCCGCAGTACCCGGAGCCCTACCCTCCGGGGAAGGAGTGTGACTGGCAGCTGACCGTCTCTCCCGATTATGTCATTGCCCTGGTGTTTAACACGTAGGTACCCGAGAGCCCTTTGGTTCCACTCACGTGGCTGCTGCCTGTGGGGACAGGGAGGGGGCACGAGCGGTGGGGCGATGCCTGGGTGCGCCGCGTCTGCACGTGGGTCTTTTTCTCCCAGAAGGAGCCCAACCAAACCTGGTGGGACCGTCCCATAGTCTTGGGTAAACTGTTCTCAGATGTTACCTTAATTTGGGCGAGGTACTCGTATTCCAGCCACAGCTCCTCTTTGATACAGCCATGGTTTTCACAGGACGTGCGGGTGTAACCGGGGCAGGATAGGAAACCCCTGCAGCGTCGCTGGCTCACGCTTTTGGGCTCTTGACCGTGCCACCTGTCCTCGATGCCTTACGTGTGGGATGGAGACAGAAACGTCCTGCGTTCAGCCGAGCAGCTGCTGGGGGCAGAAGCAGCCATGTGGCTGTAGCAGCCCATAGACCAGGGGGTGGTGTTGTCCAGGGGCTGCCGTGGCACGCTCACGCTTCAAGCCCTGCCTTTGTTTTGCAGCTTCAGCTTGGAGCCAGGCTACGATTTCCTTCATATCTACGACGGGCCTGATTCCCTCAGCCCCTTGATCGGAAGCTTTTACGGCTCCCAGCTGCCCGAGAGGATAGAGAGCAGCAGCAACAGCCTCTTCCTCGCTTTCCGAAGCGACGCCTCAGTCAGCAACACCGGGTTTGTCATCGAGTACACGGGTAAGGGCTGCGCGGGGGGCACCTGGCCCGGCTGCCCCATACGTGGGATTTTACCTGCGCTTATTCTCAGGCTGAACCACCGAGCTGAACCGAAAGGGAGAAGCTCTGGACGCTGTTGGAAACCTCTGTCTCAGGCAGTGATGCTGCTGCCTGTTTTGCTCCCACCAAAGCTCATTAAGAAGCACGGGAGGGAAAGTTGGGAGTTGAGGAGAGGGGATCCTGTAGGCTGGCAGAAGAGCCGGGGTGCGAGCAGGTGGGTAAGAGCAGCATAAAAGGACTCTCACATGTCTGGGGATCGTCTGTGTGGGGCTTTCATTAACAGGTAATAAAGGGTTTACTTTGTTCTTCTTTAAAGAATATCAAGGGGAATTCCCAGAAAATATGTAGCTGTGTACAGGCTGTATTCTGTGTAATCTTTCTTGCTCCACACCGAATTTAAATAGGTTAGTGAGCAGAACATGCTGCTTCGTGGCAGATTTGAGCTTTCAGAGTACTGGAGAGTGTTGAACTGATAACTGGTTATTAGGAATGCTCCACGTTGCCGTGGATTTAATATTTATTCTTGATGGCAAGAGTGGCTGTGTCCAGGAAAAGGAGGTGCAGACATGCATACCCAATACAGGATCTCAGCCTGAATTTTTGGTGCTGTCATTCAGGAGTGTACCAAAGGGTCTGGGGGTGGGGGTCTCAGAGCTGGATGCTCAGCTCTCCTGAAATCTGTGCATTTCGCTTCACTAAAGCATCTACTGAAAAATTCACTTATAAGTAGTAAAATGAGCAGAACAGTTCGCAGGTACCTGTGTGACTAAAACTGTGGCTTTTTTTCTTGCTTGCTTGAGGAGGAGGTAGACCATTGTGGTGGCTCCAGCTCTAATGGTGAGAGACAGGGCAGTGATTTGGAGTTTCCCTGGGTGTTTTTAGCTTTCTGTCACTGGAGCACGCTGAGAAGTGACAGAGCTGGCACTGCTGTTCTGGGAGATGGGAGGGAGAAAGAAAGGAAGGCTTTGGCAGATATGTTCCTTGTTTGTGTGTGGGGTAGGTGGGAGTTGTTATAAACCAGTAAAAAAGCACCGGTGGCTTCAGGCATATAATGGCTGCGTGCCACCATGAAACATGGCTTTGCATCTACGGCTTATGCAAATTATTATGATGAAATAATAAGACAAAGACAATCAGCGCCACTTAAGATTCAAGAAATTAAGAGTTTTCTGCTCTCGCTGGAATCAGTTCTACTGAAAATTAAGTCTTGAGTTTCCCTCTTTTCCCCTAGTTCTCCTAGTTAGCAAAGGAGATCTCGTTAAATTAAGGCGCGATGCGTTTTTCTCTTAAACTTTCCTACGCTGCTGGTCGTTCCTGCGTACTTCCCACAAAGCCAAACTGCTGCAAGAAGAGGAGGCCTTCAGTTTGCTCGGTGATTTCCCCAGATTTTAAAACAAACCTGGGTTTCAAGTCTGAGAAGCTGCAGAAAGTAGGACTTTTGGGAATCGAAGCAAGAAGAAAAGAAATGCAAGAGGGAGCATGTGTGAAAGAAAACCAAGTGCTGAGCTCAGCTCCTTGCCAGCGTGGAACCCCAAGTACAGCTCAAAGACATGTTTTTTTCTCAGCCGACTCGTTGTGTTGGTCATTGCTGCCCCTGTAGCTCCCTAAATACCACACATCACCTGCGTCAGCATGCGAAACGCTGTTAATTACCAGGGGCTTCGTCATCCTCTTTTGGTGATGTTTTGGGGGGAGAAAAAGCAAAAGCAGCCATCTGTCAATCCTGCCTTGAAATCCTGCATCTTCCCCGGGACTGGGACTGTATCACAAGCCTGAAGCGACGGCACCGGCTGAATTTCAAACAGCCTCGGCACTTCGTTTGAAATTGTTTCAGGGGCAGTGGCTCTTCAAGAGGAACTTGTCCTCTGGGGCCAAGAGGAATGGAGGAAATATAGAGAGAAGAACGAATTTGGCTTTTGTTGTGCCTTTTTTTTTTGCATAGAGCGCGGCAGCGCGAGTGAAGCGGGAATGCAGCGATGCCAGAGAGAGGTGTCGGAGGGCAGATCCTCAGCCAGGCAATTTCCCGGTTTGGCTACGCAGACGTTCTGCGCCGGCAGGATTTCTGATAGATGAACACGTATCCCTCGCGTTGCAGCCCTCACGCGCTGTCAGCTGCGCAACTGGATGGAAAATCTAACTACGGTTACCAGCGAAGAAACCCTCGGTGTGCTTCCTTCACGCACACTTAAATTTGCAGGGGTTTGGTGGTTTACTGTCTGCATAAAGCCTGGGATTGATTCGGAGGGTCAGGTGAAACTGAAATGCAATACTTTGGGTTTTCAGCTGGGGAGGGATTTATTCTCTTTAGCGACTCAGCAGTAGTGAGTTGATTTTGGGTTCAGGCTGGTTCAAGACAGGCTCTGCTCAGGCATCCCGTTCGAGGTTTGAAGTTAACACAGTCCTTAAAAAAAGCTCTGATTTGCAGCACCAGCTTCATTAACGTTGTCACCTCTGTGCAAGCAGGGTGCTGTGTCTGTAGCAGATTCGCTTGAGCCTGGCAAGTATCGGTCCAGCAAAGCAAAAGATTCTAAATTCTTGATTACGACGTAGGAAAGACAGTTACAAAACAAAAGCTTAAAGAGATGGCTTGCCATATACCTGGAATTTCTCTCCATCCAGACGACTTATCCTGCTGGGTTGGTGCTGAAGGGGAGCATGTTTAGGTTGGCTCCTCCTGCCTGGGACAGAGGAAGGAGTTTCCAGGCTGGGTGCTCCAAAGCAGGAGGTTCTCTCACACTTTTTAGTACTTTGTGCTTGTGTTGTGGGCCAGGAGAGAAGAGGCGTGAAATTGAAAGCAAATGAAGCAAAACTGATTACTTTTCACCCTCGCAAAGGAATGAAAAAAAGGAAAAAAAAAAAAACCACCGTCAACCCCCAAGCCTTCTTTCAAATTCATTATTATTTCACCAGAACTATTCTGCCCATCCTGAGCTTATAAACGTAGAGTCAGTATTACTCACGGGTTATTTAAGGTGGAAATTCCCCACAGAAACACAGTTCTGTAAAATTGGTTGCAAAGCAAGCTGTTTAAAAATATCCAGCGCTGTTTTGCTGTTAAAACAGTCACAAATGGGAGATGACGCTTGACTCTAGAACAACTTGCATTTAAATTAAAAAAAAAAAAAAACCCAGGACAGATCTGTCCTTCGGGAAAGTCCGTTTAGCTGGGATGGATCGGGGCGAGCTGGTGTGGCAGCAGCCAAACTGCAGCGCGATTCGTCCTGTCTTCAGCTTATGGTGCCTCTTGTGGAAAACTCTCTTCTAGACAATTCCCCTCAGGGATGCTGCAAGGTTTAGCCCTTCGTGAAGGCTCCCACACGTTCACAGACGTGGAGTTTGTGACGCACGTTGTCCCGACAGCTCTCCGGGGAAGCTGTTCCCGGACGTGCAGGTGAAAGCCTCGCCTTTGAGTTTTCCTTGGGAAAGGAGAGGGAAAGCGTAGAAAATTCTGCTTTCTCTGGGCTATTGAGCCAGTTCTCATGGCATTTTTGTCTTTCCACACGTTTGGCGGCCTGAATCCGTGTTAATTGGGACATCAGGGTGAAGCCCTTGACTTGTGAAGTGTCAGAGTGAGGACACAGTGTTAATTCTGGACGGGCGAGCTGTGCTGCACTCACTTCATGGCCTAATAAACCAAAGGCTGGCGAAGCTGTGGCTTTCCCACGGCTCTCCACGAGTCTTTTGCAGCCACCACGCCACCAAAGACTTCCTTCGAGCTCCTGCCTCCCTTTGTAGCCCGCTGCCGAGGATCATCAGGGCAGTTCGTCTGCAGAGGAGCTTTCGACTGGAGCGGCGCGTGGGACAAGCACATCAGGATGCGTCATCCTCCGGGGGGAGTGGTGTCCCCGAAGACACAGCCCCCCAAGGGAGCAGAGACGGCCAAGAATGAGGAAAACACAACAAAAGCAGTGGGGCCGTGGCTCGGCGACGAGCCACCCCTCGTTGTTTTTTCCTCGGCGGTTGACGGAGCGACTCGAGCACCGAATGTCAGGAATTCTTCAAAGCGAGAGCAGAGGCTGAGATCAAGCACATGGCGAAGGCATCTGACAGCCGGGTGGGAGGCTGACTGACAGGTTGGAGCCACATCAGCTCGTTAGATGAAAGGCAGCGAGACTGCTCGAAATAACAAGAGGCATAAAGTGGTCAGAAGGAAGCCGGTGGGTGCAGCTTTTGTGTGAGAAGTGTCTAAAAGCGAATGTCAGCGATTCGGAGAAACGGAGGCTTGTGGAGGGGAGAAAATGTTTGGGGAGAGCAGATGAAGCTTCGTGCTTGCAGATGGCTCGTGTGTTGCAGGCACTCGGGGCTCTTCGGGCTGAGGGACGCCCAGAAGCCACCCCGGGCTGCCATGACCCGTCTGCCCGGGAATATCCCACTGACTCGCTCGCTTCTCACCATCATAAGGAGAAATGAGGAGGGAATGTGTTCGTCTGAGCCCCGCAGAGAGCCGAGGGCTTTCCTTTCCAGGGCTGTGACCGAAACAAGCTTTTCGGTCCTGATCCCTCACTCGTCGTAATCGAGATTTCCCTTTTGTGTCTCGCTGGGGGCTTGGCAGGACCTGCCGTCGGATCACGGAGTCGGGAACTGGTGTTCTAGGAGAAACCAGTGGCCTCACTTCTGTGCTTCAAGGCAGCTCTTCTTGGTAGAAATATTTCATGTCCTTTTGTGCCTCGTTTACCTGCATCAGTAGCTCGTGGTGCAGCTGCTGAGTGAAGGAAACCATAGGGCTAATCCTGGTTTTGACTGCAAGCAAAACAACAAAAGCAAGATGTGGGGGCTTTACTGTTTTCTGTTTCTCCCACCACCCCTTCCCCAAATACCACAAGACCGTGGTTTAATGCTTAAACACACTGCAATTGTTCACAGACCCACTGCTCTCAGAAAAGCCCTCATCTTTAATGAGCAATTTCCAAATGACAAAAGAGCAGGATTAATCAAAGCCTCTAATTATATTTCATGCAGGGGGGAAAAAAAAAAAAAAAAGAGAAAAAAAAAAAGGGAAAAAAAGCCCTCAGAAGAAGGAAAGAAATATTCAAGTCCTGACAGCTCTGTAGTCTGTACTGGAATTTTCATATGTAAATGGGGTTTTTAACTCTGCAGGGCATAGTGAACAGAGAGAAAAATGTCTTCATTTTGTCTAACTGCTTGTAATCATTTTGCCATAATTGCAGCCGTGCTGCACATCTGGAGAGTCAACCAGCTCGCACATGGCACCGCGGATTTCCGTGGCGAGAGCAGACAGCTCCCAGCGACGGGAGCGATAGGTGCCAAGGAGGGAACGCCAGCAGATGTAGCGCGTCTGGAACGTGTCGCGTCTTCAGTCTTGGGTTTCTGTGCCCTGGTGTGCAAAGTCCTTTGCAGCCTGTGCAAGAAAGGAGAGCGAGCGTAGGGAGCTAAAGCAAAGCTTTGCTTCGTTGGTTGGATTTTGGGTACCAGTAAACAGGTGTGTGAACGGAAGCCTTCCCCCTTGCAGTGTGTTTGTGCTGGAGTGGAGCATCAGAGAATAGTCCAGACCAGAACCTGACCGACGTAATTCTCCAGTCAGCAGCGTGAGAGAATGCTTGAAATCTAAATTCTGCAAATGGTACTGGTCTTTATGAGGTGCTTCAGTGAGATTCCCAGATGAAAAGAGCCAAAAAAACCCCCCCCATGGAGCAGGATTTGAGAGTATCTGCATCAGATCAGAAGAGATCTCGTCATTTTTCTCTCACAGAAAACCCCCGGGAGTCGTGCTTCGACCCCGGATCGATTAAGAACGGCACGCGGGTGGGCACAGACCTGAAGCTGGGCTCCACGATCACCTACTACTGCGACGGAGGGTATGACATCGAGGGAGTGTCCACACTGACGTGCGTCATGGGAGGGGATGGAAAACCCACCTGGAACAAACCTCGACCCACCTGCACAGGTAAGGCCCAGGGGGAGAAGGTGAGTAGGGAACGATCTGCCCGTTACCAAATACTTGGACGTTTATCCCGGTGAAAAGCTTGGCGTTGCTTTTGCATAGAGCTGCTTTCAGGGAGACAGAGAGGAGCTTTCTCAGCGTTTCGTAACTTGTCAGGTTTTTTAACACCTGGAAATCTTGGGAAGAGCTGGCTTACGTGAGGTTTCTCAAACCTACTTTTGATAGAGACAGAAAACTGGGCACAACAGATGATCTGCGTGACAAATCCCGTGTCCCCAGTGCGGGGCAGGATTCAGGAAGCCACTTAAATATTTGCTTAACCCGATCCCCGCTAATGGAAGCCCTTCAGCATGTCCTGTCCTGAGCGGGGTCAGAGTTTGTTGAGAAAACAGAAGGTATTTTTTCCCTAAGGGGTTCTCTTGCTATTTTGTTTAGTTTTCGGGCTTAATGAGAAAAGGGTTTAAACGACGGTTTTGCCGTCAGACCTGCTCAATCTGAGAAGCGAGTCGAGAGGTAGCTGTCATTCCGTGGTGGCTGGAAGGATGAAATCCCCGAGGCAGAAAGGCGCCGGCGGGGAGGAGGATGCCGTTCCCGCTGGAGCCGGGCTCCCGCTGCTGAGGAAGGACAGAACGGAGCAGGAGCTCGTTCTCGCAGGATCTGAGGTTTGGGGTTGGGTGGAGGGCAGCGCAAACCCCGTGTTAGCCTACGCCACCGCGCACGCATCCCTTAGCCCGCCCGCGGTCTTGATAACTAACGTGAGGCAGGCGTGACTTCGGGTTAGGAGAAGCCTCAGCAGCTGGGAAGGGCTGATGTCGCGAGGCGGGCAGCGATCGGGGAGCGCTCACCTGTCTCTTCTCGGCTCTCCCTACAGCGCCCTGTGGCGGGCAGTACACGGGCTCGGACGGCGTCGTGCTCTCTCCACATTATCCCCAGAACTACACCAGCGGACAAGTCTGCTTGTACTTCGTCGTCGTGCCGAAGGACTATGGTATCGGGTTTGGACAGTTTTGTAAAATCTGGGCTGCTGCCCGTGCAAGTCTTCCGTGGGTTGTTTTTTTCTTTTTTTGTTTGAACAAAGCAGTGGAGTAAGTGCGTATGTGAATGGAGAAGAGGGAGATGGGAGGAGAGTAAGTGGCACTGCTGGATGCTCTCTATACTTAGCTGTAGTCAGGGAGGGTGATGGGAATTTTCTGGATTTCAAAATCCTTCAAAAAGGAGGGAACAGAAATCCCAAGCTTAACCAAAAAAAAAAAACACCACCTTGTGATTCTCCTTCCAGTTCCTGTGCTATCTCTGGAGTTGAAAAATCAGCAAGAAGTAATTCATGGTGATTAATGCCAGCAGCAGACTCAGAGGGCCTCCAAGAATACAAAATATATTTACTCTAACCACATGCTAACCGTGGTTCTAAATAACCTGTCCGTGCAGAGAAGCACATAAATGTGTAGTTTGTGGGCGCACAGCTATGGTATTTATGAATAATTTTTGTTTCTAGATAAGGTGTAGGTTGTATTTTAGAAGTAGATCCAAACAAAAGCTACATCCATTTAAACAGACCCTCATCCTTTTTATAGACTCTAGTGCTACTTAATTTTGGTTGGAGCTTGAATACAGGAATTTATCAATTGAGGTGGCTGGATATTAGTATTAGTTAACGTATTTTCTGGTTTGAAGGGAATTGAAAGTTCTTAAAGAGCGCTTGCACTGACAGCTCTGGCAGATGAAGGTCTCTAAATTCTGTTATTTGCCGCTGCCTCTCGGCGCGTTGCGTTGATCTCGCCAGTCCCCGTGGTCTTTTCAGTTGTCTGCGATGTCCTTTGCGCGGGTGGCGAGGTGGGAGATGGGGCTGCTGTGATCAGACGTCAGTCGGGAGCTCCTTTCCCTAGTGTTGCCCTTCTGCCTGTGTGCACCCAGGTTCCTTCTCAGTTCCTGAGTGACGAAATACTGCTCTCCTATCCTTTTAACCTGTTTTACTATGGCTGAGCTTGATACTGTCGTAAGAAACGTAGTAACTAGAGGGCTGGGAAGTCTTGATCTGTCTTTTGCCTACGGTAGGATGACGGTGAAATTAGTTTCTCTTCTCCACCTGCTGCCTTTCAGTAGCTTCGTTAAAAACAAGCAGGAAAACCATTATTGGGGAAAGTTACGCGTTTCCCATCTCGGGTTCTGTGTCCAGCAGGCGTCAGCGTGTGCTGCCGTCACTTCTTCAGCGCTCCCGACATCAAAGCTGTGCTTGAAACCCGAATGTGCGGGGAAACAAATGTCGTAGCTGGGCTGGATGATGAATTTCACAGCAAGAGACCTCTCAGCTTGTGAATCTGCGACTGGGCACTTAAAACTCAGAAATGCAAAGCTTAGGAGAGGAGACAAAAGGGAGGGAAAAACTCTTCTAAGTGCAGATTTGAGAGGGGAAAAAAACCCTGTAATTATATCCTGAAAAACAGAGATAAATAACTAAAGTCTTGTTGCTCTAGTGAAAGAAAAAAAAATAAAAAATGCTCTGATCCTCTCATTATTTTTCTCCCTTTTCTAAGCTCTGCCTGCTCCTGGGTGCATTTCCAATGTATGCAGCGAGACCCAGCGCCCAGCACGGCTCCCTCGTTAGCGGGCTCTGTAGACAGGCTTAGGGCGGACTGTTAATAACGCCGCGAGCGTCCTCTTTCCCTCGCAGTCGTCCTCGTCCTCCCTGGCCAGAGAGGGTCAATCCAGAAATTAAGTTCCCCAGGATTGTTATTTCGTTCAGGTTTTGTGCAAAGCCCGGCGCGGCGGGAGCCCGCTGCTCGACAGAGGTTCGATGCAAATAATAAATAATAATTATCAGCTGGCGAAATTACACACCTTGCGTTATGTGGGCAGGCGAATGGGATGATTCACAGAAGGATCCCTTTTGGCCTGTGAATCAGCGCTGAAGCGTGCTGGCAAGTGTGCGCGGCGGAGGCTGGTTGCTGCTTCTGTTATGCCTACTTTGTGGATAAATAAAGGGCTCCCATCTTCCAGAGCTGTCAGTCAGGCCCTTTTTGTCTTCAACCCAAGCTCCTGAGAGAAGAGCGGCCGTGGGGAGGGCGGCACGGCGCCCGGCTCACCCCCACCGGCGCTCCCTCTCTTGGCAGTGGTCTTCGGGCAGTTCGCCTTCTTCCAGACGGCGCTCAACGACGTCGTCGAGGTCCACGATGGCCCCAACGAGCACTCCCGGCTCCTCAGCTCCCTCTCGGGCTCTCACACAGGTAGGGGACGTTTGGCTGCCGGGAGAAGCGAGCTGAAAACCCAGCCCGCCGTGGAACAGCCCCGGCGAGCCTGATGCTGCAACCTCCGTCTCTGCTCTTTTATCTCTTCCTCCTCATCCAGGTGAATCGTTGCCATTAGCTACCACCAACCAGATTCTCATCAAGTTCAGTTCCAAGGGCCAGTCTACAGCCAAGGGTTTCCATTTTGTCTACCAAGGTGAGCAGAGTTGTGTTCTCCTCCAAGTTCTCTCCAAGATCGTGGTCAAAAATAGAGTCTGGAAGTGTCCTGACCTGCTTTTGGTGTCTGTGGGTCCTGGCACACTTTCTGAATGGGAAACATGACAGGAAATAAAGGTTATTTTGGGAGCTTGCAGGGCTCTCTGCCTCCTGTAGGTACCTCGTGTTCAGACCTTTCCATTCTCGCTCTGCCTCAACCCTCGCGCGTCCCGGGATTAGTATCAGAAATATCTCACTGAATCGTGCTCTGAGTGCGCAGGGAGTTCTCGAGATTTATACCCAGGCAATTTTTCCCACTGGCGTTTT
This sequence comes from Trogon surrucura, assembly GCA_020746105.1. Taxonomy (NCBI): domain Eukaryota; kingdom Metazoa; phylum Chordata; class Aves; order Trogoniformes; family Trogonidae; genus Trogon; species Trogon surrucura. The sequence continues at coordinate 1,695,719 of CM036640.1, forward strand.
AGCACATTTCTGGGTGTAAGCAGCTGAATGCTCGTCTCGCAGCTCTGTGAAATCCTTCCTCACGGCGTGTCGAAGGCTTGGGTCTTCTGCTGTCAAACTTCTGCCCCTTGATCCCTCCAGTAACAGCTTGCATCGCATCGGGCGAGTCCCGCTCGGAGATTTTAAAGCAGTAAATAGAAAGTGATGCACAGAATAGTGGGAAAACAGAAGGGCTTTCTCACCCACGTGCTTCGTGTAGCTCGCCGTGGTTCAGCCAAGCTCTGACACGCGCGTTGCGGGGGAGCAGGGACAACCTCTGCCTTCTCCGGGGGCAAAGCAAAACATGGTTTGCATTTTATAGTATCCAGAGAGCCGTTCCCTCGAATTTTTGCCTAATTGTTGCAAAACGACTGTAGTTCTGATAGCAATCGTTAAAGATTTCAGCAAAGCAAAGGTTTTGATGAAATCGGTAAAGACTTACCTCCTCCCTCCTGCTCGCTAATTATGAGCTGCTCGCTCTGCAGTGATTACTGCACGGAAAGCAGGAGGGAAAGAAAGAGGCAGCCCTGGTTTTGATCTGCCTGGCCAGGCTCTCATGGCCTTTATTCTCCTTTTTGCACAGCAGGCATAATTCTTTCCGTGGTCTGGAGGGAGACCAGGCATGTGCTGGTCGGTCACAAATGGCTGAGCTGGGGATCTCTGAGCTGGGGATGTCTGAGCAGGGGTCAGCCCCAGCAGTATTTTGGCTCTCTTGGGTTTGCCCGGAGCGGTGCATCATCACAAGTGGCTCCTTCCTGCCTCTCTGATCCCCTGCCCAGGCCACTGGCACACCTCTGACATGAGCTTCTTGCTGATCGTCTTGTGTGATGCCTTTGACAGTGGGTTTGACAATAAACTCTCTGAATCGAAGTCAAATCAAACAATATAGCTAATGAGCTCATCATTTCTGCATTTTTCCCCCCTCCCAGCAGCTCAGGCATTAAACACTAATAAAACGTAAAGCAACGCAGAGGAAAATAGGAATTGATTTCTTCCTCAGCAATAGGCGTTTGTTTGCCTCATTTTTCCCCTCATCTGTCAGGCTCTCCATTTCTTTCCCTGGCTGCTGGATCCAGTATTGAACAGGAATTTCAACAGTTGGCGGTGCAGCATCACAAATTCCTTTTTTCTTCCTTTTACCTTTCTTACCATGGGTGAGGTTGTTTGAAATTGCTGTTCTTTGCGGCAATGAGGCTGAGCGAGCTGAGAAAACCTAAAGTGTTGTCTGCCGAGGCCCTGGCATTACGTGGCAAACCAACTTTTTGGAAAGTCATTGCTGAAATGCCTTGGTTTCCCTTTTTAGAAATGACCTTTCTGCTGTGACAATAAGTTTTGTGAAGGCAAGCAGCCACGTCTTAGAAAGCACGCGCGGTTCTGTAATGTCCTTTTATTTCAAGTATCGCTTAAACTGAGAGAAGTCTGGGTGAAATGTTATTTCTTCTCAACGGTCCTGTTTGGATTCAGCCTTTCTTTGGCGTTCAGGTGCAATCAGATCCCTGCGTTGCTTTCAACGAGTCTTTAACTTGGCGCGTAGCGTTTCCAAAATTGCTCTAACCGCTCTTTGTTGTCTTTTTTTTTTTTGCTTTGCAACCGTGCGCTCGCCTCCTGCTTCCTCCCGTCCGCGACGCAAGCGGTGCCTCGGACCAGTGCCACCCAGTGCAGCTCGGTCCCGGAGCCTCGCTACGGCCGGCGGCTGGGCAGCGACTTCGCGGTGGGCGCCGTGGTGCGGTTCGAGTGCAGCGCCGGGTACGCGCTGCTGGGCTCGCGCAGCATCGAGTGCCTCGCCATGCCCGGGGCGCTGGCGCAGTGGAACGTCTCGGTGCCCACCTGCGTGGGTAGGTATCTTGGGCTTTGGGGAGGAAAAAGAGAGCAGCGAGAGGAAAAAAAAAAAATTAAAAAAAAAGACAGAACGGCGCAGCGGTTTGTGACAGAAAAGAGAAATTGCGTCCTTTGGGATGGGTGAAAAAAGAAAAAAAAAACCACATTTTTGTGTTTTTTTTTCTTTTTTCGCCCATCCCAAAGGACACAATTTCTTTTTTTATTTTTTTAAAGAAATCTCCCCCAAGCCTTGTGAGCAAGGGCAGTTAAACCCAAAAGTCAGGAAGGGGAGTTGGTTGTGAGATGGGGAGCAGCACCTAGAATAAGTTGGGTCTGTCTGAAAGCTGCGTTTGCCTTCCTTGGGGGAGAGCGGTGCCTGAAGCACCAGCCTCGTGGGCTGCTCTGCCCCGTGTCCCCCCCCAGCTCAGGGCCGTGCGCTGCTTGTGTTAGAAGCTGTATGAGAGAGTTACCAAAAAGAGCATTATTCGTACAGATCTTGTCCTTCAACCGTGAGCCAGTTCTGCTCTGCTTTTTTGTCCGTGGATGGATGTTTTAAAGAGGCTGTTTTAGCGTAGAGCCGCATCCTGCTGTGTCCGAGCGTTCCTTTGCTTGTTGCAGTGCCCTGCGGTGGGAACTTGACCGAGCGCAAAGGGACCATCCTGTCCCCCGGCTTCCCTGAGCCCTACCTGAACAGCCTCAACTGCGTGTGGAAGATCACGGTCCCCGAAGGAGCAGGGATACAGGTACGGGGTCAGCAGCTGTCGCTGGAGAGGGGAGCGCGCGGTTTCTGGCACACCCCGAGACGCCACCTCTCCTGAAGCTGCTGCTTCTCACAGCAGAGAGACGGGGCTGGACGTGTGGTTCTCTTTACACCGCTCATTTACACCGTGGCTGCCCAAAGTGGGTAATGTTTCAATGGGTTTTTTTGCCTCCCGGAGGCACTCTCCGTGGGAAAGCATCTGGAGCCATGTGGCTGTTCTGGCGTAACAAAATAATTGTGGTGGTTTGGGCATGTGTCTTTATACAGCTTAATTATGCAGTGTGGAAAGCAGGGTGAGCTACACCAAGGACGGGTTGCTTGCTCGGCGTGCCGGCATGGCTTTCTTATGCCAGCAGAGTTGGAGCGGTACGATTATACAATTACAGCCTTGCGGTTCGTTGTCTCCAGGTAAACGAGCTCTCTCTTCAGGTCTTTTTGAGGTCCTTATCATTCCTCTGCAGAAACAGACCTGCAAGCTAGAGGGTGTTGAGAGTTAAGCCCAACATCAGAGACCAAACCTGAGATAAAGCTCCCGCTCAGCACGCGTGTGCCTTGTCCTCGCAGAAGACATCTCAGCGTGCGTTACGCTGACATCAGTTGATGCACGGGAGATGGGTTCTTTAGCAGGTTCATTCCTTCCACAGACCTCATTATCAGAGGGTTTCTTTCTTCTTCTTTACACCACTTGTCTGCGAGGGTTCTGTTCATTAAGTGCTTTTATTTCTCTATCATGTATTTGGCTAATAGACTTGTGGGTGGGTTCCTCCCTCTGTGCAACGCTCGCGGTTGTTGGCACACAGCAGTCGTGTTTTTCCCAGCAGTTTTATTGAAATAGCAGCTCTGCCTTGCTGGATTAGAGCTCGGCTTTCCTGCGGGGGGAGGCTTTTACCTCGTTCCACGGCTGTAACTCAGTCAGAAACCACGACCTGGGTCTGGGATGGACAGAGCTGCTGAGGGCTTCACAGCGAAACGACACAAACCTGGAATAATATTTTGTGCCCACTGCCAGGCTTGTGCTGTGTCCAGTCCAGCCAATTCTGCTCCTCTCCTTGTTTCTGAAACCATTTAAAATGGTATTTTCTAAAGCCTCGGAGGTTGCTGTCGATACTTTTCCAGTTCATACGAAATTTTAGCCGTTCTGAAAAGCCCCAAACGGCAGGAGGATCCATTTAGCTCAGCCAAACGTCTGAACGGTTAAGGCGGTTTTCAAGTTGCTCGGGACTCCTGGGATCAGGAGGTGATAATTCACTTAATTTTTAAAGCGATGTAAATAGATGTCTGTAGCCTGCACCGCCGTGTTCGGAATGCAAACCCTCGCTGCCGCTTCTCAGCCTGTTTTTGCACGTCGGCTGAGCTTGGAGGAGAGCGGGTTTTACAGTGAGAAGTCCTTGTTTCTCACCTCTTTGGTTGTGCAAATGCAGCTCTCGTGTAAAACTAGAAAATGTAATGGGTTTTGGTGTTTTAAAGGATTTTTTGTTGGGAGTTTTTGTTTCGTTTGGGGTTGGTTTTTGTTTTTTTTACTTCTTTCCTGCCAGATGCACTCACTTGCCAGGGAAATGGATATTCTGGGGTGTAGCGCAGAACGCAAGCAGTGTGTATCTTGTGTCTGAGCTTTGACTAAGCCAGAAGTTCATTTTCTAGGTGTGGAGTGGGAAGTGTTTGGTGCAGGACTGTGGTCCTCCAGCGCAACCCCTCTGGTGCTCGGCCAGAGTCCGGTGCCGGCGTCTTCCCTTGACATCAAACCAGTTGGCATCAGCTTGTGACACCTGGGCTTCCACGGGAGATCTTCTGGGGGGGGTAAAACAAGGTGTGGCAAAAGGTGTTGTGCCCCAGGGAGTCAAACAGCCCCCAGGAGACCTTGTGCAGGAGCTGTCGGTCGGGGCCGCCCAGAGGCGGGGTGACGGCCGCAGAGCTGGACCCACCACAACCTGCCCCACTCGCAGCCCCGGTCACCAGCGGGATGTTCTCGCTTATTAGATACTAATGTAAGCGTCGGTTTACCCTCATTTTGTACAACAATTAAAGGTTAAACAACTGTAAATCGGAGGAGGAGGTGAAATTAAAGCTTTCTTGGTAGCGGCGAGTCACTGGCGGGGTTTTTATGTAATCAGCGTATGAGCGAGCACTTCTGCCATGAATTATTCATTCCCGTAGCAAACCTTCCTGAGTGAATTAATTTATATACATGGCGGTAAATAGATGCAGATCCCTTGTGAGTCCACATGTCAGACTAGAATTAGGGCCTTAAAAATGTTTATTCCGTTAAGTTGGGCGGGGAGGGGGGGGGGGGAAGGGGCGAATAAATAATTTAGAAAATGTAAGAGCAAACAAAATGCACATTCTCAGTCCACGTTCTCTTTCAATAATGTAAATCACGATAGGGGTGTAATTGTGCAGGTTGGCCAGTGTGGTCAGTAATGGCTCTGCAGGGGTCACTGCGATTTCTGCTCGATGAACTCAGCTTATTTTTTCAGGGGAAAAGAAAAAAAATAGAAGCACAGAACTTTGCTGGAACTTTATAGCCTTCTTCATTGTTCAGAATAAACCAGGGAGGGAAAAGGCTAAAGCGGTAGGAATAATGGGCTTTGCTTTTTTATTATGTTTTTCTCAAAATACGTGTGTGTTATGTTTAGCAGGGGAAAGGCAAGAGAGATGCTTGAAGTGGATGGGGAGATACAGGATAAGGATGCTGCAGGGATGAAAAAGGGAAAAAAAAAGGGAGTTTCACAGAAGGATGAGGGGGGAACGTGTGCGTGCACGTGTCTGCCCGCGGTCCCGCTTTGCAGGGCACCGAAATCTCCTCACGGTGTCCAAACGTGTCCTGCTGAGCTCTGAGCTGGAGGGAGTTGCTCTGCTGAATTCCGCAGGATGTCTGCAGATCAGAGGCATCAGGCTTAGCAGGAAATCTTTGTGCAAAGAGACCTCAAAGATTTGAGGCTCTGCAGCGAGCGGAGGCTGGAAGGGAAGGGGGGATCTGCCCGCCCGAGGTCCCGAAGCTCCGGCGTCCCCCCCGGAGCCGCGGGCGCCGGTGCCGAACCACCGCGGCTTCTGCCGTGCGCCAGGGGAACCGGACTGTGGTGTGGCGCCGAGTTGTGCAAGTCATTTATGCTCCTGGTTTGTCTTTCAGGATCCTTTTTTAGGTTGTTGGCCGGGAAGTTTAATTTGAGGCGCACGGTGTTTGAAAATTCTATCTCGAGCTTACGGATTAAAGCTGTTTTTATTCCAAATACTGTTGACTTTCTCTCGGGTTTGCTGTCTGACTCTCTCAGGCTCTTCTCTAAACTTGATCTACAGCAGAGCTTATTCTTCTTAATGGAACACTGAATACTTTGAACTCCCGGTATTTAGGGGTGAAGGCAGATTCTGTTTTAATGGCAATCAAGGAAAGCAAATCTGTGCAATTACATGTAGATCTTTGCTCAAGTACAAGAGCTGCTTTTCAGTGTAAATGCAGATTTATCAGATCTCATGATGTTGCTCATTTGGGGATTGCCTTGATGTTCTAACTAATGGAGTCAAGTGACGTCCTTAAGCCCCCAAACCTCACGGGGCATGGCAGAGGAGCGTGGGAAATTCAAAAAAACGTAACTTCAACGATTTGACTACAAGCTGAACAACAAGGCAGTTGCAGAAACTTCATTGGATTAAAAGATCTTGTGGTCTAGTGGGGATTTCTTTGTTTTTATTTTAGCTCTTGGGTTGCTAGCGGTTGCTTTCACTTGAAAGTGTTGCAGAAGCCTGCAGGGATTTTTCAAAACAGAAGAAGGAAAAAAAAAAAAAAGCCACTGCTGCTGTAAATTAGCTGTGAAATTATGGGAGCTCGGCTTTTGCAGCACGAGAGGAAAGCATCCCCGATAGGGAAGTTTGGAGTGTGGAGTCAGCTGGAAAAGAGCTGCATAACCCAACTGATGCTACTCAGAAGCTGTGGTCTCCGGGTTTTGCCGGTGCGTTAGCACAGATAAACAGCGGCGCTGACTGAAAGCCCCGGGGTGTGTTGCTCACTTTATTCGTGGCCCTTCCATTGGGCCGTTATTTCGGTTTATTAGCGGGCATCGCGCTGTTACTTGTTCCTTTTTTTCCCCTCTTCAGATCCAGGTGATCAGTTTTGTCACTGAGCAGAACTGGGATTCCCTGGAAGTGTTCGATGGAGGAGACAACACCGCCACCATGCTGGGAAGTTTCTCTGGTGCGTGTTCAGCGTCGTGCTCGGTGAAGCCCGGCAGCGGGTGTTTAATTCCCGCTCACGTCAGCTGGACTCCAGCACGGACGTAAAATTAAGCATATGCTCAAGTGCTTCAAAAACTTGGAATGGATTTAAGCAGGTGCTCAAAGGGAGCCGTGTGCTTTGCTGAATGGGGAGGGTGACTGCTGTCTTCCTGGAGAAAATGTTGGTGGAGAGCCTTAAACACAAAGCCAGGAGGCCAGGGTTGGGGTTTTTTTTTGCAGAAGCCCACAAGCACTTCCACAGCCTGCAGCTCCACTGGGTGGTGTGGGGTTAGCTCAGACCCCTGCACGTGACAGGTTGACCTAACCTGGCTGATGGGCACCAAAAATGGATGAAGGGTTACAAAACAACCTTTGTTTTGCTCCTCTGCAGTGGGAGCTGTGGCTTGTAGCAAGCAGCCCAAAAGCATTGTCAAGCTTTCCCATAGCAGAGCCACTTGCAAACCACTGGCCCCGATTCTTGCTTATTTAAGGAGCAACGTGTTCAGGGTGGTTGGAGGTTGGTAAGGAGAAGGGTCAGGCATCGGGGACAGAACTGCCTTGACCTGGTGCTGCAAGAGCTTGCAGGGGAGGAGGCAGGAGAAGGGCTCCAGACCTCGCACTCCGCCCACGCTGTTTCTCGTCACCGGTTCCCTTTGTGACAGCTTTTAGGCTGTCTGGTCTGTAGGTGGTAAAAACTTCTCCTGATGAAATCCAGCAGCAGGCTTTGAAAAGGCCATTGCAGAGAGGCCTTGGGTATTTCTCACTTGGCCTCATTAGAACCCGATCAGAACCAACAGAGCTTGTTAAGTTAAAGGAATTTCTGCTCTCGGCCTCTTCTGCAGCTAGTCTCCGAGGACACGGAGGAGGAAAAAAGAAGCCTCTTCGGTATCCTTACACCTCTTGTTTTCCCAGGAACTACAGTGCCTGCGCTGCTCAACAGCACTTCAAACCAGCTCTATCTGCATTTCTATTCGGATATCAGCGTCTCCGCTGCCGGCTTTCACCTGGAATACAAAAGTAAGAGCAATTCAGCCTTGATCTCACCGTTCCTCTGAGCGATGGGGAAATGGTTACGGAGCCGTTACCGTGTAGAAGTGGAAGCTGCTTAGTGGGGAAGGAGCAGTGAGCTGTAAGGCCGGCGCTTATGTGGTTCCCCCCTCTCCAGCCGCAGCGGGAGTGAGCGTTAAGTGGAGAACGGCTGCAGCAGGGGAGGTGCGGGGTCACGGGGTGACCCTCATCCTGCTGCCGGTACAATTTATAGCACCTCTTCGGTTTCTGTGTTGTAGCACAAGGAGGAGTTGTGGAGGCCAGAGTAGTAAAATTTCACGGAGAGTCGACCTGTTCCACACAGTGCTGTGATCTTTGCTTGGGTAGCGTGCGATCTGTTAAGGGGTTGTGCTGACATCCCAAGCAGAACGGCAGCGCTTTGCTTCTGGCAGGTCTAATGCAGGGCTGTGTTCGGTTCTTGGATATCCAGACCCAAGAACATCGTTATATGTGGTGATATATATAGAGAGACAGTATGTAAAAAAAGAAATCCTGGGTGGTGAGGGAACGAACCTGACTGAAACCGAAAGACGTGGCAGAGGAGAAAGCGTCTCGGGAAAGGGCTGTCAACTTTGGGTCAGAACGCCAAAAATTCATTCTCTCCCGTGTCTGCGTTTCGATTCCTGTTGGAGCAGACGTGTTCAGGAGAGGTGTGCTGCAGCCGGGCTGCAGTGGGTCACGATGGTGGTGGTTGTTACCTCGAGGATGTGCCGAGGGCTTGAATTATTCAGGCGCAGCCCGGCCAGCGTAAGGGCGAGCAGGTGCAGGGCGGCAGCTCCCAGCTCGGCTCGGCGCATCTAAATGGCATGTTTAGCTCGCAGTCGGGAAAGCAAGCAGGGGTGGGCATTTGCAGCGCGCTGAAGATGGGGCAGCCGGGAGCCAGGCTGGCCTCTGTGCAGCCCTCGGGGGACCGGTTAATGCCTGGCGCTGGGCTGGCTCTGTTCCTGCCTCGGTCGCCGTGATGAGGAGCTGATGAGAGATGCGCTGGGACCGCCGTCTCTGGTCGCGCAATCTTCCTTGGGGCAATGCAGACAGAATTGTTTCTTGCTGGACACCGTGTCTGGTAATTAGTTCTGATCACAGATCTCGTGTTTGTCTCTGAAGCCAACCAATGTTCTGTTTGTTGGTTTGTTTTTTTTTTCCAGAGCAGCAAATGGATTTGAAAGTGCATTTCATTTTGTAAAGTGTCCACAGAAATAGCATAGCTGTTCGACTGCAGACTGTGTGCTTTTAGAGGGCCAACTAGGACTAAGCTTTCCAGTTTTCACTGGGTTTCAGATTTGAAACTGTTCCTCTTAATGGATCCAGCAAGATTACGGCAACCAAAAAGATCAGGGGGAGAAAGTGTGCCCCAGATTGCCCTCTGGGAGCTGGAGAAATACGTGTTGTTTTCCAAATTCTCTTGCCGCGACTCTTTCTTCTCCATTTCTGTTTCAATCAATAAGTTCTTTGAGGATCGTATTAGCCCGTTGCAACAATCTTGTTCAGGTTTTTCATGAGGCTTAGGATTATCAGGCTTGTTTGGTTTCTTTGCTGAGAAAATTAATAGGTGTTGATTTTCAGGGCAGCTGGAAATAATGTATTTTTGCTTTGCTTGTGCAATTGGATTTCATGGCTCTGAGCCCCAGGTTTTGTCTTTGTTCGGGTAGAGGTGCTGCAAGGAAGTTCGGAGAGATGAGCGAAAACACCAGAGTTTGTGTCCCCCACTCTCTCCCTCACTGGATTCCTCAGGCAAAGCTTTGGTCTCTACATGCTCAGAAGCCAAAGCAGAGCAAGAACCATTTAGGACCGAGTGAAACTCGGTGCTCACTGATCCGAGCGCGAGGTTACTTGAAGCTGTTTTCTCTGGTGTCTCTCTGAAGGTCAGGCAGCACAGCCCTGTGTGGGGAGGGACACACGTTTTCACGCTTGGGCTTCAGGAGGAGAGCCGGCATCTCCCCTCTCATTTCTTTTTTTCCTTCTGCTTTCGGCTCAGCCTGCAGACGCCGGAGTTGAAGCCGAGCGTTAGCCCTTGCGGTGCTGCAGAAGGTTGTCTCGTCGTGGCAGCTGCCAGCACCGAGAGCGAGGGAGGCAGCTGAGCGCGGTGGGTGCGAGGTGCCCGCGGACGCCCGTCTTCTCTCTCCGTTTGGGGCTGCCGAAGGAAGAGGGGGTGGCACGTGGGTAGAGGAGAGCACGTCACCCAGTGCACGGCTTCAGGGCTTGTTAGTTGCATTTGCACGAGGAAACTCCCAGTCGTCAATGTAGCTCAGATGGAATTGGGATTGAATGAAATTTCCGTAGGCTGCTCCGCAGTTACTGCTGCTTGTAAACTCAGTCTGTAATTGAATTGAGAAGAACAGGGTCGGAGAACGAGACAGTGCTGCTTCTGCCCAGCAAGGGGCAAATAACGTCCAGCACGCGCCGTCTGCCCTTGGTATTGCCAGCCAGGGGCAGCAGCTGGTTCTCTCTTGCGTCCTCTCTGATCCTCGGTTGGATGCTGCCAGCCTGGCAAAGGCACACACGGCGTAACTGGAACAGGGGCCTCGGATGGAGCGGGAGTTGGGGTCTGGGAACCACTGGAATGAGTCAGTCGTTCTGCAGCGGTTGTGCTGCGGGAGATGCAGCTCTTCTGTCCAGTCATTAGGGTCCAGCGAAGAGCGATCTTGGCTACAAATCACACAGTCATTTGTGATACCTTTGTACGTGAAAAAAAGCGAGTTCACCTAAAGAGAGGGCACCAGACATGAGTGCCTGAGGCTCCCGGCCGTTCCCTGTGACACAGGGGCGTGCTGAGCCATCAGGGGTGTCCTCGTGGAGAACCCAAGGGCCACGGGACTTCCTCAGCCCAGGCTCTGTGGTGGAGGAGGTTGGTAAACAGGGGAGTGGGATGAAAGGAAGGCGCGTGTTCCCGTTCCATCTGCTTTCAGCTGGAGCACTCACCTCGCTCTTGCCTTCGCAGCCGTCGGTCTGTCCAGCTGCCCGGAGCCCCCCGTCCCTGGGAACGGCCTGAAGATCGGCGAACGCTACCTAGTGAACGACGTCGTCTCCTTCCAGTGCGAACCAGGTTACGCGCTTCAGGTACTGGGCAGTTTCCAGCAGAAAGGATGAGAACACACGCCTGGGATGCGGGGGGACCCTCCAAACCCTGTGTCCTGTTCTCCTCTCCTCCAGGGCCACTCGCACATCTCCTGCATGCCGGGCACTGTCCGCCGCTGGAATTACCCGCCGCCGCTTTGCATCGGTAGGGCTCTTGCTGTTTTGTACCTAGCAGATATTTTAGCACCTTTTTTTTTTAATTAAAAAGGTAAAGGTCTGAGTTGGAGAAATGCAGGCTGGGTGTGGAAGCGAGATACCGTGGAACAAACGTGCGTTTGTTTGCGGGGGAAATTTCAACCAGGAGGTCCCGATGGGCTGCCCAGAGCACTTGATTTTGGATGTTAAAAATGTGGTTATAGTATAAAATGCAAAATGCAAAAAAAAAAAAGCTTCCTCAGCAACAGTCCTTTCAAAAGGGAAAGCCTAAAGCATCTTTATACTGCCAGCAGGCTGGTTTTAGGGGTTGAGGGTTTTTTTTCCATCTTAAGCAGAGATCTGCAGACTGTGATTTCTTTTTATGAAGTGCAGCTTGATGACACTAAAACTGCATCTTTTACTGGAACCTGTTTCCCATCCCAGTATCTCCCAAAATGCATCACTTGGTACTTTCCTGTCCCCACTCTGGTGTCCAGCAGGTCCTCTGTGACCAGCAAGGCCAGGTCACCTCTCCAGGTGTCCGTTTGCCCGTGACAGCCCCTGAGGAGCGGGGCTGAGCCTGCAAAGTGTTTCAGGCTTTAAAAGACTGGGCAGTTGTTTTCCACCGTGAAAGAATTAAGCCCTAGGAGAAGAGGCACAGAGGTGAAGAGAACTTGCTGGAGTTTTTTTTTTTTATTATTATTATTTTCAATATTTTGCTTTTAGCAAATCTGGATGTTTAATATTCATATTACACATTTTACAGCTTTGAGAGAGACATTTATGCATTTAATAGCTTTAGTTAACAGTTATTTCAGGCTCCTGCTGCTCCGGCTTACATCATTTTGCTTTAAAGTAATTATAAGAGCTAACAGTTCTTTTATCCGATGATCTGCAGGCCAGAAATAAATACAGAGACATTTGCAGCAGAATGACTGAGCTAAAGGACTCGTGCCCATGGGAGCTGCTCTGCAGGGAAGCAGAAGCCCTTCAGCTCAGCGTTAGAGCTCAGGGTTCCCAGCCTGGAGGAGCATCCCAGTACTGTCATCTCGCTGATGGTTGGCTCAGCAGCTACCAGTTGGATGTTTTCTTCTTTTAACGAGCATCAGCGAGGCGGTTCGGCAGAGTTTTGCCCGCTAGGCACGGTCACGGTGTGAACACCGGTGCGGTTTAATCGTGATGCCTGCTTTCGGACAGTCGTGACCAGGCGAGGTGGCGCAAACGCGCGTCCGCCTGCGCCTTCAGATCCCTCAGCTCGCACCACGCCTCGCTGGAGAAGGTGATGCAGCCTCAGAGAGGCAGAAACACGTCTCTGCAGCCGAGTGCACATCTGCACGAGTGACCGTTGTCTTTTCTGGGGGTGCAGCAGCGCCCCACGCTCACGGTCCCGAGGCTCGTTGTCCCACGAAACCCGGTCCTGAGCACCGTGGGCTGCCGGCAGCTCGGGAGCCCGGGCTTGGGTGGTTCCCCTGCTCGGAGAACAGCTTGCTTCCCTGGCAAAGTGTGCTGATTTGCTTTTGGTCTACTTCATCCAGATGCTTGACTTCTAAATAATTTAGAAGTAGTTCTATTAAAGAGCCATTAGGAGGGAAAAGAAAGAGAAATCTTCTGGGAGAAAGCTTGTTCGTAGCAAGTACACGCGTAATGAGATATTGGACAAAGGGAATCTGTACCTTCGCTGTCAGAACGTGTTGGGAGGCCGCCTGGGTGGGTTCAGCTGGGTGGTATTACCGTAACAAGGTCGAGGTCATCTGGATAAGCGTGAGAAGATGTTCTCTCTGTTCAAATTTCAAGCGATGCCTTTTGTAAACATATTTTGTGCTGCCGTCAATGGATCGCTTCGTGGTGGAGAATTTCCTCCAGTCGGTGTGCAAACACCCCGTTCTGTAGTTGTCAGGAATTGCCCAGAGATTCACTGGCACGGCAGCCAGGGTAGATCAGTTCACCAGAAAAGAAGTAGCGGTAACTGGAGACAAAATAGGATCAGTCTGTTTCTTCACAGGGATTTGGGGGGTTTTTTTAGGTGGTTAAAAATTCAAACAAGTGCTGCGTGCATGATGAGCGCTGTTAGAATGTCTGTGGGCAGAACACGGCGTCGATCTCTTCCCTTGCAGCTCAGATCTGCCTCTCACACCGTGGTTGCCAAAACTGGATCTCTGGGCCCAGGCTCTTTATCTCCAGAGGGCAGGAGAAAGGCACATGCATTAGTAATGTGCCCATCCAGTGCCAGGCAAACTTTGTGCTGCTTCCACAGTAGGCTTTCTTTTTTCTCTTCTTATTTTTTGATTCATTTCCCACACAGCTGGCTGGCCGTGACCATCATCCAGAGGGACCCAGAAGTGATTCTGACCGTTGACACTGTTGATTTTGCAGCCCAGTGTGGAGGAACGGCAGAAGAGATGGAAGGAGTGCTGCTGAGCCCGGGCTTCCCAGGAAATTATCCGAGCAACCTGGACTGCACGTGGAGGATATTGCTGCCAGTGGGGTTTGGTGAGACAGCTGCTTTGGTTTGATGCTATCACAAAATTTGTCTCCGATACGGTAAACGTGCCCCTGCTGATTGACTGGGCTATACTGGGCTCTACTGGGTGAGCAGTGCTGGTGTGCCAAGGCTTGGGTGTAGCTTTAGAGGCAGACTGTTTGTTCCTCCTCCCCTAGGTGCTCACATCCAGTTCCTAAACTTCTCCACTGAGCCCAACCACGACTTTGTGGAAATCCGCAACGGGCCGTACGACACCAGTAACGTCATCGGGCGGTTCAGCGGCACCGAACTCCCGGGCTCCCTCCTGTCGACGTCCCACGAAACCACCGTGTACTTCCACAGCGACCACTCGCAGAACAAGCCGGGCTTCAAGCTGGAATACCAAGGTAAGGAGCAGCAGGGGGACAATCCTGTCCCCGGGTGCTAACGGTGAGGGCAGCGGAGCCAGGGCAGGCGTCACGGCTGTTGCTCTTCTGTTGAGTTAATTCCGTGAGGACTTAATCCAAATGAGTGGAAAGGTGTTACACGGAGGCCGTGCTTAATCCTGATAACTGGGATCTGTTCACCCTACGGCAAATAACAAATGTTGCTAGAGTGCTTTGTGACAGTGAAATGCCTTTGAATTAATTCCAGCCAGATTCACTTAGATCTTGGCTCTCTTGACTGTTGTGCACAAAGAGGAGAGTCCTCAGCAGCCGTGACTTTGCTCTGGAACCTTGCAGCTGCTTGTCAGTCTCTGCCCAAGCCCAGATGCACCCTTAGCTGCAGCCTAGCCTGGTGTGGAGGGAGCGGGGTAAATGAGTAAACAGCCAAATAGCAGAGCCACAGGGCTGGCATGGATAACTGGAGCAAAAGGAGTAAGTCTTTTAAATCAAAAGGTGCTCTCAGTGCGGTTTTTGGAGATGATGGGGGGATGGAGGTGCCTACCTTCTCGCCCAGCCTGAGTCCTCAGGCAGCTCCCAGGTTTGAAACGTGAAGTTTTCTGAGCAGCAGCAGCCTCAGTCTCTGAAGCTGGCAGAGCGAGACCTCGGAAATGCTCCTTCCCTTACTGGATTTGCTGCTCTCTGAGGATTGGGACTGCCCACGTGAGTCGTTTTGCCTTGTTGTAAAAGAACCTGAACTTTGGGCCCTACTTGATCCCACAGCTCTACCTTCATGAGCACCTTTGCAAAACCTTCTGGTCTTCTCCGGCCACCTGTCCTTGGCACGTGGGAATGTGAAGGGGCAAAAGATGCCGAGGGCAGATGGTGCACTTGGTACTGAAGACCGTTAGGATGGGCTTTGCTGCGCAGCAGCAGGTAGCCAAGTGGTCCAGCTCCTGCCTGGGAGAGAGATGCAAGGAGTGGGAAAGATGGAGCATGTGTGTCCAGCCGCGTGACGGAACCAAGGACTGACAAAGGGCTGACTCCCCAGAAATAGCAATAAAAGCCGCTACTCATACTTAATTGAAAACATTAATTTTGTCTTGGCTGTCCTGTTCATGCACCATATAATTCATGCGCTGCTACACAATTTAGGAGGGAATGTGCTCGGCGAGGCACTCTGGGTAATCTCACGGAAATTGCTATGCAAATTGGCTCCAGCAAGGCTGACCAATAATTTATAATGCCAGGTGGAACATGTTAACCAATTGACTTGCATTCGTCACCAGGGTTGTCCACGTTTTGTTGAAAAACAAGGCAGCTTTCCCAATTAGAAGTGAAGTGCAGGCTCCGCGCCTCCGGCGGGGCCGATCCCGGTGCTCGTGTCCGAGGCTACGCAGAGCGGCGGCCGGGCTTTCCCCCAGCATCCGTGCAGATGTGTGCATGGTTCGTTAAAGTTTATCTCCTTCAATTAAGTCGTTGTATGAGGAGGAAGTAGCCAAGCAGCACGGAGGGTGTACTGTTCCTGCTTTTGTTGAGAAAATATGCAGCATGAAACATTCCTCTTTATATATATATTCCTTTTTTTTCAGCCTACGAGCTGCAGGAGTGCCCTGACCCTGAACCTTTTGCTAACGGCATTGTAAGAGGAGCCGGTTACAACGTTGGCCAGTCCATCTCTTTCGAGTGTCTGCCTGGCTACCAGCTGATCGGCCACCCCGTCCTGACCTGCCAGCACGGCACCAACAGGAACTGGGACCACCCATTGCCCAGGTGTGAAGGTACGGCTTTGGGGTCACCCGCAGGGCACCCAAGTGGGCATTTCTGGGCAGAGAAGAGGCTTCAGCTCTCTGCTCTGGCCTCCTTTTGAATCGTTGTTCTATAATTGAGCCAAAAGTTTCTCTGGAAAACAAAAGCATCGCTGGAGGCGGGCAGGGAGTGTGCACTTCGAATAAAGCCTCAACCCCTGAGGTGTTGAAGTAATTTCTCAGGGAGTTGATGTTCAACATAGTTCAGTCTACTCAGAGGGAACGTTTTGAACGGTTCAAAACCAAGGTGCATCTTTTGAGGTGGTGTGTTTGATTCTCGTGCTACTCGTGCTATTTGAGCCAGTGGGAGCTGTGCTTTCAGGACAAAGCAGTCTAGGGTGATGGCAGTGTTCATTCTTGTCTGATTTATTTCTTCAACAGCGTTCGTCTGCTGTTGATTTAGCATTGGTGAATAAAAACAGTCCCTGGTAAAAGACTCTTGAAGCTTTGGGGACTAATAGTGTGGGGAAATGGTGTCCCTGTCTAGTTTCCTTAGTGTGGCAGTGATGGCATCTCAAAAATGGTCCAGGTGGGAGTTCTTCAGTACCTTTGCACAGTCTACTTTTTGAAGACCACGTGTGTTAGGAGGACCTTGCAGGCGTGAATCTACCTTCTAGGCATCGAAGCTCGAACATCCAAAATCATTTTTCAAACCCCAGTAGGGCTGTTTGAGCCTTTCATCCTTTGGGCCAGCAGACTCAGTTTTGTGTGGTTTACTTTAGCAGGTTTTCGTATGAACCCTTAAGAAGTTCAAGACTGCTTGTTTGAAGATTTCCCACCGCATTTCCCAGGAGCACTGACCTTTATCCCAGCCTTGGTCTGCCAGAACTGTGCTCTGGGGGAAGAGAGGGAGAGGTGATATTTTCCCTCTTTTAATTCCTAAGTCCTTGAACCCCAGAGAGCACAAAGCACGAAGAACCAAATCCTCATCTGCTCTTTCACTGACCCCAGCAGAGCATCTGAGCTGTGCGTTAGCTGAGAGCCTGTCCCGTGCTCAGCTGGGGGCTGCTGGTGGCAGGATTATGCCCTTATCTACCCGGGGCATCAGCTCTGCCAGCTACAACCATCCAATTCTTCCTTCTTTATTGTGTCTTTTTAAGTAGCTTTCCTGCTCTGTAGCACTTCCAATAGCACAAAGGGCTGAGGGGTTAGGGACATTTTGGACCATTTGCTTTGTTTCTCTGTCTGCCCATTTGGTGGGCTGCTGGTGCTGTTACAGTCAGTGCAGAGCTTCCCTTTTCTAGCTGGTTCCTTAAATGGCCCATTTTTGCATAGCAGCGAGGCTGCCTTGGGCTAACCACCTCACCTTTCCCACAAAAGTCGCAGCCAAAAACCCTTTTAATTAAAAAAGGAGCTGTAATTCTGAAATAAATGCACAGAGGCTGAGGTTTCCAGCACTGCTCCAGGGAGTTCTTGCAGTGATCAGCAAGCTGCGTGCTGCTTTGCAGGGCAGAACGGAGCTCGGCCCCCAAGGTTCCTTGGGTGTTTGTTTCAGAAAATAAGCGTGTGAGGTTGTACAAATACACATGCTTTTCTCAGCTTGACCAACCAAGAAAGCAGAGCAGCACCAGGGAGTGAATATGTGGAGTCTGGCACAAGAAGTCAGGGTGGTAGAAGTCTGTGGAGCAACTCCTGTATGAAAAAAAGAGTGAGTGTTCAGCGCTGAGCCCGATTACCAAGTTGTGTGGGGAGGGAGGATGTGTTAGCCTAAGCCCAGGGATGGGTTAATACAGCTGTGTGGTTTCTCTGACGGAGCTGGCTCAGGCAGGTGACCCTGTTGCAAGTTGCCAGTAACACGCTGCGGATATTATCATCATTTCCCCATGCTGGGGAGGTCCAGAAGCTGATGTAGGTGGGACTCTCAGACCTGGGGACCTGCTGTGGCCCTCCCGCGTTGCCTGCAGCAGGACATTGTCCTTCTCTCCTTCTTCTCCGCTGCCTGTTTCTAATTGCCTCTCTTCAGCTTGCAAGTTCGTTTGGACCTGAAAGATACCTGGTGCAATAGAACTGTCATCTCGATTAATGAATTGGATGCTGCTGTCATAGAAATCAGCATTTCCCCCCTGCTCAGATGTACTCTGTGAAAAGCCAGCTGCTCGGTGGTTCTGGTCCAGGCCGTGCTGCATGAACAAGTGGATGGCTTTGCCCACTGGTGTGATCTCCTCAGGAGCTCTGTTTTCCACGCATGGGTGCAGACAGCTGGTGGAGCCCAAAGACTCTTACTAGGGCATGAGATAGAGTTTATTTGCACACCTGACTCTCACAGCTGTGCAACACACCCTGACAGTCTCCTTTCAGCTCTGAGGCACGTAATAAATCTGTTGTAATGGAATGATGTTGAAAATGTTAGAGGTAGTTGTGATGGGAATTACTTGAAGCAAACTACACCAAGATTTGGGGGCTGGATCCTCCTGTATCCAGAATTGCTGTCTCTTTACCCCCAAAAAAGGGAAGAAAATGGGAAATAGAGAGTCTTTAGGAATCATCGTTGGGAGGATATTTCTTCATTAGGTTTGTGTTTCTGTCTGATTGCCTGCAGTGCCTTGTGGGGGCAACGTCACCACCCAGAACGGCACGGTTTACTCTCCTGGCTTCCCCAACCAGTACCCGAATTCCCAGGACTGCACTTGGCTTCTCACCGTGCCGGTGGGCTATGGAATCCATCTCAACTTCACTCTGCTGCAGACAGAACCCTACAATGATTTCATCACTGTCTGGTGGGTACAGCCAAGGTGTGAGGACGGACTGCGATTGTTACTAAGGCTCCATTTCAGAAAGATGCTGTTGGTGATAAATAGAGCGCCTGTTGCCGCAGTGCGTGGGTAGCGCTGTGGCTGAGAGCGGGAGAAGTATCCTCTGGGGACACTGGGATGAGGATTTGCAAGTTTTTTTTACACTGTGCTCGATAGGGCCTTTAGATTAAGGACCGTGGGGCTAGAAAACAAGAGACGAGGTGACTCTCCTAACAGGGTTAACGCTATGTTCCTGAAAAATGCAGGCAGGGAGTGCAAGGTCAGTGAGGAGAATGGTCACTGGGCCACTAGGCTGCTCATGCCAAGGGATGCAAATGTCATCCTTTGGGTCTGCAGGGCAGTCTGTATGACAATCCATAGCTCTCCTGGTGCTTTTGCCTCGGCGTTGTGCAGCTCACGAGGGGCAGCCCCATCCTTGGCCATCTGGCAGTGCCTCTAAGACCTTCTAGGTTGGTCTTGCAGTTAATTTCTGTTAAAAAAAGAAGCAGAGCAAACCCCTGCAGCCGTTGTCCCGCTGGTTCGTCCCAATTACCAGGAGTAGGGGCTGAGCTGCCAGGGGGTGCAGACTGGCACCCCAGCTCCTGCAGGAGGGGTCGGGGGGCAGAGCCCCTCTGGTCCTGATGGGTTCTTGCATCAGCCTCTTCCTGCTCGGTTGAATGGAATAAGGAGACATCTCTTGGGAAGCCTAAGGGGCTTTACAGAGGACACTTTATGAGTGGTAAACGGGGTCTTTATTTCAAGCTCAATTTAGTTGAGATGAATCTTGTTCAGACTTGCGTAATAGGAATTGCCTTTCACTTCTAATTTCTCTGGTAGGTGTTTTTATGGGACTCGCTTTTATTTTTTTTTCCCTTTTGCACTTTCTTCCTGGCTAAATGAATAAAAAAGCCATTGGTAAATCATTTACATTTACCAGTGTCCTCTTCTGGTTTAATTTTTGCAATCAGAGGTGTGCAGCCCTATGATCCAAGCTGCTCTCCCAGTGCTGGGATGGAGTTGGGCACCAGAACTGGCCCCTATCTGGGATCTTTCTTCCCAATTTGGAGAAGTGAAGAGGTGTATTATCGGCTTCAGTCAGCCAAGGGAGCACACAGAGCTGTGCTGGCTAAAGAGTTTGTGGCCAAGTTGTTCTGCTTGCAGCGTAGGTTGGTTGTTGCCTAGGATTAAAGACACATAATAATGCTCTTTTCTTTGTTTCCGACGTATGATTTTAGGGATGGTCCACAGCAAACAGCCCCACAGCTTGGTGTGTTCACTGGCAACTCCGCTAAGAAATCAGCCCAAAGTTCTTCCAATCAGGTCCTGATGAAATTCCACAGCGACGCAGCCAACGGAGGGATTTTTGCTATTTATTTCTACGGTCGGTATTGCTTACTGAGCAACGTGTGCTTTATACCTGCCTGCGGGCGTGCATCAGTTGTGGTTTGATGTTGTGAGGACTAGTTCTGGGGAAGAGGAGATGTGAAAAAATACCATTTTACCTGAAGTCTTCCCCCAAAGGCCCCGTTTACAAGTTTGAGATTGAAGATCTCTTACGCAGTCGAGTGCTGGCGAGTGGTCACACAGTCTGTGCAGATGTGCAAAAACCCATCTGTAAGGTTGTGCTAATTTGAGCAACTGTGTTCCACCCGAGGGGTGACTTCATTTCTCTGGAAGAGGAGAAAAGGGTTCGCATGGCTCCCTGAATTACTTGGGAATTCTTTGGTGGGAGTGCAGCTCATGCCAGAGAGACGCTGGGCGTTAGGCTGAGATGAGAACATCTGCTCTCCGCCACTAAACGAGAGCCTAACTTTAAATGGGGTTAGCTCACAAGTTCCTAGGGCGGTGCTGGGGTTTTGGAAAGTGCAAATGGAGACCTCCTCTTGCTTCGGTAATTTGCTGGCAACAAAGCCCTGCCTGAATTACGGGGTGAATCTGTGCAGGATGTCTCAGCTTCTGTGCAGATCCGAAAGGCAAGTGTTACCCGCATAGGCTGACTCTAAAGAATGTTTGCTGGGCTTCGGAGGGAATTGGTTTACTGCTGCAAAACACTGTAAGATTTATATTACCAGACAATGGCGCGTATATAGCAGTTACACAAAAAATTATGGTTTCGGCAGTTTGGCTCAGGAATGAGCAGTATGTAAACACTGCTGCAGTTCAGTGAACGCTTCCTTGTGTGATATGAATGAGATGCTATCATTGCTGTGGTTAGAGCCCATCAGCATATGTTGCTGTTCTCTAACCTTCAGCTGATGGTTCTCCAGCTTCTGGTTTATGTGGGATATAAAGCCACTCGTAGGCGCGAGAGGTCTGGAGTCGGTGCTGGTGGGGATCGGTGTAGCCTCGCGGTCATTCCTGACCAGCTGGGCACTCTGGCAACTGCTTGGCCTTTTATTCAAGTGTTGCTTAGCAGCTCATCGCTCCCTTTACACGTAGGACCTAAAGCCTAAGCCCAAAGATTTTAAGTGATTGAGGTGGTTGCCTCCAGGGTGAGAATCTTCCCTGTTTCCCCGGCTCTCGTTCTGCACGTGGTACCTCACATGCCAAGAGAGGGATGGGGAAAGGGAAATTCTCACACCAGACTCAGGCAGCGCAGGCAGTTAAACCTTCGTCATCACCCTTTGGGGTGTAACTGCAGGAAATGCGATTTCCTCAGGATCTACAGTAACGTATATTTTCATTTCTGTGTCTGCGTGCTGGCAGATCTAGGACGTACGGGACGTCCTCCTTCGGCTTTAAATTGTCTTTTTTCCCCACACGGTGATGATCAGCGCTGTGGCAGAGAAGTGCTGCCCTCTTAAATGCCGGCAAAGAAACGTTTCCTTAGGGTGGAGGAAGGGAAACCAAAGACTGATTCACAGAGCTTAAAGATTCAATAGCATCCCTTGAAAAATGATGATGTTGCACCTATTGTTAAATGGGTTAGTTCAGGTGCCAGCGCGAGCTGACGTGCGAGCGTGATGGGAAGGGGTTTTATGGCACGGGAACTCAAGGGAGCCCCGATGTGGTTTCAAGGACAGGACTCTGTTTTGTGCTGGCGAGAACAAATGGATGTGCTGTTGAAAGGAGCTTTACCGGTGCTGTATCACCCATATGCTGAAGCAATCTTAATCACACCTCTGTATTGAAATATGGCCCATTAAGGAGAGATTAATGCCGTAAATGCTGGGTTATCTTTCCACTTCAATAGATGCTGTCAAGCGCTTCTTAAATAGCGTTTAATTTAAATTTTTGTTACGGTTTCCTTTCCTTCTTCCCCCACTGTCAAACATCTGTTTGAAAGATTGCAAATAAGTGTGTTCCCTCCTGGGATGGCTCTTTTTACTGTGTAGCAGAAGGATTCTTCCCCGCTGCCTCCCGTCTCCCGCTCCCCTTCCGTCCCACGTGCGGGCTGCCCCGGCTCCTTCGCCCGTCCCTTCTCGTGGCAGGTTGCAAAGCAGAGGGGACTGTCCCAGTTGGAGAGCTGGCACTTCCCTTTGACCCCACCTTGGCTCAGTTTAGCTCGCTGCAGTAGCTTAGATTTGGGGTTTCCTCCCCCTTGCACACGAGATACATAAACCCATCCCTCCCGTTAGCCAGAAGCCGCTGCGTTCCCTCCAGCCCCTTCCCTGCTCCTCCAAACGTCCCGTTTTAACACGCAGCTTGTGGGAGAGCGTTATCCTACCCCAGGTTAGGTGGTAAGATGATGGGGTGCTCACTTCTGTGCATTTAAGCATCATCATAAGCCTCGTGAAGGTTGCTGCCAGGTCTGCCAGCCTTGCCGCGGCACAAAGAGTTCGACCCCGTGGAGTTAGTAAGAATTAATATTCACCGACAGCTTGAGCTCCAGTATCTTAAATTAAAGGGCTGATATAAATTTCAGAGGAAGTTATGCTTGTCCAGGGTCAGGTGCAGGGGGAGCAAAGATGCAGGGAAGTGCTGAGCAAATAGCAGAAAATGTCTTTCATTAATATTCATTTAGTTCCCAGTACCATATTTTCAATTTAACCGTGCTCACAGCTCCTGTGTGTTTATTTTCATAAGCAGCACAGCGCTCAGGCCTTATGCACCCACATGCTTGTAAGCCCTGCCTCTGTTTTGCTCGCTGTTAGCTGATCTGTGATTTTGGGTGGAAAATTTATGATTTGCAGTGTGGTTGGTCAGGTGCGTGAGCTATGAGGAATTGTTTCTGCTCATCAACTGGATTTCTTCCCGTTTAGCCTGAAAAACCACCTAATTTGCCAAAGAGTGCAAAGTCTGCCCTGTTCCTGCCCTTCCGTCAGGTACCGACCTTACCTCGCCTAGGTTACTTGGTGAACCACGAGCCACAGTTGAAAGCATTAGCAATCCTGCAGTTATTTGTGGAAGAAATTAATGGATTATTCCAAGTTAAAAATAAATCAGTGAGTTTTGCAGTCTCTGTTCAAGGACACAGGCGGTAAGGATGAAATTCTCTGAATAATTACTGTAATCTGCTTGGTGTCAGAGCACTCCCTCTTCCTTGATTGACCTAATTCCACTGAGGTCACCAAGATCTTCTGTCTTACCATCCCAAAAAGTGCCGGTGAAGTTGCCTCGTGTCGTCAGTCAGTACAACACACTGACGTTGTCTGGGCAGCGCCTCCACATTCGGACAAAAAACCTATTATTGATGAGGTGTAAGAAACAGGAGAAAGCTCCTTTGGGGCACAAATACTTGGAGCCATCCATGTAGGGTTTGGAGGGGGAAAGGGCTGGTGGCACTTTTGCCAGTTCCTTCTGCTGGCGGAGAGGGGGGATTTGCTCGTGTGCCCGTTTTGCCCAGCGCCGGGGCGGCCGGGGCTGCCCTCGCCTCCAGCCTAACGTCTGCTGCTCTTCCTTTGCTCCTTCAGCCTACCAGCTCTTCAGGTGTCAGCCTCCGACCGTCGTTCCCAACGCCGAAATCATCACCGAGAGCCAAGAATTCAACATAGGTACCTTCTCCCGGTCCTCGTAGCCCTCCTGACCCCCTCCCCAGCTGCTGGGAACGCCCCCGGGAGGACACAGGCGTGTGGTCACCCCCAGCCTGGGGTTGCAGGAGACCCCCTCGTGCGTGGGGAGCTGTGCGAGACCTCGCTCAATGCCCGACGGTCGCACGGACTCAAATTGATCCCTTTGTCCCGAGGCTGCTTCTCTCTGTTAGCACAGAAGAAGTGGTTTGGCTTTTGTGAGCTGGTTCGGAAACATTCAGACATCTTTGCCGCAATAATAGTTTTCAGGTGTTTCAAGCAAAGCATTGTGTGAAAGCTTAGAGGCCATTATTCTGGTTTTTTGAGAACCTTTCACCCGTATCGACTGCGCTTTTTGTTATTTTTTTGCTGTTGCTCGCGGTTACATCCATATTTTTAAGCGTGTCTGCAAGCAGTGAAGTAGCCGTGTGGGGTTTTTTTTTTTTTTAAAGCAGCTTTTCTCACTGTCTGCTCTCTTTGAGGGAAGTCTCCACCTGAAATAGCTTGCACAAATCATAATAGTCTCAGCGGCATGACAGCAGTTTATCCCGACTGAGACTCCAGCGTGCCTTTCTACGCCTTTTATTTCTGCATCTGCACCTTTTATTTCTACCAGAGCTTGATGGCAGAGGCACAGCTGAGAGGTCCCTGCGCCCCGTGGGACCCTCTTCTCAGGGCACGGTTCAGCCTTGACGAATTGATCCTTCTCTTGGCTCAGGATGGCTTCTGTTTCCCTCCGTAGGTGACATAGTGAGGTACAGGTGCCTGCCTGGCTTTACCTTGATCGGAAATGAAATCCTGACCTGCAAACTAGGCACCCATCTCCAGTTTGAAGGACCTCCACCCACGTGTGAAGGTAAAGCCGGGGGTGCCCAGCGTGGCAGCCAAAGTTTCCTGCATCATCTCTAAGGTGCCTTCGACCCAAACCGTTCTGTGATTCCCTACCCAGAGATTGCAGCAAAATTTGGGGGCGTGCTAAGGGAGGGAGCAAGCTGGATGGAGGTGGGAGAGGTTTCCTTGCACGTACTGGATCTTTGGGCTTAATTCTTAGCTCTCCAGGGCCTCAGTAGCGCAAAAGCACCCATCAGGGACCTTGTGAGGAGGGTGGCCAGGCACCTCTGTGCAGGAAAAGACTTCCAGCAACAACTCCCTAATAAGTGACGGGGCGAGTTCCCCCACCCCTTGCCAGCTCTGGGGGTTTTGCTGGGTCTCTGCACCGCCTGAGGTGCCCCTGGATTATCCTGTAGACCCCCGGGTTCAGCTTCAAGCTCTTGCTTTCCTGAAGAGGGGCTGAGCAGGGGTCTGGCACAGCGGGTGCCTGCCTGCATTCGCAGCGTCGTTACAGCAGTCGCCCGGACGTCCTCACCCCGCGAGAAGGGGGGAGTTCTGTGCTGACAGTTTGCCAGCGATACGCCGTCAGCCGAAGGAAGGGCAGGCGGCGGCGAAGTGAGCTCCTCCGGCGAGGCGATGCTGCGAGGAACAGCTTCTCTATTAGTGCCACAGAATGTATTACACGGGAGAAAAATGAAAGCGCCGAGCACGCTGCGTTGTACACCTTGCTGCCGCTCAGGAGGGATCCCAAGGATGTTTCTGTGCTACCGTGTTCCCTTATTTATCCTCTGGATTCCTGCTAGTGCTTTTGTTCGCTCCAGCCGTGATTATTTCATCTCCTTCGTTCCCTCCGTTGTGCACATTTTTACCATATAATGGGATATTTTTCTGTAGCTTTATTCTCTCTGAAATAGCGTGAACTGAAGGAGAGAAGGGGAGGTCATTCAATTATTTACTGATGGTTGTTAGCCTGGGGGTAAAGGGACTGCTTGAATTACATCTGGCCACCAATTTATAGAGGTCAAAAAATCACTGATGGGATTAAGGGTTTGGAAAGAATACACTGTTCTTTCTGGATAGTTCTGCCTGTTTTCTGTTAATACAAGTACAGCGTTTGCACTGGGCTTTAGTGACAGCTGTGGATAAGTAAAGTTCCCTTTCTTTTTATATTTTTTTGCTCACTTCGTGTGTCTGCCTCCTCTTCTGGGGTGTTTTTTGCTGGCCTTTTTATTTAGCTGGATTTAGTATTCCCAGCAGCTGGGGGAGGTGTAGTGCTTAGGATGGGAGTTAACAACTCCATGGGTGACCTGGGAGGAGCCTGTAGTTCCACACCTTGTTCTGACTCAGGTAATAAAATTTCCAGGGATTCCTGGGGAGCGTTTATAACTTGAGAAGAGTTGCTTGGTGGCCGTGCCATTCGTTTGGAGAGAGGTGTGAAATGACGCAAAGATGGTTGAAGTTGGTTTTTTGCGTTGCTGCTTTTTGGCCCTTTCCTTTGTCAATCGCTCTGGTTTGTGGAAATGCAAGTGGCTTCATTGGGAGCCAAAACCAAAGTTTGGGATTCTCTGTGAGCCCTGAAGGTCAGGGTGTGCAGTGGGTGTCAGGGTGTGCAGTGGGTGTACGCAGTGGGAGTCGTGCTCTGTCTTGACGTAGCTTGCCCACGTTCCTCTGCAGAGTAGGAAAATTCATTTTCTGTTGTCTCTCCTTCGCGTTCCCCGCAGTGCACTGTCCCATGAACGAGGTTATGACAGACTCCACGGGTGTGATCCTCAGCCAGAGCTCCCTGGGAAGTTACCCTCACTTCCAGACCTGCTCCTGGGTGGTGAAGGTAGAGCCCGGGTATAACATCTCCCTCACCATAGAGTACTTCCTGAGCGAGAAGCAGTATGACGAGTTTGAAATCTTTGACGGTAAGAGATGCACCAGTTTGACTTGCGGGGCGGCTGAGGGGAAAGGGAGGGAAGGGCTGATCCTGGCAGTTGTTGGTCCCTGCTCCCAGAGCACTCGGGAGAGCTTCCCACCCCCCTGCCTCTGACCTCTTACTGGAGACTCACTGACTCTCTGGATAAGCCAGTGGCAATGATTTCATCTTAGAACGGATCTAAAACCTTTCTCAAAGGGGCTGGGCTCAGCAAGCTCCTGGGAGAAAATTAGAGCAGAGGTTGCTGAGAGGGAACAAGGTGGGAATTCTCAGCCCTGAAGCCCGTGCAGGTCAGATTTTCTAGACCCATGAGTTTCCAGGAGCTGAGAGGGGACCTGTCGGTACTCCCAGTGAAGCAGCTTTGTAACCAAAAGCAGGTGCTGCGCTGGTGCTGCTGTGGCTGCCCAGCGGGACTCGAGGCGAAGCCGTGCTGCCTGCAGCAAACACCTGGTCTGACTGATCAGCCGGGCTTCATTTGCCGTCGGTTTCTCAGGAGCTGGGACGCGTGTTCCCAAACACCCCTGAGCGTGAGCTGCCCTTCCCGGGCTCCTCGTGAAAGCTCCCGTCCCACAGCTCTGCCTGTTCTCGCTTCAGCACGTGAGGCCCCCGAGCGATGGCACGTCCGCCTGACCTGTCCTCGTTCCCTCCTTGCCCCCAGGTCCCTCTGGCCAGAGCCCGCTGCTCCTCTCGCTGAGCGGGAACTACTCGGCCCCTCTGACCGTCACCAGCAGCGGGAACAGAGTCTACCTGCGCTGGTCCTCCGACCACGCCTACAACAGGAAAGGCTTCAAAATCCGCTACTCGGGTAAGCGCACGGCCGGGCCTCGGCGCCAGGAACGCGGCCGCCTCCTCAGCCGTTGCTGCAGAGGGCACGGGGCCGTCTGTGTCGGCAGGAGCTGCCAGGGTGACAGCACACAGAGCTGGGCTCCTTCGGAGCTGGGCAAGGCAGGTTTTCTTTCCGTGAGAAACCTTGGCTGGTTTCTCAACTGCTCTCAGAACCGGAACGTGCAGCCATAGAGGACATGGCTTGGCGTGACTGAAGCCCAACGCAGAATCACAGAATGTCGGGGTTTGGAAGGGACCTCCAAAGATCACCCAGTGCCACCTCCTGCCAGAGCAGGGTCACCCAGGGCAGCCACACAGGAAGGCGTCCAGGCAGGGTTGAAAGTCTCCAGAGCAGGAGAATCCACACCCTCAACCTGGGCCAGGGCTCCGGCACCCGCACAGGGAAGAAGTTTCTCCTCACATTGAGGTGGAACTCGCCATGTTCTAACTTAAACCCGTTATTCCTTGTTCTATTGCTGGGCACCACTGAGAAGAGATTTTTCAGGTCCCTTCATCATGATGAAGGGAGAAGGTCCCAAGGAGACTCCACACACTCTCTGGGCAGCTTGGGCCAGGCTCCAGCACCTCACAGGGAAGAAGTTTCTCCTCACGTCGAGGTGGAACTCCCCGTGTTCTAACTTAAACCCGTTATTCCTTGTTCTATCGCTGGGCACCACTGAGAAGAGATTTTTCAAGTCCCTTCATCATCCTCGTAGCTCTCCTTTGGACTCGGAGAGGATGATGAAGGGAGAAGGTCCCAAGGAGACTCCACACCCTCTCTGGGCAGCCTGGGCCAGGGCTCCGGCACCTGTTGAGGTGGAACTTCCCATGTTCTAATTTAAAACTGTTATTCCTTGTTCTATCGCTGGGCACCACTGAGAAGAGATTTTTCAAGTCCCTTCATCATCCTCGTAGCTCTCCGTTGGACTCGGAGAGTCCAACGGAGAGCTATGAGGATGATGAAGGGAGGAGGTCCCAAGGAGACTCCCCGGGGTTGCTCGTTGCTGGGTACTGAATGTTTGCTGAGAATTCCTTAAAATGAATTAACAGTGTTTGGGAACTTGGCAAATCTTAATTAATGGAAGTTCTAAAACTGGGTTGAGGACTTGCCAGTATGTCATAAATAAATAATGCCTTTGCTCGGTAAATGAATTAAGTAATATTTAATTATCAGAAATTAGGCTGGCTTTCTAGCGCCAAGCGAAACTTGGATAGCAGCCCTGCCCTCTTTCGCCCTTTGACTTTGTGTTTATCCGTCACAAGTTCTCTTTTTCACGTACAGCCTGAGGTTATGGGAAGCGCGGTGCAATTCCTGGATTTGTCTTGGTGCTGCCCGTGCGGGGAGGGATTTATTTACTTGTGCCCTCCTCTCCAGCTCCTTACTGCAGCCTCCCGCAGCCGCCAGCCCACGGGCTGATCCTCAGCCAGACGGGTCTGCACCCGGGCAGCACGGTGCGCTTCGGCTGCGACGCTGGCTACCGGCTCGTTGGCCACAGCACCGCCACCTGCTCCCAGCACCCCCAGGGCTACTTCCACTGGAACGAAGCGATCCCTCTGTGCCAAGGTGAGAGCAGCAGGCAAACGGCTCGTTACGAGGAGCTGGGAGTCCAGGAAGGACGGAGGAGAGTGTGGTAAAAATAAAAACCTGATGGGATACCCTCAGTTTGGTGTTGAGGACAGGCTTGGAGCTGGAGGTGGGCAGTGAGGATGCTCCTCTGGGTATCCAAGTCCTCGGGAACAGACGGACGGCAAGGGAAGGGAGTGGCTGTTTGGGATGGGAGAGGGAAAAAAAGCATCTGTGTAAAGGTTACTGCTGTGGAAACGTTTGAATTCTCTTTAAAGACACAGCCAAGCCTTGGTTAAGGGCGGGAGAAGCTGTTGCTTGGAAGAATCTGGAAAGGCTGGCAGGAGTCCCGCTGGGTTTTGGTGACTGAAATTTCCTTGGGTATTTCTGGAAGTGCCCTCTTAGGTCTGTCTGTGTGTCAACAGGGGATGAGAAATTCCTCGCGATTCAGGAGGTGCTTGGTTTCTGTTGGCTTCATATAAGATTTAGGCATGTACTTGTTCTTTCCACATTTCCTCCTAATTAACTGTAATCTTTATGACACATCGTCCTTAGCACGGGGCTCCTTCCAGGCGTGGGCGAGGAGGGGAGGGCAGGGCAGTGAGCCTTGGGGGGCTTTGCTTCTGCGCTATTTTGTCTCCCTCCCTGTGTTCCCTTTCTGATTGCACCTTTTTCTCAAGCCGCCAGTCATCCCGGCTCCTTTGTGTTGATAAAATGCCCATCTTTATTCTGATGAAGCCTTTCAGCGTCTTTGAACATTCATCCATGTTCCAAAGGACCGAGCACTGGGGATTAATATTGCATCGACTTCCCTGGAAACTAGCCAGAGAGCAGAGACAGCAGAGGCAAAACCTCATTGCGGCGTCTGCATTGTTGTCCAGTCCGAGCCGTAAGGAAAAGCAGCATTATTTAGTGTGGGAGGTGCTGAAGAGCCTTGTAAAAAAATCCTTTCTGTGCTTCTGAATCTCCTAGTCTCTTTGGAAATTGCACAGGGGTGCCAGCAGCCCTACCTCTAAAGGGTGGCTTTGTGCTGTGGGTGCTTAGACCCGTTTGGAGCTCTCCCAAAGCTGTGTTTTATCTGAAGGTGAGCGGAAAGCGGGAAGCCAAGACCCTGCTACCAAGTGCTGTTGGGAAGGGGAAGCTGGGGAACTGGGCACGAGCCTCACGTAGCGATTTCCCCTCCGTGACAACGTGGACGGGGCCAGACGCCGAGTGGTGGAATGAGCAGATGAAGCGCACAGCAAGAGCGGCCGCGCGAGGGGCTGTCATGGCAACTGTGCCTCCCGAATCCTTAGCCCAGCGCAGGGAATTTCTCTGATGCACTGTGTCTTTTTTTAAGGAAAATCTTGTAATCCAGAATAGGTACGATCGCTGCTAAGTCTTTGCTGCGCTGCTCTGCTGGAATGCCACCCGAGCCTCGTGTTCAGCTCCAGAATCTCTATTTATTCCCGAGAGGTGTCGTGCTGTGTGGGGAACGGATTTTGAACATGGAGGTGGGGAGGAGATGGAGAGAGGTTGTGTTGGGAGAGGATGGACTTGGAATCAGGTATTGCCTGACAGCAGTGATTTGGAACAGAAATCCCTGAGCACCAGTTCCCAACCCACCAGGGAGGGACTCGGAGCCAGACCGTCCGTGGTCTGCAGTGTAGGGTTAATGGTTGGACTCGGTGATCCCAAGGGTCTTTTCCAACCTGAACTGTTCTGTGATTCTATGCTTCTATGGCTTGTCACTGGATTCTATGATTCTATGGCCTGGCCTGGAAATGGGGGAGTGCTCCTGCGGTGTTGCTGAGCACCCCAGGTCTGTGCCATGGAATATGGGGAGGTGTGGGAAGAAGGTTTCCTGTGGGAGCTGCCTGAGAAGCCCTAAACCCTCCCAGCACTTTTCTGGTTCAGCTGAATGTGTGACCTGTCAGGAGCTCCGTGGGTACAACCCATGGTGCCACTCCATAGCAGATGCCAACAGAGAAAGAATTTTGGGGCCAATCCATAGCATTTTGGGTAGGTTTCTGCTCTGATTTCTTCTTTGGAAGGCGAGGGACTGCCCACTGACAACACAGAGCAGTTTGGTCAGAATCTCGGTGCTGGATGCCCCTCTGGCAGAGCCTGTCTCTCTCAGGCAAGGAGAAGAGCCTGCTGGTCGTGTTAGATCCTGGGGTTGGAATAGCCCCTTTGGGAAAGTCACCTCCTCTCTCCGTTTCCCCATATTTACATCACGAATCTTAATAGTGGCCCACGGTTACCAAGTGCCTTGAGATGGACACGGGAGGTGAGCCAGCCAGCGACTGGAGCCGTGGGAGGATTGATGGTGCAGCAGCTCCCCTCCCTGGCCTTCACAAGCTGACAGCCAGAACTGTTGCTCTCGTCCTTCTTCAGCTATGGAAAAGCCAAAATGCTTATTTTTTTATTTTTTTCCCCCGATACATTGCTCTCAAAGCCAACTGGCAACCTTTTGTTTTGGGCTCGACTCAATTTCTCGTCCTTTCTGGTGGCCAGGACTGCCTGGCAGAGGTTTGGGAACTCGGTCCATAACACCGCGTAAAGTGCTGACACAATCAGCTGGGTCAGGAGGAGGGGAACCGGGGTGCCCATAAACACATGGTCTAGTTAACAAATGCCGTTTCCCATCGCTCCTTTTTGCCAGCACATAATCCTCTTCCCCTTCCCGATCCCCTCTGAATAATCTTTACTACGTGCTCTGTCCTAGCTGACATTTATGGAGGCAGCAGAGAATATTCTGCAGGGAACAATCTTGCGTTGGCACAATGTGGGAGAACACAAGATGATCTAATACGCCTTTTCTGTCTCCGCTGCCTATTTTTAAGCTGCTTTGTTTTTGGAATCCCAGCTGCAGATTTGCTTTCACAGCCTCTGTCCCTTTTCCTAGCACATCTTCTTCCCGCAGACAGAGCTTTATACTTCTGAATCACCGTGAGTTCTCCTTTTCCCTGGACCACGCTCTCCGTGGGTCTCTCCAAGCCAAATGCAGGTTTGCGTTCCCCTGGAAAAAATCCTTTTCTTTCGTCATCTCTCATTCTGAAGCATGGCGGTGCCCCCACTCTGAACCTCAGCAGTGTTCTTTGGAAGCAGATGGCAAGTTTATTGCCAGCCCAAAAATCAAGCTTCTCTGCTTCGTGCAGGGCTCTGTAAATAAAAACTTGTTATAATGGCACGTTCTGCTCAGGGATGCTGGATTCGCAGGGAGGGAAGGATTCTGGTCTCAGACGTGGGGCACAAGAACCTGCTTGGGACAACAGAGATCACAGCTGGCTCTCCCTCTCTGATTCTTCTTCATCTTGTAGCCCAGCTGCCGGCAGGTGAAGAGGGCTACGCTTTTTAGTTGCTTTTGGTGCCTTAATGAACTTTTTAGTTACCTGCACCTGGCCCAGAAGCGCTGCTTCATTGCGAACTTTCATACCAGGGCAAGGCTGATGCTGTGGAAAGATTCTAAATGCTCAGACAGAGCAATTGAGAGGCAGGAGGAGGCAGGACCGGGCAGCAGTAAGTCATCCTTCCCTTGTGTGGGGAAACAAAGGCAAGTGGCAGCCCAGCCTCTCTGGCCTGGGTCTCTCTGCCCTCCGTTGTCCCTCCGGGTCAGTCTCCGTGCCTCAGTTTCCCATGTTTTTGCAAAGCATCAGGCTGCAGAAGAGAATTGAATAGAGGAAGGAGAAGGCTTTGCTGGGAGCAGTGGCGTGGGAAGGGGGTCAGCATTCTCACCAGCCTCAGAAAGTAAGAAGAGAACAGCCAGGTGGAAGTGAAAGGGTAGGACTTTGCAGGTCCCCTCTTCTTCTGCCTCAGAGTGAAATTGGTATTCAGCGTGGCTGCTTGTCTAGACACCCAGCCTTGTAGAGAGATTCGCCAAGCTCCTTAGCTCGCTGAAGTGACATACATGTGATTATCATTTCAACCAGGGATATGCCTGATCGTGCTAATACGAGCCTGCTGAATTACTCACACCTATTAGCAACACCAGGATCTGCAAGGTGCTGTGTAATTGTGCTCCGGGCTGGGGCTCTGGCCGACTCATGTAGCAGTAGCGGGATAAAAACATCTTGGACCTTGAGTGGTAGAAGGTTCCAGTGGTTGTGATGACGCTGTACACAGTAATTCTCATCTCTCCTTTTCAGTGCTCGGTGGGGTCCGTGACACCAGAAGGTGACTTTTCCAAGGTTGCTCATTTTCTAGCCCTTGTTTGCGTGCGGAGGGAATAGCCTGAATGGGAACGTGTGTTGAAGTGTCAGCGTGTGGCTCAGGAGATGTAGGCTCAGCCTGCTGTCTGTGCACTAGCCAAGTTGGGAGCAGCTCAGGCTACTCCAGGAAGGAATGGATTTTCCTTTAGAGTGTTTTAAAAACACAGGCAATTGTTTGGGTTAGGTGCTGGCCTCCAAATCTGTGCTTGCCAGCAGGCGAGTGGGCTCTGCATCTCCAGCCCAGCAAGGTGGGCTTCCCCTGGCGCTGCGGCTCAGAGAGGGCTGGGCACCCGTGTGGTGTTTTTAGAGGCACGCCTGGGTTTGGTTTCCCAGCTCTTCTGAATGCTGGTAGAGGAAAAAAAAAAAAGTATTTGAGTGACAGACTCCTAGTGCTGCTTTTCCCAGTGGTGAGGGAGGGGAGAAGAGGGCTTGTCATGTGCTGCAAAACTCTTGCAGCATAAATGACCGTGATTCTGGTCTGTGTTTGGCTGATGCTCGTCTTTCTGTGACCTGCCTGTCCCCTTCCTGCCCTGTTTGGCCGCAGAGCTGAGGGTCTCGGCAGGGGTGGTGCAGAGCATCTTCTCCCGAGTGCTGCCGTCTTGAGCAGCCGTTTGGCGTTGTGCCTGGTTATCAATTTTTTTCCCCTCAATTCTCCCCCTTACCTTCTCAGCCATAATGCTAAATTTAGCTTTCCTTCTGCCACAACGTAATTATACAATTTGCTGCCTTATGTAATCCAGGAGTGCTGTTGGAAAGGGGTTTCAGGTTGTGGCTGCTGTGGGATGCAAATGCAAAACATTATTGCTATCTAATCCTTTATCTCTGTGTGAAAACCTATGAATACTGTGTTGATGCATTTTGTGTTACAGATATTACAAAAAGTATGAGCCAGAGTCTCTTCCAGTAGGAATTGGTGTTCAACGTTGGCTTTGCTGTTATCACACTGACAGACAGGGGTTGAAAATCTGATCCTCTGTGAAAGGGGGAATTCATTGCAGCTTCTGGGGTTCAACGGGGGGCTGGAGTTTCTGTGTAAACGGGGGAGCTTGGGCTCTGGGCATTCAGCTCACTGAAATCTGGAGTCTGATTCTCTTGGCTGTGTTTTTCTTCCTCTCCTCCTCCCCAGCTCTCTCCTGTGGAGTTCCCCGAGCTCCAAAGAACGGGGTTGTCTTTGGCAAGGAGTACACGGTGGGGACGAAAGCCGTTTACCATTGCAACCAGGGCTTCCAGCTGCCGCCCGGGGAGGAGCCCAGCGCCGAGTGCCTGCAGGAAGGGCAGTGGAGCAACGGCAACAAGCCCCCCCAGTGCGTGGGTGAGTGTTTGCAGCAGGTGCAGGCCCACGGGGAATTTTAGAAGTCCCTTCAGCAACATCTTCCAGCTCTAGCGTGGACAGTTTTGCCTCAGAGCTGCGGTATTTAGGACACTGGGTTTCTAAGCCTGCGTAGCTTGGGTCTGATGTCTCCTCTCATGGTGCCTTCATTTCTCACCTGTAAAACAGAGATGCTAATACTGGCCCCCTTGTTAACGAGCATGCGTGCTGAAATGCCCTGAAGTGCCCTGGACTTGACCTGTTCATGTCTTTTTGTCTGGTTTTTTTCCCTGACTCGCCACATCTGGTTTCCAGCTGTTACCTGTCCCGATATCAACAGCATCGCGGTGGAGCACGGTCGGTGGCGGCTGACCTACGAGATCCAGTACCACTACAACGCCCAGCTCATGCTCATCTGTGACCCCGGGTACTACTACACAGGCCAGCGGGTCATCAAGTGCCAAGCCAACGGGAAGTGGAGCATTGGGGAACCCATGCCCACCTGTAAAAGTAAGAGCAGCGACGCTCGGGAGCCGTGCCGGGGCGAGCAACCCCGAGAGGGGTGCCTTGCAGGGGATGGGGTTTCTGTGCTGTGTTCAGCGGGTGTGCAAACTCTGTTGTTGGTGCATGGCCCTGCTCGCTCTTGGCAGTGTCTGAGAGTGTGGCTGCAGAACTGCTGTGGCCATCCGAGGTCATCTCTTCATCTGATTCTTGGTTTACTCTGAAGAGTTCTGCAAGAACTCTCGAGCGCAGTAGCTCATGTGTTGCTGTCGGGTCCCAGCAGCTTAGCTGTCACGGGTGCCAGATGTTCTGAAGTTTGCTCTTAAGAAAGAAACTAAAAAATTCCAATTTAAAACCTAACCTCTTTCAATTTTGTGCAAGCGCCAAGTTTACAAGAGTAGCAGTGTCACCTGTAAATCAAAAACAATCTTGGCAAACAAGCAGCTCGCTCAGTCGTTCTGACAGGACTGCTGTGCTTTGGATCTTTTCTTTTTTCCAAAGGTGGGCTTTTTTTCTCTCTAAGTGCAGATAGAGGCAGAAAAATTTCTCCTTCAGAATGGCAGCTTTCGCTTTCCTCCTGCCTCCCTTTGTTTCTAGAGATGCAACTGCCAGCTTCAGTGACAGATGTAGTTTTACCCCTGCTAGCTCTTCAGCCAGATCCGGGAGCGTGAGCATGACCTCGTTTTATTTCTTCAACATTATTGCCACCTAAATTCAAATGACAGGATCTTGGCAGTGCACTAAGGTCAGAAGCGCCCAGCGTAAGTCTCTTGATTTCTTGCTGAGTGCAAAAGCTCCGGAGGGTTTGCAGATCTTTAAGGTAGACAAAACAAAGAGCTGAAATTTGTGGCTGGGAGCTGCATTTGCAGGGGCCAGGTTCCAGCTGCACCCCGCAAACCAGGCTTTCGGCTGGGTGTCCTCTGTGGGTCTGCTCTTCAGGTGTCAGCTCTGTCCTGGAAGGTCACGATGTGGGAAGAAGCTGGGTGTCACTTTCTGATTAGAAATCTTGTGCCGTTTTGTGACTTTTCTGAAAATCGGGCTTTCCAGCTGCATCTAGCAGTGGGTTAATAATGGGTATATTCCTGCGTTAAAAACTTCTGTAGCTTCTTCCTAGCCAGTCTTACCTTTAGTACTTCCCTCGCATCCTGCAGCATAAATATTGGTAGCACTTACATTTGTCACCTCATGTAGCACAACTCTGAATTGTTTTTATTACCCATGTAACTACTAATCCTTCCTTCTCCTTTCTGACTTGACTAACAATTTGGTGGCGGTGAGCGTGTGGCTGAGCGCGTTTGTTTAAAAAACCACCACTCCCTGCCTGTTCCCTCTTGCTGTACTTGGGGATCTCTTCCAGTTATCTCGTGCGGGGACCTGCCGACCCCACCCAACGGGAACAAGATCGGGACGCTGACCAGCTACGGGGCCACAGCCATCTTCTCCTGCAACACGGGCTACACGCTGGTGGGATCTCGTGTGCGGGAGTGCATGGCCAACGGGCTCTGGAGCGGAGCAGAAGTGAGGTGCCTGGGTAGGTGCGGGGTATCTGTGGTGTCTGCTGGGAAAGTCCAGCTTGCCTTTCAGGCGGGAATAGCAATTTTAGGTAGTGATTCAAGAACTTGATGATCTTGAAGGTCTCTTCCAACCTGAACTAAGTTTCTGAGAGAGAACCCAAGCGAGGGCTCGGTGCTGCTGAAACTGCGGCGTTTTTAAGCAGATAAAAAAGAAAGGCAGGTTTTGATTCCTCGCTGCTGGGTAGATGTCAGGTGTCTTGAGGTCACAGAGGAGAGCTTTTAAAAAAGATGTGTTGTTTTTGCTCTGGTTTCCTCCGTGGCTGCGGAGTCTCGAATTCAGATCCGCGCAGAGAGTCAGGGCGGCGCGCGACGCCTCGGCGCGGGCGGGCGTGAGCTCTGGGTGATGCTCCCCGTCTCCCTCCCGCAGCGGGGCACTGCGGCGTCCCCAGCCCCATCGTCAACGGGCAGATCAACGGCGAGAACTACAACTACCGCGGCAGCGTGGTGTATCAGTGCAACCCCGGCTTCCGCCTCATCGGCATGTCCGTGCGCATCTGCCAGCAGGACCACCGCTGGTCCGGGAAGACGCCTGTCTGTGTGCGTAAGTACGTTGTCAGATCGCTTTAGCCCCAGCGCGACGGTCCGAGGGATACGAGCGCGTGTAAAGTCCATCGCTCGGAGCTGACGTGCCCCGGCTGTGCGCGGTCGCAGGAGACGCTCGCTGCTTCCCTGCAGGTTGCGACTTTGGCTGCTTGTCTTCTTCCCTCTGCTTTGTGAATTCCCCTTTTCTTGGGTGTTCTTCCCAGTTTCTAGTGGGTGAGCCCAGTTGCAGGTGTGGTTACTGAGGAGGCTGCTGTTATGGGTGTGGGGTTCAAGGCAGCCGTAGCCACACCGTGGTTGTCGCCATCTTTGAGACCCGTTCTCTGTGCCGGAGCAGAGTCTCCTCTGATCCACATTCACAAGTGACCTTGTACAAGCTGCTTGTTTATTTTTCCCGTAAATAAGCTAATTAAGTCAGTCTCTGGAGCTCTGAGGTGTTAATAAGTTTAAGCATCTTCTTCTCAGTGGACAGTGCAATCCATGTATTTCATACCGTGATTTTCCAGTTGTTTGCTTCCGATCTCTGCTGTCTGGTTTGGAGCTTTATGTGCCAAGGCACAATAACAACAGCAAGATACGAAGTAAGGAATGACCTATCAAGGAATATGCAGATTCCAGGCTAATAAGAAGAAACAGACTTAAGTTGTCAAGGTTAGCAGTGACCCCAGAATTTGGAGGATTATGCATGAGCTTTTTAGGAGAAGAACTACTGGAAAGGCTGTCTCTGGGTCTGTGCAGGTAGATTTGAATTACTCTCGTGTCTGAGGATGCTCTGTTGAAAAAGGTTTTAATTCAGTTTTACCGCCAAGTACACGCATCCTAACCTTGGATTGGGAAATCGTGTTGATAGAGGTCCTCCTGCTGTCAGGCAGATTTATGGAAACGCAGGATTTTTCTAACCGTGCATTTGCATGACTCATCTTGTTTCTCTCGGGAGGGACCAAGCCCATTAGAGCAAAGCAGATGAACGTTGCTCGTCCGTATCTGTCTTCCGACTGCGGAACCGGCGCGGGGCTGGTTCCTGTGCAGCGCCTTGATTTGCCTTTGCTCTGTGCTGGCTCCTGACTCTGGCACCTGAAAGGCCACTGAGCTTTTTGTGCAGAGGTCTGTGAGAGGTGCCTCGTGTGCAGAAGTTGCCCTTGAAGTTATTACACTACGTCAGGCCTCATGGCTAACATAAATTCCACGTCGTTAAGGCAGAGCGCTGTTGGGCTCTGAGATGAGATGCCTCGAGGCTTTATTGCTTCTGCAGCAGCTCAGGGCACTGTGTGTGTTAGCACGTTATAATTTCCTATTGTCCTCGTGTTTTCTCTTTAAATCTGCTACAGTTGCTTCCCCTCTGTGAATGGGTCTGTTTGATCTGTGCCAACTGTGAGGAGCCTTTATTTTTTTTTTTTTTTTTTCTGGGACAGAATCCATCACTTGTTCCAAAACACGTATAATCATATTCAGAAGTGCCTCGGAGAATCTGACATCTGCCTCCTGCAGCACCGAAAGGCCGTCTCGCCTGATATTTTTTAGACCTGTACCTGTCAGCAGCTTGCACGAGGAGTACATTCCCACCCCTGTGCTCTAGTCCAGCCCTGGAAGCCACATGTGTTGCGGATCTTTTGCGGGAATGTCATCTTCCCCTCTGGCTTCTGGCTTTGGCAGCCGCGCAGCTCAACTGCTGGACTTTGCTGCTGGGCCGTTACCCGGTTTCAGCGTGACAGTAGTCAATACTGCTTTGTCCCCAGCTGTCGGAAGATGTCGCATTCCTTAAGCAGCCAAAAATCTCTGTACGGCGCGTCCTGACGTTTCTTTTGTGCAGTGGAAGCAAAGGTCTCCAGGCTCCCCTGGCAGCGTTGTCGGAGCAGCTCAGCCCTTTACCTTGTCACTGGTCCAAGCTGGCATCAGCCGTAGGAACAGAAACTACATTTTGGGGATTTAGAAATAAGAGTTCTCCCACAAAATTTTTAAAAAATAAAACAGGGAGATTTAAGCTTTCTAGGCCATATGCTAGAAACCTGATTTTTCTGGTTTTTTATTTCCACCTGTCTTTTAACTATCCCTCCAGGTGTAACTTTACGCTGCAGTGAGCATGCGTCTGACACCAGGGAGAGGAATGAAAACATCGCGTTTCATGGCTCTGTGTGATGCCCAGAGTCATG
The DNA here is from genome assembly GCA_020746105.1 of Trogon surrucura. NCBI lineage: Eukaryota > Metazoa > Chordata > Aves > Trogoniformes > Trogonidae > Trogon > Trogon surrucura. Next base: position 1,734,516 of record CM036640.1, read on the forward strand.
TAAGGCAATAGATTAATAGCGGTAACTGGGATTTTTGAAGAGGAGCTCTAGGGATTTACAGTGTAAGTCAGTAGGATGCTGGCACTCGGCTGCTTAGAGAGCAGTTCACAGAATTTCTTACGCCAGTAAAATGAACAAAGGTACCACGCTCTCAGCGCAGTATTTCGGCAGAGCTGGCCACAAATCTTTGAAGTCAACGTGGGTTTCAGGGTTGATGTGGGGGGGCTTTTATGATCTCCTTCCTCGGGAACTTTTTGCAATGGATAATCCACTTTCTTCCAGGAAAAAAAAAAAAATAACCGTAATAACCTCCCCACTTTCTGATTGCAGCCATCACTTGCGGCCACCCCGGCAACCCTGCCAACGGCTTGACCCAAGGGAGTCAGTTCAACCTGAACGACGTGGCCAAGTTCGTGTGCAGCACCGGGTACCGCCTGGAAGGAGCGCCGCAGTCCCAGTGCCTGACCAACGGGCAGTGGAGCAGCACCCTGCCCGCCTGCCGCGGTGAGTCGCCCGCCTCCCTTCTCTTGCACCTTCCTTGTTGTCTGCTCTGGATTCCTAAAATCCGGCTCGACACTGTCCTGAATGCACGTCACACAAATCTTGCGTTTCCTCGAGCGATGCTTGAGCTCCGAGGGTCTGTGCAAACCTCACGCTGCAAACCTGGTTTTCCCCTGGGCTTCACTCAAAGCTCTTAATGGACCCTGCCCAGCCCCGCATTCTCCAAGACCTTGAAAAGGGTGTTATAGGTGGGGAGGACCCTTAGCAGAGGTCATCCTGGGAACCCCAGGCCAGTTCACTCAAGGCAGGTCGTTGTGCAGAGCCCTTTCTCCTTCTAGGCTGCCCCACTGCCGTGGGTATGAGCGCGCTCAAGTTCACTTATCAAATTCCCTGCCCTCCTTGCACTGCCTTCCTCCATACTCCCTCAATCCAGTATCTCGCTCGATACTGGTGCTGCATCAGTCAAGAAATCAGTTATTCTCGACTGGCTGATGTAAGTCCTGGTTTGGGGTTCTGCTGCTGAGCCTTGCGTGGCGGGGTGAGAGCCTGCAGGATTGCCTCTGCTCTGTTTTTCCCTTTTAATAAGGATTTTTTTCCTCTTTCTACCCCAAAGAATGTGTTTTTTCCTTAAAAAAGACTAAAAAAAAAACCCTAAATTGTTGAATACAATTTTTTTCCCCTTTTCCTGTTTATTTCTGGAGAATCCTTTGTTCTTTTTTACACCCTTTGTTTTGTATTCTTTTTTTTTGTTGTTGTTTGTTTGCAGTTGTAAACTGTACTGACCCCGGGCACCTGGAAAACAGCATCCGTCAAGTGCAGCCAAGTGGTCCTCACAGATTCAGCTTTGGAACAACTGTCTCATATCAGTGCAGCCACGGATATTACTTATTGGGTACACATGTCCTTACCTGTCAGGGGGATGGCACTTGGGACCGTGCCCTCCCACAGTGTCTTTGTAAGTTCTTCAGAATAATTCCCATCCCGTGCAGTTCTCTGTTGCCTGGCTGAATGCTTGTGTGAAAAGTCCGGATCCAAAGCTCTTTGTAATCCGTGGGCGTCCTTCCATCAGCTTCCCTGGCCTCTGGATCCTGCCCACGGAAGAGCGGCTTTAGGGGAGGGAGGTGACAGCGTGATGCAGCTTTAAAGCTGCTGCGATGCAGGTGCTAGAGAGGATTTGCCTCCTGAGCCGTGCTCTGTATTTTTTTTTCCTCCTTTCGTACAGTACCCCGGCCCTTGTGGCTTGCAGAGAGAATTGGGAGGTTCTGGGTGATGGTTGGGCTTAAGAGGTATTTCCAGTAGCGTAGAAAACCACAAAATAGTCACAGCACTGTCACGCTGGGGTAGTAACACCTAGTCCAGGAGACCTCTGTGCATTGTGTGAGAGATATCACCGGTGGTGTCCCTGTTACACTGGAGGAAGCCAAGGTTCAGAGCACAACTGGGGTTGGCGCAGGGCTGCCTGGTGAGCTAGGGGCAGGGGCAGGAGCAGCCCCCTGCACCCAGCACAGCTGGTGTGTGTCCCTTTGGTGACTAAAGCCGCTGCGGTGTCGGTCCCTGGCGTGACGAATCGCTAAAGCAGTCAGAAGTGGAGCCCCTTCAGTTTGAACCGGATTAACTGTTCCAAAGCCACGACCGTTTCCTTTTTTTTCTTGCATCGTCCTTTGACACCTAGTCCCACAAAAGTGGGTTTTGGCACATTTCCCTTTCCCTTTGCCAGCAGCATGCCACCTTCTCGCGCTTGCAGCACCCTGCACGGGCCACGGGGAGTTGAGCAGTGATAACCGCGTGTCACCGCAGGGGCTCAGGGAGGGGGGGTTGGTACCTTTTAAAACCTGGGAGCCCAGTGTCTCGGGTTCCCTCAGCCCACAGCGTTCCAGCTGAAATAAAAGGGATCTCCTTCCTTAAAATGGTGAGCATCCGTTGGCTTGGAGGATTTGTGGGCATTCCCAGAGCTTTGCAAACTCAGGTTAGTTTTATCACTGATTGTTTGGATTCGTGGACTTAATAGTTTAAAGGGAAAAAAGGAAGAGGTTTTTGCATGTCTCCTTTTCTGTGTGTTGAACTGAAGATAGACTTGGTGCCGAAATCCGTACCCCTTTCAAGTGTTTACAGCTGGGTCACTAAAATTACCACACGCTTTCTAAAACATAAATTAAGAGGTTGATCCAGACAAGCTTGGGCTGCAAATATTGTCTCAGGCCTATTTCTGAGGAGGGAGTAAAACAGAGCTGATCCCCTTGGAGGGGTGAGAGAGCAAGTCCAGTAAAGTACATGGGAGCAGAGCCCAGCACATCGGAAGGAACACTCTTCCCACTGTGTACGTAAATCCTTCAAAAACCTCAGCACCGCCACAGGTTTTAAGCTTAGCTGAGTCTGCTGGAGTATCTGTTATTAAATTGTTAGTTACAGTGTGAGTTGAAGTATTAGCTATCAAACCCATTTCCTTGCAGAGCATCCTTGGTTTTAGTCACAGCTCTGCACCAGTATATTTCAACGCCCACGTGCCCCGGCATACGCGTGCTCTCCTTTTTATTGGAACATACATCGTGTTTCCTACCTAATGCCAGTACCGGTATTTTTAGACTCTGGCGGGGGGAGAGAAGATACCCGTTACGGGTGCTTTCCTTCAGAAACCGAGCGGTGCCTGGTCTTTACGCTGAGCATCCTCATCCAAACCTGTCCAATGGCCCCTAGGTCTGTCGGTGTATTTGTCAACAGCCTCCCTGTCTCCACTCTGATTGCTAAAGCTAAAGGAAGCCTCTTAATTATTGTTAGCGCTGTTCTTCTGCTGGCAATGGTCGAGTGAGCAGCGCTCGGAATGTGCCAGGATGCTTTGCCCAGGTGTGACACAACATCGATGGCAGCTCCTGAAGCTGCCCGGGTGGGTGGGGGTGAGGGTGTGCATAGGAATATTCCTGTTTAATAAGGCGAGTTTTTCAAGGGACCTGCAAAATGCCTGTCGGTGTCAAGACTGGGCATTTATGCGCAAACCCTTGGCAGCCCTTACAGGATGAGCTCGTGTCCCCGAGGAGGAGACCGGTGCAAGGTCTGTTCTGCCACACCTGCACCGTGGCGGGAGCCACCGGGCGTTTGGTGGCCCCTGGGGCAGATGAGTGGGTGGAAGCTGCCAGGAGACTGTTCTGTGAATCCACGATTCTAAGGTCCGACGCAGCCACCTCAGATGCGCAGTACTTTGCATGTACCCGCTGCGTCTGCCTTCGGACGAGCATCGCGGGCGCTTCAGCCTCGCAGTTGAAGCTGTTGCCCCTGTCTCTTACAGTGGTCTCCTGTGGCCACCCCGGCTCCCCGCCCCACGCTCACATCTCGGGTGACAAGTACACCGTGGGCTCCGTGGTGCGGTACAGCTGCCTGGGGAAGCGGACTCTGGTCGGCAACTCCACCCGCATGTGCCAGCTCGACGGGCGCTGGAGCGGCTCCCTGCCGCACTGCTCAGGTGAGGTGGGCTCCGGGGAGGGGGGGTGGGACAATCCTGTCCTCTACTACCCCTTTTTATCCTGCAAGGGAGCAGCCTGATGTGCTTTGCTGAGCTGGGCACGTGCTACAGAGGGAGATTGTGGAAGACTGAAAATCACTGTGTCTCAGCTCTCCAGTCTCCTGCAACTTGGGTGATCAGCACTGGCAGAGAGTAAACCAGTCCGCTTGCAAGACGAGAAATAAATCACTGCAGTAAATGTTTGTGGTAGGAGGTGTGCTGCAGCCTGCTGCTTTACAGTTCTCTCTATGCAGAGTCTGCTCAGGATGGATGTGTCTTATGCAAAATTGGGTCCTTGCATGACCCTCTTCCTCAGGCATTCCGAGAAAAGAAGCTCATGTGGCCCCTTTCCAGGGCCTGACATCTGCTGTTATGGCAGCACAGCAGTCCTGGGTCTGAACAAGGCAAGTGCAAGCTGGTACAATGATTTTCCACATCAACATCTCCACTGAGAGCAGCTTGGCAAGACAGGTCCGTCCTCGCTCCCTTGCCAGAGTGGGAAAGGTCTCACACTGAAAACATCCCAGTAAGCAGCCAAGTCCACGGTGAGACGGACTCGGATCAGAGTCGTGGGGGATGCAGTGAGATGTTCGTGCCAAGCCTTCCCAAAATCAGGGTGCTGGGATCTCCCCCAATGGCCTCCAGTGGAAGGAAGGGTGCTGAGCGGGCGGCAGGGTGCTGTGCAAAGCCCTCCTCGCACCGTCCTGTTGCTTGTTACTTGGAGAGCGCAGAGGCGGATGAAATACGAGCAAAGCATTTGGGAAAAGTGTTAATTTTTAATTATGACACTTAGATTTAGCAGCTCCACTTGACCAAGTTTAACCTCTGCTTTGGAAGGGAAAAAGAAATCAAGTGGAGTCATCCCCATTCTCAGAAGCTGTATCTGCAGAGTTCTGGATCTGTAGTTGCTCCGAAGGGTTTTCTGCTCTAATTTGTGCCTTTTCCCCATGTGGTTTTCACCATCTTTCCTGTCCACTTTGTGGGTAGATTTCTGGAAACGTTCAGCCTTACTCTGACTAGTTCCTGCTGACATCTGTGGTGTGTGATTGTTCTGAGTGACTTCATGGAGGCAGCTTTAGACCAAGCTGGTGGCGTTTGACAGCCCCGCTCTGCTTGGGGGCCAGGTGGATGCCCGGTACCTCAGAACGAGGATTTCCACCCCAGGGCTGGAGGAGATGAGAGGGCTCCTCTGTTACACCAACCTCCGGTGGTGCGGAGGCAGAAGAGAGCTCAGGTCATCTCCTGCCAAAGGTTCTCTGTTGTGTGCAGAAGATCCCTACGGTGTGGCAGCAGTTTTTGCAAGATGAAACAAAAGACTTTGATATAAGTCATTACAGGGTAAAAAATGCCATACCTGGAGCGTTCTCCCCCTTCTCTTCACAAGCAAGCACATTCCCCCGATGATGAATATGCTCATTATGTTTTATATTACGCTTAGCACCGCCGAGGCTGTACCTGCAGCAAGGCACAGAAGGCCCAGGAACTTCATTACTAACTGCAGGAGTGAAATAGTCTTTCCTGGCTTGGGGCTGGATGTGTTTACACAGGTCATTAGCAGAGAAAGCCAAGAACAGGCGTCCGCGGCGCGAGCCTGTGTCAGGCAGTGGGGAGGTGGGCGTTTCTCCAGCCTGCTCCCGAGAACCCCTGTGAGGCATCTGCTGCAGCTGCTCCCTTCCTCCTGTCCCCCAACTTGCAGCCGGCAGCTCGGCGTGTTCGCGACGTGTGCGAGCGGCTGTTTCTCAGCTGGGTCCCTCCCAGCTCCAAACCCGACAGCTCCTCGTGCTGCAAATACAGTAGGGCGTGCTGAGGTGGCTTGGAGCATGTCTTAATTTCTGCTTGGAGGGAAACCATCCAGATGAGTGATGCTGGCAACCGAGCCGCTGTCTGTTGGAGCAGCTGCCACGGAAAGCAGATGCAGCTGGTGAGGGCTCCATCGTGAGATTTGGGAGTTAGGGCTGTGTTTTGCAACCAGCTTAAAACCAGTGAGCCCCCGGAGTCAGAGGACGTTTGATCTGGAATTTCCCTGCTCTGCTGAGGCCAGTTGGCTAAATCGAGTCAGTCACACGGTCCAAATCTGTGTGCTGGCTCTCAGGACACGTGCAGTTGGGAGGGAAAAGGGGCCAAACCTCCACAGCTTGTTTACTCTGCTGATGCCGTGCTCTCTTCTTAACAGGAGGGAGCCAGGGCGTGTGCGGTGACCCGGGGATCCCCTCTCACGGCATCGGGCTGGGAGATGACTTCGATGTAGACAGCGTGGTCAGGTTCAGCTGCGAGCCCGGTTACACGCTCCGGGGTTCATCGGAGAGGACCTGCCAAGCCAACGGGTCCTGGAGCGGCATCCAGCCCGAATGCGAAGGTACTTTCCCAAGGCTGCTGTGGTGTCCCCAGAATGACCGCAGCCATCCTGCCCCTCTCTGGTTTGGTTGCCAGGGACAATGAGGAACAGTGCTCTAGTTCATTGCCTCCTCCAAACCCCCTGTGTGTGTGTCAAGGAGCCTCAATTCTCCCCTTTCCAAACATCTGCACCGGGGTGGCGTGAAGTGTTTCAGGTCGTTCGGGTTCATGCCAGCATCTGGACTGGGGTACAGAGTAGGAGAAGCCTTTGGGATCTGCTCCTCAGGCTCACTGCAGGGCTCGCCGAGGTCAGGGTCTCTTCATCCTGTGTCACGTATCCAGCGAGGGATGGTCAGAAATGCCCCGTTTTGTCGTAAGGTCCGTGGGTCCACCTTCATTGGTGCTTTGTTGAGGAAATTCAGCAGAGTGAGAAATGTCAGTAGCTTCAAACCCCCGTCAAAGCTGGAACGGGCGCACGCGAGTGTCATTTACGTTAAGCGGAAATCCAAAATGCAAATTATAATCCAGTGAGCGTATTTTCGTGTTTGGAAACCCCGACCCCCTTATTTTTCCATTTGAAGGAATCAAGTAAGACCCTATAATCCAATCTAATAAACCTCCAGCCAGGCTCTCTGAGCTGTGCTGCTCACTGCTACTGTTCTATAAAAGTGTTTAAAAATCAACTGGGGAAGGAACAAAAGCCAACACGAGGCAGGATACCAAATGCAAGGAGACCTGGGCAAGTGCTTCTCTCCAGCTGTTTGGAAAGCCAAAACCTCGGAGAGAGTTTGTAAATGAATTGGAAATTTATTCTAAATTGATGGAGCTCTTGATTGAAAAGACAGTGAATCATGTTATTAATACACTCAGGTCTCAGGGTGGTGGTTTTTTTTTTCATTCTCTGTGTTTTTTTCTTTCGGTGAAAAGGCTCTCTTCATTAATCTCAGGATAAATAACCCATCAGCTTCCAGAGGCACCAAAATACGGATCCCTGGCAGATTTTTTTCCACACTTTATGAATAATAATAACATTATGCCTATAATGTAGTCATTTAATGTGAAGTGCTGACTGGCCAATATAGGGATGTAATTTACAGCGATGAGCCGTGTGCTGTGCCTCTGGCATTTGCATTCACAGCGAGTCGCAAGCGCTACAAGGTGCTCTTGGAGTGTTGCATTCAACTCTCTGGAGCAGGTATTTGTAGGAGAGGGGAAATTAATTTTGGGATTGAATTCAGGGCAATTGAAGAGGAGGACCGAGTGCCCAGGCGGGTGCTTGGAGGGGACGGGCACCTCGGTGCCGCCGTGGAAAATCTCCAGCGCGGCAGCAGAGCTGCTTGGCGCCTCAACTCTCTGACTCAGCCACTTGTTCGCTGCTCTCGGCCACCAAAATTGAGCAAAATCAAACCTGATGGGGCTTCACAGGTCACCGGCACTCGCCTGCCCAGGGAATTCAATGCAAATTGCTCTCCAGATCAGCTGCCGGCTGAGCGCGGAGGGTCTCGGTGCGTTCAGCAGGAGGTGAGGACCCGCTGCAGGGCAACACGAAGGGTGGACACGGAGGACACCGAGCAAATCCTACAGCATAAATAGCAGGGAAGGAGAGAAGAGCTGCGATCTCCATGTCAGAGACAGCAAGGTCCCACAGTAGGTTCGGTTACAGAGCATCTGCTTGACTTGGACTGATGTTCAACCATCGGTGTCTTCCTGTGCCGGGACCAGCCCAGCTCTGGTGCGGGGAGGGGACGTGTGGCAGATGGGAGCACTGGGCTTCGGCTCTTATTCCTGATACCTTTTGCCCACTAGAAGAGAAAACCAAAGGAGTAGGGAGGCAGGAAGAGGTCACAACTGATTTTTCCAGAATGTACAAATGGTTTGCAATTAATTTAATTGCAGGGCCTCCTTCTGAGACTCCTGCTTCAGTCGGTTTTACATAGCTCTGGGTTTGTTGTTCCCACTAAGAGCAGGTTGCCTGGCTTTCCAAAATTGCAGATTTCAGGCCTCATTTAGCTATTATTTCCAGCAAGTTTTCAAAGTGCAAATGAAATTTTAAATGCTTTTTTGCTTCTTTCTCCTCCTTCCCGACGCCCCGTCTGTGTTCACCAAGGAGTGGTGCAGGAGCCGGCTCGTCAGCTGTGCTCTGCTCTACACGCCCTCCTCCTCGTAGAGGCTGAGCAGAATATTTGCTTTCATAATGTTTATTGTTTCTCCAAGTGAATTAAAACTGCATCCAAAATGAGATGGAGCTCTAGCTGCAGTTTCAGTAGACAGGAAAGTGTTTAAGTGATAACACTGGGGAAAGAAATGGAGTTTTTTCTCGTGCCTGATGAGGACATGGGAGGTGACAGGGCTGCGATTCAGGTCTAGGCTGCTTTTTTTTTTTCTTTCTTTGCTTGGTTAGGTGGGTTATGGGTTACTGGTTAAATTAAGCAGCGTGGAAATTACCAGCCCTGAAGCAAAGACTTCGAGACTCCAAAGGCTCTCAGCTCTGTCTTATTCCAGCGGGAGGTTTTTGCCTGATGTGTCAGACATCATTAGGAGAGCGTTTCAGCCAAGCAGAGCCCGAAAGAAGGACCCGACGGTTGGAGAGATTAGGTCAGAGGAGGGGGAACGTGCAGAGGACACTGTATTCACGTGCTACCTCGAGCGTGGTCAGACGTGCCCTGGTGGCAGTCGTCAGCCCTCAGCTTCTCCTTGCTGCGGGCTCTGAGGAGCAGGGCGTGCTGCTCCTTGCAGAAATGTGCCTCCTCTTGGCACTGCCCGCAGGAAGGAGCCTTAAACAAACCCTTCAGGGAGGTATTTGCTGCGCTGGGCTGGGGGAGCTTAAAGTGTGTGACAAGGAACAGCACTTTGTCCTTGCCCTGCTCTGGACCGTGGTGGTACGTGTCCTCTTCTGACCATACTCTGAGCATCAGCGGCTTCACACGTAGCTACACCAGCCCTGAGCTGAGTTCCTGAGCAGGACCCAGAGAAATGCCCTTTTCCCAGCAGCATCTCGCTGTAGAACACGTAGGAGAAAGCAAAGCAAGGCAGGGTGGGGGGGAATCTTAATAAGTTTTTCAGAAAAGCGTTGCATGGATTGGAATCAAATTAATTATTGCTGAGCTCTGGAGCACCTCTGAGCTTTGTGATGTTTTATACAGCAGAGGCCACTTTGTAGCTTGCAGAAACTCCCAGCTTCCCCGACAAGGATGGGATCACAGGGAGCAGCTGTCAGGAGTCAGGGCAGATGCCGACGTCCCTCTTGCTGCCGCAGCACCCTCGAAAATCACAATCGGTTCCTCTCAAGGAGGAGGAGTTGGGAAGGTGTGGCAGCACCAGGATGTGCAGCCAAGTGCCAGCTCTGAAACCCCTCCAGAGCCGCTCGTGCGGGATGACCGCAGCTGAAGGGTTAGCCAGGAGCAAGGGGAGCGAGGCAGCGTGCCCTGGGCTTTGCTTGCAGCAGGTTAGCACAAGTAGCTGAGTTTTCAGGAGCACATTTTTCAGCATTTGGTTCCCGCTGTGCCACCTCCCGTTAGGCTTTCAGAGGGAGCTCGAAGCCTGCCACGCTGAGCTCACCCCGTCCCGCTGCTTGGAAAAATCATCTGCTACCGGTAGAATTTAGAGAGTACGTGGTAGGGCTGGAGTTAATTGCATTTAGCAAGCTTTGCGTGGGGTTTGCTCAAAACGGACTTCATAAAAATAATTGCAGGAACAATATTTACTTTGTTAAAGAAAGTTAAATTATGGATTTGTGTGTTCGTACCTTTCATCCTTATATTTATGGCATCTTTTATGTCTGGCCTATACAGGTCACAGCTGATGCACGCTGCTGTTAAACCATTTCCATGTGTCTCCTTACAGTCACAAAAGTAATATTTCTCAGTTATCGGCGTGTGTTTGGCCGCATGCATGGGTGGAGGAGGTTGGACAGGAGCTGATGTATGGGCAGGCTGTGAAATAGTAATTTAGAGCTTTTTCTGAGTTGATAGAACCTGACTTTTATCCCAGCATCTCTCGCAGATGACACCGTGTATCACCGGGACGTTGGCTGCATGAGAAATCTGTAATGAGAGAGCACCTCGGACGATTTTAGTGCCATGCAGAGTTTCTGTGCACACAGTCCAGAATGGTTATTAGTTTCCTCCTGTCAAGCAGAGATGCCTCCAACAAGCTCGTGTGTTCACAGGCTGTCAGCAAACTAAGCAGCAGGGCAGGGGGAGGCTGCTCTCCTGCTGCTGGTGGCCTGTGCTCGGGGCTTTCCTGACGTTGCATTTCCCCGTGGTGAAAGGGGGGTGCTGGGGGGCCCCAGGCAGGGACGGGTCACCCCCCGTGCGCCCAGACCGATGCTCATGCAGAAATTGTGGTGCATCGCTGGGAAAGGGGTGGGAGAAAGGAATTCCTTTGTCAAAGGGCTGGGATTTGTGGTTTAAGCTTTTCCTTGATTCATGTGATTTTCTTTTACGTCCTGTAATTTCAGAGCAAATGAGGGCTGGGTGCAATTATTGCAGGTGTCATGACAGGGCTTCGCGCGCGCCGCCGTTCGCTCCGGTGCCTTTTTATTGCTGCGGCGCTGAGGCGCTTTAGACATAAAACTCGGGCACTGACAAACCTGTAATTGTGTTCCCACAATATTCTCCCTCCTCTGGAAGCGTAACGGGATGGAGCTGGGCAGCGAGCGGTGCCCCAGCAGGACCGCAGCAGCATCCCTTGCTGCTTTCATTCCGCTGAAACCTGCAAAGTTGTCGATGTTCAAAAGGGGCCAGAGGCAAAACTACACGTTTGGGTCCAGGCTCCTGGAAGGTGGAGGGACTCCAGGCTTGACACCACCTGCTTTATTAAGCTGTGGGACCAGATGTGAGGTGGAGGTTGCTCGCAGGCTTGGCTGTGGTGGTGGTGAACTGCAGGATCTTCTCCCCCCAAGAGAGAGGAGGAGCAGGGCTGGTGCTTCGGGGACTAAGTGGCTGCAGGGACGGGGATTTTTTTTCAATCTCCTGCCAGAGGTGCTACTTGCAGCCCTGGGACGTGCTGCCTGGCAAGGCAGAGCCCTCACTTGGAGCCAGGGAGCAGTTCTTGGGGTCCTGTTGGACTGATGTAGCTGATTTCCCACAGCCTCTTGCGTGTGAGCTGACCCAGGGGCTTTGCGGCTAATCGTACGTCTGTTGAGAATGTTTGGGGGGAGGTCATTGGTGGGTTTTGGTGGCGTTGTGTGGTTTTTTTATTTTAAAACGTGCCGTTTTGCTTTCTAGTTATATCCTGTGGAAACCCAGGAACCCCCAGCAACGCGAGGGTTATTTTCAACGACGGCTTGGTTTTCTCGAGTTCCATCATCTACCAGTGCCGGGAAGGCTATTACTCCACAGGAGTGCTGAGCAGGCACTGCACCGTGAACGGGACGTGGACTGGGACCAGTCCGGAGTGTACAGGTGAGCGCTGGGATGGATTCTTGGAAGATGAGCCGAGCGGTGCTGCCAGGCTCCGGGGATGGGGTGTCAGGGCGCGTTGGGCGCTGGCCGAAGATGTGTGCGCACACGTGTGCCGTGCGGAGACTCGGCTAAACTGCGCCGTGGCGGCCGCAGTTGCTCAGCCTGCAGCCTCTGCGAGTACCTAATGGAAAACTCTTGCTTTGGGGTTGTTTTTTTATTCCAGTTGGATGAAGGGAGCTCTGTCATAACTTCACGAGTAGATGTCAGCCTGGCTGGAGGGGCTCTCCGGGGCTGCTTCTGAACATGAGCGGGTCCTGACTGTCGTGTGCCGGCACGGGGACGTGTGTGGGCAGAGCCCCTGCTCGGAAGCCCTCAGTGAACTTTTTGCATTTCCTCCAGCAGGTGCCTGCAGCAGGAACGTGGGTGACAGCAAACGTGGTCTTACATAAGAGACAGTAACTAGGGAGGAGGGGGTGCCATGGGCAAGCCGTCTTCCAGCTAGCCCAGATTTGACCCAGGTTTTCTTTAATGTTTAATGTGTGTTAATACTTCTTGCAAGGTCTTAATGTGCCATTAAGATCACTGCTCACTCCACTGAGTAGAAGCAAAAGTTGCCTCCACGTGCTGCAGCCCAGCCTGTTCCAAAGCCAGCGCTGCTCTCCGAACCCTCTCTTTGCTGCCGATGTTCCCTTCTCCGAGATTAACCGGTTCCATCCTGCACTGAAAAAATGCTCCGGACCATCAGGGTTCTGCTTACCCCTAAGTGTGAGCCAAGGGGTGGTTGGCCAGAAATGCTTCTCTCTTCCTCTGTGGCAGTGATCAACTGTGGTGACCCCGGCGTGCCAGCCAACGGCGTCCGCCTGGGCAGCGACTTCACCTACAACCAGACGGTCGCGTTCCAGTGCACCCCGGGCTACATGATGGAGTCAGACAGGGCCTCTTCTCTAACCTGCACAAAAGACCGAACCTGGAATGGCACCAAACCTGCCTGCAAGGGTAAGGCTGGTCCCTGTTAATATCAGAGGATACAGGTTTTAGAGGCCACAAAGTTTTGGTAACTTGTGACCGGGTGTGATAGGCAGCAGCTGCTGCGTAGCGCCCACCTGGGAGTTTCTCAGTCCTGTCATTCGATCTGTCCCCCTGTGTTTCTGGCACAGCTTTATCAATGTGGCAGGAACACCTTGCTGCCTTTAGGTCTGTTGATCATCACCATGTGCCTAGGGAGGGAAGCAATTGCTGTTATCCCTGTAGCAGAGAAGGAAAAGTGAAGCACAGAGAGCAAAGTGACTTCACAAAAACTCAGATCAAACTCAAATGAAATATTGTGTTTTGCAAGCACACGCTTCTCAGCATCATCTACAAGTCTGAAAAACGTTTCTCCCAACTCCTTTCGTTATTTCTCGGTTCTGAGATTGCCTCTGTAGTTCAGAGATAGGAAAGGGAAATAATAGAGCAGTTGCAGGACAGGCTGGATCTCTTCTGCGAGTGTTTTACCCACCAAGCGTAGATAAAGACTTGTAACAGCGCCCGTGTACTTCTTCAGCAATCTGGAAAATTCGCCTGTCATGATTCTGATGTAAGTACAGACCGCATAGAAACTTCTGAATACATTCCAGTTCCTTCGGAGGCTGTAAAGAGCAATTCTTACCCTCCTCTTTCCTTCTTCTCCGCTGAGCTAATGTTGCAGGAGTGATACAGAATGTGGCCAGAGCCTCATTTGGGGGCTGGGCTGATCTGCATGAGCTTAGCATCTTTCCCAGTGCTCCCCTGAGCTGAAAAGTAAAGCACTGCAAAAATGTCGTATTAAAACATCCTAGAGTGGATGAAATACAGACTGCTTGTTGATTTGGCTGCTAATCTGAAACTCAGCCAGGTTGCCTGAAATGTATGAATCTTTCAGAGAATCTGAGATGAGTTTTCACACTAAATCAGGCTGGATCCTTAGCTTCAGCTGCAAATGAACACCGACTCAGAAACCTGACTTTGGGATTTGGTTAACTCCAAGCTTCAAAGGAAAATCCTGATGTTTACAACTGCACGCACAGCTGGAAAAGTGTGTTTGGCCCCTTGCTAGGCCGGTCCCAGGAGGTGCCTTCTGAGAGCAGAGCGTGACTTTGATCCTACACGAATTTGCTCGTTAATTGGAAATAACTGCGCTGAGGGTCGAGAGAACCGAGCTTGCACTTTTGTTTCCCGCTAGCTATCGTCTGTAAATCCCCACAAGCCATCCCCAACGGGAAAGTCGTGGGCTCGGATTTCAGCTGGGGCTCCAGCGTGAGCTACGCCTGCCTCGAGGGGTACCAGCTCTCCCTGCCCGCCGTGCTCACCTGCGAGGGCAACGGCACCTGGAGCGGCGAGATTCCCCAGTGCTTCCGTGAGTAGGCACAACATCTGCACACATCTGCACACATCTGCGCGCTCACGCGGGAGCTGGGCTGGAGGGCTGGGCTCAAAACCCGGTGGTTTGATGCTCCCTCTCCACCTCTGGGCTCCGTGTGGCTGATGTTGGTGTTAGCCCTGCCCTGGCGTGGAGGGTGCAGAAGGACCCTGCTCGTGTGCGGGACGTTCAGAGTCTGGTTGCTCTGCTTCCTAGCCCTCAGCCCAAGGGAAGCCTTGCATTAACTGAAGTTTTGTGGGGGCTTTGCATGCTTAAGAGTGCCTGTAGCCAAAAGTCTGAGTGCTCTCCCCAGCTCTGACAGCAGGGAAATTGCTGCGAGCCTTGGTTCGCTCTCTCTGTAACGAGGAGGCAGCGGTGGCCGTGGGGACACACAGTCACTCCACCTCCGGTAAAGGGGATGGGAGGTCACGTTTGCAACAACTGTGAAGATCTTGCACGTTCCTGTCCAGCAGCTGTTTGTCCCTGGGGCTCCCCAGAGACTGGGTCTTCTGCAGTCAGGGCTCTTGAAACTGCCAAAGGCCATAAGTGGAAAAAAGCGCAAAAAAACAACTTTGGCAAAGGGCGCTCTGTTGTTGCAGCAGAAGTTAGGAATGTTTTGTGAAGGCAGAGCTTTGGCTGGGTGGATACAATAGCTAATGGGGGAAAAGAAAAAAAAAGAAAAGAAATGGTTCAATGTCTCAGTGATAAAGGCAGATTTAAGTTTCTTCTTGTGGCCGAACGGCTGGCAGCTGCACGATAGCCATTTTCATATTAAATCGTACAAAGCCCTCACGGTGTTCCTTGCGCCTTTCCCCGGATCTGGTGTAATTAACGGGCTTTCGGTGTGGCGTGGAACCGTGTAGCAGTTTGACATTGTGCAATTAGAGGTACGTTTGAAAGCTGAGCACGCTGCTAGGAAATAAAAAAATAAAAAATAAAGAAAAGATGGGGGAGAAGGTGGAAGTTAATTAGCGGCAGTTGACGAAAAGAGAGAATTACAAGGAAAGGAGCCAGCAACGCCTTCTACCTCCACTAATTCCCTAGTCAGTCACAGGTTGATGGCAGGGAGTGGTGAGGTTTGGGCCGTTAATAGACCCGTCTTTAGCTTATTAACATCGCTTGCTCTTGGGGAGGTCCGTCGCGATCCATTTGTCTCTCTGCCCGTGGCAGCGGTGTTCTGCGGCGACCCGGGGATCCCCGCCCAGGGCAGGAGGGAGGACAGAGGCTTCACCTACCGCTCCTCCGTCTCCTTCTCCTGCTTAGCCCCGCTCGTGCTGGTGGGCTCAGCCCGGAGGTTCTGCCAGTCTGACGGGACGTGGAGCGGGACCCAGCCCAGCTGCATAGGTAAGAGCACGCTCCTCTGTCTTGCAACTACGAGCAAAGAGCTTCGAGTCTTGCTTTGCTACCGATAGCAAAGTTGGTTTTCTTCCCTGGCTTTGCAGAAATCAGTATTTTTTCCCCACTGAAAGTCAGAATGTGTGGGGTGATGCTTTTAGTTGGCGCGTACTCGCTGGCAGCAAACAGCCCATCTCCTTTGGAGGCTCGACGCTTCGATTCGGCGTCCCCATCGCTCCTGCCCCTGTGGTGGTCGATGAGTAGTGTGTCCAAGGAAGATGAGCCCCAAAATGTTGTGTTTATTCGGATCTCACCCATTTTTCAGAGAGGTTACATTGCCAGCACCACGGACCCCCCAGATGGAGCCGGGAGACCGAGGCTCTGCCCTCCACCCTCTGCCATCCATCACCCACCACCTCATCCAGGGATGGGGCTGCTTATTTATTTATTTTCGACACTGTGATTTGTCTGGGGGCTTCCATGGAGACTGCATCAGTGATAAATGACGAAGGCTCAGCGGAACCGAATGACAGAAACTGGATTAGCTTTTGTGCCGCAGCCCCAAACGAGCCACGTTTCGTATCCCTCGTTCGGTTTCTTGTCAGAGCTCCACGGGCCTGGGGACGACACCAAGGGCACAATGTTTCAGCGTGAAGAGACCAGTTAGTCAGACCAGAAGGAACGAAGGCATAAAAACGAACCGCTGTGCCATTAGGTACAGAAGTTATACGCCCTTGTCCTGTGGCTGCAGGCTGGAGTGTAATTAAGAGGCTGAGACGCCTCTTCTGTCCCACCGTGTTGGATTGGGGAGACTTCTCGTGGTTTATTTCTTGTCTTGCGCAGTCCGGTTAATTGGAGTATTTCATGTAAGTTTAGAGAGGAATTCGCTCTCTTGGGTCTTGTGGTCTTCCTCATAGCAATTTTGAGCAAGTTGAAGAAGGGAGGCTGGGAATCCAAAGCAGTCTCTCCTCTGACCGCCCTGAGCTCCTGCGATGCTCCAACTCCCCGCTAACGTAGCCACCCCTGGCCAGGTCCCACAGGGGTGTCCCCGCAGCCAGCCTTGCAGCTTAGCTCCCTCCTGTCACCCCAAGGAGCAGGGATCCTGCTGATGCAGTGCTTTTCAGGCAGAAGCTCCATTTTCCTTTGCTCAGTTTGGGATGCTGATCCTCATGGTGCATCTGTGCCTTAGTTCCATCAATGCCCTGCTGCTGTCGACATGCTGGGGAGGGCGAAAAAAGTGATAGATGCTAGAGGAGTAGCAGCAGGTATTGCTGCAGAGCTGTGTGTATCCATCTTCTGATAGATAGAGACCAAACGAGGCGTAAAGAGTGATTATGTATCTGAGATGCATTAATATCTCCAGCCCCCATCTCTGGCTACAGAATAGCGAGGTGCCAAGGTGAGGGTGCGAGGAGTGACCGAGCTGAGCCCGCAGGGACAAAGGAGCTGGCCCAGGGTGTGAGGGAGCACAGGGTCACCGCAGCCCTCGGGCACCGCTCTGCTGAGCCGGGTGCTTGGCTCAGCAGGTGTAGCATAAGGGAAGGGAAGAGAGTTGTCCCTGCTGCAAGATTTATGTTCTTACATTTTCTCCTGGGTGATGGAGTGCCTCTGGTTGGTTTGTGTTGCAGCAGTTGGGGATTTGAGAAACACGAAGATATATGTATTTTCCCGTGTTGCTATGTATTCCTTCTGTAGGAAAATATTTCTGTCTTGTCGCAAAGGCGCAGCACGAGCTTTCTGCGCGCGGAGCAGGGCAAGGCAGAGCTCTGGCGTCGCTCCCACAACCGCTCCTCTAAACCACCGTCTCTCTTCTTTTCATTTTAAGACCCCAGCCTCACGACGTGTGCGGACCCCGGCGTGCCCCTCTTTGGGATGCAGAACAACTCTCAGGGCTACCAGGTACCGTCACGGCAGGGGGGTCCCCTCAGACTTGCAGGACACGCCGACGTGCTCCCTCCGACCTCAGCGTGCGTTTGCACGGGATTAACCAGCAGTGCGTTAGTTACGATATTAACCACCGTGCTAATTAATAGTTATTAGTGGAATTAATATTCGCATCAGAGAGGTAATTTCTGTTAATTTTCAGGCCAAATTCTATAGACGTTTCTCTTAATCTCAGCTCCCATACAGCGTGAAATCAGCGAAAGGGAGAGCAAAAACCAAAGCCGTCCCCTGGGTCCTGCCGTCCCTGTGGGTGCCCGTCCCCTGCAGCGACGGAGCTGAGCGTGGGGCCACAACAATAATATGACTGAAACCAAGTGCGAAAAAAAAAGTGGATAGTCTGCAAAGAGTGAGCAGCCCTCAAGAATGTCAGTGTTCAGGTTTTGTGGTCCCTTTTGCTATTTGCAACCCAAGTTGGTATTTATAATATAGCTGCAGGATGTTTGTTGATACTGCTTACGTTAAATATTCCTTTTGGCAAAAGATTTTGGCCCATTCTCATAGCACCCACGTTTGATGCTGGCTTTGGGTGTATTTAAAAGACAAAGCAGCCTTGTCTCTATCGCTAAAAGAAGCAACTCCCTGCACAGATAGAGGCTGCGGCGTTCCAGGGACTCCGAGAGCTTTCTTGACTTCTGACTGGCAGGGCAGTGAGGGCAGCAAATAGAAGATGGGAAATCATAAAAGCGCTTTTGTGTTAGAAGCACATTGTACTGGGAAGTTCAGTGGTTGATCTCCTCCGGTGACAGGTGGGAAGCATCATCTTCTTCCAGTGCCAGAAGGGATACCTGCTGCAGGGCTCCACCACCAGGACCTGCCTCCCCAACCTGACGTGGAGCGGCGTGCAGCCCGACTGCCTCCGTAAGTCTGGGGGGAGGCTTTGGCAAGGGAAACCTCCGCCTGTGGGCTCGCCCCTGGCTTGTTCTGTGGCTCTGCGTCACCACGCAAAGCGCTGGTAATCTGAGGGGGGCTCTGAGAAAGCATATTCTTGAAGAAAAGGGAGATCACACAATCACTTCCCTCCTGACATGACTACGCCAGCAGCCACTTCTGATTTCAGATGAGATTTTTTTTTTTTTTTTACTTGTCCCTTCCTCAGAGACACAGTTTCAGGTGAGACCGTTTTGTGCTTTGGAAACCGTGTTTGATGGCTGAGATGTGAGCTTGTGCCCCAGGGACCAAAGTTAACATTTAGCCAGAAGGGCTCTCCGCCAGAGCACCATTTCTCCTCTCTCTAATAACATGTTGCTCTTTTTTTTAAGCTGTCCATCATCTTTTCCCTGCTACAACAGGAGTTTAATGTAATGGATTTAAGTGGTAATACCCATCACGGCCTCTGTATCTAAGTATTAAAAAAGCTTTTTCCTCTCCCTTGTGAGGTGGTTTATCGGTGAAGATACTTCTCCACCAACCAGCCCTATAGGTGCTCGTTCTGCAGCAGCTCCACCAGGGCACCTGCCTTAAAAAACTCTTACTTGAAGCACTGGAGGAGAGGGGAGCAGGAAGGAACTCACCTGGGTGGTGGGAGCGTGTCTGCACGCTCGGGGGCTTCTCTGCTGGATTGGAAGCCTGCAGGGTTCAGCAGCAGCTGCGTCCCTACGGGAGATTTTGCTCCTGGTGCTAGGTGCGTTGAAACAGAAGACAGTTTTGGCTTCCCCATGCCAGCAAGGACTACGGAGTCATTGCCAGTAGGTTTTGTGTAAAGCCTTCCCCTTCCTTGGATGCAGCGATTCCTGCCAGCAAGTGCTGAGCTGCTGCCTCCGGGCTGGACCACCAGCTTGCAGCCCGTGCAAGTTTGGGTTAACCTCTCAGCTCTCTGGGGTTTGTATTTCATCCCCTGTGAAAGGAGGATGAGGATAATGCCCCGTGGAGGCTGCTGAGGATTTGTTTCCATTCATGAGTAGTTTTGAGAGTTACAGAAAGGGCAGATGTACAGTGTGGGTGAGAGGGAGCTTCCTGGCGCCGAGATTTGTTCATTTTGTGTCACAACTTGTCACGGGAAGTGGTGACACATTGACAGCAGGAGCTGATCGAGCAGAACGGGCACACACGTGCTCAGGTGGCGGGGAGCTGGGCAAGCTCGGCTTCCATTTCTGTGGGTCAAATCCTGAAAGCTACTGAGCAATTATGGGAATTCATGACTGTTGCACACTTCTGAGGGCTTACTGTGTGACCCTGTGGAAAGGTGGGTGCAGATCATTAGTAGGGTGCTGGTCCCATGAAGAGAGACTACCCAAAACCCGATCTGTAATGCACTCACTGGAGTCACCGGCTTCATTTGCTGTGCCTTGGTGCCCTGTAAAGGCAGTTTTTGGTCTGCAGATAGAGCTGGGACACAGCGCTGGGGTCAGAGTTAAGGGAAGGAGAAAAAGGTGTCTTTAGCATCATCTGGGTTTGGCTTTTTTACTGTTAAAAGGCAGGGAAAAGCAGAACCTGATTTTCGGTTCATGGAAACTGGAACTGAGTGAAGAATCCCCCGAGAGCTTTAGCCAGAAAGAGCAGTTTAGCCGGCAAAGCGCGGGAGGCGGCCTCATTAATTCATCCAGCTGGGAAACATCCAGCCATGGCATTGTCTTCCTCAGTGAGCAGAGAAAACTTGTGCTGAAAAAAAGCTTTTTCTAAGAGATTTCTATCCCCGCTGACATCACGGTGTCACTCTTCTGCCTTTCTGTGTGTGACTGGATGATGTCTCTCATCTCTGCTTTCCTCGTGCTTTTCAGCTCACCACTGCAAGCAGCCGGAGACCCCCTCCCACGCCAACGTGGGCGCTCTGGATTTGCCATCTCTGGGCTACACCTTGATCTATTCCTGTCAGAGCGGATTCTATCTCACCGGAGGATCTGAGCATCGAACCTGCAAAGCAGATGGCAGCTGGACAGGAAAGCCGCCTATTTGCCTCGGTAAAAGCTGCGAGCAGCGTGATGCTGGCTTTGCGTTTGCCTCCATCTCTGCAGGGGGGAGCGTCGCAGCCACAAAGACAACAGCTCTTCTCTTAGACCTGCTCCAGAAGGCGCGTGTTTGCGCGGCTGAGCTGGCCGTGGAGAGCGCAGCGCCCTCGGGGGCTGCACACATCCCGGGGGGAGGGAGCTGGGGACTTTTTCCCTACCTCAGACTCTTAGATCAGGAACACGTACTAACCTAATCTTGACCCAAAGCCTTGTGAAGTGGGGTAGCTCTCCCTGGACGCCTGGGTGTGGAGCAGATGGCAGTGGGGAGGGCAGTAAATGAAAGCTCGTGCTGGGTGGGAACCCCTCCGCCCCGCACGCGGGGATGCGCGGCCGCGTGACGTGTGTCAGCGATGCCACCCAAAGCACCAGCCCAGCACAAGTGTCCCAACAGGTTTTGCCCCTCTCTTGCAGCCGACGTGCGCCCCAGCGGGAGGCCGGTGGGCACCGCGCGGGACCCGCCGCTCGCCAAGCTCTCAGGTACGGCCGCAGGGCTCGCGCCTCAGTGGGGTGCGGTAGTTCTAGACCTGAACCTTGCCGGGTCCATCCTTTGCCATCCCTTCCCCAGGGCAGCCAGAAACCCGGCTGTTCTTGCAGAGCTTGAAAGCAGCCCGTGTGCCCGGTCCTGCTCGGGCTTCGCTGGAGGATGTCCAGGAAACCTGAAGGGGTCGGGCGCCAGCATCCAGTGCCCTCCCCGGGGCGCTCCAGAGATTTGAGCGCTCTAGGATGTTGTACATTAGACCTTTTCCTGAAAGTAAAAAAAAAGCAACAGGTTTTTATTAGCTTTTCTTAAGAATTTATTTTGGGGTCGCTTTGTTTTTAAAACTTTAGTGGCATTTTTTGTCAAAACAACAAAATTAAAGTCATCAACCTGTTTGCTCTCCTCTCTTCGGCTTTGTACTCGGTGATGATAACACGGAGTGCGTGGGAGATACTTGAATACGTATTTGTGAATTCAAAGAGAGAAGGAGATGTGCTCTATTTTGATTTCCAAAAAAAAATGGAAACAAGTAACTAAGCTCTTCTTTTTTATCCCTCCCCAACTGCTGTGGTTTCTAGTGCCTGCTGATGTGTTTGCAAGGAATTCCCTTTGGAAAGGCTCCTATGAGTACATGGGGAAAAAGCAGCCTGCGATGCTGTCTGTCACCAGCTTCGACCCTGTCACCAGTAAAGTCAACGCCACTTTGATAGACCACAGCGGCGTGGAGCTCCAGGTGTCTGGTAAGGAGCCAGCGTAGCCGTTTGTAGGGATCAACACGCATGGAAGCGATGTCGCAGCGCAAGAGGCAGCGCGTTCTGCTGCGTGAGTGCTGCTGGTGCTCTGATAGAGCTTTTCCAAACCATCCGGGTTTGAAATCCTCCAGTATTTGGTTGGACCAAGACAACCAAATCACGTCCCTGAGTTTGCTTTAGATCTACCTGAAAGGGAGCTCAGCCCAGCTCATCATCCATTCCCCATGTGCTGGAGGGGTGCTCCTGTAGTTTAAGATAAACGAGATTAAATTGTAGAGTGCTCCTTGTGCCCACCCTCTGTGGAGCACCACGTTCTTACTGATCCACCAACATCACCTCAAGTTTAACAGCTGAGTCTCTTCCCACGTGCAGAGTATCTTTAATATCCAGGGGGTGGACGTGGGATTGTGTGTTCGGGGTGTCTTTCCCAGGCTCAGTAGGAGGAGGAGTTGTCCACTCTAAGATGAGGAGGTGATTTCTCTGCTCCCTCAGGCAGCAAGTTGAGTACTTCAGACTCGGTGTCATTGGAAGCTAGGGGTTAAAAGGCACTTAATTTTCAGGCATTTACAAGAAAGAAGATGTGCACCTGCTTCTCCAGGTTTACCAAATAACGGGGCCAGTGGAGATCTTTGTCAACAAGTTCAAAAACGATAAATGGGCTCTAGATGGACACGTAAGTGTATGAGCTCCTCCCATTGCTGTCACTAACTCAGCTTTTCTCCCGCCGAAGCCGAGGGAGTAACTCCCTTAGCTGGTGGCCCGATGAGGCTGCCATCCTCCAGTGCCCTGCTTGCTTGAAGGGGACATGGGGCACCCTACCAGCACGTGAGATAACGTGACGTGACAGTCGACTCTTCCACGCTCCCTTGCAGCCCTGTGGGGTTGCCCTTGCCCTGTGGTTTTCAGTCTGTAAGTCTTCCAGATGACACTGAAGGGGAAAGCAACACAATTAATTCTGTTTTAGCATTTTATATCTGTTAAAAATCGAGCTAGAAGAGCTAATCTTCCCTTACGGGCAAGATTTCACCCCAATTTCTGTGTCTGGGAACTTCCCGTGCCCTCAAGAGATCCACTGGAGCTTGGGAGAACCATGTGTCTGACTGACCCGCGGCTGCTCGTAGCCCAGAGCCTTTACTGCCCCCGTTGAATCAGCAGTGGGTTCTGTAGTTTATTGCAAACAAGATTAGGGTTTTTTCCCTCCCTTTGCCATGTGAATCTTAAGTTGTTGGGCAGCCGGACGCGGTTTTCTGGGGAATTGAATCCAATGAACGCTCTCCCTGAGGAAGGTGGAAGAGGCCGTGGGTGCTAAAATCCGAGGGAAGCGCTGGACCAGCCTGTTGATCTCGGCTCTCCTGTCGTCACAGGTCTCGTCGGAGTCTTCGACAGGCACCTTTGTGTACCAGGGCTTTGTGCGCGGCAAAGGCTTCGGGCAGTTTGGCCTTCAGAGACTCGGTAAACTTGCTCTGGATACTGCTTTTCCCCTCAATTGCTGAAAGCTGGGGTTTGGTGCTAGTGGAGGTTTTCAAACAGGGAACATTTCTCCTCTCCCTGGCAAAACCCAAACCAGCCCCTGGCATAGAGAAGAGCCCTCAAATCCCTTACCCCAGCAGGGTGGGAGATGGTGGGATCTGAACATGGTCTGAGCTCCTAAATATCTCTTAAAACATGGCTTGAGCTCTTCAGTCTCGTTGGAGGTTTTGAATCTGTCCCTGGCATCTTGTCACCTTTATGGAGAATTAGATGCTCATTATGGCAGCCTGTGAAAATCTCCCTCAAGGCCTAACTTTAGACATCCAAGTCTGAGCATTTTTGTAAGATAAATCTATTTACATCTCTCCTTAATTGCAGTTCTAAATAAATGATGATGTCTAAGCTAGGCTAGATCTCCAGACCATTCCTCACGCGGCAAAAAAAGCTTTTGATTGCCTTTTACAGCAACACTTCTGTAACCACCTTATTCTGTTGTTGATGATGTAACGTGTAACTCAAGCAAACCCCATTTCCCACAGCGGTCGTTTGAAATGTGTTTATTTCTGCTGCGTTTCAGACATCAGCATGATGGAAAATGATCCAGAATCAATAGGACACCACTTTGCATCCAACAGCAGTTCCGTGGCAGCTGCCATTCTTGTGCCTTTCATAGCCCTGATTATTGCAGGGTTTGTGCTTTATCTCTACAAACACAGGTGGGTTTCAGGAGCGACGCCGGTAGGTGAAAACCAGGGGGCTGACAGAAGTATTTGTGAGCTCGGCTTAAAAGCGTTCCCCCTAGACCTGGTTTCTCATTTAATTCAGGAGGTGAAAAAGTAATGGAGCGAGCGTGTGTGGAGGGGCGAGGGGTTAGGAGAAGAGGGCGTCGAGGGCTTTTTTGACCATTGATAAGATTTGTGGCAACATTAAGTAGGATAAGGCAAAGTAAATTTCATACTTGCAGCACTCCAGCTGGCTTTGCATATGTGGTAAATTAGTTATTTCTCCTGACCTGTGGAAATGTTGCTGCACCACGAAGCTCCGTGCAGACCGGCTGCTCTGCAGAGGGAGCTCGCTTCGGGCTGCAGCGAAACCCAGGCAGCTGCCTGTGCTGTAAATCTATAGGCAGATTGTTCTGTAGATCCCTTCTGTCTCATCCCCAGACATTTACCCTTGTCAAATCAGCTTTTTCAGCAGGTCCCACCGATTTCTTGCCAGGGCTGTTCACCTGGCTACAGCACGAGTAGCCGTGAGCCCTCTGGGTTTTCTTTCCGCTCCAGGAGGAGACCAAAAGTCCCGTTCAATGGCTACGCGGGCCATGAAAACACCAACGTCCGAGCAACGTTTGAAAACCCGATGTACGACCGAAACCTGCAGCCCACAGACCTCATGGCCAACGAGGCGGAGTTCACAGTCAGCACGGTGTGCACGGCTGTATAGCCCCCGGCCCCCGGCGGTGAGTGGGCAGAGAGGGAGTGGGGCGCTCTCCTGTTGGTCATTTCTTACATGCCGAGTCGAAGCGGTGGTTCAGGGGACCACCCAGAGGGTGCCCAGGAGATCATCCCTGCCCCGGGCAAGACCCCAAGCAGCATCCCCAGCTCTGGGGCTCCGGCGCCGGTTGGGGACAAAGCGAATGCAAAGAGCCGTGTGGTGAGAAGAGTTGTCAGGTGAAGGGAAAAAATGAGTCTCTGAAGAGACATTGTTCGCTGGGTGGCTCCAGGCAGGATGTTTTGCACGGGGATAGAGGAGGGTGAAGCAAGGGAATGAAAAGTTTTACTGCCCAGGCACAGAGAAGTAACTTAGTCTCATAACCAAAAGTGCCTTGGAGGCTGTAGGAGCATTTCTAGACTGGAGCATTCTTTGTTCGAGATCACAGAATCACAGAATGTCAGGGATTGGAAGGGACCTCGAAAGATCATCAAGTCCAATCCCCCTGCCAGAGCAGGAACACCTCGATAATGCTACACAGGAACGTGTCCAGGCAGGTCTTGAATGTCTCCAGAGAAGGCTTTCCCAGCATTTCTGGTGTAATAACGAGCTGTTGGCTTCTCTGTCTCGCCTTTGCTTTCCCGTTGCCCCAGATTCCCCCGGGGTCGGTGTCTGGTGGATGGTTGTGGTTCACCTCACTAGTCTCCATCCATTGCCTTCCCTCCTCCCGACCCTGTTGAGGCTGTGGAGAAGCTGCCGCGCCTGGCTGGACGTTGCGTTAACTCCTGAGAGACTGCTGGGTTGTCCCCTCGTCCTCGCCCACCCTCTCCATCCTGCTGTGGATAAAGAAGCCAACCAAAGGTCTGCTCGGGCGCAGCTCCTCTGCCCCCCGCCGGTGGGTCTCAGCCCGACGTCAAGAACCCGGCGAAGTGGAGGACGTGGGATGAGGTGACGGGAAGCTTTTCCGACCTCGCGGCGATGTGTTGCTGGAGGGGGCCGTGGGGTGTGTGGGGTCCCACCAAGTGCCCCCCTCCCCACTGTGGGAAGAGCTTGGACAACAAAGAGGCAAAAGCAGGTTGTGCTGCACGAGGTGCTGCTTGGGATTAATGGAAAATACCTGTGTGGGACAGGATGAGTTCTTGCTTTGTCTTTTTTTGGTTTTGTGGGTTATTTCTTTGTTGGTTTTTTTTTTTTTCCTAATCCAGGTCTTTCACAGAGGAAGAGTTTTCGAATTGAACCTTTTCAGTGAGAAAAGCAAATCGTTGCAAGCTTTCCTCCTCTTCCCCATTTTTATTTTTCTATTCTTGCCCGGTTTCTTCTGCCCCGTGTTGCCTTCAGGCAGCTCTCAGGGCTGGTGAGGAAATGTCCCACCGTTCCCAGCCCCCTCCCAGCAGCTGCATCCAGACACGCTGGTCAGGAAATTGCTGACAGACACGAAGGGACAAAAACCTCTTTAAAAAAGAACTCTGACAAACACTGATTTCGCCCCAATAGCGTTCAAAAGCCTTTGCCCTTTCCATATTGATCCTCCAAATGGCAACGCAGTAAGAGTTTTAATTTCTATCCAAAGCCGTTCCCTTTATTTCCCAGGGGCAGAAAGGTTGCCTTCGCTTTCAGGAGAGCAGATAAGGCGGCTTGACATTTTTCCTCCCTTGTAAGAGAACGATGCTTTTGTGATGACACTGTCCTCCTCTAATAAAGAGGAGAGCTGCTCTTGTTGGTTCGGGGTTTTGCTCTGTTTGGTTTGAGTCACGGTTTCTTGGGCCAGGCTGGAGTCAAGGAAGGCAACAGTGCTGTTTTGCCAGCTGTAGGTCGGGTGGGATACAGCTGACCCAGAGCAGCGTGTGTCAGCGAAGCAGCTTCTTCTGGCAGGAGACTTGATGGGAAAAGAGAATTACAGCAAATGGGCCGGTGTTTACGTCCGTGCTTGCATTTAAACGCTGCCTTTCCCCTGCCTAGTGCCAGCTGAGGTTTTGTCTAATGAAAACCACAGGGTAGTTGGGGTTTTTTTTCCCATTTTGTTTATTCTTTTACTCTGTGTGTGTGCGTGCGTGTACATATATAAATATATATTATTTTTTTTACTTCTGTCTCTTATTCAGTGCTCTTAAGGTAAGCAGCATCCTAGAGCCTAACTGCTGAACGGCCAGCCTGCCAAAAAATGCCATCTCCGCTCCCCAGAGCGCACAGAGCTGCTCTGATTTACCCCCGAGAGGTGGGTGCAAGCGCCCGCGCCAGCCTGAGCCCCGATCCCGCGTGGGCAGAAGTCACGGGGACGCTGCCGGCGTGGCGACGGGCGGCTCCGGGCCGGGGCTGTGCGCGTCCCCGCGGCACGGCGCGCTCCTGCCGGACCCACGGACGGGTGGAGGTGGTTTCACCTCCCAGCTGGTCGTGGGGCTGAATTCTGTGGGGCAGCCCCTCCAGGTTGCCGGACACGCACCCCAGCGCGAGCTGGAGGGTGGGTGAGGAGGAGAGACCCTGACCGTGCTGCGGTGGCACCAAGGCACGGTCCCCTGCCGTTCCTCAGCTGCGCTGGAGGCCGGGAGCTCCCAAGGTTCCCTTGCTTGCAGACAGCTCTGCTCTCCGGGACCAGACTTGACCCCGAGGTCCCTCCCAACCTCAGTCGCTCTGATTCGTGCCCTTGGCCGAGCCCCCAGCCCGTTGTGCCCTGACGCAGCCGAGGAGCCGGGTGCTGCAGCGCCGTTTGGCCGCCCCCGGCAATCGCGACGCCCCGGCTCCTCCGGCAGCCCCCCAACCCCGAGCACCTCGCAGCAGCAGCAGAACCTGAACCTTCCCAGGTCCCCGTCACGGGGCTCCAAAACCAGGCGTGGCGGGTGCCGAGCGGGTCCCGGACGCGCGTGAAGCCCCAGCAGAGCCCTTCCCAGATCCCACTCGATGGGTGGAATAGCCCGGGGAGAAGCTGGTTGAGGTGTGTAAAGCAAACCCGAGGTATTTTCACCCCAGGGCAGGCTCTGCCTAGGTCAGACTTGCTGCTTTCAACCCAATAAGCCCCGTTTTCTGCCGTTGCCCGCGCGACAAAGGAAGGGGAGGGGGTGTCGTCCCATTTTTTCGCAAGCTGGCTGGGGACCCCGTACGTGACATTCTCCGTTCTTGTGCCCAGAGGACTTGCATAAAGTTTAAAAAAAAAAAAAAAAAAAAAAAACACAAAAAGGAAAAAAAAAAATTAAAAAAAGGGGAGGGAAAAAAAGAGAAAAACGGGAAAAAATGAAAAAAAAAAAAGAGCCCTCTTTTGTACAGAGATATATTTTTATGAATCAAAAGTTTGTACAGTTAAAAAAAAGAAAACCACAATGTAAATGTTTTTTCATTATTGTAGTAAAGAGTAGTGGAAGATCAGCTTTTTTTTGTAAATGTAATAAAATGTATAAATATGGTTTACATAAAGGTGTAAATATGTAATCTATACATACACTTGGCTTGTCTGCAGTATATACAGTTTAATTTATCTGTCTCTGTATATGAGGCTTTTCATTGTGTCCAGGCATACTTTACTGAATTTGAAAGCTATTTTAAATTTTTGAATTAAAATAAAATATAAATTTTTGCATTGCTTTTCTTATATTATTTTTTTTTTTTGCCCCTAACGCCTTTTTCTCCTGAGATTTCTTCTAGGACCCCCTGGACCCGCGTGCGCACCCACACCCGGGGGCGTGTGCGCGGGGACGTGTGACCTCGTGCCGCGGCCGCTCGCGACCCTGTCCCGGCTCCCACGAAGACGCAGCAGTCGGTGTCGGAGGACTCGAGCCAGACCAGACCCTTTTCCCCATCGCCAGGGTTTTCCTTCCCACCGCAGGGCCGGCAGCGGGGCCGCGTCTGCCTGCCGAACCCCTCGGGTGCTCTCCTCTCGCTCGGCGCTGATGGGACGCGACGTTTTTCCAGCTGTGGTCCCAGCCCTGCAGCGAGGACCCCCTGCCTGGGCTTGCCCGGGAGCTCACGGACCAGCAGAGCCCCTTTGAGAACAGGTACTTGAGCAAGAGCCTCAAAGAAACCGAAAAATCCCCAGCCTTGGAGTTGTGATTTATTTCTCAGCATCGCTGCTGGGGAGAAAAAAAAAAAAAAAAGATCAGAGCTGCCCAAAGTGAGGTCACCTGCTGGTACCGCGTGTCTCGCTTCAGGTCTGGGGTTGAACTCACCTCGCTTTTTAAACTGGAAATTAATTTGGCAGAGTTTTCTAGGGGGAAGGGGGACACTGAATGCGTCGTTAGGTGTCTTCTGTCACGCTTTCTGAGAGCAGCTGAGGTTGCTGAGTTGCTCGCCGACAGGTCGGTGTGTTTCCACTCCTGGTTTCCTTCGTGGAGGTTGCTCTGCTTTTGCTCTGACCCGTTTCAGGCTGGGCTGACCACGCTGGTGCTTTTCCTTCTGAGCTGTTGGGCAGGAGCGGCCTCGCTGCAGCCCGGGCAGGAAGCATCAGCTCCTGCCCACTGTCGGGTGCGAGCCCGCGGCCACCCCCGCCCAGCTCAGCGCCCGGCGTGCGGGGACGGGCTGTGGGAGCTCTGGGTGCTCCCTCCACAGCCAAGGTCAGGAAGGTGGGAATGATGTTGCTTCGAGTGACACCATGGAGTGACAACCCTGTGCTCCTCTGGTCCCTTCTGTGCTCTGACTGGGACTCCAGATGAGCTCTGCTGGAGCTAAACCCCAAGGCTGTAAAAGGAGACGTCTGCAACAGGGCAAAACTTTAATCTCTTTAAGCCCTAGAGAAAGGCACAGCCGGACGACAAATTAGTCATTTAATTGCAGCAGTAATCAGCCCGGGAGAAAGAGTTTTGTGCTCCTGCCAAAGCAGCGCGGTCCATCAGTCCTCGGGACAGTGTTAAAAAGCTGCTGCTTCGTTTATTGCTGTTCCCACCTGAGACTTTCCCGCTTCTCTCCCTCATCCGACCGGGCAGCGGTTCCTCCCCAGCTGCCAGGGCAGGGCCAGGAGCATCCTCCTCGCTCAAGCCCAAGCCCTTATGGTCCAGGAAACAATCGCTTGTCACTGTCCCCCGTCCCAGGGAGATGAACTAATTCCTCTCTGCGTGCAGAATTGACAGGTTTGCTTTTCCAGCCCTAATCAGCTCCGGCAAGGGAGGCAGAAGAACCATCCCTGGCACAGAGCGAGGCTGCGAGCGGAGTTCTGTGCGGCGGGAGGTGGGACAAGGGGTCCACAGAGCCCCCACGCCCCCCGGCTTCTCACGCTCCCTACCAGCTCTGTGCTCCAGAGTTTCTGCTCCAGGATGCCCCAATTTGCTTTAATGAGGTTGCTTTCTCTGCTGAACGCCTCCACTCTCCCCCTTGCCAATGACTGACTGCAATTAGCTCGTGTCTCGGCACTGATTGACAAAATTTGTTTTAAAAAAAGGGTGTTACATGGTCTTTGATGTCCTACTGCTGCTTCTGCTCTGCCCACGCCGGCTTCACTGATGCGAGTTTGACGCGCTCTCTGCGGCTTTCACGTTGCCTTTTATTTGTCTCTTCCAGATCACAGGCACTTCGTCTTTCTGGTTTCGTTCCCTTCTTGTCTGGCCTCAGCTGCTTTACTTGAAATAAGGTCAGCAGGGAAGGTGGTAGGATGGAGCTGAAGTTTTTTTGGGGAGGTTTCTGCAGACGGTGCCAAGCGTCGGGCTGGGCTGGAATTTGGTACAACCGCTCCGTGGTGTGGTGAGATGTGCTTTGCTGCGAGTTTCGGTGCAGCGATAGCATTCTGCTTGGATTTGGGAGGACACCGATGGAAGGAAGGTGGTCTTGGAGCTCCACAGAGCTTTGCCAGCAGGTTATTCTTGGTCCTTTCTGCTTCTAGTTCACGAGGGTGCCCTCATTGTTCAGGTCCTTAGAGGACAAGCTGCCCCGTCTGGCCTTGGCTGAAAAGCTCGTGGCTTTTCAGTGCTGCTGTTAGAGGTGGTAACTCTTCAGTTCCCAAGCGTTTTGGCGTTGGAGCCTTCTGCAAAGGGTTTTAGTGTCCTTAAGTTACGTCCTCTCGGGTTCTGGCACCCTCAGCGTGCAAATGAGGACCCTGGGGCTGCTCAGCCCCGCGTCCCAGTGCATGAGGCAGGATGCGGCCATGGGACAGGTGACCGGCTCGATGCCCGGCCGTGTTGTGCGGAACCCCCGTGAGCCCATCGCCCTCTGCAGCTGCTCAGCCTGAACCAGCCAGTTACGGTGGAAACGACCGAAAAGAAAGGTGCATGGAAGAGCAAATGTCCTGGTGGGAGGGGGCTGTGAAGGGCTCCATCTCTCAGGGCTCTCCAACCTTCTGCACGCTGTCCCCTGAGAAATAAATAACATTTAAACCACACTGGCACATCTAACCCCTTCCAGCAGGTACTAATTTAGCCAGCACAATAAGCATTTGCAGAGCTAATTAACAGCAATTTATATCAACGTTTTGTAAATGAGTGATTAACTCTTCGGGGTGTCCCATACATACAATCCACCCGCCCCTCCCATTGCTTTTTGGTGGAATGTAGCCTGAAGAAAGAAAATATTACGCCAGTTGTTTCAGTTAGATAAAGCAGCCCCCCACAATCCCGTTCCAGCCTTGCTCCACACAAGGAGGTGGTGGTGGTGTTTGTTTTACTGGCCCTGGGGGTCTGTAGATGTGCCCTTGCGTGACTGCATCCCCGCCAGCATCCCGCTGCGTGGGTACCGGGGCAGGGCGGACTCCTCCTCCTCCTCCTCACCCCGCCGTGCTGGGAGGAAGGCAGGAGCCTTCCTGGCGGCTGCGCTGAGTTTGCAGCACTCAACAGAGCACCTGGAGACACATTTGTGACTGCTCAGAGGAAGATACCAAGTGAGGTGAGTGATGGGATGTGGGAATAATTAACTGCAGAGGTAAATCAACCACGAGGTGGGCTGAGCTGGGCTCTGTGTGCCCGCGGCAGGGCTGAGACCGGACTGTGTCATGGTCTGAACCAGCGTGTCCCGTCTCCACCAACTTGTGGTTTCACAGCACGTGTAGGTTTGGGGTCAAGCAGTTTGATGCTAAAATTCTTCGTGAATTTACTCCAAGCCAGCTTATCCAGGGAGACCTGCAGCTTCTTGGACACGGGGAAAAAAACGTGTCCGGAGAGAAAGAGAAACCCCTGAGCTTACGTGAATGAGCTGAGCCATTGGAAACAATTGACTTTTCTGGCATGGTGGCAGCAGTGAAATAATAATAATACTACTAAAATTAAAGGGCTTTCTGAAACAGGGAATAATCCTCAGTCTGCTGGGGCTGTAACAGCAGAGATGGAGATCACATGGCAGCCGCGGGACGGCTGCCGTTAATCAGCTTTTCTCATCCTCAGACGTTCCCTTGCAGGGTGGTGAAATGACCTCGGCTCTCAAAGATGCATAAAAAACAGGTAGTGGTGTTCATAAAAAACAGGTAATGATGTTCCTCCGCAGGATCCAGAGCTCAGCCAAGAGGTTTAACTCTTTCGGAGATGGTGGCTCTGTGGTTCAGCTCCCCTGGACATCGAGTCTCCTGTTGACAACTCAACCTGGCCAGAGTTGGAAAATGGTTTTGACATGCTCGATGGCTTCCTGAGGTTTTGTAGCTTTGCTTTGCGGGTCCTTTTGGCTGGGAGATTTGACAAACTCAGTGGAGGTTGGTGTGGAAAAGCTACGCCGGGGCCTTGGGATGAAGGCGCTTGGTTTTATCTCCTAGAAGATGCTGAGATTGTACAAATTCCTCCCGTCCTCGTCTGAGCAGATGAGTGATATAAAAATCCATCACAGGGGCTGTTAGAGGAGCAGGCACCACAGTAAATCTGCACCTAAACGAAAAAAACCGAGAATGACGTATTTTTGTGTTATTTAACGGGGACGGTGCATGGCGGAGGGAGGAGGGCACAGCAGCCACGGTGCCTCTTTTCTTTAGAAACATTCCAGGCTCTAAAAGGAGAATTTATAGTTCAGCGCTGGGGGGGAAAAATGCATAATTCATTTTCTAGACTT
The DNA here is from genome assembly GCA_020746105.1 of Trogon surrucura. Classification (NCBI taxonomy): domain Eukaryota; kingdom Metazoa; phylum Chordata; class Aves; order Trogoniformes; family Trogonidae; genus Trogon; species Trogon surrucura. The sequence goes on from CM036640.1 coordinate 1,766,916, forward strand.
TGGAAGACCAAAAAAAAAAAAAAAAAAGGGAGGGGAAATAAAAAAAAAGTGGCATTTCTTTTGTACTTGCACTGTGAGCTCCAGAGGAGCCCCCCGTGCCCCCCGGGTGGGGCTGCAGGAGGCATTTACCTGCCTGGAGTTGGGCAGGGCGGGAGCTCAGCGTCGCTGTGTCGGGACAGGGGTTTATTTGGGTGATGCCTGTGAGTTTGGTGAGTGAAAACCCCGTGGAGGGGCTGGGAGCAGGGCACTACGCTGTTCCCACGGCCGGCGGCCGGCAGGGCGATCCCGGGGGGAATCCTTGAGCCCCGGCAGGGCCACGTCCTCATGTAGGGGAAAGGGACCTGGGAGTCTTGGTGGACAGCAGGATGGCCATGAGCCAGCAGTGTGCCCTTGTGGCCAGGAAGGCCAATGGCATCCTGGGGTGTGTTAGAAGGGGGGTGGTTAGTAGGTCAAGAGAGGTTCTCCTGCCCCTCTGCTCTGCCCTGGTGAGACCCCATCTGGGATATTGTGTCCAGTTCTGGGTCCCTCAGTTCAAGAAAGACAGGGAACTGCTGGAGAGAGTCCAGCACAGGGCAACTGGGATGATTAAGGGAGTGGAGCATCTCCCTTATGAGGAAAGGCTGAGGGAGCTGGGGCTCTTTAGTTTGGAGGAGGCTGAGGGGTGACCTCATTAATGTTTACAAATATATCAAGGGTGAGTGTCACGAGGATGGAGCCAGGCTCTTCTCGGTGACAACCAATGATAGGACAAGGGGTAATGGGCTGAAACTGGGACATAAGAGGTTCCGCTTAAACTCGAGAAGAAACTTCTTCTCAGTGAGGGTGACGGAGCCCTGGCCCAGGCTGCCCAGGGAGGGTGTGGAGTCTCCTTCTCTGGAGACATTCAAGACCCGCCTGGACACGTTCCTGTGTAGCATTATCTGGGCGTTCCTGCTCTGGCAGGGGGACTGGACTTGATGATCTTTCGAGGTCCCTTCCAATCCCTAACATTCTGTGACTCTGTGATTCTATGATTAGCCACACGGGTGTGAAGCGCCCGGGTTTAAGATGCTGCCTGGCAGCAAAGTGCGATTAGAAGCTGTTTGAGTTATTCCAGTAAATTATTCCCCTCTCAGCCAGGTGAGATAATGAATCATTATCATCTTAGCATTGCATGTAATATTCCAGGGCTGTGTGTGTGCTCTGGTTAGGGACCGTAGCCTCTATCAGCCGGCTCTTGACAGCAGCAGCTGCCTCCTGGGCAGCTCCTTTGCAGCTCTCAGGTGGTTGCAGGAGGTTGGTGCCAGCACCCGAGGACAGGGGTAGGACAGCCCAGCCCGGGTCCAGGGAGCTGGGAGAGAGCGACTGAAACCCTCGGTGTGGTTGCGTTTGATTTTCAAACCTGTGCCAGTCCCCACTCGCTGGGATTTACATTTCATCCTGCCCTTTATTAGTGAAGAATCCTCGTTAGGATGTAAACTAGCAAAAAAAAACAAACCACCAAACCATCAGAGAAAAGAACTAAGGCGGGAATCCGGGACGACGAAACCGGCGGAGCAGGGGGACGCGCAGAGCCAGGGGACGGGGCGTGGGCAGCACGTGTCGGCCGACCTCATGCCACGCGGAAAAACAAAGTTCCAATTAATGGTTCTTTCAGATTTATTCTTTTTCTATATTTTTTGTTGTTGTTCTTTGGGGTTGTTTTCTTTACTTCTGGTTTCTTCTCTGCTGCCATCCCGGTTTGACGTCCCTCTGCTCAGCGCGGGGCTGGGAGCGGAGCCGAGGGGAAGAGCCGGCGTCAGAACTGCCCCTGGGGTGTAACTGCTGCCAAACGCACTTGCCTGGGCTGGTGAGGGGATTTTTTTGTGTTTCTTCCTTTCTTCGAGTTGAAAAATACCAACTTGCGATGAGAGAATTGAGCTTCTGTTGATCCCAGAGCCTTAGTTCTGCTCTCTAAATTCAGCGTTAATAGCAAGATCTCTGCAAAACTTTGTAAAAAGTCTTTTTGAGGTGCCTCAGGGTTTGCCCGGACCCGTTGAGCTTCTGCCACCGTGGTCGTGGGAAGAGAAGAGGGTGAGCATCCCTCTCTGCTCGCCGGGGGAATTTCAACCTCCGAAGGACCCTTCCTCGTTCCCTGGGAGTCTTGAGGGACGGGAAATCCTCCTGGAAATGCCCAAGGATGTAGGACTGTGAAAGTAGATAGATTTGCCAAGCTGAAGACACTCCTCTCCCTCTTTTATCAAGCTACTTTATATTCTTATTAGTGTATTGACACATCCTTCTCCCCTGCTCCAATCTAGCCTTAATTTTCAACTGTTAATCAGGCAAAGCACTGTTGCACGCTCTTCTGTAATTAAAGAATTAAAGCCATACCTGCAGAATGCAGATGTGGTGGCAAAATTAAATTATTTAAATAAAGCCAGGCCATTAATTATGCATGTCCTTCAATCTTTCATCTCTTGATAAGCTCCAGCAGCTTTTGGAAAGGGGAGGGAAAAAAAAAAAAAAGTTGAAAAGTCTGTGTGAATTAATGAAGCAAGAGAAGCCGGTCAGGGCTACAGGGAGGTGCAGCTGCAGTTGGGGCAAATTTCTTCGCATTCAGACCCACATCAGGCTCTGGGTGGCTCTTGGGGGGTAGTTGTGGACTAGTGAAGTGGGTTTTAGGGGTTTTCACATACAGCCTGAACTTCCAGCCTTCACCTCGTCTGCAGGCAGCAGGGAGCCCTTCTCTGAGCATCTCTCCAGGCTCAGCTCGTGGAACCTGCAGTGGAAAACAATGACAATCCAGGCTCCTGAGATGTGACTGAAATGAATGACCTGACAGCGGGAGATCTGATCAAAGACACCGGGAAAACGAGCGAGCGGTGGTGAGGGACGAGTGGCCAGACACTTCCCTGCTCCCCGGTGCCGATGCGAGTCCTCCTGGCGGAGCTGGGCAGCTGTCTGCTCCCGAGAGTGGCCCTGGAGGAGCGCGAGGTGGCTTTGATCCCCGGCCGGGTGTCCCGGCAGGCTCAGAGCTGTGGTCAGCAGCCCGGCCTCCGCCTGGGGCTGGCGGCTGCAGGAGCGGAGCGCCAGGTCCTGGCTGCTGGCCCAGGCCTGGGGCTGCTTCTCAAGAGCACAGATCCAGGAACGGACGGTTGGACGTGGACGGTGACTTTCATCGCCCAGCCAGCCCAGAGGTGCGTACGAACAGCGAGGAGCGGCCTCCACACGTGGGGAAACTTGTGTCAAGCCGCCGGCTCCTCTGAGCTCCCGCGATGCTCAGTGGCTGCAAGCGGCCGGTTCCCCCACGTCTCTTCAGAGGAGCTGTTTTCCACCTGAAGGCACAAAGGATGGCACCGACTCATCATGGCTCCTGCTCCGTCCAGCTCTCGGGACACCTCGTGCAGGGACCAGTGACCATCCTCGCTGCAGCAGCTGGGTCCCTCTGCAGCGCCCTGGTGCGTGCGGGTGTTCTCCCTGTGGGTCTCACCCGTGGGGCACCCAACACCATCCGAACAAGCCAGAAGCTGTTTCTGGCTCTATGGCTTGGCCAGCGCAGGTTAAGCAGCCACCAATGAATTCTAGCTGAGGTGATAAAGCATCAGGGACGCTGCAGGAATTTTTGCTTTATTGCGTTTCGTATTCGTTAGCGCCAGTTACACCCTGCTATTAAGAATGGAAAATTCGACAAGGGAAGCATCGCAGCTGAGATTTTGGGTATCAGTAGAGGAAGCTTCAGCACTTGGGAGTCAAAATTAAGCTTCACAAAATAACTGTGTTATTTTGGCTGGCCTTAGAGGGGCTAAGCCGCTCAGACAGAGGAGTCTCATCCCCAGCCCGATGCATCCTCCGTCGTGCGGGGTGACAGCCCTCAGTTCCAGCCCAGATCTCTCCTTCAGGCTAGTCCAAGAGGTTCTGGAACATTAATTGCCGATGGGTCAGGAAGGAGGAGAAGACACTATTCTACAGGACAGGATTTTTTTCACATTCACCTCATGAGTCCAGCCAGAGGAGTGTGTCACCGATGGCAAGTGCTGGACCATCAGAGCACGGCACCCTTTTTTCTCTGGGCTCTTGTGCGTGGCGTCCCTGCCTTCGCTTGCTCACTGCATCCTTCTCCATGCTCCACCTAGCGCCCTGCCAGCGCTGCAGCCCCCAATAAATCTGCCAATAACCATCCGAAATCATCGGGTCGTGATGCCCTTGGACTGGCTTTATTGAGCAAGATGATTTGAAGTATTTACGTGCGCTAGCCGTGCTGTGGTAGGAAAGAGTAATAGAATGGAAGGAGGCTATTAGTGTTTGACAAACGGATTTACTTGGATATAATCAAATTGCAACATAGGCTTGGGGGGGAGGAAAAACCAACAATGGTAACGAATTGCGGCGCGGGCAGGGTTGGCGGTCGCCAGCCCCGAACTGTATTCTGTGATTGTTTCTACTTGAAAGGCAGCATTTATAGCTATGGCATCACTTAGAAAATTAAGAGATGCTTTTTTTTTCCCCTAATAGGTGCCATAATTCTCTCTGGCCGTGAAGACAGTGTGGGTTTTGGAGGAAGGGGCTGGTTAGAATGCAGACTGGGCGCTGGGAGCAGGTGGGCTCACCCCTGCTCTGCCATGGGGTGATGAACCACCCACTGCCTCAGTTTTCCCCATTAGCTCTAAGATTCTTAGGATGCTGATCGGGCTGGGAGGAGTGACTGCAAAAGCCCTCTTAATTGTGCTGCCGTCCTACATCCTTGTCCAAGGCAAGGACCTGGGGGTTAACCACACGTGTGAACGTTCCACACCCCTCACGGGGAGCGTTGGAGTCCCCTGTAGCTGCTGCTTTCTTAATACATCGCTGCTGAAGTGTGTGAGGAGCTTCTCCTGGGATTCCCCAAGGCAGACAAGACCCGCAGATGAAGCAACTTGTTATGCAGCAGGAGGCTGGGGAGATGCGTTTCCAGAGGATGCTGGGCTCCTGACCTGAATGTGTGTGGAGTCTTATCTGCCCACTGACTCTTTCCTGGACTTTGGAGAAAAAAAAAAAAAATGTTCTCTGGAGGTTTTCACATGTTCTCTCCATGCTGAAATGCTGCCTGTTTCCCTGTTTTATAACAAAATACTGCTCCTGAGCTCTGCTGAGTGGCACAGGCACAATGCTGAAGTGCAGCAGGGTGACAGACGTGGCAGAGGACGACAGAAAAAGGCTCCTTACCTTCCTGACTCCAGCACAGCTGATGGCTTCACCCCGGGGCGAGAAAAATACGTATTCCTGCCCAGAAAGGGAGAATTAGGGCAGGGGAGAACAAGCTGGAGGGGATATTTTTCCATGTCATCCTAAAAAGTGTGTCTGCGGTCATCTAAGGGCTGCCTGGAGGCCGTTGTGCAGTTGTGATGGGAATACGAGGAGGATGCTCCTGCTTCCAACTGCACGTGCTGCCACCAAGGGTTAGGATGTGAACAAGGGCTGGGATGCTCATTCTGCTGCTCTTCCTCGGGGAGGGAGGAGCAGCAAACACCCCCACTGCTCGTTTCGTAGCAGATTTACATAGTTCCTGTACTAAAATCGCTTTTAATGTTGCATCTAGCGGAATGTTACGTAAGTGGTTGTTCTCAGGGAGATTTTGTTCAACATCTGGCTCTGGGGAATTAGCTCCTGGTTGTTTCCCTGGCTTTAGCAACGATGGGATGTCAGGGGTGTTGTGTTTTTTTTGGAGGAAAAAAAAAAAAAAGAGAAGGAAAGGGTGCAGGAAAGAGAAGGGAGAGGTTTGGCTCCGTGCAGCTCCCAGACGTGCTCTGAGTTGCAGCGTGAGGTGAGAGAAACACGTGCAAGAGGGTGCTTGGAACAGCTGGAGTGGCTGGAAGGGTTGCTTTTGAGGCTGCAGATCACCACCACGGAGCACGTCTTCCCCCGAGCTGTGCCCCAGCTTCACCTTGGGCTGCTTGCTGTTCTCAATAATTTATGACAGGTGGCAATAGAGCAGAATTATTTAAATGGTGGCTCTCTCTTGCCTTCCACCGTGTATCATCTATCTTATTTTCTGTTTCCATGTGTTATTCATAAAGCTTTTCATGTCAGCTTGTTTGCCAGCCAGCTGACGGGGAAGCCTGTGGAGGCAGGCGGGTTTGTTCTGCATAAAAGGCCATAAATAATCCGAAAAGTGCCAAGCAGTAGCACATTTCAGGGACTTGTGCTTAATACTGGGAAGCTTCCCGTGGCATCGTCTCGTATTTGCAGCCCCTGGCAGCTCACGTCGGGGTCTTTTCCACTGCACCAGGTGATTTTTCCCACTCGGTTAGTTCTCTCGGCAAATTAAAGGAAGGCGAAAGGGATGTTCTAATTGCGTCTTGGTGTCTATTCAATAGCATCCCTGGGGGAAGTTAATTTCTGATCAGAGACAGCGGCGTAAAACCCCCTTGGAGGGTGGACAGGCGCCGTGCAGGGCACACTGAATTTCTTCTGCTGCCACCCGGCTGTACAGAGCACTTCAAGACAGGGAGTAACACAAGCCCTTTGATCTGGCGGTGACAAAGTCCTGCCATGTAGCTCCCGACAAGAAAATCTAATTTGTTTGTGGCAAAGGAAAGCCGTTACCCCACTGCGGGAGCGAGGCAGGAAAGCGGCTGCGAGGGGGTTGCTGAGAGCAGCCCCTTGGTGGGACTTGGACCAGAACCAGGAGGGACAAACTTCTACGAGTCAACCCTTCGTCAAAGAGCTTGGGGCTGAGATGTGCAAAATGAAATAGAGAAATAGAAGTTTCCTGCAAAAGAGAGGGCCAGCTTCTACTCAGGTAATTTAATGAGAATTTTACCCTTGTCTTCATCCAAATTAGACGGCGATCTGATCTGTATTAAGTGATCACAATTTACCGTGCACAATTAGGCTACAGAACTTTATATTTTAGGCCAAATCCTCTTTGAGGCTCTTTGGAAGGTGCTGAGCGAGGCCGTGGGGATGTGGAGCTCCGGGCTGGTCATTGCTTGAAGGGTGAGAAGCTGCATTTGCAGAAACTTGGAGATTTAAAGAGATTTTTGACATGATGAGGGCACCCAGGTGCTGCCCTTCACTCTTGCCAGAGCAGAATTGAGCCCTTACTCTAAAGCAGCAGCTCCGCTGGAGCATCTGACAGATTTCTCCTCCTCTGGGTGAGGGATGCTCGGGGAGGGGGAGCTGCTGCCGGTGGGCTCGGAGGGGCTGAGGTCGCCTGGAGGTGTCTGGCAGCTGAGCTGGCACCGAGGTGCCGCAGCGAAGTCGGTCCCAGAAGCGTCTTGAGGGAGAAAATTAACACCCAGAGCTGGTTTTTGCTAAGGAGCTGGTACATAGAACTGTTAAAAAAGCAGAAATCACAGAGTCACAGAATCACAGAACTGTTGAGGCTGGAAAAGACCTCTGAGATCATCAAGTCCAGCCCATGGCCCAACAAATTCCCAGGGAATTCGCAAGTAAGAAACACCCGGCTGCCTTTAAGGGAAGGGATGTTGAATTTAATTGTATTTTCTGTACGTGGAAGCAAACTGTGATCAAAAGCAGAGCTGTGTTCTCCAAACTGGAGAGCGGCCGTGGTCCCTCCCGTGAGCCAGCACTGGTTCCCGCGCTCCCTGCCACGTGCTACAGCAAGATGCTGATTAATTCCTTTATTCCTTTATTGTTTTGTGTTTTTTTCCTTGCCGATGGTGACCGGAGCTGGCTTTGCAGCAGCAATGCGAGTGGCTGCGTCGTGTCACCATCCCCCAAATTGCCGGCATCAATCTTTCATTAATAACTGCTGCGATGGGTACCAAAGCCCAGTAATTTCATTAAATTAGTCCTTCTGCGTTCTCCTTTCTCTCACCCAAAGCATCATCAGGCAAAGAGCATCAGGTCCCCGGAGGTGGTCGGCAGCCTCCACCAGTGGCCCGAGGCTGGACAGGTTCGTAACGTCAGCCCCTAAACAAAGTGGATGATGGAGGTGGGACTGTCCCCGTGGTCCCCCACCCAGCAAGAGGCAGGTGCTGGCACACGGAATGCCGGAGCTGCTGCTCGTTAGCTGGGTTAACGAGGAGCTGAACGCATCAGTGCTGGCTCTGCCTCCATCGCCCCGTGATTCCTCTCCTGCCGCTGCGCGTGTTAGTGCTCGTTACGTTCCCCGAGCAGCCCAGAAATGCCTGAACCCATCTCTCTCACGGCAAAGTAATCAGGACAAATGCTTTTCTGCTTTTCTATCCACCCAAGGACTCGGCGTAGCGATTACAACTCGTTATCAGGTTCGTCCCAGCAGTTCCAGCTGAGACTCAGCTGTGCGCAGGAGGGGAGACAGTCCCGGCTGGAAAAGGGCAGGAGAGGAGAGAGGGATGAAATGATCCACCCGTGGTCAAGGGGCAGGATTGGGGACTCCACGGCCACCGGTGTGGTGGGTTGACCCACCCATCATCAAATCCCAGCCCCATCACCGTGGCCTCGGGGCTCGCAGCCCGCCTTTGCACCGGGAGAAGTCAGAAATTTAACAGGGCGAATGAGGGAGAGGTCCCTTTCCTACTCTGTGACACCCACCCAGCGCTGCGAAGTTCTGGGCTTAAAAATGCAACTGCGAAACGAATCCGGATTTCGCGTTGAGCGAGTTAATCACCGGGGCTCATCCTCTTATCTCGGGTCCGTAGGTGTGTGCGGGCGCGCGTCCGTCCGCGCTTCCAAAGGAAAAACAATTATGGCAGAGATAAAGCTTTCATTATCTTTAATAGCATCAGGTCCACCCGTGGAGTTATTACAGTAATAAAAACTAATTAGATCCCTGGTGATACGTTCCCCCTGTGCACGCTGCCTGCCTGCCTTATCGGTTGTTATTGCAAAAACACGTAACTGGGCGTCAGATCGCTGGGGGTGATGGCTGAGCCCTTTCCATGGGTGTGTAAAACAATGTGTATTTCGTGCAAACAACTGTTTGCTCTTATTTAAAAACCTGGCTGCTTGGGCAGCTCTGCGCCGAGGCTTGCCTGGAGCTCAGCCCACGAGGGGTCTCTCTGCCCCCGTCCCAGCGGCACTGGCAGCACCGGGGTCAGGCTCGGTTATACCGGGAGCTCACCGCGAACGCCTCTGGCGCGCTAAAAAGTTTGTGTACAAATCAAGACAGATTTTTTTTGAAGGTGTCAGAACATTTTCAGCGAGATCGTGAAAGTCTTGACTGTGGTTTTCCGTTTGGTTCGTGCTGTGCCATGTTGGGTTTGGTTTTGAGAGGTGGTTTTATATAAAGCGGCACGATTAATTTGAGGTTGAAAAAAATATTTCGTTTCTTCTCACCAGCTCTCTAAGACACATCTAACTTTTTAAGCGTCCTTTTTTTTCACTCTCTAGAAGATATTTCCAGATTTGAGAGCGCGCACACTCACAAAAAAAGCAATTATTCACGCAGCCCGATTTGTAACACGCGTTTCCCGCTGATAAATGCAGGTATCAGTGCCCGCCAGGTGTGACCGCTCAAACCCTGCTCATTCCCAGGGCTGGAAGGACTGTGTCACCTGGTGACAGCCCCAAAAGCAAATTTCTGGCTGTAACACGAGGCTGGGGAAAGGCACGGCCAGAGTGTGTTAAACACTCTGTACAGCTAACGTGAACGTAATTATTGCTTTTGCTGTTATCTGTGCATGTGCATGCCGGGTAGATGTCTATCTCTCCCTGTGAACATGTAGAGGCTTTTTAACTGGCAGCAGAATATAATTACCCCAATTAGACTTTGGCCACCACCCAAGCTGAACTTTCCAGCACCGGCAGGAGCAGCAGCGCCAGCTTAAAAATCCATTTTCACAGGGTCTCTGCAAGCGAGTCTGTTCGAGGCTCACCAAGAACGTGTGCTGCAGGTCTGGCTTGTCTGCCCCGCTTGATTTTTATTTGTTATTTTGCATATATGTGATATAATCTAATTTTTTAATGTGCATAGATCAAAGCACATCCCATGTGTGCCGGGGCGGCTCCGCAGTGCCCGTGGCACCCGGCACCTCCGCTGCCACCATAAAACCTCCGCTTGCAAACGGGGCTTTTATTTATGTTCCTTATTCCTGTCGGGATTGAATTTGGTTTTAGCACCCAGGCCAGCCCCGCCAGCGGCAACACCTGGCGGGTTTTTTTGTTCCTGTTGTCCGGAGGGAGCATCAAAAATCTGGAAATGCCGTTTCAACGAGAAGCTGCTGCTTTCAGCCCGAGAAAGCTGGGGCTTTAATTATCCCGTAGCGTTACGCCGACGAGCCACCCGGCCTCAGCAGATCTGGGTGATAATTAGGCCTGTTGGCTCTCCAGTGGAGGAGAACAGTAATTTTCGAGTGCAATGCTTCTGTGCATCCTCTAAGGAAAGCACAATCACTCAGAAATTGGAAGTTTGACAGGATGCCAGTTTTAATGCACCCATTGAAATGTTTCCTTGTCAGCAGCGGTACAGCCACGTGTCCGTCATGAGAATTTTCCTCTAGAAACTTTTTTTTTGGCAGAGAGGAAGCAGCGAGGAATCACCTCTCCTCATTGGATTTGTTTAGGGGTTTCCGCTTTTGGTTTTGGATTTTTTTTATATATTTTTTTGATGTGGCTTTCCGTAACAAGGGATGTCAAGCGGAGAAGAGGGAAGATGCTCCAGGTGCACAAGGACAGTGTAGGGACCTCTGGGGGAATCCTGTGCCCTCCCTGCTTGTCTGAGATCCTGCACCCCGAGAGAGAGCCAGCGATCATCCAGTTCTTCACCCTTGCAGCAGATGTCCTCGTTGTTTGTTATATATCTGGTTTTAAAGTTTCATTCAGGAAATCAAAAAAAAAAAAAAGAGAAATCCATAAGATTCATCTGCTTTATAGTTAGACAATACAGTATCCACAGAGTCATGGGTTTCCACAGGAGTGATATTCAGCCTTTATTCATTTTAATGGGGCTGGAGGCTCTTGGACCGTAAATGTGAGCTCACCAGCAATAATATTTCTTTTCTTAGCTGTAGTTCATGCAGTTTATAAAGAAGTCGTTCCCATACGGTGAGGGATATGCGGTCTACAAGGGCAGAAATCAGCAGTTTGACAGCTTCTGCCATCCTATTACCAAAGCCCGGTCTCCTTTCTAAACTCTTTGTCATCTCTAAGTGACAAGTGCTAGATAAGCAGCGGGCATCGCTGTTCCCTAGCTGCAGGCTGTTTGTCCAAGTTATCTGTTGAACACTTATAAATAGCAGAAGACATTTGCATACATAATTCATGTGCACGCTCAAAAAAGTGCTGAGAGGAGGAAGACAACCGACGGCGGCTTCCGTGGTGCACAGAGGGACGATGGCACAAGAGAGCAGGATCCCCGGTGTCCCCCGGCGTGGTCGATTGTGCTGCACCCCGTTGGCTTCTGCTCTTGCCCAGCACGGCCATGAGTGCCAGAGGTGGCTGCCCGCCCTCGGCTACTCCATCCCTGCCTGAAGGCGTGTGATGAAACCACCAAAAAATATTGGTGCTGCCCAAGAATCACCCAGAATCCAGCAGGCACAGCCCCAGCTGCTGGTTTGCTCTCCACAAAACAGCGCAGCGAGGAAGAGCTCAGCTCAAAGGCACCTGCAGATGCAATGCAAACTCCAGTGCTCGCCCTGTGCGTGGAGCTGGAGCTTCCACCCGGCGCCTTTTGGGGACAAAAAAAAAAAGACAAGAGAAGCAGCCGTGGCAGCCGGGAGAGCAGAGTGGCAGGTGCAGAAGCAAAGGTCTCTGGAAAAACTTTGCATGTCTAATTGGTCTCAGTTCAGGGTCTGGCCAGCCAGTCATCAAGAGCTGCCACAGTTTGGCCTTTTAATGAGACATTTTCATATATTAACACTTCATTAAGCCTGTAACCAAGTCATTTTCAGGGCTATTTAGAAATGCAGGTGCCGCGTGGCTCTGGCTCCCGCCTGGCTTCTTGCCATGACGGTGGGTGCAGCCCAGCCTGGATGGATGCAGCAAGAGCTCGGCGGGTTTCTCTCTTGGTTGGTGGCTCCGGTGTCACTGCTCTGTGTCCCCCAGCCCCATCGGTGCTGAGGGGGCTGCTCGTGGACAGCGGGAGCTCTGGAAAAACGCTTGTGTCTGCGAAAGGCTCTTCCAGACACTCTTGAATGGGAGCTGGGGGTTCAAGGGTGCCGGGAACCAGATGAAGGACAGCTGAGAGCATCGCATGGGACCCCAGCCCCTGCGTCGTTGCGGTGACTCGAGCGGTGCTTCAGCTCCTGCAGGAATGAGCACGGCTAAAGACAATAGCTGGCTCATTCCAGCAATTCGTGAGGTGTTTTTAATGAGGATTTTCCTATTTTTAAAATAGATCCCCAAAAAAAGCTAAAACTTATTTGGAAGGCAAGCATCTGCCCTCCTAAAATTATACGAGCTCCAGTAAAAATAAGCTGTGGAGAACTCCCTGAATAACGACCGTGTCTGCAGTGAAGCACAAGCAGGAAAGAAAAAGACTGAAATGGTGGTTTCTCCCAGCTGCGATTTACTACTACTCTTTTTATAAATTAAATATAACTGTATGTTAGCCCTTCAGGCTAAAGATGGAGAGATAAGGGTGTGTACAGGCTGGGGTGTGCTGCGTCCAAGAATTACTCTCAGGAAATATTGCTCCATTTGCCCTTTTAAACAGTCATTCCAGCTTATTGCTGAACATACTGCTGTGGCTTCTTAGAAATCCTTCACCTATGCAGCAATCCTTGGCCTCTCTCCCATTAAAGGATTTCAGTGCACATCAGCAGGGTTATTAGATTAAGCCTCAAAAATTGGAGGGGAGTGTTGGCACCTTTCAGAGCAAAATAAGGTTAGCAGAAGGTTAAGTGGGAAAGACAGCGAGAGGGCACCGGAGCTGAGCCCGGTGCTCCAGCGGAACGCCGAGGCAGCGCTCCCTTCCCCGGGACAGCTCAAGGAGCATCAGCTACCGCTTCTTGGCTCCAGAAAAACATCTTGTGTCCCCTCTATCCCAAGGGCTGGCAAGTCCTGCGGTCTCATCTGTGTCAGTCCAGGGAACCTGATGTTTTCCCTGCGGCTGCCTCATGGCTGAAGCTCTTTTCTTGACAAAGGAACAGTGACAAAAACCCATCCCCTGCCTTCTCCTGCTGCCTCAGCTCCCAACACGCATGGCACCGTCGTAGCAAGAAATGTAATTTCGGTGATGGATGGGCTCTGCTCCATCCCTGTAATATCCTCATGAAAATTTTAAACGGTGCAGATTACCTGGCTGTACTGAGCTCGTTTGGGCACCCCGTGTGCTGCTGGGGACCAGCCCGAAAGGGGTGGTCTGTACGGGAGGGAAACCAGCTCCCCTGTAAGAAGACAGAAGGAATGGAGCTGGACTCTCGTCTGGCTTTGGGGAGAGGACACAAGAGCCTGGCACCGGGAACGCCGAGCTCGGGCACAGCTGCCCGTGGCGTTGGCGTACGAGGGGAGACAGGTTTTCCTGATGCTGCGAGTCTGCTGCAGGAGGCAAATCTGCTGTTAAGCAGCTTTGCAGTATTAGCGAGGCTAATTCTTTCATGGGATGTAGGAGCGTTTTATTTCAATACCTCAAAGAAGGTATTTGCGGCATCGCAAATACTTTTCAGGAACTTAGGAAGGTCATTCTGGTGACCACAACCCAGACACAGGTTAGTAGCAATAATAACTTCCTCATATATATGGAATATGACGATACCTTTCCCGGCCCCTCGCAGATGCCCTGAAGCTTGAGGTCGGGCAGGGTTTGTGAGACCAGAATCCGACCCTTCCCTCGCCCCGACTGCGGTGTTGGCGTAGCCAGGAGGGCATTGGCCACGGTGAGGGGTGGGAGCTGTCATTGGCTTTCTGGCTCCTGCTCCTCCGCTGCCCGGCACACGGGGAAGCAGAGACACCCCTCCACGTGTGGGGGCTCCTCCTGTGACTCTGCACAAGCGCACGTACCAGCTGCACTTCAACCTCTGCTACCCCTGACCGGTGATTTCTACCCACCGCTGCGACGCTGATGGCGCTGAGTGGCTGTGAATAGGTTTGTCCCCAGGACACCTGCTTGGCTAGTCAAGGTCTCCATCTGAAAGGCGAGCCAGCCCTCCCGGGTCATTCTCAGCCATATTCCAGCTGCAGAGAAGGAAATCAGTCAGCGGTGTTTTGGGAATGGGTTTTGTGGGACGCAAAGGGAGAGGGAGGCGATGCGCTCCCCAGGCAGCTTGTGGGCATTTGCTGGGCTCAGCCTGAGCAGACACAGGCTTCCTGGCGCAGAGCATTGACAGATACCAAAAGAAGAGTCACATCCCTTTGATTCCTAAATATCTGGGTCTTGATCCCATAACACTGTCTGCACTGCCTGGGAGGAGCCACCCGCACTGGGTGATCTTCATTTACATGTTGTGACAGTGATTTATCTCCATGAAAGCCATCTTTGCCTCATCTCTCTGCTGTCTCAGCCGTGCCCCAGGTCCTCTGCCGAAGCCCATCCACAAGCTGGCTTCCACCCTCCTGCACCTCCTTTGCACTGGTGAAGGGAGCAGTTCCGCCCCAATTTTACAAAAATCTCTGGGATTTTTAGACGTCAGCAACACCAGATCCATCATTTCTCCACCAGTGATGTGTGCTGCACAAATAGCCTGGAAGATGGGAAGAGCAGGGCGGTGGAACCAGTGTTTCTCCCCAGCAGAACCAACACATTCAGACCCTTCCCTGTCCACAGGAGCTGAAGATCATGAACTCCTGGGCTGGTGCTGTCCCGATCCCCCAGAACTTCAGGCTCTGCTGCAGCCTGGAGGGACACCCCCCAGACAGCAACTCCGTGACCTCGTCTTGGCCACCCACCAGCCCAAGCCCTGGTGATGCCGAGCACGTGCTTTGGGGGACAAATGAGTCCCCCCTGACGGATGAATGACTGGAGCCACTGGGTAAGCTGAAGGTTCTATTACTGGTGCGTTATTGACGAGCCTCCTTGGAAAAGCTGGGACTGATTCCCTGGCTCGGTGTCTGGGCACTGCAGCTTGGAAATGATTGAGTACCCCAAAGTCCAACCTGCGAGGGAATAACTCTCTTTTAGTTCAGACCCTAAAGAGACTTAGCAACTACCTGAGCCTCTGCAGAGGAGGTGCCCTGCCTGCCTTGACCCCTGCATGACCAACCCACCCATCCCATTCTGCTGTATCTCAGCACCCACTAGTTTTTTCATTATGTGGTTATTACTGGAGCCCAGTTTTGTTTTTACTGGATGGAAGCTTGGCTCATACACCCACCAAGGGATTGCCCTTCGCTGGAAAATTCACTTTTTAAACAGGCAAGACAGAGCAAGAAGAGAAACTGAGGCACAGAGCTATAAAAAGGGTATGTGACCTTCAGGCAGTCATCCTGCCTCACTCTTTGCCTTGGCACCTCCACGCGGGGCAGGGCCAATGCCCTGCTCACACCAGGCTGACAAGCAGAAGGGACACCCGTTCCCTTCCAAGAGCGAGGCATCGCCACCCACAGCAGCTCTGCTGAGGGCTCAGACCCCAAACTTCCCTCCGAGTTGGCCAATCTCCTGCTTTCCCTGCTCATTGTCTCCCTGCTGATTACTCCAGCCTGGTTTAAGCAGGTGATGTCTGCAGCCCTGCACACAGAATCTGATTGTTTTGACCAGTTTTGCTTTTTAAAGCCTCAGAAGTTCCGTGGGGCTTTTCTGCGCTGAACCCCTCCCCGTGCGCAGAATCCCAGAACACACGGAGTTGTTCCTGGCCAGCCAAAATCCTTCTGCTACACGAAGTAATTTTCTGTTAGAGAAGCTTTTACAGCAGAAAGTGTGGCTCATCAGTAAAATCAAGCCAATGGGATTGTAGCTATTGATTTTTTCCTACTTCTACCACTATTTGGCTGCCTAGAAAACATTGCTGTAGCAAATGATAGTCACTTTGGGGCAGCCTTGTGATTGCAAGAGCTCAGCAGACAGTTTACCTGCGTGCAGCCTCGTTGTCCCACCAGCAATTTTTAAAAAGAAAAATTGACAGAAATTGAAAATCTGTGTATATACACCACAACACGCAGGCATGCAGAGCGTCAAGATGTTTTGAGCAGGGACTGCTGGAAGGGGAGCGGGGAACAGCAACGGCTCGAAACATGAGTCCCCTCCGGTCGCATTCCTCATAGCGCTGCCCTGCTCTGGCAAGGGATGCCCAGCGAGCCCTAAAGGCGCCCTCATGATGCTGCACAGGGAAAGGGGCTTTTGGAGCAGGATGGTGCTGCCAAGATGGTGCTGGGCTGCGTGACCTCCTTTGGAAACCCCCTGCAAAACAGATGGGAGCAAAATTACACTGGCAGATTGGAGTGGTTTAAAGACACTGCATTCTGCTTGTTTCCAGCCCACAGAGGTGACTACGGCAAGCGACGGAGCTGCCAGGACTTGGGGTCTATGCAGGGTAAAGGACAAGTGAGGCCCAGAAATCCTGCACCTGGGAATTGGGTGCCTTGGAATCCCCTCCCTGGTGATGGGCTCTCTTGCAGCATCCCAAACCACCCTGTGTCCCCCCCTCATCGGCACGACAGCTGCCTTGCCCAGATCAGACCCTTCCAGCATCTGCTGATGCTCAGCACCTGGTAGCCCATTAACTTTCCAGCAAGTGCCATGAGGAGACCCAATCAGTGTTATTTCATTTATAAATGGGAAACAGCTGTCCCCTTCTTTACATACAGACTGAATTTGAAAATGCATTGACCCCTCCCTGCAAGGCAGGGATGTGGCAGGATGGGGCAATCCTTGAACCTTCAGCAGCTCTGTGGTCTCCAAGGAGGGTTTCAAAGCAGAGGATGTTGTCACGGTGGCTATTTCTGGCCATTAAAGGCATCTCCATGCCATGGTGCTGATGGAGAGAGACCCTTTGGGTAAGAATTCTCCAGGGTGTGGCCACTGGCTTCCCGAGGAAGATGGATAATGGGTTCTGCAGCTGGGTCAGAGGAGAACCGACTGACCCTGCACCGAAGCCGCCCTGGAGTTGACTCGAAGGGACCTTGCGCAGCCCAGAGAGCAGTGTCAGAGGCACGGCTCGAGCTGCAGCGACCCATCCATCACTGTCTCCAGCAATTTGTTCTCCATCTCGGAGCTGTCGCAGACCTCATCGGCTCCTGCAGCTCAGCAGCCCACGTGCAGCTGGTGCCTGCCAAGCAGAAAGGACATCAAGAATAAGCCTGCTGTCGCTTCCCAGGGCATTTTATGGAGCTCCCAGAAGGGCAAGGAGCCAGGTGTCCTTGGCACACCTTGGCATCGTGGCTGACTTTGCCTTAGTTTGGCATCCGCTGCCCACAGAGATGTGAATCTCTCCTGTGGTGCTTTGCTCTGCGCCGAGGAGGAGGGATGGACCCGGTGCCGTGAGCATCCTTGGAGCCTCCTGGGTGTAAACCAGGAGCCCGTCAGCCCCTGGAGATGCCGTCACAGGGTCTGGCATGCTGGACCACGCCAGGTACTGTTTGCTCCTCACTGGCATCGCAGGGATGGTGCAATTCACAGAAACAAGAAATTAGGGACGGGGAAGGGCAAGACGTGGAGGTGGTGAGGATCGCTGTCCCAGGGCTGGCTTCCACAGAGCCCCTGCACACCTCAATTAAATTAGGGCTTGTCGTAAAGGAATAACCAAATTTCTTCCCAGTCACTGATAGTTTATTCGTGCATCACTTGTTACTCCTGAAATCCCTGCGCTTCCCCCCGCTCAGAGCGTGCTCTCCTTTAAATCTTAATTATCACCCGGACTCCGAATCCCGCCTCGTGTTCCGCTCCTTGTAGCGAGGCCGTTTGAACTCTGCCACCGGCGCCTTCGGAGGCTTTGGAGTCGTGGTGAACTTCTTCCATCGCCATTAGTGCACGCAGTGATTTATAAAGTGATTTTTAATCGCATCCTTGGACCTCGGGATCACCTACGGAAATTGAACCACACCAGGAGCGGCTTCGGCTGCTTGAAGTGCCTGGGGGTGGCGTCGCGCTTCTCCTGAGGAAGATGTTGGGGGCTTTGAGGAGGAGGAGGAAGGTCAGGAGAGACCTCTCTGCCCTCCATGGGCAGCTCCCAGCCAGGGGGTGAAGGAGGAGAGAGCAACCATCTCCAGCGGCGCCGGGGAAACTGAGGCAAGCAAGCAGCTTAACACAGGCTGCCTGGGCATGGCTGTTACATTTTTCTCCGAAGACCCCCGAGTGCTGGGTCTGGTTTGTTTTCGTGGTGTGTTTAGCACCATTCTGGGAAACATGAGAGTAATAATAACTATTAAAGATAATAATAAGCAATGATCTGATGACTCACGGGTTAATTCTCACTCACAAACAGACAATTATGCCCAGAATTTAAAATATTTTAACAACATTAATGGTGAGAAAGAAATGGTGGCTCCTTTCTTAGGATTTTTTTGTTTTTTTAAGTTCCATTAATTCTTCATTCAGCTGATGCATATTCAAAATGGTTTAAGTGGGGTCCTCACTGCTTCAATTAGCATTAATGCACAATTATTTTTCTCCATATTTATGCTGCTCTTGCAGGGTATGCCTTTTGGTTGTGTGTTTTGGTTTTTGTTTTTGTTTTTTTTTTTTTACATTTGTATGTTAATACAGCATTTAAAATATCCTTCTCTCCAAACTGTTTGCATGGTGATGAAGTATAACGAGAGGGAGGGAGATTTATGGCTAAAACACTAGAGGAGGAAAGGGGCTGCCTATCAAAGCAGGAGATAAATCCTGGCTTTTGCCGGAGCGTAAGATCTGATTGCACCCAACGCGGAGATTGCACAGAATCAATCCAGTCCTCGATGCCGTTTGCTGCTGGGAATTTGCAGCAAATAAACCAGTTGGGTCCCTCATCGTTAATTCTTCTTTGCAGACCAAGGGGAGAAAGCACCTCTGCTGTGGGTACAAACCTTGGCTCGTTATGGATGGTGCTACCGTAATTAGCGCGGCTGAAATATTTCTGTTGGATTCCACCCCGGCTGCTGTGGGGTTCCGAGTAAGGAACTGAACCCAACCAGGCAGCTGTTCCCTGGGTCTCAAAGCTGGAAAAAAAAAGAAGGAGAAGGGGAAAAGCCAAGTGGCCACATCTGCCCATGGCTGGAGATCCTTCTGATGCGTTGGCGAGGGAAATAATCACCACGTTGTACCCGTTGTACCCGGAGCAGGTAGTGCCCCATCCTCCCTGCCTGGGTACCGAGTTGGGCCTCTGGTTACAGTGGGTAAAAAGCTGAGCCAGGATTCCCACAGGAATTGATGCTCGAGATTCGTGGTGGAAACGCCGAGCCCTGGTCCTGCGCTCGGCCTCGGGCCAAACCTTCGCCTCACCTTGGAGAGGGCTCCGGCAGCCGGCAAGGAGACGGAGGATTTAAGACCTAATTTCCCATTAAATATGTACAAGCTAAAAAAGGGCCAAGGGGATTTCTAATGCCAAAGAACATCTGCAGCAGCAAGACGGATGGTCAGGGACGAAGGTATTTATAGATTCATTTATTTTGGCTCCTTTTAAGAGGGTCAGGGGCATCCTTTTGTTCGCTACAAGCTGGTTTCTGTCAAAAGCTGAAGCAGGGTCACGAGAGAGAGGAGCTGAGCACGGACCCGCGTGTGCTGGGGGACCCCAGAGTGCCCTGGACCACCCTCGGGAGCGTTATTTGAACTGTGGTGCATGAACCAGGACTGAAACAAGCACCAAGACAGACCCTGGGGTGCAAACACAGAGGTTTTCACCCCAACCTCAAGACCACGGTGAACATTTTCCTTCTCGTTGCTGCTTTTCCCTTCCCAGAAGCCCAGCGATGATGTTACTCCCTTGGGCAAACGACGGAAGATCATGCCTTGAGCTTCGAAGAGCTTGAGGTTCAGCCCTCATCCTTAGCTCATTAAAGTCCTCGAAACAGAAGAGATTTGAATTTTGAGACCCTGTGGTTTCAGGCATACAGAGAGGTGAATATTAATGCTTCTCTTATTCCCTAACCTAAGCCCCATCAGCTCAGCTTGATTCCCTTGCACCTAGTGTTACGATGAGGAGTAAAACACACCCTGGAGACAGCGTGGGCAGCCCTGGGGTCGCTGCACGAGGGCAAGTCACCAGCCCAGCTGCAGGCACGGAGGATACGCTGCTTGCTTAGAAAGCAAATGGGAAAATACAGCAATTTTAGGGAGTAGCTGACAGTCTTTACTTGGTAAGTTAAAAATGCAGCTGTGAGTGTTCTTCTGGTTCTGAATTTTGCCAAATATCTTCCATCACTTGGGAGAGATCCCGCTGACAAGGGCTCACGCGCCTGCCACGCAGGCTCCTAATTTCATAGCTCAGTGTATTAGAAAATAAGAGGAGGATTTGTAAAGAGGAGGAGATAGTTTAAAACACCTCGCAGCTCTTTATGGCTGAGCAGACCTGGGTCCGGAATCGCAGCAGACGTGGGAGTGTGAAGTACGGGCGGAGATCTGTGCCACAAACACGTTTATTTCAGGATACGCTCGGCGTTACTGTGCACGCCCAGGATTGGGGGGCTGGATATAGTTGTAATATTTGGGGGAAAGCTGTATGTTCCTCACCACGAGGCACAGACCCTGCTCCACAGGCCACGGTCGATTCAGGAAAGGGGTTGCCACCCCCGGAGCCCCCATTCCTGCGTACCCTGCGCCGGCCGTGCGCCGCTGAGGTTGAACCGCTGCTGCTCGATGCCTTTTCGCGCCAGCTGCCCCACGTTTGCCAACACCAGTGTTCATCACCATCGCCCAGCCCCTGGCCAAAACCCTCTCTGGCCGTGACAGCCCCAAGGCAGCCACAGCCCCTCCTTGTTACTGCCTTCTGTTCTGCATTTTTAACAGCATCTAAAGAAATAGGAGCCAAGATGTCGTGCTCATCCTTGCCACAGCCTGTAAATACCAAGCCACACTCATTTCTATACATGCACATGGGTATGTTCTATTCTCATTTCTATACATGCACATGTGTATGTTCTATTCTGATTTCTATACATGCACATGGGTATGTTCTATTCTCATTTCTATATATGCACATATATTCTATTCTCATTTCCATACATGCACATGGATATATTCTATTCTCATTTCTATACATGCACATGGATATATTCTATTCTCATTTCCATACATGCCTATGGATATATACGCCGACATATACTAAATGCACGCAAAGATCTGTGTGGAGCTTGATCCACAGGTTTCCCAGGGACCTGGGGCTTGTGTGAGTGCACAGCAGCGAGAAGTTGTTGCAGACACAGGTGCATATTTGCAAAGATGCACACACCTACATACATACAAAGGGGGAAAGAAGTACGTCAGTAAGAAAAACCTGGTGCAGGGATGCTCCAGGCTTCGTCCTCAGCTCTTCATCCTCTGCAGCATCAGAGGTAAAAGGGGGTGGGGTTTTCTTAATCTATGTTCAAAGTGTTTGAAAGTGGGGAGAGGGGGAGGAAAAGCAAGCTGGAAAACTCTTGCAAGATGAAAATACCCTGTTTCTCCTCTTCTTCCTCTCCCAAACTAGAAACATTCCCAGCCAGCCCTGGGGAGGTGTCAGTGGGTGAGTTTCCCGCAGCCGTGATCCAGTCCCTGTCCCTGGGTACGTGCAACACCACGGGGCAAAGCAGCCACACAAGCTACCCTGAGCAGGCAAAAAGAAATGTAGTCCAGTTTTGTTCAGCTTGCAGGAGGATGGATGATACCTGATCTAGCATAAAGCTGTCACACAGACAGAGCCTATCAAAACTGCCTGAGCAAATATGAACTGGCAGAGTGAATTTATACTGGATCAGTGTGTTATGTCATAGAGCCACAGAGGCTTTTTATCTGGTGCGAGAAGCCCTGCAGCTGGATTTACGGTGCCATGAAACCTGTGCCTGCTCTCTAGAGATAGGGAGTGAGTTTATCCCAGGAGAAGCAGAGCACCTTTCAATCCATCTCTATGGAAAGATGGATTTTTATGGGAAGTGGTGTATTTCTCCTTTCTTATAATGCTGTTGACACAGTTTGTTTCCATTTTTCGCCTTACCCACCAATGCGCAGCGGTGCAGGCTCAGGCACCACAAGGGCTGAGTTTGCACCAGTATTTGTGTACATGCAAACCTTGAGGCAAGGCATGAAAACCCGTCTCCATCTTGAGCCAAACCCTTGGAAGAAAGTTAGTCTTGGAAAATAATGACTCTTATGCATTCCAGAGTGTCCCCCCCCAAGCCCCTTTGGCAATTGTGGGTCTGAAATATGACCTTTGCAGCTGACACATCGGAGATTTAAGGGGATGCAGGAGATAAATAAATAAATAAGGCAGAGGGAATGGGAGTTAACGCTAAACATTAGCTTTTCTCAAGCTACAAAGGGAAAAATATTGACTAGAAATAAGCAAGAGAGATACAGAGCTGGGCTTGAACGAAATCTGGATGAACAGTGGGGCAGGGATGATCCTGTGTGTTTGAAGATGCTCCCTTTGCGATACGAGTCCGGCACCGTGTGGGAATGCACTGCTCAGCCCAGAGCGGGTGGAGAAACGGGCCGGTGAAGAAAGGAGCTGCCCTGGCAGAGAGAAGTGAATGAGGAGAGGCATCTCTTAGTTTGGAACTTCCCTAATAGTTTCTGCCTATGATCTTGACCACTGATATCAAAGTTTTCAGTGTCCCTGGGTACTTGTTACTCCATTCCAGCATTTCTCCTGGCAGACCGAGACCCGGGCAGCGGATTTCACATCAGTAACGGGGACCCCCTTGCAGGAATAAAGCTGCAGGACCTTGTTTTCCACATAAATCAGGAACCCGGGGTTTCTTGGTTCTTTGAGAGCTATTGCAGCGGGAGAGGAAAAGGGGAAATGCTGGCGCTATTTGCAGCTTGAGCAGTTTTTCTCTTGCAAATCCTAATTACCCTCATTAAAT
Organism: Trogon surrucura; assembly: GCA_020746105.1. NCBI lineage: Eukaryota > Metazoa > Chordata > Aves > Trogoniformes > Trogonidae > Trogon > Trogon surrucura. Next base: position 1,789,650 of record CM036640.1, read on the forward strand.
CCATCTCCACAGGAATGGAGACACAGGATTAATAATACACACGAGAAGATTCGAGTGCAGATTCAGGGCACTGTGTGCCACGGGGAAAGGGCTCTCCCATTGCGCCCTTATTGTTACTATTGCACCCCTATTATTATTATTATTATTGCACCCCTATTATTGCTCACCTCCTATGGCGCCTGCAAATAAACCCGTGGCTGTCACCTGCAAAGCGATTTTAGTAGAAAAACCCCGGTAAACAAGTCTCAACTTCCCAACACGCTCTTAAACAGACAGTAATTCCATTTTTAAAAGGCAACCAAATCCTTTAGTTCAGACAGCAATTTGAAGTGTGACTGGTAAATACAGGGATTCTTTGAGGCATCAGACCTCTGAGGCTTGCTTACAGCTGCCTCTTGTAGCTTTGAAATGCAATGACCATTTCATCTGATAGCCCTGCTTTTCCGCAATACCCTCGCTCTGTGCCCGTAGCCGCTCTCAGCTGGTGGCATCCCCTTCCCAGGAGAAAAGTCACCATCCCGGTGCTGCCCAGTGCTGTGTAAGACGTAGGCAACGCCTTTACTTCTTGATTTTAGAAATTAGTTTCTTTCGGAAAACATACCGAGGGAAATGAAAGCTGGCGTGGCCTCGATGGAATTGTTAAGGCTATCGATCGGGCTGGGAGCTCGGCGTTGCTAATTCCATCAATAAGAAATATGATATTGCAACAGTCAGGCCCGATGATTGATGGCTCGTCTATGGGTTTAATAACATTTTGTCTCTCTACAGCACCCTTCATTTGCGGATCATGAAGAGCTTCAGGAGCATTAATGAATGGAGGCTTGCAGTCGGGAGGTGATGTGCCCAGCACCAGTCCCGAAGGATGCTGAGGGATCTGCTCCCATGGTGGCTCCTGGCCAGCTGGCATCGCTCCCCCCAAAGCATCTCCTGAGCCCAGCCAGGCTCTGTCCTGCTCTTTCCGCCCTGCCTTCCCCTCTGTGATCCCTCTCCCCTCCCCAAAATCCACTGCCTGGGCACACGAGCTGCAGGATGCCTCCTCCAGCCCGGCTGAAATTGCCTGTGACCTGAAACCGCACAAGGTAGCGCTGGTGGTGAAGAGCGATGAGAAGTTTAGAGCTGTAATTAACTCCTGCAAAGAGACATTTTGGGTTCTTCTCAGGCTGCGATCCGGAGGATACCTGAACATGACAGGCACCTGGCTAAATTGCCTGGGACCTTGTTTATTCAAGGCCCAGAATCATACTGTACAGTTTGTTGTATTGATTTGCTCCTGTTGAACACGACTCTATAAACAGCAAATCTGCTGGGGATTTTTCTCTCCTCTCCCTGCAAGACAGGAAATAAAGGGCAAAAGAGAAAGGACGGGAAGGAGCAGGCACAGAAAAGGCATTTTCAGCGGGCCATGAAAACGGGTCTGACACCAGGCTGCCTCCTGATGGGAGCAAAGTTATTGCAGTGGAATTAATCTTTTAAGAGAAATGCAAAGACTGCTTTGGAGCTGCACCCAGGGTCCAGGCTCCCCCCAGTCCGCCTGGCGCTGTTTCATTTTTTTTTCCATCTACTTTTCTCCATTGATGACCTTTGTGGTACTTCTGGGTCTGGGGAGGCAGGTTCTGCCCTGGGTTAGGCTGGAGGAAGAGGAAGGCAGCGGCACCAACCGCAGCATCATCACCCGGCAGCAACACGGGACAGGAGGGTGAGACCCCCCGCGCCGTGCCCGGGGTGTTGCAGCTCTGACCAGACGTGGTTCTCTCCGTTGCAATGAGGCGAGAGCCAAGGACACGGCTCCAAAGATTTATCCCAGCCCTCATCCCAGTGGAGCAGGCAGGGGCATGGGGACGGGGAAGCATCTTCCTCCGTGCACCACTGGGCTCCGGGGGAGGATGAGGAGGGGAAGGGGCCGAGTGGTCTTGTCCCCAGGGATTTGCACCTGCCCGGCAGCCAGCTCTTGGCCCAGACTGTGCTGCCATGAATAGAGGGCTCCGCAGCCCATACGTCTGGATATAAAAATATGTATGTTCTGCATAAGGGGATTAAATGTTTATGAGCCATTATAAACTCCTGATTTTCATATTTTATTCATAGATCCTTTACCGAGCTCAGGACAGTCTAATAGACTCATTTCCACCATGTTTCCCCTCTTTTCCTTTGCCTTCCACAGGGCCAACTGGACTTGAAGTTTTTCCTCACGCCACACAATGTGTGGAGCACAGTATATATCCACATAACTCTGATGCCGCAGGCAGAGGATGAGGAAATATGGAGGAAACCTCTTCCAGAGAAGAGGTACTTTGTGTTTTCTCCTTGACTTTCCCTTTCCCGGGAGGATACACTCCCCGTTTAGAAAACAAGCATGAAAAAGCCCAGCAGACAACCAGCCTGAAAGCAGTTACTGGGGCTGACGACTTTCCTCACGGCACCTGCTCCCACAACCTCCCCATCCCAGCTGCAGGCGCTGCTCGGCTATAACTGCACCCGCCCAGGTAGCCACAGCCCTTTGGAAGGCTGAGAGGCTGCCCTGTGGCTACTAGAGCCTGCACTGAGGAGCCACAGCAGCTTTATTTCAAATTTGCATGAGTTGGGTGCCTGGAAAGCTCAAGACTGGGGAGTCCTGGCTGCTGAGGGTTCCCGTGAGGAGCTGGAGACTCCAGGTAACACAGCGTGGGGGCACAAAGGGGGATGTGAAAGGGGAAAAGGGAGAATTGTGGTTTCCTGCTCCCTGTGGTTTGTTGGGTTGGAGCCTGGGCAGCTCGTCGGCATCCCTGGCCAGGGGAGCGGGGCTCAGCGCGGTGGCAGGTGGAGGCGCTGATTTCTCAGCCGAGAGGAGAGTGAGGTTGAGAATTAATCCTGCTAATGAGATGTCAGGATTAGTTTGTATGTCCTTGTCACCAAGGTAGGGTGACAGCATGTGAGAGGTGCTGAAGGGTCCCTGAGGCAGGCAGCTATTTGATTTTTCCTGGAAGGAAACCAAGCTGCTCCCAGCCCAGTGCTGTCGTGGGCTGTGAGGCACCGCTGGGCTCGTCCTTGAGGTCTCCCAGGGACAGAAGGACAAGGGCTGCAGGCAGGACCTACACCTGGCAGTACCAGGATCTCCTCCCACTTTGTCTGGAACTCGTTTGAACCCCCAGATGCATCTCCAGACACCCCCAACTCCACCTCACCATCACGATATCTCAACCAACTTCTCAATTATATCCCTACTGAATGGAGACTCTTGAACCTTAGGAGACCAAGGTGGAACGCTGGTGCCCTGTGTTTGGTGGCTGCTTCAGGAGGGCGAGTTTTAAAACAGGACAGGTGGCACCTAATGGAGCAAGGTGCTGACCCTGCCCCTGTTTGTGTCTTGGCTGAGGTTTGCAAGGGGCTGCTCAGGAGCTTGGGCTGTGAGTGCTCCTGTGCTCATGGGCCAAGCATCTGGGAGGGGAGCTGAGGGTCCCCTCGTTGTGGAGGGCCCCAGCAGAGCCCCAAACCCAGGTCCCCTCCAGAGCCGTCTCCCTGCTCCATCCCGCAGCCGCTTTCTATCAGCGTGAAGTAATTAAGTTCATAAGGCATCAGACAATCAGCGAGCAGCCCACAAGACGTTGTGTTTAATCATGTACTAATGGCATGTTCTTGGCAATAATTACAAGATAACAGTGTTTGCAGGCTGTAATCAGAACAATTCTAGTAATTAAATCAGCCTTTTGTCAGCGGGCTCCTTCCCCCTTTGCTGGGCGCGGGACCCCTATGAAGGAGGAGCGTGAGCCCCGGAGAGCACTGGCTGCGCCGTGGCTGCACTAATTGGAGTTGGAGGGGAAAGGGGTTTCTTGCAAGAAGCTCATTGCAGCAGCATCTGGCTTGGGGCTATTGCCAGCCCCGAAACCCCCAGCCAGGGCTCAAGGGGCTGTGCCCTCCTTCTGAGGGTGGGTGACCTTGCCCAGCTCTCTGGGCTGACCCCAGTTACTGCAGGGCTGGTGCTCTGCTCCAAGGGTCAGCAGCACAAACGCCCTGTCCCCCTCCTTCCCCATCGATCAGGGACAGGTGAGCAAAGGCAGTGGTTTAGGCAAAAATTAACCCCTCGTGTCTTGCCTTCAGCACCCGGGTAGCCCGAAATCCACCCTTCCCTCCAGTGCTTCGTGCTGCGACTGAGCACGTTTGTCCCAACCGAGCACGTTTGTTCTGTGCCCTCATGTTTCCACCCCTGGAAGCCCCTATCTCACATTCAGGCCCATTCCTGCACGCACTCACCCACAAACCTTTAATTTGGTCTCTAATAAGATTTCCCAGCCTCATTATACCAGCCAGGCTCACCATTTACATTTAAATGAATGGGCTATTAACAAAGTTAATTCCCTTCGACACTATTGCTGTGTCCCTGGTCTGGAAGAGTCTTGTCGCCTTTTTTTTTTTGGCCAGAGCCAGTATCCAAAATTGACCTTTTCCTTGGTGAAGCAGTATCTGCTCCTCCAGCTGCCTGCACGATCCTTTGAGCATCCTGCTCCTCCTGGCTTGGGGCATCCTGCCCACAGGTCATGGGCAGGGCTGTTATTTTAAAAAAAACCCTCCCTCTTTAAGGGGCAAAAACATCAAACAACAATCTAAGAACAAAAATAAGCAGTTTTATGGCTCCTCCAATAATTAACTTAGTTCTCAGCTGTTAATTTACGTACCCAAAGTCCTCTGTTTAATATTCTAATTTGTGGTTAATCATCTATCAAGAGAGAACAAACGGTGATTAGCTCATTTCTACCTCCTCAAGGGTGAGGGAGGCAATTTGGTCTAATCAATGCATCAGCTTGCTCAAGGAAACTTTTATCTCACTGCCCTGAATTATTCATGTGGTGGCACTGCCCCTTCCAGGGGCATGTGGGGTTGGCCCCTGGGCTGCAGAAATGTCACCGGGGTGGGGTGGGAACAGGATGATGATGGGTAAGAAGCAGGAGGCAATGCCTTCTTGTCAGCCTTGAATGGCAGCAATCAGAGGCCCCCTAATTACTCCAGGCTATAGAAATTGGGCTTCCATTTATGTTTTTTCCCTGGCTTTCAAAGGAGAGGAGACGAGAGGAGAACAAGAGCTGTGGCTCTTGCAAGAGGTCTCAGACCTGTCGGGGTGATTGGTATCACTCTGAAGGGGTCTGCCTTGATTTCCTTTCTTCCCTTTTATCTCCTGCATCATGTGAAAGGCACATGATGATGCTCAGCTCTGCACCTTCACATTCCTAGAGCCTCTGTAGCTGCAAGGACAAGGTTAGGAACAGGTTCTTAAACTCGTTGAAATAACTTTAAATGATTCCACACACTTTTTGCTTTGAAAACAAATCTCAGCTGGCCATGGCGCAGTCCTTGGTGTTTGCTGGGGACAGCGAGTAGACAGGGCTGCTCTCGGCTGCCGTGGATCACGGTGCTGCATAGCCCCACAGCCCCAGGACCCTTTGCCTGTGGCCGGTGGGACGAGGCAAGGTGATGAGGACCTGTCAAATTCAGGCATAAGCAGGTGCAAGAGAGAAGAGCAAGAGCTCCAGACAGCTGCTTCCTTGGCGCTTTTTAATTAAAACCTGCTCCTCTTAACCTTCCCAGACGTTGGCTTTGCCAGCCTCCGACTCGTGAGGCTGTGCAGAGCCTTCTACATCGCCCGGGCTGCTGCTGAAGGTCAAGGCTGCCTCCTGCAAAGGCAGAGCTTGGCCCCTGCAGCAACTGACACCCTTGCGGAGGCTCCCAACAGCTACCGGGGCAGCAGGACCAGTGTCCCTGGCATTGAGCACTTGCTCCATCCCAGCCCTGCCTGGCGATGTCCATGCTCGGGTGCCAGAGTGAGGAGCCCCTGGGCCTCTCACAAAGGACCTTGCATCCTCCTGGGCAGCTCAGGACCCTCCGCAGGCAGAGCAGCAGCTTTCCAGCCCTCGGTCCCTCCCGGGGATCAGCATCTCCCCGCTCCAGGACCTCAACCCCCGGGCCCTCCTTTCCCCAGCAGAAATCTGCATCCCTGGCTCCTTTCTCTCAGCCCTGGCGTGCTCATCCCAGAGGTGAGAAGGAGCCGAGCGAGGCGGGGTTCACCCATTTAATTTTTTTCCTGCCCCAAAGCCAAGGGGAGAGAGCAGCCAAATGCCCGGGGTCGGGGGGATCTGCGGAGAGCCACTGCCAGGGCTAAAAACTGGTTTTAGTGGCCAGAGGCCAAACGTGGGCTCCTCGGGAAGAGGGGGATTCAGCGGGCTGGCAGCTCCCTCTCGTGGGGAAATAGCAAAGGAAGAGACGGTTCGGACGGTGCAGCCGGGCTGCGGCCCCAGATGTGCTGCACAGCTGGAACCCGGGGCAAGCCCAGCCTCGGGCTGTCCCCCAAAAGGGGGTTGAGGACCTGGATTCCTCCCTGAAAAGAATTAGGATGAATCTCCCCATTTGTCCAGAAATGGAGACGAGTGCTCAACAAGGCTATTTCTTCACCTCTCCTGATAACGATTTGTTATTATTTGGGGCAGTTTTTGGACGCTTTCCAGCTGTTTCATCTCCACAGATACTTGGGTTTCAATCTCTCTCGTCTCTATAATGGCATCCAACCTGCTATTTACTGGATGAATATTTATGAGGGCTCTGATGAAGAGGCAGATCTCGGAGAGCGTTTGCCACCCCTCGGAAACAACCGGAGCCTGGCCCCTAATCAATATGCAGCCTTCTTAATTCCTTGATTAAATTCCACCTTGCAAATAAAACATTTGCAATTCACTTCCAAATTTTCATTTTTTTGAAAAAAAAAAAAATAAGAAGAGACAATCCCTTTAAATTTAGCTGATCGCATGGCAAGTGACAAGGCAGAGGTTTGCAAAGAGCCGGGAATCGGAGAGTGAGCGTAGGGCGTTTCTGAAGGGTCTGGGGGCATGGAGAGAAATAAGGATCCGCATGGGAAAATGATTTGCCGTGCAGGGAGGGAAGAGTGTCTGGTGCTGGGTCTGCTGGGAGCTGCTCCTTGCCAGGATGAGCCCCCCCGTGTGGCACCGAGCCCCGTTTCGGTGGTGGCGGCGACGCTCCCCGGGATTTGTTACCCTGCCAAGCCGAACATGCTTTGCTAATAAACAAAAATTGATTTTTATTTATCTTACAAAGCGAAGCCCCATTGCTCCCGCCGCCCGGCTTTAATCCTTTCTGCTGTCGATGGCAATAATGAGAAAGACACCTGCGGATCCTGTTAGAGCTGCAGGCCTCCTCTTTAACTATTACGAGATCAATACCCTTTGCGGCGCCGTTAATAGTTTTCTGGCCCGCTTGATTGCGGGGGAACGTGGGTTGATTTTCCCTTAGCGGGAGGTGCCTGATGCGCTTCAGGCAAATTTGCTCGTTCTCCAACCCGAGGGGCTTGGGTTGCAAATCCCTCTGCACATTTCGCAAGGGGAGGGGGGGAAAAAAGAGAAGGTTTTGCATAAGAAACTTTTTGAGGGCCTGAAATTGTCCCCAAGAATGGGAGTGAGCAATTGGGTGACCTAATAAGGGGCTTGAAACAACAGCCCTCAAATAATAACCCCTCCCTCCCAGTATAGTCTTGGTTTGGTTCAAAGCAATCAACACTTCACTTCGTTGACAGTCCATCTCATTTTTATTGTCCATTTTTTAAAAAGTTGGTGTTTTTCTGTTCATAGTTATAAAATAATCCTATTTTACAAAGATTTACAGGTCTGTGAGCGCCCAGCAGTGAACAAGGCTGGATCTGGCAAGTCTCTTAAATAATCAAACAACAATTTTTGTCTTTAAAAGGAAAGAAACAAACCACAATGAGAAAATTGGCAACGAACCCAATTCAGCACCAAGCAGGACATAACAGAAGTGAGAGGGTTTGTATAAAAGACAATTTATTTCTTGGGGAAGGGGCACAGGGAGCGGAGGACGGGCGGAGGGGGCAGGTAACAAGCCCCAGGAAGGATGACGGGGCTCGGGGTGACCTCTCTTTATTCTTCACCATGGCAGGGGGGGCGATGCCTACACCAAACTCAATTCCCGAGGCTGCGCTTCCCCAGCCCTGCGCCCTCCCGATGGGCTCCCTACAGATTTGCAGTTTTCTGGTCTCTTTGCTGCCAGCCCCGGCACATGTTTGCCAACCGGGTCTCGCTGGTACCTCCTCAGTAGACGGGTCCCTTGACGGCACCCGGTTCCGTGAGACGTGCAGCCGCGTACGCCGAGGCCCCCAGGCAGGCGGCCGGCTCGCAAAACCCAGGCAAGCCGGCAGGACCGGGCAAGCCCGGCCGGCCAGCCTCTCCCGGAGCTCCCGGCAAACCCCGCTCGCCGGCCTTGCCGTCGAGCGCGTGGCCGGGGATGCCGGGGAGACCTGCAACAAGAACGTGGTCCTCAGCACTGTGATCGTGGGTGCTGAGCCCGGTCGGAGCGGGGACAGGGGTATAGGAAATGCTGGTGGTGGGTTAGCGGAGGGGCTGGGAGAGCAGCTGGTGGTGAGGAGGCAGCAAAGGGTACTATGAGTTGGAGATTTACAAGGTGAGCCCGTGCTGGCTTGCAAGGATGGGCCAGAGGGTCCCAAGCGGCTGCCGAGTGTGTCACCAGCCAGGAAGGTGACCTGGGACCCACTGCTGCCTGCTCTGTGTGCTGGGGGGGTGAGGGGCTTACCTGGGATCCCCGGGGGACCCGGCATGCCCGGGTGGCCACGGCCAGTTTCACCCCGCTCGCCCTTCTCGCCTCGCTTCCCTGCGGGGAAGGAAAACAGGGAGGGAAGGACTCGATGGAGCCTCAGCAGGAAAAATGGACCAGGGAGGAGAGGGGGCTGGCCCTGCTCAGGGACCAAAGTGGGGGCGAAGAGGCAGGGTCAGCCCCCAAGAGGGGTTTTGCCCAGCGTGGTGTGGGTATGGCCACCCACCGCCTACCTTTCGGTCCTACGTTGCCGATCTGCCCGGCAGCGCCAAGGATGCCAGGGACACCTCGGGGTCCCATGGGTCCGTGGGCGCCCTGCTCACCGGGTGGTCCGGGGGGACCGGGAGGTCCAGGGGGTCCCATGGCACCCACTCCACCCAGGGCGGCTCTCTTGGCGCTGACTGCCACCTCGGCCAGCTGCTCTGTAGGGCGGAGAGAGGCCGGTGTGGGACGTGGCGGGGGGCAGGCCCCCAGCCGGCGGTGCCCCGCTCGCCCCCTCACCTTGCAGCATCTTCAGGACCACATCGATGACGTGCTGGTCCCCAGCGTCCCGGCCCTGCCAGCAGTGAGGAGAGGGACACGGCGTCAAGGGAGGTGGCTCCTTCCTTTCCCATCTGCACCCACAGAGCCCATCCAATCTCGAGACCACCCTGCACCCCATGCCACCGTCCCACCCTTCCTTGTCTCCTGTCTGGACCTCGTACAGCCTCGTCTCTTGTCATTTCCAGCTGTGCTGCACCCTCCTCGTGCCATTAGCTTTCTGCAGCCCCATTTTATAAAATGAGGGTTAGATGGAAAAATTCTGTCCCCCGGGCAGGCTGCAAAGGCACACGTTGGAGCAAAGCCTGCTGCTCATGCTAGAAATGGTGAGAAATAAAGAATTCCTCTTTTCCAAAAGGTGGGATCCCAGCTCAGCCCTCCTGGAGAGCTCATGGGGAAGCACCAGCAGCTCCTGAGCCACTTCCCAGAGGAACTGGTTGGTAAGAAGAGGTCGGAGGCAATTCCCCAGCAGAGCCGAACAAGCTCTGGCAGCAACCCCTGGGGTCAGCACCTTCACACGGTGCAGGAGGTGAGGAGGGGGTGCTGGGGGTACTCACCGCTACGCCCCGCGGGCCAGGCATCCCCGGCACGCCGCGCTCCCCGACCAGTCCTCGTGGGCCGGGGGGTCCTGGGTAACCTCGCACGCCGGGTGCGCCTGCGTCCCCCGAGGGGCCGGGGAAGCCGAGCTCGCCCTGGATGCCTTGCTGCGGTGGGGTTGGAGAGTAGCGTCAGGAGCGGGGGGCTCAGCCCTGTTCTGAGCACCAGGGCTGTGCCCCGAGACCCCGAGGACTTTCAGTATCAATCGCTATGGTCTGAACCTGAATCCAGGGCTGAATGTGGTCACTGAAGCCCATTTCCAGTGAAAATGTTTTCTTATCCCGCCAGCGTGCAGCATGCACCAGCTCCAGCCCCCGCCTGGGTCAGAACTTCCTCCAGCCTAGTGTTCCACAGAGCCACCTGACATGAAGGCATCACTCACCTGTCCCTTCGGTCCTGGCTCGCCTGATTCACCCTGGGGACAGAGGAGACAGAAGAAGCAATGAGGAGACAGCGCAAGGTTGGAGCTGCAGTGAGGACAAAGCACACAAATCCCTGGAGCACACCGCGGCTGCTCTGGGGTGCACTCCTGCAGCACCCGAGGTCATGCCAGGCACGAGACCCGTGCCCAGCCCAAGTGTCCCCACCTCAGCGAAGGAAGCATCTCCAGGAACCCACCTTCTCTCCTTTCAGCCCCGCGAGGCCATGAACGCCGGGGTCTCCCTAGAGGAAAGGCAACGAGGAATGTGACCCTTCATCGCCAGCACCCACCTCCTCCGCAGCCCCTTTTGCCCACGACCGGGATGCCGGAGGTATCGATGGAGAACATGCCCAGCATTGATGAGCATCGGTCCCCCTACAGAGGTTGGTGCCAGCCCTTTTAAACACAGGTGTTAGCGGTTCCCCAGCCCGAGCAGGAGGGTGATGTACTCACAGTACTGCCTTTGGGGCCGGTTTTCCCTGGGGAACCCTGGAGAAAGGAAAAGTGGGGGGTCAGCCCAGCTCAGCACGGATCCCCTGAGCTGGACCCCGGAGCAGCCCACCCACGGCAGCCAGGAGCTGTCACCTTGTCTCCTTTGACTCCCGGCAAGCCCTGGGGTCCTGGGATCCCTGGTGGACCCTGCTCGCCCTTTGGCCCCTGGAAATCAAGGCAACATGGGGAAAAAGAGAAAAATGAGTGAGAAGAGGCAGCAGGAAGTCACTCCCCCATCAGAGCATCTTCCGCCAGTGCAATGAGGTATCTAGGCAGCTCCCCATTCCCTCCAGCATCCCACCCGGCCTCTCAGAGGGGGGACAGGGCAGAAAATGATGGAGGAGCCTCCCCTCCAGCTGCACTGAGAGAGGGGGGGCTCTGCCAGGGATAAGCCCCCATCCCTCGGAAAGCCAGAAGGATAAAAGTCGCTTTTTGGCCATTTTTCCACCCTGAGAAAGCTTCCTCGCTCTCTCTGGGCTGGGAGAAAATTCCTCTCCTGGACGGAGCTGCCAACCCAGCGTGGCCCCGGGGCCGCTAATCCCCCTCGGCTAATCCCTCATCCCGGGCACAGCGGGACGGGGCGCGTGATGGATCCTGGCTGTGATCGAAGTGCAAGAGGTCACACCAGCCCAGGTGCCCCCCTGTCCCTCCTCCCTCACCACCCCCCCGGGGCTGAGCATCCCCGACCCATGCCAAGGTGAATCCCGGTTTCCCAGCCCGGCTGCGGGTGCAACTCACCGCTTTCCCCTGCTCGCCGGGGGGGCCCACGAGGCCACGCTCGCCTCGGTCGCCCTGCAGAGACCCAAGAGGAGAGAAGAGTCAGGGGCAGCTCCTGGAACTCCCGTGAACCTCACAGTGCCCCAGACTCACCTTCACCCCGGGAACACCCTGTGGTCCCTGCTCACCCCGAGGTCCAGGCTCACCCTAAAATAGATTGGGGGGGGGGGGGAAATGAACAACCCAGATCAGCTACCTCGCTTGCATTTGCTTGTCATCATCTGCCCTTCATCCTTCCCCGAGGGACATGTGGCCCCTTCCTTGTCCCCTGCAGCCACGCAAAGTGCTGCCACTGCGCTGGGTGGCCAAGGAGGTGCTGGAGAAGTGGCCCCAGGGGCTTCCCAGTGAGGAAGCAAAGGGAAAAGGGTGGTTGAGGATGAGAGGTGTGGGTCAAGTGCCCAGCTCTGCTTTCTGTTTGACAGCAAACAGGGAAAAAAGAACAAGAGGAAGAGAGCAACCCCCAGGCTGTGCCCGGGAGGAACATGGTGAGTCTCGTACTTACGATCTGCCCTGGGGCACCGGTGACACCGGGCTGGCCCCGAGCACCCACTTCACCCTGCAAAGGGGAGACAGAGGCAGCTCAGGGACAGCGAGGAGAGGGGAGGGGACAAGGCTGCGGGCTCAGGGATGGAACGTGGGGTGTGGGATGGGGCGGGTGTGGCTCCAGACCCACCTTGTCTCCTGGGCCACCTTTGCTTCCCGGCTGGCCTGGCAAGCCCTGAGGAAACCAAACTGGGATCAAACTTGGTGCAGAGCGACGCTGCCCCGTGCCTGGAGAAGGCAGCCCTGCTGGGTGCTCACCCTGTGCCCTGGCAGGACTGGGGGTCCCCACCCGGGCTGGGGGCTACCACGTTTCCATACTCACAGCTTGTCCCCGGTGTCCCGGCGTTCCCGGGTGGCCAGCCTGTCCCACGCTGCCCTGCGAGGGACGGGGAGGATGTTACGGCGTGACAGAGAAGGGAGCAGAAATGGGGTGTCCACAGGTGGGACAAGGGACTCCTGGTCAAAGGGGCACACTGCCTTTGACCCATGGGGACAGCCACTCAGGACATGCCAAGGGCTGGGATCTCACACCATTTGCTGTTCCCTTTATCTCCAGCAAGCACTGGTACAAGGGACAGCATGTGGCCATTCTCACCTTCACGCCCGGGATACCCGGGGTGCCGTCTTTGCCATCGATGCCCGGGAGACCCTGCGAAAAGAGGAGGAGTCACTCAGTCTGACGGCTCGGAGAAGGACTGAAAGGTTTGTGATGGGGGCAAAAAAATAAGGGGAAGGGAAGGAAAGTTGCAACCCTGCACTGAGCCAGGCTGCAAGGACAAAATATGGCCCCAAACAGGACAGAGAGGGACAGAGTCTTCTTGCAAGGGGCTCAGCCCTAGATGGGGCACGACTGTACTTACGTTCTCGCCCTTGGGGCCGATGTCTCCTTGGGGGCCCCTGATGCCACGGCCACCCTGGGGGAGGAGAGAGTGAGGGATAGATATTTCAGCCTCCTTCTTTGCGACGGAGCTGAGAGAGGGAGGAGATGCCCCTCGAGGCACCCCGGGCAGCGTGTGGGGAAAAGGGGTCACTGGCATCACACGGGGCACGGCAAGGGGGTGGGTTACCTACCAGATCACCCTTCTCACCAGGGTCCCCGGGTGGTCCCTTGGGGCCTTCCCTGCCCTGGAGGGGAGAAAGATGAGGGCTGAGCAGCCAAGCGGGGGGGTGCCCCGCAGCCCCCAGGGATGAGGGAGGTCACTCACCGGCCGCCCGGCTGCTCCGATGGTCCCAACCATGCCCTTGTAACCAGCAGGACCCTGCAAGAAGAGCATGGGGGGGTCAGTTCTTCCCATCCCAACCTCGGCCAGGTCCAACCCCGCTAGTGAGAGGCAGCGTCCAGCTCCCCGAGATGGCCAGACGGCCGTGCTAGGGATGCTCCCGGGAGGCATCACCACAGGAGCTGGTCCTCCTGGCCCTGGAGTCAGGCACGGCCTCCCCTGCATCCCACCGGTGCTTACCGTCTCGCCCTTGGGTCCCGCCATCCCGGGGTAGCCCCTGAGGCCCTGGGGTCCCTGCGGGGAAGGAAACAACAACCGGCTTAGCTGGAACCGGCCCCAGGAGCAGCCCAGGGGGAAGCCGCAATTAGAGCGAAAGCCGGCACTGGAAATCAGCCAGTTTTGCCAAACGCAAGGTACTTCAGTCCCGCTGCTCACCCCTAATCCTGTAGCCCCCCCCACCAGGCACCTTTCCAGCTGTCGGTTCAATAACAGCAACGGGTCCAAACTGGTGCTGCTCCCCCCCCGCCAAAGCTCTTGGCTTCAAAGCCATTTTGCCCTTTCCTGGACCGAAGGGCTCAGCCCATTAATTGCTTTTCATCTTCAAAGCGCTCAGCAAGCGCAAACAGCTTTAATCCTCACGTCCCTGCGGTGAGCTGGGGGCTGCACCCCCAAGTTCAGGTGGGGTAAGGGGGGCTCAGTGATTTCTCCCCGACTGGTGAGTTACCCCTGTTAACATTTTAACGAGATCTCCATCGGGATGCGGTTCCGCAGCTGGGAGGAGGGAGATGGAGGGGAGGAAGGCTTAGCTCCAGTCCCAGTGGTGGGTCCCTGGGAGCAGGGACACGTCAGTGTCTTGTCCCTGGTGTCTGGGGCCAAGCAGAAACCAGTCCCCCCCAGTACCCAGGGCGCCCAGGGGGCAGAGCAGAGAAAAGAAATGAGTGTTACCGGAGGGCCAGGGACACCTTGTTCTCCAGAGACACCGACATCACCTTTGGGGCCCTGGGGAGGGATGGAGAGAGGTGAATGTTGGGATGGAGAAGGGGGGTGCAAATTGCCCCAGGGACCTAAGGCTTCCCTCTGAGACAGGGATGCCTGGCTCCTGCTGGGAAGATGCTGCAGAAGTCACTCACCTGCCTGCCCTGCCTGCCAGGCTCCCCAAGGGCGCCGGGGCGGCCTCTGTGTCCCTGAGGGCGAAGAGGAAAATTGTGAGCATCCCTGGGCAGAGCAACGGTGTCGAGGAAGCATCTTCAGAGCTGCATCACCTGGAGCCACCCTGCCCGTAACACCCCACCCTGGGGTGCCCACTGGTGACACGGTGAGTCTCAGCATCCCGAGGGTGTGCGGAGGGGATGCTCGCTGGATTTAACCCTCTGGGCTTTGCAGCAGAGGGGCTGGGCAGCAGCACAGCTGGGGCTTTGGCACCGGGGTCTTGCTCCCCAGGAAGGGGTTGGCAGGAGTCAGGGAGTTGTGGAGGACGTCTCCCACAGCACCTTTGTCCCCAAGGCTCTGTGTGTGTGTATGTCTTCATGCTCCCAGGGCAGCAGAGCAGCTGCCAAGCTCCCTGTGCCTCTAGACTAGGAAAGGCTCCTCCGCTCAGGTTCAGCATGCTAGAGGTGATGGTCCCTGTTTGGTTCCTTACCTTCAGTCCCTGCAGTCCCTGTGGGCCCTTGGGACCTGGCGGGCAGCTGGTTGGACACTGGTGGGGGAGAAGAAGTGCAGGGTGATTTAGGAAAGGACGCAGAGGCTGCGCTGGTGGCTGCGTTTCAAGCCAGGGCAGCACGTGCTCTTCCAGCAGCCATTACCCTGCAAAGACCTGCTGAGGGGACAAGGTAATGGCAGCTCTCACCAAGAAGTCAGCGCTGCCTTCCAGTCCTTGGATGTGTCCGGGGGGACCCTGGAGGGAAGGAGACCATCAGCATCCAGGGCTTAATATCAGCATTATTTTACAGAAACAGCGAATGCTACACTTGGGACGGAGTGGGAGCAAGGCACGGGGCAGGAAGTGTGCGCCAGAGCCCGAGTCTCAGTCCAAGCCTTGGTCTGAGCCTGGGTGGTGGCTTCTCCCTCCTGCAGAAAATGCTGGTGCTTGGGGAGATACTCACGGGTTTCCCTGGAGGGCCTGGAGGACCCCGCGGGCCGTCGGGTCCAGGGTCGCCCTAGGAAAGAACAACCCCAGGTAAGGAGATTTAGGGGTGGGGAGGCTGCAGGTGCTGTGGGAATCAGGATGGAGAGGGGTCACAAAGCACCAGAGACCCAGGCTGTGGCAGCGGGAACTGAGGCATCCCCAGCCAGGAGCTGGGAGGTGATGGATGGCACCAGAGGACCCGGCTGAAGGCACAAGGTCCGTCACCCCTCTCTTCCCACTGCAGGACCCCACTGCCCCACATTACAGGGTTGTCCCTTTTTACCCAAAGTGCTGAGAAGCTGTTGTAAGGGGGGAGGTTTTCCCACGCCCCCTCCTGATGCCTCACCTTGGGTCCCAGTGCTCCGATCTCTCCAGGAAGCCCAACCTGGCCTGGAAGCCCCTTAAAGGAGAAGAGAGACCTTCACTGACTGAGAGAAGTTGAGCTCTGAGATTGCCCCTTTGGGGGGTGCTGAGATTTGCTCTCTTCCAGCACAACCTTGAGCAGGAGCCCTGACCACCCACCCCAGCCCCACGAGCCCCTCACTTACGGGTGGTCCTGGCAGCGAAGGACCCTGCAACAAGAAGAAAGACACAATTGGTTCAAATTCTCCAATCCCCCAAAACCACCAGCACCCCTGCCCCGAGCAGGGCGATGCTCATGCCGCCAACAAGGATGTAGCTGGGAGGGGCTGAGGCTAGATCCCTGCTCTGCTCCCACCCTGCTCGTGGGTGCTCAGGGATTATTGGGTGCCAGAGCCAGGAACGAGAGCATCACGGGTGCCCATGGAAGCTGCAGATACTCACGGGGAGCCCTGGTGGCCCTGGGAGTCCGGGCTGGCCCTGCCAGGACAGAAGGAGAGAGTCAGGAGCTGAAGCAGGAGAGTGTGACCCCCGCCAAGCCCTGCTCCGCTGCCGTGTCAGCTGCTAAATTCCACCCCTCCCCACGCCCAGCCTCAGTGCACCCTTGTTGCCAAACCAAATTCCTGCATTCTGCAACCCAGTTCATGCATCAGTGCACCCCTTCCACGGCGACAGGGCTTGTCCCAGCCTGGCTGGGTCCCGCTGGCTCTGGGAGGGGAAGGTGGGAGCCCTGAGCAGCCCCTCTACTCACTTTTAGTCCTCGCCCGCCGATGGGCCCTGGCTCCCCTTTTGCTCCTGTCAGGCCCTGCAAGGGGAGAGACGGCAGAAGGTTATTGCCAGTGCCAGATGTTTTTTTTCTGGGGCTTTTTGCACCAGGAGGAGATGAGGGTTGTAACTGGGAAGCTGTGCTTGTCACTGCTGTGTGCACCACCCAGCAAACCTGGAATGTGCACCTGTACCTGGCCCCAAGCCCCGATGGCACAGAGAGCATCAGATTAGCCTGGATGAATTACACGTGTTTATAATGACAGTTGTTATTCTATTCATTTATTACTGAAGAATAACTAAAACCCTAAAGATTTATGAAGTGTCAAGCAGAGACACCAAAGAGGACCCTGCAGTTTGGGTTTCTGATGAGTCAGTAAATGTCTGACGCTCACAGGCGCTGACCCGTGCGGTGCTGCACTGGGGACGAGGGGCTGGCACCCAACCCAGACCTCAGGAGCCAGCCTGTCACAGCGTTGAGGCAGCGCAAGGAGGCAGCTCCATCCCCTTTCTGCCTCATCACCTCTGCTCCAGGCTGTGCTTCTGCTGGGGAGGGGACAGCTGAGGAAGTCACCGCTGCCACCTATGTGAGCGCCGAGGCACTGGGTGGGGGGAGAACCACAGGATTGCCCAGATTTATTCTGGAGGAAATGAGAGCTGAACCAGGGGTCTGACCAGCAGCTGCAAGGAAGGATGGGGAAAAGCCCTTTCATGCTCAGGGATGTCGGTGCTGTGGCTTTGCTGGCACAGCTCTCGCCCGTGTGTGGGGTGGAGGGGGACATGGGGTGGAGGGGGACGTGCTTTCAGAGCCCGGCCAGTTGGAGGAGGTGGCAGCAGCCCTGCCTGCGTCTCCTGCTGTGATTCAAAAGGTGCTTTCAGCTTCTGCGTGAAGGATTTTGGCACTTCCTTATGTGCCACAGAAAAGGATCCCTTCACCGGGGGTAAGATTTGTTTGCTGAGATCCTGGCTGGGTTTGCCACGGTGGGGACAGGGGGTTGGTACTCACGTCGATGCCCGGTTTCCCTGGGGGTCCGTCTGGACCGGGGGCTCCGGGCTCCCCCTTGGCACCCTTCAAAAGACAAAAGGCATGGGGGCAGGTTGATCAGAGCTCCTCCAGAAAGAGCAAGACTGCCAGCGAGCTGCGAGGAGGCGTGCATACTCACCGGGGTCCCGGGTGCTCCAGCAGATCCTTTGTCACCCTGGGGAAAGGGAAGAAGGTTGGAAAAAGGGGTCTGTCCCCTGTGACAGGAACCCCTGTCTCCCACCCAACCTCCTCAAGCCGGAGCGAGATGCTGGATCCCCCAGCTCGGCAGCAAGGTCAGGACGGGGCCGGCGTCGAGGAGAGAGGGCTGTGCTGGGGTTTGTGGGAGGGCTGTGGCTCTTCTGGGTATGAATAGCTCTAAAATAAGGCCCTGGGGCAAGTCTTGGACAAAGTGTGCTTTCTGCTGGCTCACAGATCACTCCTCTGTTGAGGCTCCCTCCCCGCAGCCCCCCGGGGAAGGGTCTGGAATCGCAGCAGCTGCCACAGCCCTCGGCCATGTCCCCACTCTTTGGGCACCCATCCTGGGTGTCCTGCTCCCCACCAGCCCCCCCGATTCCTCCTCCTCCTCACTGGGCATCTCTGGGCTGACCCCTACAGCCAACCCCTCCGAGCACCCTCTGCTGATGGGACAGGGGTGCCCCAAGCACCCTGCACCCAAACCTCCCTGCGCTCCCACAAAAAAAAAACATTTCAAGCCCCGTTTCTCAAGGTGGTCACAGGCTGCCAGCTCGGGGAGGTCGGTGGGGCTGTGGTGCAGGAGCTGTGCTCCCCCTTTTGCCACCATTGCTGCCCAGAACCACCAGCAAAGCCGGGGACGCTCCCTCTGCCCCGGCCAGGAGCAGCGCGGTGTGGGAACCACACGGTATCGCCATCCCCTGCCCTCTGCCGAGCCTCTGCCCCGACACAAAGTCCCTCTTTGTGCTGCAGGTCCCCTCCCTCCAGCCTGCCCAGGTTCCCGGCCGCCCTCTACTCACGTCAATGCCATCCGCTCCCGGCACTCCTGGGGGACCGGGGGGCCCTCGCGGGCCGGGCTCTCCCGGCGGCCCTCGCTGTGGGGAAAAAGGGATGGGACCCAGGTTAGGAAGGAGCAGCCAGACCCCGAGAGATGCTGGGGGTCAGGGGGAGCCCAGGGCGCAGCGCTCGCCGTTGGCATGTGCTGGGGACCTGTCTCCGGAGAGTTGGGATGGAGTGAGCTCCCCAAGGTGTCAGAGCTCTGCTCCTCCCCACGGGTCCCGGCGGGAGAAACCCAGGAAATCTGCCCCCACATCGGCACAACTAGTTCCCCATCCCCTCCCTAGTTCCTACCCCATCGCTGCCCTCCCTGCCCTGGTGACCATGGGGCTCCAGCCCGGATGGAGCGGGGTCTCAGCTGTGATGGCATCGCTTGTGAAGGCTCCTCTTGGCTTGGGGTGCAAGCCCAGAGCTGGGATTTCTAGGAGCATTGGCAGGATTTAGGCGCCCAAATACGAAACAGAGACCCCCAGCCCGCCCGTGGGCGCGTTCCCCCCAGGGCCGGGCTGGCTCGCTGCCCGCAGCCCCACACAAAAGCTCCATTCAGGCAGCCCCGAGCAGCCCGGCCCCAGCTTTGAGGTTTGCACAGGACTCGGCAGCAGCAGCTTTGCAAAGAAATCTCTGTTATCCTAACGGGGTGTTTGGGGCGGGGGGAGAGACGCCGGTCCCAGAGACCGAACCCCTTGTGTTCCTGGAAATGAAAACCAGACGGGCTGGCGGGGGGACTCCACCGTCCTTCCAGGCTTGTTTTAAAAGTGAAACGTGTAAGGATGAGTCGGCTTCGGCTTGGAAGCGAACCCTGCGGTTGGTCGGGGTGGGAGAGAGCACAGGTCCTCGGGAGCACCCATGAATGGCACCTTTGTCCTGCCCGAGCCATTTCCAAGTGGTTCCTTTCTCCAAGAGCTCACGCGTCCCCCTCGCTCGGATCAGAGCTGGCTCCCTTGGCCAGCCGCTGCCACCACCGACCCACGGGCGTCCTGGGGGGCTGCTTTAGGAATCCAGCTCCCCGCAGCCGGGTTGTCTGTGCTGCCAGGCAGCTCAGGAGCCACACGGGAGGATTTTTTTTTTTTTTCCCCAAAATCTTTCCTAAAACTCTGATTTTTGCAGTTGCAAGGCAGGGAGTGTTTTTTTCTTCTTTTGGGTAGGATCTCATGAGGAATGCTGCCTGCCCCGCTCACCCCCAGGAGCAGAGGGACACCGTCATGTTTTCCTGTGCCCCTGGGTAAGTCCGGAAAGCCCACTGGGACTCCTGGCCCCCAGCACCTCCACCACTGGTTTCCCTCCCTGCTGTCCCTCAGCAAGCTTCTGGGGAGCCCCAGGGCAGCCCTGGGAGGGTCAGAGCCCCCCTTAGCCCCCTCATCCTGGCTCTGCAGTGAGTCCCAGCAAAGCAGAAGCAAATAATCATTTTCCCAGGTGATGGGAAGCAGAAGGTCTGGTGGCTGCTGGGCGGGGGGGAAACGGCAGAGAGTACCCCCATTGCTGCTGAAGAAAATAAAACTACATTTCTTTAGCTAAGAAGTCTCAAAATTAGAGGCATGCAGGGGGCAGCTTTCGGCACGGAGACATCCCTGGTGGGTCCCGGCTGGGGGGCTGCTCCCACCCTGCCCTCCCCACCATGGAGCATCCCTGGGAAAAGCGAGTGAAAGGTGCTGGGGAAACCAGCCGGGGTGCTCAGCGCCGCAAGTGGGGGAGATGGGGACCATCGTCCCCTCTCTGTCCCCGCATCCCAGCCCAGGCACCGAGCAGAGCACTTACGATCTGGGCCAGGCAGAGGCAGGCAGATTGGAGCAAGAGCCAGAGCTGGAGCACGGGGGAGCGGGCGGCCATGGCGAGGGTGGCCGGCACCGAGCGGCGGTGGCCTCGTCTCAGGTATGGCAGCAGCCCCGACTGCACAGCCGGACACCGGAGGAGGAGGAGGAGGAGGAGGGGGCTCATTAATATGGAGCAGTGGGACGAGGGCAGGCGGGCAACACCAGCCTCCCGCACCCCCTCTGCGCCTGCTCAGGTGAGCCTGTGGCTATTTTTGGGCTGGACGGTGCCAGAGGATTTGTCACAAGTGGCACAAAGGGGCTTTAATGCAGACGAGGGACTGGAAGAAGAGAGGCATGAGCTGGGGGGGCTGCTGTCAGAGATGCATGGCGAGACCCAGGCCAGGACATGGGCGTGGGTACCCCCAGGGATACTGTTGTGTCTCCTGGGGTGTCCCCATCACCACGTCTGCACCAGTACCACAGGTTCCTGCCACCCTGAGGAGGGTCCTGGGGGATTTCTGTAGTGTCTGACCTTATTTCTGCCCTGTGAGCCCCCGGGAAGCCCAGGTAGGAGGGTCACCCCGCTGCGGGTCCTGGGGTACCCCTGCAAAATGCCCCTGTGGCACTGGCAGGGGAAGAGGGGCTGTGCCACGGGGGCACCCAGAGGTTCCCCACAGCCCTGGCAGGGCAGGAGGCTCATGTCTGGGGGTCTGCGTGCTCCACTCGTCATCTCCCCCATGCCCAGCTCCCCCAACTCCTGGCTTCGCTAGCAGCCGCCCCCCAAACTCGCCGCCCCCCAGCTCCCAGAAACAGGGGCATGATTCATCTTGGCGATTTCTTCTTCCTCCTCCTCACGGAGAACTCGAAGGCTCCACACTGAGCCACTGCAGGCTGATTCATTGGTATTGGGGGGGCGGCTCAGTGACACCCCCTCCCAGACTGCACCCCCATGCAGGTCAGAGATGGCAAAAAAATAATAAAAAATAAAACCTCGTGTTTTGAGACAAAAGTCTTTTTGGCTCTAGGCTGAGAGCACCTTGTTTTCAGAAGGTTTAAGTTTGGATCCTCCCCATTCATGGAGCCGCTGGGATCTTTCTGCCCACGGTAGATGTGTCCCAGCACCGTCACTGAGCCCCACGGCTTTTGGGGACACAAATGTCACTTTTGGAAGAATTATGCCATTTCAAGTGTCTCTCAGATTACTACATAGTGACTCTTTTTTTTTTTTTTCCCTCCTTTTGATGGTGTTGCTCATTTGACTGCAGCTTTTCACATGGTGCCGTTTCTCAGCTTCTCCCCTCCAGCACCTCGGCGCGGGGGTTTGCTTTATGATCTCCATCTCGCTTAAAAGACTCCTTTTCTCCCTCAATTAATTTTACCGTGGGATCCAGCCAGAACATTTGCCTTTGCCCAGTGGTCCCCACCACGTACCCGGGAGCAGACGCTGCAGCCTCTGCCCCGCTGCCCTCGGGGTCCCCCTCGTCTCCCCAGGGGAGCTGTGGAAGGATGGGGCTTGCAGCCCCGGCCAGCTCCCCCAAAACCCTTGTACCCCCCAGCACCCTTTCCATCTCACATCATCCCCACTCAGCACCCCTGGACCCCCACCCAGCACCCCCGGACCCCCACCCAGCACCCCCAAACCCCCCCCAAGCTCCCCCCCCGAGCATCCTTGCACCCCTCAGCCCCCCCAGCACCCTTTCCATCCCACATCATCCCCACCCAGCACCCCCAACTCCCATCAAGCACCCCGAAACCCCCCAGCCAGCCCCCCCAAGCCCCCCCAAACCCCCAAGCCAGCCCCCTCGACCCTCCCCTGAGCATCCTTGCACCCCTCAGCCCCCCCAGCACCCTTTCCATCTCACATCATCCCCACCCAGCACCCCCAACCCCCATCAAGCACCCCGAAAGCCCCCAGCCAGCCCCCCCAAGCACGCCCAAACCCCCCAGCCAGCCCGCTCGACCCTCCCCTGAGCATCCTTGCACCCCTCAGCCCCCCCCAGCACCCTTTCCATCTCAAATCATCCCCACCCAGCACCGCCAACCCCCATCAAGCACCCCGAAACCCCCCAGCCAGCCCCCCCAAGCACCCCCAAACCCCCCAGCCAGCCCCCTCGACCCTCCCCTGAGCATCCTTGCACCCTTCAGCCCCCCCCCAGCACCCTTTCCATCCCACAGTCAACCTCACCCAGCACCCCTGTAACCCCCCCAGCACCCCCAAACCCCTTCCCAGCCCCCCTCGGCACCTTTCCCATCCCACATCACCCCCAAAAGCCCCCCCAGGCAGCCCCCCAACACCCGCCCCCGCCCCCCCCACCCCCCCCTCCCGCCCACGCCCAGGTCACGTGACCCTGCCCATTCATGCCTCCCCGCAGCGCCCCGCCCCCTCTCCTCCTTCGCCCGTTGATTGGCTGCGGGCCCGCAGCCAATCAACGGGCGAAGGAGGAGAGGGGGCGGGGCGCTGCGGGGCGGGGTTCGGGGGGCGTTAAAGCCGGCGCGCCGCCGTTTATTGGCTCCACCCCTCCTTTCGCCCCGCCCCCCTGACCGGAAGCAGGAAGTGGCAGGTGCCCGGGACGGCGGCGCCGTGACCCGCGGGCGGGCAGCGCCGGCCGCGCCATGACGGGCAAATCGGTTCGCGACGTCGACCGGTACCAGGCGGTGCTGGCCAGCCTGTTGGCGGAGGAGGAGAACAAGTACTGCGCTGACTGCCAGGCTAAAGGTACCGGAGGCCTCCCCCCCCGCCTCCGCCGGTTGAGGGGGCGGCGGGGCCTGGCGGGAGCGGCCCGGTGGAGGGGGCGGAGGGGCCCGGTGAGGCGGGAGCGGCGCGGTTGTTGCTCCCCCGGTGCTGGTGTGTGGCGGGGCGCTGCCTCCTTCCCTTCTCCCGCCGTGCCGTGGGCTCTCCGGTGTGTCCCCGCTTACCGGGGGCCGCCGTAGAGGCGGGAGGAGGGTCGGTTCCTCCGGGAGCGGTGGCTCCGCGCCCCGTCCTCCCCCCGCCGGGAGCGGGCAGGGAAGCTCCGAGTGCCGCCTGAGGCCGCTGCGGCGATGGGAAGGGCGGTTTGGGGGGTTGGAGCACGGTGGGTGGTTTCCCTTTGGGGTGAGCAGGCACTTGGTACTTGAAAAAAAAATAAAAAATAGAAAGAGAAATCCCTGAAAGACCCAAACTGAACAATTCTGGCTCCGGCAGGGTTCCATTCACTGCCAGTCACAGGCGGTGCTGCTCTCAGAGAAGCTGCTCCCACTGCCTCTGCAGCTCCTGCTCCTTCAATAAGTAGGAAAAAAAAAAAGAGGGGGGAAAAAAAAAAATAAAACCTGCTTGTGGAAACCGCTGGGCTTTCTGAGCGCTCGATCTCGGTGTTGGGACACTTAATGGCACTGTGTGGTGAGCTCTGCTGGAGAAGTCGTGTGTCAAGAGAGGATCCCGGGGAGCTGGCGTTGCATAATTTTGGAGGGCGCTCCAGCTGAGGAGTAACATCCCGTAAACCCGGGCTGTAGCAGGAGCAGCAGGTCCGCCTCAGAGGCTCAGGTGGGAGCGGTGTCCAGAGGTGGGGGTGTGTGAGGAGAAGGGGTTGTGACCTAGCCTTGGAACCAGGTGTCACTGGAGGAATTTCAGGCTTCTGTCCGTCCTTTTCTGCTTAATAGTCACTTCAAGACTTGTTGTGATCACACCTTTCTTAGAAAAGAGTGGGAGGGGGCTAGAGAGGAAGTCGGACGAAAATGCCGGGAGTTCTGGAAGACAAAACAAATTGATGAAACAACCATCACTCGTTCTGTGGTGATGCAGATACCTTCCTGCTGTGAAATGCTTTGCTTTCCTCTAGCAAACAAGTTAAGGTTATAGCCGTGCCTATCGAAAATCCAATTTTAATGAGATATTATAACAGTGTGGAGACCCGAACCTGAGGCTCGTTTCCTGACAGCTGCAATAAATCAGCTCGGAGCAGGGGCTGTCGTTGTGTGTCCATCCCTAGGTGGGAGACTTGGTCACCTCTGTACGACCTCTAAAAACTGCAGAGAGCACAGCTGAGCAACATTAAAACTGGTGCTATTGAGGTCTTTTTTTTTTTTTTTCAGCTCTGCTCCACGAAGCCCAAAACCATAATATCCTCATCCCAACAGCCTGCCCTGCCTTTGTGATGGTGCGTTTTGAGACGCGTTTCACACCTTGGCGCTGGCTGCCCACAGAGGTGGGACGCGGTGCTGTTCGCAGAGAGCAGGCTCTTCCTCTCCCTTGCAAATCTCTTATCTCTTGGCTCCTAATGCCAGCGCCGAGGGCAAAAAATAGCTGCCTTATCTTGTCTCTGGAGGCGTGAGAAGGTAACGTGCACACTGGGGAAACAAATCCTCGCCCGCGGTTCCAGGCGACGCGTTTCCCTGCGATTATACGGCTTCGCCTGCCTGTAGGACATCCTGGAAATGCAGCACCCCGGTTAATTACAGAGGCCAAAGGGTGCAGTTCAGCGTTGCCACTACGGCTGGAAGCTGTTTGTGCTTGGGGAGATAGGTTGCATCAGTCATGAAGAGTAAGCGTCTGTTGTACCGAAAATAATTATCCCCTACGCTAACGAGATTGATGGAGCTGTGAAATCTCGTTCTTGAGGGCAGCGTGCGGAGTTTGTGGCCGCAGGGCGCGTGTGCAGTGAGCTTTCCAGCCGGGTGCCTCACTGCTTGTTGGTGCCAGTCAAAGCATCTCATTGGGCTGCAGTTCCTGAACTGGTTTGCTGTGGTGTTCTCCCAGCAAGGCACTGGAGCTGGTTTGCAGCGATGGCAGGAAGGGCCCCGTGTTCTCACTGCTGCCGAAAGTAACCGCGACGTTCTGCTCTGCATGTGGAACAGAGCCCCAGGTATCCTTGCGCAGAGAGCACCTTTTATTTGATACGTGGCTTCTTACTAACTCCAGCTCCCTGCAAGTCTGCGCTAATGAGAGGCCACATGGTATTTTCTAGCTCCAGATGGCTTCCCGCAGCATTCCCAGGGCTACCTGGCAGAGTCCTGCTGTTCCCTACACCTGATTGTCGCTCCATTCGCAGCCGCTGGTGAGCCTGGCTGCGCTCCTCGAGGCACACGAGGAACGTGCTCGTGTACGGTCCTGCCAGTAGCAGTTTGCCAAGGTCACGGCTGACGTCTGGCTGCTGTCAGTAAATGATGCTGAGGGGGTTAGCTGGTGCTCCTTCTGTCAGCTCCCTCCTTTGTCAGCTCACATGTGACATCCTAAGGTTTTTCTGCAGGAGTTTTGACAAAGTTGAAGGCAGGGTAAGAACCTGGCAGCTCACACGGCACCGATGGAGGCCCTTGAACAACGAAGTACTGGACTCTGACCGTCTCTTCTTATGCTGAAGCTACTGAGTTCTGTAGTGGTTTGCAGCTTGATCTGAGCGTTCCGAAGCCAGCATGACACACAGGCAGAGACTGTTCAGATGCCACCCACACCTCCATTACGCCTGTTCCCAATGACCCAGCTACTTGCTGGGTTTCAGTACCGTATTTTTTTCCTCCCTACTCGATATATACAGAACTAAACGTGATGGCAGTACCCGTTAGTGTGAGCTGCCGTGCTAGCGTGTCCCCACTCGATTTTGTGCTCTACAGAAGTTCTCAGTGTTAGGGTAAAGCTCTAGTTCTTGAGCACACCAGCTCTCTGGTGTGAGCCACTGGTTGGGCCGTGTGTCATGGGACAAGTAGAGCAAACGTGGTTTTTTCTTTTGCTGTGCTGGGTTGGGGATCCTGGGCATCTTCCATCTCTTCTGCCCTCATCAAAGCAATTGCTTCTCCGTACCTGTTATTACTTTCCAAAAGCAGGCAGTGTGTGCAAGCGATCCCTCACTTGGATCTTTAAGCGTGATAGGGGAGGAAGATGAGTTTCTCCAATATTTTCTCCTTCTCTCACATGTCTGGGATTCCAGTAACTTCCACGGGGCACATTGCTCTTGCCAAGGTCTTTCTTCTGACAGTGATGGCTTCACATGCTTTCTCTGCATAACTTTTCTGTGAGAGTTGCACAGATGAGCCTGAAAGGAGAACTGCAGGAGTGTGAGCTTGATGGCTTCCTTAGACAGCTCTTAAAAGTTTAAGTTGTTGGAGGGGAAAAAAAGGACAAGAACTGAGAAAGGAAGCTCAGGGTGGTTTTTGCCTCTGCAGCAATAAACACTGGTCAGAGGTTCTTGTTTTGGGGGAAGTTGGGTGAGATCTCTCGCCTACTTCTTCCTCTTTGCATCGCAGAATTTCTGTCCCAAGTGACTGTGGGTAAACAGGGTGGTGGGCTCGGAAGTGGGTGGGTGGGCAGGGAGGGGTATGTCCCGTGCCGAAGCAGAGCGTGGCCGAGCTGCTTCCTGGCAGAGGAGCCCAGGAGTGAAAACAGGCGTCTACAGGAGAGGGATCTGTGTTACCTGATCAGCCCAGCTCTTGGGAGCTCGGCAGCTGCCTGTCAGGATGTCATCTCGCCGTGTGAGGCACAGACAGAACGCCGGGTTTCCCCTTGCACGGGCTGTCAAAGGTTACTCATCTTGGTGGTTTTTGTGCGCGGCTCCGAGCGCTGTCGCGATCCCAGTAGCGGTGATGGAAAGCGCTGATCCAGCACGGAGTCCTGGCAGCTCTCCCCGCGGGGCTGCTGGGCCGGTGGGGTGGCCGCCCTGGCTGGGAGCTGGAGGGATGAATTACCACAATCTTTGTCTTAAAGGCTTTTGCTGTACGAATCGCTCGAACAAAACGCCTTAAAAAAGAAGCCCCCGATGAGTGAGAGCGGGATCTCCTCTGCCGGTGAATTCTGGTGGCAAAGGGCCTTCCCAGGGCGGCTGCGGTTTCATGTGCGGGACAGCGTGGCCGTGGGGCAGTCTGACTGCGCGGGGTCTGTCGGAAGATACGCTGCTGCCCCGCACGAGGAGTCTGGAGGCCGGAATTGCCGTGTAGGTGGAGGGAGGTGGTGTAGTTTGTGCAAGCCGGACTTCACCTGAGTGTTCAGACGCCTTCCAGTGAATGGAGAACGTCTTGCGTTAAGTAACGCTTGCGCTAACGGGATTCCTCTCTGCGTTTCGGACTCGGAAGGTCTGTGCTGAACTTGTGTAACGTACAGCTAATTCTGTTTGATTCTCTCCTTCTCCCGAACTCTTCCCCTCTGCTCTTCCAGTCCTGTCTATCCCCAACAGGCTCCTTGGATCCGGGTTCGTTGACGTCGGAACGGCAGGTTCCTCCCCGGGGAGCGCCAGCGAGGACTGCTCTCTCTGTCCATCGGTTAAGGTTGCCCCGTGCTCCTCCTGGTTTGTCTGACTCTTCCCTTTGTCCCCCGTGTCTCGTGAGAGCTGTGGGTTCTGTGCCAAAGTCAACCCCTTCTTCTGACTTCAGATGGGAAAATATTTGTCGCCCAGTACAGCAGAAACCCAGATCTAATTCTTCAAGCAGCCTTTTCTAAAAGAGGGCTGGAGCGGTGAAAGTAGGTGGTTAAATATTGAATGGGAAGCAGGAAGAGCAGAATAAAAAGCTTGGGGCTGGAGTAGGTGCAGTTAAGGAAGGGTGATTTCCAGTGCAGTGGGGGAGTTGGCTTATTGCAGTTGGATTAGTCCCGCCAAACTAGTATTAATATAAAACGTGTTGCTAATACTCAACAAAAATCTGCTCTGACTCAACTCCTCCATCAGCGGACTATTGAGTCGCAGCTGAATTTCCTTTTCAGTAGAAGCAGTATCAAGAGTAACTTATTTAAATAGCTGCCTAGAACAACTGCATGTGATGAAGGACTGATCATTACGGGAAAGCTGAGCAGTGGGTAGTGATGCTCACTGAGTGCCTGCAGTGGGCTTCGCAAACCGAAGCGGTAGGACTGAAGCTGCTCAGCTTGCCTTAGAAAATCTTGTGTTAGGAGAAAGCTCAGTCTTATGTAATGGCAGCTTGCCAGAGGGGGTGCATATGCGCTTGTACGCTCATTTTAATTCTTAGCTGCAGTCACAGTGTTCTGCAGCTGAACTTAATGAGCGCTACGTTTTCTCTTCTGCTTTTGAACTGCCCTGCTCAAGCCGGGGCTGAAAGGAATAGTCTTGTGCATAAAGTGGTATCAATTCCAAGTGGGTGTAAATGTTCAGAAATTAACTTTTGTCTGTGAGGCTGGCCTTGTCCCTTAGTGATCTTCACCTGAGAAGTCTGAGCAGAGCTGCTGTGGTGTAAGACTGGCCGGGAGGGAGCACAGCTCTGCCCAGCTGTGAGCCTCGCCCTGCCTACACCTGCTTGAAGCCACAAACCGAGGGGAAGAAGCATCAACCTTTGCTGTGGGGACTTATTCTGGAATTGGTTTGTGCTTAGGAGGGTTGTGGGAAGATGCCCGTTAGGAAGATACGCAGAGCTCTGAGTCACATACAGGGATGCATGTGTCTACATCTGCCAGAAATAGATAACAAAGATAATCCTCAGAGCAGGGGGCACCTCGGCAAACCACGTCAGGCTCAATAGCGTCGTTCTTCTGGATCGATCTGCCTGGGGCGCGGGGAGCCTGCGTGGTGAGCGGCCGTGGAGCAGAGGGTGTAAATTAAGGGTCCAAAAATGCCGTGTGATTCTCGGAGCATAGCTGCAACTTTAGTAGAAAGTTTGTTCCTATAGTAACTGCCGGAGGAATTACATAAGTTATCAAACGCGCTCAGGAGCTTGGGTGCCAGCCTCTTCAGAAAATGCCTCTGCAGTTGAAAGGTAATTCATCTTTGAGAATGCAAGTAGGTTATCAAAATCAACTAGAGAATCAAGAATAGCTTTGCTCTCTCCTTCAGGTTGATCCAGAATAACGATTGCTTCGTGTGTCCCAGGAAATCTGGGGCAAGGCGTGAGCTTTTAAGAGAAACTGTCTTAGAGCAAAGCTTCCTCTGGCTGCGAAGCTGGATTTACCTGTGCCACGATGGGACCTTCAGTGCCTTGTTACAGTGCTTACCTCTAATTTTGGCAAAACAGGCCGTTCCTCGCTCGCCAGGTTATGCCCTTTTCTTAGGAATGTCAAGTCCTTTTTGGTAACCGTGATAGCAAAAAATAGTTCGTGTCTAGTTCTAGTTATGGGAAAGATTCTCAGTCAGGCAAGAAAGTGACCCGGGAGCTGAGATGCCTTGCTCTCTTAGGAGCTGTTTTAAGGTCTTAGTGATTACTACATATCCCCACAACTCCAGTGAGATTGGAAGATAGGGTCTAAGTTTTCTGAACATGTGGTGAAGCCTTAAAGACCCTTTGTAAGGGATTTGATGGCGGAGAAATCCCAAGCTGAATGCTGGTGTAAAATAGTAGTGATAGGGTGAGTTTCCACCCTGCTGCTCTGTTTTTGTGTGCATTTGGGCACAGGCCACCTAATTGTTTTTCGTTTTGTGGAAACTCATGTGGGTTATAGAACTTGACTTTTCTATCTTTAGGCTGCGTTGCCGCCGGTATCGGTGATGTTAACCAGTCGTCTTGCAGGGATTCTTATTATAGCATCTGCTTGAAATTGTCACTTTCACAGTTTATTTACTAAAGTAATAAACATCCCTCTCTTAAAACAGCAGGAAGGACCCACCCTGCTGTTCACAGCATCGCTTTTAATTTCCTCCACCTTGCTCCATCCGCGTTTGCGTCCTTGCAGCGCTTCTTCAGAGGACAAGATGGCAACACCGATAAGATGTGCACTGGAGGCTGCTTCTGCAAGCTCACTGCTGCTCGGAGATCAAATCCTGCTCTGTAGCTGCTTTCAAGGCCCCCGGGCACTCACGTGTTGCGTGTTTCTGGTAAACTGGCGAAGATTCAAAGCCCGTTCCTGAGAGGAAACGGAGCCAGCACCGGTCAGCTTGGTCTGACTTGGCCAGTGAGGTACCTGTAGCAAACGTTCTGGTTTGGGAAGGAGAGAGTGGACTGGTTGCTGCTAATACAGCCAAGAAGGATATTTTTAAGGCAAAGCTCCAAGCTGTTGTTGGAGGCAATATTCTCAACCCCCATAGATGCCTCTGCCTCTTCCTTTTTCCTGCAGCGTGGTTAAAGCCTATAATTACTGCAGCTGAGCGAGGGGGAGCTAAAACTCCTGTGAACAGCCCCTTCCTCTTTCAAAGGATGGCGTAAAGGTGAATTTCTGGACCACTAAACTACTTAACTAGGCATATGTTCTTGTCCAAGTCCTCTGCTAGAGAGCTCTTTGGCTCTGGCATCGCTGCACACCAGCGGCTTCCTGAGAACTACACAAATCGCTTAGGCTGGTACTAAATCCTGGGGAGGCAGCAGGTTTTAGCGCTTCACAGAGCTCGGAAAAGTCCATGAACCCTGCGTCAGGGCCCGGGCTCATAACTAATAACTAAATAGTGGAATTTAGAGATCTTGAAGTGTAATTGCATTTGCTCTCTAGCAGAGCTTACCTTGTTTTCCCCAAACTAACCCGAGCACTCGGCTGCAGAACAGACATCTACAGGAAAGAGCAGAGGAAGCTGTTTTGTAAGACAGCCTTTGTCACGGCCCCTTCTGTGAGCAGAATGAATTTCAGTAAGTCATTAAGCAATCCCTTTCCAGAGTAAGGAAACCACAAGTCAAAGGAAGCTTTTGGATACTTGGCCAGCTCCTCGTTTGGCGCCGCAGCGAGCGGGGCTTTTCAACTTCGCCTCGCTGAGAAATTCCCAAGGACTGGCGCGGGCTCGTACGAGAGGATGCGAGTGTCGTCTCGGGAGGGGTTTATCCGGCTCCGAGGCGGATTTCCCACATCCCCTTCCCCTGTGAGCGCGGAGGGGGCGGCTGCGCGACGCCGCAGCCCAACACACACCGCAGTGTTCGCCGGCCTCAATGGGCGGCGCGGGCACGGCTCCCCGTTGCAGCTGGGCTTTTGCTGGAGCGCTTGCAGCCAGGGAGCTGAGAGTCAAACGATTGTTTGCACTGAGAATATTTCATCAGGCTCTGAACAGCGATGCTCTCTCCTTCCTGCCTGTGAAAGCATCTATTTTTATTTTTTTTTCCCCTCACCCCCCCCCCCTCTTTCCCTCTTCTCAAATGAGCAGTGGCTTTGCAGCCAACTTCTGTTTTATTTTTAAATGCCTTCTGGAGGTTTATTAGTGAAGAAACTTGCGCGAGTAGCCTGAGCCAAAATCTAAAGCCTGAATAAAGGGCGAGGAGAGAATCCCCTTCGGGCTCCTTGATTAAAAACACTCAAGGGTGTGAACTTCCAGCCCGTGACTAAGACATGAAGTGGACCAGCCAAACTGCACCGGGGTTTTAAAGGGAATTGGGAACCTTTTCAGTGAGGGCAGAGCATTCAGGCAGTCCTTGTAGGCATTAATAATTCTGGATTAGATGCTGACTTAAGCTGGTATGACCAGCTTGGTATGCCGTGTTTATTTTGACAGGATGGGATATAAAACAGGCTGTGAAACTGCCTCATGGGCAGCAGAGTTTCTTGCACATGTCTTTCTGGTCTCTGCTGGATGGTGGTGCAGCCCTGCTTAGGAATACATTCAAGTATTCTAAAAACCGACTGAGCAATAGATACTTTTAAGCTCATGATCTTCCCGTGACTGCTGCCAGGCATGGAATATATCCCAGGGTGGTCTGGTCTAGCCTTAGTATCGTGCCAGAACCGAGCGCATAGCTGGGCCCTTAATTCTGATTTGATTTTTCCTCGAAGCTGTCATTTTCTTTAATCTCGTGTCCACCTGCAGGTGTTTGGCATTCTCCAGGAAGGATCTGTGCACGTGTGAGGTGATGCACAGGGGCGCGAGGTGCCTCATCACAGCAGTACAAGCTATGCTCGGGTTAGTGCCGAGTAACTTGCTTGCTCTGGGTGTTAAAATTAGCTGTAATGTTGAAATTAAAGTGACTGCACCGTCAGGCTCGTGCGCCCGATGCTGGCTGTCATTGCAGCAAGCTCACAGTGGTGCAGATGGGAGGTGAGTTTTTTCCTTCAGCCCCAAAGCTGTCTGCTGCCAGCCCCGAGCGAACCATTTCTACAGCGAGAGTATTCCTGCAAGGACAGATGTCCCTCGTGTTTCTTTCTAGTGGTTTAACCAGCTAAATGCTTCCTTAGCCTCATCCTAAAACCTTTTGCATGCAAGTCCCCAGGATTCACTGAACCGGAGGGCAGAGTGCTCCTGGGCCGTGCCCTCGGGCGAGCAGAGTCGGGGCATGTGGGAGGCTGCAAGGGCAGATACTGCTCCGTGGCAGCTTCTGCAGCACTGATAAAAAGAAAGGGAGTTACCAGTATAAAAACAGTTTTCTCTGACAAACTTTGCCCTTCTCCAAAGGCGTTTTGCCCCCTCTCTCTGCACTCGGTCGCTGTAGCTTCTGTGCAGTCTTCAGCTTGGCTGAGTTCTGGGGGAGTTCAAGGCCGTAACACGTGAACAAATTCATATCTGTAAATATCACCTGGGGCTTTCTGCAAGTCAGTCACCTTGAGAATGGCGTGTGAAGCTGGGGAAGTGACTGTACAAAGTTCTCCCCCGGCCAGATCTTTGCTGGGCACTTCCTCATATGATTTCTAGAGCGGACTCCCTCAGAAGAGGGAAGTGGGAGGCTTGTTTACAGCTGCATCAAACCCCATCCCCCCCTTGCCCGCAAAAACGAAGCGTTTTGCCAGAAATGACCTGCCAGCAGTGTTGTTTTAACCTGGGCTAAAGAAAATACTGGTTGTATCCAAATGCAAGGGGGATCTGGAGCTGCGATTCCAGTGCGTCGCAGAGCTGCGGGCGTCCGTCGGTGTTTTGGGGAACCAGCTAAATGTCCTCCTGGTGTGGCTCTAGAGTCACCGCCGTGTCGGAGAGCAGATTCAGGGATCGCCGCCTTCCTCCTGGCTCTGGACAAAAACCACCCCGCGTCCCCCAGCTTCTGGCATTTCTTCTAGTCTGTAGCTCTGAAACCTTTCTCGTGGCACCTGTTGGCACCGCAGGGATGGCTGGACCGTGGCTGGAATAAGCGTCAGTGAAGAGAGGTCCCCTTGGCTGTGTAATACGTGTTTATCACCAAGCCAACTGCTGGCTGCTCGGGGGGTTTTTGAAAGCCTACCTTTTGGATTTGGTGTTGGAGGCATTTTTTGTTGGTTTTTTTTTAACATTTTCGGTGGCGTAATGAAGCTGCTCCAGTGCTGGGGTCATCCAGAGCTGGGATCTGGGGGTGGCAGCAAGGCCCAGCTGCTCTCCTTGTACTCAGCCCTCGCTGTTTCAGACCCTGCACCCCAAGTGAGGTGACACTAAAGCAGGATGGGTGTGACAGACTCTGCCCCTGAGTCATTCTCTCATGTGGCACCGCGGGGTAGGAGGTTGCAGGGGCTTGAGCCAGCACATGTGACAAACCAGTGAGCTGATTACTACAGCCCTGATGGAGTATCTAGCTGGCTATTAATCCTTTTAGTCCGATAAAGGCTAAATATATCTAGAGTTTAAATCTAACCTTGAATCTCATGCTTAATCCCACCAGCAGTCTCACGTTATCTAGCCTTCGGGGTGTATCTGGGAGAGCAACCACAAATAAATCAAACGAGGGATCAGGGTTCCTGGCTTCACCCTGGTTTGCGACAGGCGTGACACCGAACAAGCCTTTTATTCCTGTGCTTTAATTGGTACTTGGCACACTCAGGTGCTGCTGAAAGTGTGGGGCCCTGCTTTGCTGCTGAGGCGAGTGTATGCTGCTCCCAAGGTCTTTTCCAGGCTGGGGAGTGACTTTGATCAAGTTCTTTAAATTAGCATCATTCTCAAGGGCCTCTCTTCTCGTGAAAAAGCAGAAAGCAGCGGCAGCACAACCCAACAGACCATAATAAAGCCTTTTTTGAAAATCACAGTACGAGTTAGCTGGGTTAGGTACTGGAGGTAAGTTGGAGGTTGCCTTTGCCCTGGAAGGGCCCGTGAGCCACAGGTTGCATCAGCAACACCAAATCCCTCGGGATGCTCTGGACTTTCCCAGTAAATGGGAATTAAACTGTTAACAACTATCTAGGAGAGTCGAATACAGTGCTGCTTTTTTAGGGCTTTGAAATTACACCTTCCCCCTCCCACCTCAGCCTCATTAGCTTTGAGGCTTGCTATTTTAACTACGGCAAGAAAAGATGGAATAACTCTCCGTCTGCACTAATGCCTGTAAGAAGGGCCAGCACCGTTTGCTGGAGCGTGTGAGTAAAACTAAGCTTGTTAATCTTTCCCTTGTGGTTGGTTGTTTTCTTTTTTCTTTTTTTTTTTCCATTTTTTATCTTTTCCTGCTGGCATGATCTCCCTTCTACACCTTGGAGCTCTCCTGCCTGTCTGAAAGCCGCATGCAAAACCGTGAACCTTGATTAGAGCTGCAGAAACTGTGGAGTGAACTGTTCATTGGTCTTGTGCCAGGATCACAGCCTGGGCTTCTGGCCCTGGCTCCACGTTTCTGGTGGCCTTTGTGCTGCTCTCCTTATACACACCTGCAGCTCCTTGGCTGCAGGTGAACAGAAGATGTGATGGTGCAGACTAAGTCAAATTTGAGTATTTTATGCTGCTTCTCCTCAAGCAGCAGTGAATATTCTGGAGCTGGTTCCACTGCCGTAAGGTTACCCGAGAAAGTTTCTCATTGCTAAAGCAGGAGTGCAGCCTTATATTGACGTGACTGTTACGTCGGTTTACACAAGATGAAATTAAGGTTTTGTAGTGTCTTGGGTGGTTTGAATGCCTGTTTTCTTCCTTCCTCTTCCTAGAGTTGTCTGCCTCGCACAGAGCTCTCAGTGTGGGAGAGGGGAGGCAATAAAATGCAAGCTCTAAATATAACGATTGGGACACAACCTTTAAACATCCTCCTGATGTCCAGTTTCCAGTCTGGATGAAAATGTAGACACCTCAGTCCCAGTTCACTTGGTAGTTTCTCAGTTTTTCAGGGCAACTGTGGGTTGATTTGGTGATGTGAAACGCTTGTGTCTCTTCGCAGGGCCCCGATGGGCATCCTGGAATATCGGTGTATTCATCTGTATTCGTTGTGCTGGGATCCACAGGAACCTCGGAGTTCATATATCCAGGGTAAAATCTGTCAATCTTGACCAGTGGACACAAGAACAGATACAGGTAACGCGAGTGCAACGTGAACGGTGCCGTTCTGCGAGCGGGGCTCCGTTAGCTTGGAGGTAAACCAAGCCTGAATAGCCCAAAGACGTGGGCGGTGAAGCAGGAAGGAAGATATCGAGCTGGGTTAGACTGGGAGGGAAAATGCCGTGATTTCAGGCTCAGCAAACATCTGAGGGTGAGGATGAACGCTCTGCAAGTTTCTGTAAACGTGCCAAAGGCTGCCGTTGTCTGGAGCTGCTGCCGGTCTCCTCCCCTTGAGGTTTTCAGAAGTCGAATCCTGGATTTCCAGAGTGACTTGAGGTTGCTAATGGGATATTTGTCTTGTCTTTGAACAAATAGTCTGCTGCGGTGCTTAGGATTGGCTAATAACTTGGATTCCCAGCTAGTAAGCTTGCACCAAAAGCCTGAAGAGCGGCTTTTGGGTACAGAATAGACTTCTAAAGTCTACATGTGCCTTCTAGCTAATGCATGTAGCCTCTCACTTGGTAGCCTGACACGCTCGTACGCGTTAGAGCTTTAACGCCTGTGAAATTCTTTTGAATTGCAGTGCATGCAAGAGATGGGAAATGGAAAAGCAAATCGTCTTTATGAAGCCTACCTGCCAGAGAACTTCAGGCGACCTCAGACAGATCAGCATCCTTTCTTCCTGTGCTGCTGGGGAAACACGGAGCCTTTTCATCTTGGTGCTTTGTAGCCGCGCTCCTTGCGCAGGCGGCTGAACTTCGTGAGCCTGGGTGTCAACTGTGGGAATGAGTTCCTAGCCAGGCACCCCCGGGCTGCTCACTGACAGACCGAAGCAGAAGGGAGCTCAAAGGATTGCTTCTTGAGCTGTCAGGGTGGAGAACTGGAAAAGGAACGTTACGGCCTGAAGTCACTGCACGAGGTGCACGTTGGAGTCTGTGGCAAATGGGGGAGGTTGACTTTTGAGATTGCTGAGCTTTTAAAATTCGCAGTGGAGGCGGATAAAAAGGTTTAGCGCTTCTGGAAAACGAGGCTGTAACTTCTACCTTACAGGAGGGTTTCTAGACGCTGAGTGCCGTAGGGGTGTAGTGATGTGAACCTAAAGCAGCACAGGAGCACACCTCTGCCATCATTTTTGTCTTAAGCTGGGGGCTGAGGCGCTTTCGTAGGCGCAGGATCCGGTTCTGACTGCTGTGTGATTTGCACTAATGACGTGTGTGCTCTCAGAGCCATGGTTGAAGTAAATACACATCAGGGAGGAAAACAGGCTAGGAATTTAAGCCCTGATTTAATGTACCTTTTATAGCACCGACTTGCTTGGAATAACCCAAGGGCAAAAATTGGGTAGCTGAAGTAGTTGGATCCGACACTAAATTATTTTAAGAAAGTTGCTGCTGGAAATGCTCTTTAAACAGTCGTTAGTTTAGTTACAGCCTGTACCTTGTATCCACATGTCAAATAATACTACGTAAGTCTTCTATTCTTGAGTCATTTGTCTTTAACAAGCTGCTTGCAGAGCTGTGGAGAGCTTCATTCGGGATAAATACGAAAAGAAGAAATACATGGACCGAAGTATCGACATCAATGCCTTTAGGGTTAGTCTCTCATCACTTCAAGCTTGACTGCATGTTAAGATACAAGCGTGTGTCTGCCTTGTGAGTAAGCAGTGACTATGAAAACAGGCAGTTTAAATGTTTCCTGTATTAGTGACTAATCTCTTCTCCAAGGCTGATTGCGTTCAGTCATGCTGTAGAAAGAATTTAAACTGGAGGGGGCCTTCGAAGGCCCTCCTGTCCCGCTCCTTGCTCAAAGCTGGAGTAGCTTCAAGCTCACGTCTTTATCTTTGAGGCTTTCTAGGTTAGTAACAGCACTGCTTTCTCTTGGTGTGGTGTCGCGAGTCTTGGCCCTCACGCCGGTGTCCTTTTCCTTACAGAAAGAGAAGGATGACAAATGGAAAAGGAGTAACGAGCCAGTATCAGAAAGAAAACTGGAACCTATCATCTTTGAGAAGGTGAAAATGGTAAGACCAAAAGGCATGGTCGTGGATCAGTTGTAAAGACTTCTCTCAAGCAGAACAGAGGTAATCCAGCTTGATATGGAAGCATTTTTTCTGGCCTCAGTCATAGCAGTGGATGCATTGAGTCAGACTAATGGTAGTAGCTTGTTTTCCTCTGCTCAACCAGATCCTAAGCAGACACGTTCTGTGTTACAGTGCAGAGCAGATTGGAATCCAGCTGCTCCCTGCTTAGCTTTCCAGCTTGAGTGGTTACTTTTTTTTCCTAGTTTAGAGCATGCTTGAGTTTGACAGTGGGTTCCAACATAATGGGACAATAAACCAACTGTGTAATACTCACTCTGAGATTCTGTTCACTTTGGAAGCACTTATGTCCCATGGAAAAAAAAATTTTATGGGTTAATCTCTCATTAAAACCTCTAATGTATGAGAGTAAAGCCCGGATTTGAACAAGACTCCTGGTGTTCTTTTTCCCTAGCCTCAAAAGAAAGAAGAAACGCAGCAGTCTAGAAAAAGTTCTCCTAAATCTACTGAACCAGTAATGGACTTGCTAGGACTCGGTAAGAGCCTTTCCAGCCTTGTTGCACCTGTTACCGTGACCCCAGACACCATCTTTGACCTTCTGAACTTGATGAGCTTTTAGTACTTGTTTTCCCTGTCAGGTGAACGATAGGTGGTAGGAATTTTAGTGAGTTTTGCTTAAACCGCTCCAGCAGAACTCAAGCACGGCGCTCAGCACCACATCAGGATCAGTTTTCTTCGTGCTTTCCTTTGTGCTGGTGCCGTGCTCGTGCCCGTAGCAGCGCAGGAGCAGCCGTGGGGGTCTGCAGGTGCAGCGTGGCTCCTGGCTGCTCCGAGGTTAGTAGGACAGATCCGGCGCGGTGCACCTCCTCGCTCCTGCGAGCCAGCTCCTCAGCACCAGAAGGAAGAGCTGGCAACGTGTCTCGGCTGAAGTAGGCTGCGGGTCAGGTCGCTGGGTTGAGCAGCATATGTGCGAAGTGCTTCGTTGGCAAGGAGGCTGCCTCTCAGCCCGAGGCCATCTGTGTGACTGTCCCTCGTGGCTTTGTCTCTCCCAGATGCTCCTGTGACAACCCCGGTGACAAACGGCAGGCCTAGCAGCTTAGAGAAGGATCTCGATCTTTTCGCGTCGGTGGGATCAAACTCTGACTGCAGGAAGGTAAGGAGGGAACGTCAGTGCTTGATGACAAAGCCTCGTTAGGTACTTGAATGCGATGATGATCCGTGTGTTCCCCCGGTGCTGAACGCTGCTGCCACACTTGTGCCGTCTCTGTCTCAGGTCACGGGCTCCATGCCAACGTCTGGAAGCGCTGGTTCTGTCCCCGAGAACCTGAACCTCTTCCCTGAGCCGGGAGGCAAAGGCAGCGAGGAAGCGGGGAAGAAGCAGCTCTCAAAAGACTCCATCCTCTCCTTGTACGGCTCTCAGACGCCTCAGCTGCCTGCGCAAGGTAACAGATCTCAGAACAGAGCTGTTGAACTAATTCAGAGTGGGTGGGATGTCCTGATAGCTGACAAGCAACGATGTGGGGATGTAGGTGGTCCTTGAGAACCGGCGAGCAGCATAACGAGCAGCTTAGTCTGGATGTCACGGCCAAGTGAATGTTGTGATAGTCTCCGATTTGAAGGTCGGCGCTTCAGCCCCCGACAACGAACGCAGCAGCTCTTCCCTTTGTCTCTCCTCTGCCTTTTCCCAGGAGCCGTGTTCATGGCCCCAGCTCAGGTGGCGTATCCCGCGGCAGCGTACGCTGGCTTTCCAGGAGTGGCCCCCTCCAGCAGCATGATGGGAGGCATGATGGCGCCCTCGGTGGGGATGATGGCCCAGCCTGGAGCCGCGGGGATGGTGACTCCCATGGCCATCCCAGCTGGGTACGTGGGGAACGTGCAGGCCGCCGTCATCGGCGTCCCCAACGGGATGATGGCTGCGCAGCAGGCTGGCTACGTAGCTGGCATGGCAGCGGTTCCTCAGCCCGTCTACGGCGTCCAGCCAGCACAGCAGCTTCAGTGGAACATTGCTCAGGTGAGGGGCGATCTGCTGCTGACCCAAAGGTGGGTGGAGGGCGGGGCTGACACGTGCGGTTAAACCCACCTGAAGGTTTTGGTGGTTCTAGAGCCTGGCTCATGGGGTTGGGTGAGGTCTGCAGAGCCTGAAGGCAAACTGAGGGATCTCTACAGAGGTCTCAGTGCTTGGTGAAGAACAAAAATCAGTGCAGCATTGGCTAAAATGAAAAGTTCCTCAGTTTGCTAGATCAGATGGGCTTACACCTGAGAAGTCAGTGACCTCTGTTGACCATAACCCTTCAGAACAGCTTGCTTAAGCCTGGGATAGGTCAAGGAGCAAGAGTTTTACCTTGGACTGCTGTGGGCTTGCTGTCTCCTTGACTTTCCCTGCTCTCCCCTTTGCAGATGACCCAGCAGATGGCTGGGATGAACTTCTACGGAGCTAATGGCGTGATGGGATATGGACAGTCAATGGGTGGAGGAGGTGCCCAGGGAAGCAATCAGTCCCTCAGCACTCAGATGTGGAAATGATCCCTTGCGTTGTGACCATTTCTGCCTTCTGTTCTGTTCTTCAAAACTGCTCCATGAGACATTCAGGGTTGGTTGTTTTTTGTTTGTTTTTTTTTTTCCTGGGTTTTTTTGTTTTGTTTTTTTTTTCTGGCTGGCTGCCCAGCCTGAACCTCTTTCCGTAACTGAGACCCATCTCTGCCTTTTCACTGTCGGACGCGGTGAAACCTCGGTGATCAGAACCTGAGCTCCCCTGTATTTAGCACAGTCAATGCACACTTCTGGGGTGGGAGCCCCTCCTTGCACAAACCTCCACTAATGCTTCTGGGTAGCACTTAACGTCCTGCTGGGTATCTGAGCAGAGGTGTGACCGAGGAACCTGGGAAGCCTGTACTGAGTACTGCCTGCAACGCCAGGCCTTCCCAGAATCACTGAAACTCTAGTGTTAGCAGGGGTTTTGGTTAGCAGAGGGGTGAAAACCTTGCTTGGTGCTGTGAAACTGGATTTTAACCCAAGCCCAGGGGCAAGCAAGCCTTGCTACCTCTTCCCTTGAGTGGAGTTCTCCGGAGCTGAGGCCTCGCTGTGCTTGGCTCGCCGACCCTCATTGGAACCAAAGTCATGGTGAAGACCCCTCTCCCTCCCCCCGTGAGCAAGCAGGATTCTCGCACAGTGTGGGGGCAAGCCGTTGGGAATGTGAAACTTGCACTTCAGAGTGGCTTTTCTGTCTAAAACGTGGTATTGATGTATTTAACTTTTAACAATCTAACGGAGAGTTAACTTATCAAGGGCTGAGAGCCCGCTGCAAGTTTTCTTACGCTTTTAAAATGACTATGACATCCTAATTTATACTTTTTTCATTTTTTTTTTTTTGGTTGTTGCTGTTCCTGTGTAATCCCGGTACCCCTTTCCCAGGTAGCTTTTTGACATTTTAATCTAGGCATAAGAAGTGGGTGGGTCAGATTTCTTTTCTCATCTTCAGTACAACACAACTGCTTAAACTCATCGGCGCGAGCAAGAAGTCAGACTCCTGTGGTCTGCTTTATCCTGTGTATATGTAAATTCCCAAATAAAATATTGCGGTGAAACCTTAACCGACTTATCGTGGTGTTTGGTGGTGGTTGTTTGGTTCGTTTTGTTGGTTTTGTTTTTTTTTTTTTAACCAGCACAGCAGATTGTGTTAAATGCTCCTGTCACGGGTGCGAGTTGTTCACTTCAGGTGCGGCGACCGGGAGCCTTCCCTCCAAACCAGACCGAGCCCATCTGCTTTGCAGCAGGGCTGTGTCCCAAATGTCAGGCGACAATAACGTTCTCCTGCAAGCTCAGGACTCGCAGGGTGCAAAGAACCGGGCTCGGCAGAGGCAGAATCAGGTCAGTTGATATTTTTTTATATACAAGAGACACTCGCGGCGCGGGGCTGTGGGTAAGCGCGACATTCCCGCAGCCGGGGCCACGGGCACAACTTAAATCACGAGGGCTGCAGCTTTACGCTCATGTTCGATGAAACCTGACTGAGACCTGGCCAGAAGGTGGATTTTTAAGCTTTTTACAGGACTCGGTTAACAGTGAGATGATGCAAGACCGGGGAGGCATTTAGGAGTCGCCCAGAGAACGGATCTGCAGGACAGTTTTCTGTGGGCTCGTGGGCGGCTGCGTGCAGCTGCAGGGGAGAGAGCTCAGCTGACTGTGAGCCCGCATTTGATGCGACTCTGCTTGCATATTAATTATGGTATTTCTTAAGTCAAAACCTGTTTTTTCACAGGAAAAAAGAGGGTTTCTTCCTCTCCCTTTCCTCCCCATTTTTTCCTTCATTTCTTTTAATGGTGACTTTTTTTTTTTTAGTTTTGGGCTGGATGTTTTGCAAAACTGAACTCAAGCACAGAAAAAAAAAGTTTTCAAGCTGGCTTTAATCATCTTCACTTGCTGCTCCAATACTGTACATGCAGGTACAAGCCAATGAAAATGTGAATATTCAGTATTTTTTTTTCCCTCCTTGGGAAAACTGGCTAAGAATACTTTACAAAATAGCGTGCGCCCTCACAGCCATCAGTCCTGCTGCATATAAACCACAAAAATACAAGAGTTTTACATTAAGAAAGACCACACACATATAAAACATTACATAACACAGGTATAAAATCGCCATTTGCTTTTTTTTTTGTTTGTTTTTTTTGTTTTGTTTTTAAAT
Organism: Trogon surrucura; assembly: GCA_020746105.1. Taxonomy (NCBI): domain Eukaryota; kingdom Metazoa; phylum Chordata; class Aves; order Trogoniformes; family Trogonidae; genus Trogon; species Trogon surrucura. Next base: position 1,831,550 of record CM036640.1, read on the forward strand.
CTAGTACCATTCTCAAGTATCCATCACAAGCCCATCCCCTTGTCTTGAACGTGGAACTGGGGCTTAAAGGACCCCCCGGTTCACCCCTCTGCGGCGTTTACTTTAAGGTGGAGTTGCTCAACTTGCGAATCTGTCATCAAAGCAAAGTTTATCACGAAAGACGGGCAGGCTGGGGGAGGCAGCCCACGGCGTTCGCCAACGCGATTGCGTCCTGCGACCCCCCCCCAGGGTGAGCGTGTCGGTCCCCGTCCGAGTTCTGCACCCGACTCTCCTTTTCCCCCCCGTAGGTCACGGGTGCCCGCGGAACGACGTCGGGTTGGCGCGCGCCCCTCCAAGGGCGAGGGGTCTGCTGCCTATTTCCCTAGAGGCTGGAGGTCAGGCTCGTAGTAGCAATGAGCTAACGGAGCTCTGACAGCTGCCCCATCTAAGGGGACTCCCTTGGTTTAGGTAACGCTTTCCCAATGCAACTCGTTGGGGACTTGAGGCTGGAAGATGGGAGGTAGCACAGATTGCTGTGCCCGCCCTTGGCCGTATCGCTTTGCACCCCTGTCGAGATACTGGTTTTAGCCTCCAGAAGCAACTCCCCGGAGGAGAAGGGCTGTGGTTAGAAATAACTGTCCGGCTGAGTTGTTCCGGGTGCATCTCTCACGGCCTCGGACCTTTAACAATCTCGGACGCTTTTATGGTTTCTAGGGGGCTGCCGCAGTTTGAAAGGCAGAGGCCGTGTTTGGAGATGGGTGAGGTGTGTGTTAAGTGCCTGGTGTCTCCTGTTCGGGAATATAAATTCTGGATTTTTGGGTAGGACGAATGCTTCAGTTTGGGGGCTTCAGACAAATTCGTTGGTGAATGCTTTTCACCGTGTGCTAACGTGGGTTTGGTTTTGTGTTGTTTCGTTGTATTTCCTGGTGCTTTTAGTAATCAAATTCAAGGACAAACTTCAGACTTGGAGCTGCAACTTTACCAAGTGTTGTCACTAAGACAGAATGGATGTGTTTTCATATCTGAGGTATAAACTTCTGAGATTAATGACAGATTCTTGAGTCCTGGATAACATCTTAAATGATCCAGGTGCTTGTTCGTAGCTTCAATTTGAGCTGGGGGGCAGGACGACATGATGGGGAGGATAATTTAGTTTTTAACTGCATGAAAAGATCAAGCCCTTTTAAGAAAACAAGGCCACCAACTTCAAAGTGCTAACATTCAAGAGGCATCCACTGCCAGGGTCCCTGGCCAGCTGGGCACGAGGAGGGGAGTGCTGCTCCGTCCAGAGGCCCTCGGACATCACGGTTCTCACTGCAAGTGTTAGGGCAAAGCTCCCTTTTTTTTTTAATTCTTTTTTTTTTTTTAATTTATTTTTTTGAAGCGGGTACTGGGGTTTAGCAGATATATACAGACGGCGACCCTGCTAGGAACTGGGATCAGGGATGAACTCCTGCCCTCCCACCGGAGGGGAAAACCCTTCCTGCTCCCGGGGCTCACCCACCCCTCTGGGAGCAGCAGCCCCAGCCGGTCACATCCGAGATGCTCCCCCCCCGAGATGCTCCCCTCCTTGCCAGCTCTTCCGTGGGAGGGGTTGCTGCTGGGGGGAGCAGGACTGGAAACCCCCGCCTGTGTCCGGCTCGGGGGCACCCTTTGTATTTACACACTTTTAAACAGGGGAGAGATGAAAGGGGGGCACCTACTGTCCCTCCGAGTCATCCCTCCCTACTCCCGAGAAGCACTGCGGCCTCTCGCCTCCCTGGCCCTTTTGCTCAGCAATTAATAGTGCAAGTGCTAAACGAAGCAGAGGTTGGGCTCGCAGGAGCCAGCGTGGGAGCAGGTGGGAGACGCACACCCCGTGGAGTTGCTCTTCATTGCACAGTTACAACAAAAAACAACCTGAATGTGATCGAGTGCACTAAGCTCTGCTTCTTAGAAAACAAAAAAAAAAAAAAGAGGAAAAAGGACAGGGCAGGGGGGGAGGAAAAAAAAAGAAAAGAATGAGGTATACCGATAATCGGAGCTCCAGACAGGCACAGTGGTCACACCAGCTCTTGGGTCTTGGTGGCAGCTGCTGAGCTGAGCTGCTTTCTCCTGGATTCCTGAATTGCTACCGTGCTCCCTCCTGGTGTCTGTGCCCGAGGCAGATGATCGGGGTTAAACAGTGTGGCGGTTATTCAGACAGCAAGACAAACACTTAGGCCCTTTACGTTTTTCCCAGTCGACTTCTAAAATCTTCCCCACGTAGGGGCCAGCTCAGTTCGGGCGAGCGCTCTCGTCACGTCGGGTCGCTCGGTGGGGTTTGTAGGACTCGGCGGCGTCACTCGGCCCCGCCAACTCCACGCAGGCTTATTGCAGACACTTCCTTTTCCATAGAAAGTCTTTTCTGCAGCCTTTCAACCTTCTTTTTAGCTCATAAACGTAACCCTTGCGCCTGTAACAACCAGCCGAGGGTCGGGGTGTTTCTATGCTTGTGGACGTGAAGTAGAAGGAAGACTTCCAGTTGAAACAGCTTTGCTAGAGAAACGTTGGGCTGTCGTGCCCGTCGTGCACATCACAGGATGCAAACCTCGCTTTTACTGAAGGTAATTTTACGGATCTGTCTGGAGGCATGAAAACCCAAAGGAAGGCGGAGAGAGAGCCCTTCAGAGCTTTTTCCGTCTGTGATGCAAAACACATTTTAGACTTTTGAGTTCAGCCATCAAGAACGGTGCTTGAACACGGTTCCTTGACCTTTAAAATGCAGTTATTTTCTAAATCGGTAACCAAATGCACACCCTTAAGGGAGTTTACAGATGTGCGTTGTCCAAGCGTCTCACATCAATCTGGGAAGAAGTGTCTGAGTCAACTGGAAGAAAATAGAAGGTGGGCTCCTCATGTCTGCAAAAACATCGCCAGTGCAGCTTTTATCAATGGCCTTACACTAGTAAGGACCTTAAATCGTACTCACTGCTGCTGAGTGAGCCCACATCGACACGCAAAGGTATTTAAATGTGTTTTAGCTCTTCTCACGTGCACTGATCACCCAACGTGCACGAGGACGGGCTTGGCTGCTCGAGTCTCGTCGCTCCTCGAGCAACCGTGTCAGACGGCGAACAGACGTGATTCCCGGTCAGCGAAGGGAATCCCCATCCCACCCCTGTGGGAATTCCTGCTCTCGTGTTTGAGATCAAGAGCTACGTCTGTAACTGCTTCTGGAGAGAAGGTTTTAACAGCTGGACAAGGTGGCTGCAGCAGGAACGCTTCCCGCTGCCTCAGTTGCTCTGCAGCTTTTTCCAAAGCCACTTAATAGCTTTGGTTTTCTGATTTCTGGCCAGGTCATTGGTTCTGTATCTCCCTGGATTTCAAGAAAACCACGCTCCACTTGCCGGTCTCTCAGCGAGCACGAGAAATCGCTTCCACAAACCCATCACAAACGAGAATTCACCGCGGAGAGGGAACCGAGGCGCGGTTTGTTCCGATGCTCATCCCCCTGTGCATCCTCAGTCTGTCGATGACGAGAAATAAGCTGAAGTATTTGGTTTTTCCCCGTTCCCCGGAGTTCCCAGGTTTGCCTTCCAGCCGATGGTTCTTCTCTGCGTTCTCCCCGTGCCAGCAAGGGCAGGTTTTTCAAGCTGGCGCGGAACCGGTGAGCCTTCTGCTCGTCCTCGGGGATCTGCTGCCGTGGGTGCGCGCCCGGCTGTCCCGGTGTTCCTTCTGCTCTTCATCGGCTCCTGTTCCCTGTCTCAAGAAGCGTTTTGTGTTGCTCGCGGGGAGCGGCGAAGCTCTGCCGCTGCCGGAGAAACTTCAGAGCCGCCGAGCGCCGCGCTGGAAGTGGGGAGACGCTGCGCAGGGAGCAGAGAACACCCGCCGAGCTCCCTGCTCCGCCCTCACCGCTGTTCCACGGCCCCGTGGACGCGGTCACCGTCCCGCCTCGGGCGGATTTTTCTGATCGAGTCAGTAAAGCAAAAGCAAAGAACGTTAGCTTGAAGGAGCAGCACGCTTTTAAGACGCCTGCCCTCGCATACACTCAAATCCACAGCAGAGACAGTTCAGGCTCCTCCAGGCGCCACTGGCCTCGTATAACTGCTTCGTGCTCGGGAAGGAACGCTGCGTCCGAAGCTTTGTTTGTTCCCGTTTCAGCCGTCGGGGCGCCGAGTCTCCTTCCTCGAGCCACTCGAGACCGTGCACCCCGCAGGCCTGCACGTCGCCCGTCAGCACGAGCTCGGAAATCGCGGTGCGTTGCTCGGAGAAGCACTTGCTGCTCGGGCAGACGAGGGTTGGATCCTTCGAGGCTGGCACTGGGGTCTTGAGGCCGACCCCTCTTTCTATCCCTGGCCAGAAGCATCCAGCCTCCTCTCTTCTCAGCCTACGGCGACTTTGATTTGGTGAAGATCCGAAGTCCACGACGGCAGCTGAAATCCCTTGACACGCTGAAATCGTGGCGGTGCCCGGGAAAGCGGGCGCCGAGCGGTGGCGTTTTGCTGCCCCCCGGGTTGGGGGTGGCGGAGGGGACAGCTCCGGCGCAACAGTTTTGTCCTTCGGGTTCGGTTTTGTTCCCTTGTGGCAGCGGCTTCGAGCTGGTTCGTCGTTCCTGGCGTCGCCAGAACCACGGCTTGGTTTCGTTGTGCTCTGTGCATTGTGGAATTCTCTGCTTTGCCAGTAAATAATTGTAAAAAAAAAAAAAAAAACAAAAAAAGAAGAAAGCCCAACTGTGCTGTGGGTTGATCTGTGTTATCTCTGAAGGTCAGAGCCATCTGGCCGGTAAAAATTCCCCATTAACCTTTTGTCCTCTTCCAGTCTCAGGACTGCTCAGCTTTTGGCGTGTTGTTTCTCGTGGGGGTTTTTTTTTTTTCTCTCTCTTTTGGAAACTGATCCTTCAGGACAGTCATTGTGTTAAGTGTATTTTATGAAGAAACCAGAGTTTCTAGTGGTGTCTCCCCTGAGTATTTTCAGCAAATTTTCATTAGGCACCTTCAAAAAAAGCTTCCGTAATTCTCGGGTTTGCTACAAGAACTGGTCCCTCGCGGGGAACCAAAATGCTGCTTTAAAAACAAACGAACAAAACATACAAACAGAAAAAAAAACAACCCAAAACCACTCATCCTGATAACAAATTCAAAGCATTTAGTCCTTTGTTCGTAACCTCTCAGTCACCCTAATTCCAGAGCAGCAGAAGCTGCTGTTGAGATGTTCCCCTGTAGCGTACCCACGAGGCGAGCGGCGGCGAACCCTCTGCTCCTGCTCGGAATTCGAGTGTCGAGGACAACGGGGCAGACCTCGAGCTGGCCCGTGCGGGAGGAAGGGGCTGGCAGGCAGACGATCAACCTGCTCCGCGGGCGTCACCTTCTCCCGACTCGAACTTCCCCGCGAGGCATCACGGAGCTGATATTTTGGCCGTATGAGACCGCGGTGAAACACGAGGGGAAGACCAGCATTTGCTCAGGCGAGGTGAGTGCACCTTTTTTTGTTGCTGTCCTCTCGTGCTTTGGCAATGTCACTGGTCGCAGGCTACATGCTACCAAAAAAAAAAAAGATTTGTTTATTTTTAAAAAAAAAAAAAAAAAAAAAGTCCACCAGAAGTGCTTGCTCAGTGTAGCAGGATTCGTGTCGGAAAACGAACAAAGGGGAAGTGAGTGGCAGATGTTTCGGGTCAACCCGGAGTCTCTTAGATATTGCAGAGAGTGAGCGTGTTGTCAGCACGTGGCAAGCTACATAAGAGAAGATGCTACATTCCTTGGAAAAAACCCAAAATTTAAGAGAAAAAAAAAAGAATAATAATAATAATAGTGCTGAGTTGGATTTTGCTCTGAGGTTTTGTTTCGTTGTAGTTTTTTTTTTCTTTTTTTCCTTTGAAACGCTACCTTTTCCTCAGAGGCAAGGAAATGAGATCGAAGGAAAAGAAACCTCGTCGAGTCAATGCGCTGCTCGCGGCGGCGCCGAACGAATCGGACCGAGGTGCTCTCGCCGGGCGCCCGGGAGAGAAAGGCGTCGCCTCCGTTCCTTTCCAACGGGGTCCTGGGACGAGGTGTGGTAACAGTCTTGGGATCGGTCGGCAGTTGCAGCCCTTGGTCTGCCTCGTGGGAGGGTGGTTTTTTTTTTGTTTGGGTTTGTTGCTGTTGGTTTTTTTTTTTTTGCTTCTCCTTCCCCCTGCCTCGAAACGCAAGGGTATCGCTCCCTCTCCGACGCGTGCTCGGGGAGGAGCGTGTCGAGAGGAGGTTGGTTTTGGGAAGGAGATTTAAAAAAAAAAAAAGAAAAAAAAAAGAGAAAAAATAAAGACAGGATATTTACAGCTATCCGCTAACAGTTTTGGTAGGTCAGGACGTCTCCTTTCCCCACCAACCTGCCGCCTACGGGCAGGAGGGGCTGGTGGAGCTCTCCAGGGAGGACTGGGAGAGCCGGCGGGTCAGAGGTCCGATGCTGGAGTCGGCCAGCGAGGAGGTGGGGAAGAGTTTGTACCAGCCCGCGACCGCGCTCGAGAGATCGAGTTCCTCCAAGACGATCTGGGCCATCCCCATGAAGCACTTGTGGTCCATGCGCCCATAATCGCCCCAGACGATCACCTGCGAGGCAGAGGAGGCGTCAGGGGAGCTGCCCCCCGTGTTGGGTGCGAGTTTCAGGGGAAAATTCAGCACGCCCGGCTCGAAAGGACCTGCTCCCCAATCCCTCCCTGCCCCTGAGTAGGTCACCTGCAGGACTTTGCCCTGGGGGCTCTCCTCGAAGAGCAGCGGCTGCTGGTACGACGGGTCGCAGGTTTTCTTCACCGCCTTGGTCTTCTTCTTGGCGAGGCAGACGCCGTTCTCCAGCAGGTAAACTTTCACGTAGGTGGCTGCGTTGGGAAACGGGCGAGAGACACCGACTCGGAGCGGCCTCCCGTGACGGTGCCGGCACAGCGCCCGCCCCCCTCCCTCGCCGGCCACCTACCAGGGATCAGCTTGGAGCCCATCTTCGGGATGAGTCCCCTCGCCTGGATCACCTCCACCTCCAGCTGCCCGTTGCGGTCAGCGATGCCGACGTGGACGTCGCCTGGGCGAAGGGACGAGACGCGCTCAGCACCCTCCCCGATGGAGGCTGGGACTAATCAGGCTCTGCCTCGACCCGGTGATGCCCCCGTTTCCCTTCCCTCCCCCTGGGGGTTTCTGTGAAGCCAGCAGGACCAGGTCGCTGTGCTGCGGGTCTGGGGGTGCAGGACGGGGGTCCCTGGTTACGGTGGGCCCCCCCCGAGGCAGCTCTCCCCATTCTCAGCAGCTCCAGCTCCTCAGGAGGACACGGGGCAGAAACTGTGGTGATCCCTGGGGACATGCTGGAAATTCAGACCTAGGGCACGACTTTCTATAGCCCGTTTGGATTTAAAAAGGAAAAATGGAACAAAACGCGGTTTTGTTGGGTCCCCTCTGCGGTGGGATGCTCAGAGGAGCTGATGCACAGCAGAGGGGTGGAAAAGGTCTTGGAAAAGGTAGAGCTGCTGCTTTCCCCAGCGGGTGTCTGGCTGGGATGCTGCCGGGAGCAAGCTCGGCTTCCAGAGCTGATGTCCTCCCCACTGGAGCATCCTCTTGAGCTGCCCAGCCCTGCTGCAGCCCTTGCTGGGTGGGACTGGAGACAGCGCCCCCATCCTCAGGCAGGGACCCCGCTGCGGGGCACTCACCCATTGGCGGGGTGGCCAGTGTTTGCCGTCCCACCAGCTGGCCTGGCCCCAGCCCGTCGAGGAAGTCGCTGAACTGGCTCTCGGCGCCCAGCCGGGTCGTGGGGAAGATGAACCTGCGCCAGGGAGAGCAAAGAGCTTCCTTGGGGCATCGCGCTGCCAGGTCTCAAGCCAGAGCCCCCGGGAGCAGAGCGAGGGGACCGTCAGCCCCCGGGACATCTCGCCCCAGCTCCCGTCCCCCCGAAGCCTTACGTGCCGTCAGAGCTGTTGCTGTTGGTGCTGCCGTCGGTGGATTCCCGGCTGCCTTGCCGGGTGACCCTGGTCCTCATCTCCACCGCGATGCCGGTCTCTGTGCTCCTCCGGATGTTGCTGCGCAGCTTTTTGGGGCCGCCCTCTGGAAGCCCAGAGATGGGGTGAGCCCGGGAAGCGCTCGCAGCCCCCGGCCCCTCCTGCGGGGACGGGCATCAAACCAGAGGCAGAACGGGGGTGCTGGGCACGGCCGGAGCCACGCGTCTCCCTGCCTTCCTTCGGTACGTTATTCACCGCGATTTGTGTAACCTTTGCCTGGGGAGGAAACCCCGTGGGACCCCACATGGGGAAACGTCCCGTGCTGGAGAGGCACGGGCTGCCCGTGCCCCCACCCCGTGTCCCAGCCCCATCTCCCCGCAGCCCTTGCTCAGCACCGATGCCGCGGCCAGAGCCCCCACACGCACATCTCAGCCTTCTCCCTGCATGCTGAGACCTGCCATGCTCAGCTCACTGATGGTGTTGATGCCATCCCAGCCCCCCTGCCTGGCCTCTGCTACTGCAGAGCCACCTCCCGAACCCCCAAAGTCACCAGGGACCCACCGAAGTGCAGCAACGTCCCTGTGACCCAGGGGATGGGCACCCCTGAGCCAGCAGGCACAGCTCTGACGCTGACTGACATCTCCTTTTCTCCACGCAGTGACACCGTTCCCGCGTCCCAGGTGCTGGCAGATGGCAGGAGGAGGAGGAGTGTGGCACGAACACCCACCCCTGGCACCGCCGGCAGCCCGTGAGTGTGTGCGTGCCAGCACGGTGCCGTGGCTGCTCCCAGGGGCGTCAGGTTGCTTCTGCTAATTTGGGGCTCTGCCCCCCTGGAAGCCTTTCCCTGCGCCTGGGAGCCCCCTCCCAGAGCAGACACTGCTCCCCTGGGCACCAGCAGCCAGGAGGGTTCCAGTTCTGCCATCCCCAGGTGTGGTTTTGCCCAGCTCTGACATTTATTTGTGCCTTTTGGGGATAATTATAGCCCTTCAGAAACACCTCAAATGCGCAGGGCTGGAGGGCTCCAAATTAACTCCTCTTCTTACAGAACATCTCACAAAATGCCAACAAGAAGAAGAGTAAAGAAGCAATAACTAGAGAAGAAGCCTGCACTAAACTGAGCTTTTTGCTTCCCCCACCCTTTAAAAAGCTATTTTAAGCATTTAAATATTTCCCAGAGCCTGTCTGATAAATCCTTTCTCTGAGCTCCCTCCCTCCCCGCAGCCCAGCAGCCAGGACTGACCCTTACTTGGCGGGGGGGGGGTCACACACTAAGCCCAGACCCCCCACACGTGCAGAGCTCCAGCAACACCCCCGCTTTAGGTTTACAAATAGTTTTGGCACCTGGAGAAGGGATTTACAACGGGGTTTTTTCAGGTGTCTGCATCAGATGCATTGGACAGGTGGGAGGATGCATCTCTCCTAAAAGCAAAAGGGGGGCTGGGGGAGCTGGGTGGGGGTGCCCGTGACACCTCACCGGTCTGGTTGAGCTGCAGCGTGCTCTTGCTCCACTGGGACAGCCCCACGATGGCCACCATCTTGGCCCCCAGGCTGGAACGTCTCTTCTTGCTGGCGGTGATGGTGACGGAGTCGGCGCTGCCCCGCGCGCTCTTCTCGATGTTGTACATCTCGCCGCTGATGCTGGAGCTGCGCACGACATTCCTGGCCGCCGAGGAGCTGGCATCCCCGTTGAACATGGTCAGCCGCTCGCTGGCGCGCTCGCCGGCTTCACTGGGTGGGATCAGCTGCGCGGGGAGCGAGGGGACGGGTGAAGGCACCGGCCACGGCACCGCGCTCCCACCCAGAGTGGCCACACAGGGGTGGCTGGTCCCCGAGGTGCTAACAAAGCCATGAAATTCAGGTGGCACAACCCATCAGGATCGATTTTCTCCCACTCTGGGGACAGAGGCTGGCAAGGGAAAGGATGCAAGATCTCCCATGCAGCCAGGCCATGGGGCAAACCCCTGTGGGACCTGGGCAGAGATGTCCAGGAGAAACCCACTGGTGGGCAAAGAGCTTGGGGTGTCACCAACCTGCTTGGCTCAGGAGTGGGAGGGGACCCTGAGGCTTGGGACCAGCCCCGTCCACCCCCACTGAAGGCGTCCGAAATTGCAGCCAGCAGAGTTCCTCCCGCGCGTCCTCACACCCTGAACCGCATCCGCAGCATCCCTACGTGCTGCTCCAGGCGTGCCTCTGCTCCGCCAGAGATGCTGCCTCCCACGGGGCTGGATGCAGCCCCGGAGCAGCAAAACCACGCCGGGCTCCTCTGGGAAGCTCTTGGCAGCAGACGGTGACAGAGGGACCCCAAGGGTGCCAGGGACCAGGGCGTTCACCGGCGGCAGAGGCTGCGACACGGCTGCCAGACCCTCCCGCGCAACCCAGCGGTGGCTGCCTTCCCTTGCCCATGAATATTTAAACTCCAGCGGGATGGGAGCATCCATCTTCCAAAGAAAGGTGAATTATTAACTCCAGGCCAAGTGAAGCCACTTTGTGATAATGGATGGAGGCAGCGCCTGGAAAAATATTTCTCTTTCGAGAGAGAGAGAGGCGGCTGCGAATGGAGAGAAGAAGATACAGCAGGGAGCGGGGCTTGGTAGGGGCTCCTGCTGCCCGTTGCCATCGGGGGACGGAGCTTCACAGGGGCACAGGTGGGCTGAGACCTGACAGGAGGAGCGGGCTGGGCTCCAGCATCACTGAACTCACGGATTTATCAATTACAGAAGGGAGGCAAACGGGGGCAAGCGGGCAATTAGCCATTAATATCACTAAGGAGCTCCCAGAGAGCAGCAGCCATCCCACGTTTCCCCTCTGGCTGGGGCTTTCCTGCCCTGCCCGCGTTCCCTCGGGCTTGTGTGTGGCAGTGACCCCCCGTTTCCACCCCGAGCTCCTCACACCCAACCATGCTCGGTGCCGAGCGGGACCCTGGCGCAGCCGCTTGCATTCAGCAAGACTTGGGGTGTGCCACGACCGCAGCACGTGCTTCCCCTTGTGAGTGCACGTGGGATTTTCAACCTTGGCGCAAGAGCAAAAGGGATAAAACCATCAGCGTGGGGTGAGCCCGAGCTCCGGAGCCACCCCAGCATCGCCGTGTGCTGACGGGAAGCCAAGATGGGCAAGAGCAGGCAGCAGCACTTGTCCTACATCTGCTCGAGGAGCCGCGACCTCCGGGACGAGCATTTTCCGACCACCACTCGCCAGGCAACCCCTGGGCTCCCGACCCGCTCACAAGGGCTGAGGTTTCTCCTAGGAAGCATCTCCAGCAGCAGATCCCAACCTCTTCCCCAACCGCAGCCCCAGCGCGCCGCTTCCCGTGCCCGTGCCTCAGTTTCCCCACCTGCAAACCCAACGTTAGACCGAGCCCAAACGAACGCCCGTCCCTTTGCGGGAGGGCTCGGCGCCCAGCTCAGGCCTCTCCACGCGGCGTTACGGGCGAGGAGAGCTGTGGCACAGCCCAGCCCCGCTACCCCTACGGCCAGGAAAACAGAACAGGCTCCTGCTGCCCTTTTTCCCCGCTCGGCGTTTCAGCCACCGCGAGAGCCCCGGGTTCTGGAGGAAGCAAATTAGATCAGGAGAGCAGAGCGCTAATGGGATCATTTCCAATGCAACACACACAAGGATAATCCACCGCAAAGGAAGCGGCGGAGCGCGCGCTCCTCAGCCCAAAGGAAGGATTTTCTTCGCCCTGCCCGTACTTTTATACCGTATCTCTTTTCACAATCTGTTTCTGGCCTCTGCGGAGAGCAGGTGCTGGACAGGGAGGCCAGGAAGGTGGCCGGGGCTCGCTGCTGAGATGAGCTCGGCCGGAGACCGTGCCCAACACCAGAGCCCGCGGCTCCCAGAGCCGAGCCGGCCTCAGCACCGCGACAGCATCTTCAGCCGGCACCGGCAGCCCTGACGCTGCCTCAGCCCCCAGCTCCCTTTCCCCAGGGTTCAGGCAACGGCACCAGGTTCCCCTTCAGAGCCATCCCCCTCCCTCCCGTATTTGATTTATTCCCTGCACTGCAAAACACCGGGATTCTCAGCGCAAACACCCGCGATGCTCCAGCGGCGGCTGGATCTCCCGCAAGCCCCCTCCTTCCCTGCCATGGAAACACATCCCCGAGCTGCTGGGGTGGGGGGCAGCTCCCGCAGCCCCCGCCAGCCCTCACCCCCGCCACGCACTGTCCCCGCGGGAAACGCCAACCACCGCCACCGCCGAGAAGTTCTCCAGCCCCGCTGCCGCTGTGGGCTGCTTTGGCTGCGGGATGCACGGAGCCACCGGGCACCGGCCGAGCAGCCGGGAGAGGTGTCATGGCTGTAGCATCCCGCCGGCTGCTCCGCTGCGCCCGACGCCGATGCACAACGCGCAGACGAGCACGATCGGCAGGAAAACGGGTTCCCTGTTGAGTTTCCATCGTCGCTGCGGCACGGGAGCCTCGGGTGAGGCTGCCGGGGTCGAGCCCTGCCCTCCCCGCACCGGTACCCCAAAGGGAAAGAGGAGATGGAGGCATCTTACCGCCCTGCGCTGGTGGAGGAGGACTGGGCAGCGCCCGCCCCGCGCTCCCCGCCGAGGAGGCTCAGCCCCCCAGCCCCATCCCCGGCTGGAAACAGAGGGTGACGGGTCTGGTTAATCTTTAAAATGTTCTGGAGAGCGGGGCTGTGCCGGAGCTGCTTCAGCATCTCCTCCAGCATCTCCATGGTTACATCGCTGACCCAGTTCTCCTCCCAGCCCCAAGCAGGGGCAGAGCGGTCCAGCTGGGTGGGACGTGCCTCGACGGGGCTGGGGGCATCCCCGTGCCAGGCTTTGGGCACCCCATGACCCTGCTGGGTCCCCCCAGCTGGGTGTCACGGAGCTGATGGGAGATGACTGAGCTGGGAAAAGTGGGGAGCAAGGTGCACAGAGGCTGGGGGTGTGGGGGGGGGTCACAGGTGACCCCAGGGAGCAGCTGGGGTCCACAGTCCCACTGCGGGTGCAGCACATGGCAAGGAACAACCCAGGGCTGCGAGAGAGCCCTGGCCCCAAATACCCCACTGAAATAGAAAGGAGGGGTGAAATGTTGAAGGGGAAATTGAGTGCTTTGGCAAAGGCTGTGGGGAAGGAGGGAGGAGCCCAGAGGTTGCTCCTGCACAGGTGGGGTGAGGAGGAGGAGGAGGAGGAGGCAGGTGATAAATGAGCATGGTGGGGCTGGCTGGGCTGTTGCCTTGCTGGGGAAGGAGGCAGGAGGATTTGGGGGGGACTGTCTGCCCCCTGAGAGGGGTGTCCCCAGGCAGAGATGAGCCTGGAAAGCTCTAGCAGGGGGGCTGTGGGTCCTCTTGACCCTCGCTGCCTCTGCAACCCCCTGCACCCTGTGCTGGGGCTGCCTCCAGCCTGCCGGGAGAGCACTGAAATGCTGCTGACATCTGGAGCAGGTAGGCCCTAAAAATCCACATTTCTGGGGAAAGAAAAGATTGCTAGAACTGCTGTTACGAAGCCCTGCCAGCCCTGAGCAGGGCACAACGCACTGAGGCAAGCCACACCAGCACAGCTCGCCAGCACATGCTCCTCCTTGCATTAGAAAGTAAAGGCAAGGACTTATTTCCCCTAAAAGCACTTAATTCTAATTAATTGCTTCAGGTTTGATCGGCAGTTGCTCATATAAATGTAATTGCCCAGCAAGAGGTATAATTCGCTGCATGTGAGTTGAGGATTTGGAAGTGACTCCAGCTACTGGAGTTGTGCATCTCATTGCTCAGGAAGGTTATAAAAGTTACGTTCTGGCTGAGACTTGCTGCGGGCACAGCATTAATCCTCCTGCACCATCTCCGCGGGAAACTGGAGGCCTTGAGATTGAAGGATGGGTCCAAATGTGCTCCATTTGTAGGAAAAGTGGAGCTGAGAGGGGAGAAGCTTGGATGGGGCCAAGCTGGGGCTTTGCTCAGGGATCCTGTGGGAGCAGCTCCTGCCAGCGGTCATGGTGTGGGTGAAGGTCTTGGTGCTCAGCTCAGACCTGCAGATGGCATGGTGGTGACAGCAGCCGGTGCTGTGGCCTGGGGACGTCTCCCAGGACTGAGAGATGGCTTCATGGACACCAGCTCTTCCAGTGGCCCAAGCAACACGTTGCATCTCTTCTGGGACAAGCAGTGGGGTGGTATCCCTCGAGCCCGGGAGCAGGTTCTGACCAGCCTTTCTGCTCTGCTGTTCTCCTCTGCGCTGCACGGGGATGGACTGGGAGCGCCGCTGGGACCCAGAGCAAGAGCAAGCTGGGGCCACGACCCTGCGTGGGGGTCTCCACCACAGCAGTGACGCAGAGGAACCAACTGTCCTGTACTGGAGTGTGCATACTCCTCAGTCCCAGCTGCGTCCAAACACCACGGTGATTTACTCGCCATCCCCATTCTCGAGCACGTCCCTGTCTCCAGCCAGCCCGGGTGCCACAGCTCCCGCCGAAGTGATGCTCCTGGCACATGGGATCCGTCCGGGAGCTGCGGGACAGTCAGTCGAGTATCTCCAGGAGAGACAGGCAAGGTCACAGCATCTTCCCATGCCACCAGGTGTGGGAGCCAAGCGGCAACCACGTCTGCCCCTGCCTGGTGGCCTGATCTTTGGGTTAAGTTCCCTCCGAGATGTCAGGAGCCCGGGGCCAGTGCCCTGACCACGCCATCCCTTTCCCCCACGTCCCTGCGTGACGTCTGCCACTCGGTTAAATCAGATCTTCGCTGAATCCTGTCGTTTCCTAGGCAACATAAAAGAATCAGAGGAGCAAAAGCCACCCGGTGGGGCTGCGGCTGGGGGACAGCGAGCCCCTGCGGAGCCCAGCCCGTGGGCTTGGCCGACAAGGGCTCCGGCCACTGTGGCAAGCGTGGGAGCATCCTTGATGGTCTGGTCTCATCCCGTGGATGTGCTGCTGGGACCAGGCTCCGGCAGAGCAGAGCTTGGTGCGTCTGCGTCAGCTGCACCCCAGCGCTGGTTTCGCTCATGATGAGTGGCTCGGAAGCGAGCAGGACTTCGCCGGGGATGTGCACGAGCAGGCGCATGGCCGCCGCCAGCAGCCGCCTTGGGTGGTGTGATCCTGCAGCCACACGCTCCCGAAAACTGGGCCACTTCCACGGGGAGGCAGTGGGGATGGAAGAAGCCAGCCCAGGGCCTTTAGTGGCCCCCGGAATGGGATCAGACCCCAACTCCTTGCCTGGGGGCTGGGTGCTGAGGGTTTGCACCACCAGAACGGGGATGGGGCTGGTTCCCAACCCCTCCAGCACGGAGGGGCTGTGGAGGGAGCTTTTCCCGTTACCCAGCAGCCGCTGCCTTCCCGGCTGCACGGCTCCGAGCTCTGCAATGCAGCTCACACCGCTTGTCTGCTGCGTGTGAATCCCATCAATATTTCATGGAGCTGCTTCCTCCAGGGGAAGGGCTGTATCAGCCCTGGCTTTCGGCTGCTTCTACCAGCGCTCCTCTTCTTGCAGAGTGCATCTGATTTCTTTCCACCAGCGGCCAGCACCCAACAGCCCCCCCTTTCTTCTCCCCTCTCCGCATTTGTAGATACGGTTTTGCCTTTCAGGGGCTCTCTATCCCACATGGGTCGAGATCTTTGAAGTTCCTTTGGGTTTAAATCAAAGTCCTGACCATATTTTGCCCCTGGTCGCTCAAGCCTGCTCGCAGCAGAGGTGCCCAACGCTACAGCCCCGTGTTGGGCTCCCCAGGACGAAGCTGTCAGCACTGCAGCTCCAGGATAGGTGACCAAACTCACCCACACCCTTCGTCATCCTCCCAGCTCTGTGCCCAGCAGCAGGATGGTGAATGTGGCCCCGTGAGAGCTCGGTGCCAGCAGCCCAGACCCCATTTGACGGGGTCCGATCCACCCTGCTTGGCCGCATCCATCCCGCAGGTCTCAGTTTGCTCTAGAGCCCAGCGGGAGCCAGGGGTTAAGGCAGGCTGTTTGCAGAAAAAAATTGCTTTTTAAGTGCTAAGACTGCACTATTATAGCAAAGCTTCTTAAGGGATCAGCAGAAAACTTGCTTGCCGTAGGAAGACTTCTGTGAGCCGGAGTGATGCCAAGAGACGGCAGGAGCCCGGCACTGCCCGCGGCAAACACCCATCGCTCTGCCACGGGCGGCACCCAGCCCGGAGAGAGGAGCTGGGCTGGCACCAGCACCCCCAGCCCCAGCAGAGTGGGAGAACGGGCCCGTGGTGCTCCCAGCAAGGTGCTTCTCGCCAGAATACGCGTGCCCAGGCTGAGGAAAGGGGCACTGCACAAGTGTGCATGAAGAAAGGCCAAGTGCTCTCGCATCTCTCCACCAGCCAGCCACTAAAATAGCTGCAATTCACTATTTACAGAAGTCCCTTTGTCTGCAGGAAGGATGAGGAGCCCGGGGAGGCTCCCACCAAGATCCCTCCCCGGTCCAAACCAACATTTTGGGGCAGGCAGCGAGCACGGTGTGTCAGCAGGCCTGTCAATCCTGCGCTAAATCACTTTAAAATAATTACTAAACGAGCCTGTTTCCCTGCTATTTGAGAAGCTGTGACAAAACATTTTAAGTGCATTGAAATGGATGCAAGGAGATGGTGCCACACGGCTTGGGTTTTAATAAGCAAGGGGAAAATAAGCATTTTCATAACCTCAAACTGCATCTCGTGTCGGTGCGACGCTTCCCGTAGGGCTGTTTCACAGCGGGAGCTGGCTCGGCTGAGCTTGAAGGACGGCGGAAGCTGTGGGAGAATGGACCTGGGGTGTGTGTGGGAAACTGGTGCGGATTTACCCCCCGAATTGGGGCACAAGGGGCCGAGAAAGATGCTGCAATCTCACCCTCTGTCTGTGTCCCACACGGGTTATCGCGACCAGCGCTGCGAGGACAGGGCTGAAATGGGGGTGAAGCGAGAGCCCCAGGCGTGCCGTGCCCAAGGAGAGGAGTGCTGGGAAGCAGCGGGAGTTTGCCCTCGCACAGGGGCGTCGGAGGAGGTACGTTGCTCTTCGGGAGAGACGCGGCAGCGCAGCAGAAGGGCCGGCTTCCGCGAGGTGTTGATGGAGAAAGGAACGACCATGCATCTAAACCGGGGCTGGAGGTGAGAGGCGTGGGAGCAGCCGCTCTGCTGCTCGGGGAAGGGGCTTTGCCAGGCTGGGTTAGGACCCTTAGACCCTCATCCCGTGGCAAAGGGAAGACCCCAGGCTGCTGGGCCTGGCAGCAAAGCCCCCGCTTTTGCGCTGCAAGCAAAGCCCACCCCCGTGCCGCTGGCCCGAGGGGATCCACAGGCTCCAGCTCTCAGCACCCTAATGAAATAAGCCGTGCAACCCCACGGGATGTTCCTTGTGCACGAAGTGATGCAATTCAGCTCAAGGCTAATTGTTTTGCTCGGCCTCGAAAGGCTTCCCAGACCTCCGGGAGCGGGCACTGGCTATTGCAGAGCCCAGTGTGGCCACCACCTCCCGTGGGGACAACTCTGCAGCTCAGCATGAGCACCCACACGGTGTCCCTGGCTTTGGGGATCTTTTCAAGGCACAGAGCAGCCACCGCTCCGCGGATGCAGCAGCTGGCCAGGCCCACACCAGTTTGGGTGCTTCCTGAACAGGGGGTAAGCAATGCCCGCACTGCCCTTGGGCTTCTCCCCACTTACTGCTACCCCAGTTATAGTAAGCAAGGAGCAGCACGGCGGCCTCTATCCATCATTTCACTCTTCCTCACCCATTCTGTAACAGATTTCCCTACAGATCGGCCACAGCACCTGCCCAAAACGCCGCGGAGGGCAGAGTGGGCTCTCCGGATTGAGCAGAGCCAAATCAACGTACAAACCTCAGGCTTGGAGACACCGGGAAGCACAGGAGAGAGGTGAGCGTTGGCGTTACGCGGGCTGCTCAGCGCAGAGATGAGGCCCCTAAGCAAGCCCTCTCCAGGCAGGACCCCCGTTTTCACCGGTCCCTACCCCCTTTTCCCCAGACCAGCGTGTGCAGGACGGGGTTGACGTCAACGGGCTTTCAGCGGGGATGATGGATGGCAGGAGAAAGCGCTCCCGGTCCCAAGCTGCTGGCTGGGAACCGCTGCCTGCCCCGAGCCGGGGAGGGCTCTGGTGAACCGGTCCCGGTAGCGCCCGGCCGGGAGCCCTTGGGGACGGAAGGACCGCGGTGACAGCCCCCACGCTTTCGGTGCTGCGATGTTTTCGGAGTGTTTGCGTCTCGGAGCCTGGAGTATGTTTTAGGGATGTTGGGCGCACCTCCGAGGCAGCCGTGGGGTGCGGGAGGGCTGTCCCACCGGGGGTCGGGACCCCTCTTTCCCCCTCCTTTCCCTCCCGGCTCTGCCGGAGCGCCCATCCCGCTCCTGCCGGGCACTGCATCCGCGCCGGGCATCCCCCAAAATCACTGCCCCCCCACCCCTGCCGCCGGCGGAGGATGCTCCGGGGCAGGTGCGGCCCCGCTCCCCGCCGGTGGCCGCGGGGACCGAAGCGATCGCCGTCCCGGGAGCCCCGGAGCGCCCCACCCGCCGCCGCCGCGGGCACTCACCGCCGCTGCCGCCGCCGCCGCCGCCCGTGCCCGCTCCTCCCCTCGGCCCCGGCGGGCTGCTGGGAGCGGCGGGCGGGGGAGCCCCGGTCCGGGCTGCTGCGGAAAGGGGCCGGTAAAATCCCCATCGAGAGTCCGAGCCGGGGCTAATGGGTTCCCTCACCCCCCAAACCTCCCGAAAGCTGCCGGCTGCGTCCCGCTGGCAGCAAGCTGCACGCTGAGAGCTGCTGGCTGGACCCCAAAAGCCGCCGGCTGGACCCTATGCTCATCAGCTGTGTCCTAAGGGCTGCTGGCTGCACCCCGCACCCATTAATTGCACCCCGAGAGCCACCAGCTGCACCCTACATCCGTGAACTGGGTTCGAAAAGCCTCTGATTGGACCCTACGCCTATCAACCAGACCCCAAGAGCCTCCAGCTGCACCCTATGCCCATCAAGTGGACCCCAAGAGCCTCCAGCTGCACTCTACACCCATCAAGTGGACCCCAAGAGCCTTCAGCTGCACCCTACATCAACGGTACCCCAAGAGTTATCAGCCAGACACTACACCCCTCAGCTGGAGCCCAAGGACGACCAGCCAGACCCCACACTCATCAGTCAGACTCCAGAAGCTGCCATCCCAGCCCTTTTTCTACCAGCTGGGCACCAAGAGCTACTGGCCAGACCCTACCACTAGGACCTGGACCCCAAGAGTCACGAGACAGCCCCGACACCCATCAACGCGCCCCCCCAGGGCTGCCCGTGGGACTGCAGGACTCTCCAGCCAGACCCAAAGTGCTGCTGGTCGGTCCCTGCTCAGGCTGCTCCTTTGGGAGCACACAAACCTCCCATGTCCGATCCCTTTTGGCTCCCGCCAGAGCGTGAGCGTGGCCATCCTGGGGGGATGGGGACCAAGGGGCACTTCTTGTGCCCTGGTTCCTTCCGAAGGAGAAAGTTTGAGCAGAGAGGCAGCCCCAGTTCCCGCACTGCCCTTGGACTCACCTTGGCTCCTTGAATACAAACACTAATTTCTCTCTGAGCAGCGTCTCTTTTTACTCATGGTAAATTCCTCCAGTGCTTTCCCTGCTTTGCCTCTGCAGGCTGCGCACCGAGGCTGACATGGAGCCACGTGCCAGGAGGAAACCCTCCTTCGCGGACTTTAACTCTGTCCCTCCCTAAAATAGTGCCAGGCTTGGACTTTCCAGCGGGTGGGCTCCCCATTCTTGTCATACTGGGGGTCCTGGGGCTGCCACCGGCGTCCCAGGCTGTGGGGAACGACCCAGCCCTCGTGGGCAAAGCCTCTGCCAGGTTCCCTGTATCAGGGTCAGGGCCTGGGGAGAGATTTGGGACCGTGTGCCCGGGGTGGGTGGGTGAGTACAGCGCTCAGCGGGCATCCATTGGTGCAGGGGGCATCGGGAGAAAATTGAAAATTTCCCCTGGAGGCTGCCAGAGGGGAAAGGGACACCAGGGAGAGCCGGGATGCGGCGGGTCCCGGCGTCGCGCACGGGAAAGCTGGTTAAGGAGCAGGAATAGCTGAAAGAACTAAATATGGAAACTTGGATAAAACATTGCTGAAGTAGGGAGATGGTTTCCTAACAGAATTCAAAGCATATAAACAAACTCGGGGAGGGAGAGAGGTTGTCTGGAGGGGGCCTTTATGAGTAATATTTAGAAAAACTAGCTGAAAATATCTCGGTAGGGAAGGCTATTTCATCAAAGCAAACTTCCAGCTTTGTGGAGAAAGTGTCAGTCCTGGGAACATATTGTTTCGGGGGAAGAGATAGTGGAAACACGTGCCTCAATGGTGAAAAGCTTCTCCTTCTAACATTTTTTTGGGTTGTTTTTTATTTTTCAGCTGCCACATTTCAATGATAAAACATGACGTTTCATAGCAATCATAAAATAATAACGACAAAGCTTTCAGTTCGATTGGCAGGAGACTTTCCCACTGACTTCTTCTGCTTCCCTTGGCAGGTTGCTCCAGGATCCCTCGCCACCCTTGCGCCAGGAGGGACTTGGTGGCTCATTCCCACGCACTCGAGACCAGGGAGTGCGGCAGCTACGGCCCCTGCGGCCGATCCCCAGAGCAGGATGGACAAAAGCCCCCGACTTGGTCTTGGGCTGGAATCCCATCAGGGCTCTCCCACCTCTAATGTCTCTTAATTCGTTAAGGAGCTCAGCTCCCCGCTTTGCCAGCTCCTCGCCACCTTCTCCTTTACGTTTTGGTTTTGTGCCGGTGAAAAGGGGGTGGTTTAATGCGATTATTCTGGCAAAGCCCACGTAAGAGGATTCACAGAGCTCGGCTTTACAGTTCTGCGAGGCTATCGGCAGCACGGGGATGAGCATTGCTGGCCGTGGGTTAACAAAAAGCGAGGAAGGGGCTTTGCAAGCCCCCTCCCCATCAGTGACACCCCAAACCGAGGCGTCCCTGCAAGGGTGACTCCAGGATTCTGCAGACCCCGTGGCTGCCACATGCCTGTCCTGGCAAGAGGTGGGTGTAACAGGCAGCAGAAAACACAAAGAAGGGGGCAGAAATACCCGGAGGGGCCTGCACCTCATGAAAGGTTCTGGGGAGAGGACGGTTTATGCCAGCCCTGGGTGAAGCCAGCGTGTTTTGCAGAAGCTTCTCCATAACGACGCTGCCTGGGGCTCGTGCTAGTCCCTGTCTGGAGAGCCGGGCTGCAGGGTGGGTCCCGGGGGGGCACAGAGGCTTGTCCCCCTCCCCGGCACCACTGGAGTCCTTGCCCACAGGGCTGAGCGTGGCGCTGCATCAGCTCTGCAGCTCACTCCCTCGCTCCTGCACCGTGTCCCACTTCTCGCAGGAGAAGGAGCGACGCTGAGGTGCTGTAAAATCTCCTTTTTGCCGTTCTGCAGGGAGCAAGCGGGTCACGTGCGCTTCACCGGTGTCCTGCTGGGAAAGGCAGCGCGGTTGATGTGCGCTGGGCACCAGCCAGGCAAGAGGCACCCGCGCACCATCTGCTTCTCCTCGGGGTGCCGGGAAACCCACTGTCCTGCAGTGGGACCGGGCGAGCTGACCCGAATCCCAGCTCCGAGCTGGGAGCTGCGTCCTCCCCCCACTGCTGAGGTCAAACCTCCGACTACAAAACCTGCCGGTGAGCCCCGGCACGAGATCGTCCTTCAGGCTGTTTGGTCTCCCAAGGAATCCTTTGGCAACACCCAAACCATCATCCCTTCCGTGTCAAATTATCTTCCTGGGTTTTGCTTTCGATGCGGGAGGTGAGCTTCCTGCAGGGCCTTCGAAAATGTGTGTACAGGCATATAGAAATATATGCTTAAAGGTACTTTAATGTTATATGGGTGGTTCCAAACTGGGGGACGTACCAGGTGGGCTGTGGCTCTTGCAAGCTGGTTTAGGAGCCCAGTTTGCAGCTCGGCACCAGGCGTGAACCAAGGTTTGGCACAAGGGGGCAGCCTCAGGAGCAAGAGCCCCAAATCCACCCCTAAACTGTCCCAAATTTCCCCCAAACCTATGAGGCAGCACGTCCGTGTCCATATGTCATTTATATCCAGATTTTTCTTCTCTACACTTTTAGTTGTTTGGGGGCAACTGCCCCAGAGCAAGAGCTGATTTGGGATGAGCCCAGAGGACCGTTGCAGGGGGAGTCCCAGGGGTAGGGGGGGCTGAGCAGAAGCGAAGGGCCAGGCCCATCACCTTCGCTCTACGAGACAATTTTCCTGAGAGTCAGACAAATTCAACCCTTCCAAAGCCCGGCCCTGGGGCGCGGTCAGCGCGGCACAGCTCCTCGGGGTCCCACTGTGGGAGGAATCGGCTGAGCAGGCAGCAGATGTCGGTTAAACGCAAGCTCAACAAACAAATTTGTGCAAGCACCGGTAAAACAGAGAGCGCAAAAATGCCTTTTTTTTGTTCTTTCTTCTTTTTTTTTTCTTTCATTCTTTTTCTTGGCTGACACAGAGACCTCTGCGTTTGCAGGCGGCCGCGATCCTTCTGGGGGAAGCCGAGCAGCTCCAGACAACGCGTCCATTGCTGCCGAGAGAGCAGGTGGGGAGGAAACGGAGCATCACGGGCGCAGCGCGACGGCACACAAAAGGATTCGGCGGGAGGAGGAGCAGGGGATTGTGCAGAAACGCCTCGAGCGGGGCCTGGTCCCTGGCAGGAAAAAACAGCTGGTTGGTTTGACAGCTGTGCCTGGCAGCAGAGTCAGCGGCAGTGCCGGCTAATTGATTTAGAAATGAGTCAGTCTGAAGAGAGGCCGTGCAGCACCGCGTGTCCTCGCTCTCCCATATCGCAACCGAAGGAGGCCAGCTTGGAAATGGTGAGAATTAAAGAAAAAAATACAAAACAACCCAACTGGAGCGTGGCTTTTATTTCTCTTGGCTGC
Organism: Trogon surrucura; assembly: GCA_020746105.1. Classification (NCBI taxonomy): domain Eukaryota; kingdom Metazoa; phylum Chordata; class Aves; order Trogoniformes; family Trogonidae; genus Trogon; species Trogon surrucura. Next base: position 1,854,216 of record CM036640.1, read on the forward strand.
CCTGCAAGCGCCCCGAGATCCCCGAGTTGCAAGGTTTTCAATAAAACCGCAGGAATTCGCTGCAGTTTATCTCCCGCTTCAGCGCCCACACGGCGTCTTCGGGGCAGCCGAGCTCTGAAACCGCAGCGCGCGCAGAAATTTGTCCCGTTTCCGACGTCTGGGCAGATGTCACCCAACAGAAAGCACAGAGCTGAACTCCCTGGGCTTGCAGGGTGCAGGAGGGATTCTCTCCTCTGCTGCACAGGGTGCAGAGCCTGCACTGCCACCCACCACACCTGAAACTTCACCACCAGATGTGACCGATTTTGGAAACTCTGTGGAAAGGGTGAGGGGAAGTGCAGCAGCACCACAGAATCCGACACTCCCTTCCCATCTCCAATGACATTTAAAGCACTAGACTAGGAAAATCCTCTTTCTAGTTGTAAATTGGGTGCAAACGACTTGGGCACCAGAAAGCCAAGAAGGAGGCAAAGATGGAATCGCTTTTCAGGATGCAATTTTTCATGGGAAAAATAATGAAGCAGCATGAGCCACGCCTCAGTCCAACATGTCGCCGAGCCAGAAAAGCAGTCCCTGGGAAACAAGGCTGAACTGGAGCAGAGACTTTTGCTTGAATTGGCTCCAGCTCGGGTAGGATAGTAGCAGAAAGCTGCCCTGTGATGACAGATCAGAGGCCTGTGTTGGACAGCTCACGGAGGTTTAATTTGGACAGCTCTCAGGGGCCCCACAGGCAGGGCTTGGATGAGCTGACGGGGGAGCAACTCCTCCACCGCGCTGGGCTGGGGGATGCGGAGCTCGGCCTGTGAGCCCCGCCAGCGGGGCCTTGGCAGGACCCCCGGGCTACGATCCCTGCAGCTGCCGGGGAGAGCCAGGACCTCGGCGGTGGCGAGCAACAGCGACCGCTCCCGCGGGGGGGAGAGGCCGGGAAGGAGGCAGCGGGCCCCCCGCCCTACCTCGGCCCACCTCGGCCTGAGGCCTCGGCCCTGCTGGAGGCCAGGCCCGCGCAGGCCTAGGCCGGGGACGACCTGGGCCGGGTCCACACTCACAGAATCGCCCAGATTTGGAAAAAAAATCCCTTTAAAGAACATCGAGCCTTTGGCTCCCCTCCGAGGCACGGCCGGGCCCCGCAGCCCCTCAGGCCGCGGCCCGGACCTCCCGCCCGGCGGATCCTCCCCCGCGCCCGCCCGCGGCCCCGCCCTCCCGGCCCCGCCTCGGCGCACATCTCGCGAGACCCACGCCGGGTCACGTGCTCGCGCCGTGCGGCGGCCCGAGGGGGAAAGGGGCGGAGCCTCGGCCCCGCCGCCTCACGGAGCCGCCGCCATCTTGTTTCTCGGCCGCCGAGCGCTCGCTCCGCTCCGGCCGCCCCCCCCCCCTCCTCCTCCTCCTCCCTCCCCCCTCCTTTCCGCCTCCCGTCAGCCGGGCCGGAGGCAGCGCGGGCGCCGGGCGGAGGAGGCGGAGGTCACGGCGCCGGCCGCCCCGGTGAGTGCGCGGGGAGCGGCGGGGGGGTGTCTGCGCCGCAGCGGGGGCGCGGGGCGGGGGCGGCCCGAGGGGGTTTCCCCCCCCCCCCATCCCCTCTAACGGCTCCGCTCCGATTGGCAGAGTCGCACCGCGCCTGCTGATTGGCCCGCGGCGGGGAAGGCGGGCGAGGCGAGCGGCGCGCTGATTGGGTAACGCGGCGCGGACCGGGGAGAGGACAGGGAACCGAACCGTTTCCCCGCGCGGAACGGGCGGGGGAGGGGGGGGAAGGGCGCAACCCGGGGGCGCTTCCGGGAAGCGCGGCGGGAGGAGGGGGAGTGAGCCCGGGAGTGAGGGAAGCCCGGACCGTCCCGGGGCTGGCGGAGCGCCCGGGACAGCGCAGGGCGTTGAGGCCTTCCCGGGAGCGGCCGGCGGTGGCTGCGGCAGGCCCGGTGTGCCCGGTCGGTGCAGGAGAGTTCAGCTTCATCTCCCGGAGATGCTGGATTTTACCCATTTTATGGTGTTTTTTTAAAAAATTATATTGCACCCAAGCTTTAAGGGGCTTCTCCAGAGTGCGCCCCAGCGTGTGGTGGGAGGAGGGGCAGGACCCGGGCTGAGCGGTCGGGGATGGGCCGGGGGTGTCTGGTGAAACACCCGAGGGGTTGTTCAATCTGCGCTCGAAACCCAGGGGCGCTGGGAGCTGTTGGAAGTATCTGCGTGTAAATATGGCCTCCCTACACAGTGCTGAGAAAAGGAACGAAGTGCCTCCCTGTAGCCGGTGAAGCACTGCTCGTTTGGAACAGTGAGCGTGGCATGGGTGGAAGGAAATTCGTTTTGGCTGGGTTTCCTGCAGGTCAGTTCATTCTCCAGAGCTGTGCAGGTGTTCGGGGGGGTCAGGGCTGAGCGGTGGGCACAGGACAAGCGGGGTGGCAGGATGTCCCTTCAGAGGCAGGGCCGGTTTACGCTTCGTGTCCTGGGGCTGGCTGCAGAACGCAGAGCTCTGGCAGAAGGAGAAGCAGGAGTGCTGGCTACTTCTTCTGGAATGTGACTCTTCGAATCGCCTTTTGAGACACTTGTTGAGTGAAGTATTCTCCTTAAGGAATAAATACTTCTCCTCTGTCTCAATAGCTGTCTGAGTAGGGGCAATTGAAAGGAAAGTCTCGTCTGGCTTTGGTTTTGATGCAGAGCCCACGAGCACGTGGTTAACTTTTCCTCTAGTCCTACCTCCAGGAAATAGACCCCCTGGGCGATCAGACATCATTTGCTGCTGTTGCCCTTGCATGCCTTTTCTTAGGCTTCCCTGTGTCCTTAACTAGGTTACGCTTTTGGACTGGGCTGCTCCTGCTCGGTCTGTTTGCCTTCTGTTGAGCCGTGCTCTGCTACCAGAATAAACTTAACTGAGCCCAGCTTAGTGTCCCTGGGGCACTGGCCATTGTGGTGACAACCTGGTGTAACCTCAGCTCTGGCGTCACACGCTCCGTCGTTGCCCCGTTGGGTTCGCGTCGCTGTTACAAGAGCTCGTTTGGGGCGCTGGCTCGTGGCATTCAGGCTGCTGTGACCACGCCGGGTGGAGGATTCGGACACATTTTGGGATGAAAGCAGAGTTCTTAGTCAAAGCAGAAAGCGCTGCCTTGAGTTGGAGCTTCAGAACCCGCTCAGAGCGCACCCGTTGGCCTCAAGTGAGGGCTGAGCCCCGGCGGCGGGGCCGGCGGTGATCCCGGCAGCTCTCCGGTCGCTGCGGGTTGGCTGCGTGACCTTGAGCCGTTGTCCATCCCGCACGGCCGACCCGTTCCCTCTCCCTATTTTGTGCGTTGTGACAAGAGGCGCTCCTCGCGCCTTCTCACGCGAATAACCCGCGGCGACGCTTGCCTGGCAGTGCCGCGGCCCTGGGAGCGGGGCGGCGGGGCTGGGAGCGCCCCGGTCCCGCCCTTCCCGGTGCCGTTGGCTCTTTCACGCCGGGTTCTGACAATTCATTCGCTCGGTGGCCCCGTGTGATTTCAGACCCGAAGTGATTGAAATAAACCCTTCTGGCCTGCGTACCCCCGCTCCGACACGGGAAGGGCGCGCAGCATGGCGAAGCATTATCATTATTTTTATTTATTCATTTGTAAGGACGCGGGTTTGGCCGGTTCCGTTCAACGGAGCACCGGGAAGGTCCATTTTTCAACCTCTCTCCCCTCGCCTCCCGCGCCAGACGCGTTTAACCCGGCGAAGCACGGGTGCGGCGTTTGCTGCTCTCTCGGTCGCACCGAGCAGCCGCTCCCACGTCCCGGTTCGCGCCCGCGGTCCCGTCGCCCGCCCGCCCGCCCCGGGTCGTTCCGCCGGCCCCGGCACGGCGGGGAGTGACAGGCGCGCCGACCAATCGGCAGCCGCCTCACGACCCCTCCAACTGCTCGCCCAGGAGCCGATCGGCCAATGGGAGGCGCCGGGGCGGGGCCACCCGGCGCGCTGCGGAGCGGGGAAGGGGGGGGGGCGGGCGCCGCTCTGACCCCTGCGCCGCCTCTCAAGGTAACTTTACAACAGGAAGCGGGCGGCGAGGTTGCGCCGCGGCGGCAGCCAATGGGAGAGCGGGGCCGCGCCCCCCCCCGCGGCGGCGCGCAGCCAATGGGAGCGGGCGGGGCGGGCCGGGCGGGCGCAGCAGGGTAGGCTGAGCGGCCGCCGTTAAAGGGGCCGGCGGCCCGGTCCGGCGGGGACGCGGAGTCCCGGCAGGCAGGGGTCAGCTCAAAGACAAAGGGATGGCGGGGGCGCCCGGGAGCCGCCGCCCCCCGCCGCAGCCGCCCCCGCAGGCGGCGGGCAGGGCCTGCGCCGGCCGCCGCCCGGTGAGTTGATGGCGGAGCCGCGCTGGCCGGGGAAGGGGGGCGGCTGCGGCCCTGCCCGGCGCCGGGCGAGCAGGCCTGGGCGGCGGGGGCTGCCCGCCGGGCCTCCGGGCCTTGTGGGGCGAGGGGCTCCGGGAGGCGCCCGGGTGGTGGCGGCGCTTGGGCCCCGGGGCTGAGCCCCCGGCGCGGCGGGCAGCGGCTGCGGGCACCGCGGGGGGAGCGGAACGGGGCCCGCGGCGCCGGTAACGGGAGCGAGGCGGGAGAGAGGGGACAATGGCGGCGCCTCCCCCCTCTCGCCGGTGCGGCGGCGGCGGCGGGGGGGGTCGCTCCCGGCTGCCCTTGGCGGGGGCTGCCCCGCGGGCACCACCGGGAACGCGGCTCCGGGAGGGGGGCACGGGCGGGCGAACGGAACCCCCGTCACCCCCAAACCGCCGGCCGAGCTCCGGCCAGATACAAGCAGCCCTTTGTTTTCCTTTTGATTTGCGAATCGGCACTGAAGGTCATCGGAGTCCGGCGGTGACAGGCCGAGGAACCGGCTGGCGAGGGGGGGAGAGTGTCTCAGCTTACAAGTTTTCCGGCATAAAAGGGGTTTTTTGGGTTTTCCCGGTGACCCCCCCGAGCTCCGGCCGGGCTGGGCTCTGGCCGTGGCGGCGGCGCCGCGGCCGAAGTTGCTGGAGCTGGGCCCTTCCTTTGCTAACACGAGTGACCTTGAAATACCCCCCGCTCCGAGTTTGGAGAATGAAGGACAAAGTTTGTTGTCGGCACTTTGGACCGAAAGGAGAGAGGGGGGAGGAAAAAGAGAAGTGGGGAAAACGAAGCCGCTTCCCATGGCCAAGGGCATCGAGGACACGGAGAATAGTTTGTAGGTGAGAATTAAAGTTCGTTTTCGGCGAGGAGTCCAGTCACGTTGCAGAGGTTCCTTCTCCTCCCCTCCTACCAGGAGATGCTCTCGCCGCCGTCGCCTTCTTGGGGGTGAACGGGGTGAGGAGGCTCGAGTGGTCTCAGTCCTGCCTTTACCCTTCCCCCCCCCACCATGTGCTGATTGTTGACCTTAAAAGTCTCATTTTGAACATCGGAGGTAATTTCGCCGTGCGGCTGACTGCTGTAGGGATGGTAGGAGGGTGGGCGCCGGCACGTGAACCCCGTCTGCTCGCAGAGGGGTCGGACCCCAGCCGGGACGGCCTTTGAGTGGTTGTGGCCTTCGAGTATGATTTTGGGTGTTGGAGTAGCATCCCCATGTCTCAGGCCAGGCTGATTCAGCTTTCTCCGTGTGTCCTGCTAGTTTCAATCCACGGAGGGGGCAGAATGAGAAGTGTCACCCTAAGTCACCTCTGGCTGATGGTGGAGGAGCAGCAACTTCTGTAGCAGCTCTTGGCCAGAATTGGGGTGGTTACCATAAGCACCAAGGTCATTGCTTGCATCTTTAAGCAAAAATGAGACATTTTAAGGTTATTTTTTGTTTTTACCCTGAGATTATATTCATCTGCTCCGTTGCTTTCAAGGGGTGGCACGACGTGAGGGCGTCTGCAGCGACCCAGAGGTGAAATGAGAAATCCTGCAGGAGCCTCCGTCGCGCCCGGCGTTTGTCATATTTCATCGCTTAAGCACGCGAGAGGTTGTAGCTGTGTAAAAATAGGTGCTGCTCCATCTTTCTGGGTCAAGAGCGGCAGGAAAATCCTAAAGCTTTTGGTAGCCTTGTGAAGGGATTTATTAACAAATTACACCAGTTCCTGACTGGGTTTTTTTGGTTTTTTTTTCTTGCGCCACCGGAAGGGAAAGGAAGGTCCTCGGAGCCCCTTTTCTGCCGCTCGGTGACGTGAGTTCCGTGTCCCCTCTGCCCCGAAGCTCCCTGGGATTTTCCTGGTCATTTTACCTGCTGGAAGTGCGGCCTCAGAAAATGAGTTTGTGGAGGTGTGAAGGACAAACTGATTGTGGGAAATTGCTGTCCCGGGGGAGGAGGAGGAGGAGGAGGATGCTCGTGCTCCTGGCTGGGAGGGCGGTGGATGCCCACAGGAGGTCACCCTTCAAGCCACTCTGTGTATTTGGGTTGGTTTGTTGTTGTTTGTGGGTTGTTTTTTTTTTATTTTAATCGGACTAGTATCTTGCATTTATGTAACGTGCCGGGACATCTGCATTTTAATAGCGTTGGCACGCGAAAGGGTTTCTTAATTTCAGGGCTTAGCAATCTGCCCGCGTTGGAAGCGAATTCGATGTGGATGGCTGCGAACTGCAGCCCTTTCATCTCGGTGTTTTGGCAAAAAAAAGACAGTTTACCTTACGTTTCAGGGGCTCCAAAAAGGTAACGGCTGCTACAAGGGGCACCGACAGCGAAATCAAACTTGAGGACACCTGCCAGAGCTTCCCAAGAGTTACAGGAAGTTTGTTGGGTTTTTTCTTTGTTTTTTTTTTCTCCAAAACTTAAGATTTTCCACATGCTGAGACCTCACTGGGTGGATTTTCTTCCGTTGTGTGTTTATCACTTGCTCTGCTCTTGGGTCACTCCCTGATAAATCCAAAGGGGTCGCTTTGAGTTGGCTTTTTTCCTTCAGTGAAGGTGACCCAAAAGGGTATAAATTTGTATAACGCAGGATCATCTTTTAAAAATAAAAAGTTTTTTTTAAAAAAAAAAAAAGGGAAAGGGCTGAATAGCCCATCCTGTTTTCCTGTTGAGCAGCGCAGATTGTGCTTCGTTTTGGCGAGATCCGACGATCTTGGGAGGAAAAAAATTATGGTTATTTCTGGGAAAAACATTATTTGAAACCTTCGCAAGATGAGAACTTAGAAAAGTGAGGAAAGGAAGTAGCGGGAACACCGAGTATTAGAATAATATAGAAAAATAACCTTGCAGTGGGTTTATTGGAATTTTCTGCCCGGAATAACAAGGCTCACCAGAGGGATGCCCGGTTCTGGGCTGGCACAGCCCTTTGCTCAGCTTTAGAATAACTGAATAACTTGTCTTAAATCACTTGTGCTTTCCTGGTCGTGCCCGCCGCTGTCCCGCTGGGCTTTGAACGCTCCTTCCCGCCTCCCCCCTCTTTCAGCAGCCTGAAAACGCAGCAGAAGAGAAACGCGCGGCGGCCGAAGGCCGTGCATAAAATTTAAATTCGCCCTAAATGTGCTGCAGCGTCGGCGCGGGATCGTGTACGGGAGGGTCACAGCGAGCAGCCGCTTCGGCTTTTTCAGCCCGTTCGACCTGCGCGGCTGGTGGAGGGATGAGAAAATCCCAGGGCACCCGTTAGGACTTTTTAGATAGGTGGTCTTCATGCGGAATTATTTGTAAAGAACTCAAGAATATCAGCTAACATCAAAAATATTTCTATATTAGAAATCTCTGGATGGGTTTTTAATGGATGGGTGTTCAGTCTGTGCTGTTGGAACAGATGTTCTTCTTGTGCCCCGGAGCCGTTGCGTGATCAGAACTTCTCCTGCATCAAATATAAAATAAGAGAAATGGACAAACCAGCCCGAGCGTGGGTCGGACCCCTCTTGCTTTGGCGAGCTGGAAAGCCCGTGAGCGACCACCCAAGCTGAAAACTGTCGCCGGGTTCTGAAATATTTGCAGGCGCCTTCGGAAGAAATGAAACCTGTCGCTCGCGTAGCGCCGCCGATGCCGGAGTAGTGCCTGTGGGTCTGGAAACGTTTTTCTTGGGTTCCACCTCTGACTTCTTTTAATACGCCACGCGCTCCGTCGTGTACGCTGAGGGTACGCGACAAGTACTTGTGTTCTGTGTCGCTCTGGTTGTGAAATCCCCTTCCCACGTGGTGGGAGCCTGGCTGAGGTGCCTCCTGCCTCTGAGAGCAAGGCACCGCCTTCGTGTTTCTCACCGCTCGGGTGTTTTTTTTTTTCTTCTGTGCAAGGGCAAACACGCAAGTGGCAAAACCCGAGACCACGTAACTTGGTGAGTTTGGTGTCGGGTTTTATTTCCCCTTATCCTCGTGAAGGCGACTGTTGAAGGGAAGCGAGTAAAACGCGTGTGGGAGCGAGTAAAACGCGTGCGGGGCTGGGAAATGGGTTGTGAGGTGTGGAGCTTGTCGCTCCCATAAATTGATAAAGTCGGGTTTATGCTGAGCTGGCTGAGATCAAAGCTGACGCGGCGAGGTGCGCCGCACGCGGGAGTGTTGGGTGCGCGCGCCCCGTTTTGTCGTGCGAAGACTCGACTGACTCGAACGCGCTTCGCTTGAAAGAGCTTCCCCGTTTCTGCCGGGTGTTTTAATTTAGGAACAGGAGGGGCAGCACGATTCATCTCGGGCGCTTGTTATTTGTCTGGGAGTTTTCTTCCTCTGCTTCTTACTCTGTGCTTTCGCGCCGCAGAGAACCGCTATTTAATAGCGTTTGACTCTTGAAACGCCAAATCGCGAGTGTGACCCTTGTGCTCTTTCGCTGAAAGAAGAAATAACCAGTACAAACGACAATTCAGATTATTTTAAAAAACCCCCAAACTAGTGCTGTGCCATTTTTTGTGGTGCTCTAATATTTGAAGCCTCTTTTTTCGGCTTGGTGCTGCGCCGTGGGGAGGGCACTTCTTGCTGGTGGGACGGGCTTTCTGGTGGGTTTCTCATACTGACCTTCCACAAACTTTCAGGCTCCCAAACCTCCTCACCCAGTTTTAAATCGAGTCTCTGCGCATCTTCAGTCTTTCTGCTCCCAGATGGATGCGGGCTGCAGCGGGACAGGAGGCTTCTAGCGGTGCAGGAACTCAGTGCTGCTGTCAGAGCGGGCATTATTCTCGATTTTATTTTATTTTTTATCTCCTCGAGGAGTAAAGCCAACGGAGAGTCGCCTGCCCGAGACCGCAGCGTGGCATTGTCTGTGTGAGCAACCGCCTTTCTCCGCTGGGTCACGCTGTCTTCTGCGTGAAGGTATAAAACTCAGGGCGGGTGTGTTCAGTGAACCCCTCCCCTGGGCTGCAGGATATTCTCTTCCCCCCGTGCAGCTGAAGCAGCTTTGGAGACGCCGTTCTCATCCCTGTGGAGCACACGCTTTGCTGTGAGGCCGCTCCCAGCGAAAGGTCCTGGCTCGTGCTTCGTTGCAGTTCTCTGCGAGCTCAGGGCTGGAATTTCACGGCCAGCTCGGTGTCGGGAAGGTTTTCTGGCCAGTTCTGCTCCGGGTGGTTGCTGTGACCCCTCCAGTGGAGCCGGGAGCTGCTGCTGGTTCCCTCTCCCCTTGAGCGGGTCGTGGGGAGGCAGCTCTTACCCCAGCGTGCCCAAACCCGGCCGTCGAGTCTCGAGGGATGGGAGAAAGGAGGAGCAGAATTCCTGCCGCAGGTCCAGGGGTGGAGAGGGGGAAGGTGGGAGGAGCGCCCTGGGCGTGAACCGGCCAAGCGCGGCTCGCGGTGCTCCGGGCAGCAGATTGGCCCCGGGAGTGGCACGAAGATCTGACCCCACCAGCGGCCGAAACCCGACTGCTGGGGTTGGACGAGTTGTCTGTGGCGTTGGAAGCCGTCGTCCCGACGCCCCCGCTCCGGCTCGGTGACCGATTGGGGCTGAAATGGAATGTGGTGCCTCGCGTGAGCGAGAACAGAAGTAACGTGTTAGAGGTGTTGGGGAGCTCGTGTTCAAGCAGGGCTCTGAAGGCAGCCCAACCTGCTGCTGAATATTCATGGAATAGAGGGCTACAAGGCACCCGAAGGGTCACCGTGCTTATTTTTTTCTGCCCTAAGGCAAGATCAACTCAACTCAACCTACCTTCTCTTCAAAACCTTTAGCCACAAGTGCTCAATCTCCTCTGCAGGCAGTTGAGCGCGGTGTTCAGCTGGCAGGGCTCACGCTCAATTTTAATTTTATCAAAATCTGCAAAATACGCACCTTATCCAGCAGCTCCCACCAGCTCCAGGTTCTCCCACCAGCTGAAATCAAGCCCTTGCGGTGCCAGCTATATGCTCAGGGGGTTGTGTGTGTGTAATACCGCGAGAGGGAACAGATAAAAATAAACCCGAGGAATTGCAAAAGTTTCTTATAATAGCACGTTGGAAGGAAGCGCTTGTGTTTTGAGTTATGTTGGGTTTAGTGAAAGCCTCTTGAAATCGTTTTTGAGAAGTGGAAAGGTTGGTTTTCATCAGACTTTCCTGAGTTTGTCACCGTCACCTTTCTTCCTCTACCTGAAAGGCTGCGATTTATAGAAATGGAAGAGAGTTTCCATAATTTCTAGATAAATAAACCTGCTGTGACAGTCCAAGGTTTCTGATATTGGCCTGTGGTTTGCTATAACTTACAATTTGTTGCCTGTGCATAATGGTAGAACTTTTTATGTTTTGATAAGAAAAGCATCGCTGCTGCTGTCATGTGCTGAAATAATGGTGCTGTGTATGTGATGCTGTGGGCTACGTAGTCGATCCAGTTTCACTGTTAGTGTTCCCGCTTCCTTTCTATTAGAACGTGTCCAAAAAATCTGCTGTATAAACATCTCGAAGCGAGGCGTTCCCCCTCCTCCCGCCGGCGCTTGTTCGGGGCGTGTTTTATCGACGGATCCTCTCCTGTGCTGCCTTGTTGACACCCAGGCTGGGAGTGAGCCTCGGCTGGATGCGGCCGTCGGGGCGGCTCCTCTTTTCGGGAGGCGTTTGGCCGCGGCAGCACGCGCCAGCCCGCCGCTCCCCACGGCCCCTTCCCAGGGCGCGCGCCCTCGCTGGTTTTTCCCACGGAATCGTTGAAAACACGGAGAGCCCAAGGCTGGTGTGGCGTAACCCCGGCTCCTGGCGTGCCACGGCGTGTCTCGTCCCTTCGGCGCTGGCCCCGGCGGAGCAGATCTGCTCAGCGGTCCCGCTGTGGCGCTTTGTGCCGCGCTGTGGCTGCATCTGATCTTTTCGTTTATTTATTTATAGATTCCCATAGCAAGATTTCCAACTTGGTTTCTTCTTCTTCTGCCAGTCCTTCATCAGGTCAGGGAGGTGCCGTGGAGACGGTTTTGGTGGGACTTGGAACTTCAGCGCCTCGTTTCACGGGTAGGGAATCCTCTGTAGAGCCCGTCTGGGATTGCGTTCCTGGTGGCACCTTCTTCCCGTGCTCGCTCTTGTTGCCGTGTCAGAAGTCGGGCGAGTTCCCTCGGCGCGGCTGAGGAGCTCTTGCCACGCTCTTGCCGGAAGCGAGAGCTGCGGTGAGGAGGAGGAGGCGCAGAAACCGAGTGCGACGCCGAGTCCCTGGCGCTGGTTTGGAAGAAACCTCTCTTTGCAGCGCCAGCGCGACTGACTGCCGGCGTGACTCACGGTGCTGACTTGCGTTATTGGTTTCACAAATTTTACATAATTGAGTGGGCAAGGCCTGAATTTTAAGGTAGAAGAAGAAACCGTTCGTTTCGAAGACAACCAAGAACTATTTTTACACCCCCGCTGCCGCCCCCTGGAGCGAGTAGAAGTAACTCTTGGCCGTGGTTGTGGCACCTTCGTGTTTCCAGCTGTGCCGGGCGCTTGTGCTGCTTGGCCTCTCTCTGGTTGGGAGCTGCAATAGAAATAAATTTCTTCTTGTTTTGTGAAAGGAGGCTCTGCCAAATTTGTGTTGACCTGAGTAGATCCTGAAGGAGAGGTGACGGACCATGTGCTTCCAGCCCTTCTGAGACCGAAGACTGCTGTTGTTGTAATCCCCTTCAGAACTCCACGTGTCCTCCAGTTGATGCTCGAGCACTGCAAATCGCTCTCACTGAAGTAACGAGAGCGGCGTCTCGTAGGGAACATTGGTGTGTGGCTTCTCTCCTGCCTCAAAGGCTCCTCCTTTGCTCACGTTTAGAGAAATCCGTCACCAAATGGATAGAAACCCGTGTTTGTTCTTCCCCTGAAACTAGTTCTCGGTTGCTAGATTGTTCCTTCTGATTCCGGCGGGATCGGGTGTCTGGCGCTTGTTGCGACACAGGGCTCGTTCTTCAGAGAGGCGAGTGTGGCTCTGCACATTTTACTTTTAAATCGAGGGACAGGCTCCCGAAACAGAGCGCTGCGGTTCGGAGAGTTAGTGCAGCCGACGGGAAGTACCGCAGAGCGCTGGGGTTAGTATTGGGTCTGGATATTCGCCTTTCAGCTCGTTCTGATTCCTTCAGACTCGCAGAGTTTCTGCGAGGTGCTGCGGCGTTGGCTTTTATTCTTTGCTGCTAAAGACGGCGTTTTATTTATTGATTTATTTTTACAAAGAGAAGCTGCGTCGCCTGTTTTCTCTTTTTTTCTCTAACACTGCTTCCTAATAATGAACGTGTGAGTTTTGCGGGATAGTGGATGTCGTAAAACCAACAGAAGATTTGGGGGGAAGGAGGCGGGCTCGGGGGAGTGGAGGCCTTCTAAGTTCTGTTGGTGTGGAGGTGGTAAATGTGTATTTGTGTGGCGCAGGCTCCGGCAGGGAGGATTTGTTTTTGCAGTGGCAGCTCTTCAGAGATATTTGTGGGCTTGTCCTTATTTGTAGCTGCAATCTAAGGACGTGGAGGCAAAACGTTTGCGTGAATTTCTGTCTGAATTTCTTTTTAGCCTCCACCTTACCCTGGATTTAGCCCCCTCTTGGATGGGGTGTGCTTCTTCAGCCTCCTGATGCAGTGCAGCGTAAAACGGGCTCTTTCCCGTAACGTAAGTCACGGGAACGTGACTGTGCTCTATGCAAAGAACCTGGCGTTTCTCATTTCACCAGGGTCTGTGGTATTTGCTGAATTATCGCCTCCTCCATCGAGAGCTTTGAGGCTCTTTAGTGCTTCCCTCTAGCATTCACCATTTGCATTTCCCTTCAGATATTCGGATCGATTTCCTTTAGATCTGCTCTTCGCCCACCTGATTTTTATTTGGGTGACTTCTTAGGCGAGAGCTGGGGATTCATTGAAAAGCGGCTGCGTCGGAGGCGGCGACATGACCCTCGCTGAGGAGGTTTGGCCTCTGGTTCCCCCGTTCCTGAGCTCCCTCGGTGTGCCCGGGGATGTGCCCGTGCCCGGCGGAGGCAGCTCTGGGCTCTGCTGGGCTGTTCCTGCCCGCTGGTTTTCCACATGAAGAGCTACTGGGCACCTGCTTCAGGTGGCCTTGGAAGATCAGAGACCTGGGTTTTTATTTGTGTTTATACCGCAGCCTGTGTTTGCAGTAAAGGGTCTCGCTCAGGCGTGCAGACTGTGGGCACCCAGGGTGAGAGGCTTCGTTTGACTGCTTCCCCCTTCCCACGGCGCTGAAGAAAGAGCTCAGGCTGGCATCTGCTTAAAAAAAAAAAAGAAAAGAAAAAGCAACAACAACGGAAAAAAAGAACCCCGGACACTTAGAGGTGTCTTCATGCTTGCTTTGTGCTCCTCTGAACTGAAGCTCTGGAGTGTTTGTCGGCTGCCACAGGGTTTAATGTTTGTAAAAGGGGTTCTGCTCCGGCGAGCAGGGAAGCTCTAATTGCCGGGTGTTCATGTGGGGAGTTCTTGAGATGTACTTGCTGATCTGCTCCCTAATCACCTCCGGGCGTTTTGTGCCTGGGCCTCAGCTTTTTGGCCTCCTTCAGTTCCTTTTCCCTTAGTCTGGAAGCCAAACGTTTGCCCTCGTGGAGCGTGTGCCCGGCTGTGGGGACGGGGCTGGGGCGGGTGTACCCCAGCTCCTGCTCTTGCACCGTATTTCCTGGAGGGTTATTTGTTTGCTTCCTGGTACGTCGTTCAGTAACGTGGCCGTGTTGTGAGTTATCAGCCTCCTCATCTTGATTTTTCCCACCAGAGCATCTCTGCCCAGCCTGGTTTTTAGGCTGGAGGCTCCCAGGACTCGCGCTGGTCGCTCAGCTAACCCCGAGCTTAGCGGCAAGATCACGGCATCGAGCCCGTGAGGTCCTTGCCCGGCTTCCACGCGGGACACGGCGGCGCCGGGACACGCGAGTTCTCTCTGCTCGCGGTTACGCGTCGTGGTGGCAGCCGGGTGACGCAGGAGGGGGGCTTCTGGGTTTCGTTGTTCAGACACAAGAGGGTGTAGGAGCAGCCAGTTTGCTCTTGAAACTTCCACGAGAGCGTCCCCCGCGCCAGGCGAGCGTGGGGATGCGCAGAGCACCTCCTGCGCGGGGCTGGGGAGGAGAGATGAAGTATGATGAAGCTGAAAAACATCCCTGCAAACTGCCTATCCAAAAAAAGACAAACGGGTTTAGACACCGGTGCTGTGAAATCGGAGGAGCTGCCTCCCTCTCACCCGTGGTGGCCCTATCTGCTCCTGGGTGCTTTGTGCTGGCGTTCACCAGGATGCTTTTTGTGCCCGTCGGGTCGCGTCTCGGCACATCCCGCATGTGTCGGTGCGTTTTGGCACATCTGCCCCGTCCTGCCGGGCTGGGATCCCGTTGGGAATCCCGTTGGGAATCCTGCCGGAGCCACGCGCTCCGAGGAAGCCAGCGAGGCGGGTCTCGCTGTTCCGAGGGAGCCCCAGGTTGCGCGTCGGGTTTCATTTCAGTATTAACTAGAGCTGTCTTAAAAAGAAGCGGGACTTGCTCCGGGAGCTTATGGGGAGGGAAGAAAGTTGTGTCTGCTGGGGATGGGACGGTGCCCGGACAGCCCGCGCGGGTTGGCGCCCGCTCAGTCACCCGAGGACGAGGTCGATCGATGCTGCGTGTCCTGACCTCTTCTTCAGCGCCGCTGCAGCGCGGCCGCACGGGCGAGTCTGAACCCAGTTGCTGTCTCTTCGTTCTCTCCTACTAAATTTCTGCCGACTGCCGATACGCAACTGAATGAAGATACGAGCTCTAATGAAGGCACAGGCAGCGTCCGGTATAGATTTAACGATGGCCAGACTTGCTTACCTTCCCCCAGCTGCAGAATACTAAATGGCAGCTTTTTAAAAATGATTTTAACTAAAAGATTGGAATTTTAAATCTTTGTGCTCTTGACGTTCTGCGTTATGCACGCTGCTCCCTTCTCCTGTTGGTTATACCTGAGGATAGGAGGTGTTTTAGGAGTAGTTTAAAGCCACAAAACCTGACGCCTTTCAAACGGGCGCAGAAGCAGCTGTTTCACTGCGCTTTTTAGAAATAATATCGGGCTGACGTTGATGCTCTGGTTTCAACCTATGAGGGTTTCCTGCCGTATTCTGCACTTATTTTTGGCTGTAATGAGCAAGAGAAAATATTATTTTATAAAAGGTGCGTGCTGGAGTGTGAGCAGGCATCAGTTACGTGTTGTAGCTCCTCCTGAAAAAGCAGAGCTCGGGCAGGGGAACGAGGAGGCTGTTTTTCCTTTCAATTCTTGTATTTTGATGTTCTGTTTCAACCTTTGGAAAAATAAACATCATTTTTTTAAAAAAAACAGTTCCCGAGGCAGTGAGTATCTCTGTGTTGTTGCTGCAAGACCTGCGCCGCCGTATCTGATTTTGACAGTTGTCCCCATTCCTTCACCGGGCCGGCCCCTTCCTCTGCTCCCAGGATTCGGGGGGAATCTCTGGGAGCCTGGGACTCCCTCGTTGCTGACTCTGGCTTTTGTTTCTCCCAGCCACCACCATGTCCACGGACGGCGGCTTCGGCACGGCGGGCAACAGCGACGCGCAGCAAAGCCTCCAGTCCTTCTGGCCGCGGGTCATGGAGGAGATCCGCAGCCTCACCGTGGTGAGTGTCCCCGCCGGGTGTTTCTCCAGAGCTGGGGGCGTCTCACAGGAGATGAACCTCAGCTCCAACGTATTCCCCCTGCTCACAGGATCCAGGAGGGTTTGGTTATTTTACACGCTGTGAGGTGGCCTTAAGAACTGATAAATAATTGCTCCTCCAGGCTTTTGCCTCTTGGCTGCAGCTGCCAAAACTTGAGCTACAAATTGCATGAGGCTGATGCGTAGCATAACGAGGTGCACCAGCCCTGCCTTCGGCTCATTCTGGACTCATCGAGAAGACAAAGTTGATCCAAAGGTCCTTTTAAGATGCTAAAGGACGACCGTGGCTGCTTTCTAGAGAGTTGCAGGGGAATTATCTGCTGTTGGCGAGGAGAAGGGGAATGACTTTAAAGTAGCTCCAGGTGTAAGTGCAGCTGCCATATGTTGTTTTAGCTAACAGAGGGTTGAGGGATTCGAGCTGGGAATGTACCTCGCGTTGTTCTACGTGGGCTGTTTAACTGCTGCTCAGATTCTGGGGTGAGGGAACCTTTATCCACACCAAAGGGCAGACCTCAGCACCACACCCTGGGAGATTCCACTGTTCAAAATACGTCTTTTTCCCCCACACGCTTCATAAATTCAATCACCTGACTGCTGACAGACAGGTACAGTTTTGTGAATGAATTTTTCTCTTTAGATTTGTGTATAGAATTATTATCACCCTCTCCCCGAACTGTCTCCTTTGACGAGCCTGAAATTTTGAAAATCACTTGAATGCCAAGTGCATCATTCTCACTTGCTTTATTAAAGACATTTGATTAAAATAAAAAAAAAATCCTGTATAGGTTGAGAATAAGAATTGGAGTAAGTAGCCTCTATTTTTTAACATGCCTGAGAACAAGGGCATATAATAAAAATGACTTTTCGAGAGAGATTGATGGATTACTGTGATACAGGGGTCCTGAAAGCACACTCCCGTGCTTTTAATGTAGCTGAAAACAAAAGAACTCCAGTCGAAGACGGGCTGTTCAGAGTGAAAACCCCAATCCACTGGTCTGAAGATAAGCTGCTTTTTTTTCAGCCTGTGTGCAGATAGTTGATTAAAGAAACAGATGTAGAAATTTGTATGCATAACCAGAATTAATTACTTTCCTCTTTCAGCGCAGTGAATTCTTGCGTTCGAGAGCTGTAGTTTGTCTTCATCTCCACATGAAAGGGGTTTATTGTGCAGCTTATCGAGGACGGGCAGCTTAATTTTTAACTGTCGTGTGAATCTATTTATCGCACCGCGAGCTGGTAACTCATTGAAAATTTCACTTGAGGGCAGCGGAGGGGAGCTGGAAAAGGGATAACCACGAAAACATTCCCGTGTAGTTGTCCCCTGCGTAACCAAATCTTGGAAGTGCTCTCGAGGAGGTTGGACGTGAGTACCTTTGAAAGCTGGGCTGCGTGTCCTGCCCAGCGAGGTCAGGGCAGCTGCTTGCTCCGGCTGCCCGCGCTGCAGGGCGCTCTCTGCCCGGTTTTGTGCGTTTGCTGCGAGCCCCCGGTAGCTCAAATTCAGGAGGAAAAACAAGGGAACTGCTTTAGGAGAACAAACCAGTCTCTGCCCGATGGAGCAGAAGGGGCTGCAGCCCCGTCTCGGGGAAATCGGAAGCGGGACTGGACGGAGCCTTCTGCCTAAGAGACGCCTGCGAAAACATCGAGACCTAATTTGGAATAAAAAAGAAAAGATGAAGAATTGGTGTTTCCAGTGTGTTGTGCTGGGTGGCAGCCAGCCCTGGTCATGCTTCCCTTCACCGCCGTGCTTGCGTACTCGTTTTGATTTATGTGACGTTTGCCTTAAAGGAATACAGGAGCTCTTCTTTTGTTTTCTAGCTTCTCCCAGCGTCCCTCTTCTCTGAAGATTTTAACAGCCTTGTAGCTATGCTCCCCTGCTTGCAGACCTGTTCCTAGGAGTTCATGAGACTGTGAGGAGTACCACTAGTGAGAGATTTTTGTCCTCCTCTTTCTTTGAGGCTCACTCAAAGCTTATGAGGCTCTTCAAGAAGAAAAGAGCTTTCAAAAAAGTATTTAAAAGAGAAAAACTCAAAATCTTTGGGATATTTTTCCATGCCCCGGCAACCTCTTCAGTTGTTTGTGGGGTGGTTGGTGGTTTAAAATGTCACCCCGAGCGCGTTGTGTGTTGAAACCCGGGTCCCAGCCCCGGCTGCTCTCCTCTCATTGCCTAAAATACATAATACATACATAAAATAAAATAAAATGCCCCCTACGGGAGTACTGGCCGGACCACGCACAACCTGGGTATTTTGCTTGAGTAGAAAACAGCGTTTTCAGCCATTTTTTTCCCCTCTTTTGTTTCACTAACGCGTCCCGCAGCTCCTCCTTCCCTAGAGAAGTGCGTTCCCTCTGATATTTCTGCGCCATTTTCGTTGAGAAAGGGACGACGTTTTTCCAGAAGGTGATTCCTCGGCCCTTCCTCCTGGCGGCGCCGCCGCCCTGCAGGTTTTGAATTTTCTCTGAATTCCTCCTGGCCCCTTCAGAGAAGGGAGAGAGCGCCGCTGGCAGCAAAGACGGTTCAGTGCAGCCCCAGCTCTTGGTCCCCTGAACCATCATCGCACCGTCCTGAGCCAGAGGTTCTCTTTGCCGGAAAATAGCGAGAAATCCATCAAAAACCCGGAACAGACAAGTTGTGGGGGATTTTGTTGTTTTCTTTTGGGGTTTTTTTTTTCCCCTTACAAGTTTTCTTGCGAGGTTTTTAACACCAAAATTGGTTATTGGGCGACAGGGAAGTACAAATAAAGCAAAGATCTCATCCTGTGGCCCCACATAGCTCGTGTTTGCCTTCGTTTTCTCTTTTGCCTTTCTGTAAATTCCAGTGGTTTCCGAGTCCCCGGACGCCTAATTGAATTAGTTGCCTCAAATATAAATAGAGGCAGAAGCGCATAACATTAAAAACGTCCTGTTCCGCCGAGTGACTTCAGCTTTGAGGTGAAAAAGTAGGCACGAGCGTCTGACAGAAGGCTGAAGTAGAATTTTGTCAGTGTAAAATGTAGAAAAGCAGGTGAGAGTCCTCAGGCCTGAGGAGAAGCTGCTGCACTTCAGTAATTTTTATTAATCCAAGTGTAGTTCTAGACAATACAGACTCGTGTTAGTATCTGTCTCACCTTTGTTTTCTGTTAAGTACCGGTCGAGAGTCTCTCACATGTGAATCTCTCTCTCTGCAGAAAGACTTCAGAGTTCAAGAACTCCCTCTGGCTCGTATTAAGAAGATAATGAAACTAGATGAAGATGTGAAGGTACACTCAAGCTTTTTGTTTCTCCTAAACTGTTTATGATCCTTTTGGGGGGTATCGCAGCTAGAATTCTTCGCGATTCTTCTTATTATCACTACATATTGTTATTTATCAAAGCACGTGTTAATAGTTGCCTCGAACGCAACGGTAGCTGTCCTGGTGTGCTTAAACTGAGCTGGGAAAGCAAAATCCCTTGGGATCCTTGCTGAAGAATTGTGCTTCCTCCTGGTAAATATCGGTCTGCTGTATAATTCTGGGTGTATCTTGGTTTTTCCTGTTTTCTCACGTTTCCTCCTTGTTTCTCTCAACTCCTTGCAAAGCTACCGAGTGTTTAATAGGCAGAGTGGTGGTGTTTAGGTGTGTGCTGTGCTGTTCCCTGGCTTATGTTAAAAATAAGCGATCGCTTAGGGTTGGTACCAGTATTTGAGCTGGACCCTTGACGCGTGACTGGTGATGACACCGCGTGAGGTGGCTGGTGAAAACTTCCTGATATAAAAGGAAGGAGAAAGAAATAATCTGCAAGGTTTGACTCCTGCGCTGCTCCAGTCCTCCCTGGCTTTTTAAAAAAAACCCACAACTCTCAGAGGGACTTAACTCTAAGAGAAAAGAGAATGGTTCGCACTTTGTTCTCGTTTTTTCTCTGCGTGACACCCTCCTGAAGTGAGAGCCGAGAAGGGGGGGTGGTGTCCCCCCAGAGAAGGGAAGTTCCACCCGGAAAGGGAACGAACCCTGGGCTCTGAATTCGGTTTTGGTGATGGAGGGGGATGAGATTTTAGGGGCCGGGCGGGGAAGGAGGTGGTCTCTGGCTTGTCTGGAACGTAGCGAACAAGAAGTAAAGGGAATAAGCATTAATGCCGAGCCAGCTAATGATGAGATTGCTTAGTTTGAATAAAACCCGAGCTAGATGCTTTTTAAGGAGAAGGAATTCCGCGAGGCTGAGTCCTTCCTCAGCCTCCAAACCTCCTTTGCAATTTCAGCATCGGTTTCGAATCCCCTAAACGTTACGACTACAAAGTAGAGGCCGGGTTTTAAAGCGAGCCCTCAGCCTGCCCTCTCGTGTTTCCAAATCTTTTAACCAGAGGTGCAGCCGGGGGACAACGTCTCAGTGAGCGCGCTGAGGCCGTTTCCTGGCACGGCGTAGTCGCAGAGGAGGAAACAGACTTTGGAGACAACTTTTCCCATGTCCAGTGCTCCTAACAGTGTGTTTAAGTTGAGGCTGGTAACTCTCTGGGCCGCCAGACCCGTAGGTGTTCCCACGTGGACACTCCCCAAGAGCGCAGCCGCTCGGCTTCGGTTCGCGCGGTGACGTTCCTGCGAGTGCCGCCGTGCGACAGCAGAATGCTCACGGTAAGCTTCACAAAAAAACCACCGTACGTTTCCTTGCAGATGATCAGTGCAGAAGCTCCCGTGTTGTTCGCCAAGGCAGCTCAGATATTCATCACGGAGTTGACTTTGCGGGCGTGGATACACACAGAAGACAACAAGCGCAGGACCCTGCAGGTAACGGAGCTGCTCCTCCCCAGCCTTCAGCTGCTTCAGAAACTTATTTCCAGTGCTTTGTTTCCGTAACATGAGGTGTGTTTTGTAGACAAGAGCTTTAGCGCCTGTGTTCAGTGCTACAAACCTGTGTACAAAGCGCAGTGCCCAGTGCGACTGTGCGGGTGGAAAGCTTTTTTCTTAATTTACTTCGAGAAAAGCAAACAATAAGGAGGGGGAGAAAAAAAAAACAACTAAAAAAAAACCCCAAAGCTGCAGCTCTCAGCTAATGACTCAGGATGGCTGTAGCTGTTGGATTTCCAGCTGATCTGTGTTTCGGTAGTAATTCTAATGTCAGCTTGTAAATGTTAGTTTGTGTCGATAAACGTGTAGAGATGAAAACAGAAATACCCTCCTCCAGAACAGATTTCTGTTTATTCTGGATCAGGAGACCTTCAGTAACAGTCGTTTTCTCAGTGGTTCAAGAGTCAGCTCTAACTGTTTGGGGCCTTTTTATGGGTGGGAGGGGAAGGCATCAGCTTTTAGTCTTACACATCGACTAGAATACTTGAATACCCACGAGTTGAGGCGCTCGGATCGAGGGTGAGAGATTGTGGTGTTTTGCCTTCCCCAGCAGCTGCCGTCAGGGAGCAGCTGCCCTCGGCACGGCCGCTGCAGCTGGGGAAAAGTGGGCTCTGCTCGTCCAATATTTGGGAGGAAAATTTCGAGCGGGGAGGTCTGAGTTAGGGAACGTCCATTCCTGAGGAGATTGGAGCGAGCCCAGTCCTCAGCGGGGAGAATGAATCGGGAGATACGTCTGCTCAGCAAAAGTTTTCTTCCTGGTGAAGATACTTTTATAACCTCTACTGCTGGCGGAACAAAAGAAACGTCTCTTGTGCTTTCTCCGTGATTACTGTTTGGTAATTAAATGCCAGGACGGTGCAAGGTTTAGAAATGTCAACTGGGCTGTAGTGGAAGGGTTGATAGTCCTTTACCTACTCAGTAGGCAGCAAAGGCATCTTTGCCTCACGCCTTGTTCATATATATGCTTTGCAAATTTATTTTCAGCTAATGAGAGCGAGACTTTTAATAGCTCTTTGAAGTAGCCATGCTTTTAGGATGGCTTGCAAGAATTTTAACATGAGAGAGTACATTTTATTTTATTTTTTTATTTTTTTCCTTAAGAAATTCAGCTTTTTTGATCTTGGATGTTGTTTCAGATCTTAAGCAAGTACAATAAAGTGATGACTTATCTTTATTCGGGTCTTTAATGCTTTGACCTAATGCTGTTCTTTGGATTTCTTTCTCAGGCAAGGTATGAAAGTAAGGTTACAAGCCATTTAGAGAAGATACTTACCTTGCCAGCTTTTTACAGAAGCTCGTTGGCTCTTGCACTTCCTTTTCCTGATACATGTTTGGCCAGTTTGCTGAGTATATGTTTTAATCTTCATGCTTTCTTTTAACCATTTTGCCCTTCTACATGTCGAAGCCTGTTCTCTCAACATCCCTCGGGATTCCCCTGCCCTGAATAAGATCCTGCGATACTTTATTTTTTTTTCTCCTTGATCCCATCCCCACCTCACTAGATTCTGCATCTGTTGCTGCTAATACGTGGAGGGGTCATCCTCATCTTTCTGCAGAGCTTCTTTTCGAAGATGTGGGAGGGGGTTTTTTTTTGATTATTTTTGAGAAGAATCCCTCTTCTTATTAATATCCTGAGCCCTCTGTGGTGAATTGCAGCTGTAGCGCTGTGGAGAGCTCGATGAGGCCCGAGGGGTGAGTAGACGACTGTAAAAACTGGAGTTTGATGAGCACCTTCTTATTGCACATCTTGGAAGCCTCAGCACGAGACAGACCAGACCAGAAGTTCTCACTGCCGAGCTTGACCGCTTGGGATCCGGAGAGGACGCCGTCGCTTGACTCAATTTAATTTGATTAATTAAAGCTCGGGCTGCATCCAGTGGCAGACTCCTGAAGCTGAGGGATGCTTTTCTCTTGTTGTTCGTTTCAGAGGAATGACATTGCCATGGCGATTACAAAGTTCGATCAGTTTGATTTCCTCATCGATATTGTTCCAAGAGATGAGCTGAAGCCTCCAAAGCGGCAGGTGAGGCACAGAAAGGGTTGCTTGCTGTCTGTCCTCGCCGGGGTGTGAGCTCAGCCTCCAATTAAGGAGAGTCGATAAAGCAATACGGATCAGATTTGAACGTGAGGTTTGTGCCTCTTTTACAGGTTTATTTACAGTAGTTTTTGGGTTCTTAACATACTCATTTTTTATTGTGGAAATCGAGCTTGCGTGGAGATTTACAGAAGCCTGACTGGGGCATTGACATGACAAAAATGACTAAACAGCTCTGACGCCAACCGTTGCCAGGGTTAAAATTTTAACAAGTGCGCATCCTTTGACCTGTAAAGGGAAAACCAGCCTTCTTTGCTTCCAATACCATCTTCTGCATCCTTTGGGGCAGTTGTCGCTCCTGTAAACATCCTTGACTGGAAGCTGTGAGGTGCTGGAAGGAGCTTTCAGTCGGATGTTTACAGCAGCAGGCTGCCGCGGTCGCCTCGGCACGAGATCTTTGAAACCTGACAGGAGGGTGCTGGGTTAACACGTCTCGAGGCTGCATCCCGCCAGAGCTCTGTCTTCTGGGTTGCACAGCGTCAGCAGCGAAGCCCTGGTGGCTTTTGGGTTGAAATAGGCTTCAGAGATCCATCTCTTGACCATACATTCGCTGCCCGTGAGTGCTGCTGGATGGAGAAGGAGCTTCCCGGTAAGAACGTGGGTTCAGACTTTGCGGTGGAAAATACTCCTTTGATTCGACAGTGCTGAAAAGCCCCTGCCTGTAGGCTGACAGCTCGGACTTTCTGGCTGGGTGTGCAATCTGTATTTCATCTCTTACACAGAAAAGGCTGTCTGAAGAGTTAGTTTTGGTTACGTGGAGGAGCTGGGAACGCAACCACGACTGTTATGTTGCTCTGGTAACTAAAGCTGTGGCTTGAAAATAGAGGATGGCAAACAGTGTGATGCAGCTGAGCTCAAGCTGATTTGGATTTTTTACCTGCAGCAAATGCAACCTAACCTGGATTAGGTACTTCCAGAAGTACTCAGTTGCCTTAAATGTTTCAGGACTCGGCTAGGAACTGGGGATTGGAGTGCTCTAGAAGGAACACATCTCAGGACTGGGCTCTACAGAAGCAGCCGCAGCTCCTCTGTGCCTGCACTTCGATAGTTGACCGGAGACATGCCCTGTTGAATATATATTTTAAATTTGTTATCGATACTTCTGCCAGAGGATTTGGTGAAGCGGGTGACAATAATCAGTGAACTACCATGTATAGGAAGCATTGGAAGTGTTTGATTTCAGCGGTTTGCAGTACTGGTGCTCATGTTTTCCCTGAGAGCCAGACTTCGAAGTTGCTTCTGCGTTACAGCCACTTGTGAACAGCTTAATCTTTGGAGGGCGACCTTCTGGCAGGCTCTTGAGAAACCTCCCAGTAGTCAGTCTTTTGTTTAGTTGCTGCTCCTCTGAGAGGCTGGCACCGAAGGGCTCTTCTACCCGAAGCGTGGCGCCCGTCTAGACAACGTACATCGCTCTCGTTTAATGTGGATTTTTCTTTCCCTGCCCAGTTGGATGGACTGAAGGTAATCCATGAACAAGCCTCATTTAATGCAGGGAGTCAAGCAGACGTGTTTAAGCGGGAATCTACCATGTTGTAGCACGTGTAAACATCCTACACTCTCAGCTGTGAACTCGAGGTGGCTGGGAGAGGATTGTTTACGCCTTCTGCCATGGAGTGAACATCTCGGGAGCTGCATCTTCCCCGAGGTACCAGATCCAACCGCTTCTCTGGGGAGCGTAAGAATTTTGATTCGCAAGCGTTAACAGCTTGCCACTTAACGTCATCTCCGAAAATCTGCTGCTTGGCCTAAAATACCCTAAATCGTGAGGGGCTTCTGCCTCCTAAAGCCGTGCTTAGATAAAACAGAACAGCAGTATTGTTGTGCTTCTGACAGTGAGCTAGAGCAGAGCCTTTTGTTTCTACGCGCTTGAGATGTTCCCACTGCCAGCAGAATGGGGTTGTTAAGCCACAGTACAAGATGAAATTGTTATTTTTGGGGAGAAGCTGCATTTCAGTAGCTAAAGGCAGGCGCAGCAGTGTACATCGATCCTGTGACCGTGTTCCTGGGGCTTTGACATCAGGGCTGGGTTGAGATTTGTGCTGGGCACAAGAGGGTTTTGTTGATGGGTGTAAATCTTCCTGGTGCGTTTCCAGTTCGTTCTGCGTTAAGGTGACGGGCGGGGATAGAATTTACTGACGAGGAGTTGCGTGGATTTCAGCTGTGGTAATTTCATTCGTTTGCTTCTCACGATGAAGTCAGCGGCCACAGCGCTACACGTTAGGGCGTTGGAAGCGTTTCTGATCTCCGCGTAGCTGAATAAATGAGGAAACGCGTTCCGATTTATCATTTCGGGTGTCACTGTTACGACCGAGGTATCGAAGATACTTTTCGACGGGGAGAGCAGTTCATCTGGGGCCGGAGGGGGGATATTGATCTGCTCCCTCCCCACTGACCTGCCTTTTCCCTGTGCTGCAGGAGGAGGTGCGTCAGGCTGTGACCCCGGCTGAGCCCGTGCAGTATTATTTCACGCTCGCCCAGCAGCCGGCTGCGGTGCAGGTGCAGGGGCAGCAGCAAGGCCAGCAGACCACCACATCCACGACGACTATCCAGCCAGGACAGATCATCATCGCCCAGCCTCAGCAAGGGCAGGTGAGCCAGCAGCAGCCTTTGGGGGCTTTGTGGCTCAGCTCACCCGCTGCAGGGGGTGGGTGTTGCTGTGTCCTGTCCTCACTGCTCAGAACACTCAGTTAGGGAGTGGAAATGAGTAGGACAAGAGGATGTGGCACCAGGGGAGGTTTAGATTGGCTATTGGGGAAAAGTTCTTCAGCGGAAGGGTTGTCGAGCACTGGGACAGGCTACCTGGGGGAGTGGTGGGTTCTTCATCACTGGAGGGATTTAAAAGGGGATAAGAATGTAGGTTTGGACTTTACGGCGGAAAATACTCCTTTGATTCGACAGCGTTGAAAAGCCACTGCCTGTAGGCTGACAGCTCACGCTTTTTGACTGGCAGTGCAATCTGTGTTTCATCTCTTACACAGAAAAGACTGTTTGAGGAGTTAGTTTTGGTTCCGTGGAGGACGTAAAGTGTTACGTGGAGGAGTAACGTGTACGTGTGGTGCTCAGGGACGTGGTTCAGTGGTGGGCCTGGTGTCGCTAGGTTAACGGTTGGACTCGATGATTTTAAAGGTCTTTTCCAACCTAAACTATTCCATGATTCTGGTCATGACCAGGTGTTGAGACACCTTATAACAAGGGTGCTCTAGGTCCTGGCTTCCCTCCACGGTGATTTAAGTCGCAGCTGGCCTGGGGGGCAGCCTGTCTAGCCCGGTCTGTGCGTCTTGTGGCCTTTGCACCCACGTTCAGTCCCTCTCCCCGTTGTGACCGCAGAGCACCCCTGTGACCATGCAGGTGGGAGAAGGGCAGCAGGTGCAGATCGTGCAAGCGCAGCCGCAGGGACAGACCCAGCAGGCTCAGAGCGGGACCGGGCAGACCATGCAAGTCATGCAGCAGATCATCACCAACACGGGAGAAATCCAGCAAATACCGGTAAGGCTCTGCCCGCAGAACCCCGCGACGGTCTCGTGAGCGAACTGTCTGCTGCTGTTCTGGCCTGAGACTGTACACGAATGCTTTTTTACAGTCAGGAAGTTTGGATTGAGTGGTGTGTCTCCTGCACTTAGGAAAACTAACAAGGTGGAGCACGAAGGAGGGAATAGATCCCACCTATCTAGTGTAGACTGGTTGCCCAACCCCGACGCTTTCCCCCAAGTGAAAGAGTTACGATTAGGAAGCAATAAATATAATATTTCCTGGATAAACCCGTAGTTCTTTACTGCAGCGTGGTTTCAATAAAGCATAATTAGCTTCTTTTGCCTGTACTTGGTTCTGTCTCTGCAATCTGTGGTCATGACCTGGCAGGCTTTTGAGTGGGAAAGGTGCCATCTGTGAGTTATTAATAAACTTTTATGTTATAAGGAATACTTTTGGGAAATACTTTGAGCTGGTTGGAGGAATGGCTCTGCCGAACCAGAGCATACCTCCTCGCTTTCACATCAATAAAAATTTGCCTTGAGAATGGGATTTTGAACACCCAGTAACGTTCTGGCACGTGTCGGAGTAAACACGTGGGTCAAAAAATACCACCTTTTCTGCTCTCTTTCTGTAACCTAGAATCACAAAAAAAAAAAGCTGGCTCTTTTGGTTCCCATCTGGAAAATTTCACACCTCTTCAAAAAATTTTTAAAAATTTAAAAAAAATATTTAAAATCTCCAGTTCTGTGTACACAACCAGCAACCCAAAGGTCAGACCAAGTGCCCAAGAGAAGCATTTCCTTGATTTCTGTTACTAAGACGTGTACCCACAGCCACAGCAAAACGGATCTTTCACACGAGTTTTGCTTTTCCAGATTTGCGAAGCTTCCCTCTGTCTGCCTGGCAAATGTCCGTGCTTTGACGTAGCATCTCGAAAAAGGTTTAGATTGCGGGTGTTGCCAGATTCTTCAAATTCATTTCCAAATGCTTTTCATTTCTTAAGTCTTCAGCTCATACCTACTGCTTGGCTTAAGGTTTTGGTCAGAAATACAATATTTTATTACAAACAACCTTTTTTTTTCTTCTCTGCGTTCTCCACTACCTTTCTTTTACATTCTTCTTTTTTCTTCTTATAAAAGTCTCCCCAAGACACTTGCCCTTCAAAGCATTTTGGAAGGAGATCTCCACGTCCAGCCTCAGGGAATCTGTTACAACAGGACCAAACGTTGCAACCTCCTCCTTCGGTTCAGCAAGAAGAGAAACAGCTCAGGCTCATTTTCTGGTTGTCTCCAGAGCATCCCTACAAGAAAGGGGCTTGGAGAAAGAATTCCTTGTAAAGTAGCTGGGAGGGGGCCGTAACTTTCTGCAGAAAGGAGTGTTCTCCACGTGAGCGGATCCTGTTGTAAGTGGGTCTCTTGCTTTAGGAGTGTGAGACGAGGGGCTGCTTAATTAGTGTCTGGTTTTAGCCGGGCACATGCTTCTGCCTTCCCCTTGCCTGGGAGCAGGGAGCCGTGGCTGGTCCTCAGAAGCTTCTGGAGCTGCAGACGTGAGACAGAAGCTGCCAAGTGCCGGAGCGTGGTGTTTTTGGGTCTCCAACGGTCGTAAGGCTGCAAAGCAGAGCAACTCGGGAGCAGTGTTTGAATGAAATAGTCGTGATTCGCACTTTGCATCTCGCAGCCGAACTGTTTCGACTGTCGTTAAGAGGATTCTTCTTAACCACGGCGCGTTGAAGAGTCACACCTTGGGCTGAGGGACGCATCCTTCCCTTTGCTCGCTTCCAGCAAGCGCAGCGTAAGAGAGCACGGAGCCCCGCGCTCGCTGCCGGAGGGTTTTAGTGCCCTGACTTGGATCTGTTCGGTTTCACAGAATTCAGAGTCCTCGCTCTCTTCGGCGCTGCCAGCCCTTCCTGCTCTGCTTTGCCTGGTTTTCCCCTCGAGTTACCTTTTTCTCTGGATGTAGTTCGTTCCATCTTCTCATCGCTCCTTTTCGCTCTGGTGCCCGTAAGGGTTCAGCAGAGAGTCTTTCCTAAGACGAGTGCGACAGTTCAAAACGCTCTCGTAAAGGCGGCAGCGCCTCTGGCGATTGCAGGAGTGTTGAGGGAATCTTGCAAATATTCTCGTGCCGGTTTTCCACACCCTCCTCCTGTTGCTGCGCTTCTCTGCTGCGATTCACCGTTTGCTCTAGGACCGTGGGTTGCCTGCGGAAAGGCGGCTTTTACTTTCTAAAAACTGGAAGGACGCGTATCCATCGATTAAATGGGTGATCACTTGTTTGTCCACATTAATTCTGTGTTAAATTTAATCAACGTCTTAGCCAGCTCTCGTTGGGCGGGTTGCTTGGAGCTTGCTCTTTCGGAATCGCTCTCGCCCCTCCGGTTAGGAGCGTGGTTAAAATGTGAGCAGGGAGCCCCCAGTGAGGAAAACATGATCTGCCAGCCGATCTCAGAGACGAAACAAATCCTTTACTGAAATGTTTGTGCTCAGGTGGAGCTGATCTGAAATAATATTGGAGCTTTTAGACACAGCTGGGGAAGTCGGTGGCGTTTGTGTAAATGCCAAGACTGCGTTCGAGGCACTTTGAACCTTTGTCGAGGGGCGGCTTTTCAAGTGTTCTGTATGTCCTTCTTTCTCTTTTTTTTAAAAAGAAGAAAACTCAAACCATTTTTTATATATAATTAACCTTTCAACTGTCAATCTAGATGTTCTGAAGTGAAATGACACAAAATGAAAAATTCAAGAGCAGCATCAATCCCACTGTGGTCTTTTTATTGCTTCTCAGATGTGTTTTAGCAGTATTAGCTGGTTATATCACAGGTTATGATGATGACATTGTCTTCACGTCCCACACCCCCAGGCATCTAACCTTGCAAGATGAGGGCTGTAGGAAATAAATTTGCGTTTGAATGTTATACACGAAGTATTGACACGGAAAATATCAGCCTTTGCCAGGTGGGGGTTGACATACATTGGCAGAGAGTTGCATTAAAAGCTTCCAAATATATCCTTGGGGTTTGTCATCTCTGCTGCCTTTATTTATGTGAAAATTTCCCATATATTTTTTTATATTTTTTGGCAGGGCATAGTAGGAATGTCATTATGTGCAGCTAGCTCATAACCGTTGTCTTTCTGTGAAATGATGCACCAAAGCAGTAACTCAATTCTCGTAACCAAAAAGCCAAGTAAGTGTTCTCTGAGCTCTCCGAAATTCAGCGCTTTAATATGCTTTAGCTACTAACCGACCACTCCCGGCGTGGAGAAGGAAGGAACGGTGTGCTTCCCCGGGGGTTTTACCTCAAGAAACATGCAGGAGTTCTGTGGACTCGCTTGGGCAGGGCCGGCGGTAGCTCCTCATCCAAACCGTTAAAAACCAGCCGAAGCTTTTCCCCTCCGCCCCGACCCCAGCTCCCCGGCGTCACCTGTTACCCTGGCTTCTGTTGTGGAAACGAGACGGCAAGTTTGTGTGTTTCAGGTTACACAGTTACCTGTTTAATTTTCTTTCCCTGCCCCCTCCGCTTGTCTCCAGGTTCAGTTGAATGCTGGCCAGCTGCAGTATATCCGCTTAGCCCAGCCCGTGTCAGGCACCCAGGTAGTCCAGGGGCAGATCCAGACGCTTGCAACCAATGCACAGCAGGTACGCGCCATCACGGCACGGCTGGCACCCGACCGGTAAAGTGGTGTTCCCCAGCTCCTCAAACTGCAAACTCCACTCGGATTTACCGCCTCTTGGGCCTAGGGTTGCTGCGTTTCTTTTTCTTCCTGTTACTTCCGTCAGAATAACGAAGCCAAGGAGCGTAGCGGAAGCCTCCTTTACCTCTCCGTGAAAGGTGCATGCGTATGCGTGTGGGTGTGTGCGTGTGTCTCGCTGTGTAAAAGCTCGCGCTGCTTCTGAGCTGGTTGCAGGTGAAACCTCGGTTCATCAGCCTTCTCTTTACCCCTTCTCCTTCTGGCTGGGTGAGGGAGGAGCAGCCGCGCGGAGGCGGAACGTGGAGACCAGCGTTGCTGCCGGCGGGTTGTCTCACGTTCTTGTTGAGACCGGTCGCTGAGGGATTCTTCTCTGCCTTCGGAGGACGGGGAGGCTGCTGCTTTTCTGTGATCCTCGAGGCCACGTTCTCCCCGTGAGAGTCGGGGAGGACATGCCCGTGCTCGGTTCGGAACGACTGAGTCCCGCGTCCTTTGTTCTCGGCTCGCGGTTAGCACCAGCATGGCTGCGGGCCGGCGG
This sequence comes from Trogon surrucura, assembly GCA_020746105.1. Lineage (NCBI taxonomy): Eukaryota > Metazoa > Chordata > Aves > Trogoniformes > Trogonidae > Trogon > Trogon surrucura. The sequence goes on from CM036640.1 coordinate 1,884,595, forward strand.
TGTGAGCCGGCTCTTACCACACGGTGGGGTGACAAAGTTTGAAAGAGGCTGAAAAACCTCGTGAAAGGCAGCGGCAGAATATTGTTAGTGGGGTTCTGACTGTCTCTCCAAAGCGCTGTCGGTGATCATCCTTCTCTTCTCCTTGTAGATAACGCAGACAGAAGTCCAGCAAGGACAGCAGCAGTTCAGCCAGTTCACAGACGGGCAGGTAAGAGCTTGGAGCTCGTTGGCTTCCAAGGACTGGGAACAGCCTCTGAAATCTGCATGTTCTCGCAAAGGGGCTTGCCCTGAGAAAGCCCTCCTGCTGCTGACAGACGCTGACCGGGAGCAGGGTATGGGGATCTTGTGCCAGTCTTAACTCAGGTGGATTCTTGGCGTTCTGCTGCCCTCGCTCTGAATTAATCCCGTCCCTTGCACTCTAGGTGGGATCTATTTTAGTCCTAACCAGTTTAGGAATAAAGGTCTTAACACCCAGCTACTGGCTGTTGCGTAAGTAGCCTGAGCTCAGTCTGGGCATCGGAAATTCACTTTGTTGTGATTTAACAGCAACTGTCCAGTGGCAACTGTGGTCTGTTTGGGGTTTTCTTGGGGGGGAGAGGGGAGAGATTTTACTCAGACTCAAGAGCTGCAGTTAGCGGCACCGCCGTGTGGAGGGTTAGTGCCAGCCTTGTGCTTAGAGGGAGCTGGGGCTGGGCGCGATGGGAACTGACAGCCCGTCCTTTCCCCTGCTTCTGTCTCTGCCAGCAACTCTATCAGATCCAGCAAGTGACCATGCCCGCGGGCCAGGACATTGCCCAGCCCATGTTCATTCAGTCCACCAACCAGACCTCGGACGGCCAAGCCGCACAAGTGACGGGGGACTGAGCGGGGACGTTGTAGCAAGATTCTCTGCGTGGACACGACCGCGTTCCCAGCCCGACGTTTGCCGCACCGACCCGGTCTGATGAATACATCTGCTTCCGTGTATCTGTACTTGATACGTAAGCCTATAGTAGGCTGCGATCTCTGGTGCACTGTACACCCTCCTCTGTGGGTATGAGAGAATATCCAACAGACACTGACAAGAATGCAATATTTTTATTTTTAGAAGTCAATATTCGGCTGCTTGTTCAAACCCATGAAGCTGAAAGAGATCTAAGCGGAAGGAATTTTGTAGCATCTCGTTGAACAATGTGTAAAACGTTTTTATCTAGTAAAATGATTAAAGGGTACTGCATCTGGTTTGTTGCAAGAGCGTTATTCCTGGTATTCTGTTTGTGGGGTTTTCCCTGAATAGAGTTAGGTTCGGTCCTCCCATCTCAGTGGTTTATTAGAGGTGTGGGGGGGAGCGTGCGCGTGTTAGATTTTCCTTTCCTGTTTTTTTTTTTTGGTAAGCTGGAGCATTGGCTATATGCAACTTGAGGGCAGGGAGTAGGGGGGGAATAATTAAAACAACAACCAAAAAAAAAAACCATTCCTTGTATTGTGACTGTATTTTCTAAGGCAAAAGATTCTTTAATTTGGCCTCGTTTATTCCAGAAACACTAATGGAAGTCTGGACAAACCCCAGCCCTGCCGTTAACTGTTGTTCTGGCTTGAGTCGATGCATGTAATATAAGCTTCATAAAACAAAATAAATTTCCTTTGTAAGATAATGCGTGTGCTTCCTTGGAGATCCAGTGCCCAGGCTCAACCTGCCAAGCCAAGATCATCCTGCGGCCCTGGAGAATATTACACCTGGAGTGGTGAAGCCAGCAACAGGGTTTAAGGGTGGAGAAGGGGTCGGACGGGAGCTGCGAGCGCCGAGGCTGGAGTCTTGGCTGTAAGTGGGTGTGAGTTTGTCACCGAGAACCTTTGTGGGACCGACGGGGAGTGAAACCCGGTCCCCGGGCACAGGGACTGTCTTCCTGCCCCGGTGCGGGTGCCTGCCTTGCCCTGCCCGAAGGAGAACCGTGCCGGGGGGTGGCTGCTGCTGCTGGGAAGGAAAACTCCACCTCAGCACTTGGCTGGTGCAGACTCCTAAATCTGGGACAGGTTGTTCCAGCCGGGCACGGGAGCTTGCTGCGTTACCTGCACCTCCTGGGCTTTCTAAATGTCAAGATTTTCTTATTTCCTTAAATTTTTCCAATCCTGCAGTGCCTGGGAGCCAGCGGCGCTGCTGCAGCAGCAGCGGGGGAGCGATGCGGCCCCGGCACCTTCCCGGGCATCAGCCGCCGGGCCCCGCAGCCGTGTGAGGGGCCGTGCCCTGGAGAGCATCTCCTTTTCTGCGGAAAGATTGTGAAGCTGAGGATGCGGGTTAAAAAAAAAAAAAGTACTTTTTGTGGAAGTTCCGTGGGTGGGACCGGCCACGAGAGGGCACCCGTGGGCGGCTGCTGGGGCGTGGGGCCGGGGGCCAGGGGGAGATGGGGTTTCCTCCCGAGCGGCTCTGTTGGCAAAGCGTCGTTTTTTCGCTCGTGCGAGGAAGCAAAGCTGAGGAATCGGCTTGTGAGGATGGAGAGAGATGTGCAGCTCCTGGGTGGGCAGCTGCCTGGCCTTATCGGCTGCTGGCAGAGGTAGCCAGGCGAGGCTCTTCTGAAGGAAAGCTCTTTAGCCAAAGCACTTGCGTTCGCTTGAAATAGTTTAAATTTGAATGGGAGTAAATTGCTTAAAGGAGAGAAAACGGGAGTGAGATGCTGCTCCCGAAAGGAGAGCGGTTTCCAGCTAAAGCTTCTTCCTCAGGCCGGAGGGGGTGCTGGTTTCGACCGTCTCGATGGTCACCCGGTGTCTGATCTCACCCAGGGCCGTGGGAACATAGTGGATGGTTAACACTGAAGCGGATGGTGTTAATATTTAGCTAATAAGGGGGATAAGGCTTCATCTGCACTCCCAGAGGAGCGCCCAAACCGACTCGAACGGGGAAGGTATTTCGAAGAGCTGCCGTGTCGTTGGTCAGCTCAGGTACTACAAACCTCAGGCATTAGCAAGAGCCAGATGTGCCGTGTGAGCACACGTGGCTGCCTTTGATCTTCTGCGCGAGCGCGGTGACACGTTGAACAGCGCGGGGCGACGCAGGAGGGAACACGCGCTCCCCGAGGGGCTGGGGGAGCCGGGGCGCCCGCAGGGAGGGACGCCGGACCCTCGGCAGCGGGTGGGGATGTGTGAGGGAGCCGGGGGTATCGCACCTCCAGGGCCCAGGGAGGTGAAAGCTGATGAGGAAGCAGCGCTTTCCTCCCGAGGAGCGGTTTGGGTTTCTGTTTCTCCTCGGGATGATGAGCTAAGCACAACCCTCGTGCGGGCGAGTGCCGGCGGCTGATGCTCGGGAGCTGGCGCGCTCGGTTTACCGCCGGAGGTTGCTGCTGGCGGCTGGGCACCCGCTTCCAAGGAAAAACTCGCTGCGGTGAAGGTCACGCTGCCACCGTGGGGACTGAGAGCCCTGAGGGCCACCAGGAGCAAGAGCTGCAGGCCACGTAGGGAAAGGCACCGGGGTGAAGCTGCCCAGCTCGCAGCCTCTCCCAACACCGTGTTCCTTTGGCAGGCTGTGTCGACTCTTCTCTGCTGCTCCTCTTTACGGGGACCTGATGCTGCTGGAGGGATTTGGCCATAAACTGTCCTGAGGCTGCTGAGCCAGTGCCGGAGAGTCCAGGAGTGCAAATGAAATCCTCATCTGTTCCTCCTCCCTCACCTTTGGAGCCAGGTCGCTGAGCCATCCCACCCCCTACACGGGCACCGTTGCAGTGGGGCAGAAGCCTCTCTGTTCCTCCCGTGAGGCTGCTCTGGGATGTGCCCCAGCTCCCAGCCTTGCTGGCCCCGCTCCGAGCTCAGGGCCAGGGCAGGCGAGAGCTGACACAGCCCCGCAGCACCGCTGGGACCTGGGCTTTGCCATGGCTGTGGGGCAGAGCAGCCCCCAGCCCAGTGGGGTCCCCATCCCATACCCACTGGCAAAAGGGAAGGAGCCCTCTGAAGTGAGTCCAGGGTGTCTCAGATCCGTGTTTGTCAGAGCGTGTGTGAGCAATGACGCCAGGAGCTAATTGCCCTGGGCCGAGGCCAAAGCCTTCAGCAGAAGCAGGTGCCCTGCAGCCCTCCCCGCTCCCCACGCTGCTGCTGGCTGTCCCCAGCGTTCGCTCTGCTCCCCGGGGCAATGCCAGCCCTGCGTCCCCTGAGGCCACCAGCTCTGCCTGTCCTGGCCACCAAGCACTGAACCAGGCTCCCTTGCACGGAGGGAACTGCTTACATCCTCCCCTCCACCACCCTAAGCCCTGCCCAGAACCCCGCGGCATCACCCCGGCCAGAGAGCCAGGACTTTGCTCCAGCCCCCATGCCCGGGATGAGGAGTCCCAGCTCCCCCCATCCCTCCTGCCCCTCTCCCCAGCCCGCAGCCCTGCAGCTGCATACCAGGGCTGCAAAACTTACTGGAAACCCCGTAGATGCAAATCCTGGCCTCCCATCCGTGCCAGGAACTTGAACTGCAATCCCGAGAGGGCAGCAGGCTCCAAGCACGCAGGCCTCTTCGCTCGCCATCGCCCGGCCTTGGAAATCCTATTTAAATTTTCAGCAGTGCTGGAGCGAGCGAGCGGCTCTGCGGGACCCCGGGGTGAAGCCGGCAGAGCCTGGGATGGCTTCTCAAAACCTGGGTTGGTACCACTCCCTGGCTCCACCCCAAAACCTCCTAGCTCCAGGGTGGATGGAGCTTCCCAGGGTCCAGGCAGGTTGCAAGGTGGGACCTGCCCCTTCCCCATGCGTGGTGACCCCAACATCAGCTCAGCGCCCGCTCCATGGTCCCGTTAAACCAGGCCCAGGTGCTCAGCCCGGCCCGGAGCAACCCTGGACAGCTGTGCCTCCCTCCTTGCGAAGTCTCCTTCCTTACCAGGGCACTGCTCGGGGTCTAACCTGAGAAAGCAAAACCTCAGGAGGCCAAGAAGCAACTGAAATGGAGAAGGTGGTAGCAGATCTTCTCCCCTGATTTATTAGCAGCTAGCTGATTCCAGCAAACAATTTGGAGAAGTGATGCCTTTGTTTAAAAAAAAAAAATAATCAGCGTTTCTTCTTCCCTTACAAACACAGCTCTGCTGAGACTTCCCTGGCAAGCCCAGAACATCATCCTGGATGTTCCCCACCCAGCTGTGAAGCAGCAGCAGGAATAAAACATCTCCTCAGCTCCCCTGACTCCTCTCAAACGAGCTCCCACCTTGCCTGAAGTCCTTTCCAGGTCACCTTAACTCTGCCCCCTCTGCAGCCAGAGGCTTTAATCAATCACCAGGTGAAACCTAAACCTTGCAACCGAGGGGAATATACGCTGAACCAAACGGCAGCCGCGGGAAGGTCAGGGCGCTCCCGCCACGGTGGCTGGGCTGTGGGAAGCATCTGCCGGCGGGAGGCAAGATGTGCTGGGGGGCTCCAGGGGCTGCGTCCCCTCAGGGAGAACATTCGGAGAGGGCTGGAGGGGTTAGGGCTGGAGGGGAGTGGAGAGGAGACCCCACAAATTCACTGGGGAGAACTCAGATTTACAGAATTTCAGCCTCCACGGACACAGCTCTCGTCCCCATCTCACCGCCGTGGGGTTTGTGCGGCAGCGAGAGGGAGAAGCATCATCGGATGGGGTGTTTGCAGGCTGGCTCCTGGGGTCACTTTACCAGCACCATTTCCCCCATGTCTGAGTAAATAAAATTGTCTATTTATTGTGTGTGTTTCCCGAGACCTACCAAATACCGCAGTGCTCACAAGGGCCCGCACCAGTGCCAGGATCTCCAACCGCCGCGTTAAATAATTCACTGGCCAAGTCTTCAACTTGCTCTCCTCTCCAGGAGCTTGCGTGGAGCTGAGGGGAATAAGATGGGAGAGCAAAGGGCTGGGGGAGGTTGGCTGGGGGACACGATTAGAGCCTGGCTCAAAGCTGAGTTGGCAGAGGGTGGATGGGTGTGGGTGTGGTGTGGGTGGAGGTGTGATGTGGGTGCAGGTGCAGGTGTGTCTTCTGCAGGGACCACAGAGGGAAGTCGCTCCAACAGGGCTCCTGGCTTGGGAGAGGAAGGACAAGAATGTGCTCTTCTCTTCCCAAGCAACGTGAAGTCTCTCTGTAGGGATTTGGTGTCCCTCTAAACACCTCCAGTAATTCCGGGACCCGGAGCAAAGGAGAGGAAGGGGGGTGCCCTGCCCTGGGCTGCCAGACAGCCCGGGGGTGTTGCTGCCGGCTGGTTTGGGGAGCTCTCTGCCCGGCGGCCGGGGATGCTCCCTCCAGAGATGCTCGTACCGTGCGGTGGGGCCGCCCGCCGCCGGGATGCTCCACACCCCCGGCGCCCCGGACGCCGCCTGCCCGGTGCTCCGGTCCCCCAGTGCCCCCGTGGGGACGGGTCCCCCCGGGCGGGCCGGGGGTGACAGCGGGGGCTGCTGCTGCGGGGACGGCCCCGCGTCTCCCCTTTCGCCACCCGCCGGAGCCCCGGGGGCGGGGGCCAGGTACGGCGGGGCGGGCCGGCCCCGGCGGGGGGGAGGGCCCGGCGGCGGGGCGGCTAAAGGCAGGTGGCACCGGGCAGCGGTACCGGGCTGCTCGGGGGCGGTGCGGGCCGCCGTCTAGCGGGGCGGGCCGGGGGGTGTCCCGCGGTCCCGGGCCATGCGGCGGGCGGCGGAGCCGTGACGGGGCGGCGCGCCATGGCCGGGGCGGCGGCGGCGGGGCTCACGGCCGTGCACACCGAGGGAGCGGGGCCGCCCGGCGGGACCCCCCCCCCAGCCCCAGCTGCCGCCCCCGCCCCGCCGCCGGGGGCTGCTGGCGGGAGCTCGCCCCGGCCCCGGGGCCGCCGCCCGCCCCGCCGGGCCCCCGCGCTGCTGCCGCCGCCGCCTCCAGAACTGCCTCTACAACGTGCTGGAGCGGCCCCGCGGGTGGGCCTTCGTCTACCACGTCTTCATGTGAGTACCGGCGGCACCGCGGAGGGGGGAGGCCGCCGGCGGGAGCGTCTCGTCGCCCCGGGGGTTGGTTGCCCCCGGTGGGACGGCGGGCACCGGGCGCTGCCGGCGGTGCCCCAGCTCGGGGCAGCCGCGGCTCCGAGCGATCCCCGGCGCCGGGTACCGGCTCCCCGGGCTCCAGCGCGGAAGTTTCTTCGCGAGGGTTCGGCAGGGAGGGACGGGGACGCGCCGCCGGTGCCCGCCGGTGCGATGGGAGCAGCGCTCTGGGGCAGCTCCGGCACCGGTTGAACCTGGGTGGGGGTCAAACCGGGAGCTCGGGGCGGGGGGAAGGAGCCCGGCGGTGGATTCGAGCCGGCGGCTTCGGTGCGAGGAGGTGAATGCGTCCCCGGAGCGTGGGACGTGGTGTCCGGGGTGGCCCCGGTGCAGCGAGCCCCTTCCCGCCCCGAGCCCGGGGCACACCGTTTGTGCCGCCGTCCCCTCGCTGGGTGTGCCCGGTGCGCGGGGACCCCTAAAGGTGGGAGCCCCCTGAAGGGGTGACAGGGCAGGTTTGGATGGGACCACGCACCTCGTCCTGTCGTGAACCTGTAGCCGGGCTGGGACTCGGCAGAAGCGCCAGCTCAGCGTCCCCGGAGCCGGGGCGGGACGGAGGAAAGTGGGGAACGGGTGTTTTTGTCCTGGCGGTGGCTGCTGTGTCCCGAGAGCTGCACCCGTTCCTGGGTCACGGTTGCTGCTGATCCCCAGCACCGAAACACCCCTCCCCAGTGATGGAGCCCGGGATGCTCCAAGCAGCAGGGATGCTCCCTGTCCCGCCCCAGCGGCGTTTCCCGAGCACTCCTCTGGCTTTCCTCGCCGGACCTGGGTATCCAATGGATTTTGCAAAGCAGAAGCTTTAAGATGTGCAATCTGGGCTCGGGGCCGGGTGGCAAATTCAGCCCTTGGGGCTGCGGGCAGAGAGGGAGGCTGTTGCAGAGAGAGGAGGCTGTTCTGGCTGCCCAAACCCAGGGCCTCTGCTCTGCTCCAGCTGCCCCACTGGGACACCGTAGGGACACCGCTGCTCCCTGCCCAGCCACAGCCGCGGAGAAGGAGGTGGTTTCTCTCTCCGCCTCGGGTGTGCCAGGCGTGTGCGCCATGCCCCGTGCCAGGCACAGACCTTCTCTGAGACCACGAGCCAAAAAACTGCTTCTCTCTATGTTTTCGGGAGCGGTAGCGTGGTGCTGAGTCGTTAGTGGGGTGTGCAAGCTGGAGCTCATTAAGAGGCAGGAAAGTGGGTCTTGCGTAAGTTAGCACATTGAGGTGGCAGGATGAATTTGTCACTGGATAAGAGGGCACCTGAGCTCCCCGGGGAGCCGGGAGAGGAGCCTGGGGCCCATTTGTAACGCCTGCCGACACCTCTGCAGTGTGCTTCGGCAATAATACCTACGCTGCAAATACTGCCCTCAAAAGAGCTTTTCCTGCAAGGAATTAATTACGACGCAGCCGAAGCCTCCTGCTAGGGGAGGGGGATTGGACCTTTTTGCGTAGGTACTCGCTGGGCTCTGAAAGAGAGATTCCTTTGGTTGTCTCATGGTTGAGGTGTGTGTGCCCCAGTGCCCTCCACTAGTTCTTCCTCCTGACTTGTGTGTTTTGTCCCCAAAAACAACCACATCAGACCAAGCGGCTCCCCTCGCAGAGGCCACCAAGATCCGTGTCCCTCCTTTACTGCCCTGGCTATACCTGACCCCCAGCTCCTGGGAGATGGGCTTTGTCCTGTGTGGGCAAGATCTGCAGCTCTCGAGCAGGAGCAAAACATCTGAAGCTTTTAGTGAGTTTGTGTTCACTCACTCACTCAGTTTTACGGCTGAGGTACACTGCAGGGCAGTCAGTCCTGCCAGGGACACCCCCCAGAAGCCTGTGGGAAGATGCTGCAGGGCGTGCAAGGTGCGAACGTCTGTTCTGTGAAACCTTTCCTGTAAATCTTGCTCCTTTCTGGCGTCTTCGAAGTTGGTTTTGGTTTGGGTTTTTTCTTCTCCCGCAGCTGTTGCAGCTCTGGGTGTTGGAGTTCTTAGGAGTGATTTGTGTTCCTCAATAGCTGAGGACTCTGTCTGAAAAAGGAGGAGGAAGGTGTTGCTGCCATGTTGGGGGAGATGAAGCCCATGGCCCAAGGTCACCCAAGGTTGGGGCAGTGCTGATCACAGGACCCATCCCGAGTCATGTCTGTGTGCTGCCTCCCCTCGAGCAGCCTGGCTTTGAGACAGGGCTGAGAACTGCTAAAATGGAAATACCCGTTGAGAAGCGAAGCGTTTCCCTCCCCTGAGCAGTTTAGTGTCTGGGAGCGCGTAACCGGGCTGAGCTGATACCGTTTATTTGACAAGTTCAGTCTCTTTCCGTCGGCAAGTTGATCCCAAATAGCTTCCCGTCCTTGACGCCTGCTCCTGGCTGGGCTGGTGCTGCTCCGCCTCGCAGGATGCTTTGGTGGTTGCACCACCTCTGCAGCCCCAGAGCCGTGCCCGATGCCTGCTGCAGCCCTCCCCAACGGGGTGCAGGGTTCGGAGCTGCCATTGGGCTCTGCTGGAGCCTCACAGTCCCCCAGAGCACTCTCGTGCTGGGTGTCCCTGCAGGCTCCTGTGCTCCAGGAAGAGGATGGTGTGAAAACAGGTGCCCGTAGAGGTGTAAAGCCAGGGCTGAGGTGTGAGGCATTGGTTGCCTGGCCTCATACCCTCTAAGCCCATACTGACCATGGCAGGGCCACGGGGGCATGTGCCTGGGCTCGCCAGGCTTGCAAAGCTGTGCCTTTCCCTCAAAATGAGAGTTTCTAGCCCTGGAGCTTACGGAGTAAATCTGGGAGTGTGACCACAGCGTTAACCTAAAGGCTTTGCAGCCAGAAGGCAGAATAAAAACTTTCTTTTCCAATCCCCTCCTCTTAAGCGAACGGGAAGGCTGTTTCTCGTACACAGCTCCTGCCTTTTGTCGTGCACGGCTGTTGGTGCCCTGCTCCTGGGCAGAGCTGCTCCAGGTTTCTACCCTTAGCGTGGGCACCGCTGCCAGCCTGGAGCTGCACTGGGGAGGTTTCCAGTTCCAGCTGTTCTTGCCCATTTGTCAGCCCCCACCAGCCCCTGCACATAGGCCAGTGGCTCTCGGGGCTGCTACCCCGCTGGAAACCAGGGTCTGGGAGCTCATCTCGATGGTTATGAAACCGCTGGGTGCACCAGAAGCTCAGCTCAGCACTTTTCCATTTCCTAGAGGAGCGCTTTAGTAAAGAACAGTTTGACCTGGAGCAAATTAGGGAAGACTGAGCCGACAGCACCGCTAACAACCTGCCTGAAACAGCGTCCCTCGTGCCGGGACAACCAGACACCCCTCTGCCCGCTGCTGGGCCTGGCGAGGTGTTGTGGTTTTATTTATCTCGTGAAAGTGTCACCCTGGGGCTGGCGCATGTAGGGCAGCTGTCCCATGGCACCCCCACCCTTGCCCTTGCTGTGGTGAGTCCTCACATACATTTGGGTGGGCAGAGGGGTGGCAGAACCCCGGAACAGTCCCCAAGCCTGCTCAGCACTGGGTGAGCGATGCCAGACTCAGTTTCGGGCTGACCGGGTGCGTCGGGGCCACGGAAAATCCCCGCTGACTGGGGGCATTGGGCTGGTGGGGGTACGATGGGCACAGGGCAGCAGGTCCCCCCATGCACCAGCCAGCTCCTGGCCAGGGACCAGGCTGCTGACAATCTGTCCCTCCTGGAGTTTCTCAGGGCTCCTGTCATGGGAGAAGGCTGTGGTGGGCAGGATGGGTCTCCCAGCCCCACTGGAGGGCACCAGCATGGCACCACGGCTCCACCGTGCTTCCCCATCACTGCTTTCCATTTTCCCCACCATGCCATGTTCAGTGCCCACCTGAGCCCTCACCAATCCGCCCAGGATGATTTGACGGGCTGGAGGCCCCAAGGGTTTGCAGGGAAATTGCTTCATCCCCCTCTTAGTGGAAAAACTCCAGGATTTTAACTTGCTGTCACTGGCATCTTCCCCCAGGGTCCGGTGCGGTCCTTTCCTACCCGGCCGCTGCGCTCACGTGGCCAAACTAAAAGGGTCTGGGGAGGCCGTGGCCTTCGGGCGGGGGGTCTGCTCCCGGGGCCGGCCCCGCTCACCTTGCCTGGGCTTGAAACGGGAGCTGCGTTTGGGGTAACACCGGCGGGAAGAGAAGCCGGCACAGCAGTTTCCTCAGCCTGATGCAGTGTCACTGGGGCATAAAATTAAGCGACTTTGGCGCAACATGAAACTGTGCATTGATTTTTCTTTCTTCTCTTTTTTTCTTTCTTTTTTTTTTTTTTTTAATTTTAATCTCTCCCCCTCTTGCCGCTCCCCTCAGACCCCCCTAGCCCAGAGCAGGAGGTGCCAGTTTGGGTTCCCAGGGCTGGCCAGCAAGGATGGGGTAAGCCCCGCTGCCGGGGGTGCAGAGGTGATGCTTGGCTGCCCCGGAGAAGTTTTGGTTACTTGTCTGTCCAAACAGTGATCCCTGGGGCGAGGGTTGGAGTGGGCTCCCCACCTGCCCTCTCTGCCTGTGGGTGCTCCTGCCCTTCATGCAATGCCTTTGGGGTCTCATTCTGCCTCAGCTTCTTGAGGCCACTCATGTCCCTTTGCCCCAAAGGTCCCCTGTGGAGTCCCCAGGTGCTGGAGGTTGGGGACAACCCTGATCCCTCTCCTGGGGTGCAAGACCCATCGGGCGCAGAAGGTGCATCTGAAAACACGCTGGTTTTCTTTTTCCCCCCTCCTTAAGCCAGCTCCTTGCCAGATGATTCAAGAGCAAAACTATCTCGGCTGCTCCGTGTGAGCGTCTTGGCACCGTCCACAGGAGCCGTGTGACCGGGCTCCCCGTGGGCACCGCGGGGCCGGGGTGCTGGGGGGCAGTGGGGTGCACAGGAGTGCAGCCGTGGGCAGTGCTGGGGTGATGGGTGAGGCCGTCTGCAGGTTTAGGCTCCCACTTGCCAAAGCACAGAGGTGTTGGGGCTGTTGGCTCCCGCGTGCTGTGGGACGTCACTTGGAGCTGCTGTTGGGTCAGTGCCGGGGGTCCCTGCTCCATGCCCTGGGTGCCACTGGGGTGCAGGAGGAGGCATGCAGCCTGCAGATGTGCTCCTCATCCCAGCTCCACTTCTAGCCTGTGTCAGGGTGCTGGAAGCCCCCTGTCATGCTGGAACCCCCAGGTCTGGGGGCGAGGAGGGCTCTCGGAGCAGCACTTTTCCTCTCCGGGGGCCGATAACGAGCTCGGAGCATGTGTTGGGTTTGCGGTGCGGGTGCAGCGCAGCGCTGGCTGGCTCCTGGCTCCAGCTCTGATCTCCCTGACCGTGGGGAAACTCTCGGTGCTTTTCTGCTTCTCTTCCCGGCGGTGCGGGCAGGAGCGTGGGACGGACCCTGCCATGGTTACGGGCGCAAACAGGCCCGCTACACCCCGGTTATTTATATCCCCCGGAGCAGACAGGCCGCCCGCTCCACCTCTCCTTGAAGGGCCGCTGGGGCGAGGGACAGGGGATTTATAAGACACGCTGTTTATACAGCTGCAGACGGTGCTCGGGGAGCTGCACCAGGCTGAGGAGGCTGGAGAGCGAAGCACCGTCCCGTCCCTTTCACCATCCCCACCAGAGCTGGACTCGCGCAGCTTTGACCCGAGCAGTGATTTCCCGTGGTGGCACATCTCGGGGTGGGGGGGAACAGCCCCGGGGGCACCCGTGGGGACCTGGCAGTGCCGTGATGGGGCCAGGCATGGCTGGGGAGGGGAGCGGGGCTGTACGGCAGAGGCCGTTTGCTGGCTCGTCCCCTGGCTGGGCTGTTTATCCTGCGGCGCGTGGTATTTTCCTTCTGCTGAGTTACAGCCAGGCTGTCAGCGGGAGCCTCCCTGACGCTGCCGGCGTCCCCGCCTCGTCGCTCCCTCACGGGGGTCCAGGTCAGCCCTGATGGGGCACGGGCGTACCCGGCATCACCCCTTCCTTCCGAACCTGGGCACCAGGTGCTTGCTGGGGCTGGGGAGCAGCGTGGCCGGGCTGTGCCGTCCCTGCACACGGGCTCCGAGCATCACGATCCCATCTGGTGTCGCGGCACAGCTTTGTCCGGGCTCTACCCGGGTGCAGCCTGAGGGTGTCTGGGTGGGTGCTGGATGCCGACTTGTGGCCCCTTGCCCGGCGCTGCTCCTCGCCAGCCGGGACCGACCTGGCCCCGCTTCCCGTGAGCTCAGCAGCTTTCCCAGCTCACCTGTTCCACCGCGCTGCTGGCACGAACATATGGCGAAGTCCGCTCTAATGAAGATTAATGTGAGGAGATTTGCCTTCTCCAAGTCGGGCCCCCCACTGGGCTTTAATTATTATTTTGGGGAGAGTTCCTGAGGACAGGCTTGGCTTCTGCAGGGGTGAGAGCAGCAGGGGTGGCCCTGCATGGTGGGTGGGAAGAGCGGGGAATTCGGGAGGGGGAAGGCACTGGCGGGGAGCCTGGCACTGCCAGCACCGCTCGGTGTTTGATGAAGGGGAGGGTGGCTGAGACCTCGGTACGGGGCAGAGCTGCTGAGAGCAGCACTTCTGCCCTGAGGGGGGTCTGGGGCGGGGGAGACGGCCAGTTCCTGGCTCACCGAGCTGCTGTCAGGCATCTGACCCTTTCTCTAAGCCTCTTAGGCGCTGCCGGCAGCCGGGACGGGGCGTTTGCCCAGGCTTTACGAGTTAATTCCTAGCAGGTGATCCCAGAAAGTTCCTTTCCCAGCCGGCCCCGTGGGGCCTCGCATGCCCGTATCCTTCACCAAACCCTGCGGGACGCTGGGGCAGAGGGATGGGAGGGAGGCACCCCCACCCCGGGGTGCAGGTTTCCATCCCAGCTCCTGCAGCAGAGCTTTCCTGGCTGGCTCCTCTGCTCGTGGGGACGGGTGACAAGTGGGACTCTGTCTGGGTCCAACAACATCGTGACTCGCAGGGCCACCCACGGCATGTCCCCGCGGGAACCTCAGATCCCCCCTCTGCCTGCTCCCCGGCCAGGGCGGGGGGAACAAATCTTTGCAGGCTGGGAGATTTCTGCCTTCTCTTCTGCTTTGTGCTTCGCTGCCCATGTAATTGCCTGCTAAATCCCGATTGTATAATCTTTATTGCTGATGATGCACGAAGCAGAGAAGCTCTGCCTTGGGCTGCTCGGCCAGGTCTTGTTCTGCTCCTTGAACTGGGAGACCAGTGACCTGCTGGGCGCTCCCTGCCCACGGCACCCCTGCCCTCTGTGCCATCGGCTGCCGGAGGAGTTAACGGCAGAAGTGCTGTGCCAGAGGAAAAGGGCCCAATTAATAATTCAGAGGGAAAAGGAACTGGCTCCAGCCTTCTGCCTTGCAGCTGAGGAGCGTCTGGGAGAGGAGCATCATCCTCCGCAGCGAGGGCAGGGCGGTGTCGGGGCTGCGACACCCCCGGTCCTTTCATCCCTGTAGCTGGCACGTGGTGCTTCGCTCCAGCTCTCCCTTCTCTGTGCTCTGGATCCAGCCCTTCTCCTGTTCCCTGACCTTTCTCTGCCATCTCCGGTTTCCCCTCATGGTGGTTTTGGGGAAGGAGACCTGCCTGTCCCCTTTGGGCTGGGTTTTGAGCTGGATGCTCCCTTCCTTGCCCCACCGTGGGCAGCTGCTGTGCCCAGGTTTGCAGACCCTTCAACCCCACGGCACAAACTGTGGGTGCTGAGCCCCCCGTGCTCCTGGGAGCACCATTGATGGGTCCCATGGGTATTGCTCACCGTGGGGAGATGGTTCTGGGGGGGGGGGGGGTGAGATGGACACCCACCAGCTTGGGGACAGGGCACCAGGACCATCTCACTTGCACTGGTGGCCTCAGCCAGGCCCCCTCTCTTCGTCGTCGTGGGGCCGTGGTGCCCAGCGGGTGCCCCGAGCCCTCCGTGCTGTTACGGAGCTGGCTCCGGCGCAGCGGTGGCCCTTTGCACGCTGTCACGTGGGCCGGTGGCACAAACCCTCCGTTTTCCATTTTTAGAATCGCTGGATCAGGGCAAAAAATGTATTTTTGGAGTTTCGTTTTCCTTTAGCTTCAGAGTCTACTTAATTATTTTTTCTTCCCCTCCTTACTTTAAATGGGCCAAAGCCCCTCATGTCTTAACCCAGCTCCTGGGGACAAATAGCCCCAGAGCAGCTCCCTCTTAACTCTTCCCCTGGGTCAGCTGTTCCCAGGTGGCTCCAGTGTCCCTAGCAGGTCCCCATGGTGACAGTGATGCTGGGGACAGCCAGGAGAAGCTCCGGTCACCTTCCTGCAGCAACAGGACCCTCCTCACCTTTAATTATCAGTTATTTTCCCTAGACAGGGACTGTGGCAGAGCCTGACCCCTGGAGCCTCCTCCCTGATGCCTGTGGGACAGCCCAGGGATGTGCTGTGCCACCGGCCTGGTGCTGTACAGGGTTGTCCCTGTCACAGGAGCCACGTTCGCAAGGCTGGGCAGAGAGCCCGTCCCGGCAGTGCTGGGGGGGCTGCCCAGGGAACCCAGGGGTCCCTTTGCAGCTTTAGGTGTTGGGCACAGCCCTGCTCTGCACCCGCTGGCAGCTGCTCGTGGGCTCCCGAATTGCTCCATGCCACCATCTAGGGGCAAACTGTGTCCCCGGTGGCTCCACCACAGCCGAGGAGGTCTCGGCACGGAGGGGGTTTAGGCTGGGAGCGGGGCCAGCATTGCAGGCTGGACTCCCCTCTGGCCGACACGTTCTCGTTCCAGATTCCTCCTCGTCTTCAGCTGCCTGGTGCTGTCGGTCTTCTCCACCATCCAGGAGCACCAGAAACTGGCCAACCAGTGCCTCTTCATCCTGGTAAGTGGGGAGCGGAGGCTGTTGTTCAGAGTCCCCCTCCCCACATTCCACCTTAAGAGACTCAGGCAAGACACCCCCCAGACCCCTTCCCCAGCCCGGACGTCACTCCTGGTCATTGGTGTTGATGTTGACGAGGGCAGCCTCTCTGGCACCTTGGGGACAAGCTGCCGGATGACCTCACTGCTGTGGGTGTCCCCACGGTTCGGGGTGGCCCGTCACCGCCACCCGACCTCCACGGTGCAGAGTGGGAAAAGGCAGGGCAGGAGGGGCTAAAAAAGGCAACTTTCCCCCAAACTGTCAGAAACGGCTGACGCTGGAGTTCTTCCGAGTGATGGAGACTAAATTGGGAAGGTCCTTGTGACTTTCGCGCGAGTAAGCAGAACGGGGGCTTGTTTGTGCGGGAGGTAGGAGGACAATGCTGACGGCGGAGGAAAAGGACCCAGCTCGGTGTGAGCTTGGCACAGGTAGGAGAGCCGGGCTGCTCACACAGGCTCGACGGCTGCGGCTCCCGTCTCGCTGCCCTGATTCCCCCAGGATGGCTCCAGCCGGGGCTGTGTCGGGAGGGGTGGCCTTGAGGGGACACCACGCTCCCCCTCGCGCTGTCCTCATCCGTTTTGCCCCCTCCCAAAGCTGCCCACCCGGCTGAGCTTCCCCCCCAACACCTCACTCTTCCCTCCCGGCAGGAGTTTGTGATGATCGTGGTGTTCGGCATGGAGTACATCATCCGCGTCTGGGCGGCCGGCTGCTGCTGCCGCTACCGGGGCTGGAGGGGACGACTCCGCTTTGCCAGGAAGCCTTTCTGCGTTATAGGTACCCGCGTTACAGCAAGGGGAGGGGTCTGCAGGGGTTCGGGGAATGGCCGAAAGCCTGACCCTCGCTGTCGCCTAGATTTCATCGTCTTCGTTGCCTCGGTGGCCATCATCGCCGCCGGCACGCAGGGCAACATCTTCGCCACGTCGGCGCTGCGCAGCATGCGCTTCCTGCAGATCCTGCGCATGGTGCGCATGGACCGTCGCGGCGGCACCTGGAAGCTGCTCGGTTCCGTTGTCTAT
This sequence comes from Trogon surrucura, assembly GCA_020746105.1. Lineage (NCBI taxonomy): Eukaryota > Metazoa > Chordata > Aves > Trogoniformes > Trogonidae > Trogon > Trogon surrucura. Next base: position 1,901,271 of record CM036640.1, read on the forward strand.
GCCCACAGCAAGGTGAGGACGCGGGGGTCTTGGTGTTGCTCCCCTGCTCCGTTCCACCCGCCCTAAGCTCCTCTCGCCCCTCCCTGCCCTGGCAGGAACTCATCACCGCCTGGTACATCGGCTTCCTGGTGCTCATCTTCTCCTCCTTCCTCGTCTACCTGGCTGAGAAGGACGCCAACTCCCAGTTTGCCACCTACGCCGACTCCCTGTGGTGGGGCACGGTAAGCTCGGCCGCCGCGACCCCCCAGCCCCGGGAGGGGACGAGGAGGGTGGGATGGGGCCACTGGGGGGGAGCTCCCTCCAGTCCTCCTCGTGCTCTGGCCCCGGGCAGGTCACCCTCACCACCATCGGCTACGGGGACAAGACGCCGCAGACGTGGCTGGGACGGATGTTGGCGGCCGGCTTCGCCCTGCTCGGCATCTCCTTCTTCGCGCTGCCCGCCGTGAGTAGGGCCGGGGAGCGGGTCCCCACGCCTCCTGCCCTGCAGGAATTGGGGAGAAAAGGGCCAAATCCACTCCTGTGGTGGGAGGGTCCACGTTCTCCCGGCTGGTCAGCACCCATGGGACCCCTCCCATCCTCAGGGCATCCTGGGCTCTGGCTTTGCCCTCAAAGTTCAGGAGCAGCATCGGCAGAAGCACTTTGAGAAGAGACGGACTCCGGCAGCCAACCTGATCCAGGTAGGGCAGCACCGGCGCGTCCTGCCCTGTCCCTTCCTGGGGAGGCTCCACTAAAACCCAAACACCTGACCCCACATCCATCAGCTGGCACCTTCAGGCTGGATTCTGCCTGTGGTGGCCAAGGGGGATGGAGGGGGCTGGCACGGGGAAGGGGTGGGGGTCTTGCCCTGTGATCCCGATGCCTGCGGGCTCTCGCTCCCCTGCAGGCTGCCTGGCGCCTGTACTCGACGGACGTCAGCCGGGTGTACCTGACAGCCACGTGGTGTTACTACGACAGCCTTCTGCCCTCCCTCAGGTAGGCAGGGTGTGGGCGAGGGCCGGGGGGTCCCCGTGGGTATGGGTGACCCAGGCAGCCCCTGCCACGAGGAGCTCGGTGGGCCCGAGCAGCACGGATGCCTCGCTCGGCTCCGGGATGTTGGAACCCCAGCACAGCACCTGCCGAAATGCCCAACGCCTTCCTCCATCATCACCATCCCACAGCACCCATCCCACCCCATCCCCTCTCGCCCCATCCATAGCCTTCCTCCAGCACTGCCACGGGGAAGAGGATGGTGCCGCCGGCCACGGGACATCGTGGCTGAGGCGATGGGGCTGCAGCCGGCCGGGAGCAGAGCAGATGGACCCGAGGGGGTCCAGCAGGAAGCCCCATGCCCTGTCCCTGCAGACCTCTCCCCTCCCATGGTCCCCAGGATTGATCCCTGGCTGTGGACCCCAGGCAAGGTGCTCTGTCACTACGGGTGGATCTAAGACTCTCCGAAGCTTTCCCAGGTCCTCTGTGTGTTCCCGTCACAACGAGCACGCTGGGGTCAGCCGTATGGACCTCAAGCCCTGCCCTCCTGCCTGCCTCTGCCTGTGCGTCCTGTCCCCGCTCCGGCCGTGCATTCCTTTGCAGTGACAAATCCGTTTTTCTGTTTCACTCTTTGATTTTTTCAAAGACGGGGCTCTTAACAGCCGCAGCAGCGAATCCCTCTGGTCCTTGACCGAGGAGATCCAGCTTCCCACATATGACCCTTGAGCGCGGGGTGAGTCTCTCCTGACATGGGCGTCATGGAGGGGCTCCACCGACCCTTCCTGCTGTGCCCAGAGCCATTCCTCCTGCAGTGGGGAGTCCCTGCCAGGACTGAGCTTTCTCCTCCTGGTTGCCCCAGCAGTGCCCAGTCCCCTAGATCAGACAGTGGCAGGTCCTGCTGTCCCCACCCCGTGGCAAGGCTGGTGGTCCTGACTGTCCCCTGCCTGACCCATCCCTCCTGGCGTGGGTCCAACCCCTCTGCCAGTGGCCAGCCTCCGTGGGACCCTTCCCCAGCAGCCGTCATCACCAGCATCCTCACCCACACGTGCTGGCGGCAGCCAGTGCTGCCTCAACCTGCCAGCCAGGACTGTTAAGAAACTGTCTTTTGAAAGGAAGTCCCGATTTTTGCTTCTTATTTTGCTTTGGTTTTGCACAGAGGAGGACCCGGCTCTGCTCAGCCTTGGTTTGCTTATCTCGTTTGCTTTGGAAAGTTTAATTTCTCCCTGTTTTTATTTAACCCTAACCTCAGAGAACTGGTCCTAATATTTGAGCATTTGCACCGAGTCCGCAACGGAGGATTTAGGAATTCAGAGGTGAAAAAATCACCCGACGGAACCCCACCGCCTTATCACTCCTTCGCCCCTGGCCAGAAAAGCATCAGCCCTGCCGCTTGTTCAGGGGACAGGTAGGAGGGTGCAGCCCCACAGCCCCGTGTCCTCCCTCCTCTCTCTTTGCCCTCTCTCCTCTGCTCGTCTGTGTCCTCCTGTGCTGCCGCCGTGGTGCCCGTCACCTCCAGACCGGACCCCAGAGGAGCAGCCCCCGTCCTGCTCCCTGTGTTGGGGCACCCGTCCTGCTCCCAGCTCTGGAGGGGCCACATTGGGTCCCACTGACGGACTCTGTTGAACCATCATGAAGCCTCTTGCAACACTCGGCTCCAACCTCGCTGCCCTTTTCGATGTGGCCAAGGCACCAGGACCTTGCACGGGGTGACCAAGTGTGGCTGCAAACGGTCCTGCGGCGAACCTGATGGGGCTGGAGCTGGGTGGCTCCGCTGCAGAGCCAGGCGAGGAGCAAAACCCAGGTCCTGAGGTCTGAGACAGGCTCCCTGTCCCTCATGACTGTGGGGAGCAGTGATGCTGAGCTGCCACAGTGCCAATGAGAAGGGACAAGAGGGTTTGGGGCTGCTGGTGGCGGCCTCTCTGCACCATGTTCCCGGTCCCTTGGACTGAAGAGTAGCCTGGGGGCCCCATCGTGCCACCACGGCTGCTGGCCCGCCACCCAGGACTTTGCCACGGCACGAGGCCCTGGGCCACAGACAGGGTTAGGTGGGGAGAGGCAGCACTGCTTCTCCGTGGCATCGTGCCTCAGTTTCCCCTGTGATGCCGGAGAGGGATCTGCGGCATGGGGATGTGCCGAGCTGTGGGGCTGCGACAGCCCTGCTGCAGACGTGGGGCCAAGGCGGGGACCTGCTGCTCCCCCTGCCAGCCCCGAGGTGAGTATGGGCTTGGGGGCTTCCTCTGCCTGGGCTTGGTTTCCCGAAGAAGAGCCGGGAGCTGGCAGGGGAGGGACTGCAGACACCAACCATCCCACCCCGGGGGGGGGCCTGAGCCTCCCTTCATCTCTTCCGCGAGCATCACCTCTCATAACATCTCATCTTCTCTCTCTCCTCCCCTCCTCTGCTCACCCTCCTCCTCTCCATCCCTCCAACCTACCCCCAAACCTTCCGTGCCCCCCGTTCACGCCCCCTACCCCCCCCAAAGCTGGAAGGAGGAGGACGTGCAGCCCCACAAGTGCTTACGCCTCAGGTAACGTTTGCCCCGCAGGGTGGGGGCCGGGGGGCCGCAGAGCCCCCAGCCGCGCCGGGCAGAGTTGTGGCTGTCCAGCTGCTCGGCACCACGTGCTGTCACCAAATCTGCCGAAAAATGGACTTTTCTTGGCGGGGCAGGCATTAGTGTTCATGCAGGACCTACACAAACAACTTCACTCGTGCTTCTTGCCTCCTCAGCAGACGGGGGGGCACCGTGGCCGGGTGTGGTGCAGCGGGAGATGCTGGCCGGCGGTGGCAGGGGTGCGGGCGTGCCCCAGGGGGTCAGGGATGCGGTGGCCTGGGATGCCCTGCTCCTTCCTGGCCACGGGCTAACTCTGGTTTTCTCCTGTGTCTCTGTCCTGACCCTCCAGCCCGATCTTTAGTGGCAAGAGGAGGCTCTTGCGGACGTGGGGCACGTGGAGACGGAGGTACTGCGTCCCGGTGCCGGGTGGCCGGGGCTGCATGATGCTCCGTGCCGGGCTGGCTGCGGGGAGGAGGGGGTCAGGGGGTTGTGAGGCAGAGGGGGCTGAGACTGAAGGATGATCCTTCCCCCAGGGCATGGGGGCCTGTGCATGACCTGGGACTGGCTCCCACAGCTAGCCTTGCCTCAGTTTCCCTCTTGGTGCAGCATGGATGAACCTGATGTGTTGGCTGTGCTGGCTGTGCCAAGCCCAATGACAGCAAACTGAGGCACTTGGGTGAAGCCCTCCCCGCGCCTGTCCTGCAGCGTGATGCCCTGGGACACAGCCCTGCCCGTCCTCTGGCAGCCCTGCATGCCACCAGGGACCAGCAGCCTGCATGGGGGCGACTGGGAGCCTGTACCACTGCCCAAAGCCCTCCCTGTACCCCTACCTTGCCCTGTGCCTCCCTGCCTGGAGAGCTGGAGAGATCCTGCCCAAACGCTGAGGTTTCTTGGAGCCTGTTGTGCCGAAGATGTGGGGTTTTGGCATCTTCCACTTGTGGGGCTGTGTGTCTGCTTGGCCTCCTCGCATGTCCCAAAGCGTCCTGCACCCCCCCTCAAGGCAGTCCCAGCTGGTGTTTTTTGTGTAGGTCCTACATAAACGATGCCTGTTGTTGCTTTCCCCACCCCAACCCAGCGGAGCAGCTGGTTTCGGGAGCCAAGCTCGTATTAGGGCAGGAGGGGGATGCTCCACTCACCCCTGGAGCAGAGCCTGAATTACATGATGCAGGAGGAGGAAGAGGAGGATGAAGGGGTCTCACTGGGTGTGCAAGGATGCCCAGTTGCAGCAGGGATGGGGCAGGAGCAGGGCTGCTCCCTGCAGGGCTGGGGCTGGTTGCTTTGCCAGCATCTTCACTGTGTGACTTCCCCAGCACCGTACCTGTCTCTCCGTGTTCTCCCTGTCTGTCAGTCTCCTCTGCTCTCTGGGGGGTTGAAAAAAAGGTGTTTTCAGGAGTAACCGCAGAGCTGCTCCTGCCGTACCACCTGCTCGTGGCCATCAGGTGCTCTCTGTGAGCTCTGTGAGCCCTGTCCTCAGCTCCATGGTGGGGACGGATCTGCTCCCCTCCCCGTCCCATCCCGTGGTACCTGCTCGCCCCTGATGCTGTTTCCCCTCTCTCCCATGCAGCAACAAGATGGGCATCAAGGACCGCATCCGGCTGAGCAACTCGCAGCGGCAGAGCAGTCGGGGCAGGCAGCACCTGGGCCCCCCCCTGCACCGCTCCCCCAGCACCGAGGACATCCCCGAGGCCTCCAGCCCCACCAAAGTGCAGAAGAGCTGGAGCTTCAACGACCGGACTCGCTTCCGCGCATCCTTGAGGCTCAAGCCACGGGCCCCAGTTGAGGGTAAACCCTGGGGACGACTGTGGGGGCACAGTGGAGGGGCTGCGGGTGTTCTGGGGGGTGCAGGGAGACAGCCCTTAGGGTTTGTTGCCCACCTATTCTTGGCACCCACAGCCGACTGCGCTCCGGACGACAGCGGCGAGGAGAAGAGCTCCCACTGCGACCTGACCTTCGAGGACATCATGCCAGCAGTGAAGACCCTCATCCGTGCTGTCAGGTGAGAGCATCTCCTCCCACACCCCCCCCAGCATCTGTGCTGCCGACCCCAGCTCCTCCACAGCTCTCGGCCCTTGGGGATGAGCAGATGTGTCCAGAGAGCCCTGACCAGGCAGTGGCTGAGCTGGGCGGGGAGCAGGGGACAGCTCTTGGCTCAGCCCCCCATGGGGACAGCGATCAGGACCTCCATGCTTTGCATCGACCCCCGTTGTGGAGCTCCCCAGGGCCCTGCAGCCAGCCTGGGTGTCCCTGCAGGATCCTGAAGTTCCTGGTGGCCAAGAGGAAGTTCAAGGAGACCTTGCGCCCCTACGACGTCAAGGATGTCATTGAGCAGTACTCGGCTGGCCACCTGGACATGCTGGGCAGGATCAAGAGTCTGCAGACGCGGTGAGCTGCAGCAGAGGGTGGGGGGGGAGCTCTGGGGTCCCCTGGGTCTCCCACCACTAACTTTGTCCTCTGAGAGGGGGGCTGGCCTATCGCAAGGGATGGGACATGCTCCCAGAGCCTTGTCCCCATCCCTTGTGGTCTTGCTGCCCTCTGGGAGTGATGGGCTGTGTCCTCTCCCTCCCTGCCAGCGTGGACCAGATCGTGGGCAGGGGGGCCCTCACCACAGACAAGAAGATCCGGGAGAAAGGGGAGAAGCCAGCGCTGGAGACGGAGCTGGTGGACGAGCTCAGCATGATGGGGCGCGTGGTCAAAGTGGAGAGACAGGTCAGGAGGGGACGGCCCCCCGGGAGAATGTCACCAGCCCTGTGGTGCCTGTGGGACAAGGGAGCTGGGACCCACAGGTCCCCTCCTCATGGGGAGGGACCCGCTCAGCCCTGCCCGCCCTTGCAGGTGCACTCCATCGAGCACAAGCTGGACCTGCTGCTTGGCCTCTACTCACAGTGCCTCCGCAAGGGCTCCATGAACTCCTTCAGCCTGGCCGCCGTGCAGGTCCCCCCCTGCGAGCCCGACATCACCTCCGACTACCACAGCCCCGTGGACCACGAGGACATCTCAGTCTCTGCCCAGACCCTGAACATCTCCAGGTCGGCCAGCGCCAACATGGACTGAGCGAGGAGGCAGCAGGATGGATCCTGCTGGTGGGTCGGGGTGCTGGGGGGCAGCGTGGTGTCACCCGGCCCCATCCAGCCACGTCCCTCGCCGTGTTACTTGAACCAAGTCTTCCTTTGGGGGGGGATGCCCGCTCTGAGAATGGGGTGGGAGCTCGAGGCACTGCAGCACGGCCACGCCATGCTCCTGGCATGCTCCTGCCCTTCCAGGGGGATGAGACCCCCCCAGCTCCTGGGGCTCTGAGTGCACCCCAGCAATGCTGGGGTTGCTCCAGGCTGGCTCTGTGCCCTGGGGTTTGGCTCGTACCCCGAGCCCTCAGGACATTTCCAGCTCCCCAGCAGCATCCCCCCTGGTCCCCCGGGGCCACCGCCAGCTATGCAAGGCTCCAGCTCCCTTCTGCTGCCCATGCCGAGCAGGGGGCATGGGGCACGACCCAGTGTGGGTTTATCTGCATTGCTCTGGGTCAGGGCAGTGTTGAGGGGCCACCCCCAGGGCAGGGGTCTGTCCCCGCTGACCCTCCTTTGCCCAGGTTGTTTCCCTGCTTGCAGGGCTGCACCTTTAGAAGCACAGCAGAGCCTTCTGCCTGCCCGTGCATGCTCCCAGGGCAATATATATATAGGAAATATATATATATATTTATGCAATAATGTCTTAATATGCAACATCCCCAGGAAGAGCAACCCGTGGGGACATAGGCAATAAGCAAACCTCCTCTACCAGCACACAGGGCTGAATCCTGCTGCCCTTGGGGGCCCACCTGTGTGTCTTGGGGGCTCGGGGCCAGGTGACAAATTTCCAGCCAGGGTGGCCCTGGGACCACAGGACTGGGCAGGGACTGTAGAGGAGGGCAGGATGCAGGCACAGGTGATGGGGACAGTGGTACCCAAGGAGCATCCCTCCCTCTCCTGTCCCAGACTCTGCTCTTGCATAGAGAATTCCTTCCTTGCTGGGTGCTGCAGTGCTCAGTTTGTCCCGCCCCATGTCTCCATCCCCTCTGTGGCCTGGGGAGCACGGGCCAGGCCTGGAGAACTGGTGGCCCTATGGGGACAGAGCAGTGTTGTTCTCCTTGCATGCCATGCGCGGAGCCACGGCAGCTCCCGTGCTGCCCCGCTGCCCTGACTCCAGCCCTGGGGCTGGTTTGAGTCCGGCAGTGCTGGGCTGAGCCAGGCTGGAAGCGATCCTGGTAGTGCCAAAGTTTGCTGAGCTGGGGCGGGTGCCTGCATGGCCAGGGGTTCCGGGGGTCTCCGTGTCCCGTGGCGCTTGGTGATGGCGCATGGCCAGGATCTGACCTGGGCTGATAGAGACCCACCGATGCTGTTTGTGCAGCCCCTCTCTGGGCTTCATACTGTTGGATTTGCACCCCCTCTTCCCAATCCCCCTGCCGTGCCCTGCTCCTGGTGGCGGGGACCCCCGACCCTGCTCTTTTTTCTCGCCTCTTTAGTGCATGTGGCCAGCGACGGCCGTGCCAGAGCCGCCTGCAGCCTGCCCCTGCTCCTGTGCCCCCTACCCTTGCCCTGGGGCTCCCCTTTCCCCAAAGCCGGGCCGTGGGGCAGCAGGGGCACGGGGTGGGGGGTCAGCCGGGTGCTGTGGGTGGGCAGGCAGTCGGTCGGTGCGTGGGTGCATGCGACAGCTTTGCCTGCAGCCGCACGCAGGAACTCGTAGGACCCTCCCCGGGACTGGCTGGTCCCCCGCGGACCTCCCCAGCCAGCGGTAGTTACCTCACTCGATTAACTTATTAACTTATTTGTTTCATTAAAATTTGGAGTGGAGGCTGCCTGCCTGCCTGCTGTCTCTCTCCCGGCTCTCCCGAGAGGTGGCACTCCTCCCCTGCCGCCAGCCCACCCCGGCGGCCAGCCACCTCCCTGCCCTCCCCTCCAACCACAACAGCCCCCCTCCAAAACGGCATCGGGGCCCGGCTCCATCACCCACCCCGTGGTGCTGTGTGCCCGGGGGCTGCCGGCTTGGTGCTGCTGCAGAGGGGCCCGTGCCCCACATTTGGAGCCCTTGGAGGGGTCGCTGCCCTGGGAAGGGTTGTGCCCCGTCTGTCTCTTTAGAAGTGTCACAGTGTGTCCCTAAACAGAGATGATGCTGTGATGTCCTCAGGCCCATCCTGGGAGAGGTGAGGGTATGAACCCCCTCCCCCAAGAGACCCCAACCCCTTGAGGGATGGCAAAGCCTTCACCATGTCCCTGTGGGGACGTGTCCCTCAGCCTGCAAACAGGCCTGGGGAGGCTCCTTTCCACGCTGCCCTGCCCTGGCAGTGACTGGGGAGGAAGCCGGGGCTCACCACAGGTCAGTCCCTGCCTTTCCTGGCTGCTCCTTGCCAACAAACCCGCTCCCAGCTTGTCCCCAAGCGCTGGGCTGTGCCTTGGCACAGCTCTGCAGCGGCCAGCACGCCCTCCTGCTGCCATGGTGAGGAGAGAGGGGGTCTCAAGGTGACCCCAGTACTGCTGAGCACCTGGTGTGTGATCCCTGGGGAGCCTCAGGCTCCATGGGCTTTGAAGTCGGGGCTTTGAAGGGGGAGCCAGGACACGGTGGAAAACCCCGCGAGAGCGAGCTGTGTCGTCGCAGCACCTCACCAGCCGCTGCCCAGCTCCACCGGCTTCCCAAGGGTGGGTTTGGTGGGATGCATCTCTGCAAACAGCGTGGTCTTCACCCTGCTCAGGGGGTTGCACATCACCGGGCGTGCTCACTCTGTGCCCCACCAGGGCGGTGGCACTGGGCAATGGGTGAAGCTTGACAGAGCCTGTGCCTGTCCCTGCTGCTCTGCCGGACATCCAGGGACAACCCACCCGTGTCTGGGCTCTTTCCACGACTGTGTGTGTGTCCTGGTTTGAGAACACCAACCGAAACCGGGTGCTGGGGTGGTGGCGAGGGCAGGGCAGGCATGCGTGCCGTCCTGCGGCACTTGGCTCCGCTTCCCGCCGCCACCACGTGTGCTCAAGGTGCCCCCGGCTGGACTTTGCCCCCCACCGCCTCCACTCCTCCGCGTGTGCGAGAGGCTGGCGTTCCCCAGAGCGGGGACAGGCCTGGCCGGCGGGGACATGCAGAGGGGGAGATGACAGCGTCAGAGGGACGCAGCGAGCTGTGACCCGCGGTGCCGGCTCGCCGCATTCTGCCGGGAGCGACGCTTGGCACGGCTGCAGGAAGGGGGTGAGGGGGGGTCACAAGCGCTTGGACCGTTGCCGCACCCGCCTCCGCACACGAGTCCTTATCAGCTGGGAGGGCCCGTGGGCTTCGAGGGGAAGGGGAAGGGGCCGGCTCTGCCGGCAGCACCCCCCGGCATCCTCAGCCGCTGCCAGGGCTGCCTGGCAGGAGCACAAGGACCGGGAGCAGAAGTCGGGTATGTCCTTTTTGCCAGTGGCTTTGCTTTGTCCCCTGAGGGTCTTGGGGAATTTGTGACTCACTCTGGATTCCTGTCAGCCCAGTCACGGAGAAAGTACGTGTGGCTGGAGACACTTGGACTCCGGGCTGGACCCAGTTCCTTCCGGAGGAGCTCCGCAGCACTCCAGCTCCAGCTCGGCGTGCTCTGCCCAAGGCCGCGCTTGCAGGAAAAGGCCCTTCCGAGAACACCGGCCGAGCAGCCGGGGGGGGGGGTCGCAGCGGATGGGGCTCTTGCCGGACCCTTGTTTGAGCACCCAGAGCACCCTGGGGTGGCAAGGAGCAGGAAGCCCCCATGCCCAGCGGGATGCAGTGCACCCGGGGTGCAAGTGCACCTCGACCAGCCACAGCACCCTCCTCCTGGGCTGCAGCAAGGAGTCAGGAGCTCTCCAGCCCGTGGCCACCCGGGGAACTCTGCTTGCACCCGCTGTGCCTCCTGTCCTGGCTGCCATGAGACATCTTCGAGGAATCCTTTGGCAGCGGCTGGGAGATGCTCCTCACGGGCCAGAGAAGGGCAGGAGCCCCGGGGTGAAGCCCCGCAGCCAGTGCTGGAGCTGCAAAGGGAACCGGAGCCTGCGGGGCGGCCGAGACCCCCCCTCCCGCTGTCCTGAGCAGCCGGCTGGGCGCTGGCATAGGGGACACGGGGCTGACTCCAAGTGACACCGACTCCATGGCCTGGGCTGTGATGGGGTGTTAGGGTCTTGCTTGCATCCAGCTGCCTGCGCTGCACGGGGGGTTGCAGCCCCCCTCCCCCTTCTCCTCTCCCCACACTCTGCCCCAGGCAGCGGCAGGAACCCCCCGGATGGAGCGGGGGCTGCCGGCAGGGCTGCTGGGACCCCCAGATTTTCGAGGACAGGGGAGTAGGAAGCAGGGGAGACCCCCAGGGGGGAGGAGGTGCCGCCGGGGACCCCGATTGGGGACGGGGCGGCGGGGCCGCGGTTCCCCCACTCGCCTCAACGGGAGCCTCGGCGCCGACCCCCGCCCCGCTGGGTTCCGCTCTGCCCGGGGAGGGGCAGCGGGACCCGGCCGGATCGCGGCTGCCCCCGGCACCTCCCCACGCCCTCCCGCCGGCCGGGGCGCGGCTATAAGGAGCGGCGGGGCCGGGGGAGGCGCTCGGCGGCGGCGGCGCGGAGCGACGGGTGCGGCAGGTACGGGGCAGGGCGGGGGTCTTGTCCCGTGGGTTTTTCCCCGACAGGCGTCCTTTCCCGGGGTCTCCAGCATTCCCTCCCGCCCCGTCCAGTCCTGCGGGCTGGGTCCTGGGAACGCTTCTGCCCTGAGCTCCTGGGGCGGGGGTCTGGGAAAGCCCCTGCCCCGGGGAGAGCCCCGGGAAAGCCCCTGAACTCTCCGGATCAGGGAGTTCAGGTGTGGGTGGGCACAAGGTCCTCTGGCTGGCGGGGGGGGAGACGGTGTTTGGGGCATCGCGCTGCGGATTCCCGGAGCCAGGGTGGTGGCGAGGGGAGTTAAAAAACACCTGAGGACTTTGAGCGGGGGTTCGGTGACCCGTGAGGCTGTTTGGGGCTCGGTGGGCACCGCGTTGGGTGCTGGCTGGGGTGGGCGACCCAGCAGGATGGGGCTGGTGTTGAGTGAGGGGTTGCCCTGTGTCCGCAGGACCCCCAAGCTGCCCCCCTCCTCCCTCACTGCCCTCCCTGTGGTGCCGTGGCTGCAGGTCCGGGGACATGACGGGCACCATGTGGCTGCTGCGGGCCCTGCTCTGCCTCTGGCTGCTGGCCCGGGGGACTCTGGCTTCTCGGGTCCGCACCCGCCGGGAGCTGGCCCCCGGCTTGTACGAGCACGGGGTCTACGATGCCGGCGGGTCCTACTGCCAGCGAGGGGACGTCTGCTGCCACGGCCGCGACGACGGCTGCACCGTGCCCTACCACGACACCCTCTGCTACTGCGACCTCTTCTGCAACCGCACCGTCTCCGACTGCTGCCCTGACTTCTGGGAGTATTGCCTGGGCATCCCGGCCCCCTTCCCCAAAGCCCCAGGTGAGGCAGCCCCCCAGCCCAGCTGGGCAGGGGGTCCGTGGATGCCAGGGACCAGCCCTGGGGTGCCCAGTGTGCTGTTGGGTGACCCTCAGGGTAGTGAATGCAGCTGGGTGCAACACCCCAACCCTGCAGAGCTGCTCCAGACTCCTCAGGGTTGTGGAAGCTCATATGAAGTGTCAGGACTGGGGCTGGATTCCCAGAAATGGGTCTGGGAGCCCCCCGTGGCCCCACATCCTCTGTGCTCTCCCACGAACAGGGGTATGTGGGAGGGTGCAGAGGGGCAGCTCCAGCTGCCTGTGGGGCAGAGCAGGAGTACGGAGGGGTCTCTGTCCTGGCTTGCCCGGTCACGTCTGGGGCAGGCGGATGCTGGCCCTGAGTTAACCCGCCCGGCAGCTGCAGGGGCACGGGCAGCCCCCGCCCCGCGGCACAAGGCTCTCTAAGAAGTCGCTGCAGAGCAGAGCCAGCTCCTGGGTACAACCGGCCCCTTTATCCCTGTCCTGCCAAGCTGTGTGCGTGAGGCTGGCTCTGCTCGGCAGCCCCATGGTTAACCCCGCCGGCACCGAGCCAGCCCCACTCCCACCCTGGTCCCCATTGCTGGTCTGGAGGTGCGCAGATGCAGGCAGGCACCTGCCTGGCTTTAGAGACTGCATTTATTTTTTTGCCTTGCTATCTACTCCCCAAAGCCTTGATGGGACTCCGATGCCAGCCAGGGGCTCACCTGGGCTCTCCCTTCTCCCATCCAGGCTGTGCCCGCGCCGGCCGCAGCTACCCCACCGGAGCGACATACCGGGAGAACTGCAACCTGTGGTGAGTGCCTGAGTGCTCCCGGTGCTGTGCGGGCACCGCCAGCCCGGCACCAGCGTGCTGCCCGCCCGGAGAGAGGGCATCGGGGGACCTGGGAGCACCAGGGCTGTCCGCAGCCAGAGTATGGGGCCCGAGCTGGGTGGTGGGGGCCGGTGCCAAATGCCTTTTGCTCTGGCACATTCGGAGCAGAGAGCTCGGGGCCTTGAGCCGCTCCCAAGTTTCAGCACATGCCTTTGTGGGAGTCACTCTCTCCGCCGGGTTAGCGTACGGCCGGGCTGGCTGCGGGTTCCAGGCGCTGTCGGGGTTTTTCTGGCTGCCTTCATTGAAGCTCGGCTTGCCCAAGCCTGACGGGACCCGTCTGCAGCTGGCGGCCGCCACGGATCCGTGCCAGGCGGCCGGAGTCTGGCCCCGCAGCCAGCTCGGGTGCGAGCAGCCCATCTGCGCCGCGCGTCAGGAGCTCACTGTTTGCGTTAGCGAGCAGCGTGGGGTTTATCTGCAAACGGCTGGTATTAATGGCATCTCGGAGGTGGGGGATAGGGGAACCTGCGGGCAGAGATCTGCCTGTAGACAAGGAGCTAACGCGGCGGCGCTGGCTGACTTGCAGCGATGCAGCAGATAAGGAAAATCAAAAGCTCCGTCTGGGGCGTGCGCGAGGGCACGAGCACGTGTGTGTGCATGTGTGTGCAGGCATGTGCGCTGGAGCTGGAGGTGAAAAGCCAGCCCGACCTCTCCCCGAAGCCAACCGGCATTTCTCTGGGACCGTGGGGCTGGAGCCTGTCCCTGAGCTCTGGGGAAGGTCAAGGTCCCTGAGCCGGGTGCTTGGACGGCAGGTCGCTGCTGCTGGGAAAGCCTCCCTTCCTCAGCAGCACTGGCCCTCCGGGGTCTGAGGCTCTTCTCCCAAAACCCTCTTCCCCCACACGGCTCCTGGAGAGCGGCAATTTCTGATGCGCTTCACCCCAAGCGCTGGTCCCTGGGGGAATTGGTGGGGGGCAAATGCGATGCTGGGGTGAAGCCAGGAGGGCACCCAGCTACCTGCACCCCGAGGTGCTCCCATGGGGGTCCCCAAGGAGTTAACATCCAGATGCAGGGTGACCAGTGCAGCACTGGGAGCATTTGGGAATGGGGACAGGGTCTAAGTGCTGGCAGTGCAGGTGTTGCCAGTGGGACCGGGGCCGGGCTGGTGGGACGTGGCTTCGGCCTCACACAGCTCCTTAAAAGGGAAGAGTGTGCCGGGAGGTCGGCGAGCGGGCAGGAGGGAGCATGCCAAGCATTGCTCACCGCGCGGGGGGAGCGCAGCCCAGGGCTCCCCAGGGGAACCCAGATCTGTCACATCCCCCTCAGCCACCCCTTGTCCTGGGTCTCCCCGTGGGCATCACAGGGCTCCCGGCTAACCCGGCCAGAGCGGCTCGCCCCGGGGAGGGGACGACAGCCAGTCCTGAATCCCCTCCCCGGGCTGGCGTCCAAGTTTTGCTCTGGTGTCTGCAGGCCTGGCTGCTTTTCAGCTGATTTTTTTTTTTTGTCCCATGCTCTGTCTGCCCTCAGGGCTCCTGCGGGGACTGGGGTGGAGGGGGGGGGGGGGGACAGTCCCCAGAGCCACACAGTGGGTTGCCGCCAGCTCCTGGCCTGGCTTCACCCCGTCCCGAGGTGCCGAGCAGCGATGTGACCCCCAGATCCTGGTGCAGATCAGCCCTGGCCCCTCGCTGGCTGCCCACTGTGGCAGTGGGTCCCCAGCTTGGGAGGGGCAGCAACCACCTGGGGTCCCCTCGGCCACCTGAGGAACACTGTCCCTCCCCAGCTGACTGTCCCCTCTGGTTCTGTCCCCTCTACAGCACCTGTGGCCCTGGTGGACAGTGGCAGTGTGAGGACCATGCCTGCCTGATGGATGGAGAGCTGATTGAGGCTGTCAACCGGGGCAATTATGGGTAAGGACTGGGCACTGGGAGGATGAGGAAGGGATACTTTGCCCCTCAGTGCTTTCTGGGGCACTCCTGACCTGTGCCCCCTCCTCCCGTGCAGCTGGAGAGCCACCAACTACAGCCAGTTTTGGGGCATGACGCTGGAGGACGGGATCCGGCACCGCCTGGGCACCTTCCGTCCCTCTCCCACCGTCATGAACATGAACGAGATGCACGTGAGTCTCCACACATGCAAGGGGAAACTGAGGCACGCCAGAGGTTGAGCCTGCCTGTCCCATGGCTTCACCCAACACTTCACCCTCCCATCAGCTCGTGATGTACCCTCAGTGTCCCCGACCCCGGGAAGGGGCTCTGCACCCGGAGCGGGGAGGCAGCGAAGGGGCCGTGCCGGGTGGGTGCCGCGGGCAGCCCTTGTGTTTGGAGACAGCAGCTCAGCAAATTCCCCCGACAATCCCCGGGCTGCCAGTGTTGTTTTTTCCCCCGCTCCTCCGTGCTGGTTTCCCATCGGAAAGCCGGCCCCGCAACTGCTGAGTCGGCAGAGCCGGCTGCGACAGCGCTTTTGCGAGTGGGGTGCCTCCGTCTGCCCCCGGGCTGCACCCAAAGCTGCCACACACGCACCCACCCCCCCACCGCCGTGGGCTGGGGGTCCCATGGGTGCTGGCAGGAGCGTTGCCCATGGTGCACGCCCAGCGCCGCGGCCTTGAATCCCGGCGAGGTTTAAATTTAGAGACGCTTCCTGCGCTGGGAAGAGCCGAGTGTTGTGGCCGTGTCCTTCCCAGGAAGGCTGAGCTGTGCATGGCCGGGGCGGGGGCACCGTCTGTCCCCCTCCTCCAAGGGAAGCGGAAAGGCTGGGTGTGAGTCAGTGGCCGGTGATCGCCGGCCAGAGGCCACAATGAGGGGCTGGAGGCACCCAGGGCCATGCCCTTGTGGTGGGCAGCATCTCCCTTAGTGACCGCGCACTTGGTGCTGTCGTTGCTAAGGAGTTGTTGGGGCTGAGGAGCCCAAATTTAGGGAAATTTGAGGGATCCAGCTCCAGTGGGCCAAGGGGGCACATGAATGCTGGTTGTACTGTGTGTGTCCCATCCTGACGGGTCCCGCCGGGGGTCTGGGGGTGCCAGTGCTGACAGGGGGCAGCATCTCTGAGGATGCCCCAGGAGCTTCTGGGGATGGGCTGTTCAGAGTTGAGGGGAAAGGGCAGGTGGGGGTGGTCCCCTGTGCATTGAGCGTCCCCTCATCCTCCCCAGATGAACATGGACTCCAACGAGGTGCTGCCCAGTCACTTTGACGCAGCCGCGAAGTGGCCTGGGATGATCCACGAGCCCTTGGACCAGGGCAACTGCGCCGGTTCCTGGGCTTTCTCCACAGCGGGTGAGATGGGACGGGGCGACCGGTGGGGACACGGGGACTAAACCTGCTGGGCAGCAGGACAGGACCTGGGGGAGCAGCCACCACTCCCTGACCTTCCTCCCTGCTTGCTCCCAGCCGTCGCTTCGGACCGCATCTCCATCCACTCCATGGGACACATGACCCCCGCCCTGTCACCCCAAAACCTCCTGTCCTGCGACACCCGCAACCAGCGCGGCTGCAGCGGGGGCCGGCTGGACGGCGCCTGGTGGTACCTCCGCAGGCGAGGGTGAGTGGGGACACAATGGGGGTGCTGGGGTGGGGTAAGGTGGGTTCAAAGCTCTGATTACCTGGGGAGAGCCTGGAGGTGCCCTGTGGGCAACGTGTCCCCAGGGCTATCCCTTGGGCAGGCAGGGACTGAGGGTTGGCAGTCCAGGTGGGGACGGAGAGAGGAGTTTGGGGATGGGAGTGGGGATGGAGCTGGGTGGTCATTCCCCTTCTGACGTCCTTGTCCCTCTGTGCAGGGTGGTGACAGACGACTGCTACCCCTTCACCAGCCAGGAGAGCCAGCCGCCGGCGCAGCCCTGCATGATGCACAGCCGCTCCACGGGCCGGGGCAAGCGGCAGGCGACGGCACGCTGCCCCAACCCCCAGACCCATGCCAACGAGATCTACCAGTCCACCCCCGCCTACCGTCTCTCCTCCAGCGTGAGTGCCCGCGGGACCGGCACGGGCAGAGCCGCCGGCGTGGGCGAAGCGGGAGCCGTTTGGCGTGGGGAGGCGGGGAAGGGGCTTGGCTCACGGTGGTTTGCCTGGGAAAGCCAAGTTTGGAAATGAAGCTGGGAAAAACCCGCTGCGGAGCCCGCAGGGGAGCTGCTCCTCCACCCGGCATCTCCGCAACGCCCACCCGTGGGTGCCGAAACGGCCTCTGCCTGCATCTGCAGTGGGTGGGGAGGGCAGTGCCGGGGGTCCTGGCCCCGGTACCACCCATCCCTGTGCTTGCAGGAGAAAGAGATCATGAAGGAGCTGATGGAGAATGGCCCTGTGCAAGGTAGGAAACCAGTATGAGCCCCCCACCTGCATACCCCAAAACTGGGTGCTGCAAGGGGATGAGGTGGGTGGGGGAAACCGCCCTGCCTGGGTCTGGGGGCCGACGTGGGAACCAGGACCCCCCACCTCGGCTGCTCTCCCTGCTTCATGTTCAGCTGCGTGCCCGGGCAGCGTCATGCTCTCACCGGCCCCGGGGTGCCCATCGCGCTGTCCCTGCCAGCGGGCACTCGTTGCTCATTAACTCCCGAGATTTAATCTCCGTCTCAGTGGTTGGTTTTGTTTTACTTTGTTATTATTTTTTTGAAATCCTCCTCCGAGTGTTGTCACGTTGCCTGGGGGAGGATCTGGCTGTCTCCTTCCCTCCTCCCTGGCGATGCCCCGTGTTCCCCGACTCTGGGGGATGTGGAGCCCTGGGAGCTCGGCAGCCAGACCCTCTCCCCCTGCCCGCAGCGATCCTGGAGGTGCACGAGGATTTCTTCATGTACAAGAGCGGGATCTATCGGCACACGCCCGTGGCCGAGGGGAAGGGGCCGAAGCACCAGAGACATGGGACCCACTCGGTCAAAATCACCGGGTAAGGGCGGGGTGGCAGGAGAAGTGTTCCCTTTGGAGGACAGATGCAGAGAGTGATGGCCGGGAGGCCTGCTGGGGGCTAATGCTTGCCCCAGGGCTGTGGCCACAAGTGACACGAGTGTGCAGTGCTCAGCACCCTCGAAGGAGGAAGGCGGGATGGAGGTGCAGAGCCTGAGGAGGAGAGTGGGGCCAGCGGTTTCCTTCTTCCTCCCCATGGCTAAATGTAGCCGCCTGTATTTCGGGAGCGGATGTGAATACCTCGCGCTGACCCTCGGGGAGGGACTGGGAGACGAGCAGGGTCACCGCAGCCCCCCGCTATTGCGGTGCCTGGCGGGGGGATGCCCGCAGCACAGGGCTGCCCCAGGACTCATGCCCTGCCCTTCCAACACAGGTGGGGAGAAGAGCAGCTGCCCAATGGCCAGACCCAAAAATACTGGGTGAGTGCTGCCGGGTGCCACGGGTTCGTTGGGGCTCAGCCATTGGGGTGGGTGGGCGCAAGTGCTGCTTTCGCATGATGGGATGGGGTCCGTCATTGGGGATGGGGGTTTTTTTGGGGGAGGGATTCGGCTGAGCCACCCGGCACTGAGCCGTGTCCCCTCTGCAGACGGCGGCCAACTCCTGGGGCACAGCGTGGGGTGAGGGCGGCCATTTCCGCATCGCCCGCGGCATCAACGAGTGCGAGGTGGAGACCTTCGTGGTGGGCGTCTGGGGCCGCGTCAGCGTGGAGGACATGCCCCACAAATAAGGGCACCCCCCTCTCCTACAACCTTCCCACCCTGGGACCCCCCCGCAGATGTCCCCACAATGGCCTCGCCCAGCACCGCAGCCCCTCTGTCCCTTCCTGGGGGCGGCCGTGGGGTGGGACACCCACCGGGCAGGGGGATGGGACTGTTCCTGGGGGGGACCCGTGTGCCCCCGCTGTGCTGACGTGGCGGCTGGGTGCAGCGGGGCGTGTGGCCCTGGGGGGACCCGTCCGGGGGGATTTATCCGCTAATCCCCCCGCCCCGGGCTCGGCTGGCTTCGGTGGCAGGCAGGGGCTCTTCAAAGGCGGCCGCCCCCCTCCCACTGCCAAGATGTGGGGCCAAGGGGGGGGCTCCTTCACTCCCCTTATCTGCCCCCCAGCTCCCCTCACAGCCCTGGAGCTGGGGGGGTTTTATCTGTGCCCCCAGGGCTGGAGGAGCCGCTGAGGATGGGGTTGGGGTCCCTACCGTCCCCCCCGCCCATCCCTATGGTGCTATGGCCCCTGCCACCCCCCCCCGCCCAGGGACAGGGGAGGGCTCAGCCCTGCAGTGTCCCCATCCTGAGGGGGCCACCATTGGGGACCACACAGCAGCCCAGCCTGGGTCCCCCCAGTCCTTCCCCCGCCTCTGCCCTGGGCTGTACTTTTAAGACTTTTTTTGTATTTATTTTGCTTTTTATTATTTGTAAATAAACTTATTGAAGCCTCATTGCTGGGAGGGATTTGGTCCTTCCCCAGCCCCGCTGGTTGCTGGGGACTCTGTCTGTGTCCCCGCTGTCCCCTGGCCCCAGGAAGGGCTGTGGGGCCAGATAAGGCCCCGCTCATTGTGCGCCTTCCGGCCCCGCCACCTCCCGCCACCGTGGCCAACGCTGGCGGCCAGCGCTCGGCCACCACGGGCATGGCCACCCAACAGCCAGGAGTGCCACCACGGCCACTTGGCAGCCAGGAGTACCTCCACGGCTACCTCACAGCCACACCATGGCCAACTGGACCACCCCATGGCCACCCTACAACAACGAGTGTCCCTATGGCCACCCCATAGCCAAGAGTGGCACTGGGGCCACCGCAGCAGGGCCAGGAGCAGGCCCGGGGGGGTCGGTGGGGGGGGAGGGGATGTGTGTGTGTGTGTGTCCATGTATGTCCATGTGTGTGGCTGTGTGTCCTGTGGCTGTGTGTCTGTGTCCCTGTGTGTCTCCCCATATGTGTGTCTGTGTGTCCGTGTGTGTCGCCCACCTTGCGGAGTGGGGCGTCACCTGGCGGTGACAGCCAGCACCTGCCTCGGGCTGCGACACCCCCACTGCATGTACAGGCACACACTGGGTATGTACAGACACACTCTGGGGATGTACAGGCACACACTGGGTATGTACAGACACACTCTGGGGATGTACAGGCACACACTGGGGATGTACAGACACACTCTGGGGTATGTACAGGCACACACTGGGGATATGTACAGGCACACACTGGGGATATGTACAGGCACACACGGGGTATGTACAGGCAGGCACAGGTTGGTGTACACGTGCATTCACTGACACCCCCGTATGATGTTTATGCAGACACTGCTGTTTGTGTTGGGTTTTGGTTTGGGTTTAATATATTTACGCATACACATACTCACAGACTAACAAATGCTGCTGCTGTTACACCCCAACACGAGCAAGAAGCGCTGGTTTTTTAATGCACACTCCTCCACGTGCTGGCACGGCGCCTGCACACGCCTTGTCACACACACACCGCTGGTTTGCAGCTACACCCAGATGCTGCTGTTTATAATGCACACCTACACACAAAGGGACACTGGTGTTTATAATAAGCACACACTAAAGGCCACCGCTATGTATATCTCTACAGATATATACATACATACATATATATAGATATATAGCTACATAGATATATAGCTACATAGATATATATAGATACATATATAGCTGTAGCTCTATGCATATACATTTATGTATGTGTGTGTACATGTATGTGCATATACATACACATTAACATATATATAAACACTTACATACACGTGTAGCCAAAGTTTGTGAATATATGTATTTATCCATATATATAAAAACGTGTGTGTATATTATCCCATGTATTTATCCCTTTATATACACATATACATATATATATACATATCCATATACAAATATACATTTATTCATATATACATATGCACGTACGTGCATATACATATACACATTTACATATACATAAACATATACATATCACAGAATCACAGAATGTTGGGGTTTGGAAGGGACCTCCAAAGATCACCCAGTGCCACCCCCTGCCAGAGCAGGGTCACCCAGGGCAGCCCCACAGGAACGCGTCCAGGCGGGTTGGAAAGTCTCCAGAGCAGGAGACTCCACACCCTCTCTGGGCAGCCTGGGCCAGGGCTCCGGCACCCGCATGGGGAAAACATTTTTTTTCTAATATTTTTGTGGAAAAACCCCAACAAAAGCCAGTGTGCGCACACAAGAGCTGTGTGTACCAGTACGTAAAGGGGTGTCCATCACTGCCTCTGGGTTTATATACATATATGTGCGTGTATAATATATATGTATGTGTGTGTATATTTATATAGATGTGTGTGTGTGTGTATATATATGTATAAAAGCTACTGGCTGTTGGGGGGTGTGTGTGTGTGTGTGATATATATGTGTGTGTGTGTTTGTGTGTGTGTATATAGATATATGTGGGTGGGTGTGTGTAATATATATATATGTTTGTGTGTGTATATAGCTAGATGTGTGTATATATATATATATGTATAAAAGCTACTGGCTGTTGGGTGTGTGTGTGTGTGTAGCTATGTTTATAAGCTGTGTTGGTTTTTCACATCTCTTTGTGTGTGTGTGTACACAGTACCTACTATCATGTGGTGTTTTTAATATATTTTAATATTTATATTTTATATATACATATATATTTATTTGTATTGTATATATAATATATATTATGTATTTTATATATTTATATTTTTATGTTTTTTTGTTTATATATATTTTATACTGTTTATATTTATACTATTTGTATTTACCTCTACATTTATATATGTTCATGTGTGTGTCTACTAGTGTGTGCATATGTAGACACACATGGTGTCTATTCCTTTTTGTGTGTGTGTACACACACACGGGGGTGTCAGTAATTTTATATGTGTGTGTGTGTGTCATGCACACGTAGTGTGGCCTGTTTATATAAGCATCAGTATCCATATGTCCATATACAGAGGTGCCTGTTAGTGTATGTACATACGTATGTATGTATGTATATACGTGTGCATATATGTATATATATGTGTGTGTGTATATATATGCACAGAGGTGTCAGGAAGTGTGTGTATGCATATATATATACACACACAAATACATATATTGCCCTGTATATGTATATTTACATGTGCACATACATGTATACACACCCCTAACAGACACACACAGAGGGTGTCAGGAAGCGTGTGTGTGTGTTTATGTCACCGCAGTGCAAGTGACAGCACAGGAAAGGGGGGGCCAGCCCCACGGCCTGTGTTTTAAACCTCTCCAAAAGGCTGGGCAGCTCTGACTCAACAGAAGACGATGAGAGATATTGTTGGAAGCGCTGCTGGAACGATTAGCGATGCTCCAGAACAAAAAGTCCTGCCTTTGGCTGAAGCCGAGGAAAACACCGACATCTGGTTATTGCTTCCAGAAGCATCTGATAAGGTATTTGGTCTTTTAACTATTTTCTTTCACAAAAACGCCTTCGAATATATAGCAGCTCATATACATGTCTCTCAAAAAGCATGTCTGAGATTCCTCATCAAGGCCAATTAAAGGATGATCACCTGGAGATCATTTTAAAGCCACAGGAAGAACAACCTCTGTTTCGGTCAAATCTTTACTTGTACCCCAGTAGGAAACCCCCGGACCTCGTTTTCTCTAAGTTGATGTGAGAGGTAAGAGCTAACTTTGGGACAGCAGGGGTGCGGAACAGGACGTGTCCCCACTCTGCACCCTGTCTGCTGTCCCCACAAGGGGGGTGACGAGGGGCAGGGTAGCATCCCTGCGAGTCGCTCCGCAAACACAGACCACCCAGCGACCAGTGCACATCACCTTTTATTCACAAAAGCTGTAAAAATAAGCTCTACACCGTTTCTGAGTTTGGCCTCGGCAGACAGAGATTAATAAACCAGACGTTGGCAACGAGGAGGGGGGGTGATGATCCTCCGTGTGACTGCAGCAAGGTTCTAGCAGCCCTGAGAGAAACAGGGCTCAGACAACCGGGGAAGTCAGAGCGTTTCCAGCACAGCCAAGAGGCCAGATGTGCTCCTGCCAAGGAAGAGCTGCCTGTGAGGTGAGGAAGCACAAGCTATGCCATCGCCCAGGCCCTTCTTGCTGCTCTTCAAACGAAGGCTCAGCTGATGGTCACTGGAGAGTCCCCAAAAGCATGTCAAGGCAGAGATGTTCCACTGCAGACATCCCGCCAAGCAGAGGGACAGCACTGGTGAGGTTAAAGTATGATTTTGTGTCTGGCGAGGTAAGATCGAAGCACTCCCGGGGAGGCATGGCACGGGCTACTGCTTTGGCTGTGCCTCCCCAGAACCGAACTCTAGTTTGGCGTGGAGACACCCACCGCTATCGTATGGGGACAAAGAACCGAAGCCAGGAGCGCCCTGGCGGGATTTGGGGCTCCTGGGGTGGAGCCTGCGGGGAACAGCTCGCTCTTCAGGAGGCTCGGCCACATCCCAGCACAGGGCTGAGGGCAGCTCCTGCTCCCCACGGAGCTCCTGGCCTTTGGCCGAGGACGTCACAGCATGCGAGTCACCACCATGGTGAGGAAGTCCTCGTAGCTCAGCCGCACGTTGCCCACCAGCCCCGTGTCCTTCTCGCGGAAGGCGTCGGTCGTGCTCTGGAGCTGCATGCAGATCTGGATGAAGCGGTCGAGCTGGATGCTGGGGTTGGAGGATCGCTGGGCATAGCGGGCCAAGAGCAGCTGGCTAAACTGGGGGCTTAGGTTATAGCCCATCTGGGAGAAAGCTGAGAGCAAGAAACACTCGGATTAAACCTTCCTGACAGGAAGAACAACTGTGCCTTCCCCTCCCATGTGCTGGCACACACCCCATCTCCCACCTCCCCGTGGTGCTCGCTTCCGACAGCGGGTGTGCACGGGCAGAGCTCTCCAGAGGGAGGAACCAAACCAAGGCACGAATTCCAGACATTTTTTCCCCTCCATCAGACACACACACCCCAGAGTTCTTCCCAGAAAACAGGCTTTAGCCACATGCCACTTGAGAGGGCATTCCGCGTTTCCTTAAGGAAGGAAGTTCATGCCACAGCCCTGCTGCCGCTCCTCCCCGTGGGAAGGCTCAGCCAGTTTAGCCAGCCCAGCACGCCCCAGTGCAGCAACATGCATGGACTGTGGCCACAGCTGCATGGCAGGCACCCAGGAGCTCAGAGACACTCAGCCCTGCTGCAATGGCGGCGCCAGGAGGATTCGCCAGGCCGAGCTGGAAGTAAACACCAAGCAGAGCCAGGCAGCAATCCCCGGGGAGCTGGGTAAGGGCCAGGTTGGTGTCTCTGCCCCTCGCCCACCTTGCTGGAGTTCGCTGAAGCTGATGGATCCTGACTGGTCCCTGTCGTACTGCTGGAAGAGGTTCCTCCACTGCTGGATGAAGCGCAGCAAGGCCGAGAAGCCGTACACGTCTATGCGTCCCGACCTGGTCTTATCAAACATGTCTAGGGAGGAAGGAACAAAGATCAAGAGCAGGGCAGTGAGGTTTGGAGCAAGGACATGCTGTAGAAACTCCCAGAGAGCTCACGATCTGCGCTGCAGCTCCCCGGCACCCGCTCCAGCCCCGAAAGCCATCCCTCACCAGGACTGCAATCAACTGGGATCATTCAATCCCTAAGAGGCTGGTAGGAAATAGAACCAAACCCCAATACCAGGGCAAGCAGGGGAACGGGGTGTCTCTGGCTCGCTACTGGAGTTCTCCCTCCCTTTTCTCCCCAGCTCTCTGGGAGCAGGGCTCACTCAGTGTCGTGCAGAGCTGGATTTCCTTTCCCAAGCAGCATTTTGGGCCCCCGACACGTATCCTCTGCCAAAAGGGTGTTCAGAGCTGCTCAGTTTGCCCAGCTCCAGACAGCACTCATGGGCCAGCTGCTCAGGTAAGCAATGCCCAGGTAACAGGGAAACGCGGGCTGGGCTTCACCCCAACAGAGGCTCACCTCAAAGAGATGAGAACCAAAAAGAGGCAGGAGGGTGAAGAGAGCCCAGACTCACTTATCATCAAGAGGCAGGTCTCATCATTGAACGTCGACCAGTTGGAGTTCACCAGCGCCTGCTTCAGCTCCTTCACGGAGATGTACCCGCTGTGATCGGCATCGACCGCCTGGAACCAGGAGAAGGCCTCCGGGTCCACACCCGGGGGAGCATTACCTGCACGGGGAGAGACCATCAGCAGCTCTCACCTTCTTTTAGAGAGGCGGCTGGCTGCTCCAGCCCCAGCAATGGCCCACGGAGACGTGGCAGACACCCCGGGAGCAGTCAGCACTTCTGCTCTAAGCAGCTTTGTGCAGCCACAGGATCCCGGGAACGCCAGGTCAGCACATCCCAGGGCCTGGCACACAGCTCTGCCGGCAGGGAAAGGGCCGTAAACCAGAGTCCGCCGAGTGAAACGCGGGGCTGATGCCCCATAAACCCGGGGGCACCGGGAGACGGATGCGCAGCCATCGAGTCTTACCGACGGGGCTGAGACCTCCCGCTTCTCGGGGTCTCGAACCCATAAACCCGGGACTCTCCGGCTTTGCTCACGGGGTGAATTCGTTCAGCCGGGCTGGGCGAGGGGCGCTGAGCCAACCCCTCCCGGGCGGGACCCCCCCCCTCCCAGCCCTGCACCCTCCCGGGGCCACCCTCGGGCCCCACTCACCTCCGGGAGCCGCCCCCCCGTAGGGCCCGGGCTGGGGGCCGCCGTAGGGCCCTCCGGGCGCGGCCCCGCCTCCGTAGGGAGCCCCGGGCGGGGGCTGTCCGTAGGGCGGTGCCGGGGGCCCTCCGCCGTAGGGACCCCCGGGGTAGGAACCGGCCGGGGGCGCGCCGGGGGCCTGTCCTGCGCCGGGGAAGCCCTGGGGAGGGGACAGAGCCCGGTGTGCGGCCGGTTACCGGGACACTCATCCCCCTCAACACGCCACCTCCCGCCCCGGCACCCGCACAGAGCCCCCGGCACCCGCACAGAGCCCCCGGCACCCGCACAGAGCCCCCGCCCCCGCCCGGTCCCCCCCGGTCCCACCTGCCCCGGGTACGCCGCCATCGCACCGCTTCCGGCCCCGCCGGCCCCGCCCCGTGACGTCAAGAGCGTCGCGGGCGCCTACTGGTCGAGGCGGGCCATGGCGCGGAGGCACCGCCTCCTCCCCGGGAGAGGCGGGGCGGGAGGAAGCGGAGGGCGGTGACGCGCGGGAAGGGCGGGGCCCCGGGGGGGCTTAAAGCAGGGACGGCCCCGGGGAGGGGGCACTGGGCTCCGCATGGTCCTGCCGGGAGAGGGGTGGGGATCCCTCCGAGATCAAGGCCGGCATCCTGCTGGGAGCAGGAGTGGGATGGGCCCGGGATTCCCGCTGGGATCGGGGCTGGGAACTGCCCGGGAGTTGGTCCGGGACTCCCCCAGCGGCAGGGCCGTGATCCCCCGGGATCAAGGCTGGAATTCCCTGGGGTCAGGGCCAGGATTCCTCCAGGACCAGGGCTGGGATCCTCTGGGACCTCCCCAGGATCCCTCCTCTGCTGGGCTGGGGCTCCGGGACTGGGCAGAGCAGCGCCCCGCGGGGACAGGGATGGGGACGGGGACAGAGATGGGGACAGGGACGAGGATAAGGATGGGGACAGGGATGGGGACAGGGACAAGGGTAAGGATGGGGACAAGGATAAGGACGGGGATGGGGACAGGGATGGGGACAAGGATAAGGATGGGGACAGGGACGGGGACAGGGACAAGGATAAGGATGGGGACAAGGATAAGGACGGGGATGGGGACAGGGATGGGGACAAGGGGCAGCTCCCCCCCCTGGCAGAAGGAGGACGCGGAAGGCGCAGAGGAGGCACCAGCACGGCTGTATTGGAGCGGGCAGGATCCACCTGCCCTCCGGATGGCGACAGAGCTGTGACAGCACCCGCAGCGCCCCCCGCCCCCCGCCGCGGGACAGGCCCAGCCCCCGGCACAGCGGGGAAACAATATTAACAGCACACGGTGGGGGGGACCCCTCAGCCGAAGGGGCCCTTGACGTTTTTGGGCTGGAAGAGGGGCTGCTCCAGCGGCACGGCGCCCAGGCACTCCGCCGGGCTGCAGTGCCCCGTCTTGCCCGGCTGCCCGGTGGCACCGGGGGGGCCGGGGATGCCGGGGATGCCCTGCTGGCCCACGGGACCCGGGGGACCCATCTTCCCGTAGCCTGGTGGCCCTTGGGGACCTGGAAAAGAAAGAGAGGAAGAGAGAGGTGGCCAGGTGGGGGGGCTGGCAGCGAGACCCAGCGTGGGAGTGGTGGCCGCGGGGGAGGAGGGGGCTCACCTGGGGGTCCCGGGGGGCCGCTGTCCCCCATCACCCCCACGCCTTTCTCTCCTTTCTCCCCTTTGGCACCTGGTTCACCTGGAGGAGAGGTGGATGGAGAGCGTGAGACCCTGGCGACAGCGCAGCGCTTGGGGACGCCCTGGGGAGCAGCACGTACCCCGCATGCCCGGCACGCCCTGACGCCCCTCTCTGCCGATCTGCCCCGGCAGCCCTGGGGAGCCGGGGGGTCCCGGCCGGCCGGGCAGCCCGTCCTTCCCTGGGGGACCAGGTCTTCCCGGGGATGCCACCATCTCCACCGGGAATTGCATCCTGGAGGTGTAGTAAGCCATCCGCTCTGCGGGGAGAAGCCACGCTCAGCGCCGGCGGGGACGAGGCGATGCCAGGGTGCCACCGAGCCTCGCCCCCGCCGCCACGTTACCGTCAAACATCTTGCTCAGCTCCTGCCGGATGAACCTCTTGATCTCGTCGTAATTCACCAAGTCTCCCTGGGGGGGACGCAGGAGGGGCCGTCATCACAGGGACCTACAAGGGGATGGGGTCCTGCACCCCGGCCACCCGTCCTTACCATCATCCCCGGGGGGGCCCGGTAGCCCAGGGCTGCCCGCGGGTCCCGGCGAGCCGGGGGGACCCCTCTCTCCCGCAGGTCCCCGCGGCCCCACGATGCCCATGGATCCGCTCTTCCCCGGTCCCCCGGGCATGCCGGCCCTGCCTTTCTCCCCGGGGTAGCCTCTCTCGCCGGGGGATCCAGCTTCACCCTGCAGAGACGCAGAGCAGCAGAGCTCAGCCCTGCCCCCCCCCCCCCCCAGCTCTGAGTGGGGCTGGAGGGTTCCAGAATGGCCACGGCAGCACGGCTGGGCTCTCCCCTCACCTTCTGACCAGCTGGTCCCGCGGTGCCGGGCTTTCCTGGGGGGCCCTGAGGAGACACAGAGGAGCGGGGTGGCAGGGATGTCCCTCCTGGGGACACCAGAGCCGGGCCAGAGGATGCCACGATCCAGCCCCAGGTCCCACCAGGCAGGAAAGCCACACAGCCCACGCTCGTACCTCTTTACCCACGGGTCCGTCCGGTCCCTGCTCCCCCTGTGAAATCAAAGCGTTGCAGCGTGAGACAGTGACCGGCGCGGGGCCGTCCTCGAGGTCCCCACCGCACTGAGGGGCAGGGGTCTGGGTCTCCCTGTGGGTCTTGCTGCACTCACCGGTGGCCCTGGGTGGCCTGGGGGTCCCGGCTGTCCTGGCATCCCCGGCAGCCCTCGCTCCCCCACGGAGCCCCGCTCGCCCTTCAGCCCCTGTGGGGAGGCAGGAGGGAGCCGGGAGCGTCAGAGTCAGCACAGGGTGGGGACGGTGACTCCCCAAACCCACTCCTCGGGGCACCCACCCAGTCCCTGCATGCGATGGGGACGGGTCTGGCCGCAGGTAGTACTCACCACTCCAGCAAGGCCAGCGGGACCTGGCTGCCCCGGGCTGCCGGGGGGGCCCTGGGGGCAGAAAGAGGGGTGTCAGCTGGGGGGAGCCGTGGGCTCCCCGCTACGGGGCGGTGGGCACCATCCAGATTGCACCATGGGGAGCAGGTCCAACTTACGATGAGCCCTGGGGGTCCCTGCCGGCCTTGGGGTCCCATGGGTCCGGGGTCACCCTGAGGAAGGCAGCGTGATGAGGGAGGGGCAGTGTAGGGCCCATCCAGCTCAGGGGTCCCGCACCCACCCACTCCCACTGCTCACCTCCGCTCCTGGCCGGCCTGTGCTGCCTGGGGGGGCCAGGTTTACCACAGTCACCCTACAAAAAAGGACATACAGGCAGCGGAGCAGGTGGAGATCCTGCCCCAGGACCGAGATCCATCGGGATGTCACCACTGAGTGTCCCCCAGTGCCACCATTACTCACCTTTGGTCCTGGGAGACCTGGGTGTCCTGTCTTTCCCTTGAAGCCCTGGAGGGAGAGAAAAGCTGGGTGGCGGTCTCAGCTCTTGTGAGTGGACTGAGGCACACCACCTCGACCCCAGTCTCTGCTGCGGACCCCATCCTGCAACGTCGGGATGGGGGGGGATGCCTACCGACCCCCTTGGGCTCAGCAGCCCCGGGAGCACGTGGTGGCACAGTCTCAGCTCAGGGGACACCCGGTCCTGGCTGCGGGGACATGCCAGGCAACAAGCACCAGGGAGGGGTGACAAGGAAGGCTGTCACTCACCGGAGGACCCATCATCCCTGGTGGTCCAGGGGGTCCGGGATCACCCTGGAGAGAAAGAGACAAGGGTTAGGGGTGTTCTGAAGGGCTTGTAGGGTGGCTGCCCTCCTGCCAGCACCCGGCAGCCTCACCCGCAGCCCTGGCTTGCCATCCTTGCCATCCAGTCCTTCCAAGCCAGTGGGGCCCTGCGGTGACAAGGTGAGGGTGTCAGAGGGTGGTTTGCATCCAGCAGCTTTGAGGGTCCCTGAGGGACCTGCTCTGGGCACCCCAGGCCACAGGGACAGGTCCCCGGCGAGGGGCTCCAGCCGATGGCACTCCAGGGAGCACCATGATACCAGCGGTCCTGTCCCCTCCTCTCCCAGGGGTGGTATGAGGGGGGTGTCTTACCTGGATGCCCGGGGGTCCAGGGGGCCCGGGGGGCCCTGGCATCCCCGTGGGGCCACGTGTGCCCTCACTGCCCTGCAAGAGCCACACAAGGTCACGGAAGCAGCTGGGGCTGGGCACCCCTTGGCCCCCTCACAGAGCAGGGGCCAAACCTGGCCACCAGCCCAAGGGATGAGTGGTGCCACCACATAAACACCTCCCGGTGGCACTTGCCCACTGCACTCACCTTCTCAGCCACAGGTCCTGGTGGCCCGGCCGGACCAACCTTGCCTGGGAAGCCGGGGGGCCCCTGAAGAGAAGAGGGATGTTGGGTGAGGGGGACACCTCACAGCGGGAGAGTCCAGCCCCGCAAAACCCGCCTTCTCCAAACTCAGTTTAATGAGGTTTCTCTGGAGCTCCTCTCTGCACCTTATCCCACAGGATGCGCCAGTGTTCCCATAGCAGAAATGCCTGTCCCCCGCTCTGTGGGGACATGGCGACACCATGGGCATCATCTCCTGGCAGTTCCAGCAGGACGTACTCACCGGTGGCCCCGGGAAGCCAGGCTGGCCCTGGAAACCCTGTGGAGAGACGAGAGCTGAGCCGGACCCCGACGGCCACATCTCGCCCTGTGGGGATCTCGGGGATCCCCACGGACCCCTCAGGGATGCTCACCTGGTCCCCTTTCTCGCCAGTGCTGCCTGGGAGCCCACGCTCGCCCCTTGGTCCCTGCAGAGGTAGGGGTGAGGTGGGTGGGGAGCACCTCAATGCACCCATAGACACCGCAGCCACCCCCCCCTGCCCTCCCCACAGCTCCCCAGGAGCCACCAGAGTGGGCACATACCGCTGGTCCTGTGGGACCGGGGAGACCATCCAAACCAGGGGGTCCCTGGAAAAGGGAGTAACAAGGTCAGACGAATGTGGCTGGAAGGACCCCACCCCAGTGCCTGCAGCACGGGGGCATCTGGGAGAGCCCCCAGCCCCTCCTCCCCTGGAGCACAGCCCCAAGGAACTCACCAGTTCCCCTTTCTCCCCAGGGGGACCCACGTAGCCTCGCTCGCCTTTGATACCCTGGGGAAGGAAGAAATGAAGACCCCACGCAGGACAGGGGGTGATTTGGGACATGGGGCTTGGATGGGGACAGGCCATGGATGGGGTACAGGGATGGATGGGGAAAGATGGGGCACAGGTGAATGGAGGGAACATTTGGGCACCAGGAGCATGTGGGACAGGAATGAGCGTGCAGGGACACGGTGCTCGGTGCCTGCTGGGGTGCCCCAACTGCCTGTCCTTGCAGTGTGGGGGGCCCCAGAGAACACCAGGGAGGGATGTGGGCACACACAGAGGGTCTAGGGGCTGCCACGTGCTGTCTGGATCCCCCCAGTACTCACAGGAAGGCCGGGGGGGCCCGTCGCACCGGGGTAGCCGGGCTGCCCTGGAGGTCCCTGTGCAGGAGGAGGAGGATGCTGAGCACCTGCAATGCCCCAGCTGGGTGCCCAAAGCCCACGGAGCACCAGTGTCCCCCCACCCCTTCCTCCCACACCACTCACCGGCTCCCCTTTGGATCCAGCAAGACCGGCAGGACCGCGTTCCCCCTGGAGACCCTTTGGATGGAGAAGAGGGGAGCTGCAGGGGGAGTCTCCTGCAGCCCCTGCCCAGGGCTGTGCCCTCTGGGCAGCACAGCCGGGCAGAGTGCGGGGGCCGAGGACCCAGGAACGGCCCATGGGGTCTGTGATCTCCATCAGTCCACGCTGGCCCCAGCTTGCCTGGCACCTCCAGGCACCGGGGAGGACCCGCTCAGCGCCCAGCTGGGCTCCCTCCACCCACATGCACCAGGCTCAGCACCCGAGCGTGACCGGGTACACCCACACCCAGACACGGGGCACTGCTGCCTGTGCCCTCCCACGCCACAGCCCATGGGCAGGGCCCACGGGCAGCCCCGGTGCCATAAAAGCTCAGCCCTGGGGGAGCTGGTGGGGTGCCCAGCTCCTGGCACCCTGGTCACTTCCTGGGACACGCTTCAGACCACAGCTCCAGCCTGGTGCCACCCCGTCTTCCTCAGGTGTGCCAGGTACGGGTGACACAGGTGACAGCCAGGAGCCTCTGGGCTCCGTGTCCAGGACCACTGGGGCGGGTTAGTGGGGTGACATGGTGCCGAGGCGGTGGAGGCTGGACAGGACACGCTGGCACACCGCAGAGCAACGACCCACACAGACCCACATAGACCCACACAGACCGTGGTGTTACGGTGACATTAGTGGACACGGGGACAGGAGCAGGACATGGCTGGCACACGTAAGAGAGGGCAGGATCCTCCAAGAGCTCCCGGTGCAGCCCCACCACCGCCTCGTGCTAGGAGGGAGCATGGGGCAGAAGGATGAAGATGAAGATGAGGATGAAGGTGGAGATGAAGATCTAGATGGAGATGGCGGTGGAGGCTGGCTGGCCCCAGAGGAGCTGGGGACCAGGGGAGGAGGAGGATGAGCTCTAGCAGCACTGGCTGCACGGTGGGATCCTCCTGGCCCCCATGAGGGGAGTCCCTGGGGGAAGGGGCAGCAGTTGGCTGCCACCCAGTGCACCCAGCCTGCCCCGGTTTCCAGCAATGAACTGAGGCAGCAGCTCCTTGGCACATGAGAGCCAGCACCAGCACACCCGGGTCCCACTGTGGTGAAGGGTGCCAGCACCACACACCAGGGGCAGCTGCACCGGGGCCAGACAAGCTCCAGCACCAGGTGGCTGAGCTCAGGGAGAGCGTTCCCGAGCCTGCAGACCCCGGGTCTGCTGAGACCCCCCTGCATGGGGACGGAGGAGGTGGAAATGGGAGGATGGAGATGGTGTGGAAAAAAGAGAGGGGCAGCTGGGCTGCGGCTGCTCCCAAGGGGGGACGGGGACGGGGGACACAGCCAAACAAAGCGGCAGCGACAAAGGGCACAGAGCGGAGCCGTGCTGGGTCCTTACGGGCAGTCCAGGTGCGCCAGGCGTTCCAGGAAAGCCTGGGGGGCCCTGAGGGGAGAAACAGGGAGATCACAGCCTGGAAGTGGCACCCAGGACTCACGGTACCGCAGAGCGGCTGAGCACGGGCTGGCTCAGCCTTGGCCTCCCACCAAGCCGGGCTCCTGCTCCATCTCCGGGCTGACAGCGCCTTCATCTCCATCTCCAGCCTCGCTGGAGAACAGCCATGCCGTGCTGCACCTCTGCCCGTCACCGTGGCCTCAGGGCAGGGTGCCAGACCCCCTTGGCAACTTGCAGTGGGGGGCTCCAAGCCTTCCAGGACCATAACACGACGCCTGCACAGCCCCCCCCCACCACAGGTAGGGGTACTTACGATGGGTCCGGGTGGCCCCGGGGGTCCCCGCAGTCCTGGTGAGCCCTGGGGTGAGATGGGTGCGTTAGGTGTGGGCAGGGTGGGAAGGGGACCTGGCCCCACTCCAGCTCTGAGGGGCACAGAGGGACGAGCCACAGCCCCCAGAAAGGGCTGGGATGGTGGAGGGGAGCGGAGGAGAGGGACAAGGCCACTGATGGGGAGTGCACCCACCTGCTCGCCTCTCTCGCCAGGCATGCCCGGGGCGCCCGGCACCCCGGGATCACCCACGCAGTCCGTGTCAGGGCTGTCACCCTGCGGGTAACAGGGACACATCAGGAGCTGGGACTGCCTCTGCTCGTGGCCGAGCCCTGCCAAGCCC
Organism: Trogon surrucura; assembly: GCA_020746105.1. Taxonomy (NCBI): domain Eukaryota; kingdom Metazoa; phylum Chordata; class Aves; order Trogoniformes; family Trogonidae; genus Trogon; species Trogon surrucura. The sequence goes on from CM036640.1 coordinate 1,934,389, forward strand.
CGCCAAGCGCTCCCCAAAGCTACCCCTGCTCCCCAAAGCCCCGGCTGCTCCCACAACACAGGTACAGTGCCAAGTCCTGTCCCAGCAGGGGCCATCCCTGCAGCGCCCCGGGGACTGGGGAGCCAGAGCGGGGTGGCAGATCAGCCCCAGGGGCAGGGAGATGGGGATGGCATGGTTCACTCACCCGAGCCTCCTCCGCTCTCGGGAACTGAGCAAAGCACTGGAAGAAAACCCAGGAGTCACCTGGGGATGCCCTGCAAGGGACATTCCACACCCCTCGAGTGCTCAGCACCCGCTGCTCCAGCCCGTACTGGCCTCTGAACAGGACAAGCCCATTCCCCTCCCCGGGAAACCCGCAGAGGTAGGTGGGAGCTGTGCATGGGAGCCTGTCTGCATGGCTGGGGCAGGATCAGCGTGTCCAGAGCGTGTCCAGCCCTGCAAGCGCCTGCTGCCTTGCACGACTGCCGTGTGAGCTGATGCTCAGGCTCAGGAGTGTCTGCGCCCCAGCCCAGGACCCCACGGGTACTTGGGCACTGCGATTCCGACCCGCAGGTGGGCAAATACTCACGCGGGCGCAGCTCTCGCTGCCGGGGGCACCCGGCATGCCCCCGTCCCCCTTTTCCCCCTTGACACCGCTGGGTGCTTCGAAGGCTGCCTGCAGCTGGACGCAGTCCCCGCAGAGGGTCTGGGAGGAGACGGGGAGTCAGGGGCACCCCAAGGGACTCGGGTTCCCCTGGGCACAACCCATAGCGTGAAGGTGCCCCATCCCCACGCTCTCACCTTCAGCACCTCGATGTTCCTCTCAGCCATGACAGCCAGCGGTCCCTGGAAGAGACGCAGGAGGGAAGGGGACGGTGGCCGCGCCAGGGGGGCAGGATGGGTGGCCATGGGGGAGGCTGTCGTGGGAAGAGCCACCACCTACCAGGTCTCCAGCTGGCCCAGGCAGTCCTGGCAAACCATTGTGTCCTGGCATCCCCTAAAGCCCAGGAGAGAATATTTAAATAATATTTAATATTTGAATATTTAAACCCTGTGCTAAAAACTGGGCAGGATCAGTCCCTGCTCACCCGCTGCTCCCATTGCTCATTGCTCACCTGGCGGCCCGGGGCACCGGGGGGGCCGGGGGGGCCGGGGGCTCCGGGAGGACCCTGCAACACCCCAAAACACAAATGGAGAGAGGCGTGCGGTGGGGCAGCGGGGGGTGAGGGGTTGGTGGGCGCAGCGCAGCGGGGGCAGCACCCACCTGAGGACCTGGCTGCGGCTGCCAGGACATCCCGGTCCAAAGTCCTGGGGCTCCCTGGGGCCGAGAGAGGGGGGGAGAGTGCTCAGTGGGGGTGAAGAGGAGCCGGGGTGCCCATGGGGGTTCGTGGTGCTTACCGGCATCCCGGCATAGCTGGAGTCCTGGCGGGGGCTGGGTGGGCAGGCGCACTCCCCGGGGTCTCCCTGCAGAGAGAGGGGGGTGAGGGCGGGTGGGGTGGCACGGGGGTAACGGGACGGCACGGGGGTACGGCTCGACCCCGACTCACCTTCTCGCCCCGGGCACCCTTCTCCCCCTGCAAGGAGGAAATCCGGAGATGGCCATTAGCAGGTGGCACCCAGGACCCCCGCCTTGTGTCCCCCAACCACGGCCAGCTGGGGCACGTCCAACCCCCCCTGCCCCGCACATACCGGCTGCCCGCTGGACCCGGGGAGCCCCCGCTGCCCCTCGGGGCCCTGTGAGGAAGAGGAAGGTGAGGAAGCTCAACTCCGGGCTCAGACTGTGGCACAGCGGGTTTTTTTGCCAGTGTCAGGCAATGCCTGTCCTGAAGGGCAGGACTTACCGGTGGCCCCGTGATGCTGGTTCCTGGTGGTCCAGGGGGTCCCACAGCTCCTTTGGGCCCCGGAGATCCCTGCAGAAGAAGGACAGCAGGAGTGGGGGGCACAAAACGGGGAGGGAGGGCTGGGGGACACTCCCTTACCTTAGCACCTTTCTCTGCCACCATCCCCGGGGGTCCCTGGGGTCCGGGGGGGCCCTGGGAGCAGGAGAGGGAGTTAGATCCCCCCAGCAGCCCCAGCCAGCCCCCTGTCCATGGTGACAGCACTGTCCCCAGGGTGGCCTGGCCAGGACCTCGCTGCCACCACCTGCACCAGCGGGTTGATGCTCGCAGGGGTGCAATCCCCCTGGGCTTGCAGGAATCAGGTGGCTGCCCCATGTCCCAGGGCAGGGCAAGTCCGAAATGCTACTTACGGGTGTCCCAGGTGGTCCAGTGGTCCCGGGCTCTCCCTGGGAACAACCAGAGCGGGTGAGAACCGGCAGAACCAACTGGCACGGCACGGGGACAGGCACCCTGCACACCCACCTGCGGTCCCGGCTGGCCGATCCCTGGCGGTCCTGGCTCACCCTAAAAAGACAGAGGGGGAGTGGGCAGCCCCAAAACCCCCCCTGCACCCACCCCACCCGCTCCACGACCCTGCTCACCTGCAGCCCCTTCAGCCCGGCGGGACCCTGAACCCCGGGCAGTCCCGGTTTCCCCTAAAACACACCAGGGTCAGCCCCAGGGGCATGATGCCAGTGGGCACCGCGGCACCATGGGGAGGGGGCACTCACGGGTCTGCCCGGCTGGCCGATGCCCGGGGGGCCCTGGTCCCCCTTGGCCCCGGGTTTTCCCGGGAAGCCAACCACGTCTGAGAGTTCCCCGTGTGGAGTGGGATGAGGCTCGCAGGGATCTCCCTGCAGAGGAGGAAGAGGGGGTGGGTGACACCACGGCGACGGGATGTGGGTCTCCATACTAATGCGGGGGTCCCCATACAAGCACGGGGGTCTCACCTTCTCGCCTTTGGGGCCGGCCGGACCCCTGATGCCGGGCTCACCCGACAGCCCAGGGAGACCAGCCGTGCCCGGGGTGCCTGGGTCCCCAGGGCTGCCTGCATCCCCCTGGCAAAAAGAGGGGATGAGGCTGGCAGGGGGCACATGGCACTCCCCCAGTCCCCCAGCCCAGGAAGGTCACAGCCCCCTCTGCCACCCCTAACCCCACTGGTTCCCCCTCTCTCACCTTCTGTCCCTTCTGACCAGCATCACCGGGTCTGCCCTGGGGGGAGAAATGGGTCAGGCCAGAGCATCCCCCAAATGGGCACCCACGAGCACTGGGGGCACTCACCGCTCTGCCCGGGGGGCCGCCCTGGCCCCTCTCCCCCGGCGGTCCGGGCACGGCGAGCACCGTCCCTGCTCCCTCGAGGGCCTGTGGCATGAGAGGGCACTGCCCGCACGGCTCGCCCTGCAGAGAGGACATCCCAGTGGCTTCGGGGACAGGAGCACTGTGACGAGGGGTGTCACAGCCTCCGCTTGCTCTCCCCCATCTGAGGGCTGTCCCATGCAATGAGTTGCACGGGTCTCAGCTGCAGAGGTTTCATGGACAGGGAAGCGAGCAGGATCCCCAGGGGGGGTCCCTGCCATGGGGCTCACCTTCTCCCCTTTGAGCCCCCGAATGCCTGGATCGCCCTTTTCTCCTTGGAGCCCCTGCATCAAGAAGCCACAGCAGAGGTGAGGCTACTGCCTCCCCGCACCCAGCTCCGGCACCCCCGGGCTCAGCACCCACCCCAAGCCCCTGCATCCCCACTCACCGGTCTGCCCACGGGTCCCTCCTGGCCACTTTCCCCCTGCAAGACCCCAGCGTCAGGCTCCAGAAGCTGAGCCTGCCCCCATGCCATGGGGCGACGCAGCCACTGCTGCTCCCTCGAGCGGGTTGCAGAAAAAGGTGGTGGGCAGTGGGGGTACTCACCTTCTCACCCTTGATGCCGGCCAGCCCGGGGAGCTCTGCTCCTCCCTGCCAAGCACCCTGCGTGGTCACACACCTGGCACCCACACGGTCCCAGGGTGCCCCCCCAGCACGGGAAAGGGGGGCTCAGCCCCACGTACTCACCGGCAGCAGCGGTGCGGGCTCACTCTCGGCAGGACCCCGCAGCAGCGCAGCGAGGACACGGGCATCGCAGGAGAGGCAGGAGTCCCCCTGCGAGGGAGGCGAGAGGGCACAGCTCGGGGGGGCCACGGGGGCTGCCCACCCAGCGGGCGGGTAGGACGGGGGGACGGACCCTCACCTTCTGCCCTTTCATCCCTTGGATGCCGGAATCTCCCTGGGAAGGGAATGCAGGAGTTGGGCTGGGTGCTGCCAACACGGTGCTCAGCGTCCCCCCGCTCCAGCTGGGGACGAGCCAGCCTTATCCCCGTGTCACCTACCCTATCCCCTTTGGGTCCCACAGGGCCGGGTCTGTCCTGGAGAGGGGGAAACAAAGTGGGAGCGTCAAGGATGTCGAAACTCTGCTCTGTCCTCTGCCCACAACCCCCGGGGTCAGACTCACCGAGACCCCGTCCCTGCCGGGTGCTCCGGGCTCTCCCTTGGGTCCTGGCTTGCCGGGCAGCCCGGTGGCACCGAGCATCCCCTCGGAGATGGTGGGACACACCTCACAGGGCTCCCCCTGCCCATGGGGACAAGTGAGACGTAGTCCCAGGCTGAGGGTTCCTCAGGGTGGCCCCCGAGATGCCCCAAGCAGCCCCGAGCCCAGGGGACGGGCACGGCAGTGGAGCCACACCGGCGGGGGCTGCCATGCCCATGGGCACAGTGTGGGGAGATGTGACACAGCCCCCCTGCCACTGCACCCACCTTGTCTCCTTTTGGCCCCAGGCCACCGGGGGATCCCTGTGGGAGGAAGGAAGGGGATGGGGCTGCTTCAGGAAGTCCCGAAGCCAAGGACTGCACCAGCATTGCCCCCCCGCATCCCCAACCCCTACCACCAGCCACGGCAAGGGAGGTTCCCAGCCCCAAACGAGGCTGCCGGCTCTCCCAAACCCCTCTCCATGTCTGGGCTCGGATCCCATCACCACTCCAGCCAAGCAGCCCTGACCCTGAGCCAAGAAACCTGTCCCTGACCCCAGACTTTGGCTCCAGGCTCGCGGTACTCACGGGTGTCCCAGGCGATCCTCCGGGTCCAGGAGCTCCCGAGCTGCCCTGGAGCCAGAGATGGAAGAGCCTGAGCCTGGTAAGGGAGAAAACCACAGCCCCGACAGCGCCAGTACCCCCCACTACCCCCACTACCCTTCTCCCTCCATTCTGCACCCCCAGTCAAGCCCTGGACCATGTAGCTGGGGTTGCCCAGCCAGCGGCACCGCAAGCCAGCACCGACTCAGCCGCGGAGGATCCAGCTCCAGCCGGGGATCCCTGGCACAAACCCTTCAAGCAGGGCAGGGGGAGATTGGGACCCTTTTCCCCCCGACTCACCTTTTCTCCTTTTGGACCCGGGGGACCACCAGGATCACCCTGAAAGGGAGAGAAGACAGGGTTAGCCCTGCCCAGGCACCCTGGTCAGTGCCATCATGGGGTAATGGCCAGCCCCATCACATGGTGACGCCCACTCCCAGCCACCACGGCAAGAGGGTCCTCACCGGCTTCCCTGGAAAGCCAATCCCCGGAGAACCCGGCTTCCCCGGGGGCCCTGGCTCGCCGGCCAGCCCCTCGGGTCCCACGAGGCCAGGGTCACCCTGGAAGACAAGACGATGGGGTGTCAGTGCCGGTGATGCCGCCGGGTGCCCCAGTTCCCACCCGCTCACCCCCAAACCCCCACCTACCTTCTGTCCCTTGGGGCCAACCACACAAATCTCTCCGGGCCGGCCCTGCCGGGAGGGGAGCAGGGTGTGAAGGTTCCGCACGTGCAGCGCTGGGGAGGGGGCTGGTGCAGGGGGTGCCCAGGTACCGCCTGGCAATACTCACATCGCGCCCCGGGCGTCCTGGTTTGCCCTGTAGTCCCTCGTCGCCCTTCTCACCCTTCTCACCCTGTGGGACAGACACATCACCCATCCCATCTCCCCTGCCACACAGGTGGGCATTGGCAGGTCCTGGCCGCTCTGCCACCATCCCGGGACCCACGGGTGGGCTGCACTTACCTTCTGTCCATCAGCGCCGGCAGCTCCTGGGACGCCCTGCGTGGGAAGAGCAGGGCAAAGTGGGTGCCCACGGGTGGGCTTCCCTCCTGCTTGCACCACCCACAGACCCCCCACGCCCCAGCCTGGGGTACATGGAAATCACAGGAGGGGAGCACCATGAGGTCCCCACATCCACCGAGCATCACTTACCGCCTCTCCACGCTGCCCCTTCTCGCCCCGCGGCCCCTCGGCGCACTGGAGAGGAGGAGGAGGGAGTGGGGTGAGGAGGGGCAGCAGAGCTGGGATGGGGGGGGTACAAGGAGGGTGGGGGGGATCTCACCTCCACGGGGCCACCGGGGTGGGTGCGCACACAGTCAGCGCCCTGTGAGAAAAGGAGAGGCAGCTCAGAGGCCCTGCCAGCACCGGCCATGGCCAAGGAAGGGGGGCCATCGGGGACAGGAGTGCTCCCCAGAGCAGCGGGACCCCTGTGTGCTGGGACCCCCACAGGGATCGTGGCCAGGGACACTCACACGGTCGCCTTTCTCCCCCTTGCTGCCAGTGGTGCCGGGCAGACCACGCTCACCCTTCCCACCCTGCAAGAGAGAGGAGGGATGGGTGATGAGACAGAGCACGGGTGTCCCTGTGTCCACACGTGTGCCCACAGTGGAGGCTCCCAGTCCAGGATGCTCCAGGCATGGTCGAGGGTTTGTGTGGTCACATCCTGGCTGGAGCTGAGCTCTGTGTGTCCTGGGAGGGGGTGACAAACCTACCTTCAGACCTGGGGGACCAAGTGTGACCTAGGGAGTGAGGAGAAAGATGTCTCTGGAAGGTCATGCTGCCTCCAGATGGCACCGTCCCCATCCTCCCAAAACCCTGTCCTCAAGTGCCACCCTGAGACCCCCATGGGGTGTGAGGGGTCCCAAACACACACCATCCCCCCATCAGCCCCACGTCTCCAGACAGACATTGCCATAGGAACGGGACCACATCTGGAAGGCATCAGAGACCTTCCCTGCAGCCAGATGTTGCTGGTCCCCGGGCCAAGAGGAGCCACAAGTCATGGGGGACTGGCAGTGATGGCAGAGAAGTGGGTGACACAGCCGAGCCAGCACCCTGGTGGCTTTTGCCATCCCCAGCTCCCAGCCCAGCCTTGCCCTGGCAGTGACTGCGTCAGGACGCCCATCTCCTCCCACCAGCACGGCCCCGATGCTGCCTGGAGACACACTCACGTTTGCCGAGGCCATCTGCGGCGAGCACGGCGGGCACTGGAAGAGATGGGGACAGCGATTTGCACCAGCTCCAACCCCATGGCACCCACAACCCTGCTCCCCGAGGCACCCCAAACCCATAGGGCTCGCCCCACAGCATCTCTCCCTGCCAGCCCTGACGTGCCTGTGGGTGCAGGGGGATGCCCAGGGTGGCCAAGGGAAAAGCCAGGGGAGCATTTCCCCACTGCCGTGTCCCCGGGACAGTGAGCAGAGCATTGACCTGGCACCCGGCTCTCCCTGTGGCTTTGTGGCTTGACCACAGCTCTGTGGAGCCAAACCAGCCGCTCCAGCCGGCTCCCACGGGACCAGCACCGGGCAGGATGCTGATGCTGCAGCCCCTCCAGGATCCCGACCCCCAGCTGGGGCCAGCCCCACACCTCACCCCCTCCCTGTGTGTCCCCAGCTGCGTGGGGAGGCCCCTGCCACACTGCGGGGAAGCGACACGGAGCTGAATGCAAGAAGAAAAGCTGGGCAGGCTCGTGGACCCCATGGCCCCCAGCCTACACTGCAGGACCCAGTCTGCACCTCGGGGATCCCCAGCAGGATCCCGCTGTGGGGATGCAGCAGCCCTGGGGGGACAGGGCCAGGCAGGGACAGGGCACGGGGTGTGCTGGAGACGCTTCCCAGCTCTGGCAGCGCTCCGGAGACGTTCGGAGGGAACAAAGAGGCCCTTGGCCACGCTGGGATCGCTCCAGCAGCGGCAGAGAGTTAAGTGGGGCCTCAATTCCTGCTCGGGGGAGCAGAGCGGCCGCTTCTGCCGGCGTCCCTGCAGCTCTGGCAGCAGCAGCAAGTTCCCGAATGTGGCGGGGACAGACTCAGCCCGGGGCATGGGTGGGCTCCCAGCACTGCATCGGCACTGGTGGGAGGAACACGAGCAGAGCCCAGTGTGCCCGGACTGGGGCAGCCGGGCTGGGACACCCTCTCCCACCTCCCCTCACCTTCTCCCTGCGATCTCCCTTCGGGCCAGTCCTCCCCGAAGTCCTTGCTGACTCCTGTGGGGAGAAAAAGAGCACCCATGGGTGCTACCTCTCCATGCACCCGGGGTTATCCTGCCTGCAGACCACCGCAGGAGCCCTCCTCTCCCTCCCTCCCCAGCATCTGGTCACCACCAGCTCCCTCCCTCGCCTCGCACGAGCCCGGCGGGATGGAAAATGTGATGCAGGGCTCTTCCAAGGTATGAAGTGACGTGGCTGCGGGCTCGGCAGCACCGAGCACCCGTCACGGAGGCCAGGAGCATCCTGTGCTGGGACAGAGACCCGCGAGGCTGCCGGAGCTCACCGCGCCCAGCGGCTCCTCCAGGCAAAAGCAGCGAGTGTACACCCGGCCCTCGGGCTGCGGCGAGATCTCGATGAGGTTGTTGCTCTGCATCAGCTCCGCTTGCCGACGGGTCTTGGGCACTTCTGTGAGGCACTGCAGGGAGAGAGGTGGGTCGCAGGGGGCTGCCGGGATGAGCTGGGAGCCCCCGTCCTGCACGAGCACCCAGTGCTGGCGCTCGTGGTGCTGGTCACCGTGAGCAGGAGGTGACCTGCAGGGGAGCTCTGAAGAGACCTGCCCTCGCCGTGCCTCAGTTTCCCCTTTGGGGAAAACCCTGACCATGCAGGGCAATGCCAGGCCTGGCCGGGACCAGGGTGGGGGCTTAGGGAGGGACTCACTCCGCTGGCCGAGATCTCGCAGCACCCCTCCTGCCTGGCCAGCTCGGCGTCACAGTAGATCTGCGCTTGCTGGAGGTCGAACTGCAGCAGGAAGTGGGGTCAGGGGCAGGCAGGGACGGATCCTGCGCCGCCAGCAGAATGTGCCTAGATCCCTGTGGAGACTCACCCGGACCGGGGTGCCACGGACAGCGTCCAGCCCCAGGAAAGCGTTTCCCTCTGGGACTAGCGCCCGCCGGGGAGCCAGCGGCTTGGAGGAGATGGAGGCGCAGTCGAGGTGGACGGAGATGGAGCGGCTCTGCACGGCCACGGCCACCTTGTGCCACCGCCCGTCAAAGAGGGACGCCACGGCCTTCCCGGCGAAGACGGCGCTGACGAATGTGGCTCCTGGAGCCCTGGCCTGAAACTCCAGGCTCTTCTCGGGGCCATGCACAGCCAGGGAGATCTGGGCAGAGAGGGGACACAACACTTGGGGACGGCTCCCAGCTGTCCCCTTGCTGCTGGCATGTCTCACGGCCCCAGTGCTGTACCTGGGGGTAGCCTTGCTGGTCGGTGACTTGGAAGAGGTACCAGTGCTCCCCGGTGCTGTTCTTCTTCAGCAGCAAGGTGAGGATGAGGGTGAAGGCAGGGGGCAGCCCACGGGGAAACACCTGCCTGCAGGGACAGGCATCAGGGGTGGCCCGACCGAGCTCCAGTACCAGCATTTGCACCAAGGCTGGTGGCAGCACCGGCCCCACCGCCCCCCACTCTCACATCACCCACCAGCAGCATCACCCCAAAGGCCCCCGTGGATCTGTCCCCACTGGTGGCACCGCGGATGCCATAGGGACGGACCCAGCGCCAGCCCCACGTGGCGGCGCCTGGACCCGGAGCTGTTTGTGTCTCGGTCGGACGCGCGGGCTGCGGCTGCCGGAGATGCCAGCACTTATGCAACAGGAGCCGAACACGAGGCAGACTGCAGAGAGGCTTCCTCCCATCCTGGCACGGCACAGGGAGCTTGGACTGTCCCCGCAGAGCTCAGCCCCGCTGGCTGGACATGCCCATGGTGGAGGAGACTGAGTCTGGGGTGCCCCAAGCACCTCCAAACCACTGTCCACACCCCTGTCCCACAGCACACCCCCAAATGCAGCCCTCCCGGGGTGTCTGCGGCAGCCGGGGCCATGCACATATCACCACGGTATCGAATTTTGTCCCCGGGCAACCAGGAAATGCATCCCTGACCCTACGAGCTCTGTGAGACAGATGTCACCACGCCGGCAGTGGGCCGGGGACAGCCTGGCCCCCTCCTTGCACGGTCCCCAGCTCGCCCACAGCTCATTCAACTGCTGGAAATGTTCACTTTGGGCTCCACTCTGCTCCCAGCCTCGGCTCCACCACACCAGCAATTTTCCAAGCCACTGCTCTGGAGCTGCACCAAGGCGTGGAGAGAGGGGCCAGACCCAACGATCCCCTCCGCTCCCTGTGGGGCACAGCGACGTCCTCGCTGCACGCTGAGGAGCGGGGCTGGGGTGGAGGGGAACCCATGGGTGCCCACCTGGAGCTTGTGACCGGGCTGCCAGGGCCACCCCCGTGCTGAGCGGTCCCCATGGCTGCCTCTGGGCTGCTGCAGGCAATCAGCCAAGAGCAACACCAGCCTGGAGCATCCACCGTCTCAAAGCCATGGAAGCCATCTAAGGACTTGGCTGTCCACGTCAGGAGCCAAGGCTGGGTCTCCTTCGTCCGTGGGAGAGCCCTGTGCCCAGTGTAGCCGCGTGCCAGCCCCAGGGCGATGTGGGGACAGGCGGGCTGGAGGAGGCGGGCGTGCAAACCACAGCAGCTTCCTCCAGAACAGCTCCCGAGGATGTGGACCCGTTCCCACCTCGCCACGCCGCAGCATCCCTGCCAGCCCCTGCTCCTCGGGCACAGCTGGGCAGGAGGTGCCGGAGACGGTGGAGCCGAGGGCCGGTCTCCATGTGCTTCCCCCAGCAGAACCCCCTGGCCCCAGCAAAGCCAGCAGTGCCTGCTCAGAGCTGTGCAGCGTTTTGAGCTTGTCTAGACCCCAGCGAGTGTCTGCCAAGCTGGGGAGAGCAGACACAGAGCAGCCACAGAGCTGCGGTTGCGTAAGGGCTGGCCACGACCCAGCCGAGCCACTGGAGCCCGTGATTTACTTTCTAGGAGGAAGGTGGCTTGGGCAGCCCCACCGGCACCTCTGCGTCACACCGGGGTGCCACAGAGCTGCCCAGCCTGTCCAGTGCGAGCTAAGGGCAAAGCCTAATGAGCTTCCATCCTTAAAACACGCGGGGATGGTGCCCGGTGGTGCTTTGGCCACCAAGAGCCACCCCACGAGCCGCCCGCACTCACTGCGTGGGCTGGACGAGCGGCACGGCACCCAGCCGCAGCACCACCGGCCCCCTCGGGTTGCGGACTTTCTTGACGGAGGAGATCTTCAGCAGGTCGAACCTCTTGATCAGGTTAAAACCTACAGGACAAAGCAGATAAGGTGAGATCTGGCCCCGGGACAGGCGTCAAAAGGGTGACACTCTCCAGGCAGGGTGCAGACCCCACCTCCAGGGAGTCAGGGCTGCGTGGGGACCCCGTCCGTGGGGTGAAAGGGCTTTTCCTTACCCGTTATGTTCTCATATTTGTCCCCAAGCAGATCCTCATGCCAGAGCTGCGGGCACAGCTCCCCTGCAAGGCAAATCAGCACGTCACCACGGTGTCCCTGAGGGCAAGGGGAGGCTGTACATGCAGCGTCAGACTATTCAGAGCCCCCCCAACCCTGGTGAGTCTCAGGGTGCTGCCAGGACCCCTCCCCACTCCCCCCTGGCCCCACGAGGCCATTGGCAGCCATGGGGCAGTGGGGACAGTAGGGACCCAGCAAACACGGCTCCCATGGGAGTGCCGGCTCCTGGAAAAGAGCCCACCAGGAGCGAAGCAGCAGATCTGGAAGAGATGGATGCTGAGCTCAGAGCTGGCCCTGCCAACCTCCCCCTGCAAGTTCAGCAGGTGAAATGCTTTTCTGAGTTGCTGCATGTTTTGCCTCAAAACAGCCCCACGGTTGGAACTGGCAGCAGGAGACTCGGACAGGCGCCACGCATGCCCAAGGCAAGGACATGGCACCCACAGCTGCCCACTGGCCTTCCTGCCCCATCCTGCGTGACATCCTCAGATCTGGTGGCCCCAGGGGACAGGCGTGAGGGTCTGGCCAGGGGACACAGGAAAGGCCATGTCAGTGGCAGTCACGGGGATGTTGGAGCTGTTTCCAGCGGCGCTGATATATTATTGCTTTAGCAGCATCAATCCACCTCCGCTGGATGCTACCAGATGTTGGGAGGCGCGAGATAAAGGAGGAAACAAGGGGATATTGGAAGAGGAATGTGTTTTGTCTCCATGCACATCAGTCCTGGAGCCAGGATGGCTCTTGAAGATTCACCCGCCTCTTCCCCAGCCCTCGGCCATTCCCGGAGGCAGCTCTGGGACCCCCAGCACGGCAGCGGTCCTGGGGGCGGCACGTGTCGGGGCGAGGGGCAGAGCTCCCTCCTGCCAGCGGTGAGATCATCCGCAGCAGGGCAGGGGTGGGAAGAGAAGCATAAATCACCCCGGGCGTGATCTGCTTTGAAGCCTTTCCCGGCCTCAACGTTGCCCCCATGGGAAAACTTCATCTCTCCAACCCTCGTTTGCCTAACGAAGGGCCAGGAGCCAGGCAGCCATGCTGCATGGGGTGGCAAGCACCGGTGCCGGCCGAGAGGGCCCTGCTCGGGTAAATCCAGGCAGATCCTGAGCCCCCCCCCAGGCTGAGCCACCGCTCCACCCCCGCAAAGACTGATGCAACCGAGTCTTGGCTGCCAGCGGCTCCTCCCCGCCATCCGCCTCCAGCTCACCCCGAGCTGTGGCCAGCCCCACACCGGAATCCACGGACAGAGGCACAGGGAGACCTTGATGGGGACCCCCATGGGGACAGCCCTGAACCCTCCACCATTGGCATGCACCATAACCAGACCCCTTCCCACTTCTCAGCTGGAGGCCAAAACCCCCTCAGGAACTCTGTGTATCCTCACTGTCGCTCTCACCTACAGCACAGCCTCTGCCCACAGCCAGCTCTGAATGGACAGACGGACGGACAGCGCTGCCTTCGCTGCCAGCTGGCATGGAGGCCTCGTGGCTGGAGCGTGGTCAAGCCCGTTCCCTCCATGAGCAGGGCCAGTGCTCGGCCAGCACGGGGGCGATGACGGGGTGTCCCCGGGCTCAGCTCTCGCTGGCCCCCTGCCCGCGCTGGGATGCTGAGCAAAGCCCCACGGCCGGGATGACCAGATCTCGGCCAGTAGCCGACATCGGCAGCTGCCGCTCCCGCCCTGCGTGCGGTCCTAGCACGTGGGGACCCGGCATGTCTCCCGGTGTCCCCCAGCCACCTCTGCCCTGCAATCCCCCGAGTCTGGCCAAGCCCTCCTCTCTTCTCCTCAAGGACAGGCAAGGACAGGGCTGTTCCTGTGCAGACCCTGAGCCTTCGCTCCCGGTGCCCCTTACCTTCCGTTGGCGGCAGCTCCTTCCCTTCGCAGGCACTGATGAGCCCCACGAGTGTGAGAGCCCAGAGACCCCTCATCGTGCCCATAGCAGCAGCTCGGGGCCAACACAGCTGCCTGCAAGGGAGAGAGGTTGGGCAGCAGCAGGACAGGCACGTGGGGGACACCAGCCTGTGCCCTTTTTGCTCACCCATGCTGGGACACTGAAGCCAGCACGGAGTTGATGCTGACCCACTCTGCCACAGCTCAGGCAGGTTTTGGGGGTCAGTGGGGCCCCCAACCACTGCTGGATCCCATGACCAAAGGTGTCCACAGCCAGCCCAAGCCCCAGCATCCCAGCATTTGGGAGTTCAGTGAATGCAAACACCAACACCCATACTTATTCCAAATAGCTAGAAACACAGAGGCTGAGGTGTCCCAGAGCAGAACCTGGTGCCTCCCATGCAGACCCTGCCCAGGAAGGTCTTCGTCCCTTCTGTTTTAACTCCCAGTCCTACGGGGACCCCTGGGGGGGGCCAAGGCCCTGCAGGTCACCCCGACCTGGCCCCTCTCCTGCCTGCTTCCTGCCACGAAGCAAAGCACGGCTGAAGGCAGCGAAGCCGAGTGTCGCGACAGAAAACCATGATCGGGACACACACATTTGCACTTTCGCCCCCACGCACGGTGATCAGGGACCCTTGTGACCCGCGGCCCTGTCCCTGCTCCCCCTGCGCTGAGCTCCCTGGCACCCCCCAGCTCTTCCCTGCCTGCACCCCAGCTCCCGTACCCCGAAATTCCTGCATCCCCAACTTCCCTCTGCTGCCTGCCGGCTGCCCTGCTCCTGCACTGCCTGCACCCCCCCTATTCTCACCCTGTTCCCTCTCCGCCCACCCTACACACACTCCTGCTCCCGCTGCACCTCCCTATGACCCCCCCCACCCGGCCCCGCACCCCGCCTTTCCTACCCCCGCACCCTCCGCACCGGCGGGTCCCCAGGGCTCCGGGACGCCGTTCCTGGCCCGCCCACCCCCTAGGGCGGTGATTAATGACGATTAATTACGGGGAATCCCCACCCCCACCCCGTTCGGCGCCCGCCCGACGGCGGGACCGGGCTCTGCCCCGCTCTCCGTGCCCGGTAGCGGCGGGGAGGGGCCGGGGCTCACCTGTGCGGGGCTCGGGGCCGGCGGGGAGGGAGCGGCTCCGGCCGGTCCGGGGCGCTGAGAACGCCGCGGGACACCGGGAGCTCCGCCGCGCCGCCCCCGCCGCCTTCCCCGCCTCCCTCCGGGGGGGACCGAGTTCCCCCCCCACCGACAGCTGCCCGCCCTCCTCTTCTCCCTAACCCGGGGCGGGGGGGGAGTCCGAGCCACCGCCCACCTTCGCCTCTCCGCCCTCCTCCTCCTCCCCCCGCCCAGGGTGCCTCCTCCGGCGGCGTCCTCCCCCTTCCCCGGGGGCTGGACCCCCACCCGCAGGAGGGGCACTCCCTGCTGGAGGGGGCGAGGAGGGGAGCCCAAATCGCCGGGCTGGGGGTCAGCCCCATCCTCTGGCTGCCATGCCTGTGGAGCAGCTCTTCCTGCCCTCCCCACCCCCCACCCAGGGACAAGAGGGGGACCCGAGTGCTGGCATCCCCGAAAAGAACAGTTGCCGCTATGGGGAGAAGGGTGTCCCTTAAGGGGTGCACCCCAGGGCAGCCCCTGAACCCGCAGATTTAGGTCTGGGGGGTGCAGAGCAGCCGGGGGCGTCTCCAGGTCCCCATTCTCTCCCAAGGCATGCCCAGCACGGCACAGCCCCGCCGAATCCCTGCTCAACCGTTTTCTTCCCAAATTGTGATGAATCTATTTACATTGAAGCTTTACAAATGTGTGTTAGGGACGCATGCATCTCAATAAACGCGCTCTAATTAACAACTGATATTTATTCAGCCCACAGTAAATAAGCTGTCGCGGGCAAACCAAGCGATGCCGCTTTTGAAGAGCGGCTCGACTCTGCCATTTATCCAGGCGACAGCCCCCGAGATGCCGTGACAGAGCACTCGATCCTCCTGGCAGTTGCCTACTGTAGTAATTACAGGTAATTAAAGCAAGTGGGTACAAAATACAACGAAACTTTCAGGATTCCTGTTCATCGGACAATTATTCACCCTGAGCTGTTCTGTGGCCACCCAGTAGCGATGAACCCCGTGTGAGCACAAGCGGGGTTTGTGACCCTCGGGGATGGAGGGAGCTGGGACGGGAGGGCTCTGCCCTGGCCCCAGAGCCCAGCCTGGCCCCCCAACCCAGCCCGCAGCAGAGCAGGGACGAAGGACAGGCTCGTCTTTTCCCCTCAAGCCAGACCCCTTGTTAACAGCATCACGGCCAGCGGCTTCCAGGACCCTCAAATTCTTTTGTGAATCCCTTCGGGAGGGTTGTACCTATCCTTCCTGCTGCTCTTCCCCTGCCTCAGTTTCCCTTATCTGCCAGGGTGCTCCGCTGGGTAGATTGTCCCCAATCCGGGGGCACGAAGGGACCCTCACCAACTCCAGGAGCAGCGTGGAAACCTTCGCTCCTGCTTCCCCTTGCTGCGCCAGTGTCAGAAATCGGTGTTCCCGGCGGGAGGAAGCTGGATTCTGCTCCCCTGGTGCCCTGCAAAGGGGGGGGCAGCCTGTCTCTAGCCCCCCCTTGGAGCCACGCCGAGCCGGGGGATGGAAAGCAGGATCCCGCGGCCCCTGCCCACCGACCTAGCACGGAAAAAAAAAGCGGAGGCAAAGCTGCGCTTCCAAGAAACAGTCGCGCCGGCTGCCAAGAAACACGAGCCGGAGCAGAACCCGGCAATTTGGGGGGGGGCTGGAGGCAATTTGCCTTCGACCCCGGGCGTCAAGCGGCTCCCCGCCCCCCGCGCCGAGCTCAGCACCCCCAGGACCCCCCCCGGTGCCGGAGGGTGATGCCGGCCGGCCCCAGCCATCGCGGGCAGCTGCCGACACACTGGGCCGGGCAGAGGGAATTCCTGCGGCGAGGATTTTGGTGGTTCAGCATTTATTTCTCCAGCGCTTTGGGCAGAGACCTCCTCCGATTCCAGCGTTCGCCGGGAAGGAGAGAGCCCGCGGGGATTCTTTCCAGCCTGACGGGGCCCCCGTTCGCTTCCGCGGTGTTAAAACAGCCGGGTTTTTGCCTCTTTTGGAGGAAATACTTTGCCAAAGAGGGAAGGGAGAAGAGGCTGGGGAGCCGAGCTCGCCACCCGCCCCCGCGCAGCCTCAGAGCCGTTCCCCATCATCTCCGCCCCCCAACCCGAACCGTTTTGGCACGGTGCGTGTCTGGGACAGGGCTGGGGGGGGAGCCGGGCTGACAGCTCGGCTCAGATGGAAGCTGCAGATGGAAAACGGCTCCAGAACTCTCCAACCTGCCCGGATCTGCCCTGTACCCCCCAGTCACTGCCCGGACCCGCAGGATTGGGGGCTGCTCCCCCCGTCCTCCCCGTGCTGGGGCACGCTGCGAGCCCGGGCTCCGTTCCCTCGCTGCATATGGCGTCTCCATGAGTAATAAAAGCTGCTAATTGCCAACAGATGCCCCAGGAAACCCTGACGCTGCTTCTCGCGGCTTCGTTTGGCTGGAAAGGGAGAAGAGGGGAGCCAGAGCCAGCCCCTGGTCTCCTGAAAAGGGGGGCGGTGGCGGGAGGATCCCACTGCTTGGCGGCTCCCAACTACCAGAGCGAGACGATGTGGCTGCTATTAGCAAAATCAGCAGCCAGGCCAAGGCAGCATCCCTGGGGAACGGGGGGTCCCGCAACATCGCCCCCAGAGCACTGCCCAGCCTCCCACCCCACACTCCCTATGGGGCCAGGGAGCTGCAGCTGAGCTCCTCGCCGTGCCGGGCCCTTCCTCAGCAGCCCCAGCATGGGCCTGGTCCCCCCTGCAACACCGTGGCTCCAGCAGCTGTTGCACAACTGGAGTTGGCCCCAGACCAGTGCCGGCAAACTGGGGGCAGGAGGCAGCAGTGCCAGGACCCCTTGTATCTCCTTTCTGCTTTGAGGAGACTTTAATGGGGAGGGGGAAAGAATTTGGCCCCTTCCCTCGTGTCCTCCAAGGGTACTCACCACTCCCAGCACTGTACTGCAGCCCCTAGCCTGCTCCTTCCCACATCCCAAACCCAAACTGGGTGGTTCAGGGATGAACTGGGTTGTACAATTAATGCTTCAGACTTAACTGGACTGCCTGGGGAGGCAGGGAGAGACCCCCTGCTCCAGGGGTCACATCCTGCCCCAGATCCTCCAGCACATCTGCGTTGGGGCTGGGAGCAGCACCTCCTGTCCCGTGGGTATCCTGCTGAGCCATGGGTCTTGGCAGGAGGTGTCTGCCCCCTCCCTCAGCTCGGCCTTGACACCCCTCTGTCCCTCCACCCCCAAACACATGCTCCTTCCCTGCAGCACCCCGGCATGCCCGGGGGCCTTGGGGTGCCCAAGGTTTGCTGAGCACCCAGCTCAGGCCACGCCCATGCCAGGGATGCTCCAGCAGCATGAGTTACCCCACATTACATGCCTCTACAGATTGCATGGTAATTGCCTCCAAAGTTACTAATTTGCTGATAGATTAATTACCATGTAATTTACTGCTCTTGGCTCCCGTGATAAGACGCTCATTTGCAAGGCAGCACGTGGGCGCGGGCTCAACCCCAGCTACGAGGATCCTGCAGGCTCTGGGCAGGGGAACAGAGCGAGCAGGGAGGGGGCCAGGGAGAGCAAGATGCACCAGAGCTCTCCAATGGGTGGCAGTCACCTGCCCCTCCCCGGCTGGACCCCCGACACAAAGCACGAGGCAGTGGCCGCAGCCCCACGGCACCACAGAGAGTGAATTTTTATTTCCAACAACGACAGCACCTGCCCCGTGGGGTGGGGACGGTGGGGAGGGCTGGGGGGACGGCCCCGGGGGCAGAGGAGGGGAAGGGCGAGGGCAACCCGGCCCCCGGGGGGGGCGGCCACTCGCGTGCACACGGTGCACGGCGTGAAGAAACATCCCGGTAGAAAAGAACGAAGATTTGATGGCCTCGACGGCCGGTCCTGCCCTGGGGGGGTGCAGGCGTGATCGGTGGGTGAGCATGGGGGGGGACGGGGAGTGGGCGCACGTGTCTCCTCTGCACCCGCATCCGGAGGGTGGCAGGAAGGAGAAACCACGAGAGGACGGGCAGGAGGCGGTTGCGACCTGGGGGGGAGCGAGGTCCTCCCGTGGGGACGGCTCTGGTCAGGCAAGGCCCCCCCCCAGCCGCTGAGGAGGAGGAAGATGGAGCAAAACCCAGCATCTTGGCTTGTCCAAGCGCCGGGGCAAAGGCGGCGGCGGTGGGTGCAGGACGGGGCGCTCACACCTCTGTCTGGAAGTCACCGTCAGCCGCATCCATGCCGATGCAGGGTCTCTCCCAGTCGGCGCAGCGCAGCTCCAGCCGGTCCCGCTGGGCACTGGGCAGGGAGCCCAGTGTCATCGCCTTGAATGTGCTCCACGGCTTCGGCGGCGCAGCCGGCGGCTGCTGCTCCTCGGGGGCGGCCGCATCCTGCGAGGCGAGGAGCAGCTGTGGCCGGAGGGACACGGCGATGTCCCCACCGGCACCCAGCCACCCGTCTCCCACCCTCCGGTCCCAGCCAGCATGGGGTGGATTGGCTCCCCAGAGGGGTTCAGGCACTTACGTTGGCCGTGCTCTTCTCCCCGCCACCCGAGGAGACACTCCACCGCTTTTCTCGCTGTGGGAAAAAACCCAAAACACAGTGCTCAGCCCAAGCATCGTCCTGGGGATGTCCTGTCTCCCTCATCCTTCTTGGCATGCCCCAGCCCATGCAGGTAGAGGTTGAAGGGAACAGTTTGGTGTAGAATGGGACCCCTAAGACCTCACCTTGGAGGAGCCGGCAGCCGGGGCCCGGTACCTGTCCAGTGTGTGAAACTTCTGGTTGAGCTCGTGGTAGAGCTCGGAGTGGCGTTTCCGCGTGTGCATCACCTTCTGCAGGGCAAGAGCAGAGCCCGCAGCCGTCAGCATCGGGCACGGTCCCACACCTCTCGGTACACCCCATCTCCCCTCTTGTCTGCTCCCCCTCTGCCTTCCCAGGGCACCCCCAGACCCAGGGCAGAGGGTGCAGGTGGCTGGTAGAGCCCCTGCAACACTCCCTCTCCATGCTGGCATTTTAATCCCAAGCCAACGCTCGTTATTGCCTGCTACAAGACTCCTCAGAGCTCGGTTGATGCTTTGCCGCCAGCGAGCCCAAGGCAACCGGGAACAAGGCGGCTCGGTCACCAGATGGCACCCATCCCCACGGCGGTGACACCCGCTGCCCTGGCGGGGCTTACCTCAAAGTCCAGGTCTGAGTATCGCAACCTCTTCCTCTGGCAGGGGACAGGCAGGAGCAGGGGGAGGAGATGGGAGAAGAAAAGGGAAAGGTCTTTGGAGATGGAGGACGCAGCAGGGAGCAGGGTGGGGGAAGAAGCTCGTGCCAGCCCAAGGCTGTGCTGCTCGAGGGGGCAGAGCCTGGCTGCGGACACGGGGCTCAGGCTGAGCTGGGGACGTGCAGGTTATCCCCCACAGTACCGGGGTGAGGGCAGCCCCGAGCCAAAGGCGGGACGCCAAGCAGCGAGCACGGGGGCAACTCATGCAACCCTGCACGTGCACCCACACTCGTGCACACTCGCCTGACCCCCTCACACACATCTCCCTCCCCGTGCATGTGTCCACAGGCACCCTTGCACGCCAGCTCCCCCCTCCTCTCACCTCCAGGGACCCCACTTTCATGGCGGAGCCGGGGACGGTGCGGGGCATGGTGCGGCTGCGCTCCGACAGCTCCGAGGCCAGGATCTGCCGCACGGTCGGATGCTGCTTGAACTGGAGGCCGTAGGGGGTCTTCACCGTCCCGTAGGGCTGGTTTAAGTTCACGTTGACATGATCCACAGCCATGAAGCCCGGGTAGGCATCCCCCTCGGCTGTTGGGCGCGTCGTCCCGCTGGACATCCCCTCCTCAGTGCCGGGACCAAGGGTGCCTTCTTCCCGTGGGAAGGGTTTGAGGCTGCCGGTCCGGCGAGGCAGCATCATGTAGTCGCTCTCCCGCGGGGGCTCGGGGGCACGCAGCCAGCCGTACTCCAGGGGCCGCAGGCTGCTCTCCGTGCACAGGTAGACGGGACCCGGTCCTTCCAGGCTGAGCGGCTGCGTCGGTGGGTCGCTCAGCTCGCTCAACCCCGCCACCACGTTGGGCGTCATCTTGGGGACCTGGACCAGGATGCTGGCGGGAGGGATGTTGCCCGGCAGGCTGGAGAAGCCCAGGCCGCCCTCCGAGGTGGTGTTGAGTTTGGGGTCTTCGTCCCCGTCCAAGGAGATGCGGGACAAGGTGCCCGTGATGGTGGCGGGGTTGCAGGTGTTCACCTCCTTGAACAACACTGCGGGCAGGGAGAGGGGTCAGAGCCAGCCCTGGGGATGCACTGACCCCCACCCTGCGGTGGCATCGCACCCGCCCCAGCACACGCTGCCTGTCCCTCCCCAGGTGTGGCATGGGGACATCCCCATCCCCAGCACGGGAGGCAGGGGAGACCTCACCTGTCTGACATGCCAGGTCAACATCCTTTTCAAAATCTGTCTATAAAAATACAGAAAGAGGGGAAAGAGAGAGAGAGAGAGGAGAGGAAGAGAGGGAGAGAGATGGGGAAATGAATGCATCTTGGCCAACGCGGGGAGCAGGGGGGTTTGCGATGGGGACTGTCCCAGCCCGGCGGTGCCCGCACTCACCAGGATCTGCACCTGCCCATTCTTGCAGGAGTCGGGCGAGTTTTCATTCTCGTCGCTCCTGCACCCTCCCATCTGACACTTCACAACGTCCTGGACCTGAGGGGACAGAGCCCGGTCACAGCCCTGCGGTCAGCAGTCCCATCCCTCCCCTCCCCAAACCCCGGCAATCCCTCCGGGGCCGCCCCACCTCTCGTCGCAGGAACCCGTGCACGGTGATGATGACGAAGCCCTGGACGGAGTTGAAGACGGCGAAGAGGACCTGGAAGAGGATGGAGCGCCGGTCGGTCATGGCGAGCACGGCCGACATCCAGGTCAGCGCCAGCAGAGGCAGGACCACGCAGGAGCTCCACAGCGATGCCCTGGGGCAGGGAGAGAGGGGCCAGGGTGAGCCCCCTGCACCGGGGCTGCCCCGTGACAGTTCCCCCCGAGCATCGTTCCTGGCCCCGCAAACGAGGCTGGGGCAGAGACCCCAGCCCCAAGGCTCTGCACCCTGCCAGCCCCCACACACTGTCCCCTCTTCCGCGGTGTCCCCAAGCCGGCACTGGCGGGAGGCTCAGGGCACTGCCTGCCTTAGGGTGAGGGGTCTGTGGGCTCTTTTTGGTCCCCCCAGGGCTGAGCCATCGGTGTTGCTGAGGAAGCCTGGGCAGGGCACAGTCCCGCGTGTCCCCGTGCCCGCGCAGGCAACGCAGCCAGCAGCGAGGGTGCTGGGGGGGGACATGGGGCCACCATCATCACCCTCCCACAGCTGCGGGAGTACAAAGTGGGGGGTTCTTTCTTTTTTTAAGCACTGAACTTTGGAGCTTCTTCTATCACAGCTAAACCCCAGGGAGCAGGGACCTCGGCTGACCAGGGTGGCATTGGTCACAGCCAGCACCCACCAGGGGGTCACATGCTGGGAAAAGGGTCCTGGGGACACCCCTGAGGCCAGGGCTGGCCCATGCCCTGTGATGGGGGCCCCTCACACCCTCCCCGCTCCCAAGCCGCCCCAGGGAAGAGGAGCTGAGCCCCCCCGCCCCACCCCGAGCCCGGAGATGACGTGACCTGCAGGAAGCCATGCCATGCAGACGTGATGGCCGCAGTGGGGGTACGCACAACCCCGCGCCCGGGGCCCCCCCGAGCACACAGCCATCGCCCTGCCCGTAGGACCCCCACCCCAGAGCCCCTCCCGCGTCCCTCCCCACTCCCCAGGGTGCAAGGCTGTGCTCGGGGAGGGCGGGGGGGGCGAAGCAGGCACGTGGTGGGCACTAACATGGCGCTGCTGGCGGTGGCGGAGGTCATGGCCGCGCTGGACACCACGCCGCACTTGGTGCATTTCAGCAGCAGGCTGCCACAGGGGGGGGGCTTGGAGCTAAGCACCCACCACCCCCCCCCGGCGCCCCGCGGCCAGGACCGGGCCACGCGGGGATGCAGGAGGTGGGGAGCAAGGCCATGGGATAGCGGGGCAGGGGGGGGTGGTTTGGACAGATGGATGGACGGATGGATGGACGGATGGATGGACGGACACAGGCAAAAAGCAAATGGGACGAGGGAAGAGAGAGAGAAAGAGAGAGCCGGGTTAGTCGAGGGCGACGGCAGTTGTTAATGACGGGCGGGGGTGGCCAAGCGGCAGCGGGGTGAGGGGGCAGAGCTCAGCCCCCTCCACCAGCGGCAGGGACTGGGGGTCCGCAGCGTGCGGCTCCCCCTCCCCTGGGGCGAGGTGTGGGGGTGGCTGCCCCCCGCCCCAGCTCCTCCCCCTTCAGCAGCCCCCAGCAAGGGGCTGCGGTCGCCTTGTGCTTGGCCCCCACTGCCCACTGGTGAGGTGAAGTCTGCCCCGTCCTCAGCCCGCTCCCGGGGGTGCCCCCGTGCCTTGCCCTGGGGACAGCCCAGCTGGGCGCAGGGCACTTACCCAGCTCGCTGCTTTTTGGACTTATCTGAAATGCCATCGCGGGACATGAGCTTGTTGAAGACGATGATGCCGACCAACATGTTCACCTTGGGCAAGAGCGGCGCCACCGTTAGGGCCGGGCACGGAGCCCTCGGCGAGCCAGGGCTGGCAGGAGCTGCCACGGCACCGGGGTGGGTTTTGAGGGGTGTCTGTGGCTCGGGGTGAGCTCACCAGCACGATAACAGCAGCAGGTCCCACGAAGGCGTAGAGCAAACCGCCCTCCAGCGAGAGCCAGCAGCTGCAGGGGACCGCGGCGTGTCAGGGGACATCCCCCGTCCCCGACCGGTCCCCGTGCCCACCCCTGTGTCCCCCCACCGGTCCCCACGTACTAGCTCGCCGTCCCGTAGCCTTTGGTCCGCGTGAAGCCGACGGAGACAGCGACCACGAGGGCTGGCAACCCTGGAGAGGGGAGACGAGGCTGGAGCTGCAGCGGGGTGGCATCGCTGTCCCTCCTGCAGCATCACCCTTGTGCCAGCTCCCACGGATGGGGACAGGGATGGGGCCCTTGTGCCAGCTCCCCATGGTCTGGCTGGTCAGAGGGCGCCACATTGAAGGGAACAAGACACCCAGGTCTGCTTTCTTCCGTTGTGCCTCAATTTCCCCTTCTGATGACCCTGGGGGTGCCAGGGAGGGGCAGGCGGTGCCTCCCCTCCACCCCATTCTGGGACCAGCCCTGCTGGGCTCTTACCCCATCCCAAGCACAGGAATCGTTTCCTGACCAGGCGTGTCCGGATCCGGCCGATCACCGCCAGGTAGGACTGCCAGGCCTCCGTCAGCACCCAGCAGAAAGACGAGAGGAAGAAGAAGTGGAGGAAGGCGGCCGTCATGGTGCACACGCCCTGCGGGGACGTGGGCGCGTCACGGGGAGCCGTCGCAGCATTGCCGCGGCCACGCGCCCGGCACCGCGGCGGTTAAACTCCCACGCCCGGGAGAGGTTTGTGTCAAAGCCACTGGCGCAAACGATTTAATCCCGAGATCGAGTTAATCCAAATCCAATCTGCCGCTGGGAGCCAGCAGGGACGAGGTGACCAGCCAAGAAGAGCAGGGCTCGGAATCTGCCGCAGCCCCCGCGCCCACCCGGGGACCCCGCGACGGGACCGCGGCGGCAGAGCCCACCTTGCTGAGCATCTGGGACTGGCCCACGAGGATGAGGATGTTGGAGGCCAGGATGGAGACGCAGAAGTTGAGCAGGATGATGGAGCGCTCCGACTTGATGAATCTGCGGGCAGGAGCAGCACGGGGCTGGGGTGCCAGCCTGTCCCACCTCCCTGTCCCATGTCCCTGTCCCAAGTCCCGCCGCACGCTGCCAGCCCGGGCCAGGACCAGCTCCAGGCAGCCCCAGAGCCTCCCCACCCAGCTGCTGCCACGGTTATTCTCTTCCCACCACGATACATTTAATCACACTGATGCCGAGCCTTTTGCTTGCACCAGGTCCCACTCCGCTGCCCCCTCCCCACATTGTCTCCTGCCCCAGGTGCCCCCCTCCATGTATCCCCAGTTGTCCCCAGGTCACCTCCAGAAGGCAGCATAGATCACCAGGAGGGTCAGCAGGGCCATGCAGGAGACGGCGCAGCCGATCATCAGCGGCACCGAGGGGGTGCCCGAGGGGTCCATGGCCTGGTGGGGAACGGGGAGGGGGCAGCGGCTGAGCCCGGCCCCGCACGGCCGCTCCCTGCCCAGCCCCCCCCGCACTGGGCCCCTCTGCCCCCAGCCCGGTTGGGGACCCCCAGGCATCGGGGAGGGGGTCGGTGGCGTCGGCGGTGCAGCCAAGGCGCCTTCCTGGGGACCCGTGCCCATCTCCATGCCAACGGGGGACGCGGGCAGAATAGCAATGGGGTGGGGGGACGCCTGGGGATGGGGTCACCCCCTCCCCTCCTTGCACACACCAATACCCCATATCAAGGCCCATCGACCCCGACAGCCCCCCGGCCACCCTCGGGGTACCAGGGGGTGCGGGAGCCCTTCCCTTGGGTGGTGGGAGACACCCCCATCATCCCCCCACGGTGCCCACCACACCCCATCGAGGTGCCTGCAGACGACGCAGCCCCTCGCCCATCCCCAACCTCCCTCGGGACCCCACCTCAGCTCGGGGATCACGCCCCATCCACGGCCTGTGTCCCCAGCAGGCACGTCCCTGTCCCCATCCTGTCCCCTACCAGGTCTCTGGGCAGCTGGGCGAGGACGGCGAAGGTGGCGAGCTGGCGGCACTGGCATTTGGTGTGTGCTGGGAGGGTCTCCAGGGTTTGGCAGCTCTCCGTGTCCCAGTTTCCCAAGCCAGCGTCTCTGATTAATGGGACAAGAGCGAGGGAGAGCAATTTGAAATGATCAAACACACACACACACACACACACACACACACACACACACAGAGCCCCTCACGCCTCTCCCGAGTTAACTCATTGCTGGCTCCTGCCTGGCGGGAGGGAGAGTGGGGGGCACTTCCAAGGGACAGGTTAATCCCCGAGCCCATCACGGGGGGAAGTCATCCCTGCCCTGGTTGCCTCCGCCTGCCCTGGTGCTGATCCCCCTGGGGAGCAGCACAACATGAAGGCTTGATTTTTAATCATCCCACCTCAGTTGCAGGGGGGACGCACCACAGCAGGAGGGGTCATCACACTAGGAGGAGGGATGGTGGGGACGGAGTGGGGCTGAGGCAGGCAGGAACAGTCCCAGGACCCCCTGGCACCCACATATCCCCCAGGATGAGCCCTGGCTCAGACAGCAGAGACGCCCCACAGCCAGACTCGCCCGGACGCAGGCGATGCTTCCCTCCCGCCATGGGAACCCCCTGCGAGGGAGCTGGGAGGGGGGTACCCCGTGGCGATGCCAGCAAGGCACAGCACGAGCAGCCACCGCTCCCAGCAAGGCGGGGAAGCCGGGAACTGGGTCTGTGGGACAGCTGAGGACACGGCTCCCCAGGGCCAGGCTGAGACCTGCCACGCTCATCGCAGCCGCGCGCCTGCCCGTCAGACGTGGGAACCGCGCTGGGACCGGTGACCCCGAGGTGCTGAGCACCCACGGGCACCTGGGTGAGGCAGGGGGGGGCCCGGCGCTGCCCCCCGGGCTGTGCCCTACTTTCCCTCGCTCCTGCCAGCGCGCCAGGCTCCCCGCTAACAAATCGCATCTGGCAGGCTGGCGGCATCCGTCCCCGGCGTCACGCGGCGGCACATCGATCCCGCGGCAGCACGATCCGCTGCAGTCGAGGCGCTCAGGCCACGGGAAGGGAACGGTCCCTGCTTCCCAACCCTCCCGCCAGCTCCCTGGGGCGCTGGGACAGCCCCGGGGTTGCCCGCCAGTGAGAGCATGGCCCGGGTGTCCCTGTTCCCGTCCCCCTCCACCCCTCACTCACATCTTCGAGTAGTCCCAGGTGACGCACTGCGGGTGGGACGTGCCCTGTGGACAGAGGGATGGGTTAGAGCTTCACCTCCTGCCCTGCTCACACCCCCGGCAGGGGTTTGGCCCGTGGGGTCCTCCCCAGCTCTCCCAGCGCTGGCACAGAGCTGAGTACTTGTGGCCACCAGCTTGGAGATGCTGGCCCCTGCCTGGCTGTCACCGCCTTGGAGGGACCCACATGGGACCGAGAGGGGTGACACGGTGATGGGACTCACGTTGATGATGTGCGAGAGCTCCACCAGGATGAGGGGCTCAGCAGGCTTGGTCGGCGGGCGCACCGTCACCATCAGCACCTTGGAGGTGACAGCCAGGGGGGTCCTGCAGGGAGGGGCACCGGCTGTCACAGGGACAGGCTGGGGGCACGGTGGGGGGACGGCAGGCAGCCCCACTCACCTGGGCGGGGGCAGGATCAGCCCCAGCGTGCGGTACAGCACGGCTCCGATGACGAAGTGGGACGACTCATCCGTTTCTGCAGAGAAAGGCACTGTCATCCCGCGCCCGGCACACGCGTGGGCTCAGCGAGCAAACACGCACACGTGAGAGCCCACGTGTGTGCCCCGACACGTGTGAGGGAACACGCGCCCCCTCCCTGACACACGCAGACACACGTGGGCTGGCAGGAGGCCACCTGCACACTCACACACGTGCACACTCACACACTTTCCCAGACGTTCGCATTCCCAGATGTGCGATCCCACATGTGCACAGCCCCAGACACGCAAGGTCACACATGTTCACACGCACACACACACATGCACACTCCCAGGTATGTGTGCTCACACGTGTGTGCGAATGCCACCGGGCGTGCATTCACGTGTGCACGCTCACACGAGTACACACACACACACAGAGCCAGATATGCATGCTCACGCATGTGCATGTACATTCCCACTCCCAGATGTGTGTGCACAGCACCAGATGTGCACTCACGCGCACACGCTCGCATGTGCACACACATTCACGCTCCCATATGTGCCCGCGCACACGTGCACGCTCACACACACGCTCACACCCATGCACACGCATGCAGAGCGCGCCGGCTGCCGCGGCCCCAGCCCTGCCTCACCGGCAGAGGCGAGGCTGAGCACCTCCCTGGGGATGAAGAGCTTGTCCTCGGAGCTGCGGGCCCAATCTTTCATGCCCCGACGCCCCTTCATGGGGAAGTTGATGTCGCTGGAGACTGCGGAGACGGGTTCCCTCTGGATGCTGATCACTGCCGGGGCAGGACGGGTGTCACCAGCCGGCTCCTCGTGCCCGCCGCGGCCCCGTGCTCCCCTCGCCGCCGCTCACCCAGGTTGTCGGTGACGATGAGGGAGCTCTGGAAGGCCTTCAGCGCGTCTCCCACCAGGTGGATGAAGTCCTCCACCACCTTCATCAGGTGCACAGAGCCAGGCGAGACCTGCGGGCGAGGGACCAGCTCCGCAGCCGCCGGGATGGGTCCCCACGGCGGGGACACTCCGGCTGCCCCAGCCACCCCCCACCAAGTGCCCTTTGCCACTCACCTGCTGGGCGTCCTCCCACTTGTCCCGGTTCTCCGCATCCACCATGTAGCTCACCACCTGGAAGAAGCGCTGCGGGAACGAGGCTCAGCGGGGCTGGGGTCTGGGGACCGACCACCGCCACCACCCCAGGGCCGGTCCCTCGCCGTACCCCGACCGCTACCTGCACATCCTCGGACGACGGGATGTAGGTGGCCCTCTTGAAGGTGTCGGTGACGTTGCGCAGGATCTCCACGGAGAAGAGCAGGTCCCCGCTGTAGTAGGTCTTGCGGGCCATGAGCTCCAGCAGGCTCCGCACCACTTGCGACATGCCCTCGCCCGCCAGCACCCGCTGCCCCTTGGCCAGGTGCTCCCGCAGCTTGTACAGGGAGGGGACACCAGTGTCACTTGGCTACCAGCACCCCCCTCTCAGCAGCACACTATGTCCCCAGGACCCTTGCCATGCCCAGAGCCCAAGCAGAGGGGACAGCTAATTGCACTAATTAGGGCAGCAGCGGGACGCTGGTGTCTCGGGGGGGTCCTTCCTACCCTGAGAGCCCTTTCCCAAGGATGTGGGAGGCCAGTCCCCCTCCAGTTCCGGGATGGGGTCCCCCTCCCCTGCCCTGCCTCAGTTTCCCCATGCCACAGACAGCTGGCAAAGCAAGTCGGCTGCTGGGATTCCCTCCCCGAGGACAGAGCGGACCCCCAGTGATGGGGAGGGGAGGGCAAGGAGGGGTGGGAGGGACCCGTGCCAGAGCGTGCACCTACTGAGAGATGCAAGTATCGGTACTCGTGGGAGATGCAGCGGGCGAAGCTGGGCACCCCCCAGTAGGCGACGCCGTGGGGGCTCAGCAGGCACCGGCGGCTGGCGGACCCTGCGCGGGAGAAATGGGTCTGACACCGGCCCCCCAGATGCCGCCCTCCGGCCCTTCCCCTGCTCCAGTGGGGTTGGGGGGGGAGTTTGGGGGTGCTCACCCGTGGCGTTGGGGGGACATTTGTTGTAGATGATCTCCCCAGCAGCCGTCTTCTTCCAGGTCATCGGCACGTCGTACTCGTCCTTGCACATCTCGTGGTAGGCTGGGGGTGAGGAAGGTGAGACGGGGGGGGCAGGCACAGCCCGGACGCAGGGTGATGGGCACTGGGGTGGGGAGGGCGGGGTTGCCCCATACCTGGGCATTTCTTCTCGTTGCAGGTCTTCACCTCCTCGCCGGTGCCCTCGCAGGGGTAGCCCTGCACGCCGGTGCCCTCGCACATGCGGAAGCGACGCTGCCAACCGGTGTCGCAGGTCTTGGAGCAGAGGCTCCAGTGGTTCCAGGGACCCCACTTGCTGTCAGCTGCGGAGATGGGGACACTATGGGACCCCCACCTTGGCACGGTGAGCGGCACCCCGGCATGGGGATGAGCTGACCCGCCTCAGAAGAGGCCGCACCCCCCCCAACGCAAATAAAAAGCCCCGCGGGGCACGAAATCCATGGCTCGATGATTTATAACTCCTTCAGACGAGACCGATGTCCCCCGCAGCTGCCCAGACACCCAAGGGTGCCCTCGGCGCGAGGCAGAGCCGCTCCCCCGCTCCGGCTGCGAACGCCTCCCCGCCGGCGCCTGCGACTGATGCCGGGGGGTCCGAGGACGAGATGAGGATGGGGTCCATCCTTTGCCCTGGCTACCCCCCGCCTGGCATACACCTCCAGCCCCACGTGTACGTGCAAGAGCTCGCACGTCCAAAGCACGCCGGGACCTGCAGCCACCGGGCACCGACGGGTCCCCGCAGCGTGGCACAGGGGGCGAAATGAATCCCTGGCTCCTCCGGCGGGGAAGTGCCTGGAGGGAGCAACCGGCATGAGGAGAAAGGGGCTGGATCCCTGGCATCGCCCTTCAGCTCCCGCTCCCTCCGCAGAGAAAGGGGCTGCCGGCATCCTCGTGTCACCGGCGGTGACACCGCAGCGGCTCGACGGCTGGGCCTGCGTCCCGTGCACCGACGCGCCGTGCCAGGGGCACGTGTGGCCTCCCCCCCGCCCTCTGCTGTCCCCCACCCTCCTCCCCAGCGCGCGGGTCCTTACTGGGACAGCTGGGGTTGGAGCACTCCCGGGCGTCGGCGTGGGCCCCCCGGCACTCGGCCCAACCGTGGGCCGAGACGCTGCACTTGCGCGTCCGCTGCTGCGTGCCGTTGGCGCAGGTGACGGAGCAGCGGCTCCAGGCGCCCCACTCCAGCCACTGCCCTTCCACTGCGGGGACAAGCGAGAGCGGCGTCAGCCCCCCCCCGACGCCTCGGCGGCCCCTCGGCCGCGCGGCCCCGGCTCCGCGCCGGGCTCTCCGTGCAACGGGTCCAACCTACGGATGTGCTGGCTCGTCCCATGCCGACCTCAACAGCCGATGCCGAATCCTGCCCCGGCCCGGCTGCGGGGGGAGACTGTCACCAGGACTGGCCCCCACACACCTCGAGCGGTTGCTCCTACAGCCCCACTGCACCACAACACCCAGTGCTGCTGCGCGGCGGCGCTTGCGGCATCCCGGCATTGCTCCTCGCCAAACCCAGCATCGCCAGCATCGCTCCTCACCAAAACCAGCATCCTCGGTATCGCTCCCCTCCAAACCCAGTAGCCCCAGGAACGCTCCCTGCCAGCATCATCTTGCCAAGCCTGTGAGCCTCAGCATTGCTGTATGGCCGAGGTGGGCAAGGAATGAGCTGCTGTGAACTTTCATCACTCCAGCGGCGTCTCTGTGGGGCCGCCGTGGGTGGCGTGTCCCTGTCGGAGCTGCGGCAGAGAGGATGCACCCTGCACACCCCTCAGCTCCCGCACTCCCTCCTGCTCCCAGCCCACCACACATGGAGTCCCCGCGGGGATGCCGGCTCCACCCTGGCCATCACGGCAGAAACCCCACGGCCACCACCACAGCCGCTCCTTGCGTGCAGGAGGGAGGGACGGAGATGGCGTCATCACCTGCGCACAGACAGACCCTGCAGCCGACCCCCTGCGTCACCTCCAGCCACCTTCCTGGTGCCCCACGACATCCCCATGCCCCATGATGTCCTCGTGCCACCCTGGTGCCAGCATTGTTCCCGCTGCAGGGGACAGTCGGCTGCAGCAGATGGGGAAAGAAGGAGCCCGCTCCTCTGTGGTCCCCAGGCTGGTCCCTGTTGCCCGTGGAGGGGGCTCGAGCCCCCCAGCATGGCCGATGAAGCCGGCCCTCCATCCATGTTTCCAGCGGGGACAGGACGGTGTGCCCCATGTCGAAGCACCCACGCGCCCGCGGGCTGTCCCGGGTCCCTGTGGCGGTGCCCATCGGCTCTCGGCCGGTGCCGTCTCCCGGTATTACCGGAGGCGGGGAAGGAGGAGCAGGGAGAGAGGAAGGTACTGACCCGAGCAGCTCGCGATATTACAGGGCTTGGCCTGCAGCTCGGGGCCCTCGCAGGCTTTCCCTCCGCGCCGCGCGGCCACGCACCGCCGCGTCCTCGTCCTGGCCCCTCGCCCGCAGGTCACCGAGCACAGGCTCCACGGGGACCACTCCTCCCACGCGCCGTGAACTGCAACACAGCACAGGGCCCGTGCCGCTGCTGCTCCCTGCCCTGCTCCAGCCTTCCCTTCGGGGGTCCCGGCGGCGCACGTCACCCCCCCAAACCCACGCACAGCCCGGCTCGCCCCCGAAACGTGTCGACGCACCGGGCACGGCCGCCCCTCGCACGCATCGTGCCCACGGGAGCTCAGCATCCACAAGGATGCTCCTCCGCGAGCTGCCGGGATGGGGCTGCGCTCCCCGGGATGGATGGGAGGAGGCACCTGCATGTTTTGGGGGTGCAAAGCCCCGAAACATCCCAGGCTCTGACAGGGCAGCCCAGCTGCCATTGCAGCACCCTGAGGCTCCTCTGATCCCCAGCGTCCCAGTGAGACACACGGACACCACCATGGACCAGTACGTGGCTCAGCAAGCGCCCGGGCATCCTGCCTGCCCTCGACCGAGCTTGTCCCTCGCATGAGTGAGGACCACCCCACCACGCCAGCCCCCCGGCACAGGATCCAGCCCCCACTTCTCGCCCAGCACAAAGCCTCAAAGACACCCTGAGCCTGCTGGGAGGGAGGACGATGCAGGGCCAAATGCCGAGTTGCTCCCAAGGCACGACCCCGAAGCAGGAAGGGAGGTGGGGCAGACACCCCCTCCCCAGCTTGCTACCCCCCAAGTACTTTCTCAAGAGCTGGGAATGATGTCAAGGGGGTCGGAGCAGCCCAGCGTGGGACAGGTGTCGCCAGCTTCCACGACAGCACCACAGCACAGAGCCATCCTCTTCGTGCACCCCTCGCCAGAGACACCCCCCTGCTCTCCCCAAGCCACCCACCCACTCGCCAGCCCAGCGGTGGGCACCCCGCGGCAGTCGGCAGTGCAGCCCCCTCCCGGTGCCCCGGTTTTCCCCCCGTACCTGGGCAGGTGGCCGTGTTATTGCAGGTCCGCGTCTCGCGGAGCAGCCCGCTGCACAGCGTCCCGTAGGGCGAGGAGACGCAGGAGCGCGTCCGCACCTGGGAGCCCTGCCCGCACGTCAGGGAGCAGACGCTCCACTGGGACCATTCCTCCGCCGCCGGGTCCCCTGCGAGTGACACCGAGAGCCTGAGAGATGAGAGCATCCCCCCCCCTGCCCCGGGGACAGCCCGGCACGGCTCCCTCTCCCCACCCAGGCACAGCATTGACATTTACAACAACCCGGCTCTTATTAAGCTTGATGATGTCTCTGAAGCTATTGGACAGCCCAGAAGAAAAGGCCATCAGTTTAAATTAAAAAGGAACATAGGAAGGAGGGCTCCGAAGGGGCGATTTGTCCTGCAGCAGGGCTCCAGCAGCAGGGCTCCCACAGAGGTGACAATGCTCCGTGTCACATGGGGACCCCAGGGCCGGACTGGGTCACCTCAGGGGTCACCCCTAGGTGGGCAGGACCCCCGTGAGCAGCCGAACGCAGCCAGGAGGAGATCTGCATGCCAGGCACACGGAGCAGAGCTCCTCTCCCAGCGCTGGGGTTCATCCATCTCCCGCTCGCCTCCGAGCCCTCCGACCATAAATCAGGAGGGGGCTGGGGCTGGGGGGGAGCACCCGAGTGTTTGAATTACCCAGATGGATTTACCAAATAAATACATTTCAACAAAACAATTAATGGATTTTTTTTTTTTTTTTTTTTTTTTTGCTTTACAACCCTCAGAGGAAGGTGTAAAGGAAAAAAGGCATAAAAGGACCAAATTAAGTCGGTCTGTGGGAAGGAAGCGAAGGGAATCGCTCCATGTCCATCACCCCTGCCCGTGCCCCACAGCCGGCCACCTGAGCCCAGTGCTGCCAGCACCCCGTGGTACCTGTCTGGGCCATGTAGACGCCCGGTTCATCCGCAGAGCGTGGCCACTGGGTTTTTACTTTCTGGTTCTCCTCGACCGCATTGCCTGGAAGAGAGAAGGGCTCCGGTGAGAGAGGGCAGGGGACAGGGACGGGCCACCCTGGCTCCAGGGACATTGCAAAGGGGATACAGGGCTGCCTGTCCCCACTTATCACCCGAAGGGCAGAAGATGGTTGAGAACACTCACAGAGCCCCCCAAAAAGTGTCACGGCTATCCCAGAAACACCACATCCCTCCCAGCAGAGGGGCTGGAGCTGGAGCACAGCCCGGGGTGCCCATGCCCCCGCCGCACTGGGCAGAGGTGCTCTCCCATCCCCATTTAACAGCTTGCTGCAGTGAGGTGGCACAAATTTATGGCTCAGCTCACCAAAAATAACAAGAGATCCATCAGGAGCGCTTGGCGTGAAATTAACTGGCATGTGGAGGGCTCGGCGGGAGGGGCGGCTGTGGGTGTAGGGTGGGGACACCTTCCCCTAAACCCCTGCAACCCCCTGGGCACCACCGATGCCACCCCGGGCACACGGCCCCCCCCAGAAAGCCATGGGCACCCCACTGCTGTGCCAGCCAGGAAAGCAGCCAGGGATGGCACAACCGTGTCATCAAGCTGCGTCAGCGCTATCAGCCGCACGGTGATGTCCCCAAGGGACTGGGAGGGGAGGTGACACGGGGATACCTGGCCGTGCTTTGGGCACACCGAGGTGATATACGAGTCCCAGGCAGGAAGTGCTGCCTGCACTGACACTTATTAGCGCTGTAAACCAGACCCAAATTTACCGACTTTTGCCTTCAAACCAGCACAGCCGCTGCCTGTCCCCAGCGCGGGCTCCTCACCGTCGACGCTGGTGCAGCCGCCCACCCTCGGCTCCTCTGCCCAGGCATCCCGCTCCACGGCACGGGGGTACAGAGCAGCCCGGGGAGGTCAAGGGGCTGCCATGGAGGGGTCTGTCCATGTCTGGTGCCGTGCTCCTCATGTGCCCACCCCCCCATCATGAGCAGCACGGCGGAATTAAGCACGTGATGGTGAGCGTCTGGGAAAAACCATAAATCCTGAGGATGTACGAGGGTGCTCTCCCTGGCTGTGTTCGACAGAGACACTGAATTCAATTTCCTTTGGAGAGCACTAAATCCCCAGCACCCAGTCCTGCTCTGGGGGTCCTCCAGCACCCCGCACCACAGGCTGCAAGGGCAGGGGGGCTCTCCTGGGGATCCTCAGGATGTCCTCTGAGGCTGCTCGTGTCCCCGCAAGCCAGAAGCTGCGGTCCTGTCCCGGTGTCACCTCCCCAGGGGCTGATTTCTGAAGGGTGATGGGTTTGGGGTGAGGGGAAACGTAGCCTAGAGCCAGAATGGCTCTGTGGGGGTGTCCCCCCTCCAAAGATTCCCTCATTGCTGCGATGCGCCTGTCATCACCCCCCAGAACTCCAACCCCGTCCCCACGACCATCCCCGCTTCCCACCCGCGTGGACCCAGCGCCCGCATTGCACCGTGGCTGCATCTCCCCGGCGCCCTCCGCGTCCCCTTCCACGGGAGGTGCCACGTCACGGCGAGGCTGGCGCAGGGTCCGGGGACCCCGGGGACCCCTCGGCGGGCGGCAGCGGGGAGAGGCTGGGCGGTCGCCAGCCCCTCGCGTCGCTGCGGCAGAGGAGAGCCGGTGAGATCAGCGCTGGGCGCCCGCCAAGGCTCAGCTCACAGGCGCCATTCAGCCCTGCCTGCCACCGCCACCCTGAAAGGCGACCATTCTCCACCCCATGGGACCCCCCTCCTCCTCACCGCCATGAAGGACCCTCTGTGCTCCAGCCCCACGGGGGGTCCGTGGCGTGGGGACCGTACTGGTGCAGTGCACGGGGCGGCCGAGGCAGCGCCTTACCCCTGCGGCTCCGGCGCCGCAATAACATTGTACCTCCGGGTGCCTTCAGGTTTTAATTGAATGTCAAATGTAATTTGGGGACGGAGTGCGGAGTTCGCGCTCTTGTCATTGCAGAGTCCACAGAGAGGTGGCAGGAGGCTCAGTGGTCGAGTGCACTGGGTCTGTAGAGACCCCCCTCTCCAGTATCCAGCTCAGCATCCTCAATTTGAGCCATGCTTGGCATCCCAGACCGCCACCCAACCGGCCGTGAGGAGGGGCGAAACCCCCTCGAGAAGTAGCAAAACCCTCTGTGGCCACACCAGGACACAGCAGGTGTCAGCCAGGCTGACCTTGGGGATGGTACCCAAACCCGGTACTGAGCTCTTAATCACTCACATAGAGTTGCATTTAGAGGGGGGAAAAAAGGAAGAAAAAATAAAATAAAATCAGCTCAAGCAGCTCCCCTTGGGATGAGGCGATTTATAACCCCGCAGCTGTAATGGACCGGGGATTTAGTCGGGGGATCTGCCCGTAATGACATTTAGCTCCTGAAATAAATGCTAAAGCCCAATGAAATTATACACATACCCACAGCCCATCACCACCACCTAATCTGCTGGATAAAGACTCCACACAGCTAAGTTGGGGATTGCTCCTCCCCGTGCATCGCCCGGGCCTGGCGCAGGACGAACATCTGGCCAGATGTGCCCCTAAACCCCCGCAGCACCTCGCCGGGCTTGGCAGAAACGCTCGGTGGGCAAAGGGAGCTCTCGTGCTCCCCGCCACGGGCAGCGTGACCTCGGTGCCCAGGGTGAGCACGGCTGCTTTATCTTCACTCGAGGTTCCTGCAATTCCGTAACGAGCAAATGGCTTCATTCCACCTGGTTAACAGCGCGGCCGTGCCGTGCCGTGCCATCCTGCCTGGAATAACAAGCGCCCGGGCTGCAGCAGTCAAGGGTAATTTGCCACGGGAAAGGGTCATTTTACCTGCAAATTGTTTTCCACGTCTCCACCAATGCAGAGTGACAGGGCTCCCGCTCTGGCTCGCAGTCGGGCGAGCAGCAGCCCCGCGCCGGGAAGGCCCTGGGGCCGCGCAGGCTGTGCCAGAGCAGCCGTGGCAAACAGTGTGGGATTCAGCCTTTGCACAGCTTCCCCGCTCCACGCGCCCGATTTGCACCCTCCCGCTCTGAGGAGCGCACACAGGCACGGGGTTCATCCTTGGCACGGCTTCCCCGCTCCGTGCGCAGCACCCGATTTGCACCCTCCCGCTCCGGGGCAGGATTCATCCGTCGCACGACCTCCCCGCTCCGTGCTCGGCACCCCTGGGAATCGCGCATGGAGCCGGAGCCCACCCCCGGGGTTCCCTCCCGCCCCCACCGTGCCCCACTCACCGTGCGGGACCTCGGGCAGGTCGAAATCGTTGGCATTCGCAGAATGCAGGTCGGTGGGGCAGCAGCCGGCGGCGGGCGGCGGGGCGGGCGTGCGGGCGGCGTGCCGCGTGCCGTTGCGGCGGGGCGCCGGCGGGCTCTCCGCTTGGCAGCTGCAGCCGGCGTGGGTGAAGCCGCAGCGGCGGGCGCCGGGAGCTTGCAGACACTCCTCCAGCCAGCGGCAGAGCACGCTGCAGGTGAACTGGCTGGAGTTGTTGTTGTTGATGAGCAGCACCTCCACGAAACGGAACTCCAAGGCTTGGGGGGCCAGGAGGCGGGGGGCCGCCTCGGGCTCGGCCGCCAAGCACAGCTGCACGAAGTTCTTGTCGAAGTGGAGGAAGGTGAAGGGCCCCGCGCTCTCGCACAGCTCCAGCTCGGCTTCCTCCTCCTCTTCCTCTTCCTCCGGTCGCTGGTGGGCGGGCGGGGGGCTGGCGGCCTCGCCGCGGGGGTCGCAGGTGTAGTTGGCCAGGTAATGGTCGAGCGGCAGCACCATGGGCGAGAAGTGGGTGCAGACCTGCTCCTCCCGGTTGAAGCGGAGGTAGAGCGAGTACTTGGTGGGGTCGGGGTTCTCCAAGGTCCAGGAGCAGCCGGAGGAGATGGTGGGGAAGAGGTCCTTGAGGGAGAAGGAGCCGTAGAGGACGCCGGAGGCCAGAGCGGAGCAGGCGCTGGGAGCCGGGTCGAAGCCCCGCGTGAGCCACAGGACAGACGATATCACAGCCAGTAAGAGGGGACCAGCAGCGGTCATCCTATGGCATTTGCCCTGAGGGGGACACACAGACGGATAGACAGACAGACGGATGCTGACTGAGAGCCACACCACTGCCGGCTCCTCGCTGCGCGGGGCAGTGTGGAGCGGGTACGGGGTTGGGGGGGCCAGCACCCTGCACCGAGCTCCAGCCAGTGTGGGAGCAGCATGCCAGCTGGTCCATGTCCCCAGAAGCCACCTTGCAGGCAGGAGACAACCATCAGACCCCTGCCCTGTGGCCCAGAGCAGCGTGGGGACAATCTGGCTGCTCACTGGAGGAGCCCGGGGTGATGTGCTGGGGGTGCACCCCAACAGCGCGGCGACAGAGCCTGGCACGGGGTGAGCAATCGTTAAAAGTACATATTTCTTGGACTCCACGCCGAGCACGCAGCAGCGTCGCCGTGGATAGCTTTTTAATAACTCATTAATAAGATAATGCACGCGGTGGCCTTATTAAAGTGGGACCGGAGCGTGACTCTACAGATGCTGAGGCCACTGTGCGCGTGTCAGCCCCGTTCCACTGAGCCAGCTCCGGGGACAGTGGGGGATCCACTCCATCCCCAGACAACTTCTCCTGCTCCCAAATCGCCCCTGGTCGAGGCCCCCGTACCAGGGCATCCCCTCACTGGTTGGGGAGGGAGCCTGAGTCTGCACCGAAGCCACGATGGGCACATTAGAGAGCTAAAAATAACCCGGCTCTCATGCAACAGGCTGGCGCTGGCTTCTGCCACCCCGGCAGCGCAGGGGCTTGGCGTCGCCAGCCGGTCCCTGCCAGCAGCACGCAGGCTGGGGAGAAAGGGGCTGGGATGGAGCTGGTGGGAGTGGCCAGGCCTGAGGTCAGACCCAGGCAGGGGGGTCTGGGGCAAAAGGAAACTCCGCTTCTCCCCCCATGAGACCCTGGGGAATTTCACAGGAGAGCCCCCTGACCCGTGGCAACAGCAGCAGGGAGCCAAGGGGCAGCCTGAGCTGGGGGGGCCCCACGAGCAACTCCCCAGTGATGCTCCTCAAGCACCCAGCAAAGACCTGGGGTCTCCTGGAGAATCCCAGCCCTCCGCTGCTCCGGGAGAGCAGGGGATGGGAGGAGGAGGAGGAGGAGGTCAGGCAGGGACGCGCTGCCGCTCTGCAGCGAGCTCCTGGGGCTCCCGCAGCCTGGCAGGGACACAAGATGGTGCTTGCTTCCTTCGCCCGGGAGCAGCGAGGAGGGATGCTCCGGCACCGCCATCCATCCATCTGTCCCTCCCGCCCGGTTGCCGGGAAGCTCAGCAGGGACCGACGCAGGCAGGCAGCCCACCGCTGCGCCTCCCCAAGCTCCCCGCGGCTCAAACACGGCACCGTGCAAAAATCAGGTGCTCTGGACCACAGGGAGCCTCCCCTCACTCCAAAAAACCCACCAGGGCCGGCGCTGCGTCTGCCCGAGAGCCCGGCGCTGTGCCGTGGCTGCTACAGAAGGCCAGGGCTCGTTAAGAGCAGTTCGAATCTGATCAAGCTCGTTCAGCACCAGCTCTGCTCCCTGCAGCGCTTGGTGTTGCTGCTGCAGTGAAAATATTTCATTGAGCTGCAAGCCGGGCCGGAGAAGATTTTTAACATCTGGGGCATCGAGTCACCCGGCGAGAGCTGCCGAGGAGGGGCCACCGTCACCCCGTACCTGGCACAGCGGTGAGGACCTCGCACCCTGCAGCATCACCATCCATGTGCTCCAGCAAGGGTGAGCCCAGCCTCGCCAGGGTGCCTGGGTACGGCCCCGCCGCCCATCGTCCCTCCAAAACAGCCTCGGTCCACACGGAAGAAACCGCCCAGCACCGGCATCTGCATCCCATCGTCAAAGCCTGCTGATGGGGGGGACGCCGGCTGCCCCCCGGGGACCCGCGGCACCCAACCGCCTGGTAGAGCTGCTGCGGGAGTGGGCGCTGCTCCCAGGAATGGCACCCGGATCATGGCTGGCACAGGCTGGCACGCTCACCAGCCCCTTCCATTTGCCTTTGTTCCCCGCCAGGGCGCGGGGGAAGTGGGTGGGTTTTTAATTAAAGCTTTTAAAGAGCCATCACAGAGCTGGGAAGCGATTGTGCAGAAGCGACATCCCCGAGCATCCCGTCCTCGGCGGTTGGAGCACCGTCCCTCTCCGTCACATCCCTCCTGGCTCCGGGAACCGGCAAGATCCGACCAGGGCTCGCCTCTCCCTCGCCAGCAGCAGCGTCGGCACGGCGGGAGGAGGCAGCACTCAGCGCCAGCCCCGCTCGCATCGCACAAATAGGTTGTTTCCCTGATGATGCTTCGCCTGAATGGGGATTTCGGCGTGGACTCGGTCCAGCTCCATCCTCCCGGCACAGCGGGGGCCGGCTCCTGACCA
This sequence comes from Trogon surrucura, assembly GCA_020746105.1. Classification (NCBI taxonomy): domain Eukaryota; kingdom Metazoa; phylum Chordata; class Aves; order Trogoniformes; family Trogonidae; genus Trogon; species Trogon surrucura. The sequence goes on from CM036640.1 coordinate 1,973,920, forward strand.
TCGCGCTTCTGCTTGGCCGTGGCCACCCCTCTCCAGCCAGGCAAAGCCAGAAACAACCGACCAGCTCCAAAAGTCATAAATAGGCGGCACTAAACCCCGCTGGCATTAATAATCTGAGAAACGATTAATAGCAAAGTAAAGGAGATTTGGGTTTTGAGAGACACGGTTTTTAACCCGGCAGTGTTCTTCTAATAGGCTGTAGAAAATACACGATCCGTGAGAATTCCTAACAGGAAGATGGCTCGGGACAACGGCACGAGGGTGAGGAAGCTCCTGGGTTTTGGAACCACTGCGGGAACAGCCTCGCTCCCTGCTGAAAGGCAACAGTATCCGAGGAGGAGTCGGTTGGCCGGTGGCACGGCCACGAAACAGGCACCATCCCACGGGAGCACATCCCTGCCTGCCCGGCGGTGATGCCGATGAACCAAGAGCCGTAACGAGCTCTTCCCGCCGGGAAGACCTTCCAGTCTCCAGCATCTTCACTAACGGTTCAAAGGCATCCGGGAACTTCAAAGCCGCCTCCGCCACCTCCGCGTTCAGCGCCCGTCCTCGCGGCGCCAGGGACCCCCAGCACCGAGCCGCTGCCCGCGCCCTCAGCGGCACTGACGGAGCCTCTCTGCCAGCTAATTAACACCGCGAGCGTCGCCGGGCCAAAGCGCCGGAGTAACTCCACCGAGATCACCGCCCTCACCTCCCGAAAACACGTCTGCCTGCCAGGCGCGTGCACGCACACGCGTGTGCTTACGCGGGCTCCCGCGCACGCACGGGCGCTCGGCGGGGAGAGGGGCATCCGCGCCGCTTCCACCCGCCGTGGCACGATCCCCCGCGCGCTCAGCACCACGCTTCTCCCTCGGCGCGCGCGCTCCCACGTCTCCCCCCCTTCCCCTTGGCTCCCCCGGCGCTGCCACCACCCCTCGCTGAAGCCGGCGGGCTGGCAGCAGCGCCGAGCTGTAATTAATGGTGCCGCTTTGCCAATCGCCGCCTCAGCCTCGCCAGCCCTGGCAAGCACGGGCCTTTGTATTTATTTTACTTAACTGCTGTTGGTAAAACTCCACTCCAAAAGCAAGGCCGAGAGACAGCACAGTGAAATCTCCACCCGGGATTAAGGATTACGCTCTGCCAGGGAACAGCGTGCGCCGCCTCCCCCTCCGCGGCTGCGGGGGTCCCTGGGGGTGAGCCCCCCCCATCCCCAGCAGGGCACCCGCAGGGGCTGCAGCAGCCGGGGCTGCTCCCGCCTCTCTCTTCCCAGCAGTTTCCGTGTCGCTGGCATGCAGCTCCCTCTTCTCCATCATCAGCTCCATCCTGCCCTGGCACCGTATGGCAAAAGGATGGGGGAGCTGAGAGCCCCAGGAGGGCTCCAAATTGAGGGTAGCGGGAGGGTGGCTGCCTGGATGTGCGCTCACGCCAGAGAGGGATTTATTTATTTTTTTTTTAACCCACCATCTCAGCCAGACCGAGATACGCCGGGAGCCTCCGAGGTGCCCTGAGGAAAGGAAGGGGCCTGGCTCCATTCTGCTCTTGGAGGACATCAAGAACGAACAGACGGGAGGAGAGCGGGGGGGGACGCGATGGTCCTCGTGAGCACCAAGGAGCTACAGAGCCTCTGAGGTTTGGCAACCAAGCCGGGTGGCCCAGAGCCAGCCCCGGCCCAATTAGAGGACGGCTCCGTGGTAGGAAATGAGTTTGCAGGGCCTCGGTCCAAATTCCCATGGAGAAGCATCGAGGTGTCGCGCGGCAGCCCAGCCCCGAGGGCTGTGCGGGAGCCAGACTGGGGCTAGCGACTCGTGCCCTGGTCCGTGCGTCCGTCCCTCCGAGCATCACATTCCCCTGCGCAGGGCAGGCGTGGGGAGCCCATCTTGCAGCCCCCGCCCAGCATGAAGCATTGATGAGAACAGCCCAGGAGAAGGAAAATTCATCTATTCCCACCTGGTTGGTGCCAGGGCAGTTCTCTTGAAGCCCGTGAGCCCGTTGACGGGGACGGAGCCCACCACGGCTCTCCAGGACGAGCCCAGCACCCCCGGCCCAACGCCAGGTGTTGGCATGGCAGAGGTGTCACACCAGCAGAAGAGCTGTGCTGCCAAAGGTCCTCAGAGGCATCAAGAAGAGCTGGAGACAGCCAGGAGGAGCAGGCAGCGTGTCCCAGCCAGCGCTGGAGCACCTCTGCCACGCGGCTGCCGGTCGGAGAGCGAGCCGAGCCGCCCACGGTGCCAGCTCCGTATCCATTTTCTTTCCAGCGCGGATTAAATTTGTAGGCTCCTGGCTTCTTGCAAACTCCGTGGATCCAAGCAGGGTCTGGTGACAAGGCTTGACGAGCAGCCGGGCAGGCCTCGAAGAGGGGCTGTCACCAGGGTCTGGCACAGAGGGGCTGGCACTGCCCCACGGCCAACTCCACCATCCGAGCCCACCGCTAACGAACCCTGCCGGGAAACAGGGCGCTGAGCCTCCCCCGGGAGGGTGGCCGGAGAGTAGCCAGGCAATGGTGACAGCCGTGCCACCCCACTCTGCCCCACAGGCACCCAGTGTGAGCCCCACAAGCTGGCTTCCTGTCCGTGAGCCCTCCTCGGCTCAGCCACCACCGCCTTGGAGCAAGGGAGAGGTCAGTCCCAAATAACAGCCCCCCCTACACAGCTCTCCCACGGCACAGCTCAGCACCAGCCCCGCACCGCCAGCTCCTCGCGCGCCCCGGCCATCAGCAGGGTGCACGGCCAACCGGGCCACCCCAGGGCCACCTCCCCACGTCACCGGCAGCCCTGGCTGCCAGGCACCATCCAGCACAGGCAGCAGTGACATGACCTAGAAAAGCAAAAGGGTTGTTCACACGCCGCGCTGCCGCGAGCCCCTGGCACCGCCGCACACACGCGCCCACCCCCTCCCCACCTCCCCCAACCTGGGGCTGCGGAAAAACCTCCCGGTGCTTCAACAAGTGACCTGCGTGGGCACACGCGTGGGTACGCGCGGTGCCGCTCCCGCCATGAACCCCAGGGCTCTCGGGGCCCCTGGGAAGGCAAGCAACTCCCCCATTTCATTCCCTCCCCCTCCAAGATCCGGCTGCCACCTGCACGCCGCACGTGCCCGCGGCGGCACACGCTGGGCGCCCACGTGTGCCCTCGCCACACGCCCACAGTTCCCCTCCTCACCCCGGCAGCGGGGCCGTGGCACAAGGGGTCCCCGCAGCCCCCTGAGACAACACCGAACAAAGCCCCGCGTGAGGGGAGGGATGGAGAACGGCCAACGCACCAATGCGCTGCCCACGCGCCCCGGTGTGCGCCGAATCCCCTGGGTGGGGGTCCCGGCCAGGGGTGACGGCGTGGGGAGGGGGAGACCAACCCGTCGAGCACCCACGCATGCCAGGCTGGCAGCACACGCGTGTGCCCGCGCCGGGGCGGGCAGGGATGCCAGCACCCGTGGCCTTGCCGAGTGACACACCGCGGAGCCACACGTGTGCCCGGTGACACGCATGTCACCACTGACACGCGTGCGGCCCCTCCACCGTGGGGCTGGCGGACCCCTGGCACCGGGGGGGGGGGTCCCGGCAACCCCGGAGGAGGACCGGCAGTCCCAGGCATGCCCGCCGGTGGCGAGCCCTCCCCGCCGCAGCCCCGCGCAACTTCCAGGCAGGGCCGGGGCCGCCCCGGGGCTGCCCGTGCCCGCCTCGGGCACCGGGAACCCCCGGTACCGAGACGTGGCTGCAACTCCCCGGCCCCGCAGCCCCGTCGCCGGGGCAGGAAAGTTGGCCGGGGGTGAAGGCTGGGGAGGAGGAGGGCTGAACGGAGAAGGGGGGGGCGGCACGGCGGAACCGGGGCTCTGCCAACCGGCAGCACCGGCCGCCGCATCCCGCAGCCCCGGCGAGCTGCCGCCCCCGCTGCGCCGCGGAGCCGGGAGGGGAGTGGGGGGGGAAGCGGAACGCACCGCACCTCGGGGCCGGGGAACCGGGGAAGGGGTGGGGGGGTCGGCGCACCGAGAGGAGGGGGTGTCGGTACACCGGGCTGGAAGAGGGGGGTCCCCGCTCACCCTCCCCTCGCCGCCGCCCTTACCTGCGCTCCGTCAGCAGCGCGTGTAGCCCCGGCGCGGCGCGGCGTGCAGCGGGATGGCCATCCCCGAGCGGCGGCGGCGGCGGCGGCAGCCGGTGCCCGGGCGCGCCCGGGGGAGCGCGGCGGCGCGCGGGGCCGGGAGCGGGCGCGCGGCGCGCCGGGGCCCCGGTGGCGGCGGCGGCGGCGGCGGCGGGAGAGGAGGGGGAGGAGGAGGAGGAGGAGGAACGGGGGGGGCGCGGGGGCGGCGCGCGCGGCTCGGGCACTTGCTGCATGCGCCGGGCGCGGGGCGGTGTGACAGCACCGGGCATGGCGGGGAGGGAGCCTGCGCGGCGGCGGCGCGGGGGGGGGGGGGGGTTGAAGGGAGGGGGGGTAACGGGGGGAGGTGAGCCCCCCCCTCTGCTGCACCGCCCGGTGTTGGGGGGCGAGGAGGGGAAGGTGACCCCCGGGGTGCTGCAGCGCTGGGGGTGGGGGGCAAAAAGGGTTTGGGGGGGGGGTCCTGCACGCGCACGGGGGGGGGGGGGGGGGGGCGCGCAGGCTCGCGCGCGCAGGTGCGGGGCTGGCGCGTGCCCGCACACGCGTGAATCGGCGTCGCTGGGGGCGACCGCGCGCGCGCTCGAGGGGAGCCGGTCACGCTCGCGCGCGGCGCCCGTGGGTGCACGACGCTCCCCCCCGCCCCGAGCGGGACCGAGCGCGCTCCCGCCGCCTCGCTCGTGGCGTGTTTGGCCGCGGGTGGGACGCGGGGAGGCCCCGGGGCACCGGCGCCGCGCGAGGAACCGGGAGGGCGCGCCCCGCGGTCGCACAAACGTGGCACAAGCGCGTGCGACACGGCGAGCGTCAGACCCTCGGAGCCCCGACGGTGGTCGTAGGGGGCTGCCGAGCTGGAGTTCCACGTGCGAAGGCCGCGGGTGTGGCCCGTGGGTGACCGAGGCTCCGCTGCAGCCCGGCTCCCACCCAGGACAGAGAACACGGGGAGCGCGGGCTCGGAGGGGACAGGGTGGCCACCGAGCCCCAACCCACAGCGAGGAAGGAGCCCAGCAGGATGGAGCATGGCCTCGCCGCCGTGCGAGCGGCACAGCTGGAAAAGCCACGTGTTCCCTCTGCCCGCCTGTCCCACCTCCACTGGCCGCATCCTGCCCGGCACTGCGTGCGCCGTGCTCAGTCCCAGGTCACCTACTGCAGCCTCCGTTCAGGGCTGGGCGCAGCAGAGGCACAAACCGGGTAGCGGGAGGCACTACGAGGATCGCTGCTCAGTGCCCTGAGGCTCTGCAGCTCAGCGCCGCCCTGATCCAGTCTGGCACTGCTGGAAGCGTCCACTCAAGACCTTTGTGCAATTCAGCTCCTTCCCTCGCCGGCGTTCCCGTTTCCCAGTCCTCCCCGGCAGCCCGTGGGTGCCCGACTCAGCGTCCCCAGACAGACACACACATCCCCTCCGGGTCAAAGCTGAAAGCAAGCACACCAGCTTTTCAGGCTGTTCTTTATCCCAGGGAGAAAAGCATCATTAGCTCAGACATAACTGGAGGATATTCCAGAACCCGTCTCTGTAAATACAGATCATTGCAGCGGCTGCAGCTCAGCACAAGGGCGATCCCAAACCCACGGCTCTCTGGGTCACGCTCTCTGCTTCCCGCGAGGTATTTGCTCCCACAGCCACATAGGTCTGCACGCTTGATATATTCCCAAATTTCCAAACGCATCGCTTGTCACCAGCTACCGCTGCCCTGCGAGTGATGCAGGACGTGATGCGGGATGCGACGCGGGATGTGCTGCCTGCCCGTTGCCCGTGGGCTCTGCCCTGACTCTGGTGTCAGCTGTGGCACAGCCCGGCTTGCATCGCTCTGTCCTGCCAGACTCCCCCTGCCACCAGGCCTGGCCATGCTCTGTGGTTGTGCACGTAACACCACCCTGAGCCTGCTGCTGCCCTTCCCATGAGGGAGTCCTTTTCAGCCTCCCTGTCACCCCTCTGTCCCAGGCTCCACGCTGCTGGAGGCAGCATCCCGCAATCTCTCCTCTGCCCCAGGTGGGACCCTGCCCACAGCAAGGAGGGGCTGGAGGGCTCAGGTGCTGGGGTGGGGGTGAGCTGCGGAGCCAGAGGCACCCACTGTTACCAGGACAACTGGGTGCTCTCCATAGCTGCTTGTTGCTGCTGCATTCCTGCAAACCTTCCCCCAGTCACAGCGTGAGCTCCACTGCTGGTGGTGCCCCCATCCTAAAGCGAGATAAGAGGGGTGCTGAAACCCCCCGCAGCCCCTTGGGCCAGGCAGAGCTCGGGAAGGTGCTGGAGACCCCCTCCAGCCAAAACAAAACATCTCCCCAGGGATCTGCGTGAGTCCCCGGAGCCTACAGTGTCCTCCTCACCCCCGTGAACTGTTGGGATGTGGGGAGAGGAGTGACTGGGGCTCTCAGTCTCATCAGTCCCTGCAGATTCGGGGGAGCTGGGGATCAGCACCAGCAGAGCAGCTCGCAGAGCATAGTTAGAGCAGTGCCAGGGCTTTGCCTGCTGGGTGGGAATGACACCTGTCCATAAAGGAAATGATAATCCGCCAAGTTCACACAAGGTCCCAAATGCCACCACTACGATTACGCTGGTGCTGCCACCGTGGTTAACAGCACCCGCTGCTGCAGGCACCACCAGGACAGCCAGCACCGGGCAGGGACTGGTACAGCCAGCACCGGGCAGGGACCGGCTGAGCCCTCCCCGCTGGCCTGACACCCAGCGCCATTGTTTCTCCCGCACGGGGTTCTTATTTCCCCTTCATTTGGCACAGAAATCAGGGACAGGAGAGAGACACCGAGGTGGCAGGTACTCCGCACTCAGCCCTGGACGAGGATTCAGGGAAGAGAGTGAGCCCAGCTCACAGCCAGGGGTATGTGGGGATGCTGCAGCCAGTCCCCAAGATCCCCTGGGCCTGATCCCCTGGGCTCATCTCCCCCGAGCAGGGCACGGAGCAGCAGCTTTTCAGAAAGGTTTAGCAGGAGCATCTCGGCTCGAACCGCGGGGCGAGACAGGAGCAGAAGGCAGCCCCCGAGAAGCCGGTTACCGCAGCTGCCTGTCTGAATCGCTTCCCGTAAACTTCGCCGTGAATTGCACCAGTGGAAAAACAAAAGCAACGGTAAAGGGGAAGCTTTGGTTTGCGAGATAATCTGCTCTGATGGGAAGGGGCAGAGGAGCCTTCGCCAGTCGCTTGGTGGCCATCATTGGGATGGAGGGACCAGCCCCAGCACCTGTGGCCGCTGCTCCCCTCCAAGGTACCTTCACGTGAAGTTTTCTGCTAGTGGTGACGGGGAGAAAAGCGAAGGGAGAGGAGCAAGGGAAGCCCGTGCGATGAGCAGGAGAGGAAGGATATAAGCACTGAACAAGCCCTGAAATAAATTTCACTTTGGGGTTTGTTCTGGACCGAGGAGGCGCAACCGACAGCCGATGTGAAGCTGCTCCCAGACCTGTGAATGTGGCCGTTGTGCCCAGGAAGATGGGTTTCAGCTCAGCATCTTAATTTTGACTTTTCCAGGCGCTTTGTGTGCTCAAGGACAGACCAGGGCTGGTCCGTGTCCATCTGTGCCAACGCAGATATGGTGCCTTGGCACGAGGCAGGGCGGCGCAGAGGACTTGAGGCGCTGGGCCAGGCGCGATGGGGAGGGTTTCTGGGGGAAACTGGGGGAGTTTGTGCTGGGTGAGGGTGCAGAGGCTGCCTCCTGGATGTGTGGGATCAAGGGATGAGCACAGCATGCGTGGGCAGGCAGCAGCTCTGGGATTTTCACCTCCGAGTCTCCACACAGCAGAAAGCAGCCCTGCTTCATCCCAGAGCTTCAGCGAGGACAAATCCCTCCGGATCCCGGCGCGAGGGGAGCAGCCTGGCAAGGAGCGAGCTCACATCCAGCCCTGCCCGCGCATTCCCCGCCCAGGGCTGCCCGCAGCCTCCTGCCACCGGAGCTGTTTCTCCAAACTGGCAGCGGATCGCGCCTGCACACGAGCTCACGAGCGAGAAACTTTGCATAAATATTCATCTCGATTAATATACATGAGGGCTGCAGAAAGCCCGGCTGAAGCCATTCAGCGGGGATGCTATCTCAGCTGCTCGGTCTTGCAGGAGCACAGTGTTCAATGCCAACACCTGAGGGGTTTTGCAGCAGGAAAACCCAGAGGTTGGATGTTGGGAAGCCTCTTGTCCCCTGTCCCCTTCTCAGCAGGAGGGTGGCATTTCTGGGACCCTCTCCCCCAGGGGACTGGAGCCCCAGCGCCTCCCAGTGCGCTGTGAACTGGGATGCACATGGCGTGCAGGAGGCTGTGGTAGATGAGGGCAATGCTGGGCTACACTCGAGGGAAGCTGCCCTGGCCACCTTTGCCCGGGCTGCTGCGTGATTTGCACCCCCCTGGTGACAGCCCCACGGAGGCGCAGGGACCGCAGCCACGGGCACTGGGTCCCTGTCACGGTGTGGTGGCATTGAGGCCCCCGTGCCAGCGTTCCCCACCCCTGAAGCGTGCAAGGGAGATGGATCCAGATATTTTCAGCTCCCAACACGGGGTAAAACGAGGCCAACGGAGAGGCCCAGGGCTGCCGGGGGGCCGGTGGCAGCGGCAGCAGCTCGGTCCTGGCCCCGTGGGAGCCGCGGCGCGGTGATGCCGGAGCTGGCAGGGCCAGGTTACGCGTGGCTCCTCGGGGACCCTGCCTTTGTCACTCCGCCAGCAACCCGGGGCATAAACAAGTGCCTGACATTTCCGCACCGCCGCCAGGCTCCTTGGATAAAAGCAGAACATAATTAGCAAATTAATCAGGAGACAATAGCCGGGGATCTGACGCTGCCGAGCTGTCATTAGCTCCGTGTGGAGCTGACCCCGGGCATGTTCGGGGCCAGGCGAGCCGGGGATGACCACGCTCGGGGAAGGGGCAGTCGCGGTCCCCGTGTCCCCGCTGGGCTCATGGCCCCTGCGATGTCCCCCCCGCCTTTGGAGCCAGCGGGGCAGGAGGGGCGGTTGGCATTTCATGCCCTGTCAAGAGCCTGGGAATGAAACCTTCAAAGGGCAGCACCTTCCCTCGCTCGTCAGAACATTTAAAGACCGTGAATCGCGGTGAATTTGCATTCAGCTTATTAGACGCCCTGCAAATACGGCGAACCTCGTTCAAACACATTTCAGTGATAAAATGATATTGACTCTGAGTAATTAAAAACCATTTCCATATTCAAATACGGCTGATTGAGGAGAAATGCCTTCCTTTTAATTGCCTGGAGGGGAATTATCAACTTTTGGAGCGCGCAGCCCGGCGAATGCATCTTCACTTGGCAGCTCGCGAAAGGCCCGTGGAAGAAGAGGAAGACGAAGAGGAGGAGAGGAGGAGGAGGAAGAGGAGGTGTAGGAAGAAGAGGAGGAGGTGTAGGAGGGCTGGCACACAGGCAGCCTGCAGGATGAAGGTGTGACCCTGTCATTCATGAGATCCTCCCCCTCACCTGGTCCCTGAGGAGCCAGGGCTGATCCTCTGAAGCGATGCCCCCTTTCCTTCCCCCTCACCCATGGGGGTCTTCCCAGGGAAACGTGGCCCCCCCCAGCCCTCGTGGCAGCAGGGTTACAGGCTGGGAGCTCTCGATTGACCCAAACTTGCTGTTGCTCAGGAGGGGATGCTCTGGAGCAGATCCTGCACAAGGGCCACGGCAGCGAGAAGGGCAGGGACATGCCCCAGCACTGGTGACAGCCCCTCAGAGCTGGTGGCAGCCCCTCACCACCTCATCTTGGTCATTTGCGAGTGCTGGAGGAGTGCCCAGAGGCTGTGGTTCATCACTGAACCCCCTCTCCAAACCCACCCCAGCCGCAGACACGCTGCCACTGGCACAGTCCCTCTTGCACCCGCAGTCGCCCGAGTGTCACCACACGGTCGCTGCCATCAGTGTCCCTGGAGCACCGGGTGGGACAGCGAGAACTCTTGCTGGGCGAGAAACTCTTCGGGCCACATTTCTGAGCCCCCCCCAGCAGCTCCCCGCACAATTTTGGCCTCCGCTCCGTTTCCTAGGGAAACCAGGCTGCAGCTCGGCTCAGCCTCCGCACACGTGGGCGTGCACGGGGGGCGTGGGTGCGTGTGGGGGAACGTGGGTGTCCCACACCCTCCATCTCCCCTCCCAGCTCTCGCTAGCACAGCGACCTCGGTGCAGAGCATGAAGCTGCCAAACACCCACGGGAGGAGCTGGAGCAGAGCAGAGCCCACTCCTGCATTCCCCCTTTATTGGAGGTCCCTGGGGACGACACGGGTTCCACGCCATGAAGATGCTCCACGCTGCCCTGGCACCTCCAGCCAGGGACGCTCAGCACCCAGGACTGGGTCTGGCCTCCCCGGGGCTCCATGTGCTGCAGGAGGAGGGCTCAGCCCCGGCTGCTCCCGTTCCCCAGCGGCGGCGTGGCCATTTCCATGCTCCATTGCCCCCTGAACAGATGCAAAAGTGCACTCGCTTTGCTCTCATCGATCCCCTCCTCTCGCCCGGAGCTGTCACTCGCTCCGCAGGGATGGACCATGCGCCGGTGCAGAGCCCTGTGCCCTGTGTCCCCAGCTGCAGGGGACACACCAGAGCCCCCCACACCAGGCACAGGTGTGCAGCACCTCAGGGTGCATCCCAAGCCCGGTGCTGGACCAGGGATGCTGCAGTGAGAGAAAGGAGGGGAAGGGGTGCGGGGGGGTCAGTGTGGGGCTGCTCAGAGACCCGGAGGAGCCGGAGAGACGAGCTTTGCGCCGCGAGGGGCACAGGGCCCATGGGTAGCGAATCAAAGACAACGCATCTGCCAGCTCCAGCTTCCCGACTGGCCTGCGGTCGGTCATCAAGCTCACGCTGATGAGTTTTCCAGCCAGGCTTGTGGTGATGAACCCCAAGAAGGTCCTTTCCTCCGTGGCATCGCTCCGTGGTCAGAGCGCACAACCCCAGCTGGCAGACGAGCCACTAACATGAGGGGTGCAGGTGACCTCAGGAAGTTTTTTGTCTTATAACCTACAGGCAAAGGCACTAAACGTGCTTGGAAAGCACCAGGGAGAGCCTGGTGTGCTCCCACAGCTCTGGGAGGTGAGGTTTATGGGGACCTGGATCCTGAGAACAGGATGAAGCCAGACTCTGGGTACCGCGAGTCACTCACAACAGTTGTCAATTCCTTCCAACCCATTTTACCTGTGGGGTTACAATCCTGGGTCCCCCATCCAGCTACCCCACAGCACTGTGGTGGGATCAGGGTCATGGCCAGAGGGACCCCCAAGTGCTGGGGCCGTCTCATCGCATGGGATGCTCGCCCTGGGACCCGCTGCTCGCAAGGGAAAAATATTGAAGATAAAGCCAGGGGAATTAAAGAGCCATAATTAAAGAAAATTTTGCAGCATGTCGAAGGCAGAATAGGATCATTGTGTTTGCCTCCCACATCCCAGATGGATGCACGAGGGCTGCAGACAACGCTGGAGCGCGTGGAGAAGAGGAGAGGAAGGGAGCGAGCTAGACCGGGACGTGTGTGAGCAGAAATTGAATTTTTATCAGTTTCTATGTAGATTGTGTTTATTCATCTGTCTCCTATCCATCTCCCCCTGCATCTCCCTATTTCTTTAACTAAATTACTTTCCTCCTTTGGCCTAATTTTGTTTGTACAGATACCAGCTGCTTTCTTCCATTTCAACATAAAAAATACCATCTTCAATGAGGTGCTATATATCCCCGGCAGAAGTTTTAGCAGCCACCCAGAGCACATTAGCCTTTTGCTCCTGGAGGGCTGCATTTCCATCACAAAAAGCCAACGCTTGCTGCCTGCCCTTGCAGAAAAGCTTCCTGCCACCTCTGCCACCAGCACAGCGAGCCCTGGAGCTCAGAGAGGACGGATGAGCTGGCCCAAAACTGGTCCAAGTCCCCAAGTGACACCGTCCTGCTGTGGGAGCAGCACCCTGCACCAAGTGAGTGCTGCTCCCATGCCATGGGTGCTACCAATAAAGGCGTTTTTTTCCCCCAAGAGTATTTTTGGCACTACCTGTCACCTGGTCTTTCCAAGCTGGCTTCTCTGGGAAGACCGAGGAGAGATGGGCAGGCAGCAGCCTGGGTTGCAGGCGAACTGGGAGCAAAGCCTCAAGGTGCTCCCAAAAACCAGGAGCCCTCAAACGAGGCTGGCAGGACCCCACAGCCCGGCCCTGGCGTCCCTGGGTACCATCGGGGACAGCATCTCTCTGCGACAGCCACCACCTCCCCACCGTTGACCACCCAAGGTCCAGCCAAGGCGGTTTCTTCAAAAAAACCCCGACAACAGCCGCTTGGTTCTGCAAAGCTGGAAAAACCTTCCCAGCTCCACCAGCAACTCCTGGGGAGATGCAGGCGGCTTTGCCGAAGGGATGTTTCCCGGGGAAGACTGTTCCCGTTCCCCGGGGAGGACTTTCCCCATTTCCTGGGAGGACTTTGCTGTCGGAGGGGGAGAGGAGCCGGCGGCTCCGTGCCGCCCTCCCCTGCGCCGGGGACCGGCCGCTCTCAGCGCCGCCTTATCTAACAAAATTGCTTTGTGTTGCGCCTTGCATTAGGGAAACTCAACTGCGCAGCGTGATTGATTCTCCCCCAGGGTCCACCATTAAAAATGTATGGAATTACTCATGCAAAGTCCCACTTACACACGGGTCTTTTGTGAGGACATTAAAATACCGGCGTTTGTCAGTCACTTACCCACTGTTTGCAATTTGCTCCCATTTATTATCGTGAACAAACCGGCATTGATTCTATTTTCGACTCCTTACACGTCACGCTGAGCTCCCAGGCTCCCCGGCGGGGCGGCGCGTGCTCGGCGCAGTGCAGCCCCGGCCCCCCCCGGCCCCGTACCCGCTCGAGGCACGACCTCCCCCTGTGCCCCTCTTTGCCAAGAGGGAGGCTGAGAGAGGAGCAGGATGCTCAGGATGCTCAGGATGAGGCCTCCCTCCTCCCTCCCAGCTCCCTTCCCACTTCTGACGGGGGCAAAGCCCACCTGGGGGGAGGCTGGGGGAGCATCGGGGTGCTCAGGATAAGAAGGGGATTTATCCTTGACCAGGAGCCGGGCTCACCCCCAGCCCCTGCCTGGAATTCCCTGCATCCCTCTGGTGCCCATCCCACCAGACGGCAGGTGCCGCAGGAGCCAGCTCTTGGTTGGAGCTCAAACTCCTGGAGCTGGGGAGGGAACAAGCACGTTTACACACACGGCACAGGGAGGCGAAGGGATGCGAAGAATACAATATATTGTGTTCACCGGGTTCCTCTCGCTGGGAGGAACGGGGCTTGAATCACATAACGTTTCCCCTCTGCTCTCAAAGCATTTCAGCTTGTAATGCATTTCCCTCCCCGCCTGAGCACCTTGCAGAGTCAAAAAGACAAATTTCCCAAGGCTTCAAAAGCTGCTGAGAGCCACAGCTTCGTGCTTCAAAACCATCAATCATTTACCCAAAGAGACTCAGTGGCTTCTGCCCTCCCTCACTGTCCCCTCAAAAATTCCAAATTGGCATTTTCCCACCGGTCAGGGCACAGTCCCAGCCCCCAAAACACAGTGGGGGGACATGGTGGGGGTCTCCCCCTGCCCACCCACCCGCCCGGGAGGACGGAGCCCCAGAGCCCCAAAAGCAGAGCAGGATGCAAAGCAAATGCTGCTCCCCAGGGAGGTCCTGCCCCATCGCTCTCTCTGGAAACCTGGAGAAGTTTTCCTGCAGATGAAAACGCATCGTCTGGGGCTTGTGGTGTCAAAGGGGAAAGAAAAAACCCAACAAAAATCAACAAAACGAAGCAAAACCCGGCGCTTCCCTCCAGGAACAAAACGAGCGGCGATGTGGAAGTGAGAGCTGCCATTTGGTTACAGCAGCTCTGGCAGACTTTGTGCATTTTGACTCTTGCAGTCAGGGAAAATAAAACATTTCACAGCCACCAAAATCCCCGCGCAGGAACCGTCAGCTCTCGCCAAGCCCCAGCTCCCCAGCACGCAGCCGGGTGGGAGGCACGGGGGGTCTCTGAATTGGTTTAATTCCATCCTTTGCACCTTCCCACCGCACACGAGACACGGGAAGAGCTTGTAAGGAGGAAGAACCCATCTGGCTGGGGTTGAGGACAGGTTGAGGGGGTTTTGGGGATACCTCCTGGCACGGTGCAGGTCCCATCCAACACTTGGGACCGGGGCCAAGCACGCACCCCCAGTTATCAGCCAGGAGACAGCGAGGAAAGGCTTTTCTCTTCCAAATGATGGACCGGTTTTGAAACCCTGTCTCTGATGGGAGAGAGGATGGAGATGACACCTTTGTTCACTCAAGCATGGCCGGTGGTGACAGCAGCTCACCAGGGCAGAAAGCCAGGGGGTAATAAGTTCTGCCAGCCACCAAGCCCCTCCACCTTCCCCTTCCCTCCATCCCAGTTTCCCCCATTCCCCAGGAAAACCTCATCCAGGCATCAGCCTCCTGGAGGGAGCAACCCGAGCTGAAGCCCACCACGGAGCAGCACGGCCGGCAGCAGCCTGGCCCTGTCCCCACAGAGGTCCCTCCCGTTGTCCCCAGCATGTGGAAGGAACCCCCCCCATTAGTCCCCCCCAGGCATCCCCTCGACTGGTGCTGAGGTCAGGATGGCACCGCCAGCCCCAGAGCTGGCTCTGAGCCATGTGGTGAAGCAGCGCATGCAATTAGTAAATTAATTATCGAGCGGTAACGGAGATTTCATAGCTCGGAGCTGTCACATCAACAGTGTTTTGTCAACCGAGATGACGACTGGTAGAATTATTACTGCGGTGCTGGGGCTGAAAAAAAGAGGAGAGACTTGCAGGGAGAAGGAAGGATAAAAATATAAAGGGAAGAGATAGGAAAGAACAAGATAAGTGGGTTTTGTTGCTAATGGAAGCTGGCACAGGGACAGAATTGCAACTATTATAAGACAACACACTACACTACTAGTGGCTCTGAATGATCATCTTAATTAACAATCAGCACAAAAGGAGCCCCTGCCCACCTCCAAAATCCAGCGCCGCCAGCGCTGCTGTGCAAGGAGCACGCACGGCTCCCTGGGAAGCACCTCGTGCACCCAGGTCGGGGCTGATGGTGGCCCAAATCGTGGCCACAAGCAGAGGAGATGCTCAGAGCCGAGGGGACGCTGGGAGCCCAGGGCAGTGAGCCCTCTGGATCCTTGTGCGGAACATCCCGGGGCACCGACAGCAACTCGACGGCTTTGCCTCCCCTTGCTTTGACCATTTCCATTCTGCACCCAGTGCCCGCTGCGGCACGCCGAGCTGCAGGGATGTGCCCCGTGGGGACCTGAGCAGGGGTGTGCGCGGGCTCCTGTCCCCTCCTGCCACCCTGGATGGCCAGGGAAGGAGAGGGACCCGAGGTGGCCTGGCCTGGCAGTGATGGGCGATGGTCCCGGCACATCCGGAGCCGGTGACTGCAGAGCAATAACGCCGGGACGTGATTTCCCTTCCCCACCCCGCCCCGTTTCCTCTCCGTTTTCTAGGGCCAGATTTAAGCTGCATATCCAATAATATGTAAAAATAACACCCCGCCCTCCCACTTGGGAAATTGATTCCTTCGCTTCCCACCCGGGCTCAGGCTTTAAATATCCCCATTTAAATGCAGATTGTGCTGCCTCCCCGCCGACACCCGGTGCGGAGCCGGAGGGTGCTTGGCCATGCCAGGACCACGACCCGGCGCTCCGCTCGAGGTGAGAAGAGAGGATCTGGGGAAAACGCTTCCAACAAGGTCCCTGTGATGCCCTGACACCGCGACTGAAGGCCACCCTGAACACATTTTGGCGCGGGAAGCCCGGCAGAGACCAGATTCCCCTCCTGGAGCCGACCCTCCCTCGTCCATCGGGTGCTGCGCCCCGGGAGGGACGCGTCTGCTCCCCCATCGCCAGCACCGGGAGCAGCAGATGCTGGCGGGGAGGGGGGGGGATTAGGAGACGTGGGCAGCATGGCTGCGCCCTAGTTTTTCAGGGCAAAATCTGGAGGGGGAAGCGAAGCTGTTGTGTGAGCAAATACAGCATCTGCGCCGACTGGCAGAGCTCACACCCACGGCCCCAAACCTCCCCATCTCGGAGCGAGCCTTCGCCAGCCCTTCCCGCACGCCGGCAGAGGAGAGAAACCAGAGCGGGAGGAGGAAGGAGCACGCGGCATGGGGGAGATGCTGTGGGGCTGGGAGCCTGTGGCCGTGGGGTGGGATTTGAGGGTCCCCAGGTCCCTCAGCCGCCTCGCAGGGAGGTTGGAGCACGGACGAGGTGACGCACACCCGGGCATCACACAGAGCAGGGGTCGGCAGCAACCACGTATTTTAACTTCTGATGGGAGGGAAAATCAACCATGGGTTTGAAGAAAACCACTGCAGGGCTCCTAGAGGGACCTTTGCCAGCTTCTCCAAGTGCTTAATTCCTTCCCCACGGCGGCTGAGATTCATGGCAGCGCTCCCAAAGTATCCCCCCTCGCCGCAGGAAAACGAATCGGCTCTGAGCTGTGAAAGTCTTCCTCTATGAGAGGTCCAACACTGCCTGAGCCCCCACCTCCTCCTCCTCCTCCTCCCAGGAAGATGCTGACTGCAAAGCATCCCTTGCCAGGGTGGGGACCAGCCAGCGGCGATGCCGTGTCCCCCCTCCAGGACAGCCAAAGGGAGCTCACACGCTGCCGCCTCACACTAATGATGGCATTTGGTGATTTTGGGTGGGAAAACACTGTTTACAGGAACTTCTGGGAAGAGGGTCGTCAGTGCCAAGGGGAGCTTGCAAATCCAGGGAGCCCAGCTCCTCTCCCTCCAGCACAGCTCTGTCCCAGTGCTCCCTCGTCCAAAATTGCCTCCTTGGGCTGAGGTTGGAAGAAAAGCTTCGTTCTTGCTGAAGTCAAGGAGGCAACAGGGTGAGCACAAAAAAAGCATTTACATATTCAAGCACCTTAATTCTATTTTAGCACCTCTTTGGCTATTTTCGTCGCAGCAGAAACACAACAGGAGGACAAGGCCAGAGAAAGGACAAGGAAATGAGCTCAAAATGTGGGGCAGAGGGAGAAAAAATAAATCCCAACCCGAGCACAGGAGCAGCGGAGACCTCTCCAGCTCATCACATCTATGTCTTAAGCCTCCAGCCATGCCAAGGTCCCCCCAACCCTGACCAGGAGCTGTGAATGAGGTTAAACTGGGTGTGAAAGACCCCTGTCCTGTGTGCAACCAGGGTGAGAGGGGCGAGCCAGAGCCCTGAGGATGGGACACTCCCCAGGGTCTCCAGGGCAGAGGCACTCTCCCTTGCTGGCTGGCTTGGAAATGCAGCAGGACCCTCGGATCCAGGGGGATATTTCAGGGTGAGGGCAGGCTCCTCACCTCCCTGTAGCCAGAGGGGACCGGCCAGGGCTGGCTCAGTAGCATCCTTGCCTGTTGCCAGGACAACGGGATGTGATGGAGCCATCTCCATCAGGGTGATCGCAGGCACAGGGACACACGTCGAGGTGCCAGAGGATGCAATGAGTTGGCGGGTTCGGGGTGCTGGGGGAAGCCCCCCCTCAAGCTGGGGTCTCTATGAGCTCCTCGGAAAACCCCCCAAAGGCCATTTGTGCCACGCCAAGTGCAGCCCAGGGGGTCCCACAGGGACAGTGACACTGCCCCAGGGCATGGGACGCCACGGGCAAAGTGGGATGGAGCAGGGAGCCCACGGAGACCCCCGTCATGTCGCCAGGGAAGAGAGAAGGCCCAGTGCTGGAGCACAGCCCCCCCATCCTGACACTTGTGCCCCTCTGCAGACATGGGGCTGAGGCCAGGGGCAGGGATCCCGGGTCCCCTGTGCCCCCCCGGGCATCCCACTGCCCTGGGCAGAGGGGCTGGGAACACCGCGGGGCTCCAGAGCAGCAATAAAGGTGCAGCTTCATTTCTTCGCTTTTGGTGCCATGGCAACCTTTCCCACTTGGCTTAATTACAGAGCTGCTGCTGCCTCAGCAGGGGGCTGCGCGTGCATGCGGGGGGGGGGTCCCGTTTGTTCGCCGCTCCCCAGAGGCAGGGCTGTAGGATGGAAGCTGGTGGGAAACAACAGGCTCCCCCGGGGAGATGGAGGGGCTTCTCCTGACCCCAAAGGATGTTCCTGATGGAGCATCCCCGGTGTGTGGCTGAGCTAACGCCTCCCTCGCCGTGCTGGGGGCCCCCTGGATGCCAGGATGAAGCCAGCAGAGCTCCCGTGCAGAGGAAAGACACAGCACGACCACCAGTGCCCCCAGTACCCCTTGTCCTGGCTGCCCCTCAAACCCCACCGCACGCGCTGGGGTGGCTCAGCCCAACCATCCGCCCAAGCGTGACCAGACCAAGGGGATGGGGTGTACCCTGCCAGCAGCGGGATGGCACACACCTCCCCGGAGCAGCCCAGGCTGCATCTTGTGCCATCCTTGGCTCAGCAGTTCCTCCTCAAATGACAAATCCAGCTTTGGGCTGGCTTCTCCACGGGTGGACACGGGAAGGACCCGTCACGCCGGGCGAGAGGAGCGACGGCGGGGCAGCGCTTTTGCGGACCCCGCGGCGTTTGCGAGCGGCCAGCGCCGAAGCGGAGCAAACCCTGAGTTAAAACGAGCAGCACCGAGACATCTCCAGCCCCGCGGGGCTCCGACGGGGAAGTCCCCTCACCGGGGCCGCGGGGCTCCGGCGGCGAAGTTGCTGCTCGAGGCTCTTCGTTACCAATTACAAGCAATTATCCTCCCGTGGCGGCTGACCCTGGCCCCGTGTCCTGGTGCCAGCTGGCCAGATGGAGCCCGGCCACGGCCGGCTGGTGGAGATTTAATAACCTTATTGATCTGCCAGACAGCCCGACACGCTGCGCCCGCCGAGCCGGAGCCCGTGGGGGGACATTTGGAAGCCCAGAGGGACAGGCAGGACAGGGAAAGCGGTGGCGGCAGGAGGGAGAGCATCTCTGGAGGAATGCAATTTAATGCAATTAAGAAGAGAGGTGTAAAAGAGCTTTTCTGAAGCAGGGGAGAGCGTGAGAAAAAAAGAGAAGAAAAAAAAAAGGGAAAGGGAAAAAAAAAAACCAAACCAACCAACCCAGCAGCAGCGAGTGCTGGGCTTCAAAGGTCACCTCTGGGCATGAATTTTAATTTCACACAGGAGTTTTGTTCATTTGTTAATTATTTTCAGATGAAAAGGGAGATATTCCTGCAGAGGGTGAGGAAAGGGCTACAGCAACATTTGAATTTCAAAGGCAAGCTGTTTGCAAGGAAAACAGAAGGGGAGAGGGGAGAAAGAACTTGAGGAGGAGAGAGGGGCTGGGGAGGGGCTCCCGCTGCCCCTCTCTTGCCGGGGACGTGCCTGGGGGCTCTGCAAGAACCCCTGCCTACGGCACCCATCCCTCCCTCCTGTCCCCCCATCCCCTTGCTGTGCCCCCCATGACGTGCCTCTGCTCCCCTCCGAAGAACGGGGACACCAGAGCCCAGACCTGACTCCGGGATGTGACAGAGGCTGGGGGGGGACAGGGCTGGGGACCCCGAGGATGCTCCCAAAAACCAGCCCCAAAGGGGGAATCGCCTCTGCAACCGGTCTGACCCCCGGGAGGAGAAGGGGGGAAGAAGAGCAGCAGTTGAGGCAGGCAGGAGAACACCAGAGAGCATTTTCCTCCTCCTCTTAGTTTTTAAGGCAGCCGTTTGCTTTTTACCGAGGCCCGGGGAGGATCAGAGCGCGTCGCACATAAAGCACAACCGGGCCCCCAGACAAACCCACCTGGGATCCCCTGCAAGTTCTTTTTCTCAGCAGCCGTTTTTCTTTTGTGGCAGAGCTGTAAACCCCTGGAAAACGAGCCCTGGCAAAGACTTCACAGGGCACAAATATTGACACCACTGGAGCTACTCCTTGCGTGGAAGAACCAGCGCTATTCTTCCACTGATGGAATGCTTCCCCACTTCAGATAAAAGCGCTTATCATAAAACAAGGGGTGGGAGGGAGGTGTCCCAGGGGGCAGAGAGACCCTGCACTGCAGCCTTCTGGCTCCAGGGAAATCCTGCACTGAACCCCCAAAACCTCCCCAGGCTGAGCTGCTGCCCCGTGCCTCAGTTTCCCCACTTTTCAGCTGGGAAGGGCCCAGACTGTGTATGAGGAGCTGGGAACGATCGTTACTCAGGAAGAGGAAGATTAGACTGAGGATTCATCATGATTTTCTTCCCTACTCTTGATCTCCCACTGAAGCTGCCGGGGGGGATTTTGCTCTGCAGCGGTTCCGCCCTGCCAAAGCCAGGGAAAAGTCCAATTTCAACAGCTCTAAGTCCGTTCTGATCTCCTAAAACCGAGCGCATTCATGCCTAATGAAGAATTAAGCTACAGCAGCTGCGGAGGAGCAGAGCGTGGGCGCGTGGCAAAGGGTCTGGGGGCACAGCAGCGCTCGCCAGGGCACGGGATGCTCAGGCAGCCTCTCCCAGTGTCATCCCTCCCGCCACCAGTGGGACATAAAGGCAGCAAAGTGACACGATGACCGGCACCCCCCCCCACATCTGCTGTTTTTGGGGATGCCAAGACCTGAAGAAGCAGCAGGGGAGGCTGCCCCAGACCTGGAGGTGAAGTCAGAGCCTGGGACACCCTGATGCCATCCTCACCCCGCGTTATCCCCCTCGGGATGGGGACACCGAGCCCCTCCTGGGGCTCCCCGACCTGCCAGCCCCGGGGAACCGCGCCCCACCGCGTAAATCACTCGCGTTACTGGTTCCCCCTGGGCTCCCGCTAACGAGGCTGCAATAAAAATCAAGGGCCGGGTTATTAATAAAAGCGAAGCAGCTCGGCGAGGCTGCGTCCCGCTCCCGGCGGTGCGGGAAGTCGATAACGGACGAGCGAACCCGACGCGGTTCAAACATCGCTGCCGGAGCTGGAGCTGGCCGTGCCACGCCGCAGCTCCGCCATGGCACCGCGAGAGCCATCCCCTGCCGCCGTCACCGTCCCCGCGAGCAGCCCCGGCTGCTCGGCACCTGCTCCTGCCCCCATTCACGAGCGCTCCTCCGGAGCTGCGGCGCTCTCACGATGTGCTGAAGCGCTCGGTATTTTATGTGTCTACAAGAAAATACCAAGTGGAGTTTGCAAAGATTAGGCACATTTAAATGCAAATTGCGTTATTTCTGTCTTGAAAAGTGTCATTAATACATTTTCTGCAATTTGGAGAAATCAGCGGCAATTATTTTTTTTCGAAACGAACCATTAGCCAACTTTCATTTGAAGAGGGGGAAAAATATCAAGAAAATCATTATATGACTGACACATTTCCTCCCAGGTCTTAGAGATGCCGAGCTGCTTTCTCATATCAAGAATAATTACTAAGGAAAGGGGCTAAAAAGTACTTCCAGGAGACAGATGCGCACAAAGCCAAGTGTCTTTTCTTACGCCGTTTACCAAAGGGTTGAACCAACACGTGCGAATTCAGATCAACCCAAACCCTCAGTCCCTGTCTGGGCATGGCTAGGTTTTTTATTTTTCTTCCAAGGGATGTTTCTTCGTCGAGGGATGTAGAAGGATTTCTGGAGGGTTTTAAAATTCCAGGGAGGCTGAGCGGGAGGCTCTCGGCACGGCGAACGCCCGCTCCCCCGCGGTACCCGGTACCGTCTGTCTGTGAAATCCGCACACCCCGGGTTGAATTCGGCGTTCGGTGTGATCTCCCGGCTGCTTTGCTGCTAAATGAAAGGCAAAGACGATCCGTGGGGAGATGAAAAGAGAAAAGGGAAAAAGATTAAAAAAAAAAAAAAAAAAAAGCGCAACTGCTCTTATTTGATTCCTCCGGGTAAGAGTGAAGAGCAAATTTACATAACGCTGTAAGTGCTCATTAACCGCTGGTAAATGACGGGCACCGGCTACCGAGGAGCCCTGCCGACCTCTTCTCTCCCCGCCTGCTCTGCAAAACCCCGTTACGACACCTTCCAAGCAGCCCTGGCCCCCCAGGGAAGATGCAATTTTGCAGCCCCAAGGGTGCAATTTTGGCCCAGCCAGGGGTGCCAGGTCGCTGCTCTGACTCGGGACAAACACACCCCCCCAGCACCGGCGCGACGCGACGAGGGGCTGCGTGGACGAAGCCGCTGTCCAGCCCCAGGGTCCTCGCGCTGGGATAAGCCTCGGCCACGACGGCAGCTCCTCGCCCACGATGGATGGGCCCCGTCATCCCTTTCCGATCGACTTTCTGTGTGTTTTAATCCACACCATAAAGCCCCAGAGCAGCAGCCCGTGGGCAGTGGCAGGGAGAGGGATTGCCAACGCCCTGACCGGAGCAGGTGATGGACGAGGACCATAAACATCCCCAGGATAAAGGAGCTCTTGGCACAGAGCTGCAAGTGTTCCGGTCGAAGGGGCAGAGGTGCGAGGCAGGGGTTGATCATCACTCCCCAAAACCCACCTGCAGCCCATCCCTGGACACCCCAAGACACAGGGACTTGCAGCCAGGCTGGCAGGAGGGTTTTCCCACAGCCCTGAGGACCAGCCCTGAGAAGGACTTGGTTTACTCTGGTAATTACACCCCTGCTCCTGGAAAGCGTCTCCTCTGCTGTCTCTCTCTTGCTCTTCGACAGCCGGTAGCTGCGTGGGTAAATCCCTGCCTACCACTTGAGCACAATCAAATTGCTCCTTGTCCACCTCAGCCTCCCAGAATCACAGTCCTGGGGTCTGATGCCCCACAGAGTTGGGCTATGAGGATCTCCGGGGGTCCCCAGGGCTGTCCCCACTCTCATCAGCCTCGGTGAGCTGCGGATAACACTGAAGCGGCGCTCTTCGAAGGCTCGCAGTGCTGAGAGAAACCCGGCGTGCAGCTGTTTAAGCCCCATAAATTATGTTCAGGTTACCTGCCGAATGCTTAATCAAAATAGCGTATTTCACGCGACGGCTTGACTGATCTCCTCTCTGCTTTTAGTATCTTTTTTTCACGTCCTCTTTCGCTTCGATATGGATCCAATATCTCCTGCAGCGTCCAAGGCCATAAAGATAAAAAATGGGGGTAATTGTGGCAGAAGTTTATTGGTGGGAAAACACGTGCGCGCACAAACCAGCCCTGACAACTATTTCTTCGGGCAGATGCGCTGCAGGGACAGACCCTCCGGCAGGAATCGTTCATCCTCCGGCCATACCCGCTCCTGCCGTGTCCGATGAAGGCACCAAGTTTCGAATATGATGAGATCTCAGAGGAGTGATCTGTGGCCATGGGAGGGTTCAGGGCAGGCGGCTGCGCCCCGCAAGCAGCCCGGCACCTGCCAAACCACCGTCCTGAAGCGGCAGTTGACAGAGCAGACAGCCTGGGAAAAAGTCAAATAAAGCAGATTGGCCTCTCCAGCCCAGGCTTTTGCTATCCAGGGTGAAATCTGTGGAGGAGAAAGGATGAAAGCGTGGCTTTGAGGAAAAGAAGGGGTTTGGGCTGGTCTCTCCGACACCGCCAGATGTCCCTGGTCCTGTCCCACGAGGAGTGAGGTCGGGGTTGGAACATCCCAGGGGAAACGTCGATGGGCTCCAGCCAGGATCGCTCTCCTCCAGCTTGGGAGGATTTTGACTTTCTCAAGGCGCAGAGCCACTCGCCACAGACGACATCAACCGCACGGCTCGTGCCAGGAAAAGCCATCACACCACCCGATGTGACAGCACCTCCCGTCCCTCTCATCCCTCCGTCCTCCCTCCGCTTCTTCCACCAACAAGGACAACGTTAGCAGCCAGCAGCACCCGCGGCCGCTGCCGAGCGAGACGTGCTCGCTCCGCTTTGTGCATCATCAAGTAAGTGGCCAGCGAAGCCCCGGTGCCCGACTCGTTCTCGCCACGCCGATGCCCGAGTCAGAAATAACCCGGCGCGGCATCGCGGGCGGCGGGAGGGACGGGAGGCTGATTTATAAACACGGCAGATTTGTTACGCCCGACTCGTTGATGGGAAATGGAGAGAAAGCCCCGAGATGGGCTCTTCAGAGAGCCGCTTGCCGCCTAGCGCTGCGCTTTAAAGTATATTTAAAATAACAACCCAATAAATTAAGAGCCGCCAGGCAGCTCGCGGAGCCCATCAGCGCGACAAACTGCTCCGCTCGGGCTCCTTCTGTGCTCCCGTCGCCGATTTGGGGACGGCGTCGAAGTGCCACAGCACATCGTGGCACTCCTGCACCGATTTCCCCAGGCAGCAATTTGTCCTGGGACTAAACCCCTCCGACGCAGCCGGGATCTCCCCGTGATCCCAATGGGGCACCCTCACCTCCCCCTGCTTCTTCCAGCACCGTCCCCGTGCTTTTCCCCAAGTGTTTCTCCCCTTCCCTCCCTGTGGGATCGTTCAAACCCCACAGCAGGGTGTCCCGTGAGCCCTGGGCTCCACGAGCAGCTCCACAGATAAGGTACGTTGCTAATTAAACCACAACTGACTACAGCTACATTACAATTAAAAGACAATTAGCTGTGCAAGCCAGTGTGCGGTAGCAACGAGTGTATTTTGGCAGGGAGACAAACGCCCCATCCCTCCCAGTGCTCCCAGCCACCAGTGTCCTCGCCGGCTGGGAACCCCCCCTGCACCCCAGCACCAAAACAGCACCGGAGCCGCTCCGCCACCCCACGATCCCTCCTCTCCCCTGTTTAAATTTACCTAAATCCCACCCGGCGCCTCCCCACCACCCCTGCACTCAGCGTGCGAAGCGCAGCGCTCGCTCGTTTTCCTCTTTTCATTTCTAAACTCCTAATGACTGGATAATTTAGCCTGTAATATCCGGTTAAATTGTGCACGTCCTCCTGCTGGATCCCATCCTGCGAGGGGGCAAAGCTCCACGCGGGAGAGCTGGTGCTGGGCGGGTGCAGCATCACTGGCGGGTGCTCCCCGGGTGTTGGGAGCCCAGGGCTGTATGGGGAGAGACACTTTCCTTCATTCCTCAGCCTGGGAAATCCCATTTTTTATCATTTACAAGGAATGGATTTGAGGTCGTGGAAGGGCAGGGGTGCAAACCAGCAGAGGGTTGCTCTGGATGGGGGCTCCAGCCATGGGGACAAGAGGGGACAGGCCCCATACTTGTGCCCAGGGCAGAATGGAGAGATCCAACGGGGACAAAGCCACATTTTACCTCGACGCCAGCACGAACCGCGCCGCTGGCTGCCGTGAGCGCGGTGACACCGTTCACGCTACGAGCCCAGCAAAACCCGCCTTGGCTTTTGCACCAAGACAACTGGGGCTGCTTAAGCTCACAGATTCGGCTTTTCCTCCTTCTTCTGCCTAAAGAAGAGATCCCACGAGCTCCTCCAAAAGCCGAGATTATCAACACTTTATCAAAAACCACAACACGCCGGCCCTTCCCCGCCGCCGCCCCCGGCTCTCGGGCGGCGCCATCCGATCGACTGGGAATCCCTTCGCTTCTGCCGGATCTTTATGCAAGAGCTTCACAGTAATTCGGTTTGATCCTCGCTCGCCGGGCTCCCGGCGGAGCGACGGCGAGAGGATGACTGCGGGAGGCAGGCCGGGACGCGGGTGCCGGGCGGGGAGCGGGGATGCTCTCGGAGAGCCGACAGCCGCTTCCCGCGGGACGCGGGGACCCGCGCCGGGAGATGCTCGGGCTGGGAGGGGAAAACCGGGCTTAAAGGCTGATAATGAAAGCCCTTCTGTCAGAGTATTAATACCTAAACACAACCAGCGAACGCATTAGCCGGGATCCCACTGGGGCTGTTGTGCTCTTTTATTTGATGGGTTTAATTAATTTATTGCTTGGCGCACAACCGCTTCCCAACCAGTGGCAAACGCACTCGGCCGCATCTTTCTCATCCGTGAGGGGCCCAGGCGTGACCCCAAGCTGTCCCCCACCACGCTGGGGCTGCAGCCCGGCCCCCGGCACGCACCACTCACCCTCCTGGGCTCCCCCAGCTCCGTCTGTGTCCCGGCAGTCGTGGTTGCCCCATCTTGGTGGCCCAGTGGCCCATCTTGGTGGCTCAGCTTGGCTGTGCACAGCACCCCAGGGTCCCAACACAAGGACCCAGCTTCTCCAAACCCCCCGCATCATGCTCAGCCCTCTCCAAATAGGGCAGGAGCCACCTCCTCCACCCTCCTCCTCCTCACGCAGTGCAGCTGGGCTCACGGGTGGGGAGGAAACCCACACCCACCCAGCCCTGCAGCTGCTCCCTGCCCTCGTTAAGGACGCTCGTTAGGGACTCATGAGATCCTCAGTGCTCTGTGGTGTCCCCAACAGGGTGGTCCTGTCCTTGCCTCATGCTGGACTCACCCACCCTCAGGCTGGACTCGATGATCTTCAAGGTCTCTTCCAGCTGAAACTATTCTACAATTCTACGATTCTATAAAATATCAGGGGAACAGGGACTCACAAAGGACACATCAACCAACCCAGCACCACCCTGCGCCAGTGCCTGTACCCGTACCCCCAGCCCAAGACCTTTACGTGCTTATTCACCTTCTTCCTTCCCTGTACGCCCCCCCAGCACACGGGGCACCGGCAGCTGCTCTGCTGCTCCTTGTGCGGCACGAAGCCATGAAATCCCCACGTCTCCCAGCAGCTCCCAGCACCTCCGCTCCCCTCCAGCATCCCCAGCGAGCTCGAGGCTGCACCCATCGAGCCTGAGCTGTCCCCTCTGTCACTGCAGCCATTCCACTCCCCAGCCTGGGGACAGCAGGAGGAGGCTTCAGCGTGGGGTCAAGTGATTAACGGGCTGAGCGAAGACGAAGGTCCCCGCCTCGTCGCTTCACTGTGACAGGAGCATCCTGGCGCATATTTATGGCTGCCATCCTTTACACACCAGAGCCGTTACCTCCAGGCACACGCAGTCCCAGCAGCCTTTAGAGGCCAATAAATTGTCGCCTCCTATGTGACAGCATGGACAGAGCGTGCAGGGGACAGGGACTGCTGGTGGGCACCGGGTCTGGTGAGTTCTGGGCCCCAGCCCGAGCCTTGTGCATCCCTCAGACGTGATGAGCCACCTCTCCCCTTCACAAAATCACACACCCCAGCGGTGCCAGCAGCCCCCAGCTGCACACACACACGCGCATGCGTGCACGGACTTGCACGCTCACATACCCCAACACACACGCTCGGGACTCCTTTACTTCATCGTTCCCCCCATCATCACCAGCCCCACTACGGGGGAAGACGCGAGCAGCCGCAGCAGCCCCCTCTCCTCTCCCCCCGGCTCCCCGAGGAGCAGCGGGCAGATGTTTGCTCTGTGACAATCTGCATCCTGCTGGATTCGATAATAATATCAATTACCCCGAGCTCTCATCCACGGAGCTCTCTGTTCTCTGGAAACAGGGATGGATGGAGCCTGTTTGCCGGCTGGAGGGGAGGAGGGTCCCCCACAGCAGTCCTGGGGACGCCGAGCCTGGCGACAGATGGGGAGGTCACAGGGAATTAGTGGCAGAAAGGGGCAGGGAGAGCCCAGGGCTGGATTCCTTCTGGGAAATGGGAAAAACACAGCAAAACTCCCCATTTCAACAACCTCAGCTGGAGGGGAAGCCCTGAGCTCTGCGTCAGTGGAGATGGGAGAGCGATGCTACCCAGTGAGGTGCCAGCAGCAACTGGGACGGGGTCTGCCACCGCCTGAGCCTCCCCCGAGCATTCATGCTCAGCACCCCCCTGCACCCCAGGAACCGCCCTGGGCACCAAGCACTCGCTCCTTGGGGCATCCCTCTCCCTGGGCTGCATGGTGAACACCCTAAATCCTCCCTGGAAGCCCAACTGAGGCCCCCTGGGCTGGGCACTGCTCCCCACCACTACGGGCAGGTCCGCCTGCACCCCAGTCTGCTCATTGAAGGGGCATCCTTTTTTCACGCGCCTTATTATTTTGGCAGCTCTGGAGTCAAGTAGCTCAATTAAGCAATAACTGCCTCTGTACAGCTGCCCACACAGCCCGCGGTAAATAATTAAATGCCGAAATAATACAGCAGATGGGAAGCAGCACGAGAGTGAGATCCGAGAGGAACCCGAACGGCTCCTGCGACGCCAGCAGCTGCACGGGGCCCGGGATGCTGCCCGTCGTGCCCGAGCAGCAGCTCCGGCCGCATCCCACATCCCCACTGGATGAAGCTGGAGGAAGGCATCCTCCTCCAGGTGCCATGTGTGGGCACGGCCATGCTGAGCCTCAGGGGGTTTGTAGGTACCCCAGAGATGGAGACGACCCTCCCCAGCGGGTGTCGGCGAGGACCTGACCCCGCTCTGGCATCCCCCGCGTCTCTTCACTGCGGCGCTGGCTCCCTCCTGCCTGGCTCATCCCCAGCACAGGACACCAAGCCCCCCAAAACCATGGGAAAACGCCTGGAGGAGAAATTCCCCCCTGCAAAACCCTGGCTTCGCAGCCCCCTTCTTGAGGAGGCGGCGGAGCCGGCAGAGCCAGCCGAGCGGGAGCGGCGGCACATGGAGAAGCATCATGGAAAATTTTAACGGAGCCCCGCTATTGATCTAGACGCGAAGCACATACCCGAGCAAGCCTGCCGCTCTGCTCGCAGATCATCTGCATTTATCTACTTCAACCAACTACAGGAGCATCACTGAAAGGCCTAATTACCAGCCGCCGATAGATAAATATTAATGCCAAACCGCCCCAGGAGTAAAAACACGGGTCGGCATTGGGAGAGCTTGGCACGGGAGCTGGGCGAGTGAGACAGCCCCAGCACTGCCCAGCTCCTGGGAAGCAGAGGGAGCCCTGCAAACCTCGAGCCAGGGCTCTAACAAGCCTTGAAAGGAGCTCCTGACATCTCCGAAGGGCCGGCAGCGTTTATACAAGGAGCTGGTTGTGGGTCGGTGGCTGCAGGCTGTTGTTTCATTAAGATCCCGGAGGGCACCGGCTCCCACGAGGCAGCCGGAGCATCCTCTCCATATTCACATTTCCATCACATCCTCCTCAGACAGCACCAGCTCCACTCCTCCATCTGCTTAAATGCCACCTCCAGAAGGGATTGGCTCGAAACATCTTCTCCCCTTGTCATTTGTTTCCCATCCTCCTCTTACGGATCTTCGCCCGCCCGATCCTTGGAGTTTGGGAGGTCTTTGGACTTCGTGGGACCTGGGAGCGAGGCAAAACAACTCTACCCGGGGCCGTGGCAGAGGATGGTCACAAAACCTCCATGGGGTCTTCAGGCAGGGTCCCCTGGTCATACCAGAGCTCCCACGTGTGTCCCCACAGCCTGGCTTGCCCAGGACATGCAGCTGGTTGAGTGCAGGCACCTCTGCCACAAGGGGAGAGACACAAAACCCCATTTCTTAATGCAAACGCTGCCTGTTTGGGTCCGTAACAGCTCATCCCTGGCCAGGCTGCAGTGTCCAACCCTAGATGTCACCCACGTGGGGACGGCCCTGGGGATGGTTCTGCTCCAGGCACACAGCCAAGAACGGCTTCGCTGCTGCTTATTTTCTGAGCGTGAATTGAATCTCAGCTGACAACAAGCTTTTCTGCAAGATCTACCTGCCTGGCGTCTGGCAAATCAGATCTGTAAAATGACCCCAGGAGACATCTTCCAGATCTTCATCTCCTCGATTATCAGCTCCCGGCCAATTTCGAAAGAGCCCCAGCACACGGCTCCCAGCCGCTCCTGGAACCTCAGCTCACGCTCAGCCCAGCCCCGCGGAGCAAGATGCAATACTGGGATGAACTGGGACAAACTGGGAGGTTTTAGGTGTCTCCCCGCACGTGGCTGAAGATGCACACACGTGCTCCTTGGTGCACGGTCCGTGACTCTAACGGGGGTCTGCTGCCCAATCCGATGGCCGGGGGAGCTCTGTCCCTTGGCCAAACCCCCCCCGTGTCACCTCCCCAGCCTTGCACCCCCCTGCCTTTGGGGACCACGACGCTGCCAGGCCCCCCCACACCCTGCCCCCCATCGCTGCTTGCCGGGAGGGTGACACTGCGGGGCGGACCCGGCGCAGCTGTTGCTGGCAGGGGATGTGACAGGGTGTTACAGCCCATACCCCCCCCCACGCCCCCCGGCGCGCTGTCAGGGAGCGTTTTTCCCGGGAGCTGCTGAATAATTTGCATCCGCCAAGACGCAGCTTCTGGGCCGTGTTTGTCAAAGTCAATCTGCAGCTCGCTGCCTCCGGAGATTCCAACATGAGAGCGGCATCAAGCCTAAACGACGTGCGCGGTGATGTCTCTGGCGCTGTCCTCCCCAACCCGTCAGGCCAGCGTGGACCGTCACAGGCAGCCCCCAGCAGCACCGCAGAGCTCAACTGGTGCTGGGGACCTTCTGTCCCTTATAGTACGACCCCAGGCACCCTCAACCCCATGGCTGCAAATTCTTGGGTAGCCAGCAAGGAGAGAGCTCCCAGCTTGTGGGTGCTGCAAGGGCGAGGTGTCCACAGCCTCCCCCATCTGTGCTCCTGGATGAGGATCATCACTGGGGCGAGAAGCACCAAGGGGACCAAATGCTATTTCCGAGCATCACCCCCAGCTCCAGCGTCAGTCCCTGCGTGCCTGCCCAGGGTGCGTGTCATGAGCTGGCAGTGTTCAGCTTCCACCTCACCCTCCCTCCCCGGCGCCATGGAAAGGGGAAAGGAGACGCTCCAGCGAAAGCTGCTGATCCTGTGACAGACTTGTGTTTGCTTGGGGACAGGCTTTGTTCCCTGCACAAAGAGAGCTGCCAGGGAACAGGTGACAGTGCAGGCAGAGGGACTGGGGACTCTCTGCAACGCAGGAGGAGGACGAGGCTTGTCACAGCGCTGCCAGGCATGGTGGCACTCGGCTGAGCTCTAAGTGGAGGGGCAGAAGGCAAAAAAACGGAGCTCAGATCATGGTCTAGTTGAGAGGTGTCCCTGCCCATGACAGGGAGGTTGGATTAAATGATCTCTAAGGTCCCTTCCAGCCTGGGCCATTCTGTGATTCTACAATTCTATGAAAAGGGTCATCACTGCTTTTTGCTGAGCCTCCCAAGCATGACAACACACCAAAAGTCCCTTTACAGACTGTCCATGTCCCCTCTGCGTGCCTGCCCCATGGTGATGTGGGAGTCTTTGGAGAGGGACCATGCTGTGTGACATGGGGACATCACAGGGACAGCACCAGCGCTGCCGAAGCCCAGATGAGGTGGATCTGGGAGCATCTCCATCTCTCCCAGCACAGCAGGTCCCTGCAGCACCCTGCTCTGCCCAGCCGGACCTGCTGGGGCACCCTGGGGACCTGGAGGCAGAGGAGTGCAGGCAGGACACACCACCCTCCCACCCCTCAGCTTCACCCATCACCAGTTGCGGCCATTTGTGACCCCAGCCCAGTGCTCTGGGGTTACCCCCCCCCCCAGCTCCTCGACTCCCGGCACGTGCCGGCCCCGCTAAATCCCGGCGAGCATCTCCGGTGATTTGCAGCGAGCCGGATCCAGGCACTCCATCAACGTCCTCCAGCAAGGCCTCCCCTTCGCTTCAAAAGCTCCCAATTCGAGGGGAGTGGGGGTTGTTCTCACTCTTATGTGCTATCTATAGTCCCCTCTATACCTCTATATATAGATTATATATCTCCTAGCTAATCTCTTTGCAATCATAAAACCATTAAATTAATTAACCAAGGGAAAGAGAGGAAAGGCTGGATGCCCCCCGAAGAACAGATGATCGTTTTACACTTATTTATACCAGAATTCAAGGCAGGCCAGCCCCAGCGTTGCCAGTCCCTGGGCTGCTCTGGCCACACGGCCCAGAGCCACGAGTCCACCGCGATGGGCTCCACGGGCTGAGCCGGCACCGGCGCCGCAAGCCCTGGCACCGCAGCCTCTGGTTCTCCTTCCTTATTTTGCACGTTGGGAAATGAAGCACAGAAAGAGCTGGAGGCGACCGAAGTCGTGCAAGACCTACAGCTCCCGCATCCCTGCCGGCATCTCCGTGCCGGATGCGGAGCACGGGAGGGCTGGGGAAGGGGGTGCCGAGCCCCGCCTTTCCCCCCACGCAGCCCCGGCGCGGCTGCTCCCGCCTCGCAGACGTGCGAGAAACCGACGCTTCGGCGCGGGGCGGGAAGGGAGGGTGTGAATTGGAGATAAACCGGCGGCGAGTGCCAGCAGCAGCCGGCGCGAGCAGCCGCGGGTGCTGCGGGGCTGGCCCGAGCCCGTTTGTGGAGAGGGAACTCAGCGGGGGCTGATGCCTCCACGTTTGCAAACCGAATACAACCCCAGCTCCTTTGCTCGAGGTCGAGAAACGGCATCGCCTCCGGAGCCGGAGCTGTATTTGGTCAGAGAGAGTGGGAGAAGGGCGATGCCAAGATGAGCATCCAAGGAAGGAGACCACGAAGCTGCCTCCCCCCCGAGGCGGCACGCGGGGACCGGGGAAGCTTCCCCTCTGCCAGCTCGGCAGCTGATTGATCGGCTGTCTGCCTGCAATCCCCAGCCGTCACTCAGCCTCTAATCCGCAGCCCTGATGCATTCTCCTCGCTGACAACGAGCTGACACGGTTTTCATTGCACTTAATCAGCTCTTTAAATTTAATGCCCCAATCGGCAGCATCTGCATTGGCCACTCGACAGCGGCCGGGTCGCGCCGGGGTGGAGGTCGGCAGGCGGGATGAAATCCCTCCCTGGAATTTTAAGGACTGGGCCAGCAGCACGAAGCCGCTTTCGGCATCCAGAAGCTCTGGCAAAGGGCTCCCATCCAAAACCCAGCTCAGCTCCCGGCGCTTCCCAGCTACTCCAGCAGCAGCTCTACTCTCCCTCACATTACCCCGGCGGGAAGCAGCCCAGGAATCATCTGGGCGAGCGATGGCAGGGTGGCATTGGTCCCCTGGCTCCGGTGACATCCCCTGCCCCGCTGTGAGCACGTATCTCCCTGCCAACAGCAGCGCAGCCCCATGGTGGCCCCAGCTGGAAGGGACACAAATGCATCCCAAAACTGGGCTGTGCACGGTGCTGAGCCCCCAGGAGAGCATCGGTGATTTCACACACGTGTTGGGAAACCATCAGGTCCTTCCTGCTTCCCACCTGGAAGCTGGTGGAGCTGGAGCAAGGCCATGGGCTGTGCGGCTCAGCCGGTCGGCGAGGGGCTGCAAAGAGCTTCTGCAGCCCTCCAAGGGGGAGGAGGAGAGAAGGAGAAGAGGAGAGGGAGAAGAGCTTTTGCTCGTCTGATTCCTGGTGATGTGAAGGCGAGACGCACACTGTGCTGGAGTTTGGGTGTAGCTACGGGTGGTTGCCTCAAGGATGCCACCGTCCCCTGGGTCCAACAGCATCCAGGACACAGCCCAGTGGACCCCCAGAAGCCTCCCAGAGTGACAGAGGAAGGAATCTCGGTGGCACAGGGGCAGTGGGGACCCCAGACCTGGGGGCATCCTGTGGCAAAGCCAGATCACTCCCAGGGAGGGAGATGCCCAGCAGGCAGCAAAGCCCACAGCACACCCCGATCCCCCGCAGCGGGGGGCTTCCTCCCTCCCCAGCACCTTCCTGGGTGCCAAATCCTGCCCAGCACCAGGGCAGAGGCTGGCAGCCTCCTCCCATCGCCGGCTTCCCTCGCCTGGCTGCACAGACACGGGAATTTGGATTTTTCTCTCCTCACCTTTCTTTGTACTTTTATGCTAATGGCAATAATAGGAATTAAACGTCTCCTGTGCAGCAGAACAAAGGCCTCTATTGAGAGGAGATCAGTGTGCTCGAGGCTGCCAACACGCTGCCAGCAACATGGCAGCCCGATAAAGAGCCCTGGACGATGGCTGGAGCAGGAGTGGGGGGCAACGGGGTGGGTGGGGGGCACCCTGCACCCTGAGGCTGGGACACATCTGCCACTGGTGCGCCGCAGCCCCCGCCGCATCAGGAAAAAAAAAAAAAACCTTTGGAGGAAATCTCCTGAGCTTTTTTGCCAGCTGGCCGAAGCTGGAGCGTGCCCGGGCAGCAGTTCCCATCTGCTCCGGGCAAGGCAGCCCCCTCCGTCCCCCCGCCTCGCCTGCCGGAGCCCAGCGAGCAGCGCTCACCCCAGCCCTCACATGCTGCGGTCCGTGCCGCGCAGGGCGAGGGGAGGCAATCGCCTGGGATGCTCCAGCCTGCCCTACATTCCTCCTAAATATAGCCGGCCAGGTGCTGCCGGTTCCCCCGCCGGAGCCAGCTCGGGAAGGCTGCTCAGCCCCCAGGTTGGTCCAGCTCGCCTTGCCCACCGCTGCCAGCCCCCCCTCAGCGCCACCGTCCCCATCCCGCAGCCCCAAGGGTCACATCTCCCATTCCTGCCTCAGCGGAGCCGGGTCGAGGGGCTGGTGGCACCCAGGGGAGCCAGCTGGACAGACCCATTCCCTGCAGCTTCCCCTCCTCTTCCCGATGGGGAGGCAACCCAAAAATAGACGGGAAGGCGCTTCCCTCGCTCCGGCAGCGGAGGGGGCGGCAGAGGAGGATGAAAAGGCAGAGCGATGCTCGTCATGCACGCTCGCTCTCACCTTCTGCTTCCCAAACTGCCGGGGAAACACGGAGGCTGTGCCGGGGCTGAGCCGCGCCGGCAGGCAGGGAGGGGACGGGAGAAGGGCTCGTCTCCGGCTCCGCGCGTCCCCAGATGCCTCCTGTCCCCAACAGCTGGCGAAGGGAAGAGATGACGAGAGCGTGACCGCGCGCTGCCGGGGTTGCGGAGGATCCCTGGCCAGATTTGCAACCGTTTGCTGCCGGCAGAGCTGGGCTCGATGCACCACCCGGGGTCCCGTTTGCTCCTTGCCGGCCGCTCTGCCCGGGGCTCCGCAGCAGCGGTGACGCCAGTGGAGACCCCCCTGCACCGGGGGGCCGGGAGGGCTGTGTTTGGGCTGGGTTCCTGCTCCCATCACTGGGTCCGAGCTCAAAGGCTGTTGCCATCATGGACTTTTAGCTCATCGACCCTCTCTCCTAGTCTTTCCCTCCGTGTGCCGATTTCCCCTTTGCCTCCTGGTCTTGCCCAAGAATTTCTCCAGACCGGAGCTGAGGGTTTCACACCACGGGGCCCTGATCTCCCTTCGGGAGCCCTGATCTCCCTTCTGGAGCCCACAGCAGCCGCCGCCGCATAACGGGTGCTCTTTCAAAAGCTCCCAAAAGCTTTAGCTCTGGCAGAAAGCTGATGTTCACCTTGAAAAAAGCCATTTGCTGAAGGCCAGAGACACGGTCTCCGCTGAAGTCAAAAGCTGCTCCGGTAATGGATGTGGAGACAAAAGCGCCGACTTGGCAGCAGAGGGTTGGCAGAGCCCCCCCCCAGCCCCCTCATCCCACGGCAGCCGCAGCCCCCGGTGCCACCGGAGCGAGGACGGGGCGGGAGAAGGGATGCACCCCGCTGCTCGCCACAAAATACGCTTCCTCCTGCTCTTCCTCCTCTTCCTCGCTGCACAGCAGCCTCCGCCGCTCTGCAACGCACGCCCCCCCGCCACCGTGTCCCCCCTTCTGCCGAATTACAGCCCCGGGCTCGTGGCACCTGCGACGGGCATCGCGCCCGGCAGTGCCAGAGCTCCCACCAACCCCTAATTAGCTGCCATCGTTAGAGCTGCCTGACAGAGCCAGGGCACCGCGACGGGAAGCCTAATTACAGCAGCGCTGCGCGGTGGCAGGGTTAAATTAACTTTCGGGGGGGGTTCTCCCCTCCCCTGCCTGACTCGGGCTGCTGAAGGGATTCTTTCCCCCCTCCCAGCAGCCCATCCCTGTTATTCCCC
Source organism: Trogon surrucura (assembly GCA_020746105.1). Lineage (NCBI taxonomy): Eukaryota > Metazoa > Chordata > Aves > Trogoniformes > Trogonidae > Trogon > Trogon surrucura. Next base: position 2,009,383 of record CM036640.1, read on the forward strand.
AAAATAATCTTGGATCGGTCGGCCCGTGCCTGTTTTGGGGGCTCCCTGCTTCCATCCCAGCCCCCTCCCACCGCTGCCAGAGCCCCGAGATGCTGGAGCATCCCCTAGCATTTATCAGCCCATTAAATCCCATTAAGGACTGGGTTTTACCCCAGCCCACCCACCAGACAGCCCAGTTTGGTCCCAACACACATGGAGGAGCCGCAGCGAGCGCTTCCCACCCTGTCAGCTGTAATGACTTGACATTTTGAGCGTGAGAAGACACCGAGACCTTTTAAAATAGGAAGTAATTCATAAATCCAAATATTTCAGTTAACAATTGCCTTTCCCCCCGCCCAAACTGCCTGACCTCATAAATATGCATTTCCTTCTTTTCACTTTCTACAAATCCATTATTGTTTTTACCGACAACAGGAGGCCGCGGTTTGCATTAGGATTGCGTAATTTATCATTAAAATGTAATTTATAACATATAGAGTGGAGCACAATAAAGTCAGGATGCGGTGATGGATGGCCGGGAAGCATGTGTTTAAAGGGTATCTTGTTTACAACCTTGTAGGTCTGCACAGAAAGGGAAACGCGATTGCTTAAAAATAATTACCTCCACGTTCTGCGCTCCCGTGTGCTCCTCCACTCCCCCTGCCCTGAAAAATCCCAGAGGAGCAGCCAAGCCGCTCTCCCTGGAGCTGGGCAAAGGCTTGAGGCTGGAACTGATGGGAATTTATAGAGATGCTGCACCCCAAGGGAAGGAGAGCACCCATGGAAGGACGAGCACCCAGCCGCCGCCGTCCCGTGGTGCTACGAGCAGCGACGGGGCTCGGACACCGGCAGCTCTGGCTGGATTTGAGTTATTGCAACACAGCTGGAGTCAAAACTTTTCATTTCCCAGCGAGCGGAGAGGAGAATACGTGTATTTATAGGCAGAAGGCACCACTGCCATCGCCGAGCCGTCACGGGGCTGACAGCACGGGGCCGCGGAGCCGAGCGTGGGGCGCTCTCCTCCCAGGGACCGGCGTGCGGCGGCTGGTGCAGAGCTCACCCGAGCAGAGATGGCCGGGGCCGCTCCCCAAAGCGATTTATCTGCAGCGCAGGAGCCGGGAAAATTGCCTTTTATAAATCACCGGTCGCTGGCTCCGCTCCTAAATATTAAATAAATACAAGGGATGCGGGAGCAGGTCCAGGCTGCCTCGCCGCGAGCCAGGAGGATGCTTGTGGAAATCGGGGTGGTTTAAGGAAATTTGGGGAATGGCGAGAAATTGTGTTGGGAAAAGGCTCCCCGTGGGCAGGTGGAGATTGTCCCACGCGCCCCGCGCCTTCGGCAGCGACGCCGGGCACCGCTCTGCTCTTGTTCTGCAGGGTGGGAATCCCGCGCGGCCCAGCTGATCCAGCACAGATCCTGGCTTCATTCCTGAGCGACCGAAAGCCGAATCTGGCCCATTGTTTTCAATCTGTCTGCTTTCAAATTGCTCCTAAATAACACAGTTTATCTTCGGCTGATTGAGTCTAAGAATTTCGCAATTACAGCCAAACAAGGACATTCAGCGTCACATGTTATTTGCATTTTTAAGGACCAAGATTTTTTTTCTGCCGTTTTTGTATCTGACATCGTTTCGGGCTGGAGCTGACGAACGATTTCAAACCCTGCCACATCCCACCTGACTCCCTGGGCAGCTCCTCTCCCTGGTCCCCAAAACCCCTTGAGCGCGCGTTCCCCCCCTGAGCTCAGCCCAGGACCGCTCACACAGCTGGGGAAGCAAATTGCATCCCAAATGGTGCTTTTTTCTTTGCTTTTTCCCCCTTCTCTCCAGCTGCAGGGAGGCTGCGGGAAGGCAAACACCAGCCACGGTGCCACAGAGCGACCCTGCAGCATCTCATGTTGGCAGCACTGGTGTTACTGGCATCACCCCGCAGCGAAACTGGTCCCAACCTCCCTCTCGGAGGGAGCAAAGATGTGCTTCCCACACCCCATCCTGCACCCCATCCCGCACAAACCCCACTCTGTCAGGGAGCCCACCGGACCCCCTGCCCAGGCTGGCAACCCGGCGTGTTTTCTCCCCCCAGCCCGGCGCAGTGGCAGCTCGGGCAGCCAGCGCGGTCTCCGCGGGACGCTCAGCGAGGGGTCAGCAGCGCCGCGGCCGCGTTCCGGCTTTTATTCCCCATTTTTTCCCCCCCGGCGTGCCGCAACCTGCCGCCCGGCTGCTCCATTAGGGAGGGCTCCCTCCTCCAGGCCCCTTTTTCTGCTCTAATTACCTCCTCCCGCCGGCACGTACCCCCCCTGCCAGCGCTGCAGACCTCATTGATCACCTTGTCAAAACTTCCCCGCTCGCCGGGCTGGGGGGAAGCGGGGCTGCAGCGGCGAGGAAGAGGAGCGGGAGAGGTATAATTACTGCCTGCGAAGGATGCCGGGGGTCCCAGAGCTGTATGAATGATTAATTACAGCCCGGCCGCGCGCCCGGAGAAGCCGCCGTTAATGCACTAAGTGCTCTCCCCTGCAAAATACCTGCTCGGAGCCCGGAGGGAGCAAAGCAACCGTGGAGCAAACCTTGCGCACAAACCTGAGCGATGCCCCAGTTTCGGGGCTGGGCGAGGCTCCCATCCCACCCAGCTCCCCCGGGAGCCAACCCCTGGCAAACACAATCTGCTCAGAGCAGGGGTAACCCCGTTTCCTCACCCGCATCTCCTTTGCCCCCTCACCAGCCACCATCTCCTGCCCTTTTAGTCCATCCTTTAAAACGCCCCCTTGGAAAAATCAGTTGGATCTCTGGATTTTTGCAGCAGGGATGGGCAAGGAGGAGCTGGGGCTCACCCAAGACGTTCTTTGGTATTGCCACCAACAGGATGGCCATGCCCCAGCACGTCCCAGCGGGGCTCCAAGCACTGGAGGGATGCTCTGGGCACCCCTGAGCCCACAGGGAGGGGCCATCCAGACACAGAGTCCCCTCCCTATTCTGCACGGGGTCCCCCAGTCAGCCCAGTGCCATGAATTCCCAACGATTCCCTAGCCAGCCTGCCGTTAAACCAAAGCCATAGCTCATCCGTCGTCCTCTTTACTTGGTTTTATCTTTTTTTCTTCTATTTTATTAGGTTGTTTATGTTGCTAAGTGCAATTAATTCCCGACTGGGAGACGGCAGCGATGGGGAAGGAAGAGCACCCAGCAGCGAGGGGCTCGGGCTGGTGTCACCTCCCTCCTCCTGCTGCCCCCTGAATATCAGGACCGCCAGGATCCTGCCCCCGTGCCCCACCGCAGCACCGCTGCCTCCCCCAAAAACCCGAGCGGGGATCTCCAAACCCTCCCGTTCCGGCGCTCGCGGAAGCTCACGATGGTAGGGTTTCGCGTTGTTATGGAGGAAGGACCTAATTAAAAAGGGAAATGAGTATGACATTGTAAAAAACGTTCAATTAAGTTTATCTCGTTACAGTTCACATTCGAGGGGAACTTTGGGCTTTTTCCATTTTACTCCGAAATTTGGGGCTGGCAGTTGAAGGGCGGCGCTCAACCACAGCCTCTTCCTTGGGAAAGGACAAGGGAAGGGGATGGGAGGACCGGGTTGAGGGAAATGATATTTAATTAAACATGCACCCTATTAACGTTCACAGCTGCCGACCTCACTAACGTGACATTTCGGTGCGGCTCGTGCAGCGCGGGGCTCCCGCACCGACCCCGGGACCCCCTCGTGCTGCCGATGCCGCTCGCAAGCTCTCACCCCCGCGCTGCAGCGAGGAAACAAAACCGCCGAGGTGTTTTGATCCAATTAACCGTAATTTATTTGGTGCTCGTCAGCGCTTCCCCCCCAGGGGATCTGCAGTTTCACTGGGACGTGCCACCTCGGCTGGGAGATCCCAACCTTCCCCCCGCCCCAGCCCGGCGCCGCTCTCCATCACGCTCAGCGCCCGAGAGACGCCGACACCTTTCGGCAGCCGCTCGCGTCGGGTTTTATTGGGGTCAATCCTCATAAATTTGCACCTCGTCTGTAAAGGTTCTTTTGGCATTTAGATTTTATACCCTGCGCTTTGCAAGGAATAAAACTTAGGTTGCCCTTTTTTTTTTTTGCCTTTCAACAGCCCAGATAATGAGAATTTCTCTTCTCCATTCCCATCTCCTGGAGCAAGCAGAGGGGATGGAGCGGAGAAGCCTCGTCTGGAGGAGCTGCGGCCACGGGACCCGTCGTGCCTGGGACCAGCCAGGAGATAAAGAAAGAAATAACCCACTGGGGGGGCAGGCAGGTGCCTTTTCCTCCTTCTCCCTTTATGAGCCACGCGCCCACAGAGGGTAAACAGATGTTGTTTTCTTCACCAAGGCTCTAATTTACGGCTGTACCCACACTCGAATGGAAAGCAAGCAGGAGAAGGTGAGGAGGATGAAGAGGAGGAAGAAATGGGGTTTTCCCCATGGACCTGGAGCCACTTGCTCAGCTGCTGCTCCCCGACTCGCGCTCCTGGGGAGCGGAGCAGCCACACGAAATGCCTGGGGGAGACCCCCAGGAGCCACATCTCCCGCCAGACCACCCACCGTGGGCAGGTCCCAGGGACCCGTCCAAGCCCCGTGTTTCAGTGTCCGGTCCCAAATCCTGCCCTTTGGCAGCGGGAAGGAGCCGGCGGTGGCCGGGGACGCCCCAGGGACGATGAGCATCGCTGCCTCTGCCCAGCACCCCCGGGGATTTCAAGGCGTGTGTGATGCATCGCCCCTGAAATAAATACCTCGGGTGCAGGGGAGGCCACAAAAGCACATCACGTGCAAAAAGCAATAGAAAGGAAGGTGGTGAACAATCCTTCCTGTCTGTCCTGCACAGGGGGGTCCCCAAAATCCCTCTGCTCTCCCCAGCCCCGGCCTCTTCTGTCCCCAAGCTCCCAGTGAATGCCCACAGGGTCCCCGAGGCATGGGGTCCTCCAGGGTCCTGTCACCATGGCCAGACGCCCCCTCCCACGGCAGGACACGGGGACAGGACAGATGTGCTGAGCACAACACGCCGCCCCAGCCAGGGACCCCCCCGGAGACCCCCCGTGCCCCCTCCCCAGCCCGCGGCGAGGGGAGACAGGGCAGCCGCCGCCTCCTTTCATCTTTCCCTCGGCTGAACTTTCATTCCTCATAATCAGGCCTGATATTAATGATGCATAAAATTACCCCTGATTAAAAGAACCTTTTCCAGCCGCGGCGGGCAGGAAGTCACGCGGGCGAGCAGCGGCGCGAGCCCCCACCTCGGGCACCCACCCCTGGACCCCCACGGGGGGAGCAGAGCTGCCACTTGGTTCAACTGGGGGTTATTTAGGGACAGGTGGCTCCAGCTGCTGAATCCTCACATCTTTGTCGCGAGCATTAATTAAGGGATCAGCAAGAGCATCCCAAAGCCCAGGGACAGGAGGTTCATGCATCACCCAGGGCCCAGAGCTGTTTGCATCCCCCCTGCCCCCAGTCTTGGGGGGCAGACAGGGGGATACCATCACCCGTCCCTTTAGGGAAGCCAACCTATTAACAAAACTTAGGGATTCTGGTATGTTTTTAGCAAACGGTACAGCTAATGAATGGAAATTGCAGCAAAAAAAAAAGAAAAACCAGGGATCAAAGGCCCTGTGATCCCCACATCAGCGGTAATTGCTGTTACAGTAACCCTGCGTGGGGAAAAGGCTTTGCCCTGGCTGTGGCCGTGCCCAGAGATGGGCTGGGCGATGCTGGAGCCGCGGTACCAGACCCCGGCACAGAGGATGCGAGACCCAGGGCGACGCCCTCGCGGCACAGGAAGGTTGAGAAGCGACCAGAGCCCCGGAATCTCGGCTTTGCTCTTGGTTTCAGCAGCAGCATCCCTGCACCGAGTTCCTCTGCGCAGGATGATACCAGCAGGGATGAAGGAGATAAAAGCTCTCCTGTAACAACTCTCCAGACTCCATCTCCCATCCCCTCCACTCGCAGCCCTGCTCGGGGAGCGCGGTCGGCTCCGGCAAAGCCTCACGGGCCAGGAGAGGTTTGTACGAAACGTGGTTTGCAAACCAGCCCAGGAGCGAGGAGAGGGGCAGCGATTTACTTGCTGCGTCTCGGCGAAGCGAGGACGCGAGGGCAGGACGGCACCGCGGCAGAAAGCCCTCATTGCACCCAAACGGCCGGCGGCTCCTTTGTGCTGCTTTTAAGCAGCTCTCGCTGCAGCCCCACGGGCTTCAGCTGATGGAGATTATCTCTGCCTGAGCGACAGGAGGGGATCGGTGACTCCAGGGAGGGGAAAAAAACACAGCTCCACGTCCCGGGAAGAGCTCGACCATTGGGGATGGAGGGATGAGGTGCTGGCGGAGGCGATGCGGGGGCTGCCGGGCAACCCTGACCCCACTGGGTGACGGCCCCAACAGCCCCCGAGCATCTCCTGGGTCACCAGGAGAGTAGATACGGGGTGAAAGGGGTTCTTGCCAGCCAGTCCTACGCTCCCACAACACCTCGAGGACATGAAAGCGCCGCTGGTTCTCCCCAAAGCCCTTCTCAGCATCCCCCGCTCTGGAGGGCACGGCCTCCAGCTTCCCCTCCACGAGAGTATTTTCTATTCACGTTTCTCTCCGATCTCACTGAGGTTTTTCAGAGGGCAGAGGCCCAATGTCTCGGTGCTGTGAGCAGCATCAAACCCCCTGAGCCAGGGCTCCTGCCCTCCCAGTCCCATCCCAGCCGTAAATCCCCAGAGCCGCTCGCAAACAAGCCCCAAAAATCTCAGCCAGGGCGACGCGCCGAGGAAACAGGCGGCTTTCAGGCCCCATTAACTTCACATTTACAGCCCCTTTTTAATAGGACACGGGTCCTGTCGCTCTGCCGTGCTGCTGCTGATGGAGGATGCCCAGCAGGGCGATGCTCTGGCCACGCAGAAGCACAAAGACGGCGCAATCCAGGCTGGGAGGGAGAGGAAAACCCCGAGCCTGACCCCAAATCCTCGATTTGCAGGACCGAGACCCATCGTCAGCACAAAAATCCTGCCCCGCGCTGGGTCGCCAGCCCGGCACAGAGGGATGGAGACCTGGAGCATCCGTCGGGCTTAACGCCACGCGTGTTTCCCCCAGCCCCTCCTCTCTCAAGGGCTTCGCTGACTGTCGAAGGACTTAGTCTAATCCAGGGAGAAAAATGAAAGCTCGGGCCCTGCAGGACAGAGTGTGCTGTCTGGGGTAGAACTAATAGTTATTATCTACATTAAGCACCATGGCTGTCAGGGAGGAATTAATTTCCAAGCAGCGAGAGATGAAAGTTCCCCATTTTTCAGGGAAATCTACACCATGCGAGGTGGCTAAAGAAAAAATAACTTAAACGTGATTAAAAATGATCCCCGTTTTATTAAAAATAATTCTAATTTATCTCTCCCTCCGGCTTCCTGTTTCACTGGCATCAATCCCGGTTACTGGAGGAGAGGGAACTGCCGGAGATCCCGGCGGCTGGATTCATGTCGGGACACCTGGAGCCGGGGTATCCCCAACAAGGCTCCAAATTTTGGGCACGGAGAGCACGACACGTCACACACCGGAGAGCAGGGCTGCTCCCCACCGAGCCCTGACCCCCTTTCCAGCACAAGAGATGGAAAAATCAACCCAAACTCCCGTCCGTGCTGGACCATCTCCCCGCAGGCAGCACGGCCAGGATGTCAAAATGCAAGAAAAAGGTAAAGAACAAAAAAATTCAGGTGTGGGAGGAGTCCCTGGCTGCGGGTGCTGGTCGATTTGCCTCGCTGCAAACCAAGGATCCTGCATCGCCAGCGCGCCAAGACGGAAAAAAATAATAAAATCAATTAGTTGCTAATGGCATTACAGCGGTTTGGAGATATAAAGCTTTGGAGGAGCGGTAAGTGGCGGTGATACACAGTAATTCAGATTCCAGCAGTGAAACATGGGAGATTGCGCTCGTTTTATTAGCGGCCGCCAATGTTACTCATCTCATTAAGTTTATTAATAAGCCCATCGCCCCCCAGCCTGGCAGGGTCCGCCGTGGGGACGCGGCTCCCGCCGCAACGGAGCAACCGGGGGTGATTTTAACCAACCCCCCTGGGTGGTGTGTGTTTGTCTCATCCGAAATCGGGGTTGGGGGTAGGGTTAGTAACCTGTCAGATCAAAAAAAAAAGCTCCAAAATGGAAATTTTCCTTGCTTTGCGAAAAATCTATCTGTAACGGACAAAGTCGGCGCTTGGAAGCGGCTGCTCGGCTTTGAGCTCTCGGCGGCTTTCAGGGTTGGATTTTATCCTCCTTTCATCGCAGCTACGCCAGCAGCGATTGTCTCCGTCCTGCCGGTGCCATTCTAATAATATTCTATTGTAATAGTTAAAACATTTTACTTTCCGTTTAAAGCTCGCAAGGAAGGATTCTCCTGCATATTCAGAGATATCGGCTTCCCTGTTTTGACTCCGATATAACCAATTTTTTTTAAAAAAAAACCCAACAAAACACACACCTCAAAATAACTTCTGGAAAACCGAAAGCCTGCTCAGCGCTGGCGTCACCAGGATCTCCGATATCTGCTTCTCTTCCAGCTTGGGCTGAGCAGAGGTTTACAAACCCCAGCAAATATCCTCACACCGGATGGCGACGGGCTGCAGCCCGGGCTTGATTCCCTGCAATAACTTCCCAAACAGATCCCTTAAAGCATCACGGTTGCCCTCTAAATGAGGAAGAGTTGCCCATCCCCATTGCACAAGCAGGCTGGGGGTGTCCACAGCCCATCGCTGGGACGTGGAGCGCTCCAGACCCCAAAATGGGGCAAGATGCTGGGAAATCGGTGCCACGGTGTGAACACACTCCTCATCCTCCTCCCACCCCCTTCTTAAGGTTAATGCAGCAAAGTAACCCCCATTTTCTCTCTCTCAGGCACAGAAAACTCAGTGTCTGGAGGGACCAGCCCCCTCCGGGTGCCACCACCAGCTCCTGGATCACAAAAACCCATCGAGCATCTCCCACCATCGTCCGTGCAGCCGTGTCGGTGCCTGGCCCGGCGCTGGGAGCATCTGCCCGATCCCTGCACCCCGGCAGCAGCTACAAGCCCGTCTGGTGCTGCAAAACCAGCCTCAGCAACCCTCTTTCCCAGGAAAAACACCCCAAAGGCAGGAGCGGGGAGAGGAGAGTTCTCGGAGCAGCATCTGATGCCCAGAATCGAAGGAGATGCTGGGTTGAGATGCTGGGTTTGTGCCCTCGAGCAGCCTGCAGGAAAGGTCGTTGTTCCCTGCGACAGCTCCAGCATTTATTGACCGGGCTCTGAAACAGCAAAATAATTTAATAGCTTAATAAATCGGATCGATGCAAGCACAGGAGGGGAGCGGCGGCGATTAGCCCGAGCTGCTGGCGTCGCTCCCGCGGGGTTATCCCAACCAGGGACGGACGCTTTGCACCCGAGGGATGGGCTGGGAAGGGGCAGGATTCACCCCCCAGCCCCCTTGGGTCCCCGCACCGGGGGCTGCAAACAGGGACCCAGCGAAGTGGGAAAGGCAGCGGCGAACCAAAGCACCCACGGCGGCACCTCGGCACAGCACAGCTCTGCCGACAGCGCGGCCACGTCCGCGGCGCACGTGCGCGCGCTCCCCCCGCTCCTAATTGTTTCTCTTCATCTTTTTATGGTTGTTAATTGCTCCCTCCTCCGTTTACTGTGTTACACCAAGTGCTGCTCTTAATTTGCCTCTCTTGCTGCAGGTGCTGGCTGTATTATTAACTTTTAATGCGGAGCGTTAGGGATCCGTGAGTTTGTTTTCCTTGCTCCTGATGGATATTTAATTGGCGAGTCGCTGCCAGGGTGGCGGGGCCATCCAGCAGGAATCCAATGCAAATACGATTTCACGTTCTTCTGCTCCCTCACCGACTGCCAAATATTTTAAATAAATGAACACGACTGCATCAATACATCCCCAAGCGTGAGGCTCGCAGGTGCACGCACGGCCCCGCCGCCAGCTCCCGCGGGCTCTTCCGCAGCCCGACACCAAACCCTGTCGGGACGAGCCCAAAACCAGCCCTGGACGAGTCGCACGAGGGTTTTGTCACCGAGCGCTCGGCATCCCCGACACTCGATGCCAGCTCGGGGAAACAGCTGCTTAATAACAGTTTGCATTAATGTCCCGCAATGCAGACACTAATCAAGTGGCGGCATCTCCCATCCCAGCGGTGATTTAACCCTCTGCCGCCCGCACGCAGTCGTGTCCGGCCTCGGCGTGACGCCGGCGAGCTCTCCCCCCGCGCTTGAAGATGGGTTCTGGGCTCCGAACCAGCCCAAATCCCAGCTCCCAACCCCGGTGCCTGCAGGTTGGTGCCCACCTCCTGCGCCCCACGGCCACGGGCCCGGCACAGCGCGGTGCCGACAGGGCTCGGGACACCCAGGACCCCAGCCCCACACCGCACGTGTCCTTCCCAGCAGGGACGCCCGGGAGATTGGCAGCTGCCACTCAGCCGGTCTCTGCCGGCATCTGCCTGAGCTGATGAATATTCAGGCTTTCGGCAGGACCCTTCTGCGGGTTCCTTCGGCATCAGCTATTCATGAAGCACCCGGCAAGACGCTCACGCCGACAGGTCTGGCTGATGGCTGATGGCAAGTGGCTCCTCTGGGAACGGTGACCCTCAGCCTCTCGTGCCAACGCAGCGCTGGGAGAGGTGCAGAAACACACTTCTCCCTTCATTCCCCACCCGTGGGGTGCTGGGGGCACCCAGGGGCTGGCAGGAGCGAGCGGATGGACACCGAGGTTCCCCCCTCATGGGGTGGTGTGACCCTGGGGAGGTCACTGCAGTCCTGCACACCCACGGTCCTCAGCCACCCCGGCACGGCGCAGGAACTGCCAGTTCCCAGCTGCACCCCCGGGCACAGCCACGCTCTGCGCCGTGCTGGGGAAACTGAGGCACAGAGCAGGGCAAGGCCAGCCCAAAGCTTCAGCGAGAAGCGGGACGGCACGCAGCACGCTCACCGTCTGAACCATGGCCCCACGACACCGTTAACAAGACTGGCTGAGCTCATTAAATACCCATTAGTGGTACAGTCATTACCGAGGGCGATAGCGGCTGCCTCCGAGCTCCCTGGCTCCTCAGCTCCGACCCCTGCAGCAGAGCTCCCCGCAGCACCCGCGAGCTCCCCGCTTGGGCTCTGTGATTTGGTTCCCAGCAAAGCTGCTCTTTGTGCTGCTAAGGGGGGGTTGCCCTCAGCTTTGGGGAGCCCAAGTATTCGGATACACATCAGGGAAACTGAGGCCCGGAGCCACAAAGCACGAAGCAGTCTGGACTCACCCCTCCCGGCCACAGTTGTTGCTGGTCCTGCTGCTCCACGGATGGCACCGGGTCGTGGCTCGCTGGGTGTGCTCAGGGTGGCCAGAGCAGGGGGAATCGCCCACCCCATCAATCCTGGTGTTGCTGTCAGAGCTGCTCTGTCACACGTGGGCTCCCAGGGAGCAGGGGCTGCATGCCAGGTCCCCTCTGTGGGGCTTCACATGGATGCTGCTGTCCTCAGGGCAGGGGGTCTGTACCCCTTTGGTAGGAGCCCTCTTGTCCAGAGCCAGCTCCCAAGCAGCTTGACAAAGCTGTAAACCCACCACAGCCTTGCTCTGCAGTCAGCTGGCTTTAAAACCGTGATGAGCACACATGCGATGAATCTAGAGCGCTCAGCTCCTACCCAGGTGGGCTGCCTTAAAGCCCCGCAGCTGCAGAGCAAAGGGTCTGGCAGGGACTGGGTCTGTAGCTCCTCACTCCCCAACACCTGGGGCTGCTGGTAGCACATGGAGACCCGGCTGCTGCAGGACCCTCTGGAGAAGAGATGGAAATTGGGGAATATTTAAGCCCTGCCCACAGCACCCCAGCAGGCTCCTGGGGGACGGGGAGCCCAGGGACGTGCGTGGGAAATGAAGGGGCTGTGTGGCCGGGGGTTGTGGCCGGGTACCTTTCCCAGCTGGCACAAAGCGAAGAAAGTTCTAACACGTGCTCGTTATAGGTGTCTCATTAATAGCCTGTGCTCTAACGAGCTGGGCACCAAAGTGCCGAGACAGCAGGGATGAGGCCGATGTGAGCTCTGGAGAGGGTCTCCCTGGGAAACTAGGGGCAGTGGAGGTCCCACACTGTCCCTTCTGCTCTGTCCCTGTTGCCACCTGAGAGCAGTAGCCAAAAATCCAGATTCCCAGCTGCTGCCTTGGCTCACCCCTGTAATCGCATCCCCAATCTGTCACCGCTCGATGGGGACGGCGTCCTGCCATCTGCCCGCGCCCTGGTCCTGTCTCCGTGTCACAGGGACAACCCTGCGGCTTCGCCATCGTGTCTGCTCCGGAGCTGCTCACCCCTGGGCCCTCCACGGGCACCTCCTGCCTGCCCCAGACTGAGCTGGCCGGGAAACTGGTCCCCCCACACCCCTGCTCTCCCCTACCCCAGCCGACTGCTCCATCCCTGCAGCCTGCGGGGAACAACCGGCCTCGGTGGCAAAGCAGCATCCCTGCCTGCCCCGGGTCCCCCGGCCCCGCCACCCCACGGAGAAGGGAGATGAGCCTGGGGAGGACAGAGCGATTCGGTGGGGCCGGAGGAGGAGGAGGAGGAGGAAGGCTCTTTCCCACGCTCCCTCCTCCTCACCGGAGCGAAGGCAGCGGCACGTGCGAGTGCCAGCTCACCTTGCTGGGATGTTTGATCTTGGCGAAGCCTTGGACCGACACAGCTCCCTCCTCCCACCCCCCCGCAGGCTTTTATTAGTTTAAACACATGGACGCATGAAAAATAAATGTTGCTCGGGAAAGACAGCGGCAGAGGGCTGGGAAGCAATTAGCATCCAAAGAGGCATAATTAGTGCTCAGAATGCAAGCGGCAGAGAAGAAATAGAGTAGCATTCGGATGCAATCAGGGTCGTGCCTGAATTACAAACCGTTAACTGAATTGCTAATTAAGCACAGTGTGTGAATCACGTCTTATTAGGCGCTCGGTGCAGTCTCTGCCATGCGGGGCCGTGGCGGGACGGAGGAGTGATGCAGCTCACACCGAGGCGGGACGGGACTTCACCGCCTGCCGGCTCTCCCTCGGTGGCACGGAGCGATCCTCGGTGGCACGGAGCGATCCTTGGCACTGCCGTTCGCCCAGGAGCACAGATGCCATGTGCAGAGCACCAGGCTTTGGGGACAGTCCCCGCCGGGACGGCAGCAGCCACCTGCTGCTCCAGCTCGAGCGCGGTAAGGCCACGGCACGTGGCGCAAGGGCTGCCCGCCTGGCAGTTAATTAGCTGTAATTAGCAGGATTCACCTCGTTTTAGCAGTCTGGGCAAATATTTGTCTAGGGAGCGCTGGCACGCCGGCTCCCCGCAGACCACGCTGACTCCTGTGGGGATGGAGCTGGATGAGCCGGCGTGGGGAAAGGCGAGAGCCACGTGTGGTCCCCAGTGTCCCCCTGGGTCCCCGCAGGCTGCCCTGGCTGTCACCTTCGCTTCCCTCCTTAGCGTGTGGGGGAAGGCAGGCTCCCAAGCGGGGCTGCTGCCTTTGGGGGACCCCTCCCAGGACATCCCCTCACCCTGTACACTCACACCCCCACATCCCCCGCGGGGGCTCCCCCCGGCTCAGCCCCGCGGCAGCTCGGTGCCGACAGCGCATGGAGAGCCCAACCCACGGTGGGGGGAGAGAATTAATTATTCATATTTTACCAAATCCAGACACGTCGTTATAAAGGTCTAACAAGCTCTTGCTTTGCCCAGGGGGGCAGCTCCCCTTGCTGCCTCCTCTTTTGCTTTCTAACCCTTTCTCTCTCTTTTCTTTTTTTTCCGTGATTGTTTTCATCTTCACCTTCTCGTTTCCTTTCCCTTTTCCCCAGCGTTTCAGCAACGCTCCTCCCTGGCAACACTCTCTCTGAGCCCGTGTCCTTGCCGGGCGCCCCGATATCCCTCTGCAGCAGGAGCTGAGCTGCCCGGGACACCCCGTGGCTCCACGCCAGGCTCACCGGGATGCCACAACCTTTCCCTGGAAGGCGAGCGGCAGTCCCGGCAGCTCCGGGTCTCCAGCCTGGCGAGCTCCTCGCCGGCGCTGGGATGAAAGGCAGAAGCCTTCGCTTGAAGCCTCGCAGTAGGGAAAGGTCTTGGGAGCGCCGCGGCGATCAAAGGGAGCCCTTCATTTATTTTAATAAGGCTTCGCCGAGGCGCTGCGGTCGGTTCGACGCGAGGAAGGGGCTTTCCGGAGGAGATCAAAGCCCCGCGCGAGCATCGGAAGAGCTGGGGGACTTGGAGGGAGGAGAAGAAGAGGAAGGATGGAAGGAAGGGAGCGAGGGCTGGGAACACAAGATGGAGAGGCCGGAGACTCCTTAGGGCCACGCAGAGGCGGAGGGGGATAGAGGGCTGAGGTTGGCCACGAGGATGTGAGCAAACGTCCCTGCTTGCCACACTGGTAGGTGGCAGAGAGCCACAGGGATGCTGCTGGAAGGGACAACTGAAGGGTGTCCCCGGGCAGAGATAGAGGAAAGGTCCCTCCTGCTCCTCAGCAGCACCAGGGCCACCCCAAGACCCCACCAGACGCCACCCAGCCCAAACGCCGAATCCCGGCTCAGGAGGGACACCAAAACCAGCAGCACGGCCTCGGGGGCTCAGCATCCCACGGCCAGTCCCCAGGCTGGGATCTCGTCGCTGAGCTGCAATAGCAGGAAAAAATACAGCAAGAACAAGAGTAAATGTGTGCAGCCCGAGCTCCCAGGGAGAAAACGTGCAGCAAATGAAGATGTGCAGCGCTGGAGCGTTTATCACCCATCAGCTCCAAGATGGGCCCTTTGGAGATGAAAGCCCTTTTTCTTTTACGAAAGGATTTATCAAGTTTTGTTTAAAAATCACCAAGGAAGATTCCCTATTTGGATAAGCCTCTGGCTCATGCTGGATTAATGTCCCGAGCTGGGGACCCACGGCTGCCCGGGAACAAGATAATAAGCAACAACAAACGGAGCGATACGGCACAGAGCAGCACGGAGAAGCGCTCTCCCCGCCTGGGGCAGCTCCTTGCCGGGGCCACGGGTGCCGGTGACACCGGGACGATGCCCGGCGGCGAAGCACGGAGCTGGATGCTGCAGGTGCAGGCAAAGCCCAGGGACTGCTGGAACAACGGAGATTTTTCAAGCACTTGTAACTTCGGGACAGCGGGTGGGTTTTATTATTTTTTAATTTTTTTTTTCCAAATGAGAGAAAACGTGATGAGCAACCCCTCTTGCTGTGCCACGGGGGCTGACACCTGCAGCGGAGTTTCTCAGCCGAGTGCTTGTGACCGCGCAAGGCAACACACGGCTGGTGCTCCCCCAGCCCTCCCCTGGAACCGCTCGGCTCCACGTCACCGCCGGCACAGCCCAGCCCCAGCAGGGACAGAGAAAACACCCACGGACCCGCTACTGCGGTGGGAAACCCCGGCGAGGGGTGCAAAGGGGATGCACCACACGGATGCTGCTCCTGGTCCCATCTGGGGATGCGTGTGAATATCCTAGGACATCGCTGGGAATCCCAGGGCTCCAGGTTGCAGCCACACATCCCCACAGGCTGGGACACCCGTGATGCCTCACTCTGCCCAAAGCCAACAGGACTGTGCTCTCGCCCCAGGGAGGAGCTGGTGGGGACGTGGCCCTGCTCCGGGGTCCTCGGCCTGGGGACAGCGAGACCCTCGCGGCCGCCGACCCCACGACCGGCTGCGCCTCCTCGCCGACGGCTCAATTATCAGCATTCCGCTCCGGTCTGCCCGCGGATCCTGTAATCAACGTCTGCCTGTGTATTCTGGCAAAATTAATCATAATTGCCGAAAGCAAGACACATCGCACTTGTAACTTTGGTCCGTTAATTAGGATTCTGTAATTGGATACTGCGCTCCCTGTAAATCCAATTACCTGGGATTAGAGCGGCGACAGCAGGACAGCGCAGCCCGGGCGCCGGGCTGGCCACGCCAGGCTCCTTCCCACCCCAAAAACTTTCTCCTGGCTCTTTTCTCCTCCCGTGACAAGGCGAGCTGAGGAGGTCTAGAAGAGCAAACGCCTCTACATCTAGAGCCCGTGGGCAGGATGCTTCCCAGAGTCCCGAATCCCAGGGGCCGTGTAACCTGGAGCCATCTGTGCCCGGTTCTGCAAGAAACGATTCTGTGAGATTCTGTGATTTTGTGAGGTTCTGGGATTGTCCCGAGCCAGCACGGAGAAGCCGAGGAGCGTTCACACGCGGCAACCTGGATCAGCAGCCGCCAGCCCCAACCCTGCACAAAGCACCCGAGCAGCTTCCTCCAGCAACGCCCAAATTCCAGGGGGAAGGAGCAGCTCTGGAGACACCCGAGGTGCCGCAGGAGCCAGCGATGATCTCCCAGCGCTGAGAGCGTGTGTTGCCTGAGCCCCTCGGTGCTTCCCTGCCATGCACCCCAAAACCCCCCCAAACCTCTGCCCCCTGCCCCTCAGCCCCAGCGAGGCCGGCAGGGCAGCCGCCCACCCGCTCTCCCTGGGTCCATAAAGAATGAATTGCAAAAAAAAGGAAAAGGTTTTTTTAAGTACACAGAACAATCATCTCTCTTTTAATATCCATAGATAAAAACTGTAATTGTTTCAAGCGAGAGCGAGGTAATTTAGGCTCCGCTTTATGGTGTTTTGGACTATAAAGTCCCCCCGCTGAAACCTCCCGGCAGGCTGGTACAAAAGCCGAGGTTTGTTGGGGGTTATTTTTATTATTTTATTTAAAGCTAGTTTGAAAATATGGAACAATTACCCTTTAATTCAAAGCGTCCTCAGGGCTCACTCTGCTCCCAGCTCTTGGAATACCTGAGGATCATCTGAAGCCCAGAGAAAGCAGACACAGATGCAAAAGCAGCCGCCCACCCAACACCTCCATTTATTTAGGGCCTTTTTAGAGGCCAGGTCGCAGCCCCAGGGAAGGATTTGCAGCCACCAGGATCCAAACGAGGAAGGTTCTTGGAGCCCTGGAGGAGCCACAGGTGGAGAATGGAGAGGCAAAGGGATGGTGCTGCCCCTGGAAGAGGGCACGGCTCTACACACGTGTGCACACGCCGTGCATCCCCACACACGTGTGCACACACACCCCGTGTGCCCGCGCGAGCCTCCCTGGGTGCCGCCGCCCGTGCGGAGCCGGGGAAGAGCCGCAGCCCTCGCAGTGATTAACAAAGAGGCGCTTCCAGGCGGTGACGGATCGGCATCGCTGCGAAAGACAAACTCACTCACTCTCACGGCCCGAGCCCTGCAAGGTTTCCTAACAACATCCTCTCCCCTGTCAGGCTCGAGCGTCAGCCCTAATCCTGACTGACAGCGGCCGTTTAACACCGGGATTTGTGGCACTTGTGGAAGGAGCCTCCATTCGTCTGCCGGTTAATAAGCTCCATCTTTCCCTCAGACCCAGCCCTGCCTCATTAAACTCCCCGTCAGACCAGGATGCCCTTTGGTGAATCCCATTTCCACGCATCTGTCACGGATGCCACCTCCGTCCCAAAGCCTGGCCAGGAGCCCCACGGGTGACAGGGACGGTGACAGCCACCTTCCCCGCCCTGGGCAAAGGGGTTTTTTTTCCTGCCCAGGAAGGACAGAACCCTCCCAGCCGCTCTTGGTGGGGAAACAGCTTCCCCTCTCAGCTTTCACCATCTGCATGTGACTGATGTCCTTGTCCCTGAATGATAAAAGAGGAAAAAAGTGCGTTGGTTCCTCTCTCATCCAACCACAGAGCACCAGGGGTGGGGAAGCCCCAAGGCCCATCCCGGGTACCCCATCCTTGTTGCAGGAACAGGCGGGAAAGGGGTGAAAAAGGAGGAAAGAAAGGGGAGGGCAGTGAGGGAGCTTGGTGGAGGTGTCGGCAGCATCTGCAGGGTCACTCGGCCCTTGGCTGGGGGCTCCCTGGGGATGCAACAGACTCTTTCTCGTGGTGCTGGGCTGCAGACCCCATCTCAGCACCTGGCTGAGCCCTGCACACATGCCCAGACGTGGTGTCAGAGGCCGGCAGTCCCCCACCACGTCCTGCTGTGCCCGAAACGGGATGGATCTGACCCTGGCGGGAAAGCAGAGCGAAGCTCAAACCCTCTTTCTTCCACGCTCCTGAAGTGCTTCGCTCCCTGAATTATTCACCGGCCACAAATCCCCTCCATGCACCACTTTCAACGCCAGGCTTTGGAAACACGAAACGCAGCAGGCGCCTCGGGGTGCTCGCCCCGTGTCCCGCCGCCCGCGCAGCACCCGAACCCCTTTGCACCGTGGGGTGCTGGCTCTACACCCCAGGCACAAGCCTGGATGGCATCACGGCAGCCGCTCGCAGTGGGCACGGCTGTGCCCAGCCTGCTGCTGCCCTCTGCCGCTGCCAGGGAAATCCTCCCCGCCGGGCAGCTCTGCTGCACCCCACGGCCTCAGCCCGGTCACGGCCCTGCTGCTGTGTGAGCCCCCGGGGAAGGGATGTTCCGCACCCTAGCCCTGGGACCAGCTGCAAACATCGGCCGCGGAGACGGGCAGCAGGGCTGGTGCTGGGCTCGTGGGGCAGAGCTCAGCGACCTGCGGCAAGGGGTGAGCCTGGGCACCAGAGAGGAGCTAAAACAGCTCGGGGATGGGAAACCAGCTGAGACCCACGGAGACGGGGACGATCATCCCCAAAGGGACAGGGTCAGGGCTGTGTCTGCAGCCCAGCAACGCGCTGAGGGTGCAAACCCCATCCGTGCTATGAGCAAGCAGAGCTCAGCACGGCAGCCGAGGCAGAACCAGCTCAAGCATCCCCCAGCCCCTCTGCTCCCCGCGACCCGCCGCGGCGCTGATCCTCTGCAAGCCTTCCCAGCGCAGGCAGTCCTATTATCGTAATTAATTATACCAGGGGCTTGCGGATTATCTAATTATAGATGTGCCTAATTTTGATTTTCCTTTTAATTAACTTGTATTATTTACGCGCAGCAACAGCTGCCCAGGCAGAAGTCAGGGCAAGTGTCTCCTCGCTGCTTGGCAAAGGGCAGGTCCCAAAGGAAAGGGGTGGCCGGGGCTGACACCTTGGGGACAGCACCCTGCAGCCCAGGGCACGGCGAGGAGACAAGGCGGGGGTCCCACGAGGCCGTGGGAGGGGGGAGACAAGCCCAGCTCCTTTGGGGGTCAATTAGTCAATTTAGTCAATTCATCTTGCCGAGGGACGCGGAGCAGCCACCCAGGGACAGCAGCTCCCACCACAAAGTGCCACCACCCCACAGGGACGTGCCCTACCCTGGGGGACCCCAGAAGCTGCCAGAGGGGCCCCAAAGGGAGGTGTTGGTGCTGTGGGGACCCCAGAGGGAGCCCGGCTGCCAGACTTCACTAGAGGGCAGCAAAATGCTGCCGTTCCCAGGGCTGGTGACACCGGGCCACTAGTCCTAGGGGTTGGTAGCCACGTCCTCCTTGGGGACCTCCAACACTTCATCCCCAAGACTCAGAGGCAGCTCCCTCCATTGCTCCTTGGCCTCCACTGAACAGAGACCTGGAAACTCCCAGCTTTGCTTCCCCATCAGCCATGGGGGATACTTGGCAGAGGCTTCGCTCAGGGGCAGGGCCACAGAGCCCAGCAGTCGCTCGGTCGGGTGACGCTAAGGGTGACCGTGTCCCAGTGGCGTGTGGGCACCCAGCGGGCAGCGCTGGGCAAACGGGTCAATGCAGGCTCAGAACCCTGGGGACCAGACCCCAGCTCTGCCAGAAACCTGCCAAACCCTCCCTGAGGCTTTGAGTTTCTCTCCAAATCCCTCGTTTTGTGCTCAAAAAAGCAGGATGTGGCCAAACGAGACAGCGCTGGGTGCTGCCTGTGCCCAGTTCCCTTCGGCTCCTGGGAAAACCTCACCAGTGCTGCAAATCCTGCTGCCAGCAGCACCACCAGCATCACCAGTCCCTGCCGGCCAGTGAGCTGTGGGTGCCAGGACCCCGGTGCTCAAAGCAGCCCGGCCACGGGGTCATCGCTGCAGCCCCCAAAGGGGAGAAGGAGACCGGGACCGACGCGGCTGAGAAGCACCGAACACCCGGCCAGAGCGTTTCCAGCGCCGGCAGCCTGCCTGCTGTGTTTACTACGAGAGGACAGGGAGCCCCGCGCCATCTGGATCCCGTACAAGGAAACGAGACAAATTCAGAGGCGCAGAATTTCTCCGACGCATTCGAAGGCAGCTGGGCGCCCGCGGGAGGGAGGCGAAGCTCTGCCGCCGCCGGAGCAGGAGCCACCTCTCACCTCCGCGCTCCCCACGCGCAGCCCAGGTCTGGATCGATGGTTACAGCAGCAAACCTGAAGGGAATTCCAGGAAACACCCTTGTCCAGGCACAAATTCACCTCTGCAGGAGCAAGGCCCAGAGTTTTCTTCCGTTTTGAAGATTTCACAGCCGTGCGTGACCCACGGCGTGCAGGCAGCGATGCCTCACACACGGGTGGAGGCACAGTCCTGCAAACCCCATGAGGATTCACCCCCGGGGTCCCCATCACAGCCCCGTGGGCTCCAGCTGACCCGTTCCAGAGCCCTCGAGAGCCCGGCAAGCATTTCTGAGAAACACTGTCACTGCCAATGCTGAGCACCAGCGCCTGGCACTGGGGAAATCAGGGCTTTTTTGGTGTTTTTGGTTTTTTTTTCCCACAACAAGATTTTAACAAAAACCAGCCCGCAGGTGGGGGAAGCGCCAGGAAAGTGCTTTGTGCTCAGCGACAGCGTTAAAACCGTCAGGGCTGCATCGCGTCGCACAAGTCAGCAAATCCACCCCTATCCGGTATCGAAAAAAACCTCTATTAAAAGCCAAAAACTTCAACCTGCGCCCATGCCAGGTGCAATTAAAACTTAAATCCCTTCCCCTCAGCAGACTGTTGTTTCCAAATGGGTACAGAAGGTGCCTTCGCAGCGAGGCCACAGGCTCCAGCCGGTTAATTTTCCTGCCCTCCCGGGGAAATAGTCAATATTTTTTCTTTTTTAGCCGCTGCAAAAAGCTGAGTAACCAGAAAGCATCCTGCTCCTCAGCTCACCTCGCGATCGGTACCTTGGCACCCACCCGGGATGGGCTCCAAGCTTGCCACGTTATTCCTGCTGCCTCGAGAGCGTGCGAAGCCCCTCACAGGCAAACACCCGACCCCAGGGCTGAGTTTTTTTCCCCCACGAGCCTGGCAAAGGCACCCAAAGAGGCAGCCTGGAGCACCGGGAGGAGGCAAAACCACACCAGTCTCTGCTCTCCTGCAGTTTGGTCCCCGTAAAGGGCATCTGCAGTAAAAGCAGGGATGACCTGTCCACGTCCCACCCAACAGACGCAGGACAGATGCGTTCTCCGACCAGAAGAACATTTTTTAGCTGCCATCCATCTATTTTCAGGATTTCTCCTGGTGTACAGGAAGAGCCCGTCGCTCTGCGTAGGGAATATTGTTTTCCTTCTTGACGCTAATTGCATAAGTCACCCTAAACGAGGAGATGTGGCTAATCCTGCAGGCAAACGCGCCGCTGCAGCTCGGCGGTGACTCGGGGCTGACCTCAGCTCAAAACAAGGCAGCGCTGCTGCGGCTGAGCAGCCACCCTCCGTCGCTGTGGGATGGGGCTGCTTGGAAAGACCAAAAAACAAAGCACAAACCCCTTCCAGGAAACTCAGGCAGCGTCACCTTTCCTTTTCCCGGCTGACGCTAAAAGCCCTTCACCTCCCCAAACAGAATCACAACAGCAAATTGATTTTTTTTTAGCCAGGGTCTGGGAGCAGGGGCAGGATTAGTCCCTGACGGGCACCCTTGATGCGCAAAGTTGATTTTGCCAACAGATGCTGCAAACTCCCGCCAGCGCCTCTCCGGCCACCAAAAGCCTCGGCCGTGCGTTAACCCCTGGTCACATCCCTGGTTTATGGGGAACACCAGCACCTCGCCCGCTCCTGTCGCTGCCCCTTCTCCAAGGAGCAAACTCGGCACAGAAAACAAGAGCTGCCGAAGGAACCTCGGCTTCAGCTGGCCCCGAATAATCCCAGGCGGCCTCGGGGAGAATACAGCCCCCTGACTGCATCTGCAGGGTAAAGCCTGCTTTAGAAAACCTTTTTAAAGCCAAAGGAGCAAAAATACACAAGATTATCATTATCATTTATTTGATAACCTTCAGATTTACTCAAGGCCGGTGTATGCAACACGATACCACCACGGTTACTGCTATTAATCTCTATTATTTACTTGTAACATTTATAAAGTGGCCTTCCCGCAGGCTGGGGCGAAAGTGAAATGCTCTTAACCCAAGCTGCTGGGAGACTTTTTCCAGCCTCTCTAAGCAAGAAATACAAGAAGAAAGAAACTTGACATGTGAGAAAACCCCTCCTCCAGCTCCCTGAGCTGAACCCTGGCATCTCCCTGCACCTCAGGAGCAGAGATCAGCTTCAATCCATATTCCCTGACCGCAGTGGAGATGAAACCCCATTAAACGCCAGTGCAACAACTGCTGCTTTCCAGACCCCGAGGTCCCACCTAACTGGGATCCCCAGTGAGAGACCCCGCTTCCAGCTCCCAGGGAAGAGGACGCGGTACAGATGGAGCAGGAGTTTTGCCTCATCCTCCAAGAAGAGGCGGTCGGAGGCTCCCAGGGAGTTTAAGGTACAACAGCTTCCTCGGGAGCGAGCCGGTTCCCCGGAGAAGACGTGACGAGTAGGTTTGTTGCACTTGAGAACAGCTCGTTCCACAGCGGCTCTCTCCAACGGCACGGCAGCCATCCCCGGCAAGCGCTTCGCTGCCTGCGCGTCTAAGGAAAGAGGCATCAGACTCTGGGCTCTGCCCAGTAATCGCACCCAGCTCGTGGAAAACATCAGCACGAGCCCCACGATTCTCCCTCACGAGCCACGTTGCCTTCCCTGCAGCAGCCCTGGCAGAGCTTGCGCCCTTGACTCAACCACCTTCTTCCGGGACGCGCCGCTGATGCACAGACGCCGAAGTTTCCTCGGAAGACGCCTCCCTGCTCCTCCACTCCTCCTTACCAGTCACAAGGGACCAGCCCTGACGACCTCAGCCCCTTTTCCAGTCACGAGGGGGACGTGGGAGCACCGAGCACCCGCTGAGCGCGAGCACGGGGCCAAGGTGCTCCGCAGGTCTCCCGCTGAAGGCACGTTTCGAGTCTCAGCACCCAATTAAAAATTACTCTTGGCCTTCCCCAAACCTCTCTCCCGTCTGTATCGATGTGGGCGACAGAAGAAAACAATTTTCCTGCCTGAAATCATTTGCAGAACACGAGGCGCAGGCAACCACCTCGCCACGTGAAGGACACCGTAAAGGACACCGCCTTCTCATCGTTGGCACAAAGGGATCTCGACGCTGCACAAGGCAGCTACTTAACAGGTGTACTTGCTGAAAACAGAGGAGGACTTAGACCATCACCTGGCTAACCAAGCTGTGTTTGTCACTATTTTAATTCCTGCCCGTGCCAGCTTACCTAACTGTTTCATCCCTCACCCTCGGCCCCAGCAGAACGCCACGCTGTGCCTAACGAGCGAGCCGACCCGCCACTAACTTAGGTCTGTCTTTAAAGTCAGGAGAGCGCTCCCGGGATGATGACAGCTCGGGAAAAAGGCACGGGGAAAAAATTAAATTAAAAAAAAAAAAATCATCGCTCTGCTAAATGATCAGGTTGTTAAAGTCAAACTCCACACGAAAGGAAACCTCATGTTGCGTAACAGCATTTAGAGGCAGCCGCAGCCTGTGGCAAACACAAGGCAGGCTTTTATGTGCCGTGGATACGCAGCCTTTCAGATCTTTCCAGGTCAGTGTACCCACCATCCACGAGCATCGCCACACGTGACTGCGGAGCCGCGTCCCCCGCGCCGCCGGCTGCCAGGCACGTCTCACCGCCGCGTCCGTGAGCCCCACCAGGGTGTATCCTGGCCCCTCAGAACCCTAAGCACACGTAAAACAACAAAATGCAGAGGGTGGGCCAGGAATAAAGGCTTCGTGGGACAAGCCAGCAGTGACGCTCACCACCTCCATCCTCCCGCTCCACAGGCTGGAAAATTCCCCCTGACATTCCTTAATCTGCCCAAGTAGCAGCGCTGCTTTATCTTTTCAGGATTAAGGTCTAATCTATTTATAGCGAGCCCAGGCCCCGTAGTTTCAGGACAGGGTTGCCGCTCATCTGCTACCTGGGGAATTATGGAGCCGCGATTATAAATAAACCAGAGGTCACCTACCCATCGGCCAGGGCGCCAGAGCACCGCCAACACGTTTGGCTCATCCCGGGCACTGCCACCGATCCCCCGTGGGGAGCGTTTCCCCACCACCAGCCAGCCCAAAGACACGAAACAACTCCCCTCTGCAGCTCCTGCTGCAGCAGCCACGCAGGGACCCTCGCTGATGAAGGTCTGGGGGGCAGCGGCTCCTTCTCCCCTCACTCCACCGAGCAGGACCCCTCACCGTGAGGCAGGACTTTATAACCTTTGTCCCTGCAGAAGACAGAGGACAAGGGCAGCGCAGGCTGCACCAAAACCACTTGGATCTTTGCTGTCAGCTGTAAAAGGAGAGGCAGAGCTCATTCTCAGAGCCTGGGCGAGATACCAGCCAGCAGAGAAATCCCCTTTTTGACTTCCTAAGCTGCTGTGGAGCTGCAGGAGCAAGAAGAAAAGCTCTTGGCTTGGCTCACCAGCCACGTAGTGGTGCTTAGAGAGCCCGGCAGCCCCAACGCACTCACGCAGCATCAGGTCGGCTCGGCAGTAACAACCCAGCAGCACGGAGCTCTTGCCGGCACATCGGCAGCGCTAACGAGGCCCCGCTAATTCAGAGGGACGGGAGCAGCGGGCAGAGGTCACGGGCTGCCTGCAGACTCCTCCGGTGATCTGCCGCAGCCGTCACAGCCTCCAAGCACGGGTCTTTGTCGGAGTCTCCCCGCCGGGAGATCACTCGAGGCGAGACCGCAGGCTTTGGTCTGTGCCTCTGGGTTCACAAACCTCAGTCGCGACCTGAAGCGGCGGCTGCTGCTCAGGGATGTTTTCAGCAGCTCTAAAGAGGGCTGGGAACAAACAGGAGACTGTTAACAGGGCTGCCAGATCCACCTTGCCCTGCCTACACCAGGCTAACCCACAGCCTCGCAGGAGCTCAATGGCAGTGCTCTCCCGAGGCCCATCCCTACACTGAAACTCATCACAGCACAACCCTCCCACCTTTGTAATCCAGCTGCCCACCTCTTCCCCGTGCAGGGTCATCAAACAGAATTGAGGATCCTGACAGTTTGCTTAAAGAAAAAGAAAAAAAAGAAAAAAAAGGGCAGTTCTTGCATCTCCGAGCTACTGCCTCGCACGGCTGCGTGCCCAAATACTGCTGCCTGATTAATACCCATTTCATGCTCTGAAAGTTAATATTTCAGCAAGAAGGATCATAGACTGGATTGCACTAGCAGGCAGCTTCCCAGACACTGGGGAACTCAACCAAGGCAACAAAACCTGCTCCACCTCGGCTCTCTGAGCTAGCGCTGCCCACCTTCACCATCGCATCTCCCCTGCCAGCAACTCCCTGCTCCAAGCCCAGCCTCAGTGGGGACTGACCCCCCGGTAAAAGGGATCCTCCTACATGGAGGGGGGGTCACAGCCACACCACCTCCGTCACCGGGGATCCATGAGGTGCCCCTGAGTGTCACACGTGCTGGAGCAGAGCCAGGAGCTCTCGGTCCCCAGCGCAGTATCACTTCCACCCTCGCTGGCTGCTGATGTTGCTGTCCTGCAAAAACAGAAAGGGGAACCCTGCGGGGAATTTTCACCCCGGCAGGGTGAGCGCAGTCCTTCCACAGCTGACTGCAATGAGCAGCACGACCTGTCACAGTGAGCACCAAAGGACAGCCGGGATACCCAGAGCCCTGTCCTGCGTCTAGAGGACGTCACTGACCAGGGTGCCGTGCCATCTGCTCTACAACACGGGCTGCAAAGGGGTCTGAATCTCTTTTCCAAAGGGCTGGGTCAGTATAGCCAGAACGAGCCACGGTTTCGCACCCAAATCCCCACTAAACCAAGATGCTTTCATCCAAGGTCAGTGCCCCGGAAAGTTCCCCTTTCAAGGTGACTTCTCAAGCTGCTGAGATCCAACATCTGCAGGATTTTCCCTTATAATAATAATAATCCTGCTGAGATTTACCTAATCTCCGAGTGACTCATTTGCCTCCCCGTATCCCCTGCCCTAATTACCATAACACTCCTCAGCCTTTCGCTCGTGCTGTCTCCCTGTGCATCCACGTCTTGCACTCCAGCCCATTTTACTGCTTTCCCCAGGCCTGGAAAAACTCTCTCCCTCCCATTACCACCTCCCAAACACCTGGCCGGCACGTGGCACCCTGGTTACACACAGGGACACCCATCTCTCCGCCAGTTCCCGCAGAGCTGGCACTTCCCAGGCAGCTGCGTCGTGGGGGGCAGCCCCTCTGCCCCACTGCTTCTGCGCCCTGTGGGAGATCAAGATCACAGAGTTGAAAAATCAGAGTTGGAAAACTTCTGATCTTGGGACGTTGGAGAGATTTGGATGAAGCACCGTGAGGCAAAGGGCTCATTCATCTGCCCTCCAAATCCTTCCTCCATTATTTCATATTCCCCGTTGGGAAGTGACAGCCACATCACTGCAAGGGACAAAGTACTCAAATCGCTTCAAAATCAGCAAATTCCTCCCAGGGTAATTCATCCAGCGCCTCCCAGCTCTGCATTTTCAGGTGACTTGTGAATTCTCCTGCTAGGGGCAACCCGCTCTGCCTCGGGCACCTTCTGCTACAGCAAAAATTGCCAGCGATTAAGTTGTCTTCAAGGCAGGAAACAAATGCTGAGCAGGCACCAAGTTTCAACCTGGAATTCCCCTGTAGCTGAACCCCACACAAAGCAAGAGGCATTAACAACACTTGTTCGCTCGACGTGAACCAAAAGTGGCCAGACTCCCAGAAGAAGCTGCTGAAGCCAAGAAATTAGCAACACTCCAAGAAGAAGCATATGTTTATATGTGAATCATCCTACAACAGTTAACTGCACACAGGAAAACAAAGGGAAAAACACTCTCATCCTTCCTGCTTTGGGCAAATCTTTAGCAGGGGTCAGGCTGAAACATCATCAGTGGGCTCTGTCCAGCGGAGAGTCGCCCCTTCTGGAGTTCTTGGTGTGAACAATTGGAGACCAGAAACGTGACGGACAAACTCTTCCCATCCAGCCACGTGCATCTTCCAAAGATGGTAAAACGTAACACCACAGGTTAAAAATTAAGGACCACAGAAATCTACGTTTTCAACCACTGCCTCCTCACCAAGGGCACATCTTCCTCGCCGAGCGTGAGAAAAGGCAGGTCTCGAGCCTCGCGCTGGGTCCAGCTCCAATGAAGTCTTGTTTATCCGCGGCACGGCCGGGCAGCCTCTTCCCCGTGTCCTCACTTCAACGGTGCCTTTCCAACCTCATTCTTTCACTGGCAAAAACAGGTCACCATCTGCTCTCCCTCCTGACTCTGGCTACATGACAGCGCCTGCCTCTGCAGGAGATGAAACAACTGCTCTGCAAAGTGCTTTCCCTGACACGCGCTGGGGAGTACAAAGATTCGCTCTCCAAACCAGATGACCAACGAGGACACCAGGTACAGGGCTGACGGCTGTCACAAGGAGGCCTGCAGGCTACGAAATAATGACCAGACATGTCTGCCACATTCATCAACGTGCCCCCGGGAGACAGCAGATCTACCATTTCCACCTCCAAGAAAGAAATTCAACCCGCTCCACTTCCAGCTTTTATTTTCCATCCTAAAGTCCACGGTAGCCAGCTCCTGCAGCCGCTCGATGGACGGGCACGAAGCACTCAAGCAGGCAGCTGACAGGCACAGACGAGACCTTCATCCCCCCCGGCAGGCTCTGCAATCACCAGCCTCTGGAGGGAAAACCAGGAGGTGCTAACATGAAGAAAGCTTGCAAAAACAAAAAAGGCCAGAGAAAAGCTGCCTTCCCTCTCGGGCAGCCTCCAGGGCCTGGCTCAGTCCTGCTGCCCTCCCTGCCATTGTCCCTGGGCAGGGCAGGCGGGTCCAGGCTGGCGTCATTCCATCCCCTGCTGCTTCCCCCACAGCCCTTCCCTGGGCAGAGAGCTGTTCCTAAACTCTTTCCCTGCCTTGCAAGGTAAGTGTCTCTCTCTCCAGGTGACTACTTCACCGTGTCGTGGTCCTCATCAGCGATGCTGCCGGGCCAGCCAAGGGCGACAGAAGGGAGCGTCAGGGTCTCATTCACAGCAGGGACTGGAATCCATGTCCCAGACAAGTGCCCGATGCTCTCGGCTACCCGGAGTCAGCTGACTGCTCTTCCTTCTTCACGGGAATAAACTTTGGAGCGCTGGGTTTCACCTCCAAGCACCATTGCCTGCTTTTCCTAGGGGTGGAAAACAAACCAACCAAGAAAAAAAAAAAAACACCCAACCCAAACGTCAGCAATGCACGTGAGCTGATGAACCCAAGGACCCTCCTCCTCCCTGGACAGAAAGGGAACAGAGGCTATAACCTCACCCGTCTGCTCACAGGCATCGCACGCCCCCTGCTCAATCCTGCACGGTCTCAGCTGTGACCCAGGGGAGAAAGCAGCCCCCAGACCCAGCAACAGCCGCTCCGCTGCGTCAGGCAGCCAGGCTGCGCAGAGCACTGAGGTCTCTCCCGCTTCTGTCGGGATGGGACACGCACAGGGACAGCCACCACGACGGAAAGAGCTGCAAATTCAGCTCACTTAAACTTCATCCAGCCTAAATCACCGTTTCCAGACTTCTACCCCTTCATTGGGCTGACCTGAAGCTCTGCCGACCGGGACAAGCCGTGGCAGGAGTGAACCCGCACACATGCTGCTGCTGCCTCCTCCTTCTCCTCGACGACAGGCTGAAGGCAGCCGCCCTCCTCACGGTGACACTTTGCATCCATCCCTGCATCCTGGCGTGTCACGCCGGTTGCCGTGGCAACGGGCCGTTTGGAGGATGGAAGGTTTATTATCAGTTCCTCTGTTGAATAAAACCTTGGATGAAATTCTGTTTTCTCCCCGCTGATGCAAAATGTCACGGATTTGTTTCTGACCTTGCTAAAGCTCTCTCTGTATTTACAGATTATCCAGGTCAACTTTT
The DNA here is from genome assembly GCA_020746105.1 of Trogon surrucura. Taxonomy (NCBI): domain Eukaryota; kingdom Metazoa; phylum Chordata; class Aves; order Trogoniformes; family Trogonidae; genus Trogon; species Trogon surrucura. The sequence continues at coordinate 2,038,307 of CM036640.1, forward strand.
AAAGCGTGTTTCCTACCACTGCTAAGGGAATCTAACACACGCACGGTCAGGGCAGTGCCTGAATCCCCATTAAAAACTCATCCGAGCCCTGGGATAAGCCACAGAGAACAAAGCTGGAACAAAGCTCATCTGAACACTTTCCAAATGCTCAAGAAACAAGCTAACTGTTGTTAATTAAATGGCAATCAGCTGTCTCCAAGCAAAAACCGCTTTCCTACAGACCAGAGGTCCCTGAGATGAATCCTGCAAGGTGCAGAGCGCTCTCTGTGGAGCCCTCCCCTGTGCTCCACAACAGCACAGAGGCTGCAGAGCTACAAGACATCCAGCGCCCCATGAACGAGGCCCTCAGGCAGAACATCAGAAATGCAGAGCAGCAGGTTTGCGAGTCGGTTCTAGAAACGTGAGAAAACTGGGTAGGAAACAGCTAAAAAAATTGCAGATTTTTTTTTTTTTTTTCCCCTAAAGCTCTCTGCGCTGCGGTGCCAAGGACCCTTCCCACGCAGGCCAATTCCCCTCTTTCCCCTCGCACCAAAAGCTCTTCAAAATTTGTTCCCATCACGCTTTAAGGCTGGCGCACCCTCCAGCGCATTCTCTAAAGCACAACGATGTGACTTGAGAAACACTCTAGTGGTTTTTAACAGGTTTTTTTTAAAAAAATCACTCAGGAAGCGGGAAGACAGAGAAACACGAGAGCTGCAGCACAGCACGGTGACAGCAGCGAGTCGGGCTCCTCTCTCCCCAGCCAGGAGATGCCCAACACCAGGCATTAGTCTGAAAATCCCGTTTCACTGCAGCCCAGCGAGCTCCGCCTCAGCAAAGAGCCCTTCTTGGCAAAGCAGGGAGAGCATCGTCAAACCCTCCGGTTTCATCCCCACGCTGTTTTGCAAGCTCTCTGCAAAGCAGTCCGCCTGAGCACGGGGAAAAGCAGCCCGGCCTCCCTCGGATGGGGTCTGGGAAACACGGGCCACGCTTTAAGAAGGACGGTTGTGTTCCTGGGCTGCAGCAAGCCCGTGGTTGATGCGTCGGGGTCGGAGAAGGCTGCCAGCCTGGTCGCAGCGAAGCCGGGGTGACCACTGGATCGCATGTGCCTTCCCCTGTGCTGGCAGCGAGGAGGGGACAGGGAGCGGCGTGGGGAAGCAGCAGAAGCTGTGGCGTGTCACTTGCTGCCCGTCCCTGCTCCGCGGGCACACGTGGCTCCATCTGGCACACGGAGCAGGAGAGTCGCTCTGCTGGGACACGCGGCCGCGCGGGCTGCAACCAGCCAGCCCCGAGTCATCGCTCGCAGCCCCTCCCGTCCCCCGGGACGACTCAGTCCCTGCCTCTCCCAGCACCACTGGGATAAATCCCAGGGCGCTGCACCACGGGAATCTGCTCTTCGCTCCTTGGCGAGGCAAAGGCAGGTGCACCACCAGATGGCAACAACTCAGCCAAACGCTAAAGATAGATCCAGCATGTAAATCACAGGAGCCCGAGCCCACTGGCCTCTCCGTTTGATGAACACCACTTTGGGCCGTCACCAAGAGGGGAAGTTATTTATGGACACGCTCGATTTGGCCGGGAACTCACCCGCACCGGGCTCTGCCACCCCTATGTCCGTGCTCCTTCTGTTAGTTAGCAAAGACATCCCTGCCGAGGGACATCTAGAGACTTCGGGGGTCTGGACCTGTCATGCTCAGCCAGGTGACAAATCTGTCCTGTCCCCCTGTGGGATTGCACTCGGATTGTGCGAGGCAGACGGCAGATGGGAAAGTCAGGCTGTAGCTGAACCGGGAATAGCACCTACATGGCTGGTAATCACAAAATATCGCTGCAGAACTCAGACAGGCGGGGATGTCACCCGGCGTACAGGGGAGGGGTTATATTTCTAATTACACTCTAAGTCGAAGGGCAACAAAGGCAGCCAAGTTAAAACACCTTTTGATCTGCGACACATCTCCCGTGGCTCGTCAGGGGAGGTTTACAAAGATCAAGCTGCGGAGGAGTCAGCACCTCGGTGAAATGAGAAGGTGGCCTCCAAAACCTCTCCTCTAGAAGCAATGACATTCGGCTCTGGGGCCATGCTGGGCCGATCTCGCCAACGCAAGAACAAGCTGATGCCATTTTAACAGCAAAAGTTTGCGTTTTGCAAGCTGCAGGCTGCAGCTCAGAGTCCCACTGCAATTACCGTTACCTCACCTCTTCCCAGCACTCTTGCTCCTACATGAGGTTACCAAAGAGCCCTGGCACTGGCAGAGCATCGCACCCCGGCACACTTCGGGTGCCCATGAGCAACAGGTTCGTGGCCTTGGTACACGCCAGCAACGGGACAGGGAGAGAGTCCAGAGCTGCTCGTGAGCGTCACTCGCAGGGAGTCTGAAGGCTGCACACGCTCGAGATGTTATAGTGCACAGTTTGAACATCACTGTCCTCAGGACCACTTAAGTGTTTGCCCTTGAAACACCCTTGTCAAGGGAACAAGAACTGTCTCCTGCCTGGATTCTGCCAAGGCATCCATCTAAAATCCTTTCGTTGTCTTGCACCAGAACACAAAACACGCGTTAAATCAACAGCCCCAGTCACTGGAGAGGCAGTGCTGGACTCCAGGCGAGCAGGGGACATTCCCAGCTCCCACAGCCCTTCTCATCTGTTTTCTGCCTCAGCTGCCTAGCAAACAGGAGGGAGACTCGAGTTTATAACGTAAGTTTCATGAAGCACGGAGGTACAACGGTGGAGCGCGGTGACGGGACGGGTTCAGCAGGCAGGCTCGCCGAGCTCCGTGCAGGCGCGCGCCCCGCCGGTCTCCAGCCAGGAAATTGCTTTGCGAGGCTGCAAATATATTTCTTCCACTTCTCATGGGAGGTCCCGAGCAGGTACAGATTTAATGCTGCTCTATTTCTACCCCGTATTGATCAGATATCGGTGTTCTGGAGCAGCACGGAGCTCTCATCAATTAGGAAGACGCTCCCTACTGCATTAAGCCCTGCAGACGGCCGCCAGAAGCCCTCAAAGGCGGACTCAAAGAGCAATTGCTTTCTGTATTATTGCATTTTCGATACGAGGCTGATCTCAGAGGTCACATTTATCCCCGTCATCAAAAATTGCTACCTGGATGAACAACAGTGCCAGCAGTCCGAGAGCAAGGGCACCGTGGGGCTACCTGCAAATAACCCCGGCAGAAGGGGACAGGGCAGCGGGGACACCGCCGGTTTGCCGTAAGGACACGCTACAAGGGAGGGAAGAGGCCCCTCTCTAGGGAGCTGAGTTACAAAGCACAGGATAAACACAGCCAGAGAATAATTCCTGAAGGGGTGCCAAGACAAGAAGACGGACCGAAGGAAGCTCTCGCATCTGTGCTGCGTGAGCAGCTGCCATCAAAGACCGTCTTGCAAAGAACCCTCTCCCACCTTACGTCGGATTTCAGACTTGGGAGGCTGGGTCTCATCACAGTTCTCATGGGAAGGAAACACAAGATACTTGGGATCCAAGGCCTCCACGTGCCCCGACGGACGATATTCTCTGTTGCTTGGGATTTTGTAGGGTTATTGCAAGGAGTAAAACTGAAGAAGGAAGTGCAGGGAAGGGAAGGGTGTGAAGAAGGACGGTGTAACTGGTGCCGGCAGAGAGAAGCACCCTGAGACACGGGTCAGCAATCCCAGACTTTGGGAAGTGCTAAATGAAATAACTTATGTCCTTTGGAAAACAACTAAAGGGATGTCTGCAGATCCCACATCCCAGCTCGGCGGAACGTGGGAGGGTGCTCGAAGGCGGCAGGGTTGAAATCTGCCGGAGCGCTTTCTGGTGCCTCAATCTACTGAGGCAAGCAGCACACGCACGCACCGCAGAGACAGTAAAACAAATCTGCTCGTTGCCGTCTAGCTAAGAGGCATTTCTTTCATGCTACAGCAACTGCTTCCTGTAATCAATTCACTGCTGAGGCCAGGAGACAACAGAACATGTTTCTTCCCCAAAACAAGGAGCTGATTTCAATTGATCTGAAGGTGGAAACAGCCTCCTGTTATCTCAGAGAGGGCAGCACCCTGGGGATTGCCAGGTACCCCCCAGAGCCTCTCCTGCTCAGAGCTGGTTTTCTCCTCGGTTTCTGGATTAAGGAGGAATTGGCAGCAAGCGCTGCTGCCAGAGGGAAAGCTGGCCCAGGAACTTGCTGAGCAAGCAGAGCCCTGGCTGGGTGAGAGGGAAAGCGCAAGCCGTGCCGCGGGATGCCCGCGCTGCAGCCCAGATCCATTTGCATTCCACAGGATCCTCTCCTCCGCCCGTCGGCACGATGGGCGACAGGGTCCCCCGCAGAAGCCAAGGCTGGGACGAACGTTCAGCAGAAATGCCGCTTCTGTTCGAGCTCCTGCAGCTACACCCTCCTGCTGAAGATGGGTTTTGTCACAGCGCCGGTTTGTTAGACCGTGGTGAGCAGGGCCTGTGCAAGATTCGTCACAAGGGAGGTGCAGGAGCATCACTTCGTGAGCATCCTCCTCTCCAGAGGATGCAGCACTGCTCTGCAGACTGGAAGCCCCCGGGGCTCCGAGGCAGCCGGGCAGCAGGCTGGTGTGGGGGTGCTGGCAGCCTGTCACGTCCTGATACGATACTGCAGCAGAGATGGGTAGGCAGCAGCTCCTTGCTGCAAAAGCTCGCCAAAATTGCTTTTTAAACCCCGCCGTTTTTGAGCCAATCTGATTTTCTTAACCCTGCCGCAACTCTCTGCCACACAGGACCGGTTAATCTCTTCTTCAATTTCCCAGCAATCCCTCTAGAACAGAGCACAGCAGATTTCCCTAATTCACATTAGCAGCACCATTTGCCTCGTGCACGGCAGAAGGACCACCTGAGACTCAAAGGAAAGCTGACGCCCTTTGGGTTTCCCCCTCTCGCGGGCTACCCGATGCCTCCGCTTTTAGCCTCCCGCCTCGAGAGCCGTGCAGAGTTTAAACCCGCCGCCCCGCAAACGAACAGCGCACGCAGAACCTCTCTTGAAGAGCAGAAAAATCTATTCCCTTCCTAAGCTGTTAGACGCCACGGATAATTGATACACGACTCTATGAGATAAAGAAATAAACCCTTCTTCCTCCTGGAGGCCCCTTCTGCCTCCGAGTCTCCGAGCTGGGTAGCCTTTGACCTTGAGTTCTTGCATTAATGCCTGCACACAGCCAGAACAGGGATATCGCACACGCACTCAGCTCATCTCCTGGGGTTTCGCTTTCTTCTGCCCCTGAATAATGGCAGCTTTGTCCTCTAGTAAATGGAGGAGCAGCCAGCTTATTGCGGGCCCAGCTTGCTCTCAAAGATAAACCCGGTGAAAAATGTCACCTGCTGATCTGATCCACCCCGTGTGCCACTTCAGCAGCTGCTCTACCCCAAACAGCCATTATCATCAAACAGGTGGAATAATGGAAGCGTACACAGCGGATATACATAAACATGAGGGCGGGAGGAAGGCTGGCATTTCGTCTCGCAGCCCCGCAGGCCTGGCTCAGAGAGCTGCTTTGTTTAGGAGCCACAACAGCTCGGATTCACGATGAAGCTCCATCACTGCCCCGCCGGCGCTGTGGCACCCGAGGGCAGAACTGGCGGCGGCCGGACGCTCCGCAGAGCCCCCAGCTCAGGGCAGTAAAACGGGACCCTCGGCGGTGATGGGGTCTGGGAGGGAAGCGCCCCAGCAGAACGACAGAGCTGCCTCGGACCTGGCTCCCGGGAGACGTTAATGCACATCTGTGCTTGGAGAAGCCGTGGGGGCTCTGGAGCTGGACCGGTTATTGCACAGCCACGGGCCAGGGGAAGGCAGAGAAGTACAAGTGCTGTTTGCAAAACGGCCGCCCAGCACCGCCTCCCGTCCCCGCTATCGCTACCAGACTCGGCTCCGCGTGCACCAGGATTCATTTCGAGCCATTTCCAAGCAAAGGCAAACAGTTTAATTCTGCTGCCCTTTGGCAACCCCGCTTTGATTTCTTGCGGGGGCCCTGAAACAAATGGAAGGCTTGGATTGAGCTTAGCAGAACACAAACAGGAAAGCCGTGTGATAAATTACCTTTGAAGGCACGAAGGATTCACCTGGGACAGCGCTATTACCTAGTAACCAGGAAGCAACCGCGGGTTATCAGCATCACATCTAGCTTTCGCCAGCGCAGCTTTCACCTACGGTGCGATTGTGTGGGAGACACCAGCTCTCTCATCACTCCCCGGCAAAACAGCTCCAGCAGCTTCACCCGTGGGGCGATGCGAAAGGAGTCGCGGCAGCAGCAGGAGCATCCTGAGACTTGGCAACTACCCGCAGCCCTCCTGGGGTGTTTAAATTTACTGTCATCATTAAGGACAAAGAGGCAAATTTCACACGCGAGGCGTCCCGTAACGGATTGAACGCAGGCTGGACAGGAGTTAACTCAAACGCAGAGCGTTCGTCTTGCTTTACGTAATTATCCTTGCAGGAGGAACACGGCTACCAAAAGCAAGTCTGCTGTAATTTTGGTCACCTTCCTCCCGACCCCTTCTCTCCTACTTAAGATTTCTGGCTAGCTTTACGGAAAGGAAAGCAAGACGGGCTCATTAACGACGGCACAAAGAACAACTACAGCAGGTCGGGATGGAGTCCGCGCGGCAATCAAAACAGGGCTTTGTAGCTCGCACTGAATTCCTGCTGTCTCAATTACGTTTGTGGAGCCTGCCCCGTGCCGCACGCAGCTCTGCTGTGGGGAGACTTCTCTTTGTGCCTTATTGGCTGCGCGCGGTGGTACTGCGGGAGCAGTTTCCTTGACAACATTTTTTTTTTTTTTAATAGAATCTTTTTTTTTTTTTTTTTTTTTTTCCCCCTTGTCCCACTCCATGAGCTGCAAGATCAGGCCTGACTTCTGAATCCCGGTTGCAAAGACACCACGGATACGAACGAGCGTTACGCCCCGAATGCCCGTCTGCACCGCGAGGTGCCCGTCCCACACAGCTTGTGGCTCCACCAGTGGCGGAGGAGCTGGAGTAACAGTGGGGAAGATAGTAATTATCATTAAGCTCTGCATCACGCAGCTCTTCCTCCAGATTTTTTCCTGCGAGTCTGACATTTCATTACCCTTCGTCTTGTTCTCAGCATCTAGGGAGAAGGGAAGAAGCGCACGGCTCATACCCACCCCACCACCAGTTACTCCAGCGTGGGTCTCGCAGCGGGTGCTCTGCGCTACAACACGCTCCAGCTGGCTGCTCCAACCCACCAGCCAGCCCCTCCAGCTCCAGGGAGTCCATCAAATCTGCATTTTATCTCTCCTGCGCCGGATCCGACGGGCAGGAAACCCACTGACTTTGCTCGCTGGCCCCAAGCAACAGAAACAACAACAAAAAAAAAGCAGCACGGGTCTCATTACTAGGACTACTCAAAGATCTTCCAGCAAAGCAGGTGCTGCCCTCCCTGCCAAACGTGGAAACGACGGGATTGAAGCGTTCTGCAGGAACACATCGATCCCGTCGTGGCTCTCCAAAAAGCAGAAGGCTCTGCCTGCACTCCTCGCACTTTGAGCTCGCAGGCAGCGAGGCTGAGCAGCAGCGAGGATTAGATGTCAACAAGCTGCTGCTATTTTAACATTTCCCCTCGGCCTCACCAAGAGCCAGCCTGACGGGTTCTGCGGCCCTTTTCTCCTGGAAGTTTTCTTATTTTGGTCCTAAAGCCGTTTACATTCCACGCAAGACTGTCCTCTTCCCTTTCATTGTTGGAAATTGAAATCTGAAATTGGAACGGCAATAGATCACAAAGTAGCGCGAGCATCAGCCTGCACGCGGAATTATCTGCAGCAAAAGGTACCCCAAAGCACTAAGTCCAGTCAATTGGAATAACCAGCTCAGCAAGAGGGTGCCACCCAGCAAGCTAATGATCCGACAGCCCTCTGGAGAACAACAAGGACAATAAAAACCAGAAACAAAACAGTAGCCCAGGGAAGGTCACAAGCTCCACACACACACGGCCTTGCCAAAGACAACCCAAGGGCTTTCTGAATATTATTTCAGCCAGGGGTTCACGCTGTGCTTTCCATTCTCCGCGAAATACTGCAGATGTCAGTGGCCTCAGCCTCCCCGCTCTGCCGGGAGCAGGGGGCCTTTCACAACATCCTACCCTCCGACTGGCTGCATGTGCGTCCCCTCAGGGTGCTTGTCAGTGAGCAAATTCTTTCAGCGAAGGACTCGTCATCAGCAGTCAGCCCCGCTTCGCAGCAAAACGGCTTCAGGAACCACAGAGGATGTCCCACATCCCGGAACCAGACACGCTCCCTCTCTTGACTTCGCGCAGCCCTGACGGACCCGCGTTGTTACTCAGTGCTTTTGGTTTCCCTCACTGGACAGAGAAAAAGCGATTCCTTACCTGGTTCTTTTCCCCACCTTGAGCTCTTCTAATCCATCCACAGATTGGGATCAGGGGTTTTCCTCTGGAGCTGGCTCCTGGTGTCCCTCGTTTGTCTCCATCTACAGAGTTAAGCCCTGTAAGAAAGGGCACAGACACAGCCACCTCAAATTCCAGCTATCCTGCCAGGACTGCTGCAGCCACCACCAAAACGAAGCAGCTTTTCTAGCAGGCTCTAGATCTCGCCCACAGTTGTCTCTTCGTGAGGAAAGCCCCTGGCCGGTCACACCGCTACCTCCACCACGGGCTCGGGTGCCCAGTTACCTGGTACCAGCCACGGCCCTGAACTGAGGATCTGGTCCAAAAGAGAAGAGGAGCTCCTGTCCTGCGTAGTTCGTAGGCAACTTTCTGGCACCAACAACCTTGTCAGACGGCCAACAGCTTCACGAGACTGTTTTCGTTGTGATGCTGTGCCACTAACCAGTAGTAGCAGGATCTAGACTAAATACATGGCGTGAAAAACAAGTTAAGACTGTACTTATGTCACTTTACTCACTGACGGTAGTGATTTAAGCTCTGACGGAACAGTCAGAACAGGGAAAGGTCCTAAGACTTAGCTCCATACCAAAGGTTTCGCAAAAATATTTACCACAGGACTATCAAGGTGGTGACGTCTACGTAGCCCGTGGGAAGCCCAAACCACAAGGTGCTCCAGATCCACCTGTGAAAAGCATTGCCCGTTACGCCCCCTCGGGTCTTGGACATAAATTCTACCCAGGATTCCCTGACATCTCCATTTTCATAGAACAGTCAAGGGACTGTCTCATCCCCCCAACTTCACACCTCCACAAACCCAGCTGAGCCAGTCTCCAGGACACAGAGATGAACCCGGCCATCCCTTCCCAGAGCCCAGACACTTACTATCGAGCTCGGCCGCTCATCACCGGCTGCTCCAAGTGCCTCGGCCCAAGCCTCGTTTCCTTCTCTTAGGGAACATCAGAACCAGAGCCAAGGCTCCGGCCACCTCCAGCACGCAGGGCAGCGCCGCTGGCTACAGCCGAGACACCGCACAAATCCAGAGAGACAGCAGGTTTGAGAGCAACCTTCACATTTTACTTTGAGATTTGTTTGCTGACAAAAAGCTATTCCTCCTGTTCCCCGAGAAACACATAAAACGCTCTCTGAAGTGAGTTGCAAATGTTAAGATGAAGCTAAATGATTTATAGTTTTTCAGTTAACGCACACCAGTAGAGAAGAGCCAACTGTGGCTCCTGCAGCTTCCTTCCCCACGCGGAGTCACTCCACTCCGCTCGTCATTCTTAACTGCTCCAAAAGCAGCAGCTGAAGTGATATAAATGTGCGTGTGATTAAGTGTTCTCTCCAGTTAAAGTAGCAGTTATCTGAAGCCACCTAGACATTAGTGAAAAAAATTAAAAAGAGAAACAAATAACTCATATCATACATATCTCAGCTCTCATTAAGTGCACGATATTTTTTATGCCGAGTAGCCTCTGGTTAGCAAGACATTTCACTTCTGTGCGCGGTAACCAAAAAGGCAGAAACTTTGAAAAACAAACAAAGCAAGAGTTCGGCGTCGAAAAGAACAAACCAACCGTACAAATACAAAGAGGAGACGGAACTTCACAGTTCCCGCTGCCAGTCTCACAGTCAAAGTGGTTTATTATCTCATTGCCAACAGGGACTGAAAATTTGTTCTAGTACAGTAGTGGGAAAAAAAAAAAATCTGATAAATATTAGAAACACGAAACCGATTTGCAAGGTAACATATTTCTTTCGACGGCGGCAACGCAAAGCCGATCGGATTGTTATTTGTGAAGCTCAGAAAATAGCACCTTAGTCTCATTTAAATAAATTACACAGATCAACACGGCGGCGTTCCGCTACCGAGCGAGGGGAACTGACGGGGATCCAGGACTCTAGAAACTCGCTCATTGTTACCCCGAAACAACGGCCCCGTTCAAGCTCTGCCAGGTGGCACGGTGTCCGGTCTCGTCCAGGGCACGACAGAAAGTTTTGCAACTGATCTCTCGGAGTTCTCGGGAAAGTTCTGAGCCCTTGTTTGGCTCGGGGCGGGTAGCGGGGGGGTTGTTTTAGTTTGTTTAAAGGTGAGCTGACGGGTTTTCAAGCAGGTAGTTGGACAGGAAGAGAATTGTTCCTGTCTGCAGCGCTGTTCCCTCTTCGCAGAGGTGGAACAGCCTTTCCCACCAGCAAATCCAAGCCACGTAGCGGGGATCGGTAATAGAAGGGGCAAGGACAAACTCGTCCGAAGGCCTTGGTGAAACAGATTGAAGAAGAGCGTTTAACACTAACGAGCTGCAATAAATTCATCAAGAGCCAGAGGGAAGACGTTTTACTGCGAGAACTTTATTGCACTACGTTCAAGTGCCGAACCAAGGGCTGTGCCTGCCGGACATCGGTCACAATTACACTCCCCCCACCTCTCTCTACGCTGTGTGACCGGCTGAGCTTTCCACTATTTCTCCTCAATTAAGGCTGCAGAGTCATAGTATATGATAATTAGTACATTATAAATCAGTGTAAAACTAGGGGGAAGAATGGGAAGTCATACATACAGAATGTAAAATTTTTTTTTATTGTTCTTCAGAAGGGCTTGGGGCTTGGTTTTTGATCCAGCTCAGCACCTTCCCCCCCTCCAATCCAACTTCCATCATTTCTCAAATCGCTTTAACTACCAGGATTTCCTTTCACTAAAAATATCAATTGTAATTTGCAGAAACAGTTGGAACATTACGCTTCTCGCTTGTGAGGGGAAGGTAAAGGCCAGAATTCAGTAACTTCAGCATCATCTACCTTCCACGGGGACTCAAACTTGTTACCGGATGTGTTATTTCCCTACTGTAGGCACTGACATCACAAACACTCCTACGTCTCCTTATTAAAGAAATCAGAAACATCACACATCTTAAAGGGAGGAAGAAACTCAGCACAGCGACACAGCTTGAGGCAGGGCACAGACCGAGCGCGGGGGAGTGCTGTGTTTTCTAGCCACGGACCTCAAACAGGTCTGTCAGCTTATCTGCAAAGCGAGGGGCTTGACAAATACTGCTGGGGGTTTTTTTGACTTAAAATTTATAAATCCCTTCTAGGAAGAGAATTCTAAAAGCCCATTACCTGTGTTCTGAACACGCCTGCACGGTTAAGCTGCAGACTAAAAGCAGAAGTCTAGAACGGGAAGGAATCCTGCAAAGGCAGCTCCCAACTGAGGTATCGGTGCGAGATGGGTCCTGCTCTACACCCGCTACAGGCACAGACCAGCAACAGCCTTGGGTGGCTACACGGCAAGAGATCAGAGGAGAGCATGACCCCAAACCTCTACTCAAAGCCTTCAGCTGCTGCATGTCACAGACATAACGTCAGGCTGAAAGCACACGAGGTCACTAACGGGGCAGGGCACTAAGTTAACGTGTGTTTGGTAGAAACAGCTCGGCTGAAACCACTTATCGTCTCCATTAATTCACTGACAACACCAATGGCTCTAGAGGGAGAGCAAGGAGCCAGCCCACACTCCAGAAAAACCAGCGTATTTACGGTCTGCCGACAGGGAACACAGGATAGGCATGTTGGTGTCTAACTAGAGATTCTCCCTCCAAAAGAGCCTAATAAAAAAAAAAAGAGCAAGGCAATCAGTGGTTAAACTGAACTGTACATGAGGGCTACCCTGGGCAGGCAACCAGGCAGGTGTTCGTGGAGCGTGTTTCTGTGTGCGTACCGGCCTCACCTAGGACACGATGCAAACGAGAGCCTCCCCCCAAATCCTGACTTACTGCGTTCAGCAAGGCAGAGAATCTGGACAGCAGCAAAGAGCCTCTTCTTCTTCCTTATGACAGATAAAATTGATTTTAAGATCTTGCCTGGATGGCCCCTTGCTCACCTAGGACATCAGCCTTCCGCCAGGATAGATTTTCTATCTAGCAACAGAAAGACAGCTGACGTTTCAGCCAAATTCTTTGGAAAAATAAGACTGACACACACAAAAAGTCTCATACACGCGCACGCATACTCTCACGGTTAAAAGCACTATCTCCCACCAACCAGAAAAGGCCTTTAGCAGATTCACCAAAGATATAAGGTCATGAGGCTTCTGTTAAAGCTCACCCGAAAGATTTTTCACACCTGCAGTCTCTGCACACCACGTAGACGCACAACACAGACATCGCGGCATCTCTAGGATATGCCCAGGCTGGGCTTAAGGCTGTCAGGTTGCTCTCATACAGCAACAAAGGCTCCTCCTCACATCTCTTTGCCAGGTCCCAACAAGGTTAAGAAAAAAAAAAAAAGGAAAAAAATAAAAAAAAGCAACTCCACTTAAGAGTTCCATAGGAATTAATGTATCGGGCCCTAATTGTGGGGTACGTTCCTCAAATCAAGAAAATAGTTTCTGCACAAGCCAATGCTCTGCTGGTTTTCCTTAGACATAAAATTTACTTTATTTCTTTTCTTAAAAAGTTAAAAATACAGAAGGTTCAGAAACTTATTTTCTCCTTGCAGGTGTTCAAACTGCAGCTTAAGGAGAAAACAATCCTTCACTGAAATGTTTCTCTCAATTTTTTTTTATTTTTTTTTTTTCAATCACCACCATTAGGACAGAGATTGAGGAGCACTGACTTCACCACTAATCTGATGACGTAGTTTGATTCCAGATTCACATTTCCAGGTGCCAAGAGTCCAGAAAACAGCCATGCTAACTTCTGCCTTCGTTTGAGATTTATTTTTTGTTTTGTTTTCGTTTATTGAACACAGCAGTGACCGTTGGCATCTTTGCAGCGTAATCGCATCTTAGGTCGGTATTTCTCAAGGTAAAGCAGCTGTTTGGAATTGAAAGCTCCCCTCCTTTTCCTAAAACAGAGAGAATGAAGGCTAATATCAATGGAAAAAGTACCGCTTCGACCGCCACACACATTCTAAGGCAGGTTAGTCCTCGTTTCAAACCTTTCCTGTACCTACAAAACAGCCTTTTGGCTTGGTTCTGCCTCTACGGGCACTTTGAGGAAGGAGAAACCAGGCCAGCACAAGCAGTTCATCACCTCCGTGCCAATATTAAAATCAAAACCCAGCTAGAAAATTTCATCATATTTTCTTGGATTGGGAGAGTTTATTTCCACTGCCAGCAGCCGCATCAAGGTCACCGTCTCCTTGCAGAGACATGTGCTACCGATTACATTCGCTAAGTACGACCATGACATTCAGCTACAAATACATAACAGGTTCTCAGAAAAGAACTTCTCGGTATCATAACCAGGAACAGAAAAAGGGAATTTAAGCAAGGAAAAACTCAGAGAAACTGCTGACGGCAACACAGTCTGCAAAGACAACTGAAGACCCTGGGAACCCATAAAAGGATGAACTGCTTCTTGGCAAAGCTCATTCGACATAACCTTACCTGCTGGGCTTCGTTTCAAGATCCGATGTTATCATTAAACCCACAGAGCTCTGCAGTCTCATCCTTCACCAGGTTTGTTGTTTTCCAGACAGGGGGGTTGCTGACATTTCCTGGGTGAACGCACTCACCCACAACACCTGGAGGAGTGCTGGTGCTCACCTACTGCCTGCACAAATTCTGCTTGGGGGCCCAACCTCACTAGACTTTTTTTAAATTTTCTTTCTCTAGGAGCAATTAGTGCCTGTTGAATTCATTCACAATTTTTACAGCCCCAGCTTAGACACCTTTTCCTCCCAAGTTCAAAATCCAAGTCCTAAGTCAATGGCTTAATACATAAACCCAGATTTGAAAGCTCAAATAAAAAAACACAAGGAAAATAAAAGGAGACATCACTTTTTAACCCTCATCTCTAACCAGAGAAAATGACACAAGCCTCAGCATTCATGTCAGTCATGCCCATTACTGCCAGGATAGAGCTACCAGAAAAATCAGAAATCTAAAAAACTGAAGACAAAGGCTGCTCAAATACAACGTGAACTGAGAAATTTCTTGAGAAAGGGGAAGTTTAACTTACTGCCTTATAAACTGAACTGCATCTTCGTACTTCATTCCACATTCAATGAGAGCAAGTGCAACCAGTACAGGAGCCCTAAAGGAAAAATCAATATTTAAGCAAGGGCTAGAGAAACAATATATCGAACCCCTCCAAATACATCAAATTAACCTAGGAACAGACAGTTTAGGTATTTTCTCCTTAACCATTATCTACAGAACGACATTTGCCTGACGAGTACCTAATGTAAAATTCCTTTTAGCAGGCAGTACTGCTCTCAGCACACGCAAAAATAAAAATCAATATCTCCTTATGGTTTGGGGCATGAAACAATAATTCTAGATTTTTATGCTTTCTCATTTCACTATACCCTAATTCTCTACTTTGCTGAAACAAGCGTGTAATACTTGCCACGTGACCGGAGATTTAACTGTATGTGAGGAGATCTATGAAGCACTGAACATGTGTTAAATAGATGGTTTAGTTTTTTATTGCACGCTGCACACGGAACTTGGTGTTCCAAGGACATCAGAGTAGAGAATTCTACGTTCGCACTTCACCCCCAAAAAGTTGTCTCTTTCCTGTAGTTGAATTCCCTGCTACACATAGACAGTTTTCCAGATTAAAGCAAAATCTGTAAAGCTCTTGCTTTTTCCATCTGCCAGAAGCAGCTCGAGAACAGCAACAAAAAGGTCATTCCTCAGGGAACACACGAGTCCGTGTGACACACGCGAGGGGAAACTTCTGGCACCCTTTGGCCTGACATTAGGCAAGAAACAGAGGAGTCGAAAAATCACCCGAGTTACACATGGTCACCACCCTAAAGGTGTTCCTCAGATAAAAACGGAGCAGAAATGGATAAATAAATATTAACTGATTTGGGAGTTTTGGCTCATGTCTTTAAGTATTGGCTGGTTTTCCCCTCTACCTCTTCATTTCCCTGTCACTTCTTCTCTAGAGGTTGAAATTTAAGAACTTGACGCACTCCAACTCTGTGCTTACTTGACTTCTTTAACGCACCTTTTTTGCCCACTCATTCACATCCTTAAAGCGTTATTTGGGAGAAAACAGAGAAATTGGCATTTACTTAACACCAGCCCGTGACCCACCTCCCAAACCAAGACATGAATTTGAAGCCCACTAGAAAGACACGGGAGCAGAACACGGACCTTCCCAACCCTGCGACACAGTGAACAGCGACACAGCAGCCGGGCTCTTCACGAAATTTGGTTTTCAACAGGTTTAGCCAGTCGTCAACTATCTGGTGCGGAGGTGGCGCTCCATCATCAAATGGCCAGTCCTTTGAAGGAAGAAAAAAATGAAAAATGAAATTAGCTATACCAACTTCAATCCCTAATCAGCAGCAAGGTGACCATCACCAGGGGCAGGGAAATACCGCGTTCACACCAACAACCCTGTAGATGTTTTTCTGGTTGCACAGAAGTTTGCAAGTCAATATCCTAAGGCAACAGTAAATGTTTAACAAGCATCTAATTGCACTTTTCAAGAACATTTCAATAAAACTCTACACCAACCCCTTTGCAGTATAGAGTTTTTAGAAAAATAGCTGCCCTTGAAATCTCATCTTTAAAAAAAACATGTAAAAATCAATAGACATTTCAAATAAACACGTGAAAGATGAGAACTCTGTAGATTGTTGCCTGTGGTCGTGTCAACCTTTTAAAGGACTACTTGTACTTCAGACTCTGTACGGAGGAGAAGCTCCTTTGTCACAATTCAAAGGGATGAGCAGAGGAGAAGGTACTTCATAACAACTCAAATGGATCAGCTTGTCCAGCTGCCACGAATCTGACAGGCAAGACAGTTAAATTACCTGGGTATTTTCAAATCAAAAGGAACACGTTCACAAGCAAAAAAAGGACGAGCGCTTCGGCGGCGGCAAAGCCAATAACCAAGCAGCATTTACAAACCCATTTCTCTGCCTGTTAAAGGGAGGCCAACACTTAAACTTCCCAGGCTACATTTAACATCAACATGGCTGTAAATCAAAATTACATGTGAGAAGCTTCCCATTTTCTCGAGGTCGCAGCTCTCTCCTGGAACTTGCGCTAAGCGGAGTATTACATGTCCTACATTTCGAGACCAAGCACAACATCACATGCTTTATAATCTCCTCGGACACCGAGAGCGCTGCAGAAAGAGCACTCCCAGATGCAAGGGGAACAGAACAAATAATACTTAGTAGCTGTTTGGCACTTTTCAAGGCAGTGCATTTTACAAGGCGGAGTTTCACATTATTCAATCACCTCTCCAAACAGCGGGGAAACTGCTTTTTCTTCCTTCCTTGGCTAGAAACAAGTCTTCATGTATTTTGAGAACAGGTTAACATAAAGAAATATTCTCCGAGACACAGAATAAGCAGGCAGAAACTCTGACCAAGGGCAACCAAAGGTAAAAATCCACCAGGACTTTTCATTTCGAACTGCACTTAGTGCTACTCCCTAATACTTCCTGACTCCCAGACCTCAGCCCAGGAGCACCTTATAAACGTGTCAGCACTGGAAGAAGGTGCAAGGTGGAAATCTGCGTCTCGGAACTACAAAACCAAAAAAGCTTTAAGTTATTTCAGTATCTTTACATGTGATTAATTAAGGAAGACACACAGCCTGAAGAGTGCAGGGACGTCACCTTTTTTTAAAAAATGGGAAATAAAAAATATCTGGGACAACGGAGGGAAAACAAAAGGTTACAGAAACAAGATCGGAAAGTAAAAGTTCTAATAAAAGGCTTTTATGAGATTTTGCACTCAATTACACACTGCAGCTATATTATTTTAGGCCTGGTGTCACGCAGCGGCCCAGGAAGAGACGTATGGGCTGCCAGGAGAAGAGGCACTACTCGCTGCAAGATGCTTTCTTTCGACACTGCCTTGCAAAGAACGGGATTTACACGTCGGTTCTGCGTCCTAGATTTGGATTAAATTAAATCCTTTCCTTCAGACCAAACACAGGACTTCACCACGTTGCTTTCGCTTACATGTTAACAATCACGTCCACACAACTGTGCTGGCCTGAATTGATCACAACCGTCACCTCCCCACACAGCATCACCTTCCCAGGGACCGCACACCAGTCCCTGGATGCCGCCCAGAACGAGGAACAAGAATAATTCTGGGACTTAGAGGAGTAATCGTGGCAAAGTCTTGCAGGCGTTTTTTTTTTTTACCTCCCTGATTATGAGTTCTGTCAGCAGCACCTCCAAATTCCTGTCGGACAGGACAGAAAACAAATTGCTAAGCTCCACAACCAAAAGAGCCGTTAATAACCAGGACGATGCACTGAGATTGCACAAATGGACAATACAGCTCTTCTGTGCCACCCTGTAGTAACTGGGAAGGATGGTAGGTGAGAACGGGTGGTTGTTATTATTTACCCTTTCCGCTGCTCTGCGGAACAGCTCAGGGTTTGTCAGTCAGCAGCGACTGCAGGACTAGCAGTAATGGCACTTCAAGGTGACAAAGATCCCTTTCTTCAAAGCCCACGAGCAACTCGCACGCTCCCAGAGCCGCCCGCGTGTGCGCAGGACGGGAGAGCGGAGCTTTCCCACCTTCAACACCAGAGCCCGGGGCCACAGCAAATATCAGACGGCAACGAAGTGTCACCTCTCCCAGTGGCAGCGCTGGCGCTCGGGTGACACCATCACGGAGGGCACGGAGCATAAAGAAAGCCCGATCCAGGGAGGAACAGCAAACGAAGTCACTGACAGAATAACGACAATGAGACGTTGTTATGAAGAAAACTATCGCAGCCTCCTTGGTTGCCAGCCAGTGCAAAAATACTTCGAGAAAAGAAACCTACCGGTTCTTCTGATTTAACATTTCTGCTACAGATGAACAGAACTGGAAGAACTTCAGAAACCCAGAGAAACTAAATCCATCTCCGCCTCCCGTCTCCCGGATTTAATCTCTGTTGATAAACACGCGCATGCAATAGTACTACCTCGAGCACGGAACATCTAAATCTCTACTTTCTCACTACGCCATCTGCCAAAGCAACTCTGAAGCTGCCACATTCCACCCATCTTGCCAGTACACGAGCCTGCAACCACGGCGTGAGAGCAGGCTTTGCTGAAACGCTCTCGTTTTCACTACGCTTTTGACCTCAACAGTTCTAAAATAGACACTAATCTCTCTCTCTCTCAGGCTGTGTTTTTAATCTTGATGTTATTTTTGCAAGCAAATATTAGCTTTAAGTAGTGACGTGTTATTTTCTCAGCCAGCTGGTAACTCAATGCCATTTCTGAATAGCAACAGGACTCTGCTTCGAAAGAGCGTGCGTTTGTAGGAAGGAAAAGCTATACAGGGGGTGGTCATGTTGGTGACAAGTTTATCTCGAACAGCAAAACAATATTGCAATACAGTAAATTAACTACGACAACCTCGTGACTGGGATCATCAGAATCAGCGATGACATTAGCAGCAAAACTTCCCCGCTGCCTCCTGCTTTCTGCTATTTGTAACAGATGCCTGGTGGATTTATGCTCTCTCCCGTTTTGCCTCCTGCAGCAGTGGAATACTAAGAACTGGTACGTACTGATGTGGAGAGAGGCTCGTTAGCTGAGGCAAACGTACACAAGATTCTCACATGTGTTGCTCAAAGTGAAAGGCTTTCCAGCAGAACCGTGCTTAGCAGAGCTGGTGGAAACAGCATTTCCAGTTTTTAGAAAAGCTTCCTCAAAAAAAAACGACACTCTGCTTTCAGTTCAAACCTAGCCAACACCAAGTTTTTAAAGTCTGAGAACCAAAATCCCTCATTTATGTCAGAAACGCAGGCTCCTGCAGCTGCCTGCTACATTTTCCTGGAGTTTGCTCACGACTGCAGGAGCCAGGGTCGGCTGGCAGAGCTGGACACCTGCGAAACCACCCTAAGTCTTCCAGGAAGAAGTCAGATCTCTGCTCTGGCACAGGAACACAGAAATACTCTTAAGCCCCAGCTTAAATAAGGGCTCTGAGGGCTTCTACACCAGAAGTTTAATCCTTCCAGCCTCTGGCAACCTTAGGAGTATCGCAGCTAGAGGGTTCCCAGCAGCGTGCCCGAGAACACCACCATGTCCAAGCCCAAGAGAGCTCCAGAGCGAACAAAAATGCTGTTCCGGAGCACAGCCCTAGAAGCAGTGGTAGCCCTGGAACGACTGATTTTTCCAACAACACCGAAGCACACGTGGCTGCCTGGAACTGCAGCAAATGCTTACTAGGGCCAGAAGCCAAGAAACCTGACTGACCTGTACGTGGAGTTTTCAGAGATATGCCAGGACACAGATTTTTCTCCTAATGGAAAACTGCGTAAGTTTTCCTCTGATTGAGCCATAAAAAAATCAAGAGGCAATAGAAGACTACCTGCAACAAGAAAGTAAGATGCAATTCCTGGCCTCACAACAGAGCATTACTCACTCCAGTAAAATAAGCTGATTCTATCTGACACACTGTAATAATTCAGAAGTATTGCCTGGAAAAATACCGCCTGCAAGCTTAGTATGAGCACACACCTATTAAAAAAACCTCCCCTAAAACACCAAGCAATACCAGACGATGGAGTCAGACAATCATTGCATAACGTTACCCA
This sequence comes from Trogon surrucura, assembly GCA_020746105.1. NCBI lineage: Eukaryota > Metazoa > Chordata > Aves > Trogoniformes > Trogonidae > Trogon > Trogon surrucura. The sequence goes on from CM036640.1 coordinate 2,058,163, forward strand.
CGAGGAGCAGCCAAGGAATTCCACCTGCTGACCAGGGAAGGCACCAGCGGCCAGGCACCAACTCCGAGGTGAGCAGGGATGAGGCTACAGATCAATATCCCACCACGGCAGCCTGTATCAGCGTGTCGGCTACAGTCTCAAGAGGTGGAATTTTTTGAAAGAGTGGAAGCAGGGAGTTTTATCTGCACCCTGAGAAGATCAACAATAAGGCCAAGAAGTGCTGTATCTAGAGAGAAGGACCAAACCAAGCTGTACAAAGCACGAGGCTCAACAATGGATTTGTATCAAACTGGTCATTACAAGGCAACGAAAACATCCCAAACAAATGCAGAAACAGACATTTCTGGATTTCAAAGTGCAGCGAGCTTCTCAAAGTCAGCTTTAGCTGATGCTGAGGATCACACCGATTTGGCCAACCTGAAACAGTCGTAAACTCCTGCCCACAGCACAGAAGCCACTCCCACCACTTCCAGACACGAAACTTCCCATTTTTAGGCAGTTTTAAAAGACAACTCACTAGAACTTGGATTCCTTCTTTTTCGATAGGAGCTTGATCATAAGTGGCTTCACAAACTCGCACCAAGGTTCTGACTCCGTACTTCTTCAGCTCCTTTAAGGAAAAGGAAAACATGTGAGCGCACTGTCAGAGTGAAGAATTAGAAAAACACTCTCTCATCAGCTACAAAACTAAACATTTTATATAGAGTCTGTGGCATCGTGACTAATTACACAGCTCCAAGGTGACTACACAATGAAGGAGCAAGGGCCAACGCAGAGAGAGAGGGATTTATGGCCCACATTAGGACAAAGGTTACAAGTGACGGGAATAAATGTGAGACACCACTGAATTCTTCTTCTCCAGGGAAGTGCCAAGGTGGAAAAAAATTGCATAGAGAAAAGCAAAATTAAAATAGCTGCTTATATTCTCCAGGCAGCTTCTTCTTCTCTTTAAATAGAAGCTCAGAACTGTTTGCTTCAGCCAGTGTTGACATTTTGAGGCAGGGAGGAACAGAACACACACACCACCATACCCTAGCTTCCTTGTAATGCACTATAAGTAGCACATTGTGCTAGATAAATAATCAGAAGATCAAACAAAAGCTGTTCCAGTTCACTTTGAAGGTTCATACAGCAAGTAGAATTTCCTCTCGTGTTTGGACTAAATCACTACATCTTCTAACAATTAGCAATAACATCTATTGCAGAGTCAAGACTCCTGAAAAAAGAAGGCAACCCACAATAACGGGGGGAAAAATTATATATAAAGACCAAAAGAATGTGGCTTTCAGACAAAGTTAACCACTAAAATTGGAGCAGATTCATAGCAAAGAGCACACTGATAAATGATGGAAGTCCGTTAATAACCACAGTCAACCATCAGTATCAGATGACAGGATCTCTTTGGAATGACAAAGACCTGCATACACAAGATAAAAGTCCTCTAGATATAAGATATCAGGACGGAAAGATACAGCGGGTTTGGAGCAAACTGGAAGAAATCCAGTTGCTTCTCTGGTGATACCATCTGCTACTTTTCCAGGAAACTGAATATTAAATGCTGCTGTATTTAAGAACTCGTGTCAGTACCGGTGGGACCCACTGCCCATCGTGATTGACTCCTCCCAGGGCTCAACGCAGGCAGAAATCATTTTTTATGGATAAATTCTGGCATCCAAAATCTCCAATAATTCTGGGGCTAGTAGGGCAGTCTCGTAGGGCATATCCTGTAAAGTGAGACATCGCTTTTCTCCCTTAGAGTAGGATCGAGAGGTCAGAAACCAGTTACAACCATTAGGTACTTCTTTAAAAGCCAGGAGGTCGATATATTAGAAGAACGTGAAAAATACACTAAAAGATAAGAAAAGCCTTAAGTTTCAAGTAACACGTAACACATAGGCAAAGCATTGAGCAACGTGTGCGAAGAACGAGCATTCAGGACTTCTGCAGAACCTACGAGCCCGTTGGGGAAGAAGGCCGAGACGTTACTTGGCTGCCTTACCTCTATGAACCTGCAGAGGGTTGAATTGGTTGGGTTGTGAGTGATCAGGAAACGCATATTCTCGTAAGTAATTTCCACGGGGGCTGGACGGTTCATAATGGCAAACAAAATGTCTAAGGGGCCAAAACAATAACAGAAAATTTAAAAAAAAAAAAAAAAAAAAAAAATCAATAACCTTGGAAACGTTTCACAGCAGAACACATTAAAAAGACCACTAAAATGCCTGGGATTGATCAGAGCTTGCTTTGACGTGTTTGTTCCTTAAAGACTTCGCTTCTGGAAAAGCAGGTTTGCTTCAGAATCCGCTTGAATTCAACTTGGGCCTCAATTACTGCAGGTGGTATCCTTCCGACTCCGACAATTCTGACTACATGCAAGACTAGGCAGCCTGTTCTACATTTAGGCACTGGTGAGGCAAAAAAGTAAGGGCAGATTTTCTCTCCACTTTGTCTTCTTGACGCTTAGTTTTGCTAGAGTCAGTAAAAGGAATATGCTTCCAAGGTGCAGAAGATATCCCATATATTTGAGTGTGTTCGCTGTGTCTGGGGTCTTCAAGGCAAAGTTATTATGGCACGTAGGTCCCCCTGCGCTGAGCTCACTTGTCAGCCAGGATGCTGTGCTGGGCCTGGCAGAAGTCTGCCCTCACGCTCAGAATCGCCATAAATGTGCGACGTATATTCCAACAGAACACCTAAAGAGAAGAAAAACAGCACGTCAAGAGGATTTGTTGCTTCTATTTCCAAGAACACCAAATATTGACCCTTTTGGAGAAAGTCAAATTAGACTAGATAAGGCTATGTTTAAAAAAAAAAAAAAAAAAACACACAAAAGAAATCAAACTTTACTGGAATCCTGATAGTTGTAATCCCAAATACACTTTTGGCACAACGAGTGAGCTCTAGCCCACAGACACGGGACTCCTTGTAGCTGCTGTTGCTGGCAGCCAGGCACCGGAACCGAGAACAAGGAAACCTTTCTGCGCTCTCTGCAGCCCCTCCTTCCCAACCAGGTGCCCGAAAAGAGGGGAAAATACCACCAAGCCGAGCACACGCTTCAAAGTGTCTGCTGGTGCGATCGTACCTGCTCGGCTTAAACCCAAGTACGTAAAAAACAGCGTTGGTGTGGCTTTATTTTCTGAACAAAATAAGCAGTACAAACAGAAATAAGATTATAACCAAACTGCCACGTATCCGAGCTTTTGCCAACAGGTAAATTTCGCCAACGGGGTTGTATCACCAAACTCCTGACACCAGCAGGGAGACACCTTCCAGAAAGCATTCACTGCAAAAACGGCCATTTCGCAGCAATAACTTTTAGTTATTCTCAATCTTATTTGTGTTTACAGACCAGGCTAGTAAGGCGGCAGCAGCAGCTTCCAGTCCTAACAGGCAGGATTCAAAATGCAGATGTTTCGGCAACAGCCATACGACGTGGAATAACTGAATTCTGCCATGAAGTTCAGGGGGATGAAATCCGAGTTAACCCAAACTAGCTCAACTCATTTAAGGCTGAAACACTAAACAAGCAACACGGCTTTCCACCGCGTCCAAATAAGCGTGAAGCCAAAGCATTGCTACTGACAATTGGGTTTGTTTTTTTTTTTTAAGGAAAAAGTTATAAATCAGTTGAACAAAATCCAAACGAGCAGCCAGAAGTCACAAACCCTCAACTCGAGCGGAAAGGTCAGCGCAGCACACTCGAGCGAGTGCAATTAGGGAAGAACACGCGCATGGAAGTTCACACCCCAAACTTCTGGTGCATTCAACATTTTAATGAGATCCTCACTTGAAAATGGTCAAATTAAGTGCTACGAAATTACCTTTTTCACTGACATGAAGTCAAAAATCACCTAAACAGCAATTATTTCCTTCAAGAACAGCTTTCAATGCTAAAAAAATACATTAATTAGGTTGCCAGAGGCAAGAACAAAGATGTTTTCAACAACCTCGCCCGACCTTAATGCAGTTCTTACTCTGAGTGACTGAAATACAAATTTCAAAAATGAATCCGAGAATATTTTATCAGCGTAATAGCTGCAGGATTACGTTTCACCCCAGATGGAAGAGTCCCGTCTGAACGCATTATGCTCAAGCCCCTTACACTTGCAAATTCTTGCACGTTTGTCACAACTCTCTCGTACACGCTACCAAATCTCACAGCAAAGGCTTTGTCGAAACGCATTACAGGCTGCTAGAGCAATTATGTACCAGCCACGGAACGACTGAGGTCGCAGCATCCACATGTGTCCAACACCTGGAGAGCTTGATGCAAGGAAGTCTTTTTTTTCAGGCAGACACTGGCCTGGTTTTCCCCCATTTGAACATGCACTCCAGCCACACTGACACGTCCTGGAGAGGGACCTGCAGACTTACTCTACAGGAAGAGATTCAAAACTGACTTTTGAGGGCTAACAAGGTCATTTAAATAAAAATCACAATCAACAGATCTTGTCATAGGAGATCAAAACTTGGATCCTGAGTATCAGAGGCTTCCAGCGTTACCAAGTCACCGTCGTGATGGGAAGAGCTACTGCATCAAACTGAAACAAATCCTTCAAACGTTTTTCTCTCCAGCACCAGCAATTTGGTTGGAAGAGCCTCATCCAGCGCTATTTGCACTGTGAGGTGTATCAAATCAGGTCATTACGGTTACACTTCTCCTCCCTCAAGCAAATCAAAGAGGGAATTTCATCCCAATTATTTTTAAAGTCTTTTGTGAAAACAATTTACCAAGTCATTAAGAAAGGACACACGGAGATGACATGTTCCAGTAAATTAAGGATGGCAGGGGGAGTCACCAGCTCGAGTCCTGCTCTCAGATCTGCAGCTGCTTGTGGTCTGACCTTGGCCAAGCCACTTTCAGCATCTCAACTGATCTGCAGAACAGGAATGACACCACCTCACCTTCCCCAAAGGAGTATTACTGAAGCATTTAATTAGCTAATAGCTAAGGAGTGATTAAAAATGTAAAGCACTGTATTTAAGTCTGAAAAAATTACTTCCAGAAGGATACGGAGTTTATGTAGCACACAACCCTATTTTTAAAAGTTTGGTTACTGACACGTATATCCCTTCCTCCCATGACTTGCAACGGCTAACCGTTAAGCTGAACTTTAAAAAGAGAAACCAGGCTTCGAATTAAGAAAATGAAAACCAGGAAAAACCCTATCGTCTACAACTTCTGATCTCCCCAAGTAAAATTTCTCCCTCCCTGTGTTAGGTAGCAAATCTGCACTTCAAAATCCCAAGAGAACCACGTGCCCTCAAACTGACACCACCAAATAATAACCAGGTCTATGCACAACACAAAACAAGAAATAACTTCTCATGCAATTAACCTTTTTATCCTCAGAAAGCAACAATCACAACATGTTTTATGTGGCTGGCCTCAAAGGGAGCAGAAGTATCCAACACAGCAACGCTGCAAACGACATGCGACAGCTCCATCAGGAACCAGAGGAGGAGAAAAAGCAGAGAGAGAAGGACAAACAAGCCAAGCAATAACCATTCACTCACCTGAAAAGAACTAGATAGGCTTGGAAGTCAGTTCCTGATGCTGTTTAACTCAATTAGCAGGGAATAACCATCAATCAAGACGCCTATCTTTACAGTTTAGGGAGCTCTGACAGTCTCTGACCTACAAACAGGACTAAGGTAAGTAACAACAAGCAGCACCTCGAGATCCTCACCTCTCCCACAGCCCTAATGAGGCCAATTGGAGAAGAACGTCTTTCCAAAGACGATGGACGTGCAACAATAAGTTTAGAAGGAAGGGGCAGACATATCAATTAGCATAAATAAATGAGGGTGATTAACTAATTAAGAGAGAAAGCTAAATGAATTCCTGACTTGTTGGAAGCTGCACTTGAGATCGCCTTAAGGAAAAGCCCAACACACCTACAACGTTCACCTCCAGCGGCTGCCCCATCGATCACCGCATCGACTCCTCAATTGGACACTTCAATAGGGCAAGTCTCTCGCCCTTCTGTATCGAGCCTACACAAGCTCAGGGAGACAGGTCTAATGAAAAACAAGTAAAAAAAAACATTGTAAGGAATTCCTAGTTCCACTACCTCCTTCAAAACACACCAGTAAAAGTGCTGCCTTAGCTACACCGAGACAGAGAAACGGCTCGCAACAGCTGCGGCTTCCAGGGATTGCAAAACATGGATACCTTCGGAAAGGTCACCTGGATCCCCTTTCAAAATAACCCAGCGCACAGGATGCGCAGCAAAGCCCGCTAATTTGTCAGCCAGTATTTAAAGAATACCTCAGTGTTTTGAAGACCAGTATTTTCAAACCGTCTCAACTAATTTTGCGCCTGTAAGCGGCCATCTGCATTCGCTGGTTAACACGTCAGCCCAGGAGCTGCTCAATTTTCCTCTTTTTCCTCTTCCCTAAAACCCCACTCCCGTGGCTCCCATTTACGCACGTGCAATCAGCACCACAGCTCCGTCCCATAAAAGCTGCCGTCCCGACAGGAGGCTCCAGCCCAGCCGGGCTCATCCTGACACTCCGTGTCCATCCGGTCACTCATCTTTGCCGCGTAGCCCCGCTGAGGGACCCACATTCTATCCACACACCATCAAAACGTCCTGTTTCATCTGGAGCACAAGGTGCTTTTCAAGTGAAAGAATTCACCAGAGACCTCCAAAATGAGCTTTCAAACAGCGGAAACACGCGCTTGCAAAACCCGAAGAAATCAACTTTTCTAAAATATACTCCTCCTAGGATAGAGAGAAAAACTCTGGAACTGAGATTCTTGGAAAAAAATTCTTGAAGGCTCTCTGAAGGAAGCTTGCTCAGAATGACACGTGCCTAGAGAGGGGTGAGGTCAAAAATTTTGCTGTTCCACCCTATCCACCCCCGCCGCGGAGCTCCCTCCCCGCCTGCTGACAAGTTCTGTGGGTGACTCATTCGTTTCCTTTTGCACTAACCCAGTCGCTCAGTCCGAGGCCATAAAACCCATGGCAGCAGATAGAGATCTGCCTTAGCAGGAAAAAAAAAATAAAAAAAAATCTCAACTTAAAAGTGACACATCAGGAAGCAGTAAGAATTGCCCGATGCACCATGCCAGACTGCTCAGCGAGAGAACAATCCTGCAGCAGAACTCAAGAGTGAGAGCTACGCAGAAAAACTTCCGCTGCCATCGCTAAATTTGGGTGAGGTCAAACCACCACATCCAAGCCAGGCATCGAAGCGCGGACATCAGCATCCCGGCTGGCTCGGCACGGAGGAGCAATTAGATCCTGCATTAGCTCTTTCAGAAAGAATTGATATGTCTATGCACGCTTTATACTTCAGGTCTTTTCCTTCTGTGAAGAAGAACCTGCTTCGTAGTTAAAAATGTTCTTCTGACAAAGGATTTATTTTTTTTTGAGCGCCTTCCCCACACACCGTTTAGTTTTGAAAACCCTTCAGAGCACACATTTGAATGTTATTTACATACCATGCCCCAAAAGCTTGAAGTTACTAAAAGTGTTTGGAGTCAAAACCAAAAGGCCCTGCTAAGTAAAATAAATTAAAGCTATTAGCCCGTTTAAGTCACAGAATTATAGTTAAGTAAACTCAGAAATTGTTATAGACAAGAGCTTATTAGTACGTGATGCTAATAACTCATTCCTAAAAATCCAAATGCTGAGTTGTCTAAGCTGCATCAACTACTGGTCTTTGAAAACACGGTCCTGCTAGAACATCAGTTCCCTCGACAACTCAGACTAAAGATTCTCACACTTTAAGATGAAGTATCAAAAAAATCCAAAACCCATTAACAAGTCAAGCAGGACTTAAAAGCAATTTCAAATCACACGGCAACAGGGAAATTACCCTAAGAAGTTAGAGTTGAATTACTCGTATCTTACTCATCTCACTTATTTGAATTTGCCAGATACCTCTGCTGGAAAAATGACTTAGTGGAGAGTTGGCTCCTTTTCCACGCTCCTGTGGCAGTTACGCTCAGTCTGACAACTGAAACCAAAGCTTACTGCTAAATTTCACTATACGTCCACAAAGTCTCGATTGTTAAAATCCACAGCCCATTATTTCAAGCAGAGCTAGACTTTCAGCGTAGGAGACCAAAAAGCATTCCACTTTCTAGCACAAAACAGAGAGAAACCAGAGGTAACAAAAAGGTACACGTAACAGTGACCTCAGAGAGACGACAACTCAGTGTCTGAAGTGTTAGAACTGAAAAAAGGATCACGAGATTTGAGATTTCTTTACTCGGTCACAATCAAAAAAACGAGCCACAAGATGAAACTAAGTCAACAGTCACTGCAAAGGTATTTTATAATCTTAGGATACACATCAGCCAGATACTGGCCTAAATAGGTGCCAGCCTGATCTAGCACTGCGATTCGCAAGTGTCAAAAAGAATAACTTCCAGCCTGGATTCGCAAGCCATTAGGTCTATTTCTCAGTGTTTAGACAGAGCTGTTTTAAATCTCCAACTCCTTAACAGGCAAAGAAGCTGTCAAATTAATCCAAACGCAAGAGGCAACGCAGAGCTCCTCTCTGCCAGCTCAGTAATCAGGTGCATCACTGACAACATGTTTTCTCTGCCAAAGGTATTATCAAAATATACAGCCTACACCATTTATAAAAATTTTCTCACACTGCAAGTATCTCAAGAGCTACGTTCTCAGCTGCGGAGTGCCTTCCTCAAAGCGAGGACGGAAGCACGCCTTTCTGTGAGCCACACACCGCCCGGCTCTCCCCAGGGCCACACACCAGCACCCGCCCTCCCAGGCCTCCCAACAGTTCACCACCCCAGCGTTCCACCACGGGCAAAGTCCTGCAGCGAGGAAACCGGCTGCGATCACGGTTCGGCTCCGCTCCGAGAGAGGAAGAGTGTTTGAGTGTTGCTGTGCAGAAGAGAACGGTGGATATTTGCAGGTAACTACATCCAAAGTAAATCACTGATGTTTTAAGCGTAAAAACATCAGAACTAGACCCGATGTATGAAGACCTCCATTCCCGCCTGCGCATCCGTTCACACACATCTATGCAACTCCTACCTTAACTCTCATCAATCCTTTCTTTCCAGCAGCTGAGTTCATTAAATCTAAGTATTTCTACACGTTGAGTCATAAGGAGATAGAGTTTTCTGGCTGCTGTTAGTGGTGGGTTTATCTTTTTTTCTTCTTTAAATACTAACTGCAGCTCTGAGTCAGAACCCGACCGGTTCATTTTGGGAGTTTTGAAACAAGTTTCCATTTATACAGTAGCCTTTAAAAGCCAACTTTCTGCCTTTACTCCTCCTCACGCAGAAACCAACACGCACACAGCTGCCCCGAGAGAAAAAGCAGATTGTGACTAACCACACCAAGGAACCGTCACCGCAGCCGAGTGGAGGCCACTTCTACGATCACCCCCGTACCGTAACACCTCCCAGCCTGCACAGTCACCCCTGCTCTGAATCCCAAACCTCCAGCTCTCAACAACCAGGGCTCCTCACCCACCAAAGCACGCCCCAAGCAACAAACCACAGTCATTCCCAGGAAGTACACCACTCCCTGTCCCAGGTATTCCTTCAGGTCACTCCTGCCACCCTCGGCACCACCAGGACTTTCTTTAGACGCTGCCCTGGGCAGGCCAGGCTTCAGCAACTACCCCCTTTCCAGCCTAGGCAGCTCCAAATCCCACAGGGCAGCCCTCTACACAAACCAGCCTCGGCATTCACTACCCTGCCCCCACTCAAACCCCAGGAAAACCGCCACATCCTGGACACCCTTCCTTCCCAGCTCCACATGCCCCCCTCCAGCCTGAGAAAGATCCCCCCGCAACATTGCTCCCGGCATTCCCCCTCCGTTTTCCAGCCCAGATACCACAAAAAGTTCTTTATCCTTTACAGCCCATCTCCAGGCTTAACACAAGGCAGGTCCCTCTCTCCCTACATAACCCTGCTACCCTTTCTCAAACTCTTTTCCAGTACAGCAGGAATAAGTGACGCCCCGTCCCCTCAGACAAACCCCTCCAAACGTCCTCCACACCAGGTACAAGAAAGATCCCTCCCCACATCAACCCCCTTTGCTGTCTCATTTTCCCACTGTTGCAATCCTACAGACGACGACCTCCCCTCTTGAACAACCCCTTGCCCAAGCCCAGGGACACGGCAAGCTCCCTCCCCTAAACCCTTTGGGGTCCGCTCACGCCAGCCCCACAGCTGAGGGGGGACCCGCTGTAAGTCAAGCCCATCCCCCAGGTGAGGGAGGACCCCCCACAGCAGCCTCGCAGGTAGGAGAGACACCTCACAAAGGAGCCCAAGGCTGCAGGGAAGGGCTACCACCCTAAAACCAGCCTTACCTGCCATGGGTGTCCCTCACACCAGCCCAACTCTGCACCCAGGGGGGACTCCCCCAAAACCAAGCCCAAAGTGGAGGAGGGACCCCACAGTCTAACCGGCTGCCCCCAAGTCTATTCCTCAGACCAAAGGAGCCCCCAAGGCGCAAAAGAAATCCCCAAACAAGCCCCTCCGGTCAGAAAATCCCCCCAAACCAGAAAGGACACCCCCAAACCAGCCCCTCAGACCAACGAGGGCCTCCTAGACCAGCACTGACCCCCCCCAAGCCAGTCCCTCAGCCCAGGTGAGCACAAAAGACCCCCTCAAACCAGCCGCAGGAGCCAAAGGAGACGCTCCAGGCCAGGCAGGACCCCAGAGCGGCCCCACAGGCCGGGGAACCCCTCAGAACCTCCCCAGGAGCCAAGAGGGGCCCCCATCAGCGGCCCCGGAGCCCCCCCCCCCCCACCCCGGGCCCGCCCCGGGGCGGGAGCTGCAGCCGCCCGCGCTCCCTCCTCACCCGAAGCCCCCCCGGCTTCTCCCCGACCGCGGCCCCTCACCCTGGGCATTGAGCGCGTCAGCGTTCTTCCGAACGGGCCCGGCGCCTCCCACACACCGGGCCGGGGGGATCGGGAAGGAGCAGGAGAGGGGGCGGGAGGGGAAGCGGCGGCGGCGGAGCCCGGCCCGGCGGCGGCGGGGCCCGTGGCGGGGCTGGGGCTGAGGAGCTCGCTCCGGTCCGGCCCGGCCGCGCGGAGAGACCCGACAGCCCGCGCGCCGCCCAACGGCTCCTCGCGCACAGGCCGCTCCCTCCCCGCCCGCGCCCCGTGGTACGGCCCGCCCGGCGCTGATTGGCACGGCGCGCCCCACACCCACGGCCGGCAGTGGTACGGTCCGCCCTCCTCTTCCCCCCCCGCCCCGCTTCAGCGCGGTGGGCGCGTCCACCCGCAGCGTCGCGGGGGGGAACCGGCCCTAGAGATGCGGAGCAAGAGGTGGGGCGGCCTCGCTTTCCGCTACCGCGGCTCGCCGTGTCGCTACGGTGAGATCAACCGAGTCCCCCTCCCCATGCTGCGGTGAGCGGCTCCCTCCATTGCGCCGCTGCTGGGCAAAAAGGCCCTCCTCCCCACCCCGAGGAGGAAGCATTGGTACAACCCGCTCCCCCCACCTTGCCCATTGATATGGCTCTTCCCAGCGCGGCCGGAGCCCCCGGGGGCGGCTCGCCCTGCCCCGCCTGCCGCCGGCGAGCACCGCCCGCAGCGAAACGCGCCGCCCTGCTGTCCCCAGTCACCCTTAGTACGCCCTGGTCCTCTCCCCCCCCCCCCCCGCCCAGCCCGGCTTGGACTGGCCCTCCGGCCGCACGTGCACACGGGCCCTTCCACGCCAGCACCCCCCCCCGCGCCTCCCCAGCGCACAACACCAGTGGTACCGCCCGCTCCCCCCCCCCGCCCCTCAGTGGTTCGGCCCGCCCGGCCGTTCCCACGGCTTCCGCTTCCCCCCCCCCGCCCCGGGGCCGGTACCGGGCCCTGCCCGCCCCGCCGGTTGTGTCGGCGAGTGTGACAGTGCTGTGTAAGGCGGCTCCAAACGGCTCCCCGCGGGGGGCAGCTTCCTAATCCTGCCTGGCAAAGGGGGGCCGGGAGCACCGGGACGCCGCACGGGGCTGTCCCCGCGGCCGCTCCCGCCTCCCGGGAGGAGGGAGGCTTCGGCCCGGCGTGCAAACAACTCGGAATAGCGGGGCTGGCGCTTATGAACCGCAAGTCCGCGTCCGCCCGCCGACATCCAAGCCGCCGGAGCGGAGGGCAGGGCCGCGGGGCAGGCGGGCCGCTCCCGCGGTGATCGCTGCTGCCGCCGGCCTGGCTGGGAGCGGCACCGGCGACAGCCGCAACAAGGGCTGCTCTCGCCCGGGCCCCTTATTAATATCTTCATTTAATTCTATGGCAGCGCTGCCCCTCACACCATTTGCATGAGTCACAGCGTGGAGCGATCCGAGCCGCCGGGGCTCCTCTTCTTCGGTGCAAAAACAAAGGCGGTTTCTCCCAGGAACGATGAACGGCCCCGCTCAGAAGCCGGCGCGTCCGCACCGGCCATCGGCTGCTCCCAGACGATGTTCTCGGAGGAACAAAACGCTGGGAGGACAGAGCAGGGGTGGCCCAAAACAGACCCGTCTCCTATTTTCAGCGAGGGGAAAGCACGTCACCCGTCTGCCCTCGGCCTGGCGCCGGCTGGAAGGGAGCCGAGTCCATTTTAACACCCACTGACTCGATTTCTGAAGCAGCTGGAGGCTCCGGCCAAGCTCGGGGCTGCGCTGCTCTCTCTCTGTAGGCTGTGTAATGTAATAACAAAGGAATGTCTCAGCCCCTTCACACCCCAGCTAGATCGTGCAATATGAAAAAAAAAAAGAGCGCAGAAGTGGCTTTAATTTACAGATTGTGAAGTGACTGGTTAAGCAAAGTGTCCAGGGTCATTCTGGAAGCCTGGGAAGTATTGGGAACTGCTCCCAGACTTCCTAATTTCCAGTCCAGGGCTTCATCACAGAATCGTCCTCTAAAAACTGAAACATACAGCAGCCATGCACACATTTTTGTTGGTTTAGTTGTGTTTTTTTTCCTGAAGTTCTCTGAGGAATGGGTCCAAATCAAAAGCCCTGTAAGCACAGCAGAGGTGGCGGGATGATGGGAGCTGTGTGTGCTCGGGGAGGATGGCTGAGCAGCTGGTGGAAACCCCGGGGCAATGAGAGCCCGTTACTTGTTCATCCCGGCTCTGGGAAGGTGCCATGGCATTTAGCAGTGACGCAGCTGTGAGTAAGGATGAGACAGGAGTGGCAGGCAGGGAAAGAGAATCTCAATGGAAAATATGCAAGAATGACACTGAAGATACACAACGGGGGTGGAGGAAAAAGAGATGGTATGTGAATGAGGAGGGAACCAACAGAGGAGGAGGAGCAGACCAGGCACATGTATCAGGGACGTACGCAGCTCCGAAGCTATCAATAGCAGGAGCTCCCTTACGCAGGCGAGATGTTCTGTGCAGCAGAACTGCAGAGCCACCAACCACTGAGTAACAGGGTTGCAGAAATTCAGGGGGACTGCTTGCCAACAGCCCATTAAAGGTAAGAGGGACAGGACACACTTCAGGCTGTGTTACCTGATGATGTCGGAGGCTACGTCTGTCCGTGAACTTCAGCCTCAGCTCTGCACACGAGGGGCTGCTGCACATACCGGTCTGTCACAAGATATTGAGAGATCAAGTAAGAATCACACGCCTCCTTAGAAGTCTAAAGCGTATGTGTAATTTCACAAATTATAAAAGAAGTTTTCCCATGTTATGCTATGACTGTCACGTTTATTAATAAAAGGACATGTCTGACAATAGATTAAGAAGCTGCAATGCCTGAAACATATCCTGTATGCTGGTTAAATAACTGCTGCCTCCACAAACCACAGCAGCTAAAACCCCTGGACACAAAGGTTTTCACATTTGCAGGGGCTCCAACTGAAAAACTGTTCCAGGACACTTTGTTGGGCTTCAGGACTGCACGGAGAAGCCACCTCCCTGCTAGCTCCACCCTGGCACCTTTAACCTCTGACTTGTGGCCTGTAAGATCCTTTCTCTTCCCTCTTCAACACGGCAGAGCATCCCCCGTCACACAGGAGTCACTTCTCCCCAGGCCCCAACACAGGGCCCACGCGAAGCGCAGGGTCACAAAGGCAGGGGAGGGATGGCTTAGGCCCCGCGCCGCAGGCCGGTGAGCGCAGGCAAGGCCGCGGGCTTGCCCTCGAGGCGAGCCGGGCGGGCTGCCCGGCCCTGCAGAGGCCGGACGGGGGTGGCCGCGCCCGCCCCTCGCTCCCCGGCCGGGCCTGGACGCGCTTCGCGCCTCGGCGCCACCGCCACTAAGAAGGGCCGAGAGCGCATGCGCGGCACCGCTTTGTCCCGGCGCCGGCAGCCTCTGCGCATGCGCCACGAGCCCGCTGGGGCCAATTCTCTCAGCAGCCTGTGACTAATGTCGCGCCGGGAGCGGGCGAAGGAGGTCTGCGCGTGCGCAGCCGAGCACGGCCTCCCCATAGGGCCGGAGCCGCGCATGCACACGGGGAAGAGCTGCTCCGCCGCCTGTCATTGGCTGGAGCGCTCGTGCGCGGTCTGGAGGGGGCGGGGCGTGTGCGGGGCCGGGAGGGCGGGGGATCGGTCGGCGCGCGGGAGCCGGGGGGGGGGGGCGGAGGACGGGACACGCCGGGGGGGGGGCGGTCCTTCCGCTCGCTCACTTCCGGCGCTGGCGCTGCGGCGGACGGTGTGGCCCCGCCGCTCGGCCCGCTCCGCTCCGCGCCCGCCCGCCCCCCCCCCCCGCCCCCCCGCCTTCCCGCCCGCTCTATGCAGCGCCGCGACGACCCCGCCGCCCGCATGGGCCGGGGACCGGGCGGCGGTCGGCAAGGGGGTTCCCAGCAGCGGCGGCCGCCCCGTGGCGGGGGGGGGCCGCGGGGCCGGTAACGCGTCGCAGCCGCCGCAGCCGCTTCTGTCGTCCGGCGCCTCGGCCGCCGCCTCGGCCGGTCAGGCCTCCAACGCCCCCCCCGCCCCGCTGCTGCCCGGGGCCGCTGGCAAGATGGAACCCGAGAACAAGTACCTGCCCGAGCTGATGGCCGAGAAGGACAGCCTCGACCCGTCCTTCACGCACGCCATGCAGCTCCTCACAGCAGGTACCGGGGACCGGAGGGGCGGAGAAGGGGATGCCAAGGGCGGGACGCCCCCCCCCCCCCCCGCCCTGCCTCGCCGCGCTCGGAGGGGCGGGCGGGGGCGGGGGCAGCTCCCGGTGAACGCCGTGTGCGGCGGGAGGGGAGGGGAGAGGGACCCCGCGGTGGCCGGGCGGCGGACAGCTCCCGGGGCAGCGGCGGTTCCGCCCTCCCGGCCTGGCCCCGTGCGAGATGCCACCCCGGGGCTTTGAATGATGGACCCTTCTCTTATTATTTAATCTGTTTGTCCCCGTGTTTAATCGAGAGCCCGGTTAAACGCAGACCCAGAACTTTCTTTTTAAAACACGACGTTAAGGTCACGTTGACCCCTTCTCGTCCCCGGGGAGGGGGGGGAACCGAAGAGAGCGGTAAAACCTGGGGTGTTCCCTGTAGCGTCTGCTTGAGCCCCTGCGAGGCACGGTTGGTGATGTCTTTGATTTCCCACTGCATCAGAGCTTGTTTCGTGCTTCTGGCGAACCTAAACCTGGAGTGGAAATGGCAGTCTTTGTTCTGTGCCCGGGCTAGCCTTCTCCTTCCCCATCACCACTGTCCAATCGCCGGGCGGCTCCGATTTCTCCGTATCCCCACGGTGCAGCTGCTGCACCCGCCGTCCGTGCCTCTGTCGAGTGGATTGAGCTGCCTCGCGCCGCTGTAGTCGTCTGAAAGATTGGAACGAGTTAAAACACCCGCTGCCACTTACTGCTTTGTGTGCCCATAGTGGAGAGCTGGGAGGCACCGGGTGTGAGGATGTGCTCAGGTTTAATCTTTAGGTGATCGGAGCGTCCAGCTCTCTGGTACTTACTCCGCTTTTCAATTATTCCTTTTTAAGGTCTTTAAGACGTATAGTTTTGCCGTGGTTGGTGCAGTGCTAGAGATTTTATTAGCTCCTCCTCTAATGTAGGAAATAATTCTTAGGAATTGCTGCCTCCCATTGTGCAAGCAGCTGAGGTGTGTCGTCACGGGTAACTTGGCATCCCTCGCGGACATCTTGATCTAAATAAATTAGTTTTATAATCCGATTTGCCGTCAATTTAATGGTTTTCGTTAATAAAACCCTTTAGCCAGCTGATGCTCGACAGCTCAGTGCTAATGCCTTCCAGTGGAATGAAACCTAAGGAGTTTGCTAATTCCCACAGAAAGAACAACGTTCTTCATCGAGCCTCGTTCACCGAGTGGTGCAACAAGGGTTAATCAGTTTATTTCATTAATTTAAGAATTGCCAATAGCCCGCTGCAGCTTTGTGAGGCTTACAGTTGATCGTTGGAAGAGTTCCAGATGCTTCCAGCTTCCTTTGGGTATGTCGAAAATTGCTGCCCTTTGGGAGCAGTCCCTGGCAGCCCAAATTCGGGCCGATCTGAGCAGGAAGCTCGTGAGAAAGAACCTGAAGCGAAATGGTGGGTTTAGATGACTGAGTCTTTCTTGCACGGATGACCCCAAGCTGATCTGCCTCGCTCAGAATTTCTCTGCTGCTGTGGCACCTTTGGGGGGGGACGTCACGTCGGAGAAGCTGCTGTAAAGCTCGCTTTGGAATTTAGATCTGGGCCAAAGCCCGTAAAGCATATGGCCAGCACAGCTTAAACTAAACGACTTCCAGACAAAGAAATGACTGATTATTCAACGTCAGCAGGATTCCTGCTCCAACCTTGTTTCGGGAATGGAAGTTGCTTGTCCCGCCTGCCCCCAGGGGGGAATCCTGCAGGAGTTCTACACTGAAACTAAGGCTTCTTGTTTAAAAACAACATGTAGAAGTGGTTTAAAATACTTTTGCGGTTCTGAAGGTGCTCAGCATTCCCAGCGAAAGCGAGCGTTATTTGGGAGGAAGATGAAGGGCGTCACGGTGATGTAATACTGGCTCTCGAACAATGGACCGTGTGATGAAAGGCAGTGGTGTGGCTGGATTTTGGGGTTTTTAGGGTTCAGCACCCTGAGCAGAAACTGAAAACGGGGATTTCTTGCGCCTTGGAGTATGATCCACGTTTCCTCACTCCGGTGACTCAGGGTCTGTGTGACCTTCCTCTTCCACAGGAACAAGAAAACCCCTTTTTCTCTCTTGATTTGTGCCCTCCGTTTGCTGCGAGGAGGGCAGGAGGAGATGCTGCTGTTTTTGAAAGGCACAGTCCTCTCTGCTTGCCTGCATTGGGAAGACAGGAGACATCCCCCGATGTGCTAGCTAGGCGTAGGGGTGGTGTTTGTTTTTTCAAATTCTTGTGGTAAGCCTAGCTATTTTTATGTCACGGAGAGAAACTCCCAAGTGCAAAGAGCAGGTCATCGCTGAGCTTCCTATGCTGCAGATACACAAGCTATGTCGTTCCCCTAAAAAAAATCTCAATATAGCTCGAGTCTAGTTGGTCTTTATGTTAAATGCAGCCTTGATGTCCCCAGAAGGGTGGAGCTGGGAGCAGCTTGGGGGGGTTGGAGGACTCCGCGGTGGAATTCCCTGCTGACAGTGCTGGTTCTTGTGCCAGGCTCTTTCAACTGGGGTGTGTTCCTGGGCAGGAAGATGGGCTTTGTGCGAAAGCCAGGTGGCAGGGCAGGGGAACCAGACTCTGAGATTAGAGATGGGCTGAGATCACAGGGGTGATGAGAAATGTTGTGTAAGCCGGAGCAATACAACGGCCTGAAGCTCGCTTCGGGTGGAGTTCAGGCTGTCCTGAAATGGAGATTATCTAAATTTCTGTGTTTCCAAGTGTGTGTCCTGCCCCCCTGGAGGAGCTGTAGCTGCCACCTTAAACGTGGCCCAGAGGTCTCGCAGACTGTGCTGTGCTGATGCCGTTTCGCTGTTGCATTTTTAAATGTCTATATTGCTAAGCTGTGCCAGCATTCAGAGATGCTGGTGCTGACCTGCCTGTCGCTGCTGGGACTCTGCCTCCTCCCACTCCTCTCCCAGGAGCCTCTCCTACCTGTGCCATTGCTCATCGCTCACCTCCAGGCTTTCCCCTCCCTGCCTCCAGCAGCGTTTCTTTTCTTCCCCGTGCCCCTTCTCCCTGTGCTAGTGGCAGTCTCCTCGCTCCTCAGCAAAGCTCCAAAGCTGAGCTATCTGCATATGGATCCAAGCACAGAGGCTGGAGGCTGGGATGGGCTGGGGGTTATTTAAGCAGAAGGCGGGAGGGAGGCGGTGGGGTTAGGCTTGCCAAATGCTCCAGCTTCCACTCTTGGCAGAACCTGTCCAGGAGCAGGTCCCTGCTTCCTCTCGGGTGAAATCAAACCAGCTGGGGAGCAGCAGAGTAGGAGAGAGGGAGCTCAGAGACTCCCATCCCCAAATTCTTTTGGGTTTTTGGTGGGTTTTTTTGGGCGCAGGGTCAGTATTATCCTACTGTTAAGATAATACCCTCAGTATTATGAATAAACAGACCGTGTCTCTGCTTACGGAGCACGAGTGTGCTGCAGGCCAGTGTTTAAAATGCGGGGTGGTTGGTTTTTTCTTGTTAAGGAAGAGCTTGGGCTTAGATCAGGAGTAGCGCTGTGGCTGCTTAGCTTCCCCCTTGTGAAGCAGCGGTGTTACCAACCCCCTTTACCTACCCCTTAGGATTTCTTCCGAGACAATGCAGTCACTGCCCCCCACGAAGTCCTCGAAGCCACTGCCACGCGTGCCGCCAGACTGCTGACATTCCCCGTGGCAAGAAGGTAACCTTCTGCTGCACCTCTGACACGGCTTTAAAAAATCAGCACTGAAGCGAGGCACGCGTAATCCCTCGAGGTGTACGGGCGCTTCTCCTTCCTATCAGTAAGTGGGCTGACACGCCGCTGCCGCTCGTCAGGTCGTTCAGCGCCGCTTCGTGTCGCGGAGCTGACGTGCCAGGACGCAGACAGATAACGCTGGAATCCGGAGCGGTGGGACGCGTCACCAGTGGCTTGTTTTTAGTCCTCCTTCGCCCCTATTTCCGGACCTGGAGTTTGTCCTGGAGGTGTGAAGGGGACGGTTAGGTCACCCGCGCTGACCTCAGTCACAAAAGCTGCAGAACTAAGAGTTATTCTGCCGTGCGGGGATTTTTTTTGTGTGTGTGTGTGTGTGTGTTTTTCTATTTCTTTTGAAGACGTGGTGATGGTGGATCGGGTGTTGGTTTTTTTTTTTTTAAGCAAATGCTTAATTCTTTGTTGCCCTCGCAGATGGATTCTCAGATGCCATTGCAGGATGGGTTTAGCTGGGTGGTTGGTGTGGGCTGGGATTCACTGGTTTGCTGCGGCTTCCGTCTCGTCGCGTTGTTTTGACGGGGTGGGAGATGCCCCTAGGTAGGGTAATTTACATCCCGAAAGTTTTCGGGTGCTCCTCTTCTCGACGTGTGCGTAGACAAAACGCTTCTTGTTAATATGCAGAACGCATTTTCAGAAATTGGCTTGCTGGTTTTGGGAAACCAAAATATTTGAGAAGTAACTGCACTGCGTTATGCAAAGGGTCTGAAGCTGTGCCTAAGCAGAGATCAGGCCACCAGTGCAATCTGCAGTTTCCGAATCTCGATTCTCTGATCTGTTCTTGTGGCTAAAATTAAAATAGACGACGTAAAACTAACCAAGGCAGCCAGCTCTTTTACTTATTTTGTAAATTTGACACTCCTTGAACTTTACTTTTGCACAGTCTTCAGAAAATCATTTCTTTTTAAAGCAAAAAAGCAAGCTGTCTTTCTCAAAGCATTGAGATCTGGTAAATTTTTTTTTTTTTTAAATTTTTTTTTTAAACTAAGGAGACATGGTAACACTTTTGCGAGGGAGCCAAGGTGCTGTTGCAAGTAGACGTACAAAATTTAGGCTTTTTTTTAATATAATCATGCAACACAATCTCCAACTTTTGTATTTAGATCTCTAAACTAAACCCCAGTTTGTATTACCGTGTCCATAACTGAAAAGTTACAATATTATTTTCCTTAAGTGTTAAAACACACAATTTCTGGTGTGGACGGGGATTCCGGGTGTTGCAGCTGCCCTCTTTCAGTGCTGGTAATGACTAAGCAGTCGTCCCTCGCAGTTTTGTCTTGCAGCTTTAATCCAGTTACGTGCACAGCCTTGTGAAAGTGTCTCTTTCCCCTGCAATGTGAGAAATTGTATTTAGAGCTCTTTGGACTCGCAAGAGATATTTCTAGTTCTTGGGTTTGCTGACGAAACGGCGCAATTTAACTTTCAAGGAAGGCTCGCGCTCCTCCCCTGATGAGCGTCTGTAATAATAATTTGTGACGTCCGTCCGTGGTGTGACCGATTTTTATTTTATTATTTTTTTAATTGCATTGAAGAGCGCGTAACGGTTCGTCAGTGATTTGGGGTCGTTAATAAGGGATTGGCTCCAGATTTGGGGGAACTCGTCATCCAGTCGTTGGCCATTAAATAAACATTGTCCCCCTCCGGAACAGAGAAGCCGGTCAGCGTGGGCTGCGCTGTTTCGGAAAACGTTGGGTGTTATTCTTGCACAGAGGCAAGGGGCTGTATGAGCCTGTGCTGGAAATGCTGCTTTTGAGATATCTTGTCTTCTCCGTTCGAGTTGTCTCTTACGAGATGACCCTCTCCTGCCATCCTGCAGGGAGGGTTTAGTGGGGAGCTGTTTGTGTACCCGTTCCTAACTGACCTACCTGAGCGACCTACTTCCAGCAGGTTGGTTGGACTTCGTTCCAGATCTCCCTCGAGCTCCAGCGCGCCTTCAGTCAGGCCACCTCAGTGTTTTTCCAAGACTCTGTAGTTCACAATACACGATTAAAAATCAGAATCTTCTTCTGAGGGGCAAAACCTTGTAGTTACGTTGCCTGAAATCGACTCGAAGGCTTCTGACGCTCCCTTTTCTGGCTACGTGCCCGAGGCTTACGACTCCGAAACCCAGTTACGAGTTGCTCGTGTGAGGAAGGTGCATCCGCTTAATGAAATGAAGCTTCTAAGAACTGCGTGGGGCAGGCTGCGCCCTTGCGTGTCGCTCATTTGGGCTTCTGTTTATGAGGAAGGCTTTTGACCGAAGTTCGTGGTGTCAGCGCGTGTTGGCACCGCTAATTAAATTACAGATTTCGCGTAGCGCACCGGCGTGAATGGTAAAACCTTGCCTCCTGGCTGCTCTGTCAGAGCGAGCCCGTGGCGGGGCTGGTTTCTTCGTAGGTTCAAGGATCTGCGCGTGGGTCCCGCTGTCACGGCGGAGGCGTGAGGGTCGGGGACCCAGAGAGGAAGGGCTGACAAAACTGTGGAAGGGATAACACAGAACTGTGCTTGCGGTGTCCTGCCCTTACCTGGCGGAGTTATTCACAGGGCGTTCTCTGCTGTTCTTTCTTATCTTCATTCATTATCCTGGGTTTGGCTTTCTGGGATCCCTAGATGTGAAGGGAGGAAGAAACAAGCTGGGTTGGCACTGAAGAGGTGGCCCGTCTGTCCAGATTCCATTAATCCAACGATACGTGTTCGTATCCTCGCAGAGAATGAGGGTGGTTGTGTCCTGTCCGAATTCCTACTCTAAAAGTGATGCTTGTTTGAGGAATATAAGCAGCCCTATTTTTATCTCGTTTAGAAATTGAAAAAATTCAGAAGGGTGAAACAACAAAGAAGGATGAGGAAGAGAACTACCTGGATTTATTTTCCCACAAGAATATGAAACTGAAAGAACGAGTTCTGATACCTGTCAAACAGTACCCCAAGGTGAGGGCCAGAAAATAGCTTACTGAATCTCTGTGATTTGCTTCTGTTCTATGGATTTTATGGCTGACTTTTGGAGATAGTAGCTGTCGAAGTGCCATCAGGAGTTATGCCAGTGTTCCGCTATCGCTACGGAATTTCTCCTCTGCAAGCTTGCAGGATCTCGTTTCTAATATATTACATTTCTAGAATACCTTGGGATAAAGCTAAATGGTGATGCTTAGTTGGGATCTTTTATTACCAGAATAGACACTGCAGAGTTTCTGTGTTTTACAGTTAACTCTTAAGACTTGCTTGTAAAACTACCGGGTAGTAGGTGGTAGAATTAAACATTTCAGTTAATTTAGCTTCATTTTCTGGTGGATTACTTTTTCATGAAAAGAATGTTCAGGAACTTAAATATTCCTGTGCATTTTTTGGTTCATATTTTTTGGTGAGGTGAAGAGAAAATGGAGTGGCCAAATTCTTTTGTCAGCCAGGAAAAGCTTTTGTTAAGGCTACTGAGCTCTGGAGCTACACTTTCTCCTGTTTTTTCTTCGTTTACAGTTCAACTTTGTTGGAAAGATTTTGGGACCTCAAGGCAACACCATCAAGAGACTTCAGGAAGAAACTGGTGCTAAGATTTCTGTGCTTGGGAAGGGTTCGATGCGAGATAAAGCAAAGGTGAGGGCATCACCCTTGAAAACATAATACTAATGCCTTTCACGCTGCTGTG
This sequence comes from Trogon surrucura, assembly GCA_020746105.1. Lineage (NCBI taxonomy): Eukaryota > Metazoa > Chordata > Aves > Trogoniformes > Trogonidae > Trogon > Trogon surrucura. Next base: position 2,080,463 of record CM036640.1, read on the forward strand.
GGAAGTAGCTTCTTAAAGCCACCAGAATAACGCAGGTATCTAAGAGCAGAGCTCCAGAGCAAGCTCGTCTGAGGGGTTGGACTTCACTCGTTGGTAAAGGGTGACTTGGGCAGAAAGGTGGCATAGAAGAGGAAGAACACTGCTTGCCTGGGCTTAATCTTCCGGGAGAAAAGAAGTGACTGCTGTCAATGCGTTAGCAAAAAATATCAATCCTCTGAAAAGGCAGATAGGAGAAGAGGGACGGTGTAGGTCGTATGTGGCTTTTTATAGAACTGTGTACTCCTCTGTGTGTGATCAACATCTGTGGCCAGGCGTGGCCAAAATGCTTTTATAGACATTTCTCGTTAAGGTGTAGAAAAACAAATGAAAGGAGAGCAGTTTCTCTGCACCTTCCTTGGTTTTAGGAATCTCTAATCTGCTTTGTTTCAGGAGGAAGAACTGCGTAAAGGGGGAGATCCTAAATACGCTCATCTAAACATGGATTTGCATGTCTTCATTGAAGTTTTTGGACCCCCTTGTGAAGCGTACGCTCTGATGGCTCACGCCATGGAAGAAGTCAAGAAGTTCCTCGTTCCAGTACGTGTACTGATGTTCTTTTCTTTTTCAAAGGAGCCAGATGGGTTGTGAGTGTGGGGATGGGCGAGATTCGCCCAGTGTAAGGCTCACGCTGCAGGAACTGGTGTAGCTGAGGAAGCCTGGAGTATTAAGTGTGTGTGTGTGGCAGCTTAAGCTGACCTCATTAATCTCGCAGGAAGGCACGTGTTGTTCCCCTCACCATCATTAGACAGCCCTACGCTTACGGGGCAGTTGCACGGAGCACTTGCAGTAAGTCTTTCTCTCCCAGTAGTAGCTGTGGGCACTGGGGTGGGTGAGCAGCTTGTCTGGCTTCAGCTGTCGGTTTTAGTGGGAGAGTAAGTTTAGCCCTGCCTGCTGTGAGAGGGGCTTCTTAGCTGGGTTCCTCTGGCTTGGAACAGTAACGTAGAAATCTGGCTAGAAAACGTCGTTGGTGAGATCAGGAGCGAAGTGTGGAGGTGTTTGCTCTGCTCTGAAGGAGAGGTGTGAGGATGAGGAGGGTGACTGCCCAGGTGGTGCTACTCAGTGTTGTAGCCCTTTGGTTAGACCCATCTGTTGAGTCACTGGTTTTATGGCTTTCGATGTGTGTGGTGTGAAGGAACCTCTGTGCTAATCAGGTGTTTATACAGATGAGACTTGCCTGTCTGGGGATGTCTTTTGCCGGTGAATCTTAGAGACCTCTGTGGTCAGCGTCGTGTCGGTTTTGTGCCAGCGACAGTGTTGACCCCCAGAACTGCAGAATTTGAAGGAGTCCTTTGCACGTTATTGGTGTTTCTTGCTAAATTGGGTGGGGGGGAAATGGGAAAGGTGCATTTGGTGCTCCCTGCTTCTGGCTGGCTCGGAGACGTGGCAGGTAGAGAGCTCAGCATACCCTGGCACCGTGTTCCCCAGCTGAGACCGGGAGCTCAGATGTTCTGCCTGAAATACCAGGGGCGGTGGAGCCTGCGAGCGGTGGGTAGTAGGGAAGTGTGGAAAAGCATGTGGGTACTGTGATTTCTGAGTCTGACACGGAGGAGAGATTGCTGTGTGAAGTGTCTTTGAAGGGAAGAGGTCATCTTCGAGGAGCCCCTGGGAGGTACAAAGCCTCGGCTTGCTCAAGCGAGCGCGCAGCCGTGCTGTTTCAAGTGTCTTACCTCTCGCTGCCTTCAAACAGTGTGTTAAACTTGTGAAAGCTGGCAGAGGAGTCACTATGGAAGCCAGCAATGCTGTGAAGACACATCTGGTAGGAGACTCCTTGCTTTGTGGCGTTGCCATGGCATCGGGAAGATCCCAGTGTGAGGCTCAGCCTGCCCGTGTGTGGAGGGGAGGGCTGGGGCACCCAACTCCTGTGGGGTCACCAGAGATCTGTCCGGATTCCTGAGGCCGGGTCCCCCAAGGTGATAAGAGTGCACGGAGCCAGCTGGATGCATAGTGCGTTCCTAAGAATTTGAAAAAAACAGCCTGGATTTGCAAATGGGGGTTTAGTCTTTGTCAGGCTGCGTCCTATCTCGTTCCTTCAGAGTGTCGGGAGCACAGCACTGCTTTATGTTCTGTGGGCTCGCTGCCAGCCACCTGCCTTTAAATGGGAGCTGGAAGGTGCTTGAGGTGAGATCTGTCTGGCCTGACTTCACGTCTGAACTCTCCGACGTTTGCAAATAAATCTTGTTGACATCCCTGGGATGCAGGACGTCAGATACCTCCAGAAGCCCCGTGAGCAAGGTCCTCTTCCCAGAGAGCAGCCGCAGTGGTCCCTGCAGCTCCCGGCCGCGCCGCTGGTGTGCCCTGCGTGGCCGGTTTGGAGGAGGCTGACAGCCCTACGCTGCCGCCTTGCTGAGCAAATACCCATAAAACTAACCAGTGGATTTTAATTGAGGACTCTCAGGTTATTTTTATTCCAGCACAGTAGCCTGTGATATCCTGCAGCACAGACTGACTAGTTGGCTCTTCTCTGGAGTTGACTCTTTCCCCTCTTTAGGATATGATGGATGATATCTGTCAGGAGCAGTTCTTGGAGCTCTCCTATCTGAACGGTGTGCCAGAACCAAATCGTGGCCGAGGAGTCCCTGTGCGGGGAAGGGGAGCAGCTCCACCACCGCCTCCGCCTGTTCCAAGGTATCTTTCCCAAAAGCGCAGACCTGGAAATGCTGCATCTTGCTCAGAGCTGTCCTGCCCCATGAGGTTGAGCAGCTTGTTCTCGAACGTCAGTTGTTGGCCTTGACCTCTGCTTTTGGCCGAGGCTTTCCAGCCTTGCATTGCAATGCTTTTAGCAAGCTGGCATCAAATGTTTTGTGTGTTTTGAGATGTAATCTCGTGCGATGGTTGTATTCTGTATTGGTTTTGATGTCTGAAATTGGAAACTTAGTAAACCTTTCAAAAAATTGGCCTACAAAATCATGTGTAGATAGATGTGTCATGTTTGCTTCTGTAGCCTTCAGCAGAATATAAGCATTTTCAGTTTAAATTGACCTTCCTTTGAGAGTTACAGGATGGCATTATTCTGTCATCTCTGTCAAGGCATTGGGATAAATTGGTGATAAAACTCTGCTGCTATAGTTCTTGCTTCACTACCTGTTTCATGGGGGGAAGAGTCTTTACTTCTGAGTGTTTAGCCCAGAAGTGTCCCTGTTCATCTCCTGATTGATCTCGGTCCCGGAGGTCTGACAGTCATTACGGGGTAGTGATAGAGGGTTGTTTAGAGTAAACTCTGAGAAACTACTTGGCCAAAGTTCTCTCAGATTTCTTTGTCCGTACGACATCTAATGCAGTAGAGTTCTCATCCCAGATTAAGTTTTTGTAAATCCTGTAATAGGACAATGTTACCAATTCTTGTGCTTCTCGGTAGAGAATTCGTGGCTTTGGTAACGGTGCTTGTATTTCTTTCTCAAGCTGCTGCATTTCGCAGTAGGTGTACGAAGCGCGTGCGCCGCCTGCGGTAGCTCTTCACCACCCTTTCTCTCCTTTGCAGGGGGCGCGGGGTTGGTCCTCCCCCTCCTCCTCCTCCTCCTCCTCCTCGGGGGGCCCTGGTGCGAGGAGCCCCGGTCCGGGGTGCCATCGCCAGGGGAGCCGCCGTAGCCCGCGGGGTTCCTCCTCCCCCAGCAGTACGGGGGGCTCCTGCGCCCAGAGCACGTGCAGCTGGCATCCAGAGAATACCGCTTCCTCCTCCTCCTGCGCCAGATAGCTACGAGGAATATGTAAGAAACTGTCTTGATTTATTTTTTTTTGAATTCCAGGTGGCTGGCCCTGTGTTAGACACTCGACGTTATTGAAATTAGGGCTAACAGCAGTAAGATTGCTCTGGAGAGGTGACCGCTGGTGCGGAGTGACCCGCTCTGCCTCTTTAGTCCTCGAGGGGAACTGCTGGTGTCTAAACTACAGCCTCAGGAGTGGGGATTGTAGAACTGAAACGTGCCCCCAAGACTGAAGTTTGCCGTAAATATCAGTGCCCGGTAGAAAAACCACGTGACAAAGGTTGATGTAGTTCACATCGTGTTCTCTTTCTGCGGGATTCTTGGAGCAGGAAACACCAAAGGTTTCTTATTTGCCCTGAAATCCTCAAAGTAAATATGTGAATGAAGATGATGATGATGTTCCAAGACACATAACTAAGCACCACCCTCCTGCCAAGCTTCTCTTAGTATCTGTGCTCTTGGTATCCTAAAGGAAAACCAAGACAACTGTTTTTGCACAACAGCGTTTTGGGGAATCACCGCAAATATTGGTAACATCTAAAAAATCCGATTCTGCCCTCAGTAAAACTTCACAGTTTTTCTGCTGAAACCAATCATAATAGGCTGGATTTTTGTCAACCCATAGGTTGTGGTTTAGGTAACACAGTTACAGGCCTCCTGGCACGTGGATTTTTACCAAAGACAAACTGCAGCCTCGGGCGTGTAAATGACTTTCAGGCACCTTGTAAATATGAAGGTGACTCATTGCTCCCAAGCACAGGACACGAGCAGACCTTGGCTACCTACGTCTTAACGATCGAGCCCCCTCCCTCTGGCAGGCAAGGAGTCATGGGCTTCTCTGAGAGCTGCTGGTGTAGCCCAAATTCAGCTTTGCCATTACTGTTGGTCAGGCATTAACCTTTGGTCCTTCTGTTAACACCGTTGATGTCATCATCCGTTTCAGGGCTATGACGATGCGTACGCAGACCAGAGCTATGAGGGCTATGAAGGCTACTACAGCCAGGGCCAAGGGTGAGTTTGTTTGTCTCCTGTGTTTCTGAGAAAATCATGCATGATTTTTTTTTTTCTTCTTCTTTTTAACTTTTTTTTCTTTTAAGAGAGTGGAAACACTCAGTTCTGAGTTTGAGCTGTAGGGAAGGTGCCCCATTCTGCTGGAATCCTGGAGCGCTTGGGAAATCGTTTTTGGGAAAAGTGTGTCCTTGACAATTCTGTAACAGCAGTGACCAGACACGCCGCAGCTATGAGCGATATTGGGCATCTTTGCTTTTCGATTGTTTTGTGCAAGTTGTGTCAGTTTAGGAAGACGATTTCAGCGCTGTGTGTAACCAACGTAATTACTCTTCCAGGGACACAGAATACTATGATTATGGACACGGGGAGGCACAGGAAACCTATGAAGCTTATGGTATGTCTGGGAATACCCTTCTCTTGACGGGGAAGGGGCTGCACGTAGTTGGGAGTTGCCTGTAGCGGTGGCACGTAGTTGGGAATTGCTTGTGCTCGACCAACCGCACTCCAGTGCCACTCCACGCTCCGAGCGAGGAGTTGCTGAGGAGAACCTCTAGTACTTTTCGTGGTAGAATATTTAGAACCTACAGATTATCCAAGTCTGAACAATTGAAAGCATCCTGTGGGTTTCTAAGCTCTTATCTAGCTTGATTGTCTCAAAGGTGATGCTTTTAAAATTCCGTTTTTTAACTATGGAAATATCTTTTAATTTCCTTGTCGCTTTAGAATATTTTAAGAGCTCTGGATTTCCACCCACCACACTACTTTTGCTGCAGTCTGGTTTTCATGGATTATATTTTGTTGAGCTGGATGAGCGCATGGTTCCATCTGCTTCCTTATCCTCAAAAACCTGCTCGCTGATCCTGACTGCACTGTACATTGGCTTGAAAAAAAATGGATTTAAATGTCATATGAAGGCCTGCCTCCCTTTGACCAGGTGGAACAGTTTTGGTCAATGAGACTTGCAAGTAGTCTGTGAAGTCTAGCTAACCTGAACTGTGTAAAGCTATCGACTTAGGCTAGACTGGGGAGTGTGGGAGACCAGTTTAACCACAGCTCTGTAAATCACCAGCTGTGCAAAACAATAGGCCTTGTAGCTGAGGTGGTGGCGATAAAGGATTGCGTGGCTGCACGTGGGGGTTTTTTAACCTAGTTCGTGTATCCAAGGTTCTGAATGCATGTGGCAATGAGTAAGAGTCATTTTCCTCTCTCTGTAAACAAGCTAAACTGTATAAACAGTTAACAAAAGCCATCAGGGAGCTGCTTAATGGCACGGAAATGTGTTTGGAACAGTCCCTTTGGCTGCCTGAAGGCATGGATGAATGCAGGTAGTGAGGATAATGACCCGCTGGAGGGGCTTTCTGGGATCCTGGGAACTGGAAATCCCCCGTTACCCCAGCGGGGTGTTAATTGGGTGGCTGCCTCCTGCGGGAGAGCCTCGGGGCTGACACGGTGAGAAGTTCAGATTCAGGTGCCTAACCAGGGATGCTTTTCCAGCCTAGGATGCATTTGAATAGACAGCAGCTGTCAGGAACGCTGGCATCGCTCCTGCCTTCAGTGCCTGGGTTTGTTGGTCCCGCAGCACAAAGAGGCTTTTGTGCCTCCTGCTCGGGAGGAGAGCGGTGGTGTTGTCTGCGACGCGGAGGCCAAAAATGCTCGTTGTACGCTTGGCATGAAGTTGCCGCAGCTAATCTGTTTATCCGCAGTAATTTCCTTTGGTCTCTGCTTTCATGAAAACAGAATTAGAGGAATAAAACCGTTGAGCCGGGCTGGAGACAGTTTGGAATAGATGGGAGCGTGCTCCACGGTGGTAGGAACAGGCTCGGACGGTGGCTTTCCTGAACCGGGAGAGAAGGGCAGGCACGCGAGTTGCGAGCACCAGCCGTAAGGAAAGCTTGAGCTTCGGGTATTTGGGCCCTGAGCTCGCTCGGGGACGATGGGGACGTGAACTTTGTTTGCTTCAGTGGCCGTTGTACGTAGCGGAAGGGTTGGGGCGGTTCTGCCCCAGCCTGGGGGCATCCACTCCCGTCGTGGCGCCTGCGTTCGGGAAGGAGCGACAAGTGACAGTTGGTGCCTGGGAATTTGGTCGGCCCCGCTGCCGTCCTACGCTCGCGTAGGCTCTTAATTATTTTGGCACAATTACCCAGGAGCGCAGGGAGGAGAAGCTCCACCTGCAGCAGACCCCCGGATGCAGACGCCGCCGGCCGCCAGCCCACGGCTGCCAGAGCTCCCCTGGAATCGTTGACTCCAGGTTATAGGTTGGGGACTGCCCTGCTGGAGAGCAGCGCAGGGGAGAGGGACCTGGGGGTGCTGGTGGGCAGCAGGATGGCCATGAGCCAGCAGTGTGCCCTCGTGGCCAAGAAGGCCAAGGGCATCCTGGGGTGTGTTAGAAGGGGAGTAGCCAGTAGGTCAGGGAGGTCCTCCTGCCCCTCTGCTCTGCCCTGGTGAGGCCACATCTGGAATCTTGTGTCCAGTTCTGGGCCCCTCAGCTCAGGAGGGACAGGGAACTGCTGGAGAGAGTCCAGCGCAGCCCCAGGGATGATGGAGGGAGTGGAACATCTCCCTGGGGAGGAAAGGCTGAAGGAGCTGGGGCTCTTTAGCTTGGAGAAGAGGAGGCTGAGGGGTGACCTCATGAATGTTTATAAATATGTCAAGGGAGAGTGTCCTTGGGACCTCCTCCCTTCATCATCCTCGTAGCTCTCCGTTGGACTCTCCGAGTCCAACGGAGAGCTACGAGGATGATGAAGGGACTTGAAAAATCTCTTCTCAGTGGTGCCCAGCGATAGAACAAGGAATAACAGTTTTAAATTAGAACATGGGAAGTTCCACCTCAACAGGTGCCGGAGCCCTGGCCCAGGCTGCCCAGAGAGGGTGTGGAGTCTCCTTGGGACCTTCTCCCTTCATCATCCTCCCCTCCGAGTCCAACGGAGAGCTACGAGGATGATGAAGGGACTTGAAAAATCTCTTCTCTTCTCAGTGGTGCCCAGCAATAGAATAAGGAATAACGGGTTTAAGTTAGAACACGGGGAGTTCCACCTCGACATGAGGAGAAACTTCTTCCCTTTGAGGGTGCCGGAGCCCTGGCCCAGGCTGAGGGTGCGGAGTCTCCTGCTCCGGAGACTTTCAAACCCCGCCTGGACGCCTTCCTCTGGGATCTGCTCTGGGTGATCTTCCAACCTCTACCGCTCGGTGACTCCTAAAAGGCTCCGGGTTTGTCCGAGCCGCGCCTTTCCCTGATTTATCCCTCTCTTTTTCCGCAGGCCAAGATGACTGGAACGGAACCAGGCCCTCCCTGAAGGCCCCGCCGGCCAGGCCAGTGAAGGGCGCCTACAGAGAGCACCCATACGGACGTTATTAAAAAAAACAAAAAAACACAAACATGAGGGAAAAAAATCAGTTATGAGCAAACGGTTGTTACTGATTCTTGTATCTCCCGGGATTCCCGTTGCTTTACCCACACCAGACAAGTAATTGTCTAACTGTTTTTCTTCGTGGCCCTATTTCTCCCACTCCATCCTCACCCTGCATTCTGGCTTCTGTACGTAGTATTTTAAAATGAGTTAAATAGATTTAGAGTACCGACTTTTATTATTTTCTTTTTTTTAAAAAAAAAAAAAAAAGTGTGTAGATGGCTTTTCTTTCCTTGTTGTTTAGGTAAACACAACTTGTACCTTTTTTTAAGAAAAAAAAAAAAGAAAAAGTTGAGTTAAAAATGTTAGTTTCCAAAGTGACATGCTTTGCTTAGTTATGAAAATAAGGTTTTGTTAACCTTTCTCAGTTTGGTTTTAAGGAACCCATAAAAGTTGTAGTTGCAGAATCCCAAAGTAGGCTACATTTCAAAATTCAGGGCTGTTTTTAAGAATTAAAATCATAATGTAACGGTAGTAGCTGCCACCGTTTAAAAGTAACCTCAGATGTCAAACTTTCCTTAAAAGCAGATTGCTGGTGAATCTTAAGTTTAAATTTTAATACGAAGGATCCTCGAATTAAATAGCATTTTTTTAAAGGTAATTGACTTAAAAGGAAAAAAAAAAGAAAAAACCAACAAAATTAGGTGTGTAAAATTGACTTTTCTTATGTGGGTTTTGAAATCTAGCCCCGAACATGCGGTGTTGAGAGATGCTTGGGAAGCAGATTTTCCAGTTTAAAGGGGTTCTTAGTTCGGTTCTGCGTGAAGAACTTTGAAGGGAAAAGCAAATTAAAGCGTGGCTCAAATTGCCCAGTGTTTGGTGTTAGAAAACAGAGTATTACGCCGAGGTCTTGAACTCTGTAAAATTACAATCTTCTCATTTTTGGTAGCGCTTGGGGCAGATAACACAGTGCAAGTTCAAAACTGACAAAAAAAAAAAATTGTCAATATTAGCGATCCCGTTGACTTGTTCAAGTGTATCTCAACACTAGCTTTGCATAAAAAGGGACACTGCAGCTGAAAAACAAAAAAAAAAAACAAAAAAAAAAAGAAAATGAGGAAAAATTTCACTTTGTATATAGGATAAAGTCCTAATTGGATTTGTACACTGTCCTCCCACTGTTCTTGGAGATTAAATGCTACATGTGTAAGTCTGCCTAACTAGGTAGCTAAAACTTGTCAAAATGTCTGCCGCAGTTTGTCAATAAAGTTTAGTCCTTTTTTAATCAAAGTAAATGTGATGAATTGTCATTTTATTTTTTTTTCGGTTGAGCGATAAAACACCGATTTTTTTTTTTATTATTTTTTTTTCCAAATAAATTTAAATTAACGCTAAAGCTAATTGTCTTTGGAGACATTCTAAACTGGTGGTTTTTTGTAATTCTCACGAGGAGCTCATTGAACGAGCTTTATCTTTTTTTTTTTTTTTAAAAAAGAAAAAGAGGAAAAACTGTTTTTCACCCCCTGGAAGTTGTTGAAAGCAGTTTGATCCTGGACTTAGGGCAGAAATCTGACGCTGGAGAGCGTCGACGGGTCTTTGCCGAGCGACCGATCCGCATTTCAGGTGTATTCCAGCCCGCAGGCTGAGTCTGAAACGGCTCGTTTAAACGTAGCGCGACAAAACTGAAAGACCCAGGGCTTAGCTGCCACCCGGAGGAGAAGGAAGCTGCTTTCTGTCAGCGCCCCTAAAGCCCTTGGCTGAGAGGGTGCCCTTCTCTTTTTGCCCGTAGCCTTTCCTTGGAAAGCCGCTTAAAAACAGCTCCTGGTTTGGGAACAGGGGGGCTGCAGCTGCCGCTCAAATCCTTCGGAGAGGGTGCGTCTGCAGAGATGCAGAACCCGATAAATTGCCGCCGGTTCGTATTTCCCATCCGCAAAACGGGATGTATTTCCCATCCTGGCATTCCAGGGGGAGAGAATTCAACTGCTCGGGGGGTGAAAAAGCGAGCGTTAGGAAGCGAAGCAGCAGCGCACGGTCGAGGGGAGTGCTTTAAAACAAAGAGTTGTATTTGTAGATTGTGATTAAAGTGTAAATAACTGCATTTTCAACAATGGTTTGGAGTCAGCTTTCAGGGCATAATGTCTTGCTTGATGAAAAGATCACCCTATGCCCCCCCTTTTAAAGGAAAATTATCGCAGGAGAATCAGGATGTGTAAAGCTAACATGCATCGCAAAACCCGAAAGGTAACCTAAATGTCTGATTTTAATAGCACATTTCTCTTTTACATAAACCGTGACGGCAACTTGCATAAACTTTATTGAAACAGTTCTTCAGATGTTAATTTTAATGTAAAAAAAAATTTGCAAAAAAAAAAAAAAAATGTTTAAAATACACATTTAAAACAAGCCACGTGCTTCTGCATAAATTAGCGATAACTTTAATAATGTGCCCTTTGAAAAAGCACCGTAATGTAACGTGGGCAAAAAGGAATCGGCAAGCTTAAATATCACAAGACGTAAAATGACAACGAATATAGATAGTCCTGCTACTGCCAGAAAAAAACCAATTCTGCTCAGTTATTTAAAAATGTAAAATGATGGCCCTTTTTAGACCCCGGTATTGATATTCAAAGCTCAGCTTAAGTTGCATGTTTTCCTTCCTGTGTAATTGCATGCAGGAATCTTTCTTTTCTTTTCTTGGTTGTTTTTTTTTTTTTCTTTTCTTTCCCTTTGCCCCTGCGTTAAGGAGACTCACAAATGTCTTCAATTTGCAGGAGGCAAGAGTTCATCGCCGGGAATCGCTTGGGCGAAGACGAGCTGGGGCAGCACGAAGTGGGTAAGTTTGTTTATTTTTGCAACCCCTTGCAAGCTGCTCCCGGGATCCGCGGGCGGGGAGGCGGGGGGCGGCACCATCTGAGCTGGTAAATCGAAGCCCTTGGTGACAGAGCCGCAAATAAATGACTCTTGCGGAAGGGCCGGGTGCGTGAGTGACGCTGGCGCGGAGGTCGCGGCGCGGAGGAAGGTTCCGCCGGGTAGCTCTCCCGCCGAGATCCCGGGGAGGAGGAGGTTTGAGTGGGGCTGAGGAGAGAGGGAAATGTGGAAGGAGATCTGTCCTCTGGAGCCGTTCCCGGCTGAGGCACTGGCCTTCGTGGGAGTGCTCTCTCTAGCCTGGTGGTGTTAAATTTATCGTTAGCCCACGCTCTAGAAACAGCAGCCCAAGGAACGGCCCGATAAGAATTCCTGTAGGAGTGCGTAATGCATTAAAATTGCACACCAGGTGCGAGCCCTGGGGGGAGAGATGAAGGGGGGACACCCCTCATACCCCCAGCACCTTTGGGTGCTGGCTCAGGTCAGCATCCACAGTGACGGTGCTCCCTCTGGCGGCTGCTCTGGCCTCACTGGCTCGCTTGTTCTCCAGTAAATACCTCAATAAATGCACGCAAGGGCTCGCAAAAACGAGCGGTGCCTTGGCTGGGCAGACGATCGCGCATCGGCGGAGCCACCCGCTCACGCAGCGAGGACACCATGTCCGTGTGCGTGGCCCCGCCGAGCCCGAAGGCAGCAGCCATAAACGTTGCCTTTGGGGACAGCTAATGGCTTTCTCTCAAATCTCGAGATTGTTGAAGCTCCATAAATAAAAGAACAAAGAAATAAACCCTTGCAACGCTGAAGAAGTCTAATGGCTTCGAATGAGAACCGTGAAAAGCCCTGGGCGTAGGGCATGGAAGGACATCAGTCTTACTTTATGTGGAATTGTAAAGCTCCCCGAACGAGCTCCTCTTATTGTAGGAGTATTAAGAACAAGAAAGCGGTAATATGTGGAATTGCTACGACAGAGTGAGATTACCCTCAATTCTTTGACTTGAAAATTGGATCTGTAGGTTTTCTGCTGGGGGAAATCATCATCTGTCTGGATTTGTGACCTGTTTATTGAGTGCGTCTTCATTTACGATGTAATTGGAACATCAATTTCTATGGTGGCGTACCAATCTCTCCCATTTCTTTCTTAATAGGCACAGCTTTTATATCAAGTGGAAAAGATTTGATAGAGATCATCTATTATGATGCAGTTTTTTACCAGTAGAAGTGGATCTTGCGAAACCGCCTTTGAAGTAGTACAGCTTGCTCGTGCGTTGCATTTGTTGCATGTTGATGTGAAAGATTTGAACGTTACGGAGGAATGTGAATCTTAATCTATTGAAATGATGGTGTGTGTTGAAAGTATTCTCAAGTCGTGCCCTGTGCCAAGCATCTTCCTCCCTCTCATAGCGTTGCTACATTCAAATTTTAACCTAGAGTCTGCAGAAGCTCGTCTGACATCCCAAAATAGCCGTCGGCATCGGATGCGTCTCTCAAAGATGCTCTAATTAGCCAGACGTTCCGGGGGTGACACAGGACTCGCTGAAATTTGTGAGGTGTAGAGATCCCTTTGATTTCTGAAGTCTGAGTCACCTAAATAACCTTCCCTTTCACACCCACACAGGTTTTGTAGCCACCGGGGGTAGCGTTCGGCTGGCTGTGAGCTGGCGAGCGCCAGCGATCGCTGGTCTCCCCGTTTCCCCCAAGGACTAATGCCCCCCTTACTATATGTAGGCTTTGGGTAAAGACCATACCCAAGCTCAGGGTCCCCGTTGTGCTCGGTGCTGTACGCCGTGGGGTACAGCAGCGGCCACGTCTCCTCTGTGAAAGTCTTTCCCAACAACACTGTTCTTTTCAAAAGGAGCTTGTCTCTGGAAACATCCTCCTGCCACCGAGCGCTCTGTGCCTTGGCGCTCCCATCAGCTCCTGGAAGGAGGCTGTCATACCCTTGCCCGTGTCCCTGCCCTTGGTTTCAAGTTGCTGTTCGGGTTATTAAATAAAGCAGATGGCTACAAGCTTTGTTTTGTAGCTTACCTATGGTATTTATATGTTTAACCGTAAGCGCTGTGCTCTCAGTAAGGCTATGGCCCTCTGAAAAATTCCCCGCTTGGTAAGTTGGGTGGAAGAGCACAGCTGGATTCCCCCTCCGGCTGTTAAAGCAGATGATTCTTGTTGTACAGACTGAGTTTTTAAATTTGCATGAGAGCATCTGCAGCGAATGGAGCCAAGAAAAACAACGTAAATGCGCCCATCTTCCTTTTTGCTCACCCCCGTACCACGGCTCTCCTAAAGAGCGCTGGGGCAGGGGGTGATTCCTGCAGCCCAACAGACCCTCCCCGTGGCCCCGGAGGAGGAGGGACCAACTGTGCCCGCTCTGCGGGGAGAGGCAGAGGAGAACCAGCGGGGCTGCTCACCCAGCTCTTCTCTTGGCTGCGGGGAACAAGTGCATATGGTCGCTTTTGGGGAGGAAGAGAGGGCTGAGGGAAGTTCTTCTTTAATTGATAAACCCATTAAAACATCTTGGGTGAGGTGTTGGACACGTGCCCCGTTTGTAAGCTCTGAGGGGGAGGAATTTCTGCAGGCTAGTCAGGGCCCGGGGGAAGTCCCATCTCGAGCGTAGATGTGACTCCTCTCTTTCTGCTCGGGAAGCTCAGCTCCTGCGAGCGCAGAACAGAAACCTCTGCTGTCGCTGCGCAGCTGAGCCTTCCGTTGCTACCGTATGTTTTAATAGCAGTGTTTGTGTGCACGCTCACTTTGCTCCTTTGGCAAAGTGGGATGAACCTCCGGTGAGCTGGTTCCAGACCCCACAGAGGAACCCCGTTAAGACGCTGTTGGCTTTGCTGTGCCTGGGAAACGGGAACCTGCCGGCTCCTGGAGAACGCCGGAGCCTCCCGCGGCCGCCGCAGACGCTGGAGAGCAGCACCCGGAGCGTTGGAGCACTGAATTAGGGTGTTTCCCAGGGAAGCTGTTGCTTTTACCACTGGCTTTAGAACCAGAAGAGACCAAAGGTGTTACAGATGAAAACTTGTTTTTAACCTGACGTCGGGACCCCCTGCCTGTTACCTTCACAACCGTGCCTGGAAGACTCTGTTAAAACTGCAGGTGTCTGGATACTCCTGGGTTTTGATGACTCTGCACAATTTAGGTTTCAAAACCAGTAAGAAGTGAAAGACTGGCCCTGTGAAAGCGCATTCGTGTCAGTGATGACGTTGCCTCCAGCCCGGGCAGGGGCGGTTCTCGGGACTGCGCGATGCTCAGTCTGTACTGAAGCACCGAACGCCCACGGGTTGGGGAGCTCCATGAAAAACGCCGCAAGCGGTTGGTAGGGCTGGTGAAAACCGATCAAGGTGAATCACAGCATTAAAATAACTTGTGGAGGAAACTGGCAGCCTCTTCTTGCGGCCGGCGTGCTGTGAGAAGCGTTCAGCAGCCGCTGCCAGGGATTAGTCATTCCTCTAATAAAGACCTGACACTGACTTTTTTTTTTTTTTTTTTTTTTTTGGCTTCCGAAGGCGTCGAGGTTTCGCCTCTTGCTTCTCCTCCTGCTGCTGAGTCGCCTTTTGGGGGAAGGGGGAGTTGCGGCGGGCGGTGAGGGTCCAGCCCGGCCTCGAACCGGCGGCGGTGGGGGAGAGAGGGGGCGGGGCTAATGGAGGGGGCGTGGTCTGGCTGCCTGAGCCCGCGCGCGCGCGCCCCGCCGGAGGTTTGTCCGTCGGCGGCCGCCGTCCCCCGGCCCGGCCCCGCCCGCCATATTGAGCCCGGCGCAGGCTGAGCGGCCGCCGGAGATGGGTGAGGGGGGGGCGAGCGGCGGGGCCCGGCCGGGCACCGGGGACGGGAGGGGGCGGGGGGTGCGGAGGAGGCCACCGGGGAGGAGGGCAGTGAGGCGGGAGCGGGGGGCGGCGAGGGAGAGGCGGGCGGGGCGCTGGGGAGCGCGGGGCTGGGCTGGTCCCGCCCCGCCGCCGTGAGGGGGCGGCTCCCGGGCCGCGGCCTGGGCCCGGCGCTCACACGCGCCCCCCCCCCGGAGGCCGCGGTGCCCCCCCCTGCGGGTCTGTTGGAGCCCCGGGAAGTCTCCAGAGCCCCCCCCGCGGCCCTCCCGGAGCTCCGCTGCAGCCCCGGCCTGCGCCCTGCGGGCCTCGTCAGCCCCAGCCGCGGCCCCTGCGGCCCCCCCCCCTCTCCCCTGTGCTGCGCCCGTTGTGCCCGCAGGTTTCGGCCCTGCAGCCCTGAAGTGTTTGTGGCTCCTGCCTGCACCTCTGCAGGCCCCGCAGCCCCTGGCCTGTGCCCTCAGAGCCGCCAGGGCTCCCTCAGAGCCCCCGGCTGAGCCCCCCGAGCTGCCCCGGCCCCCGAGCTGCGCTCCCCAGCTCCCGGCTCTGACCCCGCCAGGCTGCCCAGCTCCCTTCCCGGGCCCAGCACTTTCATCCGGCCTCTTTTCCCTTTCGTTGGGGTGTCCTGGGCTTCAAACCCGCTGCCTCCACCTCCCCACAACGTCCTCTCCCTTTGGTGCCCCCCAGAGCCCGGGTGTTGTGTCCTGGGGAAACCTGAGCACAGCTCCTCCAGTTCACCTCCAGTTACTTGTGTCCCCAGCTCACACCGGGGCACATACTGGGGTTTTTTTGCCCTCCCAGTTCCCCCAGCACTGCAGCCCCCCTATACCCCCCCCGACCCCTGTGGTGCAACCCATCTTGGAGTGTCTCTTTGCTTTTCTAGAGTTTCAGCCCTCTCACACCCCATCCCTCCTTGTCTAGGAGTAGGACAGCAATTTGCTGGAGGACTCTGGAGCTCAGTGTAAGCTTTAAAACTTAAGAGTAGGCTCTAAGGCTTTAGCAATTTTTGATTTTTTTTTTTTTCCAACTCCGGATGCTAATTGCCAAGTGCTGCAAACTGGAAACCAGCAATCAGAAAAACAAATGTTGGTGTGTCCTGAGCCGAGTTTCTTCACAGCTCAGATTTCACTTCATCACCTTGTCCTTTCTCTTCGTGGTGGAGATTCTCCTAAAGATAAACAGGATCCAGGGAAGGCTTTTAGAACCTTGGTGTTATTACTGTGATCGTCTGTGCTGTGGGAAGCAGGCTCTGAAGCTGAGTTGGGGCGAGCGTCCCGTTGAGCTCCGTGCCAGGCAAACGGTCAACAACAGCAAATGCCCTGAAAAATGCTGTGGTTTGCTTTTTTCCTGCCTTAAAGGAATCAAAAAGGAAAAAGTTGGAGTAATTCTGCAGTGTCCCTTTAAAAGACCTGTGAATCACTGAAGGCAGCACCAAATTGGGCAAAATTAGGGACCTGGGTAGTATCTCCAATTTACTGAATCCTTCGGGCAACTTGTTTAACGTCTCCGTGAGCGCGTTGCTCTGCCTGTAAAACAGGGATAACGCAGCGATGCAGATTAAATTCCTTGTGAGCTGCCCTGGGTTGGGAGAGAGGTATGAAAAGCTGCTTCCTGCTCTCCTGGAAGCCTGAGCCTGACTCTGGGTGAATTCACGACACCTTAACAAGCTGCTGCCTGTCGGGGAAGCGTCAGGAGCTATCTGGGGCTGCATCTGTAGCCTGTGGCAAAGACAGGAGCTGTAGGGAAGGGTTGGGTGAAGTCGTTGCGTTGTCCTGCGAGCTGGCTGAGCCTCAACTGCGAATCTCCTTCCTTGCAGTTCTAAGGAGCGAAGACACAACCGCGCAGTGAGCAGCGGGAGAAGCCCCCCCCGAAGGAGAAGAACCCTCCGCAGCCTCTGTTGTTATGGCAGGGGGAAGGCGGGGCCCCAACCGCACGTCCTACTGCCGAAACCCGCTCTGCGAACCCGGCGCCGCCGGCGGCTCCGGCCATTCCACCAGTTCCTCTGTCACGGGCGTGCGCTCACGCACCAGGTACGTCCCTGCCTCTGCGGCCTCGCGGCGAGCCGGGCCAGCTGCTCCTGTATCTCCCTCCTCGCGTGCTGCTGGCTTTCCTGTGCCGCAGCAATTTAACTCGCAGGGTCCAGCTGAAATCCCTTTGCTGGACGTGGCACCGTCCGTGGGACCCGTTGCGATCGGGATGGGCAGGTTCTGATTTGCCCGAGGCTTTGTCAGGCCGTGACAGACTTCCAGCAGTGTTCAAAAGCCGTCACACGGAAAGTAAAAATAGTCACAAATTATTACCCAAAGCGCGACTCTGGAGTTGGGGTTGTGGCATCTGCTGTGCCCTGCGGTTTGTTTGAGGTGAGGCGTTCTGGGGGTAGAGTTCAGCTGGGTCGGGTGGTGTGTAGGCTGCAGGGTTGGGTTTTTTTTTTTCCACGTTCCAGCTGAGCTGGTTGGTTGCGTTTCTGCAGCTGAGGCGAGAGGAGGGGGGAGAAGCAGAGCACCCACGGCAGCACGTAAGCAGGAGGCGCCTTGCAAACTCGCTGCAAAGAAAATGTTAGGTCTGTCCTAACGTACTCCCTGCTTACGGCCCTAGGCCAAGACATTTATGGGGATACAGTTATTCTGACAAGTTTTTGCGAGGGCGTTTGGGGTTATATTTAAAACTGTTCTCTGGAGGACCAGAACAGGAACCCTTGTTCTGTGTACAGCACCAGAGGTTATCGGTGGATTTGTCAGTCCTGAGGAGCTGAATCAGTCTTGTCAGTCTGGGAGTCGGGGGGGTTGCAGAGAGACAGCTCAGGTTCCTGAAGCTTTCCCCTCAGCCTGGCCTTACTTTAGGCCCTGTCGCTCAGAAAGCTGTCGGCCTTCTGCTCTAAAAAGCACAAACTCCTCCACCCGTGTCCACCCCTGGGCTAGAAATCTTTCTGCAGTCGCACCCCGAGGCTCCTGTGGTTTCGTTTCGGGATTTTCAATAGGAATTTGTGCTCTGTAGATCCATTTGAAACCCACACCCAGATTCCTTTGGCTGTTGTTATTTAGAGATTGCAAATCAGGAGAGAACTATCTGGTTGCCTATTAATTCCCCTCCCTTTGATTAAAGGGGTTATTGCCTGGGACTGCGTGCGTGCTCGCACAGGAATACGCGCCTCCGACTCGACTTGTTTTTCCTCCGCCGTTGAATAGAAATTGAAAATGAGAAAGGGCTCGTGGTTTCGTTGCTCCGTGTTTCATGTTCAAGCACTCTTAGAAATGTAAATAGCGACCCGAGGCGTAAAAGCTTCCAATTAATTAAGAGGGCCACCGCTTGCCCCTTGAGTGGCAAAACGCAGCCGCGGCTTTTGAACCTGGCTCAGCGCGAGGGACTGGATATCGAGCGACCTGCTGCTGCAGGCTGGCCCGCTTCCAAATACTGCTCTCGCTGGGCAAATTCCTGCTCACATCTGCCTAGAACAGTTGTCCCGGACGTCTTCGGGGTGCTGACACTCCTGCTTTCTGGCAGCCACTGACAGCTTGGGTTTCTCCGTTGATATCAGAGCACCGGCTCGCGCGGTCGGGCTGGAGGGCGGCGCCGTGCTCCCCGCGGGGACGTGACCGCTGGCTTTTACTTGACCTTGGTAGGAGCGGTTCAGGGACGGGCCTTTCCAGCCCACCCTTGGCAGCTCAGACGGTCGTCCCGCTGCGGCACTGTAAGATCCCGGAGCTGCCCGTGGAGAGGAGCGTGCTGTTCGAACTCCAGCTCTTCTTCTGTCACCTCGTCGCTCTGTTTGTCCACTACATCAACATCTACAAAACGGTGTGGTGGTACCCACCCACCCACCCGCCCTCGCACACGTCCTTGGTAAGCACCGAGGGGCAGCTCCTGTCTCTCGCAGCATTAAATTGAAATTTTCTGTATATGTTTGACACAAACTACCTGTGGTTCCACAGCCCTGGAGGGTGGCTCGTGTGACTCTTACCTGGTAAATGTGGGGCACTGGTTGGCTGCTTGGCATTCTCTTTCTGGTCTTGGAAGAGAGAGTCTGATGGGAAGAGACTAGCTTGGGAGCTTCTGTGTTGAGCGTGGGTTTCCGCAGCCTGATGGAAAGCGGAATCATTTTGTTTTTGTCACCGCAGAACTTTCATCTTATTGACTTCAACGTGCTGACAGTGACAACGATCGTCCTGGCACGCCGGCTGATTGGTGCTATTGTGAAGGAGGTAAAATCCCCAAGCAGATCTCAGAGCCGTTCTTTCCTCTCGGGCGAAACGTGTCCTGTTTGCGGTTCCAGACTCTTCTGTCCTTCTCTAAAGAACTTTGTGCTATGCCCAAATCAGAAACCCGGGCACGGTTTCTAATGGGAAGAACAGGGAAGAGAAACGAGCGCCTCAGAGCGTCGTTGGTGACTCTCTCTGTCCTCCTGTGGTTGTTTCCGAATTACTCGCTCAGCCAGGCTGTGGTAATTCTGCTTTCTTCCTGGTGAAGAACAGTGTTTGACTCTTTCCCTGTTCCCTAAATTACTCCATTTTTCTGCAAGGAGGAGCCAGTGTAGGTCGGTTTCTGCTCATTAACTACCAGACCTTAACAAGAACCTCTGAGAGTTCTCCTCATCCCAACTTAGGGAATGAGGCCCTGGGTTTGGAGAGCCCAGATTCCAGCCTACACAAGGCCTCCCCTCCCCGGTGGCAGTTGAGCAGAGCCTTTCCCTCGCTCTTCCTCCATGCACATGAAGTTGATTGTGCAGATCGAGCGCTGCTCATTTACCGTTTGCTTCTTGTGGGAGGAGTGAATTAGTCTCCCCTCTGCCCAGCTCTTTCTTTTCTCCCCGCAGGCTTCGCAGAGTGGCAAAGTCTCCCTGCCACGCTCTATTTTCCTGGTGATCACTCGGTTTGCTGTTCTCACCGGCACAGGCTGGAGTTTGTGTCGGTCGATAATTCACCTTTTCAGAACCTACTCTTTCCTTAATCTCCTGTTCCTGTGTTACCCGTAAGTATCTCTTCTGCCACTTGTGATTTCTAACGTTGCCTCAGTGCAGCACGTGTTGCTCAGTTGAAGTGAAGCCTGAAGGTAAACGAGCACTCGATTACCCGGTAACACAACTTAAACTCCCCTTCTCCCTCTCGCTGTGTCCCGTTTCTTCGTGGTGGCAGGGCATAGCTTGGTAACGTTTACCCACATTTCAGCTTTAATGTGAGCATTAAGGATTAGCCTGCTCGTGTCCTCTGAGAAGGGCCGGGTGCTTTTCTCGTGGTGTTCCAAGAGCCCGTCTCCCTGGTTTTTTGTGGGTGCCTCTGCTGGGTGGAGTGAAACAAAGAGCTTCCCTGCCTCATGGTAACTACCAAAAGGAAGCCAATTCTAGGAGAGGAAATAGCTCCCTTGTGTTTGAGATCATAGAATCATTAAGGTTGGAAAAGACCTCTAGGATCATCCAGTCCAACCGTCAGCCCAACACCACCACGGCCACTGAGCTGTATCCTGAGATCAGATTGGTGAAGCTGCTTTCTGAGGCTGCTGTAGATACTGGATGCCATTTAGGAGGGAGATGGGATCGCAGCGATCGCCTGCCGCCAGCGAAGGTGTCGCGCGGGGAGCTCCTGAGGAAGTAACCAGCTTTCTGCACTTTGCTGCTCCAGGTTTGGCATGTACATTCCCTTCCTTCAGCTGAACTGTGACTTTCGGAAGACGGGCCTCTTCTCCCAGGTGGCCAACATCGGTCCCAGGGAGACCGGCGAGGTGAACTCCCGGGGCCGAGACTACCTGACCGTCCTAAAGGAGACCTGGAAGCAGCACACTCGGCAGATGTACGGCATGGAGGCCATGCCCACTCACGCCTGCTGCCTCTCCCCAGATCTCATCCGCAACGAGGTGGAATACCTGAAAATGGACTTTAACTGGCGGATGAAAGAGGTGCTGGTGAGCTCCATGCTCAGTGCCTACTACGTGGCCTTCGTGCCCGTCTGGTTTGTGAAGGTGAGGAAGGACCATCGCTGCTTTTGGCCCCACGCTGCTCCTCCAGGCGTGGAGCTGGCTGGGGAGGGTCGTGGGGAGGTGGCCTAATAAGTTGTACAACGAGACAGAATCATAGAATCGTTCAGGTTGGAAAAGACCCTTGGGATCATTGAGTCCAACCGTAGTAAATCCCTCAAACCTCGGGGATGAGCCCAAGTCACCTTCCCCCGAGGGGCTGGTGCTCCCACCCCTTGTCAGCTGAGCGGGGGGAGAATCAGGAGCTACCGCCTGGTTCTGGTGATGGCTGGTGATAGCACAAATGTTTCGCTGTGCTGTGTTCAGGAGTTGTACAGCAGCCGTCCTATGTGGGCGCTTCTTTTTGAAGTGGGATTAATCGCTGTGCGAAAAGCCCTCGTTTTACCTGCCTGAGTGCTTTGTGTTTTGACGGCTTCGTTAGGTGAGGCTGTCCAAACACGTCGTCACACATTCTTCGTGTCCCCCCCGCAGAACACTCAGTATTACGACAAACGCTGGTCGTGTGAGCTCTTCCTCCTGGTTTCCATCAGCACGTCGGTGATCCTCATGCAGTACCTCTTACCCGCGCGCTACTGTGACCTGCTCCATAAAGCCGCCGCACACCTGGGCTGCTGGCAGAAGGTCGATCCAGCCCTCTGCTCCAACGTGCTGCAGCATCAGTAAGGAACCCTCGGCTGGGGCTGGGGCTTTCTCTTAACCGGCCTGCCTGTTGGCGCAGGCAGGGGCTGGATGGGGAGCTCGGCTTTCCGGGCATCTCTCCTCCTCCTCGTGTCGCTTAAAGAAAGAAAGAAAAACGAAAGGAAGGGCTGTCGGCTGGCACGTCTGACAGCTTACAGGCACCGTCTGTGGGTCTGAGTTTTGGCAAGGTGCCTGCTGCTTCCGGCCACAGGTAGCTGCTGTTTGCCTGTCACCGCCGTGGTGACGTGCCTCATTGGGCCAAACTCTGCCCGCGCGAACGACGGCACCTTAACTACTGCAGCTCGTTCGTTGTCCTCGCTGGCGGTGGGAAGGCAGCAGAACCCCCTCCTGCAGCTCCAGAGGCAGAAATAAGAGCTCTTTCCGTGTTTTCTCAGGTGGACAGAGGAGTGCATGTGGCCCCAGGGAGTGTTGGTGAAGCACAGCAAGAACGTGTACAAGGCCGTGGGTCATTACAACGTGGCCGTGCCCTCGGACGTCTCGCACTTCCGCTTTCACGTAAGATCACGTCTGGTTTCTGGGGACTTTTCGTGGGGTCACCGTCCTCTTGTCCTTAACACCTCAGGTCAGGAGCAGGAGAGCTGCCTGTGGGGGTGTGCCAGGGTGGTGGAGTGAGCGGGGTTGGGGACAGGGTTTCACATTAGTCCCGTGTCTGCAAACGGAGGCTCTGCCCTGAGCCGCTCTGGGGCGAATGCTGTGTCTCCAGAGGCAATCCCAGGGGGCATCGTTCAGCCGGTTCCTAGGGCTGGGACAAAGGCTGGACTCGATGATCTTCAAGGTCTCTTCCAGCTGAAACTATTCTGTGATTCTGCCTGTATCACACGTCCTGTCGCACACACGTCCCGAAGGGTCTCCCCTCGCTCGGTGCCTTATTGTGGCCTCTCCTACAGTTCTTTTTCAGCAAACCGCTGAGAATTCTCAACATCCTGATCCTGCTGGAGGGAGCCGTCATCTTCTACCAGCTTTACTCGCTGATTTCTTCAGAGAAGTGGCACCAGACTATCTCGCTGGCTCTGATCCTCTTCAGCAATTACTACGCCTTCTTCAAGCTGCTGCGTGACCGTCTGGTGCTGGGCAAAGCCTACTCGTACTCTGCCAGCAGAGACTCAGAGCAGAAGTTAAATTAAAACAATTGCACTGATGCTCAGCTTATTACAAAACAAACAAAACAAGAAACCCTCAGAGCTTTGTATTTTTGTTACCACTGCTTTTTTTTCTTTGATAACTGATGTAATTAAAAGGAAAAAACATATTTTTTTACTCCCAACAGTTGTTTGCGTGTCTGTTGTCTGGTAAAATCCCCCGAGAAGGCCCCCTCCTGTTTGTTTTTGAGAGGAGTGATTTATTAACGGCGGTACTTAGTTTCGAGAGGTACAAACACTACTGCTTCTGCTGGAATCGGAGCTCCAGCTGGCACCGAGCGGGAAGGGGAGAGCTGCGGGTTTATCGGAGCTCACAACTCACCCTGAGCCCCTTTGGGAGGGGGCGAGCCCTTGTCCTGCCCTTCCCGAGGACCCCCAGGGACCTGCACCGCCCCCCGGCATTGCGCGGCCGGAGGGGAAGGCTGCAGCGTTTCACTAAAATGTCTATTTTTTAATTTCTGTGCCAGAACTGCTGCACCGCAGCGGCGGGAGGGGACCCGCCGGGGATGGGGGGGCTCGGGGGAGGGTGGAGAAGCTCCGGCAGCGCCCGCTGCGCCCGCCCGGCAGCGCTTTGGGTGTTTCACCCCCACGTTACCGCCTCTCCCGCCCAACCTGCCCGTCAGGTCTGCCCGGGGCCGGGGGGGCTGAGCGGGCTGACCTCACCCGGGAGAGGAGGAGGAGGGGGGGAGGAGGAGGAGGGGGAGGAAGATGCGCCGCTCAGCGCCCGGGGATCGCGGGGCCGGGGTCGGCGGGGCCGCCCGGAGCCGCCGCCGCTGCTGCCGCGGGGGACACCGGCCGTGGGCGCCGCTGGGGCCGGGGCCGGGCTCGGGTCCTGCCCGGGCTGGGGGCTCCCGCCGCCCCCGGATCCGGCCTTTGTTCCGCTCGGGGCCGCCGCCGCCGCCAGGGGGCGACCGGAGCGCGCGCGGGGCCCTGCCGGGGGCCGTGGCGGTGCCGGGGCCGGTGCCGGTGCCTTCCCTGATCCCCGTCCCCATCCCCGTCCCCATCCTGCTGCCCATCCCGATCCCGGTCCCGATCCCCTTCCTGCTGCCCATCCCGATCCCGGCCGCGGTCCCACTCCCGCTCCCGGTGCCGGTGCCGGTGCCGATCCGTGTCCTTCTCCTGCTCCCAGTCTCGGTCCCGATGCTGATCCCGCTCCCACAGCCGGTCCCGGTCCCGGCCCCAGCCCGTGCCGCCGGCAGCCCCGTCCTCCCCGGGGAGCTCATTGCAGACAAAACCGGAGATCAAACACTAACGGAGGGGGACAGGCAGACCCCGGGAACCCAACCCCAGCATCGTCCCCCTGGGACGCCCTGCCCAGCTGTGCCAGCGCCATGACCCCTGGGGGTCTCGGTACCCGAATCCCTACAGGCGAGCATCACCCCGGCCCGCGGTGGGGACCTGGTGAGGCCAAAGGCCACCAGGAGTGAAGCTGCCGCCGCTCGCCTGCCCGGTGTCAGCCACTGTGCGTCGACAGGGCGAAGGGCACATGGCGAGGAAGAGGAAGGAGGAGCGGGGAAAAACAAGGGAGGGGGCTGGCCAGGCAGGGGAGCAGCCGAACCCCCCCGGGACTGTGCCCCCACGCAGCCCCCGCAGCCGAAACCAGCACCGGGCGGCAGCACAAGGGGATGGGGATCCCCACCCATGAGGAAGATGAGGGCTGAGGGGCAGTAGTGCTTTTCTGGCTCACGGTATGGGAAGGCTGCAAGAAGCCCACCCCCCCACACACCTCCCGAGACCTCCAGCAGTCCTGGGGGAACGGAGGGACCCCCCCAGCCCATACCCTGGCTGCTGTATCGCCCGTGGCAGGGCCAGACCCAGTCTCTGGATGGGACGGCCAGCTGGGACTGGGGGATGTTGGGGCACGGCCGGTGGGTGTGCCTGTGCCCTGGCCCCCTCCTCACCGCGTCAGGAGGAAACGGCCGTGTCCAGCCTTTCCCGAGGATGAGGATTTCCTTCCTCCCATTGAGCGGGGACCCTGAGGTTAGCACGCAGCCGTGGGGCACTCGGCCGTGGGATGGGGGGGGCTGACCGGGAGGTGGGGAGGCAGAAACCCCCACCCCTGACACACAGCCCTGGGGCAGCTCCCCCCTGTTCCCTCCCCCTGCCTGGCTGGGACCCCCGCAGCCCCACAGGCAGGAGGGGGGCAACCACCTGTGGGGACAAGGGACCGGGCTTGGGGAGGGTGCTCAGGATGGAGACTTGTGGCCACTTCCTTCTCCACGGCTTCCCTCCCGCTTCCTTTTGCCCAGCCTGAGTGCACTGCAGATATTTTTGGGTTAAGAAGACACCGGGCAGATTGGGCAGCCCTGGGGTGATGGAGCCCCGGGGCAAGGGAGCCTGTCACACCATGAGGTGGCCGAGCCTGCAGCCACCCTGGCTGCAGTTTTGGGCTCCCAGTTACACTGGGAGGGCTTGGAGGTCCCCCCAGTGTGACTCTCATCACTGGTCACCTCTGGGCAAAGCCTCCCAGCCCCAAAGGATGCCTGAGCCCCTTCCTCCTTGCAGGGACCTGGTCTGGGCACGGAGGTTGCTGGATTCCCAGAAAAGGCTTTTCCCATAGCTGGGAAGGGCTGTTGCGGGGAGCAGCTTATTTCCCTCGAATGGCCTGGCAGGGAGTGCACAGGGGCTTTCCTGGGAGGCGATGACGTCCCAGGGGAGATCCCGGGTGGGAATTCCCCTGAGAGCAGCCTCAGAGCTGGCTTCATGGGACACCCAACTGCCTGGGTGACCCCGGGGGTCCTGGGAAACCCACACCATGCCCAGCCCCTGGACAGGCTGCGCCCCGGGGGTCCCAGCCTTGGCCGGCCTCCATCTGCCGCCCTCCTCGCCCCCGCTAATCCCAGGATTAGCAGCCAGATGCCAGGCGCAGGTTTGCTGCAGGTAACGGCTGTCCCTTGGGGAGGAGGTTACGGACATGAAAGTGCAGGCAATTATGGCTAATCCCACACCTCCGCCAAAGGAGCTCAGCAGCCGACCTGCCTGCACCAAGCGGGGTCGGGCAGTGCCGGGGAGAAGCCGGATGGTCTCACCCTGGGGTCCGTGAGTCAGGAGGGCGGTGGGTGCCGGGAGCCCGTGTGTGCTCAGGACCCATCCTGGAGAGCCCCCAGGATAACGGCCATGCTGAGGGTGTCACGAAGCAAAAAGCCAGGGATCGATGCCCTCCACGGGGCGCTGGGGGTACAGCTGAGCCCTCCCCTTGTGCAGACCCCAAATGGAGCAGGTGCACTGGGACTAATTCTGGCCTCCTTCTGCCCGCCGGGAATCCCCTCACCACTTCCCAGCGGATGCAGCTGATGGGAAATGGCTGTTTTCCCCGAAAAACCCATCTCGACATTCCTGGGAGGCCACGTCTGCTGCTCGCAACCCCGTCCCCAGGGACCTCGGTCTGGCCAGTTCCTGGCCTGGGTCCCACCCCAGCTCGGCGGGGATGGAGGACGGAGGCTGCGGCTGCTCAGCGCGGGGCTGCCATGAAGCCAGAGGTCCCCAGCCCGGCCACGCGATGCACACAACTAATCCCAGCTGGGCTGTGTTGTCCTTTATCTGGAGACCGGCAGCTTTAATTCTTCCTTAACGATCGTTTATGCCATTAATAAAGCCAAATCCCTAAAGTGGCTAATTAAGGGTTCGTTTGCCCGCTGCCATCTCACATCACAGCAGGTTTTGTGTGAAATCAAGGAGGGGAAGAAAAAAAAAAGTCCCAGGGAGGTGGTGGGAGCATCCTCCCAGTGCCCATCGCACAGCATCCCTGCTGCCCCAGGGCCAGGGCTGGGAGCAGCACCCCAGCCCCACTCCCCCCCAGCCCCAAAGCCAAGGGGTGCCTGCAGGGCTGGGCACCCAAACCCAGTAGATGCTGAGCCAAGCTGAGCTGAACTGGCCGCTGCTGCTGGGGGCTCACTTGGCCAAAACCAGGGCACGACAAGGCCCACGAGACCCTGTCCCAAGCCAGTGAGACCTGATGTAATCAGCAACCCTGAGTTAGCGTATGCACATCCTCGTTAGCAATTACACACACACGCCCTCGTTATCTCAACAAGTCCATGCCGGGGGCTCAGGGCAAGCAAGCGTGGGGCAGTAGGGCTGGATCTCGAGGCCCCCAGCCCCTCCCGCTCCTCTGATCATCAAAACTCATTGCACTTGTGCCACGGAGCAGACACGATGCCAGCGGGACACGAGGCTCTGCCGTGCCGGTGCTTGGTCCCGGCACGGAGCAGATGGCAGCTCGCAGCACGGAGCAGCGCAGGGGCCAGATGGACTGCAGGGGAGCAGAGCCCTCCCGTCGCCTTCCTCCCCTCGCCCGGCTCCGTTTCCGCTGCCATTTTACCCAACCGGCTCCAACAGCGGCTATAAATATTTAACAGCTCCATCCTCTGCTCCGCTGCTGAACCGACAGCCGGGGGGATGGCAGCTCCCACCGCTCCAGCCCACTCCGCTGGGGGCCGCTGGGCTGAGCCCCCCCGGCACGTGGGCACAGCCCCTCCCTGCAGCATCACTCTGGGTCTGAGATAAACAACCCCAGCGAGCCCGGCTGGAAATGCTTGAGGACTGGAGAGGTGGTGAACGGAGACTTTGGAAGGCACAGGGACATTTCCCAAGAGCTGGGCACAAAGAGGGTGACGGGTAGAGCTGGACAGTGGCCTCATCCTGGGCACTGCTCAGGCTGAGCACCCCTGAGCCCTCTTGGAGTTCCAAGGGGGCAGAAGTACCCCCAAACCCACCCCTACATCCCCGGGGGGGCACCCAGCTCCTTGGTCAGACCCCAGCCAGGAGCTCTGCGGGCAGCAGCACTGCTCCAACAGTCCCTGCAGGATGTTCCCAGGGGTTCTGCCCCAGGCGCAGGTGCTGGGTCACGTCCCCAGTTGCAGGATCTGCAGCGCCACGAGTCCCAGCATGTGGCTGAGAGGCGTCAGCGGCTGAGGGCTCACCCAGGCAGGACCTTTTCCCGGCACGGAGGGAGTTTCAGGGCACGGCGGGTGCACCCATGGGCCCACACGTGCACCGGGGCCGGGCTTCCTCCCTCTGCCGTGGCCCCGAGCCTTTCCGCCGCTCTTCCGCCGACCCCGGGGCCGCCGGCTGCCTTCCTGCTCCGTCCCAGCGCTGCCGCCCCGTTTCCTGCCCGCCGGCGCTGGGGCAGCCGCTCTGCCTCCCGTCCACCCCCTCCACATCCCCGGCGCTCCCAGAACCATCCATCCTCCTCTTTCCCAAGCCTTGGAGCAGGGGCACCTGGCCCCACCGCCGTATCCCCAACCACGTGCCCTCCTCCAGCTCTGGTCCCCAACCTCCACGTGGCACCCGGCTGCTGCGGGAGCGATGTCGGGGGGTGTGCGTGTCCGTGTTTCACCAGCCGTTCTCTTCCAGCTCAGTGATAAAGGAATTGAACAGAGCAAGTCTCCCACCCTGCGGGGCTTGCACCGGGGGGGGCGGCGATTCCCCGGTCGCAATCACTTTTGGGGATCTCCCGCTGACCTAGTTTTTAATCCACCGCGCAGGGATTGCACGCGGGGCCGCCTTCCGAACGAGCGAGGTCTTCCCATCCGTAACACCCCCAATGCAGCGTAAAGCCCCCCCTCCCTGGCACCCCTCGCTTTTGGGGGTCCCGCGGGCGGCTCGGCGGGGCCAGCCCCAGCTCCGCGTCACCACGTTGCTGCCGAGGTCAGGCCGTTCCCACGCTGAGCCCAAGGGTCCCCCCCAAAACCGGTCGGGCGTGCAGAGCCGTGACTTCGCCACGAGCCAGGCGACGGCGAGCGGCGTGTGCCGGCAAGCCCAGGGAGGTGGGGGGGCCCCAGGGAGGGTAGGAGGGGGGTGCAGCAGCAGGGCGAGACCTGTGAGGGGGCCCCCGCTTCCCAGGCAGCCACGCCGGAGTTCTCTGAGAAGAGGGAAGGGAAGAAAAATCTCTTTTTCCTTCCGTCCTGCAGAGCTGCGAGGACGGGTGTCACCGTGCTGGCGCGACCTGTCCCTGTACCCCGCTCCCTAAAGCTGCCCCCCCCAAACACACACACACACACACTCCCTCCGGACACCCTGCAGGGTGAGGAGGAGGAAGGGCTCCTTATCACCCTTCCTGGCTGACGCAAGGTTTGCTCATCGCTCCAGGACGGGTGACGCTGGCGGTGTCACCCCTCTTCCTCCTTGCAGGTTCAAACCTCCCCACAGGGGTGATGCCACTGGATCTCTCCGGTCCTTACACGCATTTTATCTCCCTCTCTCTCCACCCAGCATCACTCCCTGCCCCACAACTGCTCGGATGAGACCCCCGGTCCCCGGCGTCTCCGTTCCCCGGGGCTGCCGGGGGATCGGGGTACCCCGACACCCCGGCAGCCCCAGGGAACGGAGACGCCGGGGGCCGGCTGGCAGCCTTCTGTACCAACCAGGAATAAGTGGATTAAGAACCAATCTCGTTATCATTATTAGCAGCCCTGGTGAGGGCCATGGGATGGGGACAAGGATGGGGACACTCTTGGAGTCCAGGATGGAGGGGATCAGGGGTGGCCATCGCTCAGCGCAGGGCGGACCGTGCCCGGTGCTTCCAGAGCGAAGGCTTGGCTGTAACGAGCCAGGACGGTTAATTAGTCAGTGTCAATTTATGTTAATTAGTTGGAGGAGTCAGGAGACTGATTCCTTCACCACCTGGCTGGCACCAGGTTGCGCAGGGCCTGGCTAGGATGGGGGGTGAGTGTGTGGGTGCACGTGTACGTGTGTTTTTGCATCCTGGTGCGTTTGTGCATCCGTGTGCACAGGATGAGCTCCCGTGCAACCACACACACCCACAGAGATGTACAACTCCAGAAAGCCGAGCTCACACCAAGGCTCTGCGAGCTGCTGCTCACGGGTGACAAGGGACGGGGCAGCTATGTCTCCCCCGGGACGGGACAAGGTGACACGGAACCGTGAGCCGTGACGGGCAGCGTGGGCTCGGTCACTGGTAGCGACAGGACAAGTGAGGCGAAGTTTCCTGTGGGTGATTCACGCTCTTCCTCGCCTTTGCTGCCGCAGGAGCGAGGGGTTGAGATCCCAGAGCAAGCCGGAGGGATTTCCAAAAGGACCCAGAAAATACTCCCCTGGCTCCTCGCCACTGGCTGTGATTTCTTCCTTCCTCTTGGGTGGAAACGCGGCCGTTGTGGAGGCGCAGGAGCCACGTGAACGGCAGCGATGGGAGCAGAGGTGGGCTCTGCTGCGAGGAGGGGAGAGGATGAGAAACGAGCCGTGATGGGATCCAGGCGGGGAGCGAGCCCCTCCCCGGGCTGGGGAGCTGAGCAGGGGATGAAGCTGCTCCGTTTATTCGATCCAGGCTCACGGGCGTCACAGCCCGGGCTGCTGTTTTGTTTCTTCTTCTTAAAACAGGATTGCAACCACCATAACAACAACAAGAAAAAAAAAAAGGCAAAACCTTAATCCTGCAAATCCTCTGCTGCTCCCGCTGTGTGGCATGGGCTGCGTGTGCCCATGTCCCCCCTGCCCGCAGTGCCCACGATGGGATGCTGGAGCTGGATGCTCACTCGGGGGTGCCCGAGCCGCTAAAAACACCCCCCTCCCCACGTATTCACGGCACCAGCCGAGGTGTTGCAGCCACCAGATCAGCCATGCAAACAGGACTGAAATTAAATCAGCCGCATGCGAGAGAAATCCGTTAACCCTTGACAGGGCGGCGGGGACACGTCCCCCCTGCAGGCACCAGCACTGCCACAGCAGCAAGGGCCACCCTGGGAACACACGGCACCCACCGGAGCTGTCGCCGCGTGTGGGGAGCAGGGACCTGTGGCCGCTGAGCCGCTGTCCGTCCGTGTGTCCCCCCTGCTGTCCCCAACTCCCCCGGCTCTCAGCCATCTGTCTGGGGTGTATTAAAGGCGTGGAGAAGCCGAAGAGAAACGAGGTCAGGGCTGTGACGGCAGCCAGGGGATGGGACGACCCTGCACCCGCCTTCCCGAGCAGTGGGACCCTGTCACCTGCCTTGTGCCCCCAGCGGCGCCCGTTTGTGGCACCAGCCACAGTAGGGATGGCTTTTTGAGATGCCCTCGCTTCCCCAAAGGGAGCCCAAAGCAAGCACTGTCCCCAACTACAGCAACTGGCTCCTGGGCACAGCAGGGGACGTGCCAGGTGGACTTTGCACCCCCGCAGCGTTACCGCAGCCCCGCGGCACCGGCGGAGCCAAGCAGAAAGGCTGCGCGATGCCGGACGTCCCGGGAAACCTGCCTGTGGCGCGGGCATGCGGCCCCTCGGCGAGGCTGGGGATGCGAGGGGTGTCAAACAGCAGCAGCAAAGGGGAGAACAGATACCCCGAAATCCGGGCAGCAAGTGCAACGTGCAACCCCCAGGGTCCCCAGAGCTCACCCGACCCGGGCTCGTGGGCGCGGTGCCGAAAATGTACCCCCCACCCACGTGTGAGTGCAGGCGTGCATGTGCGAGTCCCCGTAGGCAGCTGCCTGCATTTCATGCATTTTTAAGAAGAACAAGGTTAGTGGGTCACTCCAGCGCTGGAGGCTTTTCTCCAGCTGAGCTGCTTTGCTGCCAAACCCACCCGGGCTGGTGGCTGCTACCGCGCCGCCGCAGCGAGGGGGCAGGGGCAGGCAGCAGTGCAGGCGGGGAGCAGCAATGCAGTGTGCTGGGTGGGGGGGCTGCAGCCCCCCACAACAAGGCTGCCAGATGCTGGAGCCCCAGCACCCGGAGCCGCGGGGCTCTGGCGGGGCTCTGGCAGGGTGCGGCGGAGAGGAAGAGCCGGCGCGGTTAAAAGTTAACGCGGAGACAAAGCAGAGCCGGGATGGCAACGCCAGCGCAGCCACACCAATGCAAACAGCCCTGGCTCTAGGGCAGCCCAGCCCCAATAGAGGGGTGAGCGGCTCCGTCGCTGCCTCGCCTGGCCTCTCCCCGCGGCACCATCACCACCCCGAGGAGAAGCGTGTGTGTTGGTGCAGCCACAGCGGTGCCCGTGTCCGTGCTTGCGACGTGTGTGCCGGCGGGCTGGGGTACACAGCGCTGCTGGGAACGGGGCGATCCCAGAGCTGGGGTGAAGGCAAAGCCGGGGCGAAGCCAAGCCGTGGAGAACAGGGGTAGCGATGCAGCTCCGCGTCGTCGCCGCCACGCAGCCCCGCGCCCACAGCCCCCCGGCATCCCGCCGCGCAGCCGTTGCCATGGCTACGGCCATGCAAGTCTGGGCGAAATGCATCTGCCGATGCAGCCGTGGGGGCGGGGAGGGCACCGCTGCTCTGTGACGCTGCCGCCGGCCAGGGCCGCACCACCAGCCCCCAGCCACCCGCACGATCCCCACCCAGCCCGAAACTGCCTGCCATCCCCTCTCGTGACATTTACCGGGGGCGAGAGCGGTCACGGAAGAGTGGCGTGGGGATGAGAGGGTGCCGGTTCCCACCAGAGCAGCCCCCCTTTGCAATGGGATGGGTACATTCTGGCGAGGGACCACCGATCCCAAAAACTGTGCAGGAGATTTGCCAGCCTGGGGAGATGGGGGGTGAGCGGTGCCTGCCTCAGGTGCATGCAAAAAACCCCCGTGTGCCCACCCACCAGCTCCCGGGAGGCAGATACTGGGACACCAGGGAGGCAAAGTGCTCTCCAGTAACCTCAGCACCAGGCTGGGGCACGGAGCAGCCCCCTCGGAGCCCATCACCAGGGTCTCTGGGCTCTGCTGGCCGCTGGGCTCCCGCTCCACCCAGCCCACGGGTGCTGTGGCCCCAGGGACACTTTCGGTTTTGCTCTCAGGCGGAGGGGAATTCTGTTCCTGGCAATTGAGCAATCCAGGCTGGGGACAGCAGGGGATAAGGGCAGGAGGGGATTTCTGATGGAAAGTCACAGACAATCCCAGCGCTGCCGTGATTCCCGGCTCCGCTACCGGCTGCCCCTCTCGCAGCCCACCCCAGCAGGGACTGAGCCCCTGCTCTGTCCCACCTCCGTGGAATTCCAGGGAGAGGGTTTTCCTGGCACCTCAGGATTTACCGGGGGTGACAGGTACCCCGGGCTGCGCAGCGCCCTGGTAAAATCAGCTGGGATCTGAGGTAGAGGGAGCAGAGATGAACAGGTTAATGATATGGACACTTACAGGTTCCTAATGAGGCTTTAAAGTTAATAGTCCCTTAAGGTGAGTGGGAGGTTCGCATCTCTCAGGGCTGTTTTTCCAGGCTGTTTGGGTACCAGAAGATAACGTGTCCCCCCCCAGCTTCTGCATCCCCCCCAGCTCCCCATCCCTCCAGCCCTTCACCCAGGCAGGCGGGAGCCAGACCTGGCCTGAGCGTCCCTGTGTCTTTCCTGCCTGTCCTTCCAGTCCATCCCAGTCCCTTCCCCCACGGCCCCCGCACACACTGGCCTCTCTCTGCCTGGGCCCGTCAGATGTTGCTGAAAAGGAACAATGCGACGTATTGTCTCTCCCTGCTCGCAGGCATCAAAACCCAGCAGCGCAACAAAAAGACACATTGACTTGCAGGGAGAAAGAGGCCCATACATCCCCGGCTGCTCGCCCGGGGGAGGGACCGCTGCCTCGAAGCATCCCAGCACCCGCTTTCCTGTCCCCGGTCCGGCGACGCGCTCGGCTGGCTGCCACCGGCCCCGGGGACTTGGGCGAAATGGGTCGCTGTGCTGGGGGGCTGGCAGCAGAGAGGACGGGCTGCCCAAGCCCCGTCGCCAAGGGACAACCTTGGGATCAGCATCGTGCGAGATGTTCACTGGGACTGTGCTGGGTGGGCATGCACAGACTGGGACCATACTGGTGTGCGCGTGTGGGCTGAGCCCCTGCTGACTTTGCACACACTGGCGAAGCACTGGGGACATCCACGGGCTCCCACTCCCTGGGGAGTCACTGTACCCCAGGGAAGGGCAGCACCCCACGTCCACCTCAGCTCCGCCACGACAGGACGCCGCTTCAGCCTGGCCACTGTCCCCCTGGGTTCGGTGAGCGCAGCACAGTGGGGTGATGCCCAAAACACACAGGACCCCCAGCACGCTTCCCCGCTGCGTGCCCCGGCCGTGGCGTGCGGGCACGCTCCCGCGGCACCTCCGCAGGAAACGCAACGGGAAAAGCTCCACTTGGACCGAGCGACGCTTTTGTTTCCATTATAAACTTCCCTTCTAACGAGGAAGGAGGCTCTGAAGCACGCTCCCCGCTCGACCCCCGGCCAGGGGATCCTGCCAGCAGCCCTGGCCAGGGTGGGAAGGAGCAGAGGTAGCAGCCGGCTGCCCTCTCGTCTCTGCTGCCAGCTGGACGCTGCAGCCCCTTTCTCTCTCCCAACACCCTCTGGCAGCTGTCCCACTCTCGTAATGCAACCGAACCGGCAGCGCACGGCTTGCTCAGGGTCAGGGAGCCCTTTATCAGCACCAGAACGCAGCCTGCGGCGGGGATGCTGGAGATAAGGAGCGTGGGACGAGCATCCCGCCTGGGCGACGGGTTCCTGTTCTCCCTGGAGGAGTCGGGAGAGACCGGCGGGCTGGGAAAGGCGATGCGGGGGCTCCTTGCGGGGTGTCAATCCCTGCCATGCAGAAACTCCTCCAGGGCAGTGCCCTTGGGGAGGCACCCAGGACCCCTCGCTGTCCCACCGCCATCCCCATGCTGCAGCCCAGCTCAGCCCATCAAGGAGGTTGGAGGGTTTTAGGTTAGAGGGCTTGGCTTTGTTCGCAAATTCTCCAGCTCCTGGCCAAAAAGAAGGGCAGATGGTCTCTGAGATACGAGATGGAAGGGATTGCTCTCTCTTTCCTTCACCGTGACTCACAGCTGCCAACATCTGCCCCCGGTGCGAGCGGGGAAGGGGGTGACGGGGGGAAAAACGTCCTGCGGTGGGAGAACGGGGCTGGTCCTGAGGGGTGGGATGCAGGGAGGATGTTACCGGAGTGAAAAGCAAGCCCAGAAATAGCAAACGCAGTTACACAAGGCGCCGGTTGCCATGGGATCTTCACAACCAAAAATGACGGGGCTCTGGCAAATACAAGAACGGGCCCTTTCATGTGTTTCTATGGGAAGTCAGCGCCTCTCTGCAGCCTCCCGGGCTGGAGCCTTTCCCAGGGCAGGAAGGATTTGGGGACACCGGTTGCGGCACAAGGTCCAGGCAGGCGCCAGAGAGACCCCCGGTAAAGTCCTGAGCAACCCCTTCCTCTGGTCAGGGATGCTTTTTCCTCGTACAAATGTCAGAGTCACCCAGCACCAACTTGGTGGCCAGGCTGAGTGATGGCGCAGCCACGAGCGGGTTTGGCAGGGACCAACTTCTGCTTGGGCAAAGGACTGGGAAGGTCCTCTTGGCTACGAAGCAGCCTCGCTCTTCCTCCTGCCTGCCCAGCCCCAGCCAGTCCTTCTCCCTCACAGAAATCCCCCAGCATGAAGCTCAGCATGGTTTCCTTCTTGCTCAGCACCCGCAGTCCTCCCCAGCCCCTTCGCCCTGTCCCCTCGTGGGCTGTGCATTCAGAGCATCACTTGCCCCAGGGACCAGACCAGTAGCGACATCCTGGAGCCACGCTGGGGGATCAGGAGAACCAAACCGTGCGGACACGGCACCAGGGCAGAGACAGACCCCAGACTTGTGGCTACTATTTCTAGCCAAGGGCTACTTGCAAGGGCCATTCCCATGCCAGAGCTGCTGCGGTGGCAGAGGCTGTCATCGTCCATCCCTGCTTACAGGCCCCGCACTCTCCCTGCTGGAATTCTCTCCCTGGAGAGATCTAATTAGCTAATTCCTTTGCTATTTATAAATCAATATGGAAATCCCTCTGCTTTATTCCCAGCGCTGTTGGTTGCCCTGCCTGGGCCCCCGTTAACTCAGTTAAAATCCTCGAGCAGATGATCAGAGGCTTGTGAATGGCTCTGGGTACATGAATAAATAATTGCATTAATTCTTCGTTAAGGGGTGGGGGGACACGGTGGGCAGCAGGAGCAGGGCAAGGAGCTGGGGACTGCACCCTCCTGCCCCGCTCCAACCCCTCCTGGTGCAGGGGCTGCGCTCGCTGCTCTGCCTCGCAGCCTGTCAGCTCTTAACACCCAATAAATTAATAATCAGCACGCAGTTTAAGTAGGTCTGGAAAGCGGAAAATAACATCCGTGAAGATCTTGCGTCCCCGAGGCTTTTTTAGGCAGGAGCGGCGCACGGAGAGGCAGACAGATTTGTCTGCCTGTCCATCTGCTGGAGGAGCCGACAGACCCGTAATCTGTCCGTCTGCCCCGCACCCTGCAAATCCCCGTCACTTCCCGAGCAGCCAAAGCCCCGGGAGCCATCGGAGAGCCCGCACAGAGCTGGAGCACCCCCGTCCATCTCCAGTTCCCTGCCTGATGTCCAGGGATAGAGGAGCTTGATCCACGGCTGAGATACCAGTGGAGGGATGGGACCCACGGCGAGTGTGATACTGGTGGTCGCACTGGTTCCCACTGGGAGGGATTATGATGGTGTTTGGTTTATGCTGGAACCTCACTGCTATGTGCAGCAGCCGGTTTCTGCCTCCCACCCACTCTGTCCCGGTGTAACCACACCTGCCCCAGTACCGGCACGGCAGCACCCAAACCCACCCCCTGCAGCACCAACACCCCCTGCTCCAAACCACCGACACCCCAAGCTCTGTGCCACCAACACTTCTTGCAACACGCAGAAGAGGAAAACAGCCTCTTCCCAGGCTTAGAGCTGGAATAACCAGCCGTGAGTCTCCCCAGGGTGGGGGCCCAGGCTCACCCCACAGAGCACTGGGGCTCCCTTTCCCGCGGCCACACTGAGCACCTCTCTGGAGCCCTTTGAGCCCTCCTGGTGCTGCTGCCACGGGCACAGGCAGGACAGCCATCTGCAGCGGAGCCAGGCCTTGGGAAGAGGAGCCACGCTCGGGAATCCACAGGGGAACGTGTCTATTTATAAACACATCCTTTAAGCAGCGCTGCAGAAGAGGGTTTTCAAGAAAAGCTGGGATCAAGAGAGCCGTGGCAACTGGGGATTCCTCAGAGATGAAAGCCGCTAGAAAACCGCGTGTGAGGTTTCCTGCATGGCTTCTGATGGTGACGGGGGGCTGCACCACCCCCTCCTCAGCAGGTCTGCATCTTGACCTGTCTAATCATGCTAAAGTTTGCCCTTTAGAGCCATCACATCTGCCGCCCATCACTCCAGCGCTGCCCGCCGATCGCTGTGGCAGGGAAGCAGCGGGGTGTAAAGCACTTTCTCCCCTCCAGCAAAATGTGGAAGGAGACCTGGGCTTTGCATGGGGGTTGGCAGACGGGGAGGGGCTGAGCCAGCAGTGCAGAGCCCGGCAGCGGCACCGCAGCCACTCTGCCGGCCCCAGCCTGAGAAACCCCCTCTTGAACAAGCCAACCCAGCCACACACCCACCCCACTGCTGAAGAAAACATCTTTCCAGCATGCAGCCTGCTTCACAGCATGAGGAGGGGTTTTCTGTCCCCAACCTAACGAAGCCACACTGGGGCTGCATCCATCACCCCACAGGCTGCATCCCCAGAGCCCCCTCCCAGCTCACACTACCTGCAGATGGATGGTGGGTGGCCGGTGCCACTCACCTTAGAGGTTCTCCTGTGGCTTTGGTACCAGGGGATGGGAGCATCTCGGGGCTGTTGCAGAGATGGATGGTCTCAGACATGCACTGCAAAAGCTGGTGCTCACTTGGGTTTGTTCAGCACAGCCAAAACGTTGGACAGCGATGGGATGGGATGGGGTGGGATGGGATGGGATGGGATGGGATGGGATGGGATGGGATGGGATGGGATGGGATGGGATGGGACAGCAGCATGAAAATTCTGCATTTCTGCAGAGAAGAGCCAGGACAAAATGAACCTCAGCAGGAAGACAGAAAATCACTCCCAGAAGGTGGGAAGAAGAGCTTAGGGTGGGCACGGGTGCTATCTGATGCCAGGCGGCTGCTGGGCCAGAGGGAAGGGCTCACCAGCCATGGCTCTGCCAGGTTTTGGTCCCCAGTAGGTAACTGTGGGGACACTGGAGCTCACACTCAGGGACAAGTGGCAGAAGGCAGAGCGTGTTTACTGACTCATACACTTGCTTGGACCGTTTGTCCTCCCAAAGCAAACAGCCTCGCTACGCTCTGAAAAGCGCGTGCTTCAAAACAGGGTCCATCCTCCGCGGCTCCTTTGCAGCCCTGACGGCTGCTCGGGCAACTCCCCAACTCGCGGACGGCCAGAGGCGCGGGCGGACGGGCCGGCAGCGGCCCCGGCAGCCCTTCAAAGGCTTTATCAACTGGCAACCAAAAGTCAATAAGGAAGATGCCGCCTGTTTTAATTAACAGAGAAATTTCGCTCTGACGGGGGTGAGATGATGATGTGCGCCGAGGCAGGGGGGAGGACAGAGACAAAACATGACCTTGTTGGTGGAGCGCACACAGCAGCACATTGTTTTCCCCTCGGAGATGCTGGCCTTGATCCGGCACAGGCTCTGCAGCGCAGCTGGGTGCCGGAGGCTGGGGGGGGTCCCGCCTGCCCGCCCGCCGAAACCCCGGGGCGGGTTTGGCAGGAGCAGGGGTGTGGGATGCATGGACACGGCACTCGGGGAGGTGGCCGCTGCTGCTGCTGCCCGGTGGGATGCGGGCTGGCCAGGGAGAGCTGGTGGCTTGGACAGCCACCAAAGGATCTTGACTCTGGAAGCCCCCTGCCCTGTAAAATCAGCTGTGCCCGGGTGTCCCACAGCCACAGCTGGTGACCCTGACAGCGTGGGGAAGCTGCAGGCCCTTCGCCAGCGTTAGCGTCCAGTTTAGTTCCATTTTCTTTCTGATCTCACCTGTTCCAGGAAAGCAGGAAGAAGGGAGCAGGGGGGAAATAACCTTCCCGGGGAGCACAGCAAGGCAGCGAGCCGGAGCGCGACCCATGGCACAGCCTGTCCCCACGGCAGGACCTTCGGGCAACTGGTGGGACTGGGGTGACCCTGACTTCAGGAGCACCGCGGGGTGACAGTCACTGTCCTGAGGTGATGGGGCTGGGACCTGTGCCGCCAGGGAGTGACTGGGATGGGGTGAGCAGCACCCCAAGCGCGACGGGGTGAGAAACACCCCAAGGGCGATGGGGCGAGCAGCACCTCCAGGGTGATGGGGCTGGGGGCAAAGGCACCCCGGGGGTCGGGGCTGGGCTGGGCGGCACCCAGGGGTGGTCGCCCGGCCGGGGCTGCGGACCCGCCGGCCGCCCGTACCCCGGCTCCCCGGCGGGGCGGTGGCTCCATCGCGGTCCCCCGCCCCCGGGGCGGGCTCGGCGCCGTCCCGCCCCCGCCCACTGCCTTATTACCGGGCCGGCGGGGGGTTTCTCCCCACTCCCTCTCGGCGCCGCTCGCCAGCCGAGCGCAGCCGCCGCGGCGGGGTCGGCCCGACGTGCCGCACCATGGGCAGCCAGGGCTCCAAGGCGGCCAAGGCCGAGGGCAGCGCCGGCCACGCCGCCGCCACCGAGCCCGCCAAGGCCAACGGGCAGGTAAGCGGCCGGGGAGGGGCCGGGCCGGGCGCCCCGCCGGGGGAGGGGGCGGCCGGGCGGGCAGACAAAGGGAGCTCCGCTCGACGGGGAGGGGGGCGGCGGGCGGCGCGGGGGGACCCTCTCCTGCCCGGCGGGCACCGAGCGATGCGGCCCCGCCCGCGCCGCGCCCCGGGCTCCCTCCGGCACCGGGCGGGGGCCCCGTTCTCGCCGCCTCGCCCCGGTGCCGGGCGTGGAGCGCGGGCGCCGCCCGGTGGTAGCGAACTGACCGCCCCCTCCCCGCCCCGTGCTCGGTGCCCCCCCCCCCGCCTCATGCTCGCTGCAGCCCCTCTTGCCGCGGCCGGGTGGCCCCCGGGGGGGGGTGCGGGGGTTTTGGGGAGGGGGCTTCGAGTCCCGGCGGTTCCTGACGCGGCGCTTGGCTCACGTTTTCCTTTCTCCCCCCCGCCCCTTTTCCCTTCTCCTCCCAGGAGAACGGCCATCTGAGCTTCAACGGGGACATGACCCCCAAGGTGGGGGGCGAGGGGGCCCCCCTGAATGGGAACGGCTCGGCGGAACCCCTCAAGGAGGAGAGCAAGGGCGAGCCGGGCGGCGGGGACGCCATCGAGCCCGCGCCCCCCCGCCGAAGCGGGCGATGCTAAAGCCGAAGGCGCCGCCGCGGCCCCCAAGGACACCCCCAAGAAGAAGAAGAAGTTCTCCTTCAAGAAATCCTTCAAGCTGAGCGGGATCTCGTTTCGAAAGAACAAGAAAGAAGCCGGCGACTCCTCTGGGTCCTCTCCCACGGAGGACCAAGGCAAGGCGGAGGCCAAGGGAGGCGAGAACCCCGGGACGGAGCCATCGGCTCCCCCCGAGGAGGGCCCGGCGGAGGAGCAGAGCGGCCCCGCTGCGGAGGGGCAGCCGGGAGCGGAGCCCAAGGAGGGCGCGGAAGCCGGGGGGAGCAAAAAGGAGGAGGAGAAGCAGCCAGCAGGGGAAAGCCAGGGGGACGCGGCCAAACCAGAGGAGCCCTCGAAACCCGCGGCGGGGCCTGAGCCTACGGCGACCGCGGCGGAGCAGAAGGAAGAGTAGAGCCCCCCTGGCACCGTCCGGAGTTGAGACTCTTGCGCCGTCCTCTCCATCCCGGCGACACCACGGACTCGCTGCCTTGCCCACACACCTCCCCGTCCCACCTAGGACTGACAGCGCCGTCTTAAAACCAACACACGCACCCCCCTCCCTGAGTTACTTTCCACTCCCCCCGTTAGGAAGCTGGTTTGGATTCCCACCGCCACAACTTGGAGTAGTTTTACCTGAATCCTTTAAAGCAGAACAAACAAAAAACTGTGGAGGAAGACTATCCTGGACATAACTGGAATTTACAGTTTGTAACACCCCGGGTTCCCCATCCCGCTCTGGTGTCTCTGCTGGCCTCCTGACTGTCCCCACGCTCCTCCCGGCAGCCTTCGAAGCCCAGCAAACCAGTGACTGTTCAACGGATTCCTCTTTATTTTCTTTTTTTTTTTTTTTTTTCCCCCCACCTCTCGGTTTACATTCCTGGTTCTGACTTCATTTAAAGTATTTTGTGCTTTTTATAGAAATCGATGGTTTAAAAAGCTAATCTGGTTAGGCTTGGGTTGTTTGTTTTTTTTTTTTAATAATGTCTTACTATTGGCTTAAAACCATAAAGCTTGTAAGTCCGCTGTGTTTAATTCTGCTTCTAAGGGATAACTTTCAGGGCATGGGGTGGAGGGAGGGGGCCTGCCAGCTGTATAATGTGAAGCAATGTTGTTTGTTGTTTTTTTTTTTTTTTCCCTCTGTAAATAATTTTTTAATGGCCAAAACACTTGATTTGCAATTTTCTAACTTCTAAAAAAAAAAACCAAACAAAAAAAACCCCCACAACCCGACCAGACAAAAAGCAAGCTGTACGGGCTTTCTTGTAACATTTGAAAGGAATAAATGGTGACCCCTTTACGGGTGAGCTCGAGTCCTTCTTGTCCTGGATGCCAGACGAGGGCCGGGGAAGAGCAGTTGCTGATTTAGTCCAGCAGCTGCCGCGTTTAATCAGCCCAGCCTGGGCCCTGCTCGCCGTTAATTGACTCGCAGCAGATGCGGAGCTGCGGCCACAAAGGACTTTCTCACCCGAGCCTCTTGGCGCTGCCTCAGGGTCGCGGTTTGGCCGGCTGCTCGCTACCTGTTTGCTTCGAGATCTAACCCCATCTTTGTTCCCTAGCAGAGCGAGAAGGGAAAGCCTTTCCTCAGCAGGAGGGTGAAATTCCCATTTAAGCTTGGTTTCTTTAATATCAAATACGTATTCTTAGCGGCTTTAGGAGAGGATTGGCTCCTCTTTTTGGAAAAGATGCGCTAGAGCACGAAAAACCGTGCCCTGGGAGCCAAGATTTACTCCCAAAGAGAGGAATGAAGGCGCGAGGGGTGTCTCCATCATTTCTCCCATCATCTGCCCAGCGGTCGAAGTGATTTTTCTGAGCCGGGCAGGGGGAAGGAAGGGGCTCTGCTCCTCGGAGCTTGAGGGCTACAGCCTCCCCGAGCTCCCTGGGCCTGCCCTCTCGAGAGAAG
This sequence comes from Trogon surrucura, assembly GCA_020746105.1. Classification (NCBI taxonomy): domain Eukaryota; kingdom Metazoa; phylum Chordata; class Aves; order Trogoniformes; family Trogonidae; genus Trogon; species Trogon surrucura. The sequence goes on from CM036640.1 coordinate 2,121,955, forward strand.
TCCCTTGGTGTCACCCGCGCTGCTGGGTCGGCGGGCAGAGGCCGTGCGGCACAGCGAGGGGGACGCTCGTTTGCCCCCCGACAGGGCAGGGCCCAGCCCCGCTCTCCAGGTAGGTTGGCCAGGAAGGCAAGAGGCGGCCCAGCCCTCGTTTGGGGGGAGAAAACAAGAGAAAAAAAAACCCCAAACAAGCTTGAAATGTGGTCTGCGAGCGCTTCCGGAGGTGGCTGTGGGCGCGCGTGGCCGGGCGGGCGGCGCGGCGGGGCCGTGGCGGCCATTTTGAGGAGGGCTGGCAGGGAGGAGGCTGCGGCGGCGCGCCGGGACACGTCCAGTTGTGCCGTGGGTTTTGTTGGGAGGAGGAGAAGGGGTTTTATTGTCTGCTACGGTAAAAAAGATAAGTTAAACCTCCCAGCTTGCTGCGCCACATCAAGCTCTTTCTACGTGAACAGCAGCTTCGGTTTATCGACCTTTTGTGTCCGTTTCAGGCGTGAGCCCCGCTCGGTTGTTCAATTAACCTCCTCCTAATTGCCTTAAATTCTTTTTGTCGCTTGGATAACCAGACAAAACCCACTGAGGTTCATCCCTCTCGTAGCTTATTATTCCTTTTTTTGTAGATTACCACCGCTTTCGGAGCGTGAGCCGCACGAAGCGCCGTAACTCCAACCAAACTGCAAACCCAATTAGCATCCGCAAACCCAATTAGCATCAGCTGGATGGGACCCAGCTGCAATTTAGGGAAGAGAGAGAGAAAACCTGCCCCAGTGACCCTTATTAGAAAAGCGAGGGCGAACAAAAGCCGTGGCATTTTGACTTACCTTTCACTGGAGGGTCACAAAGAGAATTTCAAAGCTATTTTATAAAACGTGAGAAAAGGGGGAAAAAAAAAAAAGCCAACAACAAACACCTGCAAAAGGAACTGCAGCGATAGAAAACCTTCCAGATAAAATGCCTGGGTGGATGGCATTTCAACCCACACAGCCAGCCCTCTTCCTGAGAGAGGGGGGAAAGGAATCACGCCTCAACCTTTCTTTCCAACACCTTATTTTGGAATATTTTGTTGCTGGGACCTACCTGACAGGACCAAGCTACTGCATCGTTTTCTGAAAACAACCTGATCTCCCCCTCGGAGTGTTTTCTCTCAGCAGAAAGCAGCACAAACTCACGCCAACCGTAGAAATGTACCAGTTTTATTACAAAGATTCTCCAAATTCAAAATAAAAGCATCTTTAAAAAACCACAATATATTTCCCCCCTCCCCTCCCCGACACAAAGATACACTGATCTCTCTCGCTTCACATACAAACACTGAAGAGCGGGAGTGACACGTCACTCGGATTCAAAGAGACTACAAAACTCACGGTGGAAAAGGGAAAAGAAGGATTTTTAAAAAAATAAAACATTTAAAAAATAACCTGTGTTAAGTTAGCAGCATTATTAGAGTTGAAACCCTCAGCAGCGCTCCGTGGGAGGTACAGATCCTCTTAGGGACAGAGGAATCCCCCTGAGAAAGGAGAGCAGCGAGTCAAAACTGCCGGCAAAGCTCCTGCAAAGCATTTCACCGAAAGCTCATCTAATGATCAGCCGGTACAAAACGAGACGCAAAGGCCAGTTCTGGTCACAAAAGACCTTTGGGTGTGAGATATCGCGTGGGAGTAGGAAGAGGAGCAGTTATAAAAACGCACAGAGCTCCATCTGCTGTTCCCTTCTAAAGCTAACAGCTCAGACAGCTGATAAAAGGGTTCTTCTACGTATTTACTGGCCTTGAGAGCAAGAGAGAGAGGAAAGGTTCAATCTGAAAACATTTGTAACTTCAGAGGAAAGTTTTGCAGTCAGCAACGCGCATCAGCTGGGCTCCGTTCGCTCTGGCCTTTAGGCTAAAGTCAGGAATTTCTGCAGTGGTTTCAGCCTAGGACGCGGATCGGGACCGAGAAAGCGCGTTCCCGGCCCGCGGAGCCGAGGCAGGACAAGCAGGACAAGCAGAGCAGGCGGCCAAACGGGCAGTAACTCACTTCCCCCTCCCCAAAAAGGGGCAACAGGTATAGAAAAAAAGGTATAAAAAAAATCTCACCCCTCCTCTTACCCGAGCCGCACCGTGCTGCCACGCGAACCGGGTCGGCAAGATCTTGGAGAAGGGGAACCACCGCACTCGGGCGATTCTCATCCCGCACTTCCCAGATCTGCACCTGGCAAGGGCTGATTCACTAAAGCGCTTTTCAGATCGCTTTTAAGCTGCTTCATCTCTTTCCACAAGGTTGCTGCAGGGAGGTAGCCAACTCTATTCAAGAACTGCACGATTTGACCCTGAGAAGCGGCACCAGCTCGCAGTTACTTGCCACGGTGGAATCAAACTGAAGACCAAAGTCTCTCACAGGCTTCATTTGGGAACTCGTCCCACAAAACAAAAGAAAAATAAAAAAAGGAAAAAAAAAATTCATGGCCATCTTTCCACCTAACCTGAAACGCAGATACTACTTCTACTTAAATTATTCTTTTCCAAGGGTGGTTATTTCGGAGGAGAGAGTAAAGAAAGGAAGTGATTTTGTTTTTTTTAAAGACACACCAAGGAGGCAGTGGAAGGCAAGAGTGAAACTTCCCAGTCACCAAATCTGGGCAGTGCAGGTCTGTCTACTCCGCAGAATCCTCCCTCTCTGCTCCCAGCGGAGTGCAGCAAGGAATAATTTACAGTTCTCAAGTCATTTATATATTTATATAGAAATATATACAGAAACATATATAAAATATAAATCCTGTGGAATGGGAGGCAACCGGAGAAGCTAACCTACGACAACTACGCACTGACAGCAACTGCCCGGCTGCAGCCACCTTAGGCGGATTTCGTCTCTTCCTTCACCCTGTGGAAGCGAGCAGGGGAGAATTTGGGTTAAACGAGCACCTCGGGCTGTGCCCAAGCTTAAATAACGAGCTCCAGTTGCAACCTTAAAAACGCTGCTTGTACGGCCCATCTGCATCTAAAACTAACACATTGCTGAGCGTAGGCTCCCTATTTTTCAGCCTTTTTCACCGAGGCTTTACCAGCCTGTTCTACACGTGCCAACTTCTTTCCCGTTAAGAGCCCCGTGACAAAACCCTCCAAACCAGCACGTCCCTCCTCCAACCCCCCCCAACTTGTGCCCCCGCAGGCATTGCGGATGCTCAGCGAAGGACGGGCAGGGCTTTAACCGCCGTGCCAGGGCTCACCCTTTGGGCTCTGCTTTCTCCTCTTTTGCTTTTTCCTCTTCTTTCTCATCTATTGGGAAAAAAAAAAGACACACGGCAGTGCAGCAGGAGAGCACCTGCCAGGCAAAGGGCCAGAGCGCGGAGGGCTTCCAGCCCGAGGTGCCACGCTTACCTTTCTTCTCCTCTTCCTCCTTTTCCTCTTCGGTTTTCACACGCTTCGCTTTCTTAAAGTTGGCAACGTTTTTGCGCCCTCCTTCCCCTTCATCTTCAGAGTCAGAGAATTCTTCATCGCAGGATATTCTCTTATCGGAATTGCGGACTGAGGGCAAAGAGGAGAAGAGGTTGTTTCAGCAGGTACCGAGCTCTGACTTCTCCAAGTAACACCTACACACAGCAGTGAACTGACGAGCCTGCGTCAGCCAGAATTAGGCCACGATCAAAACGCTTCCACCTTTCTACTTGTCGTATCTTTTAACTCATCGCTCCCGAGCGCTCGTGCCCGAGATCCAAGATCACATGCACGACGTGGATTAGGCAGAGTGTGATGTCTGGACTTGACAGCGTAAGCAGGTTAACCAGCCCCATGCTGAGAAAATCCGTCTGCCAGATCTAAAAGCCAATCTGGACACGAACGAGCATTTTCACTGCGGAAGACGACTTCTGGGACCCAACCTGACAGTCTCCCAGAAAGGATCCTGTCACAGCACCTACATCACAGGAACTGTTTTAACTCTCACATTAAAGCTGAGGTTCTCCCATTATGGAAATCATCTGGCAAAAGCATCATTTCTCCAAAGGAAAATAAACTTCTCAGCCCTGCAGTGCTCAGCATCATCGCTTGAGCTTACAAAATCAATCAGAAAGGTGGGAATAGATTCAAACTGAAGGACTTTAGAAAGGAGATTTACCTAAATCGTCTATTTTCCCCTCTTTTACTGAGGTAACTCCGTTTAGAGCCTGCACCCTTCTCCAGCTGACTGGTCCTGGTCAGCTTTGGCACCGCCAGGCCCTGAGGAGGAGCAGCACGCTTCCCAGGCGGGCAGCACAGCCGCGCCGGAGACAAGCACGTACTTGAAATGCGTTTCTCGGGATCTTCTTCCTCCTCATCTCCACTGTCTTCCTGAACAGCATCCTCGGGAATTGGCTGCATCTGGACACCGGGGGCATGAGGCAGCATGCGCAGGTTCTCAAAGAGACGCTGCCTAGAGCCAGCCAGGGAAGGAACACCTCGGTCAGCGAGACGCCACCCACGGCTGCGAGGGCCCCAGAAGAAGGTGTCCAGTCTCGCCAGGAGGAGCAAACACTTACTTGATCTTCTCGAGATACTCGTTGGTGTTCTGGTTCGTCATGTTTGAGGGACTGATGTGGAGCTTAAAGTCCGGTCCAAAGTACTCAAAATAGTCATTATACGGAAGTTCTGCAGGCAAGTTAAAAAGGAATAAATCCCAAATTACCACTGGACCAATAATGAAACACCATAAACACCCTGTACTTCAGTGCTACCTAAAAGCACAACTGGGCTACGAGAGCTTCAGCTCCTACACCTAAATTCAGATTAAAACAGGCAACTTAGCAACAGTGCAATCAAAGCTTACTTGGCAGCTTAACGCTATCGACTTACACAAAAGTTTTCCACAGAAGGTCATTTGCTGGAGGGGAGAGCTACAGGACTCCAATGCAAACAAGAACAGCTACTGCAAATCAGGGAATCCAAAAGCTCTTCCACAGCAATAATCCAAAGCTAAAGAAACGTTTTAGGGTTGCTGCCTCTCCCACAGCAACATCACTTCCCTGAGCTCTGTTACTAGAGTGTCACTGTCCCTTAGCCTTGCTTCAGAGGCTCCTGGGGAGAGTTACCATTGGGAATCTCGGTGTCCAAAGCCACAGCAGTCTCGTAGGTCCAGCATCTCGCCACGTTGCGGATCGTATAGCCACCTCCTCCCAGCATCAGCATCGGCAAATTAAAACTTTTTACAAACTCCACACACTTGGCATGACCTGCAGTGAGAGCAGCGGGGGAAAAGGTCACACAGCCTCACGGTGTAAGAACCAACTTTTTGGCGAAATCTAATGACACCAGTTGTGCCCGTTCCACCCGGGCGCTGCACGGGGCACTCTTACCTTTGATGGTCAGATTAAAACAGCCCAGCCTGTCCCCTGACAGAGAATCCGACCCGCACTGCAAGACAACTGCGCTAGGCTGGAAGGTCTCCATCACTTTAGATATCACCTAAACAAGAAACCCCTTGTTACGCACTCACCACAGGACAGTGTCACAGCAAGTGACATGGAGACAGCCCCAGTGTTCCCACAGCTGCTGACTCCCCTGTGCTGGTGACTCTTACAAAGAGCAGCTCAGTGACGACAGGCTGCGATTGTTAAGGAGGAACACAGCCCCTGAAGAATCTTATCTCCGAAGACTGAATCAATCCCCCCAAAGAACAGCTCCACGAGCCGCTCAGGGACAGAGCAGGATTCACAAAGGATCGCTCAGCAAAGACATCTTCACTTACCGGCTTGAATATCGCTTCGTAGGACTCATCGTCGATTCCGTCCCGGAGGGGATAGTTGACAGCGTAGTACTTGCCTTTGCCTGCACCAATATCCTACAGGAGAGACCACGAGTCACCGGAGAACCAAACACAACACAAGAGCCGTGTCCCCAGTTAGGAAGGGAAGTCTGGGACTCCCATCAGTGTGAGCCGAATGCAAAATCTCACGGACAAGCACTGCCCTGGCAGAAGGCAGCAGGAACCAGTCAGCTCCAAGAGCAGCTTATTTGGCATCAGTGTTGAGAGAAGAAAAATCTACAACTACGTGTTGCTCTGAGCACATGGGCTCTCACCTCGCTGTTTCTCACCTCGTGTTTCACAAAAGCCACTCTCTTACACAGCAGTAAAACCAGCAGCCAAAATTCTAGTTCCACAGCTGCACGCTGCAGAGATGCACAGCCCAAAATACCAGTTTGGGCTGACCGTGCAGCCTAGTACTGGAAAGAATCTATTTTTACTTTAAGATTATATATATAGTTTTGCATTTACATTATCTCTCTCACACCCAAGTGTTTTATTAAAAAGAATTATTCTGTATGTGGTGCAGAGGGGCTGCACCAGAAAAGAAAGCTGCAGCTGCACCAAGTTCACATCATCAGCACCGAACTCTGGGCAGAGCTGGAAAAAACACAACTCAGAAGTGGAAGGCAAGAGAATTTGGATCAGAAAAATGTAATTCCACTAAAAAGCATATTAAAAAAAAAAAGGTAAAGAACTTTTCACCCCTCAAGAATGGCATTCTGGCGAGGTCAGAAGGCCCAAAGTGAACCACACCCGTACCTGACCTGAAAGAGCCAAGCAGTCAGCGCAGTCACCCCCGGATTCCTTAACACGCAGAACTGACTCACGGGAGGAAACGCCAGCAAGATAAACCAACACGCACAGAAGTTCTGCCTCATCAGCTTTCCCCCAAAAGCTTGTGTGACCAAGCTCAGCCTGCAAGCAGCTGCAGATGACCAACATGCCATCCTCAGAGTCACTTTTCTGAGCATTATCCCGCCTGAAGGCTGCTGAGAGACTGATGCCAAAGCCTCGGTTTTATTTCTGTCCAAGGCCACGGTCACAGGAAGAAAGCACCTACTCCAAAAGTCGAGCCAGCTGCCTCACATACACACGCCTTTGTCCTTTGCCACTTTGAGAGCGGGACAATCCAGGAGAGCAGTGGTTTTAGTTAAATTAGTATGACAGCAAAGAGATGGAAGAGACCAAATTTCAAGGTAATTTTCTGCCAAGCCTTCCTTCTCACCCGCAGGTCCCCGGTTCCTGGGAAGTATTCTCCGTACTTGTGAAAGGACACGGTCATGACACGGTCTGTGGTGTAAAAAGCTTCCTCCACGCCGTCTCCGTGGTGAATATCAATGTCGATATACAGCACTCTCTGGTGATACCTAGGATCAGAAAAGAGCCAAACCACTGCATCTGAGCAGAGCAGAAGCTGCCTTCACCAGCAGAGCAAAGGGAAGGAGCACGGAACCCGGTGCTGACCGCCGGTGCCACACCGCTCCCGGGCAGCTCGCTCCCCAGAGCCTGCAGGCGAAAGCGCTGCCGAGAACGGACACGCGCCTCGGTCACCAGCGGAGCAGAACGACAGAGGAAAATCAGGCGGCTTTCGCTGCTGCAACTGATCTTTGAAGGCAGACGCAACTTGGTTTATTCAGATTCAGCCAAAAGGCTGCGGTTTTATGCCCGAGCCTCCCACCAAGGTTCGCCTTGAGCCAAAAGCTGTCACGTATTACAGCCGTGGGCCCTTTTCCAAGGGTGGGTGGTAGGGAGAAGGGCCCAAAGAACAACTGCGCAACACTTCAAGCCTTGTGCCTCCTGCACAGCGCCACCGTCGGACAGATCCTTCGGGAGAGAGGGCACTGCATCCCAGCAGATAGCTCATTAAGCCCTCCTGGGGAAACGCAGATGAAAAAAAAGCACCAAAAAGAAAACACTGGGAAGAAAGCGATAAGGATTCCAAGGAAATGCAGCAGAACAGACAAACAAAAGGGGTAAATAGCACCGCTCGTACTTGAGGAGCTCCAGGATAGCTAAGACGATATCGTTGACATAACAGAAGCCAGAAGCCTCGGACTTCTTAGCGTGGTGAAGGCCTCCCGCCCAGTTCACAGCAATATCTGTCTGTTGCTTGTTCAGCTTCACGGCACTGGCTGTTGGGAGAAGAATCACAAAACGTGAGCACGACAGCAAGGGCCCCACAACAGGCACCGAGGGGTAAAGTATCGTTGCTTACGTGTACGTCTGGGTGCTTCACAGAGCACGAGCCCAAGGCTTTAACGCTGAGTGTCTCAAAAAACTTAACAAAAGCCAAGGGAAGAGAAACGCGGGCTCGGTTTTGCCCACACACACTTCCCACCGCTTCCCACTTTTGTCTCGGAGTATGAAATCTGCACAAGCACCAATCCATGGCATTCTAGCTGGGGTCACAGTTGAAGACAGTCTAGATCTCTCAGTGCCCCGAACGAAAAGATTTTCCATGAAAGCTTTTATCCGACGTATATGCAGGTCATTCACGTGCATTCAGGCAAAGGAAGTTCTCTTCCCCCACCCCTCTCACAAACTTTCTGCAAATTTTGCAAGTCTCCCAGGTTCAAAACAAATGATATGTTCTGTGGAACCTACAGCCGTGGGACCACAGAGTATAGAGCTACTTCAAAAGACGCCGCAGTCAGTACTGCTGAACTACGGCACAGGAAATAAAGGCTTCTAGATGTCACTGGGGGAGTAGCAGCCACAAAGCTCTAACGCCTATAGAGGCGGCGCAGTTCCGCAATACCAGTCTTTCTGCAACAGAGTATTTGAAAACAGTGAAAGCATTTTAAATGTTCCAGCTTTCTGGGAGCTTACTGAAACCTTCGGGTTCTGTTTCGCCACACAGCCAGAGACAGTGGCTTTTTGTTAAAAACAAGAGATAAAATAACCCTTTACTTTCCCTTCCAGGTTATGCCTGCCCAGAGCAAGGTTTTGACAACTTTTTTTTTTCTTTTTCTGTTTAATAAAACTCCTGTTGCTGCTGTGGTTTTGTTTTAACTCTATCGCTGGCAACGTTGTTAAACCACCTACAGAGCCCTTCACACATTCAGTGAAGTAATGCAGACTAGTGAGTATATGCTTAACAAATGTAGAAGGATCTGTCAATACACAAGGCTTGAACTCTCACACGGGGAAAAAAATCGGATCAGATTATTAAGGAAATCAGAAATAGGCTCACAGGGCTTCCCCCCACCTACCTACAACAATTTACTTCCGAGACAGAACTACATCACATACAACTGTGTAAGAGAAAAAGAACATACGACTTGGGAGCTTACCAACGGAGCCTCCAGCAGAGAGCTGACAAAACTCAAACAACCCATCGAACACAGGGCAGTCCTCCCCGACATTAACTTGAAAAGAACACAGAAGAGTTAGGAAGGCAAAACCACAAATACGCGGCAAAGCTTGTACCACCGCTCCGATTCAAAGAGCTCACCGGGTGAGCGACGGGAAGTTTTCAGCGACAAAACCCCTCGCACAAGTAATAAAACATTATTGATGTTATCAACCTGAGGACTGCCTGATGAGGCTGAAATGTTGTGGCTGTCGGGGAGATGCTACTGACTCGTAAGAAAACGGGGAAGCGGGTCCCAAGAGCTCTGGTGAGAGCGGCACGTCACCGACAGGGGAGCGCTATGGGGGACCCCGAAACCGGGCAATCGCATCAGGAAACAAGTGGGCAGAGAGGAGACACTGTCAGCAGGAGCTGCGTGATACCCACACATCCCCAGCAGCAACTCCAGCACGTTTACAGGGCTCTGCTCCGGTCACTGCGGGCACACACAGGCTCTACAAATCGGGGGCCAGCACGCCTGGGTACCCCACACGGGCCACAGCACCCAGGAATCGGGCCCTCTGGGGGAACAGAGCCGCTTCCAACTGCAGAGCTGACACTGAGCTCCATCGCACCACCCCAGAGCAAGCGGGAAAGGTTTCTTGTTCCCCTTTCCTGCCCTGTTGCTGGGGAGGAGTTGAGAAAGCAAAGAGAGCCTGCGCTGCAGGAGAAAGCGGGGAGATGGCAGATAGCGGCACCCAGAAGTTCGCATCCAGAGCTGTTCTGTTCTGCTTTGTACATCCCTTCTACTTCACATTGGACAATCAGTTTTAAAGTTCTCAGCAGCACTGCAGCTTTGGCCCGGACAAAACTTCTACTGTGAACAGTTCCACGATTAAAAACAGTAACAACAGGCTTGGGTTGAAGCTAGATTTTGTAAGAGCCGCTTTACAAACAAACAAACAAAAATTCTGTACTTTTGTAGCAGCATCTGTAGAATGTTTTCTTCTGTGCTTAGTGAGAAAAGCACAAACAGCACAGTTCTTGTAGCACCAGAAACTCGTCAGTGCACAGCCTCCACAAAGACCGTGTGATAAGGGAGTCTGAATGGTCCCAGTACGGGACAGGGATGTCTGAAAAGGACAATACCCATCGGGAAACCCAGAAGGAAGCAATTGTTCCCACTTTCCAATTGTTCCAGCAGGGCATGGCAGCGGGCAGAGTTTGAATAATCAACTCAAAAGAGGTGGTTGGAAGCTTTCCCTGCTAAGTGAGAGTTTAAGATACCAATCTCTGCATGCTTCCGTGACAACAAATTAAACTGCTCACCCTTTGGGTTGCAGGGTACTCCTCAAGCAGGCAACACGGCATGAGCAGAATGAAATCAGAGACTGTTCATTATCTTTACTGCCCCCCAGAACTTCACGGGCGGCATGGACAGGATCTGAGGGCGCCCCTCTGCTATGCCTGGCAAGGACAGGAGCTGCTCTGTAAACAGAAGCCAGTCGAGTTTTCTCCCACCAGGAGGTTCAAAGCACCCGGGGCTACTAAGGAGGGATATTAATAACAGGGGTCAATCACTTGACTACGAGCATAAAGCTCTGGAGGAAGGTGACAGGCACAGATGCTCCTTCGTCCTTGCAGTGGGTGGGTGAGGAGCTTCCCCCCCAGCAGAGCTCAACCAGCATTCAAGGTGGAACCATCCTTATGGAAATGACAGCAGCTCTCCTCCCCTCGGAAGGAAAGCTGAAGCACCAAGGAGGCTGCAGGCACCTGTCGCTGTTCAAGGGAGCGGCGACCTCGTCTCCTACATCCCTCATCTCTGTCCTGAGCCTCCTGTGACAGTTCTCTGGACATACAGAGGCTACGGCTTCGCAGGTCTCGTTGAAGAGAAGCTCTGCCCTCCCCACGTTTAAGATTAATTTTCCTATATTGCCTCCTTCAGGTAAAAACAGTTCTGTGGCAAGTACAGTACAGAAAACATTGACTACCACAGAGAGCAGAGTGGGTGTTTATGAGCTGTATCTGCTTCAGGGGTAAACAGTTCAGTTCGTGTAAATATGTACTTTGGTACATGTCATTTGGCGTATCATTTACTGCAGGAAGCCTTTCAATGTATATTACTCAGGCACCGTGTTACCCGTTGCTCTTAAGTGCTTGTGCCTGCAGATCCATCCCCCTCAGCTCACACCAGATTTCCAAGTGCCTCTACTTCAGACTCCAGACCCATATTTTTTCTAAATTGGAGATTACAGTTACTCCACATAAACAAACCCCGTGGGCAAATAACTTTTTTTTCTGCTCTGGAGAACTGCAGTGTGCGAGACCGAAATACTGTTTAAAGGAACCTCGAACCTTCCCTGCTATTTGTCTGTACTTGCTAGAAATCCCGTTTGCCGCAGTCATTGCCAAAGAACATCAGCTCCGAGTTGTGAAGAGATGAAAAAAATGTTTCTGTAACAAAGTCACCATTCGAGAGCCCTTTCACGGAGTGGAGAGCTTAGAACAAGAGATTAGCTCATAAAATAAACCATCCTAACACAAAATGGGCAGGTATTGCTTCCAAATTGCCATCGCCCTGAAAATCCTTCTGAGTTACTGCAGATTTCGGGCACAATTGGTAAGTTGGAGGGGTTTTTTTTGCTTGTTTGTTTGAAATTACACAACCCTTTCCCACCTCGATACCTCTGGCTACAGATAAGCACTAACACAAAATACACACGGCTGATTTCCCCTCTGAGCCAGGAAGGCAATTTAGAAGAGTTTCCGTCAAAATACAAGACAAAAAAAAAAAGCAGCCAGGTCAAAGGGTTTTCCTCAGCTCTGGAGAGACGGAGCCATTTTTAAAATGCTTGATTTACAAGAAAAAACTAAAAACAAAGTCAGGAGAAATGTACCTTCCTGTGGTTCTTCCTACTCTTTTTATCACAAGCCTCTAAAACCTGGCCTAGAATTCCCAGAACCACAGATTTTAACATTGGCAGGAACTACAGCGCTACCCGCATGGCTTACATCTCTGCATCTGCTTGCTGTACTCAGACATGTTATCTGGGCGAATAGACCTCAGAAATTTTATGTAGTCGTCACTGTGGTACTTGGTCATTTCTTCTGCGTTTGCCTTGTGAGGGCGCTGCAAGGACAAAAAGAAAAAAAAAAAAGAGCAAGGCTTGTTTTGAAACACATCTCTCTCCCCAACTCCCATTTCCAGTCTCAGATTTACTCCCAGAAACAGCAAAAAAACTCAGACCAGCAGAATGAAATGAGAGAAACTTATTTCCAAAAGCAAAAATGCCACTACTGGAGACTGGGATGTATTACACTATCTAGACAAAGAAAATACTTAAGTTACAAGGAGAAAAGCGATTTTCCAGTCTCTGAAGTTTATCTGAAGCAAAGAACATCTCACTACAAGCAAACAGAAAAAAACAAGAAATACATCAGCACAACTGGTTTTGGTTTTGTTATTTTTTCCTTTCCTCCTCGGCTTGTCAGAGAATTTACAAGTCTGAAGCATCAAAATTAAAACCTGACAGGCAAACTAAGGTCTTTCACATAGATTTCTCTTCATGACCAGCCCTACACTTACATAGATCTCCATCTTCCTGTACAGGCCATAGTTCAGCAGCAGGTTGTGGGTCATGCGGATGCGGTGGGGTTTCATCGGATGTCCTTGGCCATAATAGTAGTTTCCAACGTCACCTGGGAGCAGAAAGGATTTTGTAACAGCAGGGAAAACTATGAATTCCTTCCAAGAGAATCACAGCCAAGCCACCAGAGACATCATCTGTCATTTTATTCATCCCCCAGCGACGCATCTGTTCGCAGGGGATAAGGTCTCCCATCTTGCGTGCGTAGGTATCTCCATGGATGCAAGAGAAGTTTGTCCTAGACTCAAAGAAGACAGACATTTGGGAATCAGGGTATGGCCAGACAAGGAAATTTTTTAATGCTGGTTCTGGGGAAGGCAAATCCAGGCAGAGCCTGAGCAACTAACATCACGCTGCGCAGCTCCAGCTTTCTGGGGCAGGAGGAGCTTTGGGCACCCCGTTTGCCTCTCCTTGCTCAGCAAACACCAGCTCTGCAGTGTCCTCCCCGGGTTGTTCCGGTCCGCTGTGGTACCTCACATGTACAGAGCGCGCAGGCTTCACCGTGCACTCCGAGCAGAAACCCGCACACACGCGAGAGGCGCGCGAGTTTAATCCCGGCTCAGACAATGACTCATCAGACAGGAGCCCGTCACCTCTTCGCCTCAGTTTCTTACTATTTACCCAACAGAAATGATACAAAGCAGCCAAGTCTGTCAATAAGCAGCTGTAGTTTTACAGCTTCTCAATCATTTTCACCCCTTCTTATTGCTTGGAATCCTTCAGAAGAAGCTGCACACCCACGCAGATGCACCTGACGAGCCACCCTAGGGCCACGAGCGCTAATGAAGTTACCTTCCTGCAAAAACACCTCCCGGCTCACCTCCGCACGCGGCTCTTCTCCTGCCTAGCAAAAGCTGAGCTCACAGCAGGCACCGCACACCGGGTTTTTCCCCCTCCCTTCCTCTCCCTTTTCACGAAACTTACAGAAATGGAACTTTCAGATTTCTGCCTGCCAGAGGCAGACCCCAAAGCTGCCGGGAGCGGGAAAGGCGCAGAGCGCCAGGCGCCGCAGCGGTATCGCCCCGGTCTCGCTGTCTGGGGAAACCGGACTAAACTGTTCAGGTCGCTGCACAACTCCCGACCAGTTTAGGGAGCAGGAGACCCGATCCGGTCTGGCTGGTGACTCAGTTGGAAGCATTAATATTTCATCACCACTCTTCACACTCAGGAGAAACTGCTACTTCCTCACAGCACACAGCTGCAGTCCTGCCTCCTGTGGACCTGGCTCTATTTTCACCCAAAGCAGATGCAAACGGTGCAAATCCCACACCCAAACAACTCCTCTGCTGGAGTTTCTCTCTGTGGAGCGACGGCGAAACGGGATGTTCTTTGCACAGAGGTATTTTACTGGGGCAACTCTCCCTACAGTAAAACCACGCTCAGTCAAGCTCTGGGGAACTCAGTAAGAGATGCTCAAAACCTTACCTAGAAAATACAGGCACAAAACTACACGAAGCTTTGAAAAAATCATCATCACCATCTTCACCTCAGGCTGTCAGTGAAAAGCCCCGGGCAAACACTGACTTCCAGAGCCCGCTCGTGTTGGCTCCGCTAAACCCAACCCGCCACGAGTCCTACAGAGCCGCAGACGAGCCCGTCTGCTCAAGGATGTCGGTCCAGATTAAGTGTGTGAACTCAACGGACACCTCTTCCTGTCTGCTGGGGTTAAGTCAGTCCCTACACGGGGAGCAAATAAAGAAGTTACTGTTCAAGCTCAAACACCCGCACAGACCCCCAGCACCCCTCAGGATTTCCACAGAGGGCCCTTACGACACCCCATTACCTTCTCCCCAAGCTCTGCACCCAACCCAGACCTGCAGGTCGGGTTCCTCCGCAGCGCAGGATGCCCTCCTGCTCTCTGAAACGTGTGGCTCCAGGAAAAGAGCACGCGGGGACCTCCCTTTGGGAAACTACTGCACTAGACTGCGCTGCCCTAACCCTCCTGCACGGAAAATAAAAGCCTCTAGAGACTATGCCTTCCCCTGGCAATAAAAGCACATTTTCACCCTACGACACACCGTGGATGTTTGCCAGCCCCTCGTAAAAGAGCAGTGGAAAGAAGGCACCGAAACCGAACCACAGAGTAAATTAGGGAGGGCAGCTACAGACGAGAGCGTGCAACGCCAACGTCGTGTGGCTACTGCGCAATAAACGCTCTGAGGACACCGCTCTGCTGAGCGTTCTCAAACAAAACGACCGGTTATTGCATAGTTAAGACAAGCTTTTCAAGCTTACGGCTGTTCACAACCCAACAAATTTCTTTGCAAACGTATTATACGCCAAGGACACGGATAAGTGTGAGCATGGGGACCATTTTTTTCCGCCCTGGAGGCTGCGTGAACACGTAAGTCATTCTGGCACTGCCCGAAGCACTCTTTAAGCTTAAACTGAGCATTTTAGGGCCCAGGGCTCCAGCATCCCCTTCCATTTTGGTACGATGGGTGTTGCACAGAGACGTGTGGTGGAACATGGCTCAGTTGGGCTGTACCCAGAGCTCTACTCCAGACTCCTCCTTGCCCTGCGCTCCTGAAGGCACCGGCTGAGTCAGGACTGTCATTACAGGTTGCAAACCTACTGCTTAGATTTAATTTTCTAGAGAAATAAAAGCCCTAGCAGTCTGAAGAGCCCACTTTACTGCTTGAAGGCCGAGCACGTCCACGTACCAGGGAAAAGTAGCGAGAAAAAGGTTTTATTTGATTTCTCAGACTAAAATAAGAGAATTGCACGACACCTTTCACAGAGTGATCACAGGCTCTACTGAAAACGAGCTCGCCCATCACCGAGGCACCAAGTCACCCCTCCAAAGGGGAAGTGGTTGTGAGCAGACAGGGGCGGCATGACCATGATTTCTCCCACGCACTACAGGGTAGAAGTGGGGAAGCCACACCAGATACCCAGCCTGGGATCTGGCCAGCTCTAACACCCCCTTATGTCCACACCCCAATGGGACGATCACGTAGCCCCAAAGCAGTGCTTCCCCAGCCTCTTACCAGGGGGAAAAAAAAAAGAAAGAAAAAAAAAAAAGGCAGTCTATGATCCAGCCAAGTTCAGAGCTAGAACTAAACAATGCTCCTAGACACAGGAACTCCCTACAAACAACCGCTCAGTCCGTCTGGCTCCCAGCGCCTCCGGGCTTGTCCCTTGCTTGACAGCAGCACCGCTGACCCCAGGGGAGCCTGAGGAGAGCCTCTTCCTCTTAAGATGGCTCAAGGAGGCTTCACCTCCCTGGAACCCTCCCCGAGCGCTCCCCATCCTCCCAGAAACCTTCTTTGGCATCTCAGCGCAGCTCCCAAAGCCTCTCTTGGCCTCGGGCCCCTCTCGCCATCCTAAATCCTTCACAGCCTTTCCCCACCTCCAAAGTCACCAGATCACCCGATCTCCCTGCCCTTTCTCACCCCCCCCGACGCCCTCGGACGTACCCCAGTAGCCCCCCCAGACCTGCCCCCCCCCCACCCCGAGCCCCAGGCCCACATTGCTCCACACTGCCCCCCACTCAGGGCAGCCCCAAGCCCCTCATCACCCCCCCAGTGACCCCCATTACCCCCTCCCCCCCCCCCTCAGGGCAGGTCCCAGTCCCTCATCGCCCCCCAGTGACCCCCATCACCCCCTCCCACTGCCCTCAGGGCAGCCCCCAGCCCCTCATCGCCCCCAAAACCACCTCATCGCCCCCCATCTCCCCCTCCCACCCCCCTCAGGGCAGCCCCCCAGCCCCTCATCGCCCCCAAAACCACCTCATTGCCCCCCAGTGACCCCCATCACCCCCTCAGGGCAGCCCCCAGCCCCTCATCACCCCCAAAAACACCTCCCCACCCCCCAGGGATTCCCATCACCCCCTCCCACCCCCCTTAAGGGCAGCCCCAGCCCCGACACGTTCTCCAGTAACCAACCCCCCTCCCGCAACTACCTGCCCCCCCCCCCCCCCACCGGAGCAGCCCCCCCGTTCCCAGTGACCCCCATTAACCCCCTCCCCCGCCCCCTCTCCCCCCCTCCAGCTCCGCCTCCCCTCCCCCCACTCCCGGTGCTCCCTCAAGCTCCCCCCACCCACCCCCCCCCCCGCCCCCGGGCCCCTCCCTCACCGGGATCACTCCCCCGGCGTCCCCCCCCTCCGCGGCCCCGCGATCCCCGGCGGGGCCCCGCAGCCCTCTCACCGTCGTAGTAGTAGCAGACTTTCCGCTTGGTCCCCTGCGTCAGCGCCATTTTCCTGCCTCCCCACAGCGACAGACCCTACCGCCGCCCCGCGCAACCCAACCCAACCCGCCCGGCCCGCCCCGGGGCCCGGGCCCCGCCGCCTCGCTTGCCCCGCCCACCGCGCGGCTCCCGGCCTATCGGAGAGGGGCGCTCCGCCCCCTCCCGCCTGTCCACCAATAGGAAACGGCGGCGGAGGGAGGGAGAGCGGGCGCGAAGGCACCAGCAAGCTAGGCGGAGCGGCGGGGGGGGGGGGGTTACCCGGGCTGTACCACTCGCCGCGGGGGCAGCGCCACGCGGGCTGCACCATTGCTGGGGAGCGGGGGTGGGGGGGAAGGGGAGAGGGTCCAGGTGGGCGGGCGGAACCATTCCGGGGGGGGGGGCGGGAACGCCAGGTGAGGCTGAACCATCGCGGGGTGAGGGGGGAGCACAGGGTAGAGGCCTTCCCCCAGCGCCCAGACTGCGTTCCCAGCTTGGCCTGGGGGTCTCACACAGCCGGGGTCGGCGTGAGAGAGGCTTCGGGCCCTCAGCAGCACCGCAGGGTGGGGTTGGTGAGTGGGGCCTGTTCGCTGAAGCGTCTCCCTGCCTGCCCCCATGGCAGCGCGGCCTTCCCCGGGGCCGCAGTGAGGCCCCTGTGGACACCACCGGTGCAAAGGCCTTTATTTCCCCCCAAAACCTGGCAGAATGTACGCAACGTGTCCCACAGACCCCGTGGCGGGCAGAAAGGGCAGCCCCCGGCCAAGGGCTGGGGCGACCGTCGCTTGCGAGGGGCTGCCAGCGGTCACCGGGGTAGGCCCCGCCAGGGAGGGCTGAGGGGCTGGCGCGGCCCCTGGGCAGCCCCTCCGTTCGTTCGCTGTTTGCACCCGGGAAGCACGGGAACGGTGCGGTGGGCGCCCAGCGGGCCCTGCGCGGCTCCACTGAAGCCCCCCGGGTGCACCAGCTCTTTGGAGTCGCTGGTCGGCTTTGGGCGTCCATCGACCTCTTGAGCGAGGGGTTGAAATCTGCTGCTTCAAAGATTTGAAGCGCTTCAAATGTTTACTGCTGAGGTCTGGGCAGTGTTCGCCAATGCTTTGGGGCGATGTGTGTGGAGTCTGTGGGGGCCTGGTGCAAGGGGGAGCGCTCCTGGGCACCCCAACACAAGGGTGTCCCAGCCACCGCTGGCGTCCTCAGGGCTGCTGCTGGTACTGGCCCTCGGTGGCGGTGAAGAAGTCCTCCAGCACGCTCTTCATGTACTCGAAGGTGGGACGTTCCTCGGGTCTCTCCTTCCAGCACTGCATCATCAGTTCGTACAGCTCCTGCGGGCAGTTGTCCGGCTGTGGCATGCGGTAACCGCGCTCCAGGTTCTGTATCACCTCGGGGTTGGTCATCCCTGCGAAGGACAACACGCAACGGCCTTGAATTTGGGTCACCCCCATGTCACAGGTAGCGCCCTACATCAGCAAATCCCACGGGAAAGCTTTCTTCCCCCCTCCTTCTCCCTGCCTCTGAAACTCTGGATGGCTTTCGGGCCGAGGCTTGGCCGTGTGCATGGGGGAAGCGGTCGAAACCATCGTGGGCTGGCAGGGAAGGGAGCCAGATGGGGCGGCTCGGAGCATGTGTGCGTGCGGGAGTGCATGCACACACTCGTGGGCGTGCGCTTGCGTGCATGCGTGTGTGTGTGTGTGTGTGTGCCTGAGCCCTTCTGCTGCGCAGCTGCCGGGAAATCCTGACCTGGATATGGGATCCGGCCGTATGTGACGATCTCGGTGAGCAGGATGCCGAACGACCAGACGTCGGACTTGATCGTGAATGTTCCATAATTAATAGCCTCCGGCGCCGTCCACTTAATGGGGAATTTAGCCCCTGGAAAACAGCGGGAGGGGAGACAATAAAACGTTACGGCTGAGCTGGAAACATCCCTCTCTGTTTAACCTGATGTGACAATGCCGAGTCTGCTTCTGTCCCCGTTGTTTGTCAAGCTGGATCTGCTGGCAGCCAGCCCCCACTCCAGTCGTCCCCTCAGTGCGCTGGCTGCAGAGCCCCCGCAGTGGGCCAGCATGCCTGTTCCCGAAGTAGCCACCAGATAGGGCTGTCACCCCACCAAAAGCAGGGTCTGTGGGTGTGCAGGGTCTTGCAGTCCCCCTCCGGCTGCGGAGGCAGAGAGATGGGGGGGAAGCAGGTTCTCTGCACCCCCACCTGCTCCTCCCATCCTGCAGCTCCCGGGGCAGCCCCAGAAGAGGCAAGGCGTGGGGGGTTTCCCTCTCCCGCGGCCCCGAGCTGTGTCCGCCCCAAGAGCAGGGCTTGGCGGAGGATTGGGGCCGAGGATGTACCCTCGCGAGCCGTGTACTCGTTGTCTTCGATGAGGCGGGCCAGCCCGAAGTCGGCGATTTTGCAGCACAGCGTGTCCGACACGAGGATGTTGGCAGCGCGCAGGTCGCGGTGGATGTAGTTTTTGGCCTCAATGAAGGCCATGCCCTCGGCGATCTGCCGGTTGGAGTGATCGTGATTAATATCCTCCAGCCGGAGCGGGGCAGCCCCAGCTCTCCCCACCAGCAGCCCCTCGGCTCTGTCTTGCCCCTCACCTGTGCGGCCATGTCCAGCAGTTTGTTGATGCTGAGCTTGATTCCTTCCGAGGTCTTCAGGAAGTCCACGAGGCTGCCTGTAACGAAGGCGGCAGGTCTCAGCCACAAGCAAACACGCTGCCTCCTGCACCGGCGTCTGTTAGTGGGGTCACCGTCCCCAACTGCAGCAGGGGAGGTGGGGCTGGGCAGGTCACGGCACCCAGAAAGGCAGACAGGAGTGGATGGGTAGGAGACCACCCTGTCTGCACCATCCTTTTCACCCTGCCAGGGCTGAACCCCGAGCTCCCAGCCGGTGGGAGAGCCATGACCCAAAGGCAGAGGTGAAGGATGTTAAAAGCAGCTCGATTTTAAAAAACCAGCACTGCCCACTGGGTGTGAGCAGCCAAGAGGCTAAGAATCATGCCTCTTTACAGCCCCCACCCAGCCACCCCCACCCGCAGTGGTCAGCACCTGGGTGCCCTCACCCTTCTCCATGTACTCTGTGATGATGTAGATGGGCTCCTTCGTCACCACGGCGTAGAGCCGCACCAGCCGCGGGTGCTGCAGGTTCTTCATGAGGTTGGCCTCGGCCAGGAAGGCGCTGGGTGACATGCTGCCCTGCTTCAGGTTTTTGATGGCCACCTTGGTGTGGCCGTTGTAGTAGCCTGTGGAGAGACGGGGCAGAGCGTGATGGGGGAGAGGGATGCCTTCACTGGGCATGGCCAGGGGACGCGTGGCAGTAGTGGTGCCAGGCAGGGACGGAAGCATGGGGGCTGATCTGTGGATCTAGAGCATCTCAAGCCAAGGGTGCACAAGGAAGAGATGTTGGAGGTTGCAAAGGTTGGCTGAAGACGGACACAGGACCCTCACGCCCTGGAGGGCTGTTGCAGCTGTTACCGGAGGACTTTTGGGGACAATCACAGCTCTGTGCTGGCCACCTCCAAGGCAAAAATCTGCAACCGCATTTTAAGCCACCGGGCAGATATTTTTACCTGTGGCTTTTAGCCACCAGGAGGAAAGGAAGCTATTGGTTGCTGGGCTTTGATCAGGAGGGGTGACTGGGGGAGCTGGACAGTGATGCTGAAGCTCAGCTCCTGCTGGGTACCCGGAGGGGACTTCGCAGGACAGCCAGCACCTGTGGGAGCACAGGTAGGGACCCCGCTCTGGGGCAGGATGGAGGAGAGAGGGGCAGCCCCAGTGCCTTCCCCACCGCAGCACCCGGGGAGCAGGAGGTGGTTTTGTGGCTGGGTGGCAGCTGCCTCCGAGCCCCCAGCTGCTCGCAGCGTCGCGCAGTTCTCGCGGGCCCTGTGCCAAACGCCAGCAGCTGCTCTCACGGTGAGCAGAGCCCAGCCTGGTGAGGACACAGTGCAGTCCCCATGCACACACATCTGGACCAGCACACCCATCCAGACAGCGGTGCATGGGTCTGGGTGTCCAGGGCTGAGAGAAAAAGGAAGCTCTGGGTAAATCAGAACTCTAGCTGCTGGGTTTCTCCTTCCTTCCAATGCCCTTGTAAAAAGCTGAGGTCCCACAAGTCCCACGTTTGGGGCTATGGTGGATGTTCCATGTCAGACCCCATCGCAGGATGCCGCCGGCCCCAGCTGATGCTGCCCACACAACGCGGTGTCCCTGCCCGGGAGGAAGCGCCCCAGTTTCACCCTGACTCACCCATCCAGACTTCTCCAAACTGCCCTGCTCCCAGCTTCTCCACCAGCTTCAGAGACTCCCGCGGCACCTCCCACTCGTCCTGCCACCACGGCTTCTGCGGCTTCTGGGTCCGGCAGGGCTTGCCAAGGCGGGTGCACAGCCCGTCGGAGTTGCCTGCGGAGAGCCAGCATTAGCGCGGGCAGAGGGCGCCAGGCCCCCTGTGCAAGCTAAAAACTTTTCTGGGGCACAGGTAGCAGCATGTCCTGTCCATCTCATCCCATCCCATCCCATCCCATCCCATCCCATCCCATCCCGTCCCATCCCATCCCATCCCCTGCCTGTGGCAGGACCAGCCCTGGACCCTTCTCACCCCTGGACGACACGTACGTGTGTAATACTCCACCAGCTCATGCAAGCTGCTGAAGGTGACACGGGGGGGAGATGTAGTACCCCCCATTGTCCATGTTGCGGATCTTGTAGTGCTTCACTGTCTCGCCCTGGTTCTGGTCAAAGTCCCTCACTGACAGCGAGTAGGAGCCTGGGGAGACACAGGACCGTGTGGGTGCGGGACCCTAGCACTGCTCCTGTGCTTCCCAGCACCTTTCCCAGTGCCGGCAGTGGGAGATGCTGGTGGGATGTGCAGGATGGTACCTTTGGAGGTCTCGCTCTCCCGGATGAGGAAGGAGCCATGTGTGTTGCCCGATGCCAGGAGCTGCCGCTCTGCATCCTTGCGGCTGATGTTCTTGAAGAACCACCTGGGAACACGGGCTTGGGTTAGGGCTGGATGTGCTTGGCTCACCTTTCCCCACCAGTGCTTTGGGGATGCTTTTGCCTTCTTCCCCCCTCCACCAGCACAGCTCCTGCCGGGACAGGGCTCCTACTCAACCCCTACTCACGGCTCGGGCTCCAGGCTGTTCACCATGGCCACGAAGTTGTAGGGAATCAAACCCTCCTGGCCGGTGGTGAGTGACTGCGCCTTCCACCACTCCCCGCTCCTGCAAGGACACAGAGAGGTGAGACCCCCGGCTGCCAGGACCCCTCACAGACCCCTACAGCAGCACCGGGGTGCTGGCCAGAGAGCTGCGGGGTCATGCTGGTGTGGGTGCTGAGACACTGTCGGTGCTTGCTCACTCTTCCAAGATGCGGAGCTTCTCGCCCTTTCGCAGCCCCAGGTCCCCGTCGTGCTTGGGCTCGTAGTTGTACAGGGCCACCACCAGCTTATCTGGGAGGACAAGCAGAGGGGCAGGGGGGTGGTGGCCAACCACGGGGGTGTCCACAGCTGCCCCCTGCCACGGCTGGACCTTACCTTGCAGGGGGGAGCACGGCGGAGACGTGGCCTCATAGGACACCAGGGGGTCGTGCACCTCGGAGCCGTTGTGGATCAGCCTCTGCGAGGGGATGAGGAGCCTCATGAGCCCTCGCCTTCCCGGGGTTTGGCCATCCCACGGCCACCTCCGGAGGCGTTCGGCCACTGAAACAGGGGCTCTGCTCGGCCTCTCCTCACCTGACGCTTGCTGTCGGGCTCGATGGGGTAATTGCAGTGCTCGCAGATGTCAATGTTCTCAATCCAGTCCTCGTCGTAATCTGAGCTGCAGCAGCAGCCCATGGTGGCTGCAGGGGGGCGAGAGGCGGTGAGAGAAGCCATTGACCCCCAGCCTTGCCTCTGCTCCTGCTCCAGCGTACCCCCACCGCTGTACCCGTCTGCCTGGCGTCCCAGCCCAGGCACTCCCCAGGACCTCAGCTGAACCAGGGGCATCCCTTGACTCTCCATCACCAGCCATATCTCCTTCTAATTCAGTTCTGGCTTTGTTAATTAAAACCAGCAAAGGCAATTAGTCCCCAGCCCGAGGCTCCCTTTTCCCATCAACACCACCTGGCATGGCCTCCTTCATCGGCTCCTTCCCACCCCGAAGCCCTTGGGCTGCTCCCTCTGTTCTCCACCAGACAACAATCTCATCATGAATATCCCTTTAGCAATTAAGATGTCCTTGCATGGCCCTGCGATGAGATTTGACTGGACCAGGCACCTCCCCAGCCCTAAAAGAAGCTCCCAGGGTCAGAGGTGACTGTGAGAGCCCCCCCCACCCACACTTCATTGCCTCCAATTTCCTTCTCCCTGGGGCTCTCATTAAGTCTCATCGCTGTGCTCCTATTTCTCCTCCAACAGCGATGTCCTCCAAACCCCCATGCCTGCTCGGGGGCCCCTCACCCTCTGCAGCTCACCCTGAAGCATCACGAACACCCCCGCCAGCCTCAAGCATCAGCCCCAGCCATGGTGACGCCGAACCAGGCGTGGGGCTGTGCCCCAGGGCCCCTGGTACGGATACCAGGGCACCTTCCGATGCCTCGAGTGTCGCGTGGGCTCCACAAACCACCCGGGCAGCTCTCGCCTTCCTGTGAAAGCCGAGCGTAGCACGGAGCCGGGAGCCCCAGCCACGCGTCACGCTGAAACGGCAGCCCACAGCCCTGGAAAAAAGCTCTTCCGCAGAATCCCCCAGCGCCTACGCTGCCAGGATTTATCTCCACCAAGACCTGCTCCCCAAACTCTCTTTTCCAAGCTCTGCCCAGCAGCTTTGAGCGTATTTTTTTGGTTTTGGGGGGGCAGGGAGGCACGGCAGGGTTTCCGCAGGCGCTGGGTGCCGACGGCAGGGCTGGCAGCCCCGCGCTGCCACGAGCCAGCCCAGGTGTCTCTGCCCTCCAGCACCCAAAATCAGCAGCTGCTTTTTGCAAACGCCGAGCGGGAGCTCTCATCTGGCAGCGACGTGGTGCAGCTGCCAGGGTCCCCATCCTCACCAAGCCCCAGGAGCTGCTGCCCACTGGCACCATTTTCTCCTTGGCTTCCTACCCGGGAACCATCTCACGGCCGCATTTTCGTGAGCACGCGCTTAAACCCATCTCTCTCCGTGCCGCCGAGGAGCGCACGGCAGCTTTGTTTGAGTGTCTGCCTCCATGGTCTGCTGAGGACATGGAGAAGAGCCTCGCAGGGGGTGCCCAGGGAGGGTGTGGAGTCCCCAGAGTGCCACCAACCCCTGGTGCCACCAGCCGCAGCCATCAGAGCCTGCTGCCAGCCAGAACCCCCACAGCCTGCGCTGCCCAGACTGGTTTTGCAGACCAAGAGCCCTCTCCCTTGACGAAGACATCGCTGCTGTTTCAGCATCCCCCCGGTGCCACCTCGGTGTGCCCACCGCCACGGCGGCAACAGGAGCAGGTCACGGGCGATCTCAGTGACGAGAAGGCACACAAGCAATTCTCCCACCCCAAACCATGCTTCGGGGACTAAACGCTAAAAAAACACCCTGGTGCTTTCGGCTTTTGGTGACATCTATTTGAGAACACGCTTTGGCACCCAAAAAGGGGTTCGGCCACAGCACAGTGTCTGACGATGCCCGTACCCAGCCCCAGGGACAATGTTGACCCCATGAAAGAGAAGCCCCTGTTCTCCCAGACCTGCCCCCAGCCCTTCAAACACCTTCGCTGAAGGCGAGCGGTGCCAGGAGGTGTTTTTTCCTTCCTGCACAAAGCCAGGGTGGGGAGGGAGGTGCTGCTATTGTGCCTTTTTTTTTTTTTTTTTAATGTACTTAAGCCACAGAGTTATTTCCACCAAGCAGCCGTTTCACCTGCGCAGGGCAAGGGCCACGCCGGTGAAACGGGGTGTTTGAAGTCGGGTTTTGTGACTACATCTGTGCAACTGAATTTCTCCTGCGAAGGCTGCCTGGGGAGGGTTGTGTAGGCGTCCCTGCCCCATGTCTCAGCGTGTCCCCAGCGAGGTGTCTGTGTGTGCACGTGTGTCCTTGCACGGTCACGTACGTGCCTCTCCCTGGTTTTGCTCGAGAGAGTGTCTGTCCTCTCAAGCTCTTTTTGGAGGAGCTGGTCCTTCCACACGCTTCTCCAGTCAGGTGTGGTTGGTTTGTTCACAAGCACAAGTGGGCGTGAGGAGGGCTGAAGGGTGGACTGACCCCGTCCCTGACGCTCTTCAGGGCTCATTGGGGTGTCCCAGATGTCCCCGAGCTGGATGGTCAGCCCCACGCTGGCCCAGCCTCGCAGGCACGCTAAGGACCGTGGCCCTAAAAGCGGCGATTGCAATGGGGAGGTGTTTGCAGCAAGACAACACTGAATCCAAGTGTATCTTAGTGTCTGAACCCCCCAAACAGGGCAGCAGACCGCGATGGACCAAACTGCTGCCTGCCCCCAAGCTGCTCTCGCCCGGCAGGCGAGATCCTGGCGTCAGGGTCAAAACTCCAGCATCACCCTGGAAATTGTGGCTTGGGGAGGGTCCTGGCACTCCCATCCCAGGCAGAATCCCCTCGCAGGCATCAGGAGAGCAGCTTTCACCCCAGCTTGGAGGCCACAGAGGAATGGGGAGCACAGCCCCGCTCCTCCCATCCATCACACGGGCACCAGCTCTCATGTCTCCTCTCAGAGACAAGCCCAAACCCCCATTTCCATCCCTCCAGGGACCATCAAGTGTGACGAGACCCCTCGCCCTCCGCAGGCACCCGAGTGGTCCCCAGCTCCTGTCCAGAGGGCACAAACCCTCTCCCCGCCAGGTCCCTGTTACCTGTTGGCCGCGAGGCGAGGACCAGCTGCTCTCAGACTCCCATGGCCCGGCAGCAGGAATCAAGACACCGTCCCCACTCACGTCCTCTCCATCCCTGGCCGGAGCACAGTGACCCTCTGGGGAGCTGAGTCGAGTCCTCCCGCACTCGGGCGCGCGCTCCCTGCCGCTCGCTCTTGCTCGCCGCCTGCCCCGGTTTCCTGCCTCATGAGCAAACTCTAGAGAAGCTGGTTCGCAGCTCGCGCACAACCGCAAAAGCTAGTGACAAACCCTGATGGCTTCCTGCCATCGCCGGCACCGAGGGTCCCTGCTCCGGGTGCCCCCGGCCACCAGTCCAGCTGGGCAAGGGGATGCTGACCCTCTCAGTGGGCAGAGGAGTGGGGTCCCGTTGGCTAGGAGATGTGCTGCAAGGGGCCAGCGGTGGGCAGGTGATTGCCACCCACTGCCCGGGCAGTCGTGGCTGGCTGAGCCCCTCGGTCCCCTGTGCTGTCCCCTCTCTGGCATGGGCAGGCTGGCAGGGCTTTGCACTAGCCACCCCAGCGCCATCAGACCCCACATACAGCTTGCAGGACTCATCCTGCACCCCGCAGTCCCCGCTTTGGCCATCACCACCAGGTGACCCCAGATCCCAGCATCCCAAGAGCTGCGGTGACAGTGGCAGGAGCCAAGGGGACGCGTTGTGCGTCAGCCAGGCTGCCAGCCCCATGTTTACAGAGGCAGCTCAGAGCAGAGCAACCACAACGCTATTGTCTTGGCTTTTGCAATCAAACATGAAGCCGCAGGTACCCGCCGGCTGCTCTGTGGAGGCAGCTGTGCCGGGGGGGGCTGTGGCAGCTGGGGGGGCACCGCGGTGGCAGCACCAGACGCAGCATCCACCGTGCTGGTGGGTGCCCCGGGTGAGGGGCGGAGGGAGAAGTGTCAGGCCCTGGGATGTGCCACAGCTTCGAGGTACACATTGGGTTGTCCCCGTGTCTTGCTGCTACCCTGGGAAGGAGCAGCAGCCCCCGAAATTGTCCCTGGGTCACCTCATGTCTCCCCCAGCACGGTTTGCGAAAAGCATTCTTGTGAACGTCGCATCCCCAAGCGGCAACTTCTTTTGTAAAGAGTTTGGTGTCAGTGTAGGAAGGGTTAAAAAGCAAACCCCCACCTGGCGAGGGCAGCGCTGTCAGCCCCGGCTGGCACTCGATCTCCTCTGCTCCCAGGGCAGCGCTGCAAGGGGTCAGAGACCAGGCAGGACGGGGCACGAGGGCTGCCAAGCCCTGAGCATGGCTTCCAGAACCTCCAACCTCAAAACCAACCAACCCCTCTGCTCACAGCGTGTTTGGTGATGAGTGTTTCCTGCAGTGGTGCAGCCTGAGCACCCACTCACTCCAGGGGAGACTGGGGAGAGGTTCCCAAAGCAGAGACTCTGTCTCTCCAGCACCGTCCTGCAGCAGAAACCAGGGAGAAGCCGCCCACCCTGCGAGCCAGAGCCCAAGGAGCAGCCAGGGAAGGGATGATGGCAGCACAGTCCACACCCTGGTACCCACCAGCAAAGGGCCAGGAGCCACATCTAGAGGCACCAGGAGGTGCCTGGGTGCATGCAAAAAATGGAAACAGACAAACAAATCAGATCTCACCTTCAGCTCCTTTTATTCCTCTTCAAAGGACTGCTCCCCGCATTTTCCACTGTGCTTGATCTCACCATCCTGAGAGAGAGGGCACTGGGTGCCCCCAAAAAACCCCACCCCGTGCCCCGTGGGGATGGTGGCATTGCCCCTGGGGCAGGGCTGGCAGCACCTCAGCTCAGCACTGCCTGCCCCAGGGGAGCTCAGCACCAGCAGGAGCTCCACAGTCCTGGAGGCGTTTTGGGAGGGATCTCCGAGCCCTGCCAGGTCCAGATGCACCCATGGGTGCCCGCAAGGCTCCTGTCTGGGCTCAGTGCCGTGGGTCCTGCAGCGTTTAGCAGAGGGAGAACCGTCGGGAGTTGATGTTCATGCGGGTGACGCCGATGTGCTTGAGCGGCATGGAGAGCAGGAAGGCGGCCTTGGGCGGGATGTTGCAGAGCAGGTCTGAGTCTTCCTCGCAGCCCTCGAGGCCGAAGGTAGCATCGTCCAGCATCTCCTTGTGCTGGTGGCAAGCCTGCTCCACCTTCAGCCGGTGCAGCTGTGCCCGCAGGCGCATCAGCTGCTGCGCCAGGCGCTGGTCGGCAGCCTGCATCTCCTGCTGCGTGGCAAGACGAGTGTCAGGGCTGGAGAAGGACCAGCCACCCGGTCACTTGCCTGGGCAGTGGGGACCCTGGGGCTCAGCCAGGACATAAACCCTCTAGGGACCACGGGCACACAGTGCCAGGTCTGTGCTGGGGTCAGCCAGGATGGCAGTGGGTCTGTACCCGCTGCCTGTGGCACCCCAGGAAAGCCGCCGTGGTCGTGCCACACCAAGGAAATCCACCACTGCTGTGCCATCAGCAGGACAGGCTGGAGGGGGTGACAAGCACTGACCCTGACAGAGCTGTGCCCCCCTGTACCACCCAGGGGACACAGGCAGCACAGAGCCATGCGCCCCTTGCAAAAATCCACATACTCCAGCCGTGCTGGGCAAAGGAGCGAAGCGCTGTACTGCAGCTGGAGCACCCCGAGGTGCTCACATCTGTGCCCCCTCTGCACGGAGAAGCTCCATAACCCCAACCCCGCCTTGGTGCTCAGTCCTCACCAGCACCAGCACCTACTCACCAGCTCCGTCCTGAGCCACTCCAGAGCTGCCTCTATGGTCGTGAAGCCACAGACGCCACCATCCCACTCATCCTCGGGGTGCCCAGGACCCTCCTGTGCCCCCGGCACCTCTCCGGGGGTCCGGCTGCGCCAGGGCTGCCCTCGCACCCGGGCTTCCCACTCCAGGTAGGAAGGTCTCCGCGTCTGCAGCTTCAGCTTGGCCGTCAGCGCCTTCACGCTGTCCAGGCTCTCTTCCTCCCAGGTGGGCTCCTCCTCGCCCAGCTCCTTGAACTTCAGCTGGCCGAAAGGCATGAAGGCATCCACTAGAGCCCCCCAAAACCTTGGGGGAAAGCTCTCCTCACTTATAAACCCCCGTGCAAGGGGAGCCAACGTGCCCGCCGGGTGAGGAGCGCCCTGCCCAGGACACCCACCCTCTGCCCCCGGCTGCTCCCGGTCCCGGCTATTTATTCGCCCCCAGAACAATAAAGGTTGGGGACACCGAGGATAATTATAACGGGCAGGAACTTTCCTTATCCAGGGGCGTGCAAAGACGGGTTGGTTTTACGTAGTTTTTTTTGTTTTGTTTTGTTTTGTTTTGTTCGGTGGCGGTTTTGGTTGTTGGGTTGGGGGTTTTTTGGGTTGGTGTTTTTTTTTTTTCCTTTTCTTTTTTAGCATTATTGTCTCCAGCTGGGAAGGAGACTCCCTCTTCCCCGGGGGAGGAAACTTTCCCCGGGACGTACTGGCAAAGATGATTTATCCCCGGCAGCAGCCGCCCTCCCGCGCTCGGCCGGGGCAAAAAATAAAACCAAGGAAGGAAAAAGAAACCGGTTGCGGGGGGCGAGGAGCCGGGGGGGCAGCCCGGGTCCCGCGGCCCCGCCGGGCCGTTAAGGTGGAACCGGGTCGGGATCCGGCCGCTGCCCTCCCTCCCCCGCCCCGGGGCCGGCCCACCTTAAAGCCGACATCCGCCGGGCGCGGAGCGCTGCGCAGAGCCGGGGCATGGCCGGGCGGTGGGGGCATCGCACCCCCAGGTCCCTGCTTGCACCCCGAGCTCCCCTGCTTTCGCCCCGAGGTCCCCTGCTTATGCCCCGCAGTCCTCTGTCTGCACTCTGAGGTCCTTGCTGCGCCCCGAAGTCTCCCGCTCCCACTTTGAGATTCCTGCTCCTGCCCCCAAATCCCGTTTCCACACCGAGATCCTTGCCCGCACGCTGAGGTCCCTTCCTTGCACCCCCAGGTCCCCTGCTTGCAGCCCGAGGTGCTTTTCCTTATGCCCACCAGGTCCCTGTTGGCACTCAGGTCCTCTCCTTGCACCCCGAGATCCCTCCCTTGCACCCCAAGATCTCCTCTTGCAGCCCGAGCAGGTAAGCACAGGGGTGGCCGGGGCAGGCAGTGCTGCCAACCACTCGTCCTCCTCCTCCTCCTCACCCAGGGCGCTTGGCAGCAGCTTCTACTCCATCCCCAGGCCTGGGGGCGGCGTGGATGCAAGTGGAACCTGCGGGGATGCAGGAGTCGGGGTCAGGCTTGTGGGGGGGGTCTGGCAGTGGCTGGCACAGCCCCAGCGCAGGTGGGAAAGGACCCGGAGCTGCGGGTGGCTGCATTTTCACCAGCCACAAAAACCCTCCCCCTCTGCAGCACCGCCAGCACCAGGCGTGGGGTGGTCAGCTTGGGGTCTGGGTGCTGCCTCTGCCCTGTGCCTCAGTTTCCCCGTGTGCAATAACAGCATGGCCGAGGGAGAAAATGTCCCGCTGCTCTGCGTTTTTGCAGCGAGGAGGAAACTTAGGCTATAAGTGACAATGTAAACACGGAGCGGGGGGGGTGAGGCCATGGGGCCCAGCGTGACGAAGAGGGAAGAGGGGGTTTCCAGGCTGGGCCTCGCCGCTGCAGGATTTCCCCTTTCTCCCTCCAGCTCTGTGGCAGGTCCCTGTGCCTGGCAGAGGCAGGCTACGCCGGGGCTTGGCCGCCGCCGGCACGGCCATGGAGTTCTCCGAGCTGATCAAGACGGCGACGGTGGAGAACGTGCTGCTGTCGTGCACGGGGCTGCCGGCGGTGAAGGGCACCCTGTGCATCACCAGCCACCACCTCCTGCTCTCCTCCTGCCCGGGGGGGGGACGGCCAGCCCGGTACCGTGGAGCTCTGGCTGCTCATCCGCAACGTGGACGCCGTGGAGAAGAGGTGGGTCTCTCCCTGCGGCCGGCCCCGTGTTCCCTTCTAGCATCACCCCCTGCCTTAACTGGAGGAGATTCCTGGCTGCTTTCCCAGTGCCCGGGACATGGACACCCCACGGTGCTGCCCGATGAGCTTCTTCCCTCCTCTTCCCCGTGGTCCATGCTGGGGGATGCTCGCGGCACCGGGCATTGACGTCCTCTTCTCCTCCGTGCCTTAGAGTGCAGAATTTAGGCTGGTACCAGCCCCCTCGGACTAACGGCTCCCTACAAGATGCCAGGTTTGGCTTTTAATACTCTTTTCACTCTGCTAACCCACCCGGCGTTGTGCTAACCACTGCGGCACCCGCTGGGCTCCGGCAGGGGCAGGGAGATGGTGGAAATCCCGGCATGTCGCCGGTGCCAGATGAGAGCCAGCACTTCGGCACCAGCACAGCCCTCCTGCTTCGCCCCACTAAGCTCTCCCAGCGAGGAGAGAGCAGCTTGGCGCTGTCATGTGTCTGTCTGTGTGTCTGTCTGTGTGCACGGACCTACAGCCAGCCCTGACCCTCCTCCTGCCTCCCCCAGGATTGCCGGCTCCTCCGGCACCATCACGCTCCGGTGCAAAGACCTGAAGGTGCTGCAGCTGGAGATCCCAGGCATGGAGGAGTGTCTCAACATCGCCAGCTCCATCGAGGTGAGCTGCCGAGAGCCCCGCGCCAGGGTGCAAAGGGTTGGCAGGAGAAAGTGGCCGCCTGCCGTGTTTGCTCTGGGTCTGTCATTAACGTGGGTAAATACTCAGCTCCCGGCTGGTGTTGGCACAAGGTGCCTGCAGGGCTGGTGGTGTCAGCGCCTGCCTGCCCAGCCCTCCGCGGTGGCTGGGACGTGGCCAGGAGCAGGGGACAGAGATGGGGTTTGCAGAGCTCTGGGGACACGGTGGGGGCTTTCCCAGCCCCTCCGTGCTGTGGTCTGCACCTCCTGTCCGTGACAGCCCCCCCTTTGCTCCCGCTCCAGGCTCTCTCCTCGGTGGACTCTGTGATGATGATGTACCCGTTCTTCTACAGACCCCAGGGCCTCAAGCTCGAGGAGGGGTGGCACCTTTTCCCCCTCGAGCAGTATTTCCAACAGATCGCTTTGCAGGTGAGCCAGGAAGAGAGTGAAGCGAATCCCCTCCAAGCCGTGCTGGGTGCCCCCTGGGGCTCGTGCTGACAGGGGGGCCCCTTAAGGCAGCCCCTGACCTCGCGTCCCCTCCAGACCAGCCAGTGGCGGCTGAGCCACGTGAACCAGGATTTCACCACCTGCCCCACGTACCCTCCCGCCGTCATCGTGCCAGCGGCGGTGGACGATGACGCCTTGCGGAGGTCTGCCCGCTTCCGTCAGGGCGGGCGATTTCCCGTCCTCAGCTATTACCACGCCAAGACTGGCACTGTGAGTCCCCGTCCTGCCCCTCGTCCCCTCTCCCAGCCCACGGGCCAAGCTGTCTGGAAGCCCCCCAATCACGTGGGGTTCCCCTGGTGCCCCCCAGCTCTCGCTGCCTGCCCACCCTCCCCGCACAGGTGATGCTCCGCAGCGGCCAGCCGTTGACGGGCCCCAACCGAAAGCGCTGCCGCGAGGACGAAATGTTGCTGGGGATGGTCCTGGATGAGGGGGAACGGGGCTTCATCATCGACACGCGGTCGGCCCAGGCGGCGAAGCAGGCCCGGATGACGGGGGGCGGCACGGAGCCCAAGTCCTCCTACCCGCAGTGGAGAAGGCTGCACCGGCCCCTGGAGAGGTGAGGGGCTGTGCCGAGAGCATAATGACACAGGGACTCCAGCTGCCCCCTCAAAAGACTCGCCAAGCCCCTGACATCGATTTCCCCCCCTCCCAGAGGCCGCCCGCTGCAGGAGAGTTTTATTAAGCTGGTGGAAGCCTGCAACGACACCTCCAGCAACATGGACCGGTGGCTGAGCCGGCTGGAGAGCTGCCGCTGGCTGAGCCACGTCAAGGCAGCCCTGAGCACGGCCTGCCTGGCCGCACAGTGCATGGACAGGTGGGGGGGGGCTGCCACCCCGAGGCACTCGACTTTCCTGCTTTCAAAGCTCTCGGAGAGGCACAGACCTCAGGTATCATCCGGGGCGCTCCAGCACAGCCGGCATTCCCCAACTGCCCGCATTTACCCACAGGGAGGAGGCCAGCGTGCTGGTGCACGGGACGGAGGGAACCGACACAACGCTGCTGGTGACAGCGCTGGCCCAACTGATCCTGGACCCGTCCTGCCGCACGCTCGTGGGCTTCCAGGGGCTGCTGGAGAGGGAGTGGATCGAGGCGAGTTGCAAAGGGGCTGGGGAACACAGCCTGGCTGGGCAACCCCCATTCCCCTTCACCCACGTTATTCCCCACCGGGGGTCCCGCAGGCCGGCCATCCCTTCCACCTCCGCTGCGCCCACTCTGCCTACTCCCACGCCCGGATGAAGCAGGAAGCGCCCCTTTTCCTCCTCTTCCTCGACTGCGTGTGGCAGCTGAGCCGCCAGTTCCCCTTCTCCCTGGAGTTCAGCGAGTGCCTCCTCCTCGCCCTCTTTGACAACGCCTACGCCTCTGCCTACGGCACCTTCCTCTGCAACAACGAGAAGGAGAGGTGAGTGGGGCGGGAGGGGGGACAGCGCTGTCCCTTAGGAGCGATGCCACAGTCACCACTGGGCTGACCCTGCCTTCAGAGTGAAGCCCTACCAGTCACAGCTTGAGTCAAATTCAGGCCCACGACCCCCAGGAGGGACTGAAACGTGTCTCACCCCTCCCGTAGGTGCCTGTGTAAAGTGAAGGAGAACACACACTCCCTCTGGGCCTGGCTGAACCAGCCTGGCGAGAAGAAGAAGTACCTGAACCCGCTCTACTCGCACAATGCCTTGGTGATCTGGCCCTCCGTCGAGCCCCAGAGCATCCAGCTCTGGCAGGGTAAGGCAGATCGAGCGCTCTCGAAGCCATCTGTGGGTGAGGGAAAAGCTTTTCCCTCTTGCCAGGGCCACAGCACAGCTGAAATAACACACACACTCCCCTTCCCTCCTAGGTTTATTCTTCCGATGGATCCGTTCATCCCAGTACCTGGATGAGGCTTGGGAAGAGATCCAGCGGTTAGTGGAGGGCAATGAGGACACCGACAAGCAAAGCACAGCCAACAGGCTGAGCCAGTCCCTCTCTGACCCCGCTGCCCGGACAGAGAACGAAAGATGAACGGCAGCACGGCCGATTTGGTCCCCGTGGGCTGCCAAGCCCCAGTGAAGCCACAGCCTGCGCAGGACACAGGCCCTGTGGAGCCGGGAGGAGAGCTCTGGGAGGGGGGACAGGCTCCCTTTCGCTGCGCAGACCGAGCTTGCTTCAGTAAAGTGCTCTCTCTCACTGCCCACGCCTGCTTTTCTGCTCTTCCATAGGGGCAGGAGCAGCCCCGCTCCCTTCCCAAGTGGGATTTCAGCTGGGCTCGTACCTGGAGAAGGGCAGGTCCCCGTGCCCAGCAGCATCGGCCTCCAGCATCGCCCACCCTGGCCTGTCCGGTCCCTTCCCAGCAAAAACTGAGCACACTGAACCCATGACACCCTCTCCACGAAGGGCACGTGTTGCGTCACTGGCTCCAAGCTGGGAGCCAGCCTGAGAAATCTGCCCTTGAACCCAGTTTCGAGGAAGGAAAGAGATACAAACCACCGCTCCAGGCAGCCAGACACGGGGCGAGTGGGCTGGAAGGATGAAGACTCGCAACCCAAGCGTATTAGCGCAGGAAATAACTGTTCCATGAGGAAAGTTGGCTCGGGCTCAGCCCCAGCAAATAAACAAAGCACCAGAACTGGGCGCGTGTGTGTCATCTGGAAAACAATGACCGGCTGCTGCCCTTCCAGCCTGTTCACACTTCAGGGCCGGACCTGAACCGTGGCTGCAGATTCTCCCCGGGAAACAGTTAACTCGAGCCTGGGGCAGACACGGCCCCGCTGGCTGCCCAGGGGTGGGGAGCAAGGCCCTGCCAACAGAGCCAGGAAAGCAAAGAGCTCAGGGTAATTTTGTTCCAGGCCAAAAAAAATCCCCAAAAAACAAAACACCACCACCCACAGAGATGCTTCTCCTTGTGTTTATAAAATATTTATTTCCCAATGATTTCTTTTTTTTCCTCCCCAATGCAGAAATATGCCCAGCAGGAAGCTAGCAGGGGCAAGCAGGCAGCCAACCCAACCCTACTCCCTCGCCTTCGCTCCTGCAAAATCCAGTCCTGCCCTTCAGAGCCGGTTGGGTTTCTAGTCCCACACCGTCACACAGCCCCCCAAGTTTGGGGCAGCTTCCTGCCCCCTCCTGCAGAGCAGGCTGACTTCAGGCCTTACAAAAGCAGGAGCCGATAGTCTGGGCAACAGGTTGGAGGAGGACAGAGGAGAGGAAGTCTTCCTTTAAGCTTCAAATTCAAACTCGAAGTACTGGGGATCGAAGTAGTGGATGCGAACGTAGCCGTCCTCACCGCCGCTGCTGTAACTGCGCGGGAGGAAGGACAAGAGGAAATCACCGATGGGGCCGGGAGCTCGCTGCCTCTACGTTTATACCAACGAGTGGTGAAGTCTGTTCTCACAACCCCCTCCAGAAGCCAATCAAAAAAAGAGCCTCAGCCAAAACGTGTGACAGGGCCTAAGGGAACCCCCCAGTCAGCCTAGGGGAGACAGCAGGGCTGGAACGTGAGAGTTAAGAAAGGTGCTGGCTCCATTCCCGCTGCAGAGATCCCACCCAAACCAGAGCCAAACCCTAACCAAAACGCGGGCTTGGCTTGAGTCGGGCACACTGCAAGACCCCCGGAGACCCTCACCTCTTCCCGTCAGGATGAAATGCAACGCTGTTTATGGGACCGAAGTGACCCTTCACTCTGCCAAACTCTTCTTCAAAAGCCAAGTGGAAGAACCTGGCAGAAAGAGAAAACTTACGACAACGAAATCGGGGGCCTGGTTAGGGAACATGAGGGTTTCCTCAAGAAAGCTCTGCGAGTTTCACGACTCCTCCAACGCTGCCAGGAGCGAGATGCTCTGGCACAAGCGCCCCCGGGCTGTCAGGAGGACTCAGCCCTGCCAGAGGAAAAGGACCTACCTGGCCTCAAATTTGCCGATCCTGGTGGAGGTCGTGGTCACATCCATGGCCTCCTGCCCACCACCAAGCACGACCTGCACGGAAGAGCAACCACAACACCTCAGCGCTGCTTGTGAGCCGAGCCTTGGGGATGCCTCCCACTAACTCAGCAGATCCCACAAACTCATGAGCAGGCCTGGCTTCACCCCAGAGAATTTCCTGCCTCCCAGAGACACTTGCTGGAAGATCAGAGGACACAAAGCCTTGCTCCCTGCACCAGGCCGCAGCAAAGACCCCCAGAGCCATCCCACAGTCACATTTTTTTGCTGGACTGACAACACTCCACCTCCCAGCTAGCTGGGACACGGCAGGAGTCACAGTAAGAATGTTACAACGAGCAAACTCATTCTTACGTGATCAAAAATGGGGGAGAGCGCGGCTGAGTTCACTGGTCGCTCCGTCCGGAACGTTTTCAAATGCTCAAGCGTCGTGCAGTCGAACAGCTGGGAGGGAAAAGGGAGAGAGTTATTTTGCAGAAAGGCTGCCAGCCCGATTAACTCGCACAAATCTGGCTGCTGCTGGCTCTACAGTCACTCCTGAGCACCTAAATCTCCAAAACACTTCCCCAGAATCCCAAAATTCTGGCCTAAGGTACTACAGATACATTTGGCAATGCTGACTTCAATGCCTGGCCGTTAATTTGAAGTGGTGGTGCCCCCACTTTCTCTGAACTTTCCTGCTAAGCTTTGACTTTCCACTTACTGAAACCTCTAAGGAGCAAACGCCTGCGACAGCCACGGCCCTGAGCAGAGCTCCTGCAGGCAAACACCCACAGCGCACTGCGCTTCCGAAGCCTCACCTTGGCCGTGTTGTCCTTGGAGGCAGTGATGAACATGGTCATGTCCCTGGAGGTCTGAATATCGTTGATTTGCTTCGTGTGCTCCTTGATGTTCGACAGCTGCTCCCCTGACTGAAGGGTGAAGAAGGCAGTGTCAGTATCAGGGGAGCGTAAACGCGGCTTCTCCGCTAAAAACTATTTAGAAACCCCTGTCAGCAGCGAGGCAGATGTTGGTGTATCGAGGCAGCCAATATTTTAACCATCCTTCCGTGAGGCTGCCGGTGTGAGCCAAAAAGCCCATATTGTGCCCCACAACCACACCAGGAACGCTGCGACATCCCCCCCCAGCTCCGCTGCCCGAGGGAGGGGCTGTTCCTTTCTGGGACTGACCTTGGCACTGAACTGGTTCAGCTCTCCGCTCTCGTGTCCGGCAATGATGAACTCTCCCAGAGGGCCCCACACGGCACTGGTGATTTTAGAGTCGCTGCAGGGGATTTTCATGTAAGGCTCGTTGTTCTCTGCAGGGAGGAAGGAAGGAGACAGACAGACAAGACACAGTGGCACCGGCTCCAGTGATCAGCATTTCCCCTTCTTCCCTGGCGCAGGCACTGGTGCGGGTTCCTCACCGATCTGGCTGGGGTCCCGGAGGTCAAAGAAGCTCACGAAACACTGATATCCCATCTGCTTGTCCGTGGAAAACATGATGATGTTTCCTCCGAAGTCGAAGCCACACGTCCTCACCGCGGAGCTGGTCTTCACCAGGGCAAGCTGCTTCCCTGAGCAGAGAGCAGACACCGGGTATTTTATTGCGAGGTCAATGAAAAAGATCAGCGCAAGGGCAGGGGCAGGATGAGAGCATCAGCCGTGGCTGACAAGCAGGTTCCGTGACCTGCGAGCTCCAACCATGTGTTTTGACTACGTGGGCAGCAACACAAGAAAATTCACGAGATCTGCACTAAACACCAGCCACACGCAAACCCTCCCCACTCCAGCTGTCTGAGTCTGGGTTCAGAGCTCTTTCAGGGGGGCAGACAAGCACGAGTCCTGCTGCCACCGCGCCTCCCAACTCCGCAGCAGGATGGAGCTGCCACTCGAACGCAGCCACGCGCGAAGAGAAGAGCCTCACCCGTCTCACAGTCCCAGAGCCGACAGCTGTTATCCGCAGAGCCCGTGAGCACGTGTCGTGTGTCCCCTGGGTCGTCGGTTAGGGAATATCAGCACGTTTTCAACCCCAAAACACTTCTGTGTAGACACCCAGAGGATATTTATCCACAAGATTAAAAAGCTGCAATGCACAGAGGTTGGGTAATGTCTGTTCCAGGACTGCAATGCTTCAGTACAGACATGGGAGGTCAAATGTTTGCATTACATCCACAACTTATAGAAACATCAAGGTTGGAAAGGACCTTACGATCATCAAGTCCAACCTACAGCCCTACACCACCCTAACATTAAACCAGCTCCTCAAGTGCCACATCCAGCCGGTTTTTAAACATGTCCAGGGATGGTGACTCCACCACCTCCTTCGGCAACCCGTTCCAGCGCTTCACCACCCTTTTGGTGAACAAGTTTTTCCCAATATCCAAAACCTTGTGTAACTCAAACACCTCCCCTCAGCTCCCAGGGCCGCCGCAGCAAAAGCGGCGACGCACAAACGAGAGCAGCCAGGCCAACTCTGCACACGTTACCCCCCAAAAAATGGAGTAAGAGAAAGGCAGCAGAAAAGTTCCACACACTGTACAGCCCCCGTGCTTCTCTTCAAGAGGAAACAGCGCAGCAGGAATCACTGAATACTAAAGAAAACACGCGGGGCCGACAAACTTGCTACAAGGATGATTGAGGGATTTGAACATCTTTCTTGTGAGGAGAGACTGAGAGAACTGGGGCTGTTCAGCCTTGAAAGGAGACGGCTAAGAGGGGACCTTATTAATGTACAGAAATATCTGAGGGGTGGGGGTCAAGGGGAAGGGGATGATCTCTTCTCAGTGATGCCCAGCAATAGAACAAGGAATAATGGGTTTAAGTTAGAACATGGGAAGTTCCACCTCGACATGAGGAGAAACTTCTTTACTGTGAGAGTGCCTGAGCCCTGGCCCAGGCTGAGGGTGTGGATTCTCCTTCTCTGGAGACTTTCAAACCCTGCCTGGATGCCTTCCTGTGGGGCTGCCCTGGGTGACCCTTCTCTGGCAAGGGGGGTTGCACTGGGTGATCTTTTGAAGTCCCTTCCAACCCCCAACATTCTGTGATTCTACGAAACCACTTTCTCTAATCCAAGGATACAATCTGCATCCACGCACCACACAGCTCCCGTGTGCCCGTTGTAGGTGCCGAGCCTCTCCCCGTTCACCGAATACCACACGTTGACGATCTGCCAGAAAGAAAAAAACAAGCCCCCCTCAAAACCCCCTTTTTTACCGGATTAATTAAAGGCGCTGACCAACAGCAGCATCAATTAAGGGCTGGGGAAGGTGGGGAGGGGGAAACAGGGCCCAGCCACACTCACGGGATCTTTAGCCACGGTGAAGAGCAGGTCGCCCTCGCGGTTGTACTTGATCTGCGTGATGGAGCGCTCATGGCCTTGCAGCAGGATGGGTTTCTAGGGAGAGAAGGCGCCATTGAAGGCTTCAAGGGAGGGGAAGGCCTCAGCCCCCGGGCCGGCGCTCCTGGGACGCGGGGGGGAGGTGGGGGGCGGCGTTCGCCGCCCCCCACCTCCCCCCGCGTCCCAGGAGCGCCGGCCCGGGGGCTCTGCGCCGTTAAATAATCGTTTTTTTGCCGCCATCCCCATCCCTGCTCTCACCATGGCGGCGTGGAGAAGGCCCCGCTCCTCCACTTCCGGGCGAGCGGGCGGAAGTACGTCCCCGTCGCTATGGCGACCGCGGGTGAGCTTCCGGCGTGGAGGGAAAAGCGGGAGGGGAAGGGGCTGAAACGGGGCGGGGGGAGAAGGGGGTCGGGGGTTGAGGGGTGGGCTCCGAGGGAGGAGGAGGAGGAGGGCAGCGGCGGTGGGGTGTTCCGTGAGGGAGGAGGAGGGCCGCGGCGGTGGGGTGATCCCTGAGGGGGCGATATGGCTGCGGGTGAGGCCTTTAAACTCACAGAATGTCAGGGGTTGGAAGGGACCTCGGAAGATCATCCAGTCCAGTCCCCCTGCCAGAGCAGGAACGCCTCGATAATGCTACACAGGAACGTGTCCAGGCGGGTCTTGAATGTCTCCAGAGAAGGAGACTCCACACCCTCCCTGGGCAGCCTGTGCCAGGGCTCCGTCACCCTCACTGAGAAGAAGTTTCTTCTCGAGTTTAAGCGGAACCTCTTATGTTCCAGTTTCAGCCCATTACCCCTTGTCCTGTCATTGGTTGTCACCGAGAAGAGCCTGGCTCCATCCTCCTGACACTCACCCTTTAGATATTTGTAAACATTAATGAGGTCACCCCTCAGTCTCCTCCAGATTAAAGAGCCCCAGCTCCCTCAGCCTTTCCTCATCAGGGAGATGCTCCACTCCCTCCATCATCCCAGTTGCCCTGTGCTGGACTCTCTCCAGCAGTTCCCTGTCTTTCTCGAGCTGAGGGGCCCAGAACTGGACACAGTATTCCAGATGGGGTCTCACCAGGGCAGAGCAGAGGGGCAGGAGAACCTCTCTCGACCTACTAACCACCCCCCTTCTAACACACCCCAGGATGCCATTGGCCTTCCTGGCCAAAAGGGCACAGTGCTGGCTCATGGCCATCCTGCTGCCCACCAAGACTCCCAGGTCCCTTTCCCCTGCACTGCTCTCTAATAAGTCATTCCCCAACTTATACTGGAACCTGCGGTTGTTCCTACCCAGATGCAAGACTCTACACTTACCCTTGTTATATTCGTAGAATCATAAAATCGATTGGGTTGGGAAAGACCTCAGAGATCATCAAGTCCAACCCTTGGTCCAACTCCAGTCCCTTTACTAGATCATGGCATTAAGTGCCATGCCCAGTGTCAGTTTAAAAACCTCCAGGGACGGTGAATCCACCACCCCCCTGGGCAGGCACCATTCCAATGCCTGGCCACTCTCTCTGCAAAGAATTTCTTTCTAATATCCAGCCTAAATTTCCCTTGGCAGAGCTTAAGCCCATGGCCCCTTGTCCTGTGTCGAGTCCGGCCGTTGACCCAAGGCCTCGACTAAACCAAATCCCTCGGGTCTGCCCGACTCTTAAATTCTGTTGGAGCTGGTTCAGAGGAGGCCACAAAGATGATCCAGGGGCTGGAGCAGCTCTGCTACGAGGACAGGCTGCGGGAGCTGGGGTGGTTTAATCCCGAAAAGAGAAGACTTTGGGGGGACCTAAGAGCTGCCTTCCAATACCCGAAGGGATCCTACAGGGGAGCTGGGGAGGGACTCTTTACAAGAGTGTCCAGTTTAAGTTGAAGGAGAATAGGTTTAGATTAGATTTTAGGAAGAAATTGTCCAGTACAAGGGTGGCAAGACTTTGGAATAAATTGCCCAGAGGGGCTGTGGCTGCCCCTTCCCTGGAGGTGTTCAAGGCCAGGTTGGACAGATCCGTGAGTAGCCTGATCTAGTCCCTGCCCGTGACAGGGAGGTTGGATGAGATGATCTCTGAGGTCCCTTCCTGCCCAGGCCATTCTATGATTCTATGAAATCTCTCCAGGGATGACGCTACTTCTGCCCTGGGTACCCCGTTCTGATAATCCTTTCAGAAAACAAATTCTTCCTCATACCCAATCTAAACATCCCTTGAGACCGTTTCCTCACGTCCTGTTGCTCGTTACGTGGTTGAACAGACCCATCCCCACCTCACTACAACCTCCAGTTGCAGCGAGCGAGACGGTCGCCCCTCAGCCTCCTCTTCTCCAACTGAACACCCCCAGCTCTCTCAGCCATTTCCCGTAAGAAACGTGCTCTGGCCCCTTCACCAGCTGTGCTGCCCTTCTCTGGGCCACTCTAGTACCTCTATGTCCTTGTAGTGAGTGGCCCGAAACAACGTGGCTCTCGAGCTGTGGCCTCACCAGTGCCTAGTACAGAGGGAAAATCATTCCTCGCCTCTGCAGGGGGTGCGTGGCTGCAGGGTTTTTCCCTCAGAGGGACGTGTGGCAGCGCCACGGTGGGTTCTTTTCAGGGTGGGAGCCAGCAGGGAGCTGGGCTGGCGGAGGCTGACCCTCCCGACGGGTGGCAGCCGGCCAGGCCAGCCTCTCTGCGCCCCGCCATGGCGACCGGGGCCAGCGCTGCGCTGGGGCCGCTGAGCAGGGGCTGTGCCGCAGGAGAGGCGGCGGCGCTGGTGCTGGTGGCCGTGCTGTGGGGCAGCAGCGGGCCCTTCCTGCGGACGGGCGCGGCGGGGCTGGAGAAGGTGCGGCGCCGGGGCCGCCTGCGGCAGCTGCTGGCCGAGATCCGATTCCTCGGCCTCAACTACAAGGTGCGACCCGGGGCGCTGGGGAGGGAGCGGGGTGTCCAACCGCCTTTGGGGTCATTCCCACCTGTTTACCTCTGGGCTTGGTACTTTTACATCGGAATTCTTTATCCTGGGGGGCGTTTCATTTAATTGCTTGCAGCGCTGCTCTTTCCCTGCAGAGCTGAGACAGCTCTCCTGGGCAGCAGGTCATTGACCCTCACATTTTGCATGAAATAAGGCTTCTGTAAATTGGGAACTAAGATATTGAGCAGCTTGTGACTGGCAGTGGGATCACCAGCGTGCCACGTTTCCACTGCCAAACACAGCACGGGTCTGGGCTGCCGAGCGGGCGGTGGGTTTTGTGCAGCAGCTGACGGGCCGGCGTTCCTCCTGCAGTACATGGTGCCGTTTCTGCTCAACCAAAGCGGATCTCTCCTTTTCTACCTCACCTTGGCATCCACAGGTGAGTTCTCCTTGCTTTTGTGGGGTGGGTTGGTCAGTGGGGAGGATTGATGCTACCGATGAGTGACTCAGCTAAGCGTCGAGCAGCTGTCTTGTAATAATCACCAATAAGTGTCTCACAATTTGCACGAGATTATCCATTTTAAACTGTTTGTGTTAAAACTTTTCGATTTCAGATCTGTCCGTGGCAGTACCGCTCTGTAACTCCCTGGCTTTGATAGTCACGCTGGTGACCGGGAAGATTCTGGGAGAGGACATTGGTGGTAAAAGTAAGTTACACTTAAAACATTTCCTCACATTGTCTCCTGCACCCATTCTCTACCTGCTGGTCACCCGAAAAACAGCAAATACCCACGGAAGGGCCTTAAACTAGTCAAGCAGTAATTCTTGCCACAGAACCTGAAAGGGAAATGAAACACAGTTGTGGGCAGGGTTGGTAAATTCAGAGCATGAGCCCCGTCAGGACTGGCCTGGGTCGTATCCGTGCAGACAATTATCCTATTTACGGTGACATCCGGGCACTACAGGTTTAGCAAAGAGAGGATCTGACTAACGCCGAGCTCTGGAAGTTCCCAGCCCGTGACTGTTCCTTTCTGCAGGGGCTGTGGCAGGAATGCTGCTCACCGTCCTGGGGGTCACGCTCTGTGTAGCTGCTTCATGAACGAGAAACCCAGCGAGAAGCAGGAGGAGAGAACCTGTTCGAAGGTAACGCCCGTGGCTGAAGGCTCCGCACGTGAGGACGTGCACCTTGTTGTGCACCTCGGCTGCACCTGAGGACACAGACTTGGACACACGGGTGTCATCTCGTTCCAAACTGGAGGGATAATAAGTGGTTAATAAATTGATCTGGAGCAAAGTGGGTTTTTTTTTTTTCCTGTAGAACAAATCTATTCAGGAACTCTCCCTTTTTGTGGCCAAGCACGTGACAGTGGCTTCCCTCCTCTGCAACCATCCCGCACTGCTGAGGTTACCCTGGGGCTTTTCTCCACTGGGGTCTCCCAGAGCGTCTCTCTCCTGTAAAACAACAGCAGTGCCCCGTGTCCCTAGGGAGGGAAGGGTGTTTTCAGTGAAATTATCAGTCCAAACCACCAGATAGCTGACAGAAGGAAAAACCCCTTTGTTATGCTGTCATTAATCAGAAACACCAGGGAGGGGGATACAGAAGGCCTCGCACAGAGCGTTGATACAAGAGCTGTTTATTGCTGTGACTTCTCCTAAATCAGGCAGGTGCTCCTAAAACAAGAGAAACAAAATACACGTTGTTTCAGGAACAGGTCTGACCATTACAGCCTGAACTGTTCCTCTTGTCCCATCACACTCCCTTTGTGAACCCCCTGGAGCACTTTGCTGCCCAGGGCAGGACCGATTGGTGCTTTTCAGCTTCAGAGTCACTGGCATCCCTTTTCCTTGCCACCGGCTTTTGTGGTTCCTCTGCAGTCCGTGCCTTTTTGTAACAAGAAAGAAATCGTTATAAATGTAACACTTCACTGTTACAGAAGGATTCTGGGACTAAATTCCCGGATTCCATTCCCATCTTACCAGGGCCCAGCCTCTAACGCAAACCCAGCACACCCAGCTCCCCCTTGAACCAAGAAGTCAGGAACCACCAGCTCATCCTTTACTGGGGCTTTCTCTAATTTCAGTTCAAAGGAGTTGTTTTCCTTTGAAGTTCTAATTAATCCGAAGA
Organism: Trogon surrucura; assembly: GCA_020746105.1. NCBI lineage: Eukaryota > Metazoa > Chordata > Aves > Trogoniformes > Trogonidae > Trogon > Trogon surrucura. The sequence goes on from CM036640.1 coordinate 2,165,816, forward strand.
GACTACACCCAGGCAGAACTGTGAATCACCTACAATATAGTATGTGTCATCCCATTATGTCGATTTTAAATGTTTAAACCATCAGTAAGCCACAAACAAGAAGCATCTTACAGACATTTTGCACACGTAATTTTTTTTTTTTAAAATAACTACTTCTTTTCCCTTTAAAAAAAAGGTTTTAAACTTGTTACTATCTAACATTTTATGAGTTACGTGTTCATTCTGGGCCAGCTTCTAAGCTTCACCTGGCTACAGGCAAGTTCTGCTTAACAAGTTATATTTGGGGGCACTGAATTTTAGTGTAAGAAATCTGGACACAGCCAGGAAGGATCATACATCCTTCCTTGAAGTGGTGCAAACACTTTACTATGGTGTATCCTTTTGGGTTTTGGTATAAATTCTTCTGCAACTCTCTGGAACAGCAATAAGGACAGAAGTAACACAAAAATAAATCCAGGAAAGCCTTTGATATCCTTACTGCAGTGGGAAGCTATAACTCTGACAATCCAGAAGGGAAATGTTCATTGCCCAGATGACAGTCTCTCGGCTTTTTAAAACCCAACGCCCCGCAGATACACCCTGCCTGAAGTTCCCCCTGGTGGTTGCTTTCATCTTCACACGCTCCAGAGAAGCGCGGCGCTTCCAAAACCTCCTGAGCAAGACTTTAGAGAGAAAACTGAAGGGCTTCCCCCAAGGATGTGCTACAAACGAGCGCTGGATGCATTCTCACATGCTGGCTCCCTGCTGAGCAAAACCTGGAGCACCCAGAGATTCCCGGGGGACCACGAGTGCTTCAGAAAATCATTTCTCACACCTGATCAATGGGTACGTCCACCCTCGTGGATTCATCCTCTCTTACTTCCTGGACACTTCGCGTCTCCTTCCCAGGGTCCCTGGGTTTAGAGACGCTTTCTCCTGTGAGGAGAGGGAAATTAAAAAGCTGTTCAACGGGTGCTGCAGATAGCCATGGCCTGGTCCTGCTGAGGCTACAGAAAGGTTCTCATACGTGCCCAGAAAAGAAGCAGAAATGCGGGAGTTATTGGACGCATCACTGCTCGCTTTCAGCGCATCTGCAGGTAGTTTGTGTTTTAGCATCAGAGTAAAGCCAGTCTCCCTCTACACTCCCAGCAGTCGTACCTCGATCAGGCCGCACATCCCTGTTGCTCCTTCTGTTCCGCCCTGCACGGACAGGTTTAGCGTGGAAAAGGGACTCTTCCTCTTTAAGGTAAGATTTCCTGGCTTGCCTTTGTGGTTGTGGAAAAGCAGGTGGGATCTCATCTTTCTCCACAGCTCCTGGGGTCTGCGCCCCGCGACCGTCCAGCTGAAAGTGTTCATCGTACGCTTCTGAGAGATCTTCTTGGTGAAATGGGTTATAAAACAAGAGGGGTTTTGCAGGGCAAACCTCTAAACGCTGCACTTCCTCCTTTCACCCTTGAACCTGACTGGTGTAAACCACTGGGCAAGATCAGGCTTTTAAGTTGATACTACAAGTGAACCGGGGAACGCATGAAAGACTTATTGCAGCCACTACTACCTGTTGAAGTGGTTCAGCAAGAGCAGAGTCACCACTTCTGTCCTGGGAGACAGCACAGAGTTCACCAAACTGAAAATAAAAACAGGAAAAAAAAGGAAATTTTCAAAGCAGAGAGCACAGATGCACCTTTCCCCAGACAATCCAGCCCAGCCCAGCTGCTGGATCTGTGGTCTCTCTGCGGGGATCTGTGGCAGTGTCTGTGCACGGATGCCTGCACACACGTGTGCCTTAGCACGAGAGTCCCGTGCCAGCTGAGCCACCTACCCGGCTGCGGTCCTTTCTGCGCCTCCCGTTTGGGTGGTTCCTGTAACGAAGAAGCAGCAGGTTCTCAGCAGCGGGCAGAAGTCACCTGTAGGAGGACACCACCTCCCCTCTTTCCACAGGAGAGGGCCCCTGGAGGTGGTTTTTGTCTCAGCACAGGTAGAACCCACTCCACAGGGGATCACACCCTTGTTACATCACACTGCCCACCACAGGCCTCTGAAATCTAAGGCAGGTGCTCCTCAGTGCTTGATAAACAAATAAGAAACAACCGAAGCACTCGCTTTCTCTGGTGCTGAACTCTGGATTTCAGGGGCTAACTCTTCTACCAAAAGCTTTGGAAATGTGTTCTTCCTAAACATCCAACACATGAAGCTCAGCTCAAGCCCTGAGGCCAGCAGCACTGTACAGGAGGGCTACAAAAGGACAGCTTTCACTGAAGGCCACCACAGAGAGGACTCCTCACACCGCTGAGCCATAGTTGACGTACCACAGCGTCCTGCACACAGAGTCCTGGGGCACCAGTAGCTCAAAGTAAGGCAATTCCTTGTACTCCTCGTTTCCCACTGCCACGTAGTAATGGCCGTTCACCAGCTCCTCTCCACCAGACACCCGGGTTCCGTCCAGCCTGCAGAGCCTCGAGGGAGGGACAGCAAAGGGCTCAGAGCTCACACAAACCCCTGAACAATCCCTCAGTGTGGAAGTAAACATGTGCAAAGTGGTAAACGGGACCAAGACAAGCCAAAGCAGCACACCGAAGTATTACTCAAAGTGAACAGGGAGAGGCACTGGAGCTCAGCTTTCTCTTTGGGTGCCAGTAAACACATGTATGAGGATGCCCTGGTCTGAGCTGTACTTGTTGGATAAAAGCTCTTCCCTCTAGATATAACCTCCTTTTCCTGCCATCCTTTACTGTTGCTTATTGCTTTTTCGACAGACCACCAGCACCGTCAGCCCCCCTCACAAGGCAACCCAGGACAGCGGGGTTATCCCCGATTTGAAGATGGAAAAACCCAAAAAGCAAGTAAATTTACAAAAGCAGACGAGAAACGGCCGTCTGAGCTCACAGTCCTCTGCGTTCATCAGTTCTGGACGTGAGGAAAGGGGAGCCAGCAGTGTCAGATCTGGATACCCACTTGTTAACGGCTCCGCTGCGCAGGGCGGCTTTCTCCGTCAGCGTGGCCAGGAGCACGTCCCACGGCAGCGGGGTGCTCTTGGGGAGCAGCAGTGGGAAGGGAGGGCTCAGCAGATCCCCGTTCCGGAAAACACTGCAGGAGAAACAACCCGGAGCACGCGGTGAGCCAGCGCTCCTGCACCTGTGGGAGGTGGGGAAAAAAAGCCAGCCACCAGTGCCTGGACAGGGCCGGTTTAGCTCAGCGGGTTGAGTGTGGTGCTTGAAACACCAAAGGTCACGGATTTGATTCCCGTTTGGTTCTCACGTGTTGCCTGAGCTAGTTGAGAGGTGGCGTCCCTGCTCGTAACAGGGAGGTTGGATTAAATGATCTCTGAGGTCCCTTCCAGCCCAGGCCATTCTATGATTCTATGAAATGACAACATGCACAACAGATGTTTCTGGTAGAAGCTGGGAATTGTCCCTGTGGGGCAGAATTCCCAGGTTCTCAAAGAGAAATTCCCTTCTCCAGCCTCCAAAAACATTCCCAGAGCCCCTCCACGGAGAAACCACCGAGGCACTTACTGTATGACGCGGGGCAGGCGGGCGGGCTTCTGCTGTCGCACCGAGACATTTGGCTTCCAGGGAGCTACAGGGTGAAACTAGAGACCAAGTTCAGCGCACGAGAACAGAACGGCGACAGCCCCGGCACCGACCCTCCCCATCAGAACCGCCTGCCCTTGGCCACGGCTCACCCTGCCTACAGGCTTGCTGCTGCTGCTGCTGCTGCTGCCAGGTGGGGTTTGTTGTCAGCAACACCAAGGCTGGAGAAGCCCTTTGCGTAGCTGAGTGTGTTTGAGAATTGCCAGAGAACCTCCCCGCACCGTGTCACTCTTCCTACTGAGTCCTGCGGCACTTCTGCCCAGTTCTCCCCTGGACACCTCATCGCCTTCAACCTCAACTTGAGTTTCACCAGTGCCAGCCCTGATGTCTCTCACACCTTCCCGCTCATTCTGTTCCCCCCACTGAGCTCAAGGACTCACCTGCAGCCCCTTGCTGTTCCCCGTCCCCCGGAGCTCCTTCCTTCCGCGGTTTAAATAGCTGTGAGAACAGGACAGCGGTGTTGCCACGTACCAGCTGGGCCACGGCTGACTTGAGAGCAGCAAGGAAACGACCTGCTCTGCCTCTGCCAGACGCACGGGTCGCTTCTGAAACAATTCTCCTGGTGCCTCACCCCACGGTCCCCCCAGAACTCCAGTCTAAATTAAAGCCTGCTACATTAAAGAAGTTCCCAGACAAATACAAACCATTTCACATCTCCTGCCAAAGACACCCAGAAGATTTTAGGTCTTTGTCTTACTTGATCAGGGTCTAAGGGCTGCCTGGTGTTAATACAGCCCAGACCATGGCCTCAACACACCAGCAGCCAAGTTCACCAGGCACACACATACACAAGCCAAGTGATGCCACAAAAACTTCAACTTTCTGTGTCTCAGGATGAACCAAACCAGCTCAGCTTTGTGCTGGGTAAGGAAACAAAAAAAAAATCAGCAAACCTTCATCGAACCAAAGCAGAGTTATCTGTTGGTGGACACGGGGTGACTGCCAGCTCCGCCAAGGAAGCAGCAGCAGAACCTCCCCCCAGGCTGCGCGGGAGGCAGAGCAGCCCCGCTCTCACAGCACCCTGCCAGTGAACACACGCCTCCCCCGGCGCGTTTTCTTCCGAGAGTCAAATGACCTTATAAGAATATTTGCATTTTCCACACGATCTCAAACACATCCAGTAGCTTCCAGTAGAAAAAGAAATTAATCTCTGTTTCCTCACTGGATTTCTACCCCTCTTACCTCTTTTTTCCCCATTCATACCCCGACACATTCCCTGCAGAAGTGATCCGAAGCCACTTACCCAACCCAGAGACCAAAAGTCCATCTACTCACTTGAGCTTTTTGAACTTTTCAAAGCCTGCAGCCACGTACTGGCACCCATCCTGCAGGTCCCCCAGCTCAGCGACGCGGTGCCCGTGCCTGGGCGTGTAGAGGTTCCTCACCGCCAAGGGCGCCTGAATGCTCTTGGTCACCTCGTTCAGAAACGCCTCAAAAGTCAGGAACCGCCGCTGGCTCACCACGAACTTCCTCCCGGGGCAGAAGGGGTCACCGTTGCGATACACCACCACGTTCTTGGCTGGAGGTGCCAGAGCTAAGCCAAGGGAGCTCATTCCCCTGCTGACCATGGAGCCAAAAAGAGCAACGCGGGGGGCAGGGGAGAGCCCCGACCAGCCTCCTACCGAGCCCAAACCCTTCCAGCCAGCCACTCTCACGTTCTGCTGCCTCTTCCCAGCGCGGCCGGGCGGGACCGGCCGTCACCATGGATGCGTGCCCAGCAGGAGGAAGCTGTGGGCCCCTCTGGAGGCCACATCAAACAATCCGCAGAGCACCTTTGTCTTTGAGAACCAGGAACCACGTAGCTCTTTAATCCTCGAACACCGAGCGCTTCGGTTTAGTGGTCACAGGGGTGTTGGGTTGACGGTTGGACTTGATGATCTCGGAGATCTTTTCCAACCTTGATGATTCTACAAGTTCCCTCACCAGCTGCTGTGGCCACCAGGCTCAGATCAACCAACCCAGAGGCAGAGTAAGTGCCAGTGTTGGACAAACACCCACACCCCAGCGGACACACCACCCTTCGCACTGAACGTGCTGCCACCGGTCAAGAGGGCTGTGGGCTCGTCTCCGCCCAGGGGAAGGCAGCAACCCAGGTAGGAACACACAGATTCAGAGTCGAGCTTCAGGAAAGCTTTTTATTCATGAACAAGTCATCAGGAGCAGAAAGATACATCTGCCACGTGGCAAGAGCGACCGGCCAGCCAGCGGGAACGCAGAGCGCTTGCACAGAAGGCAGGAACCAAGAACCACCCAAACACGCAGCTCAGCTACTGACACGGGTCACACACGGTTCGGTGGAGAGAGCTTGGTCCTGCAGGTTCCAAGCACCTGCTGCCTCTGGGTGTTTTAGCTCCGCCACAAGCAGTCAGCTGGTGAGAAAGTGCCTTCTGCAAGTGACAGTCTTCCCAGCCTCAACCTTCCCCATGGGCCATCAGCCAACTGAAAGAGGGTTCGCGTGGAAGGAGGCCTCAGCGGGACTCTCTCCAGGACACACAACCACCTCCCTGGCTTCGCAGTGATGTTTAATCCCTGCTTTGTCCAAATATTCACATTTAAAAGAGGTAAAAGGCTTTCTTGCCACATTCACCTGAAGTGGAAAACGCCAACCCGCAGCGCTGGAGTTCCCTAGAGCTGCTGTCGGCCATGAGGTCACGTCACGACTGCGGCGCCGCAGCTCCACGTCTTCTCCACACCCCGTGCTCGGGAACGCGCTCCTGCAGATCAGGAGTCTCCAGCTTCTGTTTCAGCATCAGGTACTGCGAAAGAAAGAAAACCAAGCGTTAACGATTAAACCCCAGAGACCTACAAGCAGGACAGCACCCGCCCTTGCAGATAAACCAGCAAAATCATTGCGTTTGTTCAGAAGATGCACAGGTCCCACCTTTGGAGGTGCCGGCACTGCACAGCCAGGAGAGCTACCAAAGCAGCAGCATCCCTGGGACAGGCCAGGAGCAAAGTCTGTCACCAGCTCTAAACAGCTCCTGTTTGCCTACATCATTCCTTTGTTATTTCCCCCCCCCAGATAAGGGGGAAAAAAAGGGCACTGCCATCATCCGATCCAGTCCTTGGGTTACTGACCCGTCCCCGTTTGACCCCAGTCCCACCAGAGGTGACACTGGTCTCTGCCCACGGGCACCGCTCAGACCCTCCGGTTTGGAAGCTGCGGAGTCAGGCCCTTACGTTTTCACGGCTGGCAATAGCTTGTTGCAACCACAGCATCTCCATCTTCAAGTGATTTCTGTAGGACTGGAGAGCAGACGGAGTCCAGGGGAGCTCCTTGATGTCCTCAAGTGGAATTTCTGCAAAGAAACCGACGAGCAGCCCATTATCGGAGCAAAGATTCCGACCGCACCTACTGTCTCCCCTGCACTGAGCTGTTCTAACTCCCCCAAGATATTCCCAAGGCTTTGGTTCTCCGGGGAGCTACCGTGCCCCCAGCGCTCACCGCCAGGTCACGCGGAGCACGCTGCGCGCCAGCCCCCGGCTCTTACCCAGGCAGGCTTCCAAGGGCTCTGCCTCCAGGACGGCGCTGCCCCACACGGAGGATACGTCGCTGTCGTCCTGCCAGTCCTTGCTCTTTGCTGGGGCACTGCAGCCCTTTTCAGCGCATTTATCAGCGTCAGCCCTGAGGGGTGGGGCGCTCACTACAGCGCCTTCACCCACAGAGCTCGGCTCTTCCTCACTGTGCAGCCGGGCCGGGGGTTTCACACCGACGCAGCTCCCATCTCGCTCCGGTTCAGAGGCGTCCGGCTCCTCCGGTGGATTTCCTGCACTGGCCTCCTCACCCGGTGCAGCCTCTTGTGGGCCTGAGCACTTCCCCGGCGCTGGCGTCTGCAGGGGAAATGCGTAAGATATCAAAACATAAAATATACAGATCTGAGAGGTGGCTCCACTGCGGGCCGGGGGCTCTGTCCCAGCCAGAGAGCTTGCCGTGAGCCGCGCTCCTGCCACGATGTGTTCAAATCACCGCAAGTTTTTTAAAGGGCTTTCCTTCCAGAAGTGGTAAAAACACTGGAGGGCAGCAGGTCCGGCTGTTCAGTGCGATGGGGCGAGGTGGGTGCTCGGGGACAAGCCCCCGCAGGAGTTGCCCGCGCAGGTCGGGTGCGCGACTTGAGGCCGAGCTTCATCCAGAAGAAGGAACCCTCAGTCTGGGACCCGGGGGCACAAGTCAGGGGGAGCGTTACGAGCTGGGGCTGCCGAATTATCGGTTTTAATTTGGCAGAGAGAGAGGTTCGCGGGGCTACCCTGCAGAAATATCACCCGCCCAGTCCCCCAGGTCGTGCCGCCCACGCGGAGCTGCCATGTCCCCACCTCAAGGCGGGTCGCAGGGGCTCCCGCCCGTCCTGGCGCAGGGACCTCGGGGACGAACACGGGCCGCGGCAGGAACCGTCCCCTCCACTGCAGCCGGCTCAGGTCTCCCTCGATCTCCCGCACCACCTCCTCGTACTCGGCCCGAAGGCTCCCGAAGCGCTTCCGCAGCAGGTACCCCCGGACACAGGCCTGCGGGCACGGGCGGGGGGCGAATGGCGCCGCCGAGAGACCCCCCCAAAGCCCCAGTTATCCCCTCCGCCCCCCCCCAAGCTGACCCCCGCACCCAGCCACCACCCCCTGCCACCCCCCGCCCCTCCGCGGGCCGCTGCTCGCGACAAAGCGACAAACACGACTCGTGCCTGGAGCCGAGGCCGGTTTAATGGGGCGGGGCCTCCCCGGGACCCCCAGCCCAGCCGCGCCGCCCCCTCCCAGCCGCGTCCCGCTTCCCCCCCGAGCCTCCCAGGCGGGCCCCACCGCGTCTCCCCACACGCCCCCAACCGTCCGGGCCCCTCCAGTCCCCGCGGCGGGCGGGCGGGCCCCACCTGCAGGCGGGTCACGGCGCGGAGCAGCCGCCGCCACCCCTCCGCCTCCGCGGCCATGGCGGCCGGGCGCTGCCTGGTGACGTCATTCGGCCGCGACGGCGTCAGGCCCCGCCCCCCGGCCCCGCCGGTCCCGCGGAAATGGCGGCGGCGCGGGGGGGGGGGGGGCGGTGCCGGGTGCGTGGGGTCCGGCTGGGCCCGGTGTCCCCGCGGCGTGTCACCGGCGTCGCCTCCGTCGACCGTTCCGCGGCGGGGCGGCCCCGGTGCGGGGGTGTCGGGGGTCTCCCGGCGGCGGACGCCCCCCTGGCCCCCCGGCGGGGCGGGCGCAGGGTCAGGGCGCCGCGTCCTCGGGGTCGGGGCTCTCGGCCAGGTGCAGCTTCTGGCTGGGCGCGGGTCAAGGGAAAGCGCCGCCGGGAGGGCACCGGGCCCTGCCACCGCCAGCACCACAGTCACTGTCACCACAGCCATCAGTGCCACCACAGTCACCGCCACCGGCATCGCTGTCACCACTGCCACCACCGCCATCGGTGCCACCACTGGCACCCCAGTCACCGCCACCACCCCGTCACTGCCACCACCATCACCACTGTCACTGCCACCACCGCCACCAGTGCCACCGCAGTCACTGCCACCACCCCGTCACTGTCACTGGCATCACTGTCACCACTGCCATCAGAGCCACCAGTGGCACCCCAGTCACCGCCACCACCCCGTCACTGTCACCACCATCACTACTGTCACTGCCACCACCGCCACCAGTGCCACCGCAGTCACTGCCACCACCCCATCACTGTCACTGGCATCACTGTCACCACTGCCACCAGTGCCACCGCAGTCACTGCCATCACCCCATCACTGTCACTGGCATCACTGTCACCACTGCCATCAGAGCCACCAGTGGCACCCCAGTCACCGCCACCACCCCGTCACTGTCACCACCACCACCACAGTCACAGCCACCACCCCTATCGCCATCACTACCACCGCCACCGCCATCAGCGCCACCGCTGTCACCACAATCACGGCCACCACTGCCATCACCACCGTCACTGCCATCGCCATCGCCCCACACCCGGCCCAGGATACATGGAGCCGCTGAGCTCCTCCAGCTGTGGAGGCAAAGGCAGAGGCTGAGGCACCAGCAGGGCGCCCGGGGCGGGAGGGATCCGGCCACGCGGGCTGGACCGGGCAGGGCCCAGGGAGGTTAAACTGAGCGGGAGACACAGGGGGTGACACTCACGTGTGCCAGCAGCTGGTCCAGGTTCCTGTCAGCCGCCGCCTTCTTCTGCTCCTCGGGGAGCTCCTCCACGCAGACGTCGAGGCCGAAGTGGAGCCGGGCGAGCTTCTCCTGCATCTCCCGCACGTGCTCCAGCTGCTCGAAGGAGCACTCCTTCCCTGCGCCCGCCCGCACGAGCCGTCACGGCCGGCCAGCCCCGCACCCCCAAACTCCCCCAAGCCCCCCCGAGCCCCTCACCGAAGGCCTGCAGCTTTCCCGAGTGGAAGTCACTGAGGAGGCTGAGCAGCCCCCCCTCCATCTCGCAGACGTCCGACACGTCGGTGAGGAAGCTGTGCTGCAGCGGGGCTCCCCGCGCCGGCCCCGCGCCGCCCGCCCGGCCCCGCTCTTTGCTGGTCCTGCACGGGGGACAGAGAGGCTGGCATCACGCGCCCCGGGGCTGGCGGTCACCCCCCTCCGCCGGCACTGACCGCCTGAGCCGGGCGTGCTGCCGGGGCGAGGGCAGGGTGGGCAGCGGCAGCGCGAAGGACGTGCTCTTGCTGGGGGCCAGCGGCCGCGGGGCGCCGGCGGGCGTTGGCTGGGCCAGGCAGGCCTTGGGGCTCCGCTTCTTCCTCCGGTCCTCCATCCTGCGGGGCAGGGACCCTGCGTGGGACGGACACAGCCCTCGGTGGCCCCTTCCCCGCGTGGGGCCTCTCGTCCCTGGAGGGGACGCGTCTTCTCCGAGCTGGCGAAGATGGGGGTCCTGGCAGGGAGCGGCGCTCGAGGTGGTACCACCCACTCCGGCCTCAGCCCGCGGCGCAGCGAAGGGGCCCCGGGACCCTCAGCGTGGCTCCCCGCCGGCCACGGCCACGGCCGAGCCGCAGCAGGACTCCACGGGCTGCGCCTCGGCTCGGCGGCGGCGGTAGCAGCGGCGGGAGGGCTGAAGCCAGGAGCTGGGGCACCGGCAGCCGCGCTCAGGCCGCCCTATGGTGGTGTCTGCGCTGGAGCGTCACGAAGCGGAGCAAAGCCGGGGCCTGAACAGCAGCCGGGAGCCGCCAGCCCGGCCTTGGCCTTCGCAGCGTCTTCCCCGGTGCGGTGGAAAAGAGGATTTCAGCCACTGAGTGACCCCAGCTGCCCCCAGCGAGAGTGGAGCAGGGATCGGGGGGGGACGTGTCACCCCCGAGGATCCAGCCAGGCCCCCTGCGCAGCGGCAGGATGGGCGGTTCGCGGAGGCTGCGGGAGCCCCTTTGTCCCCAGACTCCAGCCACCTTCCCCGAGCGCCGCGGCCGTGCGGGGGCACTGACCTATGCCAGGACCCAGCCGCGTACCCGAGCCTGCTGGACACCCCCAGCCCCGCTGGACGCCCGTCCCCGAACCCACCGGACACCGCGAGTCCACCAGACACCCTGAGCCCTCTGGACACTCGCCCTGCAGCCTCAGGGCTGGGATTTGCATTTAAAGGGAAAGGGAACTTCCTCCGGCTTGTCCCCAGGGCGGTGGCACTGCCGGACACCCAGCATACGGGACGGTGGGGGCTCGCCCCTGCCGGTGTTCGGCGTCGACTTCACGCGGGTGGGGGGGACAGGGCAGGATTCGGCCCGAGGTCCTGCACGGCTGGAGCAGGCACAGCGTGTGCTGGCGCGGGTGACAGAGTCCGCTCCCACACACCCTCTCCCGGCGTGCCCCGGCAGAGCCAGGGTCACTGCCTGCCCCCCCCTTCTGCCACCCCAGGCCACCAGAGTCACCCTGGGTCCCCCCCCCCCAGCGCCACTGAACCCAAGTGCTCACGGGATCCTCCTCTGCAGGGACGAGCTCCAGCCCTCGCACAGAGGCGAGATCAGACACGTCCTGTCTCCCCGTGCACGGAACTGAACGCAGCTGCTTTATTTAAATCATCGCGGGACTTTAAGCCAATCCGAGGCGCTACAGAGCTGATGCACACACGGAGGACTGGCCAGTCGCGGGGTTTGGTACCACCAGGGTCAGGACTCCCAGGACAGGGGGGTCTGAAGCAGCACAAGGCGGTCGGTGGCTGCCCTGGCTCTCGGGGAGGGAAAGCTGCCACATGGGTCCCCATGAGAAACCCACCCTCAGCCCCGCTGGGAACGTAGGGCCAGAGACCCCAGGAGACAGGGACACCGTGGCAGCGGAGGCTGGTGTGACCCCCTCACTCCCACCCCACGGCCCCTGGTCTTCACTCCCAAACGGGGCCCTAAAGAATGAGTAAAAACAGAGGCAGCAGCAGCGAGGTTGGGTGCGTTTCTATTGGATACGAAGACACATACAACAGCCCCCCCAGAGGTTATCTGTACCATAACGGGGAAAAAAGGCGGGGTGGAGGGGTGAGGTGGTCAGTGATGCTCTAAGAGGTTTTTCCTTTGACTAACAGAGCGTGAAGAGAAGTCCAAAGCCTGGCTGCCACCTTTGCTCAGCCTGGCCGCTGCCGGGAACGGCGTGGTCCCACCAGGCCAGAGCTACATTTGCTTGCGCGGGGGCTCCCGCCAGCTCTTTCCAGAGGCAAATGCGTCCCTGCGACGGAGGCAGCAACGGTGACAGCGAAGGGCCGGGGCACAAAAGCCACGCTCGGCTCCAGGGAACACAGCCCAGCGGACGTTCGAGGCCGCGGCTCCGCGGAGACTCCTTAGACCCCGTCTCTGCTGCCGACGGGCACCTCCGTTAGACCTGGACTCGCTGGAGTCCCTGTGGATGAAAGCGGGGCGCAGAGGTAGCTCCTGCTCCGAGGCAGGTCCTTCGCGAGGGCACTGTACAACGGCGAAGATGCAAGAAGCAGCAGTTGCGTTGCTGGAATCAAACCCAAAGCTGTTTCGCTGAACGTGTCCGCTGCGGGGAACGGCTCCGGCCAGCTCGCTTCGGCTTCAAGCGAAAGGAAGGCAATGCTGACAAGAGTCTGTCGTAAAGCGAAGCTGCGGCAAGGGGGGGGCTTCCAAGTGAGTAGAGGTCTCCCGAAAGAACAGCAAAAAGAGAAAGTCTTGAGAAACTAAGGAGAAATGCCCCGAGCCCTGTGCCAGCAGGCCCCACGTCTGTCCATAAACACCAGCCCAGCACAACGGAGTCCTTCGGGCGAGCGCTTCACCCCGTGTGGGCAGAGAGCACAGGGATCCTCCCAGACACGGCGGCACTTGGGAGATGCTCTTCTGAGCAAGCAGAGAAGGAAAGGAGAAAGGCAGGGGGGCTGTCGCAGCACCAGCACAGCCGGACCAGAGGCCCCGCGGAGGGTCTGATGCTGCGCAAGGGCCCAGCCCGGAGCAGTCCTTGTGCTGGTCCCGGCGTTTCGGTTTCAGACGCAGGCCGGGGAGCAGACGCAGGTTTTATCCTCCTGGAGCCGAGCTCTGTGGACGCGTCCGAGCCCGCCCGCTCGGCACCCCTGCACAACTGATCACACGCGCTTGTGCAAAACACTTGGGAATTAGACCTTTGGATTAACTGTTTAATACACTTGTGCACATGTGCGTATAGCAAAGAGGCAACTGTGAATCATAAGGCTACTGAGACATTGGCAGGTTCTGGAAAGAGCGAAGGCCCTGCGGGAGGCCCGGGTGAACCGGGCACCCCCAGTTTCTCGGCTTCCTTTTGTCCCCGTTCAATACACAAAACCCACACAGAGGAGGGGAAACCTCGTTTGCTCAGCTTGAACACAAGAGCTGCCAGCGAGGGGACAAGAACACAAGAGCAGGTCCGGGAGCTCCCTCCTGCCTGACGCAGATGAGGGAGGCAGAATCCAGCGCTGGGAAACGCTTTCGTTCTCCCCCGCTCAGCTCGTTTGCTCTCACTCAACGCGAGAGCATCGCTGCGCAGGTGGGGACGGCGCCGCATCCCGCTGTCCCAGCGACGCGTGCCGGGGCAGATCCACAGAGCTGCCGTCCTGAGCTGCGCTCGGCTCTGGGGGACTCGCAGCCTGCCAGTGACACGGTCTTCTAGTGAAAGGGACGATCAGTTGAGTCTCCATATATTAGTTATTCACGCACACGCAGGGAGGTGGGTCGTTCTAGTTTTCAGGTATATCCATATATAAAGTGTAGGTTGCCCTGCACGTATTTTATATATATATATGTCATATATATATATATAAAAAATTTAAAAAAACCCTCCAAGAACCTAAGCTAGGAAATCTCAAATCCCCAGGAGGGCTGTCCTCTCACGCCAGTCCAAGGACCAGGAGAGGGGCGGCATCAGATCGAGTCAACGGAAACATTCACGTCACCCTCCCTCGCCCTACCTCTGCCCTGCGCCCGGCGGGCTCAGTCAGGGCCCTGCGCGCCCTCCTCAGTCCCGCTCTGCCCCAGGGCTCCTATGCTCAGTTCTCCCAGGCTCTCCGCAGGATTCGTGCTGTGCGTCGGCTTTCCTGAGTGAAGGCAATCCTCTGCCGGGGCTCCTCCTGCCGCTGCCGTCTCGGAGGCATCCCGAGACGGGTCCTTCAAAGGCTCCAAGAGGTCGGCGTCTGCCCGGGGCGCGTGGGCACACAGGTCCTGCACCTTCTTGTTGAGGTCGTTGCGCTCCGTTTGCAGGGCTCGGCACAGTTTCTCCAAGCGCTGGATTTTCACCTGAAGCCCCTCCAGCTCTTTGTCGCGAAGGGTCTTCTGCAAATAGAGAAGCAGTTCAGGCTCTGCCACACCGGGGACAGAGAAGCAGAAAGGGAGAGAGATGAAACCTCAAAGTGAAGCTCGAGGGGAAAAATACTCATGACCAAGCAAACATCTGGCATCAAACACGCCGTTGTCACTGCTGCTCTCTCCCTGAGGCCAAGTGCCACTGAGACCGTCTGACTTCTTCCACCCCTCTCTGCACTAATTAACCAACACTTCAGCCACAGGACAGAGGGCTCCTACCACCACGCACAGCGAAGGGAATCAAGCCGAAGGGAAAATCACAACCCCCCAGTGTCCCTCAGCTCTGCCAAACCCCACACGTGACATCACCCCGCGGCTCCAGCCGCCTCGGCACAGCACAGCCAGAGCCTCCTCCTCACCTCTTCGGCCATTTCCAAGAGAGCCTTGTTGCTGCTCTCCCAGCGAGAGCGGTACATAGTGGTCTCTTTCTCGAGCTTCTTGATTTTCTTCGTCATCTGCAGAGTCGCGGTGACAAAAAAAGGAACAAATAAGCTACAGGCACCTCACGTGTCCTCAAATGGGCACCCGCTATCCCAGCGCAGACAGGGACATCACCTCCTCGTCTCCCTGCAGTCAGCCTCACTGGTGAGGAACACTGACCAGGTAACCCCAGACCAGGAGACGGGGTAGCACTGCTCGTTCTGACACAGTGGGGACACATAAGTCACCACATGAGGACGGTATCAACCTTCTAGGAGCAGCCAGGGTGTGGCTGACTTGAACAGCAGCAGAACAAAACAGAACTACAGAGCTGCGGCTCTCCCAGCTCACAGAAGCATCAAGAAGACAGGCAGTGCCACGCGAGCTCTGCTGGGCAGCAAAAACATTACTCACCTTCTCCATCTCCTGTTTAAACGTTGTGAACACTTCGCTGCTTTTGGAAAGGGTGTTCTGAAATTCTTCAAACTTCTCCGTGTAGAGAGCCAGCTGCGGGGAGGGAGAGGGTTATGGCTCCTCGCTGCTCACCACACGCCTCCTGACAGCCCTCCCCAGGAGAGGGGAGATGTCAGCCAAGAACTGAGTGAGTCATCTTGTGACTGGACTTCAGCAAACTGGCAGCAGGGAGCAGCTCTGCCAACCTTAGGTACTGGGGAATGTGGAAAAATTTTTTCCTAGGGAAAACATGCTCAGGGACTGATGTGTTCTGCAAACATCTCCCAGTCTGGGCCAGAGGCTCTTGCAGGGTGTGATTCAGCCAGGCAGGGTCACGCGGCTGCTCCCAGCGCGGGTCAAAACTGAGGCCCCTTCCACCCCAGAAAGCAGAATTGCTGCAGGAAATCTCAGCTCACACCATGCTGACACAGCCTCACCAATACCAAGCCCAGCAGCAATCCTGGCCCTTCATTTTCCAGATTAAGGAAAAAACTTTGGGTTGTTCTCTGCTTAGGGAGGAAGAAAAAAAACCCCACAAACCCACAAATAACCAGGCTGAGCGTGCAGACCGGGCAACTCACCTGCTGCTTGAGATGGGTCTCCTGCTGCTTCATCAGCTCACACATCCTCTGCGATTCCACAGCCTCCTTCAGCAGCTATGGGAAGAGCAAAAGCAGTGACCTGGCTGCCAGCAGGGAAGGCTCTCAACATGCCCCTGCACAGCTGCCGAAGGCGGGAGTGGGTCCAGCGAAACACAAGGAGCAGAGCAGGGCTCCAGCCTCGCTCCCGGAGCCGCTGCAGGAGCGGTCACTGCTGGGGGGGCAGGAGGACGGCCTGACCCCATCTGGCCTCTGTGCTCTGGGATCCGACAGTAACGAACCTCCAGAGAGGGACAAGGCAAAAAGCAAAGCACTCGCAAGCCTTGCAGAACTGCCGTGAGACTTACAAAGTCCTTCTCCCGCTGGTGTCTCTCCTCTGCCTCCTTCAGCATCTCCTGCGCCTGCTGGAGCTTCGCATCCACCAGCTGCTGCTGCAGGTCCTTGTGTTTGAACACCTGATCGATGTGCTGCCGAGAGAAACACCACCCGTCACCAGCACGCTCTGGGAAGATCCCAGAGCCCCTTTCTCCCCGCCGGCAGCAGAAACACGTTCTGCTGGGCAGGACACCATAGCAGCCCCACGCCGGGTCTCCCGCCCCGACCCACCTCCTCCCGCAGCTCGTACTGCTCGATGAGCTTCTTGAGCCGCTCCGCCAGCTCCATGTTCTCCTGGCGCAGCTTGGAGTTCCTCTCGTTGTGCTGCTCCATCTGGAGCTGGATGTCGTTCAGCGTCACCTGGAAGTGGGATGTCACCTCCTTCCGCTTCTCCTCCTCCTCCCGCGCGCGCTGGACACCTTCCTCCTGTGTGAGGAGGGGCAGAGACAGCAGGGACGCGTCAGCCTCTGCGCTGGGGAGCAAACGGCCCAAACCCATGCTCTGAACCCACTCAGTCACCCACTGCTGCTTAGTGAAAGGGACTTTGGGCCTTTTCCCTCCCTTTCTCCAGCAAATACCCTTAAATAACACTCAGGCACTGCGGATAATGATGGCTTAACACCAGAATTAAAGCACTGCCCTGCCTGGCAGACTGGTGAAGGTAAGTTTGCCAGAAGGGCTCGCAGCAAGCGATCCAAGCGCTGGGACGAAGCGGATCTTGGAGTCGTGCCCAGGAGACACTTGCCTTGAGGGTGCGGTTGTGCCTCTGGAGCTCGCGGCACAGGCTCTCCAGCTTGCTGCGGGCCAGGATGGCCTTGCTGTGCTCGCTCTGCAGGTGGTCCTTCTCTTGCACCAGCTGCGTCTGCTTCTTCTGCAAGATCTTCATCTGTTTCTGGGAGTTACGGTGCTCTTCCAGCTAGGACAGGGGAGCAAAGGGCACAGATACAGCAACATGAAGAATAAAAACAATATCTACAGCCGTCTTCCGCCTCCTCAGGCAGCTCCTGTGCTCGCTGCTGCAGTGTCCTCCCTGAGCCCCAGAGCCCGCAACAGAGAAATAAGCACCCACCAGCTCAGCGTATTTCTTGCACAGCGCTGCGAGCTTCTCCTCTGGCGTGCTCAGTGTGTTCAACGTCTGCATCAGCAAAGTGATTTCTTTGCCTGGAACAACACACGGAATTAAAATAAGTAAAATCCCTCACTCAGGGTTCTGGCTTACAAGGGCAAAGTCAGGAGAGACGAACCAGGTCTCAGAGCCCTGCCTGCCCTGGGCCAGAGCTCCCAGCTCTCGCATCTGCTCCCTGCCCCGCACATTTCACCGCCTGCAGCAGGTGAACAACGGAAGCAGCTGGGGAGAGACCTGGTTTGCAGAGAGGGAAACCACCACTGGGCTGGCTAGAGAGAGAGAGTTGTGTCCACAGAAGAGAAACCCGCAGAGTTCAGAGCCTGCGGCAGAACCCAGGAGCAGTCAGTGCCCCTGCAGCGCTTAGTGCAAAACACGACACCGCATCATTCCCAAACGCTGCTGCATGTCACACACCCAAGGCGCTTGCTTCACCGAGCGCAATCGGTGCAGTATAAAATCAACGACTGGACCAAAGTTCTCAGGCTGGTAGCACCACCGGAGCAGGGAACCTCTTACCTAGGCCTTTGGCTTTCTTCTTTTCCTGAGCCTTCTTCTGATCCCGCTCCCCACACTCCTCGCCGGGTCGAAACTCTTCGGTCCCCTTCGGGCCTTCCTTCTCCCCGTTCATCTCGGGGCCGCCCGTCTCCTGGTCACCGTTCCTCGGGGACTCGCTACGACACTTCTCGGCTTCTTCGGGCTCCGTGGGCTCGCTCTGCCCGCCGTCCTCGCCCGGGCCCTCCTGGCTGGCATCCACACAGTACGTGTTCAAGATGTCCTCGAGCTGCCTGCTCAGCTCTTCGGAGACGTCACGCACGGCAGGCCGGGAGGACTTGGTGTCCTCCTGCGCGAGAGGAGCTGCGGGAGACGGGAACACAAAAGCGTGAGGCTTCCCCCACACGGTCTATTCTCCGGTCTCTACAAAGCCCCGGCAAAGGGAAGGTTTCCCGAGCGCTGCACCGAGGCTGAACTCCCAGCGACATAAGCTGCTTTGTTCTGGCCGCGTCTCCAGCCAGCTGCCCCGACAATGGAGGTGCATTCCTGACAGCCTCTCTTTTGATCACCAGAGCACGACCAAGCCCCTGACATCTGTCAAGAGCAAAGATTCCGCCCCCCCTCCCCTCCATCCTTTAACGAAAGCAGGTTGTGCCTGAGCTTTCCCTCATGGGAACGCCTGCTAACATCCCCAGGGCCAGGCTTTTTTACATTACAATAGATTTTCAAACCTGAGTTAGCCTCTCCCCTCATACGTAAGAGCAGCTGCACTGTCTCAGATCAAACCTAACTGTCCCCAGCAGCAGACACTCGGGGAAAGAGCTGGCAGCACATCCCTCAGTGCATTTTGCTTCCAAAGCTCCTCCAAACGAGAGACTTCAAGCAGTCGGTTATTAAACCAACTCTACTTGCTGCGCATCTCCTACATCCCACGTCTACAAGGCATCAGAATACCAGGCAGGGGGGATTTTAACCCATCCTCTACTCAGTTAGAGCTGGTTTTCGTCTTCCAGAGAGTTATCTTTATGAAGCACCAGGAACAAGGCAGGTCGCTCCACACAGCGCTGCCCCAAGCAAAGAGCCGCCTGACATTTTCCGAACGGGTCTAAAAACCGAACAACAACCCGTCGTTTTCAGGGGAGACTCTGCCCCACGCTTGGCTCAGGAAGCAGTAACTACTTCAGCACCGTGCACCCAGGGAAACAGGAAGAAACAAGGATTTTCTGCCCTGGAAATCACAGCAGCTCTTATACAAGCAAGAAGAGCTGGAGGCAGCGGAGAAAGCAACACCCGGAATCTTTCCTTGCTCGAAACCCTCAGCTGCAGGCAGGGAGCGGCACCCGGCCCCGGCGACTCCCCACCTTCCAGGGGTGCTGCAGCCTCCGGCGAGTCGCCCTCCTCCAGCGCCAGCCCGCTGCTCATTTTGGAGGAGCCGGCGGGCCGCGGCGCAGCTTTGGTCTCCCCGCCTTGGTTCTTCATCGCGACCTTTCTCCTTGCTCAGTCTCGACAAGGCCTAGAGAGAGAGAAACAGCGACTACACTAAATTTTAAGAATTAAGAGTTTGGAGAATTTCCAGAGTCACCAAGTTGGACCGAGAAGAAACTTGCTCTCGGTAGAGGCTGCCAATCGCATCCCCGTGCTGAGGAAAGCATCGGTTTGTTTTCAGTTTGCACCTCACCACAAAGGTCTCCCTATCACGATAACTCCTCCTGCAGCCAAGGAGAGCCTGAAGCAGCCCCTCCCAGAGCAAGGCGGCACCTTCCAACGTGCACACAGCAAAGTCTGCTGGGCACAACCTTTTCAGCCCCAGCTGTCCTTCTCCCTTGTCCCTGCCGTGTTTCGCTCTTGGATTTCAAAACTTGGAGCAGTCTGTGAGCGCTGAGGGAAAAAAACCCCTCCCTCTGGTGAGGGGACCCAGAGACCAGAACCTCAGCAGCAGAAAGTCCAACACCTGCCAAGGCCGTGTGCCTGCCGGAGGAAAGCCTGCGGCTCCGCAAAGACAAACCAGCATCGCCACCGGCCAGCGCTGACAGCCCGAGCCCAAATCCCAGCTCCTCTCTCCTCATCCTCGCTCCCTCCACAGGGTACGTACGTTCCCTCCCTCCCTCCCTGCACCTCCCGCTCTAGCTATGTCGCTAATTACAGAGCGGAGGCAGCCGATGCTCCTAGAGGCAAGGAATCGCTCCACGAGTAGCGGAGAACAGATTTTTTTTCTCGCCGTTTTGCGGCAGTTCCGCCGAGACAACAGCTTTCCCTCCGAGAACAGCCCGGGCCAGGGCTTACGAGGCAAAGGGGAAAAAAAAAAATAAATAAACCACCCAAGAGAAAATCAGCGGCGGCAGGAGCCGAGCCCGTGTGTCACCCACCCACGTGCAGGAGGCCGTGCCCCCTCCCACGGCGGCCTGGCAGCGCCCCTGGGCCGCACTCGGCGCCTCGGGCGCTCTTTTTTTTTCCGCCGCCGCCGTTAATCGCGCGGCTCCCGGGCGCTTCCCCGGGCTCCGGAGGCCGGTCACGGCGCCGCAGGCCCTCCCCGCCGCCCCCGGCACCGGCACCCCCGGCCCGGCCGAACCCCGCTCCCAGGCCAGCAGCCCCGCTCCTGCCCGGCCCCGCTCATTCATATTTCCGCCCCATCCCTAATTCACGCCGGCCCCGCGGTCGGTATGCCCGTACCCCCCGGTAGCCCCGCGGCCTCGCCCCCCCGTGACGGTAAAAGCCGGAACTCCCCCCACCCAGCGCCGCAGTGACGTCACGCACGCACCCCCGTGGCGTCAGCTCCAGCGCTCTGACGCAGCTCGCCCCCGTCTCCTCAGCCAATCAGCGCGCGGGACGCGGCGGCGGCCCGGCACGGCGGAGGGAAGGCGGAGGAGGGGGGAGGCCGGAGCGGCCGGTGCCGGTGCCGGGGCCCCGCCCGCCGCTCCCGCCGCTCCGAGGGCAGCGGCTCCGGCCCGGGCCTCACAGCGGGCGGGCGCCGCACATGCGCCGGGAAGCGCCGCCGCCCAATCAGCGCCGAGGAGCCGCGGGGCCTGCCGGGAAAGAGCGGGGGAGGGAAGCGGCGCCGGCCGCGGGAGGCCCTGCGGACTACAGCTCCCAGCGTGCACCGCGCGGGACCGCCCCAAGGACTACAGCTCCCAGCATGCACCGCGCAGTACGGCCCCGATGACTACATCTCCCAGCAGGCACCGCGCGGGACCGCCCCGATGACTACAGCTCCCAGCAGGCACCGCGCCAGACGCCGCTTTCCCCCGCTCGGGGAGGGGGAGCCCAGCCGCGGGCACCCCCGTCGCCCCGTCCCGGCAGCGCCGCCGGACGCACCGGAGACCCTCCCGCCTCCCCTGAAGGACGGAGAGCCCCGGCAGAGCGCCGCCCCCCCCCCCCGCCCCGGGAAGGTGCCCGCACCCCCCCCCCCTCACCGCCCCCCGCGGCCCCAGAGACTCGCGCCACAGCCAGGCCTGAGCCACTGCACAGACGGGTTTATTGGTGTCACAAGGAACTCGCTCCCGAGCCGGGCCCGGCCGCCGGGCGAGCAGCTCCGCAGCCCCGGGGAGGGGGCCCGGCCGCCGGGCGAGCAGCTCCGCAGCCCCGGGGAGGGGGCCCGGCCGCCGGCGGCTCCCCCCCGGGGCGGGTTTCTTTGTTCTCCACCTCCCAGCGCGGTCGCTTCTTGTTGAATGAAATCCCGGCTGAGGAGCTGGAAGCCGGCCGGGGTGAAGTTCAGGCAGCTCTATGTTCGCTTATACAGTACGTGAGTAAACCGTGAGTAAAACCGTGAGTAAACCGAGGAGAAGCAGCAGGACCCCCCGCGAGCGAGCTGGGGCCCTCGGTTCCAGGTGTGCCTGCCTCACAGTGCCCTATTTACATAAGTTACAGAAATTTCATATATAGTTTTCTCTGAAGCCCAATTAGACAAATATCTACTTATATATAATATAAAAAATACAGAGATTTGGCTTTTTTTTTTTTTTTTTTGAAGTATAATGTACACAATCCCAACTGTGAGCAGGAGGTAAACCTGAAAACTCAGGCCCGTTGCTACCGAGGTTAACACCGCACACACAACGCCGCTGGAGGAGCTGCGTCCTCTTCCTCCAACCCCTAAAGCGATCCACCCCAACCCGAGACAGAAGAAAACCCTGCCCAGAACTCAAACCGGGTTCTTGCGGAAAAAAATAATTATTATTTCAAGTAAAGATGAAGATGGGTTTTCACCCTTTCGACAGTCAGTAGCAACGCAAACCAAGCCTGTGCAACGGCAGCTGTGCTTCCTGCTTCAAAAACCACCCAAGCATCCCACCCCTCTTCAGAGTTACCATCTTTGGGGTCTTGTTGCTTTTTTTTTTTTTTTTTTACTTTGTAAATACAACTAGCAGTTCTTCAGGAAAAAAAAACCAAAAATCTAGACAAAGGGAAGAAGCCTTCCTCCCAGAAACGTCTTCCCAGGATGGGGAGAACTTCCCGTTTCTGTCCGTTTACAGCGTATTTCAGGGGAGCTTGGCCCAGGTTCAACAGGACTGTCTGCTGAAGGAGGGTCGCAGAAAGGCCAGGGCTAAACTTTGCTCTTGGCAAATTAGAGTCTTTAATAAAGAATAACATGTGCAAAAAAAAAAAATAAATTTAAATAGATCAACCCAGGTTTCCAGAATTATTGTTGTCAGAATGCTTACTTTCTATTTCTGTTCTTACCCAACCCAATGCTGAAATCTCAATTAAGTACCCGAGGTAAGAAGTAACATTTGGGAGAGATCACCACAAAGAAAAACAAAACCCAGGAGGTGCAATCTGTTACCTCAGTGTCTTTCCTCCACCCAGATGCCTGCTTTAAAGACGTACGCAGCAGCAAAAAGAAAAAAAGTGTAAGAACATCCCCTTCTTCCCGCGAGGACAAAGCGCTGTTCCTAGTTGTCTGAAGGAAGAACTGTTTCCTAACAGGTGGAGCGGGTGTTCAGCCTTCCATCTGCAAGGAGGGGATGGACCATCAGCTGCTCCCAGTTGCTTTCCAGCAAGTTTGTGTCCTCTTTTGGTTGTTTTCCCCCAGGCACATTATAGCTGGAAACCTTCCATGGGGGCTTCGGCTTGCTGGAAGATGAATTGCTGCTGGTTCTCGTCTACCTGGGGAGCTAGAGCGGAGTCATCCTCTACTCCAAAGTAGTGCTCGATCAGGTCAAAAGCCTTCTGGTAGATCTCTTGGTTCTCGTGGCTCTGTAGGAACTCGATTTTATCCAAACCTTAAAGAAAAAAAAAAAAGTGGAACACAATGAAACAAAGATCCTGATATTTATTGTCCCGCATCCACCCACCCAGCCCCCCACTCCCCGCAAGACCTTTGTCTTAAATTTGCATTTTCTGAGCAGCACCGGCATCTAAAACTATTCCAGTAGCCTCCAGCAGAAGGGCAGAGACAGCTTTAGCTGTCCTAATTAAATCCACTGCTGAACAGAAAACATGCAAGCACAATATACTCTCAAGAATTTCAAGAATTTCTCTTACTGGGAGAATTGGGACGCAAGATGTAAGAGTCAGCGAGAGGGCAAATTAGACAGTGACAGCACACAGAGAGTTTCAGACCAAAATAGGAACTGCTCCTCAAACCATTAAGAGCAGGACAAAAAAAAACAAACCAACCACCACAAACAAAAATACACCAAATTAAGTCTCTCCAGGGAAAAGCTGCACCTCTCTGGATTTCTGCTGTCCATCGACAGCGTACAGCTGGGTACAGTCAGAGCAGTCTTAGACCCAGAAGTGTCACTTTTTACTTAGCTCAGCTCATTTCTGACTAACACTCCCAACCGGTGCGAGCCACAATTATCAGGCTTGGCCTCCAGGTCTAGAAAAGCTTGGAAATAAAAACCGTCGTACTTCTGATCCAAGTGTTTTGTCCTATGCCCCATCAGGAGAGTCAAAAAACCAGACAATCGGACCAAATTTGGGCCTGTTTGGGATGGAGCAAATCCTTGAACACAGCAGAAAAGCAACGGACAAAACTACCAGGCACCCTTCGATACGTCGTCCCAGGGCTCTCAAAGTCAACAGCACCGCGGCCGCTGGACACAACCTACCATAGGCCTCCTCGATGAGGCTGCAGTAGGGGTTGATGCCCGTCCCGCTCTGGTTGGCTTCCTGCTCTCCAAGCCTCAGGATGTTCTCCAGGCCGTTCAACGCCACCTGAACAATCTTGGAGTCCATGACGGTGAGCAGGTCACAGAGGGGCTTGATACAACCCAAGTTTACCAAGTATCTGAAGAGAAAGCGCCAACGACACACACTTGTTCAGGATCTAGCAAGCACTGCCTCTGCTCAGTTAGAAAGAGCAAGGGAAATGAGCGCAACTGAAATACAAAGTTGCCTTAAAACAGGTTTTCTTCTGCAAAATTAATTTTTTATCCACTTACTTGCATTTGTACACCCCCTTCTCTTTTAAGAAACCTGCAAATTCGCTTTGAAATCCAGGCGCTACTCAAATCAAGCCCACGCTGGAATTTAATTTGTCATCAAGTTTGGACATTTAGCCCAGTCTAAGCTATCTAAGGAGGGAGGGGGGGAAGGAGTTTGGAGCATCTTATCCTTACTCAGAAAGGAGCTATAACCTACTGCAGCCGCAGCTTTGCCCGTGTTTCCGGTCCTCTCTCTGAGGTTCTCCAAATCCCTCCCTTGCTGCTCGTCTTACAGTTCCCACAAAGACAAAAGCCACCACACACTGACAGATTTCCCCTCCGAGGAGCCACAGAGGGTAGTACCTGATCTGTTCAGGAGTTCCTCCTGACGTTGCATTTGTAATAGCCCACGCTGCCTCTTTCCTCGTGCGGAATTCCGCTTTCTGCAAGATTTCTATCAGTACCGGGAAAATGTTTGCATCTATGACTGCCTGGGGAGAGAGAGCAGTAAGAAGGGGTTGAATTGGTTTCTTACAGGCTATTAAGCACCTGAAAGAAACCTCCACCTCCACTTCCCAATGCAAAAGAACTTTCCGAGCTGTGCCCTTCAGCGGTTCTGCCATTTTATTCCTCAGCCAAATCTTATTAACACGAGATATTCCATTCCATACCCAGCGCAGACGACAATCCCTATTATTGCATTAATACGCTAGGAATGCTTTCATCACTTATCTGACTTTGTATGTAGGTCATTAAAAGGATAATGAAAACTCAACAAGCTCCAGCTTTCCAAGGGGGTATCTCTAACAGAGCACGGAGAAATAGGGGCTGCATCTCCTCTCATTCCAGTGAGCCAGCCTGTGGGACTCATTTCAGGCTGGTCGTTGTTGGTACAATTATGGAGCTTTTTTTAGCTCCTTTGGCAGATGGCTGGGAGCAGCAAATTTGCAAATTACTGCAGAGTTAAGAGATGTGAACAAAACCAGCCTTTAAGTGTCAGATACAGAAAAAAAGTTGCAAATGTTTAATGCTGAGCTCAGACTCGAGGATCCTTACAGGTGGGCTGGAGAAAACCGTACCTGTATTTGCGCTCTGTTTCCTGCTGTGATGTTAGATATAGTCCAGCAGGCCTCTTTCCTGATTGACTCCTTGGGACTACTTAATAAATGAAGGAGACAAGGCAGGGCTGAACAGTTCAGAATCACCTTTCGAGAAAGAAAGCAGGAGTGAGATCACCGGTACCGGGTGCGGAGCCGACGGGCGCCACATCTCCCTGCGGGAGCTGCTGCCCCTCACCTGGGTCTGGATGTCGTCCCCCGTCACGATGTTGCCAACGGCTCGCAAAGCCGGGGAGGCCACTTTGTAGTCGTTGTGCCTGCAGGAAACGATGGTGCCAGGACAAAAAAAAAACAAAGTCTATCAGATCACACACACCTGGATATTCAGAAGATTCTCTCCCCAGTATCCTATCTGCATTATTTATTTAGAATTCCATGCCCTAGCGTATAGAAGCAGGCAGTTAGCTGGACCATATTGCCACTGGGTACACAGACTGAAGACAAAATTTGTACTACAGACAGTTTTCATCCTTTACATCCTAACACCACTGTCTTCAGCCTTTTACATACCCTTCCTGAACTAAGATTAACCCAACGAGAACACCCAGAATTTTTCAGCGTGATTTTGGGAGCAAGTGTCTCACAGTTCCACCAGTTCTGAAGGTGTTAAAGAGACCCACTCACGCTTCAAAACAGCATTAAACATTTTTGCCCAGGTTTCCATACAGATATCAGGGAAACAAAGCCGAGCTGACTTTTGCTCGACGCTATTCTCGTCATATTCAGTTTGCCTACTAACCAGGCTGCTGTAAGCACATCTCAAGTTTGAAAGCACAAGTCGCTCAGCAGTTCTCTCTCCTTTCACAGGCTGGAAGCGTCAGTCTAATCTCTTTAATAATTTCTTCCTAGTGTATAGTATTAACAAGCTTTCCAGAAAGAAAAGCTTCTCAGAAAGAAAAGCCAATAAACTACAGCTCTTGGCTTGCTTCAGACCCTCCTACATAACTGCTCCGGTACCCGTTTCCCAGATCCCGTGTGCACGAGAGCTGTGAAGTGCTCTGATGGGTTTGGGTATGAACTCACGCTCAGCGACACGCTTCCCAGAATCGCTGGGCTGCAGCAGCGAGACAAGATACTTACATTAACAGCTCCACCAGTCGCCGACACACTCCCGAGTCAATAACTGCTTGGATTTTCTCATTGGGGCCATCTGACAAGTAGGAAAGTGCCCAGCACGCGTCTGCCAGCAAGTCGGAGTCGCTGTTGAATAGTAATCTGGACAACACTGGCAGGCAGGGAGATACCTACAACAAGAGCCACCGCCCCAGGTTAGTCACACTCCGTCGAGGAGCAGCTCACCTGCCTGCAGACACCACACGGCTGTGCTGACTGACAAGATAACAGGCTCCAGTGTCCACAGTTTCCTTCCCCAAAGCCAGCAGCTTCCTCGTTCGCTCACATACCTCATAATCACAGTGTCTGAAGTTACCTCAACAGCTTCCCTGCCAAACTAAAATTACATCCCTTCCTCTTGGACCACGTCGAGATTCCTGAGACAAGTGCTACCGTGCCTGCTACCGCTTGGAAGCTCCTTACATAAGAGCACTGCTCCACTTCTTAATAACCTTAAACAGCTCAGGGTTCAGAGCAGCAGCCACCAGCAGTTACACACCTGAATACTTCAATCACTTCTAAGTGGTTTTACACTCACACACAGTTCAGATTTCATCCCTCACCACAGGCTTCCCAGCTTAGACATGTGAGCTTTTATTTAAAACAAGTGAAAACCCATTGATCTTACAACATTTTTGTTCTAGAAGGATGAGACGCTTAAAGGCCGGCAGAGCCTTTTGTTAGTGCCAGTAGCACACCAGGAAAGGAAGAGAAGAAAGCTCCCACGCAGATACAGGAGTCCTGTTTCGTAGCATTTAGAGGTCTCAGAATCAAATTTTTAGTCACAACTTGAGTGAAATCTCAGAATTCCAAAGCTCCCAACACAAGGGTTTAGAGAAGCCCCCAGTGTATGCTACCTTGCAGAGAAGCCTTGGGCTTGCCCCTTGCTTGAGGGGCCCAGCTGAGAGGCTGCCAACAGAGCCAGGCAGAAAGGCTGGCAGAGAATTGAACAGGCACTCAAACATCTGCTCAACATCAAAAACCAACCTCAGCGGGAAGAACCTCACCCTGTTCCCTCCCAGTATGACTTACAGGTAAGTCCAACAGCCAAAAGTAATATAAACAACTGTGTGTCTCCCCATCTCCTGCCTGCCAACAAGGCATTTATTCTCACCTTATCAAATTCAGGTGGTGGACTCTTTCCTCTGCACAAGTTGGACAAGGCCCAGACAGCATTTCGTGTCATCGTCAATCTGGTGGACTTCGTAAGGAGCCTAAAGAGACAACAATTAAGAACTGTAATCCTTTACGTGGGAGCCAGCCAAGAGAAAAGAATAAAAACTAGTATGATTTTAAAGGAAGTCAAACCACTATTCCACTTGCTGCGTGTCACCTGAGCCTCTCACTAAGCAAGAAAAGCGACATGCAAGTACGTCTTGGGATAAACAGCTCTTATTCCTAACAATGTCAAGTGACCCAAGTCAAGAAGGCAAGTTCTGCAGCAGAGAGGTTGCAGGAGGAAGGGCAAGTTAGTCGATTGCAGTTCCAAGTTCAAACTGGGTGCAGGCAGACACTCGCACCCCTGTGGCCGGGTGCTCCCCACCAGGGACACGCGGACACGACTCCAAGGAGGCCAGCGAGGGCTGCGGGCTGAGCACTCCAGCCAGCAACTGCACTGGCAGGTGACTGACAGGAGCACCAGTATGACAAGTCATTTGTGACAAAGCATCAGTCTGCCAGGGACAGGATAAAGCAGAAGATGAATTCTTCCCAGAGCAGCGAGGGCACAGGCCTGACAGAGAGACGCCCTGGCTGCGGTGGGTCCGCACCACACCTGGGAGCTGCAGAGGCCAGGGCGTGCACAGAGCCCTGCTCCCTTCCCTCAACCCCGGAGGAGCCCGCTCAGACCCGGCACAGGCACCAAGAGCGGGCGCCCGGAGGGACACGCAGGGAAAACAGCAAAAGCCCCGCGACTTCAGAAAGACGAACGTGCCCCAACAGCGCCCGCTTCAGATTCCGAGCAGTGCGAAGGGTTGTGAGAAGGCATGTTATCTACCAAGTCCCGCTCTAATTATCAGCTGCTTCTCTCAAGCGCCAGTTCATCGGGTACCAATGGTTCGATTCCCAGTGAACGTCACCACACATCGCCAGGGAATCTACTGGCCCAGCTCAAATATTGCTCTGCTGTAGTTCAACGGGACTTCGAGAACTGTACTGGCAAGTATTCATGGCTACTCACATTAATAAGGGAGGAAGAATAGCGCAGTTAAGGACATAATCTCTACACACAGAGCTGTCTCCAGCAATGTTCCCCAATGCCCAGACAGCCTGAAAGGAAATAGCAACAGTTTTAGCATTCACGCAGTTTTTGAACAGAGGAAGAAAAGGGTAGTGTGCTAAGAAAGCATTTTCCCCTAATTCCAGACAAACGATACTTCAGTTTGTGGTCTGAAGCCAGTTGTTAAACACTGGTCACTTATTTCAAACGCTGCATTTCAATCGTGTGCAACCCACTGTGGTTTTCTCCCTAGCCCCAAAGAAAGAAGGGACCCTTACCTGTTCTTGAACATCCTCAAAGTCAGAGTTTAACAGCTCTATAAATATAGGAACTGCCCCAGCCTCAATCACTATTTTTGTTTGTTGGGAAGTTCCAGATGCAATATTCGTCAGTGCCCACGCTGCTTCAAACTGAAATGAATGACAGAAGTATGAATAAAACAAAACTGATTTAGAAAAATAGTTGTCATTAAGTTTTGGCTACAGTTCTCCCAACTTCTACTAAAAACATGGTGAGAGAAAGAAAGCATAGCACACCAGAACACCTCAATACCCAAAGGAAAGGATTTTATTTTCCTGAGCAGTAAGAAAAAGCCACGTCTAAGTGACTCCTCAGAGACTGTAGCTTCTCAAAGGTTTAGCAAGAGAAGACATCACCAGTCACGCTACATCATTTCACCTGTACAACTATTTTCCAGCAAGAAAAGTGGAGACATAATAAATATGTGGAAGCAGAAAGTTTTCTATGTCTAGTGCAGACTAGCCAGTTCCATCCCATCCTCTCGGTTGGCTAACGCCACAAAGATGCCTTGAGCTCGAGTGAGGCTGAGCAGCAAGTTCCCTGCTTTTGCTGCTCATTCTTTGGTTTAAAAGCAGATTTCCACACAGCCCTTCTTGAAAGTAAGCCCCTATGATACATCGCCTCAGGCCAGGGGGCAGGAGAAAAGATGAAGGCAGTCATCAACTCGGATCCAGTTCCACGTACGGGAGTATCTTTAACCCCTACAAAGGAACTACAGTTATTACCAAGCTGGAAGGAATCCCAAGAAGCCATCTCATCCGTCCCTCTGACCCGCAGCAGCCCTACCTAGCTCATTTCTAACAGACTCTTAGCCTGTACTTAAAAGCCTCCAATAATGGAGGTTTCTCCTCACGCAGTTTCTTCCCACACGCTTATTCCATGGCTCCACTAGCTCCCAGCAGCAATATCAGATGCAGGAAAGCCAAATTATCTCCTGCTGCAGCTGAGCTGTTATTTTCGCCAGCATTCTTCCAATAATTTAGAATTTCCTTTTTTCACCTAAACATTACATGCTACGTACACCTTCTTCCAGCCACGCTGCAACGCGCATCTTTTGGGTTCGAGCCACGACTGTTCTCCGAGAGCACCGGTGGGTTCACGTTGCTCAGCTGTGAAGGTTAAACAGCTACATGCCACAAAGAATTCACAACAATTTTTACCTGTAGCGTGCAATTTTCACTTCTTTTCAGGAATTCAACAAATCTGTCCACCACTCCCTGAGTGTTTATTACTTCATCTATTGGAGGATTTGGCTCTGAAACAGCAAGGCAGTGTCAAAACCAGCATGTAGGTCTAGTGCAGGGGAATAACAAGCATGAACTATTATTGAATTGAATGATCTCAGGAGCTATTATTGAACTGAACTCGGCAGGAGTTGCTTTCTGTAGAATTCACACAACTGTAAAACCATTACCAAAACACTAGGTAATCGAGTTTCTAGATTTAATTCTCCTCCCCTAAGCTCAAAGCTGCTAAGCTGCTGTACAGCAATACACGTGCACAAATGCTTAGGAAGGAACAGCTACGGCAGATCCTATGGCAGGGATAAGATGAGGGGTTTTTACCTTTGGAGAGTAACTTCCTGAACTTCTGAGTGGTTGCTAGCTGTAGATCAGGGTCATCTGAGAAAAGCATCTCTACCATCTCTCTTGTGATCACTCCCTCCTGGGAAAAAAACCCAAACCAAACACAAAGGAGACAGAACAATGGTACCATTTTCCACTCGGATTATTTGAGGCATCATAGTCATCACAGCCTATCACGACTTTGTACCTAGCTAGTAATCCGAAGATCCAAAACTCAAGATTACAGCACACTATTTACTTCCTGGCAGACTTTTCCAATTCACTGTAGTAACATTTGCAACATTCTCAAACGCACGAAACCAAAAACACATCAAGGTTTGTCAGCTCTGTGCAGCCCACGGTATTAAATCTCTCTGAAGACACGACTACAACAAGGAAAGGCACCTTACCCCGAGTGCTGTGGAACTAACGTAGGAATCCACAAGGAGACTGTCAAACATGGAGGCATCTTCATTGATCAACTCCACATTCCTTCTTTTAAAAAGCTGGCAGGGAACAAAAAAAAAAAAAAATAAATGCAGGAGTCGTTATTAGAAAGCAAATGACGAACATAACTAGACATTCTTGTTCCTCAAACAAGATACTGTCAGCTAGACCGAGCGCAACCTGAACAGAAAAGTCGTCATTAATAACAGCTCTGCGCTCTGCAGACTCGTTTGGCACACAAACCCCATAACACAGCATGCTAAGGCTTGCCCTCGGAAATTAAATGCCCAAGTCACTGAGACACCGGTACAGGCAAGTGCAGAATTTGACTTGACGAGTTAGGAAAGCTGGGGAGAAGGCAGGAAAGCTGGGGAGAAGGCAGCTTGTAGGTGATGCACTAACAGAGCAAACATCCAGTCTGAGCCACACACGTCGCCTGGAAATCACTTCTTACTTTCATAGACCTCCAAGACAGGAAAAAAAACCCAACCACAGACCAAATCCCATCAGAATTAAGAAATATGTGCAGCCCGTACTTTCACTTGCTCTTCCTGCTTCTTGAGGAAATAACCCCATTCACTAATTAAAAAGAAAAAAAGGAAAACACCTTTAAAAAACAAGGATCTGTGAACAAAAGCCTCCAGTACCCCAAGGACAAAGTGCTTGGAGAGCTCTTGACGTGAGCTATACTCTGTGCTAGGTACAAAAAAGAAAGCAAGATCTCAGTTAGAGCAGGAAAAATCAGAGGACTGCCAACAAACCTTAATGCACAGATCCTTGAAGATTCCCGTGTGGCAGCAGCACAGCCCTGGCTGTGTTAGGGCTGTACACAAGCTAGTCAAGGTGACAGTTACCTGTTGCTCTCGTTTCTGTTTGCGCAGCTGAATCCCTTCCTCTTCTCTTCTCCGACGCATTTCCTCAGGATTTAGGGCTTTGTTCTTGTAACTCTTCATTCGATAGTTATCCTTCGCAGGACTCGCCATGGTTTCTGTGAAGAGCAAAGAAAAAGCATCTGCCTCAGATTTCTTGTCACCCTCTGCTCTTTTAGCCACATGTCCCTTGCGACAAAGAAACCCTTACGCAGAGAAGCGTGGAATAACCAGATTGAACAACGCTACTCAAACACCACAGCAGAAGCTTCAAGCTCAAACGTGATCTTAACTTTAGTCGATGGGATACGCTGTCATGGCAAGAGCGTTATGAAGTTTCTGGGAAGCAGAAGCACAGATTTACTGTCCTGAAACAAACCTGGACCCAGCTGCACAACACCGAGCACACTACCCACGTGAAAGACTAACTGAATTCTACTTTGGTTTTCAGCAGAAGTCATGTCCCTTGTGTCATCACGGCACAGAGCACACCTTGACTTTCCCCCCCTCACCCCGATAACGAGGTTCACCGTGTATGTGTGGCAAACACCCGAGAGAACTCCCAGCAAACCGAGGCCTTGATTTTACAACAACAACAAAAAAAACAAACCCTGGAAAAAGCAGAGCTGTGCACAACGTATGGGCCATATTTGTCCCACTAGGTTACTGCGAGCGTTCGGTACCTGACCTGCTTATTCTGCTGCCTCACATCTGACTGCTGCAGTCCTTCAAACTCGATCACTTGTGCCCTTGCCTCCCAGTCAGGGAAGTGACACTCCACTGCTTGGCACAGTTAAAGGCAGCCAGGGCCAAGCAGTAACCCAAGAGCAGAAGGATGTCACTCCCTCAGCTGCACCCAGCTGTCAAACTGCTGCTTTGGCCATGTCGACTCCCTTTTGCATCTTTCCAAACTCTCCCCTTTCTTCTAGTTACGAAACACATTATTTGCTTAACATCTGCGTCTCTCTTGGGGCAGGAGGGAAGCAACCATGATACACAACACCAAGCACCAGCGAATCCTGAGAGCAACTTACTGTTCTCCAGAAGCCTGCTGGACACCAGCATCTGTTTTCTTCCAACTGCTAAGGGCAGGTGCAAGAAGTGACCTGTGACAGTTCAGGGCATTCTCCTCACCCCTCCTCTTTCAAGCTTTAAGCACTCCTCAGCCACGTCGCTTACAGAAAGTTTCAGTCTGACTTATCAACTGCCTCCAGCCACTCTGGAGCCCTTCCAAGATCAGTTGGAGAGGTTTCAGACCTTACTGCCCTCGTACCAGGAAAGCCCCACAGCTGAGCCAAGGATATACACAAGGTATAAATACCCAACATTTCATTGCTGTGGGAAGAGGAAACAACTGCAAAAAAAATAATCCTATTTTAATAGATGAGGAAACAAAATGCTTACAGATCTAGGATTTCCCCAAACCAGCTAATAAGACACCAAGCGTCGTGAAAAAGTCACACTCTGCTTCACAGCATCTGCTCTCTAAAAGGACATTCCCTTCCCCAACCAAAACATCAAGGGGTCATTCTTCTAGAAAGCAACGGATTAAGAAAAAACCCACCAAATCTCAAGTTCCTCTGGTCATTTACACCCTAAGAGAGATGCACATCCCTCGTCAACAGGCCCCACCTCACACCGTCCGGAGTTGTGACACAGTTTGGAAGCTCAGCGACCCACAGGGGCACCCAGAAACACCGTCAGCCTTCAAGAGGTGCCACGTGATGGCTCCCAAGTCCATTGGCACCTCCAGAACTCAGAAGAAGCCGTCAACCACGACTCCTCATGGGTAAGAGCTGCATTCCAGCACCAGGAAAGCCTTTTCCAGTACCTTGCTTGGAGCAGTGTAAGCCGGCAGAAGTTATAAAAGAGAGACAACAGAATTGTTTTTTTTCCCCCCGAGTTTATTACTCATGAGTCAGAAGTTCAGAGGAATAGCTGGCCTGTTTCTGAAGGGTTCTGACAGCACTTTCCTCCTTCTGAAAGACCATTTACACGGCAAAGAAAAGCAGAGATTGAAGGTCACAGGAACGACGCAACTGCTCTTGTCGCTCTTCCCAGCAGCACTGTTTGTCAAGAATGGAGAAGAATTTTATTATTTTTAACTGAAAAGCAGTTCCAGAAAGCTTTAAAAAATGGCTACTACAGCCACGCGAAAGAGCTGCTAGCTTAATTCTGAAGATTACAACAGAATCCCTAACAAAGGCAAATTTGTGACCTCCCTTTGGCAAGTGAAGTCTCCAATTCAACGGTAGTTTTGAAGAAAAGGAGGATGTAAAAGTGATTACGTGACACAACACTACACGCAGGATTAGCAGGCAGCCAGTCATATAAATAGCCAAGTGACACATGACAGTTCAGCTTCCTCTGAGCCTGCACAGCCCCACTCAGCCGGGCACCAGACCTTGCCCCGGGTGTCCGGAAAAGAGCCGGAGCTTCAGCCACGCCACGAAGTCTCAGAGGATACTCAACACACCCAGCACCTTCTAGCTTAAGATTTTGTGTTTCCAGAACATCATGAACACCATTATACTGCAGGGAAACCCCAAAGACACAACTAGTCCCTGAAGAGCCATTTTTCACGTCCGCTGTGTAACAACAGTCTCTCTGGCACTTCCCATTTTTCCTCACGCACGCTCCTCTCTTCCGATGATTTTCATTGTCTTTTTCCAGTCCATCACCTGTGTCCATACTTCAGCGACACCAGAACGCTCAGTTGTTACCCTACACTCATTTCCATGGCAATGGATAAATGCCACGAATGCAGGATTACGACTTCAGGGTGAGCTCAGCAGATGCTGTAGGCACCACAGACTGCAGCAAGCCCAAACGCACGAAACGGAACAGACAGCGGGATGCCAGGCACGTACAGATTCTTTACTTGCAGTGTTTTAGTACGGATCACCCAGCTCATCTAGCGTATCTGCAAGTCAGGCTTCATCATTTGCCATCAATTCTGTCAGTGTGAACACCCACGAAATCAGACTCCTGGAGTGACCTGGACTGTCAGGTCACGGGAAGCAATCGTCTGCTCATAGATGAGCGATGCACAGAGGATACTTAAGCCAGATTTTCACCCTGCATCTTAATATCGTTGCTCTGACAAGTTTTGCTTTCACAAAAAGTTCTTGACCGTAAACTGTCAAGGGAAGCTTCACTAGAACAAGTTTCTTCAGCTGCTCCCAAGTTTTAGCTGCTGCATTTAAGCAGCCACAGTAACCTCCACAAAACGCTGTCCTACTAAGCCAACACCTCGCACCCCACCTCTCCTAGGAAAGGTTCCTCTTCTCTAAGAACCAGCTAAGCCCTGCCTTAAATAAAGGCAGCATCAGCTCACACCCTAGAATTACAAAATCCTTCTGATGCTGCTCCAGCCAGAACTCCAGAGCTCCAGGCTTACCTGCCGTACTCCGAGGAACCCGGGCAACGAGACCTATTATCCCTCCCACACCACAGCAGCTCAGGCGGAGCAACGCGCGCAGCCTGCAGCTGCTCCAGGTCCCCCTTTTTCCTGAGACCACGCCAGACAGACTGCACACCAGATAAACCGTTCCGGCAGTGCCTGCAGCCCGCTCACCGCTTATCTTTGCCCAGAAGCCACCCCCGTGACCGTCCTCCTGGCACGGCAGGGACGGGTCCCCGTTCCCGGGACGGGGAAAGGCTGGAGGCGCCCAAGCCCAGGTGAGCCCCTCCGACAACCTGCTGAAGAAAGAAGAGAGACTTACTGCACGCCTTCCAACTATCTCAGCAACGCAAGAGGGACATTGGGACAGTAGGGCCACACACCACAATCCCTGCATCATCCCTTCGCAACGGGCATAAAACTCCTATTTTCACGCCCTGAGCTGCTCAGGCAACACGATAAGCTCGACCCTGCGTGCTCAGGGCCAGGCTGCGGGGAGCGGGACTGTTCGGCAAGGGCCAGAGCATCGGCAGAGCACGAACACGCTGCTAGAAAAGAAAGGGAAACGAGAAGAATTAGGACAGAATTAGAATGAGGCACCTCCTCCGCCAGTGGAAACAGCTTTTCCAAAAGCAGCAAAAGCCAGTCCAGCTACTTAGGTTTGAGGCCCTTGCTTCTTTCCCACCACCCTGCCTCCCGCTGCAAGAGCCAGCCTGGATTTCTAGGAACCTGGTTTTCTTCAAGTTCAGCATCCCTTGGCTTGCCCTGAACAGCACGATCTCTGCCTTCTCCTTTTCACTGCTCAATCAGAACAGACGACTGGAAGCCCCTTTGAAGCATCTGCTATTTACACCAAAACCTCACAGAGTTCACTCAAGCAAACAGTAAAACTTAACACTTGCAGGACTGACTCCGACATAAAAAATGTCACTTCTGCTCTAGGGATTCCCTGAATTCATAAAGTTCCCCACGTCACTGCCTTTCTTAGCCAAGTACCTCCCTGCACGGATGAACTCTATGCACAGCAGCTCCACAGAAAAAAAGTGACAGTATTTGCATTTCAATAGTTCCCCTACTGAGCATCCAGCTCTGCACCTCCAAGCAGATCTGCCAAGTATTAGCCCCAAGACGCCAAATCAGATATGAAATTCAGTGCTAACATGACGCACTCAATAGATCTAAGGATTATCAGCCTGCATATATAAAGATTTATTTCTACATATCGAACACGTAACAGCAGGTAGCCCAGGCTCCGCAGGAAAAATTTTAAAATCCATTAGTATCTGCTTGATGACTTGCTTTAATAAAGCGCAGCTACACAAAGCTTTGCTGAAGTACCTCAGAGACAGCTGCAAGGCTCACTAAAAAGTGTAACACTTGTTAGTCCTGGCTCAGAGGGACCCCTCTGTCCTGAGAAAAAGAGCAGCAACAGGAAAACTCGACAGAAAGGCCAAAAGAGAGCGTACACCAAGTGTCAGAAGCTTTAGCTTCTCCTTTCTTAGCGACGCGAGTGCTGCCTTTCCAGGTCCACATCAAGCACCGATGCACCTTTCAGGACTGCAAAGAATCAACAAAATAAACCCCATTTTCCTAACTTTTAGAAGGCTCTTTACCCACATCCCCAAAACTCACACTCAGGAAACCAACTGACTTGTCCATTATCCTTCCTTAGTCTCCCCAAAGGAAAAAAAAAAAGCCTCAGGGGGATTTTAAAGCCACTACGACAGCACATCTTCGGCATAAGGATGAAAAAGTCCCCAGGAGAATAACTTCTGAACGCTAGCACCTTTGAAGTCAAATTATTGATTAAAAAGTGGTCCATTAAAACCAAAGCAAGGCTTTATTAAGCTAATAATTCATACTTGGAATGACTCCGGGTGCTCTGTGAGCTGAGAATCCTCTTAGAAGAGCTACGGGAGGAGTCAAACTTAGGGACGAAGCTTAACCAAACAAAACCTTTTCAGTTCCTTCTGCAGTGGAAGCCCCCTCAGGAGATGGAATAAATTTGGCTCCTGCCATAGGTCTTGTTGACAAGGTTGGCTTCGCTGAGGGAAAAGCCCCACAAACCTCCAGCTGTCACGTAAACCAAAGAATTACTAGTACAGGCTGGCTTAGACATCGAATGGTGAGACTGTATTTACCACTGGAAGGAAAGTGTGTGGATGTTTGACTTTGAAGGCCGGGCAGAGCACTCGGATCCTGCGAGCATCTGTGGAAAAGCCAACACAGGCTCCAGCAGTTCCGTCAGAAAACTGTAATTCCGGGGTCGTTACTCTCACGCCAAGATGATAACGGCTTCTGAGTGTCACTGGATCAGAAACCCAACCTTGCTCCTTTCCAGATGACGTTCTTCCCGTTTCTCTGCACTGCAAAAAGCATTTGCTTCAAACATTTTTATTTTTTTTTTTCAGCTGCTGATTAAAGCCTCCGAGCTGAGTCACTGCAGGGACTCACATGTCTAAATCAGGACTCGCGCTGCTGAGTCAGACCGTAGTGACAGAGCAGAGAAACAGTTACACTGACAGCTCTGACAGGGCCTTTTTTAAGCCAAAATACCCTTCCCCAAAGGTAATCTTCAGAAGAGAGCTGTGCCAGTTCTGTTGCTGGGCGTAAGGCACATGCCTAAGGCAAAGCCCGGCCCGCCGGGAAGGCTGAGAGCCCCGTGTTCGGAGCAGAGAAGGGCAGCAGAATTACACAAGCGTAAATGAATACACCCCAACTCCACCGAGCTGCCAATCAGCGCCCGCTGGATACAGTCAGAAGCGAGCGCTGGGCCAGACGACCTCCAAAGGCTCCTCCCAGCGTAAAGGTTCTTCCTGACAGAAGCTACAGACATGGACCTATCGGTGTCCCCAGGGGATTCTCTTCTAGAAAAAAAGATGCCCAGAACAACCTTGCAATTTCAGTTGAAACCATAGAAAGAGGAGCCGAAGTAATTCGTCCTTCTTCAAAACAAATTATTGGTTATAAATACACACGTAAGAGTAGCTGAGCTACTTGTACACGCTGCGTAAAAAGACAGCTCTGAACTGCCAGCAGAAGTTGGCCAAGAACAGATTCTTATATTGCATGTGTCACTTTGACAGCTTTACAGCGAATAAAACAAACAAAATACTTCATCTGCTCGGAAGACGAGAGCAGGAACAAGAAGCTGTAAAAACTGTTGATGCGGTTACAGGAGAACAACTACCACACCAGAAATCTCGACAAATAAGCAGCAACTCCACGCTGCTCCCCTCTACAGCTGAAACTCCCCCGACTGCTCTTACACCCTGGAAAAGCGGCCAAGTTCTGCCGTCCTGTCACTCGTGCAGGTTCATTCTGCGCCTCCGCTCTGCTGCTTTTACACTCGCAAGTTATTTGAGCGTTTAATACAAACGAAGCGCACGCGGGGCCGGTTGTCTTTCCGAGCTGTCCCGGACGCAGCCCGGCCGGGCGCTTCGCACGCGGCACACGCCGGGAAAACGCTGACCCACGCAGCGCCGGGCGCCCGGGGCCGCAGCCACCGTCGGCTCGCTCCCTTCCGTTTCAGCTACCCAGAGCCAGGGCTGTGATATCACTGCTGGAATGTGCGGCAGCTTGGCTGGTGGCGCTGGCTGGGGAGGGGGAAGGGAAAAGCAAAAACCCTCTTTGGGGGAAGGAGCAGTCCCAGGGCACGCTGCAGTAGGCTCAGTCTGAGATCAGGATTTCTTTCAGGCTTGCCCACGCCCTGATGAAGAAGGAACCCACCCATTCCTCAGTCCAGCTCTCGACACATTCATTCCAACTCTACCTCCTCCTGATCTTTCCACCCCAGAAAATCTGACGTTCGACCCGACTTACATACCCTGAGACATTCAGATTTCCTTAAAAAGCGAGCTGACCAAGTACAGCAGCCTGCCTGTCACCTCAGGTCAGGGAGTCTTTTCTAACAGTTCTTAAAACAGAGATTGACTCTTTGACAAAGCCAACTCAGACTCGACTCATGAGTTACAGGAGGCTTAAAACAAGAAACAGTCACAATCACAGAGGGCTATAAAATTCCAGCAAGCCCATCCCTCCCAGCACGTGCTTTGCTCCAGAAACAAACAGCCCAGGACGATTTGCAAAGCAAAGCTGAGTTTATCTGCACGTCGCCAGCACAATGGCTTGAAGCCGAAAGGCTGAAGGAAATTAGTACTTTCCCTGTTACGCTAACGACTGCGCTCCCCTTCACAAAGTTCATGTTTGCTCATCTGAACGCAAGTGGAGAGCACAAAAGAGCCAACTAACTAGTTAAACTTATCAGCCACGAAAGTTCCACGAGGAATCCAGCACCACAAGGCGCTCACGCGCGTCATTTGCGCGGCACGCGGAGAAGGAGCCGATGAGCATTTCCAACAGGGCAGGCGAGGCCAACTGCAGAACCGTTTACAAACACTGCGCCACGCAGAAGGGGCAACAACGTGATGCTCTGTCAAACTCGGGGAGCTTCCAGCAGCTTCTTGTAGAAGCCACCCTGCAGCTCCCCCCCGGCCCCGCCGCCAAAATCCGGCCAGGCCAACCCAAACCATGCTGCCACCGCTCAGTCCTCTTAACCCAAACCAATGAAAAAGCAGTTTCACCTTATTAATTTAAAATAATTTAGTAAGAAGTTGCATCAGGGTAATTCAGGCAAGAGGAGTATCAGATCCCTGCTGTGAGCAAAACGTTTGCTTCAAGCTCCAGGCAGAAAGAGGGAGGCAGCGGTGGGGCAGCGTCCTTCCGAAAGCTCCTTCGCATCAACGCCCTCGGCTCCAGCAACTCGGGCAGTTTTCAAACGTTCACCAACGGGCCCGAGGACATTTTTCTACTCCAAGCTGCCAACCGAGATTTTACATCTCGAGCTAGAAATTAAGTTTCAAAGGCTGTTCTGGACTGGCAGAGCCATCGCATACACAGACCTGCGACCACTCACTTTTCCTGGAACATCACAGGAGGGATTTGAAGTTGCCCAGAGAGTTTCTGAGGAGATCAGATCACTCAGCACCACCTCACTGCAAAGGGCATTTTTAAGACTTCTGAAGGCAAGTCTGGTGAAAAGACAATATTGCTGGTGAAAACTGAAAGACCTTAATCTCTCCTTCCCAGGGGACGCCTCAGCTTTACAGAGAACACGTCTGCTCCAGGCTTGGCTTTCCCGTTCACCTCATCCATTCAAACCCTGTCTTTACCACGTGGAGCCTCAAGAAAAAGCCATCTCTCCTCTCAGAGCAGGAGCTTCGATTTCAGTCTGCATCAAAAGCGACACTGAAGCGTGTTGTTAAAGCACCTTTTGAAGGGCAATACTGAGTTATGATTTACTTGTACCTAACGGAGAGCACCATTTGCGACCTCTCCGAACCTTTAAGTGGTATGACTCGCAAAGATGCAAAGAAACTCCTCTGCTGCCCTCCTTTCCCACACAGCGTCAGGAGATGCATTTGCTCAGGTTGCCCACTGCGACAGGCTGCACGGGCACAGCCTGGCTCAGTCTGCATTGGCAGCGCCGCTGGAGTTTCACTTTACAAAAGCTACAACAGCCACGGCCCTGCTGGGCTATGAGCACGATGAGCAGATTAGTAGGATCTCACCTGAGCCAGCCCTTCAACCCTTACAAGCTTCAGGATTTAACGAGCCGAAGCTCAGAGCTCTGACAGCAGCCACAGCCACTGAGGAAGCTTCAGTCGCAGCAGCTCCCTTTGACCACCAACGTCTCTCAAGGCTTCTCCCTCGGTGCCCGCAGCAGGGACAGTCCCCAAGAACGGGGGTACCACAGCGTTACACGCCCCCCGCCGCTCCCCTCCCGCCACCCGGGAGACGCAGCCGGGGAACCCCGGAGGAATCAGCCCCCCCGCCCCCAGCGACGCTGCCGCGGCCCGGCCGTTGGGCTGAGGCAGAGCCCCGGCCCTGCCTGGGGAACCTCCCGCGCCGGGAGCCCCCGAGGGGCGGCCCCCAGCCCCGGCTCGGCCGCGGCACTCCGAGAGCCCCGCCCGGCGCAGGCCCGGCCGTACCGGGGCCGCCGGCGGGATGACTCAGCGGCCGGGCCCGGAGCCCCCCCCCACCCCACCCCCAAGGCCCCGCCGGGCCGGGCCGGGCCGCGGCTGAGGGGAGGCGCCCGGAGCCCCGGTGAGGGGGGGCGGGTAAGGCCGCGACGGGCCGTCCCCGCTGCCCGGCCGGCGGGGCGGCTCCTCCTCCCGTCCCCACGGCGCCCCCTCGCCCGCTGCCGGGACAGCCCGGCCGGCGCGACCGCGGCCGCCCTCACCCATCGCGGCTCCTCAGGCGGCGGCGGCTCCCGGGCTGCGGCGGCGGCCACAATATGGCGGCCCCGGCAGAGGGCGGGCGCGGGGGGCCGGACGGCGGCCGGAGCGGGACAAACCTCCTCGGCGCGGAGCGAGCCCCGCCCCTTAAGGGCGGCGGGGGCGGGGCCCCTCCCTCCCGCGGCGCTCGGGCGCCCCCTGCCGGCCCGGAGGACTCAGCCTGGCCCCGGCGTCGCGCCACTCGTGTCCCCATGTCCACGTGCCGTCCCCACGGCCCCTCCGACCCCAGGACGCTCCACGGGCGGCACGCCGCAGCGCTCTGTGCTCACACCAGCGCTCTAAGATGTCCCTTTCTACAGTCTGTCACCGGGGGGAGGCAGGTGGCAGCACGAGCGTCTCGGGGCGGCCACGGGAAATGAGAACACGGGACACAGGGAGAGACTCTG
The DNA here is from genome assembly GCA_020746105.1 of Trogon surrucura. NCBI lineage: Eukaryota > Metazoa > Chordata > Aves > Trogoniformes > Trogonidae > Trogon > Trogon surrucura. The sequence continues at coordinate 2,207,624 of CM036640.1, forward strand.
GAGAATTCCTTTAATCGCTGTTAACTGCAAGTCTGTAAAAGGTTTGGAGAAAGTCATCGTTACAAAACTACCAGCTGTTAGAATTGTTCCTGGTTTTCACCCCAGCTAGAAAAGGCTCAGGGAGATGCAGAATAGTTCAGAACAGAGAATATTGCACAGACAACCAAAGGGTTAATTTGACTAAAGAAGAAAAAAAAAGTGACACAGAGAGCACTGCACCCTTGGCAAGCCCAGGGGTCCGGCTGTGACCCCCACCACCACCCCCTGCGGCCCCCACCATCACCCCCTGCGGGAACACAGCCCCGACCCCGCTGGCGTCACCTCCCCACAACAGCTTGTCCTGCCACAGCCAGATTTGAGGCCGGGACAGGGTGAGGCTGCAGCACCTTTCGGAGGCTCTGCTGGGCCCACGGGACACTGAGCAGGAGGAGAGCTGCAGCTCAGTCCCCGGCCCTTGTGGGTTTGCAGGACAGACACGCTCTGCTTGTAAGCGCCTGAAGCCACCGCTGCTGCCAACTCACAGCTCCATCTGAGAATCTCCCCAAAGTGGGGAGGAAGGAAAAAAACCCAACAAACTCCAACTCTTCCAAGCACGCCTAGGTTAACGCTACGCAAAGCCAGAAGGAAACCCACCGCTCCAACGAAGCAGCCCTGGAAGGGGCAGAAGGCCAAAGGCAGCGCGTTTAAAACCACCCGAAAGGCCAGAGACCACAGCGAGGGCTCTGTCCCGTGAGCAGAACTGTACATTAGCAACAGCCACTGAGGAGCATCTCGCGACGTTAGAAGGGAGCTGCCCCCAAAAGACAGGCCGTGGGTCCAAAGGGAGCATTGCAAGCAGTCACAGCGGCCTTAAGCAAAGGAACCCAAGCGAGCACAGCGAGTCTTGTGACCCTGGTGGCTGGGGAGCCTGGCATGAGTGGGACACCAGGGGAGTCAGATGAGGGCACACAGCCTCAGCCAACAGGCATCACCCATGCTTGGGTGCTTCTGCCTCCCCCTCAGGTTGGGAGAGGGAAGGGTCAAGCCTTGGTGCCCAGGCGGAGGTTAGAGTGGTCAGTGGGCCAGACCGGAGCTTGACAAGGGCTGAAGTGGGCACCACAACACAGGGCTGCTGCTCCCAGGGTGACCCAAATCGCTGCCTGCCCCGAAGGGCTCAAGTAAGAGCAAGCCGCAAGTACTTTGCTTGGAGAATTAACTAGAAGTGCACAAAACCCAGCAGAAGGCGGTGCAGCCGCAAAGGGGAAAGCAGCAGGCCTCGGCTCTTAGAGAAGCTGCTGCTCTTGCAGCAGGAAATTGGAGTTTCCATTAGAAAAAGCTTCCAAGAAGAAAAGCCAGGCAGAAGCTCAGGGTTTGGCAGGGAGTTTGGCTCCTTCTGGCACGGCACAGCTTTGGGTCAATGACATGAGCCTTTCTTTGCAGCAGGGAGTGCCACAGCAGAAGGGGCTTCCAATGCAGCATCTCCAGCCCCTGGCCATGCCCTGCTTGGGGGCTTTCTCCAGGGACAGCCTGGCAGAGCGGCGAGCGAGCAGGCACAGCTTGCATCCAAGAGCCTCTGACCTGCCGTACCGCAGCTTACGCGTGCACACACAAGCAACAACCAGCCAGCAGGCAGTCTGGTGGCACCGAGCCACGCTGCCAGGTGTCCAAGTGCCCATCTCGCCCCGGGAACCCCTCAGTTGCATCGCATCTGCCTCCACCCGACACTTTCGGGGCAGTCGGTTTTGGCTTGGCCAGTCTCTAGGACCTACTGAGAAGATGGGGTCCCTAGCAGCTAAGTGTACGAGTGAACTCCTGTTTCCTCCTCCTCCAGGTCTGAAGAGGTCACTTGAGTTGCCCACAGGATTTAGCAGGAATGAAACTCCTCCAGCCTGGAACTGCAATCCCCAGCACAGTTACACACAAAGGAACAGCCGGTCCGTGATTTAATTCACATTCGATGGTGGAAATGAGCCTGTGACACACTGGAAGCAGTCGTTTTATTCCCAGTCTTCCCACTCTTCATCTTCCAGCTGCAAACAAGAGTAACATCCCTAAGTTTGTTCTGTAACTCAACAGCCATCTGTCAACAGACCCTCCTGCCCAGGGCACCCGAGTCAACACAAAGCCTGACATATCCTCACGCTCCCACACCCTCACACCAGGGATGCGCTTGCTCTGTTTCCCTCGGGGAACCTGCACACTCATCCCTCTTTAAGCACGTCCAGACAGCCAGTATCTGCACCAGCTAACACCCACCACTCCCATGGCGAGATCCCCAAGCTAAGCCTGAGCCCTCAAAGCACGAGCCGTGCCCCTTGAGAAGCCTCCTGCAAGCTCCTGCTCACAGAAGGCAGGTGTCTGCCGCTGCGCTGCCCTTCCACGCTGGCATCGGCCACGTCTTGCTGCAAGGCTCTGCACAGCCCTGGCCCCAGCACGGGGGCTCAAAGCAGAGCTCAAGCCCCCATCACCCCAAGGAGCTGCAGATGACGAGGAGCAACCTTGGCAACTACTTGAGCAAGCACCTCCCCTCGACTCACCTCCCCAGACACTTCCACCTTCGAGAGCGCCAGCTGCACCTCCTCTTCAGTCATGTCCAAATCAAAGTCCTTTTCCCAGTCCTCACTGATATCAGTGCTGGAGCCTGTAACCACAAACATCACGACTGGGCTGTCAGAGCCCCACGTGCTCTCCAGACACTCTGGTTGAAGCACAGAGCTGCCCAAGCAGGCCTGCAAAACCCTGGCACCCATGAGGCTCAGATCTACCACAGCCTGCCCGAGGAGAGAAAGATTCCCCCGTTCCCAAAGCAGGCAGTCAGCTCGCTAACAGAGATGGGACGGACTGAGCTGTGGTTCCCTCGCAGCAAGGGCTGGTTCAGAACAAGTGGGAGAGGTGAACTCTGAAACATGTTCTGCTCTGGGGAACTAGGATGAGTCATGTTTTGGTCACACAGAAAATACAACAGGTAAGGAACGACAGGAGTGACTTAGGTCTGGGGACTGACACAGTCCCCAGCTGAAAGAACAACCTCCAGCAAACTCTCGATCTCTTGTCTAATTTCATTCTGCTCAAAGACCCAGTTCATGATGCTCGGCCACCTTGATGCATCTTGGGCTGCTTCCAGTGGCTTCATAATTCTACAACCAACACAGTCACTACCCTGAGAGACCTGCAGCAGGCTCTGCTGAAGGCAGAACCCCCTGCAACGAAAGGTTTATAAATAGTGTCAGTCAGAGCTGTGACATGTCCCTAGTCAGGCAGCCTGGAGGAGTCCCATCCTCCTTTCCTGAAAGAGCACAGGAACAGGGCCCAGGAGAGGTCTCAGGCCAGAGAGAGCTGCAGCACGAGCCCAGCGTTCTGTTGACAGCAGGTTTTTACCATTCAACATGACCTACTTGACCCTGCCCAACAGCATAAGAGTTTGCTTCCACTTTAGTTTCGGCCATTAGACAGTCTCTGGATCTAACCTTCCTCGGGGGATTTTGGCAAAACCCCTTTTGTCCTCCTCCACCACAAAATCAGAAACCTTTCCTCAAAAGCTGCCACCCCCAGCAGAAGGTGTCCAGGCCCTGTGCTGGCCCCACATACGCACCTTTCTTGCCATTGTTGGAGGGAGTAGATTTCCCGCTATCCGAGTTCAGCTCAAAGACTCGTAGATCCGTTGGTCCTTCCTCTTTCAGAGTCTCTGTCCTGCCCTGGGCTTTGCTCTCCACCTCTTTGAGCTCTGTAGCAGCCGGTTGCTCTGAGGATGCTGCCGACTCCAGGGCAGGTGCAGAAGGTTGAGTAGGTTCTGGGGGCTTTGGCAGGGAGCTCTGCTCTTCCGAGGTGGCCTCCAGCAGCCTCTGGGAGAGATCTCCGGTCCCAGCTGGTTGCGGTCCTGTCGGTAGCTGTGCAGCAGGCACAGAGGCAGGGTTTGCAATCTGAGTCACAAGGGAGACGCTCTCACTGCTCTCAGAGGGGCTCCCCTCTGCTGGGGCCAGCTCTGGAGGGAGGACGGCCCAGCTTTCCTCTGAGGGTCCCTTGTGAGCAGTGGGGTGGTTTCCCTCCAGGGCTGCAGGGGCAGATTCTTTCTCTGCTGCTTCTGGAAATTTCACGTTTGCACAAGGCAGGGGTGACATCCCCAAGAACTCCTCTGTAGGAAGGCAGAAGAGAAGTGAGAGATGTTTCAGCAAGCGCAGCAGCAGCTGACGGTGCAGCAGGGTTGGCTGCAGCAGGGCTGGGAGACGAATTTGTGGGAGCGAGGAGGAGCCACCACCCTCTCTAACCGAGACCTCCCGAAGTCTGCACGAGTCCTCCCGCAGATCCCCAACCATCTGACCCACCTTCATCCTCTTCCCAGCCTGGCTCCTCTTGGTGAATGCTCTGCTCTGCTCGTTGCTTCAGAGCCTCCCTCCGGGCTTCATCCTGCAGGAAATTCTGTGTCAGCAGCCACTCACATCCTCAGTCTTTTCTCCCCCCGGGCATTTCAGCATTCATGACAAGAACACAGACAAGGCAGCCCAGATCCCTGCTTTTCCAAGAAAAGTATCTTCTGCCTCTTTGGTGTGAGTTAGAGCTCCTCGGTTGGTGTGCCCACCCACCGGGGGAGACACCCACCTCCTGACCTACCTGCTCCAGGCGATGCACTTTATAGAAGTAGCGCTGCCAGAACTCAGAATGGGAAACAGCCACCGGGACCTGGAAGTGACAGGAGAAACACGACAACTGACTTCAAGAGGGAGGGCAGCAGTGGCTGCCTTGTGCCTCTCTCCTCCTGAGCCTTGCAGCTACTCTCACAATCCACACACGGCACCTGCAGCTTCAGGTGCACAGATTCAGGACCCAGACTCAGGTACACGCTGGCAGATGCTCGGACACACGTCAGAGCTACAGAGGAACTTCAGTTCCAGGCCCAAGACAAACAAGCATGGAAAAATAATACAACGTGTTGCCCAATGTCCCTGTGTCACTTTACCACGCAGCTACAGTCCTTTCTACCACCAATTCCAAAGCCAGAAATTGCCCACTGCAGGAGCCAGGCAGGGCCTTACCATTTTGGTATAGAGAGCCCGGATGGAAGGGCTGGTTGCCAGCAGCTCCGCCACCTCCCCTTTCTTCTCCTCTAGGTTAAACTGAGCGAGCCAGGCCTCGAGGAGCTCAGCAGGACCTGCGCAGGGCAAGCACACAGATAACAGCCCTTGGCACAAACAAGGCAGAAACAGTTTGGGGCAGTTCCATTGGAAAGCTGCTACAGAGCAGTGCAGCTGGGGTGAGCAAGGGGTAAAGGAGGAGGGAGACACGGGTCTCAGCTGTAGCAGCAGTTTAAACTGTCCCAGCAAACTTTCAGTCTGAGCTAGTCCCCAGCAGACCTGCTCTCCCTGAACAGTGACCCCCATCTACAGTCAGACAGCAGCCCTGCTGGCAAAAGCCTCTGGGCAATTCAGGACGGCCCGCAGACCCCACGCAAGTGCCAGCTTGGCTGAGCAGCCCCGCCGAAGCCCCCCCACCCCGTACCATCAGGTTCGTTGCAGTAGGTGGCTGGGTCTGACTGGAGGCTGTAGAGGCGAGCCTGGAGGAGAAGGAGCAGAGGGCAGAGCTGTCAGTGGAGGGGTCACAGCAGAGCCCTGAGAGAACAGGGCGCAAGACTCTATCCCAGAGAGAAATGCCAGGAACAGGGAACTCACCTTGGCGCTGTCGTAGGGCTCTGTGGTACCTGTGGGCGTTGCCATCAGCGTTATGACATCGCAGTCAATGGTCTTATCCGGCGAGGGAGCAAATGTGTCTGAGATGACACCCAGAAAGTCAGAGAGCCCTTTCCTCACCTTTTCAGTTGCACCTGAGGAACCTTCTGTCCTCTTGAAAAGAAAAAGCAGTACAGTGTAAGTAAGAGCGCCTGCAGCAGCAGCACAAGTCTCAGCCTTTTCTGGATAGGTTCCTTTAAAGAATCTGGACGCCTCTCCCGACAAAAAAGTGCTAATGTGGCAATTGTGTGGCCAAGGCTGGGCTAGGAGAAGGGCGTGGTGGCAGGCACTGGCCTCAGGCTGGCTTGTAACAGGTTTGTGGAGAACTGAGCCTAGGATTTGTGGGGAAGGACACAGCCAGGTTCGGGAACTGGCTCGTTTGGGTGTTGGATGTCTCAGCAGCAGCTGCACAGGGTAAGGCTGACAGCTCGTGCAGAGATCTGACGTCACACAGCAGTGACACAGCCAGTGTCCCACCTGCACGGCACACAGGGGAGAGGGAAAGCCCAGGGAACCTTTTCGAACTCGCCTCCCACAGTTCCTCACCGCTACGGCAAGGAAATCCCACCCACTGCTCAGCACCAAACCCGCACCAGGGAGAAAGCCTGGAACCTGAAACTCATGGTGACACACTGAGGTTTGTTCAAAGGATCGCGTCCTCGGGGGCAGGTACATCCTATTCACCCCCCGCTTTGCTTTCTGCAGCAAGACTCCCAGCTCTCTCACTCCTGTACTCACTGCCAGCTTGTCCTTGACCACACTGGCCGTAGCAGCGATAGTGCAGGCTGTGTCATGCTGCACTACTTGAGTGAACTCAGCCAAGTCTCGTTTCATGAATTCCAAAGCTTCTGTGGACTGTAAGAAGAGGACAGATAGACTGCAGAATCCTTCTGCTCTCCAACAAAGCCAAGGTGACTCTCGGAATGGCCAGCACATTACAAAGATTAAAGCGCGAAAGCCTTTAACCCAGCTGAGCCCTTACCCAACTCATGTGATGGATAAGGACCAGAATAACAACGGGACACTGCTATGCCCAAATCACACTACAGTGTGTGCTTTTTAAGCTAAGAATAGAAAAAGACAGGTTAGGAAACACCTTGTTCTGAGTTTTATGTATAATTAACACAAGCAACGCTGTCACAGGCAGGAAATTACACACCAGAAAGCGATGCTGCAAGCACACGTGCTCTCTGCTCAGGTGGTGATTTTCACATCAACAGAGCCCAAAGGCTGTCAGGTCCCCAGCTCCCAGAGTTATAAAAAACACACCTGACCTCCCCCTCCGCGTACGGATGGCTGCCCTTCTTGGGAGCCTGGGCTGCGTTACAGCCGCACGCCCTGGCCGGGCACTCATTAAGGCCGGGCTCAGAAGGCAAAAGCGCAGCCCCGGCAGGAACACGCCGCCACCTCCTACCTTCTCCTTGACAACTTGGTAGCTCTGCTGCAGCCAGCTCCGCCACCAGCCCCCATCCTCCCTGCCGCGGACACGAGTGTCAGGCACAGCTCGACCCTTGATCCCACAGCCTGATCCCTGATCCCACAGCTCAACCCCTGATTCCACAGTCTGATCCCTGACCCCACAGCCTGACCCCGGATCCCACCGCCCGGGCCCTGATCCCACAGCCTGATCCCTGATCCCACAGCCTGACCCCGGATCCCACCGCCCGGGCCCTGATCCCACCGCCCGGGCCCTGATCCCACCGCCCGACCCCTGATCCCACCGCCCGACCCCTGATCCCACCACCCGGGCCCTGATCCCACAGCCCGGGCCCTGATCCCACAGCCCAGGCTCTGATCCCACCGCCCGATCCCTGATCCCACCGCCCGACCCCTGATCTCAGGCCCTCGGTCCCCCAGACCCCACACCCAGGTCCCGACGCCAGACCCCGGATCCCCGAACCCCATCCCAGGCTCCGGAGCCCTCATCCCCCCAGACCCTCACTCCCGACTCCAGACCTCGGATCCCGGGCCCCAGACCCCGAACCGCCCCCCCGCCCCGCGGATCCCAGAACCGCATCCCCGACCCCGGATCCCCCAGACCCGGCCCCCAGAGCCCCGGCCCGGCCCCTCCCGCTGCCCCGGCCCTCGCCCCACCCCACGGCCGGCCCCTCTCCCGCCGCCCTGATCCTGATCCCGGCCCGTTCCCCTCCTCCCCCCCCGACCCCGGCCTGGCCGCCCCCCCCCCCTCAACGCTCCCCCTCTCACCCCTCCGCCATCTTGGCGGCCTGACGTCACCAATATTTACCGACCCCTCACCCCGCGGGCCCCGCCCCCGCGAGTGCCCGGTGACGTCACTTCCTCCTCCCGGCGGGGGGCGGTGCGGCCGGGCGGGAGCGGGAGCGGAGGTGAGGGGCGGGGGGCGAGGGGCCGCGGGCCGGGCCGGGCCGGGGGAGCCTCGGCGCAGCCTCGATTCCCCCCCCTCGGGGGCGGGGAAGGGCGTGGGGGTCCCGGGGAGGCGGCGCTGGCGGGGGCGGGGGGCGCTGTGCTGACGGTGCCTTGCGGTTGCCTCCGGCAGCGATGGAGATGCAGTCGTACTACGCGAAGCTGCTGGGAGAGCTCAACGAGCAGCGCAAGAGGGACTTCTTCTGCGACTGCAGCATCATCGTGGAGGGCAGGATCTTCAAAGCGCACAAAAACATCCTCTTCGCCAACAGCGGCTATTTCCGAGCCCTGCTGATCCACTACATCCAAGACAGCGGCCGCCACAGCACCGCCTCGCTGGACATCGTCACCTCGGAGGCCTTCTCCGTCATCCTCGATTTCCTTTATTCCGGGAAGCTGGATCTGTGCGGGGAGAATGTTATCGAGGTGATGTCTGCGGCTAGCTATTTGCAGATGACCGACGTGGTCAACTTCTGCAAGACCTATATAAGGTCGTCGTTAGATATTTGCAGGAAGATAGAGAGAGAAGTTGGTTTCTATCAGGCTGATAGCGGGAGCGCTAGCGCTGCGAGAGAGGGCACCTCGTACGGTTCCAAGAGCCAGTGCTCTGCCTCTGTCTCTTCCCTGCAGGAAAAGGAGCGGGTTTCGGATTGCCAGAGAGACCCTCCCTGCGGCGACTGCAGCGGCTGCCACCCCCTGGAGCTTGTGGTCAGGGACCCTGTAAGCAGCGACTCTCCGGACGACGTGAATTCTTCGCTGCCCAAGGGGGTGGAACCCAAAGTAGAGTTTGACTCCGATGAAGTCGAGGTAGAAGTGGGCGAACGGCTGCCGCAGTACCCGACGCCGCTGTCCCTCGAGCAGATGGAAGAGGGGCTGCACGGCGGGCAGGCGATGGACCTGGCCTGCAATAACTATCACATGAAACAGTTCCTAGAAGCTCTCTTGCGCAACAGCTCGGCTCAGAGGAAGGATGATGTGGTTCATCACTTTGTCCGGGGCTTTGAGGGTAGGCCAGAGGATGCAGGGGTAGGCATGAATTCCATGATGGACATTCACAGCGACTGGTATGGTGAGGACACAGGTGAGAGGACTCTGGGGGGGGGTGTAGTTTGTGTAATCGAGGAGGAAACTGCTCAGTCGTGCAACTTCCTTTGTTACTCTCGTTCTTGTTCAGGAATCTATTGCTGAATATTATGCCGTAGCAAAATAAACTATTGTTCTGGACTTCAAAAGAAAGCTGTACTCGTTTATTCAGTGCAGCATTTGGGAGGTAAGTATTTCTAACAGCTTGTATGGTCTCTTTGAAACAGATCCAGGAGCTGGGTGTTGGTGGCGCTGCTTTAATAAACAGTCTCATTTGGGAGCTTGTTGAAGGGGCAGGTGAATTTTTAAAAAAGACTCTTCCTCTCATAACATTAACACCAGAAAGCTGAGCGGCCACAAGAGGGATCTGCTGCAGAACCTGACGGAGCACAGGTGGCTCGTTCCCCTGGAGCTCCTGCCGGCGCCTGGGTTGCTGGATCATACTCTGTTTGCTCTTACTTACCTTGAATTTCAAAAGGGCAGAAATGGGTTTTATGCAATACTGAGTGATACACAGATTATTTTTTTTAGAGCGCTGAAAGCTTTAAACTCCGCGGTATTGCATAAAGAGGAGAACTTTTCCCTTTAGAGGCAGAGTCGCTTTTCAGCTGCTGAGGTTCCGCTGCTTTCCCCAGCCCAGGCCTGTTGGGATGTCCCACACTGGCAGGAATAACTTCTAGCAGCACCATCAGGGACCTGGAGAAGAAGAAGGTGATGTCCACACGCATTCCTCCGCAGTTGGACCATAAGGATTTGGGCGTTTTATCTGCTTACGGCAGCGCTGGCGTGCAGCTTGCCTCGTCCAAACCGCCTTATGCAGACGGAAGGCGGCTCTGACAGACGCTGCAAGTGCCGTCGTTGCTCAGGATGGGACAGATGGAATAACGGAGTGGGCAACGGAGAGGAAATCTTTCACTGAATGTTCTACTCTAGACAGCCAGCTCGCATTCCTGTCACTTCCTGCTCGAGCGGGCACACGTGATCATAAAGCTAATAAACCCGGTATTATTTCTTACTGCTTTAAAATAAGGCTTCTGGTAAAATCACAGCTCCAGGCGTACAGTCACCAGAAGGCTAAAGAGATCAGAAGGGAGTGCTGTCGCCACATCCTGCCCCTGGGTTTTGACGTGTAGCAAGGCAAGAGCGTCTAACACACAAACTTTGCTTATTTTTTTCCTCTCTCAAAATCTTTGGACTGTTAAGGAATCGTTAAGAGGGAAGTGCTTCTAGAATTCGGTGGAGGACACCAGGTGTTAGGACGCTACGAGAAACGTTGATGGTGGATGTGCTGTAAACGGGAGTGGGGAAGATCCCCAACCTTGCATTAGTTGTTTCTCTGCTAAAACTGCACGTGGTAAGCTTTTAGTGGAATGGAAGAGTCTCTTCTCAGCTTTTAGTGGTCCTGCTATTGTAGCATTTTCACAAGGCACCAGGAATGAGAAGTACAAAGTCCTGCTAAAAGAATGGTTCTCTCGTGTGTTCGGGTTGACGGATGAGATAAACCCCACTCACTTTCAAACATCCACATCTGTTCCGGTCATCCTGGTCCCCTTCACAGCTGATGGAGACTGAACAGGCACCTCTGGAGAGCCTGGAACCAAGGCAGGTCTAAGAACTGGTCTTCCTTCTTTTTCTTTTTCTTTTTTTTTTTTTTTTTTTTTTTTAAACGGAGGGATTAGCCTTGTGAAGGTCTAAAACTGGGTGAGATGAATTTCACTTGATAGCCACACATTAATACTAGACACTCCTTTTTCTTTTTTTTTTTGAGACTTGTTTGGACAAGCTCAAGGATTCTACAGCCCCATCATCTCTGGTGTAACTGTTAAAGAGCTCAAGGCTTGATATGCAAACGATTTCCTGAGTCAGTACCTGGAACAGGGAAAACTGTTTTAGTATATTATCTCAATCTTTGTGCTGGAAAGGAAGCTCATATCTGGGCTGGTACTCAAAAAGTTGGCAATATCCGTGTCTGTGTAAAATGTGATCTTCAAATTTATGAAGTCAGATGCAGAAAGAGAGAATTAAATGACCCATTGCTTGTGTGCCTGCAGTTTCATTTTAGAGGAGGAGAAATACCGTCAGCAAATGTATTGAAGTGCTTCATCTTGTTATCTCCACTAGAAAGGCAGAAGGGAACGGCGATCGGAAAAAAAGATGTGTATTTTGAGATGTATTCCCCACATGCCCTTCGTTAAAGCGCATGGGAATCGTTGTGCTACTTCTACCTGTAATTTGTGTTAAAGATTTAGTTCCTAATGCTGTTTAACGCTAATGGTGTCTTAAAAAACCAAAAAAAAGTAGGAGACTTTCTACGGCTGAGAGAGTGCAGAGGCCCCGCTGCACTAAAAGCAAATTTTGGGCTCTTAATTAAATGGCTTCTTCGAATAAAATTAGTTTGGTTTTCTCTTGTGAGCGAGCTCCCGCAGAGTGCGAGCTGTGTGAGCACAGGCAGGCTGATTTTCAGGGGACTCCATCAGCTGCAGCAAAGCCACCCGCGACCGCGCAACCCACAGAAATCCCAGGTGAGCCGAGCACAGGGAGAGGGGAAAGCGCAGTTACCTCCACTCGGGTTTGCAGCAAGGAGGGTGAGAAGCCGAGAGAGCCAGCGCCGGCGAACCGCCTGACCTAACGCCTTGTGTTTTCCTTCCCAAAGGTGACGTGTTAGTTGTGCCCATCAAGCTTCACAAGTGTCCCTTCTGCCCCTACACGGCGAAACAGAAAGGAATTCTCAAACGGCACATTCGCTCCCACACGGGCGAGAGGCCCTACCCCTGCGAGACGTGCGGGAAGCGTTTCACTCGGCAGGAGCACCTCCGGAGCCACGCTCTAAGCGTAAGTTTGACAGATTCTGTCTATCGGGAATTCCGTTCACAAGTTTTCGGCCTTTCCCCGTCGCCTTTCCCAAAATACGGCTGGCAAAACGATCGTTGCTAATGTGAGAGGAGCTTTTCTAATCACAGATCTAAGCTGGCTGATCCTTGGTTCGTTAGTACTTAGGCAGCCCCAAATCTGCGTCGCTGTGGATGCGGTGGGATCACCTGCCCTTTTGCTTCCTGTTCGAGGAATGTGCGCAAGCCAGCACCCCGGGGAGAGCTAAAGCGAGGGGGCAGACGGGCTTCCTCACCACGGCGTTTTATTTTTGACCTCAGGTGCATCGCTCAAACAAGCCAATTATCTGTAAAGGCTGCAGGAGGACGTTCACGAGCAGCCTGTCTCAAGGGCTGCGACGCTTCGGCTTGTGCGACAGCTGCACCTGCGTGACCACGACCCACGAGGACTCGATGCCCATCAACCTCAGCCTGATGGAGCCTTCGTCAGAAGGCCAAGAGAAGGGCGACGCCGACAACGACTGGCCCATATACGTGGAGTCTGGAGAGGAAAACGATCCGGCCGATGACGACGATGGCGATGACAAGCGGGAAATCCACAGGAGCTTGTCAGACCGCGAAACGCTTATGTAGCAGTGGGAGGAGAGTGGGGGCACCTCGAGTGTCTCCCCGGCAGCGGTCGGGCTGCCAGAGAACTGTGTCATTGCCCAGCCCGTGAGACTGTGCTGGTTTTTTATTATTCCTTTTTTTTAAGAGAAGAGTGGGGGCAATTGGAATTTTAAATGCTGTTAAGTTTTCAGTGCTGTGCACCAGAGATCTGTGAAGGATCTTCTGTCTGGGCTTCACAGAGGTTGTACCTGAGCAATTTCCAGCGGTGTCTCTGCCCCCGAGTTTTGATTTTGCAGGTGGAACACCTCTGTGTTGTTTTCACAACAGGTTTCTTCAGATAATGCTGTCGTGGTCCTTCATCTCTGACCTGAAAGGGGCACCATCTTCTCTAGGAAGATTACATTAAAAGAAATGCAGTTTTCACCCATTACCTTGAACTTGGCTGAACTAAGTTGTGATCCTTCTGTATCAGGACAGTATTATCTAAACTGTAAACCTTAGATGTTTGCTTAGACTGGATTTGACCTGGAAACCAGGGCAGATAAACCAGGATAACGAAAACATGCTGCTGCTGAAAGCAGAGACAGTAAGAATAAATATATTTCACACGTCCTTAAGTGCAGGTATTTAGAGAATGAGCTTCTCTCTCTGGATTTTTTACTCTCTCAAGAGCTCAGACTACAGATGTTCAGATGTGTCTTTAACATGATTTAGACATTGAGTAGGCTTGGCTTAAGAAATGTTGAGCACACGTAATGGTGTCTAATGTCCTGGTCTCTCAGTTTAGACTCAGCGCACTGCCCACTTCAGCTTTTTGCAGTGTAAGTTAAAAGCTGTCGATCAGGTTAGTTGGGAACTCTGATTCTGGTCGATTAAATGACCAGATTTACAGCTGATGTAGCCAAGGAGCGGTTAAATATCGGAGCCATGCATATAAACCAGCTCTGAATACCCTTTTTGAAGCAAATGGGTAGGAAATCTCAGAAATTTTTGTATGCAAATCCTTTTTCTTATCTTTTACTAGATTTTCTTTCAGTCTTTAGTGATCCTGCTCATGGTTTGTGTCGTGCGAATTTATCCAAGTACTGTTTTGGGTTTTTTTAAAAAAAATCTTCACTGGGTACCTCATGTTTCTTTGCTGGAATAGATGAAGAGTTAAAGGTTGGCTTTCCAAGGAGGTGAGATTTTTTTTTTTTACCTTTCCAGCACCAAGCTGATAGAAGCTATCACAAACCAAGCTGGGAAGCTTTAGAAGAGAAGGCACCACCAACAGAAAGCCTGTTTGCTGATGGGTAACCTACTGCTTCCTAATGAAGAGACGAAACTTGAAATATACTGTGAAATAAGACTGTTAATGCTTCTTTACTGTGTTGTTCGCAAGTATTTCATGAAAAGGCAAATTGTGTGAGTCTTTCTAGCTGGAGAAAGGGCTGGATCAGAAGCCCGTAGGCAGCCACTTCTGGCCTGGGATGAGCAGTTCCTCCCCCTTAACTCGGCAGTGCTGCTGGAGGTTTGTAGTGTGAAGCCTTTACGCTTGGCAAACGTTAGATGGAACCCAAAAAACCCAAAGAGCTCTCTGATTTAACCAGGGCGAGGTTTTTTGCGTAATTTCTGGGTTTATGTTACGTACCGAGAAGGAACAATTCGGCTTCTCTGTCTGCTTCATCCTACAGTGAAAGAGTAGCCCCGCGGCGATGTCGCGGTTTACTTGTGAGAGGTGATTTCTGAAAACAGCGCAGGGTAGAGACTTGTTTTGGAAAGGTCTGGCCTGAGTTCTCGGTGAGTGCCGCCTTTGCAGGAAGATACTGGCATCACGTGCCGCATTTCTGTCATCTGAGCTGTGTAAGCTTTCCGCAGTCCCTCTTCCAGGTGATCTGCAAACTCAGGTTTGTAAGAGCTGGACGGTATCGCGGTGACATACGTCACCCGAGAAGAACCTCCCTGGGACAAGATCTTTAAAAAGCGTCGGGCTTCATAGCCCCTATTTTAGTCATCTAAATTAAGAGCATCAAAGAGACAACTCGCGTAGACGTCAGATTTGGAGCTGAGCTCCTCTGACACTCCTGCTGTGCTTTCTGAGTCCTCAGCCCTTTCGAAAATCCGAGCAAAACGTGGGTTTGTCAATCTTGAAAAGGCCACCTCCAGCCTAGCAGGGCTGGTCTTTTGAACTACTCCTCTATTTTTGTTAAGCCCATCCAACAGCAGAGGGTATTTTTTTTTCGCTATCTGCTTCTCTGATAAAGGACGGATTTCTGCACGTGAGAACACCCGTGAGGACCTGGAAGAGAGTCACGGATTGTCTGGGTTTGTCGAGAGACCAACTCGCTGACGAAAGCGGGGTACGAATGTAAATAGGGACCTGAAATTCTGTGTAGTGTCCAGGCATCCCACCTTGCGGTCATTCTAGCATGAAGATGCCACCACAGCTCAGTGGGCTGAGCGTGGTGCTTGAAACGCCAAAGGTCGCGGGTTCGATTCCCGTTCGGTTCTCACGTGTTGCCCGACCTAGTCCAGAGCCCACAACAGAGAGGTTGGATTAAAATGATCTCTAAGGTCCCTTCCAGCCCAGGCCACTCTATGATTCTATGATTGTAAATACCGGTAGAAGCCACCAGACGTGGAACATCAGCTGAGCGCGGTTCTGGCCAGTGCAGCACCGTTAAACTGTGGGAAGATTTCGCTTCTCGCACGTCGGGGCTGGGCTGAGGCGCGGGGTAGCTAACTCTGCAACCGCGAGGACGTGGGGAGTAGGGAAGATCGACCTCTTGCAAAGTCCGGACGCGGTAAGAGCTGCGGGAATGGCTGCAGAGACCTTCGGCGATTTGACTTGAGCCTGCTTGCTTTGGTCTTAGAGATTGTTCTTGTGTGTCTTGTGCGTAGAGCCCGGAGCTGTGTCAGGGTTTGTGTAGCGCTGGGGAAGGGGTGCGGGGTGGGGTGGGGGGGCGCCGTTGACGTTCCCGGTTGACCGTGACCCCCCAAAATCGTTGTTCCCTGTTGAGCTGTCCTATTGTGCCGCTTCGTTTTCGGTGGAGTCCTTCGGCCTTTGTATTTAGAAGAGGATGTAGTTGATCCACTTTCTCGTGACCAGATGTTCATGTAAATCTGTTTGCTGTGCTTTTCCCACTTAATTTTTAGATGGTTTTTTTTTTTTTTCCTGAAATCTTCCCTTGTAGATCCAGCCTCTCCAAGCTTTGAGAAAACGCTGTTTCAAAATATTCCCATGGTGCTTCATCAGGAATTGAGAATAACGTTTTTAGGAAAGCTATTTCTAATAGAATCTCTTTCTCAAAGTGTTTTAAAGGCCATGCAGACTGCTTATCCTAAAGTCTCGGCTCTCCGTAACTGTTTAGGAGTATTTTAACGTATTTTGCACACAATCGCCCTGGGTTTCCCTGAAGGAATACGAGCTGCACCGGTGTTCGTAGCGCATTTAACCTCTCGGTGCAAGCCCTTGTGAATCTTCCAAGTGTGGTCATTTAATTTCCTGACGTTTTGTAAGGCCGTTGTTTCGTAACTGAAGTCCTTTAGTCTAGTTTAAACGACAAATTCTTCTAAACCGAACCTGATTTGTAAAAGTGACTTTAACTCTATTTGTGGATCTTGAAGCGTTCGGGAGCTTTTTGGTTGTCTAGAAAAATAAAACTCTCTGAGAGGGTTGTTTTGATTTTTTTTTTTTTTTTTTTTACCCTTCAAAAGTTGACTGAGTGAACTGGGAAGTGTCTCGATTCAGGCTCACATTTCCATTTCTGAGAATTAATATTCTTATATCCGTTTCCGGTGACCCGCAGTTTGCAAGCAAGAATCAAATTCTTGGTGGGAAAGGATTAAACGGATGCTGTCAACTTAAACCCCAGCCAACTGGGGGTTTTTATTCGAAAATCTTTCATATTGTTAACACTGACTTTGTCTTCTTACCAGCTTTTGTAGTTTTATAATCATCTTAACTTTTTAAACTCTTTTTAAAGCCGTTCATTTTTCATGCCGGGTGAGAAAAATCCCTGCAACTGGGAAGCCGAGCTAGAAGAAAACGCTGTCAAATGCCTACAGTCAAACGTCTGGGAAACAGACTCCCAAATATTCTTTCTAAATAATTCTGAATTATATTGGATGTTTCAGAAACAGACTTTTCTGTAACCTGCTTTACAGACTATGATAGTTAAAACCTGCATTTACCTGTTGGTTTAGGATATCCAGAGCCAATGAAAAATGTAATAACCCCTTCTTTCTTCTCCCCGTTTTCATTCAGACAGTGAAATCCGCTCACTTTTATTGGGATCTTTATGCGGTTTTCTTTCAGAAGTGCCTGGGAATTAGTAGTGTTTCAAAACTTTATTACTGCATTTTTTAAAATAATTTAAAAAATAGTATTAAAAACTTTTTGGATCCAACTTAGGTTGACAGTGCCCTTTAACGTGCACATAAAAATGGCATTTCTGCTCTTAAAGGCCACGGTCAACATGTCAATGAGATAACTGAAGGCAATCTGGGGTTTACCTTTTACTGGGTTGTTTGAAATTCAGATTTTCTACGCGTCTAGAAATGAGAACATAAGGGGCACAAAGTTTTTAAAACCCACACACGTGGCATTCGTGCCCACACAGAGCTGCTTTTAGGTCCGGAGTTGCAGTTGGGATCTGTGTGGAGCACTTTTACTAAAACACAACCGGTGAATATAGCAATTTCTTGGAGTTTTATGAAGTAGTTACAAGCAGGTGTCTGGATACTAGTAAATTAAAAAATAACCCCAAACCTCTCCAAACAGCGTGCTGTACAGAGCAGCTTGAAATGCCATCCCCAAGGTGACGTACACGGCTTTAAACTTCGGACTGCAAGATGGAAAATACTTTACCTGTCAAAAAATATGACTTTATTTTTTACGTGCTTCCAGCGTAAGCGGCTCAGTCGCCAGTCACGCGGTGGAAGCTCGGGCACGAGTGGTCCTGCCGATGACGAGACCAGCCCTATTTTAATTTTTAGCTGCTGCTTCCTTTTGGGTTGGAGGGGAATTGTGTGAACACAAATTTAATTCTAGAGCCGTGCTATCGATTCTTCTAATTCTGTCTTGTTGTTTGGTTGTTAATAACTACGGTATTGCAAGCTCTGACCCAACCTAGTGGGTATTAGTCAAACAAAAATAGGAAGCTTGCTTTGGAAAAAAGAGAAAGAGGAATGTTAGGGAGTGAGAGAAGGGGTTGATCCAGTGCTCTGCTTCCACAGGTATTTCAGGTCAATAGTTCTACGTGGGTAAAGATCTGAATTGGGGGTCTTTATTTTACAAGAGGTCGCTCGGCAGCGCTCGCAGACAATTCCAAGCACGGTCTGGGTAGCAGCGCGAGCTCACCAGACTTTTCCAGGTGCAATAACTGCACGTTTTGTGCAGCTCAGTGCCAGAGGAGCTGCCGCGCCGCTTTCCCCCGGGCTGCTGGGTCTGTTCCGACGCTGAGGGGTCCGTGAGTGCTCGTGTCGGGCTGGAGGAGGGAAAACCAAAGTTGAGAATTAAGCGTATCCTCACCACGCAGGCAATTTACCCTTTTTAAGGGGTGGGGATGAAATGTTTCAAGTGCTTTTTGTAATGTTTTTTTTCTACAGCGGTGCATTACGGAATTTGTCTTCGTCGTATGTTAAATTGTGTATGTACTCGGTATGTTTATATTGTTGTATGTAGTCTGGTTCTTTTATAGTTAAAGAACAGAAAACATTAAATAAATACTAATCTCACAGGAGGTGTACATTTTTTTTCCAGGAAAGATGCAGGGTACTCATCCCCGCTCTCGTCTCCCTTGCTGAGGGCCACCGCGTTGTCACCACGCTCGGTGAGGAGGACCGTGGCTGTGGGCGAAGGGCAGCAGGAGCGCAGGGCAACCCAGGGAGGCGAGAGGCTGTCAGAGGGCTCGCTGATCATTTGGGAGGAATGAATTGTTTAGAGCGAGGCCTGAGTCATCAATGTAGACGAGCTGGGTGCTCACGGTTTTAAGGGAAGCTGGGTTGTAACAAGTCATTTCATTCCGATCCCACGGGATTTTGGGTGCCTGGTGTAGACGAAGCTACTGAGGAGTTACGCCGAGATGCTTGTGCAGCCTCTGTTGGCTCTGCCAGCAAAGCTCAGGCTTTTCCTAAGTTACCTTGGTGCAGGAGACAGCCTGCCCAGTTCCTACTGGGCATACTGGCGAGGGGAAGATTCCTCCGCGCACTCGGCGTTTGAGGATTGAGGGAGGCGTTTGTGATTGAGGGAAATGCGCTCAAACTGAATGCAAGCCGGCAGCGCATTCGGCAAAAACTGTGATCTCATTCTTACTTCGATTATTTCTGGTGTCTTGCTTCTTCCCCTACCTCCAGACCGCGCCCGCGTAACTTAAGGAGCTCTTTCATTCTGATGGGGATATGGCCTTATCTTGCATACTTGGTATTCCTCAAGGCATTAGGTCCTGTAGAAACATTTTCTGACGTGGAACGATCAGGAATTCACCTGTGAACGACTGAAAAATACCTGTTTCTATGACGTCTCACAAAGCTTTAAACCAAATAAATTACTTTTCCTTTAAGAGGTATAAATCTATTTAGAAGCCACAATTTTTGCAAGAGCGTGGATTAAAATTCCTGCTGTTCACATTTTCTCATTAAATGCATTTTTAGATTCAGAAGAAACAAAAGAAAAAAGGAGGGGCCCCAACTAATTAATTGCCCAAGTACAGCACGTTTCTGATACAGTGGAAATAAAATGCAGCTCTTTCAACGGCAGAAAAAAAGAAAGAAATTGTGTTGCTTTAGCCCAAAGTTCTATGCAATTTTACTTATATTTTCAAAATGTAAAATAAAACCTTTGGCAAATGCGTATTACTTTACTCACATTTGGGAAAAATCCATCGCAACTTCCACAAATTAATCTTGTGAATCAACGCGTGTCAGTCTTTGAACCATGGTACTTCGGTTGTTCTAATATATGGTTTTGAGTTTTCTTTGGCAAGAAATATCACTGCATATTTAAAATCCGAATATACACCTAAGTGAAGTCTGTGATTTTGGAGAGACATTTATTTTAAGGAAAACTCAAATCTTTTTTTCCTGGTGTTGCTCATCTTTGGTTCCCAAAACCCAAATAAGACAATGCAAAATCTAGGCTAATAATTTTTGTATCAGGACTAACAACGTTGTTTTTTTTCCAAGTAATTTGGAAATTGTTCTCTGAAAAGCAGGTTCTTAGTCTTGCTTTGCAATCCCCCTGTTGCTGTGAGAAGCGCCTCTTCCACACAGCCGCAGGGTTTATTCCCGTTGGATAAACTTCCCAAGCAGTATCTCAACTCCAAGTGGAACTTGCTTGGCTAGGAACAGTAACTCTAAAATTTAGAAGCGACAAATCAAAGGACTTGATTAAACAACTAAATACATCTCTAGAATCAGGGGGTTGTTTGCGATGTCTCGTTGTACAAAACGGGGTGAAATCGGTCCCTCCGCGCGGCAAAACCAAAGTCGATCCCGTGGCATTCGCGGCCGCAGTGAGCGGACTCCCGGGCAAGGTTTCTGCAGTCCTCTGAGTAAAGCACTTGCAACACCTTTAAAAATTCTAATTAAGCTACTCCAGATACCGCCGCATTTTTCCCCCACTTTTTAAATTCTGTTGCCCGTTCCTAGCAGACAGAGAACCCTTGAACTCCTATTAATAGTGATACAAACTACCCAGCGGAGCACTCCCTGATACCCACGGGAAAGTACCAATTACCTGAGAAATCAGCCAAGTCAAACAGAGCAAATACCTACAAATAGTTCTTTTGAAAAGGAAGCTTTCACAGATGAAATGATCTGGCCAGGGATCTGAAAAAAAAAACCCCATGGAATGTTATATAGAAAGAGGTGCTCCTTCGCTGAGTCGAGAGGCAAACTCAAACGCTGGAGGAACCAATTCAAGCGGTATTAAAACCTGGTATTGCAAATCAATCGAACATTTGAACAATCGAAGCGTTTAGTTGCTCTTCTTCATTTCTCAACATGGAATCAGTAATCAAAGTTTATGTTAGTTGGCAATAAAGTAACTTCTGTGAAATTCCCCAACTCGAGACTGAGTCAGACTCTATGGAAGAACACAACAAATATTTTTAAGCGAATACTCTCACAGTTTCCTACCGTTGAGGACTCGGGGACGTCGGAAGGCACGGGACATTTCGATACGTAGCTCTCGACGCTCTCTCCTGACCCCGTAACGCTCACCGATCGGTTCTGCTAACACACTCCTTCGGCTTTGCTGTAAAAACGAGATAAATGACGTTTGCAGGATGATTGTGGACCCGCGCTGTGACACGGCTGGCAAAGGCCCCTCACCTGTAGGTGCATCAGCCTGAGATGTTTTCAGTTGATAATTAACACCGTTGCCCAGTGGGCTGAAAAGATTTGTGCAAAAGATCGTGTAAATTCCAACCGCTTTCGTGTTCGAGAACATTCAGGTCAGGTGTGGAGTCTTATGCAAGCAGAATGGGTCTCATGAAAGCTTTTAAACACTTGGCCTGCATTTGAAAGAAGATGGAATCTAGAAATCTGCAGATGCTTATTAAAAGGGGAGAATTAGGCTGGTGAAAAATATTGCTACAATATAAATGGATATAAATTGAATATGAATAAAGAGATGTGATATATGGGTAAAACGTTTCTGACCATAGGAGGAAAGAGTCTGTAGATGGCTTTCCCATTCTGCAATGGCGGGGAAAGGAATGTCAATTATTTCAAGATGGAACGTCTCAAGTTAATGGAAAGGAAGGCTAAAAAAGGACACAAAGGCTCTGGCTAAGGCAGAATGGCTCCCACTGGAAAGCAAATACTTAAGAGAAATAACTGGGGTGTCAAAAGCACAGAAAAGACCCTGGTGGCAAGAGGAGGAAAGAGAAGGATTAAACTTCGAGCGAGAGGAAGTGAGAGGTTCGGGTACGGGCATTGCAGGCGGGTTCTTCTCGGAAGATAACAGATAGGAAGAGAAAGAAAAATATGTTACAGCTCCTTTTGAGGAAACTGCAGGCGCGTTGAAGAAGGATTTGGGTCGCCAAGGCCCCTGCTATACATAAAGGTGTGAGAAGGAAGCATCTAGGGCACCGCATCGCCTCCCGGGCGGCATGTGGGGGTGGGGGCGGGCGAGCAGCCGCGGCCGCGGGGCGAGCAGGCGGGGGGGAGCCGCTGGGCTGCGCCTGCGATCGGTGCGTTGCCCCTTTAATTGTGTCCCCAGCCCTCGGGCGTCTCTGTCCAACGCCCACGTCAGCAAATACCTTTTGTTTCTCTCACGTTCGGGCTTCGGGGCTGCGGGACCGGCGCGTCGCCTTCAGCCACCGGCAGCCCCGACGCGGGGCCGGGGACCCGCATCCACCGCCCGCTCCGCTCCGCTCCGCTCGGCTCGGCAGCCGCCCGCAGGACCCAGCCGGTGAGTGGCGGCCCCGGCACGCCGGCAGGCCGGGCAGGGCGCCGGGGGTCGGGGGTGGAAGCGGCCCCGCAGCGAGCCTTGCTGCGAGGGGCGGCCGCGGGCTGCGCGGCGCCCGGGCGGGACGGCCCCTGCCCCGGGAGCCGCCGGGTGCCGGGGCTGCCCCGCGTCCTCGGCGGGCGCCATTTGCAGCCCCGGGCGCGGCTGCCGGGAGCCGGGCGCGGCAACAAAGGGCTGCGCGGGAGCCGGGGCGGGCGGCGGGGGCGCGGCGAGAGGAGCCGCGCTGGGAGGCGGCGGCGGCCGCTCGGGCGCCCGGTGCCGGCGGCTCCCGCGGAGGGGCAGCCGGGGCTGCGGCTCGGCGGGCGGCTCGGGGCTGCGCGCCCGGCCCGGCCCGGGCGGTGCCGGCGGAGGGAGCGCTGGCGGGAGCGGGGGCGGGAGGCGGCTCCGGCGCCGTCGGGCGTTCCGGGCTCCGAGCGGCCGATTCCGCCGGGCGGGCGACGGCGGCCTCCGCCGATGCCGGGGAGCCCGGGCCGGGAGCGCCGCGGCTGCCGGGTCCCGGTTCTGGTCCCTTCGCTGGCGGCGCTGGGGCCGGGAGCCGGGCGGAGCGGGGCGATGCGGTACCGGCGGCTCCGGGCGCGCTGCTCGGCCGAGCTGCCGGAGCTCCTGGCCGGGCGGGCGATGGGGCGAGGGCTGCGCCCTGCGCGCCCCCGGCCCCGCGGCGGCGGGAGGATGCTCCGGGCTGCAGCTGCGGGTCTCTGCCAAATCGCGTGCGCTGCTGTGGCTTCCTCCCCGCTCATTTTCTTCTGGGAAACAGAACGTGTGGTTGAGCATCCTGTAATTTAGATGTATTTATAGATGTAAATAAAAGAGGTTATTTCAAACTGGGTCTCCCATCTTTGGCCGAGCTGGACGGGGCTGAAGTTGAGAGTCTAATTATTTTCTGTATTTTTTTTAGAGCGACGCTTCATTTCCTCTGTTCTGGAATGGAGATTTCTTCTCACCAGTTTCACCTCTTGCAGCAACTAAATGAGCAGCGCAGGCAAGACTTATTCTGCGACTGCAATATCCTGGTCGAGGGAAAGGTCTTTAAAGCACATCGCAATGTGCTGTTTGCCAGCAGCGGCTATTTCAAAATGCTCCTTTCGCAGAGCTCGAAGGAGAGCAGTCAGCCGACGACAGCTACTTTCCAGGCATTTTCTCCTGACACATTTACAGTTATTCTAGATTTCGTGTATTCAGGCAAACTGTCTCTCACCGGTCAGAATGTCATCGAAGTCATGTCGGCCGCTAGCTACCTGCAGATGACCGACGTTATCAGCGTGTGTAAAACGTTCATTAAGTCGTCGCTGGACATCAGCGAGAAGGAGAAGGATCGCTACTTCAGTCTGTCCGACAAAGACGTAAATTCAAACGGCGTGGACCGATCCTGCTTGTACGGCGCGGGCTGGAGGGCGGAAAGCAGCCCCCCGCATTCGCACTTAAGCCCAGACCAAGGGACTTGTGTGATGGGCGGGAACGCTTGGAGCAATTTCGGCTACTATCCGACTTCTCAAAGAAATGCCCAGCAGCAGCTGTCCAAACAGGAGCAACGGCAGGATTCCATAAAGAAATCCCGTCACCTGGGACTGCAGCAACCTTCTGACATTCCTCACTATAAATCCTGCAAACTGGAGGACAGGGCTGTCGAGCCCGCTGGCCACATTGCTCCGCCGGAGGAGCAAGTTCCGATTGAAGCAGAAGTTGAATCTCCTCACGTGGGATACCAGTACGGCCAAGGGCCTGACGTGATGCCGAGGAGCTTGGCTGTGTCACAACAGGAGCATGAATCCCCCCGTTCTTCTAGTAAATCGAAGTCTTCAAAAGCAGACGAGCCGTACGCGAGCATGCCCTCCATCCTGGGTGTCATGGGCAGCTGGGCTGAAGGTAAGGGTTAGTTTTAGTGCTGGAGGTGCAGAGTCATCCCTGAAGCGTCTGTTCTGTCCGTGAGAAAAGAATGAGTGTACAGTTGTCAGAAAGACAACCGTTTTGGCCAGAAATGCAGGCTTGGAAAGTTTAACTCTGTCTTTATTAGTAATTTTCACTTATTGAAGTGCCTGGTTTATTTCAAAATACATATGCTTTAGTGTCTCTACGGGTGCATCTTAAGTCATGATCTTTTGGGATATTTTTAAGCTCATTTTAAGATAGCTAATGGTCCACTCCTTTTCCTTTGTCACACTCCTCTGCAGTTTATGGGAAAACACAAGATCTTTGTGCTCGAAAACACCTATGATAATATTTTCTAATGAAAGCAGTTTGCTCTTCTGCTCATAAAATGCCTTGTCTACTCATGTACTACTCGAGGAAATGTTATGACTTAACTTATTTATCTTTTAATCGCATTATTTCCCAACAGATGATCTGCCCAGGATGAGGTTCAAGTGCCCGTTCTGCACTCACGTGGTGAAAAGGAAAGCAGACCTAAAGCGTCACCTTCGCTGTCACACGGGAGAGCGCCCTTACCCTTGCGAGGCCTGCGGGAAAAGGTTTAGCCGGCTCGATCACCTGAGCAGCCATTTCCGAACCGTACGTATTTGTAGTAACTGCGCCATTTGTTTAACCTGTAAATCTGCTGCGGTACAATTAAATGCGGCACGAGGGTATCTGCTTGATCTATTGACTGCCGTGAACAAGGGGTAATAGAAAATGGATCTGGTTTTGTTGAAGTCAATTTGAGGCATAATTTGCATGCAAGGGGATGAATTTGTTCGTTAATTGATGGCTCGCAAAGGTGCTGCTCTCTGCAAGGCCTCTAGCAGAGCTTAAGCGGGCAATTACGGCGCCTGCGCTGGTTTCATTTTTAATGGTTGGTGACTGTCTCTCGAGAAGAGTTAAATACCATTTGACGCGACTCCAGCCCGACTTTTTGTCACCTTACAAAACGCTTCTTCGTGGTGACGTTATCAATTTATTCGTTTCGATTTCCCCAGATTCATCAGGCTTGTAAGCCCATCTGCCGAAAGTGTAAACGGCACGTGACTGAGCTAACAGGACAAGTGGTCCAAGAGGGGACGAGACGTTACAGACTCTGTAACGAGTGTTTGGCTGAAGCTGGCATAGACAGTATTCGCATTGACTTGGAGGCTGAAGCACCCCTTGAGTTCCCACAGGACGGGGAGAAGGATTCCCGGTGGCACTATGGGGAAGACAACAGATCCGACGTGGAGATTGTGGAGGATGGGTCAACCGACTTGGTCATTCAGCAAGTTGACGACAGTGAGGACGAAGCAGACGAAAAGGAAGTAAAACCGAATATTAGGTAGTCGCAAGACGAGAAGTAGGAATTCCGCGGAAGAGCGAGAACGTACTGTCTTGGCCATAAACCCTCCAGCAGCCTGTTGTTAATCCTACAGGGACACACTGGTTTCTCTTTCACAGCTCCAGACTTGCATGTATTTGTGGACGTGCCGTTGAGTCCATTCTGAGTTTTGTTACCAGAATACGCGTACTTGGCTTCATTAGAAAGAATCCATCCTTAAATGACGTAATGGATGAACACGGAAACCGAAGTACTACGTGGATAACTTTTTGTAGTAGGCAATGAGAACCTCTTTCAAGAGAGTGAGGTCTAAATCCTTAAAAAAAATCACCCGGTAAAATTGCCCACTTCTTGTAGACATGTGGGTTTTATATGTAATATCATGTGATGATAAAGTATAAATACCCCCCACGCTAGAATATAAAGGAAACCTGTCTTCAGTATTCAGAAAAGAAGATAATATTCCACAAAGTTTCATTAAGCCTTCATATTCTGATAAGGAAAAAAGGCAGCTAATTAAGAAAAAGCATATAAAAATGCTTTAGCGCATCCGTCTGGAAAAGCACGTTCTTGTAAAAGTTATTAGAATGAGTAGAATCTTTAGCAGATCGTTCATTCAAGACATGTCTTTGCAAGAAGATAAACACACGAGTGTTAGTCCTAGTCAACGCATCAGAGACAAAATTATTACAAATACGGATCATGAATTGATGCCAGTTAGATGTTTTATTCATTCTGACAATTGGGAGCTCTGTGCTATGTTTTAATAAGCACTAGTAAAATATTGGGGTTTTTTAAACCTCTCCAAAGTGCCAGACTGATGTGGTTGGTAGCCCGGCATCCACGGCAGCAGCGTCGGCTTCTCCACGCTAAGGTGAAGGAAACAATCCTTACAAGGTCACTTTAGCTGCTCTTTTCTCTCTTTGTCTCCTGGTTTGGTTTTTTTTTTTTGTCAGTAAGAGTGGCAGGACAGTTTGTACAGTCTAGATACTCTATCGTTAGAAGTGGAACTGATGAAATTTTCCATCTGAAACCATTGACTACTCATTTGTATTGACCCGCACTCAGTTTCAGCTGACGAGTTTTAAGATGGAGTCGTTATCAATATTTACATATTCCCAAAGTCATTTGGTCACCGAGAGAAAATACTTTACCCTTTGCTGGTCTGTATTATATGCCAACGAGGACACGATGTCCTGAAATTTCTAGCAGTCACATTTCTGTAATTCTGCCTGCAGTGAGACTACAAGAGGTGAGAGGACTGATGGTGAAGAAAGTTTACTTCTCTAACAAAATAAGCCACTTTGTTTTGTTACGTAGTGAGTTTCTCTTAGCCAGCACTGCAAACGGGAGAGGAGCAGGAGTACGCTTCTGGGCTGCTTTTACTCTCTATTTTCTTGGACAGACCTGAGTATTAATACAGTCTCCATCCTGTGATCGTTGAACTCAATGGGTATAGGCTTAGAAAACCTCTTTTTTCTTTTCTTTTTTTTACAACTTTGTAAGCATGTTTGGCTGAAACCCGGGATTAATTACAGAACAATCCCATATATATATATATATACTATATAATCTCTTTCCCAGGGACAGCTAAAAAGTCACTATTTTATTTTTATTTGTGTAAAGCAAAACGTATAGCCTTACTAGTATCATCGTTATCGGAGAGTGCAGCATTTGCGTTCCAGGCGGCAGCTGGCCAGCCTACAAGTCTTTTAAATGAGAACTCGAGTGCTTCCCACTAAGTTCCCAGCGTAGGCGTTGAGTGTCCTTCCCCTCAGACATGTGGGGCTGTCAAGAAGCAGCCGGCTTGTGTGTTCGAAAGAGAGGAAAAGTGGTATTTTATTGTTCCTACAAAAATTGTCGTCCATTGGCTTAGACTGGGGGAGGGGGGTGGGAGGGAGGAACTTCACAAAAGTTGCCGATGACCCCTACGAAAGCATCTTTTCCAAACAAGATTTACATTTGCCTTGATTTTTACGTTACGCTTTGGTTGGCGGTCCGTAAAACGGACTCGACGTGAAAAGAGATGGTTCATTTCTCAGAGCTTATTACTCCTACCGTGCATACGAATAAGCGGCTAAGAACTATTCCTGAGCAACCTTAACTAAATCAAATCTAGAACAAAGAAATATATGAAAGAATATGGAATGACTTTGATTAAATTTCGAGAGAAAATGCTTGCTGAAATCAAATTGAATAGATTTTTCCCTTTACATATTAAACAGTATGTGCAATAAATTCTAGGTATCAGTGCCTGCTGTCCCAGAATACCAAGTAGCTGGGATTAGTCTCTGCGTGTGTTTGGGGATGGAACACGGGGACAGGAAAACAAAAGTGTCGCTCGGGGCCTAAAATCTTACCTATCAAGGTGAGACTATTAAGGGTTTCTTGGTGTACTTCTGAAGAATACTGGGGGCATTTTTGGAAGCACAAGGGTTTTGGGATCAATACTCAATCTAATTAGATGTAATAAATTTAAGGATACTGAGGACCAGATGCTTCAGGAAAAAAGATGTGAAGTGGCTATAAATGTGCAAATGGAACAACTTATCCATATGAAGACATTTACTTTTTAAATACAGGCAGATTAGTTGCTGATCTGCCTGGCGAATAAGGGTTTTTACTGGTTTTGTATGTTATTGTTATCCTCAGTAGCATGACTAGGTATGTGTAGTGATTTTTAAAGTGGTTTATTAAGCTTGGAGTTTCAGCTAAAGACTGCGATTCCCACAGGTCAATTATGTTTTGTATTTTGAAAAGGTTACCATTTTTACATTTGTTGCCTTAATTTCAGTTGTTACTCCATTATTTTTGTATCGCAAAAGATAAATGTTAAGTGCCTTCTATTTTCTATGTCCTTCATTTTACATAGCCAGTCATATATTCTGCTCGTTTTTCTCCAAATGACAGTAATCTTATTTGATTTCTTTTCATCCCCTCGCATTGCCTCCGATGACCGTCTTCATAGTTCTGTTAGGATCACGTACCACTCGTTAGCAGAAGTAACATTTTTGATCTTTTGAAGGAGGAAAGTAAAGTCTATACAGGCTTGTTCCCACAGAATTTCATTTACTTAACAATAAGCAATTTCAATGTGTTGCTTTCTGAAGTCTGCCAACTCACAGGGAGGACACCCGATTTTATCTTTAAATGCTCTAGACTGAATTTTGCTAATATTGGTCTGTTCAGGTGGTTTCTGTCCTGCCCCTGTACATCCAACTCACTTGGAGAGGTTTAAATTGTAGTGGAGCATTGGAAGGAGCTGTTCAGAAAGCGGCCTCGGAGATGGTTGTCCCTGAAGGTGTTGGAGACGTGGCCAGACAAAGCGTGACCTGGCCCTGGTGCCAGCGGCCTCCCTGTGGGAGGTGGGACTGGAGACATTCACAGCTTCCCCACGACCAACAGTACCGAGATTCCTCTCAAATCGGGTTTTGCTCTTTTATTTTTTCCCTATTACTTCTTTCATCATCTTCCCGTTGCTTTGAATGCTCTTAAATACGACTGCTTAATGCATGTTTTGATTATTCACCCGTTTTCAATACATCCCTCACTTGTCATTTACTTTCCCCATTTCATCTAACACTGGAGGGATGTCCACTTCAAGAGACATTCCTCTTGTCTACCTCCACATTCTGCGCAATCCTAGTGTCTCGGTCCTTTTCTCTCCTCTGTCTGGCCTTTGTCACTGAAACCCTGCCTCTTTTTGCTTGGCTTGTGTTTGTTGTTGTGTTCATAAAACCACAGTCAAGAGTGAAGACGTAGATTTGTCATCCTCTGTTTAGTGTCTTGCCTTTAGCTATCCTTATTTTCTGATAATTATCCTGCCATCTCTTCGCAGGCTTCTAACCATCTGCAAGGTAGAGAAATGTAAATTATAATCCAAAACGAGTCCTAATAGTTGATTCTATATTCCTTTTCTTTCTACTTAAGTACAGCAGAGTTGCAAGAGTAGTTCGATGTTCTAGCACAGGCAATCCAACACTTGCCTCTTCATTTTTCTGGGAGGGCTCAGGAAAGGCAGAAGTCAATTAGAAAGTTACTATTAGTTGGAAGGCAACGTGTATGAGAATGAAATAGAAGAAAATGTATCTAATTCTGGCCAAAAGGTTGAGTTTCGAAGAAAAGGATTTTATAATCATGCAGTCCTAGCTGCCAGACTTGCAGTGTACTTTTCCCATTATCAGTCTGGATGGCTCTTGAGGGATGGGTATAACCTGATGAGCTACTAAGATGAGCTCATACCATTTAGTTAAGTACTTTCTCTGCTGTTTAACTTTAAAAAACTCCCATGTTGGAGTTAGCATAACCTTTCACCATGTTTAACTCCTGAAATGCAGAGACGTCTTATTTAGCGCACAAAAATTTTAAGCACAGCAACAAGGAATAAAACATTTTGGAAGGAAAAATATTTATCTTCATTTAGCCATGTTAAATTGAATACTAGTGAAGTTTTCTGCTACACTCCGTGATGCTTCTTACTGTGCAAACCAGCTTTGAGGAGGGGACTGAACCAGACGACCTGCAGAGGTTCCTTCTCAACATTACGCAATGATCTCGAGGAACAAGATTGAAAGTGTCTTGTCTTCTAACAGGCATCCTGATTTGCTTTTCCTTTTCCACACAGAAGGGAAAAAAAAGGACAATCTGCCGTGTTGCGCTGCCGCTTGCAGTACTTTGGTTTCGGGCTATCTCCATTGTTTCAACACAAAACATCCCCGTTATAAAAATGCTGCTCTGTTGAGTTAATACATCCCATGCCACAGGACTAGATATCTCCCATTGAGGTGGCTCCTTCCTTGCCGGGACCGTGCGGTGCCAAGAGCGGGGCACACGGGGCATTGTGTGCGGGGAGGCAGCGGGCGGCATGTGGGGGTGGGGGCGGGCGAGCAGCCGCGGCCGCGGGGCGAGCAGGCGGGGGGAGCCGCTGGGCTGCGCCTGCGATCGGTGCGTTGCCCCTTTAATTGTGTCCCCAGCCCTCGGGCGTCTCTGTCCAACGCCCACGTCAGCAAATACCTTTTGTTTCTCTCACGTTCGGGCTCCGGGGCTGCGGGACCGGCGCGTCGCCTTCAGCCACCGGCAGCCCCGACGCGGGGCCGGGGACCCGCATCCACCGCCCGCTCCGCTCCGCTCCGCTCGGCTCGGCAGCCGCCCGCAGGACCCAGCCGGTGAGTGGCGGTTGTGCCGTGCACCGACAGTCGGACCGGCCGTCGGCGGGTGGGAGCGGGCTGCTGCGAGGGGCGGCCGCGGGCTGCGCGGCGCCCGGGCGGGACGGCCGCTGCCCCGGGAGCCGCCGGGTGCCGGGGCTGCCCCGCGTCCTCGGCGGGCGCCATTTGCAGCCCCGGGCGCGGCAACAAAGGGCTGCGCGGGAGCCGGGGCGGGCGGCGAGAGGGGCCGCGCGGGGGGCGCTGGGAGGCGGCGGTGGTGGCTGCTCGGGCGCCCGGTGCCGGCGGCTCCCGCGGAGGGGCAGCCGAGGCTGCGGCTCGGCGGGCGGCTCGGGGCTGCGCGCCCGGCCCGGCCCGGGCGGTGCCGGCGGAGGGAGCGCTGGCGGGAGCGGGGGCGGGAGGCGGCTCCGGCGCCGTCGGGCGTCCCGGGCTCCGAGCGGGCGAAGGCGGCCTCCGCCGATGCCGGGGAGCCCGGGCCGGGAGCGCTTCTGCCGCCGCCGCCGTGCGCGGCCCCGGGGCGGTTTGGGCGGGGGCTGCGCCCGCAGCGAGCGGGTCCGGGGCGGGGGGGTCGGTGCGGCGCTGCCCGCGGCGGAACGGCCGACTTGTTTCTCTGCGACTGTGAGCGGAATGTCTGCCGGGCGGTGACGTTCAGCCCTTTCGGGCAGGCAGTGATCCTGCTGAGGCATCTTTTTACTTTAAAGTTTCTTCTCTCCCGTTGATCTGCAGGATAGGGGCTACAGGAGTTTGCAGATGTATTGTGAATGGGATAGCCTGCACAATGTTCTTGGGGTTTTTTTGTTAAAACGGAGCTCATCTCTTTAAAATTGGATTCAGCACCGTTGGTTTAGATTGTCATGATTATACTTGGTTTTCGCTTTAGAGCAAGCCTTCTTCTCACTCCTTGACTGGGATGGAGATCTCTTCCCACCAGTTTCACCTCCTGGAGCAGCTAAACGAACAGCGGAAGCAAGATCTCTTCTGCGACTGCAATATCCTGGTCGAGGGAAAGGTCTTTAAAGCACACCGCAATGTGCTGTTTGCCAGCAGCGGCTATTTCAAAATGCTCCTTTCGCAGAGCTCGAAGGAGACCGGTCAGCCAACAATAGCGACTTTCGAGGTTTTCTCTCCCGAGACATTTATGGTTATCCTGGACTTTGTGTATTCTGGCAAATTGTCTTTAACGGGTCAAAATGTGATCGAAGTCATGTCAGCTGCTAGCTACCTGCAGATGACGGATATTCTTAGTGTCTGTAAGACATTCATTAAGTCCTCACTGGATATTAACGAAAAGGAGAAGGATCATTACCTCAGCCTTTCGGCCAAAAGTACAAACAGTGAACCTGCCGCCCATCCGTCTCTTTATCGGTCAAGAAGGAAAGCAAAGAGCAACCCCAGGCGTTCCTATTCCGTCCCGGATGAAAAGGCGAATACGGTGAATGAAAATTCCTGGAGTAGCTACAGCAGCTACCTGTCCTCACAGGTGATTCTTCAGCGGGCAGAAACACAGCTCTCAAAAAGAGGCAGAAAGCAGGGCTCAACGAGAAAGCGCCGAAAGCACCTCGGACTGTCGCAGACCCGTGATTTTGCGCAGGGTAAATCGAACAAAGCCGAGCGGGCCGGCGGAGCTTGCAGCGCGTCAGACTCCAGCCACATCGCTCGGGTTAGGGAGGAGGCTGAACTTGATGCCGAGAACGATGCTGATCACGACGGTTACGGCTATAATCAGGAATCGGAAGCGATAGCAAAGAGGTGGTCTGTGGCTCAGCTAGAACAAGAACTTTCAAGAACTCCCGAGTTCATGGAATTAAAAGCGGAAGAACTATACACCTCGATGCCCACAATTTTAGGTGTAATGAGTACTTGGAACGAAGGTAAAAATACATCTGGTTTTGGAAAGTTTGTCTTTATTTGGAAGAATTCAGATGATCTTTTGCAGATAATCTGTACACCTGCACGAAAACCAAAATGATGCCTTGACGGGCAGATTATTTTCCTGACGTACTCGATTATAGCGCCTAACGTGTTCAATAAAAATTCCTGGGTTTGGGGGATTTTATTTTGGGAGTTTTCTCTATTTAGTGACAGGCCAGAGGAAAAATGCTGCTTATTTAAGCTGACAAATAAACTACTACTTAGTGCTTTTTGACATTTTGCCTATGTTTCTCCGTAACAGATGACCTACCTCGGATGCGATTCAAATGTCCCTTCTGCACCCACACAGTGAAACGACGCGCCGACCTGAAGCGACATCTTCGGTGTCACACAGGGGAGCGACCGTACCCATGCGAAGCGTGCGGGAAAAGGTTCACCCGACTGGAGCATTTACGTAACCACTTCCAAACGGTACGTCATTTCCACCAGAGATTCGGCCTAGAAAAAAAAAAACAACCAACCAAACCCACAAGCTGTCATTGGTACCAGCTGTTCAGTCATTTTCAGAACTAATGCCGGGAAAGCTTCCTAGCTGCACATCACCATTAATATTCATTACTTCAATTGGCAAACTGTATTACAAATTTCTTTTTTTTTTTAGAATGCTGCAGTCAGTTTTCTTTTCCTTAAATAAATAGTTACATCTGTTTTTGGATGAACACTGACATTTTCAAATTTTAAATCTCTTTAGATACATCAGGCTGGCAAACTGATCTGCAGGAAATGCAAGCATCACGTAACCGAACTAACGGGCTGCGTCGTTCAGCAAGGAACGAGACGCTACAGACTGTGCCATAAGTGTCTCGCAGAAACTAATTTTGACAGCATCCCTGATGATTTAGATGCAGAACATTCTCCAGTCTCCTCCACGGGAAACAAACGTTCCAAATGGGCTTTGGAGGAGGAACAGAAATCAGATGAAGAGACAATGGAGGAGGAACCGTACAATTTGGTTGTCAGACACGTTAATGACGGTGCTCCAGACGAGGCGGACGAAAAGGTGAAACCAAATCTGCGGTAGATATATTTGTGTATTTGCTACTGTTGTATTCGAGATTAAATTACTTGTGTCCTACCAACTAATCCTGTTTTATTACTTTCTTGCTAAAATTCTCCTGTGAGAAGCGAAAATCCTGGCTACAAATAAGTTGTTTTGTACATGCAGACATGCAACAGTGTAACTGCTTCTAGGTGTCATCCGGAAAGTACTTACTCTCTGGAAACTATTTAGAATTGGTTTATATTCCATCAAAACTTGCTCAGAGCTGCTGTTCATAATGGAAATGTGAATGAATTTCCAGTTCTACAAAGATTCTATATTATATAGTCTTTTAAAAAACAAATATTGGCAACTTGCTTTGGAAAAAAGTCTTGCTGAAGTAAGCAGCTAAGAAATGTAAGACACATTTTTGCTGACACTGTAATTAACATGTATATACACAAGAAACTTCCTAAGAGAGGGGTAAAGAAAACAAGTGGAATTCCTCCCGCTGAAGAACGACCTGTTTACAAGAGCTTTGTTTTCTGAGTGAGCTTACTGCTTCCTAGAGTTGAGAAAAGCATGGTTAATTTTAAAGAATTACACGCAGCCGCACAGAGTAGAATGATGAACAGAGCATCCGTAGCGCCCTTGGGTAGTACGAGTTTGCCTCGTCAGATACGCAGTGGTTTTGTACTGTGAGTTTTAAAGAAAGATGCACTAACGTGGTTCCAAGGAAATAAAAGTGCAATCGTTGAAAGTACAGTTGTAAGGTTTTTTTCCACTTTCTTTCAGGACTAGTGCAAGATTTCCTTAACCTCCCGTCTCCTTCAGCGGGACACCTGGGGCTTAGCTCACAGAGCTACCCGAGAAAGGCTTTTCTGCTCTTGCAAATTTAGGATGCTTAAAGGCACAGAATTTGCTCAACCAAGAGCAAGAAAGAAGGGTTTGCAGTTTAAGCATGTTTTTTCATTAACCACTTCCAGGCAGTTGATTGTCCCAGCGGGCTCCAGCTCAGAGAGAGGCCCCAGCCAGCCGTGGGGCTCCTGTAACGCACCGCGAGGACAGGACTTGAGTGAACACTCCCACAGCGGTGGAAATGAAACAAGGGGGCTTTAAGGCATACTTTAAATCGAGTACTTAATAAATAGTGAAAACAATTGATTATTAACACTTACTTAGTTAATTCCAAATGTTTTTCTAGCAGGTTCCTGTTGTCATTTCCAAAAGCAGAGCACTTTCCTACAGCCTGACTGGTGTACACAGGGCACCTCACCCTGTCGAGGAATTAACTACATCAATTCCTCTTCTCACATTTTAGAGGGCCGGACAAAAGCTCTCAGGCAGCGCCGGGGAAGGTTCTCAGCCCCTGGTGGGCTCGGTTTGCCGTCTGTTTTGGTTTGGCCTGGCCAGATTTCAGCGGTGGGGGGGGGGAGCTGCAGGGTGGCTTCTGTAAGAAGCTGCTAGAAGCTCCCCAAGATTGATAGAGCCAATGCCAGCCGGCTACAAAGAGGGACCCGCCGCTGGCCAAGGCTGAGCCTGTCAGTAAGGTGATAGCAGAGGAACGCCTCTGTGAAAAACATATTTAAGAACGGGAAAAAGAACTGCGCCACAACAGCTGGCACAGAGATGGAGGAGTGAGGATCTGTGCAGACACCAAGGTCAGTGAAGAAGGAGGGGGGAGGATGAGCTCCAGGCACCGGAGCAGAAGGAGTCCCCCGGGTCTGTGGTGAAGACCATGGTGAAGCGGGTTGTCCCCCTGCAGCCCATGGGCGAGGTGCAGAAGTCCACCGTGAGGATCACCGCGTAGATGTCCACCAAGGACTCCACGCCGTGTGGGTGGATGCCTGAAAGGGGACTGTAGCCCGTGGGAAGCCCACATCAGAGCAAGTCGCTGCCGGAACCTGTAGCCCGTGGAAGAGGGAATGCCCACGCTGGAGCAGGTTGGCCGGTGGGACTTTTGGGACGTTGTGGGTGGCTCATGCTGGAGCAGTTTCCCCGAAGGACTGCGCCTCAGACTCACGAGGGGTGGGCTGCCCCTCGTGAGGTGTCTCGCGTTGGGCAGTTTGTGATGAATTGCCCTTCGTGGGACGACTCACGCGGAGAAGAGAGCGTGAAGCTTGTCTCCCGTGAGAGAGACCCCACAGTGGCCCTGGGGAAGAGTGAAGAGTCCTCCCCCGGAGTGAAGAAGCAGTGGAACCAACATTGGATGAACTGACCGCAGCCCCCATTCCCTGTCCCCCTGCGCCGCTCAGGGGGAGGAGGTGGAGAAACCGGGATTGGTGTTAAGCCCGGGAAGAAGGGAGGGATGGGGGGAAGGTGTTCTGTTTAAGATTTGTTTGCTCTCTCTTACTTCTCACTACTCCTCTCTGATTAGTTCTTTTAATAAATGTACCTAATTTCCCCAAAACTGAGTCTGTTTTGCCCGGGACGGTAAATGAGGGTGATCTCCCTGTCCTTATCTCAAACCCTGAGCCCTTGGAGATATTTTCTCCCCCTGTTCAGCAGTGAAGGGGGGAGTGAGTGAGCGGCTGTGTGGGTACCTGGCGGCCGGCCAGGGTCAACCCACGACACCGTCTCACCCCTCCGGTGGAGGAGGCTGTTCATTTCCAGCAGCGCCAGCCCAGGCTTCCCTCTTCTCCACAGCAGCTCCACATCCCGCCTGTCACCGCAGCCGGAGCACTGGGGCTGCGCCTGAGGGGAGAAAACCAGCCTGTGAAAAATCATCCTTATTTTTGTGCCGCCCAACAGGCGTATCGTCATTCTTACTGATACAAAAAGTGCTCACCTTGGAAGAGAACAAAGTACAAGTGTAATGACTTGGCATTACAAATCCACTGGCCAAAATGATTCACGCACAAATCCATCAGTTCTTTTAAGTCCAAGTTTATTTTCGGCGTGGAAGCTTTCTCGAAAAGTAAGCGGGACTTTGTCCCTCAGCCTTCACAATACGGAAATAAACCCAGATCTAGTTAAGACGACTTTACAACATAATAAAAGATGAGGCACTACCTCCAGAGGTAGCGTTTACAATAAAAAAAGGTCAGGCCAGCACCAACCATCCCTTACAGCGCCCCTCTCATGTTTAAATAGCAATGGCAGGCAACGTGCATTTGAGATTTAAAAAAACACGATTATTTTCGATTAATTTTGATTCAGTGAAATGAAGTTCACAATCATTCCACACGAAAGGACTGTCTTCACTGTCCTTTCTGAAGAAAGATAAGGAAGCTGATCCAAATCGCCTTTTTAAAAAGACACAGTTGGGAGTGAACCCGCAGAAAAGCCGGTGCATCCCCTTCTACTTCTTGGAGTGATTTTACTTTTCAGAGTGCGAATCGGTGCAACTGGGGTTCCATATGCCTGGTCACGTGCTTTAGAATTTCATGGGGAAATTTATTTATAGCAATTCAGCACCACCTGCTGGCATGACTTTTTTTTTTTAGAAGTAGTCGAGACGGTGCAGTGGTTTGTTCCTTTAACTGCTGTACCTTCTCTGGGGTCCTTTGAACGGTTAGGGG
The DNA here is from genome assembly GCA_020746105.1 of Trogon surrucura. Taxonomy (NCBI): domain Eukaryota; kingdom Metazoa; phylum Chordata; class Aves; order Trogoniformes; family Trogonidae; genus Trogon; species Trogon surrucura. Next base: position 2,244,511 of record CM036640.1, read on the forward strand.
TTTTTTTTCAGAATTAAATCCGACTCACTGCAGTTATTTTTGGGCCTTTTATATACCATGGAAAAGGGATGTCACCTCAGAATTGCAATATTTAAATCTGCAAATGAAATCATTAACGTCATCTCCTGCCACCTGCAATAAAGATACTATTTTAGCTAGCAGCTCTGCTCATTTCTCTGTTTAGTTCATATAGCACCTAACACAAAGATCAGTCCTAACAGCTGACTATTAGCGTTCCCGAGAGACCTTCAGCCTCCCCAACTCTCTCTCTTCTTCTCAGCATCTCCCAAAACCCCAGCTAGTCCTTTTTTTTTCCTGGCACGCAGGTATTTCTCCGTCTCACCATCCTCCAGTCAAAACACAGGCTGACACTCCCCGCAATCACTCCCTTCAATTTATGACCTGAATTGACCAATTCCGTAGTTACTTCCCCGGGGATTACAGTTTTACAAGGGACTTTCGCCAGCCAGCGACAAGTATCCACCGGACCACACTTTGCTCGCTTTAAATATCAATGATGACAAATACTTCTGGCTTTTCGTCTTCACAGATCTGCATCGCCGAGTACGTTATGGCTTTGACCTCTGTGCCCTAGAGAGAAAAGGTACAAAAGCACAGATTTTCTAAATCACACCCCTTGTAGCAGTTCATGAAAGTGAGATCTTAAGTTTAGTGCCTGTGACTCCACTCGTGTTTACACATAGATCTCTTGAGAACTTGGAGGTCTGATTTAAAAGACACCACATCCCCCATCCTACCCCTAAAACGTAGATGTACAGATGAAGCACTGCGTACCTGAGGGTGTTTGGATAAAGTGAACTCTTCTCCCCACCTTGAAAAGCAAAAAAGGAGAAAGGTGGTTAGAACATTGGCAATACCTACTAAATGTTCTAATTCATTTCCCTGGCAAGCATAGGACAGGGAGATTTTCATTTGAAGCCTCAAAGGAAGAAAAAAAGAAGTCCACAATCCAAAAGAAGTCCACAATCCACTTCTTAGAACACATTAGTGAACTCCAACATGTCGTGATATTCCAGGTGGTTACTCTGCAGGCAGTATGTGCGTTTCCAGTACAGATAATCATTACTCAACTGATCATTTAAGCTCACCCAATTGATCTTATTTTGAATTGCATTCGGTCAATGTAAACCACTTTCACCTCCTGCAGAGAAAGCAAGAGAAGGACGTCAGTAACAAAAATACGTCAGTCTGTTGCGGCAGAAATTCTCATTCCATTTACAAGGGTTATACTCCATCGTTTAGATGGAATCTAAAGCCAGAGAATGAGCAGCTTCAGAGAGATACACTGCTACTTGGAACACGAAGGCAAGAGAGCTGCTCCTACATCAGCTAATAATTGGTGTTTGTGGTAACAAAGTTTAACAATTGGTTTCTTGAGTCTTTCTGCCCCAGTGTTTTCAATTCTCCACTGCTGGGCTTAAGTGATCTGTCGTGTCTCTTTCATTCCTAAAGTAACTTTTCATTCAGAGCTGGTATTATCACAGAATAGGCTCGACCTACAAATGGAAAGAGATCAAAACCGAGCACTTACCCTGGGTATAAAGAACTCATTAGCACTGAATTTATACAGCCACTCATCCAGGAAGTGAAAGAGAAGAGACAACATGTCATGTCCTGCACGGTTGAAGCGGAGAAGACAGTCAGCTGGTTGTCTCAGCAAGAACACCCGAATGTTTTTTGGAGTACAGCAAATGTACAGCCTCTGCACTATTCAGATTACTGATGCTTAACTAGATTTTAATTAACTTCAACAATGCTACACGTAAAGATTCAAAATGCCGGTACCCTTCTCCCTCAGGGTTCACACAACTCCAATGTAAAAACTCAACGCAGCTTTACCTTCTGCCTCCACCTCGACCGTATCCACAGGTTCCACGGTCTCGGTATCGGTCATGTAGCCAAACATGGCCATAACACACTGCTCGAAGGCTTCTTCCAGAGTGTCCCCCCAGGCGTGCAGCCTAAAAAGACGTGGGATCATTTACCAGATGGTAACAAAAAGGGGGAAAAAAAAAGAAAAAAGAAGACTCTCAAATATGCAGGTGAACAATCAGAACAGGAGAATTAATGTGGATGAAGTGAATGAACAAAACTACTTCTTCAGGTCTGTGAGAAGGGTTTATTGGGAGAATATGAAACACGACTGTTTTACCAGACAACAGGAAAGTTCTTTCCTAATGTGGTTAATTGATGTCTATAAAAGTGAACTACTCAGAGAAAATTTGGTTTAGGAGGAAGAGATTAAAAGGAGATTTCAATAGACATTTCCAAATAACAGAATCTTCATCAGAAGCACCACAGGAATATTACATTAGAAGAAAAACCAAACGTTATTCTATCTTCTCCCAGGAGTAGCAACAAAACCGACCATCCAAAAACCCAGCGTGTGACATTTCGCAGTTCCCTGACGTGTACCTCTGCGACCAGTCTTGGACAGTCACTCCAGACTTAAAGCAGTGCAAGAAAGGATCAATTTGGCACACTGGGAAGCCCCAGCTGCCCATACTTACTGCACATCCGCTGTGTGATCCAAATCTGAGGGGGAAGGAAAAAGAAAAGGCATGACATCACCAAAGGGGATTTAAACAAAGAGAAAAATCAGATATTGTTGTCACGAGCACTTTTTACATTTTCAGATGCGAAACAGCGATAATCTCTTTTGCAGCACATGAGAAAAAAGTCAGCACAGGTGGAATCTTGGACCACGTCTGCCAAGCAGAAAACCAGTGTATCAGGTAATTACGTCACTGCCCTGCATGTGCAGTGTTGTGTGCAGGGCACGGCTGTTGGAAGGCAACAGGCTTCTACAAGTTAACTGCAATAAAAAGAAACTTTAGCCAGGAGTAGAGAGGTTTTGCTGAAGTCTGCAGGACTGAAAATTATTCACACAGAGGATGAGATTTGCAAATATTTCCAGCTCAGTGAAGAAATAGAGCTGTCCACACCCCAAAAACACCCATTATGCAAAAAGAGAATAAAAATACGCAATACAAAACAGAGGGCAACCTTCACTAATAAGGTAGGATGAACATCCCAAGCACGTGTCAGGTTTTACACGAACACCATTTATGTTCATTCAGAGAAATGAGAGAAAGGCATAATTATACTGGGTTGGCAGAACCAGAGCTAACTTGGGGTGTAAAATAAACGCCACACCGGGATCATTCTAACTGAAAGATTGTTCCGATGCTGTTTGGGTCGTTCAGACGCTATTAATGGATTCTCAACAACGGTCTCTAAAGCAAACAAATTCCAGCAGATGTAAAAGAGGAGTAAAACCTCTTCCAGTTATGGAAGCGGCGTAACTATTGTAATATGTCACCGTATTTCTGCGCTGCTATCAAATAAAGATCTCAACGCGTTCTAAAAATATACATTCTACGCTCTCTCCAGACAGACACTGCTGAAACAGAAAACAGAGCAGAAAACAGTCAGACGCTGACTGCTCTCCCGTGAACATCTTAAGCCAGCCCCTGGGCTGCCACCCACTCCCTGCCATGTGCTTCGAAGACATTCCAGGGGTGAGGAAAGGGCGAGATAATGATCTTTGAGCGGTGCATGAAGGAGAAAAAAACAGCACTGCAGAAACCAAACACATCCTTGAACGTCCCTTCCTATGTGAGAATTAGAAAAGCGCGCTGCCTTGCTAAGAAATACCGTGAAAGGGGAAAGTTTTCATCGTGAGACTGAACTAATTTATTGCCATGTTTACTTTAGCACCCAGAAGCGTCATAAAGAAAATTGTAGATACTTCATTTCTATTAATTCAACTACAGACGCATCTCACAGCGTAAACACACACGATGCCGGCATATTAAGAACCTCCTCAAGTGCCTAAAAATCATATCCTGTCATCTTCCTTCCCCTCCCGCTCCCTCAGGACCGCGCCGTCCCACGTAACACCTCCCCCTGGGCAGCGTTAAAAATACTCACATTCGTATTTCTTGTTGAGCGGCGGGTATTTGGCTTTGACAGCCTTCTGCTCCGCCGTCAGGTTGTAGTCCCTCTCGTCGGCTGCCATGGCTGCCGGGCTGGAGCAACCCTCGCTCACTTCCTGCTGGTGGGAAAAGTGGCCACCCCCAGCGGTGCTTCCCCAAGATGCTGCGGAGGGGGGAAAAAAAAAAAAAAGAGAAAAATGTCTCTCGGATCAGTTTTTCACTCAACAGCAGCTCGTAATGAGCAGCTCGTAATGCTCGTAGACGGCCTCACGTGTTCAAACCACGACACTAAACGCACCTCGTTTCAGTTCTTCGGTATCGAAGCGGCTCCTGGGAAATGGGGGAAGTTGGGAGTTGAGTCCTCAGCCACAAGAGTTCAGCCCTCACCGAAAGCGCGGACTTTGGCCTTTTCCGGCAAGAACCACGGCTCTTCCTCCTTATTGCATACAATATTAAGCATTTCATTCATCCTCAAATAATAAAGTATTGAAAAAAATCACAAAAACAGCTGTAAAGCGAATTAAGCTTTCATGGTTTTGCTCACTTCCACTCAATTTTACAGCCGTGGGTACTCGGCCCACTGGTACAGGCTGAAATATCCATCGCCTCCAAAGCCCTGGATGTGACCTTACACGTGATTTTCCTTCAGGACAAAAAAAAAAAAATCCCAGTTTTCTCTTAGGCCAGGGATTGTATCTAAGCCTTCACACCGAGAACAGCCAATCCAGCTGCCACCCGACCGCTGGGGTTTTCCTGCGTTTCTTTTTCTGTGGGGTTTATACTTAAAACAAAGACCCAACCGATCAATCGGCTGTATCGAATCCCCATTTGAAAGTCTAATTCTCCAGCCAGACCCGACAGCTGCCGTCTTGTACAGCAGGGCACGGAATGAGGGGGGGGAAAGGGGAGTTGTTAGTGATTAGAGGCAATTAATAACCCAGGGACACGCTGAGGGCGCTCCCGGTCTCGGAGCAGCCCCTGAGGGGGGCAGGCCCGGCCCGCTCCCACACACGCACCGGCCGCACCCGATCCAAACCGGTCCCGACGCGCCTGGTCGCGGTTGTGACCGGAGGAAACCGCTAATACCGGCCCTTCCCGGAGCGGGGACCCCACAAGCGGGGTCTCCCCCCGGAGGAGCCACCACCCCCGGCCCCTCCCGCCGGGCGCTGCCGCTTTAAGAGCGCGCGACGGGCGCCAAAGATGGCGGCTCCCTGGGGGGAGCTCCAGCCCCGCCCCCTCCCGCCCGCCCGCGCGCTCCTTCCCGGCCTCCCCGCGCCACGTGACCGCCCAGCGCGCTCCCCTGCCTCGTGTCCCCGCCCCTTCGCCTCGCTCTTTGATTGGCCGACGGCGCCCGGCGGCGGGCGGTGATTGGCCGGCGTTGGCGCGCGAAGGAGCTGCGCGGCGCCCCGCGAGCGGCACGCAGCGGGGGCAGGAAACAATAGGAGCCGCGGCCGGAGGGGTCCGAGCAGGGAGCGGAGCTACCGGCCGCCCGCCCGCCTCGCCCAGCGCGGCCCAGCCCGGCCCTCCCCGCCTCGCTCCCCGCCGCCGCCGCCCCGCTCCCCCCCGCCCCGACATGGCGGACAAGGAAGGTAGGGCTCGCGGGGCGGTGTAGGCCCCGCGGCGCGGCCTCCTCCCCTCAGGGCTCCGTGAGGCGCGGGGTAACACCAACCCCCCCCCCACACACACTCCCCCGGCCCGTCCTCACCGCAACGGGCGCCCGTGTGAGGGGGGGAGCGGTGGGGCGGGGCCCGCCCGGCCCCGGGGGCACGGCCCAACGCCTCCCCTCGCCCCCGGGCCTGTGGCACGACGCGGCGACGCTGCCCGAGGGGGGAGAGGCCCGGCCCGGCCTCCCCCCCCCCCTTTGGATCCGTTCGTGTCCGCGCCCGGAGGGGAGAGTTGACGTTTTCCGGTGCGGTGGTGGCCGGTGTGGGCGGGGAGGGCCGCAGGAGCGCCGTGCCCGGCGCGGGGGTGTGGGCCGGTGCCCGCGGAGCGCACACAAAGGGGTGTCACCCGCCGGGGTGCCCTCCCGGAGCCGCCTCCGCTCTCCCCGGCGGGGGAGGCCGGGGAGCAGGTGGGGTGAGAAAATGTGAGGTGGGGAAAGGAGGCGACAGGAGGCGCCTTGGGAAACTGGATTCTGGGAACCGGTAGTTCAAGGCTGCGCCTGGACCGCTCTGCTCAGCCGCAGCTGCTGCAGCTCCTGCGGTTAAACATCGGTACAGGCCCGGGGTTTGCCTCCACGGTGCACTGGGACATCAGGTTTCAGAATTTTATTATGCTGCGTCTGTTGAGGTGGTGGAATTTGGCATAGCTAACATTAAGACCCAGCTTTGCGTCCAGAAACAAGGATTAGCATGTGGAGCAGGGTTTTTAGTTGTCTAGCAACTGCTCCAATAGAGTAGTGGTAACAGCAGACCAGGGTGTGATGCAGTTGGCTCTTTTTCCAGTTGCCCACTCAGCGTTGTGTGTATGTTGTAAATGTATTCATAAAAGCTAATGGTATCCTTTTTTTTTAAAAAAAAAAAACAAACAACACTTTAGCAGCCTTTGATGACGCGGTGGAAGAACGTGTGATCAACGAGGAGTATAAAATATGGAAAAAGAACACCCCCTTCTTATACGATTTGGTAATGACCCACGCTCTGGAATGGCCCAGCTTGACTGCTCAGTGGCTTCCTGATGTGACAAGGTAAACAGATCCTTTTGCTTGTTTTTTACAGCAGAATAAATAGTAAGTCTGGGTGGCCTTTTTGTTGAAGTAAGACAGCGTGTGATTCCTTTCTGCCTTACCTGCTCTTTGTAGCCTCGGTATTTGTGTAAACCCCTTCTCTTGTTTCTCCTGCAACTCTCTTCCCTCGCAGACCCGAAGGGAAAGATTTCAGTATTCACCGGCTGGTCCTGGGGACCCACACTTCAGATGAACAAAACCACCTGGTGATAGCGAGCGTGCAGCTGCCTAACGATGACGCGCAGTTTGATGCTTCACACTACGACAGTGAGAAGGGAGGTAAGGGGACCAAACCGCCCGCAGTTCGAACTTATTTTTTTCCTTCCCTTCTCAAAAGAATATCTGTCTTCCCTTCAGGTTCAGGGAGCAAAGTTCAGATACTACTTCTAACCTAATCAGTTTATTTCTAAGTGGTATCCTCGCTTAATGGACAAACGCTGTTTTCTGAATGTGTGTAATATGTTAATAACATATAACAAAAAAAAAGTGGTAGGTCTATGGCAAAAGTGTGTGTGTGTGGCGGGGGGGAACTCACCCTACCCTATTTCTCATCAGGAATTGACACTGAATCTCGTGGAGCACTGCTTATGGGTATTTTTATCATTGCTTTTGCATTTCATACAAGTGTGAAAGTAACTCGTTGGAAAGAACATTTTCTGTCAGAGGAGTGTAGCATTTCAAATGTTCTTCTCCTGTCTGAATTCTGATGCTTGATAGTTGTGCCAGCCCCCCTTGGATAAAAAGATTATTGTATTTTCCTTGGTGTACCAGACTGGAATCTGATGCTTTCTGTAATCTTAGTTGGCTGTCAGCATTGCTGCAAGTTACACATTTCTCGTTTTCACGTGGTGGAATCAGTCTTTCTACCTGGTGAAAGTCCTTAATGATCCAATGTTTGCTCTTTTTGCCAGATTGTGCAATAAGAGTTTTGATCTTTGGGCTTCTGAGAGTTATTGATGAACGCAGTGTTGCTTAATAAATACATTGTTTCTGTTCTGTTTTAGTATTTCTCAAAAATGTACCGCTCCAATTTAAAGCCAAAACTAAGAAAAAAACCCAAAACTTTTTGCCAGAGCAGTGCTGTGCAATTCTGTGAAATACTGAATTACTGTGACTTTAAGGCAGCTTTAGCAAGTTATAACACAGTCCCATATCTTAAACGGGGTCCAGCAATTTGGTTTTTCCACTATTTTGTCTGTTCTGCGATGCTGAATTTTGTTCCATTTGAAAGTGCAGTTACAGCACGTCTCTTTCAAACGTACAACACCATTTCCTTACTGGGAAGAGTTCTAGATATGATAAATTTGGAGTTTGTGTTAAATTTGAAGTAGTAAATTTTTTTCGGAAGATGTGGTCTTTAACTTGGCCAAAGTTCTGATATTTTGCTGTTACTGATAAAGCAGTTTAAAGCAACAGGCTGGATTCTTGCAGTTATTGTTACTCTTGTGACTGTCTTTCAAAATAAGTGCTTGGTATTATCAGTAATTAAGTCGGGGTCTTTGTGCCTTGATCTGAAACTGCCTCGTTATTTAAAATGACTGATCTCTATTTCCAGAGTTTGGAGGCTTTGGCTCAGTTAGTGGAAAAATTGAAATTGAAATCAAGATAAATCACGAGGGAGAAGTGAACAGGGCGCGTTACATGCCGCAGAACCCGTGTATCATCGCTACGAAGACTCCGTCCAGCGACGTCCTCGTCTTTGATTACACCAAACACCCTTCTAAACCAGGTGTCTGCTTCTTTGTGCTGTCTGTGCTACAGAGATCAGCCCGGCCCTTCCTTAAGAAAAGTGTCATGTAGTGAGAAAAAGAGGCTGAAAGGTTTTGTGGGTTGCGTATCATTTGTGGTTTTATGGGAAAGTAGGTATTTAGTGTGAAAGGTGATTTTGCATGAAAGCTTAAACGTATATATCCAATATATCAATAGCTTTAAGGTAGGTGTGTGGTTTTTTTTCCTTTTACTCTTCTGCTGCATGGTGTGTTGTGTCACTGCCTGGGTTGGTATTTGGGGGGGTGGGACCTGCTCAAAAGGACACAGAGGGATTCTGTTGGAAATGCTAAAGCAAAGTTTACTAAAGCACGGTCAGACTGGAAGGTGGGTGTGTCAGGATGTGCTGGAAGTGGTGCTGGGCACCGGAGTTCTTACGCTGCCTCTTTACAGACCCTTCTGGAGAGTGTAACCCTGATCTGCGTCTTCGTGGACACCAGAAGGAAGGTTATGGGCTGTCATGGAACCCAAACCTGAGTGGGCATTTGCTTAGTGCTTCTGATGATCATGTGAGTACTTCAAGTACAGCTGGGGTGCAACCTGTGCTACGTGTCCCTTGGCAAAGGTCAAAAATGGGGTTATTTGGGTTGGTTTTTTTTTTTGAGGGGGAGGGGGTAAAGAAAGTGTCCGTCTAAAGATGCAATTTTTAATTTATTTTTTTTAAAGACCATTTGCTTGTGGGATATTAGTGCTGTTCCAAAAGAAGGCAAAGTGGTGGATGCAAAGACCATCTTCACGGGGCACACAGCGGTGGTGGAAGATGTATCTTGGCACCTGCTCCACGAATCTCTTTTCGGATCCGTTGCTGATGATCAGAAGCTCATGATGTAAGTGGGGTCGTGTCTTCAGGAACTGAGCCCTTCTCTCCTTCCTCTCACCTGTCCCTTAGTAAAATGAGACATAAACCTTGGTTTCCTTGGTTTCCATTCCGTGTTTTCCCCTTGCAGCTGGGATACTCGATCAAACAACACCTCCAAGCCCAGCCATTCCGTGGATGCTCACACAGCCGAAGTCAACTGCCTCTCTTTCAATCCCTACAGTGAGTTTATCCTGGCCACGGGATCAGCTGATAAGGTACATCTGCCTTGGACTTGGAACATGACTGTTCAGTTCCTGGTGTGTAAATGTGGATGTATATATTAGTTACTTCCCCCAAAAAAACGTTGACTGTGCTTCTTTTCCTAGACTGTTGCTCTATGGGACTTGAGGAACCTAAAACTGAAGTTGCACTCCTTCGAATCGCATAAAGATGAAATATTTCAGGTATAACGATGTCTTTGTCTTTTATGCACGTAGACTTTCTTCTGCTTAGCTGTCTGGAAAAAAAATGAGAAACGTTCTTTTCCACTCTGTGCTTTTATGAAATGCACTTTTTCTTAAAAACTCGCGCTCTCTTCTCTCATCTGCTTACAATTTTCTGCCTTACCGTTGTGGAGCTGTGTAGGGCGCTGTGTGGGGCAGAGTTCCCGTACAGATATGAGTGTCCAGAAAGCCAGAGGCAGAATGTGACGAGGAAGTCACAACAGAAGGGGGAAATGCGAGCAGGACGGAGTAAATATAAATTATTCATGGCAGCAGATTGAAGCAGGGGGGCACGGTGAAATGACTGCAGGGTTCTCATCTCCTCAGCTGGGTCCTGTAGGAAAGCTTTTGCCCGTACTCATTAAAGGGGATCACTGGAACATCCTGTAACGCTGGACAATTGCTAATTTTGCTGGTTTAAATATAGATTGTTAACATCACGGGTGCCATGTGCTGAGCAGATACAGTATTTCCATCCCCAACTCGTGCCTTACTCAGAGGAAAAATATGTAGACGTTTTCTCGTAAAAGGATTGCTAGTTAAGACTGTAGTTACCTCTATATTACACGTGGAATCTTGAAGTGTCAGGTTGGTGTGCAGAATTAGGTGTTCTTTCCTAATCCTGTGATCCTATTAAGGGGTGTGTTTTGGAGAGATTTATCTCTGGCAGGAGTAGCAGATGTCAGCTTTTGGGCAGTTGAGCTTAATTACAGGGATTTCTTTTCGTGTGTAAACTGTACTTACTACTTAAGAAACTCATACTTTATATCTGTGCAGTTCTTATTAAGGTAAGGAGCAGCTCATACCTTTGAGAGCTGCTTGTGCTTCGTAACACGTGCCCTTTGTTACAGGAAAGGCTACGGGAGGTACCTTTTTGGTGCCCAAATACCTTGTTGGTGTATGAATGGTCCCAAACCCGTCCTGTATTAGTTACTGGGCATAGTTGTATTTCAAGTTATTAATAATTTGAGTTCTCGTAGAGCTTTCATGCTGTTAGATAGGGTGGTGTTTGTTGTGAATGTCTGTCACGGTGCCTAATTTTAAATTTTATTTAAACTTCCTTTCTAAATTTGTGTTGTCTGTAGGTTCAGTGGTCTCCCCATAATGAAACTATATTGGCCTCCAGTGGCACTGACCGCAGGCTAAATGTGTGGGACTTGAGGTGAGATTCGAATTAGTTGCTTTGTCCTGACAAGATGTTATCGATGAATTGCATCACTCTGGAAAAAAAAAAACAACCAACCAACTCCCTACCTTTTAATTTTGTTTTCCTAACAGTAAAATTGGAGAAGAGCAATCCCCTGAAGATGCTGAGGATGGTCCCCCAGAGCTGTTGGTGAGTCTTTTTTGAATCTTCTGGATAGTTTTCGCCTATTATTCATCTCTGCAATACAGATTTGAAACTAATCTCCTTCTTGTTTCCCCAATATTAGTTTATTCATGGTGGTCATACCGCAAAGATCTCTGATTTCTCCTGGAATCCCAATGAACCCTGGGTAATTTGTTCTGTATCAGAAGATAATATCATGCAAGTCTGGCAAATGGTAAGTCCTTGGGGAAGTGGCAAATGAGAGATGGGAGTCGAACTGCCTGGATTTCAGCAACTCCTGGTTTTATTTACAGTTCTTGGAACCACTCGCTTTGTAGCACTGCTTAAATGTCCAAGGAATATTGAAATTCACTTGAGGTTTGGGCGAAACGATGGTTTACAAACACTCAGAAGCTGGATTGTTTTTCTCATAATTTGAAAAAAGGAGAAGTGCCGGTGCAAATTTTTCCCTTCTATGAATGAAAACAGTGCGTGAGAACCAAAAATGAACTTGAGGTTTCTGTTAGTTGCTGTCTTAGAGAATGAAACCTTTGCAGATGAGACAGATGTCCTCCTGAAGATGGAGAGGGGTGGTGATAAGTGGGAAAAGTTTGCCGGCCCTGAATTACCATCTGATGGAGATTTTGGAAAACAACCTTGTTTCGTGTGAATAACCTTTGACCAGACTATGCTCCTAGTTTTTATCTACAAATGGGTTCACGGGGGCTTCGTTCTCAGCAACCTTCCAGGTGGTGCTACAAAGTAGAGGATCTACTAAACGTGTGCACAACTGGCAGGCTCCCATAAACTGCAGGAGCTTCAGGGTGCTCAGGGACTGTTTTGGAGACACAGCTGGTAGCAACAAGGTCGTGTTTGTTGCTGCTTTAATGTTCCGTGGCCTTGAGGGATCAGGGAAGGGCGATACATCTCGGCAGGTGAAGAACTGCCAGAACTTCTGGAAGCCTTCTAATAAATGAAAACTTGGTCAGTGTGGTGGTAAATGCTTCTTCAGTCCCTTCGTCTCTGTCTTGCAGGCGGAGAACATCTATAATGATGAAGACCCTGAAGGAAGTGTGGATCCAGAAGGTCAAGGATCCTAGACGACGCCCTTTACCCGTTTTTAGTCTTTTTCCTTCTCTTCCCTCTCAACCCTGATAATTGACTTAACACTGGTTTTGAGACACACGTAGACTTTGTGTTCGGCCATCCTTCTGTAGATACCAGCCACAGGCTTTTTAACCCCGACGGTGGGTGCTCCCTACGGAAAGGACTCGGCCCGGCTCAGCTGGTCCCGTGCTCTAGCTCCTTTTCAGATTTCCTACAGCAGCCTCCTGCATTTAGGGCTGGCTCTCCCATTTTAGTTGCCTTCGTCACACAGAGCAAACTTGGTTTTGTTGTTGGTTGGGTTTTTTTTCGGTCTTTAGCTTGCTGCGGCTGCGGGTTTTTGCCTAATTTAAACAAAAGTGAAATCGGTAGAGCTGCCAGAGTGTGTTTGAGCCAATGGAGATGATACAAGTGTCAATCCACTGGCAGTTCAGAAATGGAGTGTGGAAGGTCTCAGGACAACTCAGAGGTCTTGGGATTCCTTTAGTTAATCTGCCTGTGCAGATACAGAAGAGACTTGCAGATTCTGACTTGAACCGAAATTAAATTCCTTTCTATATTTTTGTCTCTACTGGTACTTCTGGGTTTTTTCATTCCTTCCTTCCTTTCCCTTTTTTCACCTTCTGCTGGGCAACAGCAGTTTGGATTCATTAGCTATTCCTGCAGAGCGTTGTTCACTTTCCATGTATTTTGCTCTATTGTGTGTTTCTTGAGCTGTGTTTTCACATATATTTCTTTCCTTTCTGTGAAATGGTTTTTAAAACTTGGGGCCACCAAGTTGTAAAGGTGTATGTTTTTACCAACTGATGTACCACAGATGGCATGCCCGGTACCCCGAAACAGCGTTGGTAGCTGGTGTATCTGTAAGGCAAATGAAATGTGGATGAACTTTTTTTAGGAGTTAGTCCTTGACCACTAGTTCCTGCACATCTTCCACTAGGGTGTCCTGTTCCACCAGCAACCTCTTACTCTCCGAGCTCCTCATGACTAATTGCGTGTCAGTGCTTCAGATGGAATAAATTTTTTCTACGTTAACGCTGCGTGGCTTTGATTTTTGCGCTCGTGTTTTTCTCCTGCATTAACTGCTTTGCTCAGAGGGAAGGTGCCCCCTTCAGAAAGCAGAGGGAGGAGGGGTGGAGCCTGCCCCAGCGTGTCATGTGAGACTCTGTGCTGCTACAGATCTTCTATAGGTTGTAACATGTGGGTGATTTCCCTCCCCCCTTGTTTCTGCCGCTTTCTTTTGCGCGGTGAGTAAATGAGCACTGAAGTGCTCTCCTGTAGGGATTTTGGGTCTGCCTTTAGTCCTTGCCCCAGAGCTATTTGTGCAGTTGGATACCTCACAAGTACCTTGGGTTGCGACACACGAGTTTGTTATTTTCTCTTTGAGACACAACTTTGAGAATTAAAAAGGATCCTTAAACTCTGACCTTTATTTTCAGTGTGAGACTTTGATATAAAGTGGAAACCTCTTATCCACAAACTAGCTTCTGCGGCCCACGGCGCAGCACGGAGCCATTCCGGTTGGAAAGGACCTTAGAGCAAGTCACAACACAGCAGAGACCCTTGAAATACAAAAGAAAATCCTGTTAAAAGGATCAAGCTCTTGCATGTAAACTTTAAAAGTCAAACCCCCCTAACCCTGGCTTCCAGAACGATCCTTTCTGTGTGGGCTCGTACAATCCACCTGTGGAACAAGACGGGATATATTTTCCAAACACAGCAAAACGTATGTCTGTTGTTCTTCAGGTCTGTCAATTGTTCAGTGCAAGTATTCTTTTTCTCTGCTCCTCTGTGGAAAAGCAGTTTTTACTACGCGAGCAACAGCAGCACTTGGAGAAATCCCCACAAGTGAGCCCTTGTCCAGGATTCCTGATTTCAGGCAGCTGCTGCGCGTCAGCGAGGATAAGCAGCAAGAGGGGCCGTCCCCTGCAGGTTCTTCTGTCCTTTTTCTACGATGGGAAAAGTCCATCATTCCTAACAGTCCTCTTCTGCTTTTTCTTCTGATTTGCAGAGGTGTCCGTACATTTCTAAACAGCTCCTGTAGGGGTAGAAAGTAAATTTAAGCTACTGAGCATTTACATCAGCTACTCTGGAGAAAACAGGGGAGGGTCACAGATGCTATTTCTGACAAAAACATTATTTTCACAGTATGGAAGTAATGAGGGAACGCTTAAATTGGCTCAATATGCGATCTTGTGTGAGTGTGTGGACCTACCCCAGCGCTGCCAGAGCTCTTGGCAAACAAACGAACTTTAACAGAAGGGAATGTAATTTTTGGTGTGAGCTACCCCGGAGCCGTACTTAACTCCGAGGTCCCCGGTGCAAGCGTGAGGCTTCATGAGGTGCCCTCACACGCGAGAAGCCTCGCACGCTCTCGCTTCTGGGGACGGCAGTTTGTAGATTGCCAGGAGTTAAGAGGCTGCGCTGCTGCACCCAGGCTTAAGTACTCGTCTGTGATTTAAATCTGTGATTTAGGAGGAGCCCAAGCGGCAAAGACAGGGTGTTGGGGTCTGATCTGAACCATAAATGCTGTTAATCTCGTTAATGCATCTTGGAAAGGCGGGTGAAGTGACAGACTGAAACAGAGATCTCTTCCCCTGTGCTTGCCGTGCTAAATCTTGACCAGGGTGGCAAAGCTGTACCCGTTCGTGGTAGGGAATGTCCTCCTGTGGGGCTTTTGCATGAGGAGGTTTGAGTGGGGAAGGGGAAAAAGGAATACTGAAGTTGCTGTTACTATGGACAAGAGGGCGCAGCTGAGACTGGAGGAACATAGCAGGTGAGTCAAATAGTCCACAAACTTAGAAACATTTTCTGGAGCTTTGAAAAATCAGGTGTAATAAGCAAGACCTGAGTGAAAGCAGCAGTAGAGCGATAAGCAAAGATAGGTCACTCTTACTGAAGAGCATCCACACCAGTGCTTGCCAAGCCTACGCTGCAGCTCCTTTCCACATTTTCCGAAGGAAACTGGCACTTCAAGTTGCCACACCTGCTTCTTGGAAAGCAACCTCTGCTCCTCCCGTACAGGGATTTCCACCAAACCCCCATTTGTTGGATGGCAAAATCTCTGGAGCTCCCACTGTGCTGCCCCATCTCCACCATCCTCCTCCTCCCACCCCTACCCAGCCCCTCTGCACTACAGGGACAAGACAAACAGACTTGTAGATGGAGAGCTCCCGGTGGAGGCTGGTCCTCAGCTCCTCCAGTTCCTGATTCTTGCGCTGCTGGAGCTGGACCCCGTTCTTCAACTCCTTCAGCCTGTCTTCCAGCTCCTCAACCTGTTCCTGAGGAGGAAGGAGACGAGAGTGGATTAGCTGGTGGAGGAAGGCTGTCTCGGTGCCCGTGCTCTCATAGGGGAATCTGTCTGCCAAGGGTGTTGGTCTGAACAAAGCAGAACCAGGCTGATGGCTGGTCAACCACCTTCTTCAAAAACCTCTGCGATAAAGCTTTGTTTTAGTATAAAAGTGGGAGCACGGGCTGGGCTGGGTTGTGCTGGATCCTTCGGCTTCTCTCAGCTGGTTGGTTTTGTCCCTCAGGCTATTTGTGTGTGTTTTGAGAACCTGTCAGCGCTGTATAAACCTATGAGTCAGGAGACCATAAACAAGGAATTTGGGGAAAAAGGAGATGCGGAGGCACATCAGGGATATCTCAAAGTCCTGTCCTCTGAGGGAGAGCAGACCCTGAAACCCAAGGCGAGCAGTGTCACAGGCACTGGTGACAGGCTCCCCGGCTCGGCAGGGAGGAGCAGTGATGGCGAGGGGTCGCCAGCTTCCAGAAACTGCTCAGAGCCAAGCTGGGAGGAGGCAGCGATTACGAGCCGAGAACAGAGAGTGTTGAAATGGGAGAGATTAATTGTGGAGCTTCTTTGCCAAAAGTGCTCTTGTAGATATTGAATTGCCTTGTCCCTCTGGATGAGGTGCCGGGCAGGGGGATGCCTGCTGCAGCCAGAAATAACCCTCTCGGGAGGCAGCCCGACCCATCCTGGCAATAGGAAGGGCAGGATCTGCCCCAGCAGGGCTGGGCTATTGAAGAAAAGGCACCATTATTTAAAACTGACTGTTCCAAGCACCTTAGCTCAGCCCCCATACTAGTAGAAGCTGTGGGAACCGTGCGGTGCCTGTGCTCGGCAGCATTTGCCATTGGCCCACTCTGGGAAGGAAACCTCCATCCCTTCTGCCTCGTCCCTGCTTGCTGAGCCCATTTCCAAGGGACAAGTCAAAACTGAGAGAGAATATAATCGGGAGAAACTTTTCTTCCAGCAGATCATCGGGTGAAGCCCCAGCACCTTCCCACCACATCCCCGTAACCTCAGGTTTGCTCCTTTGGCTGAACTGTGCCGGGCTAGGGGATGTACTTGACTTTAACCAGCAGGAAATATTCCATCTCCTTACCCTCCTCATCCACCCGGCTCCTCCCCTTGATCCTACGAGCAAGACCTCCAGCACCCACATTGTCCCAGCAGGGCACGTACCCGGTACTGCCCGACCTCTTCATCCCGCTTCTGCTTGATGAGGACAATCTGCTCTTCCAGGCTCCGGTTCTGCAGCCGCAGCCGGCTGACCTCCCCCTGCAAGGGCCGCAGGGCTTCCTTCATCCCCTGGATCTCCCCCTGCATCTCCTGCAGCGCCTTCGCCCCCGCCTCGCGCCTCTCCAGCAGCCGCAGCAGTTGGGGTTCGTAGTGCTCCTCCAGACCCCGCCGGCTCTCGGCCACGAAGCTCTCGAACTCCGCGGAGAGCCGGCGGCTCTCCTGCAGGTACAGGTTATCCTGCCGACACGGCGGAGCCTCCAGCCGTTGCCTCAAAACCTCCTTCTCTTTCTCGCAAGTCTCCTTCAGCCGGGAGAGTTCACCGGAGAGCTGCCCAGCCTGGCTCTCCAGCTCGCCCCGGTAAGCAGCGTGCTGGGAGAGGTCGTGCCGCCGGCTCTCCAGCTGGTACTGGCAAGCCACGCACTCCTTGGTCACTTTGAACAGCTTCTGCTTGATCTGCCGGATCTCATCCTTCAGGTTGTCCCTCTCCAGCTCCACCTTGGCCAGCAGCCGGCAGGCTGCCTGGATCTCCTCGTGGGCGTGGCGGATCTCCTGCAGCGCCGGCTCCCGGAGCTGGGCCAGCTCCTCGATCAGGCTGTCTCTCTCTTTCTCCAGCTGCTCGACGGCTTCGATGCACTCTTGGAAGTAGTCCCCCAGCTCTTCGAGGGTCAAGCACTGATGCTCCACACCGGCCACGTCCGAGGGACTGCCTGACCCCTCTGCCTCCATGTCCAACGGGACCCCCTCTCCCTCTGCACCTGCATCGGCTGGGATCCCCGCCCCGTCTGTGTCCATGTCCAGTGGGATCTCCACTCCATCTGCATCCACGTCCAGCGGGATCCTTGTCCCATCCCCATCCAGTGGGACCTCTAGTCCATCTGCATCCACGTCCAGTGGGATCCCTGTCCCACCTGCATCCACGTCCAGCGGGATGCCTGCCCCATCCCCATCCAGCGGCATCCCTACCCCATCTGTGTCCACGTCCAGCGGGATTCCTGCCACATCCTCATCCAGGGGGATCCCAGCCTTGGTCTCATCCTCATCCAGCCGGCACCCTGGCATATTTAGCTCCAAGGAAGCATCCCTGCTGTCTGCCCGCAGCTCCTGGCAGGTGTCTGGGCTGTCCCCGTGGGACCCCACTGGGTCTAAGGGGCTGCACGAAGGGTCCGGGCACGGAGCAGCACCTGCAGCCTCTCCCTGCGGAGCTGAGGAAGCTCCGGCTTCCTCCAACTGCGGCTCTGATGGGGGCTCAGACTCTGCCATCAGGTCCCTGGAAAGGAAAAGGAGATGTTAACCAGAGTAATGAGTGTAACAGGTCTCAGCCTCTCCACCCTGTGAGGTGCAGGTGTCCCGCTGAAGGCTGAGCTGGGGTTTCGCTCACCGCGCTGCTGTGGCCGTCCCCGTGTCACCCACAGGCTGTGCAAACAGACCTGCACTTGCACACTCTGCTGACAACTTGGACCCAAACTGTCGGCCTTGTGTGGATCAAAAACAGGGAAAAAAAACACCTCTTGAAGAGACTGACTGCCATGAAGAAAGAGTGGAGGTGCAAACTCAGACCTGAAAACCAACAGCTATTCCAGTGCCGACAGGAGCTGCCACCGTGTCGCAGCCAATCTGCCCCATCACCAGTGTGACCAGTGTGGGCACTTCCAGTGAAACTTACTGGGATTTTAGCAAAGTGGCATAACCTCGCAGAGAAGGAACATGCTGCTAAAGCGCAGGCAGGCTCTGAGGAGGCTGAAGTGGAGCGAAGCACCGCACGCACAGCGAGCGGCAGCGCCTGCAGCAGGAGCCTGGCGAGCTCCGCTTTGCCGAGTCATCCGACCCGTCATTATCCCCAGCCCCGGTACCTGCGGCTGCCACCGCCAAATACTCGCGTCTCGCATATGCCCGGGTGCTGTTTGGGGTAGGACGGAGGGGACAACCCTCGGGGATGAGCCGGGGGCTTTTCCTGGCGCTGCCAGGAGTCGGGGTGGGTGGGTTCAGCTGGAGGATGCTCTCACCTCCCGGCCACGCCGCTGAGCTCATGTCTAGTCATTCCCCAAGGAATGAGCACAGGCTGGCACTCGCAGGCAGCCCTCGGCTCGCGGCAACGGCTTTAAGGAAAGAACTGATTTTCACCGGTACTTTCGCTCCTAATAAGGTAGTTTTCAGCAGCGATGACACATCCCAGCCTTGGACTCAGCGGCCGGCGGCTGGAGAGGGGGCAGCGCCTGGAAAGGTGGGAAAAGGGCTCCGTTTCCTTTTATCTTGTCCTCCTCTGGTGCCAGCGCTTATTTTTCAAAGTTCTCAGCTCTGCTTTGCCTCGGCGGGGCAGGAGAGGAGGACGGCCGTCCCACCCTCGCAGCGGGACGCGGGGA
The DNA here is from genome assembly GCA_020746105.1 of Trogon surrucura. Classification (NCBI taxonomy): domain Eukaryota; kingdom Metazoa; phylum Chordata; class Aves; order Trogoniformes; family Trogonidae; genus Trogon; species Trogon surrucura. Next base: position 2,263,562 of record CM036640.1, read on the forward strand.
CTCGCTCCCACCCACCACCCCTCACCCCAGCACCCCCAGCACTCGTGGGTACCCCAGGGGGGCTGTTGCTCCCCGGTCACTCCTGAGGGTCCAGGGATGCTCCCCGGGTGCTGAACCTCAGACTCCCCCCTCCACGCCATCCGTGCGCCCCGGGCTTTGGTAGCCCCCTCAGCTGCCCCACGTCCCCCCGCCTCGCCATGGGACCCCCCCTGGGCAGACACCAACCGGCAAACTCCGCTCCCCGCCTCCTCGCCCCGGGTGGGCTCTTACCTTCCTCCCCCGGAGCCCAGCGCCTCCGGCTCTGCGCTCTGCATGGGTTGAGCATGGGGCGGGGGGGGGGTTATTAATAAACGGGGCTGGAAATCAGACTCCCCGGAGCAGCCGCTTCCCCCCGGCCACCGCCTGCAGTGCCAGCTGCGGTGGCTGCCTCCCCCCGCCCCGGGGAGGAGGAGGAGGAGGAGGAGGAGGGCGGGGAAGGCCAAGTCTCCTGCATCCCTAGCAGAGGCAGCCGCAGGGGCTGGTCGCAGCCAGCCCACATCCCTAGGGAGCATCCCTCGCAGCCCACCCCCCGTCTTCCCACCCATGATTTGTGCAGCCTCAAACTCACCCCTTCCCGTGGCACTGGGGGGTCCTGCCCCGGAGCTAGAGGGTCCCATCCTGCCAGGGGGGAGGGAGAGGGACAGGGGGTGCCCGGGTGGTGTCCCATGGCGCTGCACGGGGTTCACCTCCGATGGGGGTTGTTGGAAGGGGAGATGCTGGAGGCTGCGACGCTGCGGCCTCGCCCTGGGCACAGAGCAGTGTGCTCGAGGGTGCTGGCAGCCCGTGATGCGCTCCCCTCGGCATTTATTAAAGCATATTCATGTATGGAACATTAATAACTCAGGGGTCTTCTGGTGCCCAAGCTTGGCCCTGTGAACAAGGCCAGTAACAGCAGAATGCAGCCTCCGCTTCCTCTTCCACCCCTAACCTCGTCCCTCCCTCCTTGTTCCCCTCTGTTACGGGGAAGGAGAAGGTGGCGTTTTGCCCCACTCTCACAGATTTGGGTTCCCCCCCTCTGCTCACCCACTGTCCCCGCAGCTCTGCTTTTCCGCGGTGCCCAACCCCATCCGCCCCACCCCATAGCACCCTGAACGGGCCCTTTGGCCGTTACATTATTAGCAAATAATTCTATAAAATACATATTTTAGATCTATCGCGGTGCCGACACAGGTGCAACAGCCCCGGGGTGGTGGCAGGGCCAGCGGGTGCTCATCCCAACTGCCCCCCGTGGCACGGAGCCACCGAGCCTACCTCTGCCGGGTCGGATCCTGCCCGCGGCTGCCGCTGCTCAGGAAGTCAGCGCCAGCTGCTCAGGAAGTCCCCAGCTTACGCGCCCCAAAATTGCCCAGCAACACGCACCAGAGCTTGCAACATCGCCCCTTGCCACCCGGTCCCCACATCACCAACGCCGTCACCGACACCTTGCCCATGCCCCGCTTGCCGCTGGGCTGCTGAAATCAGATTTAAAATAACTGCATTTGTCCATCTCCTGGGAATAGAGCTTTAAAAGGAAAAGGGAGATTTGGGTGGGCTCTTTTCTTTTTTTTTTAATCCTGTTGCTTTTTTCAGCACGACCCATCTTTTTTTTTTTTTTTTTGTTTCTCTCTTTTTTTTCCATGAAGCGCCTCTGTTTGTGTCGAGACTTTTGACTCAATAGGAGAGGAATGCTGTTAATTCGCACAAGTCGAGTGCATAAATATGTATATCTAGAGCTGAAACTGCCAAGGGGGAGAAACCTGCAGGTCAGGTGGGCTGGGTCCAACAAATCCTTGTAGGGGATGGAGGGGACGATGGCAGCGGCGCTGCTGAGCCCCGGCTGGGCTTTATCTGATGCGCTGCCAAGGGCAGGGTGGGGATTGAAGCAGCTCAGCTGTTCTCTGCTCGGTAAGAGGATACCCCGGCCCTGGCACGGGGCTGTTTTGTGGATATAACCAGGCAACGGCCGGCTCCGGTGTCAGCAGCCGGACCCCGATGCACTCGGCAGAGCCCGGCTGGCCGCCGGCATGCGGTGGGTTCGGCCGGCGCGGAGAGACGCCATCGCCTGTGATCCGGCGTGGACTTTGCTCCGGTAAACAGAGCTGGCGGGGAGTTATCAGCAGCGCTGCCGGAGGAGAAAGCAAAAGGCAGGAGAGTATTTGAGAGATGAAATGTTCCTGCTGTTAGAACAAATGGCTCTGCCCGACCGTGGCACGGACCCAACGAATGGCTGAAGGGGATCTTGGGGAGCAACGAGCAGCTGTGGGTCACTTTGCCTCTCCTCTGGTGACGTGGTGCTGCCGTCCTCCTTCCTGGTGGATTTTTCCTTTCTGTCACGCATGGCAGGTCTGCCCTGAGGACAGGGAAGGAGTTGGCACCGCGGTCTCGCCAACCTGGCACCACCACCTTGGCACGGCCACCCTGACACAGCCACGACAGCTCTGGCTCTGTCCCTGTGCTCTATCCCCACGGTCTTTAGGGACAGGCTTGAGGTACCAGGGAGCCTTGCCCTACTTTGGGACCTCCTCAGTGGCACTATGGGGTGCCTGTCGTGCTCCAAACCCCACGACTGATGGGATTTAGCAGCTGGGCTGTGCTACCAGCACGGTACCCGACAGCGGCTCTGTTTGCAGAGGGTGCGGGGGTCCAGCTGTGGCAGGGCGAGCGGTGCCGGATCTGGCCCCTCACGGGCGGGAGCTGCAATCTGATCCCGGGGGGAAAGTGTGATTCATCGCTGGAGCCGGGAACAATTCCAAGCACAGAGCCTGGCTCAGAGGTTGGTGGCACCGTGTGCCCGCCCCTGCCTTGCCCTTGCAAGGTGGCCCTGGCTGGGGGGTCCCTGGATGAGGCTGTGGCTCCCTGTGGACGGCTCCTTGTGGCACTCACACAAGCCTGGGGGGTTGGATGCCACTGATGCCTTGGGAACAGCCTGGCTCATCTCACCTCCTGCCTCAGCTTCCCCAGAGGATGGCCCCTATCCCCAGGGCCCACCACCGACAGGGATGCGGCGGAGCTGTGGGGATGCTGATGTGGGAGCCGGCACAGAGTGAGCACCGCAGCCGAGTCCCAGGGGCTGGCACCTGGGGGGTCCTTCACGCACCCGCCACGGAGATGCCAGACCTGTTGCAATATTCCAGGTGCACCATCCTGGGCAAAGAAATTCAGGATAGGTTCTTTGAGATGGAGGCAAGGTCACCCAGGGAAACTGGAGGAGAAGAAAGAGGAAGAGGAGGAGGGAGGGCAGCATGGGCATGTGCCCAGCTGGGGCAGAGATGAAAGAGGGAGCCCGAAGGCACCGTTCCTGCCGCAGGGACCTTGGGAGCTCGACGGGAGCAGGGCCAGACTCTGTCCCAGGGACACAGGCGCCGGCGATTCCCGCTTATCTGGGTGCCGGGTCCTGCTCTGCCCCACGGCGAGGGGGGATGAGGAGAGCACCATTGCTGCCCTAGCCCCTCCCGAGGGAGATGCCGACCCAGCCAGGGGAGTGGAGCAGGGATGGGTGGGGAGTCTGCCTGCGGGTGCCAAGCACCCGCTCCCCCCTCACTCTCCTTCAGGTTTATCTTTGCTCAGCCCAAATATTGAGCTTTAACCGCTCGCACATACCAAGTTTTTAAACATTTGCGTCAAGGTTGCCTGTCCCAGCAGCTCCCACGGTGGCCCCAATCTGTGCCACCCCATGCCACAGGCTTATGTGTGCCCCGAGCAGTCCTCTGCCACTCTCCTGCAATGCCCACCATGGTGTGTGTGTGTCTGTGTGCGTGTGCATGTGTGCGCACAGCTCAGCGTGCAAAACCAGCACCACAACACGCAGCCGTTGTGACCAGCGCCCCTCGTCGCTGGCAGCACGTGCGCGTGTGTGATGGAGCTGACTGGGTGTGACATGGTGGGGTCTGGTGCCTTCAAAGCAGTGGTGAGGGACACATGGTTTTGGTGACATCTCCCTCTTTCCCCATCTTCCTCCCAGAGCTGCTGGCTGCCAGCTACGCTCCGGCTACACCGGGGGACTTTACTCCATGGACCATCAGCCCTGTTGAGCTCCATTTATGAGGCGAATCACCCGACGTGTCTGTCACATCCCACACAGCACTCTGTGCCCGTCAGGAACCGAGGCCGTGACGACTTTCCCACGGGCTTTCCTTTGCATTGATTCCAGGTGCTGACAAGGGAGCAGGAGTTGCCTCTCAGGATGCTGCAGGCGCAGGCGATGCTCCTGAGAGGCTGTGACAGAGCTGGGCAGGGAGCAACTGCTGCTGTTTATTCACCACCAACTCCACATACAAGGCACTCGAGCAAGGAGCCGCCTGCCTTTGCTCTTCCAATGACGTTTATGGCCCATGCACCCTTCTATAAAACCCATTTTTAAAACAGCCAGCACAGCGTTGATTTTAAGTATCGCAACAACCAGTCCCCATGTCCCAACGATCGCCAGCAGGGTCACCACTGCCCGAGCGCAGTTTTTCCATATCCCAGGGCGAGCAGCAGCTCTGGCTCTGCCTCCCATCCCCCAGAGCGGGGGGTTTTGAAGCAGGAGCTCAGTGGGGCTGGGGAAGGCAAGCGAGGACCTTGTCCCGGCTTCCTGCGAATGCCGGAGGTGTTAATGAGTAATGAGGGAGCAGCTGTTGCTCCCGTGGCCCTGGCGAGGGGAAGGGACCGGGGGCAGAGGACGGGCTGAGCACACCCCGACGCGCCGGCTGCACTGAGCTCCTGCAGCAGGAGCCAAAACATGTGGTGCCGCGGCACCAACACCGATGTGTTCTGGCACCCGTAGGTGCTGTTTGGGATCGTGCCTCCCAGGGATGAGCCACGGGGGGCTCTTGGGGCACGTGGCAGCCCCCCATCTCTCTGCACCCCTCCTGTGTGCCTCTGTCTTGGCCAGGTGAGAGCTGAGCTCCCCGTGAGCCGCCCGACATCCTTGTGACCATCTTGGCCATGCAAGCGGAAGATGAGTTATCCAGCTCGGTACCCCGGCATGCTGTTGACGCTGGAGCTCCCCAAGGAGGGGCTAAATCTTTCGGGGGGTCTACACAAAGGGCTGGTGCTTAAGGGAGCTCCTGGATTTTCCTTCTCTGCCAGGACTGGGACTGAGACAGAGGGAAAGCTGAAGACGACCTTCCTCTTCACCTTCCTCCTCTACTTTCCTTGCCCATGTGACGAGAGCTCTCCCCGGAGGGTAACGGATACTCTCCCTCTCGCTGTGATTATTTGGACAATGCCCCATAGCTGTGTGCAAATATATTTTTCAAACTGGTTCTGCTGCCGCCGTCTGAGGAGGGGCAAGATATGGAAACCAGGCTCTTTTTTTGGAGGCTAATGACTCGGAAGTTGGAGCCGGCGGCGGAAAGTCAACACAAACGCCCTAATTGGGGATTAGCGCTTTTCCCCAGCGCAGTTCACCTCGACGTGGGTCAGCGAAGCCTTGGAGGGCGGCGATGAGCTCAGCCTTCACCCCGGGAAGGAGCAGTTCCCCTGGGATCAGGCAAGGGTGGGGGGATGCCAGGAAACTACAGCCCAACAGTTTTAGAGCTTATTTAGGTCTGGATCCTGGTTCAGGGAGATGAAGGGGGGAAAAATGAGAAGCAGAGACACAAAAGCCAGCCCTTCTGCAGGCATCACCCAGGATTTGGTGTCACATCTCCATCCCTGGTCACTGGTACCGCGGAACAGCAGCAGGACGCCGGGGTTTGCAGAGCCGATGAGACGTGCGGTGCCGGCGCCCGGGCCCCACAGGAGACAGGAAAACACCGGGAAGCTCACAGGAGGGACAGCCTTGTTGTTTTATAAATCCTTCTAGTCATTTCCAGAGGTTGGCAAACTCCTCCGGGCAGAGGGCCAGGCCCTTGCGAGCCTCCGGGAAGGATGCGGCTTAAATGCAACGATGCAGCTTTTCACGGCGGGAAACACATCCGCACCGGAGCCCAAACCCCGTGGAGCTGAGAAAGTAGAAATGAGGCAGAAACCACCTGTTCTGTTGCCAGGCTCGTGACCCCCCGTTTTGCCATGTCCTGCCACCAACCTGCTCATCGCTGGGGTGCTGCTCTGGCCCGGGCTCCGTGTATCCTGCTGTCCCCTCGCAGCCAGACCCGCGTGGTCACTCTTCTGAGCTCGTAGCAAGCAACGAAATCATGAAATGTTTCATGAGAGCTGCTGCCATCCCTGGGCCAGCTCCCAGGCGCACTCCTGGCTGCAGGCAGAGCTGGTGGAACCACGTCAAGTGGCCCAACAACCCCCCCGCTTCCCCGCCACCCCCGTGTCATTTCATTTTCCGGAGGTGATTTATTATTAGCAGCGAGGAGCAGCGCAGCGCAAGGGGTTGGAGGGAGCTTGTCGGTGGCCTCAGGTACGCTCAGGGTGGCTGCTCGGGAGCACCATGTGTGCCCCCGGGCGCTGCCAGCCCCGCACCCCGGGCGCTGCCACCAACGGTGACGCCGCAAAGCGTCACCCTCGGGTTTGTCGGGTGAGGAACTGGTGGTGGCTGCGGGGAGAGGGCGAGGGCAGGACACGGCCGCCAGCCCCGGCTCCTCTCCCGGGGACCAGGACAAGGACTGGGACCGGGACCGGGACCGAGACCGGGACAGGGACAGGGACAGGGACACCCCCCTGCGGAGCTGCCAGGCGCCGCTCCGGGACACACACGATGCTGTTCATCACTTGCTCCGCTCCCGCCCGGATTATTCTGCTCCAGCCGATGCTCAGCCCCGCGGGCAGGGTGCGGGTCGGAGATCTCAAGGGAGGGAGCAGCCCCCGGCTGTCCCCGCACACTGTCCCCCCGCGAAGAGTGCGGGTCCCGAGGGGACAAAGCCGGAGCCCAGCCGGGGTGGGTCGGGGCACATCCTGGGGACCCCCGGCAGCCCCCGAAGCGGGGGGAGGACCCACCCTCGTCGCGGTGGCATCAAGGGGAGGGTCCCTGCGGCGGGGCGGGGCGGGGCAGGGACCCTTTCCCTCCCGGCCACCTGCGGGCGGGGTGTGGGGGGGGCGGGTGCGGGCGGGGCTTCCCGCAGCCCGGCCCCGCCTCGCAGAAACTTTCCGTCGGCGCCGGGCGCTCGGCGGGAGCCTGGAGAAGCGGGGGCCGGGGGCCGGAGCCGGGGGAGGCGGGGGGAAGCCGGGCGGGCCCGGCCCCTATGGGCAGCGGCTGCCGGCGGTGCGGGGCGGTGCGGGGCGCTGCCCGCCGCGGCCATGTCCGCCGAGGCTGCACCTGCGGCGGGCGGCGAGCGGGAACCGGAGAGGGGCGGCGGAGCGGCGGCGGCGGAGCCTCCCCCCCGGCGGAGGAAGGGCCGGGCGGGTTCGCTGCGCCGGGCGTTCAGCTGGTTCCGCGGGCGGCGGCGACGGAGAAAGGACGGGACCCCGCCGGGAGGGGCGGAGGGACGAGGTGAGAGGCGACATGGGGGACGCACACAGACACGGGGGACACACACAGACACGGGGGACACCCACACCCCCACGCGGTTGAGAAGGGGGTGGCTGGGGAGGTGGGCAGGGAGGGGTCGGGGCGGTGGGTGAGGAGGGGTCGTGGCAGTGGCCGAGGAGGAGTCGCGGGGCTGGCTGTGGAGGTGGCCAAGGAGAGCTCAAGGTGGCGGGCAAGGAGAGGGCACGGCGGAAGATGGTTTGGGCTGGGGTGGTGGCCGTGGAGGTGGCCAAAGAGGGGTCTCAGTGGTGGCTGAGGAGAGATGGAGGCTCTGGCCGTGGGAGTGGCCAAAGAGAGTTGTAGTGGTGGACGAAAAGAAGTTGAGGTGGAGGCCACGGAGGTGGCCAAGGAGGGGTCACAGCGGTGGCTGAAAACGACTTGAGGTGGTGGCCCTGGAGGTGGCCAGGGAGCTGTCGTGGTGGTGGCCAGGAGGGGCAGAGGTGCTGGCCGTGGTGGTGGCCAGGAGAGGTGGAAGCGCTGGCCGTGGTGGCAGCAGAAGCGGCTGGAGAGGGGAGAGGGAGGTGGTGGTGCTGGCCATGGGGGCCATGGTGGCCACGGTGGCCGCGGCAGCAGGCCGGATCTGGTAGTCCCTGGTGTGATCTCGCCCCTGCCCCGAGGGCTGGTGCCGGTTCACTGGGTAGGTTCTCTCTCCGCTGAGTCAGAAGGTCACTGGGGCTGAGGGAAGCCTGGAGGGATGCCAGCCGCTGCCGCCTTCTCCTCCTCCTCCTCCTCCTTCTCCTGGGCAGGGTGTTTGCGTGCTCCAGGTGTGGCCCTTCCTGTCCCAGATATGGCCCTCGCCCCGGCTGGTTCGTGGGGTGCAGCCTCCATAGCCCCGCCATGTCCCTGCCACTTCGACCTGGTGCCGTGGGTACCCTCTCTCTGCTGCCCCAACGCCCTGTTTTTGGGGATCCATGGGCTCCGCCCGGCCTCCCGTTGGACGGGACCTTCGGCAGAGCGATGGGTGGTGGCGTGTCTGGTCATGCTCGTCTCCTTGGCGCGCTTGTTTTGCAGTAGTAGGTGTCCCGGCAAGGCAGCAGTCCCTGGAGGTATCAGACTGTGCAGTAGAGAAGTGCTCAGCCTCTCCAACCCTGTGCTGTCGGGGACACCGTCTGCATCATGTCACTGCTCTCCCTGCGTGGCACCTCTGGAAGGGATGTCACCGCACTTTTGCCAAGGGAGAGGCTGCTGCTGTGGCACCCAAATGCAGCCGGATGCCGCCGCCTGGGAGTTTCTTCCTCAGTTTGCCCCAGGGGGTGAATTTCCAGGCTCTCAGGGCTGCACGCAGGCACGTTTACTGCTTGGAGAAGCGCTCAGAGATCGGTGATAGGAGAGGAGTGGCCATGGAAAGGCCAAAGGGTCTCTGGAAGAGGCTGAGCTCTCTGCTTAGCCGGTCCATCGGATGCTGCCGGTGGCTTCCTCCCGGCTGGCCGTGCGTCGATGCCGCTGCCGTGGCCCGATGCTGAAACCTGAGCAGAAAAAATGAGATGTGCCGGAGCATGTGATGTTCCTCTTTGCAGTGCAGAAACGCCTCCAGCAGCTCTGCCAGCCCCTTTTTTAAAATATTTTTTTATTTTTTTTTCCTAAAGTTGTAATGTTCACCAGCTAATCCTCAAAATGCGAAGTCACTGCCCATCAGGCTCGCAGCTCAGGGACCTCCAGCCCTCTCGCCACTCCATCCCTCGCCTGCCACTGGTGTCAGCCACCACGTCATTCCGTTAGACATCCCCGTGTCTGGGAGAGCTGCCCTGGGCAGCCGCCTGCCCGTGGTCCGTGCTGGCGATGGAGGGGCTGTGCAGTGCCACCGCCGGGGGCTGCTTCCCCTCCGGGCTGTACGGATGTGTGATGGTTGCAGCTTGTGTGAATCACCCTCCCCGTGCTCTTCCAGCGTGCAGAGAGCGCTGGGAGCCCCACCCTGCTCAACCACCCCCGCCCCGGCTGCGGCCGCAGCATCCTCGGGACACGGCCAGTGCGTGCCAGGTTGCCAGCATCCTTCCCCGTGGGATGGGGCAGAGCGCTTCCCTCCATGGCGGAGGTTGGGATGCCTCGAGAGGCAATTTGGGCTGAGCTGTGGAAATGGAAGGAATATCGGCTCCGGCAGTGCCGAGTGCCGGCTGCGGAGCTGCACGCTGGAGTCAGCGGCATCGGCCACCGCCGCTGCGTGCGGCTCTGACCTGCCCGGAGGCTGCGTCGGCCTCGCTGCCGACACCACAAGCCCTCGCGCAGCAGCAGCCGGCCGGGCCCTGCCCCAGCTGGGAATTTTTCCAAACATCAGCTGGGAGCTGTGGGAGGGGGGAGAGAGGGAAGAACTTCAGCAGGTTCTTGCACTCAGCTTTCCCCGCTGTGCCTGCGTGGTGTTGGGGCAGTTTGGATCAGACCCATCGCCTTGCTGCTCCCGCAGATGGCTGTGGTCGTGGAGGGGAGACAGGGCATGTCCAACCATCTGCGGTGTATCCCGGCTGCAGGGGAGTGCGGGGGTTCCATGCGGGGTCTCAGGATGGCTCCAAGGGAGGGAAGGAAGCCGTCCTGAGGAGGCGCAGGTCAGGACTAGTCTCTGAGCCCGGGCATCTGCCTGTTCATGACCTGGGTGCCGGTGAGGTCGGAATTGCTCAGCACTGAAATCATGGGAGCAGGAGGATGAAAGCATTTCCACTTTGGATCAAACCCGTGGGTCCATCTAATCAGAGATCCCATCTCTGGCCGCTCAAACAGCTGAGCTGTGTAGAGAAAAGACGGACTAATCCTGCTCATGGGCGAGTTTCAGGCCACCTCTCTGGGAAAGAACACCAGCAGCTTTACGCTGAGTGGGGGGACAGCTTCATCCCAGCTGGAAGCCAAATCCTCTCTGATTTCTCGACTGGATGCTCTGCCCTCTTTGGGCAAACGGGCCCCGCTGCTGCAGCGTCCCCTTTTTACGCTGGTGCAACTCTTTGCTGTGGGAGGATTCCTGCTACGAGCTGTAACACCCAGACTCGGGGTGTGCAGCGGCTGCCAGCCCCGGGCTGTTTTACCTGTACACAACCCCTCGGCTTTGAGCGCCTCGGTAGCCCCGTCCCCAAAGTATCCGAGCACCTCGCAATTCCAAACATGTTTATTTCCACAATAACTTTTGGAGGCAAAGGAGTGATTAACCCCTGGGATGGGAGCTGAGGTGCGGAGAGCGGCTGGGCTGTACCAAGGGTCTAGTGCGGAGCTCGGCCAGCTGTGGTTTGCTCCATGTCACTGTTTTTTCCTGGTGGAAGCTGGGAGGAAGAAAGCCAAAAGCTTTTCCCCCTCCTCTCTGTCTGCAGCCCCCCGGGGAAGGCAGCCTGGTAACCCTCAGCAGCTCCCCGAGCATGCGGTGATGGGGTCCTGCTGCCTGCGAGGGGTTTGAAACCGGATTTTGGCTACGGCTTTATCTGAGTTTCACAAAATTCTTCTTAATTCCCGGATGAAGTAAAGGAATCGATGTTCTAGAAGTATTAAATTAGGGTTGGGTTTTTTTTTTTTCTTTCCCTTTTTGATGCCAGCTTAGTCCAGCAGCAATGGATTTCCTGAAGGGGGGGAGGATGCTGGGATGTTAAAAATAAAGCTTTAAATGCGCACAGCTGCTTTATAACATCAGCAAGTGCTTGCTGAAGGCCGTGCGGGGTGGCTTTGCCTTGTGCGTGGCGAGCTGGCAGCAGGGTCTGGGCTGTGGTAGGGACCCTGTGAGAGCACCAGGGGTTGAGGGGGATGCACACGAGGCAGTTTGGGGCTGGGTGGTTCCTGCGTGTTGCTCTGATAATAACCGAGATGTGAAACCTCCCTGGACACTTGTGTTTCCTGCGTCCTCTGCAGCCGTGTGGCAGGCGGTTTGGTGTAAACACGGGCTTTGTGTTTTAGTGCTGAGCTTCTCAGGAGGCAGGAGAGGGGTAGGCACTGCTGCCCCCGCGCCTCCCGCTCCCCGGGGTTGTTCCCGTGCGTGTGTGGGAATGAATTTGTTAATCTGCAAAAGGCAAAGAGTGACACTTCAGAAAATGTGAGCAGCAGGAATCCCCTGGCTGGCCCGGACTGGCAGTGGTGAGCGGCTCTGCGAACAAAGAGAGGTGTGTCTGCAACCACAGCTATTCCACCTGGAGACAACTGGAAGAATTACTCTCGCGAATAACGTTCCATAAGATCCGATAAAACTATTTCACCGGAGTCATATTTCTCTTTAGAAGGAAGGTCTTATTTCATAAGACAATATCATCATTGACTTTGACTCCGGCAGCGATGGGAACATAAGCCGTTGGGAGGTGAAGAGCTGGGCAGCGATGAAGTGAAAAAGCATTTCGCTGCCAAGCAGGAGCTGGAGCCCTGGGCTGGTCCCTGTGGTCGATAACAAAAAAAATACCCTACCCAGAGCGGGGACCTGAGCTCCCTCTGCTTCTGTGTCTGGAGCTGTCATCGGCAGAGCCGGCCCGAACTCCAGCTTGAGCAGGAAATCATTTGAAACCCTCCTGGTTATGTATTTCTGTTAATGATTGGGGATCTCAAGTGGGGTTTTTGTGTTACCTTTGCCTCGCTGAGCTTTACTTCCCTGTGAAGGGAACAAGGGCTGAATTCCTTTCTCATTCAGGCAGCTCGACGATGGGATCAGGTTTAGAAAACACCAGGAGGGACGGGTAAAACACCAGGTCCTTCCCCCATGCCAGCGCAGAGGGGTACCTGCTGCCCTGTGCTTGGGCTGGCTGGTCTGGCCGAGGGAGCGCGTGACTTTGGGACGATCAGATGTGCTTGGAGCAGTCACGCTGTGATGACAAGATCTGTATCTCATGAGCAGCTTCCCCCCCACACCTCCTAGTTCCTTGCTATTGCCTGCCGCTCCACAAGTGGGTTTCATAGCGTGCCCCCCGTGCTGGGAACAGCGTGCCAGGGGAGCTGCCAGGCTCCAAGCGGATTTATCGGTGCGGTGGTTTCAGCCCAGGTCTGGGATGAAGGGTGAGAGCAGCCAGCTGGCAGCGCAGCCAGACCACGGGTTTCAGAGGGGTTGGTGTCCCCAGGCATCTGCAGGTTGAAGTGAGGGCTGTGGGGATGCTGGAGCTGCTCCCAGCCCCGCAGCTCTGGCAGGGGTGGAAACGTGGGGCTGGGAAGGAGCTGGAGTTGCCACATGGCTGCGCGTTGCCCCGTTAGCCCCTCGGTATTTATGGCACACGTGGGCTTGGCTGGATTTTTGGGGCCCAGCTCCCTCTTGGAGCCTCCTCGACACCTCCGAGCCCGGGGCTCGCCGCAGCTGGGGGCGGTGAGGCTTCGGCGCCGGTGGTGGCCGCGTTCGCGAGGCAGGTGCTGGCACGGAGGGCATCTGTTTTGGGAGCGGAGGGGGAAGTGTTTTGCTGTATCTAGGGCAGTGTCGCAGGCTCCAGCCTCTCTTTTTCTTGCAGGGAAGTAAAAGCGCTGTGCTGGGAAGGCTGCAGAGGGGGTCCCTCTGTCACCAGAGGACTGAGTGGCACAGGGGGTCCACGCACCCAGTTTTGGAGCTGCTGCGAGGGGCCGTGCATCCTGGGGAGGCTCGGGAGGTGCTGGGCAGCAGGAAAAAGCTGGAGATATCCCCAGCTGACCCGACTCTGCAGCCGAGGGAAAAAAATCATCTCCCCCAGTCACCGAGCTGTGATCTATTGCACTTGTGACCATGACCTTGTTTAATCCCGGCTGCCCCGAGATGGAAAGGCTGTGCCTTGAGCTGGGTACAGCCAGCAATGGGAAACAGGGAGCGGTTTCCCACTGGATCCCCAATTCCCTGAGCAGCTCCCACAGCAGACAGGGCAGCAAAGGCACGGGGACACCGATACGGCCACCCTGGTGCCACACACCATCGTGGCACAAGCCGGTCCCTGCCCCTCCGAGCGTGCCTTTTGCCTGGCGAACCGAGCTGCTGAGACACTGAACCATCAGAATTTCCAGGAGACTGAAGTCCAGAGATTAATTTGTTCCTGATCACCTTGGGAGGTCAGGACAAAGCTACTGGTTGTTTTTTAAATTTTTATTTATTTTTTTTTCATTGCTTCCCCAGTTTTGTGCCTTTCCCACAAAACCCTCCTTCCTATTTATCCCAGCCTTTGATGAATCACCTAAGGAACATAAACATTACCAGCAGGAATTGCCCACCGCCTGGCCAGCTGACCCCTGCCTGCCCTCGCAGCATTTAATGTTCTAATTAAAAACCAGGAGCGAAAGCTTTGCTTTGGAGGGGGCAGCCTGGCGTCTGCATTTCAGAGCAGGCAGTGGCGGGGTGGCACTGAGCTGCCCTTCCCTGCCAGCCTCAACCTCTTGCTGCCTCCCGGACCCCCTGGGGCTGGAGCAGGGGCTGGAGTGGGGAGAAACTGGGGCGCACCCGAGGTGGGCGCAAGGAGGGGTGTGAACCAACGTGAACGCAGATGTCGCCCGGCTGCGACTCACTCCGGGAGCCAGGAGTGACGGTGCGGGGTGGCAGGGGGTTAACACCTCCCTACGGGCGTGTGGGTGCTCGCCCTGAGCTTGGGCAACGGCCGGACCCATCCCAAGTCCTCGGGCGTTCTGCTCCCACCATGGAAGTCGTGTTCTAGCCTCGACCGTGCTGTGCCAGGCTCATTTGAGGCGTCCCTATGGCACTGGGTCCCCCAAGACCCCAGGGCAGAGGGTTGTAGCCTCGGTTGTCGGAGCTGAGCTCAGAGACAGGCAGAAATGGTGGCGGCTCGGCGGAGCGTGGCAAACTCCGTGGGAGGCGGGAGTGGGGCCGGAGGCGAGCGCTGTGCCCGGCTTGTCCGGATGTTTGGGGACAATTGGGGACCAGGGGGTGTCCTCCCTTTGCCCGCTCGCCTTGGCTATGGCACCCACACATCCCCGCCGGAGGGATGGGGCTGGGAGGGTGCAGAGGGATCCGACGGATGATTCCAGCAGGCCCCTCCTCTCTGCCTGTACCATTGGCTCCGGCACAGCCGCCTGTGAGAGCTCAGCTCCGCCGGAGCCGGAGGGATGGAAGCCGGCGGCTGAGAGAGCCGTCGTCTGCCGCGGCCGCCCGGGCCACGCCGGAGCCCATTCGGCTCCGCCATGTAGCGCCTCGGCCTCCTCCACCCGGCCGTGGTGGAGGGCGACAGTGGCCTCATGGGCAACGTGCACCGCAAGAAGAGCCCCACGGGCGTCAAGGCCAGCTCCTCCTGGCCCTTCGGCCGGGCCGGGAAGCCGGGGGCAGGTAGGAGCCGTGGGGATGCCCGGGGAGGGGTCGCGAGAGGTCCCGATTCGGTGACTCTTTTGGGGGTATGGGGGGGTGGGTTGCACCGGGAAAGTTCGCTGCTTCAGCTCTCCCCAGCTCAGCATGGGGCTGGGCAGGACCCGAGCTGCTGCGGGAGGAGGATTCGCTCCCCCCTGCCCTCCATGTGCCGGAGGAGGAGGGGGCAGGATCAGGCCCTCGGAGCCCAGGTGCTGGATCTGGGGAAAAACATCCGGCGGTGCCCAGGGGCCGCATCGACGTGCCGGGGCACCAGCCATCGCTATCGGGACGGAGATCATCCGCTGAATTAGTTACCGGTTTGTTTTCCTGCGCGGCGTCCTGGCGGTTGTTAGAGCGGGGACCTGGGGCTGCCGGCGTCGCCTTCCTCCCCAGCCATTGCTCCTGCCCCGTGCCTCGGTTTCCCTCACCACACCCTGGGATGTGGGAGCGTTTGCCGAGAGCACCGGGCTGCACCCCCGGTCTCCGTCTTCACTCTGTGCGTGTCTGTCCGTCCCTGCACCAATTGCTCCGATTCTTTATGCTCTGGCTCCAGCTGAGGAGCTCAGGAGGAGGGGTGGGTATGTGGGGGCCTCATTTCTGCAGGGAAGAGGAGCTGGGGAAAGGGTCCCACACCAGCCTGGATCCACGTATTGAACCACCAGCCTCGTCCCTCTGTGGTTCCTTGGTCAGAGCGAGGCGATGAAAGCAGGGAAGGACTCTTGCAGTAACGTCGTCCCCATCCCAGGGCTGCTGATTTCCCTACTGGTGTCATTAAACCTCCCTGAGTCAGGGAGGGGACTTGGTGAGCGCAGGGACAGGGGTCTGGGGCCATTAGGACTGGGGTTAGTGGATCTGGGGGGGGTAGCTGGGCAGTTTTCTCCTGCCAGCCCTCCAAGATCCTCATCCTCGCCGTCCCTCCTGCCCTTGGCTGCCCCGATTCCCTCAGTCTTTACAGTCAGCCGCTGCCCAGGTGTGGTGAGCCGAGCTGTCTGCAGGGTAAACACGGTCTGAAGGCAACCCCGCACAGGCTTGAGGAGCCACCAGAGAGGAAACTGCCCTTGAGAGGTGGGGGCTGGGATGGGGAGGCTCCACAGATGCATGGAGACAAGGTGCCGAAATGCCCCGGCCAGCAGCATCTGCTTGGCACCTGGGGAAACTGAGGCAGGATCTGTTACACCCATCACCCGTGGCCATGCAGGGATGGCGTCTCCTTCACCGCACGCTCTCTGCCCTCCACCTCTCCTCACTCGCTGGCTGCAGTCTTCTCTCCACCAAAGTCATCCTCTCGTGGTGGTCTCCATGGCGGGAAGGGCTTGGTGCTGCCAGCCTGGCTGTGTCGTAGTCGAGCTCCTGCTCTTCTCTGGCCCTGCTGGACTCTGTCCCTTTGCCTCTGCCCCGAACTGCAGCGATGCAGGACTTGGGTTGAGCCTCCCCGCTGGGTGAGGTGGTTTGGGGGCCTCGTGTGAGCATCCTTCCCCAGGGTGGGCCAGGAGAAGCCCCGCTCAGCTTTGGACGCCCTGAAGTGGGTGCAAAGTGGGACCGTGCGATCCAGCTGGGGCAGATCCTGCAAGGTGAGGGCCGGCGCTGGGGCCGAAGACCATGGGGTGGAAGGTGCTGAGAAAACATGGGGCAAGTTGTGTTTGTTCTCTGCGGCAGCTCCATGGCAACGGAGCGGTGGCCACAAAGCGAAAGAATTTGCATTGTGTCGCTTCAGCATTTCGGAGGGCGCAACCGGGATCACCGGCTGGGGGCAGGGTGCGCCGGCACCCGCCGGACGGGCCCCCGCGGTCGCTCTCGCCTCACTCAGAGACCCTGGGTGCTTCTGGATTTTGGCTCGTCGCATATCGTGGGCAATTGGACCAGTATCCCACATCTCTCCATCTACTTGGGAGCACTGGTTTGGCCCTCCTGTGCCCACTGCTGGCTGGTCAAGCGTCAGCAGCCGCCTTCATGCTGCTGCCACGCGCGGGACAACGTGGGCATCCACTGCTTTGTCACCCCAAAGGACCAGAGCAGCAGTGCCCAGGGACAGGGCTGGCCGGGCAGGAGCGTGGCCGATCGGGATGGCTCTACTTGCTGCAAGCAGCTGCCTGCAACCTGCTCCCTGCCCGGCTTCACCGCTGCCAAACCCGCGCGTTCCTGCGCTGGAGCTCTCTCTGCCACACATCGCCTGCCTCTCCTCCTCGGCTTCGTCTGCCGAGGAAGGTCCTTGAGCACCAGGGAGACCGAAGCCTCTTATCTCCTCCTTATCGGGACGGGCCCGCCGGGCCCTGCTGAGTCAGGGTGGAGGAACGTGGCGGCCGGCCAGGCTGCGCCCCGCAGAGTCAGCGGGGATGCGGCCGCCGCCGGCGCGGGGCTCCCTGGGTGTGAGGTGCCCTGGCACCCGCGTCCCCACTTGGTGGGCACTGGGGCAGGTTTCAGGGGCAAATGTTTGGGGTGAGGGGTGACCCATGGCCGTGAGGCTCACCGGTGGTGGGCATCAGTGCCAGTCCCCACCGGTGGGGCCGCCAGTGGAGACTCTCAGCAGCCCCAGCTCTTGCCGTGCGGCTCCGGGGTGGGCTGAGCAGTTCTGGGCGTCTTTCTCCTTCGCAGCCGCTCTTCGTGCCAGACCCACGCTGGGCCGGCTCCGCAAACAGCCGGGGGAGCAGATAAGGGCAGGGGCCCACCCTGACGGGGGACGTGCTGAGATTTACACAGGCGGTTTCTTTGGGCACCGTCAGCCCGGCACGCCGGCATCCTGCCGAGCCCTTCCCAGTGCCCCCTCCTGCTGCTGGGGCAGGGGAGGAGGTGATCCACGGGTGTCCCGGGCAAGCAGCTGCCTCCAGCGCTCGGCTCTGACATGCCCTGCCGTGCCCACTTGGCACGTCACCGAGAGGCAGGAATGGGATGTCGTTCTGCTGCTGGTTTTCCCCCTACTTCATTTTAGTGGGAGCCCTCGCCTCATCTGATGGCTCGTCTCCCATCTCCTCCCCAATCCCACATCGCTGTGTCCCTCTCAATGCCTGGTGGAAGACTGGCAGCTCCTCGACGCTTCCTCAGCGCCTCCTGCCAGTGGTGCCGAGTGGGAGACCCGCGGGCGGGAGCGGGGTTGGGTGCTGCTTGCAGGATGGCGGATGCGTGCACAGAAAAAAAAGAAAAAAACACAAACAACCTGCAAGGTCTTGTCCCTAATCCGTCTCCTGGATTTGCTCCTGCGTGGAGCCAAGTACCTGCTGTGACAGGCACGCCTGCCATTTCCAGAGCACCCTCGGTACCCTACAAACACACCGGGCATGACGGCACGCGCCGCGGGGACGCAGCCAGCTCCCGGCACCGCGGCAGGGAACCGCGCAGGCGTGCATGGGAGGTGGAGGAGAGGACACCCGGGGAAGGTGAAGCAGGGCTGTAATAAAGCTGTGGACTTTGGCGTAGCTCCGGGGAGGGTGGAGGTGCCGATGGCTCTTCTCCCACCGGGGGTTGCCTCCAGAGCCCCACGTCGCTTTCGAGGCTTTGCCCGCCGCCCTCTCCCGCCCCGCGCTCCCCATCTGGGCTGTTCCCACCCGGATCCGGCTCCTGGCCGGGGAAGGCTGTTATTTACCTTCAAACCTGTTTGGTGGCTTCTTCGGGGAGGGGACGAGCGTGGGGTGTGGATGTGGCGGGTCAGAGGCTCGCTGGGCTGGAACAGGGGCTGAGGATGGGAGTGAGGTACAATCGGGCATTGGGGTGGTCTTGGGACCCCCGCCATGGGCTGGACCTTCACCCGGCGTCCGAGAAAACATGAGAGCAGGAGACGTTGCATGTCACCCCACGAGCTGCCTGCGGGGCATGCGCCGGGCAGCTGCGAGGTCAGGGCCGAGTCGCAGCGATACAGCCCTGTTGCACAACCAGGAGGGCTCCTGCCATGACAGCAGCCGGGCGATGGATCTCCTCCGAGCAGGGTTTCACCCCACACTGGCTCCTTTGCTGTGGCCTCTTGGCTCACCGGGCCGATGCAGGGCAGTTTTCTGTGCTGTGATTTAGAGGAAGAAAACCCGTCCAAGTTTGTTTTCCCATTCGAAATTAATTTTATTTCTTCCTCTGCGTGGGACCGTGTTTGAGAGTCAAGCCTGCAGTGCAGATCGCGTCGTGTTTATTTGCGTTGCGGAGATGTTTTCCTGGCTGAAGCAGCAGCCCCCGAGTGAGGCTGAGGGCTGGCTGCCGCCCCTGGGCTGGCGGTGGGGGGGCTGCGTGGCCAGAGCCACGGTAAATATTATTGTGCTCTTATCCTGCCTGGAGAGAGCACAGTCCTGCAGCGTGTCCCAGGGCACAGATCCTCTGCAGAGACAAGGGCTTGGAGAACAAGAGCAGCTGGGTGGGTTGCCGCCAGCGGGGCCAGGGCCCCCAGCCTCCCTCGCCAGGTGGGGCAGGGCAGGGTGGCACAAACAGGTGCCAGGTCCCACCTGGAGCCACGCCACTGCTCAAGCAAGAGGGGAAAGATGGACACGCTCAGGCTCGTCGCTCCCGATGGGGCTGCCTGCGCCGTCCCGCCGAGTGGGGAGCTGGCTGGCCGTGCTGCAGTGGGAGAGGCAGTTTCAGAGGGAGCAGAGGGGCTGGAACAGGGGGGCTGGATGCTGGAGCGGAGCACGGGGTCCGTGTGCTGACTGGGGTTCACGGTGCACCCCATTGGCATTATCCACGTTTATGGCATCTGCAGGCAACTGCTGCTTTGCCCCTCTCTGGCACGGGGAGCAGAGTGGTCCCCAAGCCTGGGTGCACACGGGATGGTGCCGGCCAATGCCTGGGAGCAGCGCGGTGGGAAGGAGCCCCCCAAAAGGGTGGGAAAGCATCAACGCCTTGGGACAGGGGGTCTTCTCGCTACCTTCTCGCTGCCGCCCTGGCTGCCAGCAGAAGGGAGGCAAAGTCTCCATCGCGCTGAGCGAGAGGGCAGGTTCTCCTCCCCTTCTTCCCCTGGGGACCTCGCAGCCCCTTCCCGCCAGTCTGCCAGCTCCCCCCTCCTCCCCATTTTTCTCCGGTGAGTCAGTGGTGGTGGAAGGGGCGGGCAGGGCGCTGCGCTGCCTGTTCCCGGCCTCCTGCCGCAGGACCCGCCGCCGTGCCGGGAGAAGGCAAGTCGAGGCAGTGCCGTGCAGGCAGAGATGGATGTTTGCAGCCGCGTCTGGCCAAACCTGCTGCTTGCAGGAGGCACAGACCTGGCGAGGAGGGGGACAGGAGCCAGAATTTTCTCCTCGGGCTCTTCCCAAGTGGAGAGCAGCATCACGGCTAAGCCAGCTCCGGGAGGAAGCTGGGCCAGTGCCGTGTCCCGCTCACAGCATCCCTGGTCCAGGGCCGTGTCTCTGTGTTCCTTTGGGGTCTCAGCTCTGGTCTCTCCCTTGTGCAGCCCTCCCCGCTGCCACCCTGGTGCTCTCCAGCCCCTCTCTGCTGGCACAGAGCGGAGCAGGCAGAGCCAAGGCAGACTGCCTGGGGTTCCTCGACCCTTCCTATCGTTTTCCCTGCTGTGGGGATGCTTTGCTCCCTCTGGGCTGGCCCTGGCCCTGGTAGCGGCAGATACTGGCTCCAAGTGAGGGAGACCATCCTTGAGAGAGTGCCCGGCACCGAGAGGTCTCTGGCTCCTTCTCCGGAAGGAACCTGCTGCCACGTGTGGACAAGGCACGTGTGCGAGCCCAGCGCCGCTGAGCCTGGAGGGGACGGGGCGATCCAGGGTGCATCGCAAGGAATGTGCGAGGGACGGGACGCCAGCTCCGACCGGGCGTGTTGCTACTGGCACTGGCTGCAGCTGCAGCGGCTTCCACAGCCCACCGAGCTCTGCAGCCACAAGATCAAGCCTCTCTCCCTCCTGGCTTGCCCTCTTTTCCCTTCCCTTTTGCAGCAGGTTTCACCGTGTGTTGACAGAGCTGGGGCAAGGCTGTCCGGGTGGGGAGGACGCGGTGGCGAAGGTTGCAGGGAGCGGGAGGAGAAGCGGAGGCTGCTCTTCGCGTGCTGCCATGCTCCCTGGCTCAGGCAGCAATCCTGCCGCGGCTGGGCGGTGGCCACAGCGCCCTGCCCGGATTATCCTTTGGGTGATTGCAGCCAGCGATGCTGAGCCATCTCGGAGGGCCTGATCCTTCCCTGCAGAACCGTCTCACTCCCGGCTGCGTTTGCCCGTCGCCGGGGCTCGTGACAGGCTGCCCGGAGAGGAGAGGGCAGCGTTCAGCACAGCACGTGGCCGCCTGCTTTGTGCATCCTCAGCCCTTTAATTATGTCCCTTTTCCACTTGTGCTGTGAAAAGAGTTGGGGAGCGTCTGCCTGCAGCTGCCGGCACCTTCTGGGTGAGCGCGTGGGCGGTGAGGCCGATCCTGCCCGTGCTGGAGGCAGGGTGCTGGGTTATGTGTAGCAGGGACTGCAGGGCACTGCTTGTGTTTGTTTTTATGGACACACAGGGAAAGAAATCCTTGATAAGGCCTGAACTACCCAGGCAGGGATGCAGAGGTGCCCTTTGCAAGGTCAAACTGTCCCTTGGGCTGTGTGTTCAATGCCCGAGGTCGGGTGGGACCCTTGCTCTCTGCTCCATCTTGCAACCCAACCTCTGTCCTGCCGCAATAAACTCTGGGCTCAGCCCGCGGGGAGCTGGCAGGGCTGGGGAAGGAGGGTTTGACACGTCGGCTCCCGGCTGGCATGAGGACAGCCCTGCCCGCTGCGTAAATAGTGGGAGCTTTTCACCTTTTGGAGTGAAACGCCTCGAGACAGGAGGGATGGAACTCCCTGAGGTGTTGGAGCTGATGAACAGGGCAAGTTCCCCTTCTGCTGTGGGCACCGTGCTGATGGCAGAGAGCTCCCCAGCACCCACCACCCCGGCAGCACGCAGCACCTCGTGCGGTGGGGACAGGTGGCTGTCAGTGCCACGGTCCGTGCCGGAGCCTGCCCGCGTGGCATTTCTGCCCCTGCCTTCACATGCCCCCGTGCCAGCATCTGGAGCTACTGGTTAGACTGGTCTGAGACCTCGTTTTCCCCCAGCGCTGCCAGTTTTTGTGACCGTGACGCAGCCATGCCGGATGCTCTGTCCCCAAGGACAAACGTTCTTTGCCCTGTGGTGGCTCGTGTCCCCCTGTTGTGGGCTGAGCTGTGCTGGGAGAGGGACCCTCCCTGGCAAGGCTGGGGGACTGTGGTGGGCGCCAGGTCCTGGAGGGCGCTGGGGACAGATGGGGGGGGGGGAGTGCCGGCACTGTTGGCTGTGCTGTGCCATGTCCCAAGGGCTGGTGCTCGCTGGAGGAAAAATCCTCCCAGCATCTCCCAGTTGGCCACACTGTTGTGGAAGCAAGCAACTGGTTTGCAGGGATGCTGTGTCCAGCGGGGAGCAAACGAGGAGGGTCCTGGAGGGCTCCCAGAGGTGCAAGAGGGGGGAGTTGGGGAAATCCTGGCTGTGATCCCAGCAGGACGGATGCGTGTGGGCCGTGCCGTGCATGGGAGGAGGGTGGGAGGGCGGGGGGTGAGCGGGGAGGCCAGAGGAGGGGCCCCCACTTTCCTTCTCCTGTGACGGAGGAGCGCGGTGGGTGCAGCTGGGGCTGTCCCCTCCCGCTGCCACGCAGCCGCCCCCGGGGTCACGCTTGTCCCCGCGCGTAGGCAGCTGCGCCGGAGCCTCTTCGCCTGGCCGAGCATCCTCCTGCCGTGCGGATGAGGACGGAGGGAGGGAGCTGGGGGCCACCGGCATCCGCCTCGCCGGCACACGGCTGGGCGAGAGCCGCTCTGGCACAATAGGCTGAGCCTCCGTGGGGGGCAGCGGAGCCCCTGCTCCTGTGGGGACTGGACCCTCTTGGCGGCCACCATGGTGGTTTTCATGGGCAGGAACCTCTCTTCGCTTCTGGCTTTCTTCAAGAAGAAGGGTGAGTGAGTGGGAGGGAGGGAGCAGCGCCTTGTCCTTACACAACCCCTGCCTGCCAGGACCCCGGCGCTGGGTGCTCGCCCACCCGCAGTGGGTGGAGGTGCCATCCTGGGGGGGAGGGCAGGGAAGGTCACCCCAGCCCCAGCCTGGTCCGCTGGGAAGTTCACGGAATAAATCACTGCGTTTCTCTTACTGGAATGGCAGCTCCGAGTGTGCTGGGGGGGGAGGTGTCGTACGAGGGGCTGCCGAAATTGGGGAAGAAAAGGGCTTAAGGGAAGGGGAATGTGATGGGGGGGGGATCTGTGGGTGTCCCTGAGGGGACCCTCCACCAGCACAGGGGTGCCCTGCCACCCGCTCTCCCAGCCCGGCCGTGGCCCCGCTGCCCGTGCGCTGTGCCGGGGGTGCCGGCGGAGGCCAAGGCCGGCGTGGCGGCATGGCGCGGCAGGGTGGGCCGGCTCCATTGTTCGGGGCCTGTTCCTTTGTGCGCCAGAGCCGGAGCACGGCTGCCTCGCTGCCTGGCTGGACTTGCTGGGAGGGGACGGGGGGCGCAGGGGACAGGGGATGGGTGCGTGGTGCCGGTGATGCTGAGCAGCAGGTGCCCGTATCCCCAGGGTGCTGCCGCCAGCTCCGACGGTTTCCTGTGCTCGCCCTTCCCTTCCTCGGCTTGGAATTGTTTTTTTTTTCCGAGCAGGGAGAGTTTGAGGCTTCGCGGCAGGCAGGAGGGAGCAGGCAGGGCTGTGCCCGCGGTACCTGGGTTGGGTGATGCTGGATGCAGCCCCCAGCGAGTGCCCGGAGCCGGTTGTGGGCACCCCAGGGTGCTGGTGATAGAGTGTGGAGGGCCCCGTGGCAGCCCTGGCGTGGCGTGTGGGGTCTGGGGCACCCCGAAGGCTTAGAGGGAGGGTTCAGGTCCTCCGGGGGTCTCAGCACCGGGCTGTGACTCAGTTTCCCTCATCTGTGCAGTTCCCAGCCTGCCGGGGCTCGGGGCGATCCCTGCTCTTGGGGTGCTTTGCAAGGCCTGGGGATGATGCAACCCTCCGAAGGGAAAGTCATCATCTTTCTATCCTCGTCTAATCCCCCGGCGCTGCCGCTTCGCCGCTCAGCTGCCCACAGCCCCGCACAGCTCCCTGCCTCGTTTGTCCCTAACGAAGGTGCTGGGGAGGAGGGCGGTGCCGTGCCCCAGCTCTGCTGGGGAGAAAACTCTGCGGCTTCGCGGGGGAGACAGCCTGACTCCGGCACATCGACCGGCCAGGCAGAGCCACGGGAGACAATTTTTCCCACGACATTTTGGTTCGAGGATGAGCAGGATAACGTCATCCCAGGCCGGCTGTCGCCGCCTGATGCTGCTCTGGGTCTGTGGCCTCTGGGTGGGGACGTGTGGGTGGGAGCATGGCTGTGTGTGTGTCCCCCCCCAGCCAAGCTGACCCTTCTCCCCTCCGCAGGCGCTGCCAAGGGCGAGGCCGAGAAGCGGCTGAGCGTGCAGTACTCGGCGGGCGAGGAATGCCCCGACAACGTCTTCTTCCCCAGCACGCGGCCCCCGCACCTGGAGGAGCTGCACAACCAGGCTCAGCAAGGACTGAAGTCCCTGCAGCACCAGGGTAGGTGTCCCCAGTCCTGGGGTGGCCCGGGAGGGCACGGCCAGCCGGTCCCGGCTCCTGGCTGGCCGGGCTGTGTGGGCGGCGCGATGGGTGACCAGAGTCCAGCGCCGGAGCTGGCGCAGCGGCTGGGGTGCACCGGCAGCGCTGTCGGACTCGGCAGCCGTTTTGCTGGCTGGCGGTTTCCCCGGTGGGATTTAACCCCCCTGCCTTCCCTCCGCAGAGAAGCAGAAGCAGACCAAAAGTGCCTGGGACCACGGGGACACCAGCAGCCTCCAGGTGAGCCCTGCCGACCAGCCCGCTCTGCCCTGCAAGCACTCTCAGGGTGCCCTGGGGGTGAGGGGACATAGGGTGGCCCCTCTGTCTCCCCTGGGTTGTGTTTGGGGGCTGAGGGCAGCTGCTAAGAACCACGCCCGGGGAGTTTGTGGGGTGGGAAGGGGCCGTGTGTCCCTTGGTGTCAGCTGCTTTGCCCCATGACAAGCTGCCGTCCCCGTCCTCAGCTTCAGCACATCCTGCCTTGCCTTGTGGGGCTCTGCCCAGGGACCCCCACCTTACCTGCGTCCCTCCGTGCCCCCTTCCCACCCCACCGATGTCCCCTGGCAGCCCGTGGCCGGGCCCCTCCCTGGCTGCTGACGAGGAGAAACTTCCACTCTCTTGGCCAAGCTGGGCTTTACTGCTTTTCTGGGCTTTGACCCCACTGCCAGCACCTCACCCGCCCATGTTTGCTCAGGCCGGTGCCTCCCGCTGGCTCTTGGCCCCCTTAACCCCTGGGAAGCAGGGACCTGGGAGCCCCTGGGCGGGCTGGGCTGGCTCAGGGTGCTGTGCTGGAGGCATTGGGTGGTTGCTCACACTGACGTGTCTCATCCCGACCTCCGCCTGTGCCGAGGGATGTTTCGGAGGGACTGGGGGGCACTGAAAGCTGTGCCTGTCCCAGAGCTGTGCCAGTGGCCGTGGCCGGTGGGGTACATGTTGCGGATCCCTGGCATGGCCGTGTCGCTGCCTGCATGTCCCTGTCCCCCCCCGCCTCAACCACACGCCCCTCTCCCAGCCATGGCAGCCCTCCAGCCCTGGGCTCTGGGGCACTGCAGGGCTGGGCGCAGCCGTGGGGACGTTTTTAGCTTGGCACAGCGGCGATTCCCTTGGGTGCTCCTCCGGTGAGTTGCACACCAGCTTGCCTGCTCTGCGGGGGGCTGCGAGGCCGTGCCGGGGTCCCTGGGGCTGGTCCCAGCCCCGCTCCTGGTGGGAGGACTCTGGATGCCGGCGTGGCTGACTCAGCCTTTGGCCCTCGGAGAAGCTTTTGTCTCGGCAACACTGGGCTGTGGAGTCAGTTTGCAGCGGAGAAGGGGCCTGGTGGGGGCCGGGACAGCTCTGTCCCCACAGCCCGGGGTCTGCCTGAGCCCCCTCTTTACCCACACAGTCCTGCGCATCCTCGGAGGATGACAGGGTGTCCATCCGGAGCCAGGCGGCCTCCTGTGCCACAGACAGCACCTCTGAGGACGCCCTCTCCATCCGCTCTGAGATGATCCAGCGGAAAGGTACCCAGCTGGGGGGGCTGGCGGGCCAGGAGACGCAAGCCAAGGGGGTGCGAGGGGGGCCGGGGCGCACAGCACGGCAGCTGGGCTCTGCATTGGCTTGGCCGTGAGCCAGCACAGGGATTTGGGGGCCCTTGGAGAGAAGAGAGCAACTCTGGCTGAGTCAGAGGGTTGGGGCTGGGCGAGGGGGACGGACGGGCGGACAGACAGCGTCTCCTCCCCGCTCAGACCGCGCGGTGGTTTGGCAGCTGCTCGTGCCTCTTGCCGAGCGCCTGAGCCCAGCTTGTCCCGGAGCATCTCTGGCAGTGGGGAGTGCTGGGGATGCCTTGGCCAGGACCCCCCTCACACTGGCTGGACCCGCTCATGCCTCTTGCAGGTTCCACCTTCCGACCCCACGACTCCTTTCCCAAATCCTCCGAGAGGGCTGGCAAGAAGAGGAAGGAGAGGAGGACTACGGTGCTGGGCATACCCCAGCATGTCCAGAAGGAGCTGGGTAAGTGTCGGGGACAAGGAGGGATTTTTAGGGTCTGGTCTTGTTGCCCAGGTTCCTTTTGCCTTGGGTCCATGTGTCTGCCTTGGGATCACACCGGTTTTGTTTCTCCCTGCTCCCAGGTCTCAGGAACAGCAGGGAAGCCAAGGGACGCTCCGAGGTTGATGGGCGAGGGCCGGTGGGGCGCGGGGGCAGCCAGGCGCTGCAGCCCTTGCTGAACGGCGGGCAGGTCTCTGGCGATGCCGTCCGCATCCCCACCATCGACGGGAAGCTGCAGCCGCTGGCTGTCCCCAGGGGCGCCCGAGTCTGCCTGGGAGTCTTGGAGGAGGCGGACACGGCCCTGCAGAAGCACATCGACCGGGTTTACTACGATGACACGTTGCTGGGGAGGAAGACAGCGGCCAAGCTGTCACCCATGACGAGGCCAAAGTCACTGGCTGTGCCGGGCATGACCACCCACACCAGCCCGGAGCTGCTGAGCCCCGTCATGTCCATCTCGCCTCAGGGCACGTACATGTCCAAGATCATCCCCAACGCCATCCTGCCACCCATGGTGGATGTAGTGGCCCTGACGCGGAGCAGCGTGCGGACGCTGAGCCGCTGCAGCCTCGTGTCGTCCAGCCCGGCCTCGGTGCGCTCCCTTGCCCGCTTCTCGGAGCGCAGCGCCCGCAGCCGTGAGCCCTCCTCTTCCAGCGACAACTGGAGCCACTCGCAGTCCACAGAGACCATCGTCTCCAACAGCTCCACCATCTCCTCCCATGGTGGCTCCGACCGCCGGCGGCCCGAGGCAGGGCTATGCAGTGAGGTGGATGCCATAGCACGCTCCGACGCCGACCAAGTCAGCGTCTACAGCTCCGCCAGCTTCGTCAGCTCTTGCTCCAAGCCCACCATTGGCCCCACACCTGCAGCCCCTGGGCTCCTGGCCGTGGCGGGCAGCAGCGGCCGGGTGTCCCCCGCCTACAGCACGAGCAGCCAGGCGGAGGGCTCGGACACAGGCAGCCTGGCCAGCGAGCGGTCCTCCGCCCGCAGCGTCTCCCTCAGGAAGATGAAGAAGCCCCCGGCCCCCCCTCGCAGGACCTACTCGCTGCACCAGAAGGCTGAGGGGGAGCCCAAGGTGCTGGGGCTGCCCCCCCAAGCCTGACCGGAGATCCCAGAGAGAAAGCAGCATGCCCTGGTCCCCGCGCCCTGAGCCCTTCAGCCCCACGGTAGAGGATGAGGTCTTCTCGCCGTCGTCACTGAGTGAGACCAGCAGCCTCCGCTCCGAGAGCCTGGCCGGTGCCAGCTCCCCCGAGGCCTCGCGAGGCAGCCCGGGGGTGACTGTGGTGCTGAGGGAGCCCCAGGCTCAGCCCAAGTGGAGCTGCCCAGATGGCTCTGACCGCACCATGTCCCCCTCCAGTGGCTACTCCAGCCAGAGCGGGACACCCACGCTGCCCACCAAGGGGCTGGGACCCCCATCCGTGTCCCCCGGCAGGGCTCAGCCCCAGAAGCCAGACCGTGTCTGCTCCCTGCAGTCTCCCGCGCTCTCCGTCTCCTCCTCTCTCACCTCCATCTCCTCCTCGGCCTCGGACCCAGCCCCCGCCGAGGCGCTGCCCTGTCGCGCAGAGCGGTTCATCATCCCACCGCACCCCAAGGTGCCTGCTCCCTTCTCCCCACCGCCCACCAAGCCCCAGCAGCCCACGGCCCCGGCTGGCTCCCTCGTCCCCTCACCAGTCCCTCCGGCACCTAGCACTGCCTGCCAGGAGCCCTCGGCCAAGCCCAGCGGCAAGTCCCCACCGCCGTCACCGCCGCCTGCCTACCACCCGCCTCCCCCGCCGGCGAAGAAGATGGAAGGGAGCCCTCAGGCCACGATCGAGGCCCACGCCGACGCTGCCTGGCCCCCACCACCCCCGCCAGCCCCTGAGGAGCACGACCTGTCCATGGCGGACTTCCCCCCTCCGGACGAAGCCTATTTCTCCAGCCTGCCCGATGCCACGCCGGCTCTGGCGGCCGGACAGAAAGCGGCATCGAGCCTGGGGGCTGCCTCTTCCTCATTCTCAGCTGCCGTCTCCTCGCGCAGCCAGCAGCAAGGCTCGCCGGCCGGGGCACCGCAGCCGCCTTCCCTCCCTGAACCTCCTCCTGAGGCCACTGTGCCCCCACCGCCGCCACCACCACCTCTCCCCCCGCCTTCTGCTCCCGTTCCACCACCCCAAACCAGCCTTAAGAAGGCGGCCAACGGCCCCCGGGCGGACACCAAGAAGGAGCCGGTGTCACGGAGCAAGAGCGGCCCGGTGCCCAAGGAGGACGCCAGCCTGCCCATCGTCACGCCCTCGCTGCTGCAGATGGTGCGGTTGCGCTCCGTGAGCGTGGAGCCGCCTGCCGGGGCTGAGGAGCGGCCGGCACCCCAAAAGCCTGTCCGACGGTCCCTGTCCACGCGTCAGTCCCCTCCTGCCAAAGACGCGGTGCCTTCGAACCAGCTCCACCACGCCGTGCAGCTCAAGGCCACCGCCTCGTCCTCCAGTGAAGCTGCGGAGAAGCCGCCGGGCAGCAAAGCAGCAATGCCGGGCCCTGAGGGGCCCCCCGGGGACGGTCAGCTCTCCCCCAGGCACCAGTCGCCGGCCTCCACCGCCAGCTTCATCTTCGCCAAGAGCTCCAAGAAGCTGGTGATCGAGACGGCCTCGTCCCCCGAGGCACAAGCCGACCTGAAGAGGAACTTGGTGGCCGAGCTGATGAATTTCTCGGGGCAGCGCTCGGCAGCCCCGGCTGCCACCCAGCAGGGCCCCGGCAAGGTGCAACCCCACCGAAAACCCGGCAAGATCCCTCCTCCGGTAGCCAAGAAGCCTTCGCTTGGCCTGGGGCCGGCTCCTTCCCCCCTGAGCCCGAAGCCGCCGGGGGCGGAGGCGCTGGGCCCCCCCCGTGCTGGACGGGAAGGCCAAGGCAGCGCCAGCGGATGAGAGCAGGACTAAGAGCGAGCCGGCAGGGACGGTGGCCTCGGGGACAGAGGGCAGGAGCACTGTGGAGCCGCCGGCACAGAGCCCACAAGGTATGTGGGATGGGGTCCCGTTTCAGCCCTAATGTGGGGTGATGTCGTTGTTGGTGCTTGGGCTCCCGAGCGGAGCACACGGGCCGTGTTGGGGCTGGGGTGGCACCGGGGGAGAGCCTGGTCGCGGGGATGGGTTTGGGGTGGGGCCGTGGGAAGAGGGGGCTCTGCGTGGCTGATGGGCTCTTCCCTCCTGCCTTGCAGACGGACGGGGAGAGACGGCCTGAAGGACGAAGCTGCAGGACTGGTGCCCCCACGGACAGGAATCCAAATCTCTCAGGGACCTGGGCAGGTCGACAGACGAGTGTGGAACTGGCAACTAACTTAATACAGGAAGCAAACAGCCTTAGCCTCCACGGCCTTGATGATATTTATGCAAAAATGGTGTTGGTTTCACTTTCCTAAGTACTACAGCTTTATTTTGCCTTTTTTTTTTTTTTTTTTTTTTTACTGGACTCAAGGCCCAGAGCCAGCACCTCCTCCCTGCCGGGCTGCCGCTGGGTTTGCACGCGTGGAGCGGAGCAGCCGTGCTGAGAGGAGCGCAGGGGTCCAAGACACTGGAGCTGGAGCCGCTCTGCTCCCAGCTAGCGAGGAATCGAAGCACTTTGGATAAGGGAACAGAAAGGTTTCGGCCACGGCCGTGTCCAAGGGGACATGGACAGGAGCAGCAGGATGGGACAGAGGTGCTGGTGGGAGGGACCAGGGCCTCGGCCCTTGAGGGACAGTCAAGGGGGGCTCTTGGCCAGCACCGATCTCTGCCCGCAGCAGCGTGGGCTCTGGGCACTGGCCCACTGGGGGAGCCCAGCTGCTCCCTGAGCTGGTTTTCGTGCCCTGGGCTCTGGGGTAGAGGCTCAATTTCTATTTCTGTAAATTCGAGTCACATTTTGATTTCTTCGATTGTAAAAAAACCAACCAAACAACAAACCAAACCAACAAAAACCCCAACCAAACCAAAAGCAACCAACCCTCTGCTGCCGAGTAGCTGTTCAGAGCTCTGTACCTGGCTGGTAAAAATGATGACCGAAGCTTGCCGACTCCTGTGCTTCCTGACATATGGCCACGGCTTTGCCACCCGCAGCGGCCACTCTTCCTGGTGCTGTCAAGCTCTGGGGAAGGCCCAGACCTGGAGCGGGCCAGCTCCTGGCACCGCCACCCCCACGGGGTGGGCAGAGGGCTCGGGCAGCACTAAAACCCAGGAGCAGCGCCAGCTGCCAGCTCACCCACCCGCCCCAGACAGACACACACACCCGGCTGCAGTCAGCTCAACGATTTTATTTGGGTTTACGACAGACAGATAGTTCCCGAGTCAGTATTTAAGGCCCGCACCCCCCACAGCCTCCCGTGGGCTCAGAACAGACCCACGGGTGCCACCCAGGCTCCTGGCTGAAGAGCAGCACCAGCCCCAGCCCTGGGGGTGCTGAGCAGGGAGTGCCTGGGCAGAGCAGAGGCTGGGGGGGGCCTGCCTGGCTGCCCCTTGCTCTGTTAGCAGCAACACGGGTTTGAGCAAGCAGCTTTCCCTTTCTGCCCTCACCGCAGCATCCGCACATGCCATCCCTGCCGGGCCCGGCGGGCAGGGCTTCCAGTCCATGGCGCAACTGGGAGCGAGCCGGTGGCCCCAGCACAGAGCCTGAGGCCACGGGCACGAGTCACACAGGTCCGTTAAGATGTTGGTGCCACCATCAGGCCCTGGAGCTGGCCCAGGGCAAGGGGGACGTCAGAGTCCCAGAGCCCCCCCGGGTGCCCCAGGGCTGAGCCTCTGGCTTGGGGCACTGGGGAGATGGCAGAGACCGGGGAGGAGAGCCTGGCTGAGGTGGTGGAGGGGGCCAGGCAAGAGGGGCAAGCAGTGGTGCTTGTTAGCTGATGCTCCCTCCCTTCAGACTTTTACAGGAGACGGTCCCCAGCTTGGTCAGGAAGTTTCGCTGCTTCCACTGGGCGACACAGTCCTCAGAGACGCGGAAGTTGACCTGGGGAGCAGAGCAGGGGAGGCAGGGTCAGGCCTGGGCCGGCAGTGCTGCCTTGTTCAGCCAAGTGGGGAGGTTTGGCTCCTCCACAGCTTTGCTGACAGTAGCAACAACATGGGTGCTGAGTGGCAAATTGCTAATTTTGGGTCACCCAAAGGTGGGGACAGCATCTATGTGGCCCTAAGCTCCCTCCCACTCAATGTCCGGAGCCCCAGGTACTCCAAGCTGTGGCCCAGCCTCTCACCTGCAGCTTCTCAAAGACTTTCTTCTTCGGCTTGAGCTCGTCATCAGGCTCCCCGTCCTCGTAGCCCTCCACATAGACGCGGTCCCCAGCGCAGCACCCGTCTGGCGGGTCCAGGGGCTCCACCTGCCGCGGCTCCCCCACGCTGCGGAGAGGCGTGGAGGAAGCAAAGTCACCTCAGTGCAGTACTCACCCTCCCCACAGCACCGTCGGGCTCCGGGGCAGAAGCGGGGGATCCGGATTGTGCTCCTGGAGGGGTACAGCCCCACTGCCTCCCCTCCCTCACCTGGAGGCACACAGCACCATGCCCTGCGACTCCACACCCCTCATCGCCTTGGGCTTCATATTACAAAGCAGCACCACGAGCCTGTCCTGCAGCTGCTCCTTGGGGACGAAGTGCACGAGGCCGCTGACCACGGTGCGGGGCTCAGGCTCCCCCACGTCGATCTTCTCCACGTACAGGCTGTCCGCATCCGGGTGCTGCCGAGCAGCAGCAAAAGTGAGGCGCAAAGAAGGCAAAAAACCCAAGGGTGCCCACATCACCATGCGGGAAGGTTACTCCCCTCTCCCAGTACCTTTTCCACACTGATCACTTTGCCAACGCGGATGTCCAGCTGGGATGGGATCACCTCGTACTCTGGCTCGCAGTTCTTGGTGTGCTTCTCTACAGGCTCTGCAGTGCAAAGGCAACAGCTGAGCCACTGAGTGTAAACGCAGGGAGCTAGCCAGGCCCTGGGGAGCACACAGTGACCCCCAAATGCTGGCCCCGGGGCCCGCTGAATTCCCTGCCTGTCTCTACGCCAGAAAGCACAGTCCCTCCTCCGCTTTGCTGGCCTCTCAAGCACCAGAGAAGCATGCCAGCACCTGTCCTCTTGAGGGTAGGCAAGCAGCCCTGGCACTGACCTTCCATCACCCTTCCTAATGCTCGCCAGGGCTGCTCCTCAGAGTGAAGTTTCACAACTTCTCTCTAACGCTGTTCCCTGGAGGGACTCTCTCCCACCCAGCCAGCGGCCCACATCCCTGAGCTCCCAGCACCTCCTTACTGTCTCGGGGATACGCCATGTGCATCAACTTCTTCAGTTCTGGAGTGTTGAATTTCTCTCTGATGGGGTCAAGCAGTTTGTTCAGGGACACTTCCACCGAGTTCTTCAGGTCTCCAGGATGCACAACCTGTATCATGACAGACAGACGTGTTCCTGCATGGTTTCATCCAGTGCAGGGAGAGCAGAGGAATTTGAGTCACTGGTCTCATTACCTGCTCAGCAAAGTCCTTCTCCAGGTTCTCATAGGCTGTGTAGGTTTTGTTTCCTCCCCATTTTTCTTCTCGCAGAACCACAAACTCTGCGACACAGATTTTAAGGCTCAGATTAACCCAAGCAGGGACTCACCCCGTGCTCAGGCAGATACATCACCCACCGCACTTCACGCAAGAGCCAAAGGGGACAGGCTGCTTCAGGGGACATGCACTTCTGTCCCCTCCTCTCCCCCACAGGGAAAACTAAACCCAGTGCCCGAGCGTGGTGAGCCCCTCACCTGACTTGAGGGGGAAGAGGACGTGCTTGATGAAGGAGAGGACACCGTTGTTCTCCACATTCCCTGGCTCACAGAAAGCCTTCCTCAACTTCTTCTTCACATTTTCCTTGCTGTCCAGAAGGTCAATCTTCGAGTCCTGCAGGAAGAGATTTCCACAGCCCTTCACCCAAGTCTTGCCCAAAAGAGACAACTCACACTGGAGGTGCTGCAACTTCTTGTTAGAGCTCGGTGTGAGTGGAGAGAGAAGTCACCTTCTCCGGAGATGCAGCCTCCCCACCGCCAGCCATTACCCCATCCCTCAACCAGAGCCACAGTTCAAGGACCAACCTCTTCTGAGGAGCTCATTTTGCTGCCTGTCAGACCAGGAACCATCGGGTTCATCAAATGGATGCGCTTGGCATAGCCCAGGGAAGGAAGGTACTGGGAAAAAGGAAGGAGGCAAGTCATGGACAATCCTCTTTGGAAGACTGGTTTTAACTCACAATCCCTGTTTGTTTCTGGCTCCAGGTAACTTGGGGACCCTGAAAAACAGGACCCAGAATGCCTTAACGGACTCACACGGTACTGGTGGCCACAGCCAGGGCGTGGCAGCACTATTTTGCCCACCAGAGTCCTGCAGAGCAGCAGCAGGAGCTGAAAACAGCCTTGTGGTGCCAACCAAAGCCACACACACGCTTGTCCCAATGGATTAGTGAGCATTTGAGCTCTGAGCCAGACACCAGCGTCGTAGGGAGCTCACGAACACCCCCCTTCCTCACCTTCTCTGCAAAGGTGAATATCTTCCTCTGATCAACTCCTCCAAACTGTGCGTCAACCTTGAGGTACTCCTCATCCAGGGCCTGCAGAGAGACCCACACAGCCTTGAGACTGGCCCCGAGACTCCACACTCCAGCTGTGCTCAGCCTTCAGAGTCTGTGCCTATCCCCCAGGATCTGCCCAACCGAGAAGGCCGGGAGCTCTCCGGACTGCCTGCTGTTCTGCAGCTGGCCGGAGTCACTGTAAGAGCAGCTCTGTGCTCAGGTTATACTTCGTGCTGCTGCCAGGTGTAACATTGGGGTGGAGTATAACGACCTTGGCATTTACCTTCACGTGTCCCTGCAGCCCTGGCTTTGCCCAGCACCCCCTCTGCCTCATCACGTACCTGCAGGCCTGGGTAGAGCAAACCACTCAGCAAAGGGTGCTCCACCTGCTTCACCACCTCCGCTCCGGCCTTCTTCGCATCGTGCTGTGTCATCACGGAGGAGAGGCGGTACACGTCCAGCGTGTACTCCCTGAGGGAAGGGACAGCACTGTTAGCACCAGGCAGGCCGACACCTTTCAGAACTGCTTCACACAAACGCTGGTTCTGGCCGCATCAAGAGGAGCCAAGGCCTGGAGGCACCTTCATTTTGTTCCCTGAATGACAGTGCCTGGGAGCAAGCTCAGGAACAGGGCAAGCTCAGGAAGAGCAGAGCCCCAGGTCAGGCTCTCCTCATCCAAGGGGACCAGACACCCCAGGACTCACTTGCTGAGCTGGTAGTCAGTGCCCTGGACGAACTTCAGTTTTTCCAGGGGCACCCCAATGCTCTCCAGCATGGCTTTGATCACGTTCTCGTAATAGCGGGTGCGCAACTCCAGCAGCTCCCAGGGGGCCTTCATGTTGTCCAGGTAAGCGTGGAGGTCAGCAAAGAGTATCGTCACCTGGTGCAGAGGGGCACAGCATCAGCGCCGCGTGAGTCAGGGGAACTGCACGTTCCCATCCAGCAGCACCGTGCCATAATCCTGCAGGGTCTGAGCTCCCAGCCCGGCCCCGTACCTCACAGCCCGCCTTCAGGAAGTCAGCGATCTTCGACATGGGCACGAAGTAGGCCACGTGTGGTTTGCCCGTGGTGGCGGTCCCCCAGTAGATCTTCAACTCTCGCTCCTTCAGGATAGCCATGAGCTTATCCTCCCCCAACACCTCCTGCGGAGGGTCAAAACACACCCCCCCCGGCACGGCTCAGCTTCCCCGGCAAACCCACTGCGGGAGGGCTCAGGCAGCACCATAACGCCCCGCTGGCCGGCCCGGGCCCGGCACACCCCGCTCGCAGCACGGCCTTAGGGCGCCTTCGGGGTCTAGAGGTTGAGCTGGGCCTCCCCCGGCTCCCGCTCTCCCCGTCAGCCTGTCCCGGCCTCCATCCCCCCGGCCCGGCCTGTCCCGGCCTCCATCCCCCCGGCCCGGCCTGTCCCGGCCTCCATCCCCCCGGCCCGGCCTGTCCCGGCCTCCATCCCCCCGGCCCGGCCTGTCCCGGCCTCCATCCCCCCGGCCCGGCCTGTCCCGGCCTCCATCCCCCCGGCCCGGCCTGTCCCGGCCTCCATCCCCCCGGCCCGGCCTGTCCCGGCCTCCATCCCCCCGGCCCGGCCTGTCCCGGCCTCCATCCCCCCGGCCCGGCCTGTCCCGGCCTCCATCCCCCCGGCCCGGCCTGTCCCGGCCTCCATCCCCCCGGCCCGGCCTGTCCCGGCCTCCATCCCCCCGGCCCGGCCTGTCCCGGCCTCCATCCCCCCGGCCCGGCCTGTCCCGGCCTCCATCCCCCCGGCCCGGCCTGGCCCTGCCCGACCCCCCCCGCCGGTACCTGCAGGTTGCGGGTGATGAGCTGATACTTCTCCTGCGGGCCGGGCGCGGGTTCCATGGCGGCGACTGCAGGGAACGGCACCGCGTTACCGGAGGCACCAGCCCCGCCCCGCCCGGCCGCCCCCACCTCCGCCGGGTTGCATCAGCTCCGCTCGGCGCTCCCCTGCCGCGCCTGACGTCACTTCCGCCACCTCCGAGCGCCGAGCTCGCCGATGGGGAGGGGGCGGCGCCGCGCTCCGCCAATCAGGCGGCGCCTCGCGCGCGGAGGCGGGGCCGCTAAAGATGGCGGCGGGGGAGCGCGGCCCGTTCCGCCGCCAGGCCCCGCTCGGGCCGCGGCCGTTCCCTCGCCCCCTTGTAGCGCTTTGTTCCGTTACTTATCGCTTTGTTCCGTTATTTAGCGCTTTGTTCCGTTATTTGTCGCTTTTTCCGGCTCGGGGGAGGAGCACACCCGCCGCCTGGGCGGGCCGGGCCCCTCCTCCGGGGGCGGGGGCGGCGGTTGGGCGGGCCCGGGGCGGGGCCCGGGGCTGGGGAGCGGGAAGGGGGCGGTGGAGGAGCGGGTGGAGGCGGGAGGGGGAGGGGGAGAGGGTGAGGGGGTGAGGGAGAGGGGGTGAGGGGGTGAGGGAGAGGGGGTGAGGGTGAGGGTGAGGGGGTGAGGGTGAGGGTGAGCTCAGGGAGCTGCCCTCGGGTGAGGGGAGGACTGAGGGGAGGACTGAGGGGGTTTGTTACCCGGTGGCCCCGGGGGGTTTTCTCCAGCAGGTGTCCCCTGATTTTTGAGATGAGGCGTCAGAAAGAAATTCTTGTCTCTGAGGGCGGTGAGGCCCAGGCACAGGGCACCCAGGGGAGCTGTGGGTGCCTCATCCCTGCCCAAGGCCAGGCCGGGCGGGGCTTAGAGCAGCCTGGGCGGGTGCCGGTGGCACGGCGGTTGGAGCTAGAGCTGTCTTTAAGGCCCTTTCCAAAGCCTTCTGTGATTCCCGAGGTATTTTCTTTCTCTGCTGTGGTTACAGCGTTGTTTTGAAAGTGCTGATTGTTATTATTTGGAGAGAATGACGTGAGAAAGCAACAGAACTGCTTGGGTTTTACTCCTGGAATAGGTAACACACACGCACACCCCACACAAGCTTTTTGAAACCAGCAAGTGGTCAAAGCAGTGGGAAGACAGAAGGTATTCCTTTAACTCACTTGGCCAAAGAGGACAGGAAATACCTTTCCTCTCTCCTGCTGGGTGAGAGTCAAAAGCAGGGCTTTCAAGTCAAAAGATCCAGTTATTGTGAGTCCTCACTAAGGAAAACAGGTTTTGTTTGTGAATACTTTTCAACTATTGAATTTTCTGGGAAGGTTCTTTTATCTTCTGATCTTCCCTTAGAACATGTTTTGCACGAGTGCGTTGGTGACTAATACGCCGCTGAATGTCCCCTCAGCGTCCTGACAGAGTTACTCTTCCGTTGCTCAGTTTTTCCTAACCCAAAAAAAGACTTATTTATTCTCTCTGAAGGACGGAGGTGGGGGTTGAGACGCTAGAAAGGTCCGTGAGGCCTTTCTTAATACCAACCTCGTGTGTGAGAACCCTCCTGGAATGACGACCTGGTCGTTACTGCATGTTGTCAAGACATAAAATGCTCAGGACTAGGGGCAATGGAGACCTCCCCGACATATTCCTGCATCTTTGGAGAACAGCTGAGTTCATTTTATTTAAGGTGTTGTTTTTGCTGGCAGGTTGGAGCTGACTCCTGCAGTTTTCTTCTCCGAAGGAGCTGACCAAAGGGCACAAGGATCAGATGAACTTCAGAACAGGCCCTTAGGGCTGTGAGCACGGGGTCACTGAGACACTGGAGCAACAGCAACATGGGCAACCATTCCCCTCACGCCTCTGGGCTTTGTGTGTGTCGGGAATTTAAACCTGCTGCTCGTGAGCCAGGTCCTAGGGCCAAAAGGCTGTTGGATTCCTGGGCCCTGCAGTCAGCTGAGAAGGCTTGTTTGTGGAATCATCGCTGTAGCCCTCCGAAGCCACCAGAGGATCCGCTGCTCTGCTCCCCAGCTCCAGCCTGCTGCCAAGGATCCTCTCTTTTTCTGCACGACACTGGCCGTGACGACCCTGTTGCCACCTCTTCTCCATCAAAATACGACGACGTCGCCGTTTCTCTGGATACAACCCGACGTTTTGGTGATAGCGAGCCTGACGACTCCTTGTTGGAACTGTCGGGCGGTGAAGAAGGGAATTCTCCTTTCGGTTACACCGAGGAAGAG
Organism: Trogon surrucura; assembly: GCA_020746105.1. Taxonomy (NCBI): domain Eukaryota; kingdom Metazoa; phylum Chordata; class Aves; order Trogoniformes; family Trogonidae; genus Trogon; species Trogon surrucura. Next base: position 2,301,195 of record CM036640.1, read on the forward strand.
ATCCAGGAAATCTTGGCAGGTGATGGCGTGGAGTCGGAGCGGTACCTGGCTAGAAGCAGCGCTCTGAGCCACAGTGTAAACGGAGAAAAGGACAAGAGCGGCAGCGCTGAAGCTTCGGTCGTCAGAGAGGATGCAGACACCTCGGAGAGCACGGAGGGACCAAAGGAACCTCTCTCCAGAGAGTGTTCTTTGCTCGGTTCTGAGTGCTTCCCTAGCTTTTTGTGTGAAAGCACTGGTTTGGGTGAGAGCCATCAGCAGTCGGCCCAAGTGACCCACGTGCAGTTTGACCTTGACGTTCAGGAGCTTCTGAGCCTCAGCCCCGTGGATGGTGGCGGTGGAGCTGGGCCTCTGGAGGACAGTTGTGTGGAGGAAGCTGAAAGCGAATCTTCAGAAGCGATCATAAAGGATTGCCTAGAGCGTGATCAAACCGCTGGGAGCTCCGTTCTCACGGCGTCCTCAGAGGGGCTGGTGCCCGGTGGCCGGCAGAGCCTGGGTGTGGATTTCCTGGCAGAGACTCCCGTTAGGAGCAGAGACGGGTCTGACTCGTGCGGCGAGCACGGGGCAGGATCCGCGTCCTCTTCTCGCCTTCGCTGCGGCCAGAGAACGGCTGATGGGAGCTCAGCACCTGGGGCACTGAGACGTGCCACACCAGCTTCTAGGCCTGGAAACCGAGGACTTTCCAAAGCAACAACGAGCTGTTTTCTGAGGAAATTGGGTTTTCCAGAGGGTGATGAGGGGAAATCTGCGGAAGCTGAACGGCCGTCAGACAGCGCTGAAGTAAACACACATCAATTCTTCCAACTAAAAAGTTTCTGTCTCCATTCCCTTTCGATTTGTGCTCGCAGTAATGCCCGCCTGCACCCGAGTGTGCGTTTTTACACACTAAGGGAAGGTTTTTCAAGTGGAGGGAAGTGCGATTTTTACGTAACCACGTAGGCAAGACTTACACAGAATGATTTCCTATTAGATGTTAATCCCCTTTTCCCTTACCTTTCTAGTTAAGCCGGACAGCTGTAGCCCAGATCGGGCAGGAGGAAACAGCCAGTGGGAAGAAGCCTGGTGAAGTTATTTCTGTGCCACGGGAGGAAGAAGACAGGTAACTACTCAGGAGCCTCTAAGTGCCTTTGCACTTTGAAAAAATTGCCCCAGGGGCTTCCTAAACCAGTTTGCTTTTGTGCTGCTGGTTTAATTTTTTTTTTTCCTTAAGATGCACTGAAATAGGGGAGGAAAGTACTTAATATTTTACCCTGCAAGGTACTCTAACAGAGGGACCAGTACTTAATATTTTACCCTGCAAGGTACTCTAACAAAGGGAATAATATAAAGCTGGTCCAAATGGGAAAAAAAAGGCTTCTAAGGCAGTCCTGGGCAGTGGTTTTCAGGACAGGAGGGATCTTTGCGGGGGCTTGGCTCGCCGGCCGCTCTCCTGGCGTGGTTTCCAGCAGGTGGCAGCAGCAGAGCAGCTCCGGGCGCTGCGCAGGGATGGTTTTCTTCTGCTCTGGGGTCCTCCCGGGCTTGGAGGTGTCAGTTTGGTGCGTCTTCCCTGCGGACCTGCTGCAGTCAGATGTTCTGTGCGTTGCCGTTCCCGGGGTGGCCTTGAGTAACGTGAAAAATCTGCGGCTTTTGAGGGCTCGCTGCAGGTTCCTGGCTTGTTAGTCAGGACAGCGGTGAGCTGGTTCACTCGGCCGACACTCCCTCCTGCTTTGCCCTCAGTATATTGTCTTTGCAGCTTTATTTGGAGAAATACTCTTGCTGCAGTAGAGTAGAGTAGTAGTAGAGTAGTGCTACAAGAAGTTCGTGTCTGTGATACTTCTGCGGGACGCTTTGCCCCCTCTTCTGTAACCTAATTTGATAAATTGTCTAAAAAAAATTAACACTGTCTTTTATTTTAAAGATCGAAACAGCGGGCGTGCGTTTCAGAAGCAGAGCCTGAGCAAACGAAGCGTTTATACCCAGCGTGTGCACATCCATTTGAAGAAAGCTGTAGCTCCTCCCTACCAGGTAACCCACGGGTGGGCCAGGGCCGGGCTGTGCTGGTGGAGGTTAGATATCCCAGTGGGAAGCCTGGCTTGCACAACTTGTATTCTTGGGTGTTTTGAATCTACTTGTTTTTCAGGGGGAAATAAAAATTGCCTGCTACGCTTGCTAGCACTACCACGCACAGAGTTCCTGTCCAGCAGCCGGTCTTCTTCTAGGACTGGTTTGGATGAGTTTTGTAGTTTGGGATACGTGGGCAACGTTACAGAGGGGGCTCGCTGCGGGGAGTTGGGGTTGCTCCCAAAAACCCCACGTTACCCGGGAAGAGCAGAGCTGAGCTCTGGCTCGTTGTGTTGGGAAGTCACTTGTTCGTGTCAGTCCACAACCGTGAACCCATATTTGGGGAATCTTGAGCTGAAGTGCTGAGATTTGGGTTTACTCCTGACACCTACGTGTCGCCCTGCTCAACGGTGTCACCCGAGAGCTGTCGACTGGGGAGGTGTCTGCAAAGAGCGAGTGTGGATATCGGCTGAGGAGCAGGATCCGGTGGGTTGATGGGGAGAACGGGGATGTTCTGAAGGGCAAATTGTGTTCTGGTAGCTTCCAGAGAGGCCCTCCCGCTGTGGATATTCTGAGTGCTCATGGATGCAATAACTGCCATTTCTTGAGAGTCAAAAGAAAGCGTCAGTTTTGTGGCGCATTGCACGGAGCCTGCACTTATCTGGGCAGCACGAGCAGCTGCATAGCCATGGGGCTGCTTTCCAGCGTGTGAATACAGCGTAAGTAATGGAGAGGGGGCTCTGCAAGGAGAGCTAAAATGGCCTGTTTTCTCTTCCCTTCGAATTAAAAATGCAAGACGTATGTCCCGAGTCACAAAAAAATCAGGCAGGAGCTCCAAATGAACAAGGCTGGTGAGCGGAATAGAGATCAGCTTTGCTGGGGAAGAACATTGCCTGCGACGCACACAATTTGATTTTCTTATTAGTGCAAACCTCTCTTATTCCAAAGAGCTGTAGGCTTGGAATTCAGCCCGACAAACAGCGTGGGCTTTCCCAGTTGTCACAGAAAAACCTCCTCAGCGGGCTGACTCTGACCCTCTGCGGTACTTCTGGTGCACCTGGCTCTGCCGCAGTGTCTTGTGTGTCGTTCGCGTAGGAGACGCAGAAATGCGGAACGATCCCGGGAAATTCCTGAAGGAAAATCAGCAGGTTTTAGAGCCAGCGAGGGAATTCCCGCCAGGAAACACCAACGAATATATGGCTGCTACAAATCTTTAGCTCTGTTTTGTATTGCAAATCTCCTGGCATTTCTCTCATCGTAGTGTTTGGCTTTGCTATCCCCTCTTCTGCGGAACCTGTCTGCTCTTCCTTGTGTCCTGTCTCTTGCTGGGTGAGTTACAAGCTGGCTACAGCAATCTTTTCCCTTATCTGGATGTTATCTTGCACTTGCAGGTTCTTATAAACACAACTTTTACACCCGGATTGGGTGGCTGTGCTAAAAGTTGCGCTGGCTAGCTCATGTGGAATCTTTGAACGTCGACTGGTTGGAAGAAATCTTTTCACATCCAGCCATTCGGAGTGAGACGGGAGATAACCTGTGGTTCTAGTTGTGCTTCCTCTCCTTCCGTTTCCTAGAGGATATTCAATCTGAGCAGATATATTTATTTGCAGCTTCCCACAGGAATCTAAACTCTGCTGAGGCTGTGTTGTAGCAGATGGAAAAATGAGATGTGATTTGAACACCTGCTTGGAAATGGGTGGCTGAAACTGATAATTGACCACAAAAAGACTTCTGCCAGCTGACCGTTTGTTAGCATTCACACTTCGTTATTGCCCTTTATCCGCAGCAAATGGAATCACATCCTTCTTGATGAGATCCTCCTCGGCAATTCTGCTTGGTTCTGTACCAGTCTACAGAAGGAACGAGGCTCCTGCTTTTATAACTGAACGTCAGCTGCTCAGTCTTGTCCTCGGCGACGCACGTAGCTGAGCAGAGCTTGTTTTCAATGGGCAGGGGAAGGACAAACTTAACAGGAGAGGCATTTCCGTCTCTAAACATCGCCTTCTCTTGGTTCCCACCCAAACATCTGTACTGCAGGAGATCTGCTTTCACAGGTCATTAATGTTGCAATTGTGCCTATGGGATAGTGCCTCCACCACCTGCTGCTCAGACAAGTACTCGCTTGTTTTTTCGGAGCGGGATCACTCTCGGCAGAGTCATCCACCCCCGGGTCCCCGAGTTAGCTCCCGTCTGACCTCCAGCCACTGCTCTCTCCAAGTGCTTCTGCCAGCAGAACTCCACCAGGAGTTCTCCTTGAGGCTCCGTGTGTTTCGCAGATGTTGATGACGCTCAGCGATTTGATCAGACTCCTTACAACCTGGGACAAACCTGATACATTATTTTCTTGGCTCCCTCTTGAATCGAAGGGAGAGGAGGAAGGAATACCTTATAAAGAGTCGCAGACCATCTGGTCTTACCATATTAACGAAGATCAATCTCTTTAAAAAACCAGCCACACTAGGTTTAAGGTGATGGAAGGGGAGAAGAGTATAAGGGAACATATGGAGAAACAAGTCTGTGAAATACAAATGACTGCTGTGCTAGCACACTCTGCCGTGAAAGAGTCTGGCCTGTTGATTGGGACTGAGCTGGCTGAGGAAAACAAACTTCAATCTTGAGACAGTTGTTACCTGCCCAAACTCATTTTGCTTGAACGGAAAGCTCGCAGGGAGATTTCAGGGCTTGGGCTGTGCTGACATAAGGAAGGAATTACATTTAGGGCTGAGCCTAGGAGGGAGATTTCACTTCAAAGCAAATGAAAACCACCTACAAACCTTGAATTTCAAGAGGGACCTGAGATGGAGTGTGGAGTAGGGGCTGGGATAAGAGCTGATCAAGCAGATTGCAAGGAGGCTTATGGTGAGGGGTTGCTGGGAGGAGTTCGCTGCTCACGGTGCGACATTCCCAAGTCTGGGACTGGTCCAGGGGCTTCCCTAGTCACAAACCACAGTTTGCAGGTACTTTTGGTGAGATAGCTGAAGCTCCTGATTTCTAAATGAGGATGAAACTTGCCTGAAAATCTCCTCCTAAATCTGTAGCTTGGTCTCAACCGTTGCAGAAGGATGGGAGGTGGGTTTAAATTCTGCTCAATGGCAGTTCAGAATTTGTGAAGAATTGTGATTTTTTTTGCATCAGCCTCTCGCAGGCGGTGTGAACTGTCACCGCTCCTGATACACGTAATAACGGAGCAAGCTTGCTTCAAATCTCCCTCCAGGCGTTTTGAAAAGGCCAGTGGGACAGCAGGGGCCTGGCTGCAGAGCCTTGTTTCCCCCCTTGCCCTACGAAAGCACGTTGCAGCAGGCGATTGCTGGTCACTGCCGATGGGGAGCGACACCACAGAGCAGGACAGCCGCGGCCGGAAGACCACGGGCGTGGCGAGGCGTTGGCTTTTACGCGTTCAGATGTTTCCGTGCCAGCAGTCTCGATTCTGTTGGATCTCTTGATGAGATTATTAGCAGTCAGAATGTAATTTAGATCGGCCCGCTCTTCAAGCGGGCATTCCGTTGCCAATTCAGCCCTGCTGAGAAAATGAAATCACTCCAGACAGGCAGCACCTTCCCACGACAGCGAGATGGTGGTGAATGTACGTGTGCGGTGTCTAAGACCAGCTTCCCCGGGTGGGAGGACCTCGGGCAGAAGCAGGTAACTCCTCCTGAGCGTGTGTTTTGTGGCCTTTGGGAGCGTAAATCTCTCACGTGAATGAGCGCTGCCACGGAGCAGCTCTGTACGTTGTAAAGGCTTTAGGCTTCTGGGCAGCCCTACGGCCGAAGATCACGTTCTTTGGCATTGTGACACTCACATTTGCAGAACCGTAGAGATGCTGCGAGGGGAGGGAGAGATTGCTTGGTAAGCTTTCGTGGAAGGGCATGCTGCATGTTTGCTGCTAGGGGGTAGCCAAGGGCTCCGTTTATGGTTTTTGCTCCAGCAGAGTCAGATAAGACTGGGAGACGCTGTTTTGTGCGAGCCCTGCGTGAGCTCTGCCGTGAAACGTTTTACAACTAAAAATCTACTAACGTTCGTCAGTGGATCGCAGTCTAACAACAGCAGCCAGATAACAACGACCCTGGAATTAAACTCCTGTGTGGCTTTTTGTGCCGTCCTCTCAAAAGCCAACCACCTCTTCCCTCCTTTTGTGCTCTAAGGTAATTCTAAACGGGAGGAAGAAATTACGTCCTGAAAGGTGAAGTGGAAGCTGATAATATTCTTCCCCTGGTCTGAGAGGATGTCTCGTGCTGTGCTGGTTGCATCCTCTGCAAAAGAGGTCTGGGTGGTATAAATAGGTGATATTTAGCAGTTGCTGGTGCTAAGTGTGGGGCTTTTTTTTTCTTTTTGGTGGGTTAAAAAGGACAGCAACGTGCTGTAAAGTGTCAAGTGGCATCGTGGGGCTGTGGCATTAGTGCCACTCAACGACTCTGCATCCCGTGTGTTCGGATCGCAAGTGAAAAGCTGGCTTTTCTGGCTGCCGGTTTGCTGGCTCCATCTGGGATGTAAAGTTCAAGCTGTGTCTTTCCTGGCTCTGGTCGCTAATAATAAAGATTCTTCATTTGGAACTTAGTTGACAAAATTGATGCTGCTGCATGAGCCGACAGAGAATCCCGCTCGCTTTCCTCGAGACGTGTGGGCTAAAGCACTAACAAGCAGGAACACCATCATTTTAATCTAGAAGGTCATCAAACGGTTTAATAGACACCAGATTTGTGGGGGAAACAGAAGGTATTTTAGCACAACAAGCGTGTTGGTCAGACAGCTTTTTAACGAAGCTGATCGAGTTTGGTCAGCTAGGCTTCTGCTTCCCGACTAACCAGGAATAGCTCGTTACGTGTCATTAGGAAGCTTTTCTGCAAATCTGGGGAAATTACATTTGGTGTAACATATGGCACAGTCTTCAACTCTTTCCCCGGGAAGTGAAGTCTGACCACTCAGTCGACGAATTGCCGTATTTTTATCAGCAAAATGGGTGTGCAGCTGTGACATACGCGTCTGAGCGATGTAACCTTTAATGTCTTTGGCAAATCCGGGCATTAGCAGCCTGTTCCTCTCCGTTAACATCTCCTCCAGAAAGTCGTTACCAGCTGAGATGATACTAACACTTTCCGCCGTGTAGGTGTTTTCCTCCTCTGACGCTATTGAACCGTCAGGGAACCAAGTGCCTAATGTTCTCGTTTTCCTCCGAGGAGACGGAGAGCGGAGCTCGTGCTGCCGCTTGTCGCACCGAAGGGAGGTGGTGCGAAGCGCGCGGCGTGTTGTGAGTTGGAAGGACGCGCTGTGCGGGATTGTTTGCTCCACACTGCCTCCCGCGGCTCCGCTTCACCCAACTCGTGGGGGAGGAATATATTGGCTAAATTGTACGTGTAGGCATAACATTACAGCGCTCGAAAGGGTGAAGGCAAGCGGTGCTTAGCTTGAAACACGCGCTGCGCGGATTTGGCACAGGCTGCTGCTCTCGGCTCCTCCCTCCCTGTTGTGCCCCAAGTCTCTGCTCAGTTGAGTCTTGGAAATGAACGGGATTAGACCCCGGGGGCTGCTCGGCGGCGGCAGAGCCAGCTGGGGGGCTGCTTTCCTTTGCTTTGGGGATCAAAAGGGAATCTTGCAGGGCTCGCTGGGATCCCTGTCATGGCAGCCCACTCCCACTTGCTGCTTTTTAGTATTTACTGAAACCTCCCTTTCCTAGCTCCTGCTTCCACCAGCCAGTCAAAATCAGCAGCTGGGCAAAAACAGGTGGGGAAACGTGGGTGGCCTCTGGGGCATGTTCTTCTGTGGCCCAACATGACTTTCCTCAGCGCTGCCTTTTTTTTTTTTTTTTTCCTTAATTTTTATTTTTTCCTTCTTGATGTCTTCCCTTTATTGACTATCTTTTGGCAAGAAGGACGGGCTTAGGCTTGAACTCACCCAGGCCCAGAGCATTAGTGATGTCTCATGGGTTAGAGTGGAAGTTGTTACCGAAACAGCAGTTAAATCTTTGATGTTTATGACCCTCAGAAAAGAAGGATCTTAAGTACTTTCTTCTCCTATAATGGGAAACACCTTTTCCTAAAGTGTGGACTTATTACATTGATTCCGAATGGCTGAAAACATTTCCTTTAAGAGAATCACTTGAACTGGGTAGAGTCCTCCTCCGATGAGTGGAGTTGCTGCCAGCCTACATTGGTTTCTTCTCACTAATAGCGTTATTGCTTCCCTTGTAAAGCCTGTAGTTATGGAACACAATAACAACCCTTTTACCTCCTGCCACATCACGGTGCGAGTACTTAACTCTGCACGAACAGCGGCGCTTTACATTTTAATTCTTTTCTACCGAGCAAGGAGCGAGTCCGCTGTGTTCGGAAACAGTTTAAACCTGTCACTAGGGAACAACAGTTACGGTAAAAAAAGGGATGTGGTCTGAATTCCCTGGGACAACTGTCTTTAAAACCAGACACACAACCCCTCCACCCCCCAAACCTACCGAATTACCAGGCTGAATTTCCTCACTAGAAGGCTTCAGAGGGCTGCTTGCTTGGCTGTCTGCTCTGGGATTATGAGAGAGCATCTCCCTTATCGTTTTGCACATGCTGTACCATCTGTCCTAGATCTCCCTTTATAGGGGTGTGGATTCCAAATGACATTTCTTTCTTGGGAGATAACAGGCATGTCTGAAGAATCTTGCTAGGTATGGCTGGGGTGCTATTTATGTTGCAAGTTTTCCCCCCTCCCTCCCTTGTCCTACAGCCAGAGTGAACCTTTCTGGTTTTCTACACCCGGGCACTGAGAAAACATTTTATGCCGTAGTCCCTGGGAAACACGCAGGAAGTCCCCTTGTTCTGCTGTGGGTGTTCTGCTCGAAACAGGCGAAGATGAAACGTAGCTAAATTCAGACATTACAAGGACACAGGAGAATGCCTTTAATCTTTTATTGTACATTATAAAATGTTTATTGCTCTGTCTGTATCAGAGGTGCTGACCTCTCCCTCTTGGTGATGGAGGAGTATGTTCTGGCAAAGGATCCACTGAAGAGACCTTTGGGGTTGGCCTGCCTTCTGAAAGCAGCTCAGGGGAAGCCCTTGCTTGTTCACCAACATGCCTGCAAGCAGATTTCCTAGTGCCTTTCTCCCAAATTGACTGTTTTGGGAAGGCTGGTGACAGTGGAAGAGGAGAGGTGGCTGAACTCTCTTACTGCCAGCCTGTTTCTTTGCAGGGACTTTCAAACCAGGCTCATCTGAGTGCAGATTTGTTGTAATGAGATTCAAACCCCACTCAGGCCAACCTGTCTTGGTATTTGACGGAACAAGTAGGATCTTGCCTCATCCCCTAGTGCAAATGGAGTGGTCTTGTGGAGTAATTGAATACATAGAGATACCCCATGGCACGACACGTAGAGTAAATCTTTTCCGTGTGATGGGCTTGCATCTACCAGCTTCCAGAGCACCAGCAATCCCAGGGATCCTGTCAGCCTACAACCATCGAGCACTTGGTACGAGAGAGGAGAACCCCAGCCCCTTTCCCAGTCGTCGTCACCGCGGTGCGGGACTGACTGCCTCCGACGCAAACCTGGCCTTACAGCGTCACAAAATTAGCGCGGCCAGGACGCGTAACGAGAACCAGACCCTTCCACAGGAACCCTACTAAAAGAAACAGTTTAAGAACATAAGCCCTCAGAAAAAGGTCCCTTAGGCAAGAGCCTTTCACAACAAATAGCTGTTGCCCCTGGAGACCTTGCATAGCAACCGGTATCGTGAGTTTCTTTTTCTTTTTTTTTTCTTTTTTTTTTTTGCTGACTGGCTACATTTTGATGAACCTTTGATCACGCTGCTGGTGGACTCGGGCCCAGCTGAAAATACCGTGGAGAAAATGGTTGACATTATCCTGGAAGCTAAAATAACAGCTTCTGGTGTCCCCTCCTATCGGTCTGTGCCTCGGTGGTCGGCGTGCCCCGGTTATCTGAGATGAAGAGCACCGGTGTGAGACAGGAGAGGCAGCAGCGGTGGAGACGTGCTGCAGCCTGGCTGGAGAACAGCCTGGCAAGTTCTCACAGTGGGGACGGAAACTGGGATATGCCTTTTTTTTTTCTCTTTTCTTTTTCGTTTTGTTTTTAAAACCCACCTGCAAGACGTGTTACACACCACACCTCGACGGAACAGAGCAAGCCACGAGCACACAGCAGCCGAAATCTGGTCGCTCGTCGTGTCTGCGATGAGCTTCCCCTCCTCTCTTGCTTGGCGAGGGGTGACAGTGACTGATGCCCGCGCTCACCTTAATGCTGTCAAGACGTAGCGACAGCGACACGAAATAAAGATACAACAGAACCTCATACGTTTCCAAAGACAGGGAAATTGTTGCAGAAGATGGAGTGTGAAGGTGGAGAGGAGTTGCGGGACAAGTTGCTCCGGCTCAGGTGATTCATGAGTCCAGTACAGGATCACCGGCAGCAGCTGTCTCACCGATGCTTTTCCATCTTGTTTGTTTGGGTTTTGGGGTGTTTTTCTTGTTAGGTTTTGGGTTTTTTTTTTTGCAGGGTTTTTCTTTCTGGCCAGATGTTTTGCAGAACACAGGCGAGGAGGTGTATGCCAGCAAGTGACAGTCGCCAGGTCTCTTTCCAAATTGCTCCGATGATATTTCACCTCCCCAGTCATCAAGGCTCAGAGGCAGAGAGTGAGAGTGAGGAATGGAGTCCATCTATCAGAGGGCAGGCTGTCATGCTTCGATGATATTCACTGAGGGCTTGTTTTTTGGAAACTGGAAGAGAAGAGGAGACAAAGGAAGAAAGGATGTGTGGAAATTGCTAGAGAGGGGAAAAAAAACATGTCAGAGAGGAATGCGGTGTGCTGGTCAATTTTTGGTTCTTTTTTTTCATAGAAATTCTTCTTCCCATCCCCTCAGGATAGTGAAAAAGGGCCAGAGTTGAGGCTTTAGGGTTGCGTGGTTCATCGCTATCTGCTTCTGAATGAGCAGGAATTGGGGGACTGTTCCAAATAATCAGTAAATGTGAAGTGGGGAGGGATGCACTGGAGTGCGAGTTATGAATAGAAACACAAAAAGGTTAAGTGAAGTAGGTTGGGTTACGTCTGCCGACATTATGGATGCAGCAGACCTCTAATTTCATGTGTGTTACCAGCCATGCCCCTGCTGATTAGCAAATCAGTTAATTACAAGAGTAATTTACCACACAACACCCAAGGGCTGCTCTGGGGGTAAGGACCCAAGCAGCTCAGGGATCGCAGCATCACTCTCTGCATTTTTCTTCCCAAAATGTTCAGATATTTCAGAAATACGGGTTGAAACCTGTTTCACTGATGGGCACGCAAGCTAATCCTGAAGTGCTCGGTGTCCTGATGCCTCTGGGAGGCTCAGACCACTAATGGAGCCGTGGTCCTGGCGTTTTCGGATGCGAAGGGGTGTTCCCTTCCTGCGTCCCGGCTGGAGGGAGGAGGCTGGAGGGAAGATGGTTACCAGAGGCTGCTTTTTGGGTAGTTTAGCTGAAGCCCAGCTGGAAGCCGGTCGTCTCCCACCGTGTGCCGGCGGCGTCTCACCTTGCTGCGGAGGAGCCCTCCGCTCTGGTGCTCTGGAGTGCTGTTCTCCGAGGCGCTCTTGGCTTTCTCCTTGCTGTTATTTGGCTCGTTATCTTTGATGATGTCGTACTGTCTGCAAAACAGGGCGATCACCCCTAACAGGAAAAAAGCATTAATGATCACACAAACGAGCTCAGCCCCTGGAGCCTGCAGAGATCAAGAGATCCTTTGCCTGCCAGCCGGCTTTGTGCCTCCTGGTAGAGATCTCGGCAGCGCTCGCAATTGCTCCCGAGGATCATTTTCCAACAGTCAGCCCTCTGGCTGTTTCCTCCTCGATGCCTAATTCCATGCTAAACTAGTTAGACACAAGGACAGAAGATTAATTACGTTCCAGCTTCCCTGTCATTAAATGGGACAAGTTTTGGAAGCCCTGCGTTTGGATAGGGAGCGACACCCGCTGCGCGGTTAAATGAGATCTTTGCTTTGCAAACGCGGGAGCTCCTGGAACTTCTGGTTCGTGAAAAGATGTCCCTCTGATCTTTCTCCTCTGGGGTGAAGAGAAGGAGCTGGAGCTGGCAGATGAGAGGCAGGTACCATACCTGTCTGCCTGCGATACGACCCGTTTGAGCAGCAGGACGACATCTGCAAATATGCAGCAGTGACGGCAGGAAAAGCTACCGGGGGAAATTTCCTCCCCCACACACAGGCACATGAAGAGAAAAAGCAGGGGCAGCCGTGACACGTAAGAAAGCTGCAAACACCTTTCTCAGAAGCTTTCACGTGACATTTTGACCAAATAACTTCTCTGCCTGCCGATTCCAAATGCAGAGGTTAAATAGACTCAGGAAGATGCTGCTTCTCCCTTACTGAAAAATACTCCAGCTCCCCTAATAGCAAAACATTTGTAAAGCTTTCACCAGATCACCGCGACCTGCTCTGTAAAGCGAAGTGTTGTTCTGGCAGCTGCCCCCGGCGTGTTACTGATAAACACAGCGGTCCAAATTCTTTCTTGCGTATGCGAACAAATGGCTGATCCTAGGAGAGCAGGTTAACATCTGCCACAGTCACAGCTTCTGTGATTTCAGATGGTAAAACTGAGGCACGAAGAAGCAAAGTGCCCTGAACAACACTAGAAATACAGACAGTCCAAGAGCTCGGGCCTCAGTTCCGAGCCCTGGGCACAGGCTGGTTCTGGTCTGAATTTGATAAAAGCTTTGTCAGATATTCAGGTTACGGCCAGCCAGGTTAGAGCCTGAAAGAGGGTTTTGTGTATCGAGACCTTGTAAAGAATTCACCAGTTGTAGAAAGATTTTCTCCCCCGCCCACTTTCCTTTTTAAATGTAAGTCATCTGTCTAGAAGAGAAATTGTGGCATTAGCAAATTCTTTGTTCTGACACTGATCTCAGTTTTAGATTATATTACAGTGGGAGATGATTCACTTGTTCAGTTGCTTCATGTAATTATTCGTGATTGTTTTTACTGGCAGGGTGTTTAAATTTGAATGTGAGCAACTGGAACTTGACATAAGTGCTGAAAAGATCATAGACTAGAAGTTCTGGAAACCTTTTAGTTTAGTTTAGGTTTTTGTTTGGTTATTGTCTTTAGCAATAATTCCTGTCCAGCCTCTGGAAATGCAAATAACGCGTGGTAAACTCGGGACTCTCCAGGCCAAAAAAATATACATATATCTGATTCTGTGTCACCTGGATTCACTGGTAAAAAACCTTCGAGTCTGTCAACGCCGCCAACCTCTCAGTGCTGTTCTTCTGACCAAGAAAATTCTGTCTGGGACTGTTTCCACACTTGGTGTGTGGAAAAAGTGGTTTAACTGGGACAAGAGGACTAAATATCGAGAGGCAGAGGTTGTCTCTTGTGGATCAGAGATTTACCATCGTGCTAATTTCGCTTCCTGCCGATTTCCTTGGGTCACCTGAACCGTTCCCCCTTGGGCAACGTGCTCTGCGACTCGCAGAGAGCAAATGTTGTTTCGTTTAATGTTTTACGTTGTGGGCAGGAGCAGCAGCTGACTGGCGGCCAGGGGAGGCCGGGGCTCTAAATAGAAAACAAGCATGTGCAAACTTTATTTCCCATGAAGTCATGCGTGTAATTTCCAAACTGAACAAGCTGAGGAGCTGGCTACAGCGCCTTCAGACACGCTAAGCTGATGGAGCAGAAGTTGGGGGCACCTTCCTCTCCCCGTTCGCTAGCTTGAAACACGGGCGAGATCTGTCCTAGGTGCAATTCGCTGTGAGCCCTATGGCAGCGTAGTCCCAGACTCAGGCTGGAAAAGTGTCGTCTTTCCCTGGAAATTTAATTTCTCTATTTGTACGTATTACAGAAAGTCGTGGTGAAGGATCTCGTGACTGTAGGAGCACATTTATCTGATGATCTCCTAGCTATGCCCCCAGCAAAGTGGCCCCGGGAGGATTTCCCTACACCTTCCGCAGCACTGGGGGCTCTCAGCTGCGGCTGGGCAGGGGGTCTCGCTTTTAAAATCATATACTAAAGTAAATGTCTTGTCGCGGAGCTTCCGCTTGGATTAAAAGGATTAGTGTCTGCAAGGTGTAAGGAGGAATTTCAAAAGGCCGTCGGTGGCTCCAAAGCACCCTGTGGGATCGCAGCTTTCAGCTCACGCTCGTCCTTCCTCCTCCCACCATCCCAAGCTCAGGTAGACGTCTCCTTCCTTTTGGCCAACGTGTTTCTGCCAATGTCCCTCTTCTTCCTATTAAATGCTATTCTTTGTATTTTAGTGGTGGAGCTCAAGACGATCTGCGTTAATGGTGTTTTGATGCGTGGGGCCATTTTGCTCTTTCGACGCTTCCGTTCTTTTAATTGATTATGAAGTGGGGTTTAGTGCGTGCGTAATAGCGGGCGTTAAGAACGAGACTTTTACATTTCCATTTTGCATGAGAGTAGTTGGGATCATATAATAGCCAGATAATTGCAGTGACCTGTATCATTAGAAGGGCTCGAGGCATCCTGTTGGATGGCTGAGGGCATTGTCATCGGTGCCTTCTGGAAAAATGGATTAGCAGTGGGGAATGAGGCAATTGCTTCATCAAGACATTATCTGCTGGGCCGGGTCGGACCACTGATTCACCTGCTTTTGGCACTGCTGAGAGGGTGCCCTCACAGCTGAATATGCTGGGAGGAAGGGTTTCTTTTCAGGTCTTACATGATTACACGCACAAATCCCGCAAGCCCAGCGGGCCCTAGGGCTGTCACATGCTTTTGACAGAAAGATTGAACTGACCTGCCCACATAAACAACACCACAACAATGATGAGAATTTCCCCCGCTCGCAGCTGTTGGTTTTTCTTCGCCATCTCCTTCATCGTCACCTCATCTGCACAAGGGGAAAGAGAGATGGTGAAACCTAACCGTGCCAGGGCTGCCCCGGACACCGGTTTAACCAGTGCCCTCGACTCAAATCACCAGTGCATCAGGGTCAAAGCTCGCGGCGGGAGACTCCTCGCCCGTCAATCGTGGCGGCAGCTCGAGCCACGCTTCCAACTCGCGGAGCATCAATCAGCTGCCCTGCAGCCAGAGGACGGGGCGAGGGAGGAGCAGTGAGCCAGGACCAGCGGGCAGTTACCGCAGAGGAGCTGCCAGGGGGTAAGGCCACACGTTCTCTGGCCCCTTGGCGACTGGCTCTGCTCTGTCTCTGGTGTCTGTTAGCGCCGTCTGCGCCTGTCACAAAGCCTTGCATGCTTCAGCAGTTCCTCTCCCAGCTCAGGAGTGTGGAGCCTGGCATGATATTTTTCAGCGGAGCCATGGGATTCAGAGAATGAGTAGAGCCTTTTGCAGGGTGTAATGCGCCTCCTCGGCTTCAAAGCACTAAGAAGATTACAGTTCAGGCCTCCAGGGAGGGAAGCCGCGCTCCTCTTAGTGCTTTCAGATGAACAGCAACTCAGTATTTACAGACACCAAATCATTTTAGCAGAAAGAGTCAGGAACTCACAACATCCTTGGAACCACATCCAAAAGCCCTGCAACAGGCTAGGTCCTCAGTAGGCAGGCAGTGACCCTTTAAATGCCAGACCCACGTACTCCCTGACCTCCCTTTCTATAGGAGGGAATCTTGGTGAAGGAAAACCTTCAACAGTTTAGTTTAAGAGGAACAAGTGAAGGAGTTGCCAGTGAGGAAGTGCCTGATTTCCTCCATGGAGATACTCAAAACCCACCTGGACATTGTCCTGGACAACGTGCTCTACCTGACTCTGTTTGAGCAGGGGTTTGGACAAGGTGACCTCAAGAGGTCCCTTCCAACCTCAACTGTGTGATCCTGTGATTTGGCAGAAATATTTGAAATGTAAGAGAAGTGGGAGTCTCTGGGTATTTTTTTCCCCTGATGCCCTGGAATCCAAGCCCAGGAGGCTCCCCGAGTGCCCTGTGAGCACAGTTGGTGCTATGCCCACGGCCATCCAGGGCTCTAGTTCCACCTGAGTTCACAGGCTGCTCAGGAATTTCCCCTGGCTTTCTCCACTTGCAAGGGTGCTGGACACTCAACTCCCAGTCTGGAAACTTCCTCCTCCTCGCTTTGCCTGTTAAACCCACCTGAAACGGGAGAGGCGAGCAGGGGGCTTTCGGCAGCACCTCCCTGTCGCTTTGTGCGCCCGCCAGCCTTGCCCTCTGGGTACCATCAGGGCATCCCACTCGTCCACGTGGAGCTGTGAGAGACCCCAGCTGTTCTCCCTGCACGGGACACTCATTCCTCTCTGAAGAGCCCTACGCTGCCTGGGCGTCCCAGGGGCCACACAGGAACTCACCCACACTTGCCTTTATTTTTAGAGGCTAGTTTCTCAGCTTCCCTGGGGGTCTTGAAGAGGACTGGCTCACTGGCAGGGCTCTGGCCTTGGATGCTGATGGACTGGACATGCACAATGTACTCAGTGTCCTCCTCTAGGTCCCAGAGGGCACAGGAGCGGGTGGTGGTGTTCACCTCCTGGATGAAGCGCAGCATCCGCACGTCCTTCTTCTGGAAGCCGAGAGAGGAGAGCACAGAGTGGTGGAGAGGCCTCCCGTGGGCACTGCTGTCATCTAAGACCACTGCTTCCTGCCCTGTCCGCCATGGACGCGGGGACTGTCGGACCCTTTCCTCTCTGCAGCTGCCAACACACGAAGCGCTGCTGCAAAGAGGACGGGAAGCCAAGTCCCCTCCCAGCCCACGAGGGACAGGACGAGAAGGAATGGGCTTAAGCTGCAGCAGGAGGATTTGGAAACTGAGAGGACCTGGGATGGAGATGAACGTGACTGAAACTGGGTAACTGTGGGCACCATACCTGTTGGGAAATTGCAAATCCAATGACAACTTCATCTTCCAGAACGTCCCAAGTCACAACGGCTGAGTTGGCTTTCAGATGTTTGACTGTGACATTTACTGGAGCCGACGGGCTGTCTGCAAGGAGGGAGAGCAGAGCCTTTACAGAGGCAAAGTCACAGCCACAGGCAGGAGACAGAGCAAGGGCAAGGGAGGGAGCGAGAGACCACCCTGCTCAGAGTCCATCCTGTATATGGTTCGAGATATGGGACCTGGAAACTGCAAGTACTCCGTGTCTTAATTACCAGTGAGGTCCTAGGACATCTCTGCTGAGAATGTAAGTGGCATTAGACACGTGTGAAATAACTGACCCTTGGAAAGAGTCTGTGGGTGAAATAACTGACCCTTGGAAAGACTTTCTCTTGACAACACAGCAGACCACCAAGCAGTTCATTCATCTCATCCTTCCCAACCACGCACCACGTTTTGTCTGTTGTTTCCTATTACGGTCTGACAGTGACAGCTGGGAGGAAATGCCAAATCTGCCTTGCAAGTATGAAAACAGAATGCTTTGATGAGCACTCTGGAGGTTTGTAATTCAGGAGTAGTAAATGGAAGCGCTTCCTTTGCTTTTTCCCTGTTAGTTTGACAGAAATTTTTTTTATATGTGTTTTGTGGCCCATGGGCTGTCTCTCAGGTGTTCAGAGGACATCCAGCAACCATCCCCTCGCGGCTGACAGGACAGAACACGCTGCAACAGCCCCGACGGACCGTTGCAATGTGAAAAGGGCAAGCCCTGAAAGCAGCAGCCCGAGGCTCCGTGTTTGTTCCCGACGTTGATCTGCGTAGCTGCCAGCCCTGCCAAGGAGACCCGGGCTCTGAGGTACCCACAGGGCTCCTGCACACCCTCACCAGGAGCCTCTTGCCAAGGGAGCCACACGGCGCAAAGCCCTTCTTGGCATCTCAGTGGGAAGGTTTTGCCTTGTAGGCTTGGCACAGTCCTTCCAGCACTTCGTGCAGCAGGTTGGGCTCCTGTTCCCTCTCCTCTGGTCAAATTTAATTCACAATCTCCAGCTTGTGCCCTGAACCCAAAGGCAGTAAATGCTAATAAGATAAGCAAGACTCCAGCTACCCCCAGGAGGTCAGTAGGGTGAGAAGGAGTAATGTTTTCTGACTCTCATAAAAGAATAATACTTTGATTGCTCTGTACCCATTGCACGACACTGCCCTTCTGGGGCTGGGGCTGAGGTCAACAGGAGAAGAAGGATGCCACGTGTGCACGTCTCCAGTAACACTTGTTGGATTTATAGTCAGTCCCAGCCGCCTGAATGTGACCAAAAATATTCTAGCCATAGTGTCAGTGTCTTCTAACAACTGACTTCACTCCCAGTGAATGCTCCCCCGGGAACAGAGAAAATAACGGGAGCACAAAATTCCCCGGCTGAAGGTCAGAGCTGTTCTACACTTAGCAGGGCGGTGACCTTACTCCTTTCTCTCCTCCCCAAACTACAGCCAGAGTCCAGCCTTCAAAGCTGCCCCTCCTAGCAGATGGGAGACCCACACCCACCAGTGAGACCGTTAAGAATAGGGTGTCTGGACAATCCGTTGGGACCCAGACTGATCCTAGGAAGTCCTTTGGTGAGCAGAAAGGTTGCCGAAAGCAAAGTTCACATGGATTTGGGACTTCAGAAGGAGCGGCGAGGAATCGCCATCTCCAGGATTTCAGAGAGGGAGTTGTCCTCCCTCCCTGGAGCAGATGATCAAGTCGGCATTGACCCCGAGCATTGAAATGAGGCAGTGGTCTCCAGCCAGCTCTCGGAGAATGGAAACATTGATCATCCGCACCGTCCTGCAGCAGCAGGGCCAAGGACAAGCTGAGCAGGGGGGACGGATCGTCCTCCTCAGCCTGAACCAGTCCCGGGCTCAGCTCCCTGCTGTGACATGAGGGAGAGACGTGGGTCTGCAGCTCCTCACCTTCCCCGGCGACTGAACCCAACCGAGAGGGTCTAATTTTAGGAAGGGGCAGTCAGCAGACGGGAATGCGTACAGGGAAGGTCTGTGAGTCATGCCTGATGAATTTGCTAGAACATACGGAGGACATGACGGAGTTGAGAGATGGGAGACAAAACAGTCCCCAGCTGCAGGCAGGCACTTCGCCCTGCTCAAAGTACAGCTGTACGGTTAAATCCCGGCATGGTCGTCTTTCCTGGATATTTTTAGGAGCTAATTTTACTCTTTTTTTGAGGAGCTACCACTGATTTACCCAGCTTAGGTTGAGGAGGTCTTTCAGAATTAACCCCGCAGGGACAGAGAGCGGAGTATCAGGGAAAAAGCTTCAGGCTGGGAAAAGGGAATGTACAACACATCGCAGGCGGTGCCTGAGTCTCCTTTGAAATTTGTGACCCTGAGGGAGGCACAGCATAAAAAGAGTCTTAAGTTTCTTGATGACATAAAATGTGGGGGAGTTGGAAAGACCTAGCAGAGCTGGAGGAGAGCAAACAAACCTCTCTGGGAATTGGTGAGAGAGGCTGGAGGGCTGTGAGGCGGAAGGGAAGCGCTCAGCAAAGCTGCAACCTGGTGCTCGAAGCCTGCAAAGCAGGATCTGAGGGTAGGCAGGGGAGAAATCGACTGGTGTGATGGTCATGAGAAAGCTCAAAAACCCAACTTGTTGTAGCACCTGAGAGGGGGGGACAGGGTAGCTGAAGTCAGCAGATAATACAGGGAAATCTAGGACAGCAGATCTGAGCGTGCCTTCCCTTTCACTACCACGGATTAGGAGTAGCCACACATAAATCAGTGGTGTCAAACCAGTATAAAAGCAGCACGACGAGAGAGTTAAGCACGGCGTTTGACAGAAATACAAAGCCAGGAAAATCAGTTTCCTGCTCCCAGCGCCGAGTGAATGATTTGGAACCAAAATTTTAATTGGTGAGGATGCTTTTGTCCCCGCTCCCAGGAGATGCATGATGAGATCATGGCTTTCTAAAATCTTACCACTGTTCCAAGCTATTCCACACCGCTTTTGGCTCCTTGGGCCAGTTGCGGCTCTTCGTAGTGCCAACCCGGCTGAGGTCGGGTGGAGAAGGTGCAATTTCTGTTTCCCGGCTGGCTGTAGGGGGTTGTCAGAGCCTTGAGGTGCCAAATCCAAACAGTTGGTTCCTTCTAGACTCGTGCAACTCTGGGAAACTTTGGTTCCGTGCCCGTGGCAGCCGGGGAAGCTGCTGGGAGCAGGCACAGAGGGTGGGATGTCCCCAGGGCTGTTTCTTCCCCGCACGGACTTTGCTGTGCATCAAACCCTTCTCATGCACATTTCCTCCAGAGACGCTGAGGACAGCACATCCTCTGTCTGGTCCACAAGGGACCCACACGGGCCAAGATTTCTGGTTTAGCAGTTTAGTTTCATCGCAGCGCAGTGGCTGCGGCGCCTGCCGGAACAAGTCACACATTGCAAGCTGGCAGAGGACCAGTTTGGCCAAATTTGAGTTGGGGCCATGTGCTGGGATGAAAAGACGCTCTCATTGTCAACCTCAGCAGAAATCGCTGTCCCCTCTGTAAGGGGGAAGCCCTGATTCCTTAAGACAAAACGCAAACAGCTGCTTCAAAACTGATCCTGCTTAAACCACGTCCTGTTTCATAGAATCATAGAATCATAGAATCATAGAATCATAGAATGTTAGGGATTGGAAGGGACCTCGAAAGATCATCCAGTCCAATCCCCCTGCCAGAGCAGGAACGCCTCGATAATGCTACACAGGAACGTGTCCAGGCGGGTCTTGAATGTCTCCAGAGAAGGAGACTCCACAACCTCTCTGGGCAGCCTGTGCCAGGGCTCCGTCACCCTCACTGAGAAGAAGTTTCTTCTCGAGTTTAAGCGGAACCTCTTATGTTCCAGTTTCAGCCCATTACCCCTTGTCCTATCAGTGGTTGTCACCGAGAAGAGCCTGGCTCCATCCTCGTGACACCCACCCTTGATATATTTGTAAACATTAATGAGGTCACCCCTCAGTCTCCTCCAAACTAAAGAGCCCCAGCTCCCTCAGCCTTTCCTCACCAGGGAGATGCTCCACTCCCTTCATCATCCCAGTTGCCCTGTGCTGGACTCTCCCCAGCAGTTCCCTGTCTTTCTTGAACTGAGGGGCCCAGAACTGGACACAATATTCCAGATGGGGTCTCACCAGGGCAGAGTAGAGGGGAAGGAGAACCTCTCTCGACCTACTAACCACCCCCCTTCTAACACACCCCAGGATGCCATTGGCCTTCCTGGCCACAAGGGCACAGTGCTGGCTCATGGCCATCCTGCTGCCCACCAAGACTCCCAGGTCCCTTTCCCCTACACTGCTCTCTAATAAGTCATTCCCCAACTTATACTGGAACCTTTCTTTCCCACAGAGACCCTGCAGCAGGGGAGTCGCCGTCCTGCGTCCCCCAGGGCTGTGTGTCCCAGCCCCACCTCGCTCCTGTCCACGCTGGGCCCTTTCGGCAAGAGCAGGTTGGAACCGCCTCCGCACGGTGAGAAGGCAGGAGCGACGAAAATTACCTTTAATCCCCGCTTAATGCTGAGAACTCCTTCCAGCCTCTCATTAAATGCTTTGCTGATTATTAATGGGCTTTTATTTGAGAAAGAGAGAGAAAAAAGAACCGAAAAAAACCACCCACGCTTTACAGCTTTGGGCTGACTCCTCCCTGGCTTTTATTGTCGACGCAGCAGCTGCTGGCACAAGGCAGAGGAAACCACCCGCCTGCCCCTTATGTTGGCTTCGTCGTCGGAGCTGTGGCGTGGATGGGATGGGAAGGGAGAAGGAGAGGGGCGAAGGTTTGTCTCCATCCCATTGCTCCTCTCACCTGTGAAGGTGGGGCTGGTGGTGGGGTGAGCAGAGGGGGTGTCCTAGACACCAGGGTGTCTTGCCTGGCACCTCAAGGATCAGGGAGGTACCTGGGCCACAAAGACATCACTGGGCGATGCTCAGAGCTCCTGGCTCCTCTGCCACGGTCCCTCTCCGTGCTGTTGCATCTCTCTCTTTTGAAGCCACCCTCAATTTGCACCTTTGGCAGCCAAGTCCTGTGCTGAGGCTATAGGTTTGGAATTAGAGCTCGTTGCTGGATTTATCTCCCCAGCCAAGGGACCCAGCCTCCCCCCAAAACCGTTCCTTCTGAATTCGGTTATCCTGGAAACTCCGTCCGCTCGGAAGTGCCTGGAGTGAAACGCAGCTGCTTCCTACTTGGCTAAGGCTATGCTACACTCACAGCATTTTCCAGTTCACTTAGATCCTCTCCCACAAGCAGCTCCCCTCCTGCCGTGAAGGGCTCAGCTGCTTTGGAGCCCTCCAGGACACAGTCCAGCGAGCAGAGTGCCTGCCCAGGCTCTGAAGCATCCTCCTGACGGCAGCTCCGCGCCCTTTCCAGCGCAAAGCCGCGAATGTCAGCCTTAAATCCCTGTAGCTCTTTATTCCCACGACGCAACCTTGCCTGGGGACGCGGGAGATGGAAGGACACGACCTGCAAGGGGAAGGAGAGTCCCGTACGGTCCCACGTGAGGTTCTCCGTGCAGCCCTGCTGCCCGCTCCCTGCGTGGGGGTACAAAAAGACCGGCTTGTGCTGCCTCTCTGAGCCTTTCTCTACTCTCCCAGCATGGCTCCCTTCATCACATATAAATTGTTTGTCAGCTTTATGGGGTACGTAGGAAGGGCTGGCACCGCTGTTTGGTTTTAATGAACCTCCCTTCATTCTCCCCGCAGGGAGCGGGGCCCACAGCGGCCAACCTGCTCTTGGCCACGTGGGAAGCTGTTTGCTGAGCTCCGATAATTTCAAAGAGCAGAAAGACCAACTGGTGGTGCTTCGGTCTGAGAAAGAGGCAATTATTTCCCGCTGACCGCCCACTCCCCTTATACAAACGGGATATTAATAGGCCAGCCCCCTCTCGCCCCCCTTCCCCGGCCCTATCGCCCAAACGTGCGGGTGGAAATGCTGCCGAGGAGGATGGAGCATTTTCAGGGAGCCTGGAGATGCTCGCTTTGTCCAGCCTGGCCATCAGGGTATTCCTCAGGGCAGAAGAAGGAGATGTTTTTACTTTAGAGAATGCCCTGTGGCTGCCAAACCTCAGACTTTCTGAGTCCTGAAGCCAGGCAGGATTCACTCGGGTCCGGACAACGCCATGACTCGGGTTTTAACGTTGCCAACCCAGAGCAGAGTCATTGCCATGGCACGTTTTATCCAGAACCTGAATGTCTGGGGAGAAGTGATCTTTTTTAGTTCTTCTCAGCCCACACCTCTGTAATGCTAGAGAAATAAGAGAGGAATCAGGGTGAGCAAGCCCTGGGTTTCCCAGACAGACGCAGGATGCCGGTACCCAGACCTCTCCGGGGATTTTGGTGCCTGATCCAGACCCAGCTCTGCTCTTGGACCCAACACTCTGATTTTTACTGCACACAGAGATTTGCATTCCTCGTTGCTCAATACATTTCTGCTTTTAACTGAGTTATACTTGAGTCAGACCTTAATTTGGCCTCGGGGTACTATATAAACCAGGAGGGGATTATTTAACAATAAATGCCAGAAGGATGAGGCCATGCTCAGCACCAGTGTACGGGTACCACTGCGCAAAGGCTGCTTTTGGATCCCGCCATGGTGTGCACAGTTAATGTGTGCGAGCACGTCCCTCTCGGGGAGGGATCTCCATTTAACACATGTATGTTCCCAGCAGGAAACAGCGTTTGGAGGAGGATGGCACAACCTTGGCTGCTTTGCACGGCGAAACCCCTGCTGAGAGGCTGACACCGAGGTTAGAAACCTCCATATTTCAATTAAATCTCTCCTACTCTGAATGCAGAAATCAATAAAGTGCTTACGCCACGCGTCAGCTGGCCAGGAATCTCCGTGGCCTCCGTGAGACGGGAAGGGGCCGCAGCGGGTCGGTTTGCCGTCTCCACAGCGCTCTCGGACCGGGCGCTGTTTTCTCGTGCGTGCCGAGCCTATTGCTTGCTTGTGGTTTCGATCTTTTCAGACCGTGGATGAGCTCAGTTCCCCTGGCTCGGTGAGGTACGAGTCGGGGAACAACGTCCACAGCCCCATTGCCACCTTCGCTTTGCTCTCTTCCCACCCTGCAGCTGGTGGGGCTGCCCGGGGAGGAGGTGAGGATGGAGACCCACCTCAGCAGAGGAAGAGGAGCCTGATTTGCAGAGTGGCTCAGGGTATGAGAACGTGGTTTGAAGGTGAGCAGCGACCAGAAGCCAGCCGGCTGCTATTGACCCCTTTTTGGCCAGCGGAGGTGGAGGAGCTGTTAAGGGGCTCCTCAGATCGGAGGTCAACCCAGGCCCTGTGAAATCTGAGAGCTGAACGGGCCCAGAGTCGCGCTGGAGGGTGAAGTTTTACCGGGGCGTTGTGTTATCTTTCCCCTCCACCTCACAGAAATAAACCTGACCTGAGTTGCTCTACGGGCAGGCACCTTGCAGGGATGCTCCTTGCCCTAGCAAGATGCAGGGGCCGTGGCCTATTTTTGGGGTCTTTCATCGTCGCTGCACAGCATCGCCCTGCTGCTCTTCCAGCCCTTAACAGCAGCCCTGCGCCACCGAGCCCGGCGCAGCTCACCTCCCTCTTCTTTAGCTCTGCCTAACAAGGAGGGGGCTGCTGGCAGCTCGGACCACAGAGGCTGGGCAGGGCAGGCGGGCGCGCTTCCAGAACAAGCACCATGACAGAATTAAGTTGTATTTCTGAGTTGCCGACCATCCCGAACGTTTTCTCAAGGACCCTCTTGAGCAGAGAGCAGGAGGAATGAGTCGGAGGGCTTCACCCACACGCCTCCATCCCTGCCTGACCCTCCTGGGGACAGTGTCCTCCCCACAGGCTTTTCCAATGACTCTTGACTTGCATGCCTTGGTGGCCTCATGGCCACGTTGTCACATAGAGCTGAGGACACAGAGCTGACGGTGATGCTGCCACTACCTCTGCGTGACCTTGGGAAAATCACTCCGAACCCTCATTCCTCTTTTCCCTCTCCGAACGAGAGGGACAGCACAAGTTCCCCGCCTCGCCGGGTCGCAGGGAGAGCGCATCACAACCCTTGGCGAAGGAGACCGCGGGAAGCAGAGGCAGTGGCGGTGTGTGGCACGCCACCAAGGTCACGCAGCTTCACCAGAGCCCGGAAACAAGTCTCCAGCCTCTCCTCTGCACGCCAAAGCCACGGGACGGGGCAGCTCTCCACGTTTGCAGAGCTCCTGGGCTGGTAGCGTGGCACGGACACCTCACGGCATGCAAACGCTGCCTGTAAACAGGAGCAGAAGGCGTTTTATGGGCAGGGACACAACTCCATGTTTACTCTCAGTTGCTGACTGAGGTGATTCAAGGATAAGGAAGAGCAGGGGAAGTGGCCTAGTTTATAGAAAATCGGGAGGGCTGTTACAATTGCGGACGCCTCCATTGTGCCGCGGTGTTTTCCCCATCGTGCGCTCCGTTTGGGAACCTTTCATTAATCTCCCCGGGTCTGTCGGTTGGGAAACGGCAACTTCAGAGTGCCGGTGTCTGGCCAAGGACACGCGTGTCGGGGCCGAAGGCGCTCGGGGGGTTGCTGCAGCCCCAGCGCAGGCAGCACCGAGGGCAAATGTAACTCCAGCAACTCCCGGGGCTGGCTCGGGTGCGGGAATTTCCACTCCTCGGAGCTCTGCATCCCTAATAATCGCCCCCAGCCTCCCGGAATGCGACGTATTCTGGCAGTCAAGGTTTTGAAAAGCAAAGCAGCTGTTCCACCAACATCTTGCAGCCGGGGAGGGAGGGAGCCAGCCCTCGTCTGACTACACAGAGCGGGGAGGGCGTCTGGCTTGGGCTGCTGCTGCGTGACAGGGCAAGAGCTCGTGGCACCCGCGTGCAGGGTGCTGGGGTGAAGGCTCAGACCAGCAGATGCAGAGGAGGAGAGTGGACCTGAGCATGTCTTGTTCTCTCCCCAAATCAGAGCTAGCTCGTGGGGACCTTCACCTTTCCAAAATGTTCCCCTGCTCCAGAGGACCTGCTCAGCTCAAAGGGCCTGGCTTTCTGTGACAGGGATGTGCTGTGCCCCAGGAGAGGGGGTTCCTCTGGGGCAGCCGAGCTCCTGGGGCTCCTGGTGGCGTCCAACTGGGCCCCAGACACCCTGTGGTGACCAGGACAGGTGTTGCCAAGGCTGACGGGCCGTGGCACTGGCAGAGCCAGTTTGGTTTTGCCTCCTCTGCTCTAGTTTGACCCGAGCAAACGTGGCCACTCGGGGCAGAGAGCTTTTGCCTCCTCCCCGCCCACCACTGCGCAAGGGTCTCTCTCCGCTCTCCGCGAGCTCCCGTTTTCACGCCACATCGCTACGAGTTGCCCT
The DNA here is from genome assembly GCA_020746105.1 of Trogon surrucura. Classification (NCBI taxonomy): domain Eukaryota; kingdom Metazoa; phylum Chordata; class Aves; order Trogoniformes; family Trogonidae; genus Trogon; species Trogon surrucura. Next base: position 2,327,308 of record CM036640.1, read on the forward strand.
CCCGGGGGGACCTGAGCACCCACGCCGGATCACGGGCTGGGGGGCGAGAGCTCGGCGCTTCCCCACGCCGGCGCCCCGAAATCTTCCGACCCGGCCCCACACCGAGCTCCGGCCGGCGATGCCCCCAAACTCCATCCCCTCGGCTCAGCCCTGCCCCCGCCGGTCCACCCCCGCCCCGGGCTCTCCCCGGGGCCCTTACCTGCCTCCACCGGGCGCAGACCGGCGTAGCCGAAACAGAGCAGGAGCGCGGCGCCGGTGCAGCCGAGGAACGGCTCCATCCCCCGCCGCCGCCCCGGGCCGAGCCGCTCCGAGCCGGGCCGGGCCGGGCCGGGCCCCACCGGCGGCGCCTCCCGCGGGTGCGGCGGCTCCGTTCAGCACCGCGGAGAGCGACGAGGCCCCGGTACCGCCCCGGTACCGCCCGCGGCCGCCCGCTGCGGGCTGGGCTCGGCGCGGTTCGGCCGGGCTCGGCGCGGCTCCCGGCACGGCTCGGTTCGGTTCGGTACGGTACGGCCGGGAGGCGGGGGCGGGCGCGGCCCCGCCGAGCCCCGGCTCCGCCCGCTGCAGAGCCGGGCAGCCCCGCTCCGGTCCCTCCCCCGGCCCCGGGGGGCGGTGGGACGGGGGCGGCTCGGCACCCCCCCCCCTCCGAGCCCAGCCCGGCCCGTTCTGCCTCAGTTTCCCCGCCCCGTCCCTCCCGCCGGGGGCCCGGCACAGCCCCGGTGCAGCCCTCCCGGGGGCTGCTCCCCGCCGGGGCCCCCCGGGGTTACCGGGGGAGGAGGTGGGCTCTCACCCCGAGAGGAGCCCCCCAGCCGTGCACAGCAGGGTTACATCTACCGGTGGTGCTTCACGCAGCCCCCGAGAGTCACCGGGCTCTAAATTGCGAGGTAATGAGGATTAGATGAGCTTCTGGAATTAGCCGTGCCTCCAGGTTAATTAAACCGGCAGCAGCTCTCTGACGGATGAAGGGAACATGAAGCCCTTTCCCCAGCTCGGCGACCAAACTCCGGGGTGCTGGGGGACACACGCACCCCCCGCCCTGGCCACCACAGCCCCACTGTGCCCACCAGCCATGGGGTGTCCTGCCCCTGTGGGGGACCCCGCGGCAGTGGCAGGGGTGACATCCCCCCACGGATGTGCCACGCTGCGGGTCTGGGCTGTGTGACATCGCTCGTTCAGCGTCTGTCTGGTCGGGGATTTATTTGCTGCCGCCTGCCCGGGAGCGCGCTGTGGCCTGCGGGTGCCCACAAGCATCAGTGGGGTCCTCGTGCTTACACCCAGCCCCGTCCCTAAGGTTTAGTTTATGGATTGGAGCTTTCTCTCTGCTCTGCACCAGCTGGATGAGGTGGGGAGTGAACGGGGTGTGACGGGCTCGGTGTTGGCAGCCTCTGCTGCCTTTCCCAGCAGCGCTGGGGACCCTCCAGCTGTGCACAGACCAGTCATGCTCATGGATCGCAGTGAAAAACACCCTAGCTGGGGGCTTTCCTCGGGTACAGAAGATCCCACAGAGCTCCCAGTGTCTTGCGACGAACCAAAGGCCTGGAGAAGAGACAGGGACGTAAAAAGGCTCTGCCAGGGCCAGGAGACAGCTCTGTCTTGCCAAACCCCGGCCCTGCACCATTTCGCTTCTCTTTTCCCTCAGCCCGAGACGACGGTGATTCCCAGTGTGGTGTCTGCAGCGCAGTGCCAGGGCCGTGCCCACACCGCAGCCCATCGCAGTGCTGGGGCGCTCGGCTGCAACCGGCTGCTTCCCAGGGAAGTGCCTGCGGTGCCTCCTTTTCATCTCCTGCCTGGCAGCAGATTAAAATTTCATCACTTCAGCGGTGGAGAAGGTGCAGAGGAGGAGCGGGAGCCCTGGGCTGGTGGCAGGAGCTCAGCCTCTCCTTGATGCCCACTCCAAATCCCATCGCACACAACCGGGCTGGGGGAGCTCTGCTGATGGAGCTGGGATTTGGGCTCAGCCGTGCAGGGGTGGGCTCCTGCTTCCCCTGGGCTTTCCCTCACCAGAGCATGAGTCAAGGCAGGAGACCCCACCAGGTTCGGGGATCCTGTGCACCTGGAGCTGGACCGTGAGCCCTTGGCTCCGAGAGATGCAGAAGCGCAAAGCCGAAATCATGGCAAGATGTACCTCCGTGCTGCCAGCAGCGTGGGGAGACCCAAATCCCCTGGCAGCCTCGAGATGGAGGGATTGACACACAAAAGCAGTAATTCCCTGCAGTTGGACTCCCCAGCCGGCCCCAGGAAGGTGCTGCGTGAGCTGGACCCTGTCCTGGGCCAGCAGCGAGTTGAGGCTGGGTGCCAGCATGCTGGGACAGCCAGTGTTTTGCCCCAGTTGCTGCTGGTGGATATGAGAGGACTGGTCCCTGTCACCCTGCCGCCTCCCAGGCTCCCACAAGTGTTTTTTTGATATGTTCTGGTATTTTTCCAGAGGCTGAGCACAGTTAACACCTTAATTGCCTGTTTTTTCCTTTCTCCCTTTCCAAATCTTGGAGAAACATTTGCTCTTCTCCAGCCCTGTGACATCTGCCGTTCTCAGCATGTTCCCCAGGACATTGTCACTGCCCTGAGCTTCCCTCCGGGGCCTCAGGTCCTGGTTTCCCTCAAGCGAACACGGTGGCACACGCTGTGCTTGTCCCTGCCCTGTCCCCTCTCCCATCACTGGGCAAGGCCTTTCAGGGTGCCCTGGCCCCCCTGGTCCCCTCTGGGCTCCCATCTGTGCATCGTGGAGCCTCCTCCACCCCCTCAGCCCATACAGGTACATCACTATTCAAGTCACTCGGCACCCATCATGCATGCTCAGTTTGCCAATTAAGTCACAGCTCTAATTACGCGCTTCGGCTCACCAGTCGCACCTCTTCCCTCTTGCATCACAAGACCGACACCTGGGAGGCCATGAGCCGTCCCCCTCCTTGCGCCCAGTCCCACCTCACCCAAAAGACACTGGGCCTGGCTCTAGCAGGAGCCGAGCACTGAGATCACATCCCTGTGACACGGAAAAACGTCCCTAAACCAGCACTGTGGGGTAGGACCATTGCGAGGGACCGTTTTTGGCTCCGGCTGCCTCCTGTGCAATCCATGAGGGAGATGGATGTGGTGTGTGGAGACGCTCTGATGTCCCCCAGGAGGGACAGTCCCAGCCCTGGAGTCCCCAGGGCACAATGATGGGACAGAGGGATGTTGGCAGATCCGGAGCACCCTGTGATGCTGCTCCCCAGGGAACCCTTATCCCCAGAGCCGCGGGATGCAGGGGATGCGCTCTAGGTGCGGGGGGACGCTGCGGGGTGCAAGGTGTCAGGCTGGTGGGGTGCAGGGGGGTGCAGGGGGTTGGGGGTGCCGGGCAGGCAGGGTGCAGGAGGTGCTGTCAGGGTGCGGGGGAGCCGCCCGCAGATCGGCGCTGCCGAAAGCCGCTGCTGCCACCTGCCGACACCCGCGCAGCGCCGGAGCGTGGGGGGCTGCAGATGGGACCCCCTCACAGCTCCATCCCTCCAGGTTCCCCCGGGAGGGGCCCCCCAGCTCGGCCCCACGCCCGGGTGCGTCCTGCGGGGTCCTGCCGCAGGGGGCTGGGGGTGGCCGGGGGGGAAGCGTGGTCCCCTCTGCTCGGAGTCCCCCCGGCTCGGAGCCCTCCTGGCTCGGTGACTTCCCCCCAGGTCCCTTCCCCCGGTGCCGCTGCGCCCCCAGAGTCCCAGTGGCTCCTCGGTCCCCCCATACGATGAGGGAGATGCCACGAGAGGGAGCCCGGGGCTTGCGTGTGCCGGTGGCACTAGTAGCACTAGTGGCATTGGTGGCACTGGTGGCACTGGTGGCACTGGTGGCACTGGTGGCAGTGGCAGTGGCGTTTAACCCCTCCAGACTTTGGGGAGTGCAGGGTGAAGACCAGGTCCAGACCTCTCTGGCCATGGTCCCCCTCCCCCCAGCACCAGACCCTCCTGGTCCCATGTCAACGGGCCATGAGCTCCCTGGGACAGCGGTGTCACCTCTGTGGCCCTTGAGCCCCACAGTGGGACACAACAGGGATGAACTGCAGGCCTCCCCCAGCCAGCCCTGGGCATGTCCAGCAGCCCCCAGAGTCCCCAGGCAGGACGACCCCCTACCCAGGGTCTATCCCCACCACAGCTCAGGGAGCCCTGTGACCCTCTGGGCACAGTGACAAACTGGGAAACCCTTTGGGATTTTGTACATCTGCAGACCCTGCCAGGGAAGGTGACGTGGAGACATGAGCACCGAGATGCCCAGAGCAGGCCTTCCTCCCCACAGCTCTGGGGCAGCCACCCCCGTTTATGCATGGAGGATCCACTTGTGCCCAAACTGCTCCAAAATATGTCCCAGCTCTGTGTCACAACACAGCTGAACACACATGTCCAGGTGCCAAGGGGAGTGTGCCCCAGGAGGGACCAGGACACGTGTCCCCAGGAGCCCCGACCTTGGTGAGACGACTGGCACGTGCTTCACGGCGGCAGCGTGGGCGTCACAGGGATGTGGGGACGTGGGATGGAACCGCTCCGTTATGAAACGTCCCCGCATCCCCGCGGAGCTAAGTCAGATTTGGCGAGCGAGCGGCTCCTGATCCAGATGAGATCGGGCATCACAAAGGGCTTTGTATTTCAGGAAGCCTATTAGAGATTTAAATTATACAAATGGGCTTTTTACCAAAGATCCTCATTATCTGGGCATTTGCTTTTAATCCCCGGCGGGTCCTGCAGCCCCTGCCCCATGCCCCTGCTGTGGCTCCACTTACCTTCACCACGTCCTTCGTGGGGCTGTGCGTGGCGTGGGGATGGGGACAAGCTCTGGGGTCAGTGTGGGCCCACGAGTAGGGGGTCTGCAGCGTGTTGGGGAGACCTTGGTTGGGGTTTCTGATACAGGCAGGGGCTGAGCCCCTCTTGCTTCACCCTCTACCCTCCCAGCTCACCCCAGTACCCCAACAGGCTGTGGGGAAGTCACCTCTTTGCCTGCCAGGCACTGACCCCTCTTAGGGCACTATTCTGCAGCACCCACGGCAGTGCTGGCTCTGTCTGGGTTCCTCCTGTGCCACCCCGACTGCTTGGACACATGTGAGGATGCTCCTGTGGGCATGTGGGGTCGGCGAGGCCGGGGCAGCCGATCTTGGAGCCCAAATCACCAAAATCCCTGAACATCCCACCACGGTGTACTGAGTGCTGGGCATCACTGAGCCTCACTGGCTTGGGGACAGCAGCTGGGGCCATGCCAGAGCTGACACCAACACACGCTGCCCTGCGTGTACACATGTGTACAGAGCCACGGACGCCTATGCCAAGGTACAGTGACATCGTGATGTCCCCTCTGGGGCAGAGGGGTCTCCCCTGCAGCCCCATCCCACCCTGCCCTGCTGCTGGGAGGCCTCAGGGACTTCATGGCTGCTATGACAATGCAGGAAATTCCTGCAGAAATCCCTGTGGAGAGAAGGAGGAGGAGAAGAAGGAGGAAGAGGAGGGAGAATCTCCCAGCCAGGGCATTGCCAACACCGTCTCTCCCCGCTGGCAGCGCCGAAGACATCACAGCGGCGCCCGCAATCATTTCAGCGTCCTCCTGGCAGCAGCTCTGCCACTGGTTTGGTGACAAGCCTGCAGCCAGGGGACGCAGCCCCGAGCCAGCCCTGCTCCCTGCCCTGACACCCCCGGGAGATGGTCCTGTCCCCGCTGTGACATGGCTGAGCCCCGAAACTGGCACCAAAAACATCACAAGGCTTTGGGGTGAAGAGTGTGGGAGCTAGAGGGGGGGTGCTGGGGGTCATTCACCTCCAAGCCCAGAGACCCTGTAAACCACATCGTGTCTGACGGTAGAGTATGGCCCTGCCTGTGCGCCCCGTGCCCCGTATTATCCTCCCTCTCCCTCCTGCAATCCGTTCCAGTGCGGGGGATTAGGTGGGTTTAGGGCCAGGTTTGAGTCAGAAGTGGGATGCTTTCAAATCAGCCTGCGTCAGTTGTGCCCTCTGCCACTCATGCCCAGGGGGATTAAAATAGATATGAAGATTATCAGAGGGGAAATGGCACCCCCCACCTCGGGGGCCCGATTTTTCACCCCAGCACCGCTGCATGTGGGAGCATTGCCCAGTGAGGGGGGTGCCCAGTTCCAGCTCCCTGGGATGCCTTCAGCCCCGAGGGCACAAATCTCTCCCTTTTCCTCTCCTTTCTTCTCACGGCAAGCCCCTGGCTCCAGTCCCCATCCCATGCTCCTCTCCAAACATCCCCGTGGAGGGTGAGCAGTAATAGATGGGGACACTCAGCCCCAAAAAATGCAGGTGAAGGGCAGGAAGAACGCTGTGCAGGTCTCTGCTCTTCCAGAATCCTCTAGCAACAGGCAGGGATACGATACCACCATGAAGCCATTAAAAAGGGGTAAAAAAACAGCATGAGAGGCCAATATTGCATTTTTTACTAATAATTATTTGTTCCTGTGGTACAACAAGGTGCCTGTGGTCCTCCTGGGCCAGCACCACAGGCTGGGCTGGGCCGGCTCACCTCGCCAGCCCAGCAGCAGTTCGGACAAATGCTGCCCATCGGTGTTTCAGAATGTGCTCATGGACTTCAGATGGTTTTTAAGAGCCCGTCCCTGTCTCCTGCACCGCTTCAGGTTGGCATTTTAGGCCTGGAGGCGCCAGGTCTCCCTCGATGGGCACCTGCAGCCTCCCTGAACTCAACGTCCAGCAGAATTTGGGGTGAATTAGTCCCATCTTGGGTCTTTCAAGCAGTCCTCTCCCCCAGCTCCACCGCAGCCACCCCAGCCCCTTCCCCGTTCCCCCCAGACCAGCGACGGGGCTGTGGCTTTAATCACTTTATGCATGTTTGTTTGTGTAATTTGGAGGAGAGTGCCTCTTCCTCCCATCTGCCCCTGCCATCTGCTCCCCATGGCATTGCTGAACAATCCCGGGCTTTGCAAATGGATGGAGCTGGTGCAGGAAAGGAGAAAAACCTGCTGGGAAAGACACCTCCTCATAGAGAGCATCTGTCTCCGCCAGAGCCTTTTCCTGGTGCTCAAAGCTGCTTTGCTCCAGCCCTTGGAACAGCCAAGGATGCTGTGGTGCCACACCGCCTCGGTTCCTGGCTGTGTGCTGGGGACACTCAACCCAAAATGTCTCCTTTTAGCCCCAAGACAGGCTTGGCACCTTCTTGGGCCAGCAGGAACGCAATGGCCAAGCCTGTGCCTGGAGCTGGGGGTGCCCAAGGCATGCACAGGGGATCCCTGATGCCCCTGGATCTCTGTCCCTGTCGGGTCCCCCCAGCCTGTGTCCTGGAGCAGAGGCTCTTTCCGAGGGGATGGGATGGGAACAGGCAGGGGTGATGGCAGCGGTGGCACATGAGGACAGTGGTTCCTGGTTCCATGCACACACAGGGATGTGTTTGCAGACTCCTGGCTTCTCCATCCCACCCACCTCATGGCAGGATGGCACCACATAGGAGGGACAAGTGCCGTCTCTAACAGCCCTTGAAGACCCCATGGTCTTCACGGTCTGCGACGGGGGCACGTCGCAGCTGGAGATCCCAGCTGTGTCTGGATGTGCCGAGGCAACAATGCCCCCGGTGCCCCCAGTGCCCCCAGCTCTCCCGGTTCCTCCAAACCTCCCAGTTCTCCCAGAGCCGCCCCAGTCCTTGCCGGTACATCAGGGTTCCTCCTCCCCTCCCCAGACCCCCGCTGCGGGGGACCGGCAGCTGCACGCTGAGCCCCGCTGCCGGCGGCAGTGTCCCGGGTGGGAGGGCTGGGGGGGTGCCAGGGTGGGTGGGAGCTGCTGCTGGTGCCTCCGGTGCCCCCCCCGGTGCCGGTGCCCCCCCGCAGCCCGGCGCTGCGGCGGGCTCTCCCGGGCTGCGTTGGCGCACGGCGGCGGCTCCGGCTCGTCCCCGGGCAGGTAGGAAGCGACGGGGACGGGATGACCCGGGCGGGGGGACCAGGAGGTACCAGGGGACCGGGGACACCAGGGCACCGGCACGGAGCCAGCCCCCGGGCACGTCCCGTCCCCCTCCTCCCGCCCCGCCGCATCTCTCGGGGGGTGCCCGGCAATTCACATCCCGCCACCCGGGGAATCGTTCCTTGGGTGTGTCCCCGGTAAATCCCCTCACCCTGGGGTGCGCCCGGTTTGGGGGGAATCCCCCGCAGCCCCACCCTGCCCCGGGAGCATCTTCACTGGGGATGCTCGACCACCCTTGCGGAGGTGCCCGCTTTTGGGGGGCGGGTCCCTGCAAAGCCCCCTCGGGGCTCCCTTCACTGCCCCCAGCGCTGTGGGGGGCACGGCCCCCCCGGGCAGTGGGGTGGGGGTCGTGCCAGCCACGGGGGAGAACCCCTGAGTGGGGTGGGGACACGCAGATCCTCCCTCGGGCTGCTGGGGCGGGGATGTACCTGTGGGGGGGCTGATGGAGAGACCCTCTGAGTGAGGGGGTCTAGCCCTCTCTGGCCATCCTGTTTGCGCTGTGATCCCAAAGGACTGGGGGGCGTTCAGGGTGCTGGGGCCCCTCCCTACTTTGGGTAAGACAGAATATGCTCCAGGCACTGAAGCCCCCCCATGCACCCATGAATCCCCCCTGAGTCCATCCTCTCCCCACAGAGGCCACGATATAGTCTGGAGTCGGGAGGGCAGTGGGTTAAGATCCCCCAGAGCCCCCGGTGTGGGGACCTGGAGTGTTGGGCACTCACCCTGACCTCCTCCCATCCCCTCTGTGCTCCTTGGAGGTGACCCCAGTGGGATGGGGCTCACTGGGTCCCCCAGGGGTGAGGGCACCCTGAGGCAGGGAGGGGGCTCTTAGGAAAGACCTGCAGCCCCCAGCCCTCCCTGGGGCTCCAGCACCAGCCAGAGGCATCAAATATTAACAGAGCCAGTGGAGGAGCTGAAAATAACCCTCCCTCCAAGGGAGCTGACCCAGATCTGGCCAGCCCCAGCGCTGGGCTGGACCCAAAGCCCCAGCCTGCACGTTGTCGCGGTGGAATCCAGCCCCTTCCCTTCCTCCAGGCTGCGCTGCCCTCCTGATGCCAGCTGTGTATCGCCTATATATTATGCAAATGACCTATAAGGGCTTATTACGCAAACGCGAGGGGGTTGGCGCTGCCTGGCACTGGGTGGTCCCCGACGGCTCAGAGAGGACGGTGGGGATGGAGGGGGCTGCATCGGCATCCGCCTGGGTGTCCGGGGGCTGCCAGGGAGCGCTGCCCCATCCCTCTCCCCTCCTGTAGCACAGAGAGACCCCTTGAAGAGGGCCAGGCACTTGTCCCACTGCGGCGCTCGTCACCTGGGACGGCCGGCACGTCCCGGCGGCATGGGGAAGCAGAATAGCAAACTGCGCCCGGAGATGCTCCAGGACCTGCGGGAAAACACCGAGTTCTCTGACCTGGAGCTGCAGGGCTGGTACAAGGGCTTCCTGAAGGACTGTCCCTCTGGCATCCTCAACGTGGAGGAGTTCAAGAAGATCTACGCCAACTTCTTCCCCTATGGTGATGCTTCCAAGTTCGCCGAGCATGTCTTCCGCACCTTCGACACCAACGGCGACGGCACCATCGATTTCCGAGAGTTCATCATCGCCCTGAGCGTCACCTCCCGCGGGAAGCTGGAGCAGAAGCTCATGTGGGCCTTCAGCATGTACGACCTGGACGGCAACGGCTACATCAGCCGGGAGGAGATGCTGGAGATCGTGCAGGTACGGGGCTCTCCCTCCCCAAGTGTCGGTCACCCTGGTGTGGCTGAGCTTTGCGGCTGCAGGGATCAGTCCACCCTGGGGCATCCCATGTCCTTTCCTGTCCTGGGGACATCCCTTTGTCACCCCATCCCAGGGCTCTTCCCGCTGACCCCACTCAGCTCTGGGAGAGGACTGGGTGCACGTAGCCATCCCCAGCCACCCCAGGGCAGAGGGTCAGCAAACTGACAGGGTCCTCTCTTTGCCCAAACCTCAACCTGGTGGCATCAGCATCGGAAGGTGACTCGCAAGACCATCCAGGTGGCTTCTCGGTGGGCATCTCCTCTGCACAGGAGCTCACCCTGCAGCCGGGTTGTTTCCTTGGGGCTGCTGCTCGCACCCACCCCGGCTGAGCTGGGAGTTAAAGCTCCCCCCAGCCTGATCACAATCACAGGGTGTCAAGCGCAGCGAAGCCCAGAGCTCTGTCCCCTGTCCCGGGCGGGCGACGGCAGGCACCCACCTTGCACCCATCCTCATCCCCGTCTCCTTCCCCCAGGCCATCTACAAAATGGTCTCTTCCGTGATGAACATGCCCGAAGATGAGTCGACTCCGGAGAAAAGAACGGAAAAAATCTTCCGACAGATGGATACTAATAACGACGGTAAATGAGACGAGATGGAGGGGATTAAGGGAAAGGTCTCATGGCTAAATCCAGGGGTCTTAGAAGGAGCCGCACGCACGCTGATTAAATGGCTCATGTCCACCGGGGTGACTGAGGGGAGCCCCAGTGGCTGGAGGGGCTCAGGGTGCTCCCCTAGCCTGGGTGGCAGACCCCAGGGGGGTTCATTCCCAATGGGTGGGTGTCAGGAGGTCCCCAGTCCCGTGTGTGCACCCAGGAGGGGGTGGTGGCTGCCGGTCTGAGCCGTGTCCCCCCCTCCACAGGGAAGCTTTCGCTGGAGGAGTTCATCAAAGGCGCCAAGAGCGACCCGTCCATCGTGCGCCTGCTGCAGTGTGACCCCAGCGGTGCCGCGCAGCTCTGAGCCCCGCAGACCCCCACAGCCCCCCCACAGCCCCACGCCACCCCCTGACCCTGCAGCTGGTCACTGCCACTGTCCCCTGCTCGACACCCATGGTCCCCACCGCCGTGCTCTCATGGACCCTCATGGGGAGAGAGGTGGAGCCTGGCTGAGGCTTGGCCAAGGGGGAGCCTGGGGGATGGTCCCCACCACTGGGGGGGCTCCCGCACTGGCTCAGCTGGGGGAAGGATGGAGGCAGGGGCTGCCCCAAGCGAGGATGACCCCTCTCAGCACCGGGGGCTCGGAGCAGGGGAACAAACCAGTCCGGTGGGAAAGGCTGGTGGAGAATCCATCGCTGCGTCTCGTGCGGGTGGGGGGGACATGGCCCAAGGGACAAAGACCCGGTGGCTTGGGGGGCCCCCCCAGCACCCCCCACACATGCACACACTGCCACAGGAGTGGGGCCAGGCCAGCCCCTTCCTCACAGCTGTGTGGGGGCCGTGGGGAGGGGACATGCTTCCGGTCTTTTAATACCTTGCAGAATAAAGTTTGTGTCAGTGCAGTCAGTGGTGGGAAAGGGACCATCGGCGCTGAGAGGAAAGTTCCTCTCCTGCAGGGTCCAGATACGTCCCAGTCGCCTCCCTCGCTGCAGCCCCAGGTGACCTGAGGCCACAGGGATGGGCTCGTGTCTTGGCTGGTGGCATCCAGGCAACGTGTCCATCCAATAGCTGGGCTGGGGGGCAGCCGGGTCCCATCGTGGGGTTGTGCAGGTGCCGGGACAGGACAGGGTTGGCCAGGGCACATCCGCAGGGTCAGCTCTCAGGCCCTGCTCAGAGCCAGGCAGCTCCCACACTGTCCAGCCTCAGCAAGCCCAGACACTGCCCAGGGTCGGGGGTCTCCGCAGGGGCTGCCTGCAGGGAGACCTGGAAGCCAGAGAGGATGATGAGAATGAGGGTGACGCCTTTGGGCTGGAAAGTCTCATCTGTGCCCCGGAGCCCCCAAGCCCAGCCAGGTCCCTCCCAGCCCTGCATGGGAACGGGTCGGTGACAAGCCCAGGGACCCCGAGTCACCTTCCCCCGGTGCGCCCCGCGGCAGCAGCGGCTGAGGTGGAGGAGATCGATGGCAAGCAGGAGGCAGCGGATGCCGAAGACGACCTCCATGGCGTCGAGCAGGAGGGAGATGGCCCAGAGGCACAGCGTTGAGCTCTGCGGGGACACGGCGTGTCAGATCCCCGTGCTTCACCCATCCCCAGTGCAAGCATCCCCAGCCCACTGAGGACTCACATAGACACGGGTGGGATCGAAGGGGCACTCGCGGGAGACCGGGGCGAGGGTGACGTCGGTGACGGCGCAGGGGGCCAGCAGTGCCCGGCCATGGCTGCCCAGGGTCAGCCCGATGGAGACGGCCAGCCCCAGCAAGCAGGACAGGCAGCCCAGGCTGCTGCTCGCACCCAGGGTGAACACCACCCATTTCTGCAGGAGGGAAGAGAAGAGGCAGCGTGGCGAGGGGATGGTACCCAGGCGAGGGGATGGTCCCCAGGCGAGGGGACGCGGTGGCTGTGCACGCCCCGTGGGATGGCTGCAGCCTGCTGGGCGAGGGGCTGGGAGTGCTTACGAGGGTGGCGGGGGCGAGATAGCGGGACAGCATGAGGGCAGCTATTCCACAGGAGATGGTCTGCGAGGAAGCGTGGGGAGGTCAGTGATGTAGGGTGCCCGCCTGCCTCAGGGACATCCGTCCCCTTTCCCTTTTTGTCCCTGAACTCTCAGCCGGACAGCTCAGCGCTGCAGGGGATGGTGCTTCATCTCCCTCAGCCTCCACCCAGTGACAAGTCTCTGCGCATTTCACCCTCCTGGCTAGAAAGGATTATTTACAGCAGGGAAGGGGAGATGGAGTAACACCCATCCTGCATCCCCTCTCCTGCCCACCCTGCATCCCACCGCATCCATCCTGCATCCTGCCCACCCTACGCACATCTGCATCCACCCCAGATGCACCCCGTGACCCGTCACGCCCCTCCCTGTGCCCCCTACCCCCCGGTACCAGCAGCGCAGAGATGACGGAGGCGGTGTTGGCGATGGCATACTGCAAGGAGACGGCATCCCGGGAGTCGACCACGAAGCGCAGGACAGTGCCATGGACGAGGGCGCCGGTGATGAAGCTGAGGTGCCCGATGATGAGGAGGATGAGGCCCGTTTTCATAAGCACCCTTTGGTGGCTCCTGGGATCGAGGTGGCCTGAGACAGAGGCGAGAGGAGGGCTGGGCAAGGAGGCTGCACAGCATGGGGTGGCCGGCACTGAGCTGTCCCCCTCCCCACCCTTACACCACGCTCAGCGCAGCAGTGGGGCTTTTGGGGTCAGCCCCGGAGGACGTGCTCCATGCTGGCGAGGGAGGAGGCAGGAGGTGATGTGGTGGCAGCTGCCTGCAGCCCAGGTATGCAAACCACTGCTCCGGCCGGCTCTCCTGGGAGCAGGGCAGCAGTGTGGGGCCAGGTGTCCCCAATGTGGCTGGGGCTTCCCACAGTGATGAGGAAGCTCTGGCGAGAGCAGCTGCCCGTAAACGACAACTCCAGAGCTGGCTCGCAGCACCCAGCGCTTCGAGGAGACTGAAGCAGCAAGTGTGCCACTGGAAGCCACCCCGGGGCTGTTCTCCTCATGCACCCAGCTGCTCAGCCCAGCTCTGACCCTCACCCCGCTCAAGCCCCTTGGGTCCCCTCCCTCCCTGCCTCAGTTTCCCTGCAGGGCTGGGGCACCCTCCCATCGCAGTCACTGCGCCGGACTCAGACTCACCCACTTGACACATCTTCACCAGGCTGGGATCTGCCTGTCAGATCCATCCAGGTCCCCCCATGGCCAGGCAGCACCGCGCCAGGCCACTGGAGCCTCTTGCCTGCTGCCTCACCCCCACTGCCACTCCAATTCCTGTCAGACCAGCTCCCCAGGACCAAGGAAGAGGTAACTCCACCTTCGCTGAGGGGAAGCACAGCCCTCTCCCCACCCCCGGGCTCCTCTTGCTGCTGGGCCAGCGGCCGTGCTGTGACACGCCGCGCCGATACGCCCTTGCTAAGCTGCCTCATCCCCTTTCCTCTCCATCCCCACCTCCCCAGCACGCTCAGGTCCATCTACCCTAAAGCGATGGCAGCAGGCTGGGGTCCGGCTGGATGGGTCCGAGGCTGAGGGTCTGGGAAGGGGCAGCCCCTCGGGACAGGACACTGCATCATCAGGTACGGGGGATCGACCTGCAGAAGAGAAGGAAAAGCAGAGGGGTCAGGGCTGGTGCAGACTTCCCAGAAGGTGACTCAGAGGAACCAGTTCGGTGGCAGTCGCTGCAACGAAACTGTTGGGGAAGTTACTGATAGTGAGAGTCAGAAGAGCTGGGGACAACAGCACCCCGAGGTGGCTGCAGGAAGAGCAGCCCAAGCTCTGCTCACACCACGGGTGCTTTGGGGGCTCTCCCTTGCTCACTGGAGATCCTGGCCAAGCGACATTCTCTGCAAAGCTCCTTACAGACATGAGGCTCCACCAGTTTAATTTCAGGGACAGCAGCATGGCCCTGGCTCCTAGGACCAGTTTGGGGAAGGGCTTGGTCCCAGCCTCTCTCCCTTAACACCCAGCAGCGCTGGGAATTTGGCTCAGCACGGCCTTAGTCCCCATCCTTCCCCTCTTTTGACCTGTACGTAGCCAGAATAAGGCTGTCGCACCCCACTTTCCAGAGGCAGAGGAGATACTCCCATTTTCTCCATCCCTTGGGCTAGGGCAGGGGATTTCCACCGTACAGCTTTGAAAAGGATGGAGCTTGATGCGAGTCGAATGACAACCAGTCTTTATTCAAATAGTCCCTTAGGATGTTTGCAGACGTACAGACACACGTACATATTTACACTCTTACACATCTCACAGAGCTTGAACCAATAAATTAAAACAAAAAGAGGGTGGGGGGGGATTTTTTTTTCTTTTCTTTTCCTTTTTTGTCACGTAAGAAACAGCAACTCCCCGAGGCGAGGCCGGGGAGCCAGCTGGAGAACTGCAAACAGAAGCCAACACGGACACAACCCTGCCCAAAAAGATGCAACGACAGCGAGTGTGCTTTTCAGCAGGAGGCCACTTCATACTCTGGCTTCGATGCACTCCAGTTTGACTATTTCGTCCAGCCTGCAGCCCTCGGCTTGGGCACAGTGGCTCAGGTGGGCACTTGGGCTCTCAGCACCTCTAGCTCTGGGGGTCTGTGGGCAGGCTGCCGCAGTCTGAGAGTGGGGGGAGTCGCACTCGTCCGAGGTAAGGTCGGGCACGTCGTCCGACTGACTGTCGGAGCTCTCCAGGTCGCTCCGTATGCTCTCGGGCTGGGCCAGGGTGATGTCCCAGGTTTTGCTGGCAATGCAGTCCTTTTGCTCACAGCTTTGGTGTTTGCACGTCTGCTCCTGTTCGCCATCCTCCTCTTCCTCCTCCTCCTCCTCCTCTTCCTCATTCTCTGCCATTTGGGTGTGGACATGCAGCGAGTCCTCTGTACTGCTGCCGCTGGCCAGCTGGTAGTGACTCGGTTTGGCTTCGATGTCCACCTGGATTTCCATATTATTGCACTCCCTGCAGAAACAAGCACCCTCCCGTTACTGGGTACGGTTACTGGGTTTGACTGGGTCACCATCGGGCACTGCATCCCTGTACTGGGAGGATCACACTTCCCAAATGTGAACAAGATGCTGCTCATCACCCCAGAGCATCTGGGAAACAACAGCACTCGTTGCTCTCCTCGACTCCTCCCAAGAGCAGCCAAGATCATCCCCAGGCCCTGAGCCAGGAACCGAACTGGAACAGCACTGGAGTCCCCACAAGCAGCCAGGAACAGATCGTGAGAGTCCCGGGCTGCAGATCCTCTCCTCAGCCCCCACGTTACACACGAAAGCTGCTCCCAAACTGTCCCCAGTTGTCCTTCTGCGCTAGCAAAAGGATCAATCCACTTGCCAGCTCGAGGAGAGCAGGCTGGTGCAGCTACAGTCATCTTGCCACCCTCCGCAGCACCTCGCAGAGCACAGATTTTTCTGGGACACCCACCCACTACCAAGATTCTTCTCACCACGGCGTGTCCTCCTACCTGTCCTGGGGGTTGTAGGAGCTGATGATGGAACCAGCCATGGCTCGAGTGCTGGCGTTGTCACTGATAGCCCCCAAGCTGACCGAGTCTTTGGGGAAAATCTCTTTCTGGACATCTGCCTGAACTTCCAGCCTGCAGGAAAGAAGAGGATTCCTCAGAAATGCCTCAGATGACTCCCAAGGGCCATCAATCAAGCAAGACTGTCATGGGAAAGCAAGAGGCCCTCTGTGCTGGCACAGCTCTGCACGACAGAGCTTAAACCCAACAGCTCCTCTCACTTAGTCTCCGTTTTGGCTCCATTTAGGTAGACCTGTTCTGTTTTCCACAAGGAAGGTAAAGTTTTGTTTATATCTATGACTCATGTAATTCTTGTGAAGAACAGATTTCCACAGATTCAGCACACAGCTGCGATTGTACCCTGGCTGCCGTATCAACACGTGTCTCTAATTACCCATCAGACTGACTCACAGGCAAGTTCGGCAGAAAACCGTGGTGTAACCTCCCGACTTGGAAAGCAGTGACCCTGCTCGCTACAGGCCACTGGAGAACAGGCAGCATCAAAGGCTCTAAGCCCAGATAAGAGGACTGGAAGATCTTCAAGCAGGCCACGCAGGCATCTCTGCACTGTTCCCAATTAATCAGAAGCATCAGCTCCGCAGTTTCAAGGAGCTCAGCAGGGACAGAAACTTTTCCTTTGTCTTCCTCCCAAGAGTCAGCCCAGCACTGACTCCAGAAGCAGCTTGATCTGCCGGGACCGGTCATTCCACAACAGACCGAAACACAAAAATACTAGGACACGAGTCTCAAGTCAAAAAAGGACAACTCATGGTCCTGAAGAGCTCCTCAAAACAAGTTGGCTCAACCAACACAGGCTTTGGGGGCCTCTACCCTGTTCTTGCTGCGTCCATCAGCTCGGTTACCTGCTGTACTTCCCCTTGCCTCCTGAGAGGACGCCGCCGCTCAGCGTGCCGCCCGAGAGGGCAGCGAAGCTGGCCGTCTCGCTGTAGTTGCCCTGCATCACGCTGAGCCCGTCGGTGGGGCTCCCGCTGGTGCTCAGCACGCTGGTCAGCCCCTCGATGCTGCTTTCGCCGATGCTGGGGTTCTTCAGGGCTCTCCAAGCATCAGCCACTGCGGGGAAAGAAGAGCGTGGGAATCAGGATCAGCAAGGGAAGGCTCAGGCAGAGCTGAGGGACAGAGAGCAGGCAGCAAGTGTCTCATCTCAGACTGCTCCCTGCCTTGCCCATGGGAAGGAAGAGCTGAGATTTTTGCTTTGGGACCAGAAGACTGAACAGCTTCCAGCCAAACTCAAGCAAAGATGTTGAGATTTGGGAAATGTTAAGACCCTCTATCACTTCATTACCAGAGGCAATCACAGGGCCTTGCTTCACCTCCCCTTCCTCTCACCAGTTTTCACATTACCTGTGATGGGTCCATCGTCTTCATCAAACTCGATTTTCACTCCTTTCCCGTTGGCGGTGCTGACTCCGCAGCCGCCGCCTCGGCACAGCGAGATGGGTACAACCCCGTAGACATAAGCCAGCATGATGGGGACTCCGATACCTGGAGAGTAGGACGTGCCAAGTTCAGAGGAGCTTAAGGCTGAGCTGGTGTCGGGCAGACAGAAAGGACTCTTTGGGGTAGTTGTGTGGTCAAATCTCACAGAGCTGGGTTACCCGCTTGCCTCGGTGACTACTGGCCCACCAGAAAGGAAAGAGGCTGCTCTCACTTACCAACACTGACAGCGGCGATGACTGGAGAGGCAATGACAGACAAGGTGACCCCACCAGTGATGGCCAAGTTCCTCTTGTGCTTGGAGGTTTTCTTTCCCTCATACCTGCTGTGGATCTGATGGAAGAAGCACCAGGTGAGAACAGAGCCCAGCCGTGAGCAACCACGAGCAGATGACATTAACAAGCTTGTGATTTGACTGCCCTGTCAGCTGCATTAGCCCTCAAAGAATCTCATCTCTACCACAGATCTCACAGATCAGATCTAGCAGGGTCTGTGCTTAAGAAGCAGCTACAAATACGGCTCTGACACACCATTTCTTCCCTCTCAGCACCTCTTTATCAGCACAGAGATGTAACAGCATCACGCGGTTTGGGGCAGTGGGTCAGCACCAAAACAGATGAACGGCTTAAGCAAGCCAAAGCACGAGGCTCAGGGTCCAGCCACTGTCTCATAGAGCTCACCATCACAGGATGCATTAAAAAGGGACCAGGTTTCTCCCTGGGTGCTCCAGGTTCAAGGCAGAGGCACAAAAATGATGCAAAATGCATCTGAGAGGGCTTCAGCCTGAAGGGCTATCAGCCACCACCTTCCCTCTCCCCACACAAAGCCCAAGAGATAAGACAAAGTTTAGGAGACAACCGAATTCTGGGTCTGTGAAAAGATCCACCCTTCGTATCAGCTCTAAATTTCTGGCCTTGAGTGCAGAGAACGCCCCAAAAGCCTCAGATCCCTCAGCTCCAGCCTTGCGCTCCGCACACTCACCTTCCTCCCGACATACACGGGGATGCCAATGACCATGGCAGGAATGGCAATGCCAGCGATGAGGGAAATGCCTACGGGAGCGCCGATCAAGGTGCCCAGCTGCCAGAGAATCTTCTTTTTCCGACTCCACGGCTTTTTGCCCCAGAATGTACAGCCAGAGGGGCTTAACGGATGAAAAGAAAAACAAAAATTACATTACCACCACAGCAATTCCCTAAGTGTTCCTGAGAACCCCATGTTCAACTTCCACATGGACAACACCCAAAACTTAGGCAGTGGAGACAAGACAAAAAAGTTTTCCCTCTTTTTCCCCATCAAGGTTAATTTGCCCATCAAGGTGGTTATCATACTGCTGGGACTATGTTTAATATCCAGTATGCTAAGAGCTCTCAAAGGCAATTGTAGCAGGAGCAGCTTTTCTTGGCGTGGAAAAGCCTCCTGTCATAACGTGGGGAGAAAGTTCAGCAACTTGGGCCAGAAAGTAGAAAATTTTACTGACTGATTGGAGAGGCAGGAGGACGAAAAGCCAAAACACGAAGCGAACTCCTGCGGCCGAGCTCAGAGCCTCACCTGAGGTAATGCAGGTCCGAGATCTCCTTCATACAGAGCCAGCAGAACTCGCAGCCACACACCGCGCACGTCATGTGGTTACAGCTCCCGTCGTTCATCTTGATGATGTAGGCGCTGCAACGCGGGCACGGCTTGATGTCGTCGGCTGCGGGGAGGAAGCAGGGCACTGAGTTTGGACTCTCCGCGCCGCGGTACGAAGGAAAAAGCTAAGGCCTCCTTGGAGTTAAAACTTGCAAGGGAGGTCAAAGACAACAGAAAGGGCTTCTTCAAATACATTGCTGACAAAACTAACACTAGAGGCAATGTAGGCCCTCTGTTGAATGAGGTGGGTGCCCTGGAGACAGAGGACAGAAAGAAGGCAGAGTTGCTGAATGCCTTCTTTGCCTCTGTCTACACTGTTGGAGACCGTCCTCAGGAGCCTCAGTCCCCTAAGGCCCCAGAGGAAGTCATGACAAAGGAGGAGTCTGCCCTGATTGATGAGGAGTGGGTTAAGGATCAGTTTGAACACTTGGACATTCATAAATCCATGGGCCCTGATGGGATGCACCCACGGGTGCTGAGGGAGCTGGCGGGAGTCATTGCTAGGCCACTCTCCATCATCTTTGGTAAGTCGTGGGTAACAGGTGAGGTGCCTGAAGACTGGAGGAAAGCGAATGTCACTCCAGTCTATAAGAAGGGCAGGAAGGATGACCCGAGTAACTACAGACCGGTCAGCCTCACCTCCATCCCTGGAAAGGTGATGGAACATCTTATCCTTGACACTGTCTCTAGGCATATCAAGGATAAGAAGGTTATTAGGGGCAGTCAGCATGGCTTTGCCAAGGGGAAGTCATGTTTGACCAACCTGATAGCCTTTTACGAAGACATAACTAGGTGGATGGATGGTGGCCATGCAGTGGACGTGGTCTACCTGGACATCAGCAAGGCCTTTGACACCGTCTCCCACAGCATCCTCATAGGTAAACTGAGGAAGTGTGGTCTGGATGACCAAGTAGTGAGGTGGGTCGAGAACTGGTTGAAGGGAAGAAGCCAGAGGGTTGTGGTCAAT
Organism: Trogon surrucura; assembly: GCA_020746105.1. Classification (NCBI taxonomy): domain Eukaryota; kingdom Metazoa; phylum Chordata; class Aves; order Trogoniformes; family Trogonidae; genus Trogon; species Trogon surrucura. The sequence continues at coordinate 2,347,130 of CM036640.1, forward strand.
GGGGCCGAGTCTGGCTGGATGCCTGTGTCTAGTGGGGTCCCTCAGGGGTCAGTGCTTGGGCCGGTGCTGTTTAATATATTCATCAACGATCTGGATGAGGGATTAGAGAATGTTGTCAGCAAGTTTGCTGATGATACGAAGTTGGGGGGAGTGGTTGACACACCAGAAGGCTGTGCAGCCATTCAGAGAGACCTGGACAGGCTGGAGGGCTGGGCGGGGAGAAATCTGATGAAGTTTAATAAGGGCAAGTGTAGAGTTTTGCACTTGGGAAAAAATAACCCCATGTGCCAATATAGGTTGGGGACTGCCCTGCTGGAGAGCAGTGCAGGGGAAAGGGACCTGGGGGTTCTAGTGGACAGCAGGATGACCATGAGCCAGCAATGTGCCCTCGTGGCCAAGAAGGCCAATGGCATCCTGGGGTGTATTAGAAGGGGAGTAGCAAGTAGGTCAAGAGAGGTCCTCCTGCCCCTCTACTCTGCCCTGGTGAGGCCGCATCTGGAATATTGTGTCCAGTTCTGGGCCCCTCAGTTCAAGAAGGACAGGGAGCTGCTTGAGAGAGTCCAGCGTAGAGCCACAAAGATGGTGAAGGGAGTGGAGCATCTCCCTTATGAGGAAAGGCTGAAGGAGCTGGATCTCTTTAGCTTGGAGAAGAGGAGGCTGAGGGGTGACCTCATCAATGTTTATAAATATGTCAAGGGGGAATGTCAGGAGGATGGAGCCAGGCTCTTTTCAGCGGCGTCCACTGACAGGACAAGGGGCAATGGGTGGAAGCTGGAACACAGGAGGTTCCAGAAAAATATGAGGAAAAACTTTTTCACTGTGAGGGTGACTGAGCACTGGAACAGGCTGCCTAGGGAGGTTGTGGAATCTCCATCTCTTGAGACATTCAAAACCCGCCTGGACGCGTTCCTGTGCGCTCTAGTGTAGGTGATCCTGCTCTGGCAGGGGGGTTGGACTAGATGATCTTTGAGGTCCCTTCCAACCTTTAACATTCTGTGATTCTGTGAAATATATCAAGGGTGAGTGTCACGAGGATGGAGCCAGGCTCTTCTCGGTGACAACCACTGATAGGACAAGGGGTGATGGGCTGAAACTGGAACATAAGAGGTTCCGCTTAAACTCGAGAAGAAACTTCTTCTCAGTGAGGGTGACGGAGCCCTGGAACAGGCTGCCCAGAGAGGCTGTGGAGTCTCCTTCTCTGGAGATATTCAAGACCTGCCTGGACATGTTCCTGTGTGGCATAGTCTAGGCATTCCTGCTCTGGCAGGGGGATTGGACTTGATGATCTTTCGAGGTCCGTTCCAATCCCTAACATTCTATGATTCTATGATTCTATGATTCTATGATCAGCGAGGGGGTTTCCGCTACGGATCGACAGCTTTTGCTTTCTGCGCGGGCAGAACCGCCTTCGCTCGTCACAGATAAAGCGGGGATGGTTTTGTCTTTAGTTTATCTCCAGAAGGAGAAGATAATGTTGATGAGACAAAGCCATTTGACCGGACAGCAGGGATCAAGAACAAGAGTCACTTTAAAAGCTCATTTTAGTCTCGAATAGGATGTATTGCAGAACACGGTTAAATGCTGGGAAGGAGTCAAACCTGCCCTGCGCTAGCCACTAAGAGCAAACCATTACTAAATCGCTCTGCTGAGGTGATTCATGGGCCAAGAACGACAAAACAATTGGGAGAAAAAGGCATCAGAGAAACTCCTAACCTGGCCTTCAAAAACAGCCCAAAGTGGGAAACGGGGTCTGCAGCCACACACGTGAGCCCGGCACAGCTGTGGTCGGGTCCCCTCTTTGCTGCTGGCAGAGCAGGGTAAGGGTCCCTCACCTCTTCCTCAATTCAAGCGTCATCTGATCGCAGTTATGCAACGCGCGGTGGTTCAGGGCTTTGCCAGCAGCCTCGACAATATGAAATCCAGCTGCTGGGCCCAGCTCGCACCTTATTAATCACTATATTGAATCCAGCAAGAACGGGGTGGGGAAAAACCACCGTCTCGGGAACCTCCCTTTCAGTGGTTAAGTGCTAAGCTCTTCTTGGCAGGGATCTCCTTTAAGAGGACAAAAAAAACAGTCTCAAACTATTTATTTTTGCTTGCTGGTTCGTACCACAGGCTTTGGGAGTCTCTATGCTGTCCATTATCGGGGCACGCTGAACCCCAACACACCGCTAAGCCACCTCTGATCCACCCACAACAGCTGTGCTCTAAGTGCGTTAACATTTAACCTCCTGACACAGAAGGAAAAGCCGGGTGTTTTACGAGGGGGCAGGACAGGACTTTATGAAATGGCCTTACTGCTCGCTTCCACAGTTAATAGAGTTGTTTTTAACAAACACTCACCCGGTAGACACAGCAGGTCCTACCAGGCAGCGTAGGAGTCCGTGGGCTGATATTTTTCCCGCACCTGACGTTACTAACACCTAACAGTGCACAGAGCAAGGCTCCCCACACTCAACCAGGCACGAACACTACTTTTTACGACATCAGCAGGCAAATTTGAAGCCGCAAGGGTAAAGAGCGCCTATTTGTTCAACATTTAGATCAGCGAGAAGCGAGAACATCCAAGATCAAAAGAGCCACAAGCCTAGCTGAGACAGATGAGTTGCCGTGACGTGGAAGGACCCAAAGCGCGCCGTCACCTCCTGATCTAGTTTGCGTTCTTGGACGAGCCCAACGAATTTATTCTAACGTGTGCGAGGAGGGGAAATGACTCTGAGTTTCAGAGCTGTTCTCACCCGTGGTAGCCAGACACCCTCGGCTGTGCCCCTCAGGGCACTAACACCCTCCTGCTTTGTCTTTCTCAGCTTCACAGGCACTACCGCAGCACCAAATAACCAAAAAAAAACCCCAAACAAACCATGCGAATCCATACCCGGCCCGGATTCCTGCCCGTAACTGAGGCCCGAGGTGTGCTTGGTCCGCACGCGGAGCGCCTGCGCCCGTTGCTGGCGGGCCATGTCGCAGGTCTGGTTGGGATGCCATATCTGCTTGCAGTGGTAGCAGAACTCTGTCTGGCAGCCGTCCCTCTCGCAGGTCAGCTTGGGGCAGCTGGCGCAGCCGTAGGCAATAACCGCGTAGCTGGAGAAGGGAGACACCGGGGGGGGAATTAGTAAAAGACTGAAGTTATCAAGCGACAATCCGGCGAGCCTTCAAATCGAGGGGCGGCACAGGAGCTGCTCTGCTCGAAGCCGAAGAGCTGCTGCAGCGAGATCTTTGGCTGTGCCGAGCGACGCGCGCTTTTACCCCGGGCAGGTCAGCTCACCTCTCCCACCTCATTTCTTTCCTCTTGTTTCTGAGCCCTGCTCAGGGCAGCCTGCACGCTAGACAAATCCCTGCTCCCCTAGTCCTGTAGCTTGCACTGCAGGGCCTGAAATTAAGTAGTGCTAATTGGGTTACGCGGGGCAGATAGCTTTTATACGGGCCGCTTACAATATCGAATTCTCTCCTCAATAACTGCTGGCAGTTCTCATTGTCAATTCACACAGACCAGATTTGTCTTGCCCAGCTAACAGCTCGCTGTTACTGCCGACTCAGGCTCACGCCGCTCTTTCCAGGCTAAACACAACCCCCAGTTCCTCAGGACAGGGTGGGTGCTACACGGCTCAGAGATTAGGAAAGCTGAGGTTGTCCTGGGCACTTCTAGAAACCATTAAAAAAAAAAAAAAAGTGGGACAACACACAGCAATCTCAAGAAGCAAGCTCTCATTGATCTCCACAGAATTTTCTTTTTTAAAGGCAGTGAAGAACAATGCTCTGCCTCCAGAGCAAGCCAAAACAGGAGTAAAACCAACTGAACGTGCAAGAGAGGGAGGCCTGGCTCAAGCAGCTCACTTCTGATAGTAGCCCTTCCAGAAGGACGCGTGCTGTGTGTACACAACGGCGTAGGCAGCGCCGCCAAGCACCGCTATCGGAAAGCTGACTTACAGTCAGCCTGGATGAGGCTGTTCCCACTGGCAGGGGCTGAACTGAGCAATCCCAGAAGCGCCTTCCAGTTCCGCGACACCAGCAGGGTAGAGGGTATTTTGGTTGCTCATCCTCAGTATTTTTGTTAGTGGTCAGGGGAGAATAACTCCTATTTAAGGCTTTATATTTAGAGGTTGGGCAGCTCGAGTTGTATTGCCTCTTCTCAGAGGGAGCAGCGTGAGAACCGCTGAGTGTGTCATACCGCAATGATTCATATCCCGTGGGAGTCTGAGCAACTTCATCCTGCCAGGGTACGACATCATCGCCAAAGAAACAACATCTCCGCGCCGAGCGCGAGGCCGGCAGGCGCGGCGGCAGGGTCTCCGTGTGCGTCCGCTGCCACGCACTTCTGCACGTGAAGCCAATACTCGAGGAGGGACAGATGGCCAGGGGGTTTGGGAGGGACAAACTTGACCCGCGTTGACGCCTACGCATCCTGTCTGAGGAAGATTCTGCTAAGCATCCTCACCCTGCCACTATCGTCCAGCTAAAGACTTACCCCAGAAAGCAAAAAACACCTTTGCCTGCCCAGCTGTGTTTCACACGCTGCTATTTCAAATTGTAACAGTGGGCTAGGAAAGCTCAGTGTAATATATCAAGCAACCCCACGATCCAAATTAATCCCTCACTGGGGATGTAGGGTTTTTAAAGACACTGGAGCAAATCCTACGAGAAATGAATATTCCTAGAGCTGGAACAGCAAATATTATGAACGAGCAGGGAAACAAACTACATGGCCGTCTACCAGGGAAAGAAACAAAACATCTCTGAATTCAAGGTCAGCTAGAAAGAGGCTGTTGAGGATTAGCCACGGCAGGATCTGGACGGTCCTCACCCGACCTCGGGCACGTCGCTGCGTTAAACGGCCACTTCCACACTCAAGCCCAGCAGATGAAAAGGGAAACCCTGACTTTTCCCCATGTAGCAACAACAGCAAATGTCTTCTCGAGACACTGCAGCTCCGCTTCCAGCCTGCTCCTTGGATGGCCACGAACTCTCCCCATCCTTCCTCCCGCAGCTCCGTGGGAACCAGAGCCTCACCAGTTGCCTCCGGCCCCATTCACCGTACTCAGCCTACACAGCCCCATTTCTTTAAAGGTTCTGCTACTCTCCCAAGCTTCTGGGGGAGATGCAGTGTGACAAACCCTAGACAGTGATGCCACCGGATTGTAGTAAGCGGGGGAAAAAAAAGAAAAAAAGAAAAAGAACTGCAAACACAGAAAACGATTTGTATTGCGATTGATGGCGCATCAATTGACCAATGTTTCCATGGCAACACGCACTCCGTGTTGTGTTGGTCCTCCTCCTCCTTCTCTTCCCTGGCAGCACAGCCAAGCTCTTCCATTTACGAAAGACTGCGGTACGCGTGGAAGGCACACGCTGCTGCGTGCCACACGCCCGGCGTTTCGTCCGCCATCGCTGTCGTCATCCCAGTGGTGGGCGACGCTCAGCGCCGAGCATCGCCGTGGGCCCCGGCTCCCAACACCAGCGCTACTACGGCGGGGAAAGCCCGCTGTAAATAATTCATACCTTGGCTTTACATAAGCGCAGCGACACAAGCTTGCTGGGAAGAATGAATAGGGTGATTAATTCCTCTCCCTGCCGGAGGGCTGATTCCGACAGCCTTTGTTGGAGCGCTACGGACGCACCAGCCAGTCCATGAGAGCTGCCTGGTCTCCAACAGCCTCAGGGTCGCTTCTTCACTTCGGCTGGGCAGCTCGGAGGAGGATGCCTATGCCTGGCTAAGCAGGGAGGAGGGTTTTCCTCACACAAAGGGCTCTGCGTGACACAAGCGTGCTCAAAACCCCCCTTCCCTCAAAGCAAACGGTCGGAGCAGGCTCAAAGGGTTGCTGTCAAAGAGGCAACGCCTTCTGCGCCGGGGCCAGCTCCAACAGCCTGGGTGACGTAGGTTGCATTTACACCTTAACCTGAGCACAGATAAGCATCACAGCAGCCAGAGAGCTGAGATTCGGTAAGCAGGAACTGGATTTTCTCTAGCTGGTGAACAGCAGGGGCATTCCCTCTGGTATTGCTCTGTGGGCAGCACGACCTGCTTCGTGATCTCCCTGATCTTATCCTCAGCGCTACCGAAAAATCCAGATGTAGCACCCGATCTTGCTTCGAAAGGAGTAAAGCTGTCGGTGCCGCTCCCTGAAGAAATGAGCCCTCATGCAGAGGCCATGAAATGGGTAACCTGAGCCAGGTTAACTGCTTTGCATAGGAAGGCTATTACAGTGCTCTGATTAAATCTTCGCAACCCTCCCACCACGCTTTCCACTCTGACTACTAGGTCAGACTTTCCTTTCATGTTTTTGCTACCCAGAACCTCGATCCAAGCCGAGCTCTAGCTAAACTTTGCTGCACTCCTCTAAGTTTCCCCAAAAAAAAGTCCTTTCCAGGCAGCTTTGGCTTACGCTGAAATAGAAACCAAACAACGTTCCTTTCAAGGAAAAGAGAAGAGAAAATGAAAGCAACATGCAGATAACTATAAAGTCATCAAGCTCGGCTGGGCCGACTTTTGCAAACAGACGTTTCCTCATTTAGGCAACAGATAATGAGTCAACATCACTCCCCTGTGCCATGTATTCACATCCTCACTGGGAAAGAGTGACCGTTTACGGTTCCTTCTTCCCGAAGCTGCAGGGTGCCCCATCCCCAGAGCTCCCAGCAATACACGGCCCGGGAAACTCCCCACTTCCCATTTGTTCAGCAAAAAAAAATAAGCTTTAAGTTAGGGAAACAATGGCTCAGCTAAAACCCCCTTCAAACCCTGCCACTCGTACCCCAGTTTGCCTGTATTTCCACAATCCCCAAGGTCAAATCCCGGGGCTCCAGCAAGGCAGTAGGGATGGAGAAAGCATCATTTCTGTACCCAGGGCCCATCAACCGTCCTGAAGAGACCGTTGACAAGCAAGTCAAGAATACCTACAACAGGATTCGGAGGGACCAGAAGCGTGTGTCAGCAGCAGCCTCCCCCCGGGGCTGAGACACCCCTCCCTGCGCTCTCCTGGCACCCGGGTGGGGACAGGCAGCGCCCCGGCAGGACGGTGGGTGGGCACCATCCCCAGGACCTGCTGGGGATGAGCAGCATCCCCCTAGGACAGCAGGTCCAGGACCATTTTCCAGTTGGGAACATCACCCCCGGCCGTCCCAGGACCCGGTGGGGACGGGCTGCACCCCAGCAGAACCGCGGGGCTCCCCTTCCCGGGACGGGACAGCACCCCCCGGGGACGGCGGGTCCCCCCTGTACCGGGACGGAGGGAGGGTCCCCCCGGGGCACTCACCCGCAGTCGGGGGCCGGGCACCAGCGGCAGTCGGGGTCGGCGGCCAAGCAGCGGCGGAGCATGAACTCCTCGTACTTGGCGACGAGGTGCGGGGAGTCGCGGAGGAGGCGGCGGATGTCGGCGGGGTTGAGGCGCTCGCTGCACTCGGGGCAGCAGATGTTGACGCGGGACTCGGTGATCTCGATGCGCAGGTACTGCCGCAGGCAGGCTCCGCACGACCGGTGCGGGCACGACAGCAGCCGCGGGGCGTTCTCGGCCGGCTGCCGCACCAGGCACAGCGGGCACTCCAGCTCCTCTTCGCCGCCGCCCTCCGGGACCACCGGCGCTTCCTCGGCGGGCGGCGGCGGGGGCGGCGGTGGCGGCGGCGGCGGGGCCGGCGGGGCGGCGGGGGGCGGCGGCGAGGCGGCGGGGGGCGGCTCTGCCTTGGCGCGGCGGCGGCCGCCGGCGGCGGAGGCGGCGGCGGCGGAGAAGACGCTCTGGAAGGAGAGGCGGCGGCGGCGACCGGGCTTCGGGCACTTGGCGGCGGCCGAGTGGATGGAGGAGGAGCGCGGCGACTCGGAGTCCCGCTCGGAGCCCATGGCGGCGGGCCGCTGGCTGCCGGGGGACGGCGTCCTTCAGCGACTGAGGGTGGCTCCAAGGCGAGAGGGCGAGGGGACTCCGGGCGCTGGCCCCGCCACGCTGCAACGACACCGGCGCCGGAGCCGAGTGAGGCGGCGGCTCCGCCCCGCCCCGCCCCGCCCGTGCGCACGCGCCCCGCCCCGCCCGGCAGCGGCCGCAGGGGCCGCCATCTTGGTTGCGGGCAGCGCCCCCGGGGAAGCCCGGAACAGGCCGGTGCCGGTGCGGCGGTGGCGGCTGTTCCCGTCCCTCTCCCCGGGGCGACGGGGCCCCGAGCGGCTCTGAGGCCGCTCAGCGGCGTGAGGCAGCCCCGGAGCGCTGTGACCCCCCTCTCGGCAGCCCGGCTCCCCTCGGGCCTGGCGCTGCCGGTGGGTGTGAGGGGGCCCGGCGCCCTCCTCGAGGGCATTTTGCGCCTTTTTTAACGTTGTCTCGTGTTGGAGATGAGGGTCTGTAACGGCAGGAGCCCCCTCTAGCTCCGTTCATCCCTCAGGGCACCGCTTGCGCCTCCCTTCCTTTCTCACTTTGTGGGGATTTTCTCACCCGGGAGCTCGTTGCCCAGCGCAGGGTTTGAGCCTCTTTCTCTCTGAAACTACAACCCACGCTCTGAACTGCAGTCGTGCAGAAATTTAAATCCAGTCAAGGGTTCCCCCGTGCCCACAGGGCTCTGTCAACCCGGGCTCCGTTCTGAGGAACAGGGAGGACGCTGCCTCTTACTGCGCCGGGGAGGTGAAGCAGAGAAGATCGGCTTCGTCTGCGTTAAATCGGCACAGAAGGGGCCGCTTTCCCTGTGCACCGTCAGCTCCCGACTGCCGCTATTCGTGTGACCAGGGCGGCTTCGTCGCTATCGCCGCTCCTGAAACCATTTCTCCCAGCAAAAAGCTGTTCGTGGAGCTCTTAGCTGGCTCCTTCCCCGGTGCAGAAGGCCCCGTGTGGCGCCTCTGGGATGGAGAAGGAGGTTTAGCGACCCAACAGCCGAGGCTGATGCTCGAGAAAGCACCTGGGTTTCGGTGCTCGCGCTGCCTGACTCGCTGCAGGCAAAGACCCTGCCTGTGCAGCTGCGATAATGACGATGCTTCCCCGTTTGATGGACAGGTGAGTGAAGGCCCAGAGGGAATAAGAGCACACAAATGAAGCTTCTAATACCCTTCAGCTCTCCTTTTGCCTTCCCTGTGCTTTCCTTCATTAATTCTGCGCCTGCCACACACCCTCGCTTGGTGCTTATCCCAAGGTGCCCGCTGCACCCAAGTCCTTCCCTGGCACTTGTGTTCCGCAGACATTTGTCAGCGTTGCCCTCACCTCTGCGGCGTTCCTGCCACAATACACGTGGCTTTGGCCCAGCTGGAAGTTTTGGGCCACAGTTAGGATTGGCCTCAGAGTGTTAAATTCCCTCCTGGGATCAAGAACCCTGTTATCAGCAGCCTGGTTTAGCTAGGGAGCCAAGCAGTCCCACTCCAAGAGAGGGTGTCTGTGGAGCGCGGTGCCCCTGAGCAGCGTGAGTTGCTGAGCTCTGGTCCCTGGCAGGTCACAGGGAGGCACAAACATGCTCAACATCTCTCTGATGCTTGTGATGTGAAGCTCCCAGAGTGAAAGGATCCTCTCCTCACTTCACGGTCGGGAAAAGAAGGCCAGAGAGAGAAAGGAGGGGTGTTGTACGGGTGTAGAACGAGATTCTATTGAAATTGGCTCTTCCTGCCTGAGATGTGCCAGGTATGAGGGATCTTAGGGTGGCTGTCGCTGCCCGTCTGCAGCAGAGACTGTCTTGGTTTGATGATTTCACTAGAAAAACCACACTCCTGACTGAAATAGAGAAACTTGAACAGGACTTGTGTGTGGGACGGATCTCCCAGACAGCGCTCTGACAGCTCAGCCCTACGTCCTTTGCAGCGCAAGAGCACAGACTGTAACTAATTGTGGGAAGGTTTCATCTAATGTGAGACGGGCCTGAATTACCAGTAGTGCAGACGCAAACAGAGAGAGAGAGCAAAACCATCTGGAGTCCCTGGGAAAGGCATCAGCTCGCAACGTGCTGATGGGGCAGAAATGACTCTCCATTCCCTTAAATGAGGAATCGTGGCACGAACGGGGCTGGGGGAGGCCGGGGTAAATCCGAGGGGCTCAGGCTGCCTTCGGAGCCATCCTCCCTGCTCCTAAGCTGTGTGGAGCTCTTGCCGGTCTTTCCGTGTTTGAGGGAATTCAGTGCTTTTATGGAGCTCAGAGATGCAGGCTTCTAATTGTCCTGACCCCGCCATGGTCCAGACATAGCATCCATTTGAAAACAAGTTCTCCGTGGCCGAGGTGTTTCTCCGTGGTGAGTTTCCGTAGCCCTTGCCAGCAGCTGAGGCTCCTGCTCAGCACGTTCTTGACTAGGAAGCAGTTTGAACCCGGTAGTTTGTTTTGATTCAAACTTAAAAAAAAAAAAAACCAGCCAGGACGTGGAGCTGGGAAGGAGAGGGCACGGAAGCAGGCTGGCAGGGAGGGGAGGAAAGAGGCTGATTGGAAAGTCACCGGATTGGGAGTGAGATCAGATCAGCCCCTCCCTGGGGCTGCCAGGAAACCGCCACCAGTCTGACCGTTTGACTGAGGGATATTTGAAATGAAAACAAACAAAAATTTAAAAAAAAAAAAAAAAAGAGAGGGGGGAGGAAGAGGGGTAGAATTCAAACTCCTCAGCGATCTGCTCCGCAAATCCCAGCCCTGACAGGCAAATTTGCTCTTGCTTACGCTGGCAGAAAGCTGGAAGGCTGCTGATCCCTGACCCCGCTGCTTAAATCAGGGCAGGGTTTCGCACAAGTGACTTTTAGAGCTGCCTGAAAACGCCGAATCTCCCAGGAAGGCTTCCAGCAGCCGTGTGGGGCGTGCTTGGCCCAGACACCAGTTGGAGCCAACCCGCGCTGCCCCGTGCCGTGCTCGGAGCAGCCGGTGAGGCTGGGCTGGACTGAACCTGCCTTTGAGAGACACGGAGCCACTTTTCAGAGAAACATCCCCCCCAAAAAAAAACCCCCATGAAGTAGAGCGGCGGCTCTGTCGCTGGCTTCGAGGAAGAAGAGCCTCTGGTGATGTAATGAAAACTCCCCTCGGTAATTCGGAGAGTGAAAGCAGAGGCTGGCTGCTGGGAAGGGATTGTGAAACTCGTCTCTCAGGCCGGGAGTGTTTGCATGGAAGGACCGGGGTGTGCCGTGGCCGGGAATATTGCTGTGGTGGGGCCGATAAAACAGAAACTCCCGCTCCTACCCAGTCCCCATTGCCCACTCCTCCTTTCCTGGTTATCCAGATGTCACAGGTGTGGTAAGTAACTCCCTGCTGCTCTCTCCTTGGCCCGCAGGGGGATGTTGAAACAGCTATTTTGGGATACACAAGGATTCACTCTGCCAGAAACCTCCAGGTCGTTCTGGCACCGAGGTGTGAACCTCTCCCTGGAACAGACTATTTTTCTTTAGAAGTACACGGGTCTCCTCAGGGTTTCTCCCTTTTTAACTCAGGCAGGGATGGACGGTTATTCGCAGGCTGTGTTGCAGAGCGGATGGAGTTTAGAGAAAATCCAGCTCGTGTTGGTGCTTTCTGAAACGGGGGAAGGAGGGGAACAGCTTTTACATCAAGAATCCTTCCCGTTGCAGGGCAGGGATCACTCTGGAACGACTCAGCTCCAGTCTCGCTGGGCAGGTTGAGAACTTTGGGCTCCTCCCTGCTCCAGTGGGACTGTTAAAGGGATCTGGATGCATCAAGGATTCCTCAGTGCCAAAATGCAGGTGGGGAGAGGGACGGACACACCCAAGTAGCACAAAGGGGGTTTCACCCCCTTTGTGCTACTTGGGTGTGTCCGTCCCTCTCCTTTTTGTCCAACTGCTGGGTCTTGTCCCACCTCCCTGCCCTGAAGGGTGATGCCAGGAGCGTAAGGGCCTCCCTTAATGCCTCCTCTCTGGCACAGCTCCCCTGTGTGCAGAGCAAGGAAGGCAGTCTTGACCTGACAGAGGGGGTTCGGCGAAGCTTAACGCCGAGAGCGGCGAGGGATGCTTTGCATTCACGAGGTAGCAGCTGCGTAGTCAAGAACTGAAGGTCATTTTCTGCCAGGGCCCTGGGGAAACACTGGTTTGTAATGACATGCACTCTGATCGTTTCTCAGATGGAGATGTCATTAACGGCCGTTTATGTCTCTCCGGGGAAGACACCAGTGGCTGGGGAGGGCTCTCCCCAGCGTGCAAATCTGCACACACTTTCTGGGTTGATCTAGTTAGTTCATGTTCTGTTTGCCTCTCGCGTTCCCCTGAGATGGGTTCAGGGAAGGAAGAGATGATTCTGCTTGACTCCCTGTTTCTCTGCTGGACCTAACAAGGATTGACATTGTTTTAAACGAAGAGCAAAAAAAACCAGAAGATGAGAGCCCCGGGATCAGAAATTGAAGGCTCTTCCAAGAGGATTGTTCTGGTTTACTCTGCGGTTACACCTCCTCTCCCCTCCATCTCCCCATCCCACTCTGCTCCCTCCTAACACCCACATGCGCGGTACAGCAATCTTCCACTCCCTGCTGTGACTTTCCAGGGAAGATGCTGTCATGTGAAATCCTGGGAGAGAGCAGCTACACGGAGCTCTCGTCCCTTGCAGAGCGGGCCTGCAGACGGAGGAACGCTGCGCTCCCTCTCCTCGAAATCCTGAACGTGCTTGTGGATGGAGGTGGGAGGGGGGAGCGGGGAACCGTCTTGTAAGCTTGGGAGCCACCTACACACTGGCAAGTCTTGTCAGCAGCTGATAAAAGAGGTGGGAGGTGGGGAGATTTTGAGGGGGAAGAACTTGGAAGCTCACGTGCCCACGTAGCTCACCATCCTGTCTTCTCCAGGGCTCAGCCAGCCAGGAGGGCCACGGGCTCAGCCCCGCCGCTGACACACGTGCGTTGAAAGTAGACCCTGAGCAAGGATGCAGAGATAACTACCGTGTACTTCAGCAGTGACGTAAAGGTAGGGAGCGCTAAGCAATTACTTATAATAGTAACCTGACATGCTTTTCCCCTCTATGATAAAAAAGCATTTCCTTTTGTAATAACAGCACAGGCTGTTCTGATCTCTTTATACACCTGCTGCCCTGCACGCTCGCTGTAAAGCTTTGGGGATAGAAGTAACAATGATCCCCGCTCTCGGTTCACTCTTACTGGTGACCTGCTCTCCTTAATGACAGGGGATTTGTAACCGAGAAGGTTTAGCACAGTGCGGTGCTGCCGGCAGGAAAGTGCTGGGGTGATCCCTACAGTACGAGGAAGCAGCCAGATTCCCTCCTCACCCGAGTCGTTAAACAGACAATTACGTGTTTGGTGTTGGCATAAACATAGGCAAATTAGTCACTGGAGAAAACCCCGGTGGCTGTGACAACTGGTTGTGGCTAGAAAAAGGTGAGGGTGACAAACACCTCCGACAGCAGCAGGTAGCTGCCTGTCTGGGGCACACTGTGTACTTGGTGAGGAGAGCCAGGAGCCACCAGCAAGAGGCACAGAGATGGTGTGACAGGCCAGGAACCGAGCACTGGCTCTGGAGGATCTCCTCTCTGCTTAACAGCAGCTGTTTTTCTGGGTGCTCAGCATCTTGCAACATGTGAGCAAACCCGGCCGCCGCAGCGGCAGGAAGGGTCAAGGTGAAATCTTCAGGAGGACCACTCGCGGAGGGCTGAGGAAGGGTTAATTCTGCCCTCCAGAAAGCAGATGCAGAGAAGCTAGAGCACTGGCAGAGGGATTGATTTCTGCAAGGAGAACAGAGTGAGGCACTGGCCTGGTTTCCAGGAAAGGAGAACAGTGTGTCACAGAGAAGGCATTGAAAAGACCTGAGGCTTCTGCCTCAGCTTTCTGTCTCACTCCTGTAAACACGTGGGTGCTTGGGAGTTCAAAAGGCTGAAACTGGAGGCTGCCCAGCAGCTGATGCAGGATGGGAAACTCTGGGCTTCTCCTGCAGAGCCACTGTTGGTGCACAGACCACAAACGGTGTCCCTGTCTTTGCTGGGGATCCCTGCACAACTCAGCACCTTTCTCCCTGCAGCGCTGACCTTTGCAGTGGGAGTGTGGGAACCAGAGCTGGATGGGAAGGCTTGATACAAGGCACTGGCTCTAGTGCCCAGACCCCCAAGAAGCCCTTGAGCAGCATCTCAAAACCTTCGCAGCATCTCTGACATCCTTTCCAACTGCTGCATCCTACAGACACAGGTAGGGCTGGGCACACCACACGTTTCCTCCACCCGGCCCACCCATTTCCTATTTTCTGCAGACATGACAACTAGTGAGTTAATCCTGCAGGCCATAAACTAAAGCTGTATTAGCAGACACCATCTGTCCTTTTTCATTTGCTGATGCACGACCTATTTTGCTGGGTAGTGGAGCAGGCGCTGCAGTTTCGGGGCTTGCATATTGCAATTGTCCCTGTTGCCAGGGTATAATCCACGGCTCGCAGTGACCTGCTAAGGGGAGAAGGCTCCAGCGAACTGAGCACCAGGGGGACCTGCTGTCATGGGCAGGAGGGGGCTGAATCCTGTCCCTCGGCCTCAAAGGAGGTTTGAGCCCCAGTCCCATCAGCACTTTAACACCTGGGAAGAGAAAGGTCTCAGCAGAACTTCCAAGGACAAGAGCACGGCTGCCTTCAGCAGGGCCTCTCCTTACCCGGAGCCCCTTCAGCAACAGCCATGGGAAGGTCACTGAAATAACACTCTCTCAGGGCCACCACCCAGCCTCCACAGCCCTGCACCAGGAAAGGGGACAGTAAAAGCAAACTAAGAAAATTAAAAAGGACTGTTTTTCATCATGGCAGAAGAGACACATCCACACTCCCTCACTTGCCAGGAGGTCACTGCTGTCATGGGGAGAGATCTGAACCTCTCAGGTCTGTTTAGGAACATTAGCACAAGGTTTAAACTCTATGTCTGCCCCTGAGGACACAGATGTGGTACTTTTTTGCCCCAGGCAACACTGTCTCAGAAGCAAAGTTTCTGAAACACGGCCTCGGCACCTCCAGAAGTGCTGTAACACACAGATCCCCTTCGTAGCAAAGTGGGGTTCATGGGAACAGGCCATGTGGTGCTGCTGTGGCCTGGGATAATTCCTGTGCTTTACAGAAACTGAGCAATGGCAATCACAGCAGGAGAGGGAAAACAGGAAGAGAATTCTTTCTTTATCCCTCTAAGGGGATCTGGTCATGTCTTGGAGCTGTCTGGTGACCCTTGTCTGGGTACAGAAGTACAGACATTATTAAAGGTCATAAAACCGTCAGGATATTTCCAAGCCAGCTATCATGTTTGACTTAACCAACTCTCAAAGCAATTCCAAAGGTTAGCGCCTTGCTGCATGAATTTCCTCCTGAATTTACCAACTTTTTATTTGACTCGGCACCAGTGGCAGAAATTTTCCCCAAGCTCTGAAATAAAGAGCAAGGAAATCACGTTGTCATGTGCCATTAGGAGTCAGGGAGGGAACTGAGCGCGGCAGGGGCCTTGGTGCTAACACACTCATCTCTTAGTCAGAGCCGGGGCAGTTGCTGCTCCTCGACCTCTGCCTGGGGTCCCAAAATCAGGGAGTTTTCAGCTTCCTGCATTGCCGCAGAATGAAAGTGGAAAGAGTTATTCAAACTGACCTTGGCACTAGCCAGGCGACTTCTTTCTGAATTAGTTCAGTTGCACCATTTGGGCTTTCCGAGGAACTCCCACCGCGCTGGGTGGGGTGTGGCCTGAATCCACCCACTTCTGTGCCATCAACGTCCTCTGAGTAGCCAGCGCTGGCTGCTGCAAGGGCAGAGCGAGTGAGCTGCTGGGGAGTCATTTCCTTTTCCTGCTAGTTCTGCTCCTTTCTCTTCAAAACTGGCTTAAGCTCCGAACCCCGGGGTTTCCCATCCTGCTGCAACTGCAATCGGTTGTAACTTCTGCACAGTCCTGCTGCGTGGGATGCTTGACCCCTCTGCAAATCTTGCTAAGCTTTGGATACCCACAGCATCCAGCGGCAATAAGCCCTGCTCTCTCCTTCCTGTCCTTGCTGAGCTTTGCCTGGTGTTCCCTTGTCCACACTCTGGGTGCTCACTTGGCCTCTGTGTCAAATGTGACAAGAAATAATGACTTTCCTGCAAGATGCCGTGATGTCCCTGCAGCTCTCCTGCAAGGTGTGATCTCCATCCTGTGCTGTGGGGAGAGGGGAAAAGAGCTGGAATGAGGTTTACCTGCAGACTGACAGCTTGGGGTATAAATCCCCACAGCAGGACCGGTCCCAGCATTACTTATTCCTTTCTTTGTGCTTTGGGAAGAGAATCGACACAAGAATTATGTTGATCTGAGCCAAGGAACAAACATCACCCCTTCACAGGCCACAGCCACGGGCCTCTCCTTTGTGGCATGTGAGGAAGAGGAGCAGAGAAAGGCAGGGCTTCATCAAGACCAGAATGTACCCAGATCTGTCACTACTGTCAGGAGGTGGGAAGAGGAAGAAACAACCCGTGCGGTCAGCCCTGGAAGGAGGCAGTTCCTGCCGAGAGCTGGCTGGGGAACATTCCCATTTTCATAACCAGCAACAGCTGTCAAAAGGGGAAAGAAGAGTGATTCCGGACCCTGCCAGCAGCACGTCCCGGCTGCAGCCAGGTTGGGAGAGCAGTAGAGTGCTCCCAGCACAGCCCTCTGGCCCCGCAGCAAGGAAAACGTGTGTCATTTTCCAGAGAGCTGAGCCAGCATTAACCAGGTGGGAAGTGTATGAGTGTCTCACTTTGAAAATCAGCTTGATCGGGGTTCTCTTGACTCAGAGAAGATGTTTCCTCAGCCTGACCCTTGCTTGCTGTGCCCCTGGCCTCAGCCTGGTTCGGTCCAGGGCTGCTCACCCAGTGCTCTGTTCTCTCTGCAGCAGAACAAGGTGGGCAAGGGGAGAGAGGAGCTGTAGTTTGGTGCATCCTTCATGCCTGGGCCAGCATGGAAACATAAATGGGGTTTGTTCTGTTGGGGTTTGCCACTTACCCGCACTTTCCTTCCCCCAACATGATGCTGTGACCACAACCCCCTTCTCTCTAACTTCTCTTTAAGCAGAGCCCCCATTTACCACAGCCAGGAAATTCCTGTTCTCCCTCCTTCCTCTCCCTCACCCCTTCACCACCATGAGAAACCCTCTTCCCTCTCTGAGGCTGATGTCATCTGTGAGTTGCCTTAACCGGTGGTTAAGCAAACCATCCCCTGTGCTTTCTGAGGAGGCTGGACTGTGCACAGCAGAAAACTGAGTAGGAGGTTTTGGGGCGATGAGCATGCACCGAGACCTCAAATACTTCTCTGAAATCAAGCCCTGCTGTTGCTCTATAGCATCCTTCTAACAGCGAGGCAGCCGCTATGACCGTCTCTCATCTGCCCAGCCCTGCCCTCCCTGATCCAGGCTGCCATCCCAGTTCTCCTGAGCACCAGGAAAAGTCCAGTGCCTGCCACTGAAACAGCAGGAGCTGCCAAGTGCCTCCCAGCTGTCTCTGAGTTACAAGATCCCTCCCCAGCATAAGCCCCGCAGCCTCTCAGGGGGCAATTCTTGGCAGCAACAGCCCCATTTAAACAAGGCAGAGCTGGCCTGACTTTCCGTGGCCTCCCTCTCCCTTTCCCTGCCCCTCTCAGCATGCAGATTTGGGGAAAAGCCTCTCAAGGCAGCGCTGGCTCCTGTGCTCCCCGCTGTACGTGCAGCTCAGCCACGGCAACATGCTGGGGTTCACGTAGCTCTGAGTCCTGCTTCAACTATTCCCGCCCACTTGCTGTGGATCTCCTGCAGGATTCAGCACCCAGGGGTGCTGCGCATCCCCAGACACGTAAGAACAGTGCTGTGGGCATGGGACGAGCACCAAAATTGCAGCTGGAGAACCTGGCAGTGGACACGGAGCAGAGCCCTGTCTCCGGGCTGAGGACCAAGAATGCCTCTTTCCCATCCAACAAGCCAAGGCTCTGAGCCCTGCCAAACCCCAGCGTTTGTTCCTGCGTTTGGCAAGCGAGAGATGGCAACGAAAGCATGTGCGAGGCAGAAAGAGGAGTTCCAGTGAAGGAGGGAAGTGGGTTTCTCTTGGGTCTCTGTGACCTTTTCTGGTTTGGAAGTAACAGAGATGTGCAGAGACGCTAACAATGGACAGCGAGGGTGCTTCAACTGCCCCAGCAGCAGAACAAACCATGTGGCCTCCTTCAGCCAGAGGAAACTGGAGCCCAGAGCCATAGCCCAGCTCTGGGCTGCTGGGATGGAACCAGTGGAAATCCAGCTCCAGGGAGTCAGTGCCTTCACCTGTTCACAAGGAAAATTTGTTTGCAGCCATGGAGCTTTACTGTGGGCACCTTGTCTTCCAGCCCTGGTTCTCTGGGATACAGGTCTTGCTGCGTGTTGAAAACTGTTTTCCTTCTGCTGTCAGAGGCTGAGCTCAATTCTCCAGAGCCTGAGAACTGGGAATTATATCAGCAATGACCTTGGCGGCAAGGATCCCACTGACTCTGTCTTCACCACCCTCCTTAGAGAAGCAAGCACAGAGACCGAGCTGTTGGGCCAGAGCCAAGAGAGGGGCTGAGGCCGAAGAAAGTCAAACAGGTCCAGTAATTTCTCAGTGTGCTTCTAGCCCTTCTTGCTTTACCTCAGACAGAGAAAGCGGCGCTGGCAGGAGGCAAGAATAGGAGCGGGGTTCTGCACAGGTAAGTCAGGAATGCACCTACATTCCCACAGAGCTGAGAGTTCAGACTGGGTTTATAGCAAAGACAGAAATGCTGATTTGGCCAAAGAGAGAATATTTCTGTCGGGAACTGGAGAGCTATTGATTACTCAAGCAACCTCAGCTATTAAACAAACAGCTAGCTCAGCAGAAGGAAATTTCAGCCTGAGTTTAGCGAGAGGATAGAGGGGACTCTAGGGTGGCCCAGGCAGGAGTGGGAACTGCTCACCTTGACTCAGCTGCTGTGCTGCCTGCCCTGCCTGCTCGCGGTGGTACCAGATAAGGAGTGAAAACAAACAAAAGGTAGATGCATGTGAGTGCCTTTGTGCACCCCTGCCAAAGGAACAGGAAAACATTCACTGCAGTGGAGTCACGGCCAAGATAGGAGTAGGACGGATTAAAATGTCTCACTGGGCCTGGCTGAGCTCCCAGGGCCCTCTCTGGACACTGGCACAAGGGCAGCTCCTCCCAGAGCCCCAGGGCTCTGCAGGGGCTTGCAGGTTCACAGCCCTCTTTTCCCAGGAAGGTACGCTTTGCCGGCTGGGTACCAACACCCAGCAGAGCACAAGCTCCCATTTATTGTATTTCTGAGCTCCCATATATTGTATTTCTGTGTTTCTAGCAGTGATTGCCCATGGTGGGGATGAAATGCACGGGTAGCACAGCACAGCTATGGAACATGATTGTACGAAGGCACTAGGAGCATGTCAGACTCAGCTGCTTCAGCTGATGTGCAGATGCCAGCCTGTGTAATATTCACATGATCATCCTTTTTGCGGTGTAGGCAAGTATAAGGGGAACAGCAAAGAGAGCCAGTTGAGCAGTGGAGAAGGTCAAGGACTAAGAGGATTGACTTGGTTTTTCTGCTCGTAGGAGGTCCTGGTGCCATTTCCCCACTAAATTTTGAATAACCTTGAAAAAGTCAAGTTGCAACATGACTTAGACTTAGCTGCTGCCCATGCAGAACTTCAACCTCAGGGACTGAAACTGCAGAAAAGCCAGCATTAACCCTTCCCTGCACCCTTCCCAAACTGTCCACCAGGAGCCTGGTTCAGCAAGGGCTTAGTGGGGAGCGCATGGGTCCATGCAGAGCTGGCTGCCTCCCACCACAGCTGCCCTGTGCAGCGCTGAGGGCTGGCACAGAGAGCCGCTGGCAGGTCCTCTCCTCGCCTGCCTGCCCATGTCAGAAGCACAAAGCGCAGCTGGACACGCAGCCACCTGGGTGACAACACCACAGCCCACTCCTAAAAGCTTGCGAGCACGGAGCCTCTGACCCGTTCCTTCCACAGAAACCCCCCACAGCAGCATGAGCTGCTGCTCCTTTGCAGAGTTACCGTAAAATGCTGTGGTCACCCTGGGCTATTCCCGAATGGTCCCTACAGATCCAGCATCTGTGCCTTCGTGGGGGAAGAAGGATTGTGCATCTCACAGCAATAGTCTTCCCTAATGAAAGAGTATTTACACTCCTTATTGTGGTTCTGCTCTCTCCTGTGTTCTCACAAGCTCTCCTGGTGCATTTCTCTGTGGCCCCACTGCTGCCCCCAGCCATGGGAAACATGGGAAATGTGTGAACGTTATTTCAACAAACTGGTTGTGACGGGAACATTGGCCTCTCCCTGTTCTTGGATTTCAAACAACGTCTCTTCAGCCCTACTGAGTTTCTGCTTTGTGTCTCTCTCACCTCCACCCCAGCACTGCTTTTTGACACCCACGGGGGTTACAAGCAACGGGCTCCTGGTCCCAGATGTACTCTCCTCAGTCAGATACACACTGAGGATCCTGATGGGCGAAAGCCCAATTAGCACAGATTGAGGGGCGCTAACGAACTGGCTTTCTAGTTCGCTAACGTACCGCAGGGCGCTGCTGCCCAGCCTGCCTGTAGGTCTAGAGTCTGCACACCTCCCCGCCGTGGAATTGGAGCTGTAAACCCACCAGAGCTCTTTCAAGCATCAGAGAACGAGCCCAGCTTTTGGATTAGGAAGAGAGATGAAATTCAGCCCAGGGCTGTGGGCCAGCCCAGCACATAGGTGCTGCTGGGATGCTGCAGGGCACAGAGGTGACTGTCACCCCTTGTTCTCTCCGGGAGCAGATCGGATCCCGTTATGCAACCGTTATGCTAAAAGGCAATACGACGTCCAGAATTGGTTGCAAGGACTTCTGTTATTTTGCCTTCCAGGTCTGCAGGTCCCCAGGATCTACATCCGGAGAGGTCCCGGCAATAATTGTGCACCTGGCTGCCTTCCCCAGAAATAACCACTTCCTGCATGGGCAGGGTAAGCACTGAACCTGCTGGAGAGATGCAGTTTAGGATTCCCACCCCAAACACACACTGCTGGGCTTGATCCCAGGGCACCAGCTCTACTCCTAGCCTCCCATTTGCTACATGCAGCTCAGGGGACTGGGTCTCCAAACTTCTGCTTCGTTTAATTCGTGCTCTAATCCCAGGAGAGAACTCTGGTCCCCTTCTCCAAAGAGGGACCAGGGCTGCTTCGCAGCTCCTTAAACCCATCCTGGAGGTTCAGGTACTCCTGGCTCTTCCCAGCATAGTCACTAACACACGCTGCTATCCTGGGGGGACACATTTGCAGTTTCTGCACCAGCCAGACAGGTTCTGACCTGGTCTCACTGTCCAAGAACCAAGCCCTGCTGTGCCGGGCTCTTCGGGCATTGTATAATCTTGCTGCTGCCCACAAGCCATCCCCCATCAGCCGGAAAGATGCCGAGGCAGGCTCTGATCCCACAGCCGCTCGTGCAGCCCACCCTGACCCACCACTCCCCATCGCAGAGCATCTCTTACCTCTCCCTGGAGCCCCCTCTCGATGCAGCAGCTCTTTCCTCTCCGCAGTCTCCCTGGCTCTCCCTCTCCCACTCCCCTTCCCTCTGCGCCACCTCCCCGGCGTGATGTCAGCGCAGCCCTGCCTCCGCAGCCTCCCCATCACACCCTTCCAGCCACCCATCCAGCACCCCACTGCTGCCTCCCTTCCCAACGGTTGCCACAGCGACAGGAGGGGGAATCCCATCCTCCGCTCCTCCGCTCTCTCAGCATCACCCACTGCAGCTCTTCCTAAAAGAGCCTGGAGACTGGGGGAAGGAAGGGCAAGGTGACAACAGAGAACAGCAGTGGGCAAAGGCCTCGGGGAAAACTGTGGCTCGACATACCTAAAAGGGAAGGGAGAGCAGAGGCAATCGTGGGAAGCAGGCTCAGACAAAACAGGCACTCACCTTCCCCACAGCAGTTACCGCCCACGACCCCAGCACTGTGCCCACGCTCTTCCCACCCCCTCCATTCATTCCTCTCAGCCAGTTCTTTGTTTCTCGGCCCCACATGCTCTTCTTCTTGTTTCAAGGCTGCGCACATGTAACCGTGATTGTACAAACTCTCTACAGACAAAAGATTTGTGCTACTCGCCTGCAGCAGGGACTCTGTAGTGCCTTCTTCTCACTCCCAAGTCAAGGTCAGAGATCAGGTATCAATCAGAAACTTAAGACCAGCTCCAAACCAGACCATCAGGAGTCAGTGGACTCGTCATTACTAACCACAAATCCACAGTGAAAGGTTTCTGCAACCTCTTTCACAGATGGTTTCATCGGGAAGGGAGAAGGGCAGATACTGTATTTTTAGGGCTGCAGCACATTTTTAATGGAAAGAGATGGCCTGGGGACTTTTATCCCTTCCCCCCACATCCAAGATGTTATTTCTTTTCAGCAGAAATATTGCTGCATTAGAGAACAGGTCACTTCCTCTATCAGTGAGAATTCAGTGTCCTATTTGATGCTGGTCCTTGTGCTATAAATAGGAATTTTCCCCTTTTATAGTCGCTGAATAATTGTGTGTATGAAATATGAACACACTTTTCAAAAGAGTGCCTGATAAGCAGCTTGCTGGAGTGAAATCATTGAACAGAAGGAATTTACAGCACCTGCAGAGCATCACATGGTGTGGAAAACATTCAAGGTCAGCATGACGGAGACAGGTCACAGAACAGATCCAACTACACAGGATGTAGACTTGAGCTAAACAGCCCCCACCAGCAGCCTGTTCCACAGCACCCCGACAATTCATTCCACGCTTCACACTTAGGCAAGGATCAAACGGAAGGAGCCCAGCTCACGGGAGCCAAAACTTCTCCATCCCACATACTAGAAAGCCAGGAGGAGCAGGCAGAACAGGTTTTTAAAAAAACAGCAGGCAAGTAGTAGAGGACACAATCCCAAATGAGGAAGAGCATAGTTTAACATCCATCATCAAAAGGAACAAGAGAAGAACACCACAAACACCAGAGAGGCAGAAGCCTGCCTTCAAAAGAGAGAGAATGCTAATGGGAGGTACAGAGGGGCAACCAAAACACCAGGGCACAGAGAGACTGAATGGCGGAGGAGCAGGAGCCCGATTACACCGCAGAAACCAGCCATTTCGGGGGGAAAACGGGCATGTGCAGCCTGACCCCTTCTTGTGCTGGTCCTCGTGCCTACACCAAAGCCCCAAACACAAGCAGGGCTGCAGAAAAACAACAGGGCTCCATCACCACCTCAAGAGGAGCTGAGATTCCAAGATTCCCTGAGATTCTGAGAGCACAAGGGTCCCTGTGCAGGCAGGGTAAAGGGGGGCGAGGAAACGCTCTCGTTCCCTGCGTTAGAGCAGATTTTGCCCCGTGTACTTAGACAGAAGTGGAGTGAAGGGTGCAACAAGGTACAAAAGGCAGAAAACAAATGAGCAGCAACAAAACACACCATATCTGGCTTCCAGTTGCTGCAGGGAGAAAAGGAAATAACATCAGCTCCTCCACACACGGGCAACGCGAAGGGAAGGGGAAAAGGGTAGGAATTACATCAGTTAAAAATACCTGAAAGGAGCTCTGGCTAGAAAGGGTCAGGATGCACAGGGGCTCGACGCTTTGAACATCACGCACGAAGAAACAAGAGAGAGAAAAGCAGCAAGACACCATCGCTATGGTGATGTGAAGCATTGGAACACACTCGGCAAGGAAGAGATAAAAGGAATTACAAGCTACATTTTGAACTGCACAGAACAACATCCTTGAGATAGGATCAGGCCCGAGGATCCACCCAGCTCAACTGTTAGTTGGCTCCGCTGTCATCTGCCTCCTCTCATCCTCCACGCTGTCTGCAGGTCAAAGAGGACACAGCAACAGATATAAAATGTAAAGGGGTTATTTTATTCTTGATTCAGAGGTTAGACAAGGCACCATTTGATCTAAAAAGAAATGCAAAAAACACACCCCAATTAAGTGTTATTTTTTTGCAGTCAATTAAGAAAGTCTCTTTTGCATTTCTTCAGCATTGTGTGAATTCCAGCTTGGTCAAGATCACAGAAAAGCCACCCCATGGCCGAGGAAGGCAGGCTTGGACTAGAGCTCTGGCCCCTCTGTTCAGCAGCAGAGAAACCTTTGAGAAGTCTCCATGCCAGAGTTTAGGAATGCAGCAGAACAAGAAAAACAAAACTTCCAGGAAAAGACCATAGGATCTTTCTTTTTTTTTTTTTTTTTTCCCATTTCAGAAATGATGAGTCATTTGTTCATATTGGTCTTCACTGACAGGAAGAAACTTTAGAAAAAAAAAAAAAAATCACACCAAACCTTGCAGTGGCCGTAAAGTACCAAGAGCCCATGAGACAAGCCCTGAAAGTCCCGGAGAAATCGGGAACAGCACCAAGCCCAACCTCCTGAACAGGTCAAGGACCTGCAGCTGGTCACGAGCAGAGACATTTCACTGAGGTACAATTGGTTTTGACTCCCCAAACAGTGATTTCTAAAGAGAAGCCATCTCCTCTTCACAATGATTCTGCTGAATAAGAAACCCAAACAAAACCCAACCAAATCAGCCCCCCCCAGCCCCTTGTCTACCACCTTTTTCCCCTCCCATCAATCGTAACCCCCTCCCCGACTGCCCTCCCTGCCTCCCCTGCACCCAGGAGAAGGCTACAACGGGTGATGTAGCAGAGTGTGCAGCATTTGGTGGCGTCTCATCTCGTTCGCGGAGTCACTCGGCTGGAATAAATGGGAACAAAAAGAAAAAAAAAAAAAAAAAGATTTAGGGGGAAAAAAAACACCACCATAATTAATCACTGTTTATGGAAGAAAGGCTGACGAGCTGGATGCAAAGTGAGCACAAGAGGGAAAAAGGAATGGAGAGTGGAGGAACACATTGTTCTCGCTGGGGAGTAAAACCTCGACCAAATCCAGGAATGCCAACTGGCCACGAACCCCTCTCGTCGTCACGACAGCGTGGAGGGGGCTGCAGCTCTCTTTTGACTCTCAAGACACAAAAAGCTTCTTCCACTCAGTTTTTCTTTACAGTCACCACGATGCCAGGGCAGCTCTAACACACGCTTTCTTCTCCACTACCCTGGAGCACAGCCAGCCTATGCTAAATGCTGCCGAGACCTCCTGGCACGTCAACGCCACACCCCAGGGCTGCCCTCTCACAGGAAAGCCAGAGACAACCGAGAAGGCGACGGCCACCTGGAGATCTCAGGGGACCGCAGGCTGCTGGGCGAAACCAGCACCGCTTACTTTCAGACCCTCTCTTTCCCGCAGTCACGTGCTTTCAAGAGCAACAGGTCAACTGCTTTCAGTTCCTGATGTTATTTGCTGGAAGGGAAGATGTTTCCCTGAAAAGGATGTATGAGACGATTTTCAGACAGGAGGAATTATCAAGAAAAAAGAGCAAGGGATTCCTGAGGATTAGGCATCTGCTCTGGAAACACAGAGCCCACAGCAACACAGCACACAGGAGGGCGACAGGACATCTCCTCCAAAGAGGAGGGTGCTCGTTAACACTAAATCAATAACCATACATGGAAGGCCAAAGGACGAGGTTTCATCCGGGCCAATCTGCATTTACAGTGGAGTCGTCTAGGAAGGGCTGGAGGCCCATTTGGGCAGAGGTCATCATCGCCAGCCTCGCAGGGTCACCGTATCGCGGCGTAACGGCCCCGAGGAGCCAGGGCACTGACCACGCCGCACGTGGAGTCCTTGGGTGGACAGCCCCACGGAGCCGTTTGATTTGCTCAACAAAAGTACATTTCCATGATCTCATAACGAAGGTTGTTGGCTCAAGGGCACATGAAGCCAGTGGTTAATAACGCTGTCTCTTAGGCCTTGAAAAAAATCCTTTGGTTTGCAATAAGGCTTTATTTAGATTTTGGGATCAGGAGAAGCTCAACACATCTTCCTCTCCTTGAACAAAGCCAAGGCAAGAGTGAAGAGGGAAAAATCCAAGTCTTTTTCTTGTCCTCACTCGCCACACACAGTGCCTGCCAGACTCTGACCAGAGACTTCATGTTGTTAGAAAAAATGCAAAAATCATCTCACTCTTCTTTGCTACATCTGAGGCTGAATGCCCCCAGCTCTCACCTTCGTTCTGCCTCACAAGCCCCACCAGAAAGGCAGGAAAGCAGGCTGTGCTCTCGGGTTATCTGCCGTCCCACACACAGTAAAACACATACAACGACAACGAGTTCTCGCCCAGCCCCGAGTAGCATCAGCAGCCAAACCGTCCCCCCCGCAGCCAACACACACTCAGCCCTTCACACACCTCTCACAAGCAACCCCGTGTTTCAGTTCCTACAGAGCATCACCTGTCAGGCACCCCATGAAGATCCTTCCCCCCTGCTCAGTCCTGATCTCCAACCTTCTGCTAGTCCCCTGTGGAGCAGCCCGGAGGAGCTGGAAGTGCAGCTCCTTCCAGGGAGCGACAGCTCTCGAAGGAAACAAAAGCCTTTTGACCCCATGGGGTGCAAACCCCATTTCTGGCAGCTGGTGCTCAGGCTCGCTGCGACCTCTAGAGGCCAAATCTCCGGCATCCGCAAGCAGACTGATGTTCACATATACCGAGATAGAGACCGTTAAGAGCTTGTTTAATAGAGAATTAGCACAGCCCTGCCTTGGGCTGCATCGTTTTGTCCCCTCCTCTTCTACTCTGCTTAGCTCTTCACCCTCCCTGGCCCCAGAGAGACAGAGACAGAGATGGAGAGACAGAGAGGAGAAAAAAAAAAAGGAAAGCTCCGTCCTGGGACGGAGCCCTAAATGAACATAACCAGGTCTTTACATGTTGCTCTCGAGAAGGCTGCGAGGATGCTAGCAAACACCACGTCGGGAGACTGGGAAGCATCCACCGCCGTATGGATCCCTCGCTTGCTGTAGTAGGAGACCAGAGGAGAGGTCTGTGTGTGATAGGCCTTCAGGCGGGTTTTCAAAGCTGTTTCGTTATCGTCCGAACGGCGGATCAGGGGTTCTCCAGTGACCTGGGAGAAGCAAGGGGACAGCTAGCTGCAGCTTGGCACGCTCCCCCCTTCTCTCCACAGCTACGACAACCCCTGCTCCCCTCCTTCAAGGCAGGCTGCAACGCGGAGCTGCAGAGGCAATCCCCCGGCGAGCACAGCAGAGCAAACCCAGAGCAGCTGAACCAAGTCCCAGAGCAGTCACTGAAGAGAGAAGGATTCAGCAGCGTGGCCTTTCCCCCACACACCACTCTCCTGGCTAAAAAAGGAGCCTCGAGGGCAGACACCAGCTACAGTTGCTCTCCCAGGAGGCAAACCAGCTGCAACCCACCGCAACTTCAGCTACGGACAGAGTCCAGCAAGTTCTGAGGCTGGCTGAGCCCAGGGTGGCTCTGCGGAATGGCCATGCCCTTTGCTCATCTCATCTCTCCAGGCCTCGCTCCCCACGGTGCTGCTGGCTCAGGCTGCCCAGGCAGTTCCCCACGGTCCCCAGAAAGCCAGGACAGAAGGTAGGAGAGAAGGAAAGAAACGAGTTTTTCCAGACATGCTGCAAAGCATCAGCTAAACCCAAAGCAACGTAAGCTGCGGCCTTGGGAGCTCACGTACATCGTCCTTCATGTGCTCTTTCGGGGGTCTGAACTCCTCGTGATAAGAGCGGCCGCTCGCTGGGTGAATCAGCCTAAGACAGAAAGTAAATGTCAGCAAAGTACCCCAGTGCCAGGACAAGGTCTCCCAAACTTACCACTCATCAGCACAGAAACATCTGCAATAGCAACCCAATTAGACTCTATTAAGAAAAATCTCTTCTAGCTATTTCTGTACCAAGAGCCTCTTTTAGGCACTTGGGGGGGAAAAAAAGAAAAGAGCAGCTGCGCTAGGAGATGGAGGGTTTTTTTACTTTCCTGGGGAAGCGGATTATCTCCCGGAGTAGCAAGGTTACACAGTGCAACAGGGAACAGCAGGATGCTTCTGTGTGCCTGCACGGCCACGACTGACCCTTGACAGGACGTTCAGCAGTGCCCGAGCGCATACGGCACTCTCCTGCGTACGGGAGCGGTAACAGCTCCAGAGAAGCAAGAGCACGAAGATGTTAGCTGTCACACAGCAGGCCGAGCTGGGTCACCAAGGACACCGATTTGTATCAGCGACCCCTATTTATAGAGCAGCGAAGGGGCTCTGTTCAAGGGTGGCCCAGGCACGGGAGAGCAGGCAAGGGGGCAGGGCACGAAGGCTTGAAGAGAGCAGAAAATACAGAGCAGCACCACAGCTAGCCCTGAATACTGTGAGAATGACAGGAGGATCCCAAATTAGGATGCTCTCCCCTAAGTCAGGAAACCCCATCCTGGGCACCAAGTGTTTTGGAGAGAAGAGTTACCGTCCGGTGATTCTCCGGATGAGCAAGGAGTCTGGGATGCTGAATTCAATGACAGAGTCCAGCTTCTCTCTCCTCTTCTCCAGGAGCTCGTCCAGCTGCGACAGAAAACACCCAGCTCAGAGGGGCAAAGGCACAGCCAAGGGTAACCTGTGCCCAGGGAAGGAGGGGATGCCAGAGCAGTACCCAAACAGGAGCTCACCATTTCAGCCTGCTTCACCGTGCGTGGGAAGCCGTCCAGGAGGAAGCCGTTCTTGCAGGGAGGGGAGTCGAGGTTGTTCTCAATCAGCTCCACCACCATCTCATCGCTCACCTGCGGAGAGGAGAGACAGGCACGCGGTCAGGAGACGCGCCTCGATTTTACACACAGCTGCCCCCAGAGCTGCCACACCCCTGCCGACGCCGCATCGGAGCGTTTTTATGGCCATCCCTGATCCCAGAGGCGGCAGCTGGACGCTGCTGTTAAACGCGTGTTCAGGCCTGCCCTCACCAGGGAAGCACTCCCCGCCACGGGTGTCAACGCTAAAGATGTGGCTAACGAGACATTTCACAACGGGGACACTCCAGGCTGGCCAGGGACTTGGACCAGCGCTGTAACCTCACTGTTACAAAGGTTGCTGTATTTCAAGGGAGGCTGTCAGTCAGCCTGACAAGAAACTCCCTACATTTATTTATTTTCTTAACCAATTCATGACACAAAATATCGACGTAACCTTTATTTCCTGTTACTTTGGACCTTCACCCACACATCCCTCTCAGCTGGCAGGCCTGGCCAGGAAGGGCAAAGCAGGCGAGTTGCTCAACGACTCTCGTAAACCTTGCGTGAAGGTAAATGCCCAATAGTTGCTGACAAGCTCTGGCCTTGCTGGGTAGTTTTCCCCGCATCACAACCTCAGCAGACCGCTGGGATTAGTGTCTTTCCTACACTGCAGCATTTGGAAAGTACAACAGATGCTGCAGCCCCGACAAGTTGTTTATTTGAGAGTAGCTCTCCTCAGCAGCGCTGTTTTCTCCAGCTGGGACCCAGCAGGATTGGAGACCAGACTGTCACCGCACACGTAAACAAGAGCCCTGGGGCGAGACGCATACGGGCTGGGGGGACAGTTTGAGTGAAGCAGCAAGTCCCTTCTGTGTTTTCCCGATTACCCCTTTCGGAGAAAAGGGTCCTGCTTTGTAATCGAGCATAAAAACTCCTCCCGAGTGCTGCTGTGCTCCCAGCTGAGTTATCGCAGAGTTGGAGCGGGCTGCTAGGATATCCCTGCGGAGCAGCCGCACGCACACGCACAGAGCGGACAGCATCAGCCTTGCCAGATAACGTCCCTATCTTTCACAACCAGCTGGGATATCGCAGGCTTGGTGTTGCAACGCAAGCTTTGAACGAAAGCTGGAGATAAGCCACATAGCTCTTGCCACCCGGGGCCTGCAAATTCTCCATGGGGGGTTAGGAGCCCAAAATGAGCTTAGCTTCAGGGTAAGTTGCTTCAATTTGCTGTCCTTCAAGTTTGCACAAGATGTGACAAGTCATTTTGGCGAGACAATCAGACCCTCGGAAAATAAACGGGTCAGAGATCCTAACTGGTGCCTCTTGAGGATCCTAAGTGTCTCTCACACAGCATTACGCAGCACCCACTGCCACAGCAGCACCCCTAAGTCTACTTTTGCCTGCAACTGCAGACATTTACACAAGAGCTGGGATACAGATGAACCCTCTGAACGAAGTCTTCTACTTCACAGGAGGCCAGGCATCATGTGAGAGAGACAGGAGCTGCAAAACATGTCTGTAACATCCTGTGACTCCAAGGATAAGCCTTCAGGAGCCAGCCAGGCTGCATCCTGTGAGTGGAAAAGCACCGTGGCAAAAAGAACCAACCCAGGGATGCAGGCTGCTGGTAAGCAAGGAGCAGTTTTGAAAAAAAAAAGACATTTTTATAGTATGCTGCTCCTGCAGGACGAGAAGAAAAAAATCTCACCTCTGCCTTCACCCTGCAATCTGCTTTCCTCCACTCATCAGGTTTTGTCACTGAGGCTACTAATTACAAGGTGGATTTTGACTTCTCTCATTCCAGCAGCTGCCAGACCCGTCTCCCCTCCCAGCACCACTCCCTGCTACCCACCAGCTTGCCCGAATCCATCGTCTCTTTGAGCCGCTTGCCCAGCTCTGACCCAGAGGCGACCATGGCCCGCAGCATGTCCCCGGTAGCCAGGTGACAGACGCAGTAGGTCTCGGCCAGCTTCGGAGCCTAAGGGAGAGGACGGACACGAGGTGAGCTTGCCGGGAGGGTTTCGGAGACGGGATATCGGCGAAGGCCGAGGCGCAGCCGTGGCGTGGACCCCCCCGGCCCGGTGAGGCCTTGTCCCCATTCACAGCCACCGGCCAGCACGTGGCAGGGCCCGGCACCAGCCCGAGAGCGCTCCGGGAGCGGGGCCGGGGCACCGCAGCGCCGCGGCCGGCCCCAAGAGGAGTTCCGGGACAAAGTGACCCGCAGGGCCGCAAGAGGAGAAGTCCAGGGCCCTCCGGAGCGGGGCAGGCGGCACAGCGCCGTCCCTCGGCGGGGAAAAGGCGGCCGGACACCCGCGACCCCGCAGGCGGGGGCTCACACGCTGGGCCCGGGGAAGGCCGGGCGGGCCGGTCCCGCCGGCTGCTCCCGGGTAGGCGGCCCTCCGCGTGTCCCCCCGCCCCCGGTGCCCGCATTCCGGCTCACCTGCGTGCCCTTGCCGGCTCCGGGCGGCCCCAGCAGGACGGCGCGGATGCCCCGCCGGAGCCCCGGGCCCGGGGCCTGCCCGCGGCCACCCCCGGCCTGCGCGCTCGGAGCCATGGCCGCCGCCGACTGCGCGCGCGCCCCGCCCCGCGGCCAATGGCTGGCGACGCCGGGGCCGCGCGCCTCGTGGGCGGGGCGACGCAGGGAGGGGCGGGGCTTCAAGCAGAGAGGCGGGGTTTAGCGGGGTGGGCGGGGTTTAGCGGGGTGGGCGGGGTTTTGTCAGGCGGGGGCGTGGCTACGCCGGGAGTGGGCGGGGCCAGGCGGCACTTGACGGGTCGTGGCGCGCCCTGGCTGCCCCGCTCCGCCCGGGCTGGCGGGTTCTGCGTGGGCTGGGATCCTCGCTTTTTTGCCCGTGGGCTGTGTGTTGCAGCACTACCCTAGCAGCCAGCACTGCCCAGAAGCCAGCGGGTGCTGTGGTGCTCTGCACCACCCCACGAGAGCCGGCACCTCTTTGCCCTCCTCCCAGCTCTCTGCGAGGCTCCCCGCATCCTGTTCGACACAGCCTGAGGCTGGGTGGTGGGGCCGGAGCTCTGGGAAAACGGGCCGAGATCTCACGGGAGAGAGAAGCTTCCTTGGCCCTGGCTGCCAAAAGAGTCCGTAACAAAGTCAAGTCTGCAGTGCTGAATACAGGAACCGAGAATGAATCAGTCCCTCTCATCTCTTCAGTGTGGGCATCTACCCCCCTATGCACAGAACATGATCTCCTCAGCGAACCCAGAGAGGGAATTGCAAATTAACAAGAAAAAGAAAAAAATCCTGTGGTGTTTGTGGGATGGAGCAGTGGAACCATTTCCGAGTGCACAAATACAGGCCAAGACGGGACTGACAGACCAGAAGGGCATTTGCATGTATGGCAGAGCTGGATCTACTGTTGGGGAGCCCACTGAAGCTGGCAGCAGCACAAGGAGGGCAGAATCAGTCCCTGACGTCTTCCTGACTACCTCCCCCAGCCGGTGTCCCAGCCAAACAGGTGCTGCTCAGCCTTTAATCTGCAGAAAGCCTCGTTTCCCTGGCAGCAGTATTTTAGAGGTATTTTTGGCATTCTTCCCCAAGGGTCCCTGCGTGCACGATGCACATGCAGCCACGAGTGCCCTTGCACCAGTGCCGGGCTGCAGGCAGGCTGGCAGTGCTCTGCACCGTCGGGCTGGGGATGAGCTGCCGGCGCAGCAGGGACTCGGTGAGAACCTGGGGTGTCTGCTGGGGGCAGCCCTAGCCTTGGGAGGGGGTGGTGAGCATTGCCCAAAAGGGATGAAGGATGCTCAGAGGCAACTCAGCCAATGGGGTGGCTGGGTTTGGTTGCCATGGCTACAGTTGTGAGGCAGAGCAGGGATACGAGGGGTGCAGAGCCCCCCCACTCTCTGCAGGGGTAACTGGTCCAGGAGCTCGGGGCAGGCAGGGAACGGGGGCAGGACGAACAGCCGCTGCTGGGGCCACTTCATTCTCTTGGGAGACCCATGAGCATAACCTGTTTAAATGCTTTCTGAGGTACCGGAGTGGGGGGGGACTGTGCGGGGCTCCTGGAGAAGTTGGCTTGCCTGGCACAGTGAGGAGGGGGCTGGTGTGGGATGTCTGCGGATGCTGAGCTTTGGGAATGGTGGGTGGAGGGCATCCTGCTGTCAGCGCCCCACTCCCTCGCTAAATCCTTGTCCCACTTCTCCCCAGAGACCTCGGACCCGCAGCAACAGCAACGCCTCGGGGTGCTGCGGAAGCTCGGCATTCCTCGGCGGCCCCCCCTGGCAGCACTCCTAGTCACCCAGGAAGGAGGCGTTGGACCTCGGTAAGGAGGGGGTGTTCGGGGCACGTTGCCCAGGGCTGGCAGGAATGACCTGCTTAACTGCTCGTAATCTCTGTGCCCAGCCAGGACAGGCTGGGTGCTGGTTACTGATGTCTTTGGGGAGTTAAGGGGTAAGGCTAGAGGTCTTGTTCTCCCTTCTCAAGTATGAAGCTCTAAGAGCTTCTAACCCCATTTTTTTCTCCCCATTTCCCATCTCTGGAGTTCACTGGTGGTGCTTGCTCAATGCATTACAACACCCTGCTGCTCTGGGGTCAGCGTGATCTTTCTCCCGGTGCCCATCTGAAATGTAAGTAGGTCTCTGCAGAGGAGGAGGTGCTGTGCAGCTCCAAGAAATGAAACCTCTGTCTCACGCTCACTTCAGATCAGCACGACCGTGTTCCTGTAAGAGCCCTGGAGCTAGACCTGGATTACTGGGGTGGAAACGTTTCCTTCGAGCTTGCGCTAGGCCATCGGTTCCCTGGGTTATGGGATGGGCTGGGTCCAAGGGAGGAGATTTTTAAAGCTAAATGTGTAAGCTTAAAGCTAAAGCTGAGCGTGCAAGTCAGGTAACGCCATGTAGCTTAACTTGTCACCTTCCTCCACACCTTGTGTTGTGGGAGAGACCTGAAAGTGGAACCACAGCACAGATCCAGACCATCCCCAGGCTGGCTGGTGTCAGTGAGTGGCCTGTGCTGCGCTCTTTAAAGATACCTTCCTTTTCATGGGGCTTATGAGCCCGGCAAGGTGGGTCCATGAGGCTTCAGCTATTTAGAAACCACAAGGGAACTTCAACTCCTGCAAGGTACAGCAAATCTAGCTACGTGCCAGTGTGTGAAGGGACACGTTCTGGTGTACACAGGCCATCTGCCTTGCGGTGAAGTTAGTTTTGTTGTTGACTGTGTTGATGCCTGAACTGCTGCTGAAGAAGACAAGGCTGCTGTGTGCCAAAACAAAGCTCTGAGCTGCGGAGGAATGCGTCTCCTCCCTCCGGAGAAGATGATTTAGCCCACAGCAAGGCTCTCAGCCGAGGCACTGGTTTGGAAAGAGCAGCAGAGAGCTGCACCCAAGGCAGCGCTGCCACGTACGGCCCGTGAGAGGGACGGGGAGCACCTTGGGGTGCAGGCCGGGTGGCGTACACTGGTGGAGCTTCTGGACCCTGCCTCTAATATTCCCTTTCTTTTCCCAGTGTGTTACTGAGAAGCTACACCCTACCTGAGGAGGCTTTAAACTGGACCCACCTTGACCATGAATCGGTATTTGAATGAATCCAACTTCATGATGGTGGAGGAAGGCTTCACCACCAGAGACCTCCTGGAGAACCTCCTGGTGGAGCTGTGCCAGGCGGTAAGGGCGGCTCTGCTGCTCCCCGGTGCAGCCAGCACCCCCTTGGCAGCGGCAGTCGTGGGGAGGCGACAATTTCTCACGCTGGCTTTCTCCTAGAGCGACCAGCAAGCCTTCTTCGTGGCAGACCTTGGAGACATTGTGAAGAAACACCTGCGTTTCCTGAAGGCCTTGCCCCGTGTGAAGCCCTACTTCCCCGTTAAGTGCAACTGCAGCGAAGGAGTGATTCGGCTGCTGGCTGAGCTGGGGGCAGGCTTTGCCTGTACCAACAAGGTACCCTCGGTCGTGGGAGAGCGGCTTGGGATGAGCATCCGTTAAGCATTTGTGGGAGAATGGTAGAACTCACCTTCCTGTCCACTCACTAGATGACATTTGCAGGGGCAGGAGTCTCCCTCTACTGTCAAAACCCTCCAGAAACAGCCCAGAAATCCTCATCCTTTCTGGTGATTCAGGCTTGTTCCCTTTGACTGACATTCCTGTCTCTGGAACTGGTGTCCTGGCTGGCAGGCTTGGCTGGTGGCAAGGCACATCCTTGGGGTGCCACTGCCACAGCCACCCAACCCTCGGTGGCTTTAAGGCTGAACCTAAAGCTCCCTGCTCCCCTCTGCTCATCATTTGCTATAGCCAGATTTCCAGGAAGGAATCAAAGTTAAGCCTTACTTCTACATAATTAAATAGGATGCGTTACCAGGAGGAGAAAGTGCAAAGAGTCAGGACAGCTCAGACCAGCTCTGCTGGACACAAACACACCTGCTAAACCCACTTGTTTTCTCTCCTCCTGGTCTCACATCTTGCCAGAACCTGTCCCTGCCAGGATAAAGTCCACTGTGCTCCCTTTGAGCTCTTGCAGCTTTTCCCTGGAAAGCCCAGGCTGCAATGCTGGCTGTTTGCCCTCTGCAGCGCTGCAAGCTGGCGGGGGCCCAGGGCCGATCGTGGTCGGGTCCCGAGGACCTGCCCACACGCGTGCCCTTACCCCGCAGGCGGAGATTGCGCGAGTTCAGAGCATCGGGGTCCCAGCTGACAAGATCTTCTACAGCAGCCCCTGCAAGCAGGTTGCCCACATCAAATACGCGGCGAGCCACGGCGTGCGGCTGCTGGCCTTTGACAACGAGGTGGAGCTGAACAAGGTGGCCAGGAGCCACCCTCGAGCCAGGTAAGTGTCTGGCAGCCTCGGGGGAGCGAGGGGCTGGAGGAGGAGCTGGGGAGGTGGCTGTGGGGGGACAGAAGACCTGAAGACCTCTCAACACAGCGTGGCTTTGCTCTGCAGGCTGCTGTTGGGTATTGCCGCGGACTCCAGCCCCTCTGTCCATCCGAGTGTGACGTTTGGGACCACGCTCAAGTCCTGCCGGCTCCTGCTAGAGGCAGCGAAGGAGCAAGCTCTAGAGGTTGTTGGCGTCAGGTACAGCACATGGTCCTTTTTCCGTAGGAGGGTTCAGCCCCTGTTGGAGGGATCTGTGGGGAGATCTGACTTGCCGGGACAATGCGGGGTCCACGCAGCCACCGATTGCTCTGTCTGGGAGTGAGGTGGAGGCCGGGTCTGGGGAAGTGGACCAAGTTGAGGCAGGTTTGGCCCTCAGGGAGGGTCTGGGAGGCTCTGGGGGGCCAACCAGCCAGTCTGGTTTGCAACGGTGTGCAAGAAACATGGGGTTGCCACCAGCGATAATCCCAGTGCTGTGTCCCCTCGCTGCTCTCTGGGGACAGGTGAACCCTGCTGAAACAGGGACTGTGCCCTCAGCTTTCACCTCGGGAGCTGTCGTCTGGAGCCCCGGAGCTTCGCTCGGTCTGTGGCTGCAGCGCAGCTGGCCTTTGAGATGGGCACGGAGCTGGGCTACCAGATGCACCTCTTGGACATCGGCGGGGGATTCCCCGGCACCGAGGACACGAGAGCCCGGTTCGAAGAGGTACACGGCTCCCGACAGACAGAAAGCGTGGCTGGAGCATCTTTCCGAGTCTGTCTCCTTGCAGAGGGGCTGAGCTAACCAAGGGGGAACATCTTCTTCCCATCCAGATCGCTGCCGCGATAAACGCCGCCTTGGACTTGTATTTCCCGGACGGCTGCGGGGTGGAGATCATTGCGACGCCCGGGCGATACTACGTCACCTCCGCCTTCGTCTTTGCTGCCAGCATCACTGCCAGGGAAGAGGTTCCTGCAGAGCAGCCTGGCTCCGATGGTAGGTGGGGTGGTGGAACTGACCCACCTGTGTGCCTGAGCCACCCTGAGCCCTCTCCCTGCTCCCCTCCAGAGGAAGAGTCTGGCAGCAAGAAGAGCCTCGTGTATCACCTCAGCGATGGCATCTACGGCGCCTTCAGCTGCCTCCTGTTCGACGGCCCCTGCCCCAGACCTCGGCTGCACAAGGTGGGGCTCTGGCCTGGCTTGAGGAGTCCCTCATATTGGGCGGAATTCCCTCAGCTGACCCCGCTCTCCCTTGCATCGTGGCTGGTGCCAGGCTCCACGCCAAAGGAGAGCAGAGGCCACGGGGAGAGGCTGTGGTGATGTCCCAGGAGAGCTGTAGCCAGAGTCTGTGGGCTCTTGGAGTGGGTGGAGATGAGACAGGTCGTTGTGGCACTGGGACATCCTCATCCCCTGCGGCTGCTTCGTCTCTCCCCTGCAGAGACCCTGCCCAGAGCACCCCTCGCACAGCAGCAGCCTCCGCGGCCCCCCGGGGCACGAGGAGGATCGCATTGCCGACGGCCTGGAGCTGCCCGAGCTGCAGGTCGGGGAGTGGCTGATTTTTGAGGACATGGGTGCCTACACCATCGCAGCCTCGTCCTCTCTTGGGGGATGTCCCCAGCCACACATCACCTACGCCATGTCCCGTGTGGCCTGGTAAGAGACAGTCCTGTGTGAGCGGGGCGAGTGGGCAGGGCTGAATCCTGTGGGAGATGACGTCTTTCCCTCCACCTGGGCTTTTTTCCCAGCGGGAGAGGATCAAATCTGAGTCCCAGACCCTGGAGATACAGGGTCAAAGTCTAGCCTCGGAGGCAAAATTCATATTTTTTTTTAAACGCTGACAGACTTGAGCCAGTTTTTCTCTGGGGAAGCCGCAGGGAGCTCATGTCTGGCTGTGCATACACGGGGTCATTGCTCTGGGGGATATGAGACCCCCCAACAAGCTCCCCCTTCCCCAGGCCCAGCATTTCACAAGGCGCTGCTCCCCCTTGCGTGTCTCCCGCTTGCAGGAAAGCCGTCCAGCTCTTCCAGGGAAAACCGCCGCAAACAGAAGACGACCGCGAGAACGTCTGCGCCCCGCTGTCCTGCGGCTGGGAGATGTCGGAGACGCTCTGCGTCACCCCGGTCTGCGCTCCGGCCAGCATCATCTGAGCAGCACCAGTACCGGGGAGGGGGTGAGGGGTAAAACCCGCCCCCGGCATCGCCCCGCTCCGCTCTCACGGCGGGACCCGCGGCCGGGACTTTGAAGCTCTCGCCGTAAATCCCGTTCCACCTGCTCGTGCGGTGTTTCGTGCTGACTAAAGAGGTGCTGAGCAGGTTCGGGTTCTTTTTTTTTTTAAGAGCTATGGTAATAAATGGTTGTCCAGCGCGGCTCGGGGTTTTGCGTGAGGGAGCCCCTGGCTCTTTCGCCGCGTGCCGGAGGCGGTGGCAAATCAGTCTGCCATCAGCAGTTGGCTGCCTAAAGAGGCTTTGCTCGTTAGGGGAGGTGGGGTGTTCGCTTGAAATTTGGACTCTGTTCAGGCGCGCGGAGGGACTGCTGGGGTTTCGGGGGGTGTGGGAATAGGGCGGTGGGTTCCAGGGGGTGGGTGTTGCTGGGGGGAAGACCCGAGCCTGGTGGCATCTCCTCAGTCCCCGAGCTCTCGTCAGCTCTGACGAAGCCTCCTTGCCCCTGGGGTGTGTGCAGGGGTCCCGCACAGGGGTGGGCGGAGATGGGGACCTGCAGGCGGTAATTCCAAAGAGCTGGGGTGCTGTGAGACCCTAAAGTCCAGCAACTGGAAGAACTGGGGCAACTGGGAGGACCCTGAAGCAGGGGGGTGAGGTGCGCTGGGAGGAATGGGACACAGGGGGAATACTGGGGGACACTGGGGGAATACTGGGGGACACTGGGGGAATACTGGGGAACACTGGGGCACCGGTGCGGGGTCCCCGGGAGGCCGCCTGCAGCACTGGGGGTGCTGGGGGCGGCGACAGGGGGCGCTGGGGGGTGGTGGTGGTGGTGTCGCCCTCCGGCCGCCAGGGGGCGCTGCAGCGCCGGGGTCGCTCGTGCCGCTCGTCTCTCTGGCTCCACCGGAGCCTCCCAGCCGTAAAGTGCGACGCGGGTGTCGCGGCTGCGGTTGCGCTTGACGGCGGGCAGCGTCGCGAAAGGCCCGTGAAGGACGGGGCCGGTTGGCGGTGCGTGAGGAGAGGCGGCTCCGGGAGGGCTGTCGGCGTCGTGACAGCGTCCGTGTGGCGACAAGCGCGGAGCCATGCCGTTCTGGGAGCTGCAGCGGCAGCTGGGCATCGACGTGGACCGCTGGCTGCTGCGGCAGAGCACGGCGCAGCCCTACGGCAAGGCCGCGGCCTGTCACGCCTTCGAGCGGGAGTGGGTGGAGTGCGGGCACGGCCTGGGCCAGACCCGCGCCCGCCGCGAGTGCCAGCCCGAGTACGAGGACTTCATGGAGTGCATGCACCGCACCAAGCTGGTGAGCGCCGCCGGGGAGGGGCCGGGCCGAGCTGGGAGGGGGGACACCGGGGCTGGGAGCACCTGAGGCGGTGGGCCAGGCCGCGGTGGGGGTGCTGAGGAGCCAAGCCAAGCCCTTGAGAAGGTTTTGGAGGGCTCTGGCTGGGGCTGGGGAGGGGGCTTGGGGTGGGGAGCGCTGCCAGGGGTGCTCAGGTGACTCGGTAGCCCCTCCTGGGTGGCAGCGGGACCCACCCAGCGTGAGGAGGGGGCCTGGCCCTGCAGCAGCCCCTTCCCCAGGGGTGGTGTGGCTGCGCTAGCAGCAGGTCAGACAGGCAGCACGGAGCGGCAGGACTTTGCCCTCCTCCACAGAGCCTTCCTGCCTGCCTGTGTGCCTCTCCTCCTCTCCAGCAGCAGCCACGGCCAGCCCTCGGCTGTGGCAGCAACGAGAGAAAAATCCAGCCTGGTCAGCTGTGGGCTGAAAGCCTAATTGTCCCTATTAGTAAAATGTGTTATAACAGCCTTAACGCCCAAAAGGCTTTGGCAGGAGGCTCAAACCTGCGTGAGAAGCCCCAAGGGCAGGGTTAGTGTGGGTTCTGTATGTGCACGGTTTCCGAAGGGCTGCCAGGACCTGCAGTAGGGTCCTGCTCGGTGCTTCCCTGAGCGCCGCAACTCTGTTCTGTGTTTGCCCCGACGCTCTCGTGTGCACTTTGCCAGGCGGCGCGGCTGAAAACCATCCTCGAGCAGAGGGACAAGATGATCAAGGAAGGGAAGTACACGCTGCCCGACTACCACAAGGGCAAAGAGGATAATCGGCCTTGATTCGAAGGGGACGTGGCCGTCGGTCGCCTGCGGAGTCTTCGACATGGAACTCCTCCGAGAAAAAAAAACCTGGGGCAGGACTGGGTTATGCTGCAGCGGTGGGGTCTGCGTGGAGGCCTTGCCCCTGCTAAAGAGGGGTGACCCCACATCGGGCATCGCTTGGGCTAGTAAATGTCTCCTTTGAAACAGCGTTTGGCTCTGCCTTGTCCTTTTTTTTCCTGAGTAAAGCGTGAATTGAGGGTTTTTCTCTGTAGCGGTGCTGCCAGGGAAGCTTCTGAGACCCCCTGAAACGCAGCAGCGGTGCCGGGGACGTGCCCTTGAGGAGGTCAAATGCTCCTGGAGCCAGAGGGAGCTGGTGCTGGGGGTCATCGCGAGGTCACCTTCTGTGCTCACAACTTGTCTTTCCTGCTGACCTGCAGCTGGAAATGAGAGGAATAACTTGAAAGAGTAACCAAAAAAAAATACATCTCTGTAAGCTCATCCTGCAAAACTTCATCTTGGTTAACAGCCAGCACAGGGGACTGGTGTGTGCTCCGCTGTTCCCAGTCACTCTCCTGCTCACGGTAGTGGTGTGTGAGGTGAAAAATCTGGTGAAAGCAACTCATTTGTGCCCAGATTCAGAGCGACAGCGAATGGATTTGGTCTTTCTCCCGCTCTTTGAGCGTGTCAGAGGCTGATCTCGCCGGGGCTTTGCTTCGAAATCTGTCGTGTCAGCGGGATCCTTTGAGCGCCGGGTGCTGCTGACGGGGGCTGGCGGGTGGCCCTGGCACGACCGGGGCGGTTTGTCCCCCCGCGCTGGGCTCTGGCAGCAGGACCCACCTGTGCCGGTGCTGACCCTCCCTTCCCAGAGCGGGGATTTCCCCTCGCTCCCTCCAAACCTGACGGGGTTTCGTAAGGGCGTTAAAGCAGGTGAGTACCTGGGAGCAGAGAGAAGATCTGTGCTTCGATTGGTTCTTTTAATACTGTAGCTTTGGTGTTTAATGCTTAATCTTTCGTACAGGTGGAGCCTGTGAGTTTCCTGATCCTCACAAATCCCCGCGCTGGGATGGGAAGTGCCAACTGGAGCGCGATGTAACCTCTGACAGGTGGAGACAGCCGGTGCCCCCACGTGTGGGTCTCTAACTCCTGCCTCGCCGGTGCCTTTGTCCGTGGGTCAGAAGTACTTGGGCTGCTCTGTCTCCAGCTGAGAAGAACTTTTCTCTCTCTAGGGCCAAAGACATCCAGAGCGGCAGAGCTCTGCTTTCTCGGAATGCCTTGTAAATGAGTAACCGGGTCAGGGAGACCGGCTGGTTTGATGAGCGGTCTGTGTTTAGACAGCGCACACCTGACACGTCAGGGTGTGAAATTAAAGAGCGGCCTAACGTGGGCTGTGACAGGAGCGAAAACCCAAACTCTCCTGACCGGGTCCCTTCCCCTGCCCGCGGACAGGGAGCTGACGCCGCTGCTTTGAGCTTCTGGAATGCAGGAAGAGGCTCAGAGAGCCCTGACTCTGGGCCCAGACCCTGGAGGAGCTGCACCCTCGGACGGGAGGAGCTGCAGCCGAGCGCTGTGTTCTGGGGGCTCTCTGCCCTGCCCTCGTGTCGTCCTGGGACACCGGGAGAAACATTTCCTGGGGTTTCACACCAGTTCTGCATGGGCTGTGCCAGCCCAGGTGCTGTCCCAGCAGGGTTTGGGCTTTCTGCTGCTCCTTGTCAAGCTTGCGGCGGAGGCGGCGGAGGGTTTCGGGGTTCGGACCAGAGCGGCCGGATGGTGAAATCCTCCCTGCAGCGGATACTCAACAGTCACTGCTTCGCTAGAGAGAAAGAGGGGAATAAAAGCACCATCATGCCCGCTGTGCTGAGCCTCAGTACCGGACAGAGCAGTTCCAGGGTTCCCTTCAATTGCTGTAGTAACCTGGGTCCGGGGCCTCGGTGGTGCTCCTGATGTCCCTCACCCACCCCTGAAGATCCCAGGTGGGCGAGGGAATAGTCAGAGGGATCACAATCTTTCAGCTAATTTATTTTATTCGGATAATCGGCTGAATGTAACAGAAGAACTAACATCTAACAACAGGACGAGAATTCTGAATGTCCAGTCAAGGCTTACAGATGCCAAACATGTCTTGTGCATCTTGCTGTGAACCAACTCTTCCAAGCACTGCCTTAAGATTTCTCCCTTCCCCCCGGCCCAGATGGGTTCGCTCAGCTCGGGCTGATTCAGGGCTTCAGTTGTCCCGGCGTGCGGAGCCGTGTTCCTCCCAGGCAGGGGCAGGCGCTGGGGGAGGGCGGCATCGGGGAACCCTGAGGATGGGATCTGGTGAGATCCGGGGCTGCTGGAGCTTTCACATACAAAAACTGGTGGTGACTCGTTTCAGAGAGGAGATGCTGCCCCTCGGGTGGTTTACAGCGTTTCGGCGATAAAAGCCGGTGAGGAGGAGCTCCCTGAGTGGCAGTGGAGGGAAACAACGTCAGGATGTGAGAGCAGCGTGAAGAAATGGATAGAAACATGAATGGTTTCAGGTGAAAATGCCCTGGGAGGCTCCAGGCAAGAGGGCTGGCGGCGCTGCGGGGCGGGGGGAGCTGCCAGAACTAATAAATGGTGAAGAGCGAGAGAAAAGCGCAGCTAGGGGTGGAAATGGAATCGTGCTGTGTGAGCTGTCGGCCACAGAGTGTTTATCTGCAGCGGAGACCTGTCCATGGGGACTTTGGGGAGAAGGAGAGGCTGGAGGGGCTGCGGCTGTGTGGGTGGGGACCAACTTCATGTCTCCAGAGATCGCTGGGCAGGGCTGGGCCGTGCGAGTGCGGCGAGAAGCCCTCGCGCCCCAGAGGCCGCCGTGCCAGGACCCACCAAGCTGGATCGTGATTCCCCCTGGCATCAGCCCCACGGATTCAACCAAGGATGGAAATGTGGGGAGCAGGACCGGCCGGGAGGTCAAATCTGGGGGAGCCCCCGTGCTGTGCCTGCACCCCCTGCATTGCAACCGCTCGTTATGGATGACAATTAATTATCCTCCCCGTTCCTGGAGAAGCACTATGTGCTGCGGAGGCGGCTTTGGGAAGGCAGCAGGTTCCCAAAGCCGGCAGTCAGCCACGGGAATGACTCTTCTGGTGGCAGTTTGACTGCGACAATCGTTAGCTCGCCTAACGAGCAGGCAGCACCGCGAGCCTGGGAATTGCTGGTTTGCAAAAAAAAACCAAACAAAAAAATACAGGCTGCGAAGAGTTGCTTTTCCAGGGAGAGAGGGGAAAAGAAGGGCTCAGCAAAAATTCTCTGGCAACTTGGCGGTGTCGAGCGTGACTCATCAGGCCGTCCAGATGTCGGAGGAAATATTGCAATTTATCTGAAACACTCTCCTCTCCCGAGTGGCTCTTTAGATCCACCCAAAACCTAATTGTTCTGGCGATAGATGTTAACACAGCCAAGGGCAAGCGGTGAGTAGCAGGGGCTGGGAAGAGCCAATCTATTTGTTGTACTTAAAAGCTCTGTTAGAAATTTCAGCCAATAAGGGAAATAACCGAAGACCTGATGAAAACGATCAAATTCATGGAGAGATAAAAACCCACCTCCCAGCTCTGGCCAGAGGAGAGCGCGGCCGAAGCTCTGGCTGAGCAGCAGCGATCGAAAATGGTTCCGGTCGTTGTCCCCACCGAGTTCCCCTGGGCAAAAGGGATTTGGAGCGTCCTCAGCGTCTGAATGTAGTTCATCGTGGAGCAAGATTCATTTCCAGCACGTAGAAGAGCCAAATTTGTATTTATCTTTTTGGTTTTTTGTCATTTTTTTGGTGTGAGGACACGTCCCGGCTGGGCGGGAGGCACTGAAGCTGGGCTGGGGTGGGAGGTCTCCACCGGGCAGGTGAGGGCAGCGCTCACATTGCTCCCTGGCTGCTTTCCCAGCAGCTTCCTACACCCCAGCTCCCCTATTCCCATTTTCCTGTAACCTTCAGCCCCCCAGGAGCAGGAGCTGGGGTCCAGGGAGTGACTGAGCCCCCTCCCAACCTTCTTCAGCTCCTGCAGCCCCGGATATGCCGGGGGCCTCCAGCAGCATCTACAGCTCCTCTCTGCATCGGAGAGGGGGAACAAACAACTCTTGGGAGATGAATAATTTATCAAAAGTCAAGTGAAAAGGCAGGTTTCCTCTGCGGGCTTGGGCGAAGGTTTTAATGAGGGAGAAGGGACAAATCCTGGGGCAGAGCTGCTGATTTTCAACGGGAGCCTCTCCCTGCACCCCGGCGGACGCCAAGCGGGACCCCAAGGTCTCGGCACACTGCTCGGGTGGGCGTCCCCAGGGCCCTGGCGGGGGGCTGGGGGGGGAGGTCCCCATGTTCCTGCTGCACAACACTGGCAGGGAGAGATGAAATGATTTAGGCAGGACCCCCTGCCTCCCCCTTCCTCCTGAAATAACGATTCCCCGTCCCCACGCAGGCAAAACAACGCACGATCTTAACCCAGATTCGCAGCACAAATAATCGAGCGCCGCCGGGCGCTGTGAGCGATTTCTGGAAAAACGTTTCGGGTGTGAAACCCGCGCAGGCTGGAACAGGCACCCTCGCTCCTCTGGGGTTCAACGCGGCTCAGGTTTACACCCGATGGCTCCGCGAGGGAGGAGGCTGGACCCCAGCTGGTGCCACCGAGCACAGGGTGACGAAGGGACGTGTCACTCCGCAGCCATCACCAGGGTGCCTGGCTCCCTGCGGCTGGCTGGGCAGTGAACCGTGTGTTTCATATCCCAAAGGCAAGCGGTGCCCAACCATGGTGGGTGGGAGCGAGGGGCAGCAGGGATCCTTGCACCCATCCTCCCGGCTTGTGCCAGAGGCCAGGGGGGCTCCGGGCATTGTTAACACGTGGCTGAGCCGCTCAACCGGTCTGGGAGCTTTGGGAATGGCATGAGCAGCGTCTGGCTCTCGGGGCAATTTTCTCCTCCCAATGTGTCTGAGGCCACTGGCTCTGGTGGGA
This sequence comes from Trogon surrucura, assembly GCA_020746105.1. Taxonomy (NCBI): domain Eukaryota; kingdom Metazoa; phylum Chordata; class Aves; order Trogoniformes; family Trogonidae; genus Trogon; species Trogon surrucura. The sequence continues at coordinate 2,391,492 of CM036640.1, forward strand.
TGAGCCCTCCTCGCTCCCCGGCTCTTGTGGACTTTGGGGTCCCTCATGGTGCTGGGACCCACAGCCCCCACTCGAGCACAGCAGCTGCATTTGCCCATCAGGGTCCAGTACTGACCCAATCAGCTGCTCAAGGGGTGTGAGACCTGCGTGGGGGGAGTGAAGAGAAAGGAATGCCGGGACAGTGGGGCTGGGGCTGGCCCATGAGGATGCTCGTTTCCAATATACCCTTTACTCTTCCTGCAGTGCCCCAGCACCAGCCCAGCCACAGTGGTATCAGGGCTCCTGGAGAGCTCGTGCCCTCCTTACCAGCCCGTTCTGGTGTCTGCGAGGCCTCGGCCACTCTGTGTCGGTCGATGCTTCCCACCAGTGCATCCACACCCGGGTGGGTTTTGGCCAAACACTTCCTCCCGCCCTGCTCTCTCCATGCCTGGATCCGACCGGGCAGGGCTGCAGGGCAACACGTGCTCATTTCCAGCCACGTCCCAAATGTCCAAGAGCTTGTGTCACCACACCCAGCACCCGTGTCCTCACTGCGTCCCACCCCCTCGCGGAAGGGACTCGAGGAAACAGCCACTGGGAAGCAAAGAGAAGTGTTGGGATGAGATCTGAAAGCTGGTGGGGGAGAGATGCCCGCGAGACAGCCGGCCGCGCCGAGACCCCAGGGGGACCGGGGCGACAGGCTCGGCCCCGCCACGTGCGACGCCGTGGGAGCAGCCACGCTGGCCCGGGGCCGTGGCACGATGCTGCTGCTGCTCGTTGGATCCTGCCATCGGTGCGGGGCGGCTGGATCTGCCGTCAGCCAGAGCGGTTTATCCTGCTTCACTCCTGCCAGGCGGCTGGGGCTGTCCTGGAGCTCAGCCACCCCTTCGGGCTGCTGCTGGTGACCCTGCCTGCGCCACGGCTGCTGCCGGCACTGCCTCGGCCGGCACTGGCATGCCTCGTTGCCCCCCAGGTGAGGCCCTGGGCAGCCCACGGCTTTCCTAGCACAGCCCTTTGGCCCTTTCCACACCTTGTCCCTGCTCACATCCCCCCCTGCACCCCGCTGGTGTCCCCCCCTTGCTCTGCGCTCCCGCCAGGGCTGCTGGCCCCAATCGATGGGTGCTCTAATTAACCCGAGCCTGGGGGGCATCCAGAGGATGGGGTGGAGGGGGGTGCCGGGAGGGGGAAGGGGTGCCCTGGGGGGCTGTGCGGGGAGCTGTTGGGTGGTTTGGGGGGGAACCTTGGGGAATGGGGTGTGCAGGGCGGGGTAGGGCAGGCGGCAGGCACTGGGGAGCCCTGAGGAGCGCGGGTAGATCGGGGGACGCGTCATAGGGAGCCCCGGGAGGAGGGCGATTATCCGGGACGGGGGTGCCCGGGGCGGAGGGTGCCGGGCTGGGCTGGCGCAGGGGCGGTCGTCGCCGATCCCCGAAGCTGCGCGGGGCGGGAGGCGGCCGGGACCCCCCCCGCCGCTCCGTGCCGCCCCGGTGGGCAGGGCCGGGCCGGGGGAGGCGCCGCGGCGGCGGGAGCGGCGGGAGCGCACGGCGGGGCCGGGAGCGACCGTACCGGGAACGGCCGTACCGTGAGCGCACGGCGGGAACGGCGGCCGCGGGGCTGCGAGCGCACGGCCGGGCCGGGACCGGCACCGGGAGCGGCTGCGGGACCGGGAACGCCGCGTCCTGCCCGTTCCGAGCCGCCGGGAGCGGGAGCGGAGCGTTGCCGGGGGGTGAGCGGGGCCGGGGCTGCGGGCAGGGGGGGGTGCGCACCGGGGAGGGACCGGGGAAGGGCGGCGGATGGAGCGGGGAAAAGCTGGGGATGAGCGGTGGATGGAGCGGGAAGGGCAGGGCACGGGGATGGAGCGGGGAAGGGAAGGCGGCGGATGGGGATGGGCATGGACCGGGAGAGGCGGGCGGCAGCCGCCGGGGCTGCGCCGAGGCTGCGGGCACCGGAGGATGCCGGCCGGGGGAGGGCAGGACGGGGATGCGGAGGGGGGAGGCCAGGCCAGCCCCGTGTGTCCCCGCAGAACCGTGCCCGCACCCCGCAGCACCCCCTGCCCGCCCCGCAAAGCCGGGCTCCAGCCCCCGCAGCCCCCGGCCCTGCCTCGCCCTGGGCACCGAGCCCCCCCCGCCTCCCCGAGCCGCAGCCCCCCCAGTCCCACGCCCGCGGGTCCCCCAAAACCGGGGCAAGGGCTGAGCCCCTCGGTGCAGGTGTCGGGGCTGCCGGGGGTGAGGCGGCTTCGGGCCGCGATTCATTTTTTTGCAGCTTTTCAATGGGGGGCGAATGACTCATGGAATCCTTTCTCCCTTTCTTTCGATGTTTTTTTTGGGTCTCTTTGTTCCTGTTTTGCTGATTAAATGATGATAATAAGGAAAGGCTCCGCGCGATGGAGGCGGCTCCTCTGCCGCGGCGCATCGGTTGTAGGAGTCTCAGTCATTTCATGTGCATTTTTCCTGGTCGAGCTAGAGGACACAATGAGAATTATTTTAAATATGTCTCATGCAAGGTGCTTATTTGCCCAGCGTGTGTACGCGGCACAGCTCACTCCCCGTGTGCTACAGAAAGCCCTGCCATTTCCCCCTGCCACAATTAATGGGATTTTTAAAGCTGTTCCCGCTCCGAGAGGGCACAAAGGGCAGTGCTGGCTCCTTCTTGTACCGAGCACAAAGAAATTGAACCCGAAAGGTTGGATTTCGTTTTGTGACAGCGGGACGGTGTTGGGGATGCCAGTGTGAGCTTGGCTGGTGAAGGGGTGGCAGTGCCACCATCCCCATCCCCAAGAGCCCCAGCTGTCAGACCAGCAAGGGGGAAACTGAGGCAGCTTTCAGGAGCTCTGGCAGGGCTGATCCACCTGCTCAAGAGGGTGCTTGGCCACGGGTGCAAGAGCAGAGACGTGGTGGGATGGTGCCTTCTCCATCAGCCCCAGCAGCTGTGGTGGGGAGGGAGCCGTGACCGGTGGCCTGGCGTCACGCGCTCTTTGCTCCTTCCGCAGGCTGCCGCCCGCGGGGACGTCCTGCCCGCCCTCCCGCCCGCACCCTGGGCCATGTCGTCCTCCGACGAGGAGACCCTCAGCGAGCGGTCGTGCCGGAGCGAGCGGTCATGCCGGAGCGAGCGCTCCTATCGTAGCGAGCGCTCGGGCAGCCTCTCCCCATGCCCCCCTGGGGACACCTTGCCCTGGAATTTACCCCTCCACGAGCAGAGGAAGCGGAAGAGCCAGGACTCGGTGCTGGACCCAGCTGAGAGGGCTGTCGTCAGGGTCGCAGGTAAGGCAGCGCCACGTTATGCAGCGGGTCCCCCCCAGGGTGGGCAGACGGGGCTCCCCAGGCCCGCACCGTGGTGGATGAGGTGGTCTCGGGGTCATTCCCGGCACCCTGCTGCTCCCTAGGGAGCCTGGGGACAGATGGGATGGGGAAACAGGGAGGGATGTGGCCTTTGGTGACCGAGGTGGCCAGGGTGGTTGTTGGGCTCTGTGATGTCTTTGTCCTGCTGGGGCAGGGCTCACCACGGGTTGTTTATAACCTCCGCACGCTGGGGTTAAGGGATGACTGGGCACCCCCAGCGCTCTGGTTGGGTGACATTAAAATGCCTAATTACGGACTAGATGGCTCCTTGGTGGAACAATGCCCTTGGCCAGACTCCAGGGATGAATTTGCCCTGAGAGGTCTGTGATTCCCGCCCGCCTGATGGAGCGGGGGCTGCTCCTTCTCTGTGGTGGTTCCTGTTGGCAACTGCATCGCTGTGGTCATGGGGATGTCCTGGGGTCCCTGAGCTGCTGGAGGGGACACTGCCCTGTGCGTTCGCTTGCCGTGGTGCCCGCCGACTGCTGTCACACCCTGGGGGAAGGGATGGGAAGGAGAAACAAAGACAGCCATGGCCCCTCCATGCCTGGTGGCTCCTTTTCCAAGCGCCGATTGACGGGGCTGGTGAGGAGGGAGGATGCAGGAGCTTTGCTCATGGTGGTGACAGAATTGGGGTTTGCTTCTTCACCTGAGACAAATGGCCATTGGGGTCTTTGATCCCCGGCTGCTGGGGTCCCTTCTCCCCACGCCCCAGGGGCTTTTGATCTGCTCCCACTGGAGCAAATGAGGATTTGGGGCCATGCCAAGGAGCCTGGTCGGGCTGTTCTTGGCTGCTGCCCCAAGGGAACCCCGGGGCCCGGCTTTCATCTTGCTGGCAGAGGTGTGCATGAGGGCGGCAACTTCCCGAGGCGCCCACTTTGCCCTGCCAGCCCCTACCTGCCCCTGCCAACCCCTGCCTGCCCCTACTTGCCCCTTCCTGCTCCTGCCAGCCCCCTGCCAATGGGCAAATCAGCCCCAGCACTGAGCTCTGCACCCTGTGGGGACTCAGACTGGGAACACTGGGGAGCAACAGGGAGAGCCTGGTCCTCGTGTGTCTGCAGTACCCGGCGCATGGGTTGGGGCGGCAGCGGGATGCCGGCTGCCTGCCCTCCCCGCTCACCCCATGAGGGACGGCACGGTGCGTCCGTGCCACGGTGCCGCTCGGGCGGGTTGTGCCGTCCTGGCTGGCGAGTGTCTTGAGGCAGGAAGAACCAGTTAATTCAAATGATGGTTCTTGAAAGTGTGCTGTCTGGGGCTGGGGGAAGCAAACATGCAGGTGTGGCCGGCCCTGCCCCAAACGCCAGCTCTGCTGAAGCTGGGGGGTGGCCGGGCTCCCGGGACCCCGCCGTACTCGTCACTGTACCCCCCACTGGCCACAGACCAGCTCTGCCCTGACAGCCCCATCCTGCTGGGTGCTGAGCACTGTCCCGTGCCCTGGGGCCAGATCCTGCGGAGGCACAGCCATTTCCCAAGCTGTGTTTTTCCCCTCCTGCCCGGGATGCCGAGCCGCTTGTCGTCAGGCTGGCTGGATGCAGCCCATGATTAAAGGCGGGGGGATGTCACAAAATCCGGTCTCATGCAGATTCCCCATTAAAAATAACTCGTGAGGTGCAACTAGACAGTGCTGAGCCTGGAAGAAAGAGTTTGGAGACAGTTTTGTGTCACCGGGTTTAAAAATGAGCTGAAATATTGATTCAGATCCTTGCATTATTCAGTGGGACTGTCGACAGTGCGCTGGCTGTCCCAGTGCCTGTTCCTGCTGCGGGGACCGGGCTGGGCTGGGGACCGGGAATGGCAGCTGGTGGGATGTGGGGGCACACACAGGGATCTGGGGTGCTCAGTCCATGTGGGCTGATGGTCTCTGCATCCCTTCTGGTCATCAGAGCCAAGGCAAGGAGGATGTGGCAGTGCCCAGGGAGGTGCCAGTGCCACGGAGCAGGGTGCTGGGATGCACTGCTCCCTTGCTGGGGCTGTCTGTGCCAGCACCCCCGGTGCTGGGCTGGGTCCCCAAGCAGCTCTGGAACCGTTCTCTGCTTTGCTGGCACCTCCCTGGATGGAGGCGGCACAGGGGAGGTGGAGGGGAGTGGGATGCGAGGGGTCTGAATGCGGCCCTTGGCCCCGCGTCGCTCTGTCTCGCTCCTGCAGCTTGGCAGAGGGTGAGGGTGGTGCCCGGAGAGGGGGAGCTGGTTTTGGAAGAAAAGGCTCTTTCATCCTAAACCTGTTTGGACTTGAACCTGCCGGGGTCACGCTCTGCTGGGGGAGGGTGCTGGGGGGGACAAGGGTGCGAGGCGGCAGAGGCAGCGGGCGATGGGAGAGGCGTCGCAGGGGCTTTCCAAGGGCTGTGCTGGGTCCCTTTCAAAAGGCTCCCAGGAGTCCTTTGTCACCCGGGAGCGTCACCCCAGCCGCTGGCAGAAGGAGATGTGCTTCACCCGCGGGGACGTGGGAACAAACCTCCTCTTTTTCTGCTGCCTTGGGAGCAGCAAACCCGCCCGCTCGGAGGGAAGGGGCAGATTTTTCGGGCAGCTCTCCCGATGCCCAAGGAGAATTCCGAGGTGCCAGCTGGCCGGCAGATTTCTCCTTGCCCCAGGAATGCTGGTTTTTTTTTTCTTTTTTGGGTCAGCGGGATGTTGCGAGCTCAGGCACCTCTGCGGGGCCCCGCGGCCTCGTCCCCCATGGCCATGCCTGGTGAGACACTCAGTGCCCAGGGGTGGCCACCCTGCCTCGGTATCGCTGGGCACAAAGGCAGCCCTGCCACGAGGCCGCCGCCGTCACCCGGATTTAAACCTTCCTCCCCTGCCGGGGATGCAGCCGGGCACCGGCGCTGAGTGTGACGTTAATTACTTTTCCTAATTACGGCACCGTGGCGGAGGGGAGATGCCTCCGAAGCCGGGGTGAAGGGGGTGATTTGTGTAAATCCCCCCGCCCCAGTCTGGGGGCTGCGGGAGGAGGAGGATGGTGAGGGTGGTTGGGACAGTGGCCGCTCGCCATCTGCCGGGGGGATGCGGGGTGCAGCCCCCCTCCACCCTCCCGGGGTGCCACGGGGAGGTTTGGGGGGAGGTGGCCCTGGGTGACGGTGGGGAGACCCGCGATGTCTGGGCTGAGCGGGATGGGGCTTTTCTCGTTGCCATGGTTACCCAGCTGGCGGAGCCTGCCCCTCCGGTTGCCATGGGAACGGCGCAGCCAGGGTGAAAAAGCAACATCTTGCGGCGGCCAAAAAAGGCCGGGATTTGCCCCGGCGGGGGGCGGGGGGGGGCCGGGGAGGGGGGGCCTGGATCCGGCCTCGGGTCATGGGGAGGGGCTGCGCCACGGGCTGAAGAGGGGAGCCGGGGACACTGGGGGTCCCCTGGCCTGGGGACAGCCACCCTCTGGCCCCGCACCGACTCTTCCCATGGGAGGTTTTGTTCCGTTACGTCCAGACTCGCAGGGAGGACCGGGGTTCGGGGTTTGGGGGGCTGGGGTGGGGGGGGTTCTGATGGGTATAGGGATGCCAGGGAGGTTTGGTTCTGCACCCCATCCCCATTTCCCCAGGGGGTTTGCCCCTGGTCCTGCTGTGCCCCTTTGGTGAGGTCCCTTCTGTCCCCCAAAGCCCCCCAGGTGATGCCAAGGGTGTCCCCATTCCCCCATGGCCCCCCCGAAGTGATGCCCCCCCCCCCAATTGGTTATGCCCCGGGGGATAAATCCTGCCAAACTCCACCTGAAATAAAGGAGGTGCCACCAAGCCCGGAGCAGGGGTTCCCTCCCGCGACCCCCATCCCACCTTTGCCCGTGCGAAGTGCTGGGTCAGATGACCCCGGGGAGGGGGGCATTTTGGGGGGGAGGGCTACTAGGACCCAGCACCTCATGGGTGAAATGTGGGGCTGGAGCAATGGGGAACTGTCCCTGTTCAGAGCCTCTGCCCTGCAGCGGGGCTGAGTGTGCGGAGGAGCACTGGGATGCACTGGGATGCGTTGGGGTGTGCTGGGATGCCGTGCGGGAAGAAGTGCTTTGGCTGCAGAGTGCACTGGGTGCGCTGGGAGGTCACGCCATTGTTGCACTGGGCTGCACTGGGCTGCTGTGCTTCAGGCTCACTGGGCTGCACTGGGACACAGCGCTTTGGCTGCACTGGGCTGTGCTGGGATGTAGTGCTCTGGGCTCACTGGGATGTGCTGGGTTGCACTGGGCTGCACTGGGCTGGACTGGGGTGCAGTACTCTGGGCTCACTGGGATGTGCTGGGATGCACAGCGCTGCACTGGGGTCAGTACTCTGGACTCACTGGGATGCGCTGGGCTGCACTGGGCTGCACTGGCAGACGCCGCCCCGCCCCGCTTGCCGCCGCTCCGCCGCCGGTGTCCCCTCCCGGCGCGGCCCCGCCCTCCCGCGCGGGGCTGCCCGGTGCCGCCGCCAGGGGTCGCGGCGGGGCCGGGGCGGGGGCCGGGGGGCGGGGCCGAGAGCCGGAGAGGGGCGGGGCGGGCCCGGGAGGGGCGTGGCCTGGCCGGGAGGGGCGTGTCCCGCCGGCGGTGGGCGGGGCGGGCGGGCGGCGGCGCGGGCGGAAGCGGTGCGGGCGCAGAGCGGTCCTGGCCCCCGCGCCGGCAGCAGCGCCCGGCGCCCGCACAAAGGCCGCCATGGCCGGGTACGTGCCGGGGCTGCTCCCGGTCGACCGCAGCCAGGAGAAGGAGTTCGTCCAGGCCTACGAGGACGTGCTGGAGCGCTACAAAGGTACGACCGGCTCACGGGGCCTGGAGCGCCGCGGGCTTCACCGCCCCCCCCCCCCCACCCCCGGCATCGCCGCCTCCTTCCGCGGGGGTTGAACCGGCGCCGGGAGCGGGGGAAGCTCCTCCGTCCCCCGTGCGGGCTGCTGGCGTGGGGGGAGCTCGGCGTGGAGGGCCCCGGGGGTGTCCCCAGCGCGGGGCGGCCGAGTGCTCCCGGTGCGCCCGGTCCGAGTGTGGCCGTGTCAGAGCGGCGGGTGGCGCCGGTGGCGGCTCTGCCGGGCTCCTGGTAGCCCCTGCCTGGGGTTCCCGGCGTCGCAGCGCTCACCTGAGCGCTCGGAGCTCCGCAACATCCATCATCCCTGCGCCGGTACCCCGCGGTGGCTTCGCGTGCGCGGGGACCCAGCGTCCCCCAGCCCTGCCCCGGTGTCCTCGGTGTCCCCGCGGGGCCGGGGTCCCTCTCCCCGGAAGGGCCGAGGTGCTCCCCAGGTCGCTGTGCCGGTGTCGGTACCGGCAGTGAGTGTGCAGTTTTGATGTCAGCGGCTCATCTCCGGCGGTTGCGTGTGTTTCCATCCTTATTGTTGTTGTTGTTTTCCATTTTTCCCCTCCTCGCTGCAGAGAGAGACTTGTCTCGGCGCCCACATTTCAGTCCCACAGGGCTCCCGGCACTCTTGTTTTGTGAGTTTAACAGCCAAGTTCTCTTTTAAAACGAGGATGGCCGAGGCGAGAGGAGCCAGGCGCTTGCGGCGCCTCTTTCCTTTTCCTTCCTGCCTGCGGAGAAAGGGGAATAATGGATTCCCCGGCTCCCCGATTCAGGGGGTGCCACTCAAACCTCCCAGAGGTGGGAGAAACGCCCGGCCTCGCTCCGCTTTCACGGCGAGCGGGGAAGAAAAGTCTCTCCGGGCGCCTTGGAAAGGCGCTGGATAACGTGACTCGGGTTCGTCCAAGTACTTGACAAACTTTTATGAACAAAAAAGCCCTTTTGATGTAGTTGGGTTCGGCGTGGAGACGCGGAGGAAACGGTGCGGCGGGTGCCAGCGGCTGGCGTGGAAAGAGCTGTCGTTTGCATCGGGTTTTTTTTTTTTTTTTTGCATTGTTCCAAAAAAAGAAAATGGAATTACAGTGCGTGTCCATGCTGGTCCGGCTTGGAGCATCACTGGCTGGCCGGCTTCTCCTTGCCTACCCCGTGCTCTGGCTGTTGGCGCCTTTGTTGGGCAGCCGGGGTCCCCGGGGAAGGAGGGCTTTTGAGGTAATGCCTCATTTCTACACGGGGTTATGGCAGAAAGCTGGTAGTCACTTGGAAATAGCCTGCTGGGTGTTGTTTGATCTTGTTTGTGGTGCAGGGGGAATAAGTGTTTATACTGTATAAAAGCTTTCCTTTTGCCTTCGACCCCTTCCCAGCTCCTCACCCCTCCCGGGGTGTCCCACCCGCGCCGCGGGGGCTGCGTGGGAGCCTCCACGTCGGGTCTTCGAGCTCCCAGCGGGTGGACGTGTTTGTCTCTTCCTTGCTTTCCCCCACTGCAGCTCTCCTAAACGGTTTGGTTTTTCCTGTCCAGAACAAGCTTTCCACTGGCTTGTCCCCTCCCCCTCTTAATCCTGCAAAAAATGGAGAGTTCTCACCGAAATGGGACTGCTGAGGGCCGAGCCACGTGGGGACACCTGCGGGGTTGGTGTCCGGCTCGTGGTGGCCGTCCAGGACCCGGCGCTTGCCGACACCGGCTCGCGTTGTTGGAGGGCAAGGAGGATGCTTGGCCCTGCTGAAAGACTGCAAATCCCTCCCTGCATTTCTATGAGACAGCTCCACTCTATTCCTAATAGAAAATAGCCTAGAAAAAAAAAAATAGATCAATCTGAGCAGTGGGGCCTCCACCATCGAGCAAGCCGGAGCAGGCCTGGAGGCAAGGAGATGGGCGACGTGAGAAGGTGAAGGGTGAATCCTGCCGTTCTCCGAAGAGCAGGGGTTAACCAGCTGGCAGAGCCCCGTGATTTCTTTCTTTATCGAAACACCCACCTCAGGCAGAGGAGAGCTGCCTGGGCGGAGGGGCCGGGGTGCCGGGGAGGTGTACTGCAGCGCTGCGGCGGCGCCGGGGTGCTGGCGGAGGAGGTTTGCATCAGCGCCGGGTGCTGCGGGGGCGTCCGGCCCCGCTGCCGGCTGACCCGGTCCCGGGTGCCGCGTGATGCTGCGCCCAGGTCCCCCGGGGGTTGGTTGAGCAAGGGGATGGAAATGAGACTCAAGGGAGAGATTTGGGGGGGTCCTGTAAGCTCTGGTGCCACCTCATGGTGCTTGGAGCGTGGGTTCCTTTGGGTGCTGATGTCCTTGGAGGGACAGAGCACCCTCTGGGTTGTGCTGTCCCCAGCAACCATAGCTGGAAGGTCTCCAGTGCCAAGACTTTCACCAGTCTGGCCTGGTTGGAAGCCAGCGGGCCGGTTTCCCAGGGCCACGCCAGGGAGGCTCGATGTGGGGCACCTTCCAGCCCCTCTTGCCTCATCGCTGGATCGTGGTGCTGCCGCACATGCTGGGACGTGCAGCGCTGCCGGCGAGAATGACAGCGGCAGCGTGGGGCGGGGAGCGAGGATAAAGATTTTGGGGACCCCTTTGGATGCTGCTGCCACCACAGCAGAGCCACTGATCAAAGCGAGCTGGGCAGGAGGGGACTGTGGTCCGTCCTCCCTTGGGTGCACAGGGCTGCTCCCATAGCGTGTGCCTCCCATCACGTTTTGGGGGGTGCTGACACTCGCTGTCCCCTTGTGAAAGCAGGAGCCGGCACGTGGCCCCCGGGACGCCCGGCAGCGCAAGGGTGCCGGCAGAGCTGCTGGGCTCCGCTCGCTGCACGGGTCACGCTTTCCCTGTTCAGAGCCCTGTAAACATTAACTAATCAATCTCGCCGAAATCCTTTCTTTTTGATAATTAACTATTTATTTTTTTTAGGACTGGGGGTAGAAACCTGAAGCTGTGGTGCCCCAGAAGCTTTATCCCGGCCCCGGTGCTGTCTCTGCCTGCTCCGTGGTGCCCGGCACGTGGCCTGGCTTGTTTGAACTGGGACAGCGCAGGGTGGCTTGTCACCTTGTCCACCTAACCTGAGTCAGTGTTGGGGGGGGAAAACCTCCCCAGGGACTGGAAAAGACCCTGGGGTGGGCAAAAGAGGGGTGGGACCCTGATGTGCACGAGCTGAAGCGTGTTTCACTCCTTCTTGTGGGACTGGCGCCTTCCTGGGGGTTGGCAGCAGCACTGACTGTAAAGAAACTCCTTTTCTTTCCCACTTTTCTTATTTTCTGCTGTAAGAAATACAGCTGGGGGTGTCTGAATTCCAGCACTGGGGTCTCAGGGCTTGACGACTCCTTGCCATAGGTGCCCGGTTGCTGTGGCTGTGCCGACCTGGCAGCACACAGGGCTGCTGCCATCGGGGTTTCATCCTGCAGGAGTAAACATCGTTCCTGGGTGGTGCTGAGCGGGCTGCGCGAGATCTTTGGGGTCTGCAAGAGCGCTGATGGGACCGGTGGCGTGGCGGTGACTCCTCACCACGGGAGAGGAAGCCCTTCTTCCTCTTCCTCGCCAGGGAGGAGGGGTGGCCGGGCGCCGCTGTTGGAGTGGAGAGTCCCTGGGGTGGGGAAGCTGGGGTGGAAGCATCATCAGGCTGGTTAACGCTGATTTTTTGGGATGTATGTGGCTGACCTCCCTGGTACGGAGGGGAGGACCAGAGACCAAGGGGGTCTCACGAAGGCATCAGGAGCCTCGGGCTGCCCCTGGTTATGGCCACACCTGGGTGTCCGAGGTGGAGCCTGAGCGCTCGGTGCAAGGTGCTGTTTTGCTTGTGTTTGTTTTCGCCAGCAGAGAAATTAAGTTAGTGGTTTTTCAAGTGAGAGGATCCACCCGCCTCACCTGGCCAACTTTCTGCTGCCTTTGTGGTGGAGTCATCACCGCTTCAAGCACCCCAGGGTGCCTCGCCGAGAGCCACATGTCTTTTTTTTTTTTTTCTTTCCCCTCTATCACGCTGACATCCCGGTCACAAAATCGGTGGAAGCGATCGCATTCACCGTTGTCATCCCGGCGCCCCTATAATGAACCCAGAGCCCTGCTCGTGTGTCCTGGGGCTCTCAGCTGCTTCTCCTGATTTCCACGTGCTTCTGGGCCACAGCGAAAAGCCCCTGGGGAGGCTGGGGGTGGTGGGTGCCCGTGCAAGGTGGCCGCATCCGTGGTACCTCCCTGGCACAGGCACCGGGTCGCGGCGCGGCTCCCGCCGGGGGTGCGGTGCCGGCAGCGAGCGCCGGAAAGCTTTGATCTCGTTTCGACAGCCAGCTCGCCGCCGAGCGTTGGGCAAGGGCTCCGCTGTTCTCCCGCTCCTCTTCCCAGCGCTGCCTGCACGCGTTCCCGTCGGAGCCTTTTCCTTCCCGGCTCATGCTTCGGGGCGAGACCGAAGTCTTTGACCTCCGTCTGCTGGTTCCTGGCCAACCTCCTTTCCAGGCTTGTCTCGCTTGTGTCAGCTAAGTTTAGACTGCTCTGGACGTACCGTGGCTGATGCCAACGGCAAGAAACCTCCCGGAGGGAAGTAGAAAAAGAGGTTTTATTTAAATTTTCAAGTGTTTTAGCGCTGTTGTTTGAATACCAGGGTGATAAGTCCCTTTATAAAACAGATAAAATGCAGGCTGTGAAAGCAGCGGGCGCTTCAGTTTCCAGTTTCTCCTGTCTTGGCGCAGGGAGAAGCTCGGGATGGGTGTGAAGAAGCTGTTCCATGCTGGGGCTGCTTGGATAAAGCTCTGTCTCTCCTGCACAGAGGGGCTGAGAGCCCTCCCCAGGGCCTGACTGCTGTGACGGAGCTGGTACCTGCATGGGGCAGTGTTTTGCTGCTGGTTGGGGTGTGAGGGCTGGGTTGGGCTTGAGGCATTCAGGAGGAGGCACCAGATGGTGCTGGGACTCCTCCCGGGGCTCTGCTCAGCCAGGGAAACTCTGGAAGGAAGGTTTTGGGGGGGCCACAGGCAGCTGGGTTGGGTGGGATTTGCGACTGCTCAGCCTTGGCAGCTGCGGTTCGAGGTGGGTGACCGGGGTGACGTTGGTTTGAATCCGTCGCCTCTCTAGGAAGGAGCACAATCGCTTTCTCATTAATATTCCCTGGGGACGGTTTCCATGAGCAGCCTCTGCTGTGCGCCTGCGATGGGGAGCGTGGGCAGGGCTGGCTGCTGCCTGGTGCAGGCTCTGCCCACCCCGGGGGACTGCGGGGGATGATGTTGCCTTGGGGCTGCTCTCCCCAAGCACCCATCCAGCCCTTCCTCACTTCACCAGTGTGGCTGCCTTGAGAAATTTTGTGCTGTGGCTGGATCCTGGCAACGCCAGGGCTGAGAATTCCAGGGGAAAACAAGGCAATCGCTGCCCATGGGGTGAGGTGGTGCAGCGGCGGGTGGGATGGCAGGTCTGAGAGCGAGGCCACGGTGGGAGCCCTCATTCCTGGGGCTGGTGGTGGCTGTCACCCACAATGTGCCCCCTCCCTGTGTGGCACAACAGAGCCAGCCTCCACAGGTGCTCAGGCAGGACTTAGAAACCGGCTCCTCTCCGCACCCCGACTGGTTGCTCACGCCTTTCTCATCCCGGCGGAGTCTGCGGGTGGGGTGGGAACCAGCCGAGCTGCTGGAGGGAGGCTGTCGATCTCCCCGGCACGGGGAGGAGAGCGGCTTCCTCGTGGCTTTGTCCCTTTGCCTGGGTAACCCTGGTCCCGCATCCCGAGCGACCAGGCTCGCAGCGTTCCTGCTGGATGCTGACCTTGATCTCCCCATTTTCTCCTTCCAGAAGCATTTTCTCGACGCTTGCTGGAAGCTCCAGATTTAACATCTCAGCGCTGCCCTTGTCCGGGCGGGGGGGCTGGGCTCACTGCCTGGGGTTTGGGGGTGTTCAAACAGCCTCCAGCTTGGAAACCACCAAGCAGGTCCCCTTTTGCAAAGCACGGAGGATGCTGGTGTTAATAAGCTGGGAAGTTTCATTTCCAAGCTCATGTCGTGGGGTTTTATGCGTTTGGATTGATCCCACCCGGCTTGGGGGCCGGGGAAGGGGATCCTCCAGCATCAGCTTCCCGAGCAGACGTGTGATGGGGCTGGGAGGCTGGGTGATGGGATTTGACGTGTGTCTGGCCCCAGGCATGGTAAAACGAGTCCCGGGATGTGATCTGTGTGCCCTGCTCCTGGGTCACATAAGCCCAGCGATTCCTGGAAGGGGGAGAACGGATAGGACTGTTGGGCAGGACGGTTTGGGAGATTTTGGAGGAAAAGCAGGATGCTGATCTTGGCAGGAAGGCTCCCTCCCGCCCTGTCAGAGCGGACTCTGGTGGTGGGACGGGAGCCTGGGTCTTCCCAGTTATCAGCGACCCGGACCAGTGAGTTCATGGCAGCTGGCTGGGCGCTGCGAGGCCACGGTCATGTTTTTCTGTTGTTTTCCCGTGCGTGACATGATGCATTTCCATTTTTCATTTCCTGTTGGACCCTGTTTCCCTCCGGTGAGCCCAAGCTGGCCGGCACGGACTGCGGGGCCGGCACTGTGCCCACGCCGCCTGCAGCGGCCGCTCCGACTGAGGTTTTTTTTTAATTTTTTTTACCAACACTGTGGAAGCTTTCCCGGTCTCCCATGGGTGACGGGTTCTGTGTTTTGCACTGCATGAGTCTTCTCCTCTGCCAGCCTCTGCTCTTGCGCACCATGAGCTCTGCTGGGATGCCTTTCCCCTTCCTCAAGCTCTGCTGAGACCCCTGTCCGGGTCGAGGGCAGAGTCTTGGCAGGGTCGGGGCCAGAGCCAGCTCTGCCCTGTCCTGCTTCCGAGCTCTTGCTCTGTCCTTGCTGCCCCCCAACCGGCTGCCCCGCTCCTGCGTGACCCAGTGGGGTATTTGTGCTGGCTGCTGGTCGCGTTGAATAACGGCGTAAGTTACAATTTGATTTTTATTAATCACTGTTCAGGCCCACGATAGTCTTTCCAAAGTGCTTTTGCCAGCAGCTTGTTTTTTTCCCTGCAGGAAACTGTATACAGGGGCTCCCGTGGCAGCGAGATTCGCGTTGACCTTGGGCAGTTCTGCTACAAGAACTGTCCTGGTAAAACCATCCTGTGGGAACGATTCCTTTCCCGGTGGAGCAGGGCCAGGCCGTCTCCCCAGCCCCGCTGTCCCATGCCGGGCACGGTGCTGGCAGCTCCCCCGCCACCTAATTAGCATAAATTAGCAGCCCCTGCAGCACTTCCCTGAGCTCTGAGTGATGCTGGGGACAGCTGGTGTGGCCGTGGCCATCGCTGGGTCCCTGCTGGGGGCTCCCCGGGGCGGCGACGACGGTGCTGGCGAGGCTCTCCTAAAATAAATGCATCCCCAGGCTTGCTCCTGCCGTGGGTCACACGCCTGTCCCTGGCTCTGCCGACGTCCCTGGCAGGGTGTGAACCACCGGTAGCGATGGTGGGGACAGGCAGCGTGGAGCAAACCCCTTCCCTATGGGGCACTGCCCCGGGGAAGAGGGGCCGGCCGTGGCGCAGGAGGTTTTATTGCAGGCGGCTCCAGACGCTGCACGTGGAGATATTTCATCCTCGCCGGCTGTTTGGGATGCTTCTCGTTCTTGCCGTGGAGGGCAGTTGCCGGGCTGGGAGACGCTGGGATTCCTCGGCTTGGCAGGGTGCGGGGTGGCCATCCCGGGAGCTGGGGGGTCCTCCTCCCCCAGCTCCCCCCAGCCCCACCGAGTCAGCTGGAGCGATCCTCCCCGATGGGGGAATTCTTGGCGTTCTCGGTGGGGAGAGGGAGCCGGGATGCTTGTGGATGGGCTGGGATGGTGTGAGATTTGCTTCCCCTTAACCCCTCCAGCACGGGAGGGGAGGGAAACACCCCATTGCCGCGGGGTTTGGGAGGCCCGACGGGTGTCGAGGTGCCTGCCCACCCCGTGCTAGGGAGCGGGGCAGGAGGGAGGCACTGAACCCCCGGCCAGCATGAGGTTACCCTGTCCACCCTGGAGGTACAGAGCCAGAGGGAGTGATGGGGGGCCAGGGCTTGCTTGGAGGGGCCAAGGTTTGCCCGGAGCAGCCGCATCTCCCCCCTGCCGTTGTCATTTCGGAGCAGCTGCCGTCCCAGCACAGCCTCATCTCTCCCCTTTGCTGGGAAGGATGGAGATAAATCAAGTGGGGATGCCGGCGGCGCTTCCCGCTCCCCCGCGCTGGGCTCTGCTCTCCGAGCCCGTCCAAGGCCACCGCCCGGCGTGGGGGTGATGGAGGGGAAGGAGACGGTGTCTCCCGCGTCCCCTCCCAGGGCTGTTCCTCCCTTCCTTCTCACAGCCCCCTTTGTCAGCAAGAAGCATTTCCCCCCCCCCCCCTTTTATTTATTTTTTTTTCTTTAGAGGAAAATTCCATTGTGCTATTTTTAGTGGTGACAACTTGGCTTCTCGCAACAACTTCGTTGTGCTCCCGGCTCTGCCGGCTGGCGCGGGGGGCTGCCTGCGGGACGCCGGGGCCGCGGGGTGGTGCCGGCGGGCGAGGGCTGCCGTCGCCTGCGCCGACCGGGAGCCTCCGGCTCCGCGTGTGAATCCTGGGCAGAGACCATCGCCTTCTTCTCGCCGGGATGAGCGCTCGCCCACCCGTGCCGGCAGATCCTGCACCACGTGGTGGGTCTTGCTCGATCCACTGGGATCTTCCCGGAGGGACCATTGGGGTGATGCAGGGAGAGCACGATCTGCCTTCGCGAGAGGTCCCGTTTCAACACCACTGATCGCTTTCTTATTATTTATTATTTGATTTGACAGAAGTCCTGGGATGTTCCTGGTGGACACCAGTCCCACCAAAGGGCAGCGATGAGCGGGGTGGGTGCTCGGATCCCCTCCAATCACACAAGTTCCTGCTGCCAAAAATTCCTTTAAAACCAGTAAATCTCCTTTTCGGCTTTGTGAGCGCCTCGCTGCCGGGGCAGAGCGAGCACGTGACGAGCAGAGGGGGCAAAGTCAGGAGGGACCTGGTCCACACCTGCTCCTGGGTCTCACTTGGTCTTTTTTTCCAAATCTTGATGGCACTTTCCTGGTGGCTTCTCGTGTCAGCACCACCAGGGTGGCTTTTTCTATGAGTATGGAGACCCTCTGCCCAACAGACTGCGTTTTTCCCGTCTTCTGCCTGCCAGTCTTAAAACCTGTTGTTGTGTTTTTTTTAATTATTATTGTTTTTTCTTTCCTCCTTACAATTCCCTCGACCGTGCTCCTTGCTGGAAATACCCCCAGGACACACAATCCCTGAAACCTCCAGCGTGGAGAGGAGGGGCGGGGTGGGGGGATAAGGGATGCCGGGAGATGGTGCGGGGCGCTTGCTGCTGGTTCTAGGCTCATTTGCAAAAAGGGGGGTGGCCTCGGCCATGGGAGGATTTTAATGCGCTTCATCAAATAAGGAAACGCAAGGGTGGTCAAAGGGCGACGGCGGCGAGGCCGGCGGGGCTGCTGCTCCGGTGTCAGTGGCTGGGGCTCGTCGGACACCCCGATGCCACCCGGCTGAGAAGTGGGGTGAGCTCGGCTGCAGAAATGAACTTGGAGAAGTATAAGAAGTTCCTGGATGGACTCGGCACCCTGAAAGGTATTTCTCGCCCTCCGCGGAGGGAGGTTGAGCTGCGCCGGCGTCGCCTCCTCTGAGGGCTCCGGCGGAGTCTGGCCATCTGCCGTCGATGGCCGATCGAGGCAAATCGAGTACCCCCGGGATTTCGAGGAGTCGCTGGCTTCCCGCGGAGGCAGCCGGGAGGGGTGGTGCTTTCCATGGCTCCGCTTCACTTCCCTCTTTTGTCTTTTATTTGGATTTGGAGCGAGCGGTGCGCCTGGGCACAAAGCGAGGGCCGGGGCAGCGGCTAGCCCAGCCCCGTAAGTAACGCAGGGAGGCAGGGGAAGCTGCTTTGCAAAAAAAAAAAAAAAACCACAACAAACCATCTGGAAAAGAAATGGAGCTCAAAATCCTGCTGAGGGGAGAGGAGCCGGCTGCAGTTCCCATGGGTCGGGGGCCGATCCAGCTCCGTTGAGGGAGTTTTTGCCTGTGTGGGTCCTGCTGGTTGCAGTTGTGCCTGGATGCAAATCGGTACTTTTTTCTTTTTCCCTCCCAATGCTTCTTTCCGAGGCTTTTTCTCAGTACTCTGCCCTCTTCCTCCTTGCAGGCTGTCCCCGGAGAGCTGGCTGTGACACCCGATCGTGCTGGACTGGCCCCTGGCAGGTGGCAGGAGCCCGGCGGCTGTTGTCCCCAGCTGGGGCTGCGGGCACGGGGGCAGCGGGAGAGCAGCTCGGTTTACCTGGTGCTCCGGCTACAGCAGGAGGGAATGTTTCTCTTGCTTTTTCCCCTGCCTTTCTTAATTTTTTCCCCCTCTTCCCTGCTATCAAAGGAGCTTTTTTTTTTACTCTGGGACTCCCAGCCGGCCTCACCTTCCTGCAGACAGCGACTGGGAAGGCGGAGAGGGAAGCAGGAGGTGCCCGGGATGCCATCGCCTGTCATCTCATAACAACCTCATTGTCTGGCCCCTTTTTCCAGGCACGGTCAGCTTCGCCAGCTGATCCCTCTGCGTAACAAAGGTGAATCAATTCAATGTTTAATTTAGCTGGGAGCCAAGGGAGTTGTCACCCGACGGGCTGGCAGCCTCCCCACCCTCCCGTGCCGGCGCTGACGCGAAGGGTTAATCCCGCAGCTCTGCGGCTGACAGCTGCCCTGAGTTATGGTGTCCGAGAGTAATAGAATTCGCTTTCTTACGCTGGCTTGGTGTCCATCATAAATTTTTCCTGAGCCTCCCCTGCAGCTGGCGCTGGGAATCAATGTAAAAGGAGCCCCGAGTCGCCGCGTGCCGGGGGTGCTCGTCCCCCTCTGCGTGCAGCCAGAGCATGGACGGGTGCTGGGCTCTGGGTGCCTGCGCCCCTGCTCTGTATTTTGGGGCTGCTGCTCCTGCAGGAGGTTCTGGGCCCCATCTGCAGCTGCGGGTCGGCAAATTCCCCTCCTGCCTGCGAGGAGCTGAGGTGACGTTATTAATAGCGTTTACAAGGTGACTGGTTGCAGGAGCTGATCTGGCAGCCTTCCCCCTCTCCAGGTGCTGCCCAGAGCCATGCTGGGAGCTCGCGGCGCTTTCTCTGCTCCTGCGAGCCCGTAACGGGAACGCAAAACCAGGGGTGGCAGGTCCCCAAGAAGCCACCCTTGCAGGTTTTGGACTGCTTTGCTTTCCTCTAGCCTGAGTGATGCTGACTCGCTCTCCGTGACCAGTTGTGTTCAGCGCAGCCCTTTGTGGCTTGAATTCAGAAGGCGGTGCAGGCAGGGACATGGGGTGAACTGGTCAGGGGAGCAGGGCTGGGGATGCTCGGGGGAGGCGAGATGGCTCTTAAGAGTGGGCACAGCCGTCCCTTTCTGTGCTGCTGGGGTGCTTCCCCCCGGGTGCAGGGTGGTTGTGGTTAGCTCTGCCGTGCCCGCCGACACAGAGACGGCCGTGCCGTGCATCTGGCCGCTGCAATTTGGCGTTTGCCGTGTAGCCGAGCGTGTTCTTCACAGCTGAGTGTGTTCTTCACAGCCCCAACCAGCCTGCCCTTGAGCCGCGGGGCTGGACAAGGCTGGAGGAAAGGAAGGTTTTATTGCTGGAGAGGTTTTTCCTCTCTATTCCCCCCTCCCTCATCTCTATTCATGGTCCCCTGGAAGGTGGAGACAGCGGATATTGGAGCTGGGAGCGTTTCATATGGAAATGTCTGTGTGTGTAAGTCCAGGCCCCTGACCCCCGGCTCGGTGCCAGCATCCATCGGCCTCAGCCCCGCCGGGTCCGGGCGAAGGGATCGGAGAGAAGGGTTGGGAGAGCATCGTGCTGCTGCCCCGGGGTGGGGACGAGAGGTCCTGCCAGATCCCTGCCTCCATGCTGGGGACAAAGGGTGTCACACGGGGATGGACCCTGCCCCGTTTCGGGGTCACCGGCCGTTCCGCACCGTCCCCATCTCAGGTTTCCCTGGGGCAGCGACTGTCACGGCCCCAAGGTGACAAGAGCCTCGGCTCAGGAAACCCATTTGATGACGAGTTTATTTGCCGGGTTGATTTTACCGGTGGCACGAGGACGGCTGGTTTCGCTTGGAGGAGTTTGTTGTTTACTCGGCAGCCGGATAAAATCCGGCGTCTTCTCGGCCTTCTCCCGTGCGCGCCACCTAATCTCCTGCCTTCATCTGACCTTGGCGCTGCCGCCTGCTTTCCCCAGGGGAACCGAGATCAGATTTTCTCTTTTTCCCCCGTAGCCAGGCAGCCACAAGAGGGTCCGTGCTTGTTCCTGCTGCCACTGCATCGTGACGACTCTGCTGAGTGTCCACTGTTAAATAAAGAGGGTGGGTTCTTTTTCGGATGTAGGGTTCTGGCCATGCCGCTGCAGGGGGTCAGGACGGGGGCAGCATCCTGCCGCGGGGCTGGTGCCGCAGCTTGTCCCCATGTGCCGCCGTCGCCGTTTGCTTTCGTCCCGTCATGTGATGGCTTCCCCGATGGTTCTCCCCAAGGTGGCTGGCTGCGATAAGAGATCCGGGGCCACCATCTGCCCCGGCCAGCGCGGGCGGAGCCGCCGGTGGGTTTTGGTTCCTTCGACACGCGGCTCTGCCGGCACTTTATGCTGATGGGCAGCGAGGAGGACGTGGCTGGTGGCTCCTGGGACACCTCTCCTCTGGCACGACCACCCTCCGAGCTGTCCCCCAGGCTGGGGGACCTCACGGGCTGTGCCCTAAGTGAGGATCCTTGGTGATTTACAGCGCTCCCGTCACGACCTTGGGGTGCCAGGGATGTTTTTTTTTCTCCAAGAAAGGTCCAGCTCAGCCCTCCTGAGAGGCTTGGACCAGGCTGGTGGGAGCTGGCAGATCTGGTGTGTGAATGAAGCAGGCAGAGCGATGTTAGCAACTGGATTATTTCATTTGTTTTTTAATGGGGATTAAGTTTCTCTGCAGGAGAGCCAGGTCTCTAGGGAACAGAAGTTTCAGGCTCTTGCCTTCCCCTGTTTAGTTTGGAGACTTTTTTTTTTTTTTTTTTTTTTGCATCCCAAATTCCTCTCTGCTGTTGCAGAGCTGGCGGCAGCAGCTGGGGATGAAGCATCACTTGAGAGCGCGGCACAGCCACGGGTAAAGCCACGGCTGAGCCCACAGATGTGATCCACGCGAGCGTGGAAGGACCGGGATCCCATCCAGGCTCTGGACAGGCACCAGGCACCGTTCAGAGGGAGCTTTGGCTTCTTTGGTCGAAGGGTGCTGGGGTTGGCTGGCAGAGGAGGCTGCCGCCGCTTCGCCTGCCTCCCGCCCGGCGCTAATCAGGTTTCACACTGCTTAGTTTGGGACATCTAATGAGATCAGGGCTCAAGGTTGCCTGCATGCCCTCCATTTGCAAGGGAAAATGAGAGAATCGACTGCTTCCCTCTCATTGACCTTATTTTCCTAAGATGGGGCTTTGCATATCTCCTGTCCTAAGCAGACTGGGGTTCCCCCACACCGTCCTCCTGTTTGCAGCACGGAGAGGCCGGCCGAACCCCTGGGGTGCTCTGGGTAGAGCGCAGAAGCGGGGGGACGCAGCTACCTTGGGGCGCACGCTTGGGCTGTGGGTCTACGCTTGCGCCGCGAGCTCCCTGTGCTTTTTCTCTCGCTGTTTGCCGCGAGAAGAGCTGGAGCCAGGGGGCTGCCAACTAGGAGAATGGAGGCTCTTTCAGTTTGGGCGTGCCCCCCCGGCCCCGCGGCGAGCTGCTGCGTGGAGCCCGTGCAAACACGGCGCCCGAGCGCGCCCCGAACAAAGCGCGGCCAGTTCCCGCTAGCCCCAACGTTTTCCTATTCCTCCCGCTGCCAAGCAGCCTTTGGTTGGCGTTGGAATAACAAGCCTCTTTGCGGAGACACCGACTCTTTTGTTAGCTGCTAGAAAAGGAGGTTTGATGCCGGCCAGCCCTCCGCCCCCCGGCTTTCCTGCTCCCTAAGCCGCCGCTGTGGGAAGCGCAAAGCTTGGCCGTGAGTGGCCGGCGATGCTCCCACCTGGCTCCCCGCCGTCCCCCCGCCCTGGGGCTCGGCTGCTCCGCACCCAAGTTGGCCGTGGGGTCTTCGCTTTGGGGATTTTTTGTGGATTCTGGGGTGCAGGCAGTGGGGGCGGGTGCGGGATGGGGGCAGCTCTCCAGCATGAATCCTGTGGTGGGGTTTTCTTGGTTGTGTTTTGGTTTTTGTTTTGGTTTTCAATGGGTGTCTCTCCACGGAGGTGCTGTCGGGGTGTGCTGGGAATTACGGGGCGGGTGTTTCCCCAGCCGCGGTGATGGAGGTGTGCGGCGTTGTCCCCGTGGCCGGAGGGGCAGGGAGGGACCCGGAGATGCCATCGCCTTCCTCCTCCTCCCCCGGCCTGGGAAAGGCGCCACCTCGCCGTGTCGGCACAGGCCCCTGGGAGGGCGTGCAGACGTGTGTGTCCTCTTGCGCGTGGGCGTGCGAGCGAGCCTCCCTGTGCGCCCAGAGCTGGGATGGTGTTGCTCACTCCCAAAAAGCTGGAACATTTTCTGCCGGGAGACCTTTGCTGTTCTTTTTCCTGCGCATCCCCGTCCTCCTCTGGCTTCACCTCCTCCCTCTCGCCTGCATCAAGAGCTGCCCTCGCTCCTTGGCCTTCGGCCTCCCGAGGGACAGCTTTTATGTGTGTCCCAGTACCCAGCCACTGCCTGTCCCCGTCCCCTGCTCCCTGCTGCCTTCTTGCAGGGCGATGCCACCGAGTCAGCGCCGGCTCCGCGAGATTCGGCTCTTTCCCGGAGTCCGGGTTGCGTGGCCGTGAGTTTCCTGGCATCATTTAATGAGCAAGCGCGGTCCGGCTCCCTGCCAGCGTCCTCGGAAGGGTGACGAACCGGGGGAGGCTTCTGAGAAGTGGGAAGCGATGAACTAATGCCTGAACCGCTGCGTCAGCAGAAACCCGACAGCCTCGGCAGTCGGCTGGGGAGGCTGCCGGGCGGATTGACGGAAGGCGGTTTTTATTTTTTAACACCGGGAGAGAAGCGATGAGATCACCCTCGCCACCTCTTTGTAGCACGGTGTGATCGGTTTAACGCTGAGAGGGACGGTTCGAAAGCCCCGGCAGTGTTGGAGAGGGTCTGAATGAGACGTGTCTCGCGTGGCGTCGCGCGCACGTGGCTCGGCTGGGCGTGAGGATCTGCGTGTGGTGGTGGTGATGGAGTCTCTGGTCGTTTTGGGGGACACGTGGAAGGGTGGGCACCCTCCTGCCTGCGCTGGGAGCAGCAGGGCTGGCAGTGCTGATGGCTACGGCCTCCCCTGGGAAAGGTGTTGGATCTGGGGCACCAAAAGTCCAGCCCCACCGGGAGCGGGGGGCTGGAGCTCCGCGGGGGTGCCGGCTGCTCTTGCTGCAGGGGCTGGGTGAGACTCCGCTGATGCTGCAAGGGGAAACCACCTCCTTCTGGGTTATTTTGGAGATTCTTGAGGCCCTGGGTCCTCCTATTGGCTCAGTCCCTCCCATCTCGGTCAGTTCCCTTGGACGGCTCCCGTTGGGCCGTCGCATTCCTGTAAAGCCCGTAACTGCTGGTGTGCTGGGGGGTTTGCACTGGGAGGTGACGCTGAGCCGCGGTGCTGGGGAATGATTAAGCCGTGAGCAGGTGGCAGTCCAGCTCAGCTGTTTGCTTTGCAGAATGAAAGCTGGCAGGAATGGCGTTTGCTCCCAGCCTTACCTCGACCCATCTTATCTCTGTTCTCCACCTCCATCTCCCAGCAGATCCAGGGCATCCTCAGGGTCCTGTCCCATGTCCCCCCATAGCAGCACCGGCTGGAGGGGAGGGGCAGCTCTGCCATGGGAAGGGAAGTCTTTTTTCAAGATATAATTCTTATTTTGGTGCCCAGACGTCTGCTGGAAAGGGGAACATCTCTGCTTTTATCATCGGCGCTTCCTTTCTCCGGTTCCTCGGAGCTCAGATTTTACCACTGGTGGCAGCTCCCTTCCCTCTCCCCTTGCCTTGCAACGTCCAGACAACCTCTCAGCTCCTCGGCTGAGAGATTTGCGGTTAAATATTCACTCGCGCTGTGCTCTGGGTGCAGATACTGGTGGGGGAGGGAGGGCTGGTGCAGAACAGCCCCAAACCTCGAGCTGCCCCAGTTGGTACTGGTCAGCCCAGCTTGAGTTCCCAGTGCAAACACAGAGGGTGACGATGGGACGCTTGGACCCTCAGACCCCCTAAACCTCTTATTTGAACAAAAAAACGTGTGGGAGCGACGCTGCCCGGCACATTTCATAGTCCTGATTTTTTCAGACCTATTGCAGCCCCGGAGTTGGGCGGCCACGCCGAGGGGCTGGCGTGAGACCCCGCGGACTCGTCCCCATCCCTCCTGGCAGGGCCGGCGGCCGCTCGGGCGTGATGAAAGCCAGAAGGAAATGTTTTAACACGGGGAACGCGCCCGCTCTGCCAGGAGCCCCAGGCGAGCGGGCAGGGCCCGGCGTCGGAGCCCGCCGGACGGCGAGGGGATCGTCGGCTCTGCCTGCACACGCACGAGCGAGTGATTCACCGCCAAGAGAGGGGTTTTTTTTGGTTGGTTTATTGCTTTTTGGTGTTTTTTTAATCGAAGCGGAGGAGCTCGTCCCATGGGGATGCGCCGGGCAGCACCGGGAGCCTCCACCTGCCTTGTCCCACCTTGTTTTTTAACAGCCCGGATCACAAGAAACGTCATCTTTGTTCTCGCTTTCCTTTCCCATGGCTCCTGGCGCCGCGGGCAGGGTGGAGCGAGCCCCCGCACCCCGGCGGGGCCCTGCCCGTGCTTGCTGGGAGAAGGGGTGCGCCGGCACGTGCGGATGCGCCCGGGTGTGTTGTTGAGCTGTCTGTCCGTCCGCAGCAGGTTTGCTGGTGGTTGTGAGGAGGGTGCGATGCTCACGGGTTTAGCCAGGCTTTGCCAGAAGCCGGCTGAGGTTTCGCAGCAGGGAAGAAAGTCGTGGTTTGGGGGGAAATGTTGCTCTCCCAGCGTGGGGTTAGGGGTGCAGCGGGTTTGTTCGAGCGCTGTGCTCCCGACATCCCGTCCCCAGGGCCAAGCTGGGCGCCTCGTCCTGCTCCGGAGCAGGACCTTCCCCTGCGTGATGGGTGTCTGTGACCTGATCCAAAACCTGGAGGCTCCTTGCCCTCCTCAGCGATTCTCAGCCGCTGTCTTGGCCGTGAAAAGCCCCAGAAAAGAGGAAAACGCGACAGGGGAATTCACTGCAGAGGAAGCACGGCAGGAAAGCTGGCTCCTGTACTGCAGTCACGAGTTTGCGCGTGCTCAGCTCTGCTGCTGGATGGGTCCTTTACCCCAGTGTGGGGAGCCTGGGTGACCCCGCTCCCCACTTGGGACAGAGAAACCCCTCTGTAAAACGCTGCAGGGTGCTCACAGCCACTTCCATGTCCTGCTGTGGGCCATGGGGGGAACTTTGGGGGGCACTGGCACCTCTGTCTGCCCTGGGCTGAGTCCTGCAGAGATGCTTCGCCCAGGTACGGCGTGGCCGGGTGCCAGTCCTGGCCGCCATCCCCAGCGCCATCCGGTGCCGCCCCGCTCCGGCGTTTCGACAGTGCCATCTGGCTGCCACCTTCCTGGCTGGGACACGTGTCCCTCCCTGGCCGGAGCCCTAATGGGACCTTGACCGTCTCGTGGGGGAGGCCACACGGCACCCAGGGGCCGGAGGAGCGGCTGCAGCATCCCCGCGGCATCGCCCACCCCGGTGCCGGGACGCCTTCACCCCCCGAGCGGTGCCGGGGCGGCGGGAGCTGTGCCCGGCAGCTTCCCCAGTCATATAAGGAGATGCCGGCGTGTCGGCTGAGCATTACTCACCGGGGAGGCACATGGCGGGGGGGGATTGGCCCCGGACGCGAAATGCTTGGCCGGAGCCAGGGGTGACTCAGCTCTGGGTGACGGGTGTGGAGCGAGGGGGAGACTGGGGCAGCTCACGTCCCCAGAGCCATCCCGTGGGGTACCCCAAAACCCAGGCAGGGTGCTGGGGAGCGGTGCCAACGGTGGGGGTAACGCCCTTTTGGGTGATGCTCGAGGCTGCAAAACGCTGTGTGGGGGGCACCCCATGAAGCAAAGGGGGTTCCCTGCAAAATGGGGACCCCCCCAGCATGTGTGTGAGGGGGGGCACAGCCTCTCCGCTCCCCAAATTCCTGCACAGGCGGGAGATGCGTGTCCTCTCCCCACCCCTTTTCCTTTCCGAGCCGAAGCTGAAAAAGCCGCCTTGCAAGGAACTAAAATGAGCCGTTTGTGTTTGGGGTGTGTGGGGCGGTTTCCGTCGCGGGGAGGGGAGAGCTGGGGGGGCTGGTGGCTGCATCCGGGGCTGGGCAGCCCCAGAGCCCTGAGGGGTCACCCCAAAACCCACTGTTGGCTCCCTGCACCCCGGCTCTGACACCTCCTGCTCTGGGCTGTTATCGGCTTCCTGCAGCGGCGAGAGGCGGCTGGGATAAAGAAAGGAAGGGAAGAGGAAAGGGAAAAGAAAAGGAAAAGAGATGATGTGAAACCAAGTGGGATGAAGTGGGTGCCTGCCCCAGGGTGTCCTGGTGCAGAGGAGGGGTGTATTTATATATATATAGCTATATGTTATTTATAAATAAGTTTATATATACATAAATATATGTATAAAAATATGATTATATATATTTAAAGAGTTTCGTTTGCCCAAAGACTTGTCCAACTGGAGCAGCTGACAGGGCTCTGTGTGTTTTATCGGCGCCGGGAAGCACAGGAGCAGCTGAGCCCCCATGGGTGCAGATGAGGAAAACCAGCTCCCGCTTCCCCGAGCTTTCTCCGCTGGCACGTCCCAGCCCCGTCGCCAGCAGCAGCAGCACCCGTTTGCCTTGCAGGGTGCTATTTGCCCCCGCTCCGGGTGCACCGCGGGCCCTTTTATGGTGGCCTCGTGCCTGCCGGTGGGTCATTACTCCTGCGGCGCTTCCCCTGCCTTAACAGAAAGCAGATTGCTTTACATGAAAGCTATGCCGGGATATTTTTCATCCGGGCAGGGTTGCAGCTCTGGAAAATATATTGCAACAGCGCCGAGCCCTGGGGTAATTCTCTGTACTTTCGATCGCTCGTCTCGTTAGCTCGAACGGCGTTGGGAGCTCGCGGGTGGTGCTGGTCCCCGCGGAGCGGTGCAGTGTGGGTCTATTAAGTTTTCTTGGTGGGCCTGGCCAGCTTGTGGCTGTTGGGTTATAAATGTGTAAATCTTAGTTTACATCTGGGTGATGCCCTGGACCTCGTGTGTGTGTGTGTACCTGGGCTCCCGGCTCTCTCCATCTTGTCTGAGCCCTTCTGGGAAGGTGAAAGCAAAAAAAATAAGCATTTCATTCTGCACAGCTTTCTAAGAGCAAGTCTCTTCCCCCAAAAGCTGACAGGGGCACCCGGCACATGATGGATTCTGAAAGCCAAACAGGCTTTGCAAGGAGCTTCTCCACCCGGTTTGTGGTTACGCCGGGCCAGGGGACGCAACGGCCGGGGCAGGGCTCGCCGCTCTCAGTTTCCCCGTGCCGTTTCTGTACCTCCGCTGCCTGAAACGGTTCCGAAAAGAAGCGAAACTCCCAGAGTTAACGCCTGGCACGGCGCTAACTGTTAGCAAACAGGGTCGGGCTGCAAAACCTTGCCGTGCACGACGTGATGCTGGTGGCGAGCGAGGGGCTGGGGGGTGGATGAACCTTTGCCTTTCTTGTTAGAGCGTCTTCTGTGGGTATTGCCCTCTGAGGGCATCCTGGCAATTAATACCTTTATCTCTGGGCGTTTAGAGAATCGTGTTTGGGTTTTCTCGCAGAAACCCAAATTTGGTTGCCTTCTCTTTTGCCTCTCTTTCTGGGCAGAGGTTTTCCTGTGAGCAGACTGGTGCTGGGTCCAACCCCGGGTACCAAGACCCCTCCTGCCACCCAAGTGCTGCCCACAGCATCCCCTCCCCGATCCAGCATCATCCCTCCTCATCCCAGATGCCTTCGATGTGTTGGTATCGCCGGGCAGGGCAGGCTGGGCTGCCGACTGTCACCCGCTGCGGGAGGGGATGGGGAAGGGTTTCCCCCTTCCAAGCCCCCCCTGAGGAGCGGGGCGTTGCGGTGATGCCGGCGCGGCGGCTGCTTCCCCCGATCCCCTCCTCGCCGCTGCGGCCGCCGCCGATCTTCCAGCGGTGCTGGGAATGGAAATTGAGGAGATGACGTCTCTCCCCCCCGGAACGAGGAGAGGGGGGGGACGACAAAGTTTGGCCGCGTGAACACCGAGGAAAGATGTTTGAGCTGGCCTGACGCTCGCTTTCTCCCTTTACCCACCCCCTCCCGGGGCTCCCAAATCTCCCCAGCCCCATCCCAGCGACGCCGAGTGTCCCTGAGCCCCACCAGCTCCGCGGGAGCAGCCGGCCAGAGGCGCAGGCAGGACATTTCGGAAGGTTCTGCGGGCAGCGGCTCAGCCACCGTCACCCCCCCCCCCCGCATCCACTCGCCCTCCCGGCGATGCCGAGCTCCGGCAACGGCAACTTTGGGAGCGAGAAATTCGGAGCCGGACTCGGGATATTGGTCCGGGAGTAGGAGACGATGCCTCTTTCGGAGAGTTCCTATCTGCCGCCCGCCGCCTTTGTCCTGAGCCACGTCCTGGGCATCGCCGGCGTCCTGTACTGGAGGAGCCGGAGCAGAGAAGGTAGGGGCGGCCCCCGCGGGGGGGCCAAGCGCTAAGATGGCCGGCGTGCCACCGGCAAGGGTCACGGCTCCTTGTCCCTCCCCGTGGCACGGGCAGGGATGGGGAGGAGGGAGGAGGATGCGGTGGCCGGGATCCTCCTGGTGGCTTTGGTCCCCACGGAGGGGGGCGAGGCAGAGGTTTTGGTGCCTAAATTTGGTGTTGCCACCCATTCCCGGCCAACTTTGGGGTGGGAGCGGCTGCCACGGGGGGGGTGTCTCGCTGGGGACGAGGCTGTTTTTTGTCTCCGTGCAAACCCGTGACACGTGGCCCCCCGGCTCCCGCCTCTCTCCGGGACAGCAGCGGCCGGCTCAGCCACCGACGCCGGCAAGACACGGCCCCGGCAGCTCCTCCAGGCGCTGGCACGGGCTCGCTGGGCAGCTGGGGCTGACCCTGCCTCAGTTTCCCAAAATAGGGCTCGCGCGTGACCGCTGCCCGAGGAGGGCGAGGATTTGTTACAGGGATGTGTGATAGCTCCAGGTCTCAGATGAGGACTCAGTAGCTCCTTCTCCGTCCCAACCTCTTCCTCCTGGGATTTGTTTGTTTTGATTCCTCCCTCTTTTTTTTTTTTTTTTCCCAGCAGGGCTTGTTTTCGCCTGTGCCTCCGCATGGGGCTTCTTCTCCGCGTCCGTGACCAATTCCTCCTTTTCTTTTGCTTTTTTCTATGCCAAGGAGCGGGACCGCGGGGACTTTCCCCCAAATATTCCTTTGGGATACGCTTCTTCCTTTCTCCTGCAAAACCGCTGGGAGAGAGATACCGAGACCGAGTTGCACAAACGCGCCGCCGCGCAGAAATGCAACCTGTCACCCACTAAACCCAGCTTTGCTGCAATTCCTGTTGTTGACCCGCCGTCCCCCGTCCACGTCATTAATCTCGGTGCCCGGGCGATGTGCAGGGACGTGCTGGGCTCCATCTAGGGACCTCCTGGCCGCTTCCCAGCACGACTGTCTCCTCCCAGCTTCCTCACCCCCGTACCGCGCCGACCCGCGGCGTCACCCTACAGAAAACCATCCCTTTTGGAAAAAAATCCACAAGCGTATTCAATATCTATTTTCATTGCTTGCTCCTTCCCGGTAAAGGTCAGGTAATACCCACCTGCGGGTGCAGCGTCGTGGAGCACGAGGGTCGTCTTGCAGCAGGTTTTGTTGCCCGGTGATGCTTGCCCGGCTCTCCTTTGCATCGCCGCTTCTCAGGTGTCTTCCTCATTAAATATCTGGATATTGGATGGTTTTCAAGCGCAGGTATCTCTTGTGCATTCTTCCAGGCTGAATCAGGCGCCGTTTCCTTTCCCTGTTTCGAAAGGCTTTGTAAATCCTGCCCGGTCTGCTCTGTTGTCGTGATGGATTATGTCAGCCCGCGAGTTGGCAGCCAGCACATTTTAAATACCTCGTGCTCCTCAGCCAGTCAGATTTTCTGCATATCGCCCGTCTCAAAAGTACCATGATTAAAAAAAAAAAAAAAAAAGTGCATTCCCTGATTCTTTGCTTGCCTTGAAGGAGTTCGAAACGAAAGCGATGGGTTTCATCGCTTTCAAAATTTGTTTCTAGGCATTTCCATGTAACAAAACCCTCCTTCAGCCCAAGGCTGGCTCTCGCTGTTCGGTGCACAGAGCCCCTTTCACGCTGAGCCTGGCCTCGGAGATGTCCTCAAGGTCTCCGCAAGCTCGTCCAGTCTGATGGCTCCTGTGTTCAGCAATTAATGAGCAGGAGCAGAAAGCTCGGGAGCTGCTTCCAGGCTTTGTTTCCAGCAGGAGGGGCTGCAGGAACTGCTGGGGGACACTGAAAACCTCGGGTTCCCTCCTGAGGATGGCAAAGGGGGAGCACCCTGGGCTGGCACCCTCTGTCCTGCCCGGGGCTGGCACTGGGCTCTTGCTGCGGGAGGAGGAGGATGGTGATGGAGCCTGACAGCGATGGTGAAGGAGAGGTGCTGGGGGAGCAGCAGCTCCCGGGCGGGCGTGTTGGGAGCTGCCAGGGCAGAGCCAGCCGCAGGCGAACGCGGAGCAGGGGAAACGTCTGTGCTGGGAATGGGAGGGTCTCTGGCACCGGGAGCCCACCCTGTGCCGGTGGCAAGTGCCTGGGGACCCTGGGGGCTGCTCGGACGGTGAGTGGGAGTTTTTCTTCCCTCTCTCAGTCGATGCCTCCGGTTTCAGGGCGCTGGAAACCAGCTCTGGGGCAGGATGGTTTTCCCTGTTCTCGCTCTCTAGCTGGGTTACCTCGAGCCGGGGATCAGGCTGGGTTGTTGCTTGGCTCCTCCGGGTTTTGCCTCTGTGAGTCTGACCTGTTGGGAAAACATCAGTGTGAAAATGGGTTGCAGCTGGAGGCATCCCTGTAGCTCCAATAGCATCGGCGGTGCTGGGAGCGTTAAGGACCCTGGCAGTGGGGTCTCTGTTTGCCACCGATGTTCCCTCTGTCACTGCCACCAGCCTTTGCTCCACGTCCTGTGTGCGAGGGTCGGCCCCTCCTGCCCTCGTCCGATGCTGGCTCGTCTTCGGAGCGGTGCAGATTTCCTCCAGCCACAGTAACCTCCCTTCTGGCTGCCTGTGCTCGCTGTCCCTGCCTGCAACAGGTTGGTTCTCGGTGGCTGGGGCCAGCAAAACCCCTGCTAGATGGGGCAAGAGGACGAGCGTGGTGGGGCTTGCAACAAATTGCTTCTCAGGGTGACTCTGGAAAAGATTAACCAGGGAGAGATAAGCCTGCAATGCCTTAATATCATTAGTAAGCAGTAACTGGGCATTATTATTAGCTCAGACAATAGCAGGGGTGCGGAGTGGGGAGATGTAATCTGGTTAGAGCCCAGGAACCACCCAAAGGTAGTGAGACAGGGCATAAAAAAAAAAAAAAGGAGGAAACCCCCCCGTTTTGGGCACCCCCAGGATCTGGCACGGGTGATGCCTCGCTGCAGCCTTTCCGCGTGGGACTTGGTGACGTGTCCTCGTCCCCGCGTGTTCCCTGCGATGCTCGGGGACACGCTCCCACCTTCCCCTGGGTCCACTCGCCCTCCCGGCCGGGACGGCGGGGCTTCTGCGGCAGCAGGTCTGCAGGAGGATTATATTTAGAAGAAAAGGAAGAGAGGTGGTGATAAGGAGGCCCCCGTTATCTCCCTGCGTGCCGAGCGGGGCTGCGGCTGGGTCCTGGCTCCAGCGCTTCGGACCCGGGAAATGATTTGGGAAGAAGCTACAGGCAGGCAGGCAGGAGAAAGGAGAACAGCCTGGCATTGTCCCTCCCGGCCCCAGTGCAATTAACTGGAAAACAAGACGAGGAAAAACAAGCCAAGAGCCCGCCGGCGGGGCAGTGCCCGGCTCCACGGGGCGAGCCGGCGTCCGCACCCCCAGCAGAAAGCCGTCGGGAGCTGCACCGCGCTCTGCACCGCTTCTTGCTCGCTCACAGGAGGGAGCAGCTCTGCCCTTCTCGCTGGGAGCTTTCTGAGCAGCTTTGCCGGCCATCGGGACCGTGGGGCGGTGAGGATTTTGCTGGCACGGAGCCGCCGCGCTGGCCGTGCTCTCGGCTGGGAGCCACTCGCCGGGGAAGCCGAGGAGAAGCGGGCGAAGCCGCCGTTGAGGTGGCCGTTGGGTTGGCGGTGATGCCCCGGAGGAGGAACAGCCGATGCCCACGCCGGGGGTAGGAAGTGGCGCGGTGGGAGGGGCTGTGGCCGGGAAGTCACCCACCCGCCCCGGGAAGACACCCACCCGCCGTGGCCGAGGTCGGTGAGTGGGTGGGTGCCACCAGAAGACCCTTCCTCAGGAGCCTGGAGGTTTTGCCGGGACCCAGCTCGTCCTGCCAGGATCCCATCCCGGGCTCAGGCGATGGAGAGGCGGCAGCTCTCCGGGGAGAAGAGGCGGCTGAGCGCCTGCCTGGTGTGCCGCATGTGCTGCATCGGTCAGTAGCCTCTCCTTCTCCTTCCCCAGCGGGGGTACGGGTCCAGCTTCGTCCCCCCCCGAATTAACGCCGAGGTTGGGAAGGCACCCAGCGCCGTGACTCCGGGGCGGCTTGGGTGAAGGGAAGGTCCCTAAAAACACGTGGGGGTGACACAGCTTCCTATGGCAGGCGGTGGCCGGCGGTGCCAGGCGGCAGCTCCGTGTCGTGCTGGGAAGCCGTGCCGAGGCTCGAGCCTGGTGGGCTGGGGGCCGGGGGGGCCCTTGTTGAGCCGACGGGTGGTTTTCGGTAGTTTTCCGCGGGGGGACGGAGCGGGAGGTGACGCGCCGCGTGTTTTACCGCCGTGCTTTTGGGGTGGGGAAGCCGCGGAGTGATCGAGGAAGAGGAAGGGTATCAGATGGTGCTTTTCAAATCTTCGTGGATTGAGACGCGGGGAGGTTTTTCTGAAGGCTCCAGGGGCTGTGACTGCCGGGTCAGTGCAGGGAACCCCCACTAGTCCCCCAGCCCGGGAAAGGGGCGGTGTGGGCAGGACGAGCAGCGTGACAGAGAAGCAGGGCTGAGAGGAGCTGGTTTTCTCCCTTTTCTTGATTTTTTGGCTTCTCTCAGCAAAGGATGCTTCTGCCTGGTGGCCCGATGAGGGAAATCTTGGGGCAGCGGGACCTGTTCTTTCCCACTCTGGGATCCCCTGGGCTGGATGGGGCAAAGCTTGGGGGACCATATGCTGCGGGTCGATACCGTGGTGCTCTCTTTCCACCTAGATGATGTTGTTAAAACCCAACAATCCCGTTTGGCACGGGGCTAGCTGCTGCCCTGAGCCCCCCTTGCTGCCTGGGAGTGGGGAGGTGGGGCTCAGCGGGACCCCCCTGCGTCCCACGGGACCCTCTCACGCCTTCTCCTTTCTCCTCATGCCTTTATTTTTTCACGCAGTGTGATTTTTTGCACTGGGAACAGGCAGGGCAAAACTTGCCGGCAGCTCCCCCGTTGCCGCTTGGCATCACCATGAATCCTCCATCCCATCCCCTCTCCGTGGGCTGGCGACACCCCGGGGCATGAGCACCCCCGGGGATGGGACCCCCGTTGTCACCCTGTCCCACTGCTGGCGTTTGGAACTCCCGGCCGAGGGCAGCTGAGCCGCGGGGGACAGAAATAAACGTTAAATCCTGCCAATCCAATGAACCAAAAATACAGAGACAGAATAAGCTGCTAATTGCACGCGCCGCTACTGCCCGATGGAGGCCTGTTAGGGGACATCTCTGGGGTTTATATAACGTGTTAAAGCCTTCCGGGAGGGACAGGAGAGGGGGACACCCTCCTGAAGCAGGGGGAGAACCCCACCTCCCTTCCCTCTGCTGCCTCCAGGGGGGGACGAGGCCAGGATGACTCGTTTTAGGGGTTCAGTTGCCGCTGCAGCTGTACCCATCCCAATCATCCGTGCTGCTTTTGTTGGAATAACATTATTCTCCCCCCTCCAAAAAGCAGCGTGTTTTGTTCTCACTGTGAGGATGTTCTTACCTCCCTGCCCCAGGAATAAGCAGCCTCTGTTCCCCTGCGCGGGCGCGGGATCCGTCCGGCGGTCCTGGCACCGGCGGCCGTTCCTCCTGTCTCTTCCCCTCATTTCAAAGTCATTTAGAGTTTCTGCATGAGAAACACTGACCAAGAGCTGCCTTTGTCTTCTTTTGACAGATGAACGGGACAGAGTCCAAAAGAAAACCTTCACTAAATGGGTCAATAAACACTTGATGAAGGTAAGAGTCACGTATTTTATTATTAAGCCGGTTAAATGACCCATCTGTCTGTCCGTTCTGGCTCAGGACTGGCAGATAAATGCCTTTAGAATTTATATTTTTTGGGGGTCTGGGAATTCTTGCATTGGATTTGAGCGTTCGTATGCATCTGTGCTCAGAGAGGCCATGGTTGCAGTGGAAATGTGCCGGTGCCTTTGGAGGGCACTATAACATCACCACGCGGCCCTTTTTATTCCATTTCCCTCCTTGCTTTTTCAGACAAGGCTTGTGCATCCTCCTGCTTGGGGCTGTGGATCCTTGGGGGCAGAGGAGCAGATCCCAGCCTGAGGCTGCTGGCGCCTCGCAACCCCCTTGCTAGGGCAAAAGGGCTTTTTTTGCCTTTTGAGGGATTCTCCTGCCTGGAGAAGAGCCCCAAAACGTACGAAAGGAGAGGCTTGCAGCTGCAGGTAGCTAAGCAGGATTGATGTCACGCTGTAAGGTATCTCCTGCTTTTATTGATTGATACTGGTTGGTATCTTTTTGTAAAAAAAAAAAAAACAAAACAAGAAAAAAAAGTGGTTTGAGCATTAGATGTCACAGCTGTATTTTCCTGCCGGCTCTGCAAACTTCTGCATCAAACTTTTTGGCTGCTTTCTAAATTCTGGGCATTCTGGGGAGGAGCAGGCACAGAGGCTGCTGCAGCCGGTCCTCTCTCGCCCTACAGACGCTTGGCTCTCCGCAGGGAGCCGGTGCCGTGTTTTAGGTGACACTGTAAGGTGGCATCAGCAGTTACACCTCGGCTTTGGGGGTGAGCTGCCCTTTCTGCTGAGCTCCGCGTGCGATGTTACGGGGTTGCCCCAAGTACGGGCGGTTGAACTGTTTTGATTTCACCGGTAAAATTGGCAGCAGGACCCGCCAGGTTGTTTGGGATGCGGGAAACTTACCCGTAATTCTGGAATAACCATTTTAAACGGAGACAGCTTGGAGGGAGACGTCCGCTGCCGCCTCCTGTTGTGAGCAGCGAGAGGGCGAGCGCATCCGACGGCTTTTTCCTCCTGCATCCGACGGCTTTTTCCTCCTGCATCCGACGGCTTTTTCCTCCCCGCAGGTGCGCAAGCACATCAACGACCTCTACGAAGACTTGCGAGATGGCCACAACCTCATCTCCCTCCTGGAGGTGCTGTCGGGAGTGAAACTGGTAAGTCCCTGCCCCGAGCTCCGCTCCCTCCTCCCCCCTGCCCTCCTCCGCTCCCAGCCATCAGCTGTCGTTTCTTATGCCATAGTTTTGTTTTCAAACGTCTGTCGTTGTTTCTTTTATTGCTATTATTATTTATTATTATAGTTATGTTATTTATTTTCATGCCAGCCTGTGTTCCCCAGGCAGCTCTCCTGGATACCACCGAAACACGGGATTAAAGCCACAGGCTTTGGTCCCCTGGGTGGAGCCCTCTTTTCGTGAAGGCTGACACGCCTTCGGCTTCGAGATTTGGCTCCATATGTAAAATAACAGATAATAGTGGCTTTGACTAAAACTGTTTCTGTGACAGTGTGCCCAGCAGTTTAGCTCAGATTTGACATTTCTGCCCCATGCTCTGCTCGTGCACGAGCTGGATTTGTAGCAGTTGGCAGCGTGGAAACCAATTCCTGCGTCTTGAGCATCGTAGAGTCCCCCCCTCTCCTCCTTCCTCCTCCTGCTTCTCAGACTGACACGTTCCCTCCGCTCTGGGAAGATCCCTGTTGCTGCAGCAGGGTAGCACAGCAGGAATTATTTTAGTTTTCCCCTAAAATAGGATCTGGGCAAAGATCTCCTAACTCTCTCTGTTACCCTCCAGAGATGCCAAATCCATTTTTGTGGGGGCTGAAAAATTGGATCGAGCTACTCATGCTCCAGACAGCTTCCTTCCCTTCCCTTCGGCTTTTAAAGCTGGAGAGGGAATTTCTGTGCCCGAGCCCAGGGTGTGCCGGAGATCCGTCTGCCTTCGTCCCCCTCTTTTGTTACCCCTTTTACCCGGGTGTTGCATTTTAGTTTCCGTTGTGTCTCCCTGTCGTGTCGCCCTCCCATCACCGCCGTCCCTCCCGTCCTCGTTAGCAAATAGAGCCGCCAGCTCAGAGGAGCCTTCGCCTGGTGAGAGCGCCGGCCTGGTGCCGTGCAAGCAGCGAAGAGCGTGAGGAGGAAGATGATGATGATGAAGAAGTAGGTTGAGCCTGGCCCGGCCGCAGCGTATCCCTGGCAGATACTGGAGTGCCGTCAGATAGTCCAGTGCAGCCCAACGTCGCTGGCAGCTCCGACCTTCCCCTCTCTTTGGTTTTTGCCAGGGTTTTTGATGAAACCCACCCAATTCGGCTTGAGCAGAGGGGAAGCTGTAAGAGCTTTGTGCCTCGTTACCGGGCTGTGTTCACGTCAACTGGATTATCTGCCCGTGCGCTGCAGTGTCTGCCTGCAGTCAGGGCACGCCACCCACCCGGTGTGACAGCATGTGTCCCCTCCACGGGGCGGGAGGGGACAGGGACGGGTCCCGCACGCGGCTCTTGGGGACCCGCTGTGACGGCTGCTCACCTCACACTGCATGGACACACGTGCTCCGGGCACAGGCACCTTGTTGCGGGGCTGGTGCCACTGTGGGGTCCGGGGCAACCCCGTGCATGTGAGTGGAGGTGGGAGCGAGCACAGCCCCGCCCCAGCTGAGGGTTACCCCAAAGGGACCGGACCCCAAAACCTTGCTCAGGTGTAAGAGATGTGTTTTCCAGCCACTTTGCTCTGCGTGGCGATTCCCTTGTGCGTGGTGTCACCTCCCACCTAGAGCAGCACAGGGGGAGCTGGGGCTGTAGGACTTCCCTGCTGGGCTCGGCTCCCCTGCAGCCCTGGAGATGTTCCCACTGGAAGGACAGCTCTTCCCCTTCAAAGTGGAGAAGGAAGCTGACCTGGAGGACTTGGGGTGTCGTGGCAGTTCAGAGCATCCTGGTGACACCTCCTGTTGAGGCTGGGATCAGGATTTGGGCATCGAACCTCCCCCTCCTGCTGTTTCGGAGCAGACCCAGCTATCCCATACCCTCCCCGGCCACGGCTCAGCCGCCGGGAACCTTGGAAGATCCACCGCTGACAGCAGCGACGATGAGCACAGCCCAGGGCACCTCATTTCTCCCCTCCCCATGCATCCAGAGATGGTACCTGGAGCAGCAGCCCTTGCCCACACGCAGAGGAGCCGAACCCAGGCTGATGCTGAGGTCGGGGGTTTCTCTACCATCAGTGGGGACCCGCAGCTGGTCCCTCCCTGGATTTCTGCTGTGCAGCAGACCTGCTTCTGCTTCTATCTGAACAGGTCGAATTCTGTACCTGCTCGTGTAAAGCTCTCTTTGCAGAGCCTTCCTCCCAGCTTGTCTGGCTGACTGTGGGGTGGGCGAGATCCTCCGCTGGGATCTCAGAGCCTGAGCGGGTCCTGCCCGCTGCCGGCAGCCCCGCAGCGCCGAGCCTGGACCTAGACCCTCGGCATCTCGAACGTGATCAAGATGTTGGGGTCTTCCTTTTGGCCCCCTTTCGACAGGATTGTCCGTAACTGTGGCTTTATTTGCCTCCAGAGCAAGAAGATAGAGCAGGAGGCGTGGAGTGCACGGGGGGTCACACCAGCACGCTGAGTGCGGGGGGTGCCGCAGGCGGCTCTGGGGGGCACACTCTGGGGTGCTGCCGTGCATGGGGAGTGCTGCTGGCCCGGCCCCCCCAGCCCGACCTGAAGCTGTCGCCTCTCTCTTGCAGCCGCGGGAGAAGGGGCGGATGCGTTTCCACCGGCTGCAGAACGTGCAGATCGCCCTGGATTTCCTGAAGCAGCGACAGGTAAGGGCTGATTTAGGCTCGACCAGAAGCAGAGCTGGATGATTTGAAATTCTATCTCCTGGCTGGGGAAGTGTGTTGAGAAGCGGCATCAGCCTGTGCCGGGGTGTGCCTGCAGTGCCACTGCTGGCTGAGGATGATGTTGTGCGCTCTCGGAACCACCTGTGCGGTGCAAAAATTAGTATGAAAATGAGGGACTAGTCTCTGGTTCTGGGAAGGGGTTTGCAGATGCCACAGTCATCACTTTGGCACCCTGGTGGCCTTGCCAGGGGCTCCCTGGCAGGTCCCGGTGGTGGGGATGGGGTGGCTGTGACGCATCCATATCCTCCCACCAGCTTTGGGGAAGATGTGGCCGCTGGTTTCTGTGCAGCCACGGCCTCAGCGCCAGCAGAGCCGGGTGCCTTTTTGTGCAGCATCACCCCTCTGGATGGCAGCACGGACACAGCGTCCTCCTGTGCTGCCCCTGGGCAGCATCGCCCTTTGGCTTTTGGCAAGCAGGCTCCCTCCGCCACGTTTTTGGGAGGTGCTGACCCAGAGACCAGGCATCCTCCACACCCCTGGTGCAGATCCCGCCCGGAGCAGTGGGATGCATCTCGAGACTTGTTGGCTCTGCAGGTGAAACCCCTGCAGCCCCAGGGCCGGCTGTCCTGTTCTGCCTGTTGGGTCAGGTCTCCTCACCGTGACGCTCCCCAGATACACCGAGACGATGATAAATTGTACCAGTTCCTGCTGAAGCAGAGACTTTTTTTTTCTCTCTCTCAACTGACCTGAGGGCACCGAATAAATTTGAACACGTGCCCCACTCTGGGGAGGGTGAGCTGCTTCCAGCCCCCCGGCTCCTCCTCCCCAGCCCCTTGATAGAGACATTTCACCGGGGAGCTCATTTCTCTACTTGGATGAAGCAGCTTTTTCCTTTGAAGCGTGATGGCCTGGTGGCAGCGGCTTTGCTGGGGTGTCTCACCCCAGACCCTCCTGCTAGACACTGATCGCGGGGTTCCATTGAGTGTTGGGGAGCCAGGGACTCGCCCGTGGGGAGCCCGCGGTGGGAGAATAGCCCAAAACACGTGGCAGCTCCCGGGAAGGAGGCTACAAGGAGAGTGGGAGCAGCAGCCGGGCGGCATCGCTCCACTTTGCATCTGCCAGAAGCACCCCAGCCGGCGCTGCAGGCATCTCAGGGACTGCACATGCGTTTAAATCGCTCTTAAGAGAAAAGCAACCAGGAGGGAGCAGCTCTGGAATGGTGCAGGGCTGGAGCCTTCCAGGATGGGAGCTTTTGGTGGGTGCTGGGGAGGGACCTTCAGCGAGAGCCACGCTGGCATTCCTGCCTTTGTTAGGGCTGGTTGGTCAGCAGCTTGTTTTTCAACCCGGGAGGGAGTTAATAAAGCTCGGCCACCTGCTTTTAACTGTGGTCTGCGACTGTTCAGTTACGCACTAGTGCTCAGGGCTTCGGGGACGATGGGCTTCTCCATGTGAGCTGAAGTAAAGCCATTAAGTGCTGGGAAAGCATTTCTGGGAAAGCACTTCTAGCGGAAGAGCGCTAGAGAAGGGAAAAATCCTTCCGTTCCCAGCTGGGACACGAGGTGGCCTCGCTGCCTCTTTGGGAAGCCTTGAGTTTTGTGTGGGGGCTCTTGGGGTCTTCCTAGGGACAACGTGGTTGGGGACATGTCCCCCTGCTCTCTGTGGGCGAGATTGATGAGGAGCTTTGACCCTGTTCCTTCTCTTCCAGGTGAAACTAGTGAACATACGCAACGATGACATTACGGACGGCAACCCCAAGCTCACCCTGGGGCTCATCTGGACGATCATCCTCCACTTCCAGGTAGGTCACGAGAGTTTCTTGCTGAAGGACGCGGGGTGGACAGCGGGAGCGCGTTGCCTCCCCGGGGGCGCTGGCATCTGTCTCTCCGCATATTTCGTGGCGATGGCGGCACGCGGGTCGTTCTGGAGGATCAACACACATTGCAGCGTCATGGAGACGAGTGGCAGAGAATAGCAACACCCTTTTCTCATCGTTTACATAACGAAATCGTTAATGACGGCTTGTGTGCGGTGGCCTCCCGGTTGGCACCAGGGTTGTTGGCAGTAGCTGTTTGCTCAGCTCGAGTCTCAGGAGGAGAAGAGCAAATTCGGAGGGGGCTGCGGCGAGGGGACGGGCTGAGTTCCCACCGCGCGAGGCTGTTATCCCGAGACGCTCCCGGCCCTTCGGGTGGTTGGCGCAGCCCCGGGATCTTCTGTTGGGATGGAAAATGTCACCCGCGTGACGGCGGTTCAGGACAGGGATGGCAGAAGCTCTCTGACCCAGCTGGGGTGCTGGCGAGCGCTCTTAGGACTGTCTCCAGCAATCGTGTGCTGTAGATGCTCTTGCAAAATTGGGTCTCGGGTCTTTAATAGCCTCAAATTATCCGGTTGTAGCTTTGATGCCCTCAGGGGGATGACGCGTGGCCCCTAATGCCACCAGGGTGTTGGCATGTGGGGCTGGCTTAGCGGTACTGCTGTCAGCAGCTCGTTAGCGATGTGCCGTTAGCTCGGCGGCCGCTTCCGCCGTGGAACCGAGCCCGTGGTTGCTGCTGCATCCCGGCTCCGTGCCGTGTCCCCGCTGGCATGTCCCAGACGAGACTAGCGCTGGCTTCGAGACCTCGAAAAGAAGTTTTTCGGTTTTGGAAGATGAGCGGGCAGCACCCTGGGGAGAAGCTTTTGTGGGGAGCGTGGGGATACGCTGGGTGCAAGGCTGCTGGCGAGGCACTCAGCCGGTGTTTTGGCTTTGGGAAGCCACCGGGGTCGAGCAGGGTCTGGGTGCTGATGAGTCACTGTCACCTCTGGTGAGGCCCTGGGCGGTGGCATCGTGTCCCCACTGTCCTTGGGGTGGCCCTGGTGCGTCCTCTGCTGCAGGAGATGAGGGAGGGGACGTTGGGGGGGTCTTAGGTCCCCTCCATGCCCAGCTGGGAGGGGACGTGTCACCCTGGCCCCCGAGGGAAGCTGGTGTGATGCCGGCGAGCCTGCGCGTCCTCCCCCCGCCTGCACTAAGGGGATTTTTTCTGGGGTTGTAGCTCTATTGTGAACCTCTTAATCTCCCGTGTCCCAGTGCTGCTGCCCGCGGGCAGGCGGCTGGGAGAGTCCCCGGGAGAGGACTGGGAGGAACTGGTGCTGGTGTGGAGCCCAGCACTGCCAGCTCTACAGGGAGCTGGTGAAGGGTTGCGGGGCTGCCCCCCTGCCCTGCGAGCTTTTGGGGTCACAGGGTCCCTTCGTCACCTCCTGGCTTTCTCCTTATTGAGTGTTTCTCCCCTCCCAGCCCTGCTTGCTGGGGCTGAGTTCAGTCCCCGGCATCTTTATGCCCTTTCCTTCCCAATTTGCTGTCTCACCGTGCCTGAGTCCCACGGACTTGGGGTGCTGCATGTTCCTGGACCCTTGCCCGTGGGGGCATTCGGGGCAGA
This sequence comes from Trogon surrucura, assembly GCA_020746105.1. Classification (NCBI taxonomy): domain Eukaryota; kingdom Metazoa; phylum Chordata; class Aves; order Trogoniformes; family Trogonidae; genus Trogon; species Trogon surrucura. The sequence continues at coordinate 2,432,948 of CM036640.1, forward strand.
ACGTGGGGCTGGAACCCGTCACCGACGCTGTCGTAGCCTGTTGGGACCCTGCGACTGCGGCTCCCTGCAGCGATGCCGGGTCCCCAGGGCACCTTGGGCTGCACCCCTGGTGCTCCAGGCTGGGCGAGCCAGGAGGGTGGGCACAGGAGCTGGTCTCTTAGGGCTCTCGGCGTTAAGAATTAAGGAGCAACCCTCCCGAATTGGAGAGAAACACCCCTGCGGGAGCCGGTGGGGCGGCAGCTCTGTTGGCGTGCATGCAGAGCTGCTCTGACTCCTCCCTGCTTTTTTCTTTTTTTTCCTTTTTCCCCCATTTCTCTCCCACCCCTTCCTTTATGCTACCTTTGCCAACCTTCCCCTGGTTTTGCGATTTTTTTTTTAATTTTTTTTTTTATCCCTCCATCCCCCCACCCCTCTTCCCCACCCTCTCTCGCTCCCCTCCCCGCTCCGCCGCTGCCTGATTCCCTGCTCCCTGTTTGTGTTGGCGAGGGCCGTGCTCCAATTACCTCATATTTGGAGAGAAGGACGCCGCAGCCAATCCCCGCTCCCTCTGCTTTTAGGTCAAGTGATTTCTGAACTGCAGTGAGATGCTTTGAATTTGTCTTCTCGCAGCGCCCAGGCTGTAAGATGGCTGTCTGGAGCGACGGCGGCGGCGGCGGCGGCAGCGGCGGGGCTGGCGGGAGGGAGCGGTGGCGAGGGGCACCCCGCAGCACGGCGTGCGGCGCGCGGTCGAGCCGATGAAGCCCCGCTCGGGATTTCTTGGGGAGCCGGCGACTCGCTCAGCTGCGTTACTGCCGGCACCGAGGAGGAGATGGGGAATTCTCTGGGCTGCGTTAAAGAGCCGAAGGAAAAAGCTGTGGGAAAGGCACCCCTGTCTCCCAAAAAAAGGGTCCGCTTTAAACGGAGGCGGAGGGGGAAGAGGAGAGCGATGCCGGAGGCAGCCCCGCAGGAGGAGTCCCCGGCCCTGGACGTGGCTGAGGATGAGGAGGCGCCTCGGTCGAAGGCAGCCCCGCGGCAGGAGGGAGGAGAGGAGCCCGCCGGGAGCCGGCACCGAGGCGGGGACCCCAACGCGCACCCCGGGCTCATCGTGCAGGTGAAGGAGCGGTTTCAGGGGGAGGTGCAGAAAGCTCGGCTGGTGCTGGAGCCGCGGCGGTCGGGTGCGGCGGGGGCTTCCCTGGAGGAAGGCACCACCGTCATCGCCCGCTTGCTGGAGAACCCGGCCGAGAAGGACTGCGAGAAGGCGGTGAGCCAGCTGGTCGAGCTGCAGAGGAGCGGCGCGGGCAGCCGACGGGCCGTGCTGCTGCCCCTGCGCCGGGGGACCGACGGACGTGCGGAGGGGCTCCTGTCCCCGGTGAGCGCTGCGTCCAGCGAGGAGCCGGCGAAGAGCCGGGAGCTGGGGACTGGCAGCGCCCTGGATGCTTGGGGGAAAGGAGGCAGCAACGATCCCGCCTCCAGTGTCGCGTGGACCTGCTCGTCCGCAGCAGAGCCGGGCACCGTTTCGGAGCTGTCTACGCCGTCCCCCATGGTGGATCAGCTAGAAAACCCCAGCGTGGGGAGAACCTCAGGGTTGCCGTCATCTCGGGCCGGGGAGGGAGACGGACCCGGACTGCCGGCCTCCCGCAGCCCGTCCTCCCTCAGCGGGCGCAGCGGCGGCGCGGCCCGGAGCTCCTCGGGGTACGGCAGCGACCCGGCGTGTCGGCCGGCCAAGGGCGCAGGAGCTGGTGGGACCACGGTGTGTCCCTCTGAAGGTGGCCGCAGGCTCGCGGCGGAGGGACGGGCTTGGAGGGGGAGCTCGGGGACAGCCAGAGCAATGGTCAGTGTCCGCGGGTACCCTCGCCCCCTTTTTGGAGCGGGGTGGGGGGGTTCAGTGGACCTCAGATCCTGGTGGCCCTTAGGGTGAGGGACAACCTTGTGCTGAGCGCGGGCGGGAGGACGCCGATGCAGAAAGTTCCTGAAGCCTTTTCCCCTCTGAGCATCTCCACCGGGAAAGCATCTCCCGGGGACCAACTCCACCCTGCACGGGTGCCCGGAGGCTCTCGCCAGGGCCGGTGGCTGTGGCCGCAGTCACACAGGCTCTTGGTGCCGTCACGTTTGCCGTTGGCAGCGTGCTCGCTGTCATTGGTGGCTGCTGGGTCGGGTGTGAGTTTTAGGGTGCTCAGCTCAGCTCTGAGGGGGCTCTGCCTGCTCTGAGGGGGCTGCGAGAGGAAGAGGAGGGGATGATGCTGTGTTTTGGAGCCCGTCGTTGCTGCTTGCTTTGGGGGGGGGTTGAAGGCCCCCTTGGGTTTGGCCAAGCTCTGCATGCCCCAGGGTAAGCGTGTGGTTGGAGGGGCAGGAAAGGGGTTGTGACCCCCAATACCGGTTGGGAACCGGTGTCACAACCACTGTTGAGCCTTCTGCCTCCTGCCACCGGTTGCTCGATGTGCAAGGTTGATGTTGGAAGGGTTTGGAAGGGGCTGGCCCCAAGTCCTGCAGGTTTACACTCGCTCCTTGCCGGTGCCTCCCTAAATCTTTGTCCTGACACAGACATGTGAAGAAAGGAGGGTGGAGCTGGTGCCGCATCCTGCACCTCTGTAAGCGCATCTCTAGGAGGGTCTCCTGCAAGGATGCCCTCGGGGAAAGGCCCAGCGGTTGGAGAACCCCTTTGCTCTGTGAATGGTTAAAAATAAAGGATTTATCCGAATTGGGTGCCGTGAGGAGCTCCCCGGTGGTCACCCCCACTGGAGAGCCCAGGCGGGGCACAGCCGATGCACGGGTTCGTAGAAGGTTTCATTCTGCTCTTAATTAAGAGCTACCGCGTAATCAATAAGAGGGTGTCGGGCAGACGGAGGTTTGTGAGTCCCTCCCTGCTCCTTGCGGGTGTGGAGGGTCCCATCCTGCTGCTCACAGCCCCATCCATCCTGGCTCTGCCACCGGCTCCCCGTATCCTTAAGGTAACCTGGCCCCGGGGCTGGAGGAGTTAAAGGCAGTGCCGGCGGCGGTGTGGCAGCGGCTGACAAAGAGCAGTTTTGTGTGTGATGAGCGTATCAGGCTTGAGAGAAGGGAGGTGAGCTGCAGCATACCAATTACACCGGCGCTGCCCCTGCTCTGCCTCGGCAGCATCCTCCTCCCCGCCGGCGGCTAATCCTGCGGGTCCCTGCCTCCTGCCCGCAAATGGATCTCTGGCAGCTGGGACCTGCGAAGTGCCAGCACCCAACAGGGTGTATTTTGGGAGGGGGGATAAAGCCAACCGGGTGTTTGCAGGGCGAAAGGGGCTCGGAGAGGGCGGCGGGTAGGGCTGGCTCCTGGCACACCTTCTCCCTGCGGTGTCGGGGGAGAATCCAGCGAGCAAACAGCCCCCCTGTTGCCTTTCCAGGAGCGCCCCGGAAAATAGGAGCAGCTCGCATCCTCCCCTTTGTCTGTCCCTTAATTAAGGGGAGGTAATTGTACTAATTGGGGAGCTGGGGGGAGGGGATGGGCGAGGAAGAAGCCGTGCCAGTCAGAAATATGTGGGCATGCGGAGACACGTGCGTTCTGTCACGTGCGAGTCTGGGATTCGCAGCCAGTGCTCGCGTCTGTCTGAGAGGGGTCTGGGACTGTCGGTCTCTTTTGTTGGGGAAGTGGGTCACGGCATCCCCTGCCACCAGCACCCCCAGGCACGGCGAGGCAGAGAGGGGAGTGTGACAGCCTTCTCCCCATCCTTCCCTTTGCCCTCGGGATGGAGCTGGTGGCCTCGATCCAAGCAGCTCCACTGGCTGGAGGTCGAGGAGAGACCTCTACCCCGTGCGTCCTCTCAGGCAGCACCTCAGAGCACTGTTTCCCACTTCTTGAGCACAGGAACAGGCAGTGGAGCGAGTTCGTACGGGAGGTGGTGGAAGGAAGCCAGGGTCCGGCGGTGGCTGAGCTGTACGTGTGGCCGAGCAACACCCTGTGAGCTTGAAATGGGGTTGGCAAACGTGTCTCTGGTCTACTCAAATGATGCCACGCCTCGGCTCCTCCTCGGTGCTCTCCTGCAGGGCCAGTGGTCTGTTCCCATGTTGGCTGTGGGATCCCTTCTCCCCTACAGTCACCAGGAGTTTCCTCCTGCCCTTCCTGGCAGCTGCCAAGTCTCGGTTACGTTCCTAGAAAATCGATGCCGGTGGTCGTTCCTCCTCCCCCTGCATCACCCCGTGGCTGTGCCCCTTCCTTACAGATCTCTGACATCTACATCAGCGGGGAGTCGGGGGATATGTCGGCCAAGGAGAAGCTGCTTCTGTGGACGCAGAAGGTGACGGCAGGTTACATCGGGGTGAAGTGCACCAACTTCTCGTCATGCTGGAGCGATGGGAAGATGTTCAACGCGCTCATCCACCGATACAGGTGGGCAGGAAGGAGCTGCAGAGAGCATCGATGGGGTGGGAGGAAGGGCTGGAAACCTCCCCGGGGGTCCCTGCCCAACGCTGTGGCTGGTGATGGTCCCCAGTGCTTGGAGATGTAGGTGAGGCTTGCAGGGAGCAACGTCTCTTTTACCTGGAAATCATTTCTTCTGCCAGGTAGCTGGGGGGTTGGGTGCTTGGAAAGAGCCACAAATAGATCAGGCTGCAACTAAAAACCATCATGGATGAGGCTGAGGGGAGAGAGGCAGCACCAATAAAAGCTTTTAAACTGGGAGCACTGCAGTGTTTTATGTGTTAGAGCTGCCTTTTCTCCTCTCTGTGAATATCAGCGCGTCCATCCGCACTTTCATCCAAGGGTCTTGGAGCTCTGGGCACCTCGTGCTGTTTACCAACATCGTGACTCTGGTGCATGTCTTACAGGCCAGATCTGGTGGACATGGAGAGGGTGCAGATCCAGAGTAACCGGGAGAACCTGGAGCAGGCCTTCGAGATCGCCGAGCGGCTGGGGGTCACGAGGCTGCTGGATGCCGAAGGTGAGCGGCCGCAGGAGGCGGCTCCTGCGGGGAGGTGCCGACCTCTCCTCCCACTTCGCAGTTCCTCACTGCCTTTCTGCTTCCCCCTTGTCAGATGTGGACGTCCCCTCTCCGGATGAGAAATCCGTGATAACTTATGTGTCTTCAATCTACGATGCCTTTCCCAAAGTCCCCGAGGGAGGAGAAGGAATCAGCGCTATCGTAAGCATCGCTGCGGGTTGGGAGGCTGGGGCGGTGATTTGGGAGGCAGCTGGTTGTTGCGGGAAGGATTTGGAGGTTCCCTGTCCACTGTAGCAGATGCTGATGAGTGGAAGAGGCTCAGGGGGAGGGAGGAGCTTCCCCAATGAGCACGTCTCTGCTCTGTGCACTGTTGGTGTGCCTGTAAGGCTCTGGCCTTCTGCAGGTTGTGCCATGGGTTTCGAGCTCATGGGAAAGCTGAGCTGCCTTCCAGAGAGCAGGTTTCAAGGAGGATCCTTCTCCTTCCTATACCCGGGTTGGCATCACAGCAGGGAGGCGCTGTTGAATGATCCACCCTGTAGCTGTGATCCTGGCAGCCTGGTTCCCTCCGTGCTTGGCTCAGCAGGGCCGGGCTCTGCCTCTCCCTCCGGAGACCTGCCCGCCAGCAGCGCTCTGCAAGGGTGCTCTCGCCCCGCAGGAGGTGGATTCGAGGTGGCTGGAGTACCAGAGCCGCGTGGAGTCCCTCATCTCGTGGATCAAGCAGCACACGATACTCATGTCAGATAAATCCTTCCCCCAGAACCCTGTAGAGCTAAAGGTAAGTCCTGGACAAGGTCCATCCTCAGCGTTCCGTGCGCTCGGTAGCGAGAGCGAGGTGGTGGCATTCCCCAGGGTGGCTTTTGATGAGCCTTTCTCATCCCAGGCACTTTATAACCAGTACATACACTTCAAAGAAACTGAAATCCCAGCGAAAGAGCAGGAAAAAGGAAGGATAGAGGAGCTCTACAAACTGTTAGAGGTAAGCGCCATCGTGGCTACTCGGAGGCTTGTAGGTGGGAGTGTGCTTTTAGCAGGACTAAAGTGTGCTCAGTTCAGGTTTATTTTGAGATGGAGAAGTGGAAATAACCCTCAGGGTAAACGATGTAGCGAGCACGCTGCAGGAGCCGAGGCAGAGCTGTTGCCTTCTAGCCCCGCTTTCCTTGCTCCAATCTCTCTCTCTAGCCAGCTGGAGGAGGAGGTGGGAAATGCCATTCTGTTGATGTTTTCCTCAGGTGTGGATTGAGTTTGGGCGAATCAAGTTGCCCCAGGGCTACCACCCCAACGACGTGGAGGAGGAGTGGGGCAAGCTCATCATCGAGATGCTGGAGCGCGAAAAGCTCCTGCGGCCGGCGGTGGAGAGGTCAGTGCTCGCCCGCGACCCGCAGAGTCCGCATTGGGGACAGTCCCCAGCTCCTCAGGCTGGAGGGATGACCCAAAGCTGCTCTCTCATTCTCTTTCCCTCTCTCATCGCAGGCTGGAACTGCTGCTACAAATCGCTAACAAAATCCAGAATGGTGCTCTGAGCTGCGAAGAAAAACTCACTCTCGCGAAGAACACGTTGCAAGCTGTGAGTGGGGCGGTGCTGTTTTCCCTCTCCTAACTTTTTTATTTATTTTGAGACTTCCCTGCCTCTTCTTTTTCACTCGTCTTTCCTGCGGGGGGGTGGGTTTATTTGTCTAAAACACTGGCAGAAAGGACTCGGTTACGGATTGTAGTTACCTGTGTTGTGAGCAGATTTCTGAAGAGGGGTGTTTTGGGCCAAGAGGAAGAGATGTAAGGGCTGGGAGCTAAAAATGGTTAAACCCGAGCAATGAGACGAACATTTAAGTGACTGTCCATGGGAGCCCATCTGTAGGTGGAAGCTTTTGGTTCACCTGCAGAAGCTTTTCTAAAGGATGTGGCGTGAATGATGGACTCATGTTTTTCTGCTCAAGTCAAGCTCGTGGACCAAAAGGTCGTTTTGGTCTTAAAGCTGATGCTGGGCTGCTCTCGCGTTCTCTCTGCCCACGTGGCTGGGCTGAGGGGACCCAGGGCTCAGTGTCCCCTCCCTCGGTGCAGGACGCTGCTCACCTGGAGTCGGGCCAGCCGGTGCAGTACGAATCCGACGTGGTCGTGTACCTGCAGGAGTGCGAGGGACTCATCCGCCAGCTCCAGGTGGATGTGCAGATCCTTCGGGATGAGAATTACTACCAGCTGGAGGAGCTGGTGTTCAGGTGAGAGGGGCTGCGTCCGAGATGCTCAGTGGATGGAGAAACACGGCGAGCGGATGACGGGACTCCTCTGCTCCGTTGCGGGAAGGGAAGGGGTGTGTGTGCGTCCGCTTAGCCGTGCCTCGCTCGCTCCCGCAGGATCATGCGGCTGCAGGACGAGCTGGTGACGCTGAGGCTGGAATGCACCAACCTGTACAGGAAGGGCCACTTCTCCACCCTGGAGCTGGTGCCCACTTCCACGCTGAGCACGACGCACCTGAAGGGCGAGTCGCTGACTAAAGGGCTTCACACCTCCTCTGCCTCCTGGTTCCGGAAGCCCATGACCAGGACAGAGCTGGTGGCCATCTCCTCTTCCGAAGATGAAGGCAGCCTCCGGTTTGTGTACGAGCTGCTGGCCTGGGTGGAGGAAATGCAGGTGAGTGCTCACTCTCCGGACTAAATTTTCTGCCTCTGCTCATACCAATATGGGAAGGCAGGAAGCTGGGCTGTGCTTCTTCTGCGTTTTTCTGTGAATACTTTGGTGGCTTCTGGGGAGCGCTGATGCTTTAGTCATGAGCCGGGTTTTCTCTGTTGTGATCCTGCTGAGCAGTGGGGATCAGAAGATCTTTTTGAAGCTGGAAGCAGATCTGTACTGGTGCAATTAATCCTTTGGCCTTAAGTGGGTGTGAAGTTTGTGTAGGTCATCCCAGAAATCATTCAGTGTTGGAGCAATGGCTTAGGACCTTCTGCCAGGGCTGGACTGGTGTTTGTCCCTTCCTGAGTGACCTAGGAGGTTTCCTTGCCCTCCTGTCCTTTTGAGACACGCTCCTGCAGGTGACGAGCCCTGACTTGGACCTCTTGGCCTTTTTCAGATGAGATTGGAGCGGGCAGAGTGGGGGACCGACCTGCCGAGCGTGGAAACCCAGCTGGAGACCCAGCGGCACGTCCACACCAGCGTGGAGGACCTGGGTGCCAGCGTGAAGGAGGCCAGGCTGTACGAGGTACGGTGGCGCGGGCTGGGTGACACAACGTGCGCGGGACAGCGAGGGCATCGGGGTCAGCTCTTGTGTGTGAAGATGCCTGGCACAGAAGTGTTTTTTAAAGGAAGGAGCTTCTGAATTGATGCTGAGTTGGTGCAAGAGGCTGCTGGAGAAAGATTGAGAGATGGGATGTCAAGTGATGCCGTGTCGGGTAACAGGAGCGTTTTTCATCCTTCAGGGTAAAATGTCTCAGAATTTCCGCGCGAGCTACACGGAGACCCTTGGCAAGCTGGAGACGCAGTACTGCAAGCTGATGGTGAGTGGGCTTCTAGCACTGCCTGGGGAGTGCTGGGTCCGCCCCTGCTCTGAAGCTGGGGAGGGGGAAGAAACCAGGTGCCTTCAGAGCAGGGAAGAGGAATTCTGCTTCGTTGTGTTCAGGAAACCTCAAGCTTCCGGCTGAGGCACCTCCAGAGCTTGCACGGTTTTGTGTCTCGGGCCACCGCTGAGCTGATTTGGCTGAACGAGAAGGAGGAGGAGGAGCTGGCCTACGACTGGAGCGACAACAACCCTAACATTGCAGCCAAGAGAAACTATTTCATGGTGAGTGAGGCGGGGCTGCAGGGATGGATGCTGTCTTGGTTGCGCTGCTGCTGCTTTTGAGCTGCTGCGGGACCTTCAGCTACCAACAGACCTGAGGTCCCCAGAGGTTGGATGCTCCTTCTCAAATCACTGAGCTTGGCGCTCACGAGCACGGCTGAGAAAAGCGCTCTCCCTTAGAGCACAAAGTGCAGAAAAATGTTTGTTCAAGTTTCAATCGAAAAAGCATCAAAAGGGTTCTTTTTATCACTGTTTGGAACTGGGGGCGTCTTTAAGTATCGGGTATAAAAAAAGGAGTCTGAGCTAAAAAGGAATATTGATATTTCTTTAAAGCAGTAGACGTAAATTGCTCTTCCCACAATCACACTGTCTGGAACTAAAGAGGTCCCCAGGCAGGTTTTCAACAACATCTCTGTTGTTTCAACACCTGCCCGGTGTGTTTGGTGCGTGTGGAGGCATCCTGATGGGAACTGGCTGCGGTGCTCCCGTAAGCTGTGCTGGTTTCCCTGAGATCTGCTGGCGTTTACCGCAGCCCTTCCAGGCGCCCTCGCGTCTTGAGTGGACACAGGGCGGGTGAGATGTGGGCTTTGCTTGTGTCCCTCCCGTAGGAGCTGACGACGGAGCTGGATGAGAAGCAGGACATCTTCCGCTCCCTCCAGGACACAGCTGAGCTGCTCTCCCTGGAAAACCACCCGGCCAAGCAAACTGTCGAGGTGAGTGGGCACACGGAGGAGCGGGGAGAAGCCCTAAGAACCGGCTGGCACCAAATCTTCCCCGTGGGACTGGGGAACTGGCCGTCCGACCCCACGGTGCCCTCGCAGCTGCCAGGGCCAATCAAGTGGTTCATGGCAGCAGAAAATAAAATCAGTGCAGTGCTAGAGCTGTCTTGGATTGGGAGGTGCAACAAGAAGCTCGAGGCCATTCCCGGATAATCTCCACCTCAAAATAAGCGACAGAAATGCTTGTACAAAACACGAGCCTTTCCTGCAGTGAGGCGACGCAGGGAATGGCCTCAGCTCCCTTGGAGGTTTGCAGGAAAGCTGGGGCTGCAGGGACTTGTTTGTCCCTGGTGTTTCTGGGGTGGGAGAAGGCAAACCCAAGCCTGCCGCAGCCGATCGAGGGTCTGGCAGCTCCTGCTCGTGGTGCCTGTGTCCAAACCCTCCTGGCTGCAGCCAGATCTTGCCCGTTCGCGTGCATCACGCTGGCTGCGGCCGTGTCCTTCCTGTGACCCCGCGCGCTGGTGGATGCTCGCTGCTCAGCGCCGCTCGCGCTCTCTGTGTGTGTTTCTCAGGCCTACAGCGCTGCCGTGCAGACCCAGTGGCAGTGGATCAAGCAGCTCTGCCTGTGCGTGGAACAGCACGTGAAGGAGAACGCTGCCTATTTCCAGGTATTTGGGAGGGGCAGCCCAGAATTTCCCCCGTCACCATCCGCCGCCTGGGCTTCGTGCGCTGCCGGTGCCTTCGGGGAAAGGGAAGGAGGGATTTGTGGTGCTCGTGGGGGCTGCTTTCTCCTGAATCCTCTCTTTCTCCTTAGCTGCTCTCTGGGGATGTCTCACTAGGGCAAAAGGGATCAAATTCAACGTAGTTTAGGCCATCCATGTGGGGTGCTCGCCACCTTTGCAGCAGAATAGTGGTGGAGGCTGGGGGTCAAGCGGCTGCTCGCCGCGCTGCGTGCTGCTGACAGCTCGGTGGACACGTGCAGGTTTCCATGACCCTCTTTGCCTTTGCAGTTCTTCAGCGACGCCCGGGAGTCGGAGACGTACCTGCGCAACCTGCAGGACTCCATCAAAAGGAAGTATTCCTGCGACCATAACACGAGCCTGACACGGCTGGAGGACCTGCTGCAGGATTCCATGGTGGGTTCTCCCACATCCCCACCACCCTGGGTGGGCGATGAGTGACCTTCTTGCTTCACGGGGAAAACTGGGCTCATTTTATTCCTGCGGCGACACAGCTTTCGTGTAAAGCAGCTCGTTTCCCCGTCTTGGTGGATGTGCTTTTCGTTGGAGCTGCTGTGTGTGTTTGTACGTGGCCGTGGCGTGCGGGCTGTGTGTGTTTAGAGGCACCGTCCAGTGTCTTTCTGTGCCCTCGGGGTGAAGAGCGTGTGCTGGCGTGTGCTGTCTGTGCAAACTCGCAGCTCGACGCGTGCGAGGTGGTTGTTGCCCGTCGTGCCGTCCCGGCCGCGTTCTGCTGACGGAGGTGTCGCGCAGAGCCCGTAGGATGCTCCTATTTCTGCTTTTGGAGCTGGTTTTCTCTAGGAGCGTGGTGCTCTGCAGAGAAACGCCCGCTCTTCACTCAGACCAAATCCCACGTTAATCCGTGGCGCTGTGCCGGCGGGGGGAGAGCCAGGGCAGCCCGGCTGCGGGTGGGGACGGGGGGTTCGGCGGCGCTGAGCTCTAAACACGTGGCCTGGCTTATCTGCGGCGTAGCAGAGAGCGGACAGCGGGCAATGGCGCTGTGATCTTCTCGTCCCAATTGGCCTGAAAAAAACCCACCTAAAATCAAAACGCAAGGAGAAGAGCTCAGATGCTGTTTGAAACCAGGGACGGGGAGGATTTGGGCTGCGGGTTAACCGCTAAGACGCTGGTGGAAGTGCTGGGAGGTGACGTTTGAGTGTATGGAGGCAGGTGGCTGCTTTGGTTTTGCCCTTGGCACACGCCCCTGATCTCCAGCGTGTCCCCAGTGAAGCTGGGATGCCGATCCTGGGGGTTTGTGATGGGGGCGTCAGCCGGACCAGGGCTCACCGTCTTCTCTCCTGGATGCTTGGGGGGTCCTGTCCTTTCTGTCATGATCTTGGGGTTGTCCTGGGCTGTCCTCCAGCACTGGTTCCAGCACCACCAGGAGCCTGGCAGGCACTGTCCGGGGAGGGAGAGGCTCGTTCAGGCAGCCGGAGAGTGGTCCCGATCTCAGGACTGGGGCAGCTGCCCTGAGCTGAGCTATATTACTCTTATTTACCTAATAAGTTAAAGTTGTATTTCTTCCAATCATGCTCCCTGGGACAGGCACAGGTAGTTTATTTATCATTTATTCTTTTCTTTATTATTATTTTTTTTCTTACCATTAAATTATCCTCCACTGTTGTTAACACACTAACCGACCCCGAGAGTACCAAGCATGAGGGAGAACATTTTTTCTGGGATCCTTTTTAAACTCTTGCAGCCAGAAGGGGCTGAGCTGCTGCTAATCCCACGAGCTGTCAGTGTCGTGATCCACACACGTCTCCATCGGTGCCGGAGGCTGCTCCAAGGATGCTTTGCCACCAGTCCCTTGTGTTGTCCCATCCCTGAGCCCAGCAAGGACTTGTGGAATCAATTACGCAGCAGCTTCCTCCGACTGGCAAATTTCTGCCCAAACCCGGAGACCTGTGCGATCACTCCACCACTAGCCCCTTCTCCCGAGGTGTTTTATCCGCATAATTCATCGTATCCTCATTCCAGCCCTTGGTTTACACATGCTGTCATCCTTTGCTTTAGAAAAGGGAGCATGCTTCTGTGGTCTCTCCTCCAGACATCTAAACGTCCCCAGCGTTGAGCTGGAACTTATTTGGCCCCTTAACACCTCCTGGGACTTTAATTTTGGTGTACGCTGTGTTCTCTATTTTTTTACCCATTTGAAAGAAAATGGTTTTTTTTGTCCTAGCAGCAAAAGAGCCAGAGGTGTGCATGCGGCTGTGCAGGGCAGTGGGAATCGTAGTGGAAAAACCCCTTGTCCCTCCCATCCCATCTCCTGCCCCCTCTTCCCATCTCCTTAGGGCAGCAGGATCCTCCTGATGTGTTTGTTCAGCCCTTCGGATCCCAGCGTAGCTCTTGCAGGCCAGCGTCGGGGTGGGGGGTGCCGAGATGCCGGGGAGACACCTCCTCGCCCCCGCCTCGAGCCAACCCGTCCCTCGTCCTTCTTTCTGCCAGGACGAGAAGGAGCAGCTCATTCAGTCGAAGAGCTCCGTCGCCAGCCTGGTGGGACGGTCCAAAACCATCGTGCAGCTCCGGCCCAGGAACCCGGAGCACCTCGTGAAGAGCACGATCCCCATCAAGGCCGTTTGTGACTATCGGCAGATCGAGGTGAGGGCTGGCAGGGTGTCAGCGTCACTCGGAAAGGGGAGGCAGCGACGAGGTTGGGGAGCAACACCCCGATGGTTGAGGGCGAGCCCCGTGGTGTCTGTCAATAGAAAGGGTGAGAAGAGAGGAGGAGGGAAGTAGCACGGCTGTTTTTCCTGGAGCAGATTTCCATGTCTCAGATTTATTCTGGGCAGGAGCTAAACTCTTTTTCCCCCCTCGAGGAGGATGGGCTTCATCACCCTCAGCCAAATAAGTACGTGGGCGGTAGCCAACGCTGTTTAACTTCCTTGTCCCTCCGTCTCCAGACGTGAGCGTGCTGCGCTGCTTGGCGTTGCGCCAAGCTTTCGCTTGATTAAAAGGAAATAAAATATATATTTATGGAAGCTGGCTCGCCCCCGGGAGGGAAGCTGGCTGCCAGGGCAGGCGTGTGCAGCCCCGCTTGCTGGTTTCTGATGGGCTGGGTGGCGGTGGTGCCGTTGCAGATCACCATCTGCAGGAACGACGAGTGTGTGCTGGAGGACAATTCCCAGAGGACCAAGTGGAAGGTGATCAGCCCCACGGGGAACGAGGCCATGGTGCCCTCTGTTTGCTTCCTGATCCCCCCGCCCAACAAAGAGGCCATCGAGATGGCCAACAGGTAATGTCCCTACAGTGGGGGGCAGTCCCAGAGGTGTGATGGCAGGGAGGTGGGGTTGGTGGCCTGGGAGGGGACATATCTGGGGTGGGAGTGGGATTGGAGCCGGCGTGGAGGAACGGGAGTGGGTGGCACAGCTGATTTTGGGCTGAGGGAAGGAATCCCTCGTGGTTGTGGAGCTGCAAACTTCATCGCAGCAACTGCTGTAGTGAAAGAGAGAAAAGCAAAAGAGAAAACGATGGTTTGGGAGGAGGGATCCCTCCGGGGATCTCTGGCACCGAGCAGCAGGAGCATCACTCGCTGCGGGGTCATGGGGCTGCGGCTGGTGGCGATGGCTGGTGGATTAACAGGGTCAGGGCTGGGCGTGCCGGGGAGATCCAGGGCTGACGGGTCTGCTCCTTCCCCTTGCAGGGTAGAACAGTTGTACCAGAAAGTGATGGCTCTCTGGCACCAGCTCCACATGAACACCAAGAGCCTTATCTCCTGGAACTACCTGCGGAAGGACATAGCCCTGGTGCAGAGCTTCAGCATGGAAAAGGTACGGTAGGAGCTTCTCTGCAGCACCGTGTCGCTCACTGTCCGGCTTCTTCATGGGGCTGAGGAGGGTGGGAAGAGCAGAGACTGGAAGGTCAGGGAAATCAAGAGTCTTTGCGCCTCGAACAGTGGGAAAACCTGAGCTTGGGAGTACTGTGCAAAATAACTGCAGTTTTTCCCAATAAAAAGGGAAAAACCGGCCGTTTACTGCCTGACTGTGATAAGCATAAGAGGTTGTGGACTTCGTGTTTCATTAGGGAGTGAGCAAGGCTGGAGGGGGGCGTGAGGCTGGTGCGGGAGAGCTTGGCTTTTCTCCTCTAGAGAGAAAACACTCGCTTGGCAAACGAAAGTGATTAAGCTGGGGCGGGTGGCTCCAGGTGATGTGTAGGAAGTTGTTGCCGGTGGTTCGATGTGCTGCGTTTCCACTTGCAGCTCAGGTCCTTGGCGCAGGGGGAGTGCCAGCAAGCCCTGAGGAGCCTCCAGGCGCACTACGAGGACTTCCTGCAGGACAGCCGCGACTCGGAGCTCTTCTCGGTGTCCGACCGGCTGCGGCTCGAGGAGGAAGTGGAGTCTTCCAAGGAACACATCCGGCAGCTGCTGGAGTCCATGGAGAACGGTGAGCGTCAGAGGGCTGATGGATTAACCAGGAGCTGTGGGGACTCATAAACAAAGGATTTATGGGATGGCTTCATTATTTTTTTTTTTTCCTTTGAGCTAGCTAGCTGATGGTTTGAGCAGCTGCTCTCCTTATTCCTCCATCCATTCAAGTGTTCGGCGTTTGGCCAGCGATGTTCCTGCGGAGAGGGCTTGGCTTTGCAGCTTCAGCTTAACTGCTGAGTCCTCTTACCCTGATATTGCTGGAGATGGGTTTAGTCATTAGGATGCGTTCCAAGCAAGGAGTTCTTCCTGTGTTTAATCTTTAAGAAAATATACGTGGCTGTGACGCAGCAGCACCGTGAGTCCCACATGAAAACCAAGGACTCTGGTGTTGTCACGCGAGGTGCCTGTGGCTGGACTCATTCTCAGCCGAGTTTCAACGACATGATTTGATTAACTTGTTTTCCATCTGAGCAGAGACCCTGGTGCCAGCGTGATGCCGTGCTCGGCTCCGGGGCTTCTAGCAGGTCCCATTTGGGGCAGATACCAGCCAGGGTTGTTAGAGCTGCTGTTTTGGTTTGTTTGTGACTCGCAGAAGACAAGGACGAGACCGTTGCCAGGACGTATCTCTCCGAGCTCAAGAATATCCGCCTGCGCCTGGAGGAGTGTGAGCAGAGGCTAGTGAGCCGAATCCAGTCCCCAAGCAGCGCCCGAGCAGATGGTGACTCTATCCAGGAAAACACCATCCGCATCGCAGAGCAGGAGGTCAGTCGTGCTGCTGCGCGATGTGGAGGGGAGGGAGGTGCTGACTGCTGGTCTTTAGCATGTGCCAAAAAATAGCTTTAACTTCTCTGCAGTGAATGTGGGTGCGTGACGGTGCAGGGTCCGCGCGGATCTTGCTGAACAGAAAGTAGCAGGAAAAACCTCTGCAGGAGGGCTCCCTGCCTGATTTCCTACCAACTCCTTTGCCACGGGCAATCGTGCTTTTTCTCTGCCTGCTTGGGCTCTCCTTTCACGTTCTTTCCCTTCCTCCCGTAGCGCATGCAGGAGGATCTGCAGCGGCTGCAGTCAGAGCTGCGGTTTGTCTCTGAGAGATGCTACAGCTTCCTCGAGAAGGCGCCCGCGGGCTCCAGCACGCCCCACTTGCGTTCTGAGCTGGACTTGGTGGTGAACAAGATGGACCAGATGAATGGTCTGTCTTCCATCTACTTGGACAAGTGAGTCGGGACGTGCCTCTGTTCCCAAACAGCTTTTTGCATCTGCCCAGTTCTGCTAAAGACCTTCCTTCTGGCCCTCTGACGCACTGGGTGTCATCGTGCTGCCTCTGTTTGATTCGCCAGGTTGAAGACGGTTGATGTTATTATTCGTAACACGCAAGGAGCAGAGTCTCTGGTCAAAGGGTACGAGGTTAAGCTGAGCCAAGAGGAGGCAGTCCCTGCTGACCTGGCAGCTATTCAGTCCCACCGCACGGCGTTACAGGTTGGTGCTGTTCGCTTCACAAGGCGGGCAGGCAGAAACTGGCCAACGCTTCGGCGTTCATCAAGCGGGGTCCTTCCCTTTCTTGGCTGGAATTGTACCGTGTGCCGTGCTTCTTGCCTCCAAATAGCTGCTGGGAGGACTTAGTGCTGCTCTTGTCATCCCTTACTGCTTTGTAAAGAAGCTGCTGTGGCTTGTGCTCTCTTGCAGGGCACGTGCTGGCACAGGTGAGCATTTTGGCAGCTACATCTCTTGGTGCTGTAGGACAGGGGCTCAACTAATCTGACTTGCTCCATTTCACACCTCCTATAATCAGCTGGTTCTTTGCAGGTTAAGGGAAGTGGGAAGATAAACCCCTTCTCAGGCTTGTCAGCTCCAGGCAGGAGGGCATAGAATCACAGAATCACAGAATGTCAGAGGCATCTCTGACTTAATTTGCCTTTTGCTTTCCGTGGCGTTGAACCGGTGCTCTCTCTTGCTGGTTTTGCAGCAATGGCTCGGGGAAGTGAAGGACAAGAGCTCTGTCTTCTCCACATTGGAGGAGGAGATGGCGAAGGCGAAAGCGGTGGGGGAGCAGCTGTACCGGCTGAGACAAGAGCGCAGCATCGACCTCGAGCGCTACCAGGAGAAGGGAAGCCAGCTGTGGGATCGCTGGCAGCGAGTCTGCGCCCAGATTGAGACCCGGTAAGAAACCTCCTGCTTTCCTTTTGCAGATTTACTCCCATGTTTCAGCTGCGAGCTTGGCTCGGGCTTGTTCAGCACCGATATTTCTCCAGATGGGATTCCTGCTGGTGGCCGGGATATCACCCAGTGACATTTCACCCTCCTCTTATTTGTCTTGGTTCTTCTCTCAGCCACGCAGAGCTGGAGAGCATCCAGGAGGTGCTGAGCGATTACCGGCAGTGCCACAGTGCCCTAATCCAGTGGATCGAGGAGATCACCGTTCAGCAGGAGCTGATGAAGCCCGGGCAGGCGGAGGACAGCCGGGTGCTGTCGGAGCAGCTGAGCCAGCAAACGGTGAGGCAGGACCTCGTGATGTCTGGCTGGCACGGTTGCTGCAGGGACCCTGTCACTTCTTTGCTTTTATCGAGATCTTTTCATCTGTGAGCTTGAAAATAGGAGGCGCAGTGGGGAAGAGGCTGCAGATGCGAGCTGGGTGGCTGGGAAGCAGAGAAACTCTGCTTAGCTTGAGATGGAGATGAGACCTTGCCTAAAAAAATTGGAAGAGGATAAAGATGTCACCCAAAAAGGGAGGGATGGGGACAGAGATCCAACTCACCACCCAGCCGTCCTCACGACCGTTTTTGCTCTGAATTTTCTTGAAGGCTTTGGCTGCAGAAATTGAGAAAAATCAAGCCAAACTGGACCAGTGTCAGAAATTCTCCCAGCAATACTCAGCTGCCGTCAAGGTACACGTCCCTGTGGTCACCTGGATGAGACTGGTTGGGCAGAAAGGGCCCCGGCACAGTTTTGCACCTTACGAGCTCCGTGTCTCTGGTCGCATTTGCAGGACTACGAGCTGCAGCTCATGACGTACCGGGCGTTCGTCGAGTCGCAGCAGAAGTCTCCCATGAAGCGGCGGCGCATGCTCTCATCCTCGGACGCAATCACGCAGGAGGTAGGAGCGCGGCCGCCCGCCCTCGCGAGGGAGAAATTGCACGGGGTGGTGGTTTGTTTTTTTTTCTCCGACACCGAGCAAACCTCCGAGCAGCCTCTGTGAAATGAGCTCCTTTCTCCTGAACGCTCTTTTGCAAATAAAATTTCCACCCTCGCTGTTTTTTCCAATAGCCAGAGAGGATGGCTTAGTGCTCTAAGCACCAGGTATGAAATACCTGGACTTCTGGGAACCAACCCCTGGGTCAAATCCAGCGGGGTCGGCTCAGCCCTTCGGCTTTGCGAGGTAAATAACCAGAGCGCCGTGCGGCGTTACTGTGTGTGGATCTTTGGGATGAGACCCTTAAGGACCCAAAGTCCCGTCTGCTCTGTGTGGACGTGAAAAGATCCCAGTAGCCCTTTTGTAAGAGTTGAGCATCCGCCCCAGTGTCCGTGACCGGAGTCTCCCCTCCGCTCCAGTGTCGTGCAGCATGCCGTGTGTGGCCACAACCCTCCCCGTCAGATTCGTTGCATCTCATTGATGCTGGGCCGGGTCTGTGAGGTGCCTGGGGGGCTTCCCCAATGAGAGGTGGTGCCTCCTTGTCATGTACTGGAAAGTACGTTGCTCCGGATCCGCCGGTCGCGACTGACGCGTCCCGTTTCCCCCTCTCTCCCTTCAGTTCATGGACCTGCGGACTCGCTACACGGCTCTGGTGACGCTGACCACGCAGCACGTCAAGTACATCAGCGACGCTCTCCGGCGGCTGGAGGAGGAGGAGGTAAGGGTGTCGGGCAGAACCAAGCTCTATTCAAAATCACAGAATCACAGAAATCACAGAATCACAGAATGTTAGAGGTTGGAAGGGACCTTAAAGATCATCTAGTCCAACCCCCCTGCCGGAGCAGGATCACCTACAGTAAGCGCACAGGAACGCGTCCAGGCGGGTTTTGAATGTCTCCAAAGAAGGAGATTCCACACCCTCCCTGGGCAGCCTGTTCCAGTGCTCGGTCACCCTCACAGTAAAAAAGTTTTTCCTCATATTTTTATGGAACCTCCTGTGTTCTGGCTTACATCCATTGCCCCTTGTCTTGTCAGTGGATGCCGCTGAAAAGAGCCTGGCTCCATCTTCCTGACATTCCCCCTTGACATATTTATAAACATTAATGAGGTCACCCCTCAGCCTCCTCTTCTCCAAGCTAAAAAGACCCAGCTCTTTCAGCCTTTCCTCAGAAGGGAGATGCTCCACTCCCTTCACCATCTTTGTGGCTCTACGCTGGACTCTCTCCAGCAGCTCCCTGTCCTTCTTGAACTGAGGGGCCCAGAACTGGACACAATATTCCAGATGCGGCCTCACCAGGGCAGAGCAGAGGGGCAAGAGGACCTCTCTTGACCTACTAACCACCCGCCTTCTAATACACCCCAGGATGCCATTGGCCTTCTTGGCCACGAGAGCACAGGGCTGGCTCATGGTCATCCTGCTGTTCCCAGCACTCCCAAGGATGCTGCTCCGGTTACATCTCGGGCTCCTGAGAGCCTCTCCTCCACCTCTGGAAATCTGGGACCCCTTTGATGTGGTTCTCTTCCCCTCTGCAGAAA
Source organism: Trogon surrucura (assembly GCA_020746105.1). Lineage (NCBI taxonomy): Eukaryota > Metazoa > Chordata > Aves > Trogoniformes > Trogonidae > Trogon > Trogon surrucura. Next base: position 2,452,078 of record CM036640.1, read on the forward strand.
GTCGTGGAGGAGGAGAAGCAGGAGCATGTGGACAAGGTGAAGGAGCTCCTGGGCTGGGCCCTGGGCTTGAAGCAGAGCGTACAAGGCAGGACGTCTGCTGCTGGGAGCAGAGAGCTGGGCGACATCGAGAAATCCATCTCGGAGCAGCAGGTAAACTGGAGGCAACTCTCAGACAATTTGTTTAATTTCTGCTCTTTTTCCACAGCTTAGTTAGGTTTCTTTCTTTCGTTTGATTTTTAATTTTTTTTGACAGGCCCTGAATGAGGAGCTGGCTGCAAAGAAGGAGCAGATCTCTGAGGCCATCAAAACATCACAAATCTTCCTGGCAAAGCACAGCCACAAGTGAGTGTGACCCGGGGAGGGGACAGACAGGGAGACATGAGATACCTCGGAGCAGGTTTTCCTGGGGTCCAGTGCCCGACTCCAGTTAAAAACGTTGATGAGCTTCACGTGATGGTTGTCTTTATTATCTGCAACAAGAGCTGTGAAATATGCCACCGGTTTATGCTGTTGCAACACTATTAATCCCCTTTAGCAGCGATCCAGCCCTGTGTATTTGGGGATTTGATGACTACAGCTCAGGCCAGTCTTTGCTGAGCGCAGTCGCCCTTGCTGACTTTAGCTGAGCCGGGCAAGGAGTAGGACAGTGGGAAGAGGGGACTCGTGGTGGGTTTGGCCGTTTCCTTCTGCAAAAGAATGTGTTAATTCTGCAGAGCCAGGAGCTAGTTTGTGCAGTTTCCCTGAGAGATTTTCCCTTCCCCTTGCAGGCTTTCCCATCCGGAGAAGGAACAGATTTCCGCTCAGATCGGTGCCCTCAAGGAGACGTACCAGGAGCTCTGCAGCGACTCCACGGAGCAGCTCCAGCAGCTCCAGAGCCAGCTGGCTCAGGAGACAGAGCACAAGGTACTGGTCCCCACTCGGTCCCGTGGCTACACAGACACGGGGCACTTCTCAGAGTGTAAAAAAAGGTTTTGCTCAGTTACTGTCTTGTGGCCACCAGCCACCTGCAGACCATCACCTTTCTTACTTGCACGTGGTTGCCCTCCCTTCTCTTCTGTCTGTGTGTAACCTGCAGCATCCAGGCTGGAGGCCAAGCAGGAGCCAGCTGCCCGCTGCCTGCCAGGTCTGTGGGGGAGCTCTCCTTTGCAGGGGTTTCCATCCAAGCTCTGCCCTGTGCACAAAGGTTGCCTTGTTCACGCTTGGTGGGCAAGGATGTAGATGGACCGCTGTCCTGGAAACGGTCCCGTTAACAAGCCTGTGTCCTCTGGGGGATGCCCTCCGGGTGCTTTGAGCACAGAGGGCTCCGTCTCACAGGCTGCAGGAGGCATGAGGAGGTGGGTTTCTGCAGAAGGGCGTTTGCCCATGCAGGTTCGTGTAGCTCAGGGTCTGGCAAGAGGTTTGTCTCGGCTGAATGAAGTTGCTCTCCTCAGTGGAAGGCAGCTGCACCGTCCAGGCCCTCAGCTGACCTGGGAGACCTTCACAACCCGTAGCTGGACCCATTCCCTGTTCACATCCCCTCCCGCCAGTCCCCGTCCTTGTTTCACTGGGCAGGGAGGGCTGAAAGCGCATCCTTGTTGCCTCTGTTACGAGCTGTCTTTGGTCATTCACAGATATACGTGTACGTGTTATGTAAGTGTATATACATGTGTCGATGGATATATTTGTGTGTTTGCTTGCTGGCTCCCTGTACTCTGAAGCAACAGCCCGCTCCGATCTGGACACGTGACGCAGGTTTTGGCTCTGGAGTCCGTGAGTGAAGCCTTGTTCAAGCCGCTAACGAGAAGAGGCCTGCTTGTTTGAAATCTGCCTGCCCGGCTTTCACCTAAACCTGTACCGTTCCTCTCCAAACTGGACTTTATAGCCCATTTCAGGTGTCTCAGTGCAGTAAGCACTTTCTGTTGCAAGCCCTTTAGCCCTTGTGCTGGCAGCAGAGAGCTTGCAGTGAGCAAACCGGCTCGTTAGTCGCCGCTGAGCCATCACGGCTTTGATGCTTCTCCTGCTGCTGCCTAGAAAGCAGCGGGGAGCAGCCCGCCCGTGAAAAGGATGCTTTCTCCTTCCCCTTTTCCTCCTTCCCAGGCAGGAAAATGACTTTGGAGCAAAAGCCTTCCTGTTTTCCTACAGAGCGTGCTTTGGGGCTCAGGCTAGAACAGTTTTCACTCACGCTCTCCACGAAGCCAAAGGGACCCAAAGGAGGGATGGCGGCGGCTGCAGGACGATCCCTGCGGCTCTCGTGCGGTGCAGTTGCTTCACTGTAGAGGGAGCATGAGGAACTCTTTTAACATTTGCTTGCTGGAAACATCCAACTGTCAGAGAGAGGTGACAAAAGACAAAGAAATGCAAAGCAGAACGCGCTAAATTGAGCATGATGTGTCCCTGTACGGTTTGTGTTCCATGTCAAACTGTTTTTTAAGATTAACTGACATCCTTGCTTACAAGTTTGAACTAACCCCTCCGGGATTTAAACAAACCAAAACACGCAAAGTGACAGAGGACGACCTGTGTGGGGGGTTCTTTTGGCAAACAAAAACAGTCGCATGCTGGACGCTAACACCAAGCTTTACACTGTGTGTGATACGGCTGAACTGCTCCATAAGGCTCTGTCTTTAACTGCTCAAGGCACACCCTGCGACTCGGGTAAGTAAAAGCCTTTTACCACCTTCTCCCATCTTTTATCTGACTCTTTTTTTCCTCTTCTCTGTCTTTCCGTAGCTTGTTCATCTCTGAACGTGCATGTCAGGGTCTGGCGATGCTGGTGGAGGTTAGGCTTTTCCCGCAGGAGGCGGTGGGCAGGTGGGCAGACCAGCCGTGCCGTAACCGAGCTGTGCCCTTAGACTCACCAATTATAAAAAAAATCAGAAGGTGTTGGGGATACAGAACGAATTCGTTCCACAGTCACGATTCCCTCCTCCCTCTCCCCACAAAAATCTTTTAGTGCTTGTGCCGACCTTGTACCCAACCAGAAACCCAAACGTCCAAGGAGCCGTTATTTTTTTGTCATCTTGTTACCTTCCCTGTGGGGATACCTGCAAGAAGAGTAAAGCCCTTCCAGAAACACCGAAGTAGATGGGCTGGTCCCAGTCTGTCACCGTTTTCGTGCTGGGACCTCCAACTTCTTGGATTTCCCCCTTTGCCCTGCCTGAAGAGCCTGGCAGCTGGGAGGTGCCGGGGTTGGTGCTCGGGGAGCTGCCCTGCACGCGTGGCCGGGGGGCTGCTCTGTGGCACGGGGGTCTGTGGTGTTCCCTGCCAGTCCTGGCACCTCAGATCTGCTTGGGGAAACGCAGGATTTAAAGCATGGCTGAAGCCAGCGCGGAAGCTGCGCTCGGAGAGGTTCCTGGATGTGCTGAAGTGAACGTCTTTGGGGTTTTTTTTCCTCCTCTATGAGTACCCAGTGGGATTTGTGTTGTCTCTACTTTTTAAAACTGTTGAGCAGCTTTGGTGTGCCTGTTGGTGTCCTTTCCTGTGTTTCTCCACGGAGCATTAGGAGGACTTGTGGGTTTTGCTGCTTGCTGCTTGGCTGCGTTGCTGGTGGTGGATGCTGGAAGCATCTCGGTGCTGCCCTGGGTGATGGATTAGATGAGCATTAAAACTTGCCGGTGACGTGCAAGTTGGCAAATGCACCAGTTTGCGTGCTGTGATACCTTTGGTGTTGCGTTTCAAACACTTTGGGACTCCTTTCTGGCCTGTTGAGGGTTTTTAAATTTTATTTACTTTTTTTTTTTTTTTTTTTAAACTGAGACCTCCCCAGAACTCACGCAACCTGAGTGCTGGTAATGCTCGATTTTGGTTTAATTCTTTTTCATCTCTTTCTGTTCTAGGGCAGCGAAGCAGTGGCAGGAGTGATCGATCTTGGCACAGTAGAAATATTCCCTGTTTTTGCTGCCATGCAGAGAGGTCTTATAGATCAGGACACTGGCCTCGTCCTCTTGGAGGCCCAGGTTATCACATCTGATTTAGTTGTTCCAGAGACCAATGAGAAACTCTCCTTGGAGAAAGGCCTGGCAAGAAACATCATTGATCTCAGGACGTTCCAGGTGCTGCAGGAGTTGAAGGATGCTCTTCACCGGGTTGAAGAAGTCAGCTCCGAAGGGAGGCAGCTCCTACCTGTCGTTGCTGCCGTAGAAGAGGGGAGGATCAGTGAACACATTGGGTTAAAGATCCTTGAAGCTGAGCTCGTCACTGGGGGCTTTAAACTCGGTCAGGGCAGAATCGGCATGGAGACAGCGGTGCAAGACAGGCTCCTTAGCCCCCAGCTTCATGCCAGACTCCTGTCTCACCTGGAGGGTGCAAAGGATTTGATTGACCCCAACACCGCTGAGGAAATCAGCCTGGCCGAGCTCCTGCACCGATGCATCGTCCACCGAGAGACTGGGCTGAGGCTGCTCCCCGTGAAGCAGCTGGCGGGTGGGATGGTGAGCCTGAAGTCAGGCAGAGAAGTCAGCATCTTCCGCGCGGTGCAGGAAGGGCTGATCGACAGGCAGGTAACGGTGAGGTTACTGGAAGCTCACCTCTTTGCTGGTGGCATTGTTGACCCCAAGACGGGGCACAGGCTGACTGTGGACGAGGCCGTGAGACACAATTTAATTGACCGGGATTTGACCTGCACGCTCCTTGTCCGGCAGCTTCAGACGGGTGGCATCATCGATACCGTCACGGGAGAGAGACTGACGATGGATGAAGCTTTAAGGAAAGAGTTGGTAGAGCCAAGGATTGCATTGGTGGTCCTGGAATCCTTGTGGTCCTTCATGGGACTTCTGTGGCCGGAGACGGGGGAGATTGTCCCGGTTGCAGATGCTTTAGAGCAAGGAATCCTCTCTACTGAGCTGGTTTGCAAGATTCTCAGCAAGAGGCAACACATTAAGGCTGTCTTTATACCGGAAACCACTGAGGTGTTGTCCTGGAAGAAGGCAATTGAACATGGCGTCTTGGAGAGAGAAGTGGCGAAGAAGCTGAAATCAACAGCCATCCCTGATGTCATGGCCAGCGTGCAGCTCGCTGGCTCTCCAGGCAGAAGCAGGCACGGCCAGAGCTCTTCTGGAAGGAGTCCCATGAGTCCCACAGAGCAGAGTGACCCTCTGCTAAGGAGTGATGATGAAAGGTTGATGTTCCACTTGATGACCCACAGCTACATCAACATCCACGATGGGCAGAAGCTGCTCTTAGTAGATGGAGAGTTGAACGATCTCGCTAAAGCCCTCATCCAAACCCAAGAAAATGGATCCTGTGCACACGTGTTGGAGGAGGGTGAAGGCTTTGAGGAGCCAAAGGTAGATGCAGCTCTTGAAAGAGAGCCTTGCAATGGCTTGGCTTTGCAGCAGCTTGACTTTCAATTTGCTCCTCCAAAAGAACAAAGCGAAAAGATCCTACCCCTCAGAACTGCCTTGGAGAATGGAGAGGTGGTGATGGGACATGAAGGCCTCCTGTTGGAGGATGCAGAAGAGATCCTGCTTGTGGAGGAGCAAGAGCAGATCTGTAGGGAACAGGCTGCCATCAAGAGCGAAAATGATGCTGAATTTAGAAGAGAGCCAGTAGCTTCTACAAGAAAGGACAAGCATGAGGTAAAATTGTTGATGCCAGGACGTCCCAGTGACCTTGGGAGTGGGTTCAGAAAAACAGAGGAAATAATGATTGAGGCGGAAGAGTCCAAGCCTGCTACAGCAGATGGAGTGGAAAGTATTGAAGGTCAGAAGAGAGCGCCAGCAAGTGGGACAGTTGTTGTGAAAAGCGAAATCTGCGTATCGGTGGGTGTTGCAGAAAGTAGAGAGAGACTGGAAATCATGGCAGAGAGGTCTCAAGGTGTGGAGGAACCTGAACTCGAGGCAGAAGATGTTGGAAAGATCTATTTGCTAAACGAGGAGACAGTTGAGAATGACGTGCTGGGAGGAGAGGAGGCTGAGCTCCCTGAAACTGGAGAGGCAGAGCAAACAGAGAGGCCGAGGGAAGAGCTTGAAAGTGTGTTGGAAGTGCACGAAGGAGAATGGGAAGAAGTATTAGATGATGAGACTGTTGATGGAACATCCCTGCCAGCCCCTGCAGAGCAGGAAGCGGAGGACACGTTGGAAATGCTGTTGACACAGCTCCAAAGCGGTGGCATCATCCATGAGCAGACAGGCAAAACCCTTCTTCTAAATGAAGCAGTAGCCTGTGGGGTGGTGCCCAGCCACACAGCTGTGAAGCTGATGGAGAAGATGAAGATGTTCAGTGGCTTCTTTGACTCCCGTACGTGTGAATCATTAACCACCGAGGATGTCATTGAAGAGGGTCTGATGGACGAGAACCTTCTCCAGAAGGTGCTTGCATCTGACAAAGCGATAAGTGGCGTTCTTGACCCAGGCAATAACTTTGTCTACTCTGTCAAGGACGCCGCTGCGGTCGGCCTTCTGGACAAGGAAACGGCGATGAGGATCTTGGAAGGGCAAGTGGTTACCGGAGGGATCGTTGACTTGAAACGTGGCAAAAAAGTATCCGTCACTTTGGCTTCAAACCTGGGCCTCGTAGAGCCGACGAGTCAGGAAGAGCTGGTTAAGCTGGAGAAGGCTTCCAAAGGGAAAGACACGGATGAGGTGACCAGGCAGAAGCTCATTAGCTTACAGGCTGAGACCAGCGGAATTGTGGATCCTGAAACTAAGCAGCCTTTGACTGTCGCACAGTCTGTTGAAAAAGGGCTCTTGCGAAAGGAGAAAGCTTTTCAGCTCTTGACCAAGCAGATTGCTGAGGGAGGAATCATCCATCACGTGTCTGGAATGAGGCTTTCGGTAAAGGACGCGATGAAGCATGGTTTGCTCCATCAAGATCTGTATAACCAGCTCAGGGAAGCTGAAAGCGTGTGCCTGCAGGACTATGTTCATCCAGTGACAGGGGAGAAACTGTCCTTGCCCCAGGCGGTGTCGTTAGGGCTTGTTAGTCCAGAATTCCAGAGGAAAGTGCAAGAAATCCAGGCTGGGAGTGGAAGCTTTTTTGATCCTGCTTCTGGCCAGAGGCTGGCACTCTGTCAAGCGGTGAAGGAGGGTTTGCTGCCCGAGCAGGTGATGAAGAAAGTCCTGTCATCTTCAGAAATGCAAGAAGGAGTTGTAGATCCCGAGACCTGCATGATCGTCCCCTACTCGGAGTTCATCAAGAAGTGTAAAATTGACATCGAGTCCGGCCAGAGGTACCTGGAGGTCCATCCCTTCCGAGCCGTCAGGGATGAGGTGACGGGGCGCAAGCTGACGTGCGCCGAGGCGGTGAGGCTGGGCAAGGTGGACGCTGTGCCCGCGCTGCGGCTGCTGCAGGCTCAGGCGGACGGCGGGGGGGTCGTGGAGGGCACGGTCAGCAAGAGGCTCTCCCTGAGGGCTGCCCTGGAGAGAGGGCTGCTGGATGAGGAGATGGCCACGGTCATCGCCACCAACCAGATGAGGTCTGGGGGAATTATTGATGCTGGCAGTGGGAAAAGATTGGCTTTAAAGGAAGCTGTTGAGAGAGGACTGATCAGCCAAAAATTAGCTGCCGGTCTTCGGGATGCACAGACTCCCAAAGGCACATATGGTTCTGAGGTCTGCAAAGTAGATAAACCCCACCTTTTCCAGGAAGAAATTGAAACAATATCTCCAAAAGAGGAGAGCGTCATCCTCTCCACCGGCGCTGCCAAGAAATCTGATGGCACCGAGCACAAAGCCGGATCTGAAGCCGCGAGCTATGATGTGGCTGAAGGTGCAGCCGCTGCCGCCGAGAGATCCCCAGTGACAGAGACCGAAGGGACATCCAAACCTCAAGAAACTTCAGAGGGTGGTGTAAGTCACCAGCCGCAAGGACAGGCTGAGCCGACTCCAGAACCCCCCTCAGCAGTGGGTACAGCAGCTCTCCCTGGAGAGACAGTGGTGGTAAGGGTGGTGGAAAAAGGGATTGCAAAAAGCAGCTCCCAGACGAGAGCAGCTTGGGGGAAGGAATCAAGAAGGGGAGTAGAAGTGCAAGGGACAGAGAAGGTAGAGGGCTTGGGCTTGGAGAAAGAGCGGCAGGTGATGGACGCGGAGGTGCTTGGCAGGACAGAAGATGGTGAGGAGAGGAGGAGAGGGTTTGTAGGTGCAGGGGGAGTTGTGGCAGGTGAAGAAGGTGCAGTGGTGGCTTCTGAGCAAGGGGAGCAAGCAGGCAGCCTGGACAGGGTAACACAGGCAGTCCCGAGGGAATCTGTTACTGTGGGTCAAGAGGAGGGTCCTACAGAGCCTGGAGAACCCCCCGAGATCACTGCAGCTGTGAAGCCTGCAGGAGGTGAGCTTGCAGGTAAAAGAACTGTCAAAGACACTGAAGGAGAAACCCTGAAACTGGGTGAAAAAGGTCCAGTTGATCAAGAAAAAACATGTGGAACTGAGCTAAAACCTACCCAAAAACAGAAAAGCAAGAAGAAGAAAGCAAAACAGAGGGGTATTGCAGGAGATGGCGCTCAGCCGGAGAAATCTGCAGAAAAGGAGTCCCTTCCCTTTGTGATTTCCAAAGAAATTCCAGGGAAAAAGGAGGAGGACTTTGTCTCAAGCATGCCAGAACCAAAACGTGAAACCACCACCAAGATTACTGCTGAACCCGCCAAAGATGCAGCCAAGGATGGGGAGAGCAGCAGGGGTGAAAAAGAAAAGAAAATACTTTCTGAGAAAGATAAAGAAGACCTTGGAGGGGCTCAGGTGTTCCCTGTACCCCCAGGAAAAGAGGAAGCGCGAGAGGTGGTGAAAGGTGGGGTCAGAAATGGTCACGACTCCTCGATGGCATTGAGCCTGGGAGACACCAGTGATGTGTCCATCACAGCCCCTGCAGCAGGACCGCCCCGTGACTTAATTATCAGAGAAGAACCCAGAGAAGTTCAGGAAACCTCTGTAGTCCTTGAGCTTGGAGAAGAGAGACGGCAAGAGATCTGCACAGGCCAAGGAGGTGCCCCTGTTCCCCCCCAAACCCCAAGGAGAAACACCCCAGGAGAAGACCAGGCAGCCAGGTCCTGGCGATCGGGGCTTGCTCTTACCTGTGATAGTGGAAGGGGAGCTGCTGGAAACCTCGAGGGAGTCCACGAGACCAGCCCAGGTAATTTGACGCTTTTTGCTATTTCGACTTTTTTTTTTTTTTTATGAGCTATTTGTGTGTGTTTGGTGTTAAATCTGTCCGAGGTCCTCAGCGCAGAGGACAGCCAGAACGAGAGGAGTGGGTGTTGAGAGCTCGATGTTGCAGCATCAGCTGCAATGGATTTGGCCGAGGACCCCGTGACGTACGGCTGAAAACACTCGAGGCTTAGTTGTGGCTTCTTTCTGCTAGAGCATTACTTATAAATGACTAATCAGCAGGGCTCTTTTTTTGGCACTTTTACTTCAACACCAGCGATCTCTTGCCATTTATAAGCTTATGTTGGAAAAAGAGCCATGTGTTTTATTTTTCCTGTAGTAAATCTTGTAGATAAGGCTAGCGAGTGGAAAGTCCCTGAGATGGAATGTTATTAACAGATTTCTTCTTTGAGAAAAGAAGAATAATACGTAACCCTTTGTTGTCTCTGCTGTCTAAACTTGAGGTATTGTTTTACCCTTCGGTTCCGTAGATCCTGTTCAGCAAGAAGATGTGTCTGGAGCACGACGAGAAGCTGGTATCGTATCTCTCCATGCTCCGAGATATCGAGATGAGAATCAAACGGGCGCAGCCGGCGGGGCAGAATTTGGCAGCCCTGCACGACTTGCTGCAGCAGGCGGAGGTGAGCGGGGCTGGGCTGGCGTTTGGCAGGACAGAGCTCGTCCCTGCTCTCCCCACCTTTGTGCACAGTCCGTGCGCCTCCTCCCCGCTCCTGGCAGCCAGCCGGGGACGTTAATCTCAGGTTTAACTTTATTTATACGCGAACCTCATCCCTCCCCGCTCTGGCCCTGCCTCTGGCTCACCTTCTCCTCCCTGCTTAGACAATAACTTGGCTGAGATGAGTTTTACAGCCTGGAGGAAGACAGGCGAGCGCTGGCTGCTGAGTGGGGCTGGAGGCTGGTGATGAATCTTTCTAGCAGATAGACGCAATGTTCGGAGCTGGGTCTCCAAAACCTTTCCTTGGGTTTTGGCAGCGGGAAGATGAAGTCACCGTCTCTTAGACATAACGATGCTGTCTTGCCCCAGGCCCTGGGCGCTGAGCTGCAGGAGCTGAGCTTCCCAGTGAATCAGGAGTTGGACGCCGTGAAGCAAATTGTAGCCAACCCCCCTGAAGAAGTCCCTGAGCAATTACTGAAGGCTTTGGAGAAAGATGCCAAGAACCTCCAGAAGTCTCTGAGCTCTGCGAGCGACGTCCTGGAGTCCCGGCTGCAAAACCTTCGCGGGGCGGCAGAAACCGAAAAGGTAGAGCTGGCAGCTGTCCCCGAGCATCCCAACACCCCTTGCCCGGAGTGCTCTACCCCTTCTTTAAATGATGCATTTCTGCTTTTTAAGGCTAAAATCCTGGCACAACACGAGACTCTCCAGGGCAAACTCGAGGAGCTGCTGCGCTGGGTCTCTGGCACCGCGGAGTCGCTGGATGGCAGCGATTTCCACCACGCGACCGACGATGCGAACAGCTTGAGTCGCTGCCTGCAACACTACAAGGTAACCATGGCAATGGCCCTAATCCTTCTGCCTGATGGAGCTGCCGTCCTCTGCGCGGAGGAGAAGCTTTTAATCCTGCTTCCTTCCTGGAGCCTACCAAGGGTTTGCCCTTACCCTTTGTTGCAGGAGGAGCAGCAATATTGTACTTGCTCCGAAATCATTTGTTCCCACCGTGTGCAAACCATCTACTTTGGCTGTTTGGGGAATGTGCTCAAATGCAGGTGTGTGGTGGGGGCTGAGCGACCGGGAGGGATTCCCCTCAGGCTCCGTGGTGTTGGGGAGCGAGCTGCTTCCTCCGTGGCGACTCTCCCCTCCGCCACACCTTCGCCAGTCTCCATCGAGTGTACGAGGAGTCTCTCCTCCACATTTCTTCCTCTTCAAGTGATTAGCTTTCAAGATTTGGTCAGTTCAGCATCTCCTGTTTGCTAGTAGCACCTTGGCCTTGACATCAGGGGACTGAAAGCTTTGAGGGCTGGTGGTGGCAGGCGGAGTTGCCGTGGACTGGACGGGGCTGGTGGCAGCTCCGGGTCTGGGTCATCTTCAGACCCAAGGGCAGTCCTGCACGCACAGTCCGAGCAACCTCTTGGCAGTGGAAAATTGCTGCTGTCACCTTGATGCTGAATGTGCTTTTGGGGAGCATTTGGGTGTTTTTGAGACAGATTGTTCTGGTGACGAAGCGCTTTTTCGAGGTGCACGCTGCTGCCTGTCCACGTGTCCCATCTGCAGGTGGCAGTGCAGAAAAGCGCTGGCTGCGGAGTCGTTTTGCCTGACGTGTCTTGTCTCTCCCCTTCAGGAGCTGAAAGAACCTCTCGCTGACACCAAATCTCAGCTCGACGCCACTGCTTTTGACATCCAGTTCCTTATCTCGGAGCACGCCCAGGACTTAACCCCTCAGCAGAGCAGACAGCTCCTGAGGCTGCTCAATGAGCTGCAGAAAGCTTTCCGGGACCTGTCGGAGCGCGTGACGGCTCGGGTGGAGGTCCTGCAGGTCTGTCTCCAGCAAGTGGAGCAGACGGATCAGGTGAAGGTTGTGAGACATCTGCTTCCTGGCTGCAGTTTGCTCGCTGAAGCGCTTCCCGGCCACAACAACGTGCGCTGAGACACCTCGTAGTTGGGATTTTGTGTGCATGCCACTCAGTTTATGACTTGTCATTGCACATCATGAGCTTCCTCTGAAGTCTTTCTTCTTCCTACCACGTAACTCCCAAAATACTGAGCCCTGCCCAGGTGTGGGTAGCACAGCCGGGCAGTCCTTTGCTAGGCATCACTTTGCTTTGAGCTGGGTAGAGTAAACCCTGGTCTCTGTAACCCCATCAGAAAATCCCTGCATGGAGGGGCCCCCAGAGATACCTGGCGGTTTTAACGTCGTGTTCCCACTGCACAAGTCAGGTATTGCTTCACAGAATCACAGAATGTCAGGGATTGGAAGGGACCTCGGAAGATCATCAAGTCCAATCCCCCTGCCAGAGCAGGAACGCCCAGATAATGCTACACAGGAACGTGTCCAGGCAGGTCTTGAATGTCTCCAGAGAAGGAGACTCCACACCCTCTCTGGGCAGCCCATTCCAGTGCTCCGTCACCCTCACTGAGAAGAAGTTTCTTCTCGAGTTTAAGCGGAACCTCTTATGTTCCAGTTTCAGCCCATTACCCCTTGTCCTATCAGTGGTTGTCACCGAGAAGAGCCTGGCTCCATCCTCGTGACACTCACCCTTTAGATATTTGTAAACATTAATGAGGTCACCCCTCAGTCTCCTCTTCTCCAAACGAAAGAGCCCTAACTCCCCCAGCCTTTTCTCATAAGGGAGATGCTCCACTCCCTTCATCATCCCAGTTGCCCTGTGCTGTCCCAGAGAAACAGCCCACGATGCGTCAAGGCGGCAGGCAGCCCCGAAAGCAAGTCCTTGGGTCCCTGCTGCATTGCTGCAGCACCCGTCGCTGCGTGGATCCTCTTATTCAAGACAGGATTAGTGTGGTTTTCATTAACAGTTGCTCTCTGTAACTCTTGCCTGTCCTTTCTGGAGTGTGTGTGTGTATTAACCAGTTTGCTTTGCTTTTTCAGATTGAGTGTGCGCCCATCCTAACCCAGGAAGAACTCGCTTTGCAGCTGAAGAGCTCTTAAGAAGGCTCTTTCAATTTGCTTCTGTTGTTTATCTTATGACTGGGAGAAACAGGCACAGTGTTTTGCACAAGTTTGTACATCACCTTGCTGAAATGCCCAGTGATACTCAAAAAAACCCCTTTATCTCCCCTGGGAAAGGGGAACAGAAACGTTGCAGGGACTCTCAGGTCACATCATGCTCAATTGCTCAAACAGGCGCTTCTGTATTGTGCTCTGGCAGCGAAACAGAGGAGCTGGATCAGCTACAGAAAGGCTTTCTCTCTCCCAGGCTCCCTCTCCAACCCAAGGGTCGATAAACCAGCCCGCTTGGGTTGTCTGGGGCTCCACAGTGGTGCTGCCTGACCTCAGGTTGTCGCTACCTCGGAGTTTCTGCTGCCGTTTTAATGTTTTTAAGGTTAAATGGCAAAGGCATGGAAACTTCTGCTTGAGCTCTCCTGAGAGAGGAGTGCGTGAGCTGGAGTGTAGCTCCACGTTGGGGCTCAACGGGCTTCTCAGGGAGCAGATTGAGAGAGAAACCTGCAGGAGCGGCGGCAAAACTGCAGTGAGCAGCTCCTGCTGGGCAGGAACTCGGCCCCTTGACCCCGTTCCCGCAGCGTGAACCTGAGAGGGAGCCCACGGAGAGCTCCGAAAGCCGTTTTCTGTGCTGCATCCTTATTGTCAGGAGATGCTCCAGCCATAACCTCTCACCTTGCTTTTCAGCGACGTGCGTGAGCGGAGGGTGCGGCACCGGTACTAACTGTCCCCTGTCCCCTTCCCTCTGCCCGCAGACGCTGCAGGAGCAGCAGGCAGCCCGGGCGCAGAGCCTGGCCGAGCTGAGCCGCTGGCTGGACCAGGCAGAGGACACGCTGGCAGAGCAGCAGAGAGCAGCCAGCGAAGGGGACCTGTCTGCCTTGCAGCAGAGGCAAAGCGATGTTAAGGTCAGTGCTTTAGGAAAAAAAAAAACAAAACACAAAAAAAACAAAGCACGGGAGGGTCGGAAGAGGGAAAGGCTTGGGTGCTGCCTCGGGAGCGCACGGAGCCTTACGGTGTCGTCTGCGCAGGAGCTGCAGAGGAACATGCACACTCGAGCTGCCTCCTTCGCTAGCATCCTGAAAAGCACAGAGGAGTTTTTGGAGGAGAACAAGGCGAAGATGGAGCCTGGGGAGCTGGCGGCACTGCAAGAGAAGCTCCAGCGTGCCAAGGAGCAGTACCGGTCGCTGCAGGAGAGGGCAGAGATGGCCCAGAAGGAGCTGGAGAGCGCTGTGACTGCTGCAGTGCAGCAGGAGACTGAAAAGGTAACGTGCAAAGAGCTGCAGCCGCCGGGCTCTGCTTGAGGTGGCCAGTGAGGTCCTGTCAGTGCAGATTCATTTGGGGTCCTGGCGTTTCCCTGCGTGATGTGGTGCAGAGACATTGGTTCTTCTTCTGAGTCCCCTGGGCGAGGCGGGACGCAGTTTGAGGTTTTCCCTTCTGTCTCTCCCTCCCCCTTGCAGCCGTTTGCTGACCTTGCATAAACCAGGTCATTCTTATCTGGAGCCTTTGTGCTTTCAGGTGAAAGCTGCCAAAGAGCTGGAGGAGAACAGGAATAAGATTGATTCCCTCTTGAACTGGGTGGCATCGCTGGAGCAGAAGGGAGGGCTTCTGGAGTACAGACCGCACCCCGTCGAGCGAGCGCCGGGGACGGGCACGTGGGATGTCCCTGACAGCCACATGGTGGGAGCAGACACGGCTGCCGAGAGCCTGGATGAGCAGTACGAGAGGCTGAAGGTTGGGACCGACACCTTGTCCCTCTCAAAGCTTTCTGCCTGATGCACTGACCCTGCCTCCAGCTGCTGATGCAAGCTGGGAGCAGGATGGGTGTTAGATGGGTCTGGCATCCAAAACCCATGTTTAGGCTGATTTTCCATGTGGGAGACTTGGGAATTCCCTGCTTGTCTTCCTGGAGGACGTGCACTCCATGCTGGTGGGTGGGTGCCACGGCACGGTGCAGTCGGGGTAATGAGACGAGGTGCCCATCGTGGTCGGAGGAGGGGTTACTCTCCTGTGGGCAGAGCTCCTGCGTGTATCCCAGCCTTGGGGTGATCCCCCACCTTGCTGAAGCTGTAGGAGGATGCAGAGGCCTCGCTGCACCCGTCGGGTGCTGGTACGATAGACCTTTGGTTGCGAGCTCACGGTATCTTTCAGGCCCAGCACCAGGAGCTGCTGTCCCAGCAGCAGGACGTCATCCTGGCCACGCAGTCGGCGCAGGCTTTCCTGGACAAGCACGGCCACAGCCTGGCCGGGGAGGAGCGGGACCGGCTCCAGGGCCGACTGGCCGAGCTGAAGGACCAGTACGCGGCTTCCCTCTCGCAGTCGGAAACGCGGCTCAAGCAAGCGCAAGTCCTGCGGGACGAGCTGCAGAAGTTCTTGAGGGATCACGGGGAGTTCGAGGCTTGGCTGAAGCAAGCGGAGCAGGACCTGGAGGGGATGTACAAGGGGGGCAGCGACCCCGCAGCCCTCCGGCAGCTGCTCCTGCGGCAAGGGAGCTTCTCGGAAGACGTGATCTCCCACAAAGGCGACCTGCGGTTTGTCACCATGTCGGGGCAGAAGGTGCTGGATGTGGAGGGAGCTGCCGGGGACGCAGGGTCCCAACTGCTGATGCCCGGGAGCGTGGTCAAGAGCAAGCTGGAGGACGCGACGCAGCGATACACCACGCTGCACTCCAAGGTACTGGGGAGTTGAACCGCAGATGCTGTTTTCCTCCCGTGCGTGTAGAACAAGCGGGGATGGCAGAGGGATGTTTCTCTCGAGTGTCAGGCTGGATTTCTAGCCCATATGTAGATTGTAGGGCAAAGATTGTCTCCTTCAGGGCTTGGGCAGGAGCAACACCCTCTGTCTTGGTGTTAGCTTGCATGTTGCCTCCTGTAATTCCCTTAACACGTATGGCAAGCTTGGGTTTTTAATTGTTTTTTTTTTCTTTTCTTGATGATTTCTGCACATTTTCCTCCGGTTGCTCTGTGCTACCCTTACAACTCATTGCTCCGTTGCAGTGCACCAAGCTTGGCTCCCACCTGAACACCTTGCTGGATCACTACCAGCAGTTCCAGGAGGTGGCAGAGTCTCTCAGGACGTGGCTGCAGGAGAGCGAAGCTGCCGTTGGGAAACTGCTCTCGGAGACGGTTTCTTCCGACCCCGCGGTCCTGCAGAAGCAGCTCGCCAGCACTAAGGTACGGGGGGGCCCTGGGGTGATCTCCTGGGGGAGCACTGGAGCCCGTGTGGGAATTTGGCTGCCGCTCTGAGCAGCTGGTAGCAGGGAGGAGACTCGACCCCTTCATTGTTTTTTGCTGGTTGGGTGCAAGTGGTGGACCTGCAGGCTCAGCAGGTTGAGAGCTGCAGGTGAGGTGGAGCTGGAGTGTTCTGAGAGGTGCTTAGAGCAAGGACCAGGGGCAACATCCCAGCGGGACATGGGGGAGACGTTCCTCCACCAGGAGGGTGTCTGGGTGCTGGGACAACCCCTCTGATCCATCTCTGCTTGCAGCAGGGGGTTGGACCTTCCAACCTGCATTATTATATTTTTTTAATGATGGTGTGATTAAGTGAACAGGATCCCTCAGCAGGATTTAAAGGGAGCCCTGAGCTCCCCGCGGGTGCAGGTCTCTTACGTGTGACCCCTGCTGATTTTGCCTTGTCTTGTGTCAAAGCAGCAGCTGCAGGGAGACCTCGCTGAGCATCAGGTGCCGGTAGAGAAGCTCCAGAAAGCAGCTTGGTCCCTGCTGGAAGTACAAGGGGAGCCAGCGCCGGACCATGGGCACATTCGGGAAACAACAGGTACAGAGCAAAGCCGGGATGGTTGGGGAGAGTGTGAAAACAAACCGAGGAGGGAGAGAAAATGAAATCTCCTCCTGCTTCTGGGGGAAACTGGGGTGAAGGGGCACAGCGACGCGTCTTCCAGGCTTGTGTTCGCGCATGGGGAGGGCTGTGACCCGCATTGGCCGTTCGTGCTGGGTCCCCTGTCTTGCTGCTGAGTTTGAGGATGAGGATTCGAGGTCAGGGTTTCTCAGGAGCCGGATGAGGTCCTGGCTGCTCTCTGAGAAGCTGTTTGCCTGAGATTCTCCTTTGCCCTGGACTCTGCAGATGCCATCGTGAGCCGCTTCCAGAGCCTCTCCCAGCAGATGGCCGAGCGCTCGGACCTGCTGCAGAAATCCATCGCCCAGTCCCAGAGCGTCCAGGAGAGCCTGGAGAGCCTCCTCCAGTCGCTGGCTGAGATTGAGAAGAGCCTGGAGAGAGAGCAGCCGGCCGCGCTTTCCTCAGCCTCCATCCAGGAGTCACTTGCCACGAGCGCGGTAAGGCTGCTCCCTGAGCTCCCTCGCTTCAGACACACCCGAACCGTGCAGACGGTGACTGTGAGTTAGCTGTGAAAGCACAAAAAAAAGAAAACTAAAAGGGGATATGAGCAGAATCTTTAGTTAATTGCTTTAAGCCAAGACGTGGATGTGTTGAAATTCTTCTCTCTTCTTTGCTAATGAGCAGGGCTTGGATATCGGGCACCAGGGAGAAGCAGAACAGGTTGGGGAGATCAGAAGGGAAAAGTGGGATAGAAAATTGTTCTTGCCAGACCCCGGCTGTCTCGAAGTGTGTTCTGCCGTCCCCGAGGGCGGCCCGGCCTCTTCACGCCACTTTGGTTCTGCTCAAAGAGCCTTCCTCAAATGACATCCTTTTCTGTGTGCGTCCTTCCCACAGAAGCTGAAGCAGGACATCGCCAGGCAGAAGAGCTGCCTGGAAGCCACCCGCGAGATGGTGACACAGTTCATGGAGGCGGCAGACAGCCCCACGGCCTCGGCGCTGCAGGGCAAGCTGGCCGAGGTGACGGAGCATTTCGGCAGGCTGTGCCAGCAGCAGAGGGAGAGGGAGGACGCGCTGAAAGGCCTCCTCCCGAAGGTCGAGCAGTACGAGCAGCTCTCGGAGAAGTTGCAGCAGTTCACGGAGAGCAGAACGCGGATGCTGGCGTCTGGGAATCAGCCGGACCGCGACATCGCTCGCTTCTCCCAGCACATCCAGGTGAGATGCAGCGGGAGCAGGCTCCGTCTGCGTCAGGTTTTTAGGCAGGGCTGTTTCGTGGTGATTTCTTCCCAGGCAAACAGCCCCGGGTTCGCTGGCAGGATCCACGGGACCTGTGTTGGCTCTTTGCTGGGGAAAGGGAGCGCAGGAGGAGCAGCTGAGGCTGTTCCCAGCAGTGACAGAGGGGAATGGCATTTCCCTGGAGCCAGGCTGGTTTTCGGAAGGGATCTCTAGCCAGGCTCTTGGGGGCCAGACCAAATAAAGCAAGGTTTTACCAATTAAAGACTCCACAGGGTTAAATACAGCAAGATGCCCGAGTGCTGGCAGCAAGTGTGGTGCAGGATGTGACAAAGCCCTCGGAGATGCTGTGGGTCATAGTGGCCAGTCATGGCTGCACAGAATTTCTCCCTATGGCTTCCTACGAGTGCTCCACTGAGGGGGATGGTTTGGCCACAGCTTCAGAAATGCTTTAAGCTCGTGTAAAACCAGGCATTTGTGCTGGGGAGGGGTTGATTTGTCTTGGTCTAGAGTCTCCCATCCCACTCACTGCGTAGCCTTACACCAGCAGCAGGGAAGGTGGGAATTGCTCCTGCAGCTGCTAAAACTATTTGCTGAGCCTGAGGAGCAACTGGGACAGAGGCATGCCCTGTTTTTGGCACTGGTGCTGCCCACGGAGGGTCTTGCCAGGACACGGGACTGTCTGGCTCATCCCCTCTGCCCGAATCTGCTGGCGGGGGCACGGTCGACATCGCCCTTTGCTCTTGGCAGGAACTGAATTCGGAGATGAGGCAGCACCAGGAGGACCTGGCCACCCTGGAGCACCTTGCTGCGGAGCTGAGCTCTTCCGGCTTCGCCCTCGGCGCATCCCAGCAGCAGGAGAAGCTGCAGAGCCTGAAGAAAGACTTCCTGCAGCTGCAGAAGGTGGCAAAAGAGAGGTGAGTCCCAGGGAGCCGGCCGCACCCTGGGGAGGTGAGTTCAGGGGTGGCTTCATGGTCAGAGCAAGACCCTTGCGGAGATCTCCTTTCGGTGGCAGGGGCACACGCGAACTCTTCCTGCCTC
The DNA here is from genome assembly GCA_020746105.1 of Trogon surrucura. NCBI lineage: Eukaryota > Metazoa > Chordata > Aves > Trogoniformes > Trogonidae > Trogon > Trogon surrucura. The sequence goes on from CM036640.1 coordinate 2,470,826, forward strand.
CCTCCGCCCACGCCAGGAGACGTAAGGCAGCTCGCTCCAGCTGACACTTTAAAAAAAGCCTTGGCTGGGGGCGTCGTGCAAAATTCCTGGTGCTGCAGGAGCCGGCGTTCGTGCATTTGCCGGCGTGTGGGCTGCCACAGCTCCATCCCGGAGCATCTTGCCGGAGGGGAAGGGGGTGCTGGCGGAGGAGCGGGAGCCTGCCTCGGGCGTGCTCTCCGCGAGGTGACAGAGCAGAGCAGCCTGTCCCCAGAGTCCCCCTAAAGTGGGGATGGAGGGGAGCTTTAGCAACAGGGGCGGAGGGACAACTCACCTGTGTCCCCGCTGCAGGGGGTCACACTTTCCAGGCTGTATCTCCAAGCTCTCTGGTGAATACAGGGAAGGTGATGGGGACGATGAATCTCGTCGTAATCCCCAGTAATTCAGCCTCTCGCAGCTGTGGTTGGCGAGGGCGAGCTGGAGGGGCCCGTGGCTGCCTTGTTCCTCCAGGATGGACTGAATAAATGCGAGCTGTGGCTGGGGAGAAGGAGGGGGCACAGCCCGGCTTACCCCGAGCTGCAGCTGCCTGGAGCGAGACAGCATGAATGAGCCCTGTCTTCCCAAAAGCTTTGCTTTCCCTGGGACAAAGGGCCCGGTGCAGAGCCGGGGCAGGTTGGCAGCGGTGGTCCTGTGGCTGTTGGCTACCGTGGCGGTGCTGAAGTGGCCACCAGCCCTGGCTTGGAGGGGGCCAGCAGTGAGAGGCAGGCTGTGACGTGCCCCCTGCTTTGGCTGGCACTGCGAGCGCTGTTCCTAAGCAACATCTAATAATAATAATAATAAAAAGAAGGGCTCCGAGAGACACAACTGTGCTACATTCAAGCCAGGGTAATTGCGAGGCAAAGCACGAGCTCTGACTCTCTCCGAAACCTTTTCACTCTCAGAGAAAAGGATGCGTCGTCCTGCCAGGAGCAACTGGACGAATTTCGGAAGCTGGTGGGCGCCGTGAGGAAGTGGCTGAGGGAGAGCGAAGGCAAAATGCCACCCGCTGAGACCTCCCTGGGCACCCAGGAGCTGCAGCAGCGCAGGCAGCAGATCCAGGTGGGCAGAGGGTGCCAGGACCGGAGTGGGAAAGTTGGCAGCCGGTGTGGAAATGCTGGAATGTGGGAATAAAACCCAGGAAGCAGAGTCCTGGGAGGTGGTTTATGGCCTCAGGAATCCTGGGCTCCCCTGTGCTTGCTGCTGGGCTACAGCCCCGTGTGTGGGGGCATCCAGTGATCCCTGGCTTGTGGAGAAGGAAGCAGCGTGAGGGGCCTCTTGGGCACTGTCTGGTTTCTCTTCCCTCTCTTCCTCCCTGCTCCAGACAGGGTTTGGGAGTGGGATAGCCAAGCACTCTCATTTTTCCCTTGCTAGACACAGGAGGTGGCCTCCTGTCACCTGAGCCCCCACTCCTTGCGCACCAGGATGCCTTAAATCAGGATATGCCAAGGGGATGAGGAGGAGGAGGAGGCAGTGAAGGCAAAGGAGCGAGGTTACCAGGGTGGTAGGAGGGAGAAGAAGGTTTCTCTCATCAGACCCCCTAGTTAGGGAAGAGCTTTTCACTCTTTGTTTCCCCCTGACACAAATAAATGTCAAGACACCCGCTTGCCCGGTGCTTTACTGGTTCCCTGGGTGCCGTGTCCCAGTGCCACCGAGACACCCCGGCGGTGACAGGTGAGGACGGGAGGGCTGCGGCCGGGAAAGCGCTACCTCCAACCCCAGCCTTTGCTTTCGACCAGGATCTCCTAGAAGAGTGGGAGGGGAAGGGAGCCCAGGTGGAGGAGATCGGCCGCAGAGGGACCCTACTGGAGAACCTGATCGTGGAGATCACGGCCCCTGACACCCCATCCAAGGCAGGTGAGTCGCAGCCCTCCGCCCTCGGCACCATCTTTGCTCTCACCGCTGCATCTTTTCCAAGCCTGCCTCAAGCATAAAAGAGCAATATTGTCCCCTTTTACCGAACTTCAGAGGGCTCGTATTGATTTGAGAACGATGGGGCTCAGCCCCGCGGTCGAGTCGCTGGTGCTTGTTGCGTTAATGCATCAGCCGAGTGCTTGCAGCCCACCAGCTTGGCTTAATTTGCAGTGATAACGAGCGCTGGATTACTCTGTGTTTGCCGTGAGCCCAGTGTGGGGACGCTGCTGGGATGGAGCAGGGGAGCTCCAGGCTGCCCCACGCGGGGATCCGGGCTCTCAGCCCGGCAGGGAGGCGGCTCCCACTTTCTCTCGGTGATGTGCTCCGGGCTCCTGAGTGTTTCAGTTTCCTGAATGTTTCACTCCAGCTCCAGGCTGGAGTATTTCAGTCAAACTCTAGTATTTGGGTCTCATGAAATTTAAGACTGCAATATTCAGACGTGATTTTCTAGTCTCCTTTTTGGCTTCAAGTCTGTGAAGCAATGAGATTATGTCTGGTTTATTTGGAAACCAAGGAGGAGATGTCTTCCAGCTTGCGAGAACGAGTCCCTGGACTCTCATCGTTGATGGGCATTGGTGGGAATTCACAGTCTGGGACACGTTTGTTTGGGTTAACGCGATGAGCAGTTCAGTGGGAAACCTCCAAGAGAAGTGGGGAGATGCTTGTTGCAGGTGACCCACACGGGGTTACCAAAGCTGAAGCTTTCAAATGGTGTCGTGGAGGGGGCCCTTTATCGCTTCCTAACGCCTCTGTCTTGTCCTTCTGTCTGTCTCCATCCCTTCCGCTCAGGAGCAGCGCTGCCCGCGCCGGGAGGGTCGGTCGGCAGCGTGAATGGATACCACACGTGCAAAGGTGAGCTCGCCGCCGTACCGAGGCTGCCTCGCCCTCCCCACCCTGTCTGTTTTTGTCTGTGCTTTTTCCATCCTTGAGAATATAAACCACGACGTGGTGCCGTCAGTGTCCCGTGAGCAGCCAGAACCCCGGGGCGGGCAGGCGGGAGGGTGTAGGTCAGGCTGAAGGACGACAAGGGGCAGCTTGGGGGAGTCACCGTCACCGACGCCCCGTCAGGTGGTGTTAAGAGCTGATAAATGGGAGATGGTTTTAAGGCTGCAATTAAATTTATTGGTTCTGAGGGATTATAACGGCATCCAACCCTTCCGTTTGAAGAGCGATTTTAATTATTGCCCGTTATCTGCTCTTAGTTCAATGAGGTAATAGGTGTGTGACACCGGCTTTATGTTTCACTGTCAAATTGTTTAACGCCGTAGCGGCAGCAGCGTGGTGAGAGGGGGGCTCGGCTTGCATCAGTCTCGCAAACCCGAAGGCTTTTGCTTTGTTTGCAAACTGTCAACACGCGTACGCGGTGCAGCTGGAGGAGCCCCTCTGGCGTGAGGGGTGAGGATAATCTGACATTGCTCTGCAGACGGACGGCGGCGCGGCCGCTCGCTCCGCACGCTTGGCTGCCTGTGGCTGCCCGGGGCTGGGTTAGCACCTCAGAGTCCAGGTTTAAGATGTTCGGGTTAAGGATGGGCCGGGTGAAGGGCAGCGGTCCTGATCCCAGGGTGTTTTTTGGAACCAGATCTGACCGAGATCCAGTGCGATGTGTCGGACGTGACCCAGCAGTACCAGGGCCTTGGCGCGGCGCTGCGGGAGCGTCAGCAGCAGCTCTCGGCGATGCTGGAGAAGATGCAAGAGGTGGAGGAGGAGGCCAGCTCGATGCTCAAGTGGCTGGAGTCGAAGGAGCGAACGTTATCGGAGCTGGACGCCTCTTCCTCCCCCACCAAGACGGAGACGATGAGAGCCCAAGCCGAGCACAACAAGGTAATTCTCAGAGCAAAAGCCAAGGATCTGAGCGCCTGCTCTCCCAGGGGTCTGCGGAGCTGTGCTTGGTTGCAGAAGGATTAGCCATGAGGATCCGCCCCGGGTTGAGGAAGGGCTTTCCCCAGCAGGGCTCACAGGCAGGTCCGTGGAGCAGGGGCCCGTGAGCTGAGCTTGACCTCTTTGCTTCTAGACCTGTTGCTTTCAGGCGTTTGGCTCAGGGGAAAAGAGCTTATCTGTAGCCCTGGTTGCTGGGTCACTCCGGCTTCTCCTGGAAAGCAGTTCCCAGCCTTTCCCGGCTCTTGGAGCCAAGTTAGCTCACGGTACTGCTGTAAAATGAAGTGGTTTCATTAAAGAGCAAAGAACAGAAATTGTCCAACTCCAGCTTGTAAGTGCTGCTTCGTTCCTACTCGGTGATTTCATTCTTTTGCCTTTTGAAGAGATTCAAATGATTGTTTTTCCAGGCGTTTCTGGCTGAATTGGAACAGAATTCAGGGAAGATCCAGAAGGTAAAGGAAGCACTTTCTGGCTTGTTGGAGAAATATCCAGATTCTCCAGAAGCAGCGAACTGGAAGAAGATGCAGGAAGACCTGAGTAAGTGCCTGAAGCACTTAGCAAGGCTTCTGTCTTGAAACATCACATTAGAAGTGGCTCAGGATTCCAAAGTCGCAGCAGAACAGAGTCGCTTCTAATTAAAATTCAGTAAATAGCGAACTTCTCTCCAAGCTGTCTGGTGTACAAGGTGTTCCTGAGATGAGCACTGTCACGATTAATGAAATCTCTATGATGGATGTATATTTGAAAGACTTGCCTCCTTAAATCACTTCTTTTAAAAAAAAAAAGAAAGGCAAAAGAAAAAAGCATTAGCGACGTGAGTTGATTATTTTGATTAAAAGCTTCGCTGCTTGATATAAAAACCTAGTCATTAGTAAGGCTATCCTAGGTAATTAAATGTTGACTAAACAAGACTGTGTGTTTAAAAAGAAGCCCAGAGAGTCTCTTTTTTTGAAATAGCAGGAACGTGTTTACAGAGTTCTCCATCCAGGAGATCTGAATGTGCTGTGTGGGGACTGATACACGTAGAGTATCCTCATTTATTGAGCCAGGGATGTGAGGTGGCTCACCCAAGGTCGGACCAGCTCATGACAGTAGTGACTAGAGTGCAGAAATCCTGCTTGTAAGGTTTATTTCCTATGAGCTTCAAGACCACGTAGGCATGAGGGATGGGTAAGAGCTTGTTAGAAGGGGAGTGAATAGAACCACATGAGTTTTATTGGAAAGCTGAGGTGGCTTCTCATCGGGGAAGCCATGGGGAGGGTAAAAAAACCTTCTTGATGGAGGGGTGGGCTGGCTGGGAGCGTGACCACCACCAACGCAACCGATGCTTCAGATTGCAGGTGGGAAAGAGCCAGCCAGGCGACGGCCGAGCGGCAGCAGAAGCTGGAGGAGTCGGCGAACCAGCTGGCCAGCTTCCAGGCTGCTGAAGCCCAGCTGCGCCCTTGGCTGATGGAGAAGGAGCTGATGATGAGCGTGCTGGGACCCCTCTCCATCGACCCGAACATGCTGAACGCGCAGAAGCAGCAGGTCCAGGTGAGCTGGGAGCTGTGGAGGCGTCTCCACCGATGGTTCCTGACAAGGAGGGGAGGGTGTCTCATCCAGTCTGCGAGATGGAAGGTGCGGCGAGCGTTGGGAGACCTCGTGGCTCCTCTCCCAATTCCTCCAAACCCCGCTGAGCACAGACTGCTGCGAAGAGCTTGAAACGGGTGCAGCGCTCGAGCTCCCTTCCCCGCGCTGGGTTGACTCATCGGTGAATCACTTGGCCCCTCTTGGAGAGTGAAATTGCTTTAAACAAGACCTGTGCTGATGCTCTGCAGGACTCGCTAACGCTGCCCCTCTGCCTGGCAGCCCTTTCCCCACCTCCTGCTTCCAAATCCTGACATGTCCTCAACTGGCAGGGCTGGGATAAAGGCTGGACTTGATGATCTTCAAGGTCTCTTCCAGCTGAAACCATTCTATGAAAATGGGCTGGCTGGCATAACGAGGTTTCCTTCTCGTCTAACTGGTGTGTTACACCACGCGGCAGTAGGACAAATAAGAGAGAGAGCAAAGTCCTGGAGTCTCAGGCCCCTCCCAGCTTTTTTAAGTCGCGAGGTCACGATTAAATCGTGGTCTACCCAGCCCAAGTGCTGTCCCACCCCAGGGCCTGTTCCTACTGATTCCGTGGGCTGGGTGAAGCCCCTGGAGGTCTGGTTTGTTTTGACTGTGTGTACTTGGAGCTGTCAGTTTTATGCAAACATTTTTACGTTATTTCTGTTCCAGTTTATGCTGAAGGAATTTGAAGCTCGCAGACAACAGCACGAGCAGCTCAACCAGGCGGCTCAGAGCATCTTGACTGGCCCTGGAGATGTTTCCCCATCCGCCAACCAGGTGCGGGAAGAACTGCAAGGGGTTAATCAGAAATGGTCCGAGCTAACGGAACGCCTCAACTCCCGCTCCAGCCAAATTGACCAAGCCATAGTAAAGAGCACCCAGTACCAGGAGCTCCTCCAGGGCCTCTCCGAGAAGGTGAAGGCGGTTGGGCAGCGCCTGAGCAGCCAGTCTGCCGTCAGCACGCAGCCCGACGCCGTGAAACAGCAGCTGGAGGAAACCAGTGAGATCCGCTCCGACCTGGAGCAACTGGAAGAGGAGATCGCGGAGGCTCAGACCCTCTGTGATGACCTCTCTGTCCTGATCGGGGAGCAGTATCTCAAAGATGAGTTAAGGAAACGTCTGGAGACGGTGGCACTTCCCCTCAAAGGGCTGGAAGACCTGGCAGGTGAGACAGGGTGGAGAAGTTGCCCGAGAGATGTTGCCATGTCGAGCTCCACCTGCTTTTCCCAAAGAGGTCTCCCATCACTGGGTTTCTGAGAGTGATAGGGGAAGCACCGTTCGTCATTTTTTAGGGTGCTCCGTGGGTGGTTTATGTGGGACTAAGCACAGGAGAGTTCACGCTCCAGATGTGCCTGAGCCTGGAGGGTGAGCAGAGATGCTCAGTCCCAGTGATGTGGCTCGTCAGCAAAGCCTGCCTGGCTTGCAGCAGTGTGGCATGTGGGTAACAAAACCTGGATCCTCAGTTCAGAATGGCCACCCTCTAATTTTGGGATGCCTCTCCTGGTTTCTAAGAGGGTTCGTTTGGAGACTGGTCAGGAGGACCAAGACTATCGTTGTTATCGTTGCCTGTTACTAAAGAAATTTATGAATCAGTGAGCAAAAAGGCTAGTGATGCAATGGAAAACTCCTTCCTGTTAATCAAAACACAGTTGGAGCATCTGAGATGATTTTAAATAATTGCACTTTGCTTATTTGATTTCGGCTTAATTGTCGCGTTCTAATCTTATTTCCATTTCAGCCGACCGGATGAACCGACTGCAGACTGCGCTCGCAAGTTCCCAGCAGTTCCAGCATATGTTTGATGAACTCAGGACCTGGCTTGACGACAAACTGTGCCAGCAAGCCCAGAGCCGACCTATTTCTGCTAAACTGGAGAGGTTACAGAGCCAAATTCAGGAGCAAGAAGAGTTCCAGAAGAGCCTCAACCAACACAGTGGCTCCTACGAGATGATTGTAGCCGAGGGAGAATCTTTGCTGCTTTCTGTCCAGCCTGGGGAGGAGAAGACCACTCTGCAGAACCAGCTGGTCAGCCTCAAAACCCACTGGGAAGAGCTCAGCAAACAGGCTGCCGACAGGCACTCGAAGCTCAAGGACTGTCTGCAGAAAGCTCAGAAGTACCAACGACACGCAGAGGACCTCCTGCCTTGGGTGGAGGACTGCAAAGCGAAGATGTCCGAGCTGGAAGTAACCCTGGATCCCGTGCAGCTGGAGGCGACGCTTCTGCGATCAAAGGCCATGCTGAGCGACGTGGAGAAGCGCCGCTCCTTGCTGGAGATGCTGAACAGCGCTGCCGACATCCTCATCGACGCTTCTCAGGCCGACGAGGACGACATCCGGGATGAGAAGGCTGGCATCAATCAGAAGATGGATGCCATCACGGAAGAGCTGCAAGCCAAGACTGGCTCCATTGAAGAGATGTCCCAGAGGCTCAAGGAGTTTCAAGAGAGCTTCAAGAACATTGAGAAGAAGCTGGAAGGGGCGAAGCACCAGCTGGAGATCTACGACGCGCTGGGGCCGCAAGCCTGCAGCAATAAGAATCTGGAGAAGCTCAGGGCGCAGCAGGAGGTCCTGCAGGCCCTGGAGCCGCAAGTGGATTATCTGAAAAACTTCACTCGAGGTCTGGTAGAAGATGCCCCGGATGGGTCCGACTGTTCCCAACTCTTAGGCCAAGCTGAGGTGGCTCAGCAGGACTTCAAAGCTGTGAAGCAGAAGGTGAACGACTGCTGCACGCTCATGGAAAACAAGCTCGAAGGCATCGGCCAGTTCAATAATCGGGTCAGGGAGATGTTCTCTCAACTGGCGGATCTCGACGATGAGCTGGACAGTATGGGCCCCATCGGGAGGGACTCCGACAGCCTTCAGTCCCAAGCCGAGGACGTTCGCGCGTTCCTGGGCAAACTGCACAGGCTGAGATCCGACATCGAAGCTTCCGAAAGCGACTGCAAGAAGATGCTGGAGGACGAAGGGAGCCCCGATTTGTTGGGACTGAAGCGTGAGCTGGAGACGCTGAGTAAGCAGTGCGGCAAGCTCACCGAGAGAGGCAGGAACCGTCAGGAGCAGGTGGAGACCACGCTGGCCCGCGTCGAGGACTTCTACAGCAGGCTGAAGGAGCTGACCCACATGACAACCGCGGCGGAGGAGAACGAGGCCTTGCAGTGGGTGGTGGGAACAGAGGTGGAAACCATCAACCAGCAGCTGGCAGACTTCAAGGTAAGTCGTTACGCTACCGTTTTTCTCAAGTGGCATTTGGGGTTTGAAGGTGTTGTGGGCTTGTGTGTGGGACCTCTGGGCTTCAAGCTGTCGCGGCTTCATTGTTTGTTGCTACAACGTCGGTGGTTTTGACGTGGTAAAACCTCCTTGCCCTGGAGAATACAAGATCAACTGCTCGACTTCATAGTCGGCAGTGAAAAAGGGCAGAAAGGTTTTGTGTTTGGGAGGAAAAAAACCTTTTCCCTGTTCTCCTTGTGATGCGTGGTGTCGGTGCGCCAGTACCCTGTGGGCTTGTGTAGAGGTGGTTGGTGTTTAGGTTCTAGGAGGGGAATGTTTTTGGGTCCATCTGGGACATAATCTGAGGGTCTAATCTAGGTCAGGTCATCCTGCAGGTCTTTCTACCTGGCCCACCGCTCCTGCTCGTCGTTCCCTGCATCTGGGTCGCGTATTGCATCCGTTTTGGGGTGCTTGGGTGCAAAGAAAGCCCCAGGGAAACCGTGGGACAAGGAGTAAAACCAAGGGGAAGTTTTGGTGTGGGCTCTTCATGCTTCTCGCAAAGAGCTGGTGGAGAGACCGTCAGATCTTGCCTGAAACCCTGGGAAAGGGAAGAGTTGGAGTGCGTTTGGTATTTTTATATACAGTATTATGGTGTTGGGTCATGCTGTTACACTACATTAATTATATTAATACTGCTTAGAAATTCTCTTGCTGTGAAAGTTCTATTATTGATGTGCTCCGCAGCTGGTGATTGGGCTGATTTACATCTGGCTGCTCGTTTCCTGGCGTTAATGGGGGGGTGGGAGGGGGAGGCATTTTTTACAGCCATTTACTTTTCATCTCATGGCTAATAAATCCTTAATAGCTCTGTGAAACCTTCACCAGGACAAGGCATTTCTGGTTTTGGGGGGGATTGCCTATCCAAAAAAAAAAAAAAAATGCTCGGAAAGGTTACTTACAGGGCAAATTGAAGCTCATCTGACAGCGTTGCTATTAACACTTGGGCAGCTCGGGAAGGATTTAACCTTGTCATTAAACAGCACAAACAGTCGCTTGGAACAAATATATCCAAAAAGGAGTTTCTAGTCCTTAAAACGAGCGAAACCTTCCTACAGAACAAGGGGTTATTCCCAGCGTGACTCATCACAGCGGTTGCAAATGGTCTGTGTCTCCGTGACATTTGGGGTGACCCTTTAAGACAATGGTGGCCCGGGGGTGCTTTGAGGGTGACGTGTCCTTACCAGGAGACACTCGTTGGCCATCGAGGTGCAGCCGGGCTCTTGGCTGGTGGTTGAATGAAAGTTGCAGCAGCGGTGGTAGCGTTTTACCGCGTAATGGCCGAGCAGAAAACGGGGCAGAAGCGAAAAAGGCGGAGGGAGCGATGGCGGTTACGCGGCAGCGCTTCCTCCCGTCCAGGGCTTCATCCAAAGAGCAAGAATTCTTGCACGAACCGCGGATGTCGAGAGCAGATTTTTAGCTTCACCTTACGGTGCCCTCTAAGGGGAAACACAACCCCGGGCATTGATCTGCACGTGGAAGGGCATCGCAGGACGCCGGCAGGGACCGGCCGTGGTCCGTACGGGAGGGAGGGAGAGGAGGAGGCTGCGGGGCGCACGGCGAGGGGGCCTTTTTGTGGTTGCTTTTATTTCTCAGCACCTGAAGCAATCTCCCAACTTACACGGATTGCAAACAAGACGCGCGCATGGGGAGCGCCGGGGGCAGCTCCTCAGCTCGGGGCAACGCGGGGGTGATGGAGGGTGGGGTGGCTTGAGGCTCTCCAGGGGCCGTCGCGGTCCGTCCGTCTGTCCGGAAAGCTCAAAAACGCAGGCAGATATTATGTCTTAAGGCATTAATTTTAATGAACAGCTGTGTAAATGAAATGCAAATCAGGCCTGGCCCCAGGGCTCCAGGCAAGTTGCCAGTGCAGCCCTGACAAAGGTGGGCACTTCTGGACGCGCCGTGTCCCGATTGTAATGAAGCAGATATATTGAAGGCCGTGAACAGATGACTTTGGAAGCACCTTCTGCTTGAAGCTTCCTATACATTTTTCTTTTCTTGCCTTCAAACACCCCTTAAACTTGCCCCGAAAGGCCACAACCTACAACAAACCCTTAACTTTCAGAGAGCTGCCACCTGGGCTTTCCTCTCCCCGTCCCCAGGTGACAGAGGGACCTTCCTGGCTGCGCTCGGAGTTCTCCTCCTGGCCAGCTCTCTCGGAGGCTGGGAAGCAGCTTTCGGATCTTCCTCAGGATGAAGCTGTGTTTGCGGGAGGTTTTTTTCAAGGGGATGGCTGTGCCAGAGAGCTGAGCTCATGGTGGCTCCGTGTCCATCGAAAGCAGGGATGGACATACGGGGTGGACCCGTATCCCCGCCGTATCCCCCTCAGGGGTGGGGAGGAACTAGGCAGGGGCTGGTGTGGAGTGGTACGTTGTTAGAGGATTGTAAGAAACCCATCCCGAAGAGACTTGAAGGGGTCTGTCTGGTTTAGGCTCTAGTTTTATGGCGAGATCAAGTGCAACCCAAAGGCATTTCTGTGGTTTGGAGTCTGTGCTTATATGGACATCCTGATGGATGGCTTCAGCTACAGCTACGCTGAATAGCGAGGCTTTAGCTTACGTTAAGCTGTCAGAGCAAAGGAGCCTCATCTTTAACTCTTCGTCTTCAGCAAAGGTTTAACCCAACTGGCTCTCTTCCCATTGCTGCCTCTCTGTGGAGCCCCTTTTTTGTAGGAAAAGGTACTAAAGTTGGAGTAATCTTTCTGTTCTGTGTCTCCATGAGCATCGCACGGCCGAGTCGGACATGAAGGACAAGCGATCGCCACCGGCGAGGGCTCCTCGCAGGAGCTTCCAGGCTGGGGTATTTCTGCCCCCTCCACTCTCTCCGCTGCCAGCTCAGGTTTCTCAAAGCTTACGCTAATATTAAATTTTAATGGCTGGCATCAAATGAGCTGCGGTAGAAATGTTACTGAACCTAACAGCTCTGTTGATGCAGTTTAGCAAACAGCAGAATTCCCCAGGTACGGACAAGAAGCGAAGGGTCTCACGGGCAGAGGGGCTTTCTCCATCACGTGCTCCTCAGCATCAGCAACCTGAGCTAGAAAACCCCGAGTGTCCTGGTTTGAGCTAAACGGAACAAATTGTGTTCAACCCGTCCTCCCAAAGACTGGGAAGTTGATGCCGCACTTCGGTTAAAGCTCGTGCTGTCGAGTGCAAGCAGCTGACGTTCCTTTGCGTGCTCGAGGAGCAGAGGTGAGGTTTGCTGGCTTGGAGCAGAGGTGAGGTTTGCTGGCTTGGAGCAGAGGTGCCAGAAAGCCCCAGGCACGGGCTCATCCTGTCTGGCCAAAGCGCATCCAGCAGCCTGGGCCACGGGAGCTGATGGAATCAAAATCTTTGATGGTTTTTTGGGAAGACATCTGTGCTGGGGTAGCTTGGTCTCCTGGCTAAGCAAGCTCAAGCCTGGGCTTTGTTTATCGTTTGTACGGTGGGTTTTGAGCTTGGGTTTCAAAGCCTGGTTGGTACGTAGCGTCGGCAGTTCTGAGGTGGGACCCTCTTTGATTCACCACGTTGTTTTGGGACAAGCTCAAACGCTGTCATGTTTCACCTACAAAGCTCAGCCCTGGGTCAAAGGCGCTAGCAGGGATTTTTTTCAGGCTGGCTGCAATACAGAGCGATGCGCGGGAGCGGAAGGATGCCGTTCCCTCCCTGGTTGTATCAAGCCAGAGTGGTTTTACTTTGCTGGGGACGCTTTCCGCCCCTTGATGAAGACAAAGAAGGAACAGCGCCGCCATCCTCGTCGTTCCTCCCGCATCGTGCTCAACAGCCAGAAGGGATTTCTGCAAGAGTCTGAAGAACTTGACCCAAAAATCAAACGCAACGTAACCAGACGGTCGCCGCCGTGTCCGGATCGTGGCGGAGGCTGAAGGGGAGGCCGCGTGGCGATGCCCCTGCGTGGCGGCTGGACCTCCGTCAACTCACAGCCACCCCCCTCCCACCGATGCCGGTGGCCCCCGCAGCTGTGCTTCGCCCCGACGGCGTTGGGGCACGGCGGAGGAATGCCGGCGAGCCGAGACCTGCCGCAGCTGGCACACGCCGCGCCGCTTATCCAGCATCTCGCCTCCGAGTATTAATTAAACCCCACCCTTGCCCCAACCGGAGATCAAGGGAGGGGGAGCAGAGAGGGTCTGTGACGGGGAGCAAGGAGCTGCTGCGTCCAACCCTCGTGGGTGATGGCTTTGCCGGGACAGGTCATGGGGAGCAGAGGGAAAAAATGCAATTTTTCAGGCTCCTGCCTCTCCTCCCACCATGGGTTTTTGGGGAGGTTATTTGAAACCGAAGTTGCTCGATGCAGTGAGCTTGGGCACCGCTCCTTCACGCCGATAAAGGTTTGATGCTGAATGGTGGAGAGGAGGAAGGAGAATCCCTAGAGAGCAATAACTGAAGCCGCACTCTCGTTTTATTTTAGAGCAGGTCAGGTCATCCGGGGCCCGCGGAGCCCTCGTGCCTCCAGCACCCTCTTTGACTGCTTAAATAAAAATAAAAAAATCGGGAAAGAAATCCCAGGAGAGGTGATGCAGCAAGTGAGTAAAGCCCTACACAGCATTAATCATCTTGCCATTCAGATGCCGCTCTGTCTAATCTGGCTCTGGGTCCTCCTCGCTTCACCCAAAGTAAAAGCAGCGATCAGCCGGCGCTCGCCGTGAGCCCGTCCGCCCTCCCCACGGCAGGAGGGACCTCGGCTTTCTTTGACGCTCTCTTGATGACTCTCTTTAATTCCCCCGTCCTCAAGGAGCTGACTCAACGGCTCTATTGGAGCCGCCGCTGTGGGTGACAACCGTGTGCCTCCCGTGTCCTGTGGTTTCTCTCGGGGGGCTGCTGCTTTTGGGGAGTACCCTTGGGGGGTACGAGGGAGCTCACGGGCATCATGTCCCCTGCGTGAGCGGTTGTCGCCGCAAGGGATGTCGGTAGCAGAGATGTGGGATGGAGACCTCGGGTTGTTGTACCGGAGAACTGAAATGGGTGGTTTCTTCCCAGTCCATCCCATTTACGTTCGCAGAGCGTGCTCCTCGGCGAGCTGGGAGGGAGCACAGTCCCTGGTGGCGCAAGTGGCGCTTTGTGATCTTTCTCTGTAAGACCCGTGTACGGTAATCGTCTTTTCCAACCTAAATGATTCCGCGTTTCTATGGTTCTATCTCCGGGACTGGCTCCGCTCCCACCACTGCCGAGCTGCTCCGGTGGGTGGGTAGAGAGAAACCAGTATCCCACCACGGGGCTGAACTGGAGAGCAGGAGTGAATCCGTGTGCTCATGAGGCAAGGTTTGCACTCAAAGCCTTAATCTCTCCAGACGGCTGGTTAGGTGAGCACCCAGCCCATGCCCCCAGGGAGGACGTTTTGGTAACCCTGCACCCTGTGTAGCCAAAGCCCCTGTAGCTGGGGCGCCCGGCGGGGGCTCCAGGGGTGGGTGGGAGAGGGGAGGTGGGTTTCTGGGCCGGGGCAGGGAAGGGCTGCTCTGCCATTTGCTGTGCCCCAGCCTGGCCGAGGGTATTTTTAACCCTTCTGTGCCCCCGGAGGAATGCGTGCGGCTCCCGACAGTCGTCCAGTTGGGAGCAGCTGGGTGGGACTGGGCTGGGAGCGGGGACAGGCTGCGCAATGGTGTCTTCTCGTTGAACACTTTCCAGACCTACTTAAAGTATCTCTGGCTAGTATTTTCAGCATCGGCAACACACGCAAAAATGCCTCCTCTCTGACAGCTGTTAAGCTGCCTTAAAGGCACCATCTCCCCTCGCCCGGAGAAGAGGATGATAAATGGGGGGTGATAAGCGCGGGCTGCGCCGGGTGACGGGGCTGTCACCGAATCTGGCTGGAGCCAGTGGTTCAGGCAGGGCTGTGAAGGTCTTTGGTGGACTTCTGACGAGGTCATCTGGGTTTAAATAAACGTGTGGCCCCGGCAGCCTCCTTGCTCCTTGGAAATGTAACGCAAAGGGAAAAGCAAACGTGTCCCTGGAGCTCGTCCTCCCCAGAGGGAGCGTTCCTGGTGTGCTTGTTCTTCAGTGAGCAGCGGGTGGGCTTTGACCTTGACTTGTCATCGGGCCGGCAGAGAGACACGGGAGCTTCCCTGGTCCCCAGCAAGCCGAGAACAAGAGCGAATTAAGCCAAGAGCTGCTGAGACCAACCAAATCATAGCAAGGCTTTTTTTGTTGTTTTTTTTTGTTTTTTTCTTCCTTCTCTTGGCGGTAAAACAATTCAGCTGCGATCAAATGGTCCCTTTCAGGAGCCAGCTTGGGTCACTGCTCCAAAACCACCCACTCGGAGATGTTTTGGTGACCCTGCCAGGTCTCGGCCGAGGGAGGTGGCCGGAGGAATGTCCTCTCGCCGGAGCGCCCGTTAGCTGGTGGTGATGACACTTCGCAGTGTTTCCAGGAGATACTAAAAATACCGGCTTTGCACAAGAGCGGGAGAGCTGAGGATCCGAGGGAGGAGGAGATGGGAAGCTTTTTGTCTGCAAGGGCTGAGCAGAGGAGGGAGAGGAGCCCGGTCCTGGTGGGATGCGGCCGCGGGGCGGGGATCCGTGGGGAAGAGCACAGGATTTTGCCGTCACCCACAGCATCCCAGCGAGGCGCCGCTCTGCGCTGGGGGAGGCAGTGACGGTGGCCGCTGGGGCTGGAGCAGACGGGGGCTTCTCTGGGGAAGGGCTGGGATTAGTCACCGCAGCGCTTCGGGAACAATTGCCAATTCTTCTGCCGAAGGAGTGGTTTAAAATGTCTCCCATCCAGAGGATTCTCTGGATGATAACGCACTTACCTCACTTCCTAAAGAGCCTCCAGGGCGGTTTATTAATCACCCCGTCCCTCAGCTCTCCCTGCTGTCCCCAATTTCTCTGACACCAGGTGAGGAGCAGCTTCTACCCCTTTCCCCGGCTTGGCAGCACCCTGCCTGTGGGTGCCGGGTCTCTGGCAGCGCGGAGCGGGACGGCTGGAGAGCCCAGGGTCCTTCACCCACCCTTGTGCAACACCAGAGCACCCATGGAGGGAAATTTGCAGGAAAACTGGGCGGCTGAGAGCAAAAATGGATATTTCAGCAGGTTGCACCTCCCAGGTTCGGCCAAACTCCCGGCCACGAGGACCTTGGCATGTGGCTCTACCCCGCGCTCGCCGTCCTGGCTCAGGTTGCCACCAGGCTGTTTTGGGGTGCTCTGTGCACACAAACGGGGTCCTGGGGGAGCCCCAGAGTGCTGAAAGCCACGGTATGGGGCTGTGCCTGAGCACTGCTGTAACACGTGGGCTCCAGGCTTCGTTCGAAAGAATTATTTATACCAACAGCTATATTCACTGCCTGGCAAGGAAAGCGCTACTGTGCAGCTCCTGCACCCTTGGAAAAATAAATCTTAAAAAGCAGCGCTCGCTGCATCGGGACATCCGA
Organism: Trogon surrucura; assembly: GCA_020746105.1. NCBI lineage: Eukaryota > Metazoa > Chordata > Aves > Trogoniformes > Trogonidae > Trogon > Trogon surrucura. The sequence goes on from CM036640.1 coordinate 2,486,843, forward strand.
ACTGCAGAAGTTTTCTCTGAGAGTTTGGGCTTTCAAACCTCTTTCTAAAACTTTTCCAGTGGAGCTGCAGACCCCCGTGGAGCCAAATGAAGTTTCCTCCCATGGCCCTGGGCAGGAGAGTCCCGAATTAACGGGCTCCCCGTGTCACGAGCAGCCGTAGCCTTTGAGGAGAGGGATTTTACGTGGTGGCAGAGGCCTGACATGAGATAGGTTTGATGTCAGCCAGGGGGGTAAGGGAGCACCCAGCCCGGCACGGTGGGATAGGATTAGCCCGGGTGGAACGTGCTCGGGAGCTCGGGGCCTGCCCGCGCGGCACCGAAATGGCAAATCGCAAAGGTTTGGCAAAAAGAGCGAGTTTAAGAGCGCAACGGCGCTGAAAGGGAGGTAAATCCCTCTGACCTAATGACAAATGCAGCAAAGGCTTTAAAAAACATGAATCCTCCGGTAAAAAATCCCAGTGAAACCTAAAAAAAGTGGTTTCTAAGGCAGCTTTCAGTATGTGCGTGATTTGGCTTTGTGCTTTTGTGGCGGTGTCTGAGGGAGGCTGAAACCCGCTCCAAGCCCCTCAGTCAGGGTGGAGAGGCGCTCGGGGTTTGTCCCCTCTGCCTTGCTTGAACATGACACCATGTCCCAACCCAGTGGTCCCTCCTGAGACCTCCAAGGGACATGGTCAGCAAGACATGTAGGGTCAAAGCTCGTGGTAGGAGCTCTCCTGCATCCACCTTCGGCCAGGCTGGGCGAGTGGTCGCTGCGGTGCCCCGAGGCAGGATGGCACCGAAGTGAAGATTAAAGAAGCTTTGAGGATGAAGAAGGCCCTTGATTGTACCCTGGGCTCATTAGCGACATCTCCATCAAGAGATCTTGAGCTGTCTCTGGGCTTTCTTGCTCACCACATAACGCAGGTCCCTCAGTTCCAGCTGCTGAAATGCATTAAAAGAAAGCTAAAAATATATTGGTTTCCAAATACTACTTTCCCCTGTAAACAGTGGCAGCAGCGGCGGGCAGGATGTAACGCAGTCGTAAACAGGGTGACATCACCCCGTGACGGGGACAGCGCGCGTCCCCGTGCGCCGGGGCTGGTGGCCATATGAGGAAAGCTTGAAACCTAAAGGTCTGGGAGACAAATGGGGCTGCTGCTGCTGAGAGCAAGTCTGGGAAAAACTTGTTTTAGCTGAAGGTCTTTATCTGCAGGACGTGGCCCTGGGGTGACCTGGGCTGGGTGACAGCCCTCGATAGAGTTGGATGCTGGAGCACGGGCATCCCGGTGCCTGAGCGCATCGTCCGCGGCCGTGAACCCCAACTCAGGTTTGCCCAAAACGTGCTGGTAAAGGGGCAGGTGAGAGGAGGTTTGGTGGCTGAACAAAAGGCAAATGACAACTCCTGGAGGTCCCTTGTGCACACCACCAGGGGTCCAGCAAGCTGCAAAGCGAGCAGACGTGCTCTCCTGAACTTGAGGCTGTGCCTCCGCACACCGGAGCTGCCCAAAGACAGGGCAAAAATCCAGACAGGACCTTTGCAACGTCCTTCCCTCGCACTGACACGAAGCTCAAGCAGAGCCCTGAAGCTGCAATTCTCAGCACCCTTCAGCTTCTGTTCCCATCGCTGGGGTGGCACTTGGTGGCTTAAAGCCGTGACTTGGGGAACCTGCAAGAGCTCTGGTTGGGATCTTCAGGCCAGGCACAGCAGGTATTTAATTGGCTTTGGTACTTGTTGAGTATTTCCCTGATGGTTTTAGAGACTGGGGTAGGGGGGATGTGTCAGAGGAAGACTTGGCTGGCTTGTGGCACGTGATTCAGTGAGGAAATGGGAAAAGAATTTCTGGCTGTGAAACGGCAGCTCCACGTCGAGATCGTTCCTTCTTCACAGTGGAACAAAAAGCCTCCGCGCCCCAGCCCGGATGCCTGGGATTCCTCACGGAGGGGCCCCGGAGCGGTAACGGTCCTGCTGCTGCTCCGCCAGCTCCCAGCCAAGGTGGTAGCGGGGGAGCCGGGGGCCGGGGCGCTGGCACGGCGTGGCCGTCCTCTTGTTGTTTCAGCTGCGTTGGATTAATAATGTGTGGCGAGAGCTGGTGTCACCCCTGCCCAGGATCAAAATCTGGGTTTCAGGACACTCTTGCAGCCTTGGCCGCCAGGGCTGGAGGAGGCTGCGAGGCTGGCCCTGACTGTCCCTCTGTCCATCCAGGAGGGTTCAGGGGGACATGGAGGGGACAGAGGGCTCCTGGGGCTGCTTAGGCTCCCCCTTGCACACTGCAGGGCTGTGGGGGTGCTGCTCATACACCCTTCCCAGGTCATATTTATTTATGGAAATAAAAGGAGTTTCCAAAGATGTCCCTGTGTGCAGCCAGCCCCTCTGAGCACTTAGGGCTGTTTAACGGGCGTTTTCCCTCCATGGCCCTGCAGCCTCCCCTTCCACAAAACATCCCTTCCCATCTCCAAAAGGAAAATGGGAACACGGGGCCGGAGCCACCACGTGTGCAGCTGGTGCTGGGGCCCCCGAAGATGAAGGGATGGGAAAGCTGGGCTCCCTCTGCAGCCCTGCCACAACCTTGGCCAAGCCCCCACGTGTTTGGAGATAGCAGGTACCTGCAGTATGTCCAAAAAAAAACCCCAGGCTTTTCATCTCTCCTTTGGCTTCACCTCTCAGCTATAACACGGCCATGGCTAACCGCGGGAAGGCTTTTGGCGAAGCCGTGGCACAGCAAAGCGCGGGCTGAGGTCACGCTCTCCTGGCGTTGGCGCTATCGGGGTGCGCGCTTTTATGTCTCGTGCACCTGCCCGGGCCTCTCGTATTTTTATCCCGATGCTGTAATCCGTCCCCAAAGTAACAGGCTGGGTGGCTGGTGGGGCGGGTTGTTGCCTGGAGATGCGTGGAGGCTGTTTCAAGCCCTCCTGTTTGCTTTCCCGAGTCTGTGACTTCCCTCGGCATCACTTCGCAGCCGTGATTCACCCGCCGGGGCTGCCTCCCTCGCCCCAGCCGTCTCCTAAACCCGAGGGGTCGGGGAGGGGGAAAAAGAAGGTGATGGGAGCACGATGCTGACCCAAGAGCTGGCCGTAAAAATTAGTTTTTGAGCGCACGGAGCCCGCAGCCGGCTCCGAGGTGCGGGTGGTTTTTTTTTGGCAGCGGCTTCGGGGAAAGGCAAAAACCTGCTACTTTCGGGGGCGGTTGGCGCTTTGATAACTGGTTCTTTGTGCAGGGGGGGGTGCGAGGGGAAGGGGAGACCCGTGGCGACGCAGCAGGACCCCCCCCGTGGGCAGCGGGGGGGCCGGGCTGGGAAGCGCCTCCAGCCGCCGGCGCGGACAAAGGGCCGGGGGGAGCGCGGCTCGGCGGGGCCGGTGCGCGGGGGGAGCCGGAGCCGCCGCCGAGCCAGGGCGTTGCTGCTCTTTGTCGGGGGCTGCCGCCTCCCCCCCCGGAGGAGGGGCCAGCCCCGGCGGGGCGGGGAAGGGGCGAGCTCCGAGCTGCCACCGGGCGCGGAGACATCCCCCCCTCCCTCCCCTTCTCCATCATCATCCTCCTCCCCCGCCGCGGGTCGGGCGCCGGGACCCCCTCCCTTCCCGGGGAGGGGCGGGTGGGGGGGGGGAAGGAGCCGCGTCGCCCGAGGAGGGGGCGGCCCCGCTGGTCCCGCCCCGCCCCGCGGCACCGCCCCCGCCTCCCCCCGCCCTCCGCCGGGGCTGGCAGCTCCGCGGGAGCCCGGTGCTGGCGGCGAGCGGCGGAGAGCGGCGGCGGGGCCGGGGCGTGCGGCGGCCTGCGCGGCTCGGCCTTTTGTTCCACCGGCGGGAAGGAGAGCGGAGGAGGAGGAGGAGGAAGAAGAGGAGGAGGAAGGCAGCAGCCATGCATCCCGCCGCGCCGGCCGGGGGGCTGCCCGCGGGGGCGACGCGGACCCCCCCGCCCCCGGCCCGGCCGCTGAGCCGCGCACAAAAGGGGCGAGAGCGGCGGGGAAGGGGGAGGGCGGCCCCCGGGGTGCGCGGCCCCTCCGGCACCCACCGGCCCCTCCGTTCCCCCCCTCCCCTCCCCGCGGGGACCGGCCCCCTCCTCCCCGCCATGGCCGGGCCGTCCGGCGGAGCGGAGCCGCCACAGCCCGTTACCGGCCACCGGGAAAGTTAGTGCGGGAGGAGGAGGAGGAGGAGGAGGAGGAAGAATCAGCAGCGGCGGCGGCTGCTCCCCGTCTCTCCCCGCCCGCCGGCTCCCGGCAACTTGGGGGATTTCGTGCGGCTCCGTCCCCTTTGCCATTTTTGGATGCGTTTTCTAGCCTTTTTTTTTTTTTTCTCCTGGGGAGAAAGAGAAAAAAACCACCAACCCATCGCGAAGACTCAGCAGCAGCTTTCCTCCACCGCACGACTCCGACCGGCTGGATTTCGGAGGGTTCGGTGGCCCCCCGATCGTCGCGGCGGGGAACAACAATGCCATTGAGGCAGGAAACCTTCGAGTTTGCCCTGAATGAAGAACTTCCTGTGTTTAAACTTGTACGAATATCCGCTGACAAGCTCAGTTCAAATGAAAACACGAGAGTCGGGGGAAGAGGCTAACTCGGACCAGCTGGACTTCCACGGGACTCGGAGCTGGGCAGAAAATGCGAGGAGCCGCTCGCCGCTCGGGCTGCCAGACGTGAGCAGCCGGGACAAGCAGTGCCTTTGTTATTAAAGAAAACGGACAGGATAATTTTCAAGAGCTTCAAAACTCTGCCGCGGTTCCCGTCGCTTAAACGGCCATTGGGAATATTTTATTGGATTTGGATGGTTTTTGGTTTTGTTTTCCGCTGACGGATTCGGGGGGGGTCGGGGCAATGAGATGGGTTGTTCCGCTGCTCGGGACGGCCGGTCGGGCTGCTGAGCTGGCGCCGTGCTGCCGGTGTGCCCTCCCGTCCCCGTAGCGTCGCTCGCTTTGGGATTAAGAGCCCGCCGCGACGGGTTTGGGCCCTGCTCTCTGTGTGATGCTTCCTGCGGTGCTGGGTGAAAAGTCACCGGGACGGTTTCGTCATCCGTAAGGACGAGAGCATGGGCAAACCACTGAGCCGGCCAGACTGTTTACGGCAGAACCGCACTTGCCTGGGGAAGGGCGAGGAGGAGGATGGTTATATAGAGGATTGCTACGTGCCCCAGAGGTCAATCTACGACACGATGAGAATTAACGAGCAAATCGATCAGGGATCGAAGCTCAACCAGCTTTCCAAGAGCACCCTCGGCAAGGGGGACGGCAGCACCATATCCAGCAACGGGACTCTGGGAGCTGCCAACGTCTTTGAGTCCAGGGCGCCAGAAACTAAAAAGTTGGACGAGCGAGTCATCTTCGACGCGCTCAAGCTCAGCAGCGACGTCTCCAAGCCAGCACCGGCTCCGCCGAGGAGAAGACCGAACCCAGAGAGGAAGGAGAACGTCAACCGGCGGTCGTGGAAATCCTTCATGCCACCGAACTTCACCGAATTTGCAGAAAGGATGGGGGCTTCGCTGAGCGAGGTGTCGGAAGCGGGTGCCTCCAACCCTTCCCTGCGGGATAAGCGGGAATCGAGCGCCGTGCTCACCGAGCACCCAGGCCAGCCCGACCACGGGGAGCCGATGTCCGAGTCTCTCACCTTGGAGCACGTCTCCAAGTCGTCTGGCACGGCGGAGGCTCTGATGGCCTCGGATGGCTACGGTGGTGCCCGGGATGAGCGCCAGACCCTGCTGAACGCTGGCGACGGCCGCGGTCGTGCCGGGGACCTGGCCAGGGCTCGCCTGCTCCCCAGTGCTACCTGGCCACGCGCCAGGAAGAATTTCATCAAGGGAATCCTCAGCGATGGGCACCAGGAGACCCTGGAGGCCTCCGGGTCAGACTGTACGGTGGAGAACGTCAACCTCTCTCCGTGCCTTAGCGAAGAGCTGCTGGATACGGGACTAGATATTCTCATCACCTCCAATCTCAGGGAGAAAACGGAGTCTGAGCTGAGATTTGAGGAGGACGAGCGCTGGGTGATGATGGAGGAGTGGGAGGAGGCGACGCTGTCAGAGAGAGGAAAGGCTGTTCTGGTGGCACAGGAGAAGAAGAGCTGTTGCTTGGCAGATATTTCTGAAGAAAGGGAACAATTTGCTGCTCCGGCGGACGCCTCTGTCCCCAGCCCAGGGACCTCCCGCTCCTGCACATCCCCGGGGGGTGTCGGCAGCGCGTGCTGTACCGAGGACGCGGCGGTGCAGTGTGAGGCCGAGGACTTTGCTGCGGGTTTGGAGCGCTCGGCCAGCCCTGCGGCCCCCGAGTTGTCCGACACGGACTCGGTGCAGATGTTCCTGGAGCTGGAAGAGCAGTGCCTGAACGAGGATGAGGGCGATGGGGCTGACCCTGGCCACGTGGAGGTTCAGGTCTCTCCGATGGACTCGGAGGGGCTGGACACGGATTTGGCCAAACTGGCCAGGGTGGCAGATGAAGCGTGTCAGCGTACGGCCCCTTTGGACGTCAGCGCTTCGGACTCTGCCGTCGTATCGGATCTGGAGGACTTCGACGTGACCTGCAGCTCACAGGTGCTGAGCACCCTGGAGCCGGCAACAGAGCCCTTCTCGGAAAGGGACACCTCGGCCGTCACCCCGACAGACTCGGACGGAGGGGTCTCACCCAGCCCCGTGGCCGCGGCGGGGCTGGGCTCCCTCCGGCAGTGCTCTCCAGCAGAGGAGGGGGAGCCTGACCCGCTGGCGGACCTGGAGCTTGTGGACGGTTGCGTGGTGGCGGTGCTGGTGGCTGGTGGGACGTCATCTCCTGAGATGGATGCACGTCCTGCTTCTGGCCTGGAGGGAGCTGGTTTCCCCAGTCCTCCCGTGGGGTGGGGTGAAGATAACCAAGACTTGCTGGTCCCTGACAGTGAAGTGTCACAGCTTCCCGAGGAGACCTGTCCTGGCCCAGTGTCCCCGCCTGGGCTGTCCCCGTGCCAGCCCCCAGCTCCTGACACCGTGTCGGAGGAGCTGGGGTCCCCCCCACAACACAGCGAGGCCGGTATTGAGGGGACGGATCCCTTTGGGACCTGTCACCTTCTGCCTGGAAGGACTGAGCTCTCCAGCTCGGGTGTCCCAGACCTGGTTTCTGAGGGTGAAGCCGCAGATTTGGGCTCAGAGAGTGACGGAGCCGAGGGCCAGCCTTACCTGGCCCAAAGTGGGAACGTTTGTCATGGTTCTCTGCCATCTTCTCACACCGGCTCTGCATCAGAGCCGGGCTCCGAGGCGCCAACGACATCCCCAGCAGCTATTGAGGACCTCCTGTGGGAAACGGTTCCTCCGGGCCAGGGCCTGGCTCTGGAAGGGGCTACCCAGGCCGAGGGGTCCCCCGAGGATGTGGCTGTCACGCACGAGGAGGCACCGGCAGCCGTCCCGCAGCCGGGAGACCTGGACTTGCTCTTTGCCTGCGGCTGGGAGGCCCGGCCGGCGACGCGGTGCCTTACCGTGGTGCTGGGTGAGGGCGTCACACGTGCTGCCAGCCCGACCGCACCAGGAAAACCCCCCAGCCCGTCACCCATTGCAGGGCAGCCTGCTCCCGATGCCACCCCTTGGGATTTTGGGGTGCTTTATGCTCCAGCCGACCCACCAGCAGCAGGGGATGTGGCTGCGCCAGAGCACCAGGCTCAGGAGATGCCACCAGCCGCTGAGGATCCTGTCATGGGTGCTGAGGAACCGTGGACTGAGCACCCACCTCCAGACGCCACCGCCACTGCTGTGCCCGTGGCGGTGGAAGAGCTTCTGGATGCCCCACCACCGTTTGCTGATGTGCCTGTTGCCACTCTGCCACCACAAGCGGCCGACCCACTCGTCTTTGGTGTTGGGGATCTCGGTGGTGGCCCCGCGCCGCTGGCGGTGGCCTCAGAGGATACAGATGACTTTGCCTGCGTGGTTGTGCCACCCATCCTGGAGCACCTGTCCGCCGAAGCGCTGCCTTTGGAGGACGACCCCGTTGAGAGAGCACCCGCGGCGGAGGTGGCATCTTGGGGCAGGGTCTCCACGCCACCGGGTGAGGAGGGTCCCCCCTCCGCCTTCCCACCCCACCAGGAGGGACCCACCACCCCGACCCTCCCCGGGGCCGTAGCGGGGGACACCCCTCGACCCCCGGGCTGCAACCGTGTCCCTTCCCCGGCACCTGGTGATGTGCCCGCGGGCATGGAGGGAACCCCCGGCGCCGCTCTCCTTGCAGAAGGGCCTCCTGCTCTACCAGATGGATTCGTTCCGGATAACGAGGTATTTGTTGCTCAGGCGCTCGCTGACGGGGTTTCAGGTGCAAAAATCGCTTTATTTTGCCCTTGAGGGGTGGGTGGGAGATGGGTGTGAGCCTGCTCGGTGATGCACAGCCACAATCTGCAGGCTTCAGGTTTTGAAACAGCCTTCTCCCTCCTGAGTTTGGCTTGAATTTGGCAGGCAAAATGTTTTGGGGGCAGGGAGAATTGTGCGTTCTTGTAAGTCGGGGAGGCAAAAGGCTGTTGCTGCTCGACGGCCTAAACTAACGTCTTAAACTTTTTCGGCTTATTAAAATCCATTGTGGTCACTCGGACGTAAATCACAGACTTCAGAAAAACCTTGCTGGGTCCCAATGGGTTGGTTCCTATTTCTGAAGCAGGAAATAGATCGAACGGGAGAATCCTGTGAAACAAATTAAGTGCATATAGTTGCTGTCCTGTGTGGTCAGTGCTTGCTGGAGCTTTTTTAAGTGAGCAATAAGGTGCTGAGGCTCTGAATGCGTGCGAGAAGGGGCTCAAACCCTTTGGGGATTTGCTTTGCCGCGCTCGCGAGCCCGGAGGGACCTCGGTGGTGGAGTTCCCGCAGCCGGGCGCCGCTTTACTGGCAGCGGGATCGGGAGAAAATATCGCTGAGGAGACCTCAGAAGTTAGTCAGCGCCGAAAATCCCGAGTCGGTAGCAATTACTCACCCTTTGGGCTGCGGCGCACGTGGAGGGGCTTGGAGGTGCTTTCACATGGGGGCGACCACGCAAGCGTGGGCTGGGGTGCCCGGCGTGCCGTGGTGAGGAAGAAGAGCTGTTGGGTTCTTGCCTGTAGAGTGTGTGTTTTCTGAAGTTCACTGCTTTGATGTCGTTGTGTCCTTGCTGGCAGGACCCTTATTTTATGTGGGTGTTAACCCCGTGTCCCTTCCCCGTGCTCAGATGTTGTTGGAGCTGGTGGCAGCTCTGGGTCTGCACCGGGACGATGCCGGTTCTCCCCACTGCCAGGGCCGGGCTCACGTTCGGCAGCGCTGGGGTTAAGGACTGCGGCCGCTCGGGAGATGAGGGAAGCAGAAAGCGAAGGGGATGCTTTGGGAAGCATTTCTGGGAGTGAGGAGGAGGAGGAGGGGTAGCGGAGCAGATGTCCTCCTGCTCGCCAAGATGCCTGTCCAGCCGCTCCGCCCGGGCAGGACACCTCGCTCAGCAAAGGGTTCAATATCGGTTTCGAAGCTGAGTCACGGCGAGGTTAACGAACTAAATCCCTGGAATCTTTTACGAGCGAAGAAAAACAAGCGTGTTGGACGTGCTCGCTCCTCACGCCATTAGTGTCATTATCTCCGCAAGGATCCTGGCGCAGCATCGTGCTCTCGGGCTGCTCCCGTTTTGTTTTCGGGCTGTACCCGTTCATGTGTTGCAGGTACTCCTGTTCCCACAACCCGGTTTTCTGCCGGGTTCCCTCCCTGCTTGGAAGCTCTGGAGCTTTTTTTTTTGTTTTTGCAGCGTGTGGAGGGCTCAGCCCCAGCCCGACATGCCAGACTTATCAGCCTGGTCCTTTTGTGGGTTTGGCTGCTCGAACAGCCAGCTCCATATATAAACAGTAACAGGAGAAGCAGCCGGGGAATCGGTGGTTTCACGTCACCATTTATTTCTTATAACCGTGGCATAATTCTCCCTGAGCAAACAGCTCTGGACAATGTCTGCCAGCACACCCTTCGGTTCATGTCCTGGAGCGATACCTCCCTGCGCTCGAGTTGCTGAGCTCTGGTGGGAAGGAATAGCTTTTTCTTTGAAAAAGAGGCAAAGAAAGTCAAGGCAGCCCTTCCTGTTCAGGCAGAGAACTTTTTGTGTGTGTGTTTGGGGAGATTTATACATTTGGGGTCTTCTTGCCTTCAGATTGCTGGGTCCGGAGAGCTGTGCTATCCACGAGCTGCTGCTCATGGAGAGATTTTGCATCCGGGGGGGGATTTTTCGATGCTGTCCATGTCCGTATATCCTCGGGCACGCGAGGAGGAGGAGGAGGAGGAGGCGTGCTTCAGAAAGCAGCCGGCTGGCTGCCATCCCCTCTGCTTTCCCAAGAGAGAACGTTGCGACAGGGCTGAGGGCTCTGATCCTGCCCAGCGCTGGGTGCAGGGTGCCCTGTGCTCTGCGTGGGCTCGTGCTCCAAGGCGTCAGAATAAGTGACGAAGGACTCCGCTCCCGTTTTTTGCGGGGATTCGCACTGGTGGCTGTGGGGAAGCAGCGGGTTTGTCCCGTGGGACCGAGCCGGCAGCGCCGGGGAGGGACGGTGCACAGGCGGGTGGTTACAGCAGATCCACGGCTCCGATAACGAGCATTTATCTCCTGCGCGGAAACAGGATTTTCCCCTTACAATGGGGAGCTTCATTTGCTCTCCTCCCCCTTCCCTATCAAATCTTTTTCGGCTTAAAAAGCTTTTCCCCGCAGGATTCCCAGGCAGGACCGTGCCAAATATGCGGTGCGGTTAACGACTAGCACATTAATTGCCTATTGCCTTTGTCTTTCGAAATACAGCTAGCTTCTCCGTGTCTGTAATTCTGTGGTCAGCAAAACTCGTGGGATGTCAGGTCTCTGTTCTCAATAGCAGCGCCGTGAGAGTCGCTTTGGGTTTTTCCCCAGGAGCATCGTTTCCCAATCTGGTGGCTGACCAGAGCCGATGCTCTCATTTCTGGCCCGGATTGCTCTCTGCACCTCGCTCTGACGCTTGGAAAAAGGGGATTTACCCGTTTGAAAGCAGATGAGTGTGGATCCACGGCAGCGACGTCTGTGTTACTGGGTCAGGGCGAGGGAGGAGTTCAGACAAACTTGCACAACTCTCACAAAATCAGCGCAATAGCTACTGCGTCTTCTCTAGGGAAGGAATCCTGTTGTATCTGTCGAGTGGTGGAGGGGTTGTTAGAGCAGCTCGCAGGTCATAAATACCTTTTCTGTCCCACCCTTCCCATCCCCAGCTGTTCCAGAAGGAGCAAGTGGATCCTCTCCAGCTAAAACTACAGCAAGTCAATGGGGTTGGTCAAGGACTCATCCAAAGCGCCGGGAAAAACTGTGATGTCCAAGGGCTGGAGCATGACATGGAAGAAATCAACACTCGCTGGAACACCCTCAACAAGAAGGTGAGAGCGCGGGGAGGGGCCGCAACCGGTTTCTTTCGGCTCCGTTGGTAGAAGAAGGGGGTGATCATCAGGGAGCTGCGGCTCCGATGCATCCCCAGCTTGACCATGCACTGGGTTGTGTTTTGGGCTGCAGGTGGCCCAAAGAGTCGCTCAGCTGCAGGAGGCCCTGTTGCACTGCGGGAAGTTCCAGGACGCCCTGGAGCCGCTGCTGAGCTGGCTGGCGGACACCGAGGAGCTCATCTCCAACCAGAAACCTCCCTCTGCGGAGTACAAGGTGGTGAAAGCCCAGATCCAGGAGCAGAAGGTGAGCAAGCCCAGGGCAACGCTTGGCTCGAGGCGATATTTTGGGGGTCCGGCTGTGTAGCTGGGATGCCCACAAGCTTGCTTCTTTCACGGTGGATCTTCTGCTTCCCTACATCCTGAAGTGACAAGCAGGCAGCTCGTTTGCCCACACTCGCTATCTCCACCGTGCGAACCGCCGGCGTGACTTTATTGTCCCGCTGCCTCTCATAGTCTGCTGCTGGTTTTGCTGGTCAGCCGTGTTTTTCCAGCCCCAAGTTTTTCTTTGTGCTGGTAATTCTGCTGCGTCAGGAGCAAGCTGGCATTGCAGGGACCGGTTGGGGTATTTGGACAAACCGTAAGCGGGAACCCGAGGCGTGCCGCTGTTTGCAGAGATAACAGCCCGGCTCGGCGCCTGCCCTTGAGAGCAGGCGGATGAAAGTTCAAGCGCGCTCGTGGTAAAACATTTTAGAAATGAATTCTTACCGAGGCTTGGTCCGACGTTTTGAGACTTTGAAGGAGAGATTTGTTTAAAGTGGAAGTTAAGAGCTCGATAAATTTGGGGCGGGTGATGGACAAGCCTCTGAAAACTTGCCTGGCACAGAAATGCTTTTGAATCTCGTTTAGAATAGAATATTTCAGTTGGAAGAGACTTAAAATGATCATCTAGTCCAACGGCTTGACCACTTAAGGGCTGACCAAAGTTAAAGCATATTGTTATATTATTTAAATGTTTTTTTAACTGGTTTTGATGGCAGAGGCTCTCCCACGGGGCTGACTTTGGTCTCAGCCCCGCCACAGTTAGAGAATTGCTATCTCTGAGGGCTACGAGAGATTCTGCTGACCCAATCTGGTATCTTTTATCCTCCTTGGTCTCGCTGCCAATGCTTAAAGCTGCTCCAGCGACTCCTGGACGATCGCAAAGCCACCGTCGAGATGATCCAAGCGGAGGGCGGCAGGATCGCCCGCTCGGCCGAGCCCGCGGACCGGGAGAAGATCGTGGCTCAACTGGAGAGCCTGGAGCGGCGCTGGGCAGGGCTGCTGGGCAGCGCGGCCGGCAGGTGAGAGGCTCTGTCCCCGTCCTGTGTCCTCCCACCCCGGCCAAAAACACGGGGCCAGCTCGTCTGGTGATTCACGGTGCCCCGGAGCTCGAGGTCACCGCCTGCAGGGAGCTGGCGGAGGTTTCTGTGCGGCTACATCCTGGAAACAGCTGGAAAACATGAGAAATCAAAGGCTGTTTGGGGAGCTGAAGTTGATAGCGGTGGTTTACAATGGCAGGGAAGAGCTCAGATTAAATAAATTCCCTGCAGGGGATGGATGTTATTTTTGTTCCTTTAAGCGTTAACATTTAGCTTTAGCAGCAACATCCTGTTGACACCTTTGTGCTGCTTGAATCTCGTTTATATGTCGCTTGTTGCTACATAAGCTAATATTTGAGGTTACAGAGTCACTTCTGAGGGTCAGGTTTGACCTCCCAGCATTTCGAATCGCTGCCAGCTAGATGGACTGTCTGTCTAGGACTTGTACTGGTGCCAGGCTGTCTTTGAACAGCAGCTCAGCAGCTCTGAAACACCGAGAGCCCGGCCACGGGCTGAGCACCTCGGAGGGTCTCTGAGATAATGACAGGAATGGAAGAAAAGCAGCACGATGGGGAAGCCTTTCTGCCACCTTCCCTGGAGATAAACTGGACCCTAAAGGCACAGCTGTAGGAAAAAACTTATTTTGCAGTCTCTCCACGTTGATTTTCGTGTTTGCCTTTGCAGCTTGCCTGACATGGCATCTCACCTTGCTCTGCATCTGATTCCCTCTTCCTAATACTCAAGGCTGCTTCCCGTGCCTGGCTCCAACGGGGAGCTGCTCCTCAGTGGTTTATTCCTTACTATAGGCAGAAACAGCTGGAGGACATCCTGGTCCTGGCAAAGCAGTTCCACGAAACCACGGAGCCCGTGTCGGACTGGCTGTCGGTGACGGAGAAGAAGCTGGCCAACTCGGAGCCCATCGGCACCCAGACCGCCAAGATCCAGCAGCAGATCAGTCGGCACAAGGTAGGACCCGTGCAGGAACGGGACCCGCTGGCGGAGGTGGTTGGTGCTGGGTCCTGCTCAGGTGGTTGTTTCCAGCCCTTGGCAAAGGGGCTTTTTGGCACCAACCAGTGTTGGAGGAGTTACCCAGGCTGCTTTATGTATCAAGAAAGCTGCAAACCCAAAGCCACCGAACGTTAAACTGATGTCTTTGCACCTCACGGCAATTGTTTGTAAAGTTTTTATATATATAAAAAAGCAAAACTCTTTACCACTGCTCCTCAAAAAGTGATACCAAAATACGGTATAAAAACACAGCCTCCAATGTAAGACTCGCAGTTACAGCAGCAGTTCTTAGAACCTAAAATCTGAGACAATCTACTGTGTGAAGTGGTAAGAAAGTGCAGTATCGTCCAGCCGAGCAAGGGGGATAGAAAACCATTGGGTCGAGAAGCCACTCCTGTTCTTGTGTTTCATTTAAACCTCTGTTATTTTGATGCACTTTGCTCATTCGCGGGCGGGTTTCCTGTCTCATCGGTTACATTCATTGGTTCCGTTTCCCCTTTTACGTTGTCGTTTGGTTTCTTTTAATCCATTTTTCTTTTCTTTTTTTTTTTTTTTTTCACTCATTTTCCTTTCTGTTGTCCGTTTTATCCTCCCGCCATTCAGGCTCTAGAGGAAGAGATAGAGAGCCACGCTGCCGACGTGTCTCGGGCGGTCGGTGTCGGGCAGTCCCTCTCCTCCCTGAGCTGTGCCGCTGAGCGGAGGCTGCTGGCAGAGAAGTTAGACTCTCTGCAGACCCGCTACTGCGAGGTCCACGACCGGTGCTGCCGGAAGGCAGCGCTGCTGGATCAGGCGCTGTCTAACGCCAGGCTCTTTGGGGAGGAGGAGGTGGAAGTGCTCAACTGGCTGGCTGAGGTCGAGGACAAGCTCGGCTCGGTAGCCGTAAAGGATTACAAACGGGACGTCCTGCAGAAGCAGCATGCCGACCAGCTGGTATTTTCCATTTTCTTCCATGTTTACGTTGTCGATTTTGTTGCGTTTATCTGGTTTCCATTTGCTTTCTGGCCCGCAAAGCTCGTTCCGCTGCTGGTTCTCTTCTAGGCTTGGAGGAGCATAAAGAGATTTCATCCATTAAAAAAAACAATAATTGTGGCCCCAAAAATGGGTTTCCCGGGAGGGGGGGGGTGGGAGTCTTGAAATGATTCATTTACTTTGTGAACAATGTCTGAGCAAGCTTGGCCACCCTGTGCCTTTAGAAAACTGGATGCTGTTTCCAAGAATGAGAGCTTGAAAAGCCTGGTGGGTTTTCCAAGGCGGGCTGACCACCGAGGAAGCTGTCTGCTTCCGCTCCCTGGGGGTCGTGCAAGCTCTTTTCAAGAATGAGGTTATGTCTAATATGAGGGCGAGTTCTTTGGTAACACATACCCCGTGGGTTGGGATGGGTTTGCTCTAAGATTTGGGTCCCAGAAGTCTTGATAAGTCCCGTAGCAGGGGAAGGTCAACTGGCCAAGTCCCAGCTCTGTTGTCCACCCTTCCCGTGCTCGGCAGGAGCAGTTCGTGCTCTCCTTAGCACCTCTGGCCGGCAGGGCTTGGGGACCTGCCCGCTGAAGGGTGACCCCAGTTTGCCTTTCTCTCCAGGCTTTGAACGAGGAAATTGTCAACAGGAAAAAGAACGTGGACCAAGCCATTAGAAACGGGCAGGCTCTTCTGAAGCAAACCACAGGTAACACGGAGATCTGGGCGCGTTTCGGGCTTGGTCCCAAGTCCCGACTTCGCAGCTTCGCAAGCGGGTGGTTCCCAGCGCCAGCGTGGTGGTGCTCGGTGGTGAGCAGCGGGAAGGTTTTCTCATTGCATCCAGCTGCTAAATCACGTGGAAGGAGGTTAAAAATACGCCCAGCCCTTCCCTAATATTGCTTTCCCATGCCGAGCAGTTGTTGCTGTTGCCACGTGGGTGTGAGTTTGTGTTTACGAGTGGGAAGAAAGGTCGGGGTGATGCGTTTCCTTCAGATGTGGTCTGCTCGGAGCAGATGGAGAGACCTCTGTCCTTGTGGGAGCTGCGTAGCAGGAAGAGCGATTACAAAAAGTTTGGCTTGCAGTTTCTGGTCCTCTTGGGAGTAGAGCTGTGACACCTTAGTTGTGGTGGCTTTTGGTGGCAAAACCAGGCTTGGCAGCACGCTTCCATCCTGTTCCAGGGAGGAGAAGGATGTTACTCTGGCCTGTAGAAAAAGTCAGCTCTGAGAGTAGCTTCCTGGCTTTAAAATAATCTGCGAAGTTGTGCTGATGTAAAGAAAAAGGAGACCGAATTAGCTATTTAAAAAGGGAGGGAAGGGGGCAGGTGGCTCCTTAACCCTTCCTGCAGTGCCCCCAGCCCAGCCTCACTTGCCCCTCGCTGCCGTCTCGCAGGGGAGGAGGTGCTGCTGATCCAGGAGAAGCTGGACGGAATCAAGACCCGCTATTCGGACATCACCGCCGCCAGCTCCAAAGCTCTGCGCACGCTGGAGCAGGCTCGGCAGCTGGCCACCAAGTTCCAGTCCACGCACGAGGAGCTCACGGGCTGGATGAGCAAAGTGGAGGACGAGCTGGCGTCCAGCGGGGGACAGTCCCCGGCCGGCGAGCAGATACCCCAGTTCCAGCAGAGGCAAAAGGTGGGGGCTGGCACCCCGAGGGACGCGAGGGAGGGAGGTGGCAGGGGTTTGCTCGTGAGCTGCCGAGCACTGAGAAGGACACGTGTCCATGGATGCCTTCCACAGGAGCTGAAGAAGGAGGTGATGGAACACAGGCTCGTCCTGGACACGGTGAACGAGGTGAGCCGAGCTCTCCTGGAGCTGGTGCCCTGGCGAGCCCGCGAGGGGCTGGATAAACTCGTGTCGGACACCAACGAGCGCTACAAGCTGGTCAGCGACACCGTGAAGCAGAGGGTGGAAGAAATCGATGCTGCTATTCAAAGGTCTCAGCAGGTAATTTAATCACCCTGCAGGGTTTTCTTGGCAGAGCGGGAGCGAGCGGCTCGGCAGCACGATGATGGCAGGAGGGACGCCGAGCGCGGCCCGACGGGAGGGTCAGATCCCATTGGGAATGCCAAGAAAGAAACAGACCACACCAGCGACGTGTGGCAGCGGGGTCAGATTCTGACCCGCCCCGTGGTGCGGGGCTTGGGCAGGAGAGCTGCAGTCCAGCCCCGCGTTGTCCCGCCTGCTGGCTCTTGTATTGCGTGGGTGGCGTAAATGGTGTAAAACCGATGACAGGTGACTTTCAGGCCTGGAAAAACGTCATCTCCTGTTGTGATAGCATGGGGACTCGTTCCAGGCGAACAGTCCTCACCAGAAAGGCTTGCTCTGCACGGGCTGGAGGCTCTGGAGCGCTGCGAATGGCTGCCCTCGCCGGTTTTGAGCGCTGCCTCCCCGAAGCTGAGTGTGCGAGCGAAGCGGTGGTGTAAAATCCAGGCGTCCCTTTCCCCGTGAGCAGGGAGGGTGCAGAGAAAGGCGGCTGCTCCGCCATGCCCCAAGACTCGTGGGACAGTGGCTGTGGCCCCTCTTGGAGGGGAGCGTGGAGGCAGAAACCTGCCAAAGTCCCCATCTCCTCCCGCCACATCACCGTGCACTCCATCCCGTCGCTAACCCATCCTCTCCCCCGTGCCAGTACGAGCAGGCGGCTGATGCCGAGCTGGCCTGGGTGGCCGAGACGAAGAGGAAGCTGATGGCCCTGGGTCCCATCCGGCTGGAGCAAGACCAGACGACGGCTCAGCTGCAAGTGCAGAAGGTACGAGGAGCTTTGGGCGATGGGCTGGGCTTTGGGGGACACACAAACGTGCAGCTTCACCCTCGAGTGGCTGCTGGGGTTTGGTAGCGCAGAGCGCCAGGAGAGATGCGACGCTTGTTCTTGGTAAGTTAAAGGAGAAAACGAGGGAGAAAGAGGGTTTAGGGAAATGAGGTGTTTGGTTTCTAAAGGAAAAAGCTTCCTACCTGCTTGCAGGAGCCAAAAAACTTTGCACGGGCGCTTAGGACTGGGTGGGCGCTTGTGCCTGGACTCGGCTCGAGAGAGCGGCTCCTTCCCTGGAGTTTTCCTCCCCGGGTCTTGCAGGTGCTGGCAGCAGGAAGGGTTTAGAGAAATGTGTGTATTGATTAATGAGGGTGCTTTTACATTTGCTTTTTGCTCATTGTTCCTTGCAGTGGGGGACTCCTCATTTCCCTCCCGGCAGCCAAACGCGGAACAAAGAGGCACTGGGGTGGTTTTTTGGTTTTTTTTTTATATCTTTGAGATGAGCTCGTGCCTGAAAAAACGTGTACTTTAAATAAACGGCCCTTTTCTTCCCTTACCAGCCTCGGCAATCGGAGCAGCGTACAGGCTTATTGGATTTTTTTGAAAAAAAAAAGAAAAATAAGACATTGTTATAAGGGAGGGGGACTGAACCGTCGAGAATTAAGTTAAATTGAGCTCAGCTCAGCTTGGCTTCCTGCTGTTAATCGCGTGGACCTTGGGAATGGCGAAGTTATTGGCAGATGCAGTTCTGGAGAGCATCATTTGGGGGGTTAACGCGTTCCCTAACGAGTGGACGGTGGAGCTTTTCCTCCGGTGAGGACTCTGGGTGTGGAAGTGGCCTGGTACCTTATTTTAAGAGACAGTTTTTCAGCCCTTTGAAAGAGAGAGGTCGATGTCGATGAGTCACGAGAAAAACATGCAGCAATCTGCGTTTTCAGCCAGATTTTCAGCGCCACAGGACGCTTGTGCTGAGTTTTGCGGGGTCTCTGCGGCGCTGAGCTCTGCTGCCGGCGCGGGAGGGTCCCGCGGACGGGCTGGAAGGGGGAGGTTGGGCTCGGCTCTGATTTCCCTCCTTTCTTTGGAACTTTCCCTTTTCTGCAGGCTTTTTCCATCGACATTATTCGGCACAAAGACTCCATGGATGAGCTGTTCAGCCAGCGCAACGAGATCTTCGGGACGTGCGGGGAGGAACAAAAAGCTGTTCTCCAGGTGAGCGTCCCGCTGCCAGTCGGGGGGGAAACGGGGAGGGAGGCGAACGCTCAGCGAGAGCTCGCACAGGCTGAAGTAGTTGAAAATTACCCCATCTTTAGTAATTCCCACCAGCGTTAGCAGAAATCTCTTTACATTTATTACCCTCTTTTATTGCATATTTTTATCGCGGTGTTTGGGGACGGAGCGGGGGGACAGCGGATGTTTCGGAGGCTGCTTTAATTGGAATTACAGCTTGTGCACATGGAAGGGCACCAAAGGCACCTCCTGCTCTTCCAGCTCGCAGCGTGCAGCTGCCTCTTTCCCCGCGCCCTTTTGCATCCCTCGGTGTAATTCTTCTCCCTCTATTTAATTTTCTGAAGGAGAAAACCGAGTCCCTGGTGCAGCAGTACGAAGCCGTCAGCCAGCTCAACTCGGAGCGTTACGCTCGCTTGGAGCGTGCCCAGGTCCTGGTCAACCAGTTCTGGGAGACCTACGAGGAGCTGAACCCGTGGATCGAGGAGACTCAAGCCCTCATCTCCCAGCTGCCGCCTCCCGCCATCGATCACGAGCAGCTCAAGCAGCAGCAGGAAGACATGAGGGTAAGAAGACGCGGCGTTTACCTCTACTGCGGCGTTTGCACCTCCTGCACCATCGGTTCTTCTACCTTAAGTGGAGGCGCAGCACTTGTGGGGACGAGAATGCCTTTTTTTTTTTTTAATTTTTCTGATTTTTTTCCCTGCATTCTCTTCTTTTTGGGGATCCTACCTGTGTAATACAAGCGTGCCATGAGCCACGTGAGAATTGCTAGTTACATTGGAGCACCGTGACAGAGATTGCACCCAAGGGAGCCTGGCTGCCTTCGGATCTCCTACCTGACAGTGGCAGGGATAACCGCTTTGTGCTTTTAGGGTAGAGAGCTGCAAAGCGGCTTTTCTCAGTGGTGGTCCCCACGGGGAGGGCGAGGAGCCGGCCGTGCCGGGGAGGGTCCCGTGCCGGGCAGCGTGCCGGCGCGCGCGGAGCCGTGGCCATGTTAGGAAGAGCTCAGCGCCATGTGCTTGGCAGATGCTGGGTCAAGAAATCGGCGGTGCGAGCTCCCTGCCAGATCCGATCGCTGCTCTCAGAGTGCTGTGTGAAATAAACAGGCAGCGGCTTTCAATAGGTTTCTAAACAAATGTATTTTTTCTCTTTCCTCCCCCCCCCACCTCTATTCCCTAGCAACTGAGAGAATCCATTGCCGAACACAAGCCTCATATTGACAAGCTGCTGAAAATCGGCCCGCAGCTCAAGGACCTCAACCCCGAGGAAGGGGAGATGGTGCAGAAAAAGTACTCGACGGCCGAGGCCATGTATGCCAAAATCAAGGAGGAGGTGTGTCAGCGGGCGCTCGCGCTCGACGAAGCTGTCTCGCAGTCCACCCAGGTACGCCGGGGCGGGGTGGGGGGTGCGAAGGAGCCGAGCCCCCTGGGGAAGCCACACGCTTTGAAATGCGGTTTTATTCCAAGCGTTACCCTTGTCAAGCCCTTTGTAAGGCGGTCAGACACCTCCGGGGTAGTTTCCCCGCTGCCGAGGAGGCGCGTTTGAATCTCGGCATGGTAAATGGAGTAATAAATTTTTACAACCTCAATAATGACGCTCGTTCAAAGGGGCTGTTCTGGCATCCGCCCAAGGTTGAAAGGGCCCCCCCGAGAGCCTCTCTAAAGAGCTCGGAGAGATAAGTTTCATTCCTGATAAGCTGTGTGTGCAGCGAAGGGCCTCGGCATCCTGTGCACGGGAGACTTGTCTCCAGGGTCTGGGCATCTCCGGAGAAGGTCGGTGATGGCAGGAGCAGAGATATGAAAGGAAGGGCAGAGACCGTAGGTGCTAAAGTCCAGAAAGGGGGTGAAGACTTGCTGCCACCGAGGGTTTAGCACCCCTAGTTATGTTTCATTTCACCCCGTGTTACCATAGCACAGTTGGTTTGTTGTCACGTCCGGGGTTTTTTTTTTTATTATTTCTTTATTCCTGTATTGTGTAGTCACGTTCTCGTGGTTTGCACTTGTATTAACTCCGAGTTTTTCCCCCTCCCACACCCCCCTCCCCGTCTCATCTCTCACTCCCCTTGTGGAATGTGTTATCTGTGTGTGTTGCTGCCTGTGCCCGTCCTCCCCACATGGTCCCATTTCATTCTTGTGTTGACTGCGCCCCACCATTGCAGATTACGGAGGTAAGCCCCGCCACCACAGACCTTCACTTACACTCTTTCTTTGGGCTGATTCTATTTGACACCCGGCCTTTTTATTTTCTGCTCCGTGCACAGCTCGGCAGAACATGCTTAAAAATTAACTCCAGGGGCTGAAATCCTGTTTCTGCGATGGCTTTCGTTGCGTTGCTGCCTGGTCTCAGCTCTGGCCAGCTTCCGCTGGGAATGCTCGCTGCAAAGCAGAGGTGGTTTTTGTTTGGGGTTTGGTTGTTTTTTTTTTTCCCTTTTGGAGCATATTACACTGATGCACAGAGCTTTCTGCTCTTGCTGGACTTGCCGGTTTGCTCCTGCTTGTTGGCCGAGCCAGCCTGCTCAACTTTGCACCGAGAGCCCGTCTCCTCTCTGCTGTTAGAGCCTGGGACGTGGCAAACCCCAGCTCTGGTGTCCTGCAGAGCTGTCCTCCTCGCCAGCAGAGATGATTTGGGGATCTTTAAGGCCAAAGTTGACTTTTCTGGGGTTTTTTTGTTTGGGTTTTTTTTTTTTAAATAACTATAATAACACCCTGCAAGACCCCCTTCCTCTCTCACTTTTGGCTTTCCGGTTCTGCTTTTGCCGAAGCCCCGGCTGCTCGCTCCTCCCGGTGTGGACGCAGCCTAACGCCGCCTCCCGCTGACCCTCCCCGGGCTGCTTTTCTCTGAACCAGTGGAGATTCCCATCAGCACCGAACGCGGGCGTTTTTTCCAGCCGTGGATGCTCAAAACCGCCGGCGCTTGGCTTCTGCTGCCACCGCAAGAAGCGGTTGGAAAAATAACCCGCGTTGGGTCGGGTTGAATCCGGTGACAAAGTCGTTGCCGTGTTCGGTGACTCCGTATGGTTTGAGCTGGTGCAGCCGGGGGCTGTTGGCAGCTGGAGGAAAAGCAAGAGGCCGGCTTGGAGGAGAGGCTGCAGGTTTAATTGCTGTTGCAGGCAACGTTTGTCCTCTCCAAGAGGCCGCTGGGCTGTTGCAGGGAGCGACGCGGCGTTGCTTAACCCCGTCTCGCCCCGCCCTGACGGAGTTGTTCTCCTCCAGTTCCACGACAAGATCGAGCCCATGCTGGAGACACTGGAGAGCCTCTCGTCCCGCCTGCGCATGCCACCCCTCATCCCCGCCGAGGTCGAGAAGATCCGCGAGTGCATCAGCGAGAATAAAAACGCTGCCGTGGAGCTGGAGAAGCTGCAGCCTTCCTTCGAGGCTCTGAAACGCCGCGGGGAGGAGCTGATCGGCCGATCGCAGGGCACGGACAAGGACCTGGCAGCAAAAGGTATCTGCGGGTGGATTCAACAGGAGATGGTGGCTGAGCCCCAGCTTCTGCTGCCCAGAGCACGGCTCCAGCGCTGCTGGGGAGGCTGCGATGTCCCAGGGGTGTCTTTCAGAGGGTCTCCTCGCTTTAGGAGGAAGGGCGAGTCCTCTGGTGCCTGCTTCCATCTGGAGCAGCCAGGGTGGCATCAACCAGAGGAGAAAGGACGATTTGTGGCTTCTCAGGGAGAGGTTTCAGCTCAGCCGAGCCCTCACCCTGAGACGGTCTCTTGTGGCAACCGTTGGTGGCCCCAGCGAAATGATTTGTTGGTGTCGATTCAGCATCTAATGGAGGGAAGGAATGTCCCCAGCACAAAAAGACCCGTCAACACGATTGGCACTAATTGGCACCTTTCTTGGCAGCTCAACAGCCAGCTCATGGACTGAGTGAGCCTGGGCTTCACGCTAGAGGTGGCCAGAACAGGAGGAGAGTATGTGGGCAAAGTTGTCCTGAGCCTCCCTGCACATAAATAAAGGCTTTATTTCCGCGAGCTGGAGTTTCTCATGTCCCTCAGTATCTCTCGGAATGAATGCTCTGCTAGTCCTGGCCATCTTTAATGCCCATTTGAATATTCCCTTGGCTGTTTCTAAGAGGATAGCATTTGCAAAACGCTTTTGAGCTGTAAAAAGGTTTTCTTCTTCACTGGGTGTTTTCATTCTTTTCCTCAGTAATCCAGGATAAGTTGGATCAGATGGTCTTCTTCTGGGAAGACATCAAAGCTCGGGCGGAGGAACGTGAAATGAAGTTCCTCGATGTCCTGGAGCTTGCGGAGAAGTTCTGGTACGACATGGCAGCCCTCCTGACTACCATCAAAGACACGCAGGACATCGTTCATGACCTGGAGAGCCCGGGCATTGACCCCTCCATCATCAAGCAGCAGGTGGAAGCGGCAGAGGTGAGGACCATGACACTGTGCCTCTGTCTGGAGCTTGTCTGCGCCCAGCTTGCGAGCTAAACTGGGACGGGTCTTAGATACGAGCATGGCCAGAAGCGGCCGTGCAACAGTTTTGTAGGCAGTCAGTCGGATTATGGAATGTTATTTCCATTGGAATTTGAAACTGCATGATAAAAAACAGAAGTGTATTTCACATATCCCTCCCCACCGCCACCGCCCCCTCTTCCAGACAGGGAAATGCTGCTTAAATCGCTTTATCTGCTGCTGTTTTGGGAAGCTTACCAGGCGTGAGGTCAGAGTTGTGTGCCCACTTGTTCTGAGCGATGTGGAAGTTTGCACGGCTGAGCTCTCAGGCTGAGGCGAAGGCATCTGAGCGCTGCCTGGCGTGGGAAGTGTCTGCTTAGATTTCGCTTAGACCGGAGAGAAGCGTGTGGCTGGATGGGCTTGGGTTTGTACGGTGCCGGTTGTTTCAAATAAACAGTGAAATCCACCTCAGGTGGGTTTGGCTCAGACCTTGGGGTCTTGCACTTTGCTCGGTTTGTCCTTGCTGCTTCCCTTTTATAACCGTTCGCTCTCCAAACTGAACTCCTGGAGTGACAAAATACTCCGCGTCCCTTGTGAGCGACACCTTCAGGCGGGCGGCTCAGGGACATGTCAGGCTCAACACAGATGTTCTCATTTGAGTTCCCTCCACCCCTACACGCAGCAGCGTTGTCCCCGTGGGAGCAGAGCAGGCTGGGGACACGCTGGGGACCTGCTGGTGAGCAGGACGGCCATCTGCTCGCCGCGTAACCCCGTCCTGGGGTCTGGCATCAGGCCAGGGTGCAGGAAGGACTCTCTGTGCTTTAGCCCTCCTGTTCTTGAGGCAATTTTGGAAGAGCATTTAATAATAAACATTTTTCTTTTGTCACAGACTATTAAAGAGGAGACGGACGGCTTGCACGAAGAGCTGGAGTTCATCCGACTCCTTGGAACTGATTTAATTTTTGCCTGTGGCGAAACTGAGAAACCAGAAGTGAAAAAGAGCATTGATGAGGTAGGAGAAACCAGCGGCCTCTCCTTCAGATAAAATCAGGTAGGAGCAAGTGGGAGCTCCGGTAGAGGAGCCTGACGGATTTTGTGGGCAATCCTGTGTTCCGCAGATGAACAACGCGTGGGAAAATCTAAACAAAACGTGGAAGGAGAGGCTTGAGAAGCTTGAAGAAGCCATGCAGTCGGCTGTGCAGTACCAAGACACGCTCCAAGTAAGAGGCTGGGCTATTTGCGTGGGGTGGGTAGACCTCGGGGAGAGCACTGCGAATCCTCTCCCTGCAACCGTACTGGGATTTGCACTAATGCACAGCAGAAAACATCCCCCGGGCGAGTGTTTGCAGCCCCTGATAGAGCCTGAGCTCCACAAGCAGCTCCAGGGAAGCACAGAGAGCTGATGGCGTTTGTCTTCCC
Organism: Trogon surrucura; assembly: GCA_020746105.1. Classification (NCBI taxonomy): domain Eukaryota; kingdom Metazoa; phylum Chordata; class Aves; order Trogoniformes; family Trogonidae; genus Trogon; species Trogon surrucura. The sequence goes on from CM036640.1 coordinate 2,511,232, forward strand.
GATTTTCTGCGCGAGGCAGCAGGCTGAGCCTGGCTGCCAGCGGGTCCTTGCGGTGGAAGCAGGAGAGGGAAGGACTTGCAGAAACGGCTGCTGGCCAAGCAGGCGTCACCACCTCAAAAGACAAGTTTCGTGGTTGGAGGCCGGTGGAGGCACCAGCCGTCGCCGTTCCCTTCGCTAACGATGCCCGTGCTCCTTTCAGGCCATGTTTGACTGGCTGGATAACGCCGTCATCAAGCTCTGCAACTTGTCTCCTGTCGGCACCGACCTCAACACGGTGAAGGAGCAGATGAACGAGATGAAGGTACCCGGGCGCGGCGGGACCGGTTCGCTTTGCCTCGCGGAGCTCGCGCCCCGGTGATTCATTTTGTTCTGGTTTTTGTCCTGCTTGTTTTGGCAGGAGTTTAAAATGGAGGTTTACCAGCAGCAGATTGAGATGGAAAAGCTTAATCACCAAGGTGAACTGATGCTAAAAAAAGCTACAGATGAGACAGACAGAGACATCATAAAGGAACCACTGACAGAGCTGAAACATCTCTGGGAGAATTTGGGCGAGAAAATTGCTCACAGACAGGTAGAGAGGGCATCTGGGCTCTGTGAGGTTGAAAAGGCGGGTGCTCCCCCTCCTTCCCGGCTTAAACTTTCTTTTTCCATCCCTGTCCTCACCCAGCATAAGTTAGAAGCCGCTCTCCTGGCCCTGGGCCAGTTCCAGCACGCGTTGGCCGAGCTGATGGCCTGGCTGACCCACACCGAGGAGCTGCTCGACGCGCAAAAACCCATCAACGGAGACCCAAAAGTCATCGAGGTCGAACTCGCCAAGCACCACGTGAGTATTTCCCTCTCCGGCTCCTTTTTTTTAGCCTATTCCTGCTGCAGGATTTTATTTCTCGTGAAGAGTTTGAGTTGGTTCGAGCCCGTGCAGGAACGAATGGGGGAGTTTTTAGAGAGGTGTCCAACCACTGCATCTCGTGCAGGTGCTGAAGAACGACGTCCTGGCCCACCAAGCGACCGTGGAGACGGTGAACAAAGCGGGCAACGAGCTGCTGGAGTCGAGCGCCGGGGACGACGCCAGCAGCCTGCGCAACCGCCTGGAGAAGCTGAACTCGTGCTGGGAGTCGGTGCTGCAGAAGACGGAGGAGAGGGAGCAGCAGCTGCAGTCCACGCTCCAGCAGGTCGGAGGGACGCGCCGGGGGTGCCCCCCCGCTGCGGCGGATCTCTGCCGAGGGTCCGCTCACCACTTGGGTTTGGGGGGAAAGGGAGGGGGATCGAGTTAGAGAAACGCTGGGATGTTTTTTAATACGAGTTTTTCATGTAGCTCATAGTCCTGGACGGGTTTGGTGCTTGCACGGGAGCAGGGAGCAGGCACACCCTGGTTAAGGATATTCCACGTACACCCCTCTTTAAGGCTGGTGCATCCAGCTCTGCCTTGTTATCTGGTTTTGAAGCAAAAAACAGCGTTAGCTCTGGCGCATGATCAACGGTGGCTGATGTCACCCGATCCGTGGCTGATAACGTGTTCCCGAACAGGCCCAGGGTTTCCATGGTGAGATTGAAGACTTCCTCCTGTGGCTAACGAGGATGGAGAGCCAATTGTCGGCATCAAAACCCACGGGAGGTCTGCCAGAAACTGCCCGGGAACAACTCAATGCCCACATGGTAAATTGTTAGGAGACATTTCTTTTTAATGCTTTTGATTCTGCGACCTTCTGTCTGTCAAATAATCAGCGTCAAAACTGAATCTGATGGGAAGAAGAGTGCTTCTCCGCTCTCTTCTTACCCATAATTTTTGCTCTTGATGCCTGGGACAAGCATCACGACGCTTTAACCAGGCTCAAAGTGCCAACACCACTGTCACTTTGCTGCCGGCCCCGAACCTAATTTTCTCATCACCCCGAGTCATAGCGAGCCCCAATCCCTCTCCGAGCTCTCCTTCTCTCTAACCCTTCGGTGGTGCCTCCTTGCAGGAGCTGTACGGCCAGTTCAAAGCCAAGGAGGACGTCTACAGCCAGCTGCTGGCCAAGGGACGACTGATGCTGCTCAACCGCGACGACTCCGGCTCTGGCTCGAAGACGGAGCAGAGCGTCGCGCTGCTGGAGCAGAAGTGGTGTCTGGTCAGCACCAAGATGGAGGAGAGAAAGGTAGCGTTGGGTGGATTGTTGGGTTTGGGGGTTTTTCTGATCACGTCTGTCTCGATCACGCAAGTTGAGTTTGGCTTTCAGATGGTGCTGTCTGAGCTGTCGTATTTTTTCTAGATAGTCGTCAGAGCTGGCTAAATCACACAGAAAATGAGAGGAAAAGGCGTTTTGGGTTAATTTAGAGGAGAGGTGGGAAGAAATCTCCCGCGGCTCTGAAAGGCAGGCTTTGTTGGTCCTCTGCGAGACAGCAGGCCAAATCCTCCTCCGAGCTGACTCCATCCTAGGCTTTTGGCCGGGGATGAGATAAAACAAGGGACGCGGTGGCCTCAGCCCAGAATAAATTTGCGGCGCTGCAGCTGTTGCCGTCGAAATATCGCCCACCTCATTTACCGAGCCGCTCTCCCCGGGGCGAGCCCTTTTCTCAGGAAGCTGAGGGTGACGCAGCTGCTCGTGTGCTGATGAAGGTCTCCCCTTTCAGGGGCGACTCCTTGTTTTGAAAGAAAGTGGCAGCTTTCACTGAAACCCCCCCTCTCCTTGGTAAACAAGTCGCGTTCCCAGGCCGAGGCGATGAGGTTCCTGTTGGAGGGACGTTTCGGCAGGGACACAAAGGCTGCCTCTGTCTGCGAAACCGCCGATCGTGAGCTCTCACCCTTCCGTGTTGGGTTTTTTTTCTCTCCTTCCTCACGGCGGCAGGCGAAGCTGGAGGAGGCACTAGCCTTGGCCACGGACTTCCAGAACTCCCTCCAGGACTTCATCAACTGGCTCACGTTGGCCGAGCAGAGCCTGAACATCGCACCCCCGGCCAGCCTCATCCTCAACGCCGTGCTGGCCCAGATCGACGAGCACAAGGTACCGGCACCACGAGCATCTGACGAGCTCCCTGGGGCGGAGAGACCAGGAGTTGGCACCTTGTATCTCCTTGGGGCTGCTCCCGGGAGCATCCAGCTCCCCTGATGGCCAAGAGGACGTCTTTGTCTTTCGCAGGTGTTTGCCAACGAGGTGAACGCTCATCGGGATCGCATCATCGAGCTGGATCAAACCGGGAACCAGCTGAAGTTTCTCAGTCAAAAGCAGGACGTGGTGTTGATCAAGAACCTACTGGTGAGCGTCCAGTCCCGCTGGGAGAAGGTCGTCCAGCGCTCGGTGGAGCGGGGACGGGCTCTTGATGATGCCAGGAAGCGAGCCAAGCAGGTGAGAAATGTGGGAAGGGTGTGCCAGACCCCGAGGTGCGGCCAGCCTTGGGGGTCCCGAGACCAGAAAAAGGGACTGGGGACACCACCCGTGTAAAGTTTCAGACTTGCTGCTGTTTCTTTGCAGTTCCATGAAGCTTGGAAGAAACTGATTGATTGGCTGGAGGATGCAGAGAATCACCTGGACTCAGAGCTGGAGATTTCCAATGATCCCGACAAGATCAAACTCCAACTCTCCAAACACAAGGTAGAGCTTTGGCAAAGTAAGACTGGTGTTGGGTGCTGGGTGGAAGGGTGCTTCGTTGGGAGAGCAGGGCAGCATCTCCTCTGCCATCACGAGGATGCCACGTCCGAACCGTGGAAAATGTTGAGCTGGGGGTTCTTCATGAGCACCACGTATCTGCAGAAAGCAAAGGCCAGGCTTTCTGAAGCACTTTGATTTTTCTCTCCGGTTCTCAGGAGTTCCAGAAGACACTGGGGGGGAAGCAGCCCGTCTACGACACCACGATCAGGACGGGCAGGGCCCTCAAAGAAAAAGCCTTGCTGCCGGATGACACTCAAAAGCTGGACAATTTACTGGGAGAAGTCCGGGATAAGTGGGACACGGTGTGCGGCAAATCTGTGGAAAGGTGAGTCCAGCCCCAGCGTTGACCCAAAAGCGCTCGTTTGCCGAGGACTCGTATCGAAGAGAGCGGAGGGAGGGAAGCAGTTCCTTGGGGAGGTTGGAGGAGGTCGCTGGGACATGACGAAAAGAGGTGGGTTTGTTCGTGGAGGTTCACGGAGGTGTTTGGTTTTCAGGCAGCACAAGCTGGAAGAAGCCCTCTTGTTCTCTGGCCAGTTCATGGATGCGCTGCAGGCCTTGGTGGACTGGCTCTACAAGGTGGAACCCCAGCTGGCTGAAGACCAGCCCGTCCATGGCGACCTGGATCTGGTCATGAACCTGATGGATGCTCATAAGGTGAGAGCTCCTTTTCCAGCCCTTCTTTGAGACAAGAGTGGGGCTTGTCTTCTCCAAGAGCTAAAGAAGAGGGGCTGGAGTCGGTGCCGTGCTGCAGAGCTGCATCTCACTGCTTTGCTCTGCTGCTGTGGGCAAGGAGGGTGAAACCAGGGCGACCAAGTGGGAGGAAACTTTTACGTTTCTGGGAAGGTTACAGGAGCTGGAGCTCATCCTCCTGAGATGCTCTCAGTCAGGTCTGTTGGGGGTTTCGTTTGGAAAAGGTGGCTGAATTCATAGTCCTCTCTAAACTTTGGTCTTGGCAGTTCTCCCCAGCGTGTCTTGGAGACTGGCACTCCTGGGTTTGGGTTAGGTTGGACGTTGAAAGCCCTGGACAGGGTTTGAGCATCCGTTCCAAGCAGCTGCTGTGTCGCAGCCTGAGCAGGGGCTTGAGCCTGCCTGCTCTGATGTGGGCGCCAAACCCGTCTTCCAAACTATTTCAGATGTGCCCTGTTGTTTTTTTCACCCCCTCATGTAAAACAACCTGCCGGGACTGACCGCTCCTGCTCGGCTTCTGCCCCATGTCCCCTCCAGGTCTTTCAGAAGGAGCTGGGGAAGCGCACGGGGACAGTCCAGGTGCTCAAGCGCTCCGGGCGGGAGCTCATCGAGAACAGCCGGGACGACACGACCTGGGTGAAGGTGCAGCTGCAGGAGCTGAGCAACCGGTGGGACACGGTGTGCAAGCTGTCCGTGTCCAAACAAACCCGCCTGGAGCAGGCCTTGAAGCAGGTGAGCAGGAGGCTACGGGTGGAAACAGCCTTGGAGAGCTTTGCCAGGCTCCAGGACGTCAACGCAAACCTCCAAGAAGAGGTTTTGACCAGTGACCGATGTCCTGACCGATCAGGACGCCCCAGCCCTGCAGTGGTCAGAGACTGTCTGGGCTGGTGTTTGCTGATGTCCAGTGCAAGAGATTGAAGCTAAAACAAAAAAAAAAAACAAAGGCTCTTTGAGCAGAAACCACCCAGGTGCCCAACTGGTCAGAACACAGGTAGCTGTGCTGGTTTTGTAAATACTGAGTTCTTCAGCCCAGCTGATGCTGAGGGGAGGGGGATGCCCGGCTGCTGTAGGACCTGTCTGTTGGTGTTTTAAATTTGTTTTCAAAGTCCCTTTCAGCCCCTTGTCTCGGACACCAATTGGAGCTGGTTTTGGGAGGAGGAGGGCTGACACCTGTGCTTTTGTCTCCGCAGGCAGAGGAGTTCAGGGCGGCCGTGCAGATGCTGCTGGAGTGGCTCTCGGAGGCAGAGCAGTCCCTGCGCTTTCGGGGAGCGCTTCCCGACGACGCCGAGGCGCTGCAGTCCCTCATCGACGCCCACAAGGTAGCGGGGAGCTCCGAAACGACCCCCTGCTCCCCAGCAAGATTTTTGGGGGGGGGGCAAGGTTGCAAAATAATCTCTTCGGGCCTTTCAGGAGTTCATGAAGAAAGTGGAGGAGAAGAGAGCGGACGTGAACGCGGCGGTGGGCATGGGAGAGGTCATCCTGGCCGCCTGCCATCCCGACTGCATCACCACCATCAAACACTGGATCACCATCATCCGAGCCAGGTTCGAGGAGGTGAGTCCACCAGGCTGGGCTGGCGGGTCCTTCCCCGGGCTCCCCGCGCGGGGGCTGACGGTCGTCTCCGCGTTTCTGCCAGGTTCTCACATGGGCGAAGCAGCACCAGCAGAGACTGGAGTCGGCGCTTTCCGAACTGGTGGCCAACGCCGAGCTTCTGGAAGAGCTTCTGGCTTGGATCCAGTGGGCTGAGACAACCCTGATCCAGCGGGACCAGGAGCCCACGCCTCAGAATATCGATCAGGTCAAAGCCCTCATCTCCGAACACCAGGTGAGCCCAGGGGCCAGACGTGGCGGGTGCTCGCGAAGGGGCAGGGTTGGTTTTTTTTCCTGCCTTGCCGGGCAGGACGCATTGACATCTCTTGGAAGACGCTATTAAAAGCGTGTGGCCCAACTGGAGCTGTCACCCAGGAGCCAAGCTGGCCCAGGGAATGACCTCCAGCGTTCCGAGGTCACTGTGCAATAGTTTGACCACAAGTCCCCGTCGTCGGTGCTTAATGCTCACACCTCTACGGGCTTGGCACGTCCTGGCGAGGATCTGGAGCAACGGGAGACCGAAACCATCTCGAAACTGCAAAGGTTTTCTTGTCCCTTCTGTGTCTTGACAGTCCTTTATGGAGGAGATGACACGGAAGCAGCCGGACGTGGACCGGGTCACGAAGACGTACAAGAGGAAAGCTACGGAGCCCCCCCACGGGCCTTTCATCGAGAAGTCCCGCAGCAACAGTACGTCGAACGCGCTACGACGGGAGGAAATGAAACGCATAGGAAACTAATTAACTTTGATTATCAGTTAACGAGGCATCCTGCATTGACAAGCCACCAGGAAGGCAGTTTGAAGTTTGTCAGGAGGGGGGGACAATCCAGGTGGCATTTGCCAAAGCGCCCGTGCCGGGGTTGTGCTGCGCCCGGGGCAGCTTGTGCTGTCACCGCTCTTCCCTTTTCCCCCTGCCATTGCTTCGTGATGAGTTTTTGGGGCCTTTTTTTATCTTGGTTGTTGAAGCCAGAGTCCGATGTGAATTCCCACATGCAAAGGGAAAGGGGGAGTCGGAGCCGTCCGTCACCCTGTCCTCCTACCTGGGGACACCTCATCCCTTGGCAGAGCAGCTGGCAAGGCTGTGGGAGGTTTTTTTCTTTGAAAAAAGAAAATACATTTCATCGCTGCTCTTCCCTGGCCCGCTCCGACTTGCCAAACCCATCACCACCCCCTCAGACAATTCCTCTTTCTCCCTTCTTTCCAGGAAAATCCTTGAGTCAAGCCGCCCCCCCAAGCCTGCCCATTATCTCCCAGTCGGAAACGAAGAACCCCCGGATAAACCAGCTCTCGGCTCGCTGGCAGCAGGTCTGGCTGCTGGCGCTGGAGCGGCAGCGAAAGCTCAACGATGCCCTGGACAGGCTGGAGGAGGTAACGGTCGCCGGCTGCTCCGGGCAGGGCGGGGGAAAAACGGTGCTGGAGGGGTGCAAGAAGTGTTTGAAATTAGTGGCACCTCTTGAACTGCCCAGCTCTTGCAGGCGGTTCGTGCTGCCTTTCTGAAAATGCAAAAGAAAAAAAAAAAAAAACACACAACACCTAAACTCCAAAAAAATGTTAAGGCTGAAACCTACCTCGTGTAATTAACTGCGCATTAATGAACTGCTTTGTGCCCTTGCAGTCGGTATCTGTAGAGGTGATAACAGCCAGGCCTGCCTTTCTCCTAGTGATTAGTTGTAACGATTATTGTCTCTATCTTTTCCAACCATCTAATGTAATTTTTGTTTTTATTTATGCTTAACAAAGCAGCTATGCCCAGAAGTGAGTGGTTTTTGTTTTTGTTTTTTTTTGTTGCTTTTGCTGTAGGTCAGTTCAGTTTATACGTATTCATGTGGGTTTTTTCTCTGTTGCTTTAGAGGTAAAAAAAAAAAAAAAAAAAAAACACGCTAAAAACTGTCGCATTACCTTGCTGTGAGCTGCTTGAGCTGGTGGGGTCGAGGGAGTTCTTTCGGGGGAGGAGGAGAAAAAGGGTGTTGGTTGGAGTTGGAGGGCGAGCAGCCGGTCTGCGGCAGTTTGCCGAGCTGAGATGTGCCCCGGCCGCTGCCTTACCTGGAATTTGAGCAAGAAATCCCTTCTCGGCTGCTTAGAGGGAAAGGGAGAGGGGAGACGCGTGCCCAGAGTGACGCCCGTGATGGTGCAGGAGGGGTTTGTCTGTGTGCGAGTAGCTGATACCTCTGCCTTCGTGTCCGTGTGCCAGCGCGGGGGGCGCTGCGCCCCGCGTCCGTGGTTCCGTGGTCCACGTGTGACTGTCGGCTGCGCTGTCTGTCCTTCTGTTCCCCAAAGTCGATTTGGGCAGCCCCTTCGTTAACGGGGCAGGTCTGGATAAACTCAGATTAACCTTCCCGGGTGGGCGTTAGCGCGGGGAGCTCATCGAGGTTTTTAGGGTGCCGTAGAGACGGGGGCGCTGCTCCTCGGAGTTTTTTTTTGGGGAGGGAATTCCCGCGCTGACTCTCCCGGCTTTCCTTCCAGTTGAAGGAGTTTGCAAACTTCGACTTCGACGTCTGGCGGAAGAAGTACATGCGCTGGATGAACCACAAGAAATCCCGCGTCATGGACTTCTTCCGGCGCATCGACAAAGACCAGGACGGGAAGATCACCCGGCAGGAGTTTATCGACGGCATCCTGGCCTCTAGTAAGTCCCTGCCTGCCCTGAACGAGATCGGAAAACGGTCACGAGGTTGTCCCTGCTCGAGGGCTGCGCTCCAGCATCCCCGACTCTGATGAGCATCCCTGCGTCAGTTGCTCATTTCTCTCTCCTTCCAGAATTCCCCACCACGAAGCTGGAGATGACCGCGGTGGCCGACATCTTTGACCGTGACGGCGACGGCTACATCGATTACTATGAGTTTGTGGCCGCTCTCCATCCCAATAAGGATGCCTACCGCCCCACCACCGACGCCGACAAGATCGAAGACGAGGTAAAGCGCCGAGGGAGATGGGCGCTCGGGGGCGCTGGGGTGGTTCGTGCTGCGGGTTGGCGGTGGGGAAGACAAAAAGGAAAGGAAAAAAGGGTTGTGGTGGTGCTGAGCCATAATCATCTGGTTGGTACGGAGAGGATCTACCATAATTTTGAAGGAAAGGCTGCTTAGGTCTGCGGGTTAACCAGGCAGTGCCTTGTTTTGAGGGAGAATCCCCAAATCCTGGTCCCTTACCTCTCCCGTTGCCCATGGCAGGTCACCAGGCAAGTGGCCCAGTGCAAGTGTGCCAAGAGATTTCAAGTGGAGCAGATCGGCGAGAACAAATACCGGGTAAGGCAGAGGGGACCGAACGCTCCCCCGATGTCACAAATCCTGCTCACCCTTCCCACCCCGGCCTGGAGGGGGGGGCAGGCCATCACCCGGAGCCCCGGTCCTCCGGGAGCCGTGTTTGCCCAGCGCCGTGCTCGGCCCCGGGGCGTTCCCCGAATGGGGAGAGCATAAAAGTGTCCCTGTTCTGGGGCAGCCGGCCCCGTCAAACGCCGCATTCACTCCGCCCGGCAGCCGCCCTTGAAGTTTTTCCTCGCGGACGAGTGTACCTCACGCCTGTGTTTTTCTTAGCTGGCTCCCGAAGAAGGGAGAATAATTTCCTTAAAAGAATCTCTTTGTAACGAGCTCGCTGTTTACCTTTTCCGTATCCTTCACCGAGGTTGAACTCGGTGAAAGGAGCCGGCGGCGGAGCCGTTTTCGGGGCCGCCCCCCTGACTGCACCAGCCTCCCCGAGCTTCTCCCTTACACCCCAGTAGCGTCAACCCCACCGATTCCTAACTACCTGCAGTTAACAGTTTTCGTGATTATTGCGCTGTTAATCCCATAAATGTTTTTTTTCTTGTTTTTCTTTCCCCTCCTCTTCCTCTCGACTTTCCTTCCCCCTCCCCTCCGCCCCGTTCCCTCTCCCTCCATAGTTCTTCCTCGGCAATCAGGTACAGTTTGCCTTGCGATGCTGTCTCTCACCTCTTTGGGGTGGTTTTTTTCGTGTGTTTGGGGTTTGTTTTATTTTTTTTTATAACAAAACGTAACTCCGTGTGTCCGTGATGCTGCTCTGTCCTTTCTTGCTGTGGGAGGGTGTGATCCATGAGTGCTGCTCAGCAGAGCCTGGTACAGAGGAGTGCCTGAGCTGGGAAAGCCACCTGAAAAAAAGAAAAAAAAAAAGAAAAAAGACTGCGTTGGGCACAAAAAAGGGGGAAAACTGGTGGAAAAAAAAAAAAGCAGGATTTGACAAAAATGGAGAGGTTCCTTTGGGGAATCGTCAGCCTGAGGACCTGCACAAGGGCTGTACCAGGCTCTGGGTGGGTTTGGGTCGCAATCACCGTGGAATGAGAATGCGGAGTCTGCCCCGTTTCATCCCGTAGGTAACGAGAACTAAACCCTCATCCCCGCTGCACCCACTGAGTAATTCCTGACCGGAGCCAGGCTCACAAACCTGCACTGGTGTGCCCCGAGGCGAGCGGTGCACCGGCTGCCTCGGCGGGCGGAGATCTTGTTGGGTTTTTTAACGGGACTGGAGCATCCCGAGGCATTAGGATGCGCCAGCTGCCCCCACTCGAATGAAAAAAACTGCTTTTTCACGCGGAAGGATGATGCCCTACCAAAAACTTGCCAAAAAAAAAAGAAGAAATGGATGGATCCGAGAGAGCTCTGGCTATAATTTAGGCAGCGGCCGTAGAAATGTTTTCAGCTGAAAAATAATGTAGATGTGGCAGTGGGAATGAGAATTGCCTTGTCCCTGTTTTTCCCGGGTGCAGAACTAGCTCTCGAAGGACCCTTAGGCAGAACGCGGAGCGAGGGAAGGCAGCTCAGCAGCTCTTCCACCGCCGCACCGGGACGAGCACGTTTGGGTGGGAGCCCCTAGCAGGAAGACCCCAAAGATCCCACGTCCCCGTGGGAAGGAGGGTCGGAGATGCTTTTACCTGCCGTGTGGCTTTGCGCTCTCTGTTTTCCTTCAACCTCTTGGATTTTTGTGTTCTTATCCACCCAAGGGAGATGTAGCTTTTTTTTTTCTCCCCCTTTTTATAATCATTCTGAAGAAATGTCTTGCTTTCGGAGGCTGGTTCCCCTGTTTTCTTGTCACATCAGGTGCTCGGTAGACCTGGAGAGCTGCTCCCGCTGCAGAGGGCAACCGGGAGCCTGGGCTTGGCTACCCGGGAGATTTAGGGAGCTCTGAAACACGGGCTTCTGGCTCAGGGTGCACTTGTTTTGATCTCGCAGGTGGTTAAAATCACTAATTGAACATTTTGCAATCACTAATCGACATCGCTGCGGGATTCCTGCCGGGTTGCCCATCACTCTGCGCTCACCGAAACGTTTTCACCGGGCGATCTCGGCGGCGGGGGCTTTCTGGCTGGTGGGGTCAAGTCTGAGGCTCGGTGAAAAATCCCTGGGCTTCAGACTTGATGGCAGGGGGTTTCTGGCTCGGCGGTGACGCAGCACCGCTTGCCTCCCTGATTCACCGGCGCTCGGTGACGTGAAGCGGGCGGCTCTTTTCCACGTGGGCTGCACCAGGAGGGTCATTGCGTTCCCAGCTTCTCGTTTGCTTCATGATGAAAGGAAAAACTACAATCCTTTCTCAGAAAACTCACCCAACGGCCAAATCGCAAAAGCTCATTTGCTACCCTAAAAAGTTTCCCGGCTTTAAATCGAAAGGATGCGTCATCTTAAAGCCGCGCAGCAGGAAAGCTCCTGTAAATTGGTACTAGCCTGCGCTTATTCCCAGAGAATCTCTCTGGAGGAACCTCAAAAATATTCAGTAGCTCGGTGAAAGCACCCGGTGCAGCCCGCTGGAGGAGTGAGCCGAGTGTCCCCTCTCGTGTTGCCTTTGTCTGAACTGTTCCTTGGCTCCGCAGTTCGGCGATTCCCAGCAGCTGCGGCTGGTCCGTATCCTGCGGAGCACGGTGATGGTCCGCGTCGGGGGAGGCTGGATGGCCCTGGATGAGTTTTTAGTGAAGAACGATCCTTGCAGAGGTAAGGCAATCCCTGGGCTTTGTGCAGCTGGTGTTTGCGTGTGGCTCTGTCATGGAGCCGGCTTGGTAAAGGTCACCTGAAAGAATTCAAAGAAGTTCAAAGCCAGGAGATGGTAAAATTTTTGTCTGGGGGGGAAGATGCTCCAGGCAAGGATATAAGAACCTGTGGTACTGGCGCTGTGGGCTGGGTTGGATTTCTCTGAGGGATTTCTGAGCTGTCAGCGTGACAATAAGCATCACCTTGCACGAGGGTGTCCCAGGCATTGACCAACCTGGCGGTGAAACAAAAAAAAAGGTATTTTGGGCTGTCCAGGAATGAGGTGCATCAAGGCTGCTTCCTGTGGAGACCTTAGGTCCCCCTCTCTGAGGTGTGAGTTGCCTTGGCTGCATCTTCTTCAAGCTGCTGCCCTCACTGTTCCTTGCTCCTGCCGTCCCACGGCTGTTGCTGAAGGGAGGATGATGATTTACAGCGTGATTTACAGCGCGTCCCGCTCGCGGCGGGGAACCTTCAGGGTTTTCCTGCTCCTCTGGCCTCCCCCGTCCGTGCTCTGCAGCAGATGTTTTGCAGCACTGACAGGGAGGTTATTTCCATCCCTTGTTATCTCAGCGTGGCGCTTCCCTTCTGCAATTGCTCTCTTGGCTTTCTGATCCATAATGCATCGACTCTAAAATTGCTCCCGTGTGCCGTAGGGCTCCGTGCGTGCCCTTGCGCCCAACACCGGGAGCGTGAAACTTGTTGGCACGTGTCAGCTGGACCGGGAGCTGAACCCCACGGATTTTCTCCCTTGCTTGTCGAAGGGAGACCCTCCAGCTCTTCGGGGTGTTGGGGTGAAAGTTTTAACGTTGGCTCTTAACGAGTGGGGGTTACTTCTCTCCCAAAAGAGTTGGCGGCGAGCTGCCCAGCGCTGTGAGAGAGCAGAATCTCAACCCTTCAAAGCTGCTCTTGCAATGTTTAAGCCACATTGTTCTTAAAGGATGCTTTTCCTAAGACGCAAGAGAATAATTGTGTGAATTCGTGGCCTTTTCAGTCACAGAGCTGGTCCATGACAGGAGATGGTTAGGGCAGAGCCAAGAGAACCGGGATGTTGGGTCATAGGCTGGACTTGATGACCTCAGAGGTCTGTCCCAGCCTTGACAATTCTGGGATTCTGGGATGGTTTCGCTGCCGTCCACTCGCCCACAGGGACGGGCAGCAAGGAGCAAGCCCCAGCGACGGCGTCGGGTTCACGTGAACCTCAACCCTCCTCTCCTTTTTCCCCTCCCAGCACGAGGACGCACCAACCTCGAGCTCCGCGAGAAGTTCATCTTGCCGGAGGGCGCCTCGCAGGGAATGACCCCCTTCCGATCGCGAGGCCGGAGGTCGAAACCATCCTCCCGAGCAGCCTCCCCGACGCGATCCAGCTCCAGCGCCAGCCAGAGCAACCACAGCTGCGCCTCCATGCCCTCCTCTCCCGCCACTCCGGCCAGCGGAGCCAAGGTGGGCTCCGCGCGTGAAACCTCCTTCTTCCCTCTCCTTCGGAAATCGGTGGCCTCCAAACCCGTCCCGGCGAGAGCGGGGGGTGCATGGAGGAGGAGGAGGAGGAGGAAGGTTGGGGCTGGGGGGGCTCGATGGTTCCTGTGGTCTCTACAGGGTGTTGGTGGTGTCTGTGTGCGGGGTGGGACGCAGCGGGGCAGGTTTGCAGCCCGAGCTGGATGCTCGTGGCTCCGCAGGAGGGTCCCTGGCGCTCGCCGTGCAGCCGAAGGCTCCCGGTCACCAAGGCAGGGCTGCACCGCAGCCGTGACGAGCACGCGGGAGAAGCCACCGCCCGCCGCCTCTCCTTGCCCACCACATCGTTTGCCCACGCCTGTTTTATTTCATCATCCCTTTGGGTTTTCTTCCTTTTTATTTATGCATTCCCCGTTTGGTTCTCGTTTCGTTTTAGTGCCGTTCCCCCCCCCATTCCAGATACTTTTCCATTTCTTTTTCTTTTTTTTTTTTTTCTTTTTATTCACTCACTTCCACCTCTTCCCCCCCCCCTCCCCTTCCCCCTCCTTGGATTTTCCATTCCACAGACTCCACATCACTTCTCTCGATGTTATGACAAACCCTGGTTGATAAACAGTAAAGCGGGCACCCCCCTGAGGGGATTCGATTATTCCGACTTCCAGCTCTCGAGCGCCGAGGTAGAGTATGGGCTCGCAGCCCCCAGGACCCGCTGACCGGCCGGAGGGCCGCGGGCACGGAGAAATCCTGCTCCCCTGCTTGATTTAACGCTTATTTGTGGTAGAGCAGCGCTTGTTAGCACCGCTAACGCTCCGACTCTTAGCGTTTTTCATGGGTTTCTAACTCGGATTAAAGAAAAACGTCGGAATAAAGCACGGCGGCTCGCGGTTCGAGGTTACCCGCTTCCGAACGGCGAGAGCCACGTTTGTGCTTTAAAAAAAAAAAAAACATTAAAAAAATAGAATCTCTTTTGAAAAGCGGCCGCGTTCGGCTTTCGAAAATTGCAACCGAGTTGAGACCTGAAAATCAGCTACAGCGCATGCGCCGTGACCACGTCGCCCTTCCTTTTTGGGAAGCGCTTGCGTTTCGCGCCGCGTCCGGCGCTGCCACCGGCTTTGACGCTCCCAGGAGGATCAATTGGGGCTGGGATTTTGATCTCCTAAAAATTCCACCCTCCTCACAGACCTCCCCGACCTCGCGGCTCGGCGGTGAGCGGTTCCGGGGAGATCTCGGGGCTTGTGCGCGCCGGCGCGAGAACCGGCGCTTGCTCGGCGGTGCTTTCACGCAGAAAAGATTTATTTTTAAATCGTCAGAGGCTCAGGAGCACTTCCCCAGTCGCCCTAAAATTGCCTGCTTGCTGCTGTGAGCGTGTTAGGTAAAATCAAGATCGAGGACGAGAAGCGGAATCTCTGGGGATGAAAACGGTGCCGGCGCAATCGCGTGTCGACGGATTTCAACTCCCGCCGCTCGGCTGCCCCTCTCCCCCCGCTGCAGCTCCAGTTTCAGGATATTCCAAGATTTCCAAATTTCCACCACCCCTCCAAAAAAAAAAATCACCAGATCTCAAAGGATGGAGGGAAACCTCTCTCTAAAGCTCATTGGGAAATAGCCTCGGGGGTTGATGTATCAGTCTGGGGATGCAGCTGGGCTGGAGCCCTCCCTGCAGCGATGCCCCCCAGGCCCCGGGGAGGGGGGGACACCCCCGGCCGTCGCTTTCCTGCGGCCGCGATCCCCGGGTAGAAACTGGAGCTGCCCTTTTCCACCGGGATCCGGGCGTCCTCGCCCTCCCGCCGCCTTCCCCGTCGCTTCCTTCCGCAGCGGCGGGAGCAGAGCTGCCGCTTCCGCAACATCTTAAAGGTCGGGAAAAGCGTCGTTTCAGGATGCGGCCGAAAACCGATTTGCTGTGGTTCGTGTCCCTCGTTGTGGCTGGTGCCTCCTCGCTCCTCAGATTTGGCCGGCCTTGGGCGGTGGCTGCAGGGACCTGTCTGTCCCCCCCTGCCCCAAAGAGTCACGCTGCACCGATGCCTCCCCACAACGGGGTGCTTTTCTCAACACGCTGCGTTGTATTTCGTGTTCCGCAGCGGTCCGGAGCTGCTCACGTGCTAAAATATCCATTTTTGCAATATTTCACCTTCTCTTTGCGAAGCTTTTCAGCTCAGATGGTGCTGTCCTCCACCCAGAGCCTGAATAAAAGCAGCTTTGCTGTTATTAAATTTATTTTATTTTTCCAACAAATGGCTGTGCCTCAACCTTGGAGCGCACAAGCCGCCGTTGCCCTTCAAATTTTCAGGATTGAGGCTTTTTTTTTAAAATTTTTTTAATTTTTTTGAGCCGCTGCTGAAACGACAACTGTGTCCTTGGCCGTTAAGATGGATGTTCCTTAAGTGTCTAAAACCGATCTCGGACGTGATCTTGAGCCGTTCCAACCCCGGTAACGCCTGACGGCCGCTCCGTGTGTGCTTCCTCCCAAGGTGACCCCCTCGGCGGGCAGCAAGCTGAAGCGACCCACCTTCCACTCCAGCCGAACCTCCTTGGCTGGGGACACCAGTAACAGCTCCTCACCAGTCTCTACAGGTGCCAAAACCAGTCGGGCAGGTAAGTTGGGCGCAAAGACCGAGAAACTCTTCGCCACCGCTAGTCCTGGCAGAGGAAGCAGTGAATATTTAGGGAGAGGGGGAGGCTGACGCCCGGCAGTGTCCCTGCTGGGGGCGCTGCAGCCGTTTTTCCTTAAAATCTCAAGAATTAATTAGTCCTGATGCCGATCCCTGCAGTGCAGGGCTGGCTGAGAGGAGCCGCAGCGGCGCTGGGCATTCGGGTGCCGGCCGATCTGGGGCTGAGGAGGCTTCATCCTCTTCTTCCTCCTGCTCACGGCTCTCTGGGCTCCCCCTCGGCAGATCCGAAAAAAGCAGCCAGTCGTCCCACGAGCCGCGCCGGGAGCCGGACGGGGAGCCGGGCCAGCAGCCGCCGGGGGAGCGACGCGTCGGATTTCGACCTGCTGGAAACGCAGTCGGCGTGCTCGGACACTTCGGAGAGCAGCGCGGCCGGCGGGCAGGGCGGCTCGCGCCGAGGGATGGCCAAACCCTCCAAAATCCCCACCATGTCCAAGAAAACGACCACTGCCACCCCAAAAACTCCCGGCCCTAAAAGATAATACTGTACCCACGCCCTCCTGAAAGCAAGAAACCCCATCCTGTGTCCTTTTTTAACCCCGTACATTGGATGTATATTTATTCTAAATGGGAGAAACTATATTGTTAAAAGTGTAAAAGAAAGTTGTGTTATGAAGCTGCCTTATTTGGGTTTTGGTTTTTTTTGTTGGGTTTTGGGGTTTTGGAGGGGGGGGGGGTTTCTTTTCTTTTTTTTTTTTTTTGTAAGTTACTATTTTCATGTGAATATTTATGTAGATAAAAATTGCCTCTCGGTGACCCCTGTTCAGAGAGGGGCCTGGAAAACTGAAATGTGGGAGAGAAAGAAGAACGAAAAAAAACAAAAAAAAAAGAGGAAAAGTTTAAAAAAACAAAAAAAGGATGCACAAAAAGGTCAAGATGTGAAAGTGTAAAGAAAAACTAAAATATAAATAGGATTTCTGCGCGGTGCAGGGTGTGAACCTGCTTTATCTTTTAGGATTGTTTCCTAAATGCATCTTTATAAACTTAACTTGCTGTCTCAGCAAGGTAAATTATATTTAAAAACAAAAAGACCTGAATCCTGCAGTGTTCAAGGAACTCTCTTTTTTGTAAATCACAGATACCTCAACCAGAGAAACTTGAGGTGAGGGGACTTGGGGCTTACGTTTCCATTTTTTTAACGTGGTTTTACCTGAAGAAGGCGGAGTTTGACTTAATAAAATTTGCACACGCTACGGCAAAGGTCATGACGATTGCTGTCTCGAAAATACTGTCCCGACACCTTCGTTTTTAAAGAACAAACACACGCGGGGAGGGGTTTGGGGAGGGGGCTCACGGCCGGAGGAGAGCCCGCTGGCAAGGTTGCGGGTCCGGATCCCCCCGACACGTCCCTTAGCGGTGGCGGGTCCTAAAATTAAGAGGATTCTCCTGGATTGACGACCCCAGACACCGACCCGAGGTGATCCTCACGGAATCCCCTATTTATCCACATCTCTTTCTTTCCTATTTATTATTTTAACTGGTCATTCCACTTCCACCCAGGCTGAGATTGATGTGACCTCTGCTCCTAGGAGAAATCTGGACTTACACGCACAGTTGCTTGTCCTTGAAATGAGTCTCACCAGCACACTTGCTACAAGTCCTGTCTCGCTTTTGTACGCTACTTTTTTTCTTTGTAATAAAATCCAACTGACCAAGTGACCAGGAGACGGGCCGGGGGAGAGGGCTCTGCAGAGCTCCTGTATTTATTAAATATTGTTCCTCTCCGGCTCTGACCGTGTTGCTGTGTGATTCTCTCAATTGGTTTAAATTGAGGCAAAAACTGAAGCTCTACCAATGAATTGTTTAAAAAAAAAAAAACAGACACATTTTTGTATTAAAATTGCTTGCGGTAATAAACAATCTTGCCTCCTACTTTATTCCACAGTGTTAGATTTTTAAGCACGAGGGCTGGAGCTCTTTATCCCGTGCGGGGAAGCGAGGGTCCTGCCAGCCGTGGGGTGCCAGCAGACAGGTTTCCTCAAAGGATGGAGCCTCCAGCTTCAAAATTAAAAGGTCTGAGTGGGTGCTGGCAAGGGTGCTTGGTGGGGTGGGTGCCCACGGGTGAGGATGCCGACCGGTGAGGGTGAAGGACCCTCTGGAGGGGAGCTGCTGAAGTGGGTGCTTGTGTGCCCACGGGGGGTGAATGTCCGCAGGGATGGGTGTTCATGGATCTGCCCGCGGGGGTTGAGCGTCCGTCGGGGTGGGTGCCCGTGGGTTTTGGGGCATCAGAGGGGGTGGGTGCTCATGGGGTTCGTTCCCCACAGGGCTGAGCATCTGCAGGGTGGGTGCTCGTGAGGGTGGGCATCCCTGGTGATGGATGCTTATGGGTTTGCATGTTCTTGGGCTTGCATGCCCACCAGAGTGGGCATCCCTGGGGATGGATGACTGGGAGTTTGGGTGCCCACGAGAGTGAGCAGCCCTACGGGGGGTGTGTGCCCATGGGTTTGGGTGCCCACGAGGGTGCCCACTGGGGATGGATGCCCACGGGTTTGGGTGTCGATGGGTTCAGGGGCTCATGAGGCCGAGCATCCCTGGGGAGGGTGCCCACGGGTTTGGGTGCCCACGAACACGAGCAGTCCTTCGTGGGGGAATGCCCACGGGTTCGGGTGTCCGTGGGTTCGGGTGCCCGCGGGGGTGCGCGTCCCCGGGAGTGGCTGCCCACACTTGCCCGTCCCCGGCGATGCTCCCCGTTCCCCCGGGGGCCGCCGGGCGGGGAGGGCCGGGACGTCCCGGAGCCGTGGTCGGGGCGGCGCCGCCGGCGGGACCGTCCCTTCCCCTCGCCCCGCCGGGGCGGGCCGGCCCCGGACCGTGGCCGTGGCCGTGCCGCGACGGGCGGCGGCGGCGGAGGGGACCGGGGCGGGGGGTCCCGGTGGGCGATGGGGCCGGGGGCGGGCCGGGGGCCGCTGGGGGCCCTGGCGCTGCTCTGGGCGGCCGCCGTGCTGTGCCAGCTGGGCAGCGGCAGCGTCCTCCGCCGCCGGCTCCACGCCGCCGGGTTCCTGCAGCGGCGGCTCAGCGGCGGCGAGCGGCGGGACGTGCAGCGGGAGATCCTGGCCGTGCTGGGGCTGCCCGGGAGACCCCGGCCCCGGCCCCCCGCCGCCTCCCGAGCCCCCGCCGCCGCCGCGCCGCTCTTCATGCTCGATCTCTATCACGCCGTGGCCGGCGAGGAGGAGGAGGAGGCGGAGGAGGAGGAGGCGGCGGTGTCCCGACCGGTGCTCACCGGGCTCAGCACCCAGAGCCCCCCGCCCGGCAGCGTCGTCAGCCGCGCTGACACCGTCGTCAGTCTCGTCAACATGGGTGAGCGCGGCACCGGCGGCACCGGAGGGCACCGGGGGCACCGGGGGCAGCGGGCGAGCAGGGGGGACTCGGGAGCGCCGGGACGCACCGGGAGGAGCGGGGCGGGCGGGCGGGGTCTAGACGGCTTTAGCAGGACCCGGGAGCCGGGGGCGACCGGAGCAGGCTGGGACGCACCGACGGGACCGGAGTCTGCGGAGTCACCGGGGCGCACGGGCAGCAGCCGGGCGGTTTAGGCAGGAGCGGGCGGACCGGGGGCTCACGGACAGACCTTGGAGACCGGAGCAGACCAGGCAGGACCGGAGCCTGCAGGAGAACCGGAGCACACTGGCAGGACCGGCGGCGGAGGCGGCGGCCGAGCCCCGCGTAGCGCCGGGAGGGCACCGGGGGGTATCGGGGAGCAGCTCCCGGTGGGACGGGGCGGCCGGGTCTCCGCTGCCAGCCCAGCCCGGGCTGCTGAACCGCCCCTGCGCCAAACGCCGGGGAGCGAACCCAGTTCCTGGGGACGGGAGCGGTTGTACCGGAGGCACCGAGCATCCCTCGGACCCGGGGCGCTTTCCCTGGTCAGAAAAGCTTCTTGTGCGCGGAGCTGAGCTTAATAACCGGGGGACAGCGGCCGTGAGGGACACGGTAGCCACGGGGCTGGGAGAAAGAGCCGCCTCGGTCCCTGGCATCACCTCAGCGTGAAACCCAGGTCTGCTTGAAAAAGTGGAGATGGAGAAGGGGAAAGTCAGGCAGCGGGGTGGGCTGGGGGCTGGGACCAAGCTGGGTCAACTCGATGAGCTTGTCCCCAAGTCGGAATGACCTGAGCTGCTTCCCCCCAGCGCCAGCACCCGCGTAAACGTAGCAGAGGGAGGCTGGAAACCCCCGCGGGACGAGGCTCGTCCTGCTCCAGGGAGCCCCGTGGCCCACCCTGCAATCCCCGTTTGGGTGGGCACACGTGAACTGGTGGTGGAGCGAGCGGGACCCGCAGGCAGGACAGTGGCTCTCTCGTGCCAGCAGCAGGGTGGACGGAATTACCCGCGGTGGGACACTGAAGCAGGGCTCCAAATAAAATCCTCGGGGTTGCTAATTATTGCTGGAATCCCGTCCAGCTGGTTGCTGAGCAATGCCAGGCTCCAGCCACTGTCCTATTTCCAGGCGGCTGCATGAGCGGCGGTGAAAGCCGAGTTACTTCCAGCCAGCATCGGCAGGGCCGCGAGCACTTGGGGTGCGGGGGGTCCCCCCACGAGGGCAGGCCCTGGGGTAGCCTGATGCCAGCAGGATGCATAGACCAGAGCTTTTCCCTGCCTCTTCTCATTGCTTTAAGGGTGCCCACGGGTGCAGGCACCAGCACCCAGTTCCCATCTAGCCCACCCCTCCACGGGGCAGTGGGAGCTCAGCATCACCAGGGGAGCTGAGACAAAGGGACACAGATACTGGGGCACCAAATCCCAGCTCCCCTCAAGATGACACTCAAGCATCCCAAAAGTGCTTTAAAATGGCCAGGTTTCGTGACAACCAGGGTGGGGTGTTCGGAGGGGCTGGGGAGGTGTCGGCGCAGGGGTACTGGTGCAGGGGTGCTGGCACCATTCCCCTTCCCGGTGCTCCTGGAGCAGCCGGGAGAGTTGGGGAGCGCAGGTTCCAGCCTTCAATTTGAATGGCTTTGATTTCTGCGGCTTCGTCAGCCCCTTCATGTTAATTAAATAATTTCATTTTTTTTTGTGGGCGAAGGCTAGCTTGCATTTGCATGCTTAATTCGCTGCACAATTACCCTTGATGGGGGCATGCAAATGGGCTAAGTCGGTGCTCCATTGGGCACTTGGACCTCTTTGCTGCCAGCCACCCCGTGTGTGAGCCGGGCCGGAGCGTGGCTCCCAACGGCACACCTTCTTCCTGGGAAGGGGAAAGCACAAACCTCCCCGGTGCGCAAACACGTCCCAGTTTGGGCAGCCAGGGCCCCTCCAGGCGCTGGGCGGCCACCGGGTCCCTTCGGTTGGGTTTGGCGGTGATGGAGCCACCCGGCCCGTCCCGCTCGCCCGGCGCGAAGATGAAACGCTTCGCGTAAAGCCTGACCCCGCGCTATTTCTGAAGGAGTCGGGTGGGTTGTATTTTTAAGCCTGGGGTAAGGATGGGCTTTGAGATTTCTTCTTGAGCCGTGAGTCATGGTTCCGTGCAGGGTATAATCACGGAGCTGAGAGGTTTGTAACGGGAAAGCGAGGAGGAGGAGGAGGATCACAGCGTGGCTGAGCCCCCCGTGACCGCCCGTCGGCACCACAGCACATGTATCGTGTCCTTTCTTCCCATCCTCACTGCCCTGGGATGTGGCCAGAACCCCCCCCACAGCTGGCTGGGATGAAGCAGTGGGGCAGCTCTGCCCGTGGCTGGACACCTTTCTGATAAACCCTGGCTTCCCGGGGGAGCGCTGGGCAAAAATAGCAAAAAATATTGAAAAAATAATAATAGAAAAAAATAGCCAAAGTGCCTCAAGTGCTGCCAGGAGGATAGAGTAGGGGCTCAAGGCGGCTTCTTAAATTCAGAGCTGGTGTGCCGCTCTGCTCCCCGCGCTGGCAGAGCATCGTCTTCGCCCCCACAGGGTCACAAAATCGTGCTCTCACCTGGGGGACAGGGCGGGGGGATGCAAGGAGGGGGACCAAGGCTGCCTCACCGCCGGGATGGGGGTACCCAGTGCTGAGCCCCGCATCCTGCAGCTCCCGACCTTCTTCTCAGGAGGATGGAAGAAGCACTTGTAGGACAAAGCAGGAGCCTGGCAGAGGCTCGGCTGCGCTTCGCAGCGCTTGGGATAACTCCTAAATCTCTCCCCTCTTTGGGAAACCTCGGGAGCTTGTTTTTTCCCTGCTTGCAAGCGAAGGATAACATCTTCCTCTCATCGCCTTTCAACCTATTTTGGGATCCAGGGCACTTGATGTGGTTGAATATCCTGGCATTTCCTTTTAATTTAGTGTCCAAAACGGTCCTGGGGACCACTGGGAGCAGCCAGGACCAGTAATTACGACTGATGCGCAGTTTATAGAAACGGAGAAAGTTTGCAGCGAGAAAGTGCGGCTAAAAATAACATGGGGAGCAGGATGAAGGGCGGGCGGCTCCATCGCCCCATCTCTGGGAAGAAAGAGCGGAAGAGACAGCGAAGCTCAGCCTGGGCATCCCCTGCCATGACTTGCATGGCCTCGTTGCCGATTGTAGACATATATAATAATTTTTTAACCATTTTTTCGTGGCTGGTGGGAGCACACGGCATAGTCGTGGCGTTCAGCATCGGGGCAAGACCCAGCGGCTCTTGGGGGCGAGACGGTAAATGCCAAAGGAGGGGGCAAAGAGAGCAAAAAAAGGGAGCTTGGGCTGGGTTTTTTTAGTTGTGTCTCATCCGCAATCCGGATAATCCGCCCACAGATAATTGAGGGTTGGCGGTGAGGCTGAGTCAACCCGCCTCGAATCAATAGCAGGTTCCCAGACCTGGGGAGGGGGGGACGCCAAGGATGCTTCGCCCTCCATGGGGGGGGGTTCCTTCTTCTGCTCTACACAATAAGGGAGAGGGCAGAGGTTCCTCCCAGCATCTCATCCCAAACCCCAGGCAGCTCCTTGTCAAGCCCAGCTGGTTTGGTTCGTGGAGGCTCACAGCTGGTTGTGGTCTCCTTAAGTGTTTCTCATCCCTGGGCTTCCCCTCCCCAGCTCACTCCTCCCGCTTTGCCTTCGGCCTCACTCTCCTCCATCGCCTCCACGGCACGCAGGTGGGAAAATTTCATAACAAAAGTGCTGCTTTAGCAAAGATTCTTCACCCTTCTCAGGGTCAAAAATCACCCCCTGGACTTCTTTTTTGCTGCAGGCTCCTTGGCTCTGCCACTAAACTCTGGGGTGTCCCCTGGACTGATGCAGGATGTCCCACTTCGGGGTTATCAGTGAGAGGGGGGGGAAAAAAAAAAAAGGAGGTGATTGCTCTGGTTGTGTTTTAGGGGGATTTAAGGTTTTTGCAAGAGCCAGGAGGAATCAGCGGCTTTAACGGCCCCGGGAGCATAGAACTGTCAGCGATGGGTCGGTGGAAGGAATGAGAAAGTAGAGAAAAGCAGAGAAAACCACTGCAGTGGGGTTCATAGAATCATAGAATGTTAGGGATTGGAAGATTGGGGGGCTGGTGCGAGCCTGAGCCGGCTCCCCCCGGCATCGTCCCCCCTGCAGCCCCCCCCGGAGCAGGAAACCTTCTCCGCATCCGCCCCTGCCCGCCCGGCCCTGGGCTTTTTTTATAACACAACTTGCGGTGAGCCCAGTAGCTGGAGGGAATGTGGGGTTTTAGAAAAGAGGAAAAAAAAAAACGAAAAGGAGAAAAAAAAAAAAAATGAGGGAAAAAAAAAAAAGGACCCAAAAAAATAGGAAAAAAAAGACCTGTGGACGCAGAATTAAAATCTCAGCGGTCGGTTTGGGGAGACGTGCCGCGCTGCTCTGCTCCCCTCCATATAAACTTTATGGTCTATTAAACTTGGGATTTTAATATTTTTTTCTTTTCCCCTCAGAATCAGTTTAAAATTGCGTTTTTAAACATTTGTTTCTTTGTTCGCCTCGTTTTTAAAAGCAAGCGGCGGGTCAGATTTGTTACGTTGCTTTTTGTGCCCGAAGCAGGAGGAGCTTTAATCACTTTAATTACGTTCAGTCGTGGCAGCTTGGAATATTTTTTAAAGAACAATTTGAAGAAAATAATTACATATTAGAGAACCTGTGTGGGGCTGCGTTACTGTAAAGGAAGACAGTGGGATTTTTTTCTTAGGAAAAATTTTGATTTTTTTTTTTTTTCTCCCCACGCACTAGATTTCTGCAGAAAAGAGGCTTTTTCAGTAAAAAGCGAGGGTTCATTTTCACAGAGCAGTGACCTGAGAATCCCCCCCACCTCAGGCTGTAAATCTTTATATTTTATCAGCCCAACGCCTGCATGTGAGAGGGCACCTGTGACACCTGGTGATGGCCCTGCCCAGATCTTGTCCCCTGGGCACATACTACAAGAAAATCTTGCCAAAAAACCCCCAACAACCCAATTCCTGCTCTACTGACCCCAAAGTTTGGGGGTTTTGGGTGGGTTTTTCACCTTTTGGAGAAGCACAAAGCACAGCACGAGGGGCAGCTTCTCTGTGCTCCCACCGTAGCCAAGCTTTTGTGCTTTTTTAATTTATTTATTATTTTAAATTAATAGTAAAGAAAGAGGGCTGGGAGGCTGGTGGGTTTAAAGCAGAAAATGAAGTCGGGAGGCGTTGTGCAAAACCAGGAGGGGTTTGCATCAAGGTGGAAACTCTTGGGAGAGGAGAGTTTGCAGCAGCAGCAGCTCGGTGGGGTGAGGGACCTGGAGCTGGTGGTTTTATCCCCAAATTGGGGGCAAACGGGGCTGGTGGGACCCGGTGGATGTGTCTGGCAGCACGGAGAGAGTCCATCCCGGCCCCTCCCTGACCCCTTTGCTCCGCAGTGGAGCAGGACCGGGACATCTTCTCGCCGAAGCCGTACTGGAAGGAGTTCAGGTTCGACCTGACCCAGGTGCCCACGGGCGAGTCGGTGACGGCCGCCGAGTTTCGCATCTACAAGGCGCGGGGGGTCGGGCGGCACGTCAACAACACCCTCCACGTCAGCATCTACGAGATCGCCGCCGAGCACTCCAACAGGTGACAGGGATGGGGACGGGGGTGAGGGTGGAGACGGGGATGGGGGTGAGGATGGAGGCAGGGATGGGGATGAGGATGGAGACAGGGATGGGGATGAGGATGGAGATGGAGACAGGGATGGGGATGAGGATGAGGATGGAGACAGGGATGGGGATGAGGATGGAGACAGGGATGGGGATGAGGATGGAGATGGAGACAGGGATGGGGATGAGGATGAAGGCAGGGATGGGAATGAGGATGGGCATGGAAATGAAGATAGTGAGGATAGGGATGGAAATTCGGATGGAGATAAGGTTGAGGATGGAGACGGGGTGGGAAAGAGAATGGGAATGAAAATGGTGGAGATGAGGATGGGGGTGGAAGTGGAGACCGGGATGAGGATGGAGACAAGGATGGGCATGAGGATAGACATGGGAATGAAGATAGTGAGGATGGGGATAAGGATGAGGATGGAGACAGGGTGGGCATGAGGATGGGGATGAAGATGGTGGGGATGGAGACAGGGATGAGGATGGAGACAGGAATGGGGGTGAAGACAGGGATGGGGGTGAAGATGGGCATGGGAATGAGGATAGTGAGCGTGGGGATGGAAATATGGATGGGGATAAGGATGAGGATGGAGACGGGTTGAGGATGAGGATGGGAATGAAAATGGTGGGGATGTGGATGGGAATGGGCATGGAGGTGGGGATGGGATTGGGGATGAAGATGGGCCCCCGCCAAGCACCAGCCCGAGCTCTCTCCCGTGCAAACGCTGAGGGAAGTAGCATCGCCGCCGCCGGCGGCTGTTCCCACACTTTCCCACCGGGCGATGCCACACCCCGGCTTTTCAGCAGGGGCTGGGAGGATGCTTTTCCCAGGGCAGCTGCCAAGGTGCCACCATCATGTCCGGCACAGCCGGAGGCACCGGGAGCCGCCGTCCTGACCCAGCTGTGCTGGGACCTGCACGGACACATGCATCGAGGAGTAATTTCCATGAATTATTGCTGGTGCTGGTGCCCTTTGGGTACTGTTACTCAACTGCTTGGGTTTTGGGTTTGTTTTGTTTTTCTTCCCCATTTCCACAGGGAGTCTGACCTGTTCTTGCTGGATGTCCAGGACCTGCGTGCTGGGACCGAGGGTTGGCTGGTGTTTGACGTCACGGCCGCCAGTAACCACTGGTTAGTGGATCGGAAATACAACCTGGGGCTGCGACTCTACGTGGAGACGGACGATGGTGAGTGAGCCTGCCTTAACCTACCTGCAGCTTTTGGGGTCAAATCCCCAGGAACTGGAGCCCTCTTGGTGCCGCGATGAGTGGCGGGGAGGGGGACCCATTTTTCTTGCTGCAATTCTGAATTTCCAGCTGTGACGGGACCTGTGGGTGCCAGAAGTTGGCTGGATTTGCAGGCAAGAAGCCTCCCAAAGGCATTAATGCTAATGGGGTTCCTGGTGTGGGCTGTAATAACCCCATTAGCACTTAATGAACTCCTTACCTGGAGGGATCCTCAGCCAGTGTGTGCACACCAAAAGATTAACCCTCTTCTCACCGTGGGGTCAAAGCTGCTCCCAAGGTGCCTTTCGCAGGTTGACGAATGATGCTGAGGGGCACAAAGAGCAGCTCCGCTGCCGATGGGGGGAAGAAATCACAGCCGGGACTGCCCCATCCATCCCCTTCCCTCCCACAGAACTCCCCGGCCACGAAGCGGAAAATCAACTGCTTGGATCTCACTTGGCTTTTGTCCCTAAATACGTGGCCGTTGTGCTGTGGTGGCCGTGTGGGATGAGGCCGTGTTGCCCCTGTGAGTTTGATAGGACAAGGCGTAATGGTTTCAGACTAAAAGAGGGGAAGTTTAGACTAGACAAAAGGAAGAAATTTTCTACAATGAAAGTGTTGAAACACCAGACCAGGTGGAAGCATTCAAGGTCGGGCTGGATGGAGCCCTGAGCAAAGCTGAAGCCATCCCTGCTTACTGCAGGGGGTTGAAATTAGATGACCTTCAAAAGTCCCTTCCACCCCAAACCATGCTACGATTTTATGCGTTTATTACATATTTTCCCTCCTTCCTTTAATCGAATGAGTCCGTTGCACGAGCAAACCCACGCGTGGTCCTGTCCCTGCAGGGCACAGCGTGGACCCAGGCTCGGCAGGGCTGCTGGGGCGCCGGGGACCCCGCTCCAAGCAGCCCTTCATGGTGACGTTTTTCCGGGCGAGCCCCGGCCCCGCGCGCGTGGCCCGAGCGGCCAAACCCCCGAGGAGGCGGCAGCCCAAGAAGACGAACGACCTCCCGCACCCGAACAAGCTCCCGGGGATTTTCGGTAAGGGCTTTGTGGGGCAAGGAGAAAACCCTGGTCAGAAATCCCAGTTTTGGCCCCGAGGGAAGCAGAGCAAAGAGTTGGGGGGTTTCAGGAGTGGGGTTGGTGGCGGTTCGGTTGGGGCAGCAGGTCTGGGGCGGATGCCCCCCAAGGTGTGCTGTTCTTTGGGGGTTTTGGGGTACTTGAATATTGGAATTTTTGCATCACTGCGCTCGGAGGGCATCACCCCAGGAGGGTGTCACAGCCCTGGGAGGGTGTCGCAGCCCCCAGAAGCTGCGCAAGGGGGCAGGAGTGGGAAGCTCCAGCTCTCCCAAACCCATTTTACTTTGGGAATCCCCCGAAGCCAACTCTTCTATGAACAGAGCTGGAGTTTAGCCCTTCCCAGGCTGAATCCCTCATCCCAGTGACAGAGCACTGAACTGCAGACCGGTCTGAAACTTCTTTTCCCTTTGTGCAGCAACTGAGGCTCCTCTTCTTTTGTTCTGGACTCACTCCGGTCCTCCTGGGCTGTTTGATCCCACTCTTGAGCAGGGATGTGGGACAGGGGATGGGGGATGCTGGGTGCAAGGTACCAGCTCCTCAGGGCTGATGCTGCCTGTCCCCTTCTCCCACAGACGACGTCCACGCCACGGACGGACGGCAGGTCTGCCGGCGCCACGAGCTCTACGTCAGCTTTCAGGACCTCGGTTGGCTGGTACTTACCTACAGGGAGAAGTGGATGGAAAAAAACCCAAACCCATCATCGTCCCCTGAGCAGCACGAGGGGACAGCAGGAGCTGCTGCAGCCCCACCCTGGGAGCTGGGAAGGCAAACTTGAACTGCCACAACCCCAAACCCCACCAGTAACCCCCAAAAATTCATGGCTCAGGCCAAAATAAAATAAAAATAAACCCTTGCAACTGGCACAGCTGCCCAGGGAGGAGCCAGTTGGGTTGTTTTTTGCCGATGTGGAATGGATGAAGGGGAGCAGAAAGGGTGAAGCTGATGGCATAACCAGTGTGAATTTTTTTTTTTTCTTCATTTTTTTCCCAGGACTGGGTGATTGCCCCGCAGGGATACTCAGCCTATTACTGCGAGGGGGAGTGCGCCTTCCCCCTGGACTCCTGCATGAACGCCACCAACCACGCCATCCTGCAGTCCCTGGTCAGTGCAGCCTGGGGCTGGGGAGGGGGACACACCAGGGGCCCTGGGGAGTGGTCCCGAGGGTTTGGGTCCCTGTTTGGGTCCCAAGGGAGAGCTGGATTTGGGGGCTGAGAGTGTTTAGGTTGGAGGAGGCAGTTTAGCTCCAGCTCCCAATAAGCATCGGTGGGTGCGGGCACATCTGGGTGGGTGCGGGCACATCTGGGTGGCTGCTGGAACATCTGGGTGGCTGCAGGCACATCTGGGTGGGTGCTCCCCTGCCAGCCAGCGGGCCAGGGCGTCATGTTGCCCGTGCATCTTCCTCACTGTGTGAAGGTTTGGTCCAAGGTCCCACGAAGAACCCAAACATTGGGCTCAGCATATTTCAAGCCGGAAGGCTTTAATACCCTGTTGTGTTGGGTGTTGTTTTTTTTTTTTTTTTCTTCCCCAAACCCACCCTGCAGCCCAGCCGGTGCTTTAATTTCTGGAATTTCCTGCCCTGTGAGTGCTTGATTTCCCAATGGCAGAGTCGCATCGGCTCCGGTGTTCGCGGTTAATTACAGGGAGCGCCGAGTCCTTGGCCCAGCCTTTGAACATATTTAATTTTTACATTAACAAACCTGCCAGGGGCCCCGTCCAGGGCTGGGCATGATCTGGCATCGACGGGAAGGGGTCCCCTTCCTCCCTCCTCCCCACCCTAAACCACCCATCACCCCTCAACCCAACGCTCTTCCCGAAACGGAGCCGTTTGGGCAGGATGTGAATCACCTGGATCGGGCTCTTCTGGGAAGCGCCGGGGCAAAGGCGGCCGGGGAGCCGTGCCAGCCCCGGCCTGGGCTGCAAATAGCAGGGTTTGACAGCAAAAACACCGGACTTCCGAACTGGGAGAGCTCGGCTGCCCTTGCAATAAATTAATCGCACATGTCGGGTACAGCCGGGAAGGGCTCTGTGGGTCCAGCCGCCTGCGAGCCTCCCGGTTTACGCCGAACAGCGAATTACTGGGGAAAAAAAAACCGCGAGTCCTGAGCAGGGGACGAACGAGGCAAAAGAGAATCAGGCTCAGCGAGGTGGCGTGGGCTTAAGATTTCAGTGCAGTGTGTTAAATTTGGGGCGGCACTGAGCCCTCAAAGAAAGGCTCTTGCAACAGCATCCTGCACCCACGCAGGCACAAGACCTGCGCTGCCCTGTTTTCTTTTTTGTTATTATTTTTTTTTTTTTTTTTAACCTCTTTGCAGTGAGGAAAAGGGCTCAGAAATCCCAAATTAACCAAGGGGCTGCCTGGCCGGTGCAGTGCCACGAGCCCCGATCCAATATAAACTGCAGCAAGGCCTGCCCAGTGTTCAGAATAAATATTTTTGCAAAAGAGCTGGAAATAATCTCTCCATTCACTCAGGCTTTTTGCACTTAAGAGCTGGTTGGATGCTTTTTCCTCTGCTGGGAGCTGTGTTCACCGGTGCTCCCAGGACGGAGGCTGGATGCCATAGCTGGATCCATCTGTCCATCCATCCATCCAACCATTCTTCCATCCATCCTCATCCATCCAGCCAGCCTCACCCATCCATCCAACCATCCTTCCATCCATCCAACCATCCAGCTTTAGCCATCCATCTGCATCCATCCATCGACATCCATCCATGAAACCATCCTTCCATCCATCCACCCTCATCCATCCATCCAACCATCCTTCCATCCTTCCTCATCCTTCCAACCATCCTTCCATCCACCCATCCAGCCTCATCCATCCATCCACTCACATCCATCCACGAAACCGTCCTTCCATCCATCCAACCATCCTTCCATCCATCCACATCCTTCCATCCAACCATCCTTCCATCCACATTCATCCGTCCATTCACCCACCCACGTCCATCCATCCATCCATCCTCCAGGTGCACCTGATGAAGCCCGAGGCCGTGCCCAAGGCGTGCTGTGCCCCCACGAAGCTCAGCGCCACCTCCGTCCTCTACTACGACAGCAACAACAACGTCATCCTCAAGAAGCATCGCAACATGGTGGTGAAATCCTGCGGCTGCCACTGACGGCCCCGTCCCACCCCCATTTCCCCCCCAGTCCCAGAGCAACGAGTTTCTGCTACGTGTGTGTGGGAGAGGAGTTCCATGGATGCCTTATGGCAGAAATCCATTTGTAATAATAAATAATAAAAGCAAATCCCTCCCCACCCCTTCCTAGAAGTGGATGTAAATAATACAAAACTTTTACTCTCTTACCACACTTGACAGGACACCTACATACATATATATTTATATATGGTTACGTGTCCATTTTGTTCGTGGCTGATTCATTTTCCCCGCACGTGGTTTCTGGTGGAGGCAGTTTGGGCTGAAGGGTAA
Organism: Trogon surrucura; assembly: GCA_020746105.1. Classification (NCBI taxonomy): domain Eukaryota; kingdom Metazoa; phylum Chordata; class Aves; order Trogoniformes; family Trogonidae; genus Trogon; species Trogon surrucura. Next base: position 2,541,909 of record CM036640.1, read on the forward strand.
TGAGGCCAAGGGAGGCAGCATCTGAGTTGCTCTGGGACTGGGCTGGTTTTGGCCAGTGCCTCCAACTCGCCCACCTCTACCCAGCGCTTTGAATTCCCTGAATGAAAACACCGTCAGCCAATTAAGTACCTGGCTGACCCGCTCCTGTTTACTTAAAGTTCACAAAAGTCAGCCAGTTGGGAAGAAAAAAAAAAAAAATTCAAAAATATCCATATTGAACTAGGACGCTGTTATAAAATAAACACCTGGTTTGGAAAGTTAAACACCTAATTTCTCTTACTCTTTGTTTTTTAATAAATGTCAGGGCACAGCAGCGCTCTGTTCCGCGGGCGGGATTTCGCAACGAAAAAATACTCGGGATGGGCTAAAATTGTACCTGTTTGCTTGAAAAAAACGAGCTCTGCCAAACTGTTGTGATGGGAGTTTTAGGTCAGGCTGTGGCTCCCCGGCCAGGAAAGCGGCTGCGCTCACCGGTGTGACCGCACCGGCCCCGGGCAGCTCCCCTCTGCTGTTTGCACAATTAAGCTACTTATTTGCTGTGATTTTTAAAAGGAAACAGCCTTGCCTGTTTCTCACCTCGGGTACCCAGTGAACCTTGCGTCACTCAATAAATAAAGAACTTGGCCCAAACGCAAAGGAAAAAAAAGCCAGACCAATAAACCCACCAAAAATACGAAGGGTTTGCTCCCTGCCGATGCCCGGCTTCCTGAGAAAAAGGTCTCTCTTCTTTGGGAAGATTTTATCTGCTGACTAATTCCGCACGAAGCAGCTCAGGATGCGACCGTGGCTCCTGGTGGTTTCCTTCTCGGTGCACGGGCAGAGCTTCCCGCTGACAGGAACCACAAAGGTACAGGGCTGTCCCGCTCTGCAAACCCGAGTTTGGAAATTAAACCCCTTCCTACAGCCTCATCGCTTTTTAAAAATTTTTTTTCTATCACCTAAAGTTTTTTTTTCATTTCTCGGTGCTTCTCGTCCCAGCCTTGTTCTACAGTCAATGCCTTCCCTCTCCACGAAGCTGGAGCTGGACCAGGCTGGCTTCCCGGCCACCAGCCAGGGACCTGCCTCCCTCTGCTGATGAGAAAAGATGCTGCAGAGCCAGGGACCGGCCAAAAAACGCCTCCACGAGATCCTGCTGCTGGAAAAGCAGGAGAGAGTCAGCTCTGCTCTTCTCATTCGCCCCAGGCAGCTTCTCCTGAAGCCAGGATTTAGGCACCGGATTTGAGAAGATGAGGGAAAACACGATTAAACCATCCTTACGCAGTGAGAACTCAACAGCCAGGGGTAGATCCTCGGTATTTTAAAAACTAGGTTTTATTCTTATGAAATATAAAGTTTTTCTTGATGGCAGCAGCAGAACCAGCCCTGCACCACCCGGGGCAGCACAGGATGGTTCGCGCTGAGACACGATTTATCCCCGGGCGGGTCGGACCCCACAGCCACGATCACACCGAGCTTTGCAGGGGAATTTTGACAGCACCCTGGGCACTGCCGGGGCGTCACAAGGCTGTCCCACCCCAGCCAGAACCTCGAACCCTCCCGGCCAAGCTCACTCCATCCAGCCCTTTCCTCCAGGAGCCGAGCTCACGGGCACTCCCCGCAGTCCGAGATGATCACCTTCTGCTTCGGTTTCCCATCTTTGGTGCCCTGAGCCTTTGAGAGAAAGAGCACCAGGAATTCAACGCACAAAATCCGAGGGCAGGAGGGAAGTGGGCTCCGCCCTGAACACCCCGTGGCCAGCACCCACCTCGATCTCCCGCACCACGTCCATGCCCTCCGTCACCTCCCCGAACACCACGTGCTTCCCGTCCAGCCAGTCCGTTTTATCGCAGGTGATGAAGAACTGGGAGCCGTTGGTGTTTGGGCCAGAGTTTGCCATCGATAAGAGCCCTGAGATCAAAAAAAAAAAAAAAGTGCAGCGTTAGAGCCGGGGAGGGAGCGATGAGCTCCAGCGTGTGAGCCCCTACTTCAACCCAAAGCCATTCCCACGCCCTGCAAAACACTGATGGTTTTAGGAGAGTCCTTGAATATTAAACTCCACAGAAACTCCTGGAAACAAGTAAGTTGAGAGAGAAACACCTGCAAGCACAAAGGATGGAGAGAGGCAGAGATTGCCCATCTATTTTTAGGTGCAGTAAGAGAAAAGTTGTTTGCACAGAGATAAACCTGCGCGCTTTTTGCAGCTTTTCATGATCGCGCCGTGACTCTCCTCCTTCAAAATCAAACAGGAGAGCAGCTTTGAAACTCTTTCTAGATGATGTTGACCCATTTCGCTCTCCAGCCCCTGCCTGGCTTTACCTGGCCCCGTGTGTTTGAGAATGAAGTTTTCATCGTCAAACTTCTTCCCGTAGATGGATTTGCCCCCGGTGCCGTTGTGGTTGGTGAAGTCGCCGGCCTGGCACATGAACTGGGGGATGATGCGGTGGAAGCTGCTCCCTTTGAAGCCGAAGCCCTTCTCGTGGGTGCAGAGGCAGCGGAAGTTCTCTGTTCGGGAGGCAAAGGGGAAGAGAAGTGAGAGCCGCGTCGCAGCTGGAAGCCGCCACACCAGGAGGTCGAGCCTCTGCTCACCGACGGTCATGGGCACCACGTCCGCACGCAGGAGGATCTGCAGCCGCCCCGCGGGTTTGTTTCCGATCTTGATGTCCATGTACACCTGAGGGTTAACCCGGGTTTTCTTGGCAGGAGGCTCACCCTGAGCAGGAAAAGAAAAAAAACAGGTTGAGGCGCCATCGCTCTGTCTCCAGAGACAACCCTCCCCACACTCAGCCTGCGGGAGAGCAGGATACGGATGGTGTCGGGTATTTTTCCTACCTCCTGCACCTCTGCTTTGGGGGCCTCTGCTCCTGCCTCCTCTGTGTTCTCCTCCAAAGTCTTCCCCGAAAACTTCTTCAGCCACTCGTCATCCGACCAGACTGCGGTGGAAGAAGGAAGGGTCAGAGCACAGGAACCCAACCACAGGGCAGCGCGGGTCAGGAGGCGGCACGGCAGCGCATCGCACCCGCGACGTGGGAGCAGCCCGCCCCCAAAAGACACAGCGTGAGGGGAAGTAAGGGACAAAATTATCTCCTCCTCCCCGTGGTGCAGCTGGGCAGGACACAGCCAGCTCCCTGCAACTGCCCCCACGCAGTGCAAATCCTCAGCATGGCCTTGGCCCCATCTGCCCTTACAGATGTGGCCAGATGTGTGGGTAACTGTGTCTGGCACTTGCGTGTGTGCTGATCCCTCTGTCAGAGGGCGTGCAGGCAATCAGAAGTGCAGCCAAGACTGTTTCCATCCAAGGAACTGGCAAGTATCTTTAGCTATTAAGTTATTTGGTTATTAAGTGATGCTCAGATCCTCCAGATCCTCAAACGGGATCTCTGAGCGAAGCTCTGAACGATGCTCTCCCTTCCCCGGCACCAACTCACCAGGTCTGGAGGATCCTTCTTTAATCCGCATCGGTTTGGCCAAGTTCACCCGAATTGTCCTGCCGAAGAGCTCAGACTCGTTCTGCAGAGGAGGGGGGGGGAAGAAAAAAAAAAAGCAGAACAAAACCCACCAAAAGGTCAAAAAAAATCAACAAATGCCCCCCAAAAATCCCCACAGAGCCCAGAGGAAAACAAAGTTTGCTTTCCCTCCACAGCCCACGCCACGTGGGACCTGAGAAGACGGCAAAGCCATGTGGCTCCACGGGTGAGTGGGAACAGGGTCCGTACCATGTTGTCGATAGCTGCCGCCGCATCCTGCCGAAAAAGCAAGGAAAATCCATTATTTTCATTCTTTTTCTCTCTACATTTAGTTTCTTTTCTCTCTGCCTTTAGCTTCTTCTCTCTCTACCTTTAAACCCAAGGCTCGGCACACACGTGCCGCCGCATTTTGTCGCAATTCAGGTCCCAAAAGGGCTTTTCCTAAACCTTATCGGCCCCAAGTGGTAGGAACTGATGGATCTTTCTAGCACCAGCGTCTGGGGTTCATCTCCCCACAGTCAACCCTGCACACCCCCCTAACGCACAATGTCGTCACTTCCATCAATTATTTGGGAGAAGAGGTCTCGTGTATGACGCCCAGGAGAGATTAAAAGCGGCAAATACAGGGCAGCCTGTGCTGGCCAGGAAGCCAAGAAACCCCTGGGCTGTGGGAGCAGCGCGGGCTGCGCTTCATCCCGAAGGAAAATGAGAAAAGCAGGGATCTGAGAAGGCAAAACAGCGGCTCCAGCCGCTGGTGACCCCCGTGTCCATCTCTGCGACTCTGCTGTCCCCGGGGGGAAGAGGACCTGGCTGTTAGGTGAGGAAGAGGAGGCTGCAAGCGGCTCAAGCCTTTGCTCCTTGATTTCCTTCGCTGTGAGGGTGGGGAGAGGCTGGAACAGGCGCCCAGGGGAGCTGCGGGTGCCGCCCCCGGCAGCGCCCGGCGCTCTGGGTGACCCGGAGCGGGGCCGAGGGTCCCTCCCAGCCCGGCCCAGCCCGCGGCCCGGCGCTGCCTCACCTCGGCCAGCTCGAACTCGATGAAGGCGAAGCCCCGGTGCTTTTCTGCGGAGAGAGAAGCCGCGGTCACGGGCGGCGCGGACACGCCGGGGAGGCTCCGACTCCCCCGAGGTCCCCCCGACCGGGCCCCCCCCCCCTCCCGGGCACGCACCGGTCTCGTAGTCGAGCGGGATCTGGATGTCGGTGATGTCGCCGAAGGGGATGAAGGCGGCGTGCAGCACCTTCTCGTCCACCTCCTCCGCCAGCCCGCCTGCGGGGCGGACATCGCTCAGACACCGCCGGCACCGCCCGGCACCCCCCGGCCCCGCTCCCGCCACTCACCCACGTAGAGAACCCGCTTGGTGGCGGCCATCTTGCCCCGGAACCAGGGGGCGGGGCCGCGGCGGCCGGAGAGGCGGGAATTGGGGTAACACCGCCGCTCTTTGGGGGGGCGGATTTAAGGTGACACCACCGCTCTTGGGGGGGGGGGGGGTGGGATTTAAGGTGGCACCGCCCGCTCTCATGGAGGGGCGGATTTAAGGTGGCACCGCCGCTCTTAAAGGGGAACGCTCCGTTCTCGGGGCGGGTTTTAACGGGGAATTCTCGGTTCTCGGGGTTGTTCTTTAAAGGGCGCCGTGTGTATTCCGCCAGCAACACTGCTCAGCCCGCAGGAGCGCCACAAAGAGGATAAAACAGCGACTGAACTGTTAAGATATGCACATGAAGACATAAAAATACCCAGCAGGAGGGTATGAAAGCTCCTCTCCATCACTGAATAACCAGGGAGATGAACGCCCTGCACATTCCACCTGAAAAAGGGCTCGCTCAGCTTCCCACCCCATCCCCGCCCGCAGCAATCACCCCTTCAGACACCAACCAAAGGGGTTGTGGCAGGATTTTAACCCACCTGCTCCAAAACCAGCGACTGCCTGAAAGGAACCAGCAGAACAACTCAATTAAATCACAGTTTGAACGTATCGGTCACGACAAGTGCCTGTCAGTTCCATTTTACTAAGCCACGTCACATTTATTATCGCCTCAAGAGAAAAAGACAAACGCAGCGGCTGAAAGTTTATTCCTTTATTGATAAATGCTTTCCAGGCTTTCCAAACTGGATTGCTCAGGTTAAAACCAAAACCACAAAATACTTTCAGCCTAAAATCCTCCGTGTCCTTCCTCGGAAGACACAAAGGGTAGCTCTGTTCTGACCGCCAAGGAAAAGCTTGCAAGCTCAAATTCTGGTTTTGGAAATCTAGAGCTTCGAGAAGTTGGCTTTTTAAATAAATTCTTAGAGATTAAATTACAAAACGCAATAGAACTATGTGATACGATGCACAGCGCTGAGATCTGCAGGACAGTGAAGGATCTTCAAACAACTTGAGCCGATGCCTATGAAGGGGCTATTTGGCTTCTTTGCATCCTAGAGGAAAAGACAACGAGTTACAAACACGTTTGTTTTTTAAATTGTGGACTAAAATCAGAAAAGTGCTGCTCACAGACCTACGCAGGCCCCCAGACCGGCTGCGCTCACTAACGATCATGTCTGATTGATTCTGGAAGGCTGGAACCAGAGCTAAGGAGCGAGACACTCACCAGTCTCCCTGGGTTTAAGAGGTAGCAGCAACCACGCCGACCTTCTGGGCAGCTTCTTTCTTGGCTTGGTGAGCCTGCAACACCGCCACGGCCTCCTCCACCTCGGGGAGAGGAGTCACCTGGTGAGACCTGCTCTCTCGAGCCAAGGCTCCCCCGCCCCGCCCCGGTGTTAGGAACGGCCCAGCCTACCTTCGACCGGAGGGACTCGGGAGACTCGAGCATGTGCAGCAGCTCCGAGTTGTCGATCTCCAGGAGCATCCCTGTGATCTTCCCTGCAAGGCTGGGGTGCATAGCTTGGATCAGAGGGAACAAACGTTCTCCTGGAGGAAAAGAAAGAACAAAAGAACTTCAGACAGGCAAGTTTCAGTTAAAAAGCTGTGTTTGAAACCTGAGGGCATTTCCAGCGAGACACAACCTTTATGAGCTGGTTTTTCACTTACCCAGCATCTGTTTCTGCTCCTGGGGAGGGGCAGCAGCCAGCATGGAGGCTGTTAGCGGTTCCTGGCCCTGCACATGGACTGCAGGCTGAGGTGCCTGTGGAAGAGCAGACAGGAGGGTTCTGAAATACATACCGAGCCGATTGCTTCGTATTTAGAGACAACAGTAAGATATTCCCTCCTAAAATTCAACCTTTGTCAAGCCTAAGTTTCAGAAAAAGGTGCCCTCAGTTCACAAGCCTTGCTCCCTACAAGTCCTGAACTCAGAGCCCCATAACATCACACACAACTGTGTGAACATCTTACAACTGCGAACATCTTACAAAAACTGAATCAAACATTGTGAGACGAATATCGCAACTGAGAAAGAGCAACACCTGTGCTTCCAGTGATACCCTGGTGAGCAAAGCGGTGGGAGAATGAATGGCTATAAAATGGGAAAGCAAAGAACCAAGGAAAACATCCTTACGGTAAACCTGGGTAAAAAAGGGCTTGCAAGCACAAGCAGATAAACCAAGCAGGCTGCTCCCAGCAAAGGTACAACTGCCAGGTTTTTAAAATCCCAGGATGTGATGTCTGTCTGGATTACAAAAGCAGCTGAAGATTCTGCAAGAACGTTTCAGCTGCACGTAAAACCTGCAGGAGCTGCGGGGACCTGCCAGCCCAGAGCCCCGCGTTACCTGCAAGGGCTGCACGGCCGGGTGGGGGCTGCGGACACTCGAGGCGTATTTGTAGGGAGGAACCGCTCTGGGAGCGGGGGCAGCAACGGGCGGACGAGGAGCTAAATTCTGTGCTGTGGTGCCAACGCCTGCAGAGGAAGAGGAGAAGGAAATGAAGCACCTGGAGCAACAGACAAGCAAGTAAACTGGGATGCCAGATATCAACTGCTAAATTCAGACTATGCCCTGAACAGTAACACTCCTTCAGCAAACAGTCCCCAAAATGCAACTGGCTACTTTAGGAAGGGGCTATTCTCCCTCAAATTCTTGCATTTAAGGCATTTTTTAGCCATTCGTTGGAATAAATTCATTTGGACGCTCCACTCCAAAAACAATACCCATAATTTACAGAGCATCTCCCCTCTTTTTTCTCTTTTTTTTTTTTTTTGAGGACTCAATGTTGCAGAGGTGTAGAGATGAGCTCCAAACCAGTGGAAAACAACCCATCTGGATTCTCACTGCTGTGCTGTAGCACCAACTGCCCCACACCTGCACCGCACAGCGAGGAATAGGGAAGATTCAGGTGCTGTCTCCGCCCCTTGCTCGAGGTGGCCTTTTGGTTACCTGCGTCTGACCCCCAGCTTTGGAAAGAGAAGTCAAAGTCTCAACAGCATCCTCCTCCCTCTCAGACAAGGGGAAAAGCCCAGGGAGGCCGACAGCTTACCGACACGCTGGGCAGCGGCAGGGAGGCCACGCGAGGCCGGAGGATTGCCAGCAGGGGCCAGATGGCGCAGGGCCGGCCGCGGTCCTGACTGGCGCATGGCGTTGGGCATTCCCTGGAAGCCTAGTGGAAGAAATGAGGGGGAAAATCCTCAAAACGGAACCACCAGCGAGTCAGGACAGTCAGCTAACTGGAAACAGAATGGGATTGGTGCACGGAGAGGAAAGTATGCATTGTTCTTGTTAGGAAGTACAGGAAAAACGGTCATAAAACCAAAATATTGTCTCTAGCACGCTCACCTTGAGGTCTTCCCCCTTGCTGCCAGCGTGGGTTGGGTCTCATCTGCGTCATTTGATTGGGTGCATAGTAAGTGGGTCTGCTCTGAGCCTGAAGAAAGATCAGACGAGCTCAGAGGCAACATCAAAGTGAATCACACTGTTTACAACATGTTTTGGCAGTTGTTGCCAGGACTCGGCACTCGATTCACGTTAGGAGAAGAGGCAGCTGGGAAGTCACAGAATTAACTCCACCGACTGCACCCCCCTCATTAGGAGTTATTTGCTTAAGGCATAAGAAAGGCTCAGCGAGGTTACTGCAGCTGAACCATCGAAGCTTCAAGGCAGGCAGAAAAAAAATATCCAAAACCAACACCAGTTCAGCTCACCTGGGGCACAGCAGGCATGAAATACCCTCCAGCAGCAGGCTGGAACTGATTAATGATCGTGTTGGCAGGCAAGGCTCTCATCCCAGCAATGCGCTGCATGTACTGGTTGGTGAGATGGGCCTTTCGCTCTTCTTTCCTTTGGGCAAGCGCAACGTACAACGGCTTCGAGCCCACAATTCGCCCATTCATCTCTGTCACGGCTTTCGTAGCTTCCTCTGGAGAGGAAAAGCAGACAAAGCCAAACCCTTTGCTCCGTCCATCTTCCAGCATCACCTGCAGCAAAGAGCAATTGCTAGTGGAGTACTGTTACAAGAAATTGCTTAAAAATCCATGTTTTTACAAGTCAGGTTTCAGACAGGCAGGACATAACTGTTGCAGAGGTGTAGAGACAGGTACTCGAGGAATGAGAGTCACCTGTCTGGATTTGCTCTGCTTTTCTGTAAGCACCATGTGTCCCCAGGCCCACACTGCACAGTAAGGAATGGGAAAGATTTGGTGCAGCCTCTAAGCGCACGGAGGAAAACGCCATTTCATGCTCGCTGGGAGTCACCTCAGACAAGCATGTTTACTGCTTCCTGCCTCCTCTCTTGATGACAAAATGAAGCAAGTTCTCCATCAAATCCCACCAAGACCCAAAGAAATCTGTGTCTTTATTAGTCCAGATGTTTTCAGGACCATAATGACCAAAGGATAAGAACTGCCCTGCAATGCCATGCCAGGTAGTAGCTCCTTCTGGAGGATTTAAAATGCAAATACCCTCAACTCCCCACAATACCTTGGCACTCGTTATTGACCCAAAAGGCGAGAACTCCTTCCTCAGTTTCTCATCATCTATAGTGTCGTCTAGGTTTTTAATGTACAGGTTAACACCCTAGAAGTGAGAGAACAGTAAGACACTCGTAACAGTAAAGAAAACCTTGAGCACGTCGACTGTCAGCACCCATCTGCCAGAGCTGTAATTTACTGAAAACTCTAAACTTAGCATAACCCTTCTCTTGTACCACCCAAAGCTGAAGGCAATAAATGTTGCAAAGGCGTAGAGACAAGTCCCACTGCGATGAAAAGGAAGCTTGTCTGGATTTCCTCTGCTTTCCTGTTGCATCCTGTGTCTCCAGCCCAGCACTATATAGCAGGGATTGGGAAAGATTCAGATGCGATCTCTGATGTGACCGAGTTTCACCACACGTGACAAAGGCATAAGGTTATGGTGTCTCTTTCCAGCCCTCTGGATATCTCCAGTTGAAGACGACTGCGTGACTCTTCTCATGTCCTCCTAAACACTCCAATTGCCAAGACCACGCCTTGATGCCCCCTTTGCACCCAAACACTTTGGAGTCATCTTTAGATTTTAACTCCAAGGATGCCTCACAGGACGATGCCTCACTGTTTCATCAATTCCTTCCAAGTCTGCCCACAGACTGAAAATAGCGCTTAAATTCAGAAGAGGAACAGACTGTTCACCTGGTACCGGCTGAGTCTCTCTTGTTTTAGCTGCTCAAACTTCCGTTTCAGCTCGGCCTGGCGCTCTACCTTCTTCTGCGCTCGGCCTACAAATACCATTTTCCCATTGATATCCTTCCCATTCATTTCTTCCACCGCCTAGACAGAGGGTTCAAGAGGAAACTTGTCAACTGCTGAAGCAAGACAGGACCTGATCGTGCTCAGAACAGGACAGTCCAAAGCTCACACTGTATCCCCACCCAGGGCTGCCACGTTACTTCTGCACTGCTTCCATGTAACAACGGGCTCGTTAACGACAAACTGAAGCCATGAGGAGAGGCCATGCTCACGCCACCGCTGTCAGCGTGGGACTAACAGCAGCTTGTGAATTTATCTGCAGCCCTTCTTGCAACTAAGGCCAAATTTAGCAAGCATATCACTGCAGGGAAGAACACTGCTTAGAAATGTTATCACTCTAGATGTCTTCCTCCTCCCTAAGCCCTGCATTGTAGCATTTCTTCAGCAATTAACATTCTTGATTATATGATACCAGCGCGTTCTAGTAATCTAGTAATCTGGAGAAATGTTAAGTTAGCCTAGAATGTCGAGCTAGTAAAGCGCAGAAGGTTTCTAAGTTCCCACGTCTAGAAGAGGTTATGCTCAAGGCAGAGTCTTCTCTTGTTTTAGTAACTGGCTCCTATGATAAACTGAGTTCTTCTTCCCTGAAGACATCCAAGCAGCACAAAAATTGGTCATACCTTGTTAGCATCTTCATGCTTTTCAAAGCTTACAAAGCCAAAGCCTTTGGATTTTCCAGTGGGGTCTGTCATCACTTTAACACTCAGAGTTTTGCCTGTTAGTAAAATACCATAAAACTATTTCAGGACCATTAGCATCCATATAACAGCCCCAGCCCTTTCTCTCCCACCTGCGGGCCAGACTCTGCCTCCTGTCCAACATTTGGCCCAACTACTACCCACACCTCGACTCTTTGTATTTCTCAACCTCAAAGTGACCCAGGTAGAGCTACAGAGACGGCAGCAGCACTGCTGAACTACCACGGGTCATGACATTTGCAGCCTCTTTGAAAGTGTTTCTGTATTTACCGTATTTGCTGAAGAGCTCCTTTAGTCTTTCATCATCCATGTCATCCCCAAAGTTTTTAATATAAACATTGGTGAATTCCTTCGCCTTGGCTCCCAACTCAGCCTCCCGCTCTTTACGAGACTTGAACCTCCCAACAAATCTGTAAGAAAGAACAAAAATCCCAATAAGCTCCTTGCTCTCAAGAGTGGAGAAACAATGTGTGACTTTCAGCAAGGCAAAAAAAAAAAAAGAGTGTGTAGTAGGAGCTGGGAATGGGGACAAGAACAGGTGACAGCAGAAGAGAAGGACAAACAGGTCACAGACCAACCGGAAAAACAAAAAAATCACCTGTCCTACGGTCGGCCGAGGATGCCCACCCAGCTCTGCAGTGGAGAGAGTACTGGCCGCAGAAACCCACCCCAACCCACTGGAGGAGAGGCAGCCGATCAAGGCTTGGTCAGGGAAACCACGAGCCCTGTGACGGAGGGGGAGCAGGCCGTGGCTTGGGCAGGGTCACTCACCAGCCCTGTAGTGGAGAGGCAGCAGGCCAAGGCTTGGGCCAGGAGAACCAGTGCCTTGTGTGTCCCTGTTAATACCGAGATGCATCACGGTTCATGCGATCGTTGCTGCTTCTGGCTGTGACACTCACACTTTGCGGTCGTTGAGCAGCATGCCGTTCATCTTCTCGATGGCTCTATCTGCAGCATCCTGGGTCTCAAAGTGCACAAAGGCGTAGCCCTTAGAGCCATTCTCATCACACACCACCTAGATACGCGGAAGGAGAACACAACGTCAGCTCTCTGAACACGTTTTCTCCTCCACCATGCTCAGGCACGAGGCCAGCAGCCAAAACCAGGTTACTGCCAAGGGTCAACGCTAGGAAGACACCATCTGCATTTCAGACTTGCCCACTTCATGACCAAATTTGAAGTAACTTCAGCAATCCCTGACCTTTGGACCATCAAGGAGGCGCCTCCTGATGGGGCAGGTATTTCCAAAGAAGCTCAGAGCGCAATATCTCGAGCAGCTAGTGTGCTTGTGCTTTACACAACATCCTGTGCGAGTAACTTTGCCACGAGAGGGAAGAGGAAAACGCTGGATGCTGGTGATGTTCTCTCTGCCATGGAGGAAATGGAGATTCAACTCCATGTGGTCAACTCTGCCCCTCAGAGGCTTCGCTCCCGGCTTGGTGAAAGGTGCCCCTTTTGCTTCATACGTTGGGACACGTTTGCTCACGTCACCGCTACAGCGAAATCGGACAAAGGAACCACATCTCACCTTGCAGGACAAAATATTCCCAAACGCTGAGAACGTGTCATAAAGTGCCTTGTTATCAATGGATTTGTCCAGGTTCTTAATGAAGACATTCCCAACCCCTGACTTCCTCAAGGAAGGGTCCCTCTGAGACCACATGATGCGAATGGGTTTTCCTTTGATCACATCAAAATTCATGGTGTCTAGAGCACGCTCAGCTGCAAGAGAAGCCAAGAACAGATTTCAGTGGTTTGGTAAAGAGTAAAGCTTTCCCTCATGGGACTGATCCTTTTCGCTGGATCTTACTCAGTTCACAGAGATATCTGGGATAATATCACAGACAACAAGTTGCAGTGACTTTTGGACTTCATGTTTCGAGGGAGGCTGTATTCTTAATTACTTAAACTGCTCCACCTGAAGGAGGAAAGGAAATATAGGAAATATCAGGGTTAAAAAAAATAAGAGGTGGGGAGGAAGTAACAAAAAGCAACTGTTTGGCTTGTTTGCTTTTCATGAAGCTCACATCCAGCCGTGCTCATTTCTATTAAGAGAAAAGGATCATCTCCCTTATCAGGTCAGGGAGTATGTGCACGAACACGCGGCTGGCTGGGAAGAAGACATGAGTCAGCCTCTATAAGTTAAGTGGCCAAAGAATAATTCCCAAGCTGCTTGATCTAAAGATAGAAGCACGAGTGGACAAAACTCTGGGGGGAAAAAAAAATTCCATATACCCCATTTGATTAACAGGCAAGTGCTTAGCGAAACCCTGAAAGCCCAGCACTGTCATTCCAACCCACACTGAAAGCCCCCTCCACGATTCTATTTCTGCTACCTCTGATATATTAAAAGGATCATTACGTACACACATTAGGATCTTGTTCATAAAACTGAGATGCTCGGGACTTCTGTGCCAGAAAACGCTCCCAGCACGGAGTGAGCAGAGAAACAGAAAGACTGTTAATTCCCAGCGTGAGGCAGGGAAAGAGAGGGATAAACATGCATAAAAATCAAGGAATATTAACAGGGCAGAACACTGGTTTTCCAAATGTGGTTAGCTCAGCTCCTTCAGGCCACCTTTGCCCAATGCTATTTGCTGCTTCGATTTCAGTAGAAGCAAATTCAAGGAAAATACCAATTCAAACACTTTCTTCCACGTCACTTTGCTAGTGCAGTCAGAGTAGCCACTCAGCATTTCACAAAACTAGCCCCAGGAAGCCCAGAGAGACACTGCCTACAGAAGTCTTGCACGCTGCCTACCCTCAAAGTGAGTTTCAACCACCTCACGGAAGTTTCTCAGAATTTTTCATGTGCTTTTGAAACGGTGCTGCCCGTTTTTAAATTGGTGTCATCACTATTTTTCCCCAGTCCTTCACAGATACACCCAGCTGGAAAATAAGCTCTGCTGGACTTCATTCCTGGAGGACTCAAGCTCACAAAAAAAAAAAAAAAAACGAAGGAGGAAAGCTACACTTGCTAGGGCTTTACTAGCTCTGTTTAGGCAAAGGTGTTAAATGCAATTAACTGTTATTCTAAAATGATTCCCCAGCTGCTACTCTGAACCAATGCAACTGAGGTTCTTCCCTCGCTCCATTCCTAGTAGGCACTGCAGCAGGCAACTCGGTCCAGCTTGTCAAATTTGGTAGCGTTTATTTATAGCGGGGAGAGGTCCTCCAGAAGCATGTGTTGGCAAGGACACAAACCAGTTGTATATACCATTTGCAGCAGAAACAGGGCTCCTGCTGAAGGTGCCAAGCAGATGAGGCAGTGGCACGCACCCAGAGGCAACTGTGGAACACTTTGCAGCAGCTACTGAGGTACAGACTAGTCAGGAACTCGCTCCCAGCTCTTTCAAGGTTCCCAGGCATATACTTCAGCAGACACTTTAATAGCTTGCTGGTATTCCCTGATTTGAAGGAGGGCTGCCATACCCACAGGGGGAAATGCAATCACATCACACCAGCACCTTAGAAAACCTGTAAAGGATCAGCCCGAGTTATGTGAATGACTCAGACTAAGCGCATCTGATGCATTTCCTTAATCTCAGCAAACACCTTCTCATTTTCTCCTATTTAAGCCACAAAGCTTCAGCCACTTCAGTTCCTGTATCTGTTTCTCTCCCACTAGTTCCTGTCATCCTTCCAGCAGACTCAACTGCAACTCATATATAACATTATACACACTCTTAACCCCTTTCAGGCTTCTCATTCCTCCTCCACAGCCTTCGAGACAGGGAAAGCACAGGAACTCTCCTTGCAGTTTGCCTCAGGCCTCAAAGGAATTAATCTCCTTCACAGCCTCCCTGATGCAGAGTTAACACAACGCCGGAATTAGCGGCTGCAGCTGAGCAGCAGAAAGGCAGATCGCCACACGCGTACACCAGGATTCACCCAGGAGAAACTCGAGTTTTGTTCTGCAAAGATGGTTGCTCTGCAAACCTCGGGACTCTCAGTGACACCACTGAGCAAAGAAGTGACAACAAAAGCACACGGCACAAATTTAACCACTTCGGGTTTTGCTTTTGAGTCAGTTTTTTTCCAAGATAGGCTGCAGATAGACTTAAATCCCTTTACTGCTCAAGGCAGAACAAAACGCTGGTGGCAATGAAGAATGTGTAAGTAACCACTCTCACACCTGCATTTATGTGACACAGGCCTTCCCCCTACATCATCTTCTCCTCCTCAAGGAAGAGAGACAAAAAGTTTATCTATACTCTTCTGCACCTTGCTTCTTCAGAGACACTTATCCCAGCTCTGGGTTCTTTCTGCGCTTGGGAAACATCCTGTTCTCTCTGTACTTCCAGAGCAGCTTATCTCTACAGCCATAGTAAAGTTTCTCCGCTTCGTTATCTGCATTGTCGATGTTATGTTATGAAATGTCGTATCGTTGTCATGTTCTCAAACTCTGGAATGCAATTAAACTGCACATGAAGAAAGGAAATTCAGCTTTTCTTTCAAGTGAAATTAGTTTTGTTTTCTCTCCCTTATTCACAGTCCAAAAGGATAAATATTAACCACCACAGCTTAGCCTGAACCAGCCAGAACTCTGAAGCATTTCCTTAATCTGCCCGTCACAGTATGACAGGTTGAGTATTCAGTATTCACCGGCTCCTTCGTCAAAGAACTTCAACTGAAAACGGCACAGCTTATTTTCACTAAAAATAACCTCTCTGCAGCTGACTACCAGTCAGACAACGCACCTCCAGAAAGGAGCCCCTTCCAGGGCCAAGCATCACTCTGTCAGCTAACAAAAACATCAATAAAAACACAAGCTCTGAACCGGTTTGGACACGGGAACTCTGGAAGCACCAAGAAACCTTTGGGATGTGACGGTGGGAGCTGCTGGTTGCCCCCTGTACTGGGAACAATTCTGGCTACTTGACTGGCTCTCTGGCCTTCCCCGAGCCATGACAACAGAGACCTACTCACCACACCAAAAAAAAAAACAAGTTAAAACTTTGCTTTCTTCGTATTTACAAAGCACTCACCTTTCCACAAAAGGTGCCAGGGAAATGCAAACTCATATATCAACTTCTTTAATTTCTACTCCCACTTCAGGCACACTAACCATGTGTCCACAAGAACTTCCCTGAAAGTTTCCAGACAATCAGGTCCCTGATGACTTGAAGTGGTTGGTTGGTAGCATCCGCTATCACCCATAAACCAAACCAGACCCCTACAGAACGCCTCCCAGATTTAGTAAAACAAAGTCTCAAGTATTTCTGATGGCACTGAGTACCGCCACTTGTGAAAGAAAATCAAATTTCTGCATTGGACAAAAAAATATATTTGTATTTGGGTCTTTGTTTCAGAGAGACCGTCACACACCCCCAAGGGGCTCAACCTTCCAAGGCATCTGCTTGTGTTCTGCTGCGTGACCCCTAGCACAGCACCTGGTTTTCACTTCCGCACAGTAACACGCGCTGCAGTTTGCCCAAAGAAATCGGGGCCATTTCAGAAGATCTCTCTTCATACGGACACGAGGAGTTTGAGTATTTCTCCTCCCCGATCTTAATGATCGGCTTTAACACACTTGACCTTCTAAGACCTACCAGTAACAAGACACCCCTCACTTTGTCAAGGTATCACTTGAAGCGCTGGGACTTCCTAAAATGTCTGCTGCCTCACCCGAGCCCAGAATGTTGCAACCTCCTTCTAAATTCCCGCCTATTTGTCACCATAAAAGATTACCGTGAAACACACTGGAAGGCCACTCATCTTCATAGTCGTACAAGGAACACAACCACCTCTCTCTACTCAAGTCAGCATGTGAGGGGGCTGCTCTTCCCTTTTAACATCACAACTACGCTTCTTGTACAGATCTTCCACAGCCTTTTGCTCCCTGACACTTATCTAATCCAAGCTCCCGATTCCTTCTTGGCTTTATTTCTGCCTTTTTTTTAAAAATTCTCTTACCCTGCAAATCGAGATCATAGCCTCGACAAAGGCAGGTGAGCCTGGGTAACTGCACCTTTGCTCATACGGCACACAAACCTACCACGGTGGTTTCAGAGGTGGGAGGTGGAGCAGACAGGCTCGTCAGGGGATGAGAGGGCTCTCAAGTTCTTCCCTTCTCATCGAGAAGTTTTAAAACACCCAAGCACCTTGCTTCGCCTACCTAAAAAGCACTTCCAAAAGTTCCACAGGTGAGAAATGATGCACTGGGGTTGCAAGCCAGCTTTTTATCAGCCTGGCAAGAGAAAGGCTCAGAAGTGCTCGATCAGATCTGCCCACGTCCCCAGGAAAGGACGCGCAGAAGGTGCTCTGACCTGGGAGAGGATGGCAGCTAGGAAGGCACAGTCACAGACTACGTAAAAATCCAAACTCTGCAGCCAAGAGGCTCTGCTAGCTTGCAGGAACACAACTTTGTATCTGCTTCCTACCCAATACTTCAATCCAAAGTCAATATATTACCCTGTGCACCCGGACCAGTCTCTGCTGTCTGCAGAAATGCAAGGCACAATCATGTCAGACAGCCTAAAGGAAACTTTACTTGCTGCTGTTGTGAACTGCTTCTGAATTCAAGGGAAAAGTTCACTCTCACCTGTCCTTTGGGTGTCTCTGTCACATACAGACACCGCTAAAATCACTGCACGGAGCAATAAACTTGCACCAGTCAACAAGCAAAGGCTCCGAAAACTAGGGCAGCAAGTGCTGACCCATTTTTCTTCCAGAAAAGACATGTTCCAAAATGACCTCTTCTGTCTCATCTTTCACATGCTACTGCCGCTTTAGCTCTGGAACCAAATTAAAGCATGGAGGAAAAAAAAAAAGTCTGGCAAGAGCAAATGGATGTGGCTTCTGCATGTGAGACAACCTGCTTTCCCATGCGTTCAACAATGCATCTTCTTTCCCATCAAGGCAAAAATACCACTTCCCACACTGGAAGACCCATCCGGCCGCTTGCACAAACACAGGAACCTGCAGTCCCTCCACTCCTCCCGAGGACCAAACCAGAGCGGGTGGGCAGCCAGAGGCTCAAACAGTCAAACTGAACCTTCGACCTGGGCTGACTACTCTGAACTTCTTCTGCCAGGACTGACAGCACAAAAAAAAAAACCCCACAGAAACAGCCCAAACCTACTCGAGACAAAGTGGAGATCATTTTCTTACAGAAGGAAGAAGTCTCCGAAGTTTAACATCAGCAAAAAATAAGTTTATCTGTTACCAAGATGTGCATTTGCCGAGTTATTTGCGACACCAAATTACAGAATCGCAGAACGTCAGGGGCTGCAAAAAACATTGTAAAAATTAAAAAAAAATGTCAAAAAACATTCCAGCTTCACCAGCGAGCGACTGCTTACCCCGTAACCAACACTTGGCAGGCGGCTCCGCGGCCGCACGCACCACCAGCGGCGTGGATTAGCGGGAATCTAAAAAGTGAATAAAAGCAAACCAAGCCGCAGACGAGGCTCCGCGTGTCACTTACCATCTGCCGGCTGCTGGAAGTTGACGTAGGCGTAGCCGAGGGACCGGCGGGTGATCATATCCCTGCAGACCCGAATGGAGAGCACGGGCCCGGCGGGGCTGAACTTCTCGTAGAGCATGGCCTCGGTGACATCGGGGTGCAGGTCCCCCACGTAGAGCGAGGCCATGGGGTAGCTGCTGGCCGCCGTGTTCATCTTCCACGTGCTCCCGCTGGCAGCTGACTGGGGGGGTTTGATTCTCGGGGTTTCAAGTGGAGCTTCCCCTTATTTCAAAGCTTCGCCAGGCAGAAAAAGAGGTGGGAGAAGGGGGCAGGTGGCAGGAGGTGGGTGACTGAGCGGGGGACACGCACAGAGAGGGGCTGAGGGTGAAGGAGAGGCCTGGAAATCAGAGAAAAAAACACAAAAAACCACCACAAAGTTAATTCTCTAGGAGAGCGAGGCTCGGCTGAGGCCAAAATTGATCCGGCAGCTCCTGAGTGCTCTTCCCTGTCGGCTCCTAAACCCCCCCACGTCCCTCATTTGAAGAATCTAATTTAGCCCCAACTCCCCAGAGGGGAGGCCGGTCGATTTCTTTTTTAAAAAAGAGGAAAAAAATTAAAGCTCTCCGCAATAGGTATGTATTTATACGCACCTTTCTTTTCCAGCCTGCGCGGGTCCCGGCTGCTCGCTCTCCCGAACGGGGCGGCTCTGCCGGGGCACGGAGGGACACGCGGCGGCCGCTGAGCGCAGGGAACGGGCCGGGGCCGCCTCCCCCCCGCCCTGCCCGGCGCTCCCGGGCCCGGCACCGACTCGCGATGGGCGGCGAAGGGAAAAAGCGGCGGCGGGAGGGCGGGCGGGCGGCCGGCGGGCGCCCCTTTATAACCGCCGCGGCGGGGCCGCCGTGCCGCCGAGAGGAGGCGGCGGCCAGGCCCGGCCGGGGAGCGACCCCCGCCGCGCCGCCGCCGCCCGCTGCAGCGACCCCAGCGGGGGGGAGGACCCGGCGCCCGCCCGGGCGGCCTGAGGCGAGCAGGGGCGGGGCCGCCCGCGGGGCTGAGGCGCCATTTTGGGTCGGCGGCTCCCCTGCCCCCCCTGGCGAGGGGATATGGCGGGCCCGGGGGGGCTTTGGGGGTTGCCTGGAGGGGGTTGGAGGTTGCCCCGGGGGGTTTGGGGGTTGCCCCGGGGGGGTTGGGGGTTGCCTGGAGGGGTTTGAGGGTTGTCCCGGGGGGTTTGGGGGTTGCCCCGGGGGGTTGGGGGTTGTCCCGGGGGGTTTGGGGGTTGCCTGGAGGGGTTTGGGGGTTGTCCCGGGGGGTTTGGGGGTTGCCCCGGGGGTTTGGGGGTTGCCTGGGGGGTCCAGGCTCCTCAGCGGGGCCCTGAGTGTCCTTGCGAACCACTCCGGGCGGTGGGAACCCAGAGTTCCCTGCGGGTTTTGGCCGCTTGGATGAGCAGGGGGTGGAAAAAGATCTTTGAGTCCAAATGTTACAGAATCAGACAGTTGCCCAGATCGGAAAAGACCTTTAAGATCATCGAGTCAAACCATGAGCTGACAAGCCCTGGATTAAACCGCTCTGTGTGCACAACTCAGATCCCTCCAGGGATGGGGAATCCATCCCTGCCCTGGGCAACGCGTCCCAATGCCTGGTAACTCTTTCAATAAAGAAATTCTTCCCAACATTTCATCTAAACCTCCCTTGGTGCAACTAAAGGCCATTTCTTTTTCTGTTATCACCTGTCACTTGGTTGGACAGACCACTCCCCACCTCTCTACAACTTCCATTAGGACAGTTGTCAAGAGCGAGTAATTCCTCTGCGTTTTTCTTGCTGCTCCAAGATATGGTTTCGGATGTGTCGCTGGCGGTGGGATGAAGAGCGGCCGTAGCTGGAGCCATTCCACAGCCTCCTCCCCTTTGGAGCATAATTTTTCCTCAAATAAGCACGAGTTCCTTGGCAGCCCCAGTGCCGTGCCAGCTCCTGTCATGGGCCACCCTGGAGCGGGACCGAAGGTCCGTGGCATCTCCCCGGTGGAAGCGAGCTGTCACTCCCTCTTCCCAGGGCGAGGGATGAACGACTCCAAATGCAGAAGAAAGCTGCTGGAACGAGAGAGGGGTTCACCCCCCTCCACTGTCCCCACAGCTTCACGCTCACAAGATTCAGCTCCGGGGAGACCCATAATTATCTATTTCCAGCATCTTCAGCAGAGCGTGAGGACACGGCAGCACGGGATTCAGTGATTCATCGGTGACCTTCAGGCACCATGGATGTCTTCTTAAGGGGGACTAAGATAGTCTACAGAGGCTGGTAGCTGCTCTGCTGTGACTTTTCAATTCTACATCACATTGTCTTCAATTTGCTGTAAGAGTGCGACGCAGTGTTATCATAAAGATGGGATGGTACCTATCCCTTCATTACAGTGGAACAATCAAGAGCGGCAGAATGAAAGGCAGCAATAGCAAAATAAATTGTAATATTTTGCAATATTTTCCAGTCCAGGTTATTTTTTAAAGACGCACTGAGCTCATCATCTTCCTCTGGTGGCGCTGGGAGGCAGCACTGGTGCGAACTGGTGGGATCGTGCCTGGCGCCTGCTGCTGTTTCGCAGCTCGGTCCTCGGCAGCCCGGCCTCTCCTCAGCTGGGAAGCCACGGGATGAGACAAGTGTCTGGCCGTGGGAGGAGTTCGGAGCAGCTCCTGTTCCGACAGCCAAAATCAAAACACAGCGGAGCTCGAGGAACGTGTTTCCACATAAAACGCCCTTTGGCCGTGAGCAGCCGCTGTGGCTACACTGAGACTGGCTTTTATTTGAAACATATTTGTTGGTGTTTGCATCTCCTGCCAGGGGACACCATGTGGAAAACTATGGTCCTGTGTCCTCCTCAGCCTTTTTTACTCCTGACAAAAAGTCATGGGTACCCTCTGCCTGCGAGAGCCCAAAACTGCCCCAGCACCCCCACTGCCCCTGGGACCCTCAACACACGAGTGCAGCTGCCGCTGGTGACCAGTGATGACCAAGAGCTTCCCAGTTCACCTTCTCAAGACCTTCAGCAGTGCCTGGAGGAAAGGTTATATCTTTTAATTTCTTCATCTCGCCGGTCCAAACCCACCGATGACACCGGCGCGAGGTCCAGTGCTGCTCTACTGCCTTGTGGCTGGGTGGCATCTCAGTCCTTGATGGTCGCCATATTTTTCGACACGGATGGCGAGTTTCCAAACGAATGCTGACTCTGGTTTAGGATCTGACCTCCTTTGCTTTGGGATTTTACCAGCAGAGGGCAGGCCAGGCTTGTACCACAAGCTGCAAAATGCAGGAGGAAGAGCATTTCACCCAGGGCAGGCAACAGCAGAGCTGAGATGAGCAGCATTTTTCACGCAGAGGGATTCTGGAGAGCGGGACTCACTCTCCCTTAGAGAACCTGCTGCAGCTTGGAAGTGGCCTTGTCCCCTCCAAGTGGCAGGCGAAGGCTCGTTCGTCAGGAGCCCGTGTTTAACGCCACCGTAAGGCCACCGAACCACCTCAGCCAGACGCGCCCAGCGCAGCCCACGCGTTCCCATGGGCCTCTTCATTGTGGGTTTTTTTCATTGCCTGAAGATCAAGGATGAAGAGAGTGCGAGGAGAGTTCGGGGATTTCCCCTACAGGGTAGATCAAAAGTTGCCAGGATGTGTTAGAGGAGACGCTTAGGCTAAAGAAAACTCTGGGAAAAAAAAGTAAAGTTCCAGTCCCGGGCTACTTCTGTAATCACCATTGCGCTGTGGGGAGAAAACCCCACGGGCCTGAACCGATGCCCTCCCACCCGCTCCAGCTCTCGTTTGATCCTCAGAGATCAGGAAGTGGGGGTTTTTTTTGGTTTTTTTTTTTTTACGCTGTCTCTGTTTTGTTTTACCACTGTAGCCCGCGGGGCTGGTTTGTATGTCTGCCTCCCACGGAGGGTAATTTGGTTCCTCTCTCCGGCCGAGGCCACACCAGAGCACTGAGCTCCCACCGCCGCCTCCAGCCGGGTCGGGGCAGCCCAGGCACCAGCGGGACGACCCGTCATCAATAGCTCTATTATTGCTCTTGAAGTTTCTCTCCACTTCCAGACGGATGCTGCGTTACCCCATCACAGCTGCAGTTGCTCCCTTCCAGCAATTCCCAACACAGCACTTAAGGCAGGGATTTATGGGCAGTTTCGAAAGGCATTTTTTTGGAGTGAGGAGAAGTCATGGGAAACGAAGTCGAATTCCCACCATTCCCCAGAAAATTCTCACAGCATCTTTCACGAGAAGGATCTCTTACTGGTCCTTTCCTCAAAACAGAGACGAGCTCTCAGCTGCGGCTCTTTGTTTAGTCCGGAGCGTTTCCCGACAGCGAGATGCAGCAGAGGTTATTCTGGTCCTGCTTGCAAAGGGTCAGGAGACCGAGGCAAGCCCTTGGCGTCTGGCTGCAAGGCTCTGCTGGACCCCATTTGTTCCCTGACATTTTTGTGGATGCTGGTAGTTAAATGAAAGGATTTGTTCTCAAGACATGGATTACTGCCAATCTCAGGGCAAGCGCTGCTATCTGGCCGATTTTGACTCTCCGAGTGGTTTGCAAAGTAAAAAGTCAAGGGACCAGAGTTACCATAAAACAACCAAGAGGAACATTACCTTAGAAGCTATGTCTTACCTTTTTTGGGTTTTTTTTTGAAGCTTTTCAGGAGCAAAAGCTCCCCCGCCACGAAACCAGCTGTCATCCAAGCGGGCTGGATTAGCAGAATCACATCGACGCTACATTTCACAACCAGGACAGGGGTTTGAAAGACTTTTTATTTGACACCTTTGCTGGATGTCACAGCTCGTGAATCTAACAGCTCTGCACAGTGTAAAGTGAGGCCGGGCTACTTGCTGTGAGCTCTAGCGTGCCGACCAGCCGCAGGAACAACCGGGGTCCGCGAGGACCTCCTCTGACTCTGTGAAAAGGGAAGACGTTGTTCCTGGCTGATTCTGGCACTTGAGGACAAGGGTGAGGAGAAGTAGCGGAGGCATTTCTGTGTGTTAAGTGCGATGACTTTCATCAAAACAACTGGGAGGGACTCAGCTTACAAAACAATAGCAGATACATACATTGACATGCCCACGGCAGATCCAATCTGTAGGAACGTCAAAACACCAGCTCATCCGCACCGTCTAACCGGCTGCGTGTCTGACCTGAGGCATGGGGAGAGCCTCTCCGACTCAGGACAGATCTTCTCCCTCTTTTTTTTTTTTTATTACCTTTCTTTGCACTGCCCTTTCCACACTTTTCTCTCTTGTCGTGTCACAGTGCTGCAAAGGTGGTTGAGACTCCTCGGGGTGGGCATGCAACTGGGTCCGGGCTATTTCTGCCAGCAAGTCAAGGCACAGATGCAGGGAGGGGCTGTTCAAACAAGCGGGGGAGCACTGGGACCCCCTGCGTGGCCACCGTGGGAGTTAGGGACACAGCACAGGAGCAGGGTGGCTCGAGAGCTTCAAGCTTCTGTTCCTTTCTGCCTAAAGAAGAGAGGAGGGGACGACAGCTGGAGGAGCAGAGGCATATCTGCTGCGTCAGTTATCTAAGGGCGCACAGGCCAAAGCGGAAAAAGCTCTTGGGAATCAGGACAAGCACAGACCCAGAACGCGCCAAGGTCTGCGGTGAAACCTCAGTGGGTTTTGGTTCCGGCCCAAGGAGAGGGATGAGCGATGTGAGACCAAAACAGGGGGTTGAAGGAAGAAAACAGACCTTGTGGGAAGAGAGGGTGAGGGATGCAGGGCTAAGAGAGAATGAGGGAGGCACTTCAAAATGCTGGCTGGTCTGACCCACTCCCCCCCTTTGCTGTTTGGCAGGGGATGGAGGAGAGCTGGCTCCGGTGGGGAGACTGGCAGAGGGAAAGGCTTTTTCTTCTCGCTTTGGCTGTCGGAGCCTTCCCCTCCGTGACAACAGACGTCCCTTTGAAATCCTCTGTCTCGCCTCGTCTCCCCTCTTCACACCTCGGTGCGGAGCAAGGGCTGCGAGAAGCCTGCCTCCGCCCGGGCGGCCTGGCCGGCTGCTCCTGCAAGGTTTGTGCAGGGACCCAGCACGGGCCCCGCGGCCACGGCGGTATTTCAGCTCGGCTGTGGGAACGAGCTCTGTTAAGCTCTTGCCTCACTCCACCTTAAGGGCACATAAGTGGGAAAAGCTGGTAATGCGGCAAGGGAAGCACGGGGATTAGCAGGCAGCTTCACTAAGGGAGCTGGGGGGGGGCTCTGGCCTCCCTCGACGGGTGCCAACAATGCTGGGGAGGGGGGTGAGCTGCCTCTGTCCCACCGCACCGAAATTAGGTGCTGCAGCTGGGGGGCACATCGCGGGGAATCGGCACGAGCGAGTCAGTCCGGCAGCTCCGAGTCCCCAAGAAACTAAGACAGTATTTCAAGGCTGGCTGTTTTCCAAAGGAGAGCAATGCTGGGCTCGGCAGAGGGGTTCGCTGGAGGGAGAAGGGGGTTGGGATCTGCAAGTGCCCCCTCCCTCGTCGCTGGAAGGATCTGGAGCACAGCCGCGTGCAGACAAGTGCATCAAATCGGATGTGATTTACGTCTGCGGGCATTACAAGGGAGAGGATGTGTCATGGTGAGGCAAGGAAGGCGCTGCGAGGAGGGAGGGAAGAGTAAAGAGAATTTTCTTTATGGATCCTTGGCTTCTGCAAAGCAGGAAAGATGCCTTTTCAGCTGAGTTTGTTCTTAGGCCTGCGGGCAACGAGTGCCGAAGAACTCCTGTCTCCGAAGGCGGGGGTCAGAAAGCCCCGATTTCAGTCGCCCAGGAGCGGCAGATCCTGGATGTCCCAACCCTGATCCCGGGTCCCTGCGCAGCAGTGCCCAAGGCGGGAGGCGCCGCGTAAGCCGGTGGAACGGGGATGCCGGCGGAGGCTGGTGAGAAGAGGAACGTCGCGATTTGGCTGCTCTTGGACGAGCCCTCTCTCAACACGCCCGCCGGCGACGGCATCCTGGGCACGGCTGCTACAGCTGCGGACGAGCCCACGCCTCGGGCCCTCCGGCTGGAAGAGGCCATCCTGCTGGCCAGGAAACTTCGGCGGGATGGCAGCATGTCGCCGGGGACGCGGCGGAGCGGGGCTGGCCTCACAGCGGGGCTCGGATAAGCCAGGGAAGATGCAGTCAAAACAACCGGAGCGGGAGCAGCCTCCCTCCTGGGGATTTGCACGGGGCCAGCGGCGCTGTGGAGGAAGGACCACGGCCACGTCTGGATGGGCAGGAGGGAAGTGGTCACAGGCGAAGGCTCCATTTCTGCCACATAATTATTCAGGTGGGAGAGAAGTCGCAGTCGGATGGGGTCGGCGGCATTTTGGCCCTCAAGGACGCCCAGGTACCTGACAACTTCAGTGAGACATTCGCGGAAGCCGATGCTCCTGTAATCCACGGCCAGAGCGCGAGCATCTAAGAAGCCTGTAGGGAGGAGGACGTGGGTGACAGTAAGTCCGTGCGGAGCTCAGGAATGCGCTTCCATTTCACTACCCTCTCTAATGCACTGTGTATTTCACTTGAGGCACTTTGCTGCCGTGTGATATTACTGAAGCTGATAGCCAAGTGGGTGTCCGAAAGAACTGGACGTTTGCGTGCGTGAGAATAGCATCTCTGCTTATCTTATCGGGATAAAACTGCCAGGGTCATGAAGCCTCTTACTCCAGCATGTGAGACGGGTAAGAGGTTTCATTAGCTGCGCGCAGGAAAGAAGAATTTTCTTCCTATTGGCCTCTATCAGTTATGGCTGCTGGAGATATGACTGCGGGCTAGACGGGCACTTTGGAAAAGGACCAACCCCGCAGAACAGCGGGATGCTGTGTCTCCTCAACGCAGAGCTTAGCACTGTTTTCCTCTGCCCAGGTCCCAAACTTTACACTTCATTTAAACAGATGTCCAGCCAAAGGACAGAGGACAGTGGCAGAACCAAAACTGCTGGGCCAGGAAAGCTCAAAGCCACAGAA
The DNA here is from genome assembly GCA_020746105.1 of Trogon surrucura. Lineage (NCBI taxonomy): Eukaryota > Metazoa > Chordata > Aves > Trogoniformes > Trogonidae > Trogon > Trogon surrucura. The sequence continues at coordinate 2,568,041 of CM036640.1, forward strand.
ATCAGCAAGACAAAATGCAGCCGATGGCTGATTTTTTTTTTTATTTTAGGCTTCTGTTCCCTACTTGCAGCTTCATGAGACGATAAGCAATAAAGCAGAGAATGTCACAGCACAGTGAAGCGCTGGACCACTTTGCTTGACGGGGTCTCTCGTGACAATACAGCCCTTTGTTGCAGTGCAGTCAAACTGAATATCTAAACAAATGTTCCCGACCAAGTTACAGCTCTGAACCGAAGCCTGGATGCCAGCAACATCCCCAGCAAGCCAAAAAGTGGGTGGTGAGCAAGCCAGAGGCTTCTTTACTGGAGCTGTGATCTCCATCCTGTTAACTGGAACAGGACAGAGGGTCTGTACTGAGGTCTCGGTACAAATAAGACCTTTGTTGAATTTTGCACAGGGCTCCCTCTCTCTTCTTATAACAACCAAGAGGAATTAAAAAAAAAAAAAAAAAAGAGCAGAAAGGGAAAAAAGCCTTGTTTATCTGCAGAGTCCCCATGCAGAATTCAGCCTCTGCAGGAAATGTATCCCAGGGAGGAGGTAAGGAGTTTAATAATGGTTTTTTGGAAGCAGGCTCCATTTCTGAGCAGGACTAAGCGTGTCTCCGGCTGGACAGCTTTTCACTGGGTGTGCGACAACGACGGCGGTGCTGCCCCTGTGGGCCTGGGGGATTTGCCATCCCGCATACCCCAGCCTGCCAAATGGATGCACGGAATGCTGACCCATATGTTAGACATCAGAAAAACAACAGGGCAGGAAACGTCCGTCTGCCCTCCCTCGGAAAAATATTTCCCTTGGGGAGCAGGCATGGCAGCATTTTGATTTTGGTGCTGGCTGGTGTCAGCAAGGCACAGCAGCATCAAGAGGATTATTTGCTCGCTGCTGAGGCCGACGGGGAATTTTCCGTCCAGGTTTTCACCTTCACCTCACCCATATGCTTATTAGAGCAGTTCTTACCTGTTCCTCCAGTGGCGTGAAGCATTTTCAAGTGATCTACTGTCATTTGTAGAATTTCTGCCTTCTCCAGCTTGGAAGACCCCTGTGTGTCAGGAGCAGGAAAAGAGAGCAATTCATCATTTTATGGTCTAGGGTTTTGTGCCACTCAAGAGTTGGGTTTTGCCCAACAACCTCCTCCCCAAAATCCTCCTGAGGCCCAGAGGCGCTCAGACTGGCGCGGGGCATCCATCCAGGGCATCAGCTCTGTTTTTTTACATCAAGTGAGTAGAAAAAGGAGCTCCTTCCCAAGATGTACATTGATAATCCCCACTTCTGTGCATCTTCATAATCTGCAAAACACTTTCTGGATGGAATTTATCCTTCCCAGGGCTCCGGAATATTTGTTAATGTTGTTTTACCACCCAGTTTCACCACCTACTTACTCCCTGAAGTGATGGTGATAAGAAAGACATAGCATTGCTCCAGACTTTCTCTTTCCGAGGGCTCTACGCTTAGCACTGCTGAGACTCAGCCCGCGCAGGAGGGCGGGTGGAAATCAGGGACTCACACACCTGCTTCTCGAAGGCGGTGGGCACCAGGCGCCGCAGTTCGGAGAGGCTGCTGTTGATACGGTCACGGCGCCGCTTCTCGATGATCTGCAGAAGGTTTCCAAGGAGAAAGAAGAAACCGCGGTCACTTATAGCTCACAGGTTTAAAGCTCTTATTGACAGCTCCGGCAGGTCGGGAGAGGCATTTTGAACCGGGCCATATAAGTAAATGTTTTGGGTGCAAAAGCTGAGCAAAGAAATATTAACTGGCTGGTGTGATAACCCCCGGTGAAATCGCTCTCCTCCACTCACTTCTGCAGGGTTTGAGGCCAAACCCCTGCAATAAACCTCGAGCTGGCTGTGGGGAGAGTTCCACAGGAGACAGAGCGAGGAATGGTGTAAAGCTGATTTTTTCACCATGTCCCCACACGAAGGACGTGCCAAGAGGACCCCACCGCACACCAGGGTGTCACAGGGAGCCCCGGCACACAGCCGGGACCAGCCTGACCCCCCAACCTGGTCAACATAAATGAGACTCACCCCTCTCCTCTTCTTCCTGGCTTGTATCTGAGATGTTGTAGTGGGAGACACGGACCTGGAAACATGACTGGAAAGGAAGAAGAAAGAATTATTTCTTGCACTAGCTGGAGGGGAACCTCTGTTGCGCATATGCTTTACACACGTTTGCCATCTGCAGTTTCCCCTCCCTGAATAACGTCTTCTGTGGTTCCCATCTCATTTTTACCCACAACACAGAGCTCAGGAATTGGGGAGGGGAACCAAGCAGAGACTCGAATCCCACTCTCCCCTCCGAAAGTCTCTCACCAGCCTGGGACAGATTTCTGCACCAAACCACTCATCTGCTATCAGGCACAGGTCTCCTTCAACCTCAGCCCATGCTGGCATCTCCACGAGACTGAAAAAAGCAATGATCCGAACTCCGGAGTCACGGCTTTTCTTTTCCTTTGTGTGTGAACCTCTGAGCTCTCGTGTCTGAGCCTGCCCCGTCTGCAGGGCTTTGCATCTCGGAGCTGCAATAGGACAAGCACGCATCTGAGCTCCCACCCAGGGCGGCAGCAAAGGGCTGGTTGCTCCTCAGGATGAGGCTAACGGCATCGTTGATGTGGTTTCTGAGGGCTTCCTACCAAGCCGCTTCACAAGCCGTGATTTTTTTGGGGTGGGCTGTGATATTCTGAAGGCACGGAGGCCTCTGAAACAGAGAGGGGCCAGGACCTGGGCAGGGGGAGCACCCAGCAGGAGGTGACAGAGCCTGCCGGCCGACAGCCACATGGACCAGCTCTGCCCCAGGGATGATGGACAGGGAGGGGACAGGAGAAGGACCCCACAAACCATCCTGTGCCTGGTGGGCATGAGTAGGAGTAAAGACACCAAAGGTCAGCACTAAACATGCACGGGGAGGCAAAGTTCAATCTTTAGGTCCTCGCGGAGGCGAAGTCTCCGTAACAACGGATAACAGGGCGTGGGAAACTCCTCGGAGCAAAACCCCTCTGCTCGCGGGGGGGAGGCCGGCTGGGCTGCCTTTCATTTCCCCCGAGCAGGGTTTCTCCCTTCGGAGAGCGGGACTGGCTCGGGGCTGTTTCTGCGCCTTACGAAACTCGGCGCAGGGATGTTAACACACGGGCGAGACTTCGGTCTGCAACCCCGGCCGGCGCGGCACTCCGGAAGGACTTGGAGACCACGTAAGCCGTGCAAATTTGGAAATGGGCACTTGGGTTCACCCCATCCAAATGTTCTTCATCTTGACAAAGCATTTTAAGAGCAGTCTGTTAAAGACGTTTCTGCAGAGACAGTGCTGTCTGCACAGCAAGCCAAAGACTCGACCAAACTCAGCCCATTAAAAATACGTTTTGTTAGGCCCAAGCAAGGTGCTTTCAGAAGTGGTTTTACACAATCAGACCAAATAACACGTTCTTCTACTGACTGCTCCACTCATCTCCGTGCAGGTACCCTATTTGAATGTCTGCTGGGTGGGCTCTCTCTGGGTACAGGTGCTGGCTGGCTTCGCAAGTACAGACATGCATTGCCAGTACATATAAATGCACATACGATGAGCACGTATGATGCGAAAATGTTACATGTGCAAGCGGTAGGTACTTGACTCGCCTGGCAGGGCAGGAATGCGGAGTACGCGCTCAAGGAGCCCGTAACAGTGAGTTTTGAAACTCTCTTTGCAGGGCTGTCCGAACGCATTGCTCGTTGTGAGCTGCAGTTCCAGATGTGGATGTAACGACCTAGCTTGCTGCAAAATATACTTCAAAAATACATTTGATAGATCTGAACCACATAAAAGACACCATAACTATATTCTCCGATAATTAAAATTTCTGTGTTGGTCTTCGCTCGATTTTATAATGTACAGCAAAGCTTGGGCTCTTGGCTCAAAACAAAAAAGCAAAAACCAAACCAACCCCAAAACTGAGCAGTATCTTGCACTTCTGCAGCGACCCCAGAGTCTAAACTTGCTGCACGCACCGAACTCAGCCTCACACCCGGAGTGACTCACCCCCGCTCTACAGGGGAACTGGTTTGCCCAAACCACTCGACCGATGGGTAATGGGCTGGGAACCCCGATCAGACAGCCCGACTGCCTCCCTCTGCCCCCAGCGCCCCACCTGGAAGCGTTTCATTTCGCCCTATCCACCAGCGTCCCATGCAGGACCGCGTTACTCGGGGTGTAAACTCGTCAGGGCAGGAACAGGTCTTTTGGTCATGTGTTTGCATGACATGAGCAATGTTATACATGTATACAAATGGCACCAGATCACAGCGCTGCCCGGTTCTACCACTGGCTTGAGAAGACAAACCTATTAGCAGCCCCAGAGAGACATCAAAAAATCCTCCTTACTGTTCACTGAACTAAAATATTACAACAACTCCATTTTATCCACACAGTACTACACGCTCAGTGTGCTGCACCGATGCGAAGAGGTGGGGTATATTCCATGTGCAGCAAGAAGGCAGGTCAAATACTGAAGCACTTAGAAACTGCGTAAGGGGTCAGTGAATTTGTGCAGGACATCGCGTGTTAGACATGCCCGGCTCTGCTGTGACCGCACCAGTGAGAAGCAGACTCATGAATTTAGTCTCATGAGAACCTGAGCTTGGCACCGGGCAGGGTGGCTTCGCTGCTCAAGCAGCAAAAGCGAGTGAATTCCTCTGAGGACACTTGGCTACTAAAACAAGAGTTCAAAAGCAGCTGGTTTTTGGAAGAGAACAAATAACAGAGCTCTTCCCTCATCCCCAGCGCCGTCTGCACACTCGGAGCCCGGGCATGCCCGCGGACGGCTGACACAGCACGGGAACCGGGGCTGGGAATGCCCTTTGCCAGCGGAGTCGCTTGAGGAACCGCACAGAGGTCCTGTCCTCACTCTCCCCTCCCTTTTTCACCAAGCAGCAAAGCCCCAGAGCCGAAACTGCAGCTCAGCGGCGTCGGGATGGAGCCTGCGAAGCGCCCAGTTGAAGCGGGGCGCCCTCGGCTGCACGGGCTCCCTCTCTAACAGAGATCAAAGCCCCGGCTGGTGCATTACAAATGCCTCAGCAGAGCAGCATTTCTCATGCAAAACCTCCTCGTTTCTTCCACGTTCCCTGAGAGCCCTGGCGCTGCAGAGGCATCCAGGCGGCTGCCGGGAGCCTTTGCTCCGGGAGGGGGAACTGCCCCATCTCGGGGTGCAGAGACCTGCGAGCAACCGGGCTCCCGCTACTGGAGATCAGAGCCGCCCTTCTCCCCACCTGGCAAGGGAAGGCGAGCTCTGGCTTTGATGAGGCGTTTTCTTGCATGAGATCAGCTCCTAAGGCAGCTCCAACACTTGTCTCCCGACTTGGGTTTTCCTCCCTGGGTCACTCCTAACTCCAGCATCAGCCCACAGCGGAGCCACCCAGGCTGTCCCCACGCCCGTCCTCGACCAGCTCAAGCCCGAAGGGGTTAAGCGAGGTGCCAGGCGACCCCCGGGGAGCCCACGGCGGAGCCCGGTGCTCTCCCGGTGCCATACCCCGAGAAACTGCTGGAAGCGCCGGGGGCAGAGCAACCGCCGTGCCCGGTACCGGCGACTCCGCTCCAGCCCGGGCAGGACCTTCCCCGCAGCAGGGACACCCCCCACCCCCCCCGCAAAAAAAACCCTTCAAACCCCCCAACTTCGCCCCCCGGGGGGAGCCCTCACCTGTACTCCTCCTCCCGACCCACGTCGATGGTGCCGTCGGACTCCGTGTCGGAGGAGCTCTCCTCGCACAGCCGCTTCATCCTCTCGGGGAGCCGGGGAGAGGCCGGGGAGGGGGGGTTCGGCGAGGTCGCCCCACGCGTGTCCCCGCTGGCCACCACCGCCGCCCTTCGCCGCCGTCCGTGCCCGGGCTGCGCGGCGGAGCTGGCCCCGCACCGGCTCCTCCCTCCGCCTTTCACACCCCCGGCTTCTCCCTCGCTCTCCTCCCAGCACGTCCCCAACCTCCCCGGTTAATGGGTTAATGAGACATCTCCCGGGAGTGACGGATTACGCGGCCGCGCCGGCGCTCCCAGGTTCCCAGGGCCCCCCCCTTCGCCCCCCCCACCCCACTCCGCCTCCTCCCGCTCGCTGGTCGAAATCCCAAGTCTTCCTGTAAAAGGAACAGTCTGTGTGAACCGTCTCATGTCGTCCCCCCCTCCCCTCCTGCCCACGGCCCCCCTTCCACCCGCTGCACATTGGCCTCAGCCCCAGTTTAAAGGGACCAGTGACCTCACTGGCAACAGAAAACCGTGGGAAAGAGATGGGACTGATAAAGCCTTGAGTTGTTTCAGGGAAAAATCAACATCCAGCCCCACACGCACACACATGTCTGCCCGGCTCTGCGCGGCGCAGGCACTTTTGGAGACTTATGATTCAGATGGAAACCAGTTTATTCGAAGCGCGGTGCTGTTTGAGGACGCCGCTCAAAGGGCCCTCGCCTGGGATTAATCAGCGGCCGCGGTCGAGGGGCCCGGGTGGCAGCGGTGGCACCGTGCTCCGAGGCGTCGGGATGGTTTCGGCGCCCCGGCACGGTGCCGCGGTGGTCCCGCCGGGAGCTCGGCCCCCTGCCACGCTCCCACAGCCCTGGAGCCAGCTCATGGCACCGCCAGGGCATTCGAGACCTACCCTGTAAAACAAACTGACCAAAGCCCAACTTTAGGTTTTACGACACTAGGATGAATTGCTGTTTTCTTGTCTCATTCCGTAATGTTGGAAACTTTGACCCGCAGCCCAGCACCAAGAGAGCATCTCGCTTTCCCCGAGCTTGCGGGAAGGAGGTAGGAGTCTGTTTTCCAGAGCTCTGCGCTGCTAAAATCCCCCAAGGCAGCAAAAACGTGTGCGTGTGGGAGAGAGAGGGAGAGAGCTGAAGTGGAGGTTCACAGTACAAAAATAATGCCTTTTATTTTGAAAAAAATAATCGGCGCTGAGATCTGGCAGCACGTGGGTTTCCCAAAGCCTTTTGCAAAGACCGTGGCGGCGATAACAGCCCGTCGCCGCTCGGGCCGGCCAAGTCACCCGCCTCCCGTGCACGGAGGCACCCGGCCACGCGGTTGGGTGCTCCCTATCTGCCTCAGCCATCTCGGCCAGCTCAGCCGCGCTGCACCCGCCAACCCCGAGACGTCTGTGATCCCCCGGCACCTCGCGAAATGCTCCTGTAAAGAGCCAGATACCAGCAACCGCCCACCCTTCGCCCACGCCTGCTCCAGCCCAGCGTACAGGCTGAGCGAGGCACGGTCCCCGTGACCAATTTTTTGAGACCGAACCTCACCGTCCTTCCCTCCCAAAGTAAAAACGAGAGACCCGAACCAGACATCCCGCGTTGGAGCGGAAAGCTGATGTCTCTGAAGTGTTTGTAAACCAAAAAGAAAAAAAGGGGAAAAAAAAGAAGAGAGAATAAAGCATTTGCTTTAGTTTATAGCACTTTGTTCCTGTAATTTTGATGGTTTAATTTTCACTATAAAAAGTGGTCAAGAAACCGAGCTAATAGCTTACATTTCAAAATGAATAGTTACTTTGAACCAGAAGAATTAAAAATGTGTTATTTTTGCAATTTTGAGACCCGCTCCGCCTCCCTTCCCAGAGCGATTTCAGTTAAAAACGCACACGTCTCCAAACTAAACTTCCCATAAACATGTGTTTTTGAGAGATTAATACTCTTTCCACTGATAAAACCATTTAAATGGGATCCAGAGATTGATTATTTCAGGCTCTTGCTCATATCACAACGAGCTTGAACCAAGTGGAGCCCAGACCTGCCACGGAGGAACACTTTTCTTCTCCATTAGAAAGGAATTCACTGTCCAGACTCCATCTTTTCTGGACCTTGTCTAAGCATCATTATCTGGGTTCAATTGAAGTGTAATTGGCAACATGTTTTTCTAGGATTACACTTCATTACGAACAGAGCGGGGGCCCCGAAACCCACTTCTCCTGTAATCGGATCCATTTTCCAGCCTGTGCTCCTGGAGAGTCATTTATAATCGCCCCCCGGCGAGCCCTGGGGACTGCGAGGGCCATCTGAACCGCCCCGGGATTAGCTGCGCCGTGGGGCAGCTGAAGCGGAGACGGTGCTGAGACCCCTCGCAGGTCTGTTGGGTGGAGACGACAGGGAAGGATTAAACAGGTTTAGCTGCGTGTGAGGGAAACCAGGTTTCAGTAGGCATCGTCCTCGTCTCATGGGAGAGAGAGGGCAGAGCCACAAACAGCGGGTGAGCAGCCTCTGTCCAGAGCTGACCTGCTCTTCCCCGGAGAGCTACAGGCTTTGCCACAGCCAAGCTGGGGAACTATTGGGGGAAACCTCTCCCTAAACCCTGAATTATCAACCCTGGCCCAGCTTTCAGGGCTGTTTCCCCTCGGGGAGCTCAAAAAGCACGGCTGCACTGCCTGTCCGTGTCCCCAGGACCCCCGCGAGACCCTCTGGGACTCTGGAAGCTGTCGAGAGCCGAGCCCCACCAGGGCTGGCTGTGCCTCTCCGTGGTGGGAGCTGTTTCCAGAGGATGGGTGTCACGAGGACGGGGCTAAGCCATCCATCACACCCAGCACTAATTGGCTACCCTGCTTTGGAGGCCAAGGAATAAGTGAGCTGCAAAGATTGATGTCCCTTTTCTGCAGCAGGAAAAACTCTCCCGGCCGGGGCTGAGGGTGGATCCCTGCCAGGGACCTGGGATCACCCAGATTTGCCTGTGCCAGCCCGCTCCCGGGGGTGAAGGGCTCCAGCCCAAGCCTCCCTGGGGGAACTGACGGTCAGCCCAGCCACCAACCCTCCTCCGGTGCTGGGACCACGCCGCTCTCTCCCCTCCCTCTTGTTCAGCTCTGGGAAATGTCCCCAGAGAGCGGCCAGCTGTGAAAAGCTGCAGCAGCTGGAATGTGGGAGGGAGGACAAGGCTTCTGGAAAGCCAGAGGCATCAAGGAGCAGGACATATCTGTTACCTCCCGGTGAACTGACACCTCTGGTTTAACCCCGTGCATGCCTGGAATGCCCTGTCCACACGTCTTCAGTCAACATCACCTCCTAACCTCAGGTCCCACCACTGGCTGCCAGATCCACAGCTGTAATTTCAAAAGCAGAGGCCTCGCAGGGATGCTGGACGGGATTCCTGGCCGCAGCGCTGCGGCCAGGCTGCCTTGTTCTGCGGCTGAGCAGAGGGATTCGTCGCAGACGGGAGAATCACACCGGGCTTTCAGGAGGTGATTTGGGATGAAAGCACGTAGGTACGAATACGATAGCACCTCCGCGTTTTGTCAGATCTGGAGCGCGGCCAGGAGAGGATTGTTTGCCGTGGCTGCGCTCCAAGCCAGAGGCGCTACAATTGTTAACTCCCCCCCCAACTTCCCCGGCCCACGCAACTCAGAGCCGGCCCAGCCGACTGCTAGGGGCAGTCCAGGGGAGGGAAAAACAACATTTTCCCACAAACCCGCAGCCTCACCCTTCCCCAGGCAGGGACAGGGCAGATCCCGTATCTGCTAGGGGCCCGACTGAAACTCAGCGCTACCCTCGCCGCCCTGGCACGGCTGTCTGTGTCCTCACGCCTTTCGCCCCGCGGCGGGTCTGCGCCCGGCCCTGCCGCCGCGGCCAGGAATGCGGCTCGGCTTGGGCAGCCCTGCAAACCCCGTGGGACGGGGCACCACGAGGCTGCACCTGCCGGGCCCAGGGCCAGGGCGCCTCAGACATGCTGCTGGTCTCGGCCGGAGCTTCTGCTCCATCGGATGGGTCTTGTCCCCACGCCGAGCCTGTGCCCAAGGCATGTTCAGGATCGCCAGGGACAGGATCGCCTTCCTGCTCCAGAATTCTTAGTACAACCCCACGGTTGGCATCAGACGACGCTGGCATTTTAGTCCTGACTGGCCTTGATATGCCTCGGTTTCCCCACCCATCATGATGCTAATGTACTGGGCACTCACTTTCCAGAGAAGCAGTAATGAGTGACAATTAATATTGCACCAGCCCTGCTGACAGTCGGGGTTACTGACTCATCCAGGAGCCCAAACCGAGGTCAGGGCTCCCCTGTGGCTACACAGAGAGGGCCCAGAGACTCACCCTTGGTGGACACAGGTTTGCTGCTCTTTCGTGTTTCGGACCTGGAGAGAGCGATGCGGACGAGGCGAGCCGCTGCGGCGCAGGACGGTCTCCGGAACGCCGCAGCCCTCCATGGCGCGGTGGGCTCCGTGACTCTGGGCTGTCGGGGGCAGGCTGAGCCCAACCTGGAGGTGCCGACCCCGTGCCCATCTCTGGCTGCTGGAAGGACACAGATGGCCTCGTGGTCGCACCCGAGGAGCGAGGATGGGAAAACCCATGGCTGGTGAAGTGAGGTCCTGGCCTTCCCCCGGGGCGAGTCCCCAGGGCCGCGGGGAACACAAATGCCTTTGTTCGCGACTTGGCCTGCACAAGGAGCCCTTCCCTCACTCAGCCCCAAAACACCAACCCTTCAAAAGGCCCGTTCCCCCCTCCCTCCCCTTCCCCCAGCCATGCTAATGTGCCAGGCCTCTTCTCATGAACCCTGGGAGAGATCAGGCTGGTAGACAGCTTCACCACTTGTTAAATGTGTGTTTAGCGATCTTGTGAGTAGACAAGAACAAATACAAACAAGCCGGGCTGGAGAGCCCCTGCCCCTCCGCCCTGCCTGGAACGCACCAGCCCCAGAGCCTTTCTTCTCTAACCACTTCAAACTTTCATTTCTTCTGAAGCCACAACAAGGCACACTTTGTAAAGCAAATGAGTAAACAGCAACTTTCGGCTTAAAAGGAAAACAAGGGGGAGGGACTGTTTTTAATTACTGGATTTTAAAAAGGGCTTTATTCAGTTAATTGCTTTCTGTTGTAAAACGTTCTTCTGCGCACAGCCCCGGTTCTAGCTGCGTCGCTGCTGGCCAGATGGCATTGCAGAGGTAATGACAGCATGTGCGCTCCCTGCTTGGGTACACAAGTGCCTTTAACGTTCGCAGACATCCCCCCCACCCCCGAGCCCTCCCGGCCTGATGGAAATGACACGAGGCACCAAGTTCTGCTCAGACATGACCAGTGGTTTGGCATGTCCAACTCACATCGCTTCCAAAGGACCGGAGGAAGGGCGATCGGCACGCACAGAAAAGCCTCTGCAGCATTTCAAGTCGAGTTCCCAAAAGGGCTAATTGCTGCTGATTCTCTTGGCTGTGGCGTGTTACCTTCCCAGTCTGGGGTAATAACCGATGTTCGTGCGAGGTGCTGTGCTCAGCTCGGTCCTGCCCGCCGGGGCGTCTGCCTTCTCGAACAGGGGAGAGCGACAGTGCCGCGAAGTCTGGCACGGCGGCCGGCGTGCGTGTAGGCATGCGAGCACGTACGTGTGCATGTGGCTTGGTGCGGCAACGAGAAACGGATTCCAACTGTATCCCCGATGATCACAACCAGTTTGGAAGATACCCCGAGTGCCTGCAGAGACAGAAGGATTAAAAATAGAGAGCTGGCTAAGAGGTGAACAAAAGGTCCTTTTAGCAGAAACGCCACCGGCGCGGAGCTGTGAAGTTGTCGCTGTGCTGGGGACAGATGGCACAGGGAAGGGATGGGGAGAGCAGACAGCGGGAGGCTTTTCTCCAGTTGGATTGGCCTTAGGACGGGAAAAACGAAAAAAGTAAATGGAGCAGGAATGGCCTCAGGCTCCCACCCTGCGGAGCTGCCAGGGAGCCCCTGTGAGCCCTTGAGCCTCCTCGCTGCAGCCAGGGCGCTGCAGGAGTTTCCATGGGGCCTCGGTGAGCGGGTGCCTCGTGGGCGGCTCAGAGTTGGCACAGGAGAAAGTGGAAGCAGGCTCGTTACCAGACATGGAGCTCGTAGGAGCGCACCTTCTCTCCTCCCTTGCCAGTCTAGAAAATACCACGAGGGAGTGCGCATGTGTGTGAGGAAACGGGAGCAAGGAGGCTCTCGGTCCTCATTGAATAGGGACGGAGATCAGCCCCTGCTCCTCCACACAGCGGCCGGCATCTGCTGACTCGGCCAAGACAAGCTTCGAGAGCAGAGGAAGGGAAGTGCACGTCCAAAGGGCTCCCACAGCCGCCAACCCTCAGCCACAGAGGCCCCAGGGTCAGGGATCGCACAGAGTTCAGGGCAGAGGCTGAACCTGCAGCCATGGGGCTGGCCTGGGGGGGAAGCCGCCGCGCTGCCGTTCCCTCCAGCACCGCAAACTTGTGGCTTCACCTCCCGCGGCTGCTTCCCGCTTAGCGTCCCCTCCCCGAGCCCACACCGGTGCTTTCCGTGCGGCCGCTTTGAACAGGCAATCTCCTTTCTGAAAAACAAACACGGGAGCGAACACGGGCTGCGGCGCAGCACAGGAGGGCAAGCATCCAGCCTTACCTAGAGGCTCTTCAGAGCAGCGCTGGCAGCCGGGCTGCGCCCGCGGCAGAGGCAGCTTTCCTGCGCCCGCCGTCGCGGGTGGGTCCGTTCCTGCCAGCAGCCAGCAGCTGGTGATGAATGCTCACTTTCTCCAGCTGAATAGCAGGAAGTTAAATCTTGTTTCTTTGCCTTTTCAGGCTGTCAGCTGGAACAATCGCCCACCTGTGGCACCACCCCAGGGATATAAATAAGGGACAGAACACAATGCTGCCAGAGGAATGGACTGCGTTCCCAGAAGATACCGAATGCCATATTGCGTGCCCACACAAGAGTGAGAAAGAGAGAGGTATCTGTGCTGCAGCGGGCACGCAGGCAGCCCTGCACGTTTTCAGGCAGCCGTGGGAACGGGCTGCAGGGCGATGGGAGCGAGCGCGCAGCGGGGCGCAGGCAGAGCACAGCCACGGCACACGGGGCAGCGTGAGCAGGCTGCCGCCGCGAGGAGCGGCTCGTGCGAGCACGCACAGCTATGCCAGTACTCTTGGGTGACACATACCGCTGCGACACGAAGCACCAGGCTCTTTGGAGTGGCTGGTGCGCCTGTCCGGCGTGTTAAGTCTGTCCCACGTCTCCAGCACACTGCGTGTGCCGCCTCGTGTGCTTTACTCACCTGCTCGCTTCCCCGTTTTGCCGAGCGCTCCGCTGGACAGGCTGCGAAGCCGAGAGCTCCTGCCCAGAGCTGCGCCTTCCCTCCTCGCCACCCAACGTGCTTTCCCCGCCACCTCCAGCACTCGTATCATCAGTTCACAGCCGGGCCAGGCGCTCCCGCTGAGCTGCTCCCAAGGTAGCAGCTGTCACAGCTGGGCCAAATCCGACAGTTACACGCAGCTGGAAGAAGCCCAGCTGAGGATGAGGCCGGAGGAAATCCGCATGGACCCTGAGTGCGCGGTGGGGAACGTGATCAGGAGGGCGGTGGGACACGCCGCCACACGTGCGCACGCACGCACACACAGACCAGCATTGTTGCCGCGAGAGGAAATTATTAATTTGCCGGGAATAAAGTCGGCAGCGAGTCAAAACCCTATCCTCCCGAAGCGCCGGAGAAAAGCATCCCAACCCTCCCCCTCACGCCCTCCCTGCGAGCAGCCCTGTCGCCTTTGTGCCCAGAGACGCGACCGACGCGAGGGCGCCTGTCCGGGCACCACGTCCCCACACCGCGACGAAACGCAGCGCCGAGCTTCGCCCAGACGCCGAGAACCCTCGCTTCCCGCCGCAGGGCTCGGGCTCCCCCTGACCCAGCGTTCCCACCTCACCAGCCTCGTGGCACAGCGAGGGGGGGGACGCGGCCGTGACCCCCTCCCAGACAGCCCTTTTGTCAGTCACTGTGGTAACAGCCGCGGCGCAAACGCCGCTTCCCTGTTTGTTTTCCCCCTGCCTCCATGGCGGGACGGCCGCCCTCCCTCCTGCTCCCCGAGCGGGAGCTGGGGTATTCAGGGCTCGGCAGCCTGAATGAAGCCAGATCCCCGGACACATTCCTGTGGTTGCTGGTTGGGGTTTTTTTTTTTTTCCTTCCCTTTTTCTCTTTATTCCTTCCCCCCCTCCCCTTCTCCCTCGCTTGGCACAAGCTAAAGGATTCAAAAGGAAGCCAGGCTTGGCAGACACAGGGGGAGGAGGGAGTGGGGAGATGAAAGAAGGCCTCTCTCCAGCTTTCTCTTCCAGTTCCCACACTCAGCCCGGCGCGGGGAGCAACTAATGATTCCCAGCCGCACCTGGAGGAGGCCGCCGAGGAAGCGGGGGCCTGTTTATACAGCCAGCAGGAAAGGTCCCCATCGGGGTGATCCCACAGCCCCCCCCAGCCTTGTCGCCCCGGGTGACAAAGTGCCTGAGATGGCAGCCTTGCCGTGGTGCCCCAAATGGCCACCCTGCTGTGGCACCCACGATGGCGGCTTCATCTCAGCGCCCAGCAAGGCAGCTCCACTTCAGGGCCTCCCATGGACATGATGCCTCCGTGTTGGGCTGGAGCTGAGGAAAACTTCTCCCTTCCCTGCTTGACGGGCTTCAAGCACCTGCCCTTCCCCGTGGAGGACATGTCCCATGAGGTGGTGGGTTGGGGACCACCCTGGGGGCTAGGATGACCACGGGGCTGAGCCTGCCCACGCGCTCCCCAGACACACACCTCAAGGCAAAGGAGCAACGGGCAGCACCATGGAAGACGATGATGCCTCTTGGAGCACGTTGACCCAGGAAGGACCCAAGAAGGACACTTGAGGGGTGGCTGCCGGCCACCACTGCGCCCTCCGGCTGGGCTGCACAGCCCTTCGCGCCCTCTCGTGGCACCCACTCGGCACCACAACCCTCCCTGTCCCCCCCCTTGTCCCCATCCCCACCCTTCCACTGGGCAAACGCACTCTCGTCAGGATGCAGGAGAATTTCCAGCACTCGCCACCACTTCCCACCCGAGCATACGTTCCTGACGGGTGCAGCCCAAAAGCAAGCGAGCCAGGTTTCCCTCGCAGGGCTACCAGAGCAAATTTTCCCTTATTTATCCTCCCTCTCACAGGGCATTCTGTGACTTTACTCCACTGCATAAAGCTTAAAAAATTCAGACCCTGTCCGGGGCTCTGCATTCCCTTTTTTTGCCACAGAGAGAAAGGATAACTGTGCAATTTGCCCCAAAAGAAAACAAGCAAAACCTCACTCTGTGCATGGGGCTGCTGGATGCTACCCTTAAGGACTTCATTTGCTGGGTTTGGGGCTGGTTTTTTTTAAACATTAATGCCCATCTCCTCTCAAGTCATTCAGTCGGAAAATCTGGCCGTGCCAAGCTCACCTCAGCGTGGGGCTGGCCGTACTTGCCTGGCATCTGTAGCCCCCGGGTCTGCGGACGCCCCCTCTTCTCCTCCCTCCTCGGTGGGATTAGGCACGCAGCGCTATCCGGCACGGCGCTGCCAGCAGAGCTTTGAAGCGCAGCCCTGGTAACGAAGCTTTCGCTGCAGGAATGGGAAAACGCCAGGAGGGAGAGATCTCAGCCTCCGTCGCGCGCTGGCCTGGGCAGAACTGGGAAAAAGAAGCGGTTTTTTAAAAGGCGAATCTCCGGGCAGGGAACGGGGTGTATTTGTGCTGCAGTTACAGGATCTTTGCCCTCTTTGCATTTTGCTTCAGCCCAGTAACCAAAGGGTCATTTCCACCGGCGTTGTTAACACACAGACCTCAACCTTAAGGACCAACACCAAGCTGTAGAAACCGCTGGCTCCCAGAGAGAGCCACGCAAGCCCCAGTTGTGGGGGGAAGGAAGGAAGGGGCGAGGTGGAAGGTGGGTCTATTTACCCCACTGACTCCCCCTGGCAAGGGGCCAGGCTTTAAACATCTGGTGCATCTTCCAAGGAGCTGGCGCAGCGTGGAGCTGCCTCTTGGCAAGAGGGAGACGCCGGCTTCCTCCGTCAGCGGGGCGATGAGCGGCTTCACACACGCTCCGTTGAGTCACGGCTTCGTTGGTGGCCTCCCCGGCGCGGGACGGCCGAGCCCAGCCACCCCGGGTGCACACGGGGGAACCATTTTAGGCTCCGGTGACAGAGGCATCAGCAAACACTGCTATAAATAGCGGTGTCGAAGGAACGAGATGGTCAGGCTGCTCAAATCCTGGCACAGCCCTGCTAATGCTGATAGCAAGTGCCCTTTGCTTGTTCTCTTGCCGCCAGGTCCCCTTATCTATTCTTCCAACTCTGGGTGTTTCTGTCACCCTGTCACTAGGTGCCCTGCCCTGACATTTCAGCCTCGTGGGGTGGTTGCAGGTCCCCGCTGGCATTTGTTGGCCCCTATTCTGCACTCCAGAAAGGAGGTAAAACTAAATGCGCTGCAGGGATCAGGTGGGGTCTCTGCTTTTCTTCTGCAGGAGCTGGAGTCATCCTCCAGAGCTGACGGTACATCTAGATAATTCTGATCTCTGTTACGGTGAAGGGGAAACTGAGGCAGGGAGGCGTCATCACTCACCATAGGTACACAAGGACCAGGACAGCAGAGTCTGCCCGACCCTCCCGCCATGCAGCTGGTCGTCAGGGGTGTCACACCCTCGCCGAGAAACCCCACAAATTCTTGGGGTTAAATCCTGGATTCGTCATTGGAGGCAGTTCTTGCTGTTCAAAGGCCGTGATTACCTTGCGAACATCTGCGCTGACAATAGCTGAGTGGCAGCATAATTCTCCATCAGCTCTGCCTCCGCTTTCTCCTCCTCCGTGCTCTTTATTTTAAAGAACGCTCAATGCAAAGCCCTTCGATGCCTGATGAAGGGAAAAAACCTCAGAAAACAGGCAACCGAAGCGAAACCTCAGGCTTGGAGCAAACCAGCAACATCACAGAGCCAAAGGCACAAACCTGCCCCTTCCCTCGCTGCGCGGCCTCAGCCCACATCTCTCCAAGACCTGTTGGCTCTTTGGCCCCAGTGCCAACACTGGTCCCCAAGAGGGAGTGGGCTCAGGGTGGCTTTTGCAGGAACTCCAGAGGCAGCTCTTGGCTTTGGCATGGTCATCTTGACCTCTTGGGGCTGGGTGGGCCCACCTGGACTTCCAGTAGTGCAACACCAGCCTTACCAGTGCTGGAATTTGATTTTTCTCCAGGCATCTGGTGGAAGAACACGCAGGATTGGGCGAGGGGAAGGCATTGCAGCAGGCAAGGCTGCACAAGAACACTCTCTGCTGAGGACCACGTCCCTTAAATGACCACCCATAGCTGCCCTGGGGCTATGGACATTCCTTGGCTATATTTGGTGATGGATGGAGAATTTGTTGCTTCCCCATAACCCATCTGTTCTCCTTATTGCCTGGGAGGAGCCAACACCAGAACTGCAGTGTCGCTATTCGGATAAACCCGGTACTTCAGCAGCAATAAATCTCCTCTAAAAAGCTTTTGCTGCCTCCCACCTGTTGGCTAGGAGAAGACAAAGTTGACAAAAGCCTTCAGCCAAATTGTATTTTTAGCCAGGACTTCATCACGAATCCAAGTTACAATAAAGGCTGCTCACGAAGCAGAGGGAGGCAGCTGTACCGCAGCACCTCTCCCAGAGGTCTCCAATTCCCAGGTAGCTGCTTTTATTACATTTTCTGAATTCTCTGAAATCCCCAAAAGCCCTTTTCTTTCTCATCACCCCCATCCCTTTACATAAAACCTGGGAGGTCCCAAGCAGGGACCCCAGACTCTCTTGCTGGCTGCACCGGGCAGCCAAAATACCCCGTTGTGAGAATGGCAACAGAGGGAGCCGGGCTGGGACCAACACGGTTTATTACAGAAAAACACCCAAAGGGATTTCATCAACACGGCAGTCCATTCACAACAAAAACCGCCGGAGGACAATGAAGTGAAACCCACAGCAACAACACACAGCGGGGAAAGTCCAGTTGTTGGGCAGCGCAGCACAAAGAGGCGAAACCGCGCCGGCCCGTCGGGGTGGGAGACGTGCCCAGTCCCGGGGACCCCCAGCCCGAGGGGATGTCACAGATGAGCACGTGAGGAAAGTACACAAGCATCAAACCCATAACCGCCAGTTGTAGTGACAGAGGAGGGGGAAAAAAAAAAAAAAGTAGGAAGCCACGTGGATAAAATGGGGCAGCTGTTGTAGGAACAGAAAAGCCTCCCCATGTGGGAAGGAGTCATGAGGTGCAAGGGCAGGTCTGCCTCACCTGGGGCTCGTTTCCTGAGCCCCACATCTCCCAGCGAGCCCATAAGCTGCCCTGGCAGCAGGAGGACCCTAAGCAGAGTCACTGAAACTCCTGCCTGCAACATTCCCCTGCCCCGCCAGCTTGCACCCAGCTCCCCGTGCAGCTCAGCGCCCGGGAAACCTGCAGAGAAAGCTGCCCTGCCCCAAAACCCCATCGGTTTGCTTCCTTGGAGCTCACAGGGCATCTCCTCCTGCAACAGCCCAGCTCTGCCAACACCCCTCACCCAAAGCACTCATTTCCCATGGCACCCGGTGCAAGCACCATCCCAAGCAGCTGTACTTGCACCCCGTACCCAGCCCCGGCCCAAGGGCTCGCTGACAACCCTGTTCCTCTTACAACGTCACCTCCTGGGCTGGCGGGAGGCCCCAGTGCAGCCCATTCAGGAGCTGGGCTTCCACAACGTGATCTTGAGGAAACACCTTGGAAATGTTTCCTGGGAGGCCAGGCTGTTCTCTCCCTCCCAGCTGCCAAAGAGGTCTCCGAAATTCAGTTTGGATCCCACTATCTGGGGTTCACAGTAAAAAGATGAGACCTTTTCATAAGCCTGTATATTAACAATGTGTTCAAGACTTTTCTTGTTTGGATTTTAGACCTTCCTCTGAGATGCTTGTCCCCCAGATGTGACAAATAACAGTCTGTCAAAGTGAAATTGGCGGGGCGGGGGGGGGAAGTGCAATTTGCTTTTCACTGCTAGAACAGGATTTAGTGCAACAAGAAAACAGTCTCCTGAGCCACTGAAGGCATCACTAGCTTGTTTATATATTTGCAAAAGAGAGATAACTCAAGCTCTAGCCTCACTGCCAGGAAGGGCTGAGCTGCTTTAGCTGAAACCTCCCCACAAAAATCAAGCCAGAAGCAGACACATACCTCGGGAAAACTTCAGCCCATGGGCTTGGTGGTTGCAGAAAACTATTATCTGGGAACGCTTTGTGCCCAGACATGGGGTATACTGCCTAAAAACCAAAAAAAAACCACCACACAAGAAAGAAGTAATCTTCAATTTCTTCTCCTGAGAGTGCCCTTTGGGACAGGGCTTTGTGGAGAAACGTCAGTGTGATTTTCACACGAGTTCTGGAGCAGCTCTCCAATTGACTTCTCTTCCTGTGTTTTAATCGGAGATTTGGGTCTCTCTCACAGCATCACTAGCAGAGGTGTCTATTTTAGGAAACACCAGAGGTTTTAAGAAGCTGAGGAGAAAAAGATTATCAACTCATATGGGCTCAGCCTAGAAAGGGGGGAAAAAATCCTTTAATTAAAACCCCCAGGCTAAAATTCTCTACAGATTTACCTAAATGGACTTCGAATGATGTCCTTAATATATTAGGACCTGTTTTTAACTTAATCCAAGCCCTAGGCATGTGTCTGCGAACCCTGGACACCTCGCACAAGAGCTGGGCTTCAGATGCCTCACTGAGATTATTAAAGTGCTAACTCATGCAACGGTGAAACCCAAATTTAAAAACCTGGGCCAACAACACACAAGCCCAAAACTCCAAACAGGAAACAGGATTATTTTTCTTAAAACTGTATATAAATATTTCTGTTTTCCCAAATTTTTGTGCCTGAAAGGAAAGCTGTTCAGCTGACAAAAATCTTGGAGAAAGGACACGAAAGATTTTCTGGTCGGGGAGCAGGAGCGGAGTGTGTGAAGGAACAACGTTATGGCTTGGTTTTAGTTAAAAGGGCTGACAACATTTTGTTTCAAAGCTGCAAGAAGGGGTTTCGGATGCTCCCAGCTTTCCAGTTCAACAGTTCAGCCTGAACATTTGCTTTGTAAAGCAAAGGCTTCGAGAGCTACCTTGGGGGTTTTAACAAAACGCCAATAGGTTAAACCTGCCTGGCACAAACAGTCCACAAAAGGCGAGATCCATCCTTGAGGGATTTTGCCCGAAGCAAGTGCAAGAGGAACGGGGAAACAGCCAGTGGGGCTGCCCGGCACCCGGGAGCCTCCGGCCCCACGAGGAATGGGGACAACACCACGACAGCACAACGAATACGGAGGCGAAAGGAAGCCCCCTCCTCCATCCGTGCCCCTCACAAGGCTCCCGCTGCGGGACAACCTCGCCTTGGCCGGGACAAACGCTCTCCGCCTTGCGGACCACAACCCAGGTGGGAGCGTGGCACACGAGCACGGGCTGTGCCCCACGCCGGGGGACCGGCCACCTCCCCTACTTGCTGTTCGGGGTCGGCTTCTCCTGCGCCGGCCGCTTGTGCTTCTGGGCGACGCCGTAGGGGACGTGGGCGGCGACGGTGCCCAGCTCCTTGGCTCCCTCCACGTGGAACATCTGGTCATCGAAGAAGATGTGAGGACGGATTTTCTTCAGCAGTGGCCCCTTGGGAGCCCCAGCCAGGAACAAAGCCTCGTCCGTCTCGAGGCCCCAGCTGCGCAGAGTCTTTAGGGCCCGGGCTCCCGAGCTGGCTGCGCTCCTGGCGGTGACCAGGTAGGTACGAATGGGACACTCCATCCTCAGCCCCTTGGAGTAGAACTTCTTCTGCAGCTTGCCCAGGGCCTCCAGGAAACCCTTCAGGGGTCCCTGCCAAAACAAGGAGAAACGGTCACTTTGCAGACCAACACGCCACCCCTTTCCTCCAGTCCCAGCAGGGCCAGACACGCTGGCTCACCCCTTCTCCTCCTGAGCCCCCAGAAACATCAGTGAGGGGCCGGCCGCAGCCATCCCACGGGCCAGCACGACCAGGCTGCTGACCCACCCCATCTCACGCTCCACTTGCTGTCCCCTGGCTTGTTCCCGGAGAAAAGGGCATCCTGGCAGGGTGTCCCTCTCCCCAAGGCTTTTTCTGGTTGCACCCCAGCGCTACCTGTGCCAGAGGCTTGTTCTCGTGGGCTTTTTCGTGCTCAAAAAACATGTCCAAGCCGTGAGCCTTCACGATCTGCTCCGACTCGTCAGAGAAGAGCACGGCGTCGCCATCAAACGCCACTCGCAGCTGGTTCTCCGACACCTCCAGGTCTCTGTTGGGGCTGAAGATGGTGGCTGCAGCGATCCCTGGGGAGGTAAAGCGTGAGGCAAGAGGTGGCAGTTGCCCAAGGACCCGGCCTCGTGGTTTATCCGTTGAGGAGCAGAGCAAAACACGACGGGTTGGAAGCAAACACGGCAAGGGAACACCCAGCCGTGCCTGTAGCATGGCCCTAAGACCTTTCACAGCAAAAACAAATCCCCAGATGACAAACCTCCCTTTGCATACGGGAATTAATGGGGGAAAACAGCGCCTTTGCCTTGCAAGAGCTGTGGAGCTCAAGGAAAGCCTTATTTCTATGGACACTAGAGGTTTTTTGGAGCATCAAGGATGGGATGTGGGACAAGGCAGACCCCAGCTGTACGCTGACGTATGGACAGGGACACTGGAGCTACGGCTCCTGGCACCAACCCTCTGAGGGCTCCAGGCTCCCCCCGTTGCCCCCCCGAGCTGGACCCCAGACTCACCCTCTTCAATGGCCCCACTCACTTTCTCGGCGTCGGAGGAGAGGTAGAGGTTGGCGTGATAGGCCTTGAGGTAACAGATGGGGCTGTTCCCTCCCGTCATGCAGAACCTCTCGATGAACAGATCTGAGGGCAGACGGACCCCGGGGTGAGCCTGCCTGGCCCCCAAACACGCCTCGACGCTGCCTCCCGAAAGCCGGCAGGATGGGGCTGAATTTTGGCACCGCTGCTCAACAGCGTGGCCGGCAGCCGGAGCATCTTCACCACCAGCCAACTTCCACTCAAAGCCCAGGAAATTTGGGAGACGTGGGCTCAGCGCGTGGTTTGGAGGAAGAGACAGGAGAAAGCGTCTCCCCGCCCGGCTGCCAAGCGCCAACCCCGCCCAAAAGCCGTCAGCGCCTGCGCCAAGGACAGTGTCGCTCTCGGCTTACCGTAGTGGTTGATGCTGTTGATTAAGCGAACCCCAACCTGGGCATGGTTGTTGGTCATGAGGACGATGTCGAAGAGCTCCTCGCTGTCGGGGTAGAGCTCGCGCAGCTGCGTGTTCACCGCTTCCAGCGCCTGCGGCACCCCGGGGCGAGGAGGGGGGTGTCAGCGAGCCCCAGGCACGGCCCTGATCCCCCTTCCCAGTGAGAAAAACACTTCTGTTTGCCAAAACACTTCTCTGCACCAAAACCAGGGATCTGGCCTGACCCCAGCTATGCCCTGAGCCAAGTGGACATCGGTAAGCAGCTTTAGCAAGGGAAAAAACCCACTGGTTTTAGGAAAATAACCCCAAACACATGGCTACTCTTCTATTTTCAAATGCAAAGGGTTTCAAGTTTTCATTAGGAGATGAGAACCACTCAGCTCAAGGTTATAGATAAGTGTTTTTCAAGCAATCAGAAACAGAATGAGTCTCTTCCCACCAAGTGGATTAGTTTATTCATTGGGAACGGGCGAGAGATTGCTTCAGTGAGAGCCAGCACACAAAACCGCACCGAATCCAGTAAAACTAGGGCAGAAATTGGGAAATATTTTTCAAGTTTGAAATGTCTCATTTCAACACGTCAAAATTAGAAATTGGCTGACTCTGTAGCAAGGCTAAAACCAGCCAATTTAAAAGGATAAATAAATTGTAATAAAAGATACAAGAATTCTCAAAAGGGAAACTTTAAATATGATCCAAAGAGATGATTTCTCCAATTCTTGGGCTCAGCTGCCAATTTGGAAAATTCAGTGTTTCCTCAGTCCTGGAAGAAGCACGTCACTTGACAGGAGGTTTATTTGACCCCCGTCTGCTCTGTGCCTACATCCCTTCTGCCCCACTGCTTATTCCTTATCCCTTCCCAACGCAAGCACCCCACGGCGCTCCCCTTCTCCCCCAAAGTTTTGAGACCAGGACCACAGCGCAGATTTGGCTTCGGTGGGCAGATGCTCACCTTGACGAAGGGGAAGGCAGCCCCAGGGAGGAAGGGCTCGTTCTCGTGGTCCAGCTGGTATTTCACGTAGGCTTCCACCCCTTGCTCGTTGTAAATCTTCTGCTCCTCCTCCATGCGGAAAAGCGCTCGCGACGACACGGCGATGGTGATGGCGTTCTCGGGCTTCGGCTGCGGGGAAAACGAGGAAAATGAGGAGGCAGCCCCTGCTGCTTGAGGAGGCAGCTGTTAAACTTCAACACAAAAGATCACGGGGTGGGTGACACCTCCAGAGCAACCTGGAGGACAACGGGGCAACCCTGATCTCCCGATGCTTCAACAGATGAAGCCCTGATGCACCATCCCCACGTATTCAGGAGACCCAAGAGCCTTTTTCCACAGCTCACAGTGTGCCCAAGCCCTCCCGCTGCAAACAGCCCCTGGGAACCTACCCAGACCCAACGTGCTGCCCCAGGAGAACAACTCAACCCCAGGCACAGAAGGAATTTGTGTGGCTTTCCCCCGCCGCCACCACCCCAGCCAGGAAAAACCACACACTGCGGCTCGGCCAGATCCACGCTCCCACGATGCTGTCCAGATGTGACAAACAACTCGTGCCAGCTCAGCTTATAAAAATCACTTGATATAGTTATTGTGGGCGGAAACACGACAAACAGGTGGTGCAAGCGATGATTTATGAGTCATTATTATTAATGTTCGGCGGTTTGATCCAAAATCCACTGAAGTCAACAAGAAGCCTCTAGGTGGGACTTGGCAGAGAGAGAGGGGACACGAGGAAAGTCAATCTTTTCTTGACCCCCCACCCGTCCTATCTCTCTCCTTGGAGGGTGCTAATCCCCATCACCCGCAAGCATGGAAGCAAATTCATTACTGATGGCCAACAAGAAATGCTCATTCCGAGAACAGCAAATCCTAAGGAGGGACGGTGGCACGGGCAGCCCTGTCCCCAGCAGACTCTGCTTGTGGCCAGTCTGGGGAGCAGGAGAGGGGTTGGGGATGCACCTCCTGTGAAATCCAGGCCTCGGCACTTCAGGAACACTCTCAGCTACCCTGTGATTTCCAAGATCCTCCCGTAGCACGTTGCCCCGTGAGTAATCCTCCGGCAATGCCGTCTGCCCAGGTGCAGGAGGGCACCTTTGCCAGCCGCTCCACACACCCAGGTGCTCCAAAGTTCAAGCTCCCACCCTGCCTAGGGCTGAGGTTTGCAGAAACAGCAGCCTGGCAAGGACGAGGTACCCCATCCGCATCGGGGATCTTGGCTCCCGGCAGGGCTGGGCCCGCCCTGGGGCTCGCTCTGCCTCCAGCCCGGCCTCGCTGATCCTGCCCAGCGCAGAGACGCACCCAGCAGTGAGTCAAAGGCAGCCCCCATGCCATTCACAGCACCGCACCCCCCCTGCAAGCGGTGCCTGGGGCCAGCTCTGCAGCACTGTTGATCCCAGACACCTCTCCAAGGCCACATCAGTACCCAAAATCCCCAGCAAACAGATTAAGCAGTGGGTGACAAGGACTCGACACGTATCAGCTCAGGCTGAGGACATCGCTGCGGCCGGAGCGATCCCTTTCCCGTGGCATTTGTAGAGAAATAAGGTCCCATCTGGAAGCGGTTCTTTTGTGAAAGCAGGTGAACAACCCCTAGGACACACAGAATCACCCAGGACACACAGAATCACCCAGGTCTACGCAGAAGCCGACCAGCGACACCAGCATCGCTCCCAGGAGCCACAGCCCGGTCCCCACCTCACACTCAGCTACCCAGTAGGTGTTAGCTATTAACTAGTCACGGGCCACGTCTTGGCACTCCAACTCATTAATTAATAACTCCGGTGTCATGGGTCATTAAGAGTTATTAATATTTTCAGCTAATAAAAGGTCTTGGGACATCCGGCCATTAGCCCCCAGCAAGGAGTCCCGCTGCTCCGACCCGCTCCCGAGTCCCGGCAGCGCCGGGTTACGGATCCAGATCCGCGGGAGAGCTGCCGGACGGACCGAGCATCCTCCACAGCCAGCCTCGCAGCAGAGAAAGCAGATCCCCAGCAGAGAAAGTAGGTCAGCAGCACGCACAAGCACCGAGGCATGGTCGAGGGGGCGAGACGCGCGCGCGGGGCCGTAAGCCGAGCGCCCAGCCCCAATCTGTATCCTCGTCTCCCCGCGGCGCACGCCTCGCACCCGGCGGGCGCCGGGAGCTCAGGGCACCTTGCGCAACGGCAACAGGCTGCTCAAGGTCCCTTCCCCTGCCGCTTCAAGGCACCAGCCTCCAGGAGGTTAATTTAAAGAGGTAATAAACACAGCAATAAAAATAACCATAAGCTTGGGGCCTAATTCTCTGCCCCAGCGTGGGTTGCTTGAACCCCGGCTGCCTGCGGGTGGGAAGCCCGGCCTCCGGGAACGGGACTTGCCGGATCCTGTTTGCTCCTGCCAAGGAAGATTTGCACCTTTGGAGCATTTTCTGCAGGAAAAGTCTCACCCTGGCGCTAAGGCAGCTCCGGCTGGGCTGGAACAGCCCTGCTGTTCTCTGGGAAATGCTGACATTTAGAAAATAAGGCGATTCTGCTCCGCGAGGAGGGAGTCGCATTTTGACATTTCTTTGAAGTGGAGGTTTCGCTTGGAAGCGCTCCCTCCTCAGGGCTGTTTGGATGCTTCTCCATCCCCACTAGTACTGCAGATGATCATCGCTACAAGCCAAGCGCAGGCTTTAAAAAGTCACAGGAGCAGCTACAGGAGCCGCAGCACCTCGAATCCTCCATCCGAGTGCTGGGAGCAACGCAACAAACCCCACTTTGCCTTGAAATATCGCAGCTCTGGAGAAAAAAAAAACAACACACCTTTGACTGTTAGTAGGAAACGTGTGCATGGGAGGAGCCCAATTCACAGGATGCATTTAGCCCCACGAGTTGTCGTGGAGCCCGCAGCGCACCCTGTCCTACCACAGCCTCCTGCTCCGGCTGCCCCAGCGCCGGCGGGTTTGGGTACTCTCAGTGACAAACCCTGTTTCACCCTCAGAGCAGCAGCCAAGGTCAGCCAAGGTCGATCAAAGCTCATCATCCAACACAAGCCTAGAAAGCGGCCGCGAGGCTCCGCTCAGTGGAATCCAACTGAATTTGCTGCCTGGGGATCCGTGGTGAGCTTCTCTCCTTTCCTCCCTTCCCACGGGAAGGTCAGATCCAGCCCCATCCTGAACACTAAGCATGAGATTAATGATGTGTTTAGCAGAAGCGTGAGCAGGGCAGCACAGGGGAACGTCCCAACCCAAGCCTGGAAAGTCCCATCCCACATGTAGAAGGTCCCATCTCCAGGCTCGGCAGGACAGGAGGGATGAGCAGGGACACATCCTGACAGCCCATGCCTCTGAAGAGGAACATCAGCCCTCAGCTCAGCTCCAGCTGGTCCATGAGGTCCAAACCCCAGCTCAGAAGTGTAACGTGACCTTTCCAGCACATTCAGGCTCCGTAAAGTGCAAAACCCATCCCAGACCCAAAGATAAAGGATAAAGACGTTATTTCAGCAGTGACTGGAAATGGCACGTTTTCCTCCACAGATCCAACAGCTGGCAGGCTTTTAAATCGCCCTCCTAATCGGATGTAAAACCTAAGCAGCCCCCCCAGGATTAGAGGTAGGTGTTTGGAAATCCCACACGCACCCAGGATGTGCAGCAGGGCTGTGCCCTCCTGCCCATGAGGGCCAGAGGTGCCCACAGTGGCACCCAGCACTGGTGGCTTCATTGCCATCCCTGGCTGGCTCTGAGGCAGGAGCCACAGTGGGGACCCTGTTCTGCAGCCCTTGATCCTTCTGAATTCCTTGAAGTTGAATCTGCTTGACCCACCTCGATCCGAAAAACCTGGAGGAACTCTGGTAGCTCCGGGCACTTCCCTGAATGCTGCAGAAAACCAAACTCAAAATTTGCAGGTGAATTTTGGTGTGAGGTTTGGTCACAGAAAGGGAAGAGGCTTGCTCCAGGGTCAAGCACAGTCCCCGCCAAAACTAAGGCATCCCAAAAAATGAGGCACCCCGCTGAGCTGGATGAGTCCCCGTGGGTGCAGGGGTCTGGCAGAGCAGGGGACAAGCAAGGTGCCCGGAGAAGTGGAGCCAGCAGAAGGCCATCTCCCACTGACCCGGCCTCTGCTCCCCGCGTGGTGTCACTGGAGAGGCTGGGGGACATTTTCCACATTGCTCAAGAGTGACAAGTCTCATCGCTGACCTCCCCAGCTGGCAGGAGCGAGACCGGAGCAGGCGTGAAAGCCGGGGCACGGGAAGAACAGAGACCCCTGCAAAGTGGGGAGTCCCGGCAGCGGCAGGGATGCCCTGTTAACCCTTTGCCCAGGCAGGAATGGCCTCCCCAAAAACACTCCCCAGAAGTCACCCTGCCTCCTGCCACCTTACAGCCCGTCTCCAGGAGCGAGCAGCCCCCACAGCTCGCGCCTGCTCCCCCACCAGAGACATTCAGCTTAGAGGATGGACAGAGCCCACACCCACGAGGGTGAGGACGGACGACAGCAAACTCTGTTTCCCGTGTGCACGAGGGAGCCCAGGGCAGCCGCGAGCCCTCTGCTCAGGATCAGATTAAAGTTCAGGGCAATGGCTGGGATGTTTTTGAGTTTTCCAAACACATTATTTATAATGCAGAAAAGCGCTCTGCAGCCATCCATCATGGGGCGTGACAGCTGCCTGGCAGGGCAGGGCAGCAGAGCCCGCTGGCTGTGGGCACAAGGGCCCCCAGGCTGCCCCAGCGGAGGGGCACAGGGCTGGGGCATCGTCCCCAGCCCCTTTCGGGTGGGTGGCACTGCCTAACTTCAGGGCACAAGTGCCCGTATCTCAGCTCTGCCGCTGGTTTGCTGCGCGAGCGAATCGCGCTGCTGTCCCATGCCTCAGTTTCCCCAGCTGTACAGCAGAGACTGGGGTGCTGGTCACTGAGCTGGCTGTAAGTAGAGGAAGAGGAGGAGCCTGGGCTGAGACCCACAAGAGGCGAAGAACATGGCATGAAAGACAACCTGCCGCATCCCGCCACCACGCCAGGCTAGCCCGCTCCTCCGGCAGCCGGGATGGGACAGGGGGCTGCAGCCAGGTCCCTGGTGGGGAAAGCTGGGGGCTGCTCCAGGGCAGGATCTGCAGAGCGGGCGCTCGACCTTCTCCCCTTGCTGGAGGGGTCCCAAGCAGAGCTTCACCACGAAAAGTGCTGGCTGCCACCAGGTCCCCCATGTCACCGCAGGCCCCATGTCGAGGCGATCTCGAGGCTGGCTGTGGCCGGGTGGGCCTGCAAGCCCTGGGCCAGCCCGCCATGGGGACACGGCCCCCAGCCCCCCCAGGCTGCCAGCCCTGCGCTGCCGCAGCTATTCTGAGCCACCGCAGCGCTTCCAGGCGCTCCCGTGTTTAAACCCGGCAGGCTCAGCCCCGCTTAGATAACACAGGCTTCCCCTCTAATCTCCCAGGGCAGGCGAGCCTGGCGCGGGGGGGCTACACCCCTGTGACCCCCCCACTGTCCCAGGCAAGGATTGGGCCCCCGTGCTGTCCTCCTGTCCCTGGCAGGAGCTCCCACCCTGGCGCAGGGCACGGGCAGCTCACGGGGCACGGAGCTGCTCTGCAAGGACACCTCAAGCTCGGGAGGGACCCAGAACACCCCAAAGACCTGCAGGAACCCCCAGAGACTGGGAGGATCCAGAGAGACCCCAGGCAACTAAGGGCGACTCAGAGATGCCAGGGACCAGTCTGGGCACCAAGGGCTTCCTCAAGGACCTGGATGGGGACATGGAAGGGTCAAAGAAAAAGCAAGAGACATCTTACGGGGGGGACACCCCAGAGCACCCCGGGGAGATGGGGCACCCAGAGGGTTCCATGGGGGAACACAAAGATGAGGCACCCAGGAGGATCCCAGCGAACCTGCAGGAGATGGGGTACCCAGAGAGACCCAGGGGGAGCCGCAGGAGATGGGGTACGCGCAGCGGGGAGGGGAGGGGGCGGGCACCGGGAGGATTCGGAGCACCCGGGGGCACCCAGAGGGGCTGGGGAGGGAAGGGCTGCCCGGCTGGGCACCGCTCACCGATTTAGGTTTCTTCTTGGGGGCGAGGCTGTCGTAGAAAGCTTTGGCTTCCTCCCAGGGTCGCCCCGCGGCGCCCGGCGCCCCGGCTGTGCCCGGCGGCTCCATGGCCCGGCGGCTCCGGGACCCCGGCACCGACCCCTGGACCGACACCGGCCGGGCCGTGCCCGCACGTCCCGGGAGCTGCCGGAGCCGCCGGCGGAGCGCGCTTTATAAGGCATCCCATGAATCTCCGGGGTTTCAGCCCACCGGGACGTGGTTTAACCTCTTCGGCACCGAGCCCGCCCCGCCGCGGGTACCGGCGTGCTGGGGACGGGGTTAGTCCCGGGGGCAGCCACCGCGCACACCCCCAGGGGAGCGAAAGAGGAGAAAGGTGCCATCGGCAGAACCCGGAGGGACACGGGAGGTGACAGGGCACAGCCTCGAGGACCCCCGTGTCCCCGACCGGACACAACCGCTTGCGCTGAGGTTCAACCGGGAGAGCGGAGCTGGGGGAGCTGGCGCGGGTGAGCGGGGCTGGCTCCAGGGCTTGCCCAGCTGCCTGGATCCCAAACCCTTTGGGATGCCCTTCTGGGAGCTGAACGTTATTGCAGCCTCATCAGAGCCTCTCGGTCCCCTGCCTTTGCAGGTCGCTCCTGGGTAATACCTGAGCTTCTCTGTGGCAGCCCCAGGGGGAGCAGCAGCTCTGAGGGCCCCCGGATCACCGAGGCTATTCTCAGAGTCACCTCTCAAGCTTGAGTTGTTGCCCTTTCAGCAGCCCTGGCACATCCCCAGGCTCCCACACGCACACTCCAGAGAGCTCAGGCGAGCAGAGCAGCCAAACCCAAGGCACAGAGCTCTCCTAAAAGTACCCACATGCTGTGGCTTTGGCATCCTCCCATCTGTGCTCAGGTGCTGGCTGCTGCAGGACAGGTGAGACGCTGGCGGTTTGCAGGGTGGAAGCCAAGCCACGCAGCTCTCCACACGCTGGAGCCGGGCAGCATGGGATGAGCATGGCCAGGCTTGCATCCCAAAGCCAGCCCTGCCCGATTAGCTACAGAGAAATATTTGAAGTTGGTGATAGCTCCTTAGCAACAGGCACAGTCTCTGCAGGCTGTTGCTGGAGAAGAAAGGCCAGAGAAAAATATGTGCAGGAAAGATGGGGGTGGAGAAGAGGAGGCTGGTAAGGACAAAGATACAGTGACAGCAGGTCCCAGTTGCTGGTGGTGCTGGCATGGGGCCCAGGACAAAGCCACCAGGTCCTCTGGCTATGCCCAGCCCTGAATGAAGGTTACAGCCAGCGTGTCTGGTCTTACCCACCCCCAGGAGATGACATCCCCTTCCCCAAAGCTACATGCGTGGCTGAAAGGTTACACTTTCACCGATCTGCAAAGCTCCCCAGGCTGAGCCCCAGCTGTGCTACCTCCAAGAGCTTCTCCATGAACTGCAGTGCCACAGGCTCAGATGAGAACCATAAATGAGGCTCGGGAGTGCAGGATTGTCATCTCACTCTCCCCAGAGCTGTAGCAGCCCCCCAATAAGCCATTCAGGGGGAACACCACACATGGGGGACAGTTTATTTTCCATTAAAAAAATAGATAACAACTTCACCATCTCCTAATAGATATTACAGTCATCAACACCACAACACGCAGACTAAATCCCACTCTGACAATATTCCTGACCTGGGGCAGGAGGGATGGAGGCAGCAGGCTGGGATGAGGGGGGGCGGGGCAGGTGAGGGAAGGAGACAGACACATTTCTTGTGGCCTCAGAGCCTTGCCAGGAGGCTCAGCAGGTACAGGACCCATCGACACCTCTCCACAGCCCCAATCCAGAACCCACCAGTCCCCACAGTAGTGCCACACACCAGGAGCAGCACCAGGACATGCCTTCAACACCCACACTTCTGATCTTGCCCCAGGGCAGGTCACGGAAAAGTCAGGCAGACCCTGCCTTCAGTTTGGCACCCCAGTCATCAAGGCCAGAAACTCCACAAAACATCCAAAATGATGTCAGGGCAGTTGTGGAGGTCACCCACTTGCTCAGGCGGCTCATACGGGTGATGGGGTGGAAGGTGGCTTCTGGGATCAGGCACCAGCCACATCCAGGGGTTGTCTTGAACTCTTCTGCTCTCCCTTAAAGTCCTCTGACCAACCCTGCTCATTCCCAGCATCAAAATCAGAGGTGGAAAAGCTAAAGCCAGGTGGAGGGAGTCAAGGCAGCCAGCCTTCAGGGAGGGTGCAGCTTGCTGCCCCAGCAACCCAGCACCCTGGGGCCAGCCCTGGCCCCGCTGGGCAGCCTTGCAGGGAATTGTCACTAAAGAGAGACCAGGGCCGGGACTTGGGACTTTTCAGCCTCCCTGGAGGCATCACAAGCAGGGAGAGAGGGATCAATGGAAAGGGGAAAGAGCTGGTTTCAGTTTGGATCAGGGAATGGGGCCAGGTGGAGCAGTGGGGGAAGCAAGGAGAAAGCAGCAGGAATGCGACATCAGTTGGTCCTGGGGATCCAGGATGCTTGTCTGCAGGGACTCCAGCTCCAGGACGGGAGAGAATGGATTTGGGGGTAACCCCAAGCCAGCAATACCCAAAGCAGACTCTACCCATCGAGAGAGAGATACATCCAAGGGACTGTGTGCTGCCCAGGACACAGCTGGAGCAGAGGCAGATGGGTGGCAGGAGGGACGGAGCGTGACTTATGCCTGAGGCAAAGCGGGCATGGAGGGGACTCATCAGAGAATGGGGATGGAAATCATCACAGGGAGCAGAGGTTGGCTGCAGCCAGTCCAGCGATGAACCCCCAGGGCTCTATTTCTGCATGTCGCACTGCAGGAGGAGGACGATGGAGGGATCGCTCTTCGCTGCCTCCTTGAACTCCTCCAGGGAGATCTGGTCGTCCTTGTCCTTGTCCATCTTTGTGAAGATCTTGTCAACACGTTGCTGGGGTGTCAACCCATCTTGGTTCATCCTCATCATGATCACAGTCCCCACCATCTTGTATATGGCCTGGAGCAAGAAGAAATGAGAAGTATCAGAGTGGGAATGTTGGATGGGTAGAATGTCCCAGGACAAGGCAGGGGACAGGATTTGTTGCTCCTCTGGGACCCAGCTAGCTGCTGGCACGAGCTATGCTGCCCATCAGGAGCACACTGGATACCTTTCAAACAAGACTCTGGGCAAGAAAACTCATTCTTTAGTACCAAAAGGGACCCAATAGCTGCAAAAAGCCTGGAAAAAAAAAAAAAAAAAGCTGTTTTTTAGGCTCTGGTACCTCAATGATCTCCAGCATCTCCAAGCGTGTGATCTTCCCATCCCCATCCAGGTCATACATCTCAAAGGCCCAGTTGAGTTTCTGCTCAAAGGTGCCCCTGGAGGTGACCGACAGGGCACAGATGAACTCCCTGAAGTCGATGGTCCCATCACCATTCTTGTCGAAGGTGCGGAAGGCATGCTGAGCAAACTTGGAGGCATCTCCATAGGGGAAAAACTGCAGGGAGGAGAGAGGAGAGAGATTGAAACAGGGTGGGGGAGCTCGGTGCAGAGGCTGCACCCACAGCAGCAGCAGGGTGCTCCAGTCAGACCCCCAGCCAGAGCCCACCTTGATGTAGAGCTGCTGGAATTCCTCCAAGTTGAGGATGCCAGTGGGACAGTCCTTGAGGAAGCCCTTGTACCACTGCTTCAGTTCCTGCTCGCTGAACTCCGTGCTCCTCACCAAGTCATCCAGCATCTCCGGGGCCAGCTTGCTGCTGTGCTTGCCCATGGCTGCCCCTGGGAGGGAGAAAACGCGGGTCCTACACACCAGGCACAGGGAGAGCTGGTGCTCCCAGGTCCTGCTCCACTCCAGCAGATGGACAACCCTGCGTGCCTCTTCCCCAGCCTGTTCCCCTCAGCTTGTGGGTGTCTGTGAACCATCAAATGCTGGGATAGTGATCGTGGCACTGGGGACAGGCTCGGTGTCCATACTCAGCTGTGGCCTTCACTGCTGGAGGGGTGCAGGAGCTGGTTCTGGGGAAACCTGCCAGCACACCCCCCCCCTCTCCCCCATCTCCTAGGCTGGCTCCCTTTGGGCTTCACAAAAACAGTCAAAAGGCAGCTGAAGGCCCAGGACTCCACCTCACATGGCCTTTACCATGCCACAATGCCCAGCTGCCCACTGTAAGGATGAAAATACCAAGAGGTAACACAACTCTGTCCTTAAAGCAGGGAAAAACCTTACCAGCACCCACTGACTTCCATCATCCAGCCAGATGCGGCGATGCGCCACCTGCTCCTGGCCAGTCCTTGGTGAGGATGGGGTCCATGGCCGGGCCCCCCTCTGCCATAGGGCTGCCTGCAGCACCACGGACTGGAGCACTGGCAAGCCCACAGCAGCGTGGGCAGGACGCGGAGCCGCTCCGATACACGCCGTGCCCGCTCCCACGCAGCCTTGGCTGCCGGCGCCGCTCAGCCCAACTGGCAGATGGTTTGCTGAGAGCTCCTGGAGCTTCTTTCTCCATAGAGAAAGTTGAGTAGAAGTTCACCTGGAGCCCGACCAAGCACTATCTCTCTTCCGAGCATCTGATTTCCTGCTCGTGGGGGCTTGGGGGACATGGGGATACCCTGGGATGGGCACAAGCTTCCCCCCCCACAGTGATGTGGGGCTCCTCGTGCCCCCAGCCAGCCCCGCTCTCTGATAATCCCACAGGCAGAGGCTGCTTCCTGCCCCATCATCCCACCAGCATCTGTCACCGTCTGCCGCGGCAGCACTTAACCCACCACCCCTCGGCAGCCGGAGCCCAGGAAACGTCCGGACGCCCACGGAGCACAGCGCTTCCCCAGCTCAGCTGCGGAGCTATACAAGCCCTCCTGGCACCACAGTCCAGCTCTAACCTTCAGGGACCGATTAATCCCCACCACGTACCACACTCATGTCCTCCTGCATCTCCACATCTGCTGTGGATGCAGCCTCTCGGCTGCAAAGGGGCAGCTTTTCCCATAAGGGAACAGCAACAAGGACCTTTGCAAGAAGCACCACACCTTATCTTGCAGGTGAAGCCCTCAAAGAGGCCAGGACTCAAGAAGAACATACTTTGGTCCACAGATCTCAGTTTCCTTTTCCAAGCAGGATCCAGCACTGGCCAACCCAGGGCAGGGGACAGCTGGGACGGTGGTGGGACCAGCACCCAGAAGCGTCATCACGCGATTAGCACAAACCGCTCATCTCAAAGCACCGACATTGTCAGCGGTCACCGACTGCTGGTCCCAAAAGAGGACAGAGGAGGGTCCCTACGGGTGTCACCCACCCCAGGGCTGCACCCTAGGCAGCGCAGGGCACCCAACCTTCAGCACCACCCCGATGGATCGGAGCCCGGGGGCGCAGGGAGGGAGGCAGCCACACTCCTGGGTGCGGGGGCTGCTCTGCTCACCTGGGGGGCATCGGCCCCGACTCCCGCTCAACGGTCTCCCGGGAACAGCGCGGCTCCCGGTACGCGCCCCGACGGCAGCTGCGCACCGGGGAACTGTGTCCCGACGAGGATAAACCGGGTCGCAGTCCCGGAGGTGGGGGAAGGTAGCTCCGGCTCCGCCTGCCCTTACCTGTCGTGCGGCGCGGGCCGTGGCTCGGGGTGGCACGGAGCCGGTACCGGAGGGGCCGCGGTCCAGCCCGGCGGCTCTGCCCGCGCCGCGCCCTCCACTCTTGTAGCCGCGGGCCGCCCCCCCCGCCATCCCCCCCCGGCGGCATCATTCGCCCATTGGCTGGGAGCGCTGTCAATCAACAGGGAGAGGGTCGAGGTGGGATACTGGGGATGTATTGGGATGTTGGGAGGAGAAATGGCATTGGGATGTTCGAAGGGATGCGGGAGGGATGCTGGGACCGGGATGCGGGAAGGATGGTGGGACTGGGATGCTAGGAGGATGCTGGGACCAGGGTGCAGGGAGGGTGCTGGCAGTGGGATGCAGCAGACGCTGAACTCGGTATCAGGGATGCTGCCAGTCCAGAGGTGCCTGCCTGGTCCTCAGGCTTGAGCAGAGCCCCCTGCACCTCCTGCCCCTCTCTGCTGCTGCATCTCCGCTTCCTCCTCCTCCTCCTCACCCTGCCCTGCTCACTCATCTCTAGCTCCTGTGTTGGTGACTGATTGCAAAGCATCCCCAAATCCCCTTCCCTTGGTGTGCTTCAGGGCTGGCAGGAGCCATCAGGGACCATGCTGCCTGCACCTCTCTGCCAGGCACCCACACTGTCTGCAGTGAGGGGACACAGGGACACACACACCTTCGTCCTCCTTGCTGGGCAGAACCACAGCCAAAGCACAGAGGGAAAAGGGCTGAGAAAACCGCTCTGATCTCCAGAACTGAACATAGGGTGTTTCCATAGTGATTGCTGGCAGCTCTTCCTGGCTATTCCACTGTGATCCCAGTGCCACCAGGGCCTGTCCACAGCAACCCCTGTGCAGCTGGTGGCCACTGAGCCCAGAGGAAGTCTCCATGCAGCCAGGGCTCGACCCCATTCCCATCTCCACTGGGGCTGTGGGGTACCATGGGGTGCGCTGCCCTTCCCCACAGCTCAGCATCACACAGTCCGACCCTGCTGTGGGGTGCACCCACCCTCACTGCAGAGGTGGGTGCATGAAGCTGCAAGAAACTGCCCCAGCTGGAGGTGAGAGGGGGTTGGTTTACAAAAGGACACTAATACTTGCAGCTGTGTATATGCAGTGGGGCTGCAGGGATCCATCACCTGCCTGTCCCCAGGGACAGGAGGGCTGGGACCCCTCCCACCACATCCAGACATGGCATCCCTCTGCTGGGAATTGCCACCCTGGATAGGGTTATTCAGTCCCATGGCTTTTAGGTCACCCCAGCAGCCTCCTCTGGGCTCTGACTGGCCCCAAAGCCTCTGCAGGAGCCTCCCTGTGAGTGCAGGGAGATGAGCCCCCCCCCTCCTCGTGCCAGCTGGGCAAACCACAGCTGGCTCTTACGTGCTTAAGTAGAGAAGACGTCAATTAGCACCACCACAAACTGCCCGCGCTCAGAGCGCGCGGGGGAAATGAAAAATTAATGAGGGCTTAAACGAAGCTTCGTGGCTGCCAAGGCTGAGACCAGCACAGTTCAGCTCATGGGATGGGATGTGACAAAGGGGTGTAGGGGGGACTGGAAGAGGTGGGGGAGCACCAGGCTGGAGGTGAAACAAGGACACCCTGGGGACAAGAAGAGTGGCTGTGGGGTATGGGGGTGTCTGACTTTTGGGGGCTGTGAAGCCCCAAGTCCTGACGCTGGAGAGGTTGTCTCAGCTCATGCTGGACTGGTCGCACTGGTGGTCCTGAACGCACAGGCTGGGCCATCCGGATGAACCCAGAACCCAGATGGGAACACCCCAAACCCTAACATGAGCCCAGGCTCAAGGTGCAGAAGGGGCACTTGGCTGTCTGGAGGGACACCGGCTCCGCAGACAGCACCAGCTCCGTGGGAGCCCTTTGCTCCCCGCTCCCACAGCAGCATCTCCCCAGATTCCTGCCCCGGGGTCCCCGGGGTGCAGAGCTTCTGGGGCCTCGTCCGTTCCTAAAAACCTCCTTATCCAGCGACGCTGCCGAATGCGAAGGGCTGCAGCCTCCCCCAGCGGCTACGGGCCGCAGCAGCACGGCTTGGGGGGCAGTGCCCTATGGGGGGGACCTCGCAGCCACACCCCCCCCGCTGCCTGGGGCCGCCGCCGCCAGATCAGCCCCCCAAAAAATGCTGGGGACTGCGGGGAGCCCCTGGAGTCCCCACAGCCCTTGTCCCCTGCACGGCCAAATCACCCGGCTGTGACACTGGTGGTGCTCGGGGCATCGGCAGCTGAGCCAGCCCCTCCGTGACACCCAGGGGTCCTCTCCTATGAGTGTCCCCAAGACACGGTCCTGGGCAGGACCTGTCACCCCGGGTGGGTGAGCCGAGCAGGGATGGGGAGGGACACCATCCCTTTGGGCCAGTCACAGTGTTCATGCAGGGTGGGCCCCCACGCTGCACTTTGCTGTGCAGAAATGCCCTCGTAAAGGAAGGAGGAGCTGCTGTCACCCACACTGTGCCCCTGGGTGACACCTCTGGGTGCCACTGGGCAAACCGAACCTGGGGGTGACACCAATACTGGGAGTGTCTCTTGATGTCTCTACTGTGATGCCCAGCAATGGCCTGGAAAAAGGGGGTGCAGGATAGACAAGCAGAAATATTCTAATTTTGGGGTCTCCTACATCCCAAACCCCTCCTGGCCCCGGTCCGCGGGCAGATGAGAGGGGACGGGTGGTGCTGCCTGGTCAAAACGGGGGTCCCAGGGCACACATCTGTTTTGGCCCCATGATGGTGGCGCTGGGTGGGTTCGGTGGCTGTTCCCCCCCAGGAAAGTGGGCTGGGGTGTGGGGGGAAAGGTGCCGTCCATGGGCTGGGACAGGAGCAAAGGAATATTTAGAGCTTCCCTCTCCCTGCTCAGAGAGGGCTGGGGCTGGCTGTGACGGGGAAAGGGGCGGGGGGGGACACAGGAACCCTCTTGGTGTCACCGCGTCCTCCAAACCCCGGTGGGACGCGGGTCCCCTGCCCGCGCAGGCCACGGAGCTTTGCGGGCCGGCACGCACAGAGTTAAACGTCCCCATCTCCCTCACACTTGAGACGTCACCGTCACCAGTGGCGTGGGGAGGGGGGGGGGGAGGGAGGGAGGGCTGGGGGGCTATGGTGGTCTTTGTGGTGCATCCGGCAGCTGGCGCAGGGCGGCTCACGCACACGCCGGGCGGCTCTTCCCCGCACTCCCGCAGCATCCGCAGACACCCGGCACCGCCCGCCCGAGCCTCCAGCTCCCCGCCGCCACGGTGAGCTCCGGGGAGGGGGGACAGGGACGGGGACTGGGGTGCCACCAGGCCTGGGAGCGGGGTGGAGGGGGTTGTGGCAGCCGTTCGCCGTCTCCCCCAGAGACTCAAACCCCTCTCGCAGGGGCCCCTTTGCACCCCCAGCCCGGTGCACCCGAGGCTTGCTGGGTGACCCTCCCTTCCTCAGGACTGGGGGAGATGGGGTGGGTGCAACCCTCCTCCCGGGATGCTGCAGCCCCCCCGGTGGGTGCGGGCGCACGGTTGGGTGCTGCGG
Source organism: Trogon surrucura (assembly GCA_020746105.1). NCBI lineage: Eukaryota > Metazoa > Chordata > Aves > Trogoniformes > Trogonidae > Trogon > Trogon surrucura. Next base: position 2,605,959 of record CM036640.1, read on the forward strand.
CTCGGCTCGCCGGCAGCCCTGCGGTAAATCCCGCCGCTCGCCCGCAGCCGCAGCGCCGCGGAGGGGAGGCCCCCCCAGCACCCCCCGGCCCCGCTCTGGGGTGGGGGGGCTCAGCCCCATAGGGGCGACTCACAGCTCCCTCCAGCTAGGGAGGTCCCCGAAACGGAGTTGGGGGGGGGGGGTGAAGCCCCAATTCCACCCTGGGAAAAGGGCTGGGGGTGCTCTGGCTCATCCTGGGGCAGGATTTGGCCCCGACACCCCAGTTCCTTGGATAAAGTGTCGTGTCCCCCCCTCCCCGAAAAATCCTTCAGGCACCGCGAGTCCGACCCCGCAACGGCTGCGGCGGTGCCGGCGCGGCCACGGGCGGGGGGCAGCGGCAGGAGGGGCTCGGTGGGCACCAGGCACGGCACCCGACGGGCAGGGGGGGGATATGAGGGATATGGGGGTCTCTGTGGGATGTGGAGCCGAGGGCAAGGGGTGCCCAGCCCCCGGCCGGGGCTGCGGCGCCGCATCAGGCTGCGGTGCCCGGGGCGATGCTGCAAAGGGGCACAGCCCCGAAACGGCCCCCGGGTGACACGGCGGGGACATCGCTGCTCCTTTGGGGGGGCCAGCCTGGGCACCGCCGGCTGCGGGGGGCAGCGCTGCTCCTGGGGGCAGGATTTGGCCCTGTCTGGAGCAGGAGGGGGGTTTCACCCCATCGGTTGGGATGTCCCCGTGGAGGTGACACCGGCTGCGGTGTCCCCGTGGGACGGGATGCTTGGGGGCAGCGGGGAGAGGGGACGGGGCAAGGAGAGGAGCGGGGCTGGGGTCCTGGGAGATGCCTCACGGCAATGGGTAGCCCCCACCGGAGGGACCCCCACGCCCTCCCCGACTGCCACCCAGGGGACACATACTGTGGCTCCCTGAGCCGAGGGCCACCACGAGGTGTAGGCACCTGGGGCCAAGGAAACGGTGTAAATCAGGGGCTGAGCCCCAAGGGGAGCTGCCCCTCCAGACCAGGGGGGCCACGGCGATCCCCACCCTTCCAGCCAGCACCAAATCCCTACACCGCACCACTGCTCAGGCCTCCAGCCAGGGTGTCCCCATGCCAGGGACTGCAGGGACCTGCCTGTGCCCCCCTCGCCAGGCACAGGCTGAGCTCAGCTGGTGACAAATCCCAGCCCCAAGTCGCCTGTCAAGGGCAACCGCGGCATGGGCACGAGGACGAGGACGCCCGCCGAGCATGGCACGTGTGCAAATGTCAGAGCGGAGTGGGTGCGGATCTCCCACCCCGTCAGCTGCCCCAGGGAACACCCAGCACGCCCCTGTGGGGCCCAGCATCCCTCCAAAACACCCCACAACCCAGCAGGAATAACCCTGGGGCCACTGCACCAAGGCAGCCCTGAGTGTCTTTATACCCCTTCACGGGGTATGAGCACCCACCACATGTGGGGAAACTGAGGCAGGGGTGTACTGGGGTGCCCTGGCTCCCCCAAAGCAGCTTGGATTTTGTCATCAGAGTTCTGCATCCCATGCAGCCCCAATGTAAAGCCACTGCTTACCGGGCCTGGAAGAGGAGGAGGAAGAGGAGGAAGGCAGAGCCATCACTGCTGATGCTGAGGGGCTGCATTGGGGCTGAGCAGGGAGCGCTGGGCTGGGAGGCAGCAGCCCCTTTCCAGGCATGAAGCCGCCTCATCCCTCCCCACCATTGCTGCCTCCTTCAGCTCTCCCTCTCCCCTTCCCCAGCTACGTTAATTAAACCCAAGTGCTTAATTACAACCTCCTGAATCCCGTGCCTGCTTCCTGGAGCCTGCTGACACCATGGAGCCAACCCCAACCCGCCTCCATCCCCGCAGGAAATGTGGGGAACAGGGGAACAAACCAGGGCTTGCAGGATTTGGGTCACAGCTCATCAGTGGGATAAAAAGATCTTCACGGAAGAAAGCAAACCCAACCAGCAGCATCAGGAAACTCACCCCTGAGGGGTCTTGGCCTCTCCAAGGAAAGATGGGGACAGATGGTTCGGCCCCAGGGGTGTCCCTGAGCTGCTGGCAGGTCCCCCAAGGGATGCGGAGGGAAGGGGATGCTCGGACGGTGCCCGCTGAGCTCCGGGTGACACTGGCTGCTGGCAATAAAAAAACTGATCGAGGCAAACAAGGTGAAGGCTGGCGGCAGCGCTCGAGGCTGTGAGGGTGGGGAGAGCCAGCATCCCACCACGCTTCTCCCCATCACCTATCGGTGGGTCACAGTGGCGGGGAGGTGCCTGGTGGGGTGGCCTGACCCTCTCACCCTCCTGCCCGCAGGTCCCTGCTGGCCCATGAAGTGATCCAGGCGGGTGGCACAGCCTCTGCTCCTGCCGTAGCCGCTGCCGCCGCACCGGGCACCGAGGTAAGGACCCGGGGCCGTGGCCGTGGGGTGGGTGGGATGCTCCGGCGCGAGCGTCAGACCCCCAAACCGGGTCTGCGAGGAAAAAACCCTGATTGGGTTCTTCCTTCCATCCACGGGGGATGCCCAGCCCCGTCACCCCAGGGGAATTGGCGTGACACCCACGGGGGTCGAGTGGGGCAGCGGGGCTGTGGGGTGCAAGAGCCCGGCAGGACGGGCGCAGGTCGGTGCCACGGTGGCGGTGGAAGGGGCTCGGGAGTTGCCGGGGTGTCCGGCCAGCGGCACCGGTGCTGTTCCACTCTGTTCTGTTTCTCTCGCTCAGGTCTGCTGGCCATGGGCAACCTGATAAAGGTATTGGGCAAAGATTTAGAAAACTGTCCTCATTTTTTCCTGGATTTTGAAAGTAAGTCCCGTGAGCAGGGCGGGTGTGGGGAGGGGGCCGGGGCCGCCATCGCGGCTGCTCTCTGGAAGATGGGGACAGGCATGATGTCCCCGAGCAGCCCCATGTCCCTAGGTCCCTCGGGGCAGCCCTGGACGTGCCCCATAAAGGGCTCAGTGGGGACCCCGAGAGATGTCACATCTCTGAAAGCGTGGGGAGATGTCCCTGGCTGAGTGCTGGGGGTGCAGGACACGTCCCGGCACCAGGATTGGGCCCATGAGGACCTCAGGCACATGCCCATTGGTGTTAGTCGATGGCACCTGGTGGCCACGTGGAGTGTCCCCTGCCATTGCCACGGCAGGGACAGCTTGGAGGCCAGGAATGCTGGGGCAGGAGGAGGGAAGGATCCGTGCCATCTGCCCTGCCGGGAGGGGAGGTTTGGTGATCACAGCTTGTGCCCGAGGGACGGGGGTCAGGGACCACGGTCCCACCTGCAGCACCCACCCCAGCTCCCCACTGGCCTGGGCTAACAGGGACAGGGAACGCGGCTCTTGGAGCTCCAGGTGGGACACGGGATGCACGGGAGATGGTGGCCGCCGTGGCAGGATGCCAGACCCGGCACAGCCCCATTGCTCTCCCTTCCTCCCTCTCCTCGTCTTCCTCCCGGGGCACAGCTCAGAGTGAGGTGGGTGAAAACAGCGGCGGCAGCAGCCGCTCATCCCAGGCGCTGGCCCCGGCGGGGAGAGACCGGGCACAGCTCGCCACACCGGCACCCGCGTGACCCAAAAGATCCAGGGCTGGGGGCTCGCAGCCCTCCCGCTCCCACGGCTCCCGGGTCCTTTGAGGCCTCCAGCAGCCCCCCAGCACGGGGATGGGGCTCCCTGGGACCCCCCATTGTGGGACTGAGGGGACGGGAACACCCGTAGTCAAGACTTCGGGGACTCGCTCACCGCTTCGCCCGGCGGCTCTCTCCTCCCTTCGCTCCTTCCTCTCCATCACCTCATCCGCCAGCGCTCATCACCATCGAGGGGGGGAAGAGGCTGCAGCCCGGGGTCGAGAGCGGCGGGGGGGTCACCCGCCGGCGCCTCGAGCCCCCCGGGGAGCAGCGGGGGGAGGACGGGGGCTCCAGCCGCCGGCGGCCGCTGCCCGCAGCCCAGCACCTCTTCCCCGAGCACCACCTCACCATCATGCTTTTTTCCTCTTGTTTCTTCTCTTGCAGGTTTCACATGGGGAACCTTCTTAAAGTGTTGACTTATAACGAACTTGACCAAGGCCCTAATTTTTTCCTTGACTTTGAAAGTGAGATGGGATTTTTATTTTCCTTTTTCGTTCCGTACTTATTCTGAGTTCCACATCCACGCCATTTTGAGTTCTCGTACCCCCGTCGCCCATCGCATCGCGCCCATCCCAGACGTCCTCCCCCCCCCCAAACCTTTGCCGTCCGGGGGTCTCCCCGGGGAGGGGGAGGCAGACCCACGGCTGGGGGGCTATCGCTCCGCACCCTCTTCCCCGGGGGCAGTTCGCAGCCCGTCGGGGCCAGCCCGGGGCTGGGGGCTGCTCAGGGACCCTCCGTGAGCAGGACCACTCCGCGGCTCGGCCCGAGCTCGGGCAAGGAGACGGACCAGGGGGAGAAACCCGCCAGGAAGGGCTGCGGGCTGGCGGGGGAGCCGCGGGACGGGGTGCTGGCACCTCGCTCCGGCTCTCGCCGCCCGGGGCCCCGCTCAGAGCCCTCCGGGTTTCTCTCCCCGGGGCGCTGCCCTGCAGATGCGCAGCCGACGGAGGCCGAGACGGCGGTGTGGAACCAGGTCAACGCCGTGCTGGAGGAGGCACAAGGCGTCCTGGCTGAGCTGCAGTCGTACACGGGAGCCGGGCAGGAGATCCGAGAGGTGGGTGCAGCCCCGGCGCCTGGCGCCCACCCGCCCGCCGCGGCACGGGGCAACGGGTGGTCATCTCCTCCCCGCACAGGCCATCCAAAACCCCGGGGACCTGCGGCTGCAGGAGAGGGCCTGGAGCGCCGTCTGCCCCCTCGTCGCCAAGCTGAAGCGTTTCTACGAGTTCTCCCTCCGGCTGGGTGAGCACTCCAAGTCCCCAGCCTCAATTCCCCACATATCCCTCCCCGGCTGCGGGAACGGGGCAGGTTGTGGGGGGAGCCCGGCCGTGGGGTGTGCTCAGGCGAGGATGCTGCACCGCCCCGTGCCTCAGTTTCCCCGTCCGGGGCTGGGGAGGTGCAGAGCAGCGGGAGGGGGACCAGCGGTGCTTCATCCCCAGAGAACGCCCTGCGGAGCCTGCTCGAGGCCCTCACCAGCCCCCCCGTACGCCCCGACCCAGCACCTCGAGCGGGAGCAAGCCTTGGCCAAGCAGTTCGCCGAGATCCTCCACTTCACCCTCAGCTTTGACGAGCTCAAGGTACCCCCCCTGTGACACCCCGCCTGGGACGAGGGCTGGGGAGCGGCTCGCAGGGACCGTGCAGGAGCCCTAACGTGGTTCTCCCTCGGCAGATGACCAACCCCGCCATCCAGAACGATTTCAGCTATTACAGAAGGACCATCAGCCGAAATCGCATTAACAACCTCCAGGTGAGAGGACGGTGCTGTCTGTCCTCGCCCCTCGCCCAGGGATGGTGTCCCCAAGGTGGGCCACAGGGCTGGGGATGGCTGAGGGTGGGGAGCAGCCACCCCAACGGCCCCTGTCATCTTCCCACCCCTCAGCTGGATGCGGAGAGCGAGGTGAACAACGAGATGGCCAACAGGATGTCCCTCTTCTACGCAGAGGCCACCCCCATGCTCAAAACGCTCAGCAACGCCACCACCAAGTTCGTTTCGGAGGTGAGCGAGGCCAGGGGGGAGGACCCTCAGGGCAGGGGGAAGCCCCTCTCCAGCCCCAGCACCAGGCGGGGGTCGGGAGGGGAGCCGGCAGCCGGGACTTGTTGGGTTTCAGAACAAGACCCTCCCGATCGAGGACACAACCGACTGCCTGAGCACCATGGCCTGCGTCTGCAGGGTGATGCTGGAGACGCCGTGAGTACCCGGCATGGGGTGGGGGGGACATCTCACCGGACCCCCCAGGCTCAGCTGGCCCCTCTCCTGGCACAGGGAGTACCGGAGCCGCTTCACCAACACCGAGACCCTCCTCTTCTGCATGCGGGTGATGGTGGGCGTCATCATCCTCTACGACCACGTCCACCCCGTGGGGGCCTTCGCGAAGACCTCCAAGATCGACGTGAGTGCCCGGGGAGAGGAGGGGGAGGTCACAGCCACCCCACCGCAGCTGTGACGTGCTGGGGTCTCTCTCCTTGGATGAGCTCTATGGGGGTGTCTCAGTCTGAGCTGGTCCAGAGGGCAACTCGTCCCCACGGAGCAGCGAGGAGGAAGATGGGGAGGAAGGGGGCAGCCCCTCGCAGCACGTCTGAACGCTCAGAGTTTCTCTCGGTCTCCCCACCAGATGAAAGGCTGCATCAAAGTCTTGAAAGACCAACCCTCGACGAGCACCGAGGGGCTCCTGAACGCTCTGAGGTGAGCCGGGGGAAAGAGGGTGACACGGCGGGGAGATGCGGCATCCCCCAATGGCACGGCGGGGTGACCGTCCCCTCTCTGTCCAGGTACACCACTCGGCACCTCAACGACGACACCACGTCCAAACAGATCCGGGCCCTGCTGCAGTGAGCGCGGGGCGGCCCCGCGCGCGTCACCGTGTCACCTACGCCCATGACCATACCGCTCATTTTGTACAGAGGGAAAAGGGACAATAAGAAATACATAGAAATACAAAGATTAAAAAAAAATTAAATTGGCCCAAGGCCACCCCCGCACATGCTCCTGCCCCCCTCACCCCCCCAATCAGCACCCTCTTCTGGACACAGGGTGCGGGTGACACCGTGGGGACACAGTGCTGGGGGTGCTGGGGCCGGGCAGGATGGACCCAGGCAGGGATGCGCCAGTGGGGCCGGTGGCAGCGAGCGCCCACGGCATGGGGACACCTTGGGCAGGGGGGAAAGGGGCTGGTGTCACCCCCGTCCCCATCCTCATCCCCGGCGTCCCCCTGCGGAGGAGGAGGAATAAAAATCCCTGTGGATCTGCACTGACTCTGGTGGAAACGGCTCAGTCTCACCTGGTAGATTTTTAATATGAGCAATTAAATCTCCACTCACCTCTTCTTTTCTACATTTTTCTTTTTTGGGGTGTGAAATAAAATGACATTTAATCTGTTTGCGGCCGGAGCGGGGCTGTCTCTGCTGTGTCCCATCCCACGCTGGCTGGAGGTACCCGAAACACCGTGCCCAGTCCTCGTGGGCCCCAGGCCCCCCATCCGTGACACCCCCAGGACTGCACCCCCCAGGGACCACGTCCTCCCTCCCAGTGATTCCTCGGGGACCTGTCCCTGCTGGGACAAATCCCATCTCCCAGCCACAACTCAACCCCACCAGTGACCAGGAGCTTCTGGAGGGACAACAACCCAGGGCTGTCCCTCCTAGCTGCGCCCCCACCAGCCCACCCAGGGCACCCTCCTGCCCCAGCAGCTGCCAACTGGAAGGACTGGGAGGCTGCTGGAGGCCATGGCTGGCTGCCATGGGGCCCATGCCTTTGCCGGCAGATGGCCCTGTGACACCGTGACAAAGCAGCCCCTGGGCCCCCCCCTCGTCCCAGCTCCACCGTGGGGGGACCCACTCGGCCTCAGCCCCCCCACCCGCAGCCCCCCGAGCTGGGGGAGGCCCCGACGGGCGCCCTCCTGCCCAGGGCCCCCTGCCAGCCCTTGGTGAGGGCTGCATCACCCCCCGTCATGGGGACACCCCAGGACTCCTCCCGTCATGGCCACACTCCTAGGGCACAACTCTCACGCAGGGAGGGTCTCTGACAGTGTGTCCGTGCCTCAGTTTCCCCACCTGGGCAACAGGTGACAATGGGTCACCCACCCACCGCGGTCTGTATCAGTCCCCACGTCCCCAAACCTGTATCCACCAACACCCCTCGGGCAGCTCTGGGGGGGGATCATGAGCAGCACAAGGGGACAAAGCCGGGGTTGAAGACCTGGCCGCCCCCAGCCCTTTGGCTACCGGCATTTCCCGGGCCCGGTGCCAGGATCCGATGGCGCGCACCCAGGCTTTCCCGCCAAAGCCGCCGAACTCCCGCGCGGCGCGGGACATATGCGCCGCTGTTGCACAACCTCGGCCAACAGCTCCTTTTATTTTTAGGCTCTTGCGACACGGCTTCCCCGCAGCCCGCCCAAAACGCCGCCAAGGCACCGGCTGGGCCACGGTATCCAAAACAGCCTCCCCGCTCCCAGCCACGGCTGCTCTCACAGCAACCCCACGTGCCAGCTGTGCCTCAGTTTCCCCATCGGTTATCTTCACCCACCAGCCCTGTGACAGCAGTGATGCCAGCCTTGTCAACCTCAAGCAGACCCTGACAGCTCCTTCTTGCCAAACTCACCACCCAGGGCTTCGTTAAAGCCACTTCATGCTCCACAGCACAACGGTTCTGCTTGAGAACTGAAGATGAAGCCAGGCTCGGCTCGGTGGCTGCAGCTGCCACGTGTCCGTGGGAGTTGCCAACCCCAGGTGTCACCATCCCTCAGCTGGTCCCCAGGACAGGATTGTCCCCACAGCGTGGGAACCGGGATGGGAAGAGCCAGGACAGTTTCACCACCCAGGACTCCCAATGGGTGTTAAGGAGCAGCCGGATCCCTCAAACCCACCGGCGAACGCAGGCACAGATGCCACCCGGTCACCGGTGCCGGGCACGATGGCAGCTGTGCCCCAGTGCCCCGGCCGGCTCCTGGCACAGAGCAGCAGCCCAGCGCCGCGTAACGTCCCCTCAGGCCCCTGTGGTGCTGCTTCTTCCTTACAAGGGGTGAGCTGAAGCCGAACCCATCACTGTGGCTTCAGCCCCAGTTGTCCTCACGCAGGGACGAGGCAGCACGTCCCACCCCAGGGAAGGGCAGCACCGCGCCGGGGAGGGATGTCCCTCCTCCCCGGGTGACCGGCATCACCAACTCCGCCTGGCACCCAGCCCCACCAGGGGCCAGGAGCCCACTCCAGCCCTGCCTAAACGCCGATGTCCAGGTGAGTGGACTCCTCGGAGGACGGGCGGCCCCATGGCGAGGGTTTGGGTCTCTTCCAGCTCAAGCTCTCCAGCTGCGATGCTCAGCCGGGCCAGGGCGGCGAGGACTTTAACTGATGGCGAGCCAAGCCACGCCAGGCCTGGACTGTTTTCTAATCCCAGTGTAATTAATGACCTTATCTTTGGCCAAAGCCATTTAGATTAAGTGGCTGGTGTGATGGGCTCGGCGGCTCCGGCTGCACAGATGGAAGAGCTGCGTTTGTCTGGGGATTAGCGGAGGGCAGATGGAGCGAAGTGCCGCTCCCCATCCCCAAACCTCTCAGCTCCGACAGCAGCCTGAAACTTGAGACCACAACAACTTTCTCGAGAGTCCTGGCTGGGAGCAGAAAGCGACTGTTTGTCCCTTCTGCAGGAGGGCTCGGAGCAAGAAGAGCAGGAGCCAGACGTGCCAGCGCGGTCCTCGCCAGGAGCTCGAGTCCTCTGACGGGCAGAGGTACAACCAACACCAGTTTCTTCCCTGGAGAGCAAATCATTGCAGGGATGCTGGCCCTGGCTCTGCATAAACAAAAAGCTGTGTCCTCATCGACAGTCCTTATCTTTCCGAGAAAGCAAACTCACCTGCTTCTTGCTGCTGGCAGGGTCAGGGTGTGCTTCCACCTTCCTTTACCCGGTCCAGCCGCAGCATGACCAAGCGAATGCGCCAGACCCCCCTTCTCCCGGGACACAGGGGAGCTGCTACCCCAAAACCAAGTCACGGAGCGGTGGGAAGGCTTGGACAACCCCACCCAGGCTGCAGCACAGCCCACTACGGGTGGGCTCGTGAACAGAACAGGCAGACTAGCAGCTATTGTGGCAGAGGAATAACATTTATCTGCGGGGATAACAAAGTTCATATTAAACCGATTAAGGATATTAAATCCACTTCTAACAGCGTGGTCATCTGACTGCACTCAGGAGACAAGAGCAGATAATCCCACCCCTCATTCACAGAGCTGCCCCGATGATCCCAGCCCAGCCTGCGGCGATGACTCGACATGTCCACGCTGACTGTCACAAGACCAGGCTCAGCACATCGGCAGCGATCGGGGCTCTACCAGCACCTCGTCCATCCAGGTCGGGAGAACACAGCTCCATGCCAGGACCGTGTGCTCCGGCGCCGCGCTGAGCCCGGCTCCACGGGTGCTTGAGTCAGCGCGGATGGAGAACAAGCCTGGGCCGGAGCAGAGGTTCAGCTGGTGCTGCAAACAGACCCAGCAACACAAACGTGGTGCCGGGCATTTCGAAGGTGAACTCCCAGTTGTGCCTGAAGCTGGCAGAAAAAAAGTCAACCCAAATTCCCAGCTTTTCCTTCCATATTCCCTTCAGCAGGAGGTCCCAAGACACGCCACACCCCTATCGAACGGCCCAAGGCAGCCACCCCACAGAGCGTTACAGACATAATTCAGTGCTGAGGAACACAAACCGGAGGTTTAATCTAATCCCCAGCAGCGCAGGCACCTCCAGAGCCCGCGAAGACAGATCCACCCACGCAGCCCTTCCCCTTGCAGGCTGAGGCCCCAGAGACGGTTTCTGCCACACGGGGTATTGCGAGCAGCTGAAGGAAAAAAACGTGCTCTAGCACCCCAAAACCCTCCCAGGAGGAACTGCCTCAATCGCCTTTGCCAGGAGAATCCCAAAGGCCCTGGGAAAAGGCCCTCCCGGTTTCACCCAGCGGCGCAGACGGCGCTCGCGTCCTCCAGGAATGAGGAGACCAACTGCCTCGCGGACGCCGCACAAGGAATTTGCTGCTCAGCAACTCGGATTCAAATGCAGGGCTGGTTCCCATTGCCAAACCACAGTGTAAACCCCCGGGAATTCAGCTTTAACTAGGACAGACTCATCTGTTGCAAACTTGATGAGATCATTTCCAAGTTCCTGTTTAACAGGTGCCAGCTCCTTCTGCACCTGCCATGTGCACAGGGATCAGGCTGCCTCCTGCAAGCTGAGAACATCTGCTCAGCTCCCTTAGAAGCTGCAAGAAAAGGTGACTGGAAGAAGGAACCAAGGCCTGGACACCTTGCCCTGTGCCCAGAGCAGGGAACCTGGGCCAGGTGGAAAGAGACAGTGAGAAAACTGCGCTTGTTAAGAGGGAGGGGAACCCACAATCATCTTCCAACTTTATTTCCATATAAAAGGAACAAAATATCCTCTCCACAATAAAGGCAGTAAGAGATCACTCAGCTCCGGAGCTGCACTCCCGGCCAAGATGGAGGTGTGCAGGGTGTTTCTATCTCTGAGAACGACCCGTTCGCACGCCAGCAGGATCGGCTCAACCCTTCCAAGGATAATGCCGTGATTCTGGCAGGAATTAACGCTTGGCATGGGAAGATGCTCCTCCTAAGAGCCTTGCCCCAGGGCCCAGCCCCTTCCAGGCAGGGCTGGGGAAGCATGGGAACACAGCACGACGAGGCCACATGAAGAAGATCTGATGCAGCCACGGCCTTTGCCCGTCACTTACACACCTGCCTCATCCCAGAATAAAAAAAATGACTCAGCTCGTTCGGTTCGAGGCCACCCAGGACTAAGTCGCTTCCTCGCTGCCGTACAGGTGGAAGCACGGCCGCTCCCCTTCGCCAGCTGGTCTGCAGGGCTAGGGCAAAGGCAAGCTGCTCTCCTCGCCTGGGGTCTCTGCGTCACCTCCTCTGTCCTCCAAAGTCCCTGCAGCACGACTGGTGGCCTCCAGCTTCCTCCTCTTCTTCAGATGGTGCAGGTGGGATTTGGACCGCGTGTGAGCTGGAGGAAGAGGCAAACAGAGAATTTAGCTCTGGGGAACACGGAGAAGGAAACATCCGACCCAATCCTCCTGTGCAAGCAGAGCACCCTCCCTTCCCATCCGCCCCCGGAAAAGTGAACTCCCAAGCCCTGCCCTGGCCACTCCTCAGGACACTTCTAGGTGTGGGACAGCCCTTCCAAGCCTTCTCCTGACCGCAGGAAGGACTGAGAGAGGAGAAAATTCTGGTTCTGCCTATGCAGAAAACTCCAGGTTGTTGGGACTCAACTATCCCAGCAAGTCAGCTCCTGACCGAGTTGCTGCTGGTGGGAGGACGGGAGAGAGCAAAGCGCTACCAAAGAGGCGGCACATTGCAGGATGCGGGCAAGGTTGTGCAACCCTCCACCAGCCCATGGAGCGCTGCCAGGGTCATTTGTAAGCTTAGATGCCTGCACCACAGCGCTGGGGAGATGCTACAGAGCGGCTAGGGATGGAGCCCGGAGCGTAATTATGCTTTTGCATAACTCCAGGGCAAGGCCCGAAGCCACGAGAGCACTTCAGCAGGAGTCAGAGTGGGAACAGAGGTGTAATCCCCAAGGATGCAACGTGTCCTGACGCAGCAGGAGCTGTGTTTCTGTTTGAAATCACTTAGTTAAGGAGAGTAAAGACTCCTGTATCAGCGGTGTTATCTAAGTAGAAGGTGCTTTGTCTCATCAGACCAACGCACCATCCTAGCAGGGTGGTTTTGCTATTTCCAAGAGATCAGAGCAGCAATTAAAGCAGCAAACTTTTCAAGCAGGGCCTTAATTAAACCAGGGTATGTGCTCACTGAATCAAGGCCCTCAGGTGTTTTCCAGCCGTCCTTTTCTGCCAAAGGACCAAACGACATGCAAAGCTGCTGCTTTATCACAGTGCTGCAGGGTCACCCTCAGCTTGAAATAAAGTCTCACCTCTCACAATTTGTCACAAGCAACACCAAAGCTTACAGTGGCTGGAGGAAGAGCTGATTGCTGCTGCTGCTGCTGTCTGGGGAGGTATCCTCTTTTAAGTCCATATGAATTGTAAAATTAGATAAAATTTTAAAGCCTCCCAGAGCCAGCAGGGTACTGGGAAGCCGTTCCCAGAATTATCTGCAACTCGACTTGAGAAAACAGACCAGACTGCAGATCCATTCAGCTCCCACTACTGTTTTCACTTCCCCTTGAGCTTTCACATTTTGCAGTTACAAGTCACGCCCAGGTTTTGGACCATTTTTCTCCCACCGCCCGGAGATTTGAGCCAAATTCAGCTGGATGCAGAGAGCAACAGCCGGTCTTGGTTGACAAAGGTACTGTCAGCATCTATCAAAATTCGGGATGGCATCCCTAGAGGACATGCAGCTGTAGCTGTAGCTTTTGGAGGGATGTTGAGGAGTTCCCCACTCGGTCACAAAACTCACTGGGCCTGGAAGGATGGCATGAACCCTGACTGCTTCGAGTCCTCTAGCTCTGGAGGAGCAGGCGGAGTTCCTTCAAAGCACCTCCACGCTGAGACCGGCTAAAATAACAACTACACGTACAAACCAACCTTGCTACAATGAGTTTCCAGTTCTGAGCCACCTTCCATCTTTACTTTCAGCAGTTCCTTGTGTCAGTAGGAATAAGCGACTCGTTCAAATCCAGCGAGTGACAACCCAGGGAATTTATCTTTGCATTGTGTCTGTACGTACCGCACTCGGGCAACACACGGAGATTTACCAGTTTCATTTCTGCAGGCAGATTCTCTGCTACTTTTGTTTCTGGTTCTCAGCGTGAGCCTCACCGCACAGATAAATTCACTGAGTTAATCTGATTCCAGCTGAGCTCTTTTAAAGTAAGTCTATTGAAAATAGAAAATCCCTTTCTACTACCATTACAGCTAGGAACACTCTTATTTATTTAAAAAAAAAAAAAGAAAAAAAAACACCCCCCCACACACACAAGTAGGAGATATCAGAGCAAACCTGAGCTATTAAAAGTACTTAAGAAACTTTCATTTAACCCAACAAAATTCAGAAGAAAAAAAATCTTAGAAGAAAAATTTTAGAAGAAAAAAACTTATTGACAAAGTATCTAAAGTGCAGAAAAGGACCAGCAGCCCTGACTAAACGCAGAGAGCTCTGAGGCTCGACGCTACGTATGGATCCCCGCGTTGTGTGGCGTGACGGCAGCGAGCAGCCGTGTTTACTGGGTGCCGGGGCAGGGGGGAAGCCCGACAGATGGCTGCTGTGGCACAGCTCCTGCACCCCCTCTGGGCTTGCAAATGGCTGCTCTCATACACGGGGCTGTAAACAATCCTTGAAAGCCCAAGATCATGTGCTGAGGGTCATCCGGCTAAACAGAGACACCCGAGGAAGCCACCAGGCTCCCGAGAGCTGCCTCGTTCCGGGTCCCCTCCTCACCCCACGCCGGATCCTACCTGCCCACTCCCTGTCGCCGATGATGACTCTGTCGCAGAGCTCACACACGCGATGGCTCCGTTTGTTCTCGCTGACGTCGTACTCCATCTTCACAGGCTTTGCTGGGGGCTCCCGTCCCTGCAGATTAAGTAACGTTTCCAAATCAGTTTCTATAAAAATCGGCCTGGCTGGGCTCGCTTCGGTAGAGTTTGGGATGTGAACCTGCCGTAGCCATGCAGTAAGGTCAGTAGGACAGACGCGGCAGTTCTACCACACAAGACAAGCAGAACACTGGGCATTAGGAGAAATTTTCAGTTCAGACAACAACCCTCTGCCACTGCGAGGAAAGCCCAAGGCTGGACTTGCCATCAGAGAGCATTGCTCATGGGAGAGACTTAAGTGCTAGGTTATGAGACCTGGAGACTACCAAGACATGGGCTTCCAGTCACTGCTCAGGTATAACTCCAGTTACTCAGTACCTGGATGAAGCTCTCCACAATCTCCAGAGCAGGCTTCAGCACATCCTCCTCCCACCGCAAGCGATCAGACACCTCCAAGCCATACACCGGCGGCACGTTGGGCCCGGGACCTGTGGAGACACAGAAAGGCACTGCCTGAACCCCCCCAGCATCATGTCCCAGCACCCACGGGCTACACTGTGAACGGGGGGGATCGGCTCTTTCCTGTCCAGCTGTCCCTTAGCATGCAGAAGCCAAAATTACCAAAAACTCCAGCTTGCGGGGCACCACCTTTGTGAAGAGCAAGAACACCCCCAAGAACTCAACCAAGCGTCTCCACGGTTGTCTGTCTTCGGGACGGCGTTACGAAATCCGGGCACACCAACAGCCCATCACAACAACAAACACTTCATCACGGTCCACAGGAGGCCGCAGAAGATCAAAAAGCCAGATCCAGGCACGAAGCCATCACAGAAAGCTTACAAGGAAACGCAGGCACGGAGTCTGGATGAGGAATCTGCGGGTGCAGGTTCCCACTCCGAGCTTGCACGGCTGCAGGGGCCAACACCCCCGGCTCACAGCAGCAGGCCCCGGCAGGAGATGCCTTGCTAACGCCTCGACTTGACAAGGTGCAGCTTCAAAGTCCCCCCTTCAGCCTCCCCCAGCACTAGGCACTCACTGCGGCCCCGCTGGGGCGAGGCGGTTGCAATCAGAGGGCACCCGCTCCCTCCGGCGACGCGGCCGCCCTGCCCGCAGACACCGGGCACGCGGCCCCGCTCGGACAAAGCCATCAAAGGCCGCCGCGTGCCGGTCTCTGGCAGGTGCTGCTTTTTATTGCCGTGACCACAAACAAGCCGATCTGAAGCACACCTGCCAGCAGAAAGGTGAGACACAGCCACCAAGCACATGGCTTCGGGAAAGCTCTTGCACCTCGTTCAAAGCCCGTCTTTTGATTTCAGTTTCTCCCTGCCTTTTTCTTTCTTTCTTTCTTTTTTTTTTTTTTATTGTTGTTTTGCCCCTAACCAAGCACCTTTCAACAAGTGCCCGGCTCCCAGCTGCTGCTGCTGGCCCTGCTCCAAGGCTGGGGCTGGGATGGGGGGGAAGTCTTGTTGGCTCCCTGCCACTGGGCTTTTCACAGGGAGCAGACACGGGCGGGTGCGTGGGGAGAGGGACCGTGCTGGGCATCCCCTCCCCGAGCCCCTCAGGCGCTGTCGGCACAACCGGCTGCAGGGATGCTGTGGCCATCGCCATCTTCTGCTGCTCGTCACGGTGCTGAGCCTTTGCTCGCTTTGTTCCTCTGGAGTATAAACCATCCTGACGGCATTTCTGTTGGGAGGGGAAGATCGACAGGCAGCCCGGGGTACAGGGGAAGCCCGAGTGCCCAGCAGAGAGGCTGGAAACACAGACCGTGCCGGGTGGGCTGTCCCAGGAAGGCTGAGGGGCTGCTCTGCAACCCAAGTGTGCGGTAAGGAATTGGTGCACATGGACTGGGATGCTGGGGACCTGTGGTTTCTGAAGGGATCTGGCTGGGGACAGACTCCGGCAGAGCCAGGGCAGCCTGGGCCAGCGGGAAGAATCCAGGGAGGATCGTTTGGTCTCTGCCAGGCTCCGTGCCTCCCACCAACACGTGCTACCCCAAAGCAGAGGAGCCACCGCTCTCCTCTCTCGAGCTGGGAGCAAGGGATGTGCTGAGGTGGGATGAGAAGAGATGCAAGGGGTGGCATGGCAGGGCAGGAACAGCAGACTTACGTCTCAGGAAGCGGTTTCGGACCCATTTGTTCTGCCTCCGGGCATATCTCTTGGTCACCTGTTTCAGGGCCTGGATTCCTTTGAAACAGAGGGAGTGAAAAAAGCTTTATTTTTATTTTAGCAGGTAGAACAAGCTGTTCAGGGGCTGCACTGCCCTCATAATGCCTAACTGAATACTCCACTGCGCTAACGGAGCCCAGGACTGTTTGTCCTACCCACAGCGGGCCCAGAGGACAGTTTACCGCTGTACAACTTTCAATATTTAGTACCAGACTTATCATATCCCGCTGTATCATATCTCCTGGGCAGACACAACAAGCCCCTTCTGTACCAGACTTGTTTTCAAGCCTTTTATCATTTCCGTGGTTTCCTCAGCCTCCATCTCCACCTCGCACCGAACCCTCCTCAGCACAGACCGGCTCCGTCTGAGACCTCCCTGTGCTGAGGAGCAGAGCAGCTCTCTCCACGCCATCCAAGAATGCATCACTACTGACTCATGCTGCGATCCACTAGATCCCCAGACTCCTTCCCACCATCCTGCTGTGGAATCAGATGTCACGTTCTGCTTCATTCCTTCTTGCTAGCCCCTTCTTCTCCACAGCATTCATGCCCCAGCTGGGATCCCACCACCCAGGTCACCAGAGGACCAGATCCCAAGTCATGCTGTGCCCAGCACATCTTGGGAGGAGGCCTGAGGGCAGGGAGGGAGGAATTGTTGAAGGAGGAGTCCCTACTTCCCTGAGCAGGCAGAAGTGGAAAACGCAGAGAGAAAGGTGCAGCTCAACCCCAACAAGACCTGTCCCGAGGTTCGAGCTTGGTTCGGACCATCACGCAGTGTCACCTAGAGTTGTGTGGGGCTGAGGGATGTAGGACACGAGGTGTTCCTCCCACCTTTTTGCAGCAGCAGGGCACTGGTCTCGGGTGAGCAACTCCCCTCACTGATGAGGTACTCGTGGAACTCCT
Organism: Trogon surrucura; assembly: GCA_020746105.1. Lineage (NCBI taxonomy): Eukaryota > Metazoa > Chordata > Aves > Trogoniformes > Trogonidae > Trogon > Trogon surrucura. The sequence goes on from CM036640.1 coordinate 2,623,093, forward strand.
TGAAGCCAATGGACTGGAAGATGCCGTGTTGGTAATCCTGCCTGGAGAACAAGAGACAGGGTCAAGGCCATCTCCTTCAGAACAGCGGAAGACCTTGATCCACCCCAGAATTGCTGAGATCTCTGCGTCCCACCCTGCAGGACACCCACAGGTGACACAAGCCCATGGCCTCAGGGGACAAGCCAAGCCAGGCACACACAGGAATGTGGACAGGTGCCTTCAGTGTCACCCCACGTCAGCCTTGCTGTGTGCACACTCAGGCAGCACCAAGTAATTTTTACTGAGGTGAAATGTCACCGTTTGGCAGGTATGGCCCAGGCATAACTAACTCAACACTAAGGCCACGGGGACCCTGCTGTTTGAGCAGCCCTGGTCTAAGGCTTCTGGCAGAGAAGGTCAGGAAGCGCTGGAGGATCGGGCTGGTTCAGATCTCTCCGCTGATGGTGTCCCCACAAGAGGTGGCATCTGCCCCAGCTGCTGGCTCTGCCGCAGGAGCAGACACTGCCAGGAAGCAGCGACACTTCAGATGTGAGAGGCTGGCAGGCGGGACTGGGAGCAGAAAGGGAGCTGGCTTCTCACCCACCGGTTCTCGGCCACCTTCTCTTGGTTGTAGCGTCGGTGGAAGTCCCGCAGCTCCTCCAGCAGCCCCGCAGCCAGCATGTCATCCACCCGCTGCTCCAGCCGCCGGTCCAGAGCTGGGAGGAGGAGAGTAGGACACGCTCAGCCACTCGGAGCTGTGCCCTGGGGAGGCCCACAGCTGGATGATGTGCCAGGATGCGGTTCGGCACCACCAGCCTCCTGATCCACCTGAGAAAGGCAGAGCCCAGCAGGAGAGGGGAGCGAGTCCTCCGCCATGCCCACTGATGCCAAAGGAATTGTTCAGGGAGAAGGCTGGGGCAGGAGCCCTAATCCTGCACCACCTTACTGAGCCAGCCAGGAGCCCAATCTCACCTTCCTGGTCTGCGTGGAGCCACAAGATGCAGGGATGTGGGTATTTCAGGGGCCCACCTAAGGGTCCCCCACCTTCCTCCTCCTGCTGCTGCTGCAAGATTTCACTATGGGGGATCCCCGTCTCTTCAAACACTTGGAGGCTCCTGTAAGCAGAGACAGCTCAGAGGCTGGGTGAGGATGAGCTTTTCCATTCCCCAGCAGCCCTGGGGGCTCCAGCAAAGGAAACCGCAGACACTCGCTGCAATCCAACCCCTCTCATGTGTGAGTGGCGGGGGAAAGGCAGGTTTCTGCCCCCTCCCGTGCCCGGCATCCCAAGTATTCCCAGGTCCTGGGGGTACAAAGCAGCACAGAGCACAACGATGGCACCCAAGGAGCCCAGAGCACAGCCACCCACTCCCACCTGGCACTTGGAAAAGCCCCGCTGGGGACGGGGTTCTGGCTCCAGCCCTGCCCTTTCCAGTCAGGCGGGGCTGCAGGGAAGGGGCCAGCGTTGCCGATGCTGCGAAGCGTTACAGTCAGCCCAGCCCAGCCACAGAGGTGGAGGAAGCTGCGCGGGGTGCCCAACCCTCCGTTTTCCCCCTGCACCGTGCGAATGGGGTGGGCGGCGTGTTCTGCTCCCCCCCAGGCCAGGGCTCGGCCGGGATGGGCCCGCCGAAGCAGCAAGCCTGGTCTTGCTTGCCGCGCTGTTCCCACACAGCTCAGCTATGTTACTCAGCCAGCACAGCAGCTTGATCTTTAAATAGCTCCAGATAAACCCTGCGGCTGGGGCACCGCAGCGGGAGCAGCCCCGGTGTGCCCCAGTCAGGAGCGTTGCGCTGTCCCAGACCCCAAAGGTGGTTCGAGCTGGGGGTGCACAGCTGAGTCTCAGAGCTCAGAGAACTCCCCAGCACCACCGCTCCAAGGTCCCCAAGCACCCCGCTAACAGGCCAGGAGCACCCTCCCTCAATGGGAGAGCCCTTGTAGCCGTGTTCCCAGGCTCACTATTCCCCCAGGAAAGGGTGCTGGGCTCTGGCACCCCCTGCTCCTCACACCCTGAGCTCACCGGGCCAGTTTGCGCTTGTCGTGGGGGTGCAGCTTGGCTGCCATCTCTGGGTCCACCTGGCTCAGGCGGCGATGGAGTTCCACGCCGTCCAGCTGCTCCAGCTCCACTTTCCTGTCAGTGACCGGCCCAGGGGCTGTGCTGGCCTTCTCCTGTGGGGCACAAGGCAGCCCCGAGTCATGCACTCATCTGTGTGGAAGGCCAGCACAAGCAAGACAATCCCCCAGACCCACAGGGTGAATCGGGGGCTTTTGGTTCTCCTTGACCCACTCTAGCAGGGGGAGCACGATGCCCTGTTGCAGGAAACCTGCCCTGAACACAGGGCTCACCCTTTCCCAGAGGGATACGGTGCCTCCAACGCTACCTTGGTGTTGATAAGGACCTTCCAGAGCAGAGACTCGATGTAGTAGTTGGTTCCTCCCACAACAATTGGGATCTTGTCTCGAGCAAAGATATCTTCAATGTGCCAGAGTCAGGGGGCGTAAGCAGAGCTGCATGGCAAGGAGGGAGTGCTGCGGGGAGCGGCAGACCCCACTCGCCCAACCCCACAGAGCTGGTGAGGCTGAAGGACAAAGTTATGGGCCTTCTTCATCTCTCACTATTCTCTGCTACCTGCTGCCAGCTACCACCAAAACTCAGGGACACCCAGGGAGGGCAATACCCAGCTCAGCACTGCTGCAGTGCTGCAGAGATCCTGCCCAGCCAGCCCCAAGGATGGGCTGCCCTGGGTATTAGTTGGGTTAAAGAAGCTCCAAGCCCCCTCATCAGCCGAATCCTCCAAAAACCAGTGTTAGCTGCAACGTGGAGAGCCCAAGGCTGATGCAAACGCTCATCCCTCCTGCAGGGCTGTGGAGGCTGTGGAGGGGAGAAGTCCATATCTGCTCGGCCAGGCAGGCAGCAGCGCAAAAGGATATCATAGCCACGGCTTTGTCTCTGAAATCCACCACCGTGTAGTTAGAGACAAGGGGATCCACAAAGCTGATCATGTGGTGTCTGCAGAGACGCTGCTCCTGGGGAGAAACCTTGTTGGTGATGATGTCCAAGCCCTTGTACACCTGTGGAAGAGAAGAGCCCGCCCTTTACCTCTGCGTCTCACCGAACAGCCGCTGCCTGCCCGTCACCCCCCTCGCTGGTCTCTGGAGCAGCGGCAGCACGGGCAGGGGCACGTGCCCTGCTCAGGCGAGGCAGCAGGAATCTTGCCAACGCCTGCTCCTGCCAGGGCCAAACGGCCTCTCTCTGGTGTTTGTTCCTGCCCACGGGAGATGAACCGTGAGCCCAACCGCTCGCGACTGCTTCCCTGGTCTGACATAACCCTGCAGTTAGGGACGGAAAGGCTGATCGGGTGATCAGGGGAGCGGTGTCAGAGCCCGGTCAGCGTAACCAGCCAAGCCCGGCTCTGAAGCACAGAGCTCCAATACGACGAGGACGGATGTCTCCAAGCTGCCATCTCCTCATCTGCTGCCATCGCGGCTAAAAGCTCGGCGTGCCTCTCTCCAAACACCCATCTCCAGTACAGCACTGAGTCTCATTTGGGCGACAAGGATTGTTGCTTTCCGAAACCCCCAAAGGTCTCTCTGGGTGCAACATGCAACCTCACGGAGCCTCCCAAGCAGGCGCAGTCTCAGCTCATTCACACCTTAAAAGCCTGGCACGCAGTCCACTCCCTGCTCCCACCGAGGTACGAGGGGAGCAAAACTCATGGGTGCAAGTCAGTGACCCCAGGGGAAAAGAGCTACTGTCCTGCACCAAGCTGCCGGGAGACGTCGGTGAGTGCAACCAGCAGCATCGCGCTGCTTCGAGGCGAGTCTTCCATCAGCTCGGCAGCCAAAAGCAGAGCAGAAAGAAAAGCCACCCAAACCAACCCCTCAGGAGAATTCCTGGTGAGGAGCCAAGGCAACCTGCGATCCCAGCAGCACGCATGAGAGCCACAGCCCAAATCCACCCCCCGGGCTGCATAAACCAACAGCCCCAGGCTGCAGACCCAGACGGTGCAAGTGCTGGAGCTGCCTCAGTTCTGGGTCCCGTCCCCACAGCTTGGCTGGGTCCCGTGAGCGCAGCCCTTTCAGAACAGAGCAGCTCTCACCCAGAAGAAGAGAGGAAGACCCCCAGCCCTGCTCCCCACGGCACGCAAACACAACCCTGCCCAGCGCGGGGTGCCCCTGTGCCCCGGCACTGCGCTGGGCACGACTGTCGGTGGGTGCCATGAGCTGCAGACAAACGGGGATTAGAGCAGGGACCCGCACCCCGAGGGTGCTAACAGCAGCCACGAGGTTGCGGTGGGGCACACAAAGCCTTTCTGTCCAGCTCTGCACCACGGCAAGGACTGAGCACCCTCCGTGCCAGGCAGCGGGTGAGGCTCTGCTTGGTGCCACAGTCGCCAGGAGGATGCGTTCAGCTCCCAACACCTTCCTGCTTGGAGCAGCCTCCCAGTTTGGGATAAACTGGGCTGATGGGAGAAAGGACTGGAAATGGTTGTAACTCATTTCCTCCTCCATCACTCAGAAACCACCCCAGCCAGAGGGCCAGACTTCCAGAAACAAATTTTCCTCTAATCCCCTCTGAGAAGCTGCCAAGCCTCCGGCTGCAGCGCGGTCTCCACCCACCGCCTCCCCTGGTCCCAGACAGAGAGGACAAGGTGACACAGAGGTGACCCACGGGTAGAAGGCACAGAGCAGCGGCAGCAAGGGACGATCCGAGGTCAGTGGAGCAGGAAAGCCTGATCCCTGCCTGGAGCAGTCATGCGAGCTGCCGGGGCGGCTGAACCGGCTGCTGAACCGGCTGCAGCCCGGCAGACACTCCCCGTCTTGCTCAACTCCTGCACCCGCTGCTCGGAGGGCGAGGGCCGGCTCCCGCTCCCGGTCCCTCGGTGGTGGAGAAAGGCTCCCCTGCGGGCAGGAAGAGAGGAGGGAGCGGGAGGGCAGAAACCCAGCTGGCTCCAGGGGACAGGAGGAGAGGCCCAGGGAGCAGCCCTGCCAGCACACCCCGTGGCACGGCAGCAGACTATCGATCCCTTCCCATTCCCCAGCCGGGGCTGAGCAGCACCGTTTGGTCCCCAGTCAGCACCAAAAGCCTTTGAACCGGGTGAGCTTTGGCTCAGGGCCTTCTCTCCCCCAGGTAAGGGCCAGTCCAGCCCCTCCAGCTCCTCCAACTCCCACTCGTCTGCCGAAATCCCAGTCAACACAGAGCGCTGAGACGAGATGTTTGGGGGTAGCCGGGAGCTCCCGGTGCCCTGCACGGGCAGAGCCGGGATTTACAGTTCAGACTTCAACCCTTTCCAAGGTTCTCCTGTAGATTAAACACCGAGAGCCTTCCCCAAATATCTGGCAACAAGAGGAGGAATGCGGTGTCAGTGTGTGGGCCGGGAGGAAACAAAGGCGGCCTTTTACACACACCCAGCAAGGCTCAGAGAAGGTTTCCACCAGCTGGCTGTCGGCAGGGCCTCGCACCGAGACGTCCTCCCTCCTGACACTCATTTCTATTTTCAGCAAGTGGCTCAGATAAGCCTTTGTTGCTTTCTAAGGCCTCAAAACAGATTAGCGGCAGCCTGGGGCAGCAGGCCTCCGAGACATGGAATACAAGCCAGGGACTAAAGATGCTTAGCCTCGATGGCGTCCTCCTACCTCAGCCGCCGAAACCCCCAGGCAGGTCAGCCCCACAGCTCACAGCGCTTTGCCGGAAGGTCGGTCCCATCTCCCCTTTTAAAGGGTGGAGAATCCGAAGCAGGAGACGCAAACGCCAGCAATCCTCAGGAAGCGGTGCCTGTGAGGATCCTCAGCCCGGGAAGGGTGGGCTCTCCCACACCCTCCCTCTGCCACCAGTTTCATGCACAAGCCCAAATTCTGTCCCTTTGTCCCCATCTGCACTAGAGGGGAAAGGTACTGCCGTTGCCCTGGGTGCGGGGAGCACAGTGTCGATGGCTGCAAAGCACAGGGACCCCAGACACTCCCAAGCCACCTACGGCCGAGAAGAGTGTGAAGATCTCACAGGGGTCAAGGGATCTCCCAGCTGGAGAGCAGGATGGAGGACCCAAACCAAGCTGGCGTGTAAGGAGAGCACAATCCACTCCCCACTCTGACCCCTGCCACAAGAAGGACGTCAGCCGAGGCTCTTAAGATGCCCTGACTTGACCCAGGAGGTGGCAAATGTAGCCAGCGTGCTCCAACAGCCTCTGGAGAAGGACCACATCGCCACTTCCAAGGGTGAAATCCAGTAGGGACGGTGGAATAAGGAGCAGACAGGGCTCTGCAGCAAGCTGGCATCAGGATTGCTGCGCACTCACTGCTCAGCCAGGAACGAAGAAGAGTGACTGGCTTCCCCCCAGCCCAGCTTCCCTGGGAATGATTCGTTCCTAAAGGAAACTAACTGGGATGACAAACAGCAACAGAAAGCACAAAAAGAAAGATTAAGAGGCCATCAGATTAACCAGAGCTCCTGAGCTGCACACAAGGCAGCAGCTAAGTCTGTAATTTGACCACAGCGATTCAGGGCCGCGACGAAAACGTCCCGGAGATAGAGGGGTGTCTGTGTGCGCGAACAGGTGGGCTTGGGGCTCCCCGGCCCCTTCCCGAGCCTGGCTCCATCTCCAGCAGCTGCCCAAAACACTGCCACCATTTGTCAGAGCTCTGCGGAGCTCGGGCGGAGCGCGGCGATGAATGGACAGAGGGGGCCGAGGGCGACGCGGTCGCCGGCAGCTGTCAGTCGAGAATGAGCAATGGGATTTTTAAAACCCGCCGACTCTTCCGCAAGGACACCGGAGCCAGCTCTGCGTGGAGACAATATTCCACGTGAACAAAGGCAGCAAGAAAGCAGACCCAGTTGGCTGGCTGCGGCCGCCTAAGCGGGGCACGGGGGTTAGTGGAGCGCGGTGGGGGAGGCGCAGACGCGAGAGCTGCTCGGGGCTGCGCCTCTGGGCGGCCGGAGAGGCAGGGCTCTCCTGCCTCGCCGCCCCGAAAGCACGCCGCGTTATGGGATAAAGCAGCAGAGCTGCTCGGCGGCTCTCGCTCCACAGTCACGCTAGAATGAGATTAAAAGGAAAGGAGGACAAGAGCCACTCGAGCCCGGATGCCATTGGGCGCCTGCAGCCAGAGCCCTCCCAGCGCCCGCATTCCCATAGTGGGACCTGAAAAAAACAGAGCACAAAAACACACGCTTCAAAACATCCACCAGCGCGAAAGGAGAATTCGTAGCGTGCCAGTCACGTCTGCAGAGCTCAGGATGTGGCAGGAGCCTCGCGTTTCCAGGATCGCTCAAGTCAACAGCCACTTCCCCGACATCAACACCCGCTGGCAATCACCGCAAGGTCTGAGCGCTCACAGGACACAAACGGGCACGAATAACCAAACAAAACCTGTAGGGCTTGTCTGGCTGAGGAAGGTCAGTACTATTAACACCACACCAGCCAAGCTCTGCTTAGAGACGCTTCTGATGCGGCCACTAGAGCACAGGAACTCACCTTAGAAATTTAACGGCACCCGCCTAAAAGCTGTCCCAGCCCAGACTGGGTCTGCAGAGAAAACCAGCCCGCGGACAGCCCAGTCCCACCCCGGGATCGAGGAGAGCGAGGCGGCCGTGCCAGCCCTTCGTCAGGGAGCACGCCTTAAGGGTTCATGACACTGGGGCCAGGCACCTGCCCGCAAGCTGGCAGCACAGGACAGAGCTTCGGCGTCTCACAAGAATCTTCTGCCCCCGCAGGATTTTGTCAATTGAGTTCAGACGCTCTTTCCCCAAAAGCTTAAGGAAAAACATCCCATAAAGTTAAAGCTTTTGCAATTGTTCGCTTCAAACTCGGGAGAGGGAGTTTTTAAGTTTAGCCCTCTAGGATACAAACACTGACCAGCATCAGCAGCGCAGTGCAGGAAACCAGGAGGTGGCCTGGTCGATCTCCGAGCAGTGCAAAGGGCATTGATGGCAGAAAACACCTTTTTTACTGTAATAAATATGTTAAACATTAAACTTGATGCCAAGTTCAGGCACTATAGGAAGAGAACAGTGAAAGTCATGATTAGGAAGGACAACATCCAGCCTTGCAGGGGCTGAAATCCACATCTTGCGACGAAGCTCTGGCAATCTTGCACCGAAAGCTCGCCTTCAGCTGCCCGACTTACACCCCTACATCTACAAAACCGCCCCTGGAAGGACACCTCAAGGTGCAGCTGCAGCCCAAACCCGGGTGTCGCCCGGTGCCCGTTAACCCCGGCTGCTGCTGCTCCGTCCTCCACTGCTCCCTACTCCCCCCGCGTCGCTTTTTTGGAGGGTTAAAATTAAAGCGCCCTTGCTTTGGTTTATTCCTAAAGGGCTTATTTATGCGGGGAGGTTGAACAAACACAGCTCTGCCGCCTTCGTTGTGGACCCAAGCGGGACAGGAGGCTGGGGCACCGCTCGCTCCAGAGCAAACCAGGGGCAGGAACGCTCCCGGAGGGCAGGACCCGTCCCCCGGGGCTGTTCCCCACAGCCGGTACCGGGCTAGGCCGCCTCCCGACACCCTAGGGCATCCAGGCCCAGCCGCCGCCGGGGATCCCGGGCCCAGCTCCGGCCTTACCCTGCTCCCCGGGCCCGGCCGCGGCCTCCTCCGGGCCCAGGAGCGGCCCCGGCGGCCCCCGTGCCCGGGCCTACTCCCGGGCCTACCCCGGCCTCTCCCGGGCCTGCCCCGGCCCCTCCCGGGCCTGCCCGGCTCCCCCGGCGGCCGTGCCCGGCCGTACCTGCATGGAGTCGGCGCTGACGATCTCCCCGCCGAGGCGCAGCCCGAGCTGCAGCGCCAGCGCCGATTTCCCGGTGCCGGTGGCGCCGAGGATCACCACCAGCGGCCGCCCCGCCGGCGGCGCCGAGGCCCGGCCCAGGCAAACTGCGGCGGCCGCCATAGCCCGGCCCGGCCCGGCGGCTGCCATGGGGACGGGCGGGCGGGACGGGGGCGGGCCGGGGCCGGAGCGGGGAGGCCGGGGCCGGGCCCTGAGTCCCTCCGCCGGGCGGGGTTCCCATCCCCTGTCCCGACCGGGTCTCTGCCCATCCCCGCGGCCCCTTTAGGCCCCCCCCCGCCGCGGGCCGTACCCGCGAGTTCTGCCCCATGGGGCCTTTATTTTAATTTTTTTGGGGTGTGTGTGTAGGATTGGGGGGGCCGTTTGGATGGAAGGGTGCTGTTGCCATGGCAACGGGGCAGGCCGCAGCCCCCACCGGAGGGCGGCCCGTCCTGCCCAGCCGGGCGAGGGGGCGGCGGGGCGGCTGTCTCCGTGGCGACGGAGGAGAGGGAAGGCAGGGAGCCGGTTGCCATGGCGCCGGCGGGAGGAGGAGGAGGAGGAGGAGGAGGAGGGTACCTCAGCGGTGCCGCTCTCCCCGGCAACACACATCCCTCGCCATGGCAACAGGGAGGCCGCGGGCAGCCGGCACACACCCCCCCCCCCCCCCAACCCTCGGCGGGGAAAGGATTATCGCCGCCTCGGGAAAACTGTCCTAAAAATTTGCCAGCCCAGGCGTGAAGGCAGCGCCGAGCCCGCGGCGTCCCCGGGATGCCCGGCGTGAAACCGGGAGCGGAGCAGAGATGGGTTTATATTTTGTTTTGGGGGGGGGGGTATGGCAGCAGAGGCAGGGGGAGGCAAAGAAGAGGGTGTGAGCAGGGCGATGCGCTTTAAAAATATACCGGCGGGCCTGGAAATGCTGGATGGTGACGGGCACCGAGCGAGTGAGGAAGAAAAGCCCCGTGTGTTTGTTTTGTTCACTTGGTAGCATCGTCGGGCTGCATTCCTGGTCCTTATCACGGCAATACGAGAGCAGAGTCTGCTTTAGTAAGCAGGGAAGTTTCAGGTGGATGTATATTTATGTATGAGGGCCCTAAGCAGGGGAACTCAAAGGTATGTGCAAAACTGCGGCTGTTCCTCAGGTTGATTTGAAGCCCATCACGTTTTCTGCTGGTCTCAGCTCAGGCCACGGGATGCACACATCACTTCCAAGACAAAAATGTTTTAATCATCCTACGCGCCTTCAGTGTGAAAAGAAAAAGCACACCTTACTAAAAACCTTATGGAGAGGGTCACCTTGAGCTGAAAAAAGACACCGGTCTCCAAGCGTCAGTGTACACACAACCAAAATAAACGTTTGAGGGGCTGGTACATCTGGGCTTTGTTTCCTGTGCACGGGTGAGGTGTCAGATTTAGGTCACCCAGCTCCACATTGGAGCTGTGGTTCCTCTGAGCACCTTTCACTACAGCTCTGAAACGCTTTGACACGGCATGATGCAACACGCAGAAAGCATGAAACGCTGCCAGAACCGAAGGGAACGGGTATTTCAGAGCTTCTGTGCAGAATCGTTGTTTTTTGAGGTTGGCTTCCCTCGGGTGATCGAGTCTCCTGCAGCAGCCCGCCTCTGACTTCTCAGCAGTAACGGGATCCCCCGTCCCTCCCGCATTTAGAGGAAGACTTTTGCCGCCAGTACAAAGGAAACCCAAAAGCATCAGGTTTGGGGGCGGCAGGGAGAACACACATATATATAATTTCATCCACTCGGCAGATCTGGGTATACGAAGTTCTCCGATGGCCCTTGAAGCAAGCAGATTGCATTCCCCCCTCCCTATAGGGTTACTGCCAACCACAGCCCCATCCCCTGACCCACAGGGCAGTGATCGCCCCACGCAGGTGGCCCCAAGCCCCATTAGGGGGGTTTACAGTTACACCAAAGCCTTCTCCGAGCTCACCCCAGGCTCTGTGCCCCTCCTTGCCAATAAAGCCACTTAAAAGGAGGAAAAATAATCCAGGTGATTCGTTTTCCTGGCTCTACCGCCCTGACCACTTCTGTTTCAATTGCCAGGAGGAAGTTGAGACAAAGAGCTCAGTCTCACCGGCAGCGAGGCAGCCAAGCCCTGGTGCAAAATACATTCGTTTCTGTTGAGGACACCCCAAAACACAGCAGCCAGGCCAGCCTCCCCTCCCAGGGAGCATCGTGGTGTGATGCACAGACACCCACAGCCACCTGCATGGAAAAAGCCAACCCAGGCTGTTGCAAACTTATTTATTTATGAAGTGTGAGGTAATGAAGAAAGTGCTAAATCCGACCACAGTGTTAACTCTAACAGTTCTCAGCAGGTCAGCAGGGACTCGAGGGTGCCATCCTGCAGGGCCACCCCTGCCAGCACCCTGGGGAGAGGACAAGGGACTCTGGCAACCCCACCCTCCACTCCACAGGCTGGTAGAGGCAGGGGAAGCCTCAAAGGCAGCAGAGCCACCCCCAGGCACCCAACCCACCCTCCCAGCCAGGCTCCCTGCAAAACTCAAAGCTTTGCCAGGGATTTTATGTGGTTGCCAGTGATGGGGTGCTTGCAAGGGTGGGAGAGGGAGTCACAGGGATAGGAAAGGGGAGAAAAAAAATCCCCCGTTATTGCAAATGGGTGGTTTGGAGAGCTGCAAGGGGGGAACCGGCCTCCGCCAGGACTCAGCTCAAGGGTCCGGCAGGAGCCAGCCTCTTCCTGATCTCCCTAAAGTGCAGCAGGACTGAGCCCTCCCCCATGGCAGGAACCCCCCCTCCAAAAAAAAAAAAAAAAAATTTGTATAAAAAAGCAAACTCTTTACCAATACTTCTCAAAAAGTGGTACAAAAATACAGTATAAAAACACAGCCTCCAGTATAAGACTCGCAGTTACAGCAGCAATTCCTAGAACATAAAATCCAAGACAAGCTACTGCGTGAAGTGGTAAGAAAGTGAGGTACGGTCCAGCCGAGCAAGGGGATCGCCCACGGGGTGCTGTTAACCCTGGTGAGAGAGATCTCCTGTCATCGCCATCTCCGCCGGGATCCACCCAGAGATGAGCCCCCACGCTGGGCTCTCCATCTGAGAAAGCTTCAAGGGAGGGTGCAGGGGAAATCTTGCAACACCCAGTGCCAAGAAGCCAGCCAGGCAGTGCCAAGGAGGGGGACACCCCCCTGCTGTGGCCCCAGTCCCACAGCCAGGCACACCACCACAGCCACCCCGCGCGCTCCAGCCCCCTGGGGCCAGCAGTTCAACAAACAGCTAAAGAAAAAAACCAAAATGTTAAAAAATGTGCAAATTGAGAGGGAGCCAGTGGGAAAGGAGGAGGGGCAGTCGTGGGGAACAGGGTAGGGGGCACGCTGGGTGCTAGTGTTCCTTGAGGTGAGCAATCCGTTTGAGCAGCTGGGCCTGCCGCAGCCGCAGTTGCCGCTTTTCAGCCACCATCCTCCTCTCGGCACTGAGGAGCGACTGCAGGTACTCGGAGGATTTGCTCAGGATCACAACTTTGGGCGTCTTGGGGCAGCTGGAGAGCCCGGGCACCTGGTCCCGCAGGGCCAGGAAGCGTGAGCGCAGGTCATTGCGCCGCTTGCGCTCCAGGTAATTGTGGTTTTTCCTCTTGGCCACATCCTCGCTGTCGGAGCCAGGGCTGCTGCCAGCTTTTGGCAAGTCAGGCTCAAGCAGCGTGATGGCAGGGGCCGGTTCCACGGTGTTCGGTTGCTCGTCCTCGTCCCGCTGGGGTGGCTCCAGCGGGGGGCAGGCATCCGGCGGCGAGCGGGCGGCGTAGTTGTGCTGCTGCTGGTGGACGGAGATGTGGAAGAGTTTCATGCAGGGGTCCAAGGGGTCGGCACGCAGTGTGATGGTGACCGGTTTCCTCACGCTGAGCGATTGTCTCTTCTCCACCGTCACCACATCGATCTCCTCACCTTCTGCTCAAAGAAACGAAAACAAAACACGGGGGCGGGGAAGTCACCATCAGTTGGGAGTCCCTGGGTACCCGTCATCACCCCGCTGGGGCTCCCCACTGCTGTCCCACAAAGGTTTACTCATGCACTGCAAAACCACTCTGTGACCCTCCAGAAGGGATTACAGCATTTAAATGCTTTTCCAATACCACTGTGTGGGAAGGAGCTTTCCCTCCACATTCACATGCTCAGTCCCCTGAAACTGGGATAGGGCTTTACTTCTGACTCCCTTCTGCACCAGGAGCAACACGTGTCCAGGATAAAGGATCATTGAGCAAAAAAACACCCAAGCCCACCTGCCTGGCGGGGACACAGGAGGAGCAGGATGCTGAGGATCTGGGACAACCTCACTCCAAAGTTCATCCTGGTCGGGAGCTTTCATGGTACATTGGAATTGTAAATGAGGGACGCGGGGTAGAGTTGCCCTTTGTTCCCCTTGGCTGCAGCTTCCCACTTGGGTGACTTGTTACTTTTCACAAGTGATAAACCCCATTCAGCCCAGGCTCCCTGGGGACAGAGGGGACAATCCCCCTCAGTGCGGGGCAGGAGGGAGAGGTGAAGGGGTCCCTCCAACAGATTCTGTGAACTTCGAAGGCATCCCAAGCCCAGGAGTCAGTGTGGGGGGAGGTTATCTGAGCTGTGAACAGCAAGACCCAAAGCAAGCATCACTGGACCCAAAGCACCCTGCCCTTGTCATTGCAGCTCGTCCCACCCCAACACAGCCCAGTGACACAAAGGTGGTTTCTGGGGACAGTGGGGTGACCTGGTTCCAGATCTGTCTGTGATCCCTCCCCTTTTACGAACACGCTTCCACCTTTTTTCTTAGCTTTGGGGGAAAAACACGGCCACTCACTAAAGACCCCCCCAAGACGTTCAAACCTCCACCAGCATCTTCGTCCAAGGCCTGGCCCCCACCTCTCCTGTGACAAGCCCAGCAGTGGCCCCGGGGGCTGGGCTCCAGGGCACACTCCCGCTTGTGGCCCCCAACCCACAGCCTGGCCACCCCCCCCAAGCTCTGGGGGCTCTGCCCAGCAAATCCCAGTCACTCCGCTACCGGAGCTACAGGGCTGGGGGGGCACTCGCTGCCCCTACACGAGCCGATGGCAGCGCTCATCAGTGTCACAACCCCACCGGTCTCAGCCACGTGTGTATATACACACACCAGCCCCCCCCCCCCCACCCCGCCGCCCATTAATAAAAGTCGGACCGCGTCGCCCCGCCCCCCAGAGCCACCCATTGGCTGCCTGGCGGCGCCGGCCGGCTATCGTACCATCCCATTGGCCCCTTCCCCTGCCCATCACCGCGGCCCCCTCTCATTGTTTGCAATCTGTTGCTTTTTGTTCGGTGCCCACGTGGCGCGGCCGAATCCGGACCGGGACAGAGCCCGGGACCCCACCGGGTCCGGGACCCCCCCCCCAGCACACCCCCACATCCCCCCCCGAGTCACCACCTCCCCCCCAATTTGGGTTAAGCCTCTTAACGCCCGCAACCTGCTTACCGGCCCCGGGCTCCTAATGGCATTAAGCGCCCGTCCCGCACCGTGACTCACCGCCGCGGGTCGTTGCCACCGGCAGATTTATTAACGGGGTCAAGGCACCGCGGGGCCCCGGCAGCGCTCCCACGGCAGCCGAGGCAGCCCCGCTTCCCGTGGGAGCGAGGGAAGCAGCGGGCGGGGGGGGTTTGGAGAAACCCCAGGGTGGGGAGGGTGTAAATAGGAACTGAAAATTGATGGTGATGGCCCGAGATGCCGCGGGGGGTAGCATCACATCGCCCTGGGCTGAGGAGTTCCAGAGGTATCCGCTTCCCGGCCCGCCCCCCCGGGTAAACACCCACCACCACCACCCCCACGCGGGACAGGCAGACGTGCCCCGGGGGGGGCGTGGGACGCGCCGCAGTTGATGCGGGATGTTCCTGCCCAGCCCACGGCGCCACAGCCTCGGGGAACGCGGCCGCTGCTCCGCGATCTGCCAGCCCCAGGGGAATATTTTGCCTTTTGGCCCGGGGAAAGCCCGTCCCGCGTGGGCTCCGGGAGAGCTGGGCTTGGGGTGGGCTGGGGAATAGGACGCTGCAACGCTCGAAAAAACCCAAACTTCCCACGCTGAGCTGCAAACTTGCCCCTCGCCGATCTGCCCGCGACGTTCCCGTGGGGCCGGGACGAGAGAGAGGGGCCGCCAGAGTCCCACGCAGCGGTCGGGGGGGGAGCCCGACGCACTCTCCTACGAGGGGCTGGGGTTTTCCGAGCAGAAGCCCCGCGGGAAGGGGAGCAGCCGAGCCCGCTTTGTTCGTGGGGCCGGGACCGGGGCTCGCTTGGAGCCACAACAAAGGCTCGGCCAGGCTGGGAGGCTCCCACATGTGCGGACACGCGTGTCCTTCCCGTGGATTGCAGCAAGGCTGGAGGGTGGCTGGGTCGGGGGCAGCCCGCACCTCGGTCCCTTACCAGAATCACTTTGGCCCTCGGATCCCGAGGACGCGGGGATCTTGCTCTCGGCCAGCGGGCAAAGGAAGACGGCAGCGGGATCCACGCACTCGGTCACGGAGCTGCTAAACCCAAAATCCTGCGCGAAGGAGAGCTTGTGGGGGGTGGCCCTCTGCGTGCCCGTGGAAAGTTTCTCTGTCATCGCTTTCTCCAGTCTCTCCCGAGCTGAAAACCCGCTCCACATGCAATCCTTGAGAATGAAGGCGCTCAGGTTCCCGAAAATCTCCCCCGTCCCTATGAGATACTCCGGCTCTTCCCCGGCCGGGCAGGAGCGGGAGAGGCACCCGGAGCGCTCCTCCGCCCCCGAGCAGCCGCTTTTCTCCCCCGGGGTACCCAAGGGGGACATGGGGGGCGTAGGGACCAGCTCGAACTTCTTCCAGATGTCCTCGCTGGGTGCCGTGGAGCGGTGGAAATCCTCCTGGGCGTCGTGGTCGTAGAAGTAATGCTGGTACGAGTCAAACTCCATTTCTGCATGGAGGCGGGGGGCAGCAAAAAGAAAAAGGGGCACCTCACCCCGTCCGATCCGTAGACCCGCTCAGGAAAGGGGCACCCCCAGCCCCATGAACGCAGGCGGGGGAAGCCCCCGGCGCAATCCCCTCCCCAGCGCTGCCGTACGCGCCAGCACCAGCCTCCGAACCGCGACCGCGGGTGCATTGTTTTCCCCCCCCGCTCTTATAGCCTGTCCGCAGCTCCCGGCTCCTCCTACCCGCCAATGCTCGGGCTGAGATCTGCATAGAGGGCGGGGACCGGCCTTATTCCCCACCCACTCGGGGGGCACCGTGTGAGGGATGCCGCGACCCCCCCCCGAGGGTTCCCCGGTCCTGCTAACGGGACCGCTAACGGGGCTGTCAACCGGCGGCTGCCCGGTGCGCTGGGCTGGGGGACCATCAGTGCCCGCCCAGATGCCGTTGTCAGCCCATCAGGAAGGTTGGGGTTTGGGGGACACCTTCTGCAAGTGCAAGGAAGGTTTTGGGTGAGGACACCCAGGCCAAACACTGCTGTGCCACCAGCCTGGGGACACTCGGCTCAGTGTGATGGCAAACTGGAGAAGTGGGGACATGTCACAGCCAGACATCACACTCTGGCAGAGATGATCCCGTGGATACGCTTTCCCATCCACCTTCCCCTGCCTGGGCATCCCCCCCACTTGCCTTTGGGCTCCCAAACTCGATCGAGGGCACCACCACCACTCTCGACCCCAGCCATGCCTCGTTCCCTGCGGACACGGGCAGGAGAGTGGCTCCAGACCCGGACAACAGTGGGGTCACATTCGTGTCCTGCCCAGGGTGATCCCATGAAGATGCCACCGCAGACACCAAAGGCCTCACAGGTCCAACTGGGAGCTTCGCCCCTCCGAAACCACCACCCAGAGGGGCTGAAGCCCTCCGTATCCGGGTGGATGTATGCCTGGCACATCCAGCCCGGGGGTCTGGAGAGACACGCCATGTCCTCGGGGGCCCGGGCGAGCAGAGTGCCAAGCGCCTTCTAGGAAGTGCAATAAATGTTTTGAAAACACGGTGTGAGGTTTTCACCTCGCGCACTAATGACGGTGAGCATAGTCACATACACGCGTGCGGTTACAAAGTCGGTCTGAAACGAGCAGATCCCTCCCAGCAGCGTGTGCTGACCCACTTCAGCCCCAGCACCCTCCTTTTGCCACCCAGTGCAGTTGGGGCCACAAGATTTGCCTCCACCAGCGGTGCTGGGACCCGAGGTGGTCTCCAGGCTGCAGCACGGGCCCTGCAAGGGAGTAATCGGCCCCAGTCCAGCGACCAGTATGGCCCAGTACAGCCCAGTGCAGCCCAGCATGGAACAGCACAGCCCACCATGAACGACCCCAGCCCTAAGTGAACCAACACATCCCAGCGCTGCCCAGCACGGGCCAGCCCAGCCCGCCCAGTCCCGCCCGGTCCCCGGTCGTCGCCACCGGCGGGCGCCGGGCGCCACCTGCTGGGACTCGGGCAGGACCAGGGGCCCGGAAGGGAACCGGCGTCCGTGGAGCAGCGGGGACACGGTGGGGGACACCCCACCGAGATCCTCCGGCCCCTCTCAGCTGAGCCGGAGCAGGGATCCGGAGGGGACCGCCGAGGGGGACCGGCGCTGCCCGGTGTGCGCAGCTCCGCGCCTCAGTTTCCCCATTAGAGAGACAGCAGAGGGAGACAGAGGAGCGGGGCCGGTAGTGGCCGCTGGACTGATGGCTGTCGCTGGGGTCCGCGAGCATGTGGGGTTCTCCAGGGCTGCTCCGACCCTTTTCTTGCTGGCGCAGAGCGTGTGCGAGCTTCTGAAGCTTTTCCAGCCTCAGGCATCTGGGTCAGTGGGGCAGGAAGGGTGCTGAGCCTGCAGCTGTGGCATCAAGGGTGTCATGGGGTCTCTGCGATGGCTGCAGCACCCTACATGCCTTCCTGGCCCATCCAGAGCAGCCCTGAGCATCCCAATCCCACCCCCACACCCTCAGGGTGGGGTCAGGAGCTATGGGGACCCTGGCATCCCTGGGGAGCCCAGGCTGATGTTTCCTTTGTGCTCCAGTTGGCCCCAGTCCCCAGCCAGGTTGGGTGCCCTGGGCTCATCCCCAGGGTGTCCCCAGCCAGGCTCTTCCCACCCCAGGGATGCTCCATTTGCCCTCCCTGGGAAGAAAGGGTGAAGCCGTCTCTCTTTAGGAAACAAATTGCAATGTTGGCGTTAAGAGCAGGGGCTGTGGAGGCTCGTCCTGCTCCAGTGTCATTGCAGTCAGCAGGGATGGGGGGTTAGGACTGGGGACACAGCTGGCACTGCCCCAGACTGCCTGTTCCAATGCCAACACATCCCTGGGGACAGGAGCAAAGACCCCTACAACCTATAGCTCTTGGCCATGTCTCCTTCCCCCTCCCTGCTGGCCTCGGGGACCTCTTTGGCTTTTCTCAGGGTGAGGCATAAGCTTGTCCCAGCTTCAAGGGGCTCTGAATGCTTTGAAGGTGAGAAAGCACCACTGGAGAGGGCTGGAGGGGCTGTGCAGCCCTTTCATCCCAGCCTCTATAGGCGCTCTGCAAACAGGACCTGAGAGCCTCTCGGCGCCAGCACCCACACCGGCTGCGCAAACAGGGGTGGGTGGGTGAGTGAGCACCCTGGGGGCTGTGGAACTGCAGGTGACAGGGCTGGGGGGACTGCCCATGGGCCAGGCTAGGGCCTCGCCATGTCCTCCAGCCGCAGGGCATTGGCACAGCTCCACAGCCAGCACCAAGCACATGCCCACGGCACTGGCACAGCTCCGCGGGACCTGCCACAGCCCAGCTGGCAGCTGGCGAGGCTTCAGCACATGACACGAGGCACTTCCCGGAGCCACGGTGGCCTTTGGAACCCCACTGACAGCAGGGCTGGACTTTGAAGCCCTGTCCCCAGAGTGCTTTCCCACGGTGGACAGTCATCCCGAGCCTGATGGGTGAACCAGGGACACCCTGAGCTGGGTTCCATCTCTGGCTGTCCCTGTCTCGCTGCAGAAGTGGCCTTCAAGCCATCTGGGGGTCCCAAGTCCTCAGGGGCTGTGAGCCCCTGCACCAACACATCCCTGCCCCATCTCATCCCCCTCAGCCTTGTGACACACTCCCCAGGGTCCCACACCAGAGAAATGTGGGGAGTATAGGGCAGTTGCCATGTGCTGCCACGCAACATGTCCCCTTTGTCCCCATAAAGCAGTCTGCCAGCAGCCATGAGGGCTGGCTGGGCCCTTAAGAAACTCCTGATGAGGTCCCTGCAGGGTACAGGAATGTTACAAAATACAGCCCAGCACGATGGGGCAGGGACAGTGGTCAGAGCCCCATGGTCAAACGAACCCCAGCTCCCTGGGGGTGCAGCCACTCATTCTGAATTCAGCAGGCAGTGAAGTCCAGAGAAAGGGGAGAAAGATGCTCCATTGGCTCCAGCCCTGCTGCTGCCTCACACTTTGTCCCCAGCACATGCTGCTTGATGCCAGGAGATGCCAGGCTGGGGAGCCACGCTGAGGCTGGCCCACGGCCCCCCAGCAGCTCTGGGACCAGGTCGTTGCCGTTTGACCCCAAGCCCCTGCTCCTTGTCCCAGCTGGCCCAGCCTGGCAGGGCTGTCTGGTTTCCGGTGTGCTCATGCTTGCTCAGTTCCTGAGATCGCTGACAGCGGAGAGGTGTGGGCGGCAGTTGGGATGGCAAAGATCATCCACTGGAGCAGCTCCCATCCCTATTCCTGTCCCTGGGGCCTGAACCATGTCCCCAGGGCCAGCATTTGTGTCTCACCCCCAGAGCCTGACAGTGTCTCCAGTTGAGAGAAGTGGGGGCCGGAATGGTGCAGCATCGCTGTCACAGGGGTATCTGAGCTCTGATCTTGCCTGCAAGACCAACACACTGAGCTGGACTTGGTGCCAAGGGTGGCCCTGAGTGGCCTAGCCACAACCACTTGTGGGTCCCTTGGGGCCCCAAGCCTGGCAGGAGCTGCTGCACCAATATCCCTGCTGGGATCAGCCCTTGGTGGCTCATTTATCGCTGTGAGGATCCCCCAGAGCATCTGTTAGGGAAGAAGGTCTGCAATCCCCCACCGGAAATAGTGCAATACCAGATTTGGGGGAGAAAATCCTCCTAATCCAGGGAAATCCTGGTCTTTCTACTTCTCCTACTTCATATGTAAGGCAGGGCTACACCTATCTGTGGTCTTTCTGCACAATCTCCGACACAAAGGGAGGCTCATTGTTCCCCATAAGCCACGTTTGCCCAGGAGGCACCTTCTCAGCACTTTGCTCAAGGACAGGAATGTCAAAAGCTTTGGGAGCTGAGGAGCCCCTGGGACAAAGGGAGCAGAGCAATAACACCGGGACAAACACAACGTTGAGCTGAGCACAGAGTACCCTGGCTCCTCTTCGATGGGCAAGTGCCACCACTGGAGTCCCCTCTGCTCCTGTGCAAGAGGCCTTCTGTGTGGGGAGAGAAACTGAGGCACAGAGCAGGGTCCCTGCACTGAGCCTGGAAGGTGTTGACTCAGACAACTCCCCGAAATGAGGCTGCTTTCTGGGGTACCTTAGGGGCCCCCAGCTCACACCATTGCGTCTGTTCTCGGGACACCCGGTGCCAGATGCAGCCAAGCCAGCCCAGCACCGCAGGGTGAGTCCCTGCCAAACTGGCCAGGCAAGAGGTGGAGCTGCCCACACCTCACTCTCCTCTTGCTTCAAGATATTTTGTGTCACTGAAAAAATTTGGACAGCCTGGAGCCCTGCATGGGCTGCTATCCCTGGTGGGTGACATCGCTGAGCCCCCGGCACAAGGCGGTGATGCCTGGCAGCACCGGGGAACCCGCTGCACACGTTGTACAAAGAATCAGACACCGTGAGTCAACGGTGACACCAGCTCAACACTCCTGAAACTGAGGAGTGCCTGGAGCTGCTGTGCCACCTCTCTGTGCCAGGGACCACCTTGCCCAGTCTCCAGTCCCCAGCCCGCACTGGCTGGTGCCACTGGGAACTGGTGGGACTGGGAGGGTATCTCCTCCAGACCTGTGTCCTCCAGTCCTGTCCCTTTGTAAGGCAACACAACGTTCGCTCAGTCTCTGCCATCAGCGGGGTCACCTGCGGGGAGAGGGGGGAAGAAATCGATGCAGAAAGGGTTGGGATGAAGGTCTGGGGTGGAGAGAAGGGATGGAGTGGGGGGATGAGGGATAGGGGATAAGGGAATGGAGGGATGGGGGCGCGGAGGGCTGGGGATGTGGAAGGATCAGGGACCGGAGGGCTGGGGGTGGCGAGGGGAGACGGGGGACAGAGGGGCCGCGGAGCCGCAGGGGTGGGAGGCGGCCGGAGGGGCGGGGGCAGGCGGCGGAGGCGGGGGCCGGGGGCGGGCGGGGCCCGCCGGGGCGGGGCGGTGCCGGTACAAGCCCGGCGCGGGCGGCGGCGCGGCCCCATTCATCGCGCACGGCATGGCCGGGGGCGGCGGCGCGGAGCGGGCCCGGCCCGGGGGGGCTCCTGCCGCCCTCCTGCCGCCAGCCCCGCCGCAGGGTGAGCTCCGGCACACGCGGGGGTCGGGGAGGGGGGAGCTTGGGAGGGGGGTGTCGCATCCCCGGGGGTCGCGCTAACGCCGAGCCCGGTTGCAGGAGAAGCGGGAGCGGCTGTCGGTGTGCAGCAAGCTGTGCTACGCCGTCGGGGGGGGCCCCGTACCAGATCACGGGCTGCGCGCTCGGCTTCTTCCTCCAGATCTACTTCTTGGACGTGGTGCAGGTACGGCCGGGCACCGCGGGGGGGCACCGGGACGGGGACCGGGGCTGGGAGGAGGAGGAGGGCCGGGGTTGCCCGGGGTCGCACTGCCCGGCGTCCCGGCCCCTCGGGAAGCGTTGCGCCCCGCTAAGAGGGGGGTATCGGTCACGCAGGAGTCGCGGTCCTGCGTGGGCGTTGCTGCGAGGGTTTCCGCCGTGTCTTGGGTTCGTGGTGTTTGTCCTGCGGGATGCGGGATCTGTCCCACGAACCGGCAGCGTTCCCAGCTCGGTGGGGAACAGCGAGGGAAGCCACAGGGAGAGGGGTCTGGGGGACACTCTGGTGCTGGCTGTGGGGTGGGTTTTGGGGAGATACGCTCCAAGATGTGGAGTTTGGTGTGGAAAGAGTGTGGTGGGGCAGTGCTGGGAGGGACTTGTGTCATTGTGCCTCACATCTGGCTGAACTGAGGGGCTTCAAATCCCACTGAAGGAGGGTGAGAGGCCAAGGGATCCATTCCTTGCTCCTAAATGGCAATGGGGTTGCAGTACGGTTGGGAAGGTCTTGAGGAGCTCAAGGGGGGGCAGTGGGGACACGGGGGTTTATATGTCCTGACACAAGATGATTTTCCTGCAGCTGGACCCTTTCTATGCCTCCATCATCTTATTTGTGGGGCGAGCCTGGGATGCCATCACAGACCCCATGGTGGGCTTCTTCATCAGCAAAACATCATGGACTCGCTTCGGCCGCCTGATGCCCTGGTAAGAGCCGCCGGTAGCACCTCACATCCCTGTCTGATGTGTCACAGCATTCCCAGTCAGCTTTGAGTGTCCCTTGGCATGAGGCTGTGCAGGGCAGGATGCCCTATCTCACTCGGGTCAAGTACCCCAAAAAGCCAACACCTGGGACTTGAAGTCCTGCAGCAGCTCCAGCCTGCCCCGGTGCCACACTCCAACGCTGGACTTTGCTCCCGCTGTGGCTGCTGAGCCCTGGCTGGTGGCAGGGCCACGTTGTCAGCAGAGCAGGTGGCCTTGCACCCCTGGGGAGGAGGGATGGGGGTGTGCGCGGTGGGTGCGTGGTGGTAGGGTGCCGGCTGACCGTCACGAGGATGCTCTTCTGGCAGGAAAACAGCTGTCACGGACCCGGGCGTCTGCACGTGGTGCTTCCGCCGCCCTTGGAGCGGTGTACGGAGCAAAGGGAGCTGGAACAGATGGGACGGAGTTTGCGAGGGCTCGTGCCTGCACCCAGGGCAGGTTTAGGATTTCTGTGAGCACGTGCCCGTGTGTGGGACGGAGCATTGCAGGGTGCTTGTGCCTAAGTGTGGGCACGGTGGCACTAAAATAACCCATGTCCTGGGTGCCTGGGAGATTGCTGAAATACAATGCAGCACAGAGGGTGGGCTTGAGGGGAGTGGAATTAGAGGGACACAGTCCTTTCCCCCGCAGATTATACCCTCTGCTTCCGGGCTTTCCTGGAATAGCAGTGGCAGTTGGCTGTTGTTAAAGCCAGGCTCCACGCGTGGCCTGAAATAGTTTCTCTGCAGCTGCACGTGTGGCAGGGTCTGGGGTCTGGAGATTAGAGCCGGGCTGCGCGGGCTGGCCATGCGTGCTCGGGTGGCTGCCGCAGCTCCGCTCTCTGTAATTTCGAGTACTTGAGGCAGGGGGTGGGGATGGAGCGGGTGCATTCCTCTGAACGGCTCCTGCTTCGTTAAAATTAGCCTGAGCTTTCAACTTGCTCTGGGCCCCTCAGCAGTGCCGGGGCAGCTGGCTGTGAGGAGCTTGCCGCTATTGTACACGGCTCAAGGGCAACCTGCTGAGTCCAATTTGGATGGAGTTGAGCTGAGTTTAAACCTCCTGAACTCGGGGCTCGATGGCCGTGGTGGGGCTGCAGAGCTGCTCGCGGCTGCCTCGTTCTCTCTGTGCGCCAAGCCAGGAGCTGCGGGCGCTGCGGGGTGGTCTTGGAGGCTGCTGCTGGATCCCAGCTCTTGGCACCTGTGTAACCTCCTCCATGTGCGAGAGGGTTTGTTGCCCAAAGTTTCTGCTGGGTTCTGAGGGGTCTGGTCTGTGAGGCCAAGCTGCTGCCAGCAGCTCAAAGCTCAGGGCTGCTCTGGCTCCTCAGAAGGGAGAGAAGAGCCATCACCTCTCTGCCTTTTGGTTCTTTGTGAAAGAACTTTCATTGCGGCAGGTTTTGTCCCTCATCCTCTCACCTCGGGGACGCCCCTCTGTCCCCAGCCCCTGAGCAGGTCCCCGTTTCCTCGACCACCTCAGACTTCCTGGTGACTAAACTTTCCTTTGACGTGTTGGCGATTGCAAAGCCCTGGCTTTGACCTTCCTTCTCCGAGGCAGAAGCCGTTTGCAAACGGTTAACCGCCGGGCTGGGAAGGGGTGTGTGAGCAAGGCACAAAGGAACACACCATCGCTCAGCGGCCAATGAGCAGGCGAGCGCGTCATGGCAGCCTCTGCAGAGTGTCTTAATCACCTCGGCCTCGGTCAGGGGTAACTTGAAGTCGTTTGTCTGCTACTGCCAGGAACGGCTGGTCAGCCCAGCCCCGGTCAGGTCTCAGCCCCCTGGTCCCAGTGCTGGAGTGGCCCGGGGGGGTTTGGCACATCTGACATGCACGCGCTGGCGCCGACGCGAGCGTGACGTGGTTCCCGCCTTGCGGCTGGCGTGACTCATTCAAAATTTCCCTTGGCTCCACGTATGTGTGTGGCCGTGAGCGCGGGAGAGGAGTGGCTGAGCCCGCTCACCCCTTTCCTCCCCCCTCCCCTCCGCTGGGGTGACGTGCGGATGGAAAAATGTGCATGTGCTGAGCCGGCAGCAGCATTGCCCGGGACCCTCCATCCATGGAGATCTGGTTCCTCACTCTCCCGCCCCCCTCGCTGCATCCTTCCCCCTCCAACTTTAAATTTAAACTTTGCATCCGGTACGTCAGCCTAGAAGGAAAGATCTTGGTGTGCTCTGGCAGCGGAGTGGCAGAGAGCCAGCCCTGGCCATGCGTGGCTCTGTCCTGTGTCCAGCTCCGCCGACTTCATTCAAGGACGCAGCCTCTGTCCAGTAGTTTGTAGAGTGCAGGTGCCTGCAAATCCCCAAGCAAAATCAGCCTCAAACAGATGTGAATGTAGCCTCAACACCTGGCTCGTGTCCCCTCCAGGAGGAGGGATCCCTCCTGTGCCCTCCTGAGCAATGGGGGGACCTGGGTGCTTGTGGTGTCCTCGGGCTGCTGGTGCAGGGCGGAGCTGCTCCCTGCCTGGCCTGCAGCAGGACAAGGGTTATGAGATGCGCTGGATGAAGCGGAGCGATGCTCCGGGTGGTTTCGTGCCGCGATCACCCTCGCTGGCTGGTCCCGCTGGGTCTGCGGCCAAGTGCCCAGCACTTGAGCAATCCCCTCTGATCCGCTGCTGTGCTTTGCGTCCCGTGTCCCTGTGCCCACAGCTCTGGGGAGCTGCGCAGGGGTGGAAGAAGGAGCTGACCTGGAGCTGGCTGGCGATTTTCCTTATCCCTGCCAGCAGAACAGAGGTCACCCCCGGGACTGGGGCTCGGGGGGGCTGGCAGCAGAGCCAAGCTGGTGAGAGGCATTTGGCTGCTGGGGCTGAGCTGCCTGGCTGCTCCCCAGCCCTGGCTGGGGCAAGAAAGGTGATTACATCCCACTGAACACGTGGCACTGCTGCCTGGGGGAGAAGTTGGGGGTGGAAGCTGATGTCAGGAGCAGATCAATCACTTCCATCAAACCAGGGTTGTCTATTTTGCAAATAAAGCTCTTCCCTGGAAGCCTGAGTTGGCTCTTCCCCTTTTCATCCTATGCGTTCCAAGCCGCTGCCTTCAGCCTGGTCTGAATCACCCCTGTGGCAACCACCTCCTGTCCAAGTGTCAGAGCAGGGTGGGCCACCCTGGGGCAGTTCAGGGGCTGCAGAAATCAGATGCCTGAACCCCACTGGGTGTGTCGCAGCAGGGCTGGCTGGGTTGGGGGGGTTACGCGGGTGCTGTGCGCTTGCGAGGCAAACGCTGTGTCTTCCCAAAGGATCATCATCTCCACCCCGTTTGCTGTCATCTCCTACTTCCTCATCTGGTTTGTGCCGGACATCTCCAGAGGCCAAGTGATGTGGTATCTCATCTTCTACTGCATCTTCCAGACACTTGTGACGGTGAGTTGGGCTCCCCACACACCAGGACCGGTGGGTGAGGAAGAGTCCCTGCCTTCACCTGGTTGAGCTATGGGTAGAGGCAGGTTCCCATCCCTGAGCTAATTCACCTTCTTCCGTTGCAGTGTTTCCACGTGCCCTACTCGGCGCTGACCATGTTCATCAGCAGGGAGCAGAGCGAGCGGGACTCGGCCACTGCCTACCGTAAGAGTAGTTCCTTCCCTTCCTTGCCACGGCTGAGGGGCAGTTGGTGCTCAGCTCCTTTGCTGCAGCTCTCGCTGGGGCGTGATCCTCCTCCTGATGCCTTGCTGGAAAGGCTCATTTAATCACACCCCACCCCAAGGACGGTGTGGGGTGAATGTCACCCAGGGCTTGAATTGCAGCTGGTCGAGCTCTTCCCGTTCCTCTCCCCCAGCAACTCCAGCAGACATCCCTGTTAAGGCCAAGTGCCTGTATCAGGTGATGGGGGATCCGAGTTCCTAAATCTTTCCTTCTGCTCTGTCAGACGGCAGTGGGAGCAACATGTTTAAGTCCTGGCCTCTAGCCCTTCTTCAGTTTCCCCACCAGACACTTTCCTTCCATGTGGCTTTATCATTTGGTGATTTGGAGGGAGCTGTGGGAGAGCTGAGCTGGCTCGTTTCCCTGGGGAAGGACAGTGAGTTGCAGCTGGAGAAGCTCTGCTGTGGAGGAAAATTTTGCATCTCTGCCCTTGGGTACTCGAGAGCTGCGCTCAGTCCTGCTGGCCTCTCCCTGCAGGTATGACAGTGGAAGTGCTGGGCACTGTGCTGGGCACTGCCATCCAGGGCCAGATCGTGGGCAAGGTGATTACTCCCTGCATCGAGAGCCACTTCTTCATCGACAAGACCAACTCCTCGGTGGCCATGGAGGAGCTAAACATGACCCACGACACCGTGTCACTCACAGACACGGTAAGCTGGGGGGACCTGCTGGCAGCCCCTGCCACACTCTCCTTGCTTTTTTGATCAGTCTCGCATGTGGCATGAGCCCCCTCCCTCACCATTCCCTGCTCTCTTGCACAGAGAAATGCCTACATGATCGCTGCGGGGGTCATCGGGGGACTCTACATCCTCTGCGCCGTGATCCTGACAGTGGGCGTGCGGGAGAAGAGAGGTGAGGTTTGAGACACGCTGGAATACTCTGGATTTATGGAAATGCTGTGGCTTCTGCCAGGGGCTCCCCAGGACTCTGCCTGAGCTCTCGGCCCCTCATTTGTGGGTCGAGCCCCAGAGGGGCAGGTAGAACTGAGGTCTGGGTATGGGGGGCCTGGGGAAGCTCCGCTGTGGGCAGGAGGTGAGAGCATCTCCAGGCAACATTACAGCACAGCCCTGAGGACTTAGGTCTCTGCTCTGCACCGTCAGAGATAAACGTTATCTTGCACAGTTTTGGCTGGCCAAGGTTGCTAGTGCCAACTGGGGCATCCCAGGCTGAGGTGATATCCAAAGTCCAGTAGCTTCTGTCTTTCCATCCTTCTGTTTTGTGACCAGCTCTGCTTACCCTGGGCAAATCAGCCAGGCCATCCTCAGCCCTCTGTGTGGCTGAGGGACCTCTGCGTGAGGGCAGGGAGGTCCCTGGAAGCGTTGCCCTGTCTCCTTCGGGGTGAAATGCCATAGATGGGCAGGGGCTTGTGCAAGGTGCTCGGCAGCGGGCATGAGGTGCTGCAGCCCTTGCACCCAAGGGTGCTGTTTCAGTGGGTCTAACGATGGGCTGATCTGCTCTGCTCCTCAGAGTCCTCTCAGCTCCGGTCGGATGAGCCCGTCTCCTTCTTCCAGGGGCTGAAGCTGGTGATGAACCATGGTGCCTACATCAAGCTCATCGCCGGCTTCCTCTTCACCTCACTGGCCTTCATGGTAAGCCGGGCTTGAAGGACTGGGGAGGTGGAACGGCAACAGCAGAGCTTGGAGATGGCTGGGCGACAAGCAGCGTGGGGCCAAAATAGGCTCCTGGCGGGCTGGGAGCACGTGAGGTGGCAGCTCAATGAGCTGGAGCTGCCCCAAGCAGAGGAGGGATGTGGCCTCGTGCCCTCAGATGGGTTCGGTCAATGGACGCTTTCTTCCTCTGCTCGTGTTTTGGGTGCAGCCTTGTGAGGAGCAGGGAGTCCTGCTGGGGTGGTTGGGGTCCCTGTTCCCCCTTAACCACCGTTTGTCTCCTCTGCAGCTGCTGGAGGGTAACTTTGCCCTCTTCTGCACCTACACCCTGGGCTTCCGCAACGAATTCCAGAACATCCTGCTGGTCATCATGGTGCGTACGGCTCTGCCCCGGAGCCCCTCGGGGCTGGGACTG
Organism: Trogon surrucura; assembly: GCA_020746105.1. Taxonomy (NCBI): domain Eukaryota; kingdom Metazoa; phylum Chordata; class Aves; order Trogoniformes; family Trogonidae; genus Trogon; species Trogon surrucura. The sequence continues at coordinate 2,650,861 of CM036640.1, forward strand.
TGATGGGATCCTCCCCATGAGCTGCCATGGGACGGGTGCTCCGTTAGGGGGGAGACACCATGGGGCTGTGATGGTCTGTTACGGGGACAGTGGCCGAAGATCCCATGGGAGGAGGGGAGGGGAAAGGAGCTGCCAAATGTCCTGCAAAGGCCGTGCGGGTTGGCAGGAACAGCGAGGCCTTTGTTTCCCATGTGAAGGCAGCCAGAGATGGGGGAGACCAGGAGCCGTGGGGGCCTTTTGTCCAAATCCGGCCACTCACCTCCCTTCTCCCCCCTCTCCGCCTTGAGAAAAGGATCGCAGTGTTTACTGCCAGGAAGAGGGAGCAAAACAGCTCCTTGAGAGCCTTTTCCAGCTTTTGCCTCATCTCTGGGAACTCTTCCTACCCTCCTTGTAGAATTGGGGTGGAGAGGTCCAAGGTCCCCACAGAACCTGGCTTGTGGCCATGCCGTGTGCAGGCAGTGGTGACAGGATCAGGTCCCCTTCCAGCACTGAGGATGGAGTTGGGTCCTCTCTTTGTTTGGGCAGGTGTGCTGGCACCTGAGGGGTGTCCTGAGGATGGAGGTGCTGGGGTGCCCTATGCTGAGGGCAGAGGTGGCCCCACACACCTGCTCCAATGGCGAGTGCGCCTTCCTGGGGACAGAGGCAGGCGAGGGACAGAGCGAGGGCAGGAGCAGGCAGCGTGGCTGTGTGCCAGCCCCAGGAGCATGTGGAAATCAGAGATGTTGGAAATCTGATGGGGTAGGCTGTGCCTAGGAGCTGCTCCTTGCTGTGAAGAGCTTTTCCCCACCCGGAGAAGAGCCTGGCCATCAAGTGACACCGTGACCCCTTTCTCTGCCCGTAGCTCTCGGCCACTTTGACCATTCCCTTCTGGCAGTGGTTCCTCACCCGCTTTGGGAAGAAGACGGCTGTCTACGTGGGCATCTCGGTGAGTGAGTCCCCTCGAGCACAGGTGTACACGTGAGGATGGTGTTTTCTCATGTGGGGTGAGCAGAGCTGTGTTCCCCGTCGAGAGGGTCCAGAGCTGGGCAGGGGTGGCTGCTGCTGCTGATTTGGAGCCTGTCCCTCATCCTGTTGTTTGTGCTGTCACGGATGTGGCCAAGGCCAGCAGAAATGGCTGCTGTGGGGCCCTGGGAGGAAGACTGCACTGCTGCTTCCCCAGCTGTCCCTGTGCTCGGCGGGCTGGCATGCAGGGGAGGGAAGGGGAAAGGCCAGCGGGTCTGACGCCAACCTGGTTTCTGTTCCCTATCCAGTCTGCCATCCCCTTCCTCATCATGGTGGCTGTCCTGGGCAGTAACCTCATCGTCACCTACATCGTGGCCGTTGCAGCTGGGGTCAGCGTCGCAGCCGCCTTCCTCCTGCCCTGGTGAGTGTGAGGTCGTGGTGCTCTCAGCACTGCACCCCGAGAGCTGGGCGAGGTGCTTCCGGGGCCTGTCGGAGTGGTCAGAAATCCTTGGGAGGCCTCTCTAATGTTTTCATCCCAAAATGGGGCTCTTAAAGAGAAACGTCTCATCAGGGAGAGGAGATGCTTTGTTGGCTCAGCCCTAGTGTTCACCATCCCGCTTCCTGCACAGGTCCATGCTCCCAGATGTCGTAGATGACTTCAAGCTGCAACACCCCGATTCCCAAGGCCATGAAGCCATCTTCTTCTCCTTCTACGTCTTCTTCACCAAGTTTACCTCTGGGGTCTCCCTGGGGATCTCCACGCTCAGCTTAGAGTGAGTTCTTGCAAGGGAGCCAAGGGGCAGGGAAGGAGGGAGGTGGGAAGGCAAGTCCTGTATCTGCTTCCCAGGGGCTGGGAAGGAGGTGGAGGGATCTAAATCCAGCTGTGGCTCTGAACCTCTCTCTGCAGGGACAAGTTCACCTCTTACAAATTCCGTTTCCTTTGCCTGAAGATCCCTTTCTGTCCACAGCTTTGCAGGGTACCAGACCCGGGGTTGCTCCCAGCCCAGCGAGGTGAACTTCACCCTGAAGATGCTGGTGTCAGCTGTGCCTGTGGGGCTGATCCTGCTGGGCCTGCTCCTGTTCAAGCTGTACCCCATCGACGAGGAAAAGCGGAGGAAAAACAAGAAAGCCCTGCAGGACTTAAGGTAAGTGTCAGCTTGTGCTACACAGACAGCAAGCACAGCACGCCAGCAGGGCGTGTGGGGGCAGGATCAGGCCCAGACGGGTTGGGACACACTGTGACTTGTCCAGAAATCCTCCAGGATCCGTGGGTGGTGGGGTGAGGGCTGGGCTGGCTTGTTTTCCCAATCCAAACTTCCAAAGAGATGGCGTGAGGTGTTCGAGATCAACAGGGAACCCGCCCTAGTTGCTAAAGAAAACTTGTTTGGGGACCGTGCGAAGCGGTGCCGTCCCTCTCGAGCCCTGCGGAGGCTCCTCTGCTCCAAGGCAGAGCTCTGCCCTCCCTCCACCGCTCACTCCATGCCTTTCCCCAACTCTTTTTTTGCTTTTCCCCCAGGCAGGAGAGCAACAGCAGCTCAGAGTCGGACAACACAGAACTGGCCAGCATTGTGTGACCGCGGGCCAGGTCTCTCTGCTCCTCCAGAGCTCTCCGAAGGAATTCTGCTCCTCCGGGGCTGGAGCAGCCTCATGTCACTGTAGGTGCACCTGGGAGAAGCCGTGCAGAGCATCCACTGACTCGAACCCGAGATCTGTGCCGGTCTCGTGGCTTCCACGGGACCCACAGAGCGCTGGTAGTGTACATTACACGAATTGACCCTGTGGTACTTGTGAGAGAAACAAGCACTATTCCCTGCTGGGTCCTGGAGAGCAGAAAAGCCTGGAGCGAGATCCTTTTGCTTGAACACTCGTGGCTGCTGCCCGTCTGTGCCTGGCCCGTGTGGGGCCGCTAGCCTGTGGGACGGGGGGTGATGGTTAGTGTACATTACACTGTCAGCGTGACCGCGCCAAGGCTGGGAGCTCACCTCTGCTGTCTGTACATACGACACTAATTTGGAAAGCTGTTCTTTTTTCTTTCTTTTTTTTTAATGGAGCCCAATTAACTTAATGATGTAAATATGAAACTATTTCCTATTTGTATATATCTGTACAGAAGCTGAACTCGAGGACCTGTTAATATGAATTTACATGAAAGCGGGTGAGGTTAGCAGCATGGGTTTGGAGGTGGTTTTTTGGGGCTTTTTTGTTGTCGCTGTTTTGGTTTTGTTGTTTGGCTGTGCTTTTTGTGGATGTCGGCGTGCCCAGGGTCCCTTTACACGTGACGGGCTGCAGGATTGACTTCCCCTGAGCGGAAGGCGCAGGAATGCCATAATCCAGGCAGGCGACCCCCGTGCAGCTCCTTGCTCGGTGCCTGTGCCGCAGCAACCCAACAAAGGCTCTATTATTTCCTCTCTTTCAAGAGGGAACGGGGGTGGAGGGAGGAATGAAATCAAAGTGCTGGCTCTAGAGATTGTGAACCCAGGGCTGGAAAAGGGAGCGGCAGCTGGGGAGCGGAGAGAAAAGGGAATGCGGGCTGTGGGTGACACTCAACACTTTCTCTCAGGGTAGAGAGGGGTAGAAGCACTAATCTTCAAGGATATTTATACCTTGTTCTTGCATTCCCCTCCCCACAGCAGAGCTAGAGAGAGACCTGCCCTCCCTGCTCAGCAGGAGCACCAAGCTCATTCAGCAGCAAGTGTAATGCAGAGGGGAAAAGGAGGCAGGAGTAAGCGCAGGGAAGATGCACTGAAGGTGAAACAGCCACCTCAAAAGCTGGGGCAAGTGCCCAGCATGTGGGGACTGTGCTAGCTCTGCTGCTGTGTCCCCGTGGCCCCTGCGCTGGGGGACAGGGCTGTTGCCTTTTGTTAAGCATATTTGTCACACCAAGAAATTTGTGAGGTCAGTGCTTGAGATGAGAGAGGCCCCTCTGCGCATGGGGGCTTGGAGGGGGTGGAAGGGTTGGCTCATCCTTTGTTTCCAGGTTTGGATACAAAGGACTGGAATGAGGATGGGGCTTTAAAATAGCCAGAGGGATTAGACTTTAGCTGGGAATGCTTAACTGGGCCCCGCTCTGCCACCATGGCTTAGGGCATGGAAAGAAGCAGAAGGGATGATGCAAGGAGGCTGGGGGCTGGCTTTGTGCTGAGCAGAGGGCAAGAGGCAGCGTTGGCCATGGCCTGGGTGGCCCCTGCTCCCCCAGGGATGGAGCTTGCAGCAAAGGAACAAGGGCAGGACAAAGCCAGTGTTCTCTGTGGCAGGGCAAGCAAGTGCCATGTGCATCCTCTGCAAGAGGAGGAGGAGGGCAAGTGCTCCAGCCAAGCAGGGAGCTCAAGATCATTGCAAATGTACTGACCCCTGCCCTGCTCCTGGCTGGGTTTGCAAGCAGGCGTCCTGGCCATTGCTGTGCCCTGGCTGCCTGCGAGGGGTGTGGGCAGTGCTGCTGTCTCCACGGGTTTGAAAGATTGCTGCTAGCTTTACTTTTTGAAAGAGGTTTCAACAGAAATCAGGGACACTTTATTCTTTGCCTCCTCTTTTTTGGCTCTGTGGGGTTCATGAGGAGTCTCTGTTCAGGTTTTTTGCAGCCAGCTCAAGAGACTAAAACCGTACTTGAACCAGGGCCCAGACATTCCTCACTGAGCACACCTATTTGAGGCTTTTAAGAAAATAGATGGGGGGAAAAAAATGACCATGGGAGTTGATAGCACTGCGCCCTGGGCAAAACTCCAGCCTTGAAGCAGAGACCAAGTCTTGCTTCAGTCGTGATTACAGAGAGCTTTCACTCCAAGCGTGTAGAAAGCCTCTGTGGCATGGAAAGTCTCCCTGGTCAGAAATGCAGGGGGAGATGCTGCCCACACCTACAGCTGGCCTCCAGCAGCAGCTGTGCGACCGCTTAATCCACACTAACCTTGAGGATGAAGCAAATGCACCCAAGCATCCGGGAAGCACCTCCCTGCAGAGCTGGACTTACACGGCTGCTGCGTCCTCTGCACCGGCCGGGAGAGCCACATGTCAGGGCTGATGTACGGGCAAGCGCTGGCCCTGTGAAATCAAAGCCAGAGAATGCAGGGTGTCAGCTGTGTGCTCGGCACCTGCTGAGCTGATGTCTGTGAGGGTGTCTGGGCTGTGCTGCCCAGAACCATATGTGGGTGCAGGGAATCAGCCCCGAGTCGCAGCTGATGAGCTTTAACAGGCTCCCAGGCCAGCTGGGCTAGGGGCTACCAGGGGCTTGGGGAGCTTCCCTCTGAGTTTAGGGGCCACTGCTGCCCGTGCTGAAAGGGAGCAGAGGGTTTCTGTTCTGCTGAGGCAACCACGCTGTCTGATCCCTTTTGTTCACAAGGGAAAGACCCTTTCTCTGTGCAAGGGTGGAGGTTTGGGGCTCGTACAGAGAGGTGCAGGCTCGTGTCCCAGCACCCAGCGCTCTCTCAGTGTGGCGGGCGGGCTGCTGCGGGCACTCCTAATTGGAGGACATTAGTGCACCAGTCCTGGGGGGTGACCAAGCAAACATCAGTTGTAGCTTCCAAAGGGCAGCATGTGGACCTGTGAAAATGAACTTCATCCTCTGTCACCAAGGATGGCTTTGCCAATCGGCAGGTCCCCTCCTGGTTGAGGCAGCAGCAGTGACCGGAGGGACAGTGCCCAAGGTGAGAGTGGCCGTGTTCTGTCTATTTACCCTACAGGTGACAAGTGCAAGTGTGAAAAGTCTCCTCGCACAGGCTGAGGAGTGGCACCCCTCCTTATCTGTAGGGAAAGGGCAAAATCCTCGGGTCTGTCTCACAGCAGGAGAGATTCATGAGCTCATGGGGATGTTTTTTCTTGCCCTCTGGACTGCAGGGACCTGAGTGCCCCACGCTGCAATAGAAATCACCTAGGGCTGGGTTCACAGACACTTCAAGTTGACCCAAGGACAGGTTCCCACAGAAAATGGTGTCTGACAGCCACCCCACTGTGCTGGTGCAGTCTCTGGGGGCAGATCCAGCTGGGAATTAGCCCTGGGGCAAAGCAGGATTGCCAGAGCAGGGCTGTGCTGGGACAGAGGCACTGGCCAGTCCTGGTGAGCAGGGCCACCTCTCTGGCTGATCCCCAGGCGGGCTGGGCACTGTCACCAGCCGGGGAAGGCAGAGTTAACGCAGGGCAGGGCTGTCCTCAGGGGTCACTGTCTGTGCTGCCTGGCTGAGGTCACTCACTTTGTCTGCAAACAGAGACTGAAGGCTACTGACCTGTTTTGGTGGGCTTCAGTTAATGTTTTGCGAAACTGCTATTTCCAAGGATGTCAGCAGCAAAGGCACGGCAGTATGTGGCAAGAAGCTGGTGGGGCAGTGAGGTGGTTTCCTGCTACCGAGAAACTCCTCTTCCTAGGAACGAAGCTTTGGATTTTGTCCTGAAACAAACCACACGTGCAAGCCAGCGCGCAGGCTTAGCCTTAAGCAGAGTTGGTCAGGGAGCTCTGCCTCAGCCCCTGCCAGGACTGTGCTTGCTCCTGCGGAGGAGTCGGAGGCTGCTGAGCACCGCAAAGGAGCTGGGCTTGAGCTTGGACAAGTGTCCTCCTCGCCTCACAACGGAACAGAGACAAGTGCTCTCCTTTGGCTGTGACAAGCCAAAGGGCACTGTCTAGGGGACACAAAGGCATTTTAGGCATTTTACAGCCATTTCATTCTAGCCCTTTGATAGCTAAAAAAGGAGCAAATGTTCCCACGGTGCTTGAAGGAAAGGGGGACAAGACACCAACCACTTCTGGTAAGCTTCTCCCATGTCAGCGTCAGGCTGACGCGGTTTACGGGCACCGAGCTGCCCCATAGAGCACTCACCTGCTTTACAGTTAGTCCTCCTGTAAACAGGCAGCTCTTCCGTGACCCAGCCTTAGCAGCAACTAGATCTTTGTTCCTTCAGGAACCACATTCAGCTGAACAGATCCACCCCAGAAGCAAACACACCAGCCTGGGGCTGGGTTGCAATATCCCCGGTGAGCCACAGTCTTCCTCTCCCCGTTCTCTGGTTATTTCTAGTTCCTCTTCCCGGTTTTGCTTCCTCCTCACGGCCCAGGCGACAGGTCCTGCCTGTCCTGTCCACCAGGACTACCAGGCCCCCATGCCCGTGAGGCAGAGCACGACTGGCGCTTCACTGCTGTGGCTGTTATAGGATGCTATAAAATAAAAGTCATGAAAAAGAGGAAGCTGTATCTTACTTTCTATTTTGTAGCACACCAACTGATCCTAAAGTGCCTGATCATGACGCAGCCATTGACGGAGACAGCTGTGAGAGGCAAGATCAGGTACTGGCAGGATGGAAAATGAGGCAAGAAACCCAGAAAACCATCTGTGTCTTCACCAAGGAGACACACAACTCCTACGCACTTGCTGCTCAGAAAAATCAAACGTTCAAAGGGTTTCAAAAGCCTCGCTGGCTTGCAGGGAGCACGAAGCCAGAGGAGACAACCTCACTAGATGTCAGCAGAGCCACGCTCCCGGCCAGCCTGCTCCCAGCCTGCCCTAGCTGGGATCCCACAGCCAGAGCCCGGATCTGTGCTCAGAGCCCGGCGCTGGACGGGCCTCGCTTCCACCCGAGCTGCAGCAAACGTGACCATCTATGGTAGCGGAGCAGAGGGCAGGAAGCAGTGGTAAAGGCAGCCGAACTCGCTGAGTTTTCTCCTCCTCCTCATCTTGTCAACGTATCCCAGCCCTCGCCGGGACAGATGCTCTGTTTGTCTGCACAGGCGCCAAGCTCTGAGGATGGCTTCAGCTGCCTCCTTGGGGCTTCTGAGACCCAAAAACACGGAGCAAAGCTCCAGGTCCCTCGCAGCAGGCAGAACGACTGCCGCTCTTTCTCTCACCGTGGTAGCAAAAGCCTTTTCTGAGCAAGTCCTGCCCCAGAGGTAAAAGCAGACAGCGGAGCCTTCTGTAGGAGCAGTCCCACGTTGACTCCAGGGACCTCTTCCTCCGAGTTATTTTTCCCCAGACCGCACCGGTCTCGGTCTCTCCAGGAACAAAGCTGAGACAACAATATTTACCCACCCTCTGCCAAATGCTTTGAGATCCCTGGATCAAAGTAAGTCCGTGAACACAAGGCTCCAAAGTGCTGCATCCGCCCAGAAGCACAGGAGCCTTGCAGCAGTTGTCTGATGCTTGGGACGAGCCGGTGCACACCGACAGTCAACCCATCTTTGCTGCACAGAGCCAGCAGTGACACCACCCCCGGCACAGAGCACCCGGGGGGGCCAGAGCCCCCCCAGGACTTACCCTGAGGAGAGGCTGTAGCTGTTTTATCATCAGCAGGTCCCCAGAGGGACCCTCCTCCCGTCCCACACCCACCAGACATCGCTTGGAGGGGCCTTGACCTCGGCACCCCCCCGACAGACCCAGATACCGTTGGGGAGGACCTGGCGGGTCCCTTCCACCTCCTCCCGGCCGGGGCTGCCCCAGGCCTGTCCCTGCAAGGCCGGGACGATCCCCGTCCCCAGGGGGGGGTCTCATCCCCTCTATCCTCACCCTGGGGGCCCAGGTCGCAGCGCCCACGGCCCAAAACCCCCAAACCAGCCTGACGCCTCTCCCAGGGGTCTCCCTCCCGCCACCCCAACCCCCTCTCGGGGGGTCCCCAGGCCTCCCGCGGAACCAACGGCCCCTCCTGGGGGAGCGGGGGGCTGCAGCCCTGCCCCGGAGGGGGCCAGCTGCCCGCGGGGCCGCTCTCAGCCCGCTCAGCCCCTCCGGGGGCACCCCCAGCAGCCCTGGCCCCCCCCTCGGCGGCCCCCGGGGGTCCCGGCCCCTCGCCCCGCCCCTCGCCCCTACGTGGCCCCGCCCCCAATCGAGACCACGCCCCCAAGCGAGGCCCCGCCCACCGAGCGCGAGGGGCGGCCCCCAAGCGAAGCTCCCCCCTCCCCCGCCGGCGCGTCGCCCGTGCGCACTTCCGGCGCGCGCGGGGCGGGGGCCGGAAGTGGGGGGTGCAGGGCGGCACCGGGCGGCGGCGGCGGCGGCGGCGGAGCGGGAGCGCGGCGGGAGGAGGTGAGCGCCGGGAGCCGCTGCCCGCGGGGCTGGCGGGCTCTGCCCCGGGGCCGGACCGCAGCGGGGAGACCGCCGCGGGGGGAGCCGCCGGTTGGCGGCGCCGGGGCTGGCCGGGGGGCGCCGGTGAGGGGCCGCGCCCGCCCGGGTGGGAGCGGGGAGCTCCGTCCGCCGCTGCGGGGGCCGCGCCGGGCGGGCGCGGGGAGGCGGGAGGGGGCTCCCGCCCGGTTGTTGGGGGTAAATCCGTTAAACGCGGTAGTTTGGGGTTAATTTGGTCACCGTAACGGTGAAAACTCCCCGACGGGGCCGGTTACCGGGGCCCGCCGTTGCCCGTGGCACCGGGTGAGGCTGCTTCGGGCCTCCCCCCGGGCTTCCTGCGGGGAGCGGAGGCGCTTCCTGCCGCGGGGGCCCGGCCCGGGGGCGAGGGGTGTCTCCGTGCGCGACTGCGCCCGGTGAGCGGCGGAGGGCACCGGTTCCTGCGGCGTGGGCCGTCCCGGTGGAGGGGCGGGCGGGCGGGGGGCCTGTGCCTGCCCCCACAGCCTCGGCGAGAGGCGTTTCACCCGCCTGCTGCGGGTGAGCCGCCCCTCCCCGGTTGTGCGGGTTGGAAAAGCGGAGGGGCCGCTCGGTTACCGGTAACGGCAGCTCCCGGGTGACCCCCTGGGGCAGGGAGGGGGGTGCGCCCGGGTGGCGGATCCAGCGCTCCGTGTAGGGCGGGTTTGCCGCAGCCCGAAGCGAGGATGTTTTCCGTCCTTGGCGCTCCCGGGGACTCGCCGCGCCGCCCGGGCTCGGGGCAGTTCTTGTCTTTAGCCTGTTGCTGACTTCTCCGCTGCCTTTTGGTGGCAGTTAGGGTGAGTTAAACGTGTGATTGCTTGGCGTTTTGTGATAGCGAAATAAAAAAAGCGATATGGACATTTCACGTGCCGGGTTAGAGGATTTTGCCCATCGGGTTCCACAATTCCCCAGGACGTGGGCTATAAGTGCACAGCACTGAGAAACCAGGAATCCGTGGCATCGACAAACTGCTGTATTCCCTTTCCCTTCCTGAGGTGATCCTCGTGTCCCCGGAATATTGCTGAGCTTGATGAGAGCCAAAAATACCCCCTATTATTCATGTAACAAAGTTCAGCCAAGCAGCCTCTGCTTGAGCGGGCACAGCTCGGGATGGATGCTGACGAGGTTCGATGCTCTGAATTCCTGAGATGGAGCTTGGATCCAATTTAGCTTAGATCTCAGATCCTCAGTTGCTTCCCTGGTGAATTCATCGCCCTGACAGGGAATGGAAATGAGAGGAGCGTAGCAACGGAATCTGGCGAGTGCAAATCTCCTGTTTCGTATAATTGGGATGAAGAAAAAAAGAGTCCTCGTGCTTGCTCTAGCGCGGAGCGAAGCGGTGCTGTAACCGTCTCGTAACGTTTGAGGAAAAATACCAGATAACCTCTTGAATGCTTTCGGTAGGATTTTGCTATTCGGACGAGTTTAAATAGGGTCCAGATGGATTTTATTGTTTTTAAGCGCTTTCAGCTTTCTAAATAAAGTAGATGTGAAATACCAGAAGTAGTCACCACGGGTTCTGGAGCGACGTCAGCAAGTATTGTTGTACTATAAACAGCAGAGACCTCTGTCTTGGCAGCTGCTGGGACAGCAATTGCTGTCTTGTGTCTGCGGCTGGTCCTGACAACTGGCTAAATTCAGGCATTGGAGTCCTGTCTTCAAACAGCTCCTTACTTGATGAGCTGAACTGTTTAGGAAAAAAAAAAAAATTCCTTGGGCTTTTGCAAGATATAAATGTTGGAAATCATCTGGTAGCTGATCCCCTGAGATATTCCAGTGTCAGCTCAGAAATAAACTGTGGTATGTTCTTAATTTAGTTGTCCCATCTTTATTCCTTTTGCCTGCAGAAACAGGAAGTAGCTGATGCAAATTTCGCGTTGCTGACAGCAGTTTGTCGGGCTTCACAGAAGCTGAATCTGAACAGAGGCGTAGGTTTGACTCGCTTTGGCTATAAAAGTAATGTTTGTGTCTTCCAGAATGTCTAAGTGAGGACTCAGGTTAGCGTGCTGTCTCAGGCAACAGGAAGAATTTAATTTATGCCCGTTTTATGAGAACATGCTCAGTCCTCTGGGGACTGGCCTTTGGCTGGGACGTGCCGCCTCCTCGACGCTCTCCAAACGGGAACTCCTCGTCCTGTGGTGCTGTACAGGATTGGCTTTGGGATAGCTGTTGTTTTTACAGAGAAAATCCTGTCTCTTTAGTGCTCTGATCGGTATATCAAAACAGTCTGGTTGTAGATGGAGGTCTGTTTGCTGTACAGAGTGTTCAAAACCGTGTTCCCAAGCGCTGATGGAAGTAAAGGCTCGTTAGTCTATTAACCAAATGTGCTATGAAAATGAACGGGCTTTCTGGCCCAGGGTGATGTGTGTGTTTGCGAGTCCGGGGCTTCCGCTTCATTGGTAATCAAAGTTCAATTGAATTTAAATAAGGGCTGATGTAAATCCTGCATTAGAGTCCGAAAAGGGAGAGTTCTCTCTCGACTCCACGTCTGTGAGCTGGAGAACTCTGACCGAGTCGAGATGGCTCTAGCGAGGAGCGACTGAGATAAAGCCGCCTGCGCTCGGACTTTGCGCTGCCTGCACTTAGTTCTGATTTTGCTGCCGGTTCACCAAGTGACTTATCCCGCGAGCTGCGCTAATGCCGCCCATTAAGCAGAAATTTAAAATGAGTTCACCATCTGCCAGATAGCACGAGGTTTACAAAGCTGGTGCGGAGCGCTGCGACTTCACGGCTTCTGCCGGGGAAACCCGGGCAGGAAGCGTCAAAGAGCGAGGAGGCTGGAAGGAATCTGAGTCTCACTTTCGTGTTAAACGACGTTAATCCCGACAGCGCGTCCGGAACCGGTGCGATACGCTTCTCGCAACAGCTTATTTTATTGCTGGGGGTAGGAAGCAGCTTTCCATCTGGACTTTCTGGTTTGTAATCCTGATCTGAAACGCAGTTTGTGACTCGGGAATGGTAATGGGGCTGATCAGATTAGAGCCTCGCGTGGAATGTGGTGGGGATCAGCGGTGCAGAACAGCAGCTTTGTCTGCCTGATGCTCAGCAAACCTGGTTTCCTTCCTGAAAGCCCTGCGTTACACCCAGAAGGTACACTCTCAAAGCACGGGAGGGTTTCTTCGACAGGTGGCTCTTTCTGGGGGAAGAAACCCACCCTTTTAGTGTGCTGAGAGCGAGGGAGGCAGAGCCCTGCTCTTGGCTGCGCTCCCACTTGAAGACGTGAGCCCCATTCTGGATGCGTCGTTCTCGGCTGCAGCACAGAGCGCCGACGATCCTGTGGTCAGGATTTCTACGTCGTACAGAATAAGAAAAAAAAAAAAAAGAGGTAGTCATTACAGTTGATTATATGTGTGACCGCCCACAAGTTACAGCCTCTTCTGTACTTTTTTTTGTGCCTGGAAGCCACCCAGTTCCTGCTGTCCGGTTTTATGCAAAGCATCTCCTCTGGCTTGCTCTTGCACAGAGGAGGAAACCGCGTTCTTCCTCTTGGGAGAAGGGTGGCCTCTCCCCTGCCCCCCACATGAGTGGTGCTTCTCCTGATGCGAGCAGGCGAAAGCGGGGTGGAAACCGGCCTTGTTTGCCTTGTGACATCAGTGCCGCTCGTGACTAATGCTGGATCTGCCCCACATCCTCTGGAAAGTGGGTGAGAAACCTGCGCTTTGGAGCAGGGCTGAGAAGGCTTGTGAGCAAAAGCAAAACCCTAGTTAGAAAGACCTTCAGGTTTTGTTCCTGAGGGAGATCTAGTATCAGTTTGTCAATACAGGGTAAACCCTGCCTTCCTTTTGGGGTGCTGGGGAACGTGCTGGGAAGGACGTTCTCCTCCAGGCAGGCTTTTGAGCTCTCGCAGGCAGTTGCGATAAGAAGGAAGCTGTGTCCAGGCCATAATCGTGATTCATGTTGTAAAGTCTTTTGATGAGTGGTGATAAGATAAAAACGCAACTGGTGACTTGCTGCTCCCTCCCTAACGCATTCCCTGGGCATTACTGTGCTTGGAGCGTGACTTGTCTTGCTCCTTCGTGTAGAGTCTCTGCAGAGCAGTAATTAATGGAAAGTTTATATGACTCTTTAAGACTTTTCCGGATGAGATGCTGCAAATGTCTCGCGTACCGAAATGGCTTTCTTGCGCAGCGCCTGCAGGGTGGGTTCTGCAGTTCAGATGCTGAAGCCTGTAGAGGGAGGGGATGAACAGGGGCGCATTGTTGTAGAAGCAGCTCTGCCGCCTTAGCTGGTGCAGCTGCTCGTCTTAGCGTGTGCCAGCGTGGCTCGTTCAGCGCACTGATGCTCCGTACTGTAGCGATGCTGGAGTTAGAGATGTTCCTTGGGGGAATTCAACACTGCGGGAGGTCCCTGCGGATGCGTTTGCAGAGTCAAAACCACTAGTTCTAACCTGAAGCGTGTGAGCTCCCAGTCAAGTGGTTGTACCTGATTTGCTGTGTGGTCACAACTGGGACTTTGGCCAGGAACTGACTGCAGTGAGCGTCTGTGCAGACCTCTGTTTTACTGAGTGCCGTCAATACAAGGGTAGAAGATGTAAGTTTTACTGTCCTTATACGTGTAAGAAGTCCTTACAATGGAAGAGAAACTATGTGGCCATTAAGGAGCGACTGCGGCAGTAGAAAGTGGCCGCGTGCATGGCTGTTGTGTAATCCGAACGTCCTTGCTAATGTGAGAGCACCCGGCTGTCCGTCATCGGGGTGCAGCTCTAGGTGAAAATGATTCTTCTGGAACTGGTAGAGCCTGTACCAGCCAGCTGATAAACCCTCTTTGATGTTTGGTGTGTGAGCTTTACGCTGTCGGAGGACACGAGTAATTGTCTTCTGTCCGTGCAGGTTGTGGACAGCGGTAGATATGGAAAGACTGGTTGAACGGTTGGAGAAGGCTGTGGAGCGCCTGGAGACGGTGTGCCAGGGACCCGGCATGTGTGCAGATGGCTCTTCCAAAGGTACGGCCCGAAGCACCTCCCCAGCAGCATCACCCCGCGGGAGCCCCCCTGCCGAGGCGTCACTCGGGCGGCGCGGAGGCGTCCGACAGCAGCAGGAGCCGGCGCGGGGCGGGTTTGTGTGGGGCTGTTGGCTGCGCTGCCTGCGCGTGGCGGGGAAGCGAGTTTCGCAGCAGACACTGCGCAAACGCGGAGGGGCCTGCGGTTACCGTCTTGCTAAAACGAAGACTTCCTGTGGCTGCAGCACTTCCCTCGCCTGCGTTCAGCTCCGTACTTCGGGCTGAGCCTCCTGCCTTCCCTCGGCACGACCCAGGGGAAGGTTCAGCGCGGAGCGGGTGGGAGGTGCGGCCACAGAGCGGGGTGACCCAGGAGCTCACCCGGTGCCTCTCGGTGAGACCTGCGCTCTGGTTCCTTCTCTGCAGGAGTGGCTCAGTACGTGCAGGCTTTCGACGCCCTTCTGGCTGGCCCAGCAGCTGAATACATGAAGATCAGCAAAGAAGTTGGCGGGGATGTGCAGAAGCATGTAAGGACTGATGTTCTTCTCCCTCCGCTCTACGTAGATGCTGCACGTCCTTCAGGGCTGTTAAGGGACAGGTTTGCTGTCAGTGTTTACATTCCTTTAGCGCCATATTCTAGGACGTTTATAATCCCTGCGGATTCAAAACAGATGCAGACGCCCAGATAACCTCCAGCAGATTACCACCTACACACACACACAATGAATCAAACCTCCTTCTTGAAATCTTTGGTAGCTGGGTGCCTAGCTCTCTTTAGAGACTTCGGTGCATGCCTTTGGGAGGCCTGCAAACCACCCAGCCCAAGAGCTGTGGCATTATTCTGTCTCAGCATGGGTGTCTCCAAGAATATGTACTTTGAGATCAGCATAGCTGCTTGCTCACAGACCAGGAGCTCCAGGAGCAGGAGCTTTACTGGCTGTTAGTGTTACACTGGGTACAAGGGAAGCTCTCTCATGTTTCTCTCTGTTCTTAGGCTGAGATGGTTCACGCAGGCTTGATGAGCGAGAGGGCTCTTCTGGTGATGGCATCTCAGCACCAGCAGCCAGCAGAGGTAAGTCTGGGAAATGGCTTATTGGGAATCTTGTGTACCCCTACCTCAGAGTGGGGGATCTCTGCCGCTGAAGGGGAATCTGGGCTGTGACAGTTGCTCCAGATGAGGAACTGGGAGAGGACTGGAGACACTTGCGTCTGTGAGGTGGAACTTGCCGAAAGTGTGAACTGCTCTGGGTGCTCAGGGCAGAATTCCGATGGGTGATTCTTTGAGCAGCAGAATTGGCATTTTCCAGTCAGTAGAGCAACAAACTTTCTGCAGCTTTCAGAGCTGCTCGTGAGTTTCGTGTCACAGTGTCTGTCTCGAGTTGCAGCTGGCACCAGCCCTGCACAATCACTGCTCCCTGGGATGCAGACTGCAGTCAGGAGCTCATCTGAGACCAGAGCCACGGTGGGATTTGCGTAAAGCGTGCTTTTCATTATGTGATACTTTCAGACTTTGAGGCATCAAACCCCTTCTGAAGTAACACAGACACTTGTGTCTCTTGAATGGCCTCTGAATAATAGCGAGGCTTTTAGGATTGATTTGTCCTTGGCAAGTAATTTAACACTTTACCTTAGGCTGCTGCTTCTCAGCAGGGAGCGTGACTGGGAATCTGATCCTGAATGCTTTGGCTTTTCCCTGCTGAGAACTGTTTTTCCTGAGCAACAGGATCCCACCTTGCTTTTCTTTGCAGTTATTATCCGGCTCAGTCATGGCTTCTACTGTTACATTGTGGTAGCTGTGTTTCTGTGGTACTTTCCTGTTCACTGCAAAATATATCTGCATCTTTTTCCCCAAGCATTGGAGGATTGTTTGTCTTTCCACCTTGACTTGCTGGGAAGCTGCTCTGCATAGCCTCTAGTCTGAGAATCTGTTTACAAGTACCACTGGCACGTTATTTAACTAAGGATTATGAACAAAGAACAACCATAATCTAGTGCAAGTCTTTGTGCTGGTTGTCTTGCAGGAGTCTAGTCAGTTCTGGAGTAGCCACTTTAAAATGCAAAATGTACGAACTGTCATTGCTTGTGGTGAAGAATTTCCCCATCCTCCTACTTGACAGTGGCACTGGGCTGGCCCTTCTGAAAGTGCAGCCTGGCCAGCGGTGCCCCAAACCTCTCTGTTTTCATCTAAACAGAGGAAGGGACAGCAAAAGGAAAAGCCAAGGCTTTGAAAAGCAAGTTTTGCCCAAATTTGTCCCTCACTGCTGCCACCAGCAGGAGAGTTTCTGGTCTTAGAGGTAAGAAAAGTTGCCCAAGAGGCATCTCTGGAAATGTGTAATTGGCTGCTGTGCTCTGACCTCAGAAGACTTCTAAGCACTTTCAGTCAGCATTCCAAGTGAACAACACACAGAAACATTTTATCATCCAAATCCTAAAGGCTTGGGTGGACTCGAGAAATAACTTGAATCCTGAGGTCTGCCTTCCTAGGGTGGCTGGAGAACTTGCTGCTGCTCCAACTGTAATGCGGGCTGTGGATCCCAAACTGCAGAAACCTGCCGAGCACCCCTTTGTCTGAGGGTTTGTAAAGGAGAGGGAAGATTTGACAAATTGTCTTGGAACAAAAGAATCCAGGAAAGGCAAACGCTATTTCTGTCCTCGTTACTAACAAGCTTTGTCAGTGTCTCTTGGATCGAACATGAGTCAGAGTTCTTGGCGTACTCCCATAGTACCAATCCAGTTGGGAGCTATGACTTCAGCCCTGGAGGAGCTCGGCTGTGAGACCGAGCTCGGCTCGCAGGGAGGGCCAAGCCGGGACAGGAGCTGTAGCAGTAACTTGTGCCAGTTGGAATCTTCCTCGGAGTGACCGTCATCTTAGCAGAGCCGCCCATGAAGATGTGCAGCCGTGCCAGAGCGATACTAATGTTCTTAATTGTTACCGTCCCTCTTGTTCTGCAGAACGTGTTCTCGTCGCTTCTGAAACCCATTTCAGAGCAAATCCAGGTGGTGCAGAATTTCAGGGAGAAGAATCGTGGTAGCAAAGTGTTCAACCACTTATCGGCAGTCAGCGAGAGCATCCCAGCCCTGGGCTGGGTGGCCATGGTAAGAACTCCAGTGGGAAGTGGTTTCCTTGGGTTGGTGGGAGAGGGCTGGCTGCCTGGTCGGCCGCTCCATGCCAATGTGTTCTTGTTTCTCAAGGCTCCAAAGCCTGGTCCTTATGTGAAGGAAATGACCGATGCTGCCATGTTTTATACCAACCGGATTCTCAAGGAGTACAAGGATGTGTAAGTTCACCTTCTCTCTTAAAGACGTCATTGCACACAACTAACTGGGTGTGTAGGGGCTACTCCAGTAGGTAACCACAGCTGCCTCGGTCTTGAACTCATTTTTAAAGACAGGGCTCTTAGCTGTTCTTCCCCGATCCGTAGGGGCAAGGTTCCTTGCACTGGTGTTGCAGCTGGAGTCTCTGGTAGTAAGTGTATTGCTGCTCCTGTCTCAGCGTCAGCTGGTGGCTGAACTGTTTTCCAGGGCAGCAGGTTGTGTCTTGGGAATGAGTATTTGTTGGAAGCACCAGACTCCTCAATAAAAATGGGTTACAGTGCCAAGCAGGCCTGTGGCCTTCTGCATGCGAGTGCGAGATTATTACTGAAGCTGGAACGTGGTGCTGGAGGTGTGAGGCTGCTGTGCTGGTCCAGCCAGCTGTGTCTTGCCTGTAGGGTGCGAGGTGGAGAGATGTAAAAGAGCCGTTTGTAGTCCTTGGGTTTTAATGGCAAACGCACCTGCTCACTCCTCGTGATCTCCTTGTGTCCTCAGAGATAAAAAGCAAGTGGACTGGGTGAAAGCTTACCTGAGTATCTGGACAGAGCTGCAGGCCTATATCAAAGAGTATCACACCACAGGGCTGACTTGGAGCAAAACAGTAAGTGCTGCTTACATCTGCAGGAGCTTCCGAGATGAGTATTGTGTGGTTATTGCAGCAGATGCAGGGCTTGTGCAACTGCCTTTCTTCTTGCCGGTCTCTTACAGGGTCCTGTAGCAACGGAAGGGGCTAAATCGCCATCTGCTCCCCCGGCCGGGGCTGCGCCTCCCCCGCCGGGCCCTCCGCCGCCACCCGCTCCTGCCCCCGTGAGCTCCAGCACGGATGACTCTGCCTCCCGCTCCGCGCTCTTCGCCCAGATCAACCGGGGAGAAGGCATCACCTCGGGTAGGCAGAAGTAGCGGAGGGAGGGCGGCCGCAAGCGAGAGCACTGTTGTGCTGCGGAGCCTTGTTCTGCCGCTCGCCCTCAATACACCTGTTTAGAGAGTAGCTTGTGGTGACAAAGGACCATCTGGTGGGAGGATGATGCTGGGAGCCAGAAGCAGCCCTGAGGCGGTTCATGGGGACAAAGGGAGCACGTCAGAGTGTTCTCAGCCTCATCTGTCAGGTGTAGCAAGAGATTCATCTCTAGCTGGATGGAGCCCTTTGGTTGCCTGCGTATCTCCAGTACAAAAGGTGCAATTTTGCACCTATTGATACTTTGCACGGAGCTCATCCCTTCTGTGTGTTACCTGGTTAGTGTGTCAGGACAGCGTGAAACACAAGTGAGGTGCTTGACTCAAGGCTTTTTCCAGCTGCCAAGTGGAAGAGCTGATGCCTGCTGGTTCTACAGCACACCTTGTGTTCTCCTCAATATTGCATCAATGTTTCTTGCTCCTGTCACTCATGCTCAGGCTCAACTTAAGCCCAGTCTCAATAATTTATTTGCATTTTGAAAAATGTTATCATGCTGGTGGTTGTAGTGTCTGATGTTTGTGAAACTGCGTTCTTGGAGAAGAGCTTGATCTCACGTTTGACTTCTCTTGCAGGCTTAAGACATGTTTCAGATGACATGAAGACCCACAAGAATCCAGCACTGAAGAACCAAGGGGGTCCTGTGAGAAGTGGACCCAAACCTTTCACTGCTCCCAAACCAGCCTGTAATGCTAATCCCTCCCAAAAAACCTCTCCGAAGGCACCTGCATTGCTAGAACTAGAGGGCAAAAAGTGGCGAGTGGTGAGTGCTTGGCGTCGGCATGAGTGGGTTGGAGGGACGGGAACTTTGCAGGAGAGGAGAATCTTCTGAAGACCTTTCTTGTAAGCAGCACCAGCCTGCAGGTACAGGCAGTTTGCTCTTACAGGGGCTGCCCTGCCCTGCTGTTCACATGGATTAATTGGTCTGCATTGGGAAAATAAAGTGTTTTCCTTGCCTTTCCAGGAAAACCAGGAGAATGCCACTGACCTGGTAATCAGTGACACAGAGTTGAAGCAGGTAGCATACGTTTTCAAGTGCACAAATAGTACGCTCCAAATCAAAGGCAAGATCAACTCCATCACCCTTGGTAAGTGAAGAAACCCTGAAACCTGCTTCTGCGTGCTGCTCTCTTTGCAGAAGGGTGAATCTCCAAAACCTTTCTGTGACCTACTCTGCCTTTTCTTTGCAGATAACTGTAAGAAACTAGGTCTGGTGTTTGATGACGTGGTGGGCATCGTAGAGATCATAAACAGCAGGGATGTCAAAGTTCAGGTGAGTGTCTGTGACCTGTTCTCCCCCCGGAAGGTGACTGCTGCGCTGTACAACAGGGCATCTGTAGCATCTGATGCCTTGAGTAGTTCCATTTCCCCAACGGGAATGTGTATCTGTAGAGAAGTGCAAAAGAAAAATGTCGTGGTGCTCCTCTAACTACTGCTTTGGCCACCCCGCTAGGTGATGGGTAAAGTGCCAACAATTTCCATCAACAAGACAGACGGTTGCCACGTGTATCTGAGCAAGAACTCCCTAGACTGCGAAATCGTCAGTGCCAAGTCATCGGAGATGAACGTCCTTATTCCCACAGAGGGGGGTGACTTTGTGAGTGTCAGTTTTGAATTCACTGCGGAGGCCTGCTTGGGGCTGGGGCGATGCAGGGCATGATTTGTATTTTGAGCCCTGCAGGGAATGCCTGGAAGAACCGTTCTAGACTCTAGATTTCAGAGGCTGTGAATGATCAGATGTTAAATGCAGCTGATCAAGTTGTTTGTCTTTATAGTGGGATACTTGATATTTTGCGAGAGCTGCTTCTTCCTCGGGATCTCTTGGGGGCAGAACAGGCAGCGTTTGTGGCGCAGAGGGGACACAGAAGTGCCTAAAGCAGTGGGAGTAGTTATTAGTCTCGGTCATAATTTTTGACAACAGGTTTCTATTTTTACCCTCCAGACTGAATTCCCTGTCCCAGAACAGTTCAAGACAGTGTGGAACGGTCAGAAGTTGGTTACAACTGTGACGGAAATTGCTGGCTAAGCAGAAAAGCTCCAAGGCTCACGCCCTCCCCTGGCCCTGCTGTGGGACAAATCTGCTTTCAGACGATTCTCTTAGATTTCTTGTACCTTTCTGCTCTCAAACTGCTTCTCTTCTACCCGAGAGACACAGCTACCTGCCGTCACTGAAATACCTCCGCCTGGGGTTTGGTGTAGGTGGCGGGTCAGTTATTGTCCACACCTATTAGCAGGAAGGTGTATTTTTTTCCTCCCCCTGTCTGATCTAACTGCACCAAGTCAGATTTTCGGTGAACTTCACAGCCAGTACTGGCAGTTGGCTTTCAGAGTGTTGTTGGGTTTTTTTTTTTGTATTGCCTTTAAGCAAACTGTTCATGTGAGAGAGGAATTGTTGTCCCCTTTTTAACAAGTAATGGTGTATGTCAGGGTCCAGAGTACCCGGTCGCTACGGCGGACGTCTCCAGAAGGTCCTGGAAGCTGCTGATTCCAGCTCTGTGTACTAGTTGGTGGCATTACAGGACGTGGTTTTGTTGGACCAAAGGTTGAGGACCTGGGCTGTAGCATTCCACCCCGATTTCTCTTTCATCATTCCTACTAGCTCAGTGTATTTCCGACTGTGCCATGACAGGAGGCTTTATATGAACCAGTGCCACAGGAAGACTGCGGCGGAGTAACTGCAGTTACCCCCCTGGCAGCCTGGCTGGTAGCTTGGAGCTGAGCACCTCTTACTCCGCGAGCCCTCCATCCTCGCGAGGGAATCTTTGCCCCAGGGCTTCCTTCTTGGAACGGCTGAACGCAGGTTCAGTCTTCCAGGATGGTTCTTCTGAACCTGTCCCCTTCTGCAGAAGAAGGGTCTCCTCCATTCCAGGGTCAGCAGTGCAGTGTTGTAAATACCCGAGTTGGATCAAGTTGATTCATCACTCTCTTCCTCATCTGCAATCAGTCCCCAGAAAGTGAATCCTCTCAGCCTCCCCTTGCCCCTGTTGCTTTGCTTTTTACTTTGGTGGAAGCTTGTGTAGCCTCTGTTCCAGGGCCCTGGAGCAGAGTGGTGGCTCAGCGACACAGTACTGTACTGACCCGTAAAGGGAGCTGCACGCGCTTTGACCTTCATTTTTCCAACGCCTCGGGTGGCATAAGCATATCTTAAATGCATTTCCTCTGTAAAGTGTCAATGTTCTTTTTCTCTAGGACAAAACTTACAAAAAAAAAAATATGCAATTTTTTTTTTTAATTTTGAGACTGTCCTGTGACTTGTACTCGTCTTCTCCTGAGGCTTGTGGAAAAACCTTTCTTATGTACTTAAGATTATACAGAAGATAGAATAAAGTTAATGCCAACTTGCTCATTACGGTTGCTCTCGTTTGCTCTTTGGGGGCATGTGGGACCTCAGGTACGACGAGATGCCCTGACCCTGCCTAGACTGCTTTGAGTACCTTCTCCATGGGGAAGTGCAGTGTTTCTTCAACTCCCCTCGAATCAAACTGTCAAATCTCACCTTTTTTGTTGTTGTTGCTTAGGTGTAAAGGTCTTTATTAATGCCAGTTGCTTAAATTAATTTATTAATTCCAGAAGTGCTTAAAAGAAGCCATTAATTGAAAACTGTTCAAGCTGTTAATACCCACTTAAGTCAAACCCCTCCTTTTTCCCCAGAAACCCCTAAATTTACCCCTTTTTCCCACCTAGAAAGATAGGCTGTAACACCTTTCCCCTGCGTCCAGCCGTGTAAGTCTACTTGCTGCTCTCCCTAAGAGAAGCAGCATTCTTACACTAGTGATTTCGGTTAATACTGCTGTTGTGTCCTGCGAGGAACAGGCGACGGGGAACTCAAACCTCCGGTGCAGCTGAGCGTTTTGCCGTCACCGAGCGAGCAGCACGGCCCCAGCTCTGAGAACTGAAGCCACCTCGGCAGGGCAGAGTGCAGGACGGAGCGCTTCGGAGTTAGTGCAAGGCTTGGTCCCACCCGTATTGGAGCGCAGTTACACCCAGACAAATCCCGGTCTCTAACTGCAGCGTAACAGGTGCCACCTCTGCACGCTGTGGAACTGCTGAGCTAAACCCCCCCTTTCCCAGATCCCCGCAGGTTTGTACACAGAAAGTGCTGCTGCACAGTAGCAGCCGTGTTAACTATAGTGGCAGACCCCCCTCCCCGTGCTCCCGCAGGCTGCCTCCCCTTCTTAGCTTCACCGGAGGAAGGGGAGGATAGTGATGTAAAACCACGGTTCCGTGAAGTGCAGGTGATCCCCTTCCACCCCCAGGAACACCAGCTTTCCCGCTTTGTCCATCTCCTGCAGCCCCAGACGATCCTGCAGAGAGAGAGGCGTGGCCATAGCTTCCCCGGGGCCTGCCGCAGCCAAAGGGGAAGCCGGCAGGGAGAAAAGTTCTGACAGTCAGAGAGCGCTGCTGCAGCAGAAGAGGCTGGCAGGCTACAGGGGCTTCCACCTCAGCTCTCCAAAGCTTCTCCTCATAGAGGGGAGGAAAAAGTATTTTGGATGACTTACAGCAAGGCTTTGAAAATGAGCAGAGTTCATGGAACAAGGCACCAGGCCACCACTGTAACTCCAGAACTGGCCTGGAGGGAAATGCCTTCCCAAACAGCTACTGGCAAGAGGAGGTGATGCCCCAGGAACAGCCAAGCTCGTTAGCAGGGCAGAGTTGGGGCTTTTAGAGCTCCTGAAGGCTCATGGGGCACTATGGAGAGAGGAAATAGCAGAACCCCCTGAGCCCCCAGCAGAACATACCTCTGTGTACAGCGAGGTCTCCTTCAGTGGGATGGTCTCCTTGGCTTGGCCGCTTTTGTAAAACCCAAACCACTGTCGGAATAAAAACAAGGAAACGGTTGAGGAAGGGCTCCCAGGAGAGGAGCAGGCTTTCACCAGCTCGCGCTGCAGACAGTGCAGCATCAGGCTGTGCTCCCTTTGCTCCTCACCAAGCTTGAGTCCTGCTACCCAAGGACAAACCAGAAACAGACAAGCAAGCACCAGACCCCCACCCAAAAGCAGCACCTGCCCTGCCTGCCTCACCTCAGAGATCGGAGGGTCCACCATGGTGTCGTTGAGAAATCTCACCATCACGAATTTTTTCAGAGCCATCAGGTTTTTCTTGTACGTCTCGTTGATGCCCTGGGTGAAAGCGACAGAGATCAAATCCAAGTCACTGGAAGGTCCACTGAGAAAGGTCAGGGAACCTGCCTGCTCCAGCTTGCCCTGTGCCTGCAAAGCAAACCCTGGGTTGCACCCGCCTATGAGGCAGGAACCTGCGTTTCTGTCTCTCCCTGGGTTGTGCTCGTGGCTTCCAGCCTCATCTCCAGGCTGCGAAGAGGGGACAGGCCTCTCCTGCCTGCCTGAGGGAGGGAGGGGATTCACCCACTCGAAAGGTGATGGGTGGACTGAGCAAGTGGCACAGGAACTGCTCTGCCAGGGACAAGTTTTATTCACAAATCCACCCACAAAACCACTTTGTACCCTGCTGGGATGCACAGCAAAAAACACTTCCCTTGAAACTCCAGCAGAGCTAACGTGAAGAAACTCACTGCTAAGGCTTCTGCTCTCCTGCCAGGGCTTAATCATCAGCCAGGTCCTTACCCTCTCCTGATTTATGTCGGCCAAAAAGATGCTGTTTTTCCTGTAATCCTCCTCCTTCAGAGGGTCGTGCCAATACTCCGCTTGTACCAAGCTGGAGAAGAGAAACCAAAGATCAGACCGAAACCCCAGAGCTTCTCACGTGGGCCCGGCCACCATCGTTGCAGCTCGATGAATTCACTCACTGCTCTTGAACAGCTTGCGTGTAGGCGCCCAGATCCAGCGTCTTCCGGATCCAGTCACAGATATGGGAGCTCTCCCCAGGACAGCGTGGAAAGCCGTACACGCCTGGGGGATGGAGACACGTGGAACAACTCGGTGAGCCAAACCGAAATCCCTTAATCCCTCCAGCTGGTGAAGAACCACCCTCTTACGGAGCGGTGGCACTACCCACGGAATGGGGCAGCCTTTAATCCTGCAATCTCATTAGACAGCGCCGCTGCCCCTGGGCACTGTCACACCCAACGATAACGGATGATATCTTGAGCCCAGGGTATTTATTGCTCTGGAGAACGGGGGCACGCAGACAAGCAGAGCGCTGTCCAGCTCGCTGCCGTGTTCCCGGGAGGTCTCGGGATGGTTCCCTGTAAATCTTCCCGCTACACTACAAAGAGAGAGACTCAAGCCATGAAATGTCTCTGGGGAGATTATCTGAAATTCGTTGCCAGAAATTCATTAGCTGTACACCTCTTAAATTCCATTTCATGCTGCCTCTTTAATCTACTGCAAAAAAGCACCTCCCTTTCCTTGGGGGTTTAGCCTTCCAGAGGCTGATGGTAAAATACCCTTGTGACCCAGAAGGTTTAGCTTCACAAAGGCTTCGCTCTGTAGTTAGAAAATTCTTCTCCCGAAACAACTGATCCCAAGGGTCTCTGAAGTCTCCTACTTACAAAGGTCTCTTTTCATTGCCAGTTAAGACCAAGACACCGGATGATGTGGTCAGCTAACAGCTGAGCTGAAGCAGATCACCAGATTCCCACAAGAACAAAAGGACAGTTTAATTCACAAGGAAACAGTCAGCTTTTGGGCAGAGGCCAAAAAAATCGTTCCTCCCGCCAACAGGAGCCCCCCCCCCACCCACCCTTCGAGGTGGTTAGAGGTGTGAGAGCGTGAGAGGACCCTACCTTGGTGCTGTCCCCCAATGGAGATCAGGTTGAGCATGGGAGGAGAAGGACACCTCTGGGCCACCGCCCTCCTGTGCAGGAAGATGAAGGTGCTGAGCTGGCACCCAGCGTGCCCAGGCCAGCAAAGCTGCTTCCCTGGCAGCTCTCACATGGGCTCAGGCACTTGGGCAACGTTTGCAAAGAGAATTAACCCTTCCTGGTAGAGAGGGGCTACAGCCAAACACATTCTTGCCTCCTCTGGAGGGCTCCTTACCTTTACGAAGGGGTTTGTGAGTTTACACCTGCTTAGCACTTCAAAAGAGAGTTTTAAATCAGAATCCAAACCCCAACAGGGATTACTGGAAACGGAACAGATGTGTAAACTTACAGGAACTGGCCTCCTTGGGAGAAGCCCATCGCGTTGTAGCCTCCTTTCAGGAGCGGGTCCTTTGCCAGCTGGCTGCACACCTCCCTCACCTGATCGTTCACGTTCATAAAGAAGCTGTTCTCCACGTCCTGATGGATTAGGCAAATTAGAACACAGGACTTGTACCTTTACAACGGTTCATGGTATTTTAACCTCTGCAAATAGGTTGCTAACAGTTCTGCTTTTGAAAGAGGAGCTTAATTTGCGCAGTATGACAGATGGGAAGTTCAAGTTTCGAGACTTCCCTCCACCACTTCTTTGTTCCTACTCTGCCTGGCAAGAGCCTCTCAAAAACTGTCAGGAAAAGTGACATTTCCCCAAACTTCCTGACAACCTGAATCCATATATAGCTGCACATAAACATATATAAGCATATAAATAAATAAAAAATTAAAAATCAAACTTCACCCAGATCCCAGAAAATACCACACATTGAGACGCTATTTAAAGAAATTCCTTAGGGCTACAGAAAACTATCAAAACCACACGAAGGCACAGAAGTCTGTATCTTTGTTATACTGAAGATACATAGTGAATAAATCAAAAGGGGTGGCAGGGGATAAAGCTCTGCTTTAGCACGGTATCTTATCGCATGCTTTGCTATTACCTGGAGTGGTTAGAGAGTGCTAATCTCTGGATTTGCATATTAATCCAATTTCGACTAGGGATTTGTTTCTCCCCAGTTGTTTTCTGCAGGTATTATCTAGACTTTATTGGTTTCTACCTGTCAAAGCCGTTTACTTCACAAAGAGGAACAAAATTAGCAGGGAAAGCACAGCACTAATCCGCGGGGAATCAGGTTAATGACGGGCTGTAGTAACTGTCACACCTTCAGATCCGCACACCGGCCACCCCCCCGCCAGGCAGGAACGCGAGTCAAGCGGGAGTTGCTTACCTGGACCAGGTTGCTTCCAATCTTGAGAGACAGAACATAAATGCCCGGTATTTTATCCTCCACTATTTTTTTTATGTAGCCCATGCTTAGGGGATTGCAGCAGCTGTCTCCTGTGAAAGGGACCGCGAAACACCATCACGCCGCCGGCCAAGCCTTCACCTCGTCTCCACAAACACACCCAGACCCCCCTGATGCAACAGCGGCAGGAGCTGCCAACGCGTCCCGGGGAGGAGAGTCGGCACCTCCCGGCCTCCGCAGAGCCCCGCGGTCCGGAGGAGGGGGCACCGCCGCGGGGCCGGGGCCGGGGCCGGCTCCACTCCCGGCGCGGCCCCATCCGCGGGCCGGCTCGCTAAACCCGCCGTTACCGGAGGGCCGGCCCCACCGCTCGCTCCCGGTGCCGCTCACCCATGCCGTGCCAGATCACCAGGGGCACGGCGGCGGCCGCGCGGCCCAGCCACAGCGCCAGCAGCACCGGCACCGCCACCCGCAGCGCCGCCATCTTGACCGGCCACATGACTCTCCCCGCGTGCGGCCGGCTGGGCGGGGGCGGGGCCAGAGGGGGCGGGGCCAGGCGGGGGGTGGGGGGGGCGGGGGCGGGGCCAGGCGGGGGGCGGGGCCAGGCGTTCCCACCCGAGCCGCAGGTTCGAGTCCCGGCGTCGCTCCCAACCCGCCCGGGTCCCTGAAGTCCCAAATCCCGCAGCACCACGTGGCTGCTCCCCGCACCCGGACACAGAGCCAGGAGACCCTCGACCGCGTCGGTCCCCTCTGGGCTGGGGAAATCCTTTGGGAATCCCCCAGGAATTCTGCTCCCAGCCTCTTGCTGGTGTCTGTGCCTCACGCTGGCTGCACTTCCACAGGTGTGGTTCTTCTAACAGTAGCTTTGACCATAATCTGCACGACAGAGACAGGGAGAGTTGGTAAAGCTGGGCTGTCAGCCGAGATCTCTCAGGATCCTGCAGCTATTTCCAGCAAAGCTGTTCTTATATTAAGTAAATCAATAACAAAATAGTAATGTTACCTTTTAACTACCAGATTCTCATGCCCTCTGCAGAGACTCCTAACACTTTTTCTCTTCTTAATGAGGCAAGCTGGTTATTCATTCAGCCTTTTAGAAGCAACTGGGGCAAAAAAAGAAGTGAGGGCATTCCAGGCCCTGGGAACAGCCCCTGGGGAGCAGGGAAAGCCTTGAGCTGGTGTCATCCTCCCTGAGAGAGCTTCGCTGCCAGCGGCCAGATCAGGCTGTGGCCACTGAGACGTCTGGACTCCAAAAGGGGGTGAATCTGGCTTGCTCCCTTCCCAGAGAAGCTGTGTTACGCTCCGCTCCCAGCTGACCGCAGTGAGATTCAGTGAAGTTAAGCTCCAGATTAAGCCAAAATGGTGCAAAAGGAGGATCCCGAGCCCAGCTGAGACCTGAAGCCGGAGGCGCCTGCCCAGGCCCGCGGGACAAAATGGCGGCGCCCGCCCCGCGGTTGCCCCGGCAACGGCTCGCGCCGCCCTCCCGCCGCCAGGGGGCGCTGCCGCCCGCGCCCTCCCATAAGACCCCGCGGCGGCGCCCGGCTGGTCTCTTCCCCGCCTCCGTCATGGCGGTGAGTGGAGGAGCCCGAGGGCCGCGGCCCGGCTCTGCCCGCTCTATCCGCCGCCATCCGCTTTCGGCGGGACTCGGCCGGGCCGCGGCCGCTGCGGGGGGGAGTGGGGGAGGCCGGGCGGGAGAGCTGCGCGGCCGATGGAGCCCGGGAGGAGCCGGTGGGCGGCCCTGAGGGAGCGGCTGCCGTGACAGGCCGCGGCCCGCCCGGTGGCTGAGCCCCGGGGTGCGGCGAGGCTGGGGGGGGGCGAGCGGTGGGCTGCCTCCCGGGCGTCCCTCCGTTACCCGCCGTGTCGTTTCTCCGCAGCAAGACCAAGGTGAGAAGGAGAACCCCATGCGGGAGCTGCGCATCCGCAAGCTCTGCCTCAACATCTGCGTGGGGGAGAGCGGGGACAGGCTCACCCGAGCGGCCAAAGTGCTGGAGCAGCTGACGGGCCAGACCCCCGTGTTCTCCAAAGGTGAGGGGCGGGTTTTCCTGCCGGCTGCCGAGGGGGGAAAGGGGGACGCTGCCTGTGCTGGGGTCCGCAAAGGAGTTTGTTGTTTCGTTGGTTTCCCTTCCTCTCCCGAGGATGCAGAGGGGGGCGGGCAGCGCGGCTCCCTGGCAGAGCCAGCGTGGGGAGCTCTGCTCTGCTGTGGGTCTTGTGAGAATGAAGAACCGTAAATATTTGGGTGCTGGTGGTCGTTTCTGTCAGTTCTGTTCTGCCTCCAGACTGGGGCTGCTGTTCTGCCCTCATCCCCAAAGAGAGAGAGCGTGTGGTTGCCTTGTGGTTTTGTTTTTCTCTTCTTTAAAGTGTTTTCTTTAGTCTTAAGTTCTGAATCCCCTGGGTGGGGATTCTTTGAATAGCCTCTAAGTGTGATTATTGCTGCCTGCAGCACGATACACTGTAAGATCCTTTGGAATCAGGAGAAACGAGAAGATCGCAGTTCATTGCACGGTTCGCGGGGCCAAAGCAGAGGAGATTCTGGAGAAGGGGTTGAAGGTGAGAATTTGGCAGCTCTGGATCTTTGATTTGTGAAAGAACAGAAGTTTGATCTGTACTAAGCGCAGAGGTGCGTGCTCTGAACTGCTGCACTGGGCCAGTTACGGGCCAGTCGTGGGTATTATGGGTTGGTCACGGGTTGGAGGAGCAGCTTCGATACACAGGCTGCTGTTTCTCCATCTGGTTGCTGCTTCGTGCTTATTTAAGAGCGTGTGGAGGCAGGTTCTGCTTTCTCTCATAGTTCTTTACTGCTGTGATTTAGGAGCAGGCTGAGGGAGCAGAATCCTAGGGTTGAAGACTTAGTAGCGCGTAAGAGAATTGTGGGCGTGGCAGTAGTTGGGATACACAGAAATTCTTAGCTCTGCACTCGATAACAAAATAGTGACCCTGACTACAAATGTTTCAGGTGCGAGAATACGAGTTGAGAAAAAACAACTTCTCAGACACTGGGAACTTTGGCTTTGGAATCCAGGAACACATCGATCTGGGGATTAAATACGATCCCAGTATTGGTATCTACGGCTTGGACTTTTACGTGGTGCGTATTCCCCGCTTCCTTGCAGCTCCTGGGCTTGCGTGAAAGCTCTAGAAGGAACCCGGAACGATAGCTGGCTCGTTAACTTGCTGCCTGGTGCTGGAAGACAGAAAACTGTCAGCAAAATCCAAGTTTAATCTGAGATTCCCAGGGCTGCCGTAAAAACCGTGATTTCTGAAATGGCTCACAAAGTCTCTGCGCGAACAAATACTGTGGCTCTCAGTGGTGCTCCTGGGGTAATACTGAGACAGCTCTGGCAGGGTTGGGGAGGGAAGGAGCAGCAGGAGTGTCAGGGATTCGGACTGAAAGATGGGCTGGGAGAGTCCTCCTGTGTTTGGAGGGCGGGTGGTGGCGGGTGGGAGTTGTTCCGTTCTGCTGTGCCGCACGCTAAATCTCTGAAATAGAGGGAGGCTGTTCGCTCCGTGTTAGCCGTTCTGTTCAATCTTTTTCTCGAGCTGAGGCCTCTGGGTATGGAATAGTGTGTTTTCCACACTCTTTTTGGTTTCTGCGAGTCAGGGTATGTGCTAAGTTGCCCAAGCTAGCAGCTGTCCCCGTCATCGTACGTGGCTGCTCAGAAATTCCTTAGTTTTCAGCTTACATTGAGGCTGTAAAAGATCATGTTCTCTTGAAGTCTTGAATGTGACTTGGACAAGGAGATGTGGAACTTCTAGCCTTCTCTGCTGGAAAACTGTTAAGAAAGTAAATGCCAAAATGAAGTAGGCTGGAATGAAACAGTGCTCTTGGTGTCCTCTGCTGGCAGGTGCTGGGCAGGCCTGGGTTCAGCATTGCTGACAAGAAGCGCAGGACTGGCAACATTGGAGCCAAGCACAGAATTGGAAAGGAAGAAGCCATGCGCTGGTTTCAGCAAAAGGTAAAGTCCATCGTTATTTTTGTATCCCAGGAGTTTCCTAGCAAGTATCAGCAAAGTGCTTCAGTGCAGAAGGGTGGGAACAAGTCACTGGGCAGGGTGAAATCTTGATCACTGCTTAGATCAGTGACTTGGAGCTTGCGCTGCCCCGGAGCAGGGAGTTGGAGCAGGAGTGCTCTTCACACGCCTCTTGTTTGTGTGCTGAACTGACAGAGCGGCTCTGCAGGACAGCTGGAAGCGTCAGTTCCTGTGTGAACGTGTCTGCTGCAATTCTTGGAGTGGTGTCTGCATGTGGATCACAAGTGACAAGGCAGCGTTAGGATTTGTTGATGAGACAGCTCCTGGCTGAGCTGCTGGAGTTGGAGGATGGAGCAATCCAAATAAAACAAGCTCCTGGGCTTATCTGTCCAGACTGGATAATGGACGGGAGATGCCAAAAGCGTGATTGGAGGTGCTCAGAGATGGGGGCTGCTCTTCAGAGGTGGGAAGGGTGGGCAGTTTGTGTCTGGAGGCTGCTCTGCCTAGATCGTGTCCGGCACAGGGTGGGCTCCAGCCCACTCCCCAATGGCTTTTTTTCCCCCCCCCTTCTGCTCGGTTCTGCTTCCTGGGGCACAGTTACCTTCTGGGCCAAATCCTGGGACTGTTTGAGGGGTGAGTGTAGGGTCAGATGAGCCTGGGAAGGGTGGGGCTTCTTGTTTCCTTGGCCTGAGGAGCAGTTTAACACTTGTCTGAATAAAGCCCCTCTTGGAAGCCAACAGCACAGCAGCAAGGTAGAGATGCAGTTTAGCTGCGGGAGATCTGGTGTTCGTGTCAGCGGGATCACTGTGGTGACACTTCTCTGCCCAGCAGTGCTGCACCTTTACACGATGGTACTTTCTCACTTGGTTCTCTTCTGTTCTTTTTTCCTTTCTCACAGTATGATGGCATCATCCTTCCTGGCAAATGAGCAGTTCCCGTTACCAAAAAAAGCCAATAAAATTTTCTAACCCCTAATGGCTGTTGTGAGTTGTGTGGGCTCCTCGGTGGGAAGCTGAAGGCAGGGGGGCACATCCTCCCTGTCCTCCCTGCAGAGCGAGCGTGACCGGACTGGTGGGAAGGGGCTGAGGGGATGGGCAGGGCCTGGCGAGGCTCCTGAGCTGAGATTCAAACCTGCTGCGGCACGACAGGGCTGAGCTCAGCCGGCAGAAACCCGTGATCCGAGCTGCTTCCGTGGTAGTGCAAGAGACTTCCAGTGCCTGTACCTGCAGCTGGTGGCTTCAGTAAGTAAATAATAAATTCCTTTCCCCTGAACAAACGCTGTGTGAGCAACAGGGTCTGTTCTAGGCTGGCTGCTTTCTCGTACCTGATAACAGTGCTGCTGTTTTGAAAGTTCTGTGATACTATTCCTACAGTAGGATTTCTCCTGCGTTATTCTAGTTTGGTTTTCTTTTTTTCAATTTTTCTTGCCAGTCCACACTTGGATGCCGTGCTGCCAACTGAGGAGAAAAGCGCTTCTGTCCTGCTTGCTTCTGGCCCCTTGAGCAGTCCCTGCTTAGGCTGTGGGATGGAGATGCAGGCACCCCAGAAGACACTTGCCAAGAGCCCAAAACTTGCCACGATGGGACAAGCATGTCTCAGACTTTGCAGCGACTCCAGTTTGAAGCACGTATTCGTGTTGTTCCAATGTCTGGCTGCTGGAGGGCAGAGCGACCGTTCCTACCTGCAGTTAAAATGGGACATCACTGCTGCTCCTGTGCTGTAGTGACCTGAAAGGGATGTTTGTCCTAAAGATTAATTCTGGCTCCTGGATTAATCTAGGGAGCTGGAATGGTTTGAAGAGGTTTCAAAGGGCTCTGACAGAAGGGAAGGAAGACAGGGCTTTTTTCTAACTGTTTAAAATTCTCTTGAAAACCAGTAGTTATCCTCACATCCTTTCAGTGCTGCTAATCTCGCAGCCCTGTGCCGTATTAAGGTAACAGCAAAGCAGGACTTCAGCTAGGAGATACCATGTCTTCAGAAGGTTATGGCAGGCTTATTTTCTTTAACCAAAGAGTCCCTTTCCTTCACCTGCTGGTGCCCCCAGCCCTGGGTTCAGCAAACATCAACTGGCCTGGAAAACTACCTGGACACTGCAGCTTTGGGCACTATTTTGCTGCCAATAATTCCTCCAGCCCCACTTTAGAAAAAAATGTTTCCCCATGCTATTATTTTCATTATTCAGCAGTCTTAGCGCCCCGTGCAAGGTCTCTGCAAACCCTGCTGGGCAAGCCCTGGTTCTTTGGCTCATCTGCAGGGTGGATCTGCTGCTGACCTTGCTGATAAAACCGGTTACTCCAGGGGGAAGCTGTGACGAGCACAGGGTGAGACACAGACCCTCAACTTTCTCCACAAAACATCCTTCTCCCTCCTCCTGTCCCAGCGCCGGGTTTGGGTTGTGCTGCTCTGGCCGGGGGCACCGTTGCAGCCAGGCCCAGGAGGCGCTAAACCGAAGGCCGGCCGGGACTGCCCGCCCGCGGCCAGGGACCAGGCCCTGAGGAAGCCGCCCAAGGCCTGGCTCCGCTCCACAGGGGTTCACCGGCGCATCTGGGGGTGAGTTTTGGGACGTCGCCCTGCTGATGCCCTCCGTGCTCTCCCGGGCGAGCGGAGGGGGCGGCAGCTCCGAGCCCCCAGCCTGAGGAGCCTCACTGAGTTCGCCTTGGGCTGTGAACAAGTCCAAAAACCCGCTTTCCTGACGGCCGTGACGGAGCCGTCTGCAGCTCGGGGGCAACAGCAACAGGTACGAAGCGGCTTTTGTCTGGGCAAACCCCGTCCCGGCCGCGGCGGGCCCGCAGGCGGCACCAGCGCCTCCCTGAGGGCAGCGCCCCGCCAGCACCCAACATGGCGCCGCCCGCCGCCCTGCCAGCACCCAAGATGGCGCCGCCCTGCCCGCACCCAACATGGCGCCGCCCGCCGGGCTCTGCCCGCACCCGCCATGGCCGCCAACGGCAGCGGCAGCTGTTGCGTCGCTTCCGGTTCCTAACTGCGGCCAAAATGGCGGCGGCGGCGGCGGGGCCGCGCGGTGTAGGCGGCGGGCGGTGAAGCCGCTTCCGCCGCCGCGGCCTCCTCCAGCAGTAAAAATGGCGGAGTCGGTGTTGGAAGTTGTGGGCAAGCTGCAGTCGCGGCTGGCGGGCAGCTCGGAGCCCAAGAAGGTGACGGGGGCGGCGGCGCGGCCGGGGCTTCCCCCTGCCCGGCGGGACCGGGGGTCGGGAGGGCCCGGGGTACCCCGGCAGCGGGGAGCGGGGCCGGGGCTCGGGAGGGCCCGGGGCACCTCGGGGAGGGGCAGCGGGGAGCGGGGCCGGGCCTGCCCTCCGCCGAGTGCCGTCCCCCCGCCAAGTTACCGGCTCCGCGGGGCGGCCCCGGGGGGTGTCCCCGGTGGGAGCCGCCGCCCCGCGCTGCTGCCGGCCTTGGAGTGGGGGGGGGCTGGCAGGGCCCGGCTGCCCCAGGCCGGGCTCCCTGCGCGGCGGGTCCCGCCGGGGCGCGGCCGGCGAGGCGGGCGAGCGGGCAGCGGCCGAACGCGCCGCAGCAATCTCGGCCTTGGTGACGTGTTCGTGGTGGAATCGCCCCGTTGCCCGGAGCGAGCGGTGACAGGGAGGCAGGGCCCTGCCGGGCAGGGTCACCGCCATCGCCGGGGAGCTGGGCTTGGGCTGAGAAGTTGCCGAGTTCTCGCTCTGCCCCGGCGTGGGCTGCCCCTCCGGCCTCGGGGCCGGTGCCTGGTGCCCCTCGCCCGTCTCCACGAGGGAACGTGCCCGCTGCCCCGACCCGCTGCCCGCAGCAGCCGTGGCGGAGCGGCTGCCCCGTTGCCCTGAGCTGTGCTCATGCTCCGGTCCGTCCTTGCTGACAGCAGGTCTCCTGGCGTGGTTGTCCCAAATAAAACTCAGAATGAGGATTGCGATCCCGTGTGGGCTCCCTGTGCGCTGTTGTCCTCTTCTCTGTGGTGTCATAAAGGGAGAACGTCTGTCGTGACTGCTTACAGGTGTTTGGTTCGTGTTTCACTCAATTCAGTGAGAGAGGAGGCAGCGAGGGCTGCGCAGCCTCACTGTGCTCAGTTGATTTTATCTGCGGAATCGCTCCTTTTCCAAGATCTCCCACCGCCCGTGAAGGAAGGTGGATACTGAAGTGCTCAAGCGCCGGCCCTTTGGCACAGAGCCCCTTGTACTCGGCTCCGGCCGAGCTGGGGGTGCAGGGCGGGAGGGTCTGCTTCTGTTTCTCACCCGCTGCGCCAGGACTGAGTCGGGGTTAACCTGGAGGGCTCTGGAGGGAGCCGAGGGACACCCGAGGAGCCTGTTCCAGGCGGTCTCGGGCTCCGTGGTGCTGAGAACACCCGCAAGACTTCAGACACTGGCTCGGCGCGCTGTGCGCGGGGAATCGGTGCTCCCGTTTCCTGAGCTGTGTGTCTGCTTGGGGCAATAACTGCTCGTCTGCGTTTCTGGGGCATTGTAAGTCTCGGGCACTGTTTGCACGGGGGGACTCTTTCTCCAGTGACCTCGCGGTGTTGAGTCCCTTCTTTCTGTGTTGATCCTGTGTGGCTGTGAAGGGGAGGGAGAGGTGGTGAGCATTTCCAAGCTGTTGCCGGCAGGACAGCGACTTGAAACCTTTTCCCGTCCCGACGGAAGGGTCCTGTGACCCGTGCTCTTTTTATTTCTGGTAGCTTTTCAGCTACATCCTCGGAAGCGCCGGTGTTTCTCGGTTTGATAGAGTGTGTGTATCTTCTGAGCACCTGCCCGTGTCACAGAATGGCTTTTGGCTCTTCTGCTAAAACTGTTTCCGCTGTAGTTCTGCAGCAGGACCAATCCGTGGCACCTCTGGGTGTTACCCACACGTGACACCGTTTCCAGTCTTTGATTTTCTTGCCTTGTCCTTTGGAAATATAACGTAAAAGAATAATATTTGCTCAGTATTGTGTACAGCTCTGTACTGCCTTGCTGGAAGGTGTTAATATTGGTTTGGGGTGAAGAGCGGCTGCCGGCACAGAACTGTCTGAGACTTCAGCCGCTGCTGTAATGGTTTGGAAACAATCTTCTTTATCGAGGGGAGACAGTACAGGCTCTGCTGCGGGGCTGGGGGAGGAAAGAGAATAAGGGAAACACGACCAAGAGAGGGAGGAAGAGGCCAGGCTGTGCTGTAGTAATTTGATATTAATGTGTGTTGTTAGCGTTGTAACGCTTTGTCTGACTTCTTGTAGAAAAAGAAAACAATCCACCCACATTAAACAAAACTTTACTGGAGCTGGAAACTAAGGAAGTTTGTACAGTTTGTGTTTTGTGGCTGATTGACTGAAACCCTGCCC
Organism: Trogon surrucura; assembly: GCA_020746105.1. Classification (NCBI taxonomy): domain Eukaryota; kingdom Metazoa; phylum Chordata; class Aves; order Trogoniformes; family Trogonidae; genus Trogon; species Trogon surrucura. The sequence continues at coordinate 2,686,312 of CM036640.1, forward strand.
TACGCTGGGCTGTTTTCTGCCGTGTGTTTCATCTGGTGCGTGGCAAGATACGAGCTTTGTGCTTCCTGTCTTCTGCTTGGTTGCCTTTTCTCGAAGGACTCGTGGGTTCTCAGTTACTTCTACGAGGAACTGTCAGATCTGAGCCCGCTCGGCCGCGATCAGCTGAGGGCAGTGGAGTGTGCTCCATCAGCTCGTCACCACAGGAAATGCACATCAGAGCAAGTTTTTCAGCCTCGCTGCATCCCAGTTGTCTCATTCGGTGCGTCTCTTGCGCGCGGCCCCGTGGTCCGCAGAGGTTGCGAGCCGGGCGGGGTTTTACCCTGCTGCACGAAGGCAGCTCCCGAGTACGTCGCTGCGCGGTGTCGCCAGGCTGCGTGCCGCTCGGGCAGCGTCACTGGGCGCAGGGTTTGATGGCTTCCCGTGGCAGATCAGTGCGCTGCTCCTCATGCGGGTAACAAAAACGCCTTGTTTCCTGGCAGCGGTGGGTTTTTTGAGATTTACAGCTCGGCTGGGAAGTCTCCCGAACTCCAGTTGTGATAACATTTCTAACAAACCTGCAGGCATAAAAACTTGGTAAAGTGATGCTTAGGCAAAAGTGCGCGTGTGGTGGCCTCTCAGAAAGCCAGCTCTTGGGGTTTTTTGTGGTTTTTTTAAATTTTATTTTATTTTTAAATAAAGATCTGTGGAGTTTTCCAGCAGTTGACTGCAGTGGGTGTGCAATAAGCCAGTTCTCTGTGAGATATGTTCTGAATCAAGTGTGCGGATCCCCTGATCTCAAACCACACGTCCCCTGATGATACGAAATCTAGAGACGAGCTCCACTGAGAATAACGCTTTTCTTCTTGGAATTCAGCCCCGAAGGCAACACAGAGCTGAAGAGCAAAAAGACCTGTGGAAGATGCTACAGTGGAGCGTAGCTGGAACATAACTGGGAGGCTTTAAGGACAGCATAATGAGTTTTATGTTGGCTCTTACTCACGTGGTGGGGTTTCTTAGCTCTGAAACAACCTTTCTAGGAGGGCAGTCACCCACAGAGATGCTCTTGTTCTAATATTGCCCTCGTTTACTCTTTTTCTGTCCAGTACAAGATCCGTCCTTCTTCCCTTTCCTTCCTGCCTGTCTTCCAAAGCTGCTACAAACCCCCACATTACTGACGCCAGAAGGATTTTGGCTGCCTTGGAGGGATCCTGACCCGGGCGCTGGGTCAGCCCTCGCCGCGGTGGTTTGAGGGGGGGCAGCAGAGGGGGGCTGTGTCTCTACCGCTGCTCTTTCTGGTTCGACGGCTTCGATTGCCAGCAGCAGTGCTGACACAGTAGCAGCACTTCTGAAAACCGAAAGGATGTAAGGATTTTTTTAGCTCAGCTGGCTTCTTTCTTTTTTCTGTTCCCCCCACCGCCGCCCCGCATCAGTTGGGGTAGGTAGGGGAGCACATTAACTGCCTCAGATCCTGTGAATCCTGAGAAGATTCTGCTACCATGAGTTGCAGGGACAGAGGGCTCGCAGACAGCACAGCTAGAACTGTTCCACCCCCCTCAGCATCCCAGCTCAAGTGCTGAAACACGCTGCTGCTGTTGGTATCGGTGTTTCACTCTTCTAAAACAAATGAGAAAACCCAAACCTTTGGTCACGGCAATGAAGTCCAAGATAAAATGAGATGGGGTGGTGTTTGTGGCGAACAGAGACTGTCCAGAGGTTCTGCTTAAGCCTCACCTCTCTGCCGAGGAGCACTTCCCTCTCTGAAAGTAACAGCACTCTTCGAGTAGGTTAAAAGAACTTATTTCCTTCGAAAGGAAGGAAACCTCTAAAGCTCTCTAATCCTTGCAGGGTGGAAGTGGGGGTGACTGGAATAGCTTGGGCCGACAGTGCAAATTTGAGCACGGTGAGCACGGTGCTTTAAGAGAAGATCTTCTGGATCAGGGGCAGCCCTTTGTACGGCATATAGCGCGGCAGCGCCGAACAAAGCCCGGGCTCTATAGGGGCTACGATAAAGGGGACGCTGACGAGGCTGGTCTGTGGCTATAGCTGAGCTGTGGGAAATAAAACGCGAGGGGCAGCAGCGCTGTCAGATGTGCGCTGCCGTGCGCCGTAACTAAAAGGTCTGCGGGCATCTTGGTCCCAAAGCACCGGGGTGGCAGAGGTCCAAGTACGTCGCCGTCAGCCGCAGCCCCTCGCCGCGGTGCGGCTCGGAGAGGGCTCCGCTTCCCTCGCTGGCCCGTGGAGCAGCTGTAGGGACTGGCAGGGCCTCGCTTGGCAGCGCCCGTGTGGAGGAAAACAACATTTTTCACCGGTGTGTGGCGAAGGAAAAGGAGTGGGGCGAGAGGCAGTGGTAGTGGAAGGGATCGGTTGCGTTTTTAGCACAAGATGGTAGCTGGGAGGAGAGAGACTGTCGGCAGCGCTGGCAGTGGAGGGTCTGCAGGGGGGATACGGGTTCCCTTTTAGATCTTTAAGAGCAAATCTTCCTTCCCTCAGTGTCTAGCTTGTAAATCTTCAGAAAGGGCTCGTACTACGTTTTTTCTACCCTCCGATGATGTGATTCTCAGCACCACCTTCTCAGCTACAAGCTTCCGAGTCCTTTCTTCCACTTGTGCAACAGAGTTGTGTGTCTGCTCCTGCTTTAAGCTGAAATAAGTTGCATCCTGTATGAAGAAGGCATTAACATTTGAGTGTGTTTTAAGATTCTTAGCTGGGCCCTCATAGGCAAAGAGATGATAATTCCTTTACAGTTGGCCCTTGTGTTCAGCTTCTCGGGAGCTTGATTTGGAGCAAGACAGCAGCTGTCTGCCACTTGGCTCTTTCCAGCAAGCTCTCACACGGTGCAGAATTTTCTTCCTTTCTAGTTGCAGTATGTGGTTCAGTGTGACAAGTCTGAACACTTCCCTTCTTGTCTCTGCAGCTGCTGAAAAGTCTGAAGAGGCTGTCGGAGTTGCCCATCACAGTTGACATCCTTGTGGTAAGAGCTGTGAAATCTCTCGCGCTTTCAGCGTGTCTGTCAAGTCACAGGGTAACTGTTTGCCGTGGAAACGCTGCTTTCCTGGGAACGAGGTGTGTTGCCTCGGCCACCTGCCACAGCCCAGTGTCCCAGGCATGGTGAAGTTCTAGAGACTGCAGGCACAGGGAGGGAGAGTGTCAGAGGAAGTGTGAGGACAGTTTGTCACCCTCAGTTCTTCCAAAAGCTCAACACCCGACTGGGTTGTGAGAGTTGGAGCAGTTCCTAACGGTAGCTGAATGGGCGTGAAATTAATCCTTAAAATTGGTAGTGACTTCTGGCTTCCAACTTACCAACAGTCATTGCAAATACTAACCTGGCTTGTTAACGCAAATATTAAGTGTTTGGCTAAGGTAGAGTTAAGCCCTCTTTGATTTACAGAACTGTTAAGTAATATAATGACTGCTGAAAACAGAAATGTGATAACCTTGCCGTTAGGTCAAGGAAATTTATTTCTCCCTCGCAGCAATGGGTAGTGGGTTAACTTGACTGGCTTGGTGGGGAGCTTAGCAGAGGTGACAATGCTGGCTGCTTTGCCGAGATCGATTCACGTCTTGGCTCTCTCATGAAGGAGACGGGTGTCGGGAAGACTGTGAACAGTTTACGGAAACACGAGCTTGTAGGAGACTTTGCGAAGAACCTCGTGGCCAGGTGGAAGAAGTTAGTGCCGGTGCCTCAAGAGGTGGACAGGTGAGTGACCCCGTTTGGTTATCGTGATGGATAAGCTGTGTCATATTTTTGCAGTGGAGGTTATAAACTGCTCTGGCCAAGGAAACGAAGTGAAGGCTCTGGAAAAACTTGTAACACGAGCGTGCTAACTCTTCACGGGGGTTTTGCCTTGTTTCGGCATAAACCTCCTGTCTGTGCTCGCCGCGGAGCGTTGGGTTGCTGACGGCTGCAGTTTTGCTGAAAGTAGGAGCTGATTTTCAAGAACTTGCAGTTTGATGAAGAGATTAACAGTAGATGCCAGAAAAGCGCCCCTAATAAAGGCAAGAGCTGCAATCTGCTGGCTTCCCATTTATGACGCTAAAGAGAGGAAGTTGGAGGCTCGAGAAAAGGAAGTGGCTTTCTTTGAAAGAAGGCTTTGCCATGCAAAACCCCCACAGAAACCGGAAACTGAAAGTTAATGCTAGCAAGCATGTTGCAATCAGAAAGCCCTGTGGAGCCCAGCAGTGAGATCATTGAGATGTGGGTGCTCAAGACCCAGTTATTCATGATGGTTTCAATGGTCTGTGCTATCCCTGCGTGCTTAACTGGCAAACTGGGGGATGTGTTTTCTGTGGGCACCACAGCCAGGAGTGTGTCTCCACTGAATTGTGAAGTCTCCAGCCCCAGTAAAAACGCTTACTCAGTTCCTGCACTAGAAATGCAGTTTCTGAATCCCTGAATGTTGCTGCGCCTGACAGAATTAGTGGTATTCTTGCCACAGAACTACCAAAACCAACCTTCGTCTTCTGGGAGAGAAGTTCCCATTCATGTGGTCGTGGCTCTTTTCATTCATACTGGGAAGTTTTAATCTAACAATTTTGTTTTCTTACCCCTTCAGAAACAACCTAGATCCTGAAGACCGTGATTACGAGAGGAGCAGCTCAAGCAAAAGACATCACGAACCCTCTCCCGGAGAGGATGAGGAACTGGATGAGGAATATTCGGAACCCTTCCAGCCGTCTTGCAGCCAGTCCTATAGCCCAGATCATAGGGAAAAGAAGTCCAAAAGGTATCCTAGGCCCGAGAGAGCCCACGAGACTTACGGCTACAGCAGCCACCAGGGGAAGGGTTGGGGCAGATCTTCCCCGGTGCTCTCGTCGGATCAGGAGTACTCAGACTATGGACAAGCTGTGTCACCTGAGCCCAGCGAGAGCCCTCAGGATATGTACACAGACCCTTATGCTTCCGAGGAGCAGGAAGAACCGACAGCGTGTCATCGGAAAGCCGGGAAAGGCCACAGCTTTCAGGAGAAAGCCGGAGACCGGGAGAGGAACCCCAGCGAGTTCTGTGACAAAGGGAACGTGAGTCGAAGCAAAGAGCACAAGTCTTCTCACAAGAAGCAGCGACTTGACGGCAGAGGGGAGGACAAGACCTCCGCCTTCAGCCCGGAAAGATTGCACAAGGCCTCTTTTAAAGAGCAGCTCCGAGAAGCCCCCGTGGCAGGGGGCAGCAAGGAGAAGCAGAGGGTGTCGGACGGTACCAAGAAGGAGAAGAACCGAGAAAGCGGCGCTTCCAAAAAGGAGAAGTTGCACACATTGCCGCACTTGGAAGGGTCTTTGGACAACCACGTTAAGAAGCAAAAACATCGGGACTCTGAAAAAAGCAAATTGGAAAAGCCCAAGCTGAGCCTGGAGACCTCGAACACGGAGCGGGAGAAACGGAAAGCTGAGAGTGACTCGTCAAATAGGATTAAAGAAAAGGGGATTTCTGGGAGCTTAAAATCTTCAGAGGGGAAGCGCAAAATCTCTGACGTGAACAAAAAATCGGTGGGCGTTTCCTCAAATTTTGGGGAGGGGGAGGTGGAGGATGAATTTGAACAACCGACAATGTCCTTCGAGTCATACCTCAGCTACGACCAGCCCCAGAAAAAGAAAAAGAAAGCGGTCAAACCTTCTGCGTCAGCTGGAGAGAAAGACCGAGGGCACAGCAAGCAGAACGGATCCAAAGCCAGCACCAACAGCTCGAGCTCGAGTCGGAAAAGTCCAAGCCACAAGCGACCAAGTGAGAAAAAGGCAGAGAGGACACTACCGGAGCCTCCTAAACCAAAGAGGGTAAGGTTTGAAGGATCTGAAAGTGAACAAAGAAGGTGGGATCAGCTGCTCTGGGTCCTCTGCCATCTGGGGCTTATTACTTTTCCCCTTGGGGGTGCTGGGCTGTGTTCTGCATCGGGGCGTGCTTGCGGCGTCTCGTTGGTATCCAGCTCTGTGACTTCTGGTTCTGCTGGCAGACAGCACGCGTGTCGTGTGCCCGACGTCGCAGGCGTTGCTTTGTGCTTTAAGGCTGGAACTCTGCTGGAAAAGTGGGTGAAGAGGAAGGGGGAGGAAAGGAAATGTAATAGGCAGAACCCTGTGTATTCAAAGATGGGGAGAGTAGAAGAGAACGCTTTCAGGTAAATACGCCTGCGAAAGCCTATGGGATGGGATGCGCGTGTTAAGCACGTGGAATATCTTTAGGTATGAGTCAGCGTAGAATCCGGCCTAACGTGCAGTGCATCTCCACCTGCCAGCAAGGTTCCCCTGTCTCTCAAGTATTTATGCTTCTCTAAAACGGGCTTTTTAAAGAAATCTGTATCAATACTGCAGTTCTGCTAACTAAATTTGTTGGTCTCCAGAAACGGGCAAACTGATGTTACAATGCAACTTATTGTAGATGATAGAGCTTCTTTTGCAGAAGCTTGAAAAATGAGCAATATTTCTGTACACGGTGATCGCCACATGAGTGCCAGGGTTTTATATATAAATGGGACCGAGGTGTAAAGCTTTTACTGCGGAACCTTTTTACTCAGCTTTGAAATGCTTCACTCTTCGAAAAGTGTTGTATAGTCGTAGCAGCATTTTAAAATCCTGCTTTGCCACTCGTTCTAATAAGCACCTCAGGTAAAAGTTTTAAGTTTCCTTCAGTCTGTGAGGTTCCTCCCTCCTCCGCCACTGCAGAGTTTTTGCAGGAGGTGGGGAGGAGGAGTTGAGTAAATGAGTGTTTGAGTTCAAGGAAAATGTTTCGGCCAGAGCTTTCTCTCCTGTTTTTTTTCTCTAGTTCTGACCTGAGTTCTTGCTAGAGGCCTTCAGCACTGGACCTAGTAGGTCAAAGATGTGCATGACTTTTACTGGAGGGAGCCGAGTGATTCAGATCCCAGATTTTGGCTTCTTTGTGTTGCCAGCCTAGACAGAGCCGCAGTAACGTGGCAGAAGTGCAGCCTCCCCCTGAGGTTATTTCCTGGTGCAAGCTCAGCAGCACGGAATGTCTCATTCAAAATTTCAAACAAAATGCAGTTCGGTGCTGTTCGTACTGGTAAGACGCAACGTTCTTCTGTATTCTTGGCTTATTTGCGTGTACCTCCTCTCCTTCCAGATACTTTTAGATGTGGTACCGACGTTACCAGACATCCCACTGCCGCCGATCCAGGCCAATTACCGCCCTCTTCCTTCAATCGAGTCCATTACCTGCTCCCAGACGAAAAGGAAAGGTATGTTGGGTAGGAAAACAGGTTTGAAATGGGCTGTGCAGCCATTGCCTGTGGGAGTGGATGCTGGTTGGGTTCTGCTCTTCCTGTTGGAGTCTGGTGTCCTGCCTCTGATGCCCAGATGACCATTTAGGTTCCTTTTGGGTGACTCCAGTTCGCTTCTCCTGTGCCGTTCATCATGGGGGGCTCTTCTTTGCTCCGTTCCCTGCTTACTCCGAGTCTTTCTCTTTACAGCAGTGTCCTCACCAGTTGAAGAGAGCGAAGCAGGTTTTACAGGCCGACGGTTGAATTCAAAGATGCAAGTGTATTCAGGCTCTAAAACTGCCTACCTCCCAAAGATGATGTCTCTGTACCAGCAATGTATCAGAGTCCTCAGTAACAACATTGACTGTAAGTACTTTTCTCAGTCGTCTTAAAGCTCTGTTGCTGTGCAGATACACTGAAGCCTTGGTGACTGGTTTGTGTAGATCCCAGCAGCATCTGGCTTGGAAGCGTGTGAACAGTTAGTTGCAGATCCCAGTGAAAGCTCACGTGCTGCAGGAATCAGCACCCAGCATCCCTTCAGGGAGTGCTAAAGCACTGCAAAGAGTTGGAAACAGAGACTTGCACAGGCACTTCTTAAACTTGGAGATACTGGTGCCTGGTGACTCACCGGAGAATCTACGGTTCCGTTCTCCTTCCGCTCACAATGTGCCGTGTAGCGCAGCACCGCAGTTTTTTCCTTTGCATTTCAAGGCGTCAAGTCTTTTCCTTGGCAAGGAAGGAGCAGGATAAATACTCTGTGCCTCTTGCTTCTCTCTAGCAATCTTTGAAGTGGGTGGTGTCCCTTTCACCGTGCTGGAGCCAGTGTTGGAGAGATGCACCCCAGAGCAGCTGTATCGCATTGAGGAGTGTAACCATGTGAGTGCCTCAGCCTGGGGAAGGGATGGTGACGTGGGAGTGACATTCTGTCCTCCTGTGCAGTAGCAGAGTAGTAAAGAACAATGTTCTTCATGCTAAGAGGTGGCTTTTGCTAGTCCTATGTTTCTGGTTTTGCCATCTGCCCATCTCTTCCTGTGCTATTCCGGTGACGCTGGCACCAGCTGGTGCGGAGGGAGAGGGGCTGAAGGTGTCAGGAGGGATCCCAGCTCACGTGTGGGTTTGTGTCAGGTCCTCATTGAGGATACGGATCAACTGTGGCACAACCACTGTCTTCGAGACTTCAAGAACGAGAAGCCAGAAGAGTTTGAGTCCTGGCGGGAGATGTACCTGCGACTTCACGATGCGCGAGAGCAGCGGCTGCTCATGTTGGCACGGAACATTGGCTCAGCTCATGCCAACAAACCTAAAGGTAAAATAGGGCTGAATGATCAGGAAGGGTTCTGGAAATGCTGCCATGGGGTTGTCTTTGCATGGTGAAGGTCTTTCGGAGTGGCTGGTTTAAATCTAGTCCAATTTAGGAGTTGTATAACTCTCCATTTTTGTGGTGGCCTTTGCACAGGCTCTAGATTTCATCCACAGTGGTGTTGATGCAAAGCAATATTTTTATAGCCAGAACATGTAGGGTTGCAGAGGCACTTCTTGCTCTAGAGTGGCTTCTCCATTCTCCCGGGTTGAAGAATCCAGGGTAGGGGAAAGCATTCATGCTCTTTGGTAAACATAATGAGAACTACTGACCTGATCAGTCTGATTCCTCACGGCCCGTGTCGTGGCTGCAAGAGGTTCAGACCTTAGGGAGTAGGCTGTCACCTGAGGTTTGGAACGGGTGGACTGGGAAGAGGTGGTCGGAGCTTGCTGTAAGCACTGAGGAGCCTCCTTTATAATAAGCTGGATCTCAGCAATGTTTCCCTCTGGCCTCCTACAGGTAGAGTGGCCAAAATGGCTTTTGTGAACTCTGCGGCAAAGCCCCCTCGGGACGTACGAAGGAGACAGGAGAAGTTTGGAACTGGAGGACCTCTTCTGCCAGAGAAGACCAAGTGAGTGTTTCTCAGTAGGACTTGCTGTTCAGGGCCTCTTTTCTTATGGGCTCCTGCCAGCCTCTCCTGAAGCTCTGCATCTTGGCAGGAAAGGACACTGTGTGTCTGAAGGCCTTTTTGTCGTGAAACTTGTAACCATAATAGTCTCTTCCTTGCTGGGAAGTGTGGAGATACTGCTCGTCGCTGGTTCCATGTGGTATCAGTGATGCTGCTGCTAACAAACGTGGTTTGTGTCTGCAGAATAGCATCACACCACAGCGACTCCTTTACTGAAATGTCTGTCCCGTCTCTGTTACAGAATAAAACCAGTCCTGTACACATCTGGCAAAAGCCACACTCGTGTGAGTGAAGAGCAGTCCTACGACGGGCCCAGCACCAGCAGCGCCCATTCTGTCCCCTCTTCAGGTAGCACCTTCTCCTCCTATGACCCCAGGAAACCACCAGTGAAGAGTAAGTACAAAGCACAGAACATCCTTGTGGTTTCCTAGAGCTCCTCCTTTCCAAACGCACGAATCTGCTATAAGAGAAATCCAGCCTATGCTGGAGGATTGATGTTGGTGGCCTCTCTACTCTCAAGGAGAGAGTGATAAAGTCTCTTCAGACTTCTTGCACAAGAAAAAACAGAGCGAAACATCCGAGTCACCTGCCTGCTCAGTGCTGACTGTCAGCCTGTCCTAACGGTACTAGTGAGGCAGAAACCCTGCCTGTGCCCTCCTGCTGCCCTTCTGGGTCTGTCCAGCTGTTTAGAACAATGAAATTGCAGTGCAGCTCTCTGTGAAGGGAGGCAGGCGGAGTTCAACCAGAGATCTGTGTTCTTGCAGTGCACAAAGCAGAGTGGGCTTTCCTCGGTCTGAGGATACAACAGGCCACGATCAGAGAGCACACGCTTACCCCTGCCTTGTGTCTGACTTTCCAGAGCATCAGCTCCGATTGCTCTCTGCTCTCCCAGTCTGTGACTGCTGCTTTAATGCTTAGGGGCGTTTTGTTTGATTTGTTTTTTTTTTCTTTTCTTCCTCTGTTGCAGAAATTGCACCCATGATGGCAAAGACTATCAAAGCTTTCAGAAACAGGTTCTCTCGGAGATAAGTGTGCAGTGCAGATCTGGGACTTTTCCTCTTGTGGGGGAGCGGCACTGAAGGGGGAGAAGGTACCGAACAGCCCTTTTCTTTGAACTCTTTGGAGGCTGCAGCTGCTGGGAGAAGCTTCGATCTGCACAAGACGACAGCACAGTATTTTATCTTTTATTCTGGTCCCTTTCTCAGTGTCAAGCCCCGCTCTTTTGCCCCCGCCCTTAACATCCTGTTTCTGGCTTTGTCATCTGTCAAAAGAAGGGTGTACAGAATCTCCCGACACAAGAAAATGTGAAGTCTTGGCACCTGCTGAGAGTGGAAGATCCAGAGACTATTTACTATTTAACCTTTTAATAAATTATAAAATGGTTTTAATTAATATTTTGCCTCCCTCTCCCACTAGTATTATTTATGTTGCTCCCAGTCTTCCCCCCCCGCCCCAATCCAGTGCGAGGGCCAGCCTGTCTGTGACTGGAGCTGGCAGGAATCCATCTGTCTGAGTAGACACCGGGTATCGCAGGAGTCTTTCCTCGAGATCTGGTACCTGCTGGGCCCAAAGTCCCACGCAGGGACAGGTCGGACCGGTGCCCCATAAGCTCATCGATCCTTTGGCGAACGCATCAAGTCCTGAGGCTTTGCTTTCCACTCATGTACGTTAATAAAATCTTAGCTCTCGACCTTCTCTCTGCTGTTACTGTAGACCTCGTACGGACGCTTGTGTTGTCGTGCAAGGATGCCAGGAAGCAGTCGGGGGTTTTTTGTCTGCTGCTGGTGTCTTTGGCTGGCTGCTGGGAATAAAATTGCAAGGGGTAAGGGGAGAAATTTTACTGTGCATCAAGTCAGATTTTAACTTTTTTTTTCCTTTTTTGTTGGAGAGAGAGAGAGAGAGAGGACTTGCCTCTGGAATTGAGAACGATTTTTAAATACCAATGAAGGCATCTTGTTTGCCTCTTTTAGTGGAAAGAATGAATGCTTTTATCTTGTCTGTGTGGCACTGGGAACGATTTATTTCCAGTTTGGAAGCTGGTGCTTACATCCTGTCTCTTCCCTGTATGTTTTGCTCTGCCCCATCTTTAATTAAAAAAAAAAAGAGAGAATTTTCATCTTTGAGCCTGAAACCGTTTGACTGGGGTTGGAGGGAAGTGAAAAACAGAACGTGGTTTGGTTTCAATGCGTGCGTGGTTCATGGCAGTTCAAAAAGCTCAGTTGTACTTGGTGTCTGAGGAACTGGAGCTCTGGAAGGAAAAGGTGTACGATGCGACCTGGCAGACCCAGGGCTTGGTGGAAGTGTGTGGAAGTGCCCTGGAGCCCGAGCGCTGCGTGAGGTGTGTGATGTCGGGTGGACTCGCTGAGGCTGCAGCAGAGAGCGAGGAGCCAGACACAACCAGGCACTCGCTATAAATGTGAAGCCTCATTGTGGTGAACATTTCTGCTTGTGGATTACATCTGCCTCCAAAGTGAGCTTACCCAGAGGCGGACGGAGTTGGTGAGAGCCAGGTCGTGTGGCGAGGGAGCTGGCCTCTCTGCTAGGGCTCAGAGATCCGGCTGCGTCGGGAAGGAGAGAGATTCCATGTTTGCTGCCCTAGGTGGAAAAGGTGCTGGTAGTGGATGCTGTTGTTGTTGGCTGCTCCTGAGCAGCTCTGCTGCTGCCTTTCTGTGGCTGCCCCATCCTGAACTGGTGGTGTTGTCTGTGCACACTGACCAGGGGAAACCTTGCTGTGACGAGCCCTCCTCCCGGGCAGGCTCTAGAAAAATCCCCATGTGCTGCTGGTTTCTGTTGGTCGGTTTCTTTCTTCTTTTTCTTTTTGTCTTTAAAACTGTTCCGAGCACCTGTCTCTTGTTTATTTGGTCTGTTCTTTTCTTATATTGAAGGTCTTGGAGAAACATTCTCGGACTCTCACGTGCTGTAAGTTTGTTGCAGTCCCAGATGCTTTAATGTTACTGTGCAGCATTTCAGTGTGTGTTGTGCTGGAAAATAATGGCTCCTTACTCTTGCATTTTTGCTGTATTTAATTTGGCTGTATTTTTAATTAGATGACAATATATTATCTTCTGCTGACCGTTGTGCTACCGTTTATTTCTCCTCTGTACTTGGGGTAGGGGCAGAGGGGAGGGAAGGGGAGTCTGGCGTTGTGTTCAGGCCCCAGTGGAGCCTCGAGCAAAGGATCTGGGTGAGGCCCGAGAACACGCTTGGGCCCTGCTAAACTGCCACTTAATTAACACTCCAGCTCGGTACTGGGATGTGGATACTGCCCAAAGCACTGCTGTTACTGGGTGATGTACGTTCCCTCTCGGAGCAGCCTCTTTGCTCTAGGCTTTGCCAGCTGTGTCTGTTGTAGCTTAGCTGGGTCGCAGGAGTGAGGACACAGGATCAGCCAGGACACTGACTCTGCTCTGTGCTGAGCAGGTCCCACTGGTACCGAGCCTGGTGCCAGCTGCTTTCCCCTTGCCCTCCTCTTGGTTTTCCTCAGACCCTAAAACCGTTGGGATGGAAGAGGTGGGCACAAGCCCTCAGCCGGGAAGGCAGGAGCGTTTCTTCCATGAGACACAAATGAGGCAAAGTCCAGGGTAAAAGTGCTTGCTCTGTTCCCACTCTCTTGGTGCCCCGGGGTGTGACACTGGTGCAATTATTTTTCTGTGCTACACTACACCTGAAAGAGCTGAGCGGAGCTGCCTCGTCCTCCTTCACTGCCCCGCTCTGGGCTGAGTAACGTGGGCAGGAGGGGGAGTGACTTTGACTCGCATTTGTATTTTCGTCCCCAACTGTGTATATACAATTTTCTATGTTCCTTTTTTTTTGTGGTAACTAAGAGGAATATTTTAATTAGATAAGTTATATGAAAAGAGGAAAATCATGTCTCAATAAAAGCCAAACACTGGACTCTGTCTGCTCATTCTTTTCTGCCCGAGCAATGAAGGTTACACGCGCCGGCAGCACAACTCGGTCGCTGTGACCCCGCTGAGGGCTCCTGCTCGGGGACCGCAGCGGGGTGGGGCTGCCCCGTTCCCCCGCGGGGCTGGAACCAAGCCCCAGGAGCTTCTCCTGCGCCTTCCCCGGGGTCCATCCGAGGCCGGGATGGGGCCGAGCTGCCCCCGGCCCGGGGCCAACCGGCCTGATGGGGCTCGGCTCGCCGGGGGCGGAGTCACCGAAGCGGTGGGCGGGGCGGCAGGGCCCGGTGGGCGGGGCTGGCGACGGGGTGGGCGGGGTTAGTGGTGTGGTGGGCGGGGCGGCGGCAGCACGCAGGCGCGGGTGGGCGGGGCTAGAGGCGCGGTGGGCGGGGCGGCGGCAGCACAGAGGCGCGGTGGGCGGGGCGTCATGGGCCGGTGGGCGGGGCTAGAGGCGCGGTGGTGGTACGCAGACCCCCGTGGGCGGGGCTAGGGGCGGAGTCAGTGACGGGGTGGGCGGGGTTACTTGCGCAGTGGGCGGGGCTAGCGGTGCGGTGGGCGGGGTTACCGTTGCGGTGGGCGGAGTCAGGGACGGGCATGGCGCGGTTATCCGCGCGGTGGGCGGGGCTATCTGCGCGGTGGGCGGAGTCAGTGCAGGGGATGAGCGCTGTTATCGGCGCGGTGGGCGGAGCTAGCGGTGCGGTGGGCGGGGTTACCGGCGCGGCGGGCGGGGCGGCGGCAGCCCGCAGGCGCGGCGGGCGGGGCAGGGCCATGGCGCACGGGCACGGGCACGGGCAGGGCTGCTGCTGCTGCGGCGGGGAGGCGGCGGCGGGGAGCGCGGAGCGGGGCGCGGCTTGGGGGCTCTACCTGCGCATCGACCGGCAGCGCCTGCAGTGCCTCAACGAGCGGCGGGAGGGCAGCGGCGCCCTCGTCTTCCGCGCTTGGGAGGAGCGCGGCGATCGCGCCCAGGTGGGGCTGGGCCGGGACCGGCAGCGGCGCCGCTGCGGGCGGGGCGGGGAGGAGAGCCGGGGGCGGCGGGAGGAAGCGAGGTGCGGTGGGTCCCCGCCTTCCCCCTGAGCCCCTCCGAGGTTACCCGCCCCGCCTGACCCGGTGTTCCCGCCCGGTGTGACCCCCGTTAGGCGCGGCCAGCGCTTACCTGCTCCTCTCTCTTCCCAGTTCGTGGAAAGCGACGACGATGAGGAGCTTCTGTTCAATATCCCGTGAGTTCCTCCCCTGAGCTCCTCTGGCGGCGTGTCAGCTGCTGGCAGCGTTCCTTGCCTTCTTGTGCCTGAGAACGAGGCTCCTGTCACCAGCGCCCGTTTGTGGAGAGTGGGGACGAAAATGCCGCTTCTGTGTCTCCCGGCAGGTTCACGGGCAACGTGAAATTAAAAGGGGTCATCGTGATGGGAGAGGATGACGGTACGCACCCGGCGGAGATGAGGCTGTAAGTGAAACGAGCAGTCACTCTGCTGGACCCTGAATGGAGCTGCTGGACTCGGAGCTACCGGGAGCAGCGATTCTCCCGCTGTGGGAGGAAGCCGCCTTGTTCTGTGGCAGCTCCGGCCTTCCAGGGCTTCAGGAGGAAAAAGAAATCGTGGCTTGCAGGGGGATGAGCATGGCTGCTCGCTGCCTTTTCGTTAGGGAAATGGAGCCCTGATTTTAATTAGCAGAGAGCGTGGAGTTGGCTGCAGAAGGATCAGCGGGCCAAGAGGGGTTACGCTCTGGGGAGGAAGCTCTGAGGCCTGGGAGGGAGGGACACAAGTGACGGCGTGTCCTGCAGATCCCAACATACCGAACCACGTGGCCTGCTTTAGCTCCTGAACGGAGAGAGATCCTTATTAATACTGTCTTTTTTTTTAATAAAACTGAAAGAGTATTGAGTACTCTGCCATTCTTGCATGTAGGGAAAGAAATACTCATTTATCAAGCCAGTATTTTCCTTGGTCTCCAGGGTCCTGGGGTTCATATTTACCCAAGCACGCCGAGATCTGTATCTCCCCAGCTTTGTTCCTGGCTCTTCCTTATTATTTCCTCAGGGTGTTGAGTATTCTGGAATTCGATGGTGCTTTGTGGTGGCGTTGGTGTTTTTTTCCCTTAGAAGACAAAGTAAAATCCAGTTTCTTATTACTGAGACCTATCTGGGGTAATGCTACGGGGTGGGGAGGAAACCAATTAGCTGACCCGTCTGTTAGTAACTTCCTGGGTTTCCTCCCTCTCTTCCCAGGTTCAAGAACATTCCTCACATGTCCTTTGATGACGCAGCCAGGGAACCAGACCAGATGTTCAGCCTCAGCCGGGATCCGAGGGGCGAGCTGGAGTACCCCACCAAGTACGGCGCGGAGCCACGCGCCCCGGGGAGGGGGGTGGGGGGGCTGCTCCTCCCGAGCGCAGGCGCTGAGCTCTGCCCAGCCTGCTGCGGTACCGCTGAACCGGAGGAACGTGCTAGCAGAGGGCAGTTCCTTCCCTGGCATTTCAAAGCTGCCCAGAGTAGAATTTGCCTCCCCAGCTCCGTCCTGCCCTTGTCAGGTGAGAGCTCTGGTCCGAAAACCACGACCCTGTGCCCGTGACCCAGGAACTCTCGGGGTGCAGAATGATCCCAGCGTCGTGTCCCCTGCTCCCAGTGACAGCTCGCTGCTGCCCTGCTCACCACAACCACGAGGGAAGCTGCTCCTCCTGCCCCCTCGGTCATTTGCTCCCAAGGCTGGCTCGGCTTAGGGCAGGAGCTTCACGTGCTGCGGGGCTGCGGGGCAGCGGAGCGACGGCCTGTACGCACAGCTCCCCTTTCAGTGTGTGCTTCCTTTCAGAATTGCCCGTTTCTCCAACGTTTACCACCTCTCCATCCACTTTCCGAAGAACTTTGGAGCGGAGACAACAAAGATTTTTTACATAGGCCTCAAGGGAGAGTGGACGGAGGTGGGTCAGAGCAGACGTGAGTGAGACTGTGCTAACAGTGTGGAAAGGGCTTTAAATCTTAAGTTGAGCTTGAGGGGCTGAGGAAGAAGTGGGAGTGTTGTGGGGCACGGGGACGAAAGGTCTGCGGTGAAAATTAAGATGGGAACTTGCTCGGCTCTTTGCCAGTCAGGTTTTTTTTTTAGGAGGGACTTGGATTCTGCTCTCCTCTGGACTAATGCATTTCATCTTAATTCAGGCTCATCGCCACGAAGTCACCATCTGCAATTACGAAGCAGCAGCAAACCCAGCTGATCACAAACTGGAACAAATCACCCCCCAGACTCACTTCATCTCCTAACAGTGCTGTCGGGAAACTCCCGAAGGCTGTGGTACGAGAGTAGGGACGGGGTGGGGTGACTCAAGACAGAAGTGGCTTCCTCAAGAGCTGGAGAGGGTTGGATCAGCTTTACATTTCGGTCTTTGCCTCGGAAAGCAGCGGCCCATAGGGGCGCTGCCCGCCCGAAGGCAGCCGCAGCGCTCAGCGGCGCCTTGAGACCCGCAGAAGGCGGCAGCTCTGCTCTGCCGCGGGGAGAGGCGGTCGTCGGGCGGTGGCAAAGCTCGTGTCCGGTACCGTTCGCTTCTCTGACTGCCAATAAAACACGCGCAGAGCTGCGGCCTCGTCACCCGCTCCCTGTTCCTGAACGCGCCTCACGGCCTGTGCTGTGGAGCGGCCGCAGGGCTGAGCGAGCGGCGGGGGCGCTCCGGGCCGCGGCTGTCCCGGGGCGGGGGCGGGGGTGGGGGCTCTCCCCGTGAGCCGGGACCCGCTGGGGCCGCCGCGCCCGGTTCCAGCCCCGCGGCCAACATGGCCGCCGCGCTGAGGGGAACGGGCGGCGCGTCACTTCCGCCGCGCTGACCCGCCCGCGACCCGCCGGCCGGAAGTTCCGGTGGGAGCGCGTCGGGGGAGCCGGGAGGAGAGCGCGCGCCGGGCCCGCGGGAGAGGTGCGGGGGGGGGGGGGGGGGGGGGGGGCGGGATGTACCACCGGGGCGCGCGGGGGGGGGAGAGCGAGACGCGCGCACCGGAGCGGGGCGGGGGGGGTGTCGGGGGGGGCCGGGCTGAGGGGCCCCGTCGCCGCGGTGCTCCCGGTGGGGGCTTCTCCGGCGGTCCCGGTGGGCCCCGGCGCCCTGCGGCGTCGTGCTGGGGGCGGCGGGGCGGCGCTGCCGGTAACGGGGGCCGCTCCGCGCCGCGTGGAGCCGCCCTCCCTCCGCAAAAACCACCTCCCGGCGGTCGGTACGAGCCCTCGGCGCTCCCATTAAAAACCCCACAAAATCCCCGTTTCCACCCGAAAACCGGCGGCCCCGGGCCGGGCGGGCAGGTACCGGGGCTCGGGCCGGTCCCTCCGCCCGGGCGGGATTTCTCCGCCTCCGGCTGCTTCCCCTCCCGGTGCCCGTGGCCCTCTCCGGGCCTGCGGGAGCGGCACCGCCCGGGGGCGCGGCGGGGCGAGGGGCCGGTGCGGGGGGGGGGGGGGGGCGGCGGCGCAGGGGCTGCCGCATCGGGCGCGGGTTCGTCCCCTTTGTTTTTGGCACCTTTGTGCTTTTTCTCTGCGTTTCGGGCGCTTTCTCCTTCCCGGGTCGTGCTCTGGCCTCGGGGCTGTTGGAGCCGTTCCCGCGCGGAGGGGCCGGAACAGCCCCGAGAGACCCCGGGTGTCACCAGGGGTCACCCCTGGGTGCTTCGGGCAGCCTTGACCCTCAAACCCCTCGTTTCCCCGAAGCCTCCGTGAATAAGGCGAAGCCGTGCGCGCCCGTCTGCTCGGGGAAGACGCGTTTCGGCGTCTCCCATCTGTCGCGGGAGATGCTTTTTATTTATGGCTGCTCTCGCCAGGATTTTTGGCAGGTGCTGTTTTTCCTCGCTGGTTGTTTTGACCCTGGAGTACACACGAGCACGTGGGCTCTGTGTGTGTGTGTCTGCGAGGTTCGCCAGACCCGAGGAGGAGCGTGTTGTTCCCGGTGTTTTTTATTTGAGTCGGGGAAGCGGCTGACAAACAGTTGGTGAAACGAGTCGGGCAGGTCTCAGCCCAGGCGGGGAGAGGAGGCAGCTGTTTCTCTCGGGTAAGGCTGCCCGCCGGGGCACCGGCGCTTCGGGAGGGCGTTTGGGTGGTCCCGCGCCGTCCGAAACCTCCTTGGGGATGGCGCTGGCCGTGAGACGCGAAGGCTGGAGCGGATCGCGGGGGCCGATCTCGCTCCTGGGAGACGGTGGCAGCGCGGTGAACGTGCTCTGATCTAATTAGTCCGAGCGGTAAGCGGGGGTTAGAGCCCGTCACGTGAGGTGCGGGAGTTTTAGCGATCCGCGTCGGGCTGGGAGCAAACACCGGCGGCTGTCGCGGCTGGAGGTGGTGTCGTGGGGGCTGTGAGCTCTGCCCGCCCGCCCTGCAGGTGATGGGGACCCGGGAGGTGACAATCGTGCTGGCAGGAAGCCGTGGGGACGGCGGCGGTGGCCCTGGCTGGGTGACTGGTGGAGGGGACAAGGGCGTCGTCGCTGGGGGGGGTCGCAGGCTCTGGGAGGCAGCGTGGGGCTGGGTCTCGAGGCAGCGTCTGGACGCTCCAGTTGATCCCTGAATGGCTCCATAAAAGAGGGTTGGACCTTTTATTAGCGCCGCACAGCCCGGGCTGCTGCGTGCCGGGGGCCAGCGTTTCCTGCTTCCCCTCAGAGCAGATGTGGGTCAGGCTCCTCCTCGGCTCCGCCGGCGGCCGGGAAGGGGGGCTGAGGCTGCGCGCCGCCCGGCCGTCGGTACAGTCACGGAAATAACTTTGGCTTTGAGGTGTAACAGAAAGAGCTAATTTTAACGCTCCCGACGCCCAGCGTGCGCGTCCCCGCTCGCACGCGGCTGGTGCTGCGACACGGGAAGCGGTTGCTGCTGCCGGGCGCGGGATGGAGCCAAGCTGTCCCGCGGGCTTCAACACCAAAGCCTTCACGTGCTCCTTGATTTTCCCCCAAATAGCTGGTCCCTCTGGAGCAAATAGTTGCCAGCGGGGGAGGAGGGGGTCGTTTTCCTGCCTTACCTTTGTCCCTCTGTCCCGCAGGTGCCAGTGTCCGAGTCCCTCTCGGTGTATGTGTGGTAACAACATGTCTGTCCCCCTCCTCGCTGATGCAGTGACTGTCTCAGGGGCAGAGCGGGAGACTGCCGCGGTAAGGGCCAGGCCCCTCCTGCCTCACCTGCTTCTTCCCTTTCAGCGGTCTTAAAAATAAGCAGCTGCTGCCGTGGGGTTCAGAGGGGCCGTGAGCTGAGCCCGTAACCCCTCAGCTCCTCAGTTGTACATCTTGGGGCGTCAGGGGATGTGGGACCGGCGAGGTGTCATCTTGCTTCGGGGAAAGTAACTGTCCTTTGGGCTGGGCTCTTTGTTTCTGGCGCTTGGGCCAGCGCGGGAGCACGGGCGTAGCCTCGCAGCCAGGCTTGATCCACAGGGAAGTGGGAGTGAGATCTGATTTGGCTGTTTAAGCTTTTCAAAGCAAATCCCCCAAAGAAAATCCTCTGTCCTGCCCTGGGCCCCCACAGGCTGCCCTCCCTCTGCTCCCCGTTGCTTAGGGGCTGCTTGAACCTTCGACGAAAAGCCCGTAGGGGTGGGTTTTGCGAGCCCGTGGCCAGCTCGGCCTCCGCTCGGCGCGGCGCCGTGCAGCCCGGCGGCACCATCCGCCGCTCCCTGGGCCTGCGCCGGGCAGCCACGGCGCCGCCGCCGCCCACGGACCTGGCCGTGACAGCAGGCCCTGGTGTGATGACGGTGAGACGCCTGTTCCACCCATCCGTCACGCTCAGAGCTGCAGGGACGTGTCATTAGCACCGGCTAATTTCTGCCTGGTTCGAGTCTCTTCGAGTTAGTGACTAAGTGGCTTTTTGCTGCGTCCCTGCGAGCCCGGCCCTGCCTCTCTCCCAGGGCATCGGCTGTCGCGCCGGCTAATGCTTTTGTTTTTCTGCTCAATTTAACAGGTCATTTTTTTACATGGCCTTGGAGACACGGGGTGAGTACTCCTGGAGCCGGCTCTGGCGGTGACGCGGGGTTTGCCGAAGGCGGGCTCGGGCTGCGAGCTGCTGGTGCTGCTCTCCCCGGGGGCAGCTCTGAGATTTGTCTGGGGCTCTGAGCTGGGTCCGACAGCCGTGCCTGCGCCGCCCTCGCAGGGAATCGCCGGCCAGCGGCTGTCTGCGCTTGAATATTTATGATCCCGGCAGCCTGGCAGCCCCCCGCCTCCTGCGGGTTTGATTTTCTGCTTTCTCTGAGGCAAGCAGATAAGCACTGCGGTTTTTCCGGTCCTTGGGAGGTGGGTTGTGACTACGTGAGTGCATCTCTCTGATGTGAAAAGCTACCTTAGAGGACAGCGTGAGGTTCAGCGGTAACAAAAGGCGCAGGAGATTCTTCCTCCTCCCTTGCTGATCCCCGCTGCGGGGCTTTGTGTGCTGCCTCTGCCCTGCTGCAGAGAACTGTGCCAGGGATTCGCGTCGGGATTCAGGCTGCCGGGGTGGGCGGGACCTGGAAAATGACATTAGGGCAGGGGGCCCTCAGCCTTGGGGAAAACTGGTCCTCGGGGGAAATCCCTCCCCTTTGCCAGCCTCCTCCAAAGATGTGAAGGATGAAGCCTTGAACTCCCTCCTCTGCTCTCTCCCCAGGCACAGCTGGGCTGATGCTCTCTCCTCCATCCGCCTCCCCTACGTGAAATATATTTGCCCTCACGCGTAAGTGCCCTCCTTGCTTCGGGAAGGGGCCCGGGGGGGCCGGGTGGGCTGTGATGCTGGTGCCCACTGCCAAGACTGTCTGGGGGGACGGACGGTGGCTCGGGCTCTGACCCCCGTGGGGCTCTGCCGGGAGGTTTGCTCTCCTGCTGTGGCTGGTTATTGCAAGGCCCCGGCCCTGACGTTTTCTGCCTGCAGGCAGAGTGCTTCCCCACAGAGCCCATCAGCGCGGGAGCTGCTGCTCTGAGTCCGTTTTCTCCCCCCTCCTGCCCTCTGTCTTTGCCCGATGGCTGCTCCTTCCCCATCGCCCTGGTGGGGCAGCCTGTGCAGGGGGGCACTCACCAGGCTGGGGGAGCTCCGCTGCAGCCAGGCCTTGGCTCCCCGGTGTCCCGCGGAGACAACGGCTCCGTCAGCATCTCCTGGCTTGGCAGCAGCAAACAGGAGAGGGACACGGGTGCTCTTCTCCCCAGACTGGCTGCTCGGCAATGCCCCGGAGCCGCCGGCTCCGCTGGGATCTGCTTGGGGCTCGCAGGTGATCCCTGGGGGCACTGTGCAGCCCCCAGGCTGGGTCTGGTGGCACCGACCCACTGCTGTCCCTTGGGAGCCTCGTCCTGCAGCCACAAGCAGGAGGACCGGTCACCCCGCTCCCCTCGGCTCGGACTTGCTTCTCTTGCACTTGAACCAAACCACCCGAACTTTTTTTCTCCACAGACCTCGGATCCCGGTGACCCTCAACATGAAGATGGTTATGCCCTCCTGGTCAGTGATTTGGGTGGGACCCTTCTGGGAGTGTATTTTGGAGAGTGAGAGGGGTGTGGGGGGAACTGAAGGGCCAAAATCCACTGCCCGGTGGAGTCAGGGGAAGGGCAGAGCACACCCAGCTCCTGCCTCCCCACACCCTGGGTGCTGGGAGAGGTTTGGGGCTGACCCTGCTTCTTCTCCTAGGTTTGACTTGATGGGGTTGACTCCAGATGCACCTGAGGATGAAGCTGGAATCAAGAAAGCTGCAGAAAACAGTAAGAGGCTTTGGGGAGGGGGAAGCGCTGAGCTCCTGGGTGCCTCTCCCTTACTGGGGTGGAAGCAGATGTCTTTCTTTCATTTCTCCTCCTTTTCTGCCCTCTTGCGATCCCTGCCTGAAGCCAAGTGTGTCCAGTCCGTGGGACCTCTGGCACCTGGTGTGCCAAGTGTCCCTTGTGCACCCCCAGGCTGCAGCCGATACTCTTCAGCCCCCCCCCGCCCCACCTTCTGCTGACCCATTTCTTTGTCTTCTTCCAGTTAAAGCAATTATCGAGCACGAGATGAAGAACGGGATCCCAGCCAACCGCATCATCCTGGGGGGGTTCTCACAGGTGAGCTGGGCTGAGGCGGAGCACGCTGAGGGTTGGGTTCCCTCTTCCCCCTCCTAACGTTCCCCTCGAAGGGAGCATCCATGGCAGGGAGGCGGGTGGGTGCCCCAGATCTGCAGATCCCCCCCGTAGCGCTAACGGACCTTCCTTCCTCGCTGCAGGGCGGCGCGTTGTCGCTGTACACGGCTCTCACCTGCCAGCACCAGCTGGCCGGCATCGTGGCCCTCAGCTGCTGGCTCCCGCTGCACAAGGCCTTCCCCCAGGTACCTGCGCTGCCGCTGCCACGCGTGTCCGTGGAGGGGAGCGGGGAGTCCTCCTCACCGGGGGTCCCTTCTCCTGGGCACGCCTGAGCTCTTCCTTCCTCGCCGCAGGCAGCGAATAACGGTGTGAACAAGGACATCGCCATCCTGCAGTGCCACGGGGAGATGGACCCCATGATCCCCGTGCGCTTCGGGGCCCTTACTGCTGAGAAGCTGAAATCTGTCGTCACCCCAGCCAAGGTCCAGTTCAAAACCTACCCCGGCGTGATGCACAGTTCCTGTCCTCAGGTCAGTGCCTCGGGGCGCAGAGAGGGGACGGGACCCTCCGGGGCTGGTCTCACGGGGCCAGGGCAGGGCTGAGTCCAAAACACGTGGGACATGTTTTTGTCCCTGATTCACTCCGGGGAGGCTGCGCAGCCCTCGTGCCCCGGCGCTCGGGGCAGGGCACGGTCCTCGAGGAGCCCCGGAGTGACGGGCTCTGCGCTCTCCACAGGAGATGATGGCGGTGAAGGAGTTCATCGAGAAGCTGCTGCCCCGGATCTAAGCGGAGCCAATCGAGACTGTCGCAGGGAAGGACGCCGAGGTCGCAGCCGACGATCTTTCCCCTGTGACCCGTCCGCTGCAAACGGAAGCCATGGCCACCCACCGCACCTCCTGCCGCACCCCCGGCCCCCGCCTCTCCTCGCACCACGTCCTCTCTGCCTGGGGGGGCCCGTCTCTCCCCGCTGCTCTCGGAGCTGAGATTGGAGCTGTCTAAGGCGAGTCCTCGAGTGGCCTTTTCTCTCCTCTTGCTCTGAGATGTTTCTGTGGGGGTCACCATCCCTTCGACTCCCTGTTCAGGCACCGTGGTGTTGGTGTGTGGGTCTGGCACGGCGCGGGTGAGGGTTTGGTTGGGTTTTTTTAGGTTTGCTTTTTGTTTTAATAACAGTATTAGGGGTGGGACATGCCCGTGTGTGGCGGGAGGAGCAGCGCAGGCACAGGGCAGGGCTGAGGCACCCTCTGGAGCCTCCCATGGCTCAGGGCAGCCCGTGCTTCTCCTCTGCCCTCAGCCCATCCTCTCTGTGGCTGCTCAGGCGACTCACGGGTTTTCAATCAGAGCTCAGGAACCCGGGATTCTCCTTGCAAACGCCTCAAGACCCAGGGGAGAGGTTCTGCTCTGGGCTGGTACCGCCAAAGGCTGCCCCGTCTCCCCGGGGCTGGCAGAAAGGCGTTCGCGCGGCTCCTGCACCTCCTCGCACGGGGCCCTGGCCCCTGCCCTGTCGCACACGCACACTCCCCGGCAGGCTCGCCCTGCGCTCCTGCAGCCTCGGCCATCGGCTTGTGGCAGCTCTGCCCTCCTCAAGATAATCACCTTCCTCCTCCTCCTCCTCTTGTTGCTTTTACAATCTCCTCCTCCGCCCGGCGAGGGGTCCCAGAGGCGTCTCTCCCTCCCTCAGCCCAGCTCTGCATCCTCTGAGCCCCAAACGCTGCCGTTTACAGCCGGTGTCCGAGCGGCTTCGCCACAGAGCCCGCCCGGCGCCAGCCCGGTCCTTAACGTCTCTCTTGCTGCTACTTCTCCTTCCCTTTGGACACAGGTTGGCTCGGGGAGGGAGGGGAGAGGTGAGGAGAGGCCCCCCTGGCCCCCAGGGATGGCTCCTGGCTCAGCTGGCGCAGCTGGAGGAAGCAGACTTGCTCCCAGCCATCATCTCACCAGCATCTAACGCCTGGGCGCAGCCGGGCAGCGCGGGGGTCTCCGTACTCTGTTGTACAATCGCAGGTTTCCCTTGGGGCCCCTCGCTGGGCGGAGGTTGTGGCCAAGGCTTGTCCTCTCCTGAGAGGTGGCCGGGCTGAGGCATGGAGCAGCTCCCTGGGCACGGGGCCCTGAATGTCTCCTCCACGGGTGGGCTCCTGGCCCTCCTCTCCCCTCCTGCAGGGCCGAGGGTCACTTGCTGTTGAGCAGCGTCGCCCTTCTCCTCCCCTCTCCTCCACGGGCTGAGCCCGCAGCACTGTTGGGCCCTTCCGGGCTGGAGCCGTACACGTCTTTTAACAAATACACCACAAAACCCACCAAGCCCAAGGGCCGTCGCTCCCTCCCACGTGCTCTGGCTCCCCGTGGGTCCATGTGGGCCCCTCGTCCTGCAGAGCCTCCGCTCGGTGCCCCAGCAGTGGGCTGGGGCCGGCACCTCCCCGAGGACGGCTCCGGGGGGCAGGCAGGGGGCTCGGGGCTGGCCGTGCCCTCCCCACCTGGGATGCACAAAGCAATAACCCCCTCTCCGGAGAGTCGGATCTGTCAGACCCATCCTTGGTTGGTTTCTTGGGTTGTTTTGGCTCGGGGGGTTGTTTTGGGGTTTTTATTTTCCCCCTCTTTAGGAAGTCTTAAACCAGCACACCTGCTGGCGTCGGGGGAAGCCTGGCTCTTCCCCTTGCTTGGGGTTCAAGTCCTGCTGTTTCTTCGACTTTTGTCTGTTTTAAAGCTGCTGCGTCCCCTGCGCGGGGCGGGTGGGGCTGGCTGGGACGGGAACGCAGGTTCCTGCAGCTGACCTGAGGGCTGGTGGACGGACAGACCGACCTCTTTGACTGTGAACTGGAACCGTGTGCGTAGCGGGCGCTCAGGACTCGTGGCCACCCTTGGGCCCCGTGACGGAGCATTCCTGCTCGCTCCTCGCCTGAGCAGCACGTGCCTGGCCGGGGCCGTGCTGAGGACCTGGGAGGGAGAACGGCTTCTCTCCATTCCTCGATACAACTTTTTTTTTTTTTTTTCCCCCTCTTCTTCTTCTTCTTCTCCTCCTCCTCTCTTTTTGTCTTCCTTGTAAATGTTTGGGGTTTTTTGTGTGTGTGTTCCACAGAGTCAGATACAAGGTTAAATAAATCGTAAACCTCTCCCAGAGCTGAGCTGGCATCATTCGTGGCCGGGCAGGAAGCGCCGTCAGCACCTCTGGAGCGGAGGTTCGGGGGCAGCGGATTAGCGTGAGGCCCCCAGGGGCAGCAGCTCCAGCTGAGTGGAAGCAGAACAGAGCTGCCACTTAGAAAGTAAGAAAGTTTATTTAAAAAGAAATCAAAAGCTCGATTCATAATTTAGTAGCATAAGTTATTAATCCGTCTGACAGCAAAACCGGGCTGACTGCGTCATCGCTGCCTAACGAAGCCGTTGGAGCTGCCAGTAATAAATAGGACCAGTATTTGACAGCTGAGCAGAGCCTTCTCCTGGGAAGAATTTGGCAATGTGATTATAGAAGCGGCTGCCACAGGCAACGTGGAAGCAAAACCAGGCACCAGCCCAATGTAACGGCAGCGGGGAGGGGGAGGCGTGCAGCCAGGTGAGGCCGTACGTGCCCGGGACCAGCACCACTGTGGGCAGGGGCGCCTCTGGCTCAGCAGGAGCACGTGGGGAATGAGGCTTGGTCCCCAAAACCACGCTGGGGAGGAGGGAGAATGAGCCGTGGTGGCCTCTGGCCGTGAGTGCTCTCCATGAGAGTTGGGGGATCAGGGGGCTCCTGGGGCTGGAGGCCGTGAGGTAGGTGCTTGGCTGCCCTCTCTGTGCCCAGGGCAGGGGCAGTGGGTGCCTGGAACCTCCCCTCCTGCCGGAGCTGGGCAGGTGGAGCAGGGAACGGGTGGTTTCTTCTGCAGCTGGGGTTCAACAAGACTCACGTGTTGGGCTGGATGTGGCCACTTCCCAGGGCACAGGGAGGGCCCAGAAGCAGCCCCAGGAGTGGCTGCAGGGCCAGGCCAAGCACCTTCTTCCTTGTGTTTCTGCTCTATGAGATGCAAAGGACCTGGCGGAGGGGATCACGATAAGGAATGGAGGGGCTGGGGGGGCTCCCACCTTCCTGCCCCATGCAAGAGGCAGGAGGGGGAGCTGGAACTGCTCCCAGGCTGGCCACAGCTGCGCTGGGGCCACAGGGGGAGGCAGGCAGGGCCAGCCTGGAGCAACCCACAGCAGCCAGGCCAGCCCTGGGGTCACAGCTCAGTTCTTGCTGAAGCCTGTGGGATTCTGCAGCTGCCATCGCCACAAGTCCTCGCCTGCAAGAGGGAGAGAGCGGCGGTGAGGAGCAGGCCAGCAGAGGGGCAGCCGGTGCCACACGGCGTGCCGGGGTGAGGATGCTCTTACACATCTTGTCCAGACCAAAGGCAGCTTTCCAGCCCAGCTCGCGCTCGGCCAGCGCCGGGTTGGCGTAGCAGGAGGCCACGTCTCCCTCCCGCCGGCCCACGATCTTGTACTTGATCTGCAGGGAAAGCAGCACCATGGGGCCTGGAGGCTCCCGGTTCCCAGTGGAGGGGACTCAGCTGAGGGAGCGGCACCAGTGGCTGCCGCAGACACAGGCACAAGGGCTGCCGTGGCAGTGACGGCTTGTGGTGGTGAGGGGGGCCCACGCGAGCAGCTGGCTCCGGGCCCACAGCCCTGCGGGCGGCAGGTCAGACCCTACCTCCCTCCCCGAGGCTTTCTCCATGGCCCGGATCATCTGCAGGACCGAGTAGCCGGTGCCTGTGCCCAGATTGTAGATCTGGGAAGAGAAGGGACGTGGGTTAACTTCTTTTGCAATGGGAGAAGAACTAGACACCCCCCACTGCAGCTCCCCTAGGGCAGTGAGAGCCTGGCCCAGCCCCACAGGGCTGACTGCACCCCAGACAACGACCCCCCCCGGTACCTTGCAGCCACAGTTCTCCTTGAGCTTCTTTAAAGCAGCGATATGGCCCTTGGCCAAATCCACGACGTGGATATAATCCCTGACGCCTGCGGGGACACAGAGGTTGAGCGCAAATCCCTCCTGCCCGTGCTGCAGCCAGGCTGAGGAGCTGCGACGGCTGCCCCAGGGGCCCTCTGCTTCAGTTCTGCGACGCACCCGTTCCGTCATCCGTCTTGTAGTCGTTCCCAAACACGCTCAGGAATTCCCGGCGCCCCACTGCCACCTGCGCAGAGGGACAAGCCCATGAGCTCCCCGTCAGCCTGTGCCCCACACAGGCACTGTGAGCCCAGGGGTCCTCCAAGGCTGCAGTGGGGTGGTACCTGCGCCACGTAAGGCATGAGGTTGTTTGGGATCCCCTGAGGATCTTCTCCGATCATGCCTGACTCGTGGGCACCGATGGGGTTGAAATAGCGCAGGAGAACGGCGTTCCAGTCCTGGGGAAACACACAAGTGAGGCTGACCAGGTAGGGTGTGGTGCTGTCCAGTACTGCCTGCTCACGCCAGCACACTCCAGTAGGAAAAGACCTCGGCTCCCAGCCCTGCGCGCCTTGGGGCAGCTCCTCACCTTCTCTGCTTTGCAGAGATCTCGAATCATCTCCTCGATGAAGTATTTGGATTTGCCATAGGGGTTGGTGCAGCCTCCAACAGGGTGGTTCTCATCCAGGGGCAGGTACCTGGGGTCTCCGTAGACGGTGGCAGAGCTGCTGAACACGATGTTCCTCACGCCGTGGGCTTTCATGGTCTGGGGAGCAGGGACGAGCTGCCGCTGAGCCAGCGAGCTCCACTGCACCCTCCGGCACAGCTCTGCGGCCCCTGGGACAGCGCCTGGGCACAGGGAGCACCGCAGGGACCAGGCTGCCAGCCAGCAGAGCCACCCCAGCGCAGGATCGCACCCAGCACCAGTCACCCAGCACCCACACAGCCCCGAGCGCCACACGCTGCCCTCTCGGCTCCGCTCACCTCCAGCAGCCGGATGGTCCCCGTGAGGTTCACCCTGTAGTACTCCAGGGGCTTCTGCACAGACTCTCCCACTGCCTTCAGCCCCGCAAAGTGCATCACGGCTGAGAAACGGTGCTGCAGAGGAAGAAAGAGCTTGGCATCTGTGCCACGGCAATAGCAGACAAAAGCTCCACGCAGAAACCAGACAGGAGTCTCTCCAGGAGTTTCATTCAGGCAGGAATTATTTGCTGGTTGCAGTGTTTCCTCAGCACTGTCCTGCTCAGCTCCTGCCCAGTCCACATCTCCCTCCTGGACCCCACCTCCCTCGCAAACCTCTCCTACCCCTTGGATCCCATGAGGCCACCCTGGGGCCCTTGCTCTCACCTTACTGAAGAGCTCCTGCAGCGCCGTCTCGTCGGTGATATCTAGTTCCTGGAAAAGGATGGGCTGGCGCATGATCTGCTGCACACGCCGGAGGCTCTCGGGGAGTGTGTCTACCCCTGGGGAGATGGAAGGGGGTGAGGTGCTGGGATAGCTGGAGGTCCCGGCCCAGGCTGAGAGGGGCTGACCCCTTGCATGGGAAGGGCTGAAGGCTCTCTGTACCTCGGATGGCGTTGTGAAAGTTGTCTATGACCACGGGGACGTAGCCAGCCTCCACCAGCTCCAGCACACAGTGACTGCCGATGTAGCCAGCCCCACCGGTCACCAGGATCTTCTCCGCCATGGCTCCCTGAGGGAGGAAAGGCACTTACTTCAGTGTGGAGCGCTGTGCGAGGCAGTCTGGGGTGGGCACGACAGCCAGGGGCCCCGGGGCAGGAAGGGGCAGGCAGGACTTGGACACTGTCACGTCAGCACTGCCTCTAGGCACTCCCAGTTCCTGGCTCAGGGAGCAGCAAGAGATCTGGAGAGGAACAGGCTGGGCAGGCTGCAGCACTCCCTGCCAACGTGGGTCACACCTCCCGGACAGGGAGGGGTTCTCTGACACTTGTCCCACACCGGGGACAAACGTTTAGTCTTCCTGCTAAATCCAGCCAAGATCCCGGTGTCACCCATGTCCCACAGCACAGCTGGTTGAGAGGTGGCCCTGCCCATGACAGGGAGGTTGGATTAAAATGATCTCTAAGGTCCCTTCCAGCCCGGGCCATTCTACGATTCTATGAAACCCCTCAGCCTAATTCAGCCCTAAGCACAAAGGCAGGGAGTCATCTGATCCTGTTCATTTGAGTGGTGTCCCCAAGGGGCACCAGCTCTGCCCTCTTCCCCCCACTCCTTCTCCCGCTCTGAAGTCCCCTTGCCGGCACTCCCCCTACTCCACCCTCCCTTCCCTTGCTCGCCGCTGGCCCCTCTTTCCACCCCCGCTCCCCAGGACGGTGGGCACCGGGCGCCAGCGGCATTTCCACCCGCAGAGTGGAAACCTGGAAAATAAGCTGCAAGAAGCCCCCCGCCCCCGGCAGCCCGGGAGGGCTGGAAGGCCAAGATAACGCTGCTTTGCGGCGGGTGGGCCAGCAGGGAGCGGGGCAGGGCAGGGCCCCGCGGGGCGAGCTGCGGACGTGGCACAGCCGGGGCGCGGCGCTACCTGCGGGCTGGGCCTGGGGCCGGCGCTCACCTGAGGAGCCGGGCCCGGGGCGGCCTGTGGGGCCGGGGGGGGTCTCCCGCGGGCACCGGGCCCAGCGCTCGCCCCGAGGGGCTGAACGTGCCCCAGGGGCCGGATCCGCCTCAGGGGCCCGGGGCTACCCCAGGGCTGGATGTGCCCCGGGGGTCCCTGAGGGGCGGGTCCCCGGGACACACCCCCCCCCCTCCCCCCGCGGACGGAGGGCTCGGCCGCGCGCTCCCCCCAGTCGCGCCCCGCTCACCCGCCGCCCCGGCCGCCTCCCGCCGCCGCTCTCGCGCTCGCCCCGCGCCGGGTGCGGCCCCTTTAAGGCCGGGCCGCGCGCCCCCGCCGCTCTCCCATGGAAACGCGTCAGCGGCTACGGGGCGGCGGCGGGGACAAAACCCTCCGCGAACGCGGCGGGCGCGCAGGGGCTCGGAGACCACGCCCCCCCCCCCCCCCCCCCCCCCCGGGCGGGGAGCAGCGCGGGGGAAGCGCTGCCATTGGCCGGCCGGGGAGCGGGCGGGGCCGCAGCAGAGCGCCCCCTGGCGGCGGGAGGAGCCCGCGCTGACACCGGCCCGGGGCGCTCCTCCCGCCGTGCGGCTGCTCCGGGCGTCCCGGGGCAGCGACCGGCACCGCTCGGGCGGGCGATCCGGGCAGGGACGGTCCCGTACGCGGCCCGCCGGGGCCGCCAGAGAAAGGCGCAGCAGGCGGCTGCACAGCAGCCCCTTCGCCGCCCTCCCCCCCGGCAGCACAAGGTGTCACCAATGAGCTACTGAATAAATTATTTTCAATAGAAGATTGGGGGAGGTTTCCCCAGGACCCGTCTACCCCGAGGAGCACGGGTGCGTACAGAAACGGCCCGTCTCACTCTGCTCTGAAGGGAAAACCCGCGACGATGCAGCGTTTCCACGTTGAGTGCTGGTGGAAGAGGCACTTAGAACCAAACCAGCAGCAAAAGCTCTTTAACTGGCTTAGTTACACCAAATTTCTAACAGTTTAGAATATTAAATAACGTGTTTATTACTGCTAGTGTTTAGAAGTATCTTACAACAGATACAGTCTGTTATTAGAATCCCTAATTGCCCAGAGAGAAGGTCCAAGGCTGCCCCTTGACACTGAAGTGGCAAAGGGAGCCGCTCCATTTCAGTCTGTAGTTGTAGCGAGGAGGGAGAAGGGCAGAAGGGTGAAGCTTGACCTGGAGAAGGGCTCTTAACTGGGCACGCTGGTGTTTCATGGCAACACACTCCCGAGGTAGAAGTTACCAGACGCTGCTCTGAGCTGGGGCCAGAGACCAGAGCTCTCTGCAAGAAGGCAAGTGTTGCAGCCACGATTTCTCCCTCAGCTCATCCTCCCCTCCCTAAGGCAAGTGGTTAACATCTTCAAGGTTGAATATAGTACGCTTGGTTTTTTCATTTCTTCATAGATTCTGGTGGATTACGCAATTCCTCTCAAGCGCCGGGCCTGGAAGGAGCACTGAAGATCAGAGGCAGCAGAATCGAGGGGAAACCCGGCCAATGCCAGATCCTTGATCCCTGCTTTCTTCTTGATCCAAGGAGAATCTCAATTCGGTATCACAGTCTGCAACATGCCTGGGACACTTTGGAATTGGTCCGTCTGTTGAGAGCATTGCAAATAAATGTGCCTGTGTTCATCAGCTTCTGCAGATCCACACCCTTCATGGGGGAAAAAAAAAATTAAAAAAAAAATGAAATGACATGCTTTGGTACCAGCTCTGCCACCTAAAGCTGCCCAGTAACAACTGGCATCACTGGGAGAGACTAGCAGGGCCCAGGGAGACTTTAAAGGGTATGTTAATGAAGTCCTGCGTGCCCACTGATCATCAGTGCTCCGAGAGCGACGGTCAAATCACAGCACGCTGGAAGAGGAAGAGGAGGAAACGCTCCCAGAGTGTGGGGGTGGGACTGGTGTGGCAAGACAAGGGCCTCAGGCACAGCCCGGCCGCCACGGCAGAGCCAGAGGCTCAAGCTGCTGCAGGCAAGGGCTGCTCGTGCTCACCGTGTGGATCCCCAGGCCGTTCAGCATGTACACCAAGTCCTCCGTAGCGACGTTTCCCGATGCCCCTTGGGCGTAGGGGCAGCCGCCGAGGCCGGCGACGGAAGCGTCGACCACGCTGACACCCATCTGCAACGAAACCCACTATCAGCAAACTCCTCTTAAAGGGCAAACTGCGGGGTCCCGCTCCTCAAACCTACGTGTCGCAAGCAAGCACCAAAAAAGAAATCTGGAGGAAAGATGCTACACTTCAAAGCAAGAATCTTACCTGAAGAGCTACCAAGATGTTGGCAAGAGCCTGCCCATAGGTGTCGTGGCAGTGAACAGCGAGAGCCCCGACGGGCACCTCTTTCATGACCGCTGTCAGCATCTCCTTCATGCTCCCCGGGGTCCCGACGCCGATGGTGTCACCGAGGGAAATCTCGTAGCATCCCATCGAGTACATCTTCTTCGAGACCTGTGCAAAAGCCAAGACTGTCACTGGAAAGGCAGCGCTGTCGTTCCCTTCCCCAGCGCTGGAGCCCGGACCCGCTGTACAGAGGAATCGGAGCACGCTTTTGTGGAGCACAACAGCCCCGGGGACAACAGACTCTTCTCCCTAAATTCCTCCGCCCATTTCAGCTGGCTGTAACCTTCCCCAGTCTTCAGGTAAATAGTCTGACACATCCTCCAGCCCGCAGTACCCAATTCACATCCACAAAAGTGAGCCCCAAATCCCTCAGATATTCTGTTAATATTTATGATGAACTCACCTCTGCAACTTTAGCTGCAGAAATCTTCCCTTCATAGGGACACCCAAGGACACAGGAAACGTATCTATGGTTAAGAAAAACAAAATAAATCATACTTTTAGCTAGAGAATTGAAGTGAGATTACCCGGACATATCAGGCTGGACTTGTGCTGCATCTGGCACGTTCTGTAGCGTGTTGGTGTTCCCAGATTAATGCCTCTCAATGCTCTGAGCTCACACCCGCCTGCACCCCCCAACAAAAAGGGTAAAGTTTAACAGAAATCCCACCCCGAGCGCTGCAGAGGCTGGACTCCAAAGAGGTCAACTCGAGGAGTCGCATCTCTCCACACGACCTGCTCGCTGCTCGGCTCTCAGCAGGAACTTCTTACCCCCGCACGGGAATGCTGGCCGCTCTCGCTGCCGTCATCACTTCTTCAAATCTCTCCAAACTCTCCTCTATGGAGCAGTTGATGTTCTTCTTCGTGAAGAGCTCAGATGCAGCTCCGAAGATCGACACTTCTTTGGCCCCTGCTGCCACCTGCCAAGAGAAAGCATCGTGATTTCCCTTGCAAGGGAAATGACAAGCACAACCATGACTACAGCTCTCTCATCTTATGAAACAGTATTTTTTCCCTGTTTTTTTTCCAAATAACCCCATTCTTTCCTCCGCTTATTTTACAGCAAAAACATGAGGACACCTACAAAGTTTGTCTTCAAAAGAAGTGTAAAGTTCCAGATGCAGAAGTAAAGCTACATCTGCTGGATGTAGTCAGAAGAGCTGTGGGACATACAGATAAGACTGAAAGCATCACTGTCAACTAAAATATTTTTTTTTTTAATAATAGAAAATGTATCAAGGTATTTCCTATTATAGACAACAGGTTTCTATTTCCCCAGCAAAATGATCCCTTGTAAAGTGACTACGAGGCTGCTGCCTGCCAGAATGAAAGATGCATTTCCCACCCTTAATCGCAGCTGACACGTTCCCTTGCAGCCCACCCCGCTGCCATCTCTTACCGCTGCCTGAAATCCCTTCAGATTAGGGGTTAGCACAGGATAGCTGATTCCAGGCAATTTATTAATTCCCTGCATGACTTCGGTATGGTCAGCCATCTGCAGAAGGAAGGAAAGGTTTCTAAGGACGACAACGTGCACTTCCGCAAAGCAGAAAGCAATTTTTAAAATTCTTTTTTTATAAGGGGAAGAGCAATATTTAGGAATAAGAGAAACGGGCATCTAAAGAGCAAAGAGCATCAGGGTTTGGACACGCGGCCAGGCCAGCACGTGGACAACAGTCTGCACTCGAGCGGCACGTTTGCTGTCGCAGGGTCCAAAGGGAAGGTCGGGGACATCGCAAACTCTTGGTTTTGGCTTTGCTGCTTCTTGCCCGGTTACAAGCCGCAGCAACAAGCGTTTTGGAGCGAGCAGCATCTTTTCATTAGATTACTATCCACTATGAGGCACTTTTATAACAGGCATTTGTGAATCCCATGTGAACACCGACCTGAGGAACCCACTTGGGGGAAACAAAGCTGGTGGCCTCTATAACCTGCAGCCCCGTCTCTGACAGCATGTTGATCAGATTGATTTTCACCGGTGTCGGCACAACACTCTGAGAAGAAAAGAAAAACGCCCTTAGGTTACTATTCTCACGATAAAATCCCCCATCTTTCGACATCAAAGCCAAACTCCAAACCAGCCCTGCCCGCGGGAAGGCCCCGCCCGTACCTTCTCGTTCTGCAGCCCGTCCCGCGGCCCCACCTCCACCACCTTCACCCGCTTCGGCAGGGCCCCGCTCGCCGCCGCCGCGGCGCTGACCTGGGCACGGAGAGAGAGCGTCAGCCCAGCCTCGCACCGCCACCCGCCGCCGCCGCTCCCGGCCCCGGCCCCGCTCACCGGCCGCAGCGATCCCGCCCAGCGCGGCAGCAGCCTCCGCGCCGCCGCCATGTCCGCCCAACTCACGTGACCGCGCCCATCTCCCTCACGTGACCCGAGGGGGTGTGGTTTCGCGGTCACGTGGCCGCCGCGCTCCCCACGTGGAGCCGGGACACCCCCACCCCCCCCGGCCTCGGCCCCGGCCCCTCCGCCCGCCTGGGGCTGTCGCCGCCCGGCCCCGGTCCGCCGCCGCGGGGGAAGCGAGGGAGCCCCGAGGCTTCACCTGTCCCCGCGGGCCGTCCCGCGACAGCGGTCCCGTCCCGCACTGCGGCATCTTTCCCGCTGGTACCGGCGCTGTGTGGCCGCTCCGGGCGGGACGGGTACTTATACGATGGGTTTCTGGCTCGTGCCGCTGAATAAACACGGCGTGTTTGTTTTGGACGGGCCCTCTCCCCGCACCAGAGGTTAAGCGGCCCGATGGGGCTGGAGACAGAAAGGCCATCGGCCTGTTGGCCCTTTTTTTCCTTCCCTCTGTTTGTGCCAGCGTCATCGCCGGAACCGGGGTGATGCTCCTGTGAGTAAGCGGGTCCCCACAGTGGGTGCCAGTTCTCTGAAGTCCACGCAGATTCGTCGGTACAGATCGTTATTTGTTAATTGAGTAACAGCTCAGCACGTGTCCCAGCCCTGGGGCTTTGCTTGCGCTAAACTCAAGCGTTCTGGCAACTTTTGCTTTGTGCCACATCACACAGTAACAAAATAAAGCCTGTACGTAACGCTGTGGGGGCTTCACAACAACCGTTGTGTGGGCACATGTCCTCCGGAGCTTCATGCCCTAATACCTACATACCACGTGTGGCCTGGCCTGACATCCCCAAGCAGGGCCTCTTAACTGCCCCACACTAACTCTGCTCAGTCTCCCACCAGCCCCGCGTCTGTCCAGCATTATCACCTACAATCACAGCAGTGAAGTAGCACTACCTGTCAAGAAGCCCGGCTTTACATCAAGAAAACTTGTCCCAAGGGTGGATGCTCAGGGGCTGTCACATCCCAGCAGAAAACTGCAAAGGATGTCCCAACTTCGAACCGCTGAGCGGAGAGGTCAGCCCTTCACTGCCAAACAAGGTCTGCTGAGAGATCACGTATGGGCAAAAGGGATTAGAGGAGAGATTCTCTTAGGGGAAAACCAATTTATTCAACAATAAGTAAAAAAAAACCTCTTAGGCTCAATTTAAAAGAAAGGCAGGGGGAGATTGCTGCTTTCATCCCGCAGCCGTCACTTCACACCCTCGAGCTTGACCGTCCAGCCAGACTGAGGAGGGAGAGGAGATGGGAGCATGTCGGGCAAAGTTACGAGCAGTCCTTTACCTGGGGGCTTCTCCCACTTCAGAGTCCCTGCAAAACCCAGCATGGACACCTGCAGGAGGGCAGGGGAAACGCTCAGTTGTAGCTCACACAGGCACTTCCCATTTGAACATCCCAGGAGACCCCAAACCCATTTGCAGTCCCCGTACAGCATTTCCTCCAAGTTCAAAGCAGTCCAGCACCTTTCCACCCATCACCCACAGCGCACAGAAGGTAACACATGGGATGTTTTGGGGCCAAACATTTCACCGTAGTTTGTTGTTTGTTGTTTTTTTTTTCACTGGGAAGGCTTTACCTCTGTTTGTTTAGGGCAAAGGGCGCTCCAGCATGTGCGTCACTTACAATTACATTTACAAATCAGTGTACCTGATTTGAATTCAAGGTGCAATACCAGTGATTGCTCCTGTGAGTGAGGCTTGTTATTCACTTCCCTGCGTCAACAGGATCAAAAAACTCTAGGGGAGAAGTGCCTCTGCCTATTCTCTGGCAGACTGTCAGCCCATCCTGGCAAGTCCTATCCAATGTTTGGTGTTAACGGGGAGCTAAAGCCTGGGATGCTGCAAGGATCTGGAGGGAGGCCAGAGCACCCCAGAACGAGAAGTACAGGACAACAATTTCCACACTCTCCCCAGTTTCCAAATGGAGTCAGGCTGGACCTCGCCAGCACACACGTGTCAAGGATGGGCTCTCCTTACTTTTTTTTCTGAGTTCCTTACTTGCGTGCCTGGGGATGGACTGGGAGAGGACAGCTCCAAAACGCTGTCCCGAGGCCAGATCAGAAAGATGGCATAGACAACTGGTCCTTTAGACGTGTACCTAGGAGAGCAAGAGTTCAGCCAGGTGAAGAGCCCATGAGAGAGAACCAGAAGCGAGCTTGACCTTTCCAGACAGCTCAAGAACACCGGCTTGCCTGCTGTCACCATGCAGGGGTCACCTACTTTCCCCTCATCCCAAAATCTGACACTTTGGACCCACTACTTGGCCAGTCAGCACTGGCTGACGAAACCCAAACAAAGTCTGTGCGTGCTTCCTAAAAGCAAATGTCATTTGCTGATCTGTCATTGCAACAGCTCGTGGACAACAGAGCAGACAGGCTGCCTTATCCTGATCACTGCTTGGTTTTTCTAGACTGAACACACTTGGACACACTTGAGGAAAAAAACCCACCTCCATCTTGTAGGACTCACTCTCAACTCACTATGCCCTTCTCAGTGTAAATCTACGAGTTGGGTAACAGTGATTAGTACCATCATATAACAGCTTAAACCCAAATATTGCTATGTTTACAAACTGAATGTGTTTAGATGAACTGCATTTGTACAACTCAAAAAAGCCGGGACCTCTACTTCAAGAGCCCTGACAGCAGTAGCAGGGAAACTTTTTTAAAGGAAGGCTTGGGGTTTTTTTTTCCACATCAAGCAAGATGGATAAAGTCCTGATTTTTATTCTCCTTTTTCAAGGAAGATATTCCTTAGATAACACCCTGGGGCAGTAACTGAGTACTCCAATTGCAGGATATTACCTAAATCTTATCTGCACCTGAGGGCAACACTTCAGAATGTCCCAAATTCAAAAACAAATAAGAAAGAGATGTCAGCTCTTTAAGTCGCAGCCCAGATGGTACCAAGCCACAGAGCCCTTACCAGACTGTGGTTGTGCTGTTCTCCATCTGCACTCTCCACGGATTCGATTCATAAATTGCCTCCCCGTTAGTGTCCAGCCATCTCCCAAGGGCCAGAAGTCTTTCTTGGAAGATGGGAACAATGACCCCTTCTTTTGTAGGTCCCACACTCAGAAGGTAGTTGCCTCCAAAACTCACAGTCTGCACCAGCTCCTGTGACAGATAAACCAAGGTAAAAAATTGCATTCTCTTTTCTCCTGACCATAAAGAAACCCGAGGAGGGCTTTGTTCTCATCAACTGCTCCTTTAACTCCAGCCCGGTTGTACGAAACACACAACAACTCTTTCTGCAAGATGAAGGAAACCTTTAGCTCTCAGTAACTCCCCCACACCCCTTACTTTGATTTCAGATTTCTTACCTCAATGATACTCGCTTCATCCATTATCTCAGCAATGGTCATGTTGCTTCGATAGCCCCAGGAGAGCTTGTCAATGGAGGAGCACATCTCCCACTTGTGAGCTGGCAGGGTCCCTGGCTTGTATTTGTCAGCACAGTTGTAGTAGCCCCCATGATGGCAAGAGCAGTTATTACACCACCGATCATTAACAACCACAGTGTCCTGAAAGAACAAACTCAGCTCAGTAGGGAGAACGGTTTTGTCCTGGACTTCTCAGCTTGCAGGGTAGCAAGTTTCAGCTTCCCGAGTTAGCAAAGGCATCTAAGTTAGGAAGTAAGCATGTAGGCCCTGCTTCTTATTTTTCGTGACGGAATACAGCACATGTGGCATCTGCCAAGGGGTTTCTGGTTCGATCACGTTTGTATCTCACTGCTGCCACACCTTCCACACCCACAAAGTGCTAGCGACCACGAGGGAGCTGAAAGCGATACCTTGACGGGACTATCGTTATAAAGCCAGGCAAGGAAAGAGGTAGAATTCCAGTAGGAGTCCGGAGCTTCCCAGTCTCCATCCGACCAAATCAAATCTGGTTTATATCTAACAGAGAGATGAATGTTATTTCAGAATGGCTTATTTTTCTCCTACCACAAAGGAAGCACTGTGGTTTTTGTGTCTGGAGTCTAGCTTCACTTCTTCTTCCTATTGCCTGGCATTACCAGGAGGTTTATGCTAGCACCTTCTGCTTCAGGCAAAGCTTTAAGTGAGGCTCTTGCAGCAACGAAGAATGATGTGTTGATAACTGCTCAAGAGAAGATCCAATTCTTCCAAGAACCAGATGTATGCATTTCAAAGGCAGTTGTGAGGCACATTCTGGACCTGGAACAGCAACCATTCAGAGCAACGTGTGTCCAAGCCTCATATTTTTGTCAACAAGGGGGAGAGGCAAGGATGTAAATTCACAGTGAGATCCCTCTCCTGCTCCAATAAATGCTAAATACTGCTCCACTTTCAAAGCCACCCTGCACAAAGGCATTATTAAAGCAAATTGTTCCTGCTCCTACCTTATTCTACAAATCAGACTGTCCACAGGGCAAATGTGAACAGCTTTTCTAATGACCACAAATCGTTATCAATAAGCAAAAACTGACATTCGTCACCTCTCTTCTCTGCACCCACTCTGCATCTTTCTGTACTGCGTTGAAACCGTGAAGTGGTCTCAATTCCTAACCGGCTGCAGCTCTTACTTTAAGACAAGATCATAAAGTTCTGGCATGGTCTTCTCCAAAACGAAGTTCTGGGTCTTGAAGCCACTTTCTTTGTCAGCCAGATAGAGCGGATTAAACCACTCTAACAGAGAGTGATACAGCCCGTAGCGTATGTTGCTGAAGGACAGAAAACACAGAGGACAGAGTCAGGCTGGCAGCAGGGATTAAGAACCACTGGCAGATTAGGTTACCGGCATTATTATTTTACAGAAGATTTAACTACTTCGCAAGCACTTTTTTGACATTAAACTGATTGTTTTCTGCTGTTTGATGAGAACAGCCAGGAGTCCAACGCACACGGATGCACGGAACGGCAGAGCGTGGCAGCGCCGTACCTCTCCCTGAGGGCTTGCCCCAGCTCTCCGACGAGATCTCGGTGGGGCCCCGTATCCAGAGAATTCCAGTTCCAGGACACGGGTGACCCCCAGTTGGTGAAGCCTTCGTGATGCTTTGTGGTCAGCACCACGTACCTGAGGGAAACAAAAGTACTTAATCAGGATGACAAACGAACTACGGGAGATATTCCCCAGCCTCACTGGAAAACTCAAGTCAATAAAAAAGCAAGGGACTGAATAACCACCCTGTGAGGAGCCTTCTATCATTACCCTTTGAATTTAGAAGCAACTACAAGAATAAAAGAAGTTTTTAATGGATTTTAATGCTG
This sequence comes from Trogon surrucura, assembly GCA_020746105.1. Lineage (NCBI taxonomy): Eukaryota > Metazoa > Chordata > Aves > Trogoniformes > Trogonidae > Trogon > Trogon surrucura. The sequence goes on from CM036640.1 coordinate 2,725,716, forward strand.
GAGAATAATGCACAGCTGAGACTTAGGAGGCAGCACGACCCATCATCTTCTCAGCACCCCCCAGCATGACCCCTCAGGGATCTCCAGCCCCTCTGGGATCCCTAGACTTGGCCCTTCCATCCCCCCAGGGACCCCTGCATCCTCTCGGGGACTCCAGGCACAGCCCCCCCATCCTCTCTGGGCCTTTCCACCCCCCCAGACACGGCTCCCCCATCCCCTCGGTGATCAGAGATCCCCCCACTCCCTCACAGATCCCCAGAACAGGCTCCCCCACACCCTCAGGCCACCCCGGGCACGGCCCTCGTCCCCTCAGGGACCCCCAGACCCGGAGCCCCACCGCCCCCGGGGTCAGCCCGGGGCGCTGACCTGGCACCGGCCTGCTGGAAGAGCCGGACCCACTGCCGGGGCTCGAAGTCGTGGGCGGTGAAGCGGGGCGCGAAGTCGGCGTAGGTGGTGCCGGGCGGGTACCGGCGCTGCACGAATTGCTCGTAGTCCGGGCGGTGCTCGCCCCGCCAGTGCCACCAGAACCACTCGGAGCCCCAGGCCGGGACGGAGAACACCCCCCAGTGCACGAACAGCCCCACCTTGGCCCGGTCGAACCAGGCCGGCAGCGGCCTCGAGTCCAGGCTGGCCCAGTCCGGGCGGTAGCGCGGGGCGGCCCAGGCCGGGCCCAGCGCCGCCAGCAGCGCCAGCAGCGCGCCCGTCGCCATGCTGCCCCGTGACGTCAGCGCCGCCGCCGCCGCCATGGCTACCGAGGCGCCGCCATTGCTACCCGGGGGCCGCCGGTTCGAGGCTGCGGTGCGCCTGGCCGGGATGGAGGCCCCCCCCTCCTTCCTCCCTCCCTCCAGGGCGCCTCTTCCTGCGGCTTAACCCCCTGTGTCCATCATCATACACCTGGATGAATGCTTAAGTTACAGTGACGCGGCTTCACTTGGGGTTAATCACACCGCGCAGGTGGTGTAGAGAGGCCTGGTGCGCAGCAGCTCCATTGGCCGCCCTGCCAGTTCCATGGCTTCACAGCATAAGCACGTTATTTCGCATAAATATCCACCTTGCTGGCGGCTGTGCCCTGAAAGAAGAACCAAAAAGGACGTATAAAAAGGGAACATCCTACTCCAGAGAGTGCTGGGGGAGCTGAGGAATTGCCGAAGGGCTTCAAGTGGCCCCAAGGTCAAAGCAGGAGGGGGAGATCGAGCCCTCCAACCCAATTCAAATGGGATTTCACACCCTGTAAGGAGCATGTGTGCTAATTTACGGGGAAAGCGAGGCTAATTTAAACATACCTAACCAATAAGAGAAGGGATAGTAATCACTGACGGGTAATTCTAATTTTAAATCCAGGCCTGTTTACGCTAATCAAGTAGCAACATAAATACGTTGTAATTCCTCGCCAGGGCATGCCGGCTTGGTGGAATTACCACCCAGCCCTGCGCAGAAATGAAATAAGCTGCAGTATCTCATCTCAGCACGCGCGACTGGTTTATTGCGCGCTGGGAAATAAACTCAGGTTTGAGGCAACACCGTGAGGGGCCAGGAGAGAAGCCCTGGGGTCAGCCGCCTGGCGACTCGGCTTCCCTGAGACCCCCCAGCCCCTGGCCCATCTGCGCAGCCGGAGCAGGTCCAGGGCTCGAATCCAAAACGCATGTGTGAGGGCCGAGTGCATTCTCTGGGGAAACAGGGCAGAGTCCAAGGGCCTCCTGGCTGTGCCCCAGGCCAGGCTCATCCCTGTCAGGGACATTTCAGGACCCTCGCTGCTCTCTGGGGTGCTGGTGAAAGTCCCCGTTCCACTTTGCTTTCTGAGTAGGTTTTGTGGCTAAAGGTGCCGCTTTTGTGTAATTTGCAAAAAAAAAAATCTTTCAAGTTCCTCGTGCTCGGAGTATCTGCCCCAGCCTGGGTTTAAACTTGTTGCCTGGAGGAGTTTGTGCCCCAGAGGTTAATGGAAGAAAAGGCTGAAAAATGGCTTTAATGTTTAATCATGTAACATCCAACAAATGTCCGCATGGCACAGATTTGCTTTGCTTAAATTTGCTGCAAGAAACGTGCTGCCTGCAGAGTCCTGTCCACCTCAAAATCCTCAGCTATGGCAGAGTCTGTAAGCCACAGTGAGAGCACTTTGATTTGCCATAAAGGGTCAGACTCTAAAATCAACACGATCCTATATGCTGTGAGAAACCATTAGCCAGAACCGTCTCCAAGTGAGTCCAGAGAAACTGTCTGCACCTTTCCCAGCAAGGGCTGAGCTACCTCCTGCTCCTCCCAGTCCTGCTCCCGCATGACACAGCGAGGCATCCACCGTTGGTGGGAGCTCATCACAACTCAAGTGTTGTCCTCTGCCACCTTTGCCAGGACCTGAAAATCTTTTGTTGCCATACTGCTAATACGTAACACCCCAGGACGGCATCCAGGTTGTACCTCTGCTACTCAGGGATGTGCTATTAGCACTTTGCTGATCGTGCTGGTACAATTCTGCTTGTGCCTGGTTAAGGATTTTAGAGAGAGTTCTGTGATACCCGGGGATTTCTAGAGAACCTGGAGATCTGCAGAATGTTTCACTTGAGGGTAGCTGTGCGTTACGGAGTGTATGCAAGTGTATTTTTACTGAACGTAAGAAAAGGGCTACTGGTGGACAGGCAGGAGGCCAGGCAGGAGGAGTTGTCATAAAATATCAGGATCTACTGTTCTGGGACACAGCGTTGTCCACTGCCTCATGGCCGGCATGCTGACGTGACACCAGTATCTCTGCAGCTTGGGGACCGGGTGCCTGTGTAAGTCTGCGCACTTCATGTCCCAGCATCTAAGAATAACATCAGTGGAAGCTGGCTCCATGACAGGCATCTGAGCCCTCATCTCCCAGGACCTCCATAAGAAGAGAAAAGGTGTCTCAGACTGTCTCTGCCAGCCCGAGCGTGGACTTGCCAGGGTTGCCTCCCTACGTTACGTGCACGTCCTCACAGACTGTCTCTATCATGGAGGACTTATGGGTGCTTTCTCCTTCTGGGCTTTCCTCAGAGGCCCTCACCTGCCTCCTGAACCGAGAAAAGAGTGTCCTCAGGGAGGAATATAGCTCCTTGCTCCGCAGGGCATAAATAATGGGGTTCACCATGGAATTGAGCAGGCAGAGGGTGCTGCAGAAGGCAAACACCTTGCGCAGGTGATTGCTCAGCCTGGCAAAGATGCTGTAGATCATGAGAACGAGGACTGGAGACCAGCACAGCACAAGGACAGTCAGCACCATGACGAGGGTCTTGGCCAGCATGACGTCCATCCTCATCCTGGCGTTCTGCTTTCCCACCTGCGCTTGGTGCTTCTCCATGTAGGCCACGTGCTGGTGAGCCCTCCACAGCACGTGCGCGTAGGCGTAGGTGATGCACCCCAGCAGAACCACGACGAAGCAGATCCAGCTCGACAGGTAGTTGTCATCTACAAAGGGGAACAGCTCGGAGCAGGTCGAATCGAGCGTGCAGCAGTTCCAGCCCAGGAGAGGCAGGGAAGCAATGGTCACACACGTCACCCAGAGCAACCCCAAGGCCACCCATGCTCTCTTTCTCGTCATGAGGAGCTTGTATTCGGACGGTCGGCTGATGGAGATGTAACGGTCCAGGGCGGTCAGCAGCAAGCTGCTCAGGGAGGCAGAGAAGGACGTGTTCACCCCTCCCAGCTGCAGCAGGTATGTCTCTTTAGAGAAATCAGTCTGATTGAAGACATGGAAGTTAACAAAACTGCAGACAAAGATGATGCTGGCCAGGATGTCAGCCAAGGCCAGGCTGCTGATAAAGAGGTAGGAAGGCTTTCTCCTGGTGCCAGGGGAGGAGAAGATCAAGTACAGCACCAAAGAGTTCTCGAAAATGCACAGTGTCCCGAAGAGCCCGCACAGCGTGGCAATGCTTATCTTCTGTGCTTGTGTTCTCAGGACCATGAAGCACTCTGTGCTGTTCACACTGCATTTGGAGGCATTTTCATGTATCTTACAGATATCCATTGTAATTAACTGGAGCCAGGAGCTTGCAGAGAGTGTTTTTCTTGCTTCTGTTCTTCTTTAGAAGCTCTGAAAAAGATCAAGGGGAAGGGGACTTACAGGAGCACAACAAGCGATAAATTCAACTCGCTCAGACTCATCCCTCCCTTTAGAGTGAGGCAAGCAAAAGGAAAATAGCTCGGGGACACCTGCTTTCAGGTCCACAGCCCAAATGCTGGAGCCAACATCCACTCTTTCCCAGCAGAGATCCAGGTTTATCCCACTGGTGATCACAGCCCATGGGTACCACATCCGTCTCTTGGGCCGTTTCCTCACCACGAGAGGGAAGCAGCAACACTGAGAATCGTACAAACCCTGGGCCAGCTCTTTACCAGTCCTCCGGGATTCACTGCTCAGGGCAAGCAGCTGTGGAAGGAGCTCCTCATAGTGTCACTATGTGGTGGCCGGGGACAGGTCCTGGCAAACAGCCTGTCGGGGTGAGATGGCTGGGATGGAGAAGGATGAGGGATGCTGCACAGCTGGAGTCACGATGCGGCTCATCTGGGAACACAAAGTGCACTTTGAAGCATTTACTCTTCACCAAAGCTGTTTGAACAGAGAAAATGACAAGACTGGTTTTATGTTTAAGCTTGCCCCTTGCAGTTTCGTAAAGCTCAAGCTCATTAAAGTTGTGTTTCTCCCCCCATAATCCCTGTGTCACGGGTCAGTCTGTCCCATGGTCAGTAATCAATATTAGAGTGCAGGCTGGACATAAAGATGGGGACAGGCAGGAGTTAGACTACCTGAGCCTAAGAGCTCCTGTCCATGCCCAGGATTAGGTTAATTTTCTCAATATTTATAGCTTCAGCGGAGATGTGATACGGGGAAATGCCTTATTTTCCCCTAGGCAAATGTTGAGCTGCTTGGTGCCTTCTGTAGCAGCAAAGTCGTGTTTTTCTCCACACTTCTGCAGCTTAATGCCTTTAAATCCCTCCATCTTCATTACACTGATGAGCTCGTCCTTCAGATGTTCTTTTTCTCCCATTCTTGCTCTTGATTACACTTGTGCTTTAAACCAAATGCACTTTCAGCGAGGGCTCGGCTGCCTTGTGCTGCCTCGGGTGACGCCAGGAACAAGGTCATCCTGGACCAGGTTGTGGAGAGCAGACGAAGAGGCGGGTGTTGGATACACTAAAGCTGCTTGATTAGCAGCGAGATGCTGTGTCCCGAGCGCCGCGCACCGGCAGGTTGTACCTCCCGGCTACCAAAGCCCGCGGGACACGACTCGCCTTCCCGAAAGCATCTGCCTCACTTCCAGCATCCAACATCCCACATCCAGGCCATGCAACTGCGAGTTCCCGCTGCCGGAGGAAAGCACCGAACTGACAGTGTTCCCTTTCCCTGGAACAAACAAGCCACCGTCTCTCCAGGCCCTCAGCTTTCTTTTGAAAGAGGAAATGTCAAAAACGCGGGAGCCACAGCAGATGGGACGTGTGACAGCTACGGCTACCTGGGGAGCGGAGGCGCTGCCGGGAAGCCGACCATCTGCGGTTTCTCTGTCAGTTTTTCAAAATTCAGTGAGTCTTTAGAGTGACTGACACGCTAGAAACCTCTGTCTGCAACGTCTCAGAGGTGACATGTATCTTATACCTGTCCCCGTTGCTTCCTTCCCCACTGATTCCTGTGTCCCCTGACACTCATCGCTATGTCTGTGTTTTGCAAAATACTTCTGAGCGCTTGAGATGCTGTCCAGGAGGTGACAGAGGAGAGCCCGAGCCCCACACTTTGCTCCCACCTGCCTGTCAGGGCTCGAACACCGGCAGTTGCGGGGCATTCGGTGCATATTGCAGCCAGAGCAGTTGAACCCTGATTTGCGTTGTTTGGCGTATCACTCTGGAGGAGTCCTGGACTTTGGGCTGAAATGTGGCTCCGCGTTGCAGCAAGCCTCGCTCCTCTTACATCAGGCTCTGGCATGGGGTAATCACGCAGGACCAGAGATGTTGCACTCTAATCTCAGCGCTCTTGTTTCCTGCAGCTCCTCGCAGAAACGCTCCAAGTGCAGCAGTAATCACTAACTGCTGTTATTAAACCTGACAACATCTCTCTCTCCAGAGAGAGGTGGATTTAGCAGACAGATGGACTCTGACATATCTCAGTGGCCACTGGGGCAGCAACTGCCTTCTTGAGTATCCAAAACTCCCCAGCGAAAACTCCAGCATCCAAACGAAGACATCTCCTAATTAAGCAGACTCCAGCATCACCTTGACATCTCTTAATTGCAGCCAGCATCCCAGGACCACCTTAAATTCTCAGTATCTGCGGTTCTGCAATATCCAACAAACGCTCAGGAGCTTGGAAAGTGTATGGAACACTAGGCAAGAGACCGGAGGCCAGCGAAAGGTTATCTCTCACAATATGTTGCTTGGGGAGAGTGTTTGGTTATAATGGCAAAATAACTCCTGCACTCACTGTTCTGGTACAGCTCTCTCCATTAAGCCGACATAATTGAGATCAGCCCTCAGGCTCAAAATACTGTGCTGGACTCGCAGCAATCAGCCAGCCCAGACCTTCTCTTCCCACATCTGTTGTGTCTCAAGCTGAATTACAAGGACGAATCCCCAAACCCTCCTTCCAGCTCCTGTGTCTGTGAGGGAAACCAGGGGCTTTGCTTCAGCACAAGGTCTCTTCTGCAGAGGCTCCAGAGCGTGCAAACAGTCAGTGCCAAGAGCCCCTCTCCTCGCACTGACTCTTCCTTTTTTTTGTTTGTTTTGGCCATAAAGTTGATTTTTTTTCCTGCCCAGGGGACATATTTCTTTTGTCAGATGGGCTCCTGCATCCAGCCATTTGTTTGTTCATGCCCACTGCCTCCTGCATGCTTTTCTCCTGGGAAACAAGCCAGCCTGTATCTGGATCCTGAGGGAGAGCCGATCTGCGACATCCTCCATGGCGCAAATCCCACTTCCAGAGTGGAAACCCCCTCCCGAGGGGCAGCAGCTCCACCTCCCCGCAAAGTGCAGCCCCGGCCATGCCTGTGCATCCCCAGCACAACCAGCCTTACGTGCCCCGAGAGTCTCTGCCCTTTCAGTTCAGCAAGAAAGAGTGAAGAGGCTTCTCATCCTCCTTCAGAGCCAAGAGGCTGCAGCACAGAGGGGCGGGGTCCCCAGGAGATTCAGGGGCCAAGCGGGGATTTCCTGGTCCTCTGCACGGCATCAACTCCCCTCCCAGCACAGCAAAGTGTCTCCTGCCAGCAGGATCTCCCAGGGTGGGGAGTATTCTGCCAGAACAAAGCCAGGGAAACCCCATCTCTTGTGACAGAGAAAGAGTAAATGGAGGCAACGCACTGAGGAAACGAGAAGCCCAGCTATGAGGAATGAAATGCAGATCAGACGTTTGGAAATGCAGTGTTTTTGTGACACAGCCTTGCTGACTGCAAAGGCTACCCAGAAGCAGCGGAGAAGCTTTCCCCTGTCAGATCTGATCGTGAGCCCACTCACTCCAGCCTAATAACTCTACTGACTTCAGTGGGAAGTGAAACCTCCTTTTCCATTTCAGTGCATTGCTGCGATTGATTTCTGCTGTCAGACTTACACTGCCTTGCACGCAGCGTGGTTTCTGATATCACTTGGGACGATTTCTTCATTTACAGAGACATCTCAGAGTCCTTGTGATTAATAAGTTAACATACCGGTTGCTTAGATAACATAAAATTAAATTTTCCTGCTGCAATCAGCCAGCGCAACGTGCCTGCAGCACTCTGAAAGTGCTGGTCTTAAATATTTCACCAACAGAATTTCTAAGACATTTGATTTTTACACTAAAATAAAGTGTCTTAAGTGATCACCTAACACAAACAAGTGAAGTCATTTATGCAGAAATTGAAATGCTTGGACATTTCACTTGCTGAAAAAGCAAAGTATCTTTTGCTCTACAAATAGTTCAGTTTTATGATTTCTTGGTTTATTTGCAGAAGTTCTGCCATTGTTTTGGAAACTGCCGTTCTTCCCGCTTGGTCCTCCTGAACATATTAAATATCACTGAGCGGAGTTACCTCCCTGATGTAAGAGCTGTCTGGCACAAATGCCACGCTGGAGATTATAAGGTTTTTGTCTATTCAGAGTCCAGTTCTGTCCGTGTGTGACTGCTCGGGGTGACAGCAGGCGTGTGTGGGTGCGGAGCAGCACTGCCAGTGCCGGTTTGGGTACAAAGTGTGGCAAAACAGGGCTCCTCGCCCTCCACCAAAAACATCACACGCGGAGTCATAATCAAGATTAAGTTGTGCGGGAGGCTCAGCCTGAGAGCTCAGCATCACACTCGTCCTTGCGAGACACTTGGAAACACCTCTGACATAACCAGCGTCCGTATTTCCTAAACCGAGCTGGAAAGAGTTAGTCCCCAGTGTGCTATTCAAACACTTACCTGCCATGTTCTCATTCAGAAAGCATTCACTCTAAACCCCGTTTTTCCTACCCTGTGGTACACCTTGCATTGCAGTTTAGCCTGAATAACACCGGGAATCCCCTCACGACAAACCCAGAGCAGCGGAGGCTCCCCAGGCTGCCCGGGCGTGTTTCAGTACCGTGGGCTCAAAGCTACCGACGTGTTTTATCACGAGGAAAAGGACCCTTGGCTGCAGGATCTCCTGGGGATTAGCAAACGCAAACCACTCACCTCCTCTCGCTGGTGCTCCTGTGGTGGGCTGGGAGTGCTTGGGGACTTCCCACCCCTCCAGCTCTCAGGGCAGTTTGTGCAGCTGCGGACAACGGCGCCTGCTTCCCTCTCGCATCACTTCTGCTTTCATCTGGGTGTTTCGTATCATTGTGGTTTATTCCTCTGGGCTGGAAATCCCGTCAGCAAAAATCTTTCCTCTGGTTTCTTGCTCTCTTTTCTATCCTTTCAGTGAATGTGTGTCAGGTTTTCTTTCCCGCTTCCTCCCTGGGTTGTCTGTTCTGCTTCTGGCTGCTAGTGCCACATCTCACAACCACCCTAACTCTCTGACTCGCTGAAATAATTTGCTCAGTCCCTCCAATCCCTTCATGCACCTGCAGCGTTTGAGGCAAGAGATGTTTAGGGTCCTTTCCTGATTTCTCTGGGGAATTGGAAGAGGAGGGGAAGGAAAAGAGCTACAAGGCAGACATGGAAAAATCTGGATACATCCAGTTGTGTGCAGATCCAAGGGCAAGCTCAGAAATCTGCCGTTTGGGTGCTTGCCTGGCACCATGAACAGCAGGAACCCCACCTCTCTGTGCCCCAGAAGGTGGGCAAGCCGCTTCTCTGTACACAGATGTGCTCTGCTAATGTCAGAAGAGTGAGGTCATCTTCTCTTTGTAGGTGGAAGAGAAAGGAAATGGCTTAAGGTCTTAAGTTACACAATCGCACCCCTGCGGTTACGATGGACCCAGGGCTGCCGAGACTGAGGCCTCTGCTCCACCTGCTCTCCGCTGTCCTTTCTCGCAGTGAACCACTTCTCCCCCTCAGCTGGGCAGCAGCAGCCTGGGGCTGGTTAGTTGTGGGTTGAGCTGTTGCTGCTGGAAAGCAGAGATGTCTGGCAGGTGACACCAGAGCGCTGGGGAGATCATCTCCTGTTACTCGAGGCCCCGTGTCAGTGGGCAGAGGCAAGTGTGGCCCAAAACCCAACGGAATCTGCACATTATGTCTGGGTAAAGACCACACAACCTGTAGCGGGAAGCACACGCTGTGCTGGCTGCAAAGGAAAGGGCTGTGCTCCTCAGCCCTCAAACACACCCTGCCCTGCTGTGGGTCCCGTGCTGGTGTCCTGCACAGAGCTGCACGGCCCCGACCCAGCACCCATCTCCTCCCACAGCCCCATCGACCCGTCGTCTCCCAAGCGGGAACTCAACATTCCCTCCTGCTTGGATCCCAGTTCCTCCCATTTGGTGGATTCGTGGTGGTTTCGAGCAGCAGTCACATCTCCTGCTCTCCAAATCTTTGCTTCACGTGTTCCCCCTCTCTGCCATTCTTTGTAGCTCAGGAGTTTCCCGGCAGCTGCTGGAGCTCAGCTGGTGCTCAGCAACGCTCGGCTGCCCTCTCCAGGGGAGCTTGCCACACTCGCAGGGACATCTGCTCGCAGACGCTGCAGAAAGGGGCAGAATTGGGAACCCAGCGCTTCCTCTCGCCCCCTGGCTGGGAAAAAGGGGTTTCCCCCACTCATCAGGGTGCTCAGGCACAGCTGGGACCTGCCTGATCCTTTCGGTGCTGCTCAGGGCTGGGAGGTTTTGAAAGTCCCATCTGGTTCTGGTGTGGAAACCACGATAAAGATGAAAGGCACTACAGACTGTTGTACAAGCAAAGGAGAAGACGCAGGTTATCAGCTCTGCCTCAAAAAGTAACAGCTTCCATTCCAGTTCCCATGAACTGGCAAATTTTTCTTTGCGAGAACAAATACAAGACTGTAAAGATCTAGGGAAAAAAAAAAAAAAAGATACTTCATGCTAGTCCCAAGTTAGAATAGCAGCACTCAGCCCCAAACTACTCTCTGCTCTGTCACAGCTCCACAGCCAGCAGGATCCTGTGAAATACGGACCCAAGTTTCCTTTATCTGCAAAGAGAGCTGTTCTTTCAGAGCAGTGCAGGTTATAAAAAAAGAAACATTATTACTGCAGCATAGCTAGAAGCCTGTCATTCGGTTTCTGGATTATCTTTCATAGCAAAAATTGTCTTGCCAGGGTAAAAGAAAACCATTACAGGCTGACTTCTGTAACGTAAGCGCTTTTTGTTCCCCTGCAGCTTGGATTTTCCAGCCGACACAGCTGCAAACAGCCCTGCTCCGGGAAACCCCCCACGTGCAGGGTCAACATCTGGGATCAAGGAACAGCTTCGCATTCCCATAAAGGTCACGTTCTGCTTTTGCCTTCCTGCCTGTCGGCCCCGAGCTGAAGCGCTGCCAGCTCTGGGGGTCTAAAGGAGCCCCTCGCTAAAGGAGGGCTCCGAGAGGCTGCCTTGGCCAGGTGGGCTCATGCCACCGGGTGGGGTTGCCTGAATTCAGTGCACCTGGGTTTAGAGTATTTCAGCCAGAAACACAAGGTGGTTGTAGCTGAGCTGCTCTGTAGATAGGGAGGTGGAGATTTTGCTGAGCTCGTTGGGAAGGTCTTGGCAGTGGTTTGCACGTCTTGCCTTGCTGCCAGGGGCTGTACCTCATCTCTCCAGGTGAATGATGCTGAGCAGAGCTGGCAAGCGGGGGAGATGAGCTCAGAGGGGATGTTTCCCTGCAGGCTTTGCACAGGTACTAGCTCTGGCTGCAGGGGTGTCTGGCTGGTGGGTACTTCAGCCTCCTGGGGCACAGGACAGGCCGGGGCTGTGCCTGGGTGGGCTGCTGGCTCTGGTCCTACAGCGTGATGGAGGGAAGGTTTGAAGAAAAGCTGCACGAGCAAAGAGGAAAAGGGCTCATGAGCTTCGTCTTGCTCAGCAGTAATCTTGTCTCCTTCGCAGTAGGGAACAACCCCTGGGGCTGCTCTTAGGATATAGCCCCAGCACTTGCAGAAGTGTGGCTGTGCTTTGTGGGAGGACAGTGACTTGTATTTTTGTTTAGTGTTTGCTGGAGCTGAATTTGAAAACTGAGGCCCCCAGACAGGGCTGAGGATGGAGATGCTGCTCACGTTGACAAGGTGTGAAGCAGCGTGACTTTATACTGCACTCCTAGAGAAAGTGATTGGGGAAAAAACCCCAAGCAAACAGACTTACTCTCTCGCATAGCACAGCTCGTGTGAGCAAAGCAGGCGTTTGGCCAGTGACTTTGTCCTCTGTCCTTGTTAGCGCTTGTCTCCTGGGTGAGCTGTCCTGTGGAGGAAACACCTCTGCTCGCTTTTGTGCGGGGAGGTGGGTTGAGGGTGGAAATGTTTTTCCTGCTGACAGGGTATGAACCAGGCGTATCGATTTAAATGGGCTGAAGGTTCCTTGCAGGCTTTTGTGACTCAGTGCTGGCATAAATTTGAACTGGGAGCTGTTGAGACAGAAAACCTACAGGGTGTGACTCCGGCGTCGTACCTGGATGTGCCTCTATTTACAAAGTTCAGACATCAGCTGCAAGAAGCTGCTTCAGCACAAGCCCTTTAGGGGTCCCTGGGCCATGAGGCTCAGGGTTTGGACAACTGACCTTCAGTGTGTGTGTCTGGTGGCTTTACTCCTGCTGCTGAGTTTGCCGTGTTCTGTGTGTGTAAAGCTGCGGTCGCGCAGAGGAGAGGTTCTGAGCCGCTCCTGAGGGTGTAGCTGGTTCAGCAGTGCAGAGGAGGAAATTCTCACAACGGAGCTGATGCTGCTGAGGTGCTGGTGGACACTGACTGAATTTGTATCTACAGCTTCTACAGAAACTAACTTTAGGTGGCTTGCCTCCGCTTTATCTAACAACAAACTTCTAAGGAGCTTTAAGCAATTAAGGTCTGTTGGCTTATTGAATTGTTGGGGTGCTTGCCTTGTACCCCTCCTTACTTTGGGGAGATTCAAATATCCGCCTAGTTCCCGTGGATTGCTGCTGTGGATTTCCTGAGCTTTATTTACCCGAGAAAGAGGAGTCCTCTGCCAAACAGAATAAAGGGTATCTTAAACGTTACCGTGTACGCAATACTCCCACGCAGATTTTAAGGAAAATGTAAACACATTTACCACATGAGGAAAACTTAAGAGTAGGTTGTTACCCTGGTTAATGTTTGGCTCAGAAGGAAGCATCGAATTAGTTTTGAGTGTGTCATGAGACTCTTAGTAACCCCAACGTGTTTACTTTTTATAGCTCTGGAAATCACGCACCACCGGAAGCTCGTCACTCATGGAGTGGAACTGGGGCGATGGTTCCCTGCTGACTTGCCAAGTGATTCAGCTGCGCTGCTTCCTGCAGCATCCAGCCCTGGGTAGTTCCCCCAAAATGTTCTGGCGTGGATACGTGATCCATCGCGATCACAGCTGGAAGCGTTTCAGTTTGGGGCAACAAAGCTGCAGGGACTTTGTCTTCACTGGAACTTCTGTGCCAATTGCCAGTTGTTGGAATGCCAGCACGGATGGAGCTGCTTCCCCGGGCTGGTACGAGCACTTGCTTTGAGTCGGAATGGAGATGCCGAGTGAAAAATCAGAGTGGCTAAGGAAAGCCTGGAGTTGTTGTCACTGTGGCAGCCAAAGTGTGGCGGAGAGTTTGAGTAATGCAGGTCCTACCGGGATCCCTGGGAGCATGAGGAAACTTGGTAGTTACTGCAGTCAGCCTTGGGTTGGCTGGAGGAAGGGGAGTAATCCAGACCGAGCAGACACTTGCACAACAGAAAACACGTGTGCAACAGGTCATGAGAGCAGGTAGCAAAGGCGTAGCGGCGCCGAGGTCATCGAGGCTGTGCGCCACGTGGTGACATGCAGCAGAGGCAGGTCTGGGGGTACGGCCCTGCTCGTGCGGAACACCCGAGGGCAAGCCCTCCCGCACCTCGTCTGTCGCCCGCAGAGGGCTGCCCGGGGGAGCGGTGCCTGAGCCGCTCACACGCTGCCTGTGAGGAACTGAGGCAAGTATAGAGCCACAGGTGTCGGAGCAAGAAGCCTTGTGTCAAGGCTTTAAATCTATTTTTTTAAAAAGTGTTTAAAAATCATTATCTGAGAGAAATAAGTAGCTTCTCTTGAAGGGATCTCAGATCTTGACGATAAGGGCACAAGACTGAACCCCGGGGCTGAGCCTGTGCTGTGCCTTCAGGACGGAGCAGGCACTTGAGGGCTTCTGTACCTCTTAGGTAGTGCTACCGTGGCTCTGGGAATGTCTCTTTTTCTTCGCTGCAGCAAAGAAAACCTGCTCGAGGCTTTAGCAGCTGAAGTGTGAAGCATGGGTAACTCTTTGCTTGCAAGCTGGGTGTTGTTGTGTGTTGGATATTCTGCCCTTCTGATTCAAAATAAATCAATCAATCCTTCCTGCTTGAACTCTGAATGACACCATTTACTGCAGCATCCAGGTGGTTTCCTGGTTTCCAGTTTCTGCACAAGTACAGGATCGGTTTACCAAGGACATTTCCTGCTCCCCTCTGGTCAAATGTGTGTCAGCCTGACCCCAAAAACAGTCCTGAAAGACAAGATGTTTTCTGAAATATCTAAAAGATAGCGAGGGAAATGTGCCAGACCTCGTGTCATCCTTGATCTGAATTGAAGGGTACACGTCTGGAGAGTGGAACAGCCAACAGAGCACGTTTACAGCCAGTAAAACGCTATTTCTAAATCTCAGTGACATGCCCTGACTTAAAAACATCTACACACCGAGATAAAACGATGCTTTGGCAGATACAGGCCCACCAAAGACAGAACCAAAGCCAAAATCTGCTGATGTGCATTGTAGGAAAGTTGCTTGAGATAACCAGTGGAATGTCAAGGCTTAAGTGTTCGGTTACAGCAGATACTGTTGTCTTCAGCCTAAACGGAGGCTACTAAAAGAATTGTAGCCACAACATTGTGCCAAGAAATACAGAGCAAAGGGAGGAAAACCTTCCCTGAACATAAAATCTCCGAAGGTTCATGTGTTTTTAAATAATCCCTTTTCCCTGCCCCAGTATTGTTCAAACCCAATGAATTGCTCTCCACTGTCTTTCGAGATTCCTTTTTTTTGGTGCCGAACGCAGGGCGGGCAGCGTGGCCGGCTCTCGCTGGGCGAAGCGGTTCCCTTAGGAGGGTGCAGGTCTCTCGTACGTTTAATTTTCACCCAGCCCGTACGGGCAGAGCCCAAATCTCTGCGTTTCGGTGCGAATGATCCCTTGAGGTAAATCAAGCGCGTGTGGGTATAAACACCAACAGCCGCCGGGCCCTCTGGGCTTTTGAGTCCTTTCCCACAACAGTTTGAATCTGTGGAAGCTTTTCCTTTGTGTTTTTATGTTACGGGTACCTCTTTTTTAAAAATAATTACGATTTTTAAAAGCCATATTGAGGCACGCGTGAGGCGAGCTCCATGGGGCGACCCGCGGGGTCTCTGCGGGGGCTGGATTCTCCTCTTTGTTGGCTGCTCAGCCAACCCCCTCTCCCGGGGACCCTCTAACAGCCGGAGGGGTTGGTTTTGGGTTTTTTGTGTGGATTATTTTACCTCTTTGAAGGCCCAAGCGGCAGCTGCCGCGGCCACCCCCCCCCTTTCCTTCCCCCCTTTTGTTGTGCTAACTCCCGAGCGAGGGCGGGGAGGGGGAAAAGCCGGCTGGGCGGCCGAGAAGAAGGGGTGGAAACGCAGTCCTGGAGGGCTGGGAGCCCGGCCGGGGGGACTGGAAGCCTGGACGGGGAGTTGGAAGCCCGGCCGGGGGAACCCGGTGCCGGTGCCGGTACAAAGGGCCGCGGCCGCGCCGCCCTGCGCTGAGGGATTCAAACCGCAGCCAGGCTGCGCCGGCCCCGCCCAGCAACAGGCGGGGCTTGGCTCCCATTGGCCGAGGGAGGGGGCAGCGCGCTCCTATTGGCTGCAGCGCGGCGGCCCGGAGCGGGGAGGAGGGGAGGAAGACGAGGGCGTTCAACAGCGCCGGGCGGCGGCCGCCATTTTGTGTGGGAGGCAGCGGGGAGCGGCGGCCGGCGGAGGAGCTGGGGCTGTGCCTTGCGGGGAGGGGGGGTGTCGGAGAGTGACGGCGGAGGAGCAGCGGGGCCGCTTCTTAAAGCCCCTTCTGTGCGTGTGTCCGTGCGTTGCGGGCGAAAGGAGCCGGACAGAAGTCGGTAAGGGAGGGGCGCTGCCGCCGCCATGTTGTGCTCGCTGGGCGGCCCCGGGGCTGGGGAGGGGGGGGGGACGGGGGTTCCCGGCTCCCCGCGGGGCAGGGGTTGGGGGTGAGAGGAGAAGGGAGAAAGCTCGGAAGCGAACGGGGGGAGCCGTGGGGAGCGCCGGGAGCGGGGGCCGCGGGGTCGGGCCCGGGCCGTGAGCGCGGCCCTCGGGTCGGTGTTGGCGAAGGCGAAGCTGGGAACGGGCTCGGGGGGCGCTCGGCGGAGCCTCTGGGGGGGCTGGTGGCTGCAGGGTGACACACGGCTGCGGGGAGCTGAGGGCATTGGAGTGCCTCGGGATTGAAATGGTAAAAAACATTTCCGGAGAGGACAAGGCCCGGCTGAGCAGGAAAGTGCCGAGAGGGCCGGGGAGGGGCCGCTTGGGCACCGCGGGGGGAAGGAGGGGCTGAGGGCTGGAGCTCTGGAGCTCTGGGGGCTGGAGGAGGGTCGGGGCTGCGGTTGGGACCCCGGGGGGTGTGGGGACACTCGGGGACAGCTCTGGGCTGAGGCTCGGGCGGAGCTTTCCTGCCCCGAGCCGGGCGGGGGCAGCTCGGGGGCTTTTCCGGAGTTTCTTTGTGCTCCGGAGCGATTCATCGCAGGGCTGGTTCCCTGAGAGCTCGGCGCCAAGTGTTTCCCTTTGTATCTGACTTGGTTTTTTCCCTATCAAAGACAAGACAAGGTTCTTACTTTCCTATTGAGAGCACGATAAAAATGCCAGTTGTGCAAAGCTAAGGATGGTGGTGAAGTTATTTAAACAGCAAGATTTTTGTGTGTTTTTTTAAAAAAAGTTTGAAGTATATTGATACCGTTAACAAAGAGTCACAACTGACTGTGAATTCTCTGAGTTACTTCAGCTCTTTTTTCTTCCCCCCCGCCAACTTTCAAAGGGAAACAGTAGTTCCCTTAACCTGAACCGAAACTCGGTTTTTGTTCACGCAGCGGGGCTTCTCCCTTGGAGCTTCTGTGCCGAGAATCCGATGTTGGGCTCGGCTGCCTGGCTGAATACAGCGGATCGGCCCATGAAAACGTCTATTCCCAGCCAAAGGAAGGAGTCCAGCAAAAGGCAGCACCTCCTCTTTCAGGCTTGGAAGCAAGAAAGGGGGCAAGAGTTGGAGAGTGTGGAATCCGAAAAGACAACTGAAAGGTAAGTGGGGTGGGCGTCAGCGTGAAGGTGCCGAGCGCCGCCTGGTGTGGCTGTCACTGTCACCTCCCGCTGCGGGTGGCTGCTTTCCATTTGAGGGGGTTTTCACTTCGCTTTGGGTTTGTCAGAGTATTTCTCAGACTTACCGGGAAGCCTGGGGAGTGGCTTTTATCAGTGCAAACTTCACCCAGATCTTTAAGTGTAATAACCCTTCCGCCGAGGAGAAGAGGCGTGTTCAGCGGTCGGGCTGGCTGGAAGAGCAGCGTTCTCCTGACGAGGCAGACAGCTGCGAGCCCTGATAAGGGGCAGGAGCAGTCCCGGAGGCAGCAGCCGATAAGAACTGTTGAGCCACCGGGCAGTCTGTAATCTCCTGCTTGGAAGATCCACTGCGTCACGTAACGCAGCTCTCGTGAGCGCGGCAGCTCCATTTTCAGGGGTTACTGGAGTGGTGTCCAGTAAAGGAGAAAAAACGCCGCTTTTAACGAGTTTTCAGACTTGATTTCAGTTCCCTTGCACAGAATCTAAAAATTCTCTGCAACATTTCCAGATTGAGAAAACCAGGAGTAACGCAAACGCCACTGATTTTTTTTTTTTTCCCCCCCTGTTTTTTTACAGGTGACATTTAAGTTAAAGATGGGCGGTGGAGAAAGATTCAACATTCCAGTTCCCCAGTCTAGAAATACCACCAAGAACCATCAGCAGCTTAAAACCAGGCAGAAGAACAAAGACCCGAATTCGCAGATGAAGACCTACGCCAAGAAGGAGAGGGGCCACGGGTGCAGCTCGCCGGGCGGCGCGCGGCAGGCCGCGCAAAAAGGGCCGAAGAGCAACGTTCATTTCCCCAAGAACCAGAATCGGAGCCCTGCCTTAGCGAACCGCAGCCTCTTCTTCGCGCCTCAGACCACCCAGAACTACGCCGGAGCGAAATTCAGCGAGCCGCCCTCGCCCAGCGTTCTGCCCAAGCCGCCGAGCCACTGGGTACCTGTTTCTTTCAAACCCTCCGACAAAGAGGTGATGACGTTTCAGCTGAAAACGTTACTGAAAGTCCAGGCTTGAATGTAACTTCTCGTATTTGTTAAAAGTGATTGGAACGGACGGGGTTTCAGATTTGAGAGTTGGTTCCGGGCTCCGGCTGCACGGGTGTTCGTGCTGCGTGCGGTCATGTCACGTGGAAGAGAAAAGGGTAAAAAGTTTACATTCCCCTCGCGCTTTACCGCGCGGGTTGTGTGCTGTGTTCCCTGTGAGACGGGCGCTTTCGCTAAAATCAATCCAGTCAGATCCTGAGCGCTCGCCGCGTCTTGTATTTATCGTAAGCGGGGCTGCCGCCCGGCGTGGAATCACAACTCCTTTGTGCTGTGGCGGTACAAAAACCAGCTTTTGCTTAACTTCATGCAGCATGAACTGGAAGAAAAAGCGCACTGAGAGCTTCAGGCGGGCGCTCGGCGGCTCCTCAGTTACCTCCGGTTGCCGGGGAGCTGAACCCCTGCCCGCAGACGGGCCTCCGCCCGCGCACCGCCCGAAACACGGGTGGTTCTCTTGCCCGTGCCTGGGAGCGTCGCTTGCTGCGCGTCCGTGGATGAGCCTGTGACCAAAACCGAACCCGGGAAGCGCCCGGCGCGCGGTTGTGAGGAGGAACGATCGGGCAAAGCCGCGATTGTTGGATCCCAGCGAGCCTGGCTGCGCCAGCCGACAGCTCTGCCAAACCCCCCTGTTCCCGCTGCACTGACAGGTTCTGAAAAGCGTTTTTGTGCCGGTTTTGAGAAAGGTGGAGCAGTCAGACTGGTCTTAAATTGGTCACCCTGTGAGAATTCAGTTCCAGTAGCTCGTGGCAGGTGCTAAAATGTTTTGTTAGGGACGACAGAGCCATGTAAATAAGTGTAAAACTTTGTAGCATATGTAAAGTTATGCTGGGCTTTCCTGCACAGAAGTATTTTTAGTACAAAACTGCTGAATGTAAGAGGACCATGTCGAGTACGTGGCCTGATTTAAAAAAAAAAAGATATTTTGTTTAAAAAAAAAAGAAAAAAAAGAGACATTTGTGGCTGTGCCCTTGCACTTAACCTACAGTGAATACACACGTTTCACTGGGGTGTGAGCTCATTTTTAAAGTAACCTTGGTGCAAAAGAGGCTTATTAAGAATTTTTTAATAAAATAAAAAAAAAAACCTAAAAAAAAAAAGCTGCTCATGATGTGACTGTAGAGGAGAGGGGCAGATCCCGTGCTGACAAGAACACTAAGGGTGTTCAGAGGCAAATCATGTTTCATGGGAAATGCAAATTGCTGAGTTCAGATACTTGAGATCAAGCGAAGTGTCCTGTCCCGCGTTTCTGAAACACGGGGCCGTGGCGCTGTGGCTGCGCCCCAGGATTTGCCGGAAGGCGTCACCGTGGGCGCGGGGCAGGGGCAGCTCCCGCTGCGCTCGCAGCTCCCTCGGCCCCGCGCCGGGAAGAGCTGACCCTGACCGGTGAGAGCGGAACCCCCCCGTGAGTGCCAAACGCGGGAATTCCGCAGAAGGGATTTAACTCGGGAGGGAGTTTTGCAGATCGTGCAGTGGCCTTGGAGGTGACTTTCTGTACGTTCCAAACGCATCGGCAGCTGCGGGAATGTTTACAGATCTTGGAACGGGCAGTTCTGAAACTCGGGTCTCTGTGACCCGGAGCGTCCCCAGGGTACGCCCTGTACCCCGGGTCCCGTCGCGTCTACTCGGCTTCAAATTGTCCAGGGCTGATGGTATGTGTACAAATCTAAAATAAAAATTGAAATAAACTTTTCACCCCCTAAAAGCATCTCTTCATTTCAAGATGGAAAAGTGGGATCGGATCGTTGTGGCAGGTCAGGGAGTTCTCCAAGTCTGATGCTTCAGAAAACTGACAAATCTATCTCAAAATGCCCCGAAACTTCGCACCTGCCTGGTAAAAACACGCGACCCAAGTGCCCTGGGGCTCCCAGGGAAATCCCCTCAGAGGATTCCTCAGCTACAGCCCCCTAGATCGCTCAACGCGGGGCTGGAAAGTTGAATTCTAACATTAAAAAAAATGAACCGGGGCGGGGGGGGCCAGGCTCTGCCCGGGGGCTCAAGCGCTTGAGCATCGGTCTCCAAGAGGCTACGGCTGCGTTAAGTAAGTCAGAAGGTGCTCTCGAGTTATAGTCAAAACTTGTACATTTTATTCCCAAGTCACAGGGTTATTTGCACAGATGGAACACAAAACTCAAGAAGGAAGGATGGGTATGAATAAAACATCAGCATCTTCGATCAAACACGCTACAGGGTACAGAGTCTGCCCTTCCTAGAATAGTCTCATCAGTAAAGAGCATCTTAGACAAATATTATAGCAATGGACTACAGACTTTAAGCAAGTTACAAGATAAATGGAGAAAACCAGCAATTATTAATGGGTGATTCCGCCCTAAAAATGTGTAAATTTATCCCTTTGTTACTTCAAAATGTTAATTTGCAACATCCCTGCCAAAAAAAAAACACCCCAGGAGCAGTGCTGCAAGGTGTGGCGACCCAACTGCCCTGCTCTGCACATAGTTCAAGCTGTCACCCCAGACTAAACAGCAAGAGAAAAAAGAAAAAGCTCTTTCCGAGAGCTTAAAATAACATTTCAATTGAAAAGTTGCACTTTGAATAAAGCCATTATACTGTACATTGAAACATCTGTAAAAGACATAGAAAGGATAACATTTAGCTTCCAGAGACCGGTCTCTCACAGTCCCTAATCGAAACACCCGGCTACTTAAACCACTAAATTTTAAGATCGTTAATTATCGGTTGGGTGCATGGACTTTTGGTGAAAAAGAAGTTCCCATAGAGCCTTCTACGACTGCTGAGATGGAGCGAAACGCTGCGGAGGGTTTGGAGCACGGCCGTTAAACCTTTCAGCAGAATTTTGACAACGCTACTTCCGAGTCTACAACAATTTTCGCAGGAATGACAAAACTCTAGTTTCACCACGGGGAAGGAAAAAAAAAACAAAAAAAACCAACATTTTAAGTCCCCACCGTTCTTGAGACTCCGAAAGAAAGGGAGATGCCTAGACATGATCGTTTTGTAGCCTGCGTTACGTTCTTGCATTCCAGCTGTGCATAACCTGCGGGTAGCTTGCACAAGACAGGCTACGGCTTTATTTTATTTTTTTTGTTTGTTTGTTTGTCAGGGCAGGACTGGGAGCCCGCGCCAGGGAGGGAGATGTGATCTAGATGGGCTGTGGCTTGACTTGCGTGAACATTCCCTGCCCTTTTGGCCACATCCTGCTAACTCGTCCCCAACTGAAAGGCCCACAGAACAGCTTCTTCACAATTTTTCCATGGGAGCAAGAACTAGGACAACATCTTTATTCATGCACTCTTGAAACATCGTGGGTTTGTGTTCGGCTTTTCTGGCTTGTTCATATACACAAGTCAAGTCAAAGTTTAGTCCTACCTCTGGGAGAGAAAGAAAGAACCATCAGAACTGGCAGACACTACATTACACTTGCAATGAATTGGATTTTTCAAAACAAAACAAAAAAACAACTGTGCTATATACATCAACGTTGAGGCACACACATAAGGACATGCTGACAAAACATTACTGTTACTCCGCGGGCTCCAGTTAGGGCCTGGACATAAGGATGGTCTCCTCCTCCTCCTCCTCCCTCCTCCCCACACATCGGGCTGGACCAACACCAACACCGGTGGCGACCCCCGGCAGGTCGCCCACCAAGCCATCACCGCGCCGCCCCACAGCGCCGTCAGGGGGGCACCTGAGCCATAAGGACACTCAGGTAACAAAGCTCAGCCAGGGTGGGCTCTCCCGCTGCTACGAGCTGGATCGTACTTGAACTTAGGAAAGTCTACGAGTGGGTTTATCAAAGCAATTCAGTGCTTTTCAGAGCCGTTTTTCTTCAGCGGCCTAAGAAGAACTGGTCGTACACGCCTCGAGCGCCAGGAGGCAGCTCCGGTTCCAAACATGGGTTTTGTCACCCTCTAGACAGTCGCCGCTGGCCCAGCTTTGGATATGGCCAACACAGACCAGGAAGGTGACAGGAGAAATTTTCTATGGGGATCTCCAACGTTTAATTTTAAAGTAGTTCACAACCTGGCTCGTAACATCTGAATTCTAACCAGTCCGTCCAGCAACAACGACAATGGAAAAGAAATCTCAATATATTCGACTAAGACACATGTTTACCGTTCTTGTTTTGTCTCGTACCCCTTTAACAACGTGACATGGTATTTGTTGGGACGTTAAACGATAAATTCCTGACTTCACTGAAACAGCGCAGTGAGGATTTCACTCCGTAAGGGATGCACAGCTCTACTCCTAACCATGCTCTGGAGTCCAATTCTAAAGCTACAATAATTCCAGTGGATCGGTATTTCCTTCATTTTTTTTATTACAGCATGTTTGCTAAATTTACAGCAAGCAGAAAATAAGCTGGGTCTTTAGTTATTTTTGATCAAAACATCGATGTTTTAAAGGTAGTACACAATATTTGTTAAAAAGAACATATAAAAATACCTTTTTAGAAGCCTCTATAAGAAAGGAAATACAAAGTTTAACCCCACAACTTTCCTCTGCTAGAGCTGCACGCTACCGCTACAGTTTTAAATAGACTTTTTGCCGTTTTGAAACTATACATCCAGGAAAAGTCTACAAAATTAAAGGAACGTGCATATAAATGATTGCATAGCAGAACATGAACATTAACTGCGAACAGGAAAGAAAGAGAGTTAGAAATACTATCAAACGTACAAAGATTCTCGGATCGACCCCCTAAGCACGTTCCGCTGCCGAGAGTTAAAAGCCATTTCTTTAAAGGCCCTGCTGGAAACACTAAAAACCAAAACCTAAAACATTTCTCTAAGGAGGAACTTTTGGAAATCAAGGTCTTTATACGCTACCACGTACGAGCGAGGAACACTGGGTGCCCGAGGCTGGCTTTGGGAGGGAAGGAAATAGGGAAAACGACGCCCAAAGCCATTTTCATCACAAAGCGTCTTGCCTTCTAGAGAAATACTGGTTAAGATTACACACTGGTTTCGTTATTTTTCACATTCCGTTGACTAAATACACTGTATTAGTGATAAACTAAATAGCTAGAGATGCAGCTCTTGTTCACATCCAACTTCAAACGTTTGTTCTTAAGTAAAAGGAGATCTTGTAAGCGAACCACCGCCCGTTCTGAGGAAGGAGCGGCTCAGGCTTGCTTGGCCAAAGACTTTTCGCTGGGTGCAAGCAAGCCTTTGGTACTCGGGAAGAGAGGTGGCTACAGCTTTGTAGCTAGGAGTACACCAACTAACCACAGGAGTCATTGGCATAAGGGTTTAGTTCTTATACACTGTACACACACAACTAGAAACGACCTACTTGTACCTAACAGCAGGAAAACTAAGCGATGTCGTGGTTAACTGCTCGCTAAAATTTAGAATAGATACAAAAAACTGCGTCAAATGTACACACAACCTAGTATTTAGTCGCTTTGCCGACTGCTGAAATACGAACCGGATTTTCCATTTCGAGGTGGTGTGGCTTTTGTGTGGTTTATCTTTCTTTTCCTCACACCGTCAGCACTAGCAGCCAGGGCAAAAACAGCGCAGCCTCTACCCCGACAAGTCGCGACACTGCGCGACCTCCGAACGAGCTTCCAAGACCGACTCTCTCCCCGCGCCGTACACGCGAGGTTGGTACCAGCTCTCCGACGGCCGGCTTAAAGAGACAATTCGCAAAAAATCCCTCTCCGTAGAGCCCCGTTTACCGACCTCCTCGTGTCGGCGGGCACGGAGGACACGGAAACCTGCCTTTGAGCACGGGAAGCATCGAGCGGCCGGTCTGTCTGCCCCTCGCAGCGGTCAGGGTTGCGCTGCCGCTGCCCGGTTTTCCGTCTGAGCACAGAGTTTACCAGGGGAGAACAAGTTAAACGCTTGGTTTAACTGTTCGGCACAAACCGGTACCAATTTCTCTACGGGTATGACATTTTTTTGGGTTTTTTTTTTTTTTTTTAATAGGACAATGTTGCAAGTTACGATCAATCAAGTCATCACCAATATCTAAGCATCGGAAATGCAAATCTTTACAAAAATATACATAGAGACACCACAACCAAATCAGTAGCTGCCCAGGACATTGAACCAAGTGGACATTCTCTCTCCCTCTCTCTCTCTCTCTCTTTTTGCTCTCTCAGTGGCTTCTCAACACTGCTTTAATTTTAACCATTGTCGGCTACAGGGAAAACTGACAAAGAAAAAGTTTTTTAGCACTGTTGCAACATCATATTCCTGATAATTTAAAGTAAACTGAACTGTGTGTAAATGAATCTTACATGCCTAAACCCAACGTGGATGCGCTGTTAGTGGCCACTGGACTTGGGACTAGTCCACGACCTGGATCTGGATTTTGACCTAGATCTAGAATGTGATCTTGACTGTGATTTGGATCTAGCTGGTTCTTTTTTTCTCGACTCCTTCTCATATCTTGAGCTGGACTTATAGTGTGTTTTAGAATCTGTTTTAGAAGTGCCTCTAGATTTGGTGTGAGATGCAGACCTAGACCGTGATTTAGCCTTCATTTCTTTCTTGGGCTGTGACTTGGATCGTGATCTTGAATTGGACTTAGATCTTGAAAAAGATCGATTGCGGTGTTTGAACCTAGCAGAATAAAGGGGAGAGAGGAGATTTGAATGTAAAAACACTATTCTTAGACAACTAGTACATTAAAAATTGTTTACCGTTTTTGCAGGAGAAACTTTTTTTTTTTTTAAACCTATAGTTAAAGGAATACAGTGATCTACTTTTCAATATAAAAGGTGTAAAAAGTGTTTTACCTATCATTGTCCGAATGGCTTCTGCTACGACGAGGTCTTCCAGTAGGTCTACTGCTAGAAAGGCACATCAGAAAAAGTAAACGGTGACAAATACCTACGTAGGTACACAAATGCTTAATAAATTACTTTTAAAGCTGTGCATTCGCTTTTAAATAAATTTTTTTTTCCAACGAAGCACGGAATCATCCCATTCAATATTTCTGACTGGGCGCAGCATGCAAGATACGCGACTCCCACACGTTACTCCCACACTCGAAGGAAGATTATTCAAAATTTCAACAACTCGAGAGCGATTATGGTGTTTCTCCTCCAAGAGGCTGCTGTGCAGCTGAAGCCAAACACACGCTACACTTACTTTCTGGGACTATACGATCTCCTATAGCTGTAATCGAAAGAACGACTTCTAGACCGTCTCCTTTCGTAACTCCGACTCCTAGATCGCCTGTATCTGTCATAGTCATCGTAACGAGAAGAACTGTACAGGTTTCTCCCTTCCTTGGCTTTCATTTGATTTGGTGCTGTTTAAAAAAAAAAAAAAAGAAAAAAGCAACATTTAACATTTTAAATTAGAAAAGATGCCTCACTTTGCCTCTCCGTGACGCTACTAATCCATATATTTGGTATTTAGCAGAAAGCCTAATTCACGATTCTGGCAGAGATGCTTATGAAAAGGACACACGAGAGACTGCTGTAGGCCGTTTGCTTTTGGCTGCTTTAACCACTGGATAAAAATTAACGCAGCCTCGTGGGCATTACAGATCTGGAAAGCACAAAACCAAACCCTACAGCAGTACCAAAGGACTCACGTTTCATGAAACCCAAACACAGAACTGGCTGAGGTAACTTCAGGCCACCTGGAAACTGGTGGGACAGGCCAGCCCCAGGACTGACACGTTCTAACGTTCCCGAATTCCCTCAAAACGTGGGAGCTCCCAGGGCACTAACGAAATGCCCATTTTCCTGACGCCACGGCGGTGCGCATCCCACCTGATCCTGCTCTAATGATTTAAAGCCAGCTCATGCAGAAGAATCAAGCGACGCCACACAAAGAGAAGCCGGATTCTGGAAGTGCCCCCCCTGCCAGCACAACGCGGCACGGTGGCTCTGCAGCCTCGTTATTCAAATAATTGGGAATGAATGAACTTCTTAGTTTTCGGCGGCGTTTTCTCTAAGCAGCACAGCCAGCCTGCCTCCGCACCAACTCCCACCCTCATTCAAACACAAAGACCGTGCTCAAAGTGTTTTAGACAGATCACGCCGCAGCAAACACCGGCTGCACTAAACGTGACGGTTTTCGGGCAGTGCTGTTTACGGCACTACGGCGGATTTAGTTAATTTTTTTGCTCAGAAAATTAGAAATCCCAATGTTTATATACAGGATGGGAATTTCTCTTTCGGAGTGCATCGCTTCCCTTGACTCAGTGAAGTTAATTTTGTGTGCCCGAGGGAAACGGGGAGAGTTAGGTTGTTTGTTTGACAGCTTTAGCTCAAAGATTTTGAAGGTGCTTTTATTCCAAAGCTGCACATGAGTATTACAGTCCTGGTTTAGCTCAACAAGTGTGTTACCAAGGCACACTCTGTTTACCAACAGCGTGTTCCATTTTTATAACATCTGTATCTATCTTTATAGGATGAACACGCACACGAAGAACAGATTTAAAAGATGCAACTTCTCTTTACAATTAGCTCTTTGCAAAATACGACTTCTGTTCCGTGCTGAATCGAGATACCTTCACATTTACTTTTACTCTGAAGCCACATGAAAATGAAGACGTTACCTCAATCCTGGAAGCTGGGCTGCACCGAGAAACGCCCCCACAGAACCACTAACGCGCTTCACCACAACATGAACCCTGAGATAAATTAGAACGGGGCTACTCCTTTCTGAGGGAATTTTCACAGCCGGGCTTTCTCTGCAGAAACACACGGAGCTGCACAGAAGGCTCGTAGGAATTTTCAGCTAGAGCCAGTTTGTGGTAAGCGATCACTGTACTTAAGTTATCTGGTTTCAATTAAAACAAGTCTTTACAACATTTAATAACGCGTGTGATTTCGGCCGGCACCAAACGCGAAGGCTAAAATCGCAGTCTGACGAGACGCGCGCGAGGCACTTACTCTTGCGATCCCCCTGTGCGAACTGGATTTCTATTTGCCGGCCACAAATCCACTTTCGATCCAAATTATGGAGAGCGTCTTCTGCATCACGGACGTCTTCGAATGTGGTGAGTGTTAAGGTACTTGGGAATTTGAGAAGCTTACAGATTTGGTAGTCAAAATAGAAAAAAGGCAGTTATTTCCTAATTTCACAGGTGTTTGGGGTGTTTTTTAGTTCTTTTGGTCATGCTACAGTACACACTAGTAAGTTCATTCTTTTAATTAATCATCAGCTATCTGAGAACTCCTATAGCAACATTAAAATCTCATAACATGACCATGAACTTAGGCATCAGCAAGCAGTTGCTATGCGATACTCTAACTTTTTTTTCCTTCTCCCACTTGTACTTATGCAAGGAAAAATAAACAAAACAAACCAGTATCCTTTCCCAAATACATTTGTTACCGGTCATTCAGTTCTCTCCACTACATTGACTTTACTAAAATAAAGCCCTGGTTCTTGAATTACGCCAGGCACACCGACAGCAAAAATTAACGTGCCTATGAATTTCCGAATTGGGACACGGCTTTCCTGTCTTTCACCAACTGATTTGAAGTTTATGTCATGTAACGCCACGGGCACGTGCACAGAGCCTCAGCAGCCTGAGGTAGGGGCGTACGCCGAAGCCCCTGCGCTACCAGCCCGGTCAGACGTCGAGAATCGCGGACCTGGCTCGTTTTAATCCGCGAGATCGACCGTAACTCGCGCGCCCCTCCAGCGCCGTGACCTGGAAGAGCAAAGTGCTTTTCTCCTTCTAGCGACTCCGCCGAGCGGCGGCGTCTGCGCAAACAAACCATCGCTCTGTGGGCGCGGGTCTCGATAAACCCAGAAGGAACGCACTTTCATTCAAGACCACGGTTACAGCAGCACTCACAAAGAGAAATAGCACAGGGTTTGTCAACGGACTAAACCGGAATCATTCATCAAATCACTGCTTACGTGACAGGCAGAAGAGAAACTGTTACTCTGTAGGATACATCAGGTATGGCTCCTTTAATCTTGGCCACCATTCAACTTCATCTTGACCTTTAACTCTTTAAGTGCTTGTCAGAAGGACTTGTCATGAGATGCTTGGCCAAAAATGACAGATGGCTTTATCTTTTACTTTGAAAAACAACCTTTTCCCCCTTTTGCAGATAAAGCGAAGCTTTGTCTCCCATTATGGCTTGTCCTTCTTCCAGCTTTTCTTTATTTTTTCTTTTCCCAAACTCTCCCTTCTCTTCAAGCCTGATCCTTAAGAGGTCTTTGGCTTGTCTACTCGCCTTAATTGTTGAACTCTACTCTAAAGGTTCTTTCATGCTTTCTCTTTGGGGTCGCCATTACTGTACAGCTTTACATTCTGAGGCAACAACAGAGGACAGCAAATTAGGGGACAATATTAAAGAAAGAAGTTCACCTCAATTTTTTTTACACAATTTGATTTCCACCAAGTGATTCCACTTCCCATTTCTTAAATTAACAACGAACAGCAGCCACAGTTTGCTAAGCACACGTTTAGTTACACACCAGTGATAATAAAAACGTGCCAGACAATTCTGAGCCAGTGACAAATTCTCATTTAAATCACATAGCATTCATTTCAGTGACACAAGCAAGCTTTTATATTACTGGACTCGATTTAAGTTTTGCAAAAAAAAAAGGCAAAAAAAACAATTGAGAGAAGTTAATCTTCCCAAATAACGAAACACCACAACAAAAGACACTTATTAGATACAACACAAAAGGAAACTGCTTTTTCATTTAGATTTGTTACCTCTTACACAAACTTGAATTTCAAACTCCAACACCCCTCACTAATCAGCCATCTGAAGAAAGGATATTGAACATAGGCAAATCCTCTGGGACGGCGAGTGTAGAAGTCAAGTGGAACGTACACATCAACTATAGGCCCGTAACGACCAAACTCACGGCGCAAGTCTTCAGACCTAGAACATCACAAACATCTTATATGGTTTTTTTTCCACTATTTAACGTGTTAGAAAACATCCACCAAATGAAAAAAAAAAATCCTATATTTTTTTTTTAAAAAGAAATTAAATCTACAATAAATATGTCCAGCCATCTTTTTGGAAGTAGGTGATAGAGGAGGAAGGCAGCAGAACATTTTTGGCGCGTTAAGTGTTTGAGCAGTCCATCGTTAAGCAACACGCTGGGCTCTTCTGAGACACTCAGAGACTCGGGATGCTTAAGACACACCCCGGCGTTCAGCAGAACTCTGCAACACAAGTGCAAACCGAGCAAGGATGGGGATTAGTCAGTTCAACGCAGGATGGACTAGGAAAGGTGGGCAAAAAGTCAAAAGAAGGATCTAAGAATTATTGTTATTCGAGTGCCTCACTAACTCCTGACAACGGTTTTGGAACACGCAAACACCAAGATCCACACAAACAGCACGAGAATAAACCAGTCACACAGACTCGTTTCCAGAGAACAATCAATACTTACAGCCACATCACACAGAACAAAACCTGAGTGAGCAACCACTCGGGCCCTTAGGACAGCTTTTCCAACGGGCTGCCTTTGGAGAGCCCAGCACGCAACTCGTCAAAAGATCCAGAACTACACTTGGAACAACTACAGTCTCTTAATCACAGCTTCTTCTTTACACGTATTTTTGTGCCACTGGAGGACAACAACCTGCATCAGAACGACTGACGTAAAACCATATTTATGTGTATGAAGAAGCTTCTATTCATGTCTCTTGCTCCTTGGCTGGGAGTGAATCTACGGTGCATATAGAGAAGGATAACTGCAGGGCACTTTGATAACCAACATCAAGATCTCACAGGGAAACCATCTCTGAGAAGAGCATCCCAGCCAATCACAGGCTTACAGCGAACGCCTTGACAGGATCCACACTACTCTTAAAAGTTTGGAAGTAATAGTTCTCCTTGACTGGGCTTGCAGTAAAATAAACTACTGGAATAAGGTAGAGAAAATTCACATCAAAATCTTTTTTTTTAAAAAAAATTTGGAGCGATTTTTGGTTTTGATCACAACGTCATTTTCAACGCATTCCGCTGCATCGTGCCCACGCCATCATTTATTCGCTGAACAACTTCGGTGCAAGTTTGAAAACTCACGCTTGCATTTCACACAGCCAGACCTGAGAGGGGCTTCCATGCATGTTCTGCAATAACTAACAACAGAACAGTGCTCGGACTCACACGTACTAACGCGCTCTACAAACGATTCACAGCTGGTACCAAGCACAAAAGCAACACGCTCAACCGCAGGGAAGAAACGCAGGAATCCAACAGTTTACTCGAACTACCCGAGCAATAAATAAGAACCTGCACAACAGACAACTCTTAATTATTTCAACTCCCCGCGGAAAGTCATTTCCCAAAGCCGCTGCACGCGTTTAGTCCCGGCGGAATTTCGCTACGACACAATTACAACGGGGAGGGAAAAAAAAAAAAAAGCTTTGTTGTCCCCCCTCCACTCCACAGCGAGTGTCACGAGAGGCCACGGCACGTAATAATTAATGCAGCAACATTCCACCCGTGCCGGCAGCAATTGCCATCCTAACGGAACCCAGTGCGCCAAGAATTGTGGGGACACCCGCAGCCAACGGGCTCCTTTCTCCTCTCGAGTATCCCCGGCCGCGTTTCGGAGCCGCGTTTACGGCTCCGAGGGGGGCCCCGGCGGCCACCCCCGCCTCCCCCTCCCGCCGGGCGAACTCAGAGGCGGCCACGGGAGTCGGGCACTTTCTTCCGGGCCCAGCTTTGTTCTCGCTGGACGCCGTTCCGAGCGGATCCTCGTGGAGAGGAGGGAAGCGGAGCTGCCCCACGAGGAGGGAGAGGAAAATGGAGAAGGAGCGCGGCAGGCCCGGCCGGGAGAAGGGCAGAGCCGAGGAAGGGAGCCGGCCGGCCTCTCCCGCCCCGCTCCGGCGGCGGCCGCCCGCGCGGCCTAGCGAGCCCGCCAAAGCCTGCGCGGCCCCCGCCCGCCCCCACTCACCGGGTGTCGTCGGCCACGTTCCGCACGAAGAGCGAGGTGTTGGGGGGGCGCAGGTAGCGGGACATGGCGGCGGCGGAGGGGGCGGGGGCGGGACGCGGGGCAGGGAGCGAGCGAGCGGCAGGGCCCAGGCGCTGCGGGGAGCCGAGCGGCCGAGCGGACCCTCCGGAGCTGCACGCAGCGCCAGCGCCGCCCGCCCGCCCGCCCGCTGCCGCCTCTCGCGAGACTTCCCGCGGGGCTTCCGGCGAGAGCTCCGCGGCGCCACCAGGGAAACGCCGCGCGGCCGCCGGCGCCAAAACAGGCTCCCCCCCCCTCGCTGCGCATGCGCCAGCCCGGAAGGCGCGTGCGCGCAGCGCCTCCCCCTCCCCGGCCTTGGCCGCTCCCGCGCATGCGCCCTGCTCCGCCCCGCGCGCGCCGCCGGCTTTTCCCGCCGAAAGGAGCGGGGAGCGCGCGGGGTTTCGTCGCGTGGGCAAGATGGCGGCGGGGCCCTGAGGGGAGGGGGGGGGCGCGTCCCGGCCCGGAGCCCTCATGGCGGGCGGGCTCGCTGGGCCAGGCCGTTCCCCGGGGCTGGGGGCTGGCTGCCTAGTGCCCCCCCCCCACCGGCGGTGTGGTTGTGCCCCAGGAGTTTCAGCTGTGGCGCAGCGCTGGTTGCAAAGGACCAGCTTTTCTTTTTTTTAACTCTTAAAGCCGTTTGTGTGGTGAGAACAATGAAGTAGGTGGGTAGAGAGATTGTTTCTTACGCCTCAGATGTGTGGCTCAGGACAGATAGATGGCTGATGGGTTCAGCGGAGCAGCAGGGCTGCATCTCTGTGTGAGGAATTTCCAGCACATGGGAGAGAAACACTCGGAATTGGTGCAGGCCTGAGGTCTGTCCCTGGCGTATTTTCGCTTTTTTTGGTTTTTAGTGGCTTAATATGAATGGAAACTGGTGGGTGGGCGCTGCAGTTCGTGTCCTGGCAATCTCGCACTCAGAGCTGCCCGACGGTTCTGCAGGTTTTGAATGAGAGATCGAGGTGAATCCCTACACGGGAGGTGTATGTCAAGTGTACGCGCTGCTCTTCCAAATGGGGAATGCTCTCATGAAGCCCTTTGCAGAAGAATTCACTTGATTTCGTGGAGGAGTGGATCCAGTACTATTGACCAAACCAATAAGGGTTGGTCGTCCAGAAAAGATCAATCACTGAGCGCTGGGGCTGCATTCACAATTGGACCAAAATCCTTCAGTTTTTCACTACTCCCCATAAGGAGCTGCACTGAATGTTTTCCTTAAAACATCTTGTGGCAGGGTGATATTGGTATTGGATTGAAAAGGCTGGCACGGTTGTTGGAAGCACTGAATCACTGCAGTTGTGAAGTAAGGTCGAGTATCCTCTTAAGAATTTTTAGTGCTTTCAGATTAAAATGGTTTAGCATCAGGTTCAGTTCCATATAGGGTCGGTGTGTTTTAGTATGTCTGCAATCTGTGATTTAAACCTCCTTTGTATGTTAGTTGTCATGGATTGAGGCTGAGATTTGATAAGTGAATGATCTCTGCGCTGGTTCAGAAATAAACCCGAAGTATTTTGCATCCCACAACTTACTGATTCGGCGTTTGATCATCCAAGACTGTTGCAGCGTGCTGCGAACCTACGGTTGGATGACTACGCTCTGTTTTGTCGTGGCTCATCGTGTAGTTGGCAGCAGTTACCCGGCAACTTCCAAACAGAAGCGTTTCAGGCTCTTATATGGCTTTTTGCAGTGCGGTTGCTTTAAAGCAGCCCTTTCCCTGGGTGTCACCAGCGCCTTGATTTCTGTTCTGTTGATCTTACTGATGTGTAGCTCACGTGGGAGTTTTATCTGGTCTGCAAAAACGCACTGAGCAGTAAAACTGCCCGGGAAGCAAAATGGGCGCAACGATGCTTGCAGGGTTAAACCAGTAAAACTCCCCGTGGGGCCGGCCTTCGCCCAGAACCGGGATACCCTTCTCAGATGGTTGTATCCTGCTGCAGGTTGTATTAACCAAAACACAACCTCCCCCTTCACAAGCTGTTCTTCTAGCACAGGAGGATGTAGACCCAGCGCTCAGAACAAACCGTCCTCATGAGGATTTTAAATGGCATAAGCAGTCCAGCCACATTTTTAATGGAGGTCTCACACCCAAGACCAATTTTAACAGGTCTGCAGTGACTTCAATAACTACGAGATATGACTGCGGATGTAATCGCAGGATCTAGTCAGCGGTGAGCGGAGAAATGTTCGGGTTACAGGCATGGGCCCTGCACGTTTTATGCTTAAGTAGGGACACATAATCTGAACATAAATGCACTCGTTTACTTGAGCTTCACAAACTTGAGCTGCCACAAGCAGATGCTTGGGAGCGTGTGGCAAACTGAAAGAATGTTTAATTCCCTTTGCTCTTGTAGTGCCTCGTTGTTGTTTACTTGTGCTCCTGTGTACTTCAGCTTAGGAGCAGTCTTTCCTATTATTACTTCATAATTGTTTATGACTGTTAAATGCTTCATAGCTTTTAAAATATTACTGTTTCTATTCCTGTTACAGTCACGTGGTGCAGGTCAGCTAAACAAACGTCTAATTGTTCTTTGCTGCCTAGGTTGTAGAGAAAGGGTTTTATTAGAGGCCTAACCTTTATTGCACAAAGAAACTAAAGCTGAATATGCTCACTGAGTGTGGAAGAAATCAAGCAGCATTTATATCAGCATTTGTGTGCTCCCAGAGATCATCAAATTCCAGTTAGTGTCCCAGTTTGGTTGTCTGGGAGGCGAACTTTGCTGAGTTTAGACGGGATCCGTGAGTGTACTCAGGGAAAAGAGTCTTATGATCCATGGGAGGTGATGCGGGTGATGTGTGTATGAAAGGAGAGCAGAAATCACCGTTATTTTCTGTACCCTTTTTTTCAGATAACGAGGAGCACGCCTTGTGGAAGCCACTTTATTTTAGGTATGTAAAGATGTCGCAAAGGCGGTGGTCTGTCTTTAGATTTTCTTGCTTCTTCTGACGAGTGTTACTCCCCCAAAAGTCATGGTCTGTAGAAGACAAATATGCGTAACTGGTTTTTTTCATTTGGACTTTGGGAAATGTATTTTTAGCTAAATGCCTAGAATTTTCTGTAGTTTGTGTATAAATCCATCTTATTCCACAAGAAAATACATTTACAGTGCCTGCCTATAAATATAACATTCGTACCAAGGAAGGTTTTTTTACAGAAGCAGTTCTGAAGACAGAGAGCCTAAATATAAATGCCATCGTCCACTGCATTTTATCACTGTTTTAAGAGGTATCGTAGATACTACCAGAAAGATCCGCTTCCTGTAATAGAAATCCACTGTCCCAAATAGTAATGGGTTCTTTTTCCTGGTGTTTTGCTTACTTAATGTTAGAAAAGTAATTTGAGTACTCAGAATGATCTCAGGAAACTGTATGTCCAAAACACGTAGCTTGGATGCAGTCAGCTGTCGTTCTTGTCGGAGACCATCCAAGTGGACACTGCTCAGAAGCCTGTTGAGCTTAACTCAAGAGCGAAAAGCTCTTTGTCAGTGCTGAACCATTTAGAACTGACAAAAGGAACTTTGAAGAGCTGTAGGTGGAACGAGCGTAGTGTAAATGTTCAGGTTTGCCTGAGCCTTTACTTTCTTTTCCAGGGTTATGCTGCAGCTAGAGCTAAGGGTGCAGTAATCTAGAGGAATTTGCAAGGAGTCTTTCTGCAGCATGCTCAGCAGCTAAAGCCCTTCACACTTTCAGTGCCTAGAATTGGCCCCGGGGTAGTGATTAATAAAAGGATTTGTTGAGCAGGATGCATTGAATGTGTGAGTAATGTTTAAAGGAGAGTCATGTAAGGCATTTGGTTTTACTGAGAAACAGGAGTACTAAAGGATGCCAGGAGTATTTTCCACTAACTGTCTGTAGTCTGAAGTACTGAAGTTCTGTATCTGCACATTTAAGCACCTGTGAGGAATTCTGCGAGTAATGGCAGTTTTGTGGCCAGGATTTCTTTGAGGCATTGAGCCTACCCTAAGAGCTAATCAACACAGAACGGTTTTTCTTTCAGCATTTTTCTTACGGCGCCATCGTTTTCTAACACTTACCTCCACCATTTCGTTTCCTTTAACTTCTTGCTCGTGAGAGAACTTGTCTGATTTGCACACCAGCTTCCCGCCTACCATGTTCACGGTGCACTGTTGAAGCAGATTTAAAAAGTGTAAAAACCTTTAGATCTGAGACTCGATTAGAGGCAGTAGAGGACAACATAAACACGAAATGAGTGACACCAACGTTTTGTAACCACGTCTGCTCCTTTCAACTGGAGACCGCTGCATTTTCCTAGGAGCTTTAGAAGAAACATTTCTTTGTTGAAATGATAGAAATGTGCTAATGGAAGTGGCATGAACGAATTTCACTTACAAGGATGACAGAGATGCACCCGTTCCCGAGGTGTATTACCTTTAGCTTGCGGCCGTCCATAGTGGTGATGTCAGCCTCTTTGCCGAGCGTAAATGAGTTAGTTACAGATTGCTTGGGTGTTTTTGATGTCACCACAAAGTCGTTTCCTTTTTGTTGTATTTCAACAATAGGCTTAATATCTCTGGCGAGTTTGATGAGATCATCTGGCAGCGCTGTAAAAAAAGACAGAAGAGGACTTTTTCTGTGACGAAGTAACGTGCTGATAGGAAATGGCAAATTGTTGTCTCTCGGTCTCTAGCAGGATTGGAGAGTATCGTCCTCAGCAGTTGAGGGGTTGGTTCAGTGTCGCTGTGTCGGACGGGGCTTTACAACCATAACTGAGTTTTGTTTCGCTGAACATCGCTCATGTACCTTTTAAAACCCCGATGTGAATGTTTCACCCAGATTATTGAGAGGGTAAGTCCGGTTCTAATAATGCAGGCACCTACTAAGACTACTTCTCCTAGGTTACTAAATAGGTGTAGCATATATTAGTAGCTAGTGCTGGAGAGAGTGCCGGCACTACTAATAGCACACTGTAAATCTGTGTGCGTCATTGAGAGCTTGTTTCTAGTTAAATGTATTTATAAAGCTCCATGCTAATCAGAACAAGTTGATTTCTGATGTACCTCCTCTGTCATGAGGGACTGGGCTAATACTAAGGCGGGGATTTGGGGGTGATCTGTTACCTTGCTACCTCCATTTGTGCCATTTTCAGCTTCTTCTCATTTCCAAATTAGACGTGACAGACTTACCTGGCAGGATGTAATTTGTCATACAAACAAAAGTAATAAAACCAACGACATAGAAGTACAGCAATAAAAGACGTCGTGCGGAGTGCGTGTTGCAATCCGAGCAGATTGTTTCAGAAGCAACCAGACGCTTACCAAGAGCTTTCAGAAACTCTTCGTAGTTCTCCTGAGCGTAGACCTGCCAGGTTCCGTTGAATGCCATTGTGGAGGCTGCCGCGGGGTCGAGGGCGGGGATGCCAGCAGGAGAGCGAGGGCTCTCCCTGGGCACGCGGATGCTATTTATGGAAAGGGAAAGGCCAGCCCAAACTGTGAGGCGACTGGCTAATTATTAACCGTGAAGTAACAATCGTTAATCATTTATTTGTCCTTAATGATCATAACCTCTAGTTCATTCTGCCTTGTAGAAAGTTTTACCTTGACCAGCTGGTTTGGGATGTTATGTTTGTTGTGGGTTACTGAACTCAGGTAATTATTCCTAATTGTTGTACACTGTTGCATAGTTTAATTTGTTTTCTTTTTGTTTACAACTTCTATGTTCAATCCATTTTTCCATGCTTTGGATAGAATCCTGCAGATGAAACAGCGTAATTTACAATGGCTGTGAGGTAATTACTGTCTCAGAGCAGGAATCTCCTAATTATCACACTGTTCTCTGCTGTGGGCACTTAAACCTTAGATGGTGGGAATAAAGTCCGTGGCTTTCTCCCAAAATTGCGGCCTCCAGTTGCTTGAGGTCAGGGAAAATCGGTTTGGAGCGGGGCAGTCAGTCACGACTTCATCCAGCAGATGTCAGTAATGTGCGTCTAAAGCTGTATTCACTTTAGTCTTTCTTATTTTTAAATAACCACTGCGTACATGGGAGATTAAAGGTAGAATAAAACATGGAACACTGCTTGGAGACTGAACTGAGAGAAGTAGATAGGATGTATTATTTTTCTTCTCCCCAATTGCACTGAGAATTCCACACTCGTTAGAGCTATTCAGTGATATTCCTCGCTGTCTGTGCGAGCCTGACTGTTGATTTTGGAAGACGTTCATTAGATGATGTGTCTTGTAATTATATTGCTTAAGTCAAACAGAGCCTGTATCCTAGGGGTAGGTGACCTTTCTAAGTTAACTTTTATTACTCCATACCGGTCAGTAATTCTTCTATTTAAGTAGAAAACAAATGCTGAACTTTTTTTCTCACAAATTCACAACTTTTTTTTTTTTTTTTAGCATGTGCTTTTAAAGAAAATTCACTTGCAAAGACCCAATGTTGTAATTTCGCTGAGGTGGGATAATACCTGAGTAGGGAGGATGAGCTGCTGCTGCTGAATGGGGCCGTGTTTCCGTGTGGGGTGTAGCACCCAGGGCTCCCAAAGGTGTGTGTTTCTAGAGGAGTTATTCTAGGACATGATTCATCTGTTTTGCCACAGAGTAGTGTTAATGATGCCATCACCAGAGCCTGCTTTGCTTCATTCACAGGAAGATGAATCTAGGCAATTAGCTAAGCTTTCAATGCTTAATATTATTCAATTTAATAATACATGAATTTAAGTAACGTCTGAAATGTGATTGCCTTTGGTCAGAGGTTTGGTAACCCTGTAGGGGGCTGCTGTGCCCGTTTACGTTGACGCTGGAACAGCAGCGTCCCTCAAATGATGGGGAGAAATCCTGCTGTGGTGTGGACAGTTTATAAAAGTTCGCGGAGCAAGGTAAGATGCTGCTTCTCTGAATAAATGCGTCAGCGGGATGGCCGTGTGAGGAATACAAGCGCTTTTTTATCTTTCACTGACACAGTTTCACTGGTGGAAGCTGGGAGCGTAGCTGTGGCTTTGGAGGAGTTGAGAGGCCACACTTTTTCCTACATCCAGAATAATCTGACATAACTAATAGACCTCAAGATCTCTTTAATTCTGAAGAATAGAGACATCCGGTAGGACAGAAGGATCTGAGTCCTGTTCTGCAGACTTGCGGTCAGCCCTCTTGTGTATTCCTGCTTGGCAGCGTACGCAGAGAAGCCGAACGTGTTCCTCTGCAAAGAGCCAAGCCGCCTTTTCTTCCTGTCACCGCCTTCTTTTCTCCCCGTACGGCTTAGGTTTGGAAGGGTGCATGCTCCAAGGCCCTGGCTGGGCACGGTGCTCGGGGAAATTCCTACCTTAGGGAAGTTCCTGGCTTCCCCTACACACGCAGGCCGACGAATTTCAAGATGAATGGACTTGACACTGAGGTGTCACCAAGAGTATGAGTTTAATAATACACACACAAATGTTTGTGAGCTACAAGACTATCAGTAACACGTCGTGATTTAATAAGAAGAAAAACAACTCCACGGAGAGCTTGGTTCTCCTGTGTGAATCCTCTGGCATTTCCCCCACAGGTTTGCTAGGAAAGAGTTCCGGGTAAGGTGAGCCTGCGTGTGGATGTGTGTGTGTGCACACACACAACTTGGTTTCTATCAACTACTGAAATAAAACCACTCAAATACTGCTAAAATAAAAATAGAGACATGAGCCTGAATTTTAGGGCAGAGACACTGAAAGGAATCCGAAAGAGTTAAATTCCTTTTAAGGTCGGTGAGACGTAATTGACTAATTCATTTCGTTTTTTTCATTCTAATCCCACCCGGGACCTCCTCTTCCATTCCTACAGGTATCTCTCCATGCTTATAGACACTGATAGTGACCTGCCCTGTTTCAGAACCGTACTTGTTCTTGACATAGACGCTGTATTTTCCTGTGTCTTCGTTGCAGACCTTCTGAATGGTAATTGTGACAACTGTCCCCTTCACATCCATTTTGTAACGGTCTTTGAAGACGATGACCTTCTCGTTTTTGAACCAAGTGATTTCTGGGTAAGGATCTCCAGATATACAGCAAGTCAAACACAGGGTCTGTTGTAAAACAGGTAACAGAAATAGATTATGAAGAGATAAACAAGCAAGGAAATTCTGTTGATGAGAAATTAAGAAAAATACAACAAAATTCTCTTAGATTTCATTATGAAGATTCCAGGGCTGTCCCCTCCTTTTCCTGATATCCTCCAGTATAATCAGGATTAACCTGTCTGAATTCACTGGGCCTGATTCACATTTGTTCTACTGTCTTTGCAGAGCTTTCTTGCACTGTACAGGGATGCTTAAATAGGCACGTGGTGAATTTGCAGTTACCTTACAGGATTTTTTTTGTTGTGGCTCTGTACCAGCAAAGGGGAACGCGACTCAGAAATGGAAGCAGCAAGTTGATAGTGATGGGAAAATCAGGTCCAGCACTTAAAAGCCTTCGTCTGGTCTTATGCAATGGTAAGATGGAAGAAAGAACGTGGCCTTGAAGCAGGAGCGGCTGGAACGTGCAAAAGGCAGCTCCGTGCCACAGGGAGCACCTGGGTGTGCAGGAGCGTGTGCGTGTTTGGAAGCGCCATCAGCAGTACGGGGGGCTGACACGAGTGTTGTGGGGGGCACCACTTCCCTCCTTTGGCAACTGAGGTGGCTCAGAAAAGCTCCTGGCAGCGTGCAGGAGGGAAAGAGAAGTAGTTTTCTTCCCATCGGTTATTTTAATGTGTCTGTGCAGGGGCCGGTTACTCAATGTTACCTTGCCCTCCATGATGGTGGCAACATCTGGCAGACCTTGAACAACTCTGGCACGACCTGGGAACGCACAAATACGACCTTTTAGTTTTTACTTATCAGCAGCCACTTAGCTTTGCTTCGCAGAAGGAAGGAAATTGATTTACTTACGCTTTTCTGCTATTGCTGCTTCCCTGAAAGTGAGAGGGAGGAAATCAGAGCGATTTTATGTTTTAAACACTGTATCCTCGATGCAGAATACGACACTCAAAACAGATTTAGCTGTGAATTTAGGCAGGAACTTACTTTAGCCTTCGGTGCTCAGCCAGGGCATCTTCAAAGACTGCAAGGAGTGAAAAGGTTTTAGGGAAAGTTGCAGTTTATTTCGTTTGACTTTGTGGATTTAACGTAATGCGTCAGCATTGGAATTACAGGTATTTGTGCACATAGATACGAGTCATGGTCATCTAGCCAGTATGTATATCTGCCTTCAGGAAACATGACTCCATTCATGTGCTACTAAAATAAGTGGGATCCAGTGTTCCCTTTCCAAAGAGAAGTGCGCAGCACGGAGCAAAAACTGGAAAAGTATTGGTGAGCCCGAAGCCACATTCTCCTTTGCAAGGTGCCACCTGTAGGCTCTGCTGGAGGAACCAGGAGCAGCTGCTGTCCCACTCATCCCTTCCCCAGGAGCTCCCTACAGGCTTCAGTCCTTCCTGCTGCACACTTTGCCTCTCCCTGTGTTTCCTCT
Source organism: Trogon surrucura (assembly GCA_020746105.1). NCBI lineage: Eukaryota > Metazoa > Chordata > Aves > Trogoniformes > Trogonidae > Trogon > Trogon surrucura. The sequence continues at coordinate 2,765,905 of CM036640.1, forward strand.
GACTCTGGTGGGCCCCTCACTGTCCTTTTTAACCCAGCTTCATCACGTGCTGTCGTGGAAATGCGGCTCCAGCTCGCACAGAGGAGAGAGGAAGCGCCGCCCGTGATTTAAAGGAATCTTGGAAAGCAGCTCAGGTATATCTCATCCCTGTGATGGCGTTTGACGCAGCTTACCTTGTCCAGACAAGTCAGTCGACAGTTTGTGAGACTTGTTCCCGTCGAACAACTCCAGGGTGTATTTTCCCTTGTCTGCCTCCGTCGGGTTCAGTATGTGCAGCCAGACCTGGTTCATCGTGCTCCCGGCTTTCAGTCTGTCGCGGCTTTCCAGCCATTTCTCCCTAAGTACGCGAATTATATCATTTCAGTAGCATTCCGCAGAGGTGTGTCAGTTAGAGTGCTGACTTTTCCTAGACCTAAACTGGTTGGAATGAGAGAAGGGCAGTCGGGACCTCACTGGTAGTTTCATGGAGAGCTGTGTACTCCGTCACTCTTGAAAGTCTCCTGGGGCATCTGGCTGTGCTTTTAGGCAGTTTGCCAAAGCTCTACCAACTCTGCAAAAGACCTCTTGGTTCTTATTTAGGAGACTAAATAGGGTTTAGGTGCTGAATTTTTCTAAGCATTTAGCCCTTAAATGTTATTAAAAATTGGCCTCTTTATGTATGTGTGTAGGTGGTATCTAATAAAACAACATTTCTCTATTTTATGAGGATATTATGAGGCTGAATTAGCTAGTGTTTGGAAATAAGTTTATACTGTTTGGGAGTATTTATTACTCGGAGTGGTTTAGGGAAGCAGTAGAAATAGAGCATTGGAAAAACCCCAACAACTTCTTTCCCTGTCTGCAACCAAAGTGGCTGTAACGGAGCGGAACCTTAAGTGCATTGTTATTATTGTAGTTAAGGTACTCACAAGTATTTCTGTAGTGCCAAGAAAACAATAGCTTGACTGCTTATTTTGGAATTCCCAGGCATGTTTCAGGACAGAGGGTGAATGTGTTTTTCAGCCCTTAGTCAGGCAAATCTACCATTGCCTTAAACAGCTTCAGGCTCAGTTGATCAATATTTAATTTTCGTGATAAACAATTATAAGCAACAGTACTCCAGAAGCTTTGCAAATATCTTTTGGGGACTTACTTGTGATACCAAGTTGTTTTCATGTAGTCTGTGTAGTACTTCACATCCGTGTAGATTTTGATGCCTTCTTCAGTAGGCTGGATTTTGAGAGGTGTCGCAGAAAGAGCTAAAAGTGTAATTTTGAAAGGCTGAAATTGAGGAGGATGCTCGAGAGTGCACGATGTTAACACGTTGCACAAACAAAACCCCCCAGCAGCCTGTTAATGTTTCTCTCTGGAGAGTGTGGCTGGCTGAAAGCAGGATGCTATCCTGCCTCTCAAAGACCCCGTGTCTTTTAGCCAGCAGCCAGCAGAAAAATGTCAGCACCTCTGCTAGAGGCCTGGGTCTGGAATCAACATCTGCACCGAAATAGCACAACTTGGCCAAATTCACGTAGCAAGTGAGGTGACGGGGAGCAGGCTGCTGGCGTGTGAAGCTCACAGGACTCATTTGGGAGTGGAGGAGGGTTTATGTTCCTGGATTTATTTAGTGACTACCCTCCTTGACAGTTTGGAGGTGCTTCTAAGGCCAGAGGGGTAGCAGATGTGGGCGTTTGTACCCAGGGCAGGCCCTGAGCAGTTTGCTCTGGGGGTGGCCCCCCACCTTTCCCCCTTCCCTTAGCACTGGGTCGGCTGACGGGGCAGTGACGTACCGCTGATCCTGCACAGCTCCTTGAGAAGGTCTTCGAAGGCTGCAAAGACAAAAAGACTGCCTATAAATACAGTTTTTAGCAACTAACATCTGATCTACCAACTTGATTCCGTTCTATTTAGAATGCGTTCTAATCCAGTAGTTACTGGTCTTTTTCTGTTGCAAAGCTTGCTCAGAATGGATTTTTTGCCACTGACTCATTTATTTTTAGATGCTGGGCATGTCTTGCTAAATTTAGATGCTTCCATCTTGCTTAGCACTCAACACGTGCAACAGACTGCCTCGCAGAAAGCAGATTTGTGTATCGGGTTTGAATGATGGATTCCAGATGTCGAGGTGGGATTTAATCTTGGGAAGCAGAATATTCTGACTGATGCCGAGTTGGAGTAACCGAAACGTTACTGAGCTTTTAACTGTGGCGCTTGACAGAATTTGGAATGCAGTCCCAGCTTGATAAATGACTGTATACGTAAGTGACATTAGAATGTCAGAACTGCGTGTTTATTTTTCAGTTTGCAGAGCACATTCCGAATGCTGGAAAGCGAAGCAGGAATCTGCAGTAACACAGAATTCTTCTTCTGCTTGATGTTGTCCTTGACAACTATTCTGTTGTTGTAATTCTGCTTTGAATTTTTTTCCCCGGTGGGGGATGCGGAGTGGAAGTGGAAGCTTGTTCTCCTGCTGGTTTGGAGGCCTGGCTGAACTTCCAGGAATGAAGAGTTGTCTGTTGGTTATCAGACGAGGTACGGTATGAACGGATGCAAAGAAGATACAAAGGAGACTTTTATTCTGCTCTCTATAACTCTTGCAGAATAAGAGAATAAGTGCATTTTATTACTTCAGTCTCGCGTGAAATACTTTTAAGATGATCAGCATATATATCTATATGCTATGGTACATCAGGAAACTCTTTAAATTTGACCAGTAACTTTTTATGGCAGGTTTTAATCCCTGTGCAAACACGCGGGTACTATGGCAATTAACGATGTGGTTGAAAGTTACAACATTTGTTTTCAAATCCAAAGGTAATCCCAGGCAGGAGCGTGAATGTGTGTTATTGCCTGACACAAGGTTCTCTTACCTCCTTTTGTGAGATCGAGTTGAGTGCTGTCTTCTCCTCGGTCATCTGAAACAAGTGCCTTGTACTGGCCCTCATCTGCTTTGGTTATCTAGCAAATACAGACGTACGTGTGTAATATTTGTTAAAAAAACCCCCACAACAAAATCCAAACCCTCGTATCTGTCCCCCCGACAGAAATTTCATGTGTCATTGAAAGAGGGGAGGATTTGGAAAAGGGGGAAAAAGCGTCTGAGTTGATTTCTGTTTCTCACCTTTTTAATACAAAGAGTTCCTATCCCAGTCTGGGGGTCAAACACACCCCCTGCTCGTGCTTTCTTGTTGAAGAACCATTGGAAGCTGGTGTCCTTTCTCAGGTTTGTTGCCTGTTTGAAGTCAACATTTAGAAGTCAGCGTCCCAAATGATTTTTATTTCTGAATGCCCGGATGGCCTTCTGATACGAAACATCGCTCGCGTTAGAGGATTGCTGCAGAATCTTAGAAACTTCCTTCTTTATTAAAATTTCTGCTATCTCTTAACTTCCATTGGTCTGCAGATAAACATGTGGATGAGCACTGCTCACGCCCTTCCCCTAAAATTCACATCTAAAATTTAACGGCGAGTTCGGACTGGGCAGTTGCATCCCGTAGCCCTACGTACCTTGCAGGTGAGGAGTACTTCACAGTTCTCAGTCACCTTCCATTTCAAGTTCTCTATGAAATGTGGACCTGTGAAAGAAAATCCAGCTCTGCTGCGATGGATTTCTGCAGCTCTCCAGTGTTACCTGCAGAAATGCCTCCATCTAGAGGGGAATCTCTGCAGTGCAGAGAATTAGGGAATGCTTCACCCTGCCGAGCTTTGCGTGCAATAGGAGCCACGGTTCAGAGCCTACAGTTGGTGCTGGGGTCAGTACCGCATCTTTGCTGAGGAATCCTGCCTCAAAATGCAGTTAAAGATGCTGCCTAACCAGTCCTTTGTGACTCTGCTTTGCGTCAAGTCAGACAGATAAACTATTTATTGCTTTTGAAGAATAGAGCAGAGTATCTTAAAACAAGGGATCTTGCCATAGTGTATTAATCAGCTTAGATAATGCAGTTTAAAATTAAAGAAAAGAATTCCTGGCAGTGAAATAGCTTTGCTCAGGTTTTGCCATCCTGTTGACACAGCTCTGGCAAGTCATCAACTTTCAACTTTCCTTACCCTGCTTTTTCTTCCATTCTCTCCGTTTCGCATCGGCCTCCTCGGCAACTTTGGCAAAGCCTGTGAGAACAGCAACGGTCAAGAAATCCCCCAGTACTTCTCAGTGTAACACTTTAGAAACTTCTGATCCTGAAAGGTGTTCTCATTAGAGCTGTGACGCTTGTTTATAACACACCTCTCGTGCGTTGAGTGACCTCTGGTCCCCACTGAGAACCCTGGCCAGGTTAGTGCCATCATCCTTTGTCATACTGGTTGCTGCCTGTAAATTTATCTATGTCTACTTCCTTTCTTGCCAGTAAAGAGAAATGGGCATTTCCAGAGCACAAATCATCAAACTTATTTATATCCTGCACTTAGCTTGTGCGGGATCACTCTGTAAAACTGCCTCTTTCTCTCCACCGGTTGTAAAGGGTGTCAAGTAGATTTGACATTTTGTAGACACTTCCCATTCAAAAAGTTTAGAAGGTCACTTGAAAGCAAACTGCGAGAACTGAAAATAGAGGTAGACACTCTCTGGGGAAGTATTTGAATAAGAATCTTGCTACTTTCTATTTTAAAGTAATCGCAAAGGCCCTCTGTGCTAGCGTATGCAAGGACAGGGTGTGTTTCATGTTCAGCTTTCATTGTGCTTGGGCTTGTCCTCCAGTGCAGCTGACCCTGGTTTCTTTATCGCAGTCAGCTTAATGCGATGAACCACCTGTTAAATACACTGAATTTTCATCCCCATCCTCTTTTGAGATAAACGAGCACGTGTAATAGCACATCATACGGTTTACTGCCAGGAAGTTTGCCAGAACAAGAGAATATGTAAAACATTTGAAAAAAATCGCTGCGTATTCCGCTGGATTTTTTGCTTTAGCGGACCGGTTTTATCATCAAGGACCCTATTGCTAAGACCAAAAGCTTCAATTTACGTTGAAGAGAAATTCAGATAATTTCTGACATGACTCCTGGACTTGAAATGTGTGCTGAAATAAATACTCGATCTCCCCGTTCCCGGTGTGCTGTTGTAACTGTCAGAAATACTTTGGGGCCTTAAGTGCCTAGAAAAGTTTCCACTGAGCAGGCCAGTCTATATCTGATCCTGAATTTCCACTTACATTCATCCACAAGAGCCAGGGTGAATTGATTTTTAGCTTTCCCATCCTGCAGCTGGGCCGTGTACATCCCTTTGTCGTCGTCGCAGAAATTCTGGATTATCAGTTCTACGAGGCCTTTTCCTCTGACGAAATTTATTTTGTGTGTCTGTGTAAAACAAAGGAAATGGGATAAACTGAGCAGTGTTCCCCCAGCGGGGCTGTTCCCGGGTCAGATCCTGGCACAGCAGCTTCTGCAGCACTCCGACATCACAGCCCTTTTCCATGCACGGCCTCAGGCACGTCCCTCTTCCTACAGCAGTAATGAAGCCAGTGCCCTCGAATATTCTGTATTCTGGGATTCATCTATGGTTTGTTTATGGACGTAGGTCCAGTAGAATTGCTTACAGCAGAGTTTTTCCCGGGGAGAAAGTTTCTGTTAAAACCACGTGATACAGCCCTTGTTGGCTGTTCCAGATTTCTCACTTTACCAGAATCTGTCTGATTTTCAGTGTAACAGGAGTGTTGCACTTCATCGCACATCTCTGCTGTGCAATTGCGTATTTGGGCAACAAGGAGTAATATTGCGGCTTTCCTGACGTGGTGCAAGCACTCCCGGACCTTTTAAACATACACCCCGAAACCTGCCAGAGGGTTAAACATAAAGATCATCGTTACATCTTCCTGCCTGTTTGCTCAGAGCAAATATTATCATTACAAAGAGCTTGACAAATACTGTGTAATCCTGCATAACTGTGTTGGTTCTCCAGCGTAGAAAAAATAGTTCTTAGAATAGACAAAGCCTTCAATAAATTTGCTACATGTTGCTTTAGAAAAACTACATTGTAGTAACAGCTCTGAAATTCTCTGGGCTGGGCCCGTCCCTTTGTTGTATCTGTTCGTTCTGCTAATCTTGGCACGGCCACGCTGCCTTTGACTGACAAGCCAGTGATTTATAGCATTCTTCAGTCTCACCCGTTCTCCCCTCTGGTCCTGTCATTCCACATACTTTTTAAATGTTATAATATTATAACTTGATATGGGAAGACAAGAAAGAGACTAGAACATTTTTAAAGCGCGCTGGAAGGTTGGAGTGCACTGTAACACACGATGCAGCGTTATTTCCAGGGTCTTAGACCGAGAAATAAATCGCTTTCATCTGCTCTTAGAATTCGTGCGATTTATCTGTGTTTAGTTCAAAGAGGTGGGGTCGAAAGCTTGCCCGTTTGCTTGGCAGAGCAGAAGAAAAATGTCCCGTTTCATTGTGAGGGATGTTATTTCTTTAGCATCCACCGAAACGAGCTGAGTTTGTTCGTGCAAGACAAAGCTCTCCGTCCTGCCCGGCTGCGTTTGTAGTAGCCCATGAATTACACATGGCTGAGGGTTCCTGTCAGAAAATTCCCTTGTGAAAGGGAAATCTGCTGTGGCAAGATCATGAGGGGCAGGCTCTCAGGAAAACGGGATAAGGGGGAGACATTCCCTGAGTGCTGGCCCTGAAGACTTTGCTGGCCGTGGCACTGAGGAATCCCCGTCTCTGACAGCGTCGCTGCCGCAGCCTGGCTTGGAACTAGGACAGGACAGCTTGAGAATCACTTTGGCTTTCTGCTTATGCACACTGGGAAACCAAGCCTTGGAGTCTTCCAAAACCGCACCTCAAAATAGCTGATGGGGATTTAGAAAACTGGGAACGGAGCCGTTTGCTCTATCGTCACGTTCAGCGGTGGGAAACGAGGTCGGAATTCAAGGCAAACCCAAGCAAACCGTACTGGAGTACTTGTGAGCTCCTTGTCATTGAAGATTAAACGCAGCTCTGCATTTGGCGACAGCTTTTCAACCTCCAACCACAGCCGCACTTCTCCTTTCTCCAGAACGTCCACGTTCCACCCGGATATCAGCTGGATCACTGCAAAACAGAGAGAACCGCAGCGGGGAGGTCCCGGGCAGGCGCCGACATCTGGCTCAGCCGGGTACAGGTGGTCGGTGGCTTCTTACTGCTTCAACTTACGTGGGTTCCTGATTTCATGGCTCCGTTTCAGTAACTTATCCAGATCTGAAATGCAAGGAGTAACAAGTCATGAGATTAGTGCAATCGGGCCAAAACTAATTACTTGTATCAATTTAATTTGATTTGCTGATGAGCTTTATTTCTGTCAAGGAGGAGGAAATAAGTACAAAACATTTGGTAGCAGGGAGGACCGGAAGAGGTTGTGAATATAATTCTTAGTTATGTCTGAAAAAGATGGTGGTTTTATCAGTTCCAGAAACATTAAAAGAAGTTTTAAATCCCTGGGATGGGGTAGCTGTGTGGGAAGTGGGTCCTGTAACGGAAAAATTATTTCCAGGGAGCCTGGAATCTTTTCTTAGGGACCATAAAAGGATTCCTTCAAGGAATTGGAAACATGCCGCTATTATTAAATGTCAGCCACTTACTGTTCCTCTACACTAAATTTTCCTCTAAACATCACGTATTAGAAATTTGTGGCACATTAAACTTTTGTTCTTGTAAATTTTTAGTTTTTACCTTCTTTTGTTAAAGCGCGGCTGGCAGAGATGTCGTCATCTACATCCGTGACCTCCACTGAATATATACCCAGGTCCTTTTCTGATGGGTGTTTCAGTATAAGCTTAGATCTTAGAAATAAAAAAAAATAATAGTAAGTTGTATTTTCTGGAAGAGTTATGCCTCCTGTAACAGAGTGCAGTACATTTAATACCCTCAGAACCTTAAGTGTGGTGCTCAGCATCGTTTAGATGCGACGCTGAGGAGCAAGGGAACACCCTCAGCAAGGCGAGGGCTGATGCTTCCCTTGTGTGCCGTGGGATTGCCCTGAAGGCCCCGCTGAGAGCAGAGATCTGCAGGTCACTGGTGTGCAGGTGTTTTAGCTGAATATCGGGAGGAGAGGGAAACAATTGGCTTCTCATTTTGCTCAGTGTTAAACCTGTCCTTTGTTCAGCAGTCCACAGTTAATATTCTCAGTGCACGTTCTATACTCACTTATTGCCTTTCTCTTTGGTCTCAGCTCTGTCAGCATCTGGTGGTCCTTCATAGTCCTTTGACCAGATAAATTCAGAGTCGTCGTTCCTTTCAGGAGCCTCAAAGGCCATATATATGAAACCCTCTTCATCGACCCCAAGTTCAATTTCATTGGTGCCTGTAGGAGCCAAAAAGGCACAAAACATTCCTTTACAAAACAGATCAGGGCTTAGCTTCTGGACATTGAACTCCAAAAAAGACAGAGTGTCTGGCTAGCATAAATTAACTTGGGTAGTTTGATTTGCTAATCTTTATTTTGGCTGAGGTGTTTTCTTGCTATGGGACGTGTAGCTGATGTTTCATAAAATGTTTTTTTTACTGGAATCATCATAGCACTTACAGCCTTGCACAATCTTATAACTTCTAGTTTCATACCGGGTTTGGTTTTAGCCACCACAGGATCTGAGGGAAGTGAAGGGGGGCCGAGTCCAGCCTTGTTCCGTGCTCTTACTCGGAAAATGTAGGATTTCCCTGTCTCCAGATCTGAAACCTGCAGGAAACAGTGATGGGACTTAACGTAAGACTAAACGAGAAGCAACACTTGAGATACGAAGTGCGTATACAGACCTTCATGTGGGTGGTGGCTATGGGATGCTGATTTATTTGTTTCCACTCCTCGGACCCTTCTTCACACACGTCCACGTGATACCCTGTGACGGGCCCTGCCCCTGTGTACAGCGGCGCTTCCCAGCGTAGCTTCAGAGACGAGTCTCTTACTTCGGTGCACTTAACGTCGTACGGAGGACCTGTTCAAAGGAGGGTGTGCTGTCGGGCAGTGACATTCGATCGTAGAATCCTAGAATGGCCCAGGTTGGAAGGGACCTTAGAGATCATCTAATCCAACCTCCCCGTCATGGGCAGGGACGCCTCTCCCCTAGATCAGGCTACTCAAGGCTCCGTCCAACTTAAATAATGCAACTGGGTGCACTTTGTGGTCAGAAAGCAGAGTTTTATGGTAACAAGTGAATAGTGGGTCCATAGGAGATGCTCTGTACGCTAATTAACTGTAGAGGCAGGTTCCAGATAAAAGCACACATCAGCTGGTTCAGTGTTATTTGCTTTGATGCAATACGCAAAGACATTAAGGTGGTTGATCCAGATTCTTAATTCTCTGGAAGCACCATTAGTAAAAATATCCGGGTGCTGTGTCTGTGTAATGCAGAAATAACACCCTGCGTCTGAACCAGAACTTCTTACGGGTGTTTGGGTGCTCTTTTGTACTGGGAGTCAGGTTCCGCAGGGGTGAGGAGGTAATTAATATACCTGGTAATATTTTCTGGCTGTTGTTTTCACGCGAGAGATACCTGGTTCTGGCATTGTCCATTCCTCACATCTGAACAAGTCACTGGGTTCAGATACTTCCCCCACACCGGCTGCGTTCACCGCACGGGCGCGGAACTGGTACAGGTGACCTTCCTCAAGGCTGCCGACCTTGGGGTTCAGAAGTACAAACGTTATTGCTAGAGCCCTGCATGGTCGGAGTCTTGGGAGGGTGAGAAGAGAATTCTAGACTAGAGGAAGTAGAGGAAAAACAGCTCAACCCTCGTTCTATCGACATTTCCTGCCCTGCGTAAAGGAGGGCTGTGCTATGTCTGAAATGGATACCGTGTAAACTCGTTGAGGGATTGGCTGAGTATTGACTTCGTGCCAGTCTAGTTCAGCTGAATCGTGCTGATCTAGGAAATAACCCAGAATCTTCGTTCCTCCTTTGCGCTTCGGGGCTTTCCAGCCGATGGTCATGTTGGTCTTCCCGCAGTTTAGAAGAACAAACCCGTGTGGTGCCGACGGACGAGCTGTGCGGGAAAGGGAGAGAGAAATCGGGGTGTTGTGCAGTGCAGGTTTGGGATCTAGGGACTGGGAAAAGAGGTGGAGGTACGGGATGAACTGGGCTGAGGAAATCTCTGTGTGCCCGTAGCAGGTGTGATTCTAGTTGTGCTAACACCACTTTTGTAGGGTAAAACTTAGAAAATGAGCAGATTCTCATTTGAACGCCGCAGCGAGAGTCACGGATGTGTCTTGGGCTGTTCCTTGCGTGTTGGTTTCTGGTTTAGCTGACAGAAAAGGTGGCAGCAGTGGGTCAACAAAATGGACAAGGTGGAGGGTTAGATCCTGGCTAATGTGCTCGGTAGGATTTTTAATTGCCCTGGAGAAGCGGATTTCCAGATACCGGCTGAGCACTGAAAATGATCACTTGTACCAGCGCCAGATTAATGCTGAAAATGTAACACAGTGCTCAGTGAAAATACTAATTAATCTGTCCACCTTTGACACGTCTAATTGGTGACAGAAGCTGGAGGGTGCGAGAAAATCAGTTCCCTTTTGCTTGGCTGTGCTTCTCTGCTCCAGATTATTGCCCTTATGTGTAATAATAGCTGTGCGTGACAGATACGTTTTTTGAGGGATTTAATTTTTGCGTGGCTGCGCGTGTAGATGTTGCTGCTTACCGATAGCTGCCCTGACGACGATAGGATCTGTTTCTGGTGAGCTTTCGCTTAGTCCTGCCTCGCTGACGGATTTCACACAAAAGACGTATTCTTTTCCAGGCTGCAGCCCAGGGACAGTAAATCTAAGAGAGAGAATGAACGCGTTGGTGTTTGACTGTGCAAAGGACGGGTAAACAGTCTTTTGGACAGACAGCGATACCTTTTAATAAGGCGTTGTTACTTACAAACTCATTATTTGCCATTGCAAATTAAAGTGCACTCCGTCACATAGAATGGCTGCAAATAAATCAGACTCAGTGGAGATCAGACAGCGAGGTGCCGCGCTGCTGGCTGCCGGTGGTGGTGGCACAAATAGGACTTTTTAATGGGCTTTTTCTGCTCGACGTGTGCCTCCCCCAGCTAGAGGGGGACTCTAAACCCTGCGTGTGAGTGACACCAACCTGCTCTACTGAGAAGCACGAAAAAAGATGGAATGTGGTTCTACTGGTGCCACAAGGTCTCTCTGCCTTCTGCACATCCAGAGCCCGTGAAGATACGCACAGGCTGTGGTGTCAGCCTGGCTTGGGGTGTAAAAGTGAGACTTTGAGCAATACTTCGTTCTAAAAGAGGACGTGGGGTTTGGGTGCGTGCAAACCTGCGGGTGGGCAGGGAAGGAAGTTCTTTTTCTGTCTGGAGTGTGGCTCCAGCCATAAACCAAAGAACCCGAGTTGGCACCCTTCCTTCTCGCAGGGCAGTACCATAGCTGAACTCACTCGTTACACGTCACGGGCTTGTTATTGACAGTTTGCCACTCTTCGCTCCCAGTCTCCCGACAGTATATGTAGTAGCCAAGAGGCTCCAGACCATCCTTTAACTTAGCCCACTGCAGAAAAACAGATGTCTTGGTGTCTCTGAAAGCTAAAACCTGAGATGGTGGAGGCAGAGTAGCTAAAAAAAGAGAAAAAAAAATAGAGAAAAATAGAGGGGTTAACAATTTATAAATTACAAAAAAAAATCATTACTTGGCCTGTTTGATTTAGTCTCCTTTTTCAGAGCACCGTTTTCAAACCAGAGCAAGATGCCATGGAATTGTCCCAGCCTACAGCCCGTATTTTTAGGTTTGGGTTTGCTGTATCTCGTGTTCCTCTCCCTCACAGCCCATGATTTCAGCAGTTACACCTACTTGGCCTTCTCTGAAATAGAGGAGGACAGAGACTCGTACAGTACCTCTCATTAACTCTGCTGTGAAACGGGGTGTGCTTCACTCTTGAGGAAAAAGGACAGTCTGGATGAACGCTGGGGCAGCTTTAACGTGGGGGGAAGATAAAAAAAGGTAGAAGAAAGAATGGGTGCTCATCTCTCTGCATAATGGAAAGAGGAGCGTGAGCCTTTGCGCCTCTCGCTGTTGTCAGCTCGCTCGGGGAAGGAAACAAGCCCACCCCGTGCTGCGACAGCCGCTGCTCTGCGTGAAGCCCCCAGCCAGGCTGCTGCCGCGGCCGCGTCGTTCCTTCCGACCGCGCTGTGTGACCTCTCTGTGACAGCGCCGGGAGCACGCTTGGATTAAACATGGGCTTCGGCTGTTTCTTATTTTATTAAGTGTAATTCCTCCACCATCGCTTGGTCAGATTTACACTGCACTGACCGCAACTGCGAAGTAATTAAAGGAGGATTTAAGGCTTTAAGAGATTTCCTGATATCAAAGCAACTGCTGTGTAATCACATGCCATGAAGTTTAAAGGAAAGAGGGAACCCACTTGTTACTTTCACAGTACATCTCCTTTTCCATGTCGTTAGTGTTGAGCATATTAAGGACATAATTACCCAGTTTTGCTCCAGCAGTTACTGGCTCGCTGGGCAGGGACGGCTCGCTGATTCCGTACTTGTTCGCAGATCGCACGCGGAAGCGGTACGATTTTCCTTGAGCGAGATCAAAGAGGGCAAATCTTGGGGAATGAACTGGCCTGTCCGGATTCACCATTTGCCAGGCGTTGCTGCCCACCATCGACTGTGACACAAAAGGGGATGATTTACAGCTCACGTTGTAACTCAGTTTTAAAACCCTCCTGAGCGATAACAAAGCTGATCTTCATAGGAAAGCAGTTAAATAGAAAAAAACCAACAAAACCACCGAAACCAAAAAGGTAAATGATGTGTTTGTTGTTGATGTACCCAAACTTTTCTTGCTTGGCAACAGAAGGCCCCTTTGCAGCGGGAGTGGTAGAGCAGGTCGCAAATGAGAGGAGATTGGCAGAAGATACTAATTAACCAGCAAAATGATTAGTGGGGAACAGGACAGTGAGCTGTTGTGCAGTTCTTCCCAGCTTTTCCACACTGAGGGGCAGGAACAGGCTTCCTGTTAAAATTCTGCTCCTGTTCTATGGTGTAAAATTTGTTTATTCCTTGTTACTGCTGCAGTCGGTGTCAAGAGTGAGGATCGGAGCTCAAGCAACCTGTGGAGCTGGTGAGAGGCTGGGCAGGCTGGGTTTTGGGGCTGAGCTCTCTGGTTTTCAAGGCAGTGAGTAGCCCTACCTGTGCTACAGACCGTCCGAGGAATAGGTGATTCCGTTCTGCCGTTTCCCTTCTATGAGGTGTTATTTTCTTACCTGTTCCACGTAGTAGCTCAGTGGCTCTCTGCCTCTTGGATCTGGCTCATCCCAGGCCAAAGCCACGTAATCTTCTCTGACCTCGCTTGCGTGAACGTTGGTGGGTGCCAAGGGAATTTTAATATCTCCTGTGGGAGTCGGAATAGGCTACGCTTTAGTTAGAGCATGGCAGGAAAAAACATTATTTTACAGTGGATTATGTTTTCCCACTATAAAGTTTCTTGGGTATAAAGGAGGAGATTAAAGCCCTTTGCAGACGTAGAGGCAAATCTATATAAAATAAAATAGATTATTAGAAAAGGCTGTTTAGGAGAGTTTCTGATCCTTGTGCAGCTGAAAGTGATGTTTCACCATGTATGTTCCTAAGCATGTTTTCTCCAGAGTCCTGTTATTACAGATCTCATTGCTGCAGAACAATCATTCCTCGGTATAAATTTGAACTTACCTTCCAGGTCATCCTTGAAAACTTCTATCGTTCTCCCTTCGTCGTACGGAATAACTGTAATGTCAAACAGGGCGGTGTTATCCACCAAGAGAAGGTGTTGGGGCTTGTCAAGAAAGGCAGAGCCCAAGACTGTATCAGTTTGTTACAGGCATGATTATACACATTTCATTACACATACAATGGAAGTTGTAGTTTTTATTTTGGTCCTTTGCTCTTGAGAATAGTACTAAGGCGACTCCGGCAGAGGCACAGCGTGGCGGCGTGTCGCAGCGGTATTTGTGAGAACGGGGAGGACCTGGGCAAACTGCGCTCAGTTACACCTGCAGCCTCCCGGGTACTTAAGGAGAAAACTTTGCTGGTTTTGGGACAAACCTGTCACTCTCTTGTCCTTGCTGGGCTCGCATGTTGTAACTGGATCGCTGGGTTTGGAAGGGTGACTGATGCCCTCTTTATTGACAGCTTTTACTCGGAACTGGTACGTTTGTCCTTCAGCGAGGCCCAGGACAGGGTATCTGCAGGTTTTCACGGGCTTGTCGTTGCAGGGGAGCCAATCCTCCGACCCAGCGACACACCTGAAATGAAGCACAGCCCATGGAGTTCCTTTCCACAACACGGTCCTGAGCTTTTTTTGCTCGAAGGTGGTGAACAGACGGACCTTTCAATATAGTACCCCAGGATCGGACTTCCTCCGTTATCGCTGGGTGCCACCCAGGAAAGACTCAAGCAGTCTCTGTTTACGTCGCGGCATTTCACGTTGAGTGGGGATCCAGGCGCACCAGCGGTTTCTGCTGCAGCATCTGTAGGAGCACCGAGTGATAGTGGTTAGGTTTTTTCCTTTTCCATACCCAAATTTCTATTCAGTAGCTTGATTTTAAGTGTCTGAGGGCTTACACCGCAGTAATACAAGTCATATTTTCTAACACCTAAATCACTACTGAAAAGGAGATTTGGACATTTTCCTGGTTGTATCCACATGCAAAACTGGGAGATATTTTCTTGTGTAGGAGGTCGTGAATCCCTTTATGCCAAAGTGTTAGGAAAGGAGCTTTTGTTCCGAGTAGAAGAGAATCCTGCTTGTACCTCTAACAAACACGTAAGTGGTCTGCTCTTTATATCCAGCCAGGGAGGGGACGCGGATAGTGTAGAATCCCTCATCTTCTTTGCAAGCACGCGGCACTGTCAGAGAAGCCTCCCAGTCTTGACACTTGAGTTCGCAGCATTCAGAGCTCTGCAGCAGCTCCCCTGTGAAGTGTGAGAAGGGGTAAAGGAACTTCACCTCGACTGGGTGAGTCAGGAGCGGCAAAGTTCCACAGGCAGGAAAAAACACTTTTGTCCGCGTGGTGCTCACACCCCAGAAAATGGAGTTGCCTGTACTGTGCGTTTTGTGGATATTTATCAGATCTGAGATACAAACTCTGCGCAAATTATCCTCAGATCACTAACGCTCAAGAGAACCTGCTGTTGTCACAGCTGAATTCAAATGGAATATTCGTATAGGGGTGTGTGTATATATATATATATATATATGTATAAACTTAGCTGTTGCATACAGACCATCTCTGAACCAGGTAATGTCTCGTTGGTGTTCAAGTAAATCAGAAGAGAAGTAGCAGGATAGGGTGAAAGCTTCTTTTTCTCTTGAAAACAGGGGTTTCAGGGGAAAAGCAAAATCTGCCTCTTTGGCCATAAGGGATCCTGTGAAAGAAGAGTAGAAGTCAGCGCGGTAAAGAAACTCCTCAGGGCCTTCCTCCTTGTATTACTTAATTGTCGTGTATCTGGAGTGGTACCTGAGCCTGGCACTTTCCACGTGCACTCAGGCTAATGGGAAAAGCTGTAGCTCAGCAAAAAAGTATCAAATCGCTTCAGGCTACAAAAATAAAATAAATAATAACAATCATTTACTCACTTCTGTATATTTCTGAATCAAATCCTGACTCCTTTCCGTAATATTCTGTAAGACAAGAAGAAAACACATTTAGCAAACCTCTCACCAGTTTTTACCTTCCCCTCAGTAACAGTGATGCCCAATAAACTAGGATTTTCCCTCAAGCTGTCTCTTAAGGTGAATGTTCACAGTGTCATCGTGTGGTAAAACATGAAGTCATTTGACAGCTGATGGCCTTCACAAACAGCCCAGGATGTATCTGCGTGGAAGTTGTTCCTGTGACTATACTAAGAGAGGTAACACTGCTTTAAGTGCTCACAGGTCCTCTTAGCTGAGGAGGTTTTGATTTTTCAGTGTGGCTTCTGTCTTTTTAAGCTGCATTAGAAAAGTCGTGCTGCATAAAAGCCCAGGGAGCTACAACTTTTGCCCTGTGACTGCACCGATATCATACTGTGCGAATTAGAAGCGTTGAGAATCTCGGATCACCCCTAACTGAGCTGCTTTCATCACATCCCTCTTTGGAGACAGACATGACAGCTACTCATCGCCACGCACAGCGTGGAAAAGAGAAAAGCCTGGGTGTCGCAAACATGGCTGGAAGTGGAGTTTGGCCAAACCCTTGGGTTAACGCAGCCTTCCCAGGGCAGGGTGTGGGACCCTTGAAGGCTGCCAGTGCCTGAGACATCAGGAAGAAAAGATATCTGCCCTGAGACACCGAGGTAGTTCCTGGAGCCAAGGGCAGCGTGTCCCCCACCAAGTGACTCGTTGCAACAGCCGTGGGTTCTTCGGAGGCACCCTAGGGGAGCGCTGGCCCGCCTCACCTGGTCTGAACTGCCGGCATCGCTGCACAAAGTTCAGTCTAAGAACTGATGCACTTAACACAGGATGAAGTGAGATACTTCCCTGTCTTATCTTCACAGACCACAAGAAATGCACCTAAAATGCCTGTTCTGTCAGTGCATGAAGCTTGGCAGTAGCAGAGCTCGCTCAGAAGCAAAAGATGAGGACTGAGGGTTGACAGCTGAAGGGGAAACAAACAGCACAAGAGCCAAAACTCAGCCTCGTCCCAAGTCCTGTGAGACTCTCGGAGATGTTTTTAGGGAAGATGAAGTTGTGCTGTAGGAACCGCAGATCCCAGAGACCCTCCCCTGGCATCAAGGGCATTCCAGACAGCGTGGGGCCCGCAGGAGAGATGCCGTCGGCCTGCCTGGGGGATGAGGAATGTTTCCAGTGGAGGCAGGATTAAGGCCTCGGTGCAGTCTCTATTTTCAGAACGTTAAATGCGAATAGCAAAAAGAAGAATCATGTTACCGGGGTGGCATGAGACAGGCTCAAGGGAGAAGGAACAGTGTGGGCCTCTCACCCACCGTCAGAGCCTTTGAAAACCAAAATGCTGATGGGAGCTGCTGAAGGGCAGGTTAATCGGGCACTTAGGAGTGAAGAGAGCAGTCCCATCCGAGGTTTTCGGGTCGACCGCAGCCCGTATTCTGTCATCATGCCTGCTCTGATCCTGAAGATTCTGACAGGAATTGGGAGGAGTGTGTGATTATTACCAGGGATTTATTATTTATTTTTTGTTCACACAGCTGCTTCTGCTTTATGGCAAAAGCCCAGTTCTGGAGTTCTGGACGTACTAGAAGAATGTTACTAGAAGAGAAGCATTGCACACCTGGTGGCTTTTTCTGTATTTCTGCCTTAGGGTGAAGGGAATTGAGGACTCCAGGAAGGCTTGCGAATGAAGGCTTTCTGGGCGATTATACGTGTCCCTTAAGAACTGGTAAATGTGTGCTGCCTATATCTAGATCTGCGGAATTTTTAATTAAAGGGTCTAAAAGATACCACAAATAATACACTTCTCTTACAACTCTCAAGTCACATTCTTGTGTGCGCATACGGACCCCCAGATGGTATTCAGAGCAAAACACGGCATGCAAAGAATCGGTGTGGTGATAACAACCCATGGCAGAGCCAAGAATATCTTAAAGGACTGACAATAAATACACTGTCTAACAAAGGAGACCCCTTCTGTCGGAAAACGTGGTTAAAGCTGACTTTGCAGTTCAATCAGTCAGAGAAACCCATCTCTTCATCACCAGAAATATCCAAAGCAAACGTGTTCCCCTCCTATTCCTCCGTTACCTTTGGAATTACTCCCTGGACCCTGCCAGTCCCACTGAAGCATTTAGTTGTCTACGGTTCTGTAGGTCTATTCGGTTCAGGCTTTTCACGACAGAGTTGTTATTTTTTATATAGATATGAAATGTGAACAGTTAAACTAAGATCCTATGGGACCGCACTGCGGATTTCTTAAAGCTTGATATAATTTCCCTTTTTGAGTACCGATGGTTTACTTCCTTCAGCATATGTCTGGATTTGCTTTGTACAGAATGTGTCTACAGAGTCTAAGCCAGTTATTTTCAGAACAGCACAGATCAAAGAAGAAAATCCCGCATTTGCTCGTGGTAGTTCCTGATTTGGGAGAGAAATATGGTGTTTTGCGCAACAGTGCCCTGAGAGATCCCTTTGAAAGCCACAGCACTTGGTAACAACTTCTTGCTTGTCTTCAGAAAGGCAGCAGACTCTTCTGAAACCTGTTACGTATTTACTGTGTGGCTGTTTCCTATCAGTTCAGAAGAAATAAGTACCTAAATTTAGTACAACTTTAGCACAGTGGAAGGACAGCTGTGCCCGTATGGAATCGGAAAGATTTTGTATGAGACCAGAAGTGACTGGGGGAGAGAAGCCGTGACATCAGCCAGACACATTCACTTGGTGGTAGCCAGGGGTTATTTTAGCCAGTTGTGTTTTCTCCTCACTGATAACTGAGAGAAATTGTTCTATTACCTGAGTGCTCACTTCTTTCTCTGTTTTTCCAGAGTGCTTGTCTGTTCCTCTTGTAAGAGGTGTAGCATTGAAAATATTTTAAAGAATCAAAGCTATTTGAAATCTGAAAACCAAAGGAACACTTTGTACTTACTCCTGACAAGAACTGTAGCAAAGGAATAAGCCTCGCCGTACTGGTTCTTCACTTCAACCCTGTATTCAGCAGAATCTTCCATGGAGCATCTGGGAAAAAAGCAATTTTCCCTCCTTTTTAGCTTTTAGTTATGGTTCGTACCTCACAGGACAGATTCAGAGGGGCTCCCTTTTAATCCCAGAAGTCAGAAGTAGATAATTGCTTCATCAAGAAGCTGCTTGTGCTTGTGGTTACCAGGGTGTCTTATGCTCAGGGGCCAGTTCTGTCTCTTGATACACATTTCAGGTAATGAACAAGCCAGAGACCTGTGGAACCCTCGGTTCCACTGAAGTTAGGCCTGTGTCTGTCACGTGTGTCCTTCACAGAGTTGAACCAACACCGTTCTCACGGCATCGGTCCATCCAAAATCCCACTGCTGATTCTGCTTGTGCAGTGCTCTGCAAGTGCGTGGCCTTCCCTGAATGAGGAAGTTTTGGCCATGCCTAAAAAGAGAAGTCTGCGTTTTGGAAAGGTTTCATAAGCCCCATGAACTGCTGTTGAGCTCGCTTCCCCCTCACAAAGGTTTAGCTCAGACGCAACACGCTCAAGTCAAGCAGGGTCAGATTTCAGACTCATCTTTTTTTTCTTTTCCTTGGCATACCCAAGCTGAGAGTTACGGGAGAGCGGGTCTTATTCGGGTGAAAAAAAGCGACTCGGGCGAGAGCACACACGTTACCTGCTGATGTGCAGGGTCAGCATCCCAAACTTGGTTTGAATCTTGTATTTTCCTGCGGGGGCTAGGCGCGGATCAATACGGACTCCATTCTTATACCTGGTTGAACACAAAGCGAACACGCTGCTTAGGAAAGGATGGAGAAATAGACTGGTAAAATCAACTATTATAAAACAAACCATGTCAAACGCAACGGAGGCACGCCGGGAAAGAGGAGTAGACGCGATTCCCTCTTCTACAGATCTTCCATGTCAACCCAAACAAGCCTGGGAGCAAACCTTGATCCTCTCCCCTCATCCTGCCCACGCTCCCTCCCTAGGGCTGCCCACGGGCACCGGAGCCTTGGCTTGGTGCTTCCTCCCTGCTTCACACTCTCTGCTTTGCAGGTTGTGTGAGGGAGTCTGAGCAGATGGCTCTTGCTTCTTTGTGCTCGCTGGGGATCTGTGGGAGGTTCATACGCCCTTTGCTCTTTGAATAATTCAAAGAGGCTCCTCTGGAAGGACACGGGACATCAGGAGCTCTGACAGCAGCCGAGTTAGCTGCCTACGAAGTCTTTACTAATCCAAATGTTTGCATAGCTCAGACCTTCCATGGGAGGAATGGTCAATCAAGTGATCAAAGCACACTTTGCAAGTTGTTTTTCGAGGTGATCTTTCATTTATTTCCGCCCCTCTTAAATGCTGCAGTCAGGCCCAGCGCATAACACTTCCTCTCCTGTGGTCTGGTAAATACCCAGAGCTGAGTAAACGAAAGAGTTGGTTTGTGTCTTACAAATCGTAGGGACTTAAATCCCGACTTTGCCTGCAGGATCGAGGACAGCACCAAGGGGAGGAGGGAAATCCACGGGAATGTCAGTCCCACCCCAGCAGGAGCCCCGAAGGACTCTCCACTGCCTCCACAGCCGCTGGATGCTTAATGCCTTTCCTGGTTCTGACAGTGCAGCTGGAGAGTTGAAAGTGTTTTCTGCGATTTCTGAAGCAATCCCTTCCTTCTTTCTAGCAGGACGCAGCCGTTACTGCTCTAGCTGCTCCCCGAACCGCAGACAGGCCGTCGGCCCCACGAGCAGCGGGAGCGACTGGTGGCCACGGACGTACCAAGCGACCTGCGGCGCCGGGGAGGCCAGGACCGTACAGGCCAGCGTCACGTCCATCCGCTCCCAGACCGCGTGTGCGCGGAGGGGGATCCAGAACATGGGTGGTCGCCCCGAACGCAGCTCTAGGTATTCCTTCTCCACACGTGCCTTTTCTAGAGCCTGTGACAAGGACAGACGAAATAAAGGCAGTTGAAAGGGATTAGGGTCTCGTTACACAAACGCTTTTACAAAAGGGACTTGTGTGATGACGTTTCAGCGGCAGGAGGACAAGGCCTTGTCCTTATTTCTGATGGTTTTGAGGTTGTCCTAACACCTGATCGGGTTTAGTATCCTCTCCCGAATGCTAGTCACTCCTGGCAATTTTAATCCTGTTGGTATTTCTGCTACCAATAGAGATGTCTGATCTGACCTTCCTCCGAAGGGCCTTCCGGTCAGCTCTGACACGCAGCAGTCTGCAGTTCCGAATAACCTCCTTTTCCAACTTTTCCATGTCGTTCCCGAACCGAATTCTCTTTTGCCCCCTCTGTTCTAGCTCAAGGATGGCGGCTTCTCTTCTTATCTTGGAATCCCTGGAACACACAGTGGTAAAGGCCAAGTTAGGACAAGGCTTTGCGTTTTGGTTTGATCTTTTTTGCTGTTGTTGTCATAGCACGTATTTTTGGTTAAAGAATGGATGTTAAGGGCAGAAACATCAGCTTGCATGCAGCCTGGGTGTGAACGTCAGGCAGTTGTGCCTCGCAGGAACCAGCAGTACTACCAGGAGAGATAATACTTTAACAGCACGAGAAGGGGAACCACTATTTGACTGCTTTCAATCCTGGGCAGGGAGTTGGGAGAAGGATTAAAGGAAGGAGGGATGTTGCTAACTCCCTGGGCTGCTCAGCCATCATCACAGAAGGATGGATGGCAGAATCATCGCCAAAATTTTCTAGGAAAGAAGGGGAGTTCCATCTGTTCGCATTGATTTATTAATGTGCCTGTATTTGCTTTTTATTCCTATGAAACCTGGTTTCTCTTAGGCCCTTGCTTGTGAGCAGGGCAATATTGTGATTCTTACAGGTACCAAGTCGTTTAGTTCCCTGCATTTCAGTTGAGGTCTGGCACATCTCTTTTTAAAGAAAACCTCTTCCTTGAACCTGCTGGTTTTGCTTCCAACGAAATGAGTTGGAAACCACGACCCGTATCCACAAAGGCGACGTTGCACACGGTGGTTGTGTTTGAGCGGCAGCGATTTGGGACTTACTGCGGGATTTCGGAGGTCAAGGCGAGGGCGGCTGCTATCGACAACTCTGAGGGGCTGAAAGTCTCTTCTTCCTCACTTCCAGAGGCAGACGCACGTAAAAGAATCCAGACAAGGTTCCATAATTTTCACAAACTCAAAATTCAACAAATCTGTGAACGCTCAGTACCGAGCGTAGAAAGTCCCGTCTGGACCTGATTTCCTTGGTCTCCCCCTAACTCCGTGGCTTACCTGGTTTTGAACTTTTTCTTCTTGGTTGTGGAGCTCATTTGCAAGCTCTGCTGCCTCTCCTCCTTCTGCTCCTCCTCTCTGTGGTGGAAGAAGGTTCGGGTTCCCATGCTGGGAAGTCAAAACCCAACTTCCTTGCTGGAATAGAATAAAACATAAAGCGGCTTTCAAATAAGATGCCTTAACAGAACCTCGTTAAGTGATCGTTAAGTCCTTGCTGCGGTGTTCAAGGGCTACGAATGGAAGTTCATATAATACTGTCCTCTGACTTTCAAACTGTGACATCACAAACAGGTTTGTGATGCTTCTGTGAAAAATGGGATCGGATGAAGAAATTAGTAAATCTTTAAAGGCAGCTGAAGCTGTACCAGAGCACTAAGTAGGCAGCATTTGGTGAGTAGATTTGTTTTCCTGAGCCTGATCTTTGTTTCCCTGGGCCTGATGTTATGCTCTAAATCTGGTGGATATTCTTGCAGGGAGTTCCATGAGATCAGACCCCTGATATAGCACACAGGCGAACGAGGGGCATCAGGAGATCAGAGGGACGTGGAAGATTAGGGACAAAATAAGGTACGGAAAAAATTGGCTAGGAGGTACGGAGGAAGAGTTTAGAAAATAAACAGATTTTTAGTCTGGGAAACTTTATTGCAGGGGGAGCCGTGATGCCAAATAGCCTGTGACCTGCCGCCCCGGATGGGTTTGCACCGTGTCTGTCCCTGCCTGGATGTGCCAGGGGTAGGATAAGGCGACGCCGCTGGAGCAAACACGCAGGCTGCTGCGCAGAAACCCCTTGGTGTCTGCGGGAGCTGGAAAATCCAGGTGGATTTTCTGGAACTAACCAGCTGCCGAAGCAGAGCACTTCTTCAGCCCGCCTTCCCATTATAGTTCAGTACTTTACAGGGACGATGCTTTGTCCAGTCCTTTGAGTGCATCTTGAGGGATGAGTTGTCCCTCCTTACATCTTAGGAAAAGGCTGGGAGATCGTGGAGAAAACGTGATATCCTTCCAAATGTGAGCTGGTAACAACTTGATTTTCCCCAGAGTGAGCCAAGAGATCCCTCTCCCACCGGTGCAGCCCTTGGCCCCCGTCCACCTCCCCCGTGAGCTGCTGAGGGACGAGGCTGTGGCTGCAGCCTCTCTGGGACTGAGCAGCGCGCTGCTTTTAGGCACTGACTAATCAGGGGGCACTAAACAGAAGTAAATTTTACAAGCGTAGCCCTCCTTCCCTCCTTCTGTCCTGCAATTGGTTCAGAACCGCAGAGCGCAAATCCTTAAACTGCTCAGATTTTCAAGTTCTAAGAGCTTCGGTTACTTTATAAAAACAGCTTTGGAAACGTAAGTGTTACTGAATAATGTTTGTACAAACATACTTGTAAATCTTTCCCCGGCTCTTGTTCCATGAATGAAATTTTCCCTCGGCAAACTTTGTGCCTGGATTTCAGTTTTCCTGCTTTCTAGTGCCAAACCGGTACAAAATACAAACCCCTCGGCTTTTACTCCTGGTACAGTTTTCTGGTAACGCAAACGAGTTTCTTAAAAGTCAGTCCGTGGAAAAACATGGATGGAAAAGCAGAGTTGTTGTGGTAAATGCAAAAATATCCCCAAATGAAAATGAAAATAGAGAATCATCACAATAATGTGACCTCGGTGGGTGTTAACTCTGGAAGAAACAAATGTTGGCAAGTATACGAAAGAGAAAACAAAACAGGCTCGTATGGAAAAAAAAATCTTTGTGATTTCATGGGATGCTGCTCTCTTCAGGACTATTTGAGCTGCAGAATGACTACTGGCCATAAGATCTTTCCATTTGCATAGATACTGCTCCAGGTTAATTTTTGCTACATCATGTTTATTATTTTTCCCTTGAAAAATTTCACTGCTTTATAATCTAGTGTTTATTGTAAAGATACAGAGTTCTGATCTGCTAAACCCGACGTTTTTCAGTCCAAATATGTATTTTTTTCTAAACAGACCAGTAAACCAGAATAGATTCTCTTGAGAAAACACGAAGTAAACCAGCATTTTCATAAGAACAACACTGGAAAAACAGCAATGACACCTGAAAGCAGACGCAATCGTGAAGCACAGTCTATCTCGGAAAGCAATTCAAATACAGTGATCACACAAATACCCGATGCTGCTGCGAAGATCTTAAAAAATCCTTCTAGAAACAGGAGTTTATTTACAGAGAAACCAGACTCACCCCGTGAAGACTACAGTGAGAGCTCCTGTCCTCGTGAAAGAGAAAGGGACAAAGGAGCGTTTCCTTCTCCCTCTTGATGACACTAAGAGTGACTCTCCCCAAAAGAATGTTCCCCATGTTGGAGCGCCCATCCTGGAGTCGTAAATATAGCGTCCTGCCGGGCCGCCGCGGGGACAATGGGGAGACCCCTGCAGGGGCTGCGCAGCCCGAGCTCTTCTCTGCAGGGGCCACCACGCCCAAACCCTTTCTCCGATCGGGCAAATTATTGCCTTTGCCAAATGACATGAGGGAGGGCAGGTGCCTCCAGACTCAGGCATCAGAGTGTTGCGTTATCCCCCGCTCACGTAGGATAGAAGTTTACGAAGCGCCTGAAACGAATTTTGAACATTTTTAATCTTCTCCAGGAATTTCCCTTGGGTTAACGCAGCCGTCGCTGCGTAACAGAGTGAAACAATTTGCTTCGACATCCCTTCAGTGAACGCCAACCCCAGCCAAATCGTGTCAGGGTATAATTAGATCAGAAGCTCTCGTGTTTGGGTTGGCTGCGACCGTTATTCTTTCCTTATTACAGGCAAATGCTGCTGCGGCAGCGGGTGAGCTCACATATCCAGCTGCCCAGGGTGATATCTAAGAGTCTAGGGTGGGGTAAAGGCACAGAGGCTGCTGGGTTTCCATTGATTTGACGTGGGCTTGCGGTTTCGGCGTTCGGGATAAACCCTTCGCGGCGGGGGAGCTTTTCCATGGTGCGAGAAGGAGAAATGAAGGTTTGAAACATTCAAGACCCGCCTGGACACCTTCCTATGTAGCATAATCGAGGCATTCCTGCTCTGGCAGGGGGATTGGACTTGATGATCTTTCGAGGTCCCTTCCAATCCCTGACATTCTGTGATTCTGTGATTCTGTGAAAGTAGTGAAGCTCTGAGGCCGCGATACCGGTTTGTGAGCCAGATGTTTTCCAGCTGCATTTTATTAGTTGAGGAGTCAGTACAGCAGCACCGGGCTGCTCGCAGCTGCCACCAGTCTGTCAAGGGGATGTGTAAGAATATAAAGTTGCCGTTGGGGATGAAGCTGAAGGTCTGGTCAGTGCAGTGTCCTTTTCATGGGCTGGACACACCACCTTCTTGTCACCGACAGTCCTATCCCCGCTGAATTGCTTCATCCCTGTTTGAACATTTCCTGATTCTGGCCTCCACAAGGAAATGAATTCCACCAACAAACGAGGCAGGGTTTGAGTCACCCTGCCCCCACCAGTGGGCTGCATTTCTAAGAACCTTTGTGTGCTTCAGCATCCAAATAAAACAAAGCTGAGCCTCGGCAGGATCAGCCCTGGAACTACAAGGACTTTTGTGTGTGAAGTTCGTTTAGTGGCTGTGTCGGAGATATTCCTAAAAAAGCAGTAAACAGACACTGCTGGGCAGGCGTGGCTGAATACATGTGGGTATAAAGGAAGGAACACTTTTCTTGGGTTTGAACCATTGCGTGACCGTTGGAATGCTTTCCTAGATTTTGCGTGATGCAAGTAGTGAGTAACTGTCGCCTTTTCTGTTTAATCTTAAAAAAATCATCCATCTTTGTCATATCAGCCCTCTGTTGTATGTTTTAAGAAGAGTTTTAACTTATGCTCTCCTCATGGATGCTGTTTCCAACCTCTGGCCGCTTTTGTCACCTTTTTCTCAAAACATCTCACCTAATCATGTCTCACAGCTCTCGTTAGCTCAGCCTGAGAAGATCTACACGGACATTTGAAATCCTCTGAACCAGCACGTGCAAGGCCACTGGTTAGCACTGGGATCCAGCTGCCCCGCAAGTCCTTTCACGTAGCTCTGCGGCACCGCACCTCGCCGTCACTCAGGCAGTGCTGCTAGGGCACTGCGATGCCAGAGCTGAGACACAAAGTCTATTTTATCAGTCTCTAAAACTTTCAGAGCTGCCCTCAACTCCGCTTCATTCTGTCTCCGGGGAGATTTTCCTCAAAGAACTTGTTAAAAAAAAGCATCAGTGATTTTTTTTCCTATAGTCTTCAAACAGGGCACCTTTCCATGCCAAAACAAATACCGAGCAAATACCGAGGGAGAACGTGAGCCTCCCTCCGCAGCGATGCCTTCGTGCCTGCGCAGGGCTCCCTGCTGAGCTGGGAGCGGGGCTGCTGCGGTTGGGAGCGGCCAAGTGACAGCTCCCAGATATAGCTGAGAAGACAAAGAGTAGAAGCGCGCTCTAGGGTTACAGCTGCCACCTGCCACGCCGATATCCTTGTGACAGCTGGAACCGCAACGCTCACCTGTCATCGTCGTGACATCTGCCTGGGAATAAGCACGGTCTTTGTAGCCAGGAACTTCTAGTTTTTATTCTCTAGAGCTATCAAAACAGTTCTCTGGAAAAGGCAAGATAAATGAGGAACAGCCTGTTGTTAGATACAGATGGCTTGCACGGGAAGACCTTTGAAACGGTGTTGAAATCCTCCTGTTTATCTGAAAATGTCCTTACACAGAGCAGGAATAATTAGCTCCTGCTGTAGCTGTTTGCTGTGGTGCATTTTGAGACAAACAAGGCCATCAATTTGATTACGAGAAGCACCGAAGCGAAAGGCGCTAAGGTCAGCGCGTGTTGATGGGGGATGGCCGAGCACTTCCCTCGCGCGGCCGCAATAAAGCTCAGTAGCGTCAACATCTGCTTCCAAGCTCTTCCAAAGAGAGAGAGTTTTAGAAAGGGTGATCTTCCTGGTGTGATTAAGAGGTGACTCAGGAGACAAGAATCGATCTCCTCCAGCCTAAAAGGTAAATATTGGCTTAGCCATGATCGGAGCAGGAAGCTGAGAATCGATCTCCTCCCTAAGACGCGGCTCACGGAGTCTCTCGACTGCATTCCCCGCTCACTCCAGTTGCTGCTGGTAGGGGTAGAACAGGTGAGGAATGAGGAAAGGATGGGGCAGTAGCTGGGTTAAGACCATTCCTGCCATTTGCAGCCTTTGAATGGAGTCGGAGCTTTTCAGATATTTGAGGTGCCTGAAGAAGAGACTGACCCCCCAGCTGTGGGACGCTTTGCATCTTCAGGCACCGATACACATTCTAAAAACGTGGCCGTAGGTTTTCTGCGCTTTGGTTGCCATCTCTCCTCCTGGGCCACCAAGATGATACATTTATTAAGGGCTGGACACGATCACACCCTGTGACAGAGGGTCTGCAGAGGGGTTTGAAAAAGCTTTTAGATAGGAAGTGTTGTATTTTTTTAGCAGCATCTTCCAACGTTCTCCCGAGGCCCCCTTCCCTTCCACACTACGCTGCCCAGACTGACTCTGTGCCGAGGGTTAGGGTTTCACAGCATGAGCCAAAATGTTGTCATGGTGGCATTTGATTATTCCCCAAGTAGCATCGCTGGGAGTGTTGTTGACACAAGATACGCAGCCCACGGGCGACTCTGAATACGGTAATTGGCATCTCTGGCTTGAAACGGAGCCTCTCCAGGGAGGAGACAGCGGGGCAGAACATTACCCCCAGGGCATCGTGCTCCCTGGAACCAGCAAGCTGGGCTGCTCGAACTGCAGCATTTCTCTGTGGGTTGCTTTTGATGGTGAAGTTTGGACAGAGAGCTCATGAAACAGCTCAAACGACATTCCACAAAACCTCCGGCACCAAATGGTCTGAAGCAGAGCTCGCACAAGAGAAAGGCCCTTCCGGGTCGCTGCCCGGGCCACGCGCGTGTTCACACCCCTCGTACCCTGTGCCGCGACACCTCGGCACCCCAGCGGGCGGTTTGGCTTTCTGGCCTCGTTACGACACGGCCACGGTGATTTGTTCGTTACTGAGGCTCGACCTTTGCCTGTACAAGTTCTAGGACTATTCCTTTAATCCTGGGTTGAAGCCCATTGCTTCGTAAGGCTGCGGTTTAATTGCAAACTCACGCCAAAGCGAGTGGGATTTAGCCTTTAGCCTCGGCTTGCCTGGGCTGAGAGAACGTCGAGTGCGCTCATGGAGAGAACAGCTGAGTTCTGCTCCTGGGGAGCCTTCCCCTGGCAGTGCTTTGTGTTCGAGTACTTCCCCATTGCCTTCAAAGCCTTGCCTGTTCCTACAAATGGTTTCAGTTCTCCTTTAAAACTGGTGTCAACTCACACTTTTTCGCCACACCAGTGGAAATCAACAGGCTGAACTGTGCTTTCCTCTTAATGAAAAATAATGGCCTGCTCTGTCCCTGGAGTAAATACCGTTGCTTTTAGTAAAGGTGCAGTGCTACAGGAACTTTGCTCTCAGTTTACGTTAGTTTTGGGTCGTTCCAGCCCTGGAGGTGGGTGCGCTGGGGGCAGGAGCAGAGGAGGGCTCTGCAGATGTAGACTCTATCCTTCTGCAAGCATTTACTGCACCTCCTTATCCTGTTGTTCTTTCACAGCGGGACAAGGACGTGTAGTTTCACAGAACTGCTGCATCAGGAGCTATTCCCACAGTTTCAGCAACTGCTTTAAAGGCAAAGTCTGTTTCCTGGAGGTAGCCTGTTGGTTTGTGTGAATCATGTATCCAAGGGCAGAACACCAGCACGTATTTAATTCTTTTACTGCATCACAATACATTTAATTCTTTTAGGTTTGCATACATCTGCACCTGAATGTCTTCAAAGAGTGCATGTATCTTGGACCTGGATCTTTGGTGTTGGTAAAGAGCAAATTTTTGCTGAATTTTCAGTGAACTGAATCTGGAATTTGATCCTTAACTCAGCTTTTAAAGTAGTGCAATTCGTAATAAATGTGAAGAACACACGAGAAATAAAGGCCTGTTTTTTATATAATACAGCATTGCAGTGTCCTAAGGGGTAATGGCATCAGTAGAGGTACCTGTCTCCATAACAGAACAACAGTGGGAAAAGCCTGGCAGCTCTGTGCCGTGGTGACCCAGCCAAGGTTAGCTACCTTCACCGCGTTGCACTGCTGCGGGGTGAGCTACTACGTCGTGCAATCAGGGATTTTAATACCATCCAGCCATCCTAACAAAATTCTGTGTTTTCATCCCACAGTACTTTTAAGTTCAAGTCTTTGAACAGCAGAGCGAGAGGAGTGCCACCGTCCCGCTCTGAGCTGCTGCCTCGGGCCGCGCTGTTCAGTTCTGTGCAGCTTCGCTCCCACGCTGCCGCTGACATTTCGGTTTCCTGAGTCTCTGGGAAGCGCAGTTTGTCTGCAGAAGGTGAGATTGAATCTGGCAGCGTCCACCGCTCTGGGCTGTTCTCTCCAGGGAAGTTGCCAGTACTGACTGAGAAGAGGAGGGTCGCTGGTGGGGGTGACACCAGTTCATCCTCTGCAACGTAGTCCGCATCAGCTTTCGCTGAGGCCGGTAACAGCGGCCGTTCCTCTGCCTGTCGCCTGTAGCACCCTCCTTGTTCCAGCAAAGGCAGTGACAGCTGGGCCACGTACACCTCCCTTTCCATCCCACCAGCCTGCAGCAGCACTTGCTGCGTTTGCCCAGGGCTCCCCTCTAAGACAACTGGTTCACGTGCGCCGCTGCGGTTCCACAGCGCCAAGCTTGGCCTCTGCTCTTTGTAACTCCAGTGGCTGCAGCTCTTGCCAAGCAGCTGGGGTATGAGCTTTCCACCAACAAAACCATCTGGAGAAACTTCCTTTAGCGTTTGGGTCAGCTGCAGATTCTTCTCGTCGACGTGGTCCGTGCCTTCAACGCACACCCCGTAGGTTAGGGGCAGGATTTTGCTGGCCGCGGCGGCAGGAGGGCTTTGCTCGGCCCTTTGAGGAGCGTAACCAGGAGGAGCCGTGCTCGCCGGGCACGGGGGCCGAGCGGGCAGCCGCAACGTCGCTACGTCCGTCTGTTGCTGGTAGGCGGTTTCTGCCGGACGGGGAGCCCACGGTGGCTCCAGTGCTCTGTCCGGGTGGGGGCTGATGTGTGGTAGCTGCGTTTCCAGGGTGAGAAGCGAAGGTATGGATAAACTGATGGGCTTTATAATGTGCTCCACTGTCAGCGTGAGAGGCTGGAATGGTGAAATCCCTCGGAAGTCCTGTGAGTAGATAGACTTGAGTTATTAACAAGAAGCTGCTTGCTTTAGATTTTTTAAATTTTTCTTTGGAGTAATATCAGAATAAAAGCAGCAACAACCACCAGGGATCCGCTCTGTTGACTACCAGTAGTCTTGCCCTATTCCCCCTCCTCAGTCAGGAATGCTGTTTAGGTGCAGGCACACGGTCGCAAGCGTTTTCGGGATTTCGGAACACTTACCAAAGACTTAGGCTGTGCCCCGTGTTGCTTCACGTATTTGTAGATCCCGTAGCTTATTGCAGCAAACACCAGCCCGGCACAGAAGGCGAGCGCCGCGAAGCAGTAGAGAAGCCACGTGTTGTCTGGTTAGCGGGGAAGAGAAGTGGGAAATGAAGCTTCAGAGAGCGGGATTAGGAAAACGGCAAGAGATCAGCTAAATGATGTTACGGATCCAGTCTCAGAGGACTAAGATGTTTAAATCAGGCAAATCCCTGTTGCTTCAAGATCTTCAGCAAGGCTACGCTATTTTATACCGGCTGAAAATCTGTTTCTTTTGTGTATCTGGTAGCCTAGCTGGGCTTTTACATTCGCTGAATTAACAGCCTCACCTGCTAGGGTTTTAACCCAAAATACTTGGGATTTGCTGCTTCTCTGGAGGAGAGCTATGGATACTGTTCCGTTGTATTCAGTGTCTGGGTCCAAGTTGGCAACTTCAAATTCTTTGTTGTGCTCGTTCTTTATCCACTATAGCAAATAAGGCAAATTCTGTGTTTTAGAAAGGTTAAAGGCATACGTTTTCTTCAAATCGGGTTACAAAATTCAGCACAAAATTTTATTCAGTAATAAGCTGTTATAGGACTATAATAATTCTGTATATATGGAATTCTAAAGACATATTCTGCTTTCTGCTGTCACTGTATTTAATTGTTGCATTTCAGTTCCTTAAGGTATGAAGTAATTAAGTCATTCTCTCTTTTTTTTGTCGCCTGTGGTTTTAATTCTTGCTGCTTACACAGCGCTCTTGGAAACTCCAGTTTCTTTTCCAGGATTTTAGAGGAATGCTTCAAGTCCCTCTTGTCTCCTGAGAGTCAAGGACTCTGGGGCTTTCCCTTTTACATCTTATCCCTCTTGTATAAACTCCGAGGTCCTTCTCCACCTTACACGAAATGTGATTTACCGAAGTCAGCGGGCCAGCGGCCCGAGGTTGTACTTTACCTTTTGGCGTGTCCTTTGGTTGAATATTGTCAAGTGATAATCAACAGCACCGAATTTGCTATAAATGTCCTCTACGGTTAGCTGGCGGCCGTCCTCGCCTCTCAGTGGGGTGTAGGGGGACCGTATAAGAAACTTGATGGACCGCACGTAAGGAATATACTCCACTGCTGGTGCTCCAATAACAGCTGGAAAAGACAGGGCAGGCGGGGTGAGCTGTTAGGATTAAAGCTGATGTGTTGTCAGATCATTTTGTACGCATCTCAGACACCCTCCCCCCGGACTCACTGTAAATTATTACTTCTCTTTGTATGCAAAAAGGTATTGGAGCTGTGTTTCACTGCGCAGAGGAGAAATCAGGCAACGGGAGATACCGTCTTCCTTCGGGGTTCTGCCACCTTTGGGCTGTGCTTGTCCCTAGAAATCCTCACCCCAAGCTTTTCTTTAGGACCGCGTTCTCACCGCTTCCCTCTCGCTTCCCTGCCCTGCACAGAGACATCCTCCGTAACGATGTCCTCAGCATCAGCGAGGCTTGGAACGAAACCCTCACGACAGGGATTTAACAGACCCCAGGAGCGGTACGTACTCTCTTTTCTGGGTTCGAATCGTTCGGAGCGCACCCAGCTGGAGGAGCAGTAGTTCTGGCCGGAGGCCCTCACCCTGGCGTAGTAATGCTCCGTGAAGTTCTCCGTTTCGCGAGTGAGGTTGCAGAAGGGTTGCGTGATGCTCTGGCACTCACGCTTGTTAAGCCAGGATTTTTCTCCATACCTTAGGACAGAAAAACCTTTTAGTCTGGTAGAACAGGTGCGATACAACCCTTCCCCGGAATCATCCAAACAGGCTGTTACGCCAGCTCTTGGTTTTTAAATTCATTATTGCCATTAGCGGGTGGTGGGGAAGAAAGCCCTTGGCCCTTGTCTCTCTAGAGCAGCCGCCCTAAGAACGACGGAGCTCCAGGAAGAAGCAAACTGCACCTACTGTTTGTATTGGACGTCAAATACGGTGCCGGGGGGAATATCCGCTTCGGTTTCCCACGTCAGGATGTTCTCAAAGTTTCTAGAGGAAAATGCTGCCCGTTTCAGACATGATGACCTCTCTGTAGTCACAATGCCTGGAGGAGCAAAGAAGTTGGTGTTAAAATGCAAATTCTGGCCTCTCAGCCCTCAGATGGACACGGGTCCAGCACTGCTCAGCCTTTGAGGGAACAGGAGGAGCAGGAAGGGCACTGCTGCTTTGCTGGAGCTTGAACCCAATGGGCATTCACACCGTGACTGCAGCACTGTGTGTGCCTTGCAGATTTTTAACCGAAGCCGGGAATTTTTACAGGAAGGCCTCAAAAACTCAAGAGCCAGAAGGAGAATCCTTGAGTTCCTTATCAGGTGTCTTTTAAAGCAGTTAAATCACTGGGAAACTAGGGACAATAACCTGTTTGCAAGGCTGGAATCATGTTCTCTGCTTTCTGCCCCTACTCAGGGAAATAATATCGGTCATAACTGAGATCAGTTTCACTTCAGTGAAGATCTGACACCCCTTAACCTCTTGTGCTCTGTGTTTTATGGGATGGAGACTGCAGGTACGGAGCAACAGGCAAAGACCTGACGCGTGGACTCTGATCTGGGTGTGCCGGGGTGAAGGCAAACAACTTGCTCAGCTCCCTGTTTTCTGAGCCCCACGGAGGACGGATTCTGGCAGAAATGTCACTTCGCCACAACACGCACGTCCCTGCTCTGAGCTGCCCGTGTGGAGCAGGATCCCACCAGGATCCACCCGCGGCAAACGGGCTCTGAGCGGGCGCTGCAGGAGGGATTTGTCACTCTCTCCTGTCACGAGAATACACAGCGCAAAATTTTCTCGAGGCTGATTCGCGAGACCTCCTGATTTGCACAGTAACCCTCAGAATTCATAAGCTCTGTAAATTCAAATTACCGACACATCCCCAAAGCCAGATCATTTGTACGTTGTTGAGCTGTTCGCTTGCAGGATTGATAAAGACCTTGAAGGCGCGTGGCCTTCAGCCTGCGCTTGCTGAAAATCAGCAGTCCCATTATGGTGCTGCTTAATGGACACTCAAAATCAATGAAAAACTAGTGTGAGAAACAAGTAAAAGTAGCACCGTTTTGCAGATGCAAAAACTGAGGACTGGAATGACTTGGACAGGATCCCATCGAGTAGTTGTGGTAGAGCAGGGACCTGGATCCTCGCCTCCAAGCCTGCTCTGTAGGAGAATTAGGCAGAAAAGAGTGGGTCCAGTTCTCCGTCTTGCTGCGTACGGCATTCGGCCGGGGAAGCAACACAGAAGGATTGCAGCCTCGTCCACATTTTGTCCTGACCTCATCTGCAGTTCGGTGCTTGGCTCTGCTCGCGCAAGGCTCAGCCCAACCTTCCTGGCGAGGCAGAAATGCAGCAGTTGCTATGGAGCCTGTGGATTTCCCTGTCTGAGCACCATGAAAAATGAGTCACCAATACCCTGATCGTATCAGAAGTAGGAGATCTCCGTCTTCCCACATTTATCCATGCTAAAACACAGTTATGCAAAGCAGAGTAACACAAGCACGGTCAAGCGTTTGTGGAGAGGCTGGGGTATTTCGGGGTGAAAGTCCCGCTCGTTTAGGAGTTTCTGAAGGCGCTTTCCCTGCCGTGGAAGATCACAGACACGAGCAGATGAATGATTATGTTGCTTGCTGAAAAGCTGGCGTTTGAAAACATAACACATTTATCCTTGACTCCCCCAGGAGTGAGTTCGCCACATCTGGAGTAGGATTAAATGGCTTTTAGGGCTGGTTTTTTTTTTCCTTTGTACCTGTTTTAAAATTAGGGCTGTTCTTGTATTCATTTCTGTCTCCGTTAAGACACGGAGGGACTGATCTGGAGCCCCCCAAGGTCGATGAAAATCCTTTACTCCTGTGGGGTTTGGGTTGTAACACGTCGGTGGCAAAGACTGAAACGAGATCTTCGCCTCTCCCTGCTAATCCTTAAAGCAGGGAGGTCACCAACCGTATGCTGGAAATATTAAAAGGAGAGAGCAACACAGAAGGGAACTTTTGAACAGCCTCAGACAACAGCTCCTTCTCTAGGCCTTATTCCAGTGAACACGCCTCAGCTACCTCCCACACTACAGGATCAAGCAGAAACAACCCTGATCCGTGACAGGAAAGAAGTCGGGACTTACCGACTGCTGAAAATACAGCCAGGACGATCGGGAATTGCTTCATGAATAACTACGCACGCCGGGCCGGGAGAGCGGGCACTTGATCCTGGGCGCAAGGTGAATCCCCTTTTACAAAAGCAAAATTCTTGTTTGCGAGGCCGGCTCGGGTTCCCTTCTCAGTGCCCGGCTGCCGAGCTGCTGTCCCGCCCGCGCTGGGATCGGCGCTCGGCGGCTACGGGGCTGCGCGCATGTCCGAGAGAGAACGTGAGAGTGACAAGAGGAGCACCTCTCCCTCGCGGAGCGTGCACACCTGACTGCGCCAAGGTGCACAAGCCGAGGGCTTAGAGAATCCCCGGCTTTTGGAAGAGAGCCAGGGAGCTCTCTGCTGATAAAGCGCTTCCTGCCCGAAAGCCCTCGCCGAGGTTTCGCCGTCTGGGGGCATGTTTTTCTGGTCGGGTGACTTTGACTTGTTAAAAACTCCAGAAATTAGAACTGAACGCCGTGTACCTAGCTGGTTTTATAACTGCTGCAGGCAAGGCACTTATTTCCTTATGAAAAAAACCCTTTGAATGCTTTCTTAAAATGAAACTCAGCCCGATGACTAGTTCTTAAACTCTCCTGTTGTTCCTCCTGGCCTGGACTGGGAGCCAAGTGATGAAGCGTGTGGCCCCGCTGCACCCTGGGCAGAGCTCGTCAGCGGTGCCGGGACTCCGCACCGAGGTTCTCTCATCTGGCATCGGGAGGAGGTGGCTTTGCTGTAGCAGGACCACGTGTGGCCCTCTGGCTTTTCTCAGAGGCTGCTGTTAGACCTACAGGTTATTTTCGTGGCCGCTTACACTGTCAGTCTCTGCTCTGAATACCGTGAGTGCTACATGGTAAGAATTGGGAGTTTGTACGCAGCCTAAATGGGAAGGAGAAATGGTTCCTTTTCCACAGCGTTCTCAGTGGTTTAGAGGGTTGTTAAGTTATGTTTTCAGGCTTTTCTCAGAAGAGGGAGAGAGGTTCGCTTCGCTGGTCAGAAGTGAAAACTGACTGCTGGTCTCCTGGTGATGCAGATTTGGAACCCGCAGATGAGTGTGACGCGGAGAAGCGGTACAGCTGCACGCCGCTCGTCTTACCGCAGCACAGAAAGCCTGGCCTGGGCAGCCTGCCTTTGAGTTGCTATAGTAGAGCTGGTTGCTTGACACAAACTGGTAACCTCCCTGGCTTGCTTTATCCCATGGCCATAACTGTTCCCAAAACGAGAGGTCCAGCCCTCAGTTTTGCCTGGCTCTGACAGGACCGTCGCATAAAGCCGACGCTCTGCCGAGGCAAAGACCGGCCGGGCTGTTTTGCCGAGGTGAGCACTGAGAGCTGTTCCAACTGCCGTCGCCTCAGCCCTTGCAAAGCTTTATCTGAAATACCTGCCCTAAACCGCAAAGGACACCTGTGCATTAGACAAACTCGTTATCAGAAGTGCTCTTATATTGTCTAAAGCTTATTGAAAGCTCCTAAATTGTAGATTTTTTTCTTTTTATTGCGAGTCCCATAAGCAACCTCCTATGCAGATAAGCCAACTTAATCAAATACAAGCCATGTGTGCTTCTGAAGCTGGAAGCACGCTGCTCTCACTGTTCTGTCCTTGTGGCCGGACGCGTGGTAGGAATTACTACCCCTTCTGCTTCCCTCTTCATCTCATGGGTTTGCTGTTCCTGAAGTTCTTTCTGTTACCCTGCCCTGCTTTGACAGAAGCTGGGCTGAGCGCTCCAGCCCGTGGCACTGATGCAGAGCTGTCGCATTGTCTTTTTCATCTCGTTTGGACAAGTGCAGAAACCTCACAGGTTTATTAATGGGGACACACCTATCCACCAGCATGGCCCGCATCTGATTAAGTACAACTCTTCATTAGGGTGTTTCCTGAATAGCTTGCAAAAGTATTTCCATTTTTTTTTCCTTCCCTCACGTCACTGCCTCATACTTCTGCCGTGTGATGACCCGCGGTAGCGCAGAGGTGAGGGAGATTGTAGTGCGCCTGTGACTTTAGTTTTCAGAACATAACTTAAACCTTTATTTCTGTCCTCATTTCTAGAGAGATGTTACATTTGAATAGCTGTAACCCTTGAAAAACCTTTGAAAAGGCAGCGCTGTGCTCTGGCCATCCCTCACCCCGTGGGAGTGGAAAGCAGGTGGAAGAAAACACGGAGGAGTGGGGCGCTGGTGCCACCAGTAGAGCTGCCCTGGGCAGCTGCCATCCTGAAAAGACCTGGACAAGACAAAGTTCTCATCCCGGGCTCTGTTTGTGGAGCTGTGACCTGCCAAAGTACTTTTGTAAAGGTTACACAACTTCAGAGCTTCCTGTAACACGGAGCCTGGGTTTTTTTCCTTGATTGCACAAGAAGATGGGTGGTGATGGTGTTTGGGTGATCGGTATCTTGCTAAAGGCACAGGAGGGATTACAGCGCAGGACGTACCTGGGGACACACTGCGGAGGACAGGTCAGAAAAAAAAAAAAAGGAAAATTCTAGTTGGTGACTCTTTTTGCCCACCTCCCCTTTCGTTCAGGGCCTTAACGAGCACATCTTGTTTCCTCTTCCAAAGCAGTTCCCAACCTCTCCTGTCACCCCCTGCCTCTTTCTAACGTTGGTCTCCCAGCTCTCAGAGGACGTCAGCTTGAGCGCTCTCCATCACCGCTCTTCCCTCACCTGGGACACCTCTCTGAATGCGGAGAACGGCTGTTGTGTGTCTCCCTCTTTATTTTACTGCTTTGCTTCTCTGGGTGCCCTTTTCCCGCAGGAAGGCGGGACAGGACGTTTCTGTGAGACGGGAAGAGCACCGATTAAAAATACACTGAAAAGGTCGGATTGCCCCGGCAGGGGAGGCCTTGTCCCTCGTGTATCTTTTGCTGGTGGACTTATGTGATTCTCTGCTCAGAGAGATGCTCACAGGCCTGGTCTTTCAGTGACCCAGGGTGACCTGGTTGGGAAGTCTCAGAGGATTCCGCTCAAACCGAAGCATTAGGAAGCCCCTGATGGGGTCTTGTTTTAAAATGTGAAGTTTTTCAGAGTGAGCTGCAGTCACCCTTTGTAGTCTGGAGAAACACACAAACACGCACACACGTGGATTTATAAACATATAAAAATATTATTGCGTCTGCATAAAGCAGCTCTGGGACGTTCTGCACAGCGGGGGGAATTCAGCCTCAATAAACTAAATAAATAAACAAAGATGCTGCACATTTATCACTTTGACTTCAGTTCACTCTGCTGAAACACAGAAGATTCCTGCGTCACACGGCAGATCCCTGCAGACTGAGGTGGAGATCTCTTCATCTCACAGAAAGCAAAGGCTGCCAAACGTCTCTGCAGGGTGCTCCCAGCCGAGCAGGGGTGCAGGTTTGCAGCTGCAGAGAAGCCCGTGTGAGGTTACCGGTTCAGCCTGGCTCAAAGTCAGTACGCACGCACGACACGCGGCGTTTCAGAACCCAGCTGGTGGTTTCAGGCAGGTCCAGGCTGTGGGTTTTGCTGTCTTTACACTCACGTGTAAAAGTTCCCTCGCTCTGACGTCTGGGGTGAACTCGGGGCAGGGTGGGATGACTCCGTGCCTCGCCCCGGGCTGGGGTCAGGTCGTGCCTCTCATACCTGAGCCTCAGCAGCTCTCCTTGCACAGGTGGGCAACGTACTGTGGTTACTGAGCAGTAAAAATAGATCTTCTGCGTCCCTAAAGCCGTATGTCATGACAGGCCAGGCATCAGTAGAAAAATCTCTTGTCTCGGTGAATAAATACGAAAAGCACCTCTAGCAGTTGCTTGTCCTGGTTCAGGTGTCCTTGCCCTGGATACCTGGGGCTCTCCAGCGTTTTCCCGGCATGCAACAGCACTCTAGCTCCTTCCCATGTAGTGGGTGTGCTCACAGCCTTTGAATTTACATTTTTGAGCGTATTTTTCCTTCCTTCGCTTCACACGCGTCACTTAGCACCGTGGATGCGGGAGGTGTCCCGTCGGTAACGTTGTCGCTGTCCCAGTCACTCGCGATACCTTCGTCTTCTGCCACCTGCAATATCTGCAAGGCACTGAGCAGCTCGGCGCTGGGCTCCTCGCTGAGCTGGGCTCTCCCTCCAGCCTGGACATGCAGATCAGCTGCTGGTTTCTGGTAATACCTGGGGAAATGGTGAGCCTTCCTGCATGGGTTGTGCCGATCAGCTGGAAGTTTGTCACGAGTCCACTTCGCCGGTGTTTGGAGAGGGGACGTTTCCAGGCGTTCATCCCCATCTCTGTCGTGCTGTCCGTGTTCCCTGAGACCTGGGAGTCTCACATCGGCGAGGGATATTCTTCCAAAAGAGGAACTGCGAGAAAGGCATGCCGACTCGCTTCCCTGGGATCCTGAGGTGTCCACCTCATTCTGTCTCACTGGGAGGAAAGAAAAGCCCGGGGTGTTGAGCTCAAGCACGGATTCGGAGTCCGTAGAGAGACCTCCAGACCCAGAGTCCGAGCTGGCGTCCCCCTGAGCTGCTGTGGCTGGTTGGCAGGTGAGATGTCTCTTTGGAAACCGAGTCATTTCAGTGTATGGGATGAAAGTACTGCTGTCCTCTGCGTCCTTCTCCTCCTCCTCCGACGATGATAACGACAGGGAAGAAGCCATCCAGGGCAGGCTGCTTCTTGCCAAACCTTTGCTCGTCTTCCTTTCCGACACTGGCTTCTCTGTGTAGTTCACGTAGTCCCTGAAGAATTCCTTCTCGCTGAGCTCCAAGTGAAAGGGTGCCCTGAGAGCCTTTAAATGCGAGAAATCCTACCACGGGAAAGAAACAATCGGGGACTCGGTGATGCTTCTAAAAGTTTGCATATAGGAAAGCTTGCTTAAAAAGTGCAGAGCTGAGAAGCACAGAGCTCTCCCACTCCTCCCCAGTTACCCAGTGAAAATCAGGAGGGAAGCCCAGCGTTCGGGCCGTACCAAAGCACGAGGCATCTTCTTTCGCTCAGCATCTTCTTTCAGCAAGCACACGACGAAGGCGCTTACCAGAACGACGGGGAGGGCAAATACCGGGATCATGGCAGAAAATGGGAACTTCCATTCCGCTGCTGGAAAAAAAAAAAAAGAAAGCGACAAGAATCATGTCCTGCTGGTGGTGTATTTTATAGGCTGTCCTAATCAGGTTTTCTTTCGGAAATCGCAGAAAATGTTAGGCTCCAGATCCAAATTTTACAAATGCAGAGGAAAGACAACAGACTTGCCTCAGATCAAACTCTAAGTCAGAGTCCCAGCCACAAGTGAATGTTTATAGCAGGCAGTTACTTAGAGGTAAAAAAATGAAACTTTATTA
Organism: Trogon surrucura; assembly: GCA_020746105.1. NCBI lineage: Eukaryota > Metazoa > Chordata > Aves > Trogoniformes > Trogonidae > Trogon > Trogon surrucura. The sequence goes on from CM036640.1 coordinate 2,805,462, forward strand.
ACATGTTTTTCAGGATAGATTTGAATATTCCCAAAATTTCGTCGTGAGCATAACGCAAGTACAATATCTCAGGATTGTCAGAGAATATTTCAGGGTTGGATTTTTTTAATGAGAATTCTGCCACAGGGAGCAAGAAGTTTTTCCTGGAAAATCCAATGAGTCCGTTTAGCAGGTAGGCCTTTTTGGTTGTTTTTTTTTTTCTGAAAAGCAAATTTCGGTGAAAATCTGTGACTCTCCCCAAACCTGCCTGATGTCTCGGCACATCCTTTTCTCAGCAGGGCCGTACCTTTGTGGTTTAGCAGCACACACACTGGTTGGGAGAATTTGCTGTGCTTGAAGTCAATGCTTTGCAAGGAAGACCTGGCACTTAAGCAGTAGTTGCCTCGAAGCGCAGTGGTGTCGATCGTCACCGTTTTCTTCCTGAAGATGCCTTCGTATCGCTTCTGTTTAGAAACAAAAAGAAGAGAGGCTTGGGAAGATGATCCTTCCGTGATCTGGGTGGTTCTTCCTTCTCTTCCTTGCCCATGGTTTTCTTCATTCTGTTGTGTGGCTCCGGGGGCTGGGAGGTGCGTGGAGAGGCACCTCGTTTGGCGCTTGCTGGTTGTAGGAGGCGTCTCTCCCAGGGCTTGTGGGTCCTGGGGTGGGGTTGGCGTCTGGTGCCGTGCTCTGTTCTGCCCCAGCGCCCTGCTAGCGACACCCCAACTAGTCGTTTTAAACCTCAGCTATTGCCCCATTGTGCTGGCTGTGGTGTAGCCTCTCCCTCACGTCTTCCTGATAAAAACAGGGAACTACCAGTAAAATGATGTGCACACGCACACATCTGCTTTTTTCTCTGCTTTACCTCTGCTTTGGCCATTTAATTTTCTCCAGGCCCTGGGTTCAGTCCCTCTCTGCCCAGAAATTCAATTCAGGCCAAGCCTCGTTCCTGCCTTTTGTCTAAGAGGCACCACTCTTACCGACCTTGTCTGCAGATCCAGCTTCCCAGAGGTTCAAGTCGTACATCCAGGAGAAGCTTTCCACGCAGGCGGCCAAAGGGAAGGAGGCTTTCACGTGGAGTAAGTTCTCCTCGACATTCACGTGTAGCGCTGGCGGAGCCAGTTCCACTGTGATGGAGTGACCAGACATAAGAAAAGTTTGCTTGTGAGTTAGAATAACGCTGACTGGTGAGTTAGAGCCAGTTTGTTCACCTACAGCATTGGTGAACAAACTCTAACACCTGCTGCAAGATTTATTTTCAGATGACGATGGCCCGTTGTAGTTATTTCCCTCTCAGATCTCAGATCTCTGTCATTCATAAAGCCTCCTGTTAGGGCTTTTCTTTCGGTGGGCTGTGGTCTCCTCGTTTGCTCCTGCCAACCCTCCTGGGATGTCCTTCCAGCCAGGCTGGAACCTCCCAGACACTCACCATCCAAATGGTATTCCTTGAATTGGGATTCTACCCACGGCGACTGGAGTCGTTCGGAAACAGCTTTTACTCGAGCCCGGGCTTTAACGAACAGGTTTGGAAGCACACAGGTCAGATCGCAAGAGGTTCGGTGAATATTTTTGCAATGGGGAACCTTTATCCATTTGTCCATGCGGTCCTGACTGGAAGAAGAAAGCAGCATACCGTTAACATTGAACATGCTCTTTTGCTATAATCTATAAAACAAGAGATGGAAGCGTTTTGGAGAGTGGGTGCCTAATCTTGGTCAGAGCTCAAAACCCTTTCCACGTGGGTAAGGATTAGTTTTGGTGAGAGGGCGCAGCCAGGCCACTGATGCTGACACCGGTTACTGCACGGGCGCAGGTGTTTGCCCCGCGCTGTACTCGGGCTCAGCCAGCCCCTGTGAGCGCTCACCTTTCGTACCGCACGGTGTATGTCACGTTGGGCGGAGAGCCTTCTCCCGGAGTCCACGTCAAGATCATGTCAAAATCCTTTGACAGTAGCGTGACATTCTGAGGAGGGGGAAGTTGAACGTGACCTGATTGAAAAGCGAAATTACGCGGATGATTTAACGTATCTTTGGGGACCTTTGGGGAAATATCACCTAGTTTTGACTGAGGTGGTTTCAAAGCTTGGGGCAGAGCAGCTCAGTTCATTTAAGACTGGAAATTGTCTGTCCGTGATGCTGTTGCGTCTTCCTCACCTTTATAAAACATCTTCATCTCTACAGCTTTTAGAATTAGGACCTACATTTGTGGGAACCATCCAGTTCTCTAATTTTGAGTGGCCTCTCGCGTCGTCTCGCTGGATTTCGCTGCCACCCGAGTTACAGTCCCACAAACTCCAGCCTGACTCCCTTGGGCTCCCACCTCCCAGCCCCTGGCCGTGGCTCACCCTGCTCCCTCCAGCCCGGTTCCGCAAAGGCACGTCCCACCTCAGGCTCAGCGAGACGCAGCCTGCAGGCTTGGCGCTTGGACTGCGCTGGCACCTCTTTCTCCTAGCAGGTAAATCCGTACACAGCGCTAGCCTTCAGCAAGACGCATTCTGTAGACAGCTTTTATATTGCTGTTACTTGAAGTGAATCATCCCCATTTGAACCCCTTCAGAAGTGCCCATGTGCGTCTGTCCTCCGAGAAGCGAAGCCACACGACGCAGCGAAATAACAGTGACAAAGAGCTCTACCGTACCTCTCATCTGCTGCAGGAAGCACAGGGTGAGCAGGACTCTGACGCGCCCGGCAGACATGCCAGAGCAGAACTTTTCAGCTTGTCATGTAGTTCTTTTCTTGCTACCTTCCCATCGTGTTGTTCTCCGGTAGGAAGCCGTGTGACTTACGGAGGGACGTGCAGTTCATGAGCTCCCGGCCTCCCTTCCTGGTGCCGATGCAGAACTGCACCTTGAGCTGGGGAAGGAGCGGATGTGAGAGTGATTTTGACGAAAGGAGAAGGGTGTAAAGATTGCGGTAACTACGCCCTCCAGTGTCACATCACCGAGCTCCGTCACATGCTACGTGCGAAAGGAAAACAGTAAATCAGGGCCTTATCTTGTGAGGCACCTCGTTAAAAAACATTCGCCTTTGGAATTTACCTGTGTGGGTAGGAAATACGAATAGAAATCAACTAAAGTTTTACTGCCTGAGGTACCTGATAATAACGGGCAGTAATAAAAACCCATACTCAGTCAGTAGTGTGTGACATTACGGCGGTCTTCTGTTTACTAGAGATCAAGGATTTTCTTTTATGTTACCAGATTAAGATTTTGTTTTCAGAAATTAGGGGATTACTCCATGTTACAGCTGAGGGAGGGAAAGTGCCAAAACAGGACAGGGATCTGCGCCGTACACCGTGTGGGCGAATGACAGGACGTGGCTCCTTCGGATAAATCCCGTGGTTTGGTTGAATACCAGTGCTGCCATTTTTTTATACCTTAGTTACCACTTAGGGATTATTTGCCATCAACCCCAAAGTATCAGGAGGAGTTGCCAGGACTGTGCCAACATACAGGTGGTTCTCAGCCCCTGCAGTGCTTGGGCACCTTTCGGCTGACCTTGGCATTTACAGCTGTGAAACTCTCCAGGTGTTTGCATTTCCAGCACGAGGTATCATAAAACCCCAGCGCTCTCCTGGGGCAAAGCTCAGTTCCTAAGTCGCTGCCGCACGGGGTAACCTCTCACACCTTCCTAACGCGAGGTCACAGAGGCAGCAGGTTTGTTCTGTGTGTGTCGGAAGCATCGCAGGAAACATCCTGGCTGAGCTGGGAGCTGCCAAGCCCAAGGTGCCCGGGTGTGCGGGCTGGGAGCTGGGGCTCTTTAGTTTGGAGAAGAGGAGACTGAGGGGTGACCTCATTAATGTTTACAAATATATCAAGGGTGAATGTCACGAGGATGGAGCCAGGCTCTTCTCGGTGACAACCAATGATAGGACAAGGGGTAATGGGCTGAAACTGGAACATAAGAGGTTCTGCTTAAACTCGAGAAGAAACTTCTTCTCAGTGAGGGTGACGGAGCCCTGGAACAGGCTGCCCAGGGAAGTTGTGGAGTCTCCTTCTCTGGAGACATTCAAGACCCGCCTGGACACGTTCCTGTGTAGCATTATCGAGGCGTTCCTGCTCTGGCAGGGGGATTGGACTTGATGATCTTTCGAGGTCCCTTCCAATCCCTGACATTCTGTGGTTCTGTGCGGCTGCACCCCGTGCGCAGAGAGAGGAGAGGGGGAAAACCAGCCGGATCAGCCGTGCTGTTCGGTCGACACGTCTGCTCTCCTGCTCTTGCCATCACGGTCACCTCCAGGCCTGTGCCATGAGGAGAGGGAACGGGTGGGTGAGGTTACCACGAGGAACACAACACCGGCGGGGAGGAAAGGGGATTTTCTGGGTCTTCCTTGGGTGGGAAACTCAGCCAGCATTCAGCCCTCTGTTGCACCTGTGGGTTAAGTGGGAGAAGAGCCGATGGGGCTGGGTTTGCATTGGCCAAAGCTTGTGTGTGTTCCCTGGAGGTACCAAACGGCGCATTTCCCTGAACGCGGGATGATTCAGGCCGTAGGAGGAGACAGTCCCAAGGCTGTTCAGTCACAACTTGTTCCAACAATCTCCATTTCTTCTTACCAGCCGCTGTTATCAGTACTTTTCTTCTTCCCTCACTGTTTGCTACCACTGTTTAATTGCTATGAAGTTTCTTTCTCATGCAAAAAGAGCTATAATCCTGTATAAGGAAAAAAACCAAAGCTGAGGGTCTGGAGGGTTCTAGGTCTCTTCCCCTTCAGCATCCGAACAGCGGAGCTGGGACCATCACATGGTTCGTGCGCTCCCTGCAGCAGCCTCAGCGAAACTGGAAGCAGTTCTAGGGCCGGTTTCCTTAAGGTCTTGCTCAGAGCCCTCGGGCAGCAGCTTCTCTTAAAGGTGACGCCTGCTTTTCCATCAGCGTTTGCCAGAGGTGAATCTTATCATCGTCGTTTCCTTTGAAACCTCTGCCCTGAAATCTGGGCTCCGCCGGACTCTGTGGCAAAACTCCCCCAGATTTTAGGGTGACCGAGAACCTGTTGCAGGAAAAACAAGCACAGTTGGCAGCGAGCCCGGCGGGGAGAGGGGGGAGACCTGTGCCACGAGGTGTCGCTGCCTGTCAGACAAAATACTTTGATTCCTCCAAGCCACAGCCTCTCACCTAGACCTGTTTAAGAACCTGGCGAGCTCCGCTAACCCTCCTCCCTCCCTCCGCCGAGCCTTACGCCCTCCTGTTCTGGGGCCTCCAGGAGTATTTTCAAGAGCATCCTCTCGAGGCGGGCGCTGGGTTGGCGCCGTACGCGTGAGGCGTGCCCGCTTTGGGCTGGGGTTGCCGTTCCGTGGTAGGAGGCCTCGTCTGTGCGTGGGTTTTTGTGTCCTGCTCCAACGCAGATGACACGGGGGGACTCTTTCGATTTGCCGCCTCTTGCCTCTCTGCGCGCGATGGGTGATTCAGAGCACGAGGGCAAACCCTGCGACCTTTCCTGAGTCACACTGACTGATCCCTCCCTTGCTCGAGGATGGGCACCGCGGGAAATAGAGTCTTCATCTTGCGAGGAAGGCACAGTTTGGGCTGTGGTTTGATTTTATGAAACCTTTGGAGGCAGCGTAAAGTCCTGTCGCCCCGACTCCTTCCTTTTACTCTTAGCACGTGGGTGTCCTGGCAAAACTGCGTGTGCGGAGTTCTGTGAGCTGGGGAGGGCGGCTGATCCCCTTGAGAAAACCCCCACGTATTAAAAGAGTTCACAGAGCATTTCTGGTACGAATGGCACCACAGCGAACCAAACCACCGATCCGTAAGTGCAGCCCGCTTAACATTTCCCATGTGTTTCTTAAAATGTGAAATAGCCTCCCCGTGGAGCTTTCTGCGGTTGGTTTTTATTTCTTTCTGGAATACTAAGAGTGGTTTCTGCCCCGAGTGAAACAAGAAGATGTTTTTGGGGAAGGTTTCTATTGAAACACCAGGAAGTTTCAACTCGAGAGGTTTTGGGAAGAAAATCTGCAATTTCTGCTGGACAAAAATCCCTCTTCTCTAGCAGCTCTCGTGGTCCTGTGCTACATGAGGTCGCTCAGCCTAAGAGAACGTTGCAGGCGGGGAGAGGAGGTGGCGGTTGTCACAAACATTCTGTGCACTGAAAGTCTCGGAATGAGAGTGACATTTCCCAGCAGTTCTCACTGAACGATCTGAGAAATTCCTTAAAGGAACGTGATCCAGATAAAAATTATTCTAAAAGGAGTTTTTGCCTAAGATCTTCGTCAATGACTGACTAAGACCTTTAGTCATTCACACTCAGCTCTTTAAATGGTCTTTTCCTTTCGTGCTATTTAATTAACTTCTCTGATGTTCTGGCAGCACCCGCGATCCGCACCGCTCCGCACCCGAGCTCTCCGCCCCTGCGCTTGGTGCTGGACATCACGCAGCCCGGCATTCCTCCTCCTTTCTCCAGAAGGCAGCCCCACGTCCCCCTCGACACGGATGTGCACGCGGGGATTGCGCAGAGAGGGACCGAGGTGCAGAAAAATCTTCAGTGGCTTCCCTGTGGCAGTTGAGAAGCGTGAGCCTTGGAAAGTAGCGCCTGTGACTTTGGAAGCTCCCGGCAGAGCTTCCCAGCAGAGGTGCGGTCTCCACGGGTGTGAGATTGCTTTTCTTGGCTTGGTGTCTTTATTTCTGGAGGTGGTGGAGCTGATGTAACTCTGGTGGCATAAGTGTGCAGGATGGGCCTGTCTTCAGAGCTGGGCAAAGTGAAACCCGACGGCAGGCGAGGAATTTTTTGCTTCTGCGCTTTTCACCACCTGTTTAGAAAAGCGAATGAGCGTGGCAGTGTCTGAAGAGAAAATACACGTTAGCCCCAAACTAAACAAAAAGCATAATCTGAGATTGAAAGCGAGACTTCAGCGGGTTCCAAAGTTTGCCCTGGAAGCCACTTGGAATTTTGTGGAGAACAGACTGTTCTTCACGGAAACCCACGCTTAGGGGAGGGGCAGAAAATTTTCAAACAACTCAAAAATCACCAATTTTGGAAACTTGCTCCCCTGTCCCAAGTTTCCCACCCCGAGAGGACAAGTTTGGACCTGAGGTGCGGAGATCTGTCTACCTCAGACAACGCTCTGCTCTTTGTGCCCGACTCTCCTTTCTTTCTCCCCGGCTTAGGCAGGTCTGTGGGACGAGTCGCGTGGCGAAGGCGCTCGTTCCATCCAGGAACGCGGAGTGTGGCAACGGCCACCGCCCCGGCGAGCGGCTGCGGCTGTGGCTTTGGCAGGAGAGTGCGAGGCACACGCTCCGAGGGGAGGAGATCTGTCCCACTGACAGCCCGAGACCGTCACCGAGCCTCCTCCTGGCTTTCGGGAGCTGCTGTGGTGATCTCGGACCTTCTCGCCTCCCCCTGGAAAAGCTTTTTGTTGAAGGCTTAGCTCTGACCTGGAACGGGGGCCACTCGATCGCCAGCAGCTCAGGAGGGGAAGTGTTTTTTCCTCTTTGTGCTCAGAAACGCGCCTGACGTACAGGCTGCCGAGTGTTTGGGTTCGACGGAGATTATTTCGGAAGGTTTAGGAAAGCAAATATGGGGGAATGACGGGATTAGCAAAGAGCAAAATGCTACCGGGAATTAAGAGGTTAAAATCCCTGTAGAGCTGGGTGATGGGTTATTTACCAGACGGTAAAATAAAATCCAGCGGTGTCCCCTTGACCTGCACAGACATCTGGGCAACCTGTCACCAGGAGGAAGAGAAATGAAGGGTCTTGATTTGTTTTTTACACCGAGTCAGAGAAGACTTAAAATGAAAAGCAAAAGCAAAACCATAACATGTTCCCCATACAAGTGCTCTGAATCATTTCATGTCCTTTATTTTTTTCTTCTGGGGCAGGGTTTTTACAGGAACTCACTGCTTTGCAGCTGCAGCTCGCAGAGCTCCTGGCGCGGGGGGTCACAGCTGTGAGGGTGTGTATGTCCAGTAGCCCCGTGAGCAGAACACAGGAATCCTGTCCAACCCCTGGACCCTGTAGCTCAACCTTTGTGTTAAGGATTGTAGCTGCTTCACTGGACCGTTGTACTCAGAGAAGCGATAAGGGTGGTCAGACCAGGCCTTGGGTTCCCTCCAGGAAGAGGGAGATGAGGAGAAGAATCTCTGAGTCTGTGGGAAGCCGAGGGGGCTTTGTCCCCTCTTGTAGCAGCCCTTGCTCACGCTGCAGCTCCAACCTGACTGCGTTTTCGCCTTCCCTGTGACCTCTTTTTGTGTGCAGCTCGGTGGCGTGCAGACACGGGGCTGCTTTCCTGGAATCCTCCGGGAGCAGCCCTCCCTGGGCAGCCTCACCCCAAAGGCAGCAATTGCCTCTTCAGGAAAGGCAGCGCTTGCGTCCGCTGATTCCCCAGATCCCCCGTGGACGTGTGCGGGAAGGGAGCAGGGTATTGCCCCTGATTTCGTTGGGTTGAACTGGGCCTGCCAGCAAATGGAATCCTTTTCTACCTGCCATAAACGAAGGCAGTAGTTAGATGGATCCCAGCCTGAGGTCAGACAGACCTCCCTTCCCACCGGGAGCCCGCGGGCAGACGGGGGGGGGTGGCACTGATTAGCCAGGGCACCCAAGCCCGTGGCCCGTTTTACGCCGCTTCTCTCGCTTTTCCTGAAACCTGTCCCTTCCCCTTTACGGTGCCTTTTTATTCACACTGAAAGCAGTTCGGGAGCTTGCCCGGACACGCCGTAACGGCGAAACTCCAGTGCACACAGAGTAAAACATGTGCTAGCCCACAAGGTGCAGATATAACAACACGGGAACGTCCCGGGGGCACGGTGCCTCCCGAAACCCCCAGCTCCTACCGATCAGCGTGGGAAAAGCGGTGGGGACCCTGCGTGTTCCGACAGAGAGAGAGAGAGACTTAATTCTAGCAACCTGTCTGTTGTGCTCGCTGAGCCAAACTGTGCTCTCGGGGGTCATCCCACCAGCTTCAGCGCTTATCCCGTGTCGAGAGCGTTTCCTTACCGTGGATATGACGTCACCCTGATGGTGGCGAGAGGTTTCTCTCTCGGCTGAGGACTGCAGGTGCCAGGGTGCTGGCCCCGGCTCTGAAACTCTCCCCTGCGTGGCTGGGGAACGCAGGGATCTCTACGTACTCCTTGCAAACAGGAGATAAATTTTATCTTGCCTGTATTTCACTCAGTGGTGGGGTGAGTGCACGTGCTGGGAAGGAGGAGCACGTCACGGAGAAGCCACGTGTGTTCCGTGTCTTCAATTTGACCATCGTCAGGAGGAGGGGGGATTTATCTGCCGACGTGGAGGAGCAGGGAGCCCGGGGAGCGTGGCGCAGCGAGCCGTGGATTTCCACGCACCGTGGCCAATGCTGCGAGGTGCTGCTCCCCCCCAGCCACCACCAGCAGCAGCTTCCTGGTGGGGTGGGTGGGGAGTCTGTGTTTGAATGTTTGCGATGTTTTGCATTGCAGTATTTGGATGCCGGAGCTATACGGTGCCGTAAAAGTTAATTAGCCAGATAACTAATTAAAGGCTTCTCCCTTTTATTGTTGCCAAGTTGCAGTTCAGAAAGGGGCTTGTGTCGATGTAAATCCAGCCACACACCCCGGTGAAAGAAGTGATAAACCATTGGAGATCCAATTAACCGTTCGGGGGACTGGTGCGGGGAAATCCCGTCGCTCTCTGCGGGGAGGGAACATCCCCATCCTGGGCAGTGCCAGCACAGCTGCCCCGGCTTCGGGTGCCTCCCTAGAGGGGCTCCTGCCGTGGAGGGGAGGGTGACAGCCTGGAAGTGAGCCCAGAGGACAGGATTTATAGGTGCCAACAGACCTTATGGGTTTGGAGGAGTCCCCATGAGGGTGGCACGTTCTTGGGAACCTGGGAGCGGCGCAAGATGTGGCTTTACGGGGCTCTGAGCTCCGAGAGGCTGCTCAGGAGCTGTGAGGACACGGGTGGTGGGTGGTGGCTTTGCGGCTCTCCGGCTCTCAGAGAGGGTCCCCTCTGCTGAGGGTTCTCCCTGGAACGGGGGAAGCTCTCACTGGGCAAGCGGGGAGTGATAAGCTCCAAGGCGTCATTTTTCCACGGGTCACCACGTAGGATATTCATAACTTTTTTTATTATTATTTAAAATCACCGCCAGCAGGATGTTTTTGTTGCTAGGGGCCAGCTTTGCCAGTGGTGTAAGAGAGCGCACGTCCGGTCGCTTCGGCAGCGACCTGCCAACTGCTGGGGTCATTCTGGCCCAAGGGAGGGCGCAGTTAGAGGGCGGAGGGCGGAAGAACTAAGATGAGGTTCAGACTCCTCTGATCTGGCCACCGGCCAGGAGACGTGCTGTAACCCGGTGGCATCGGGCCCAGAATTTCCAGGAGGGCCGAGCTCCCGTCCGAGAGCCGGAGAGGGGCCCGGATTCCCACCCGGGCCCTTGTGAAATGCCGACCCGGCCGAGGGTGGCTGAGTGTTTGAAATTCCACCGAGCTGCCCGGCCCTCTCTCCCCGCTGAAAAAAAAGAGGGGAATTGAGCAATTCCAGCAAGCGGCAGAGCTCACGTACTCGGCAGGGCAGGCACACGGAGGGTGATGCCGGTTTCACCCGGCAACCCGCTGCCTCGTGGAGAGGGGAGTGTTTTAAGGCTTGGGCTTTGGATGACACGGCTGCTGAGATCAGTCCCCTGGCACACGTTTACACCAGATGAGGATCTGGCCGGAGTCCCGATACCGGGAGAATCTGCTTCCACCCCCGCTACTATCAGGCCCAGCCCTCAGATGACAAGAATTTAATTTAAAGGCTCGATCTCTTGTCTGAACAGCTCCCTCCCTCCCCCACTCTGATGAGAGGAAAATCTTCGCCGAGGCATCCAGGCGAGTGGGAAAGCTTTGGGGAGAGCTGTCTCTTGCCCTTTAGCCATCCAGAGAGGAAGAGCTCATCTGAATGAAATGAGGATCAATCAGAGAGAGGCATGGGAAAAGCTGGGAAAAGGAGCCTCCAGTGATGTATATTCATGGGGGGGAAAACCTCCCCCAGACATGCAGAAGCTTTGATGAAAACCCTCCCAGCTGTGCCGGCCCTTTGAAGTGACACAGCAGAAGCGTATTCGCGATTACCCTAGAGATACAAGCAGATGAGCTCGCAATCAGCTGAAGCCTTCTCTTCAGGAGAGACTTTCAAGCTCACTTTTTATAACTCCTTCCAAAATTAATGAGAATCATCCGCACAGCACCCCCTCCTTCTGCTCCCCTGCTTCCTCCCCCAGCCCAGGTAACCTGCAAAGCCAGGATCCCGTTCCCAGAGGGCAGGGCATGAGGTGGCCTCAGCGATTTGTGCTGGTGACTGGGAAGAGACCTGAGCCATTAGGAGGAAACAAAAGATTGATGGAAATGAGTTGCTTTTTTTATTATTTTTTTTTAACCAAAAAAGAGCTATATGAGATCTCCCCACAGAGCTTGTGTGGAAGCGTAATAACATTTCATCAGCAGAGGGTCTCCTATGACAGCATTTGTCTCTTTCTGCCCCTCTAATCTGAATCTGTAGAAGCCAAGTCTAAACTCTGTGCTCTGGGTCGTGAGCCGAGCAGCGTCCGAGCTGTGTTCAACTGGGAGGACCTTTGCACGCCGGGAGGCTCGTGCTGGGCTGGGAGGGCTGAATCCCCGACGCAGCAGTGCCCAGCCTGGCGTCCCAGTGCGGACTGGGAGCACCTGCTGTCCGGGGAGCTGAACCTCATCCGTCGAGTTACACGAGCACCCAAAGCCTGTGAGAGCTGCTGAAGGTATTTTACTGCTGGCAGGTTCCTCCGCTCGTAACCACAGCGGAAAGGTCAAGCTCCTGCCGAAACCTTCCTCAGAAACGCGCTTTCCCGTGAGCCGGGTGACGTGCGGAGCACAAAGTGCTGCAGGTTCCTCCTCTGAGAAACCCCAAGGAGTCTCCAGGAACCCAAAGCCCAGGTCATTTCTCCCTCCTACTGCCCCTTCTCGGCGGGTGGCTCCCGTGCAGGAGCACCTAATGGGAACAGGCAGATGCAATCAGCCAAGTCCTGTAGGTTTAACGCGCTTCGAGGTGCGTTGGCAGCTCCAGATGATCAAAGCCTCTCTTGTGATGCAGTGGCATTGCCAGGGTGTTTGCTTTTAACTCTATCAGATAAGTTGAAAGAAAGTCAGCAGTCAGTTTTGATGTTGTAAGAAACCAATTTGGGAATGGTCAGAGACGAAAAATTGCTCAAGACTCCAGCTAGCTGAGAGCATGGGCATTGCCACGGCTGAGAGGGGGCTTGCGCGTATTTCTGGTGCTTTTTGGGCTCATGTAGCCTGATTTCACTTTCTTCGGTGATTTTACAAGTGCAAAGCCGAGCTGGAAACGTTGAGTGGCAGTGATTTGAAACGGGAGGTCTTAATCCCTGAGAATCATCCTAAAATCTCCTCTGACGACCTGGCACTGTGATAAGGCTCCACCCGAGAGGATGGGTCTTCCCAGGCTCCTGTGATTTCTCTTTAGTGCTAATTGCAGTGGGGCACACGCGCCCAGCAATGAGGAAATGTCTTCACCGGGTGCCTTTGTGCTCCTAGGAATGTGTTTGCATTAAAAATATAAATTTCTTTTACAGATTTTGCTGTGCAGGATGGTGCAGGCTGTGTCTAGTGTTTAACTACCAGGCGAGGCAGGTGTGGTGACACGTAAGCTTCTAACCAGGCTCGAGGAAAACCAGTGTAGGCATTAAGAGGACTCGGAGCAGGGCCTGGAGCTGGGATTTCCACTGGCACCCTGGCACGAGGTGGGTGCTGCTCACGAGGTCGCATCATCTGCAGAGAGCAAGACATTGTCAGGTGACATCTCTGTAGCTCCATACGCTAACTCAGAAGAAGTGTGAAATTTTAAGTGCACGCACCCATTTTGCACTGCTTTTCTATGTCCCCTTGCTCGAGAACGTTTTGTATTATACTCCCATCGTGTTTTGAAGCTTTCTGTGGCTTTGAAGTGAATTTGAAGTGAGCACCTTTAGATTCAATTAGAACTAGAATAATCCACACAGACTTAAAGGGGCCTCCTTTGGATTTACTGCAATTGAATTGAAGCCGGTTGGGGCTCAGATGATTCGGTTACGGCTGGACCATTCTGAACCAGAGCATCTGCACGAGGGCTCGTTGCCATCTGACTGACCTGTCTGAAATTTTTGCCATTCGTGAACTCGGACTGATTGCCCTGAATTTTCGCCGTGTGGCCAAGCTCCAGGAGTTTCAGCATCAAGCTGAAATGACTCCGCTTAAGCCTCCAGCGCTTTTCATAGCCTTCGGCTACTTTGGAGAGGAGCGAGGACGCAACGAGCGGAGGAGGCTGTTGGCGTGACCATTAGGAAATCCCTCCAAACAGCCAAACTTCCTTCACCGGGAAAGTACAGGGACGGTTCAGTTCCTCCGGCCTCCGTGCCCGATGAAGCGCGTGGAGCAATAGTTGGGCAGGAGCCGTGCTCGGCCCGTCGGAAGGCACGCGGGCGCCGGCGTTGCATCCTTCCGGAAGGGAAGTCGCTCTTCCTGCTTCCCAAGGGCAGGCAGGGATTTCCCAGAGCTGCCCTTTAGGAACAGCCCGTGCCCCGGCTGACTCAGGTAGGAGCGAGCTGGCGCCGCTGCCACCCGCTGTGTCACCCTGCCCCGTGCCCGAGCCGTAGCAACTTGTGTCAAACTCCACACCTTCCCTGGCACTGCCCAGCTGTGGGGTGAAGGTGTGAAAAATGGGGAGAAAGAGAGGAGACTGCTAACCAGTCTTCTCCTGGACGTTTCCACTTGAAACCCAGACCCGCTGGCACCGCAGCCGCAGGGGCTGTTCCTGCGGGACAGGGCACGGCTACTCACACCCTGCTCTGGTTTTCCACGTAGGATCCCACGGGCTGAAACCTCTGCTCCTACCACAGCGTCTCTTCGGGACGGGCACTGCTTCGGAAGCTTTTTTTCCCCATCTGAGCACATCCCTCTTCAAAATATCTCTCTGGGGAAGGGCGAGGGCTTTGTCTGCTCCGTGGTGTGCTCATGCGTGCGAAGATCTTTAGAAAGGCGTGAGGGACCTTCCCCTTACACGAGCCAACAAAAATGTCACGTCTTGAGAAAACGAAATGAAACCTGATGTGTCATCTCTCCTGCTGAGCGGGCAAATACAATCCAGGGGGAGTTTTTAAAGGGGCCTCAAATTTTCAGCGCACGGGTGACGTTCTAAGCTTTCTTGAAAGGGGGAAAGATCAGGACTCGGTGCTTTCATTATTTTTTGTGGTGGGTTTGTACGTGCAAAGACAACATTGGATCTCTGCCCTGAGCTCTGCGGAGCCCAAGCACAGAACTGTGACAGTTTAAACCTACAAATATTTGTTCTTACTCTCCAGACTGAGTTACTTGACGGGAGAGTGACTGCTGGCATCCAGGCGGGTTGGCCAGGGAGGGAAGAGTTATTTCAATGCCAGGAGAGTCACTCTTGTCCTTTGCCAAGTGGTTCTGCAGGGAAAGCTTTGGAAGACCCTGCTCTGTATCAGCTCAGGGCCCAGCCCAAAGCAGAATTGCACAGAAAACTCGAGCCCGGCACGAAACGGCGAAGAAAAGTCAGGCTGTATTCTGTGTGGGTCAGGAGGACAGCAAGAACGGCTGGGATCTCCTCCCCGCTCTGTTTTGGGGCAAGTCCCCACGCTCTCTCGGAGGAGCGTTTCCCCTGTTCTATCAGTGATGTGCCAGTAAGAAAATCTTAAGGGAAAACAGCTTTCCTGTTTAAAAGAAGTAAGTGCCCAAGACAAATTCCCTTCAAATTCCCTCCCTCTTTCTGATCAGAAATAGAACTTTTTTTTTTTTGTTATTTCCCACCCTCCGGGCTACAGGTCAGCTGTCTCCTGGAGGCGAACGGGACAGTTCGAGGACGGATTCGATAGCTGTGATTGCTCCGCGCTCTCCAGCATCGGCCGCCGCTGCCAAAGGGTCGGCACGGGGGCCTGAACTCGGCGAATGGAGGTGTCTGTTCGACCTGTTTCCCGCAGTCACTGCAAAACAACTCGAGGGATTACAAAACGCCCGGCTGAATCAACAAACAGCAATAAGCAGGGCTTGACAACGCCGTCCGGAGAAGCCCATTACCTCCTCTAATTAATCCGCACTTCATTAGGCAGGGAGAAGGCCGCTCATGGGCGCGTGGGCGTGACGAGGATCCGGCCGCGGTACCTCCTCTCCCCACCACTGTTTGTTGGTTTCTGTGGCCCCGAAGAGACAAACAGCCCCGCCCTGAGCGCTGCGTGGGTTCACGGGGAGCACATGCTGAGCAGAGGGCTCTTACCGGTGCCTTTTCTCAACGGGGATTAAAATCCACGCCGGACACGGCTCTTCTGGCTTTCGTGAGGCACGGAGAGGAAACCTCTGTGGCGCAGGGGAGCGGTGGCGAAGCTCTGCCCGGGCGGACGCTGCCGCAGCCGATGAGCTCCGGTTCAGGCTGTGCCATTGCACAAAGTTGCTTCTTGCATCACGAGAGAGCCCGTTCCCTATCTGCCGTCCACACCCTCGTCATCCTATTTAATTCTGCCCTTACCCAGCAACAATCATTCAGACCGCAGACACCTTTCCTCGCGTCTCGGCTCCCCGGTTGGACGCTGGGCTGAAGGAAGAATGGTGTTTTACACCAGCGGGGCAACGCCTTCCGCTGCCCCTTCCCTTGGGTGATTTGACAACCCGCACGTTTCTGACATCAAATCTCTCCGTGCAAAGCCCTTGGTGACGACCTCTGAGCCGAGAGAGGGAGCAGCCATCCACTGCAGCTTTCCTCCAGCCTGAGCCTGGCCCCCGCGCCGGACGACAGCGCGACCGGAGGGGCAGGAGACGTGAAAGGTGCCGTCGGCTTGCGATGGGCTGTCTCTTGTGAAAGAGGGTTTTCAGCAGACCAACCCGTACTTATGAAACGAAGCCTGCCTCGAGTATAACAGAGCATCACAGAGGCAGTTACCATAATTACCCCTAATGATACTTACGCTTACCCGTACGTTAGCTCCATATAAACCTTTCGTGCTCCCTGCGCAAACAATGAATAATTAGCAGCCTCTATCGCTGCCTTTAAGAGTTACGTCGTGTTCCCCGGGACAAAGACCATCTCTTCGAGCAGCGCCTCGCACGGAGATTTCTGGGGCGCTGAGCGCCGCTGTAATAAAAGCACCTCAAAATCGCAAGGGAATTCATTAAGATCGGGAGCAAAGGAGCAAAAGGTGCAAAACTGCACCTTTTTCTTGGTAGGGCAATTTTCTAGGGCGTTATTTCACTTTATGGGTTTTTAGGCTGGTTTCTTTGGCCACTGGAACTCCAAAGTGTTTATTCAGGGGCTCTGCTGGAAGATGCTTTTGCCATCTCAGGGCTTCGAAGGGGTTTGACATCCACCTGCAGCTGTTTCTCTGCCACTCACCTTTCTCCTGCCTTCGTTTCGGCGTTTGTTCAGCCTCTCTGTGAGCGAAACGTCTCTCTCAGCCTGGGTTGGGCAACAGACAGGCACTTGTGGAAACGCTGCGCCGTTTTTCTTTCCAGCATCGTTTTTCCTCCCGACAAAATGGGATTTATTGCATAATAAATAGGTTCGCTGTGGCTGAGGTGAGCTGGTGGTTAAAAACAACCGTGGTTTACATCCCTTTTCAGACCACCGAAGCCCAGCCCTCTGGGTTGTGCTGATACATTACCGCTGACAGCAGTAATTTCGAGTGACAGATACAGAAATGTCCTTAGGGAAAATACAATAGCGATGGAGGTTTCCTGTGGGAAAGAAGCTTTTTTTTTTCCCTACTTTTTTTTTTTCTGTTTTTTAAGTGCTTTCACCTTTTCTGCTTTTTTTTATCTTTAGGGACAGTTTCTTCAGAGGCATTCCAAGGCTCTCAATCCTATTAATTTCACCGTGATTTAAGGTCAGGCGGCGCCTTACGAGGAATAAGTTTCCTTTAGGATCAAACCTGGAAAAAATCAGCTGCGCCTGCCGATCGTGTTGGATCTGAAGGACAAGCCAGCTGTGGTCTGCATTTGCTGCAATCGTTGGAAAGACCACACCTCGGTATGAAACATTGTCTTTTGCATAGCAACTGATACTGTGAGTTAAGCCGCGTTGCACAATTTAGACTCTAATCTTGCCTGGGAAGATAGCATCGGTTCTGAGTCAGAACCATCTCGGAGACGGGATATTTTTGCACAGCAAATGGCAAAAAATTTACATGTATGTAAATGTATTTCACCTCCAGCCCACCCCTCGGAGCGAGTCCTGGGTCAGGTTAAGTGTCCCGCTGATCGCGAATCGCCGTTTCGGTGTCACAGCCCGACCGAAAGCGGGACGGGGCAGGATCTCGCCGTCAGAGCGCAAAGGAGGAATTGCCGTAAACAAAGGGGAGGAGGCTCGTAAGGGAGGGTAAAGGTTACAACAGCACAGAGATCCTGAGATTCACCTGTTGTTCTAAACCACTTGGTTGGGTCATAGTCCAGAACCAGAAAATTTCATTAAAAAAAAAAACATTGCGGGGTGATAACGTTCCGCCTCCCGAGGCGATTTGTGCATCGTGTCAGGGCGCGGAAGTGACTCAGTCAAAAACTGCCCACGGCTCCGGCCGTACTTACACGGATGGGCACAAGGAGTCGTGACCCTCCTCTGTCCGCACCCCGAGCCACCCGAGCAGGAAGCTCTTCCAGCCTGGAAGTCCCTTGGCCTTACTGACACCACGCGAACGTGTGCCAACAAGCCACAGCTTGGCACGAATATCGAACCGCTCTCCCGGATAGACGCGCTTGGCACAAACGGACAGACTGCTCTCAGGTTCTCTGATTGATCGGCATCGTTTGGTTAAACTCGAATGAAAAAAATGTCTTGGCCGGAACGTAGCTTGAAACGCGTGGCTCTTGAGCCAGATCTCAAGGGGTGTTTGAGTGCTCAGAAGTGTCTCTGCTTTTCCAGCTGCAGCAGCTGGTTTATAACAGGCAACGCCTCTCCCTGCACATCTGGGCCTGCTCACACGTTGCTCGGGGAAGTGCTGGTCCCGCTGCCGGCAGCAGGAGCGGGGAAGGGCGATGCCCCTTGCTGCAGCCTTCACTGAACACGCCGGGAAGTCTTGCTGTCGGTAGCTCCCCGTTCCGCTGCACCGCGTCGGGATTTCTGCAGCCCAGAGACGCGTGCTCTAATGCCACGTCGTGTCCTTTTGATCCCTTTTGCCTCTCACAGCCCTCGTGCCATTCCACATTCTTTTAAGGACTGGGGTGAAATGGAAGAAAACAATGAATTGATCCATTTACTGACCTTGCTGCAGTAATGGTAACAATTACCTCTTGATGACAACAGTCACCTCTCCATAACTTACCTGCTGCTGTGGCAGCGGCTGCAATCCCAGGCCCCCCGTGCTCCGTGCCCGAGCAGCTCCGAGCAGAAGCCAGTCCCTGCCCTGAAGCTGGGACGTGTCACCCCTGCGTCCGTGTCCTTTTCTTTCTTCTCCTTTGGAAGAGCGTTCAATGATGAACCTCTCAGATTTTGTTTTGATCGGGGTGGCGACTGAGATATTCCTGCCGTAATGAATCCGTGTTTCTCTGTATTTGATTACAGCGTGCGTGGGGGACAGGTGGGAAGGCACACGTAGCAATCCGGCGTTTTGTTCCGAAGCGGAGCCGAGGAAATGACAAACACTCCCGTTGCCGTCGCCTGGTGAGTCTGGGTTAAGGTCTCAACTGGGGTAATTGTCTCCTGATATGACGTGGAAGCTCTAAACTACCTCAACACCTCGAACCTGACGTGTTTTCTCTGGAGACATTTTTAGCAGGATTCCCAAGGATTTTTAATTTTCTTTTCCCGGCAGTTTGTGGTAGATCCTGCTGTCTAAATATCTGAATCATCCCGGCGTTTTTAACAAGTTTACCTCCAAATTACAAAAACACAGCGGAGGGCTGATGTTGTTGCTGGACGAGACGGAGGTAAAGAGAGTTTTCCTCAAAGCCCTGTAGAAAATCCGAGTCCCTGAGTTCTGGGATAACGCTGGAATCATCAGGACTCCGATCTGAGCGGGAGGGCGTGGAAGGACGGAGCCCGCTGATCCGGGAGTGCTACAGTTACTTTAATTGTGACGACTAAGCGCCAGGATTTTGATGAGGCCCAATGTATTCATTAGAAATTGATGGTTATTACAATTAATAATACTCTGAAATTAATTACGGGGGAGAAAAATTATGTCGGTGTTGATCCATCCCTGTGAATGACAGTGGAGGCACTTTCTTCTCTTGCCGTTTGTTTTCCTGGAGGGACCAGGGTTCCCAGTTAATTCTCAAAGTGACAGTTTAATGTATTTATCTGATGCAATTCATTCCCCTCCGCAGCCCCATCTCAGAGCAACAAAGCGGGAGAAAATAAGCACTGAACCACCCCTTAATCCACTCAAAGTAAAGGCAGAGACACTCTGAACTAGCCGGACAGGAATGATGACCGAGAGAGCGGGCGGCTGGGGGCCCCGGAGGGAAATCTGCCGAGCTTTGGTCCTGTAACACACCTCAGCCCGTGGGGTCCGGGGGCCTTGGAGCTGCTGGAAAGGTTTCGGCGCAGAAGATGCTGTTGTGCCCGTTTGCTAGACTCTGAGTCCTGCTGTCTGGGTTTTTTTTTTATTACGGGGTGTGCTGGGAGTGACATTAGGAAGCGAATTGGAGCCGGCTTGGGTCTGAGAGTAAGATTTCCTGGGAGCTCAGGTTTGTGCCTCTTCGGGACGGCAGGGCCCAGCGTTCTTCCACTGCGAAATGGGACCCTCGGCGAGCACACGTGTGTGTATGTGTCTGCAGCAGGGCCTGAGATCTCAGGAAAATCAGATTCTCTCTGGATGTGATTTAAAATCAGTTGCACAGACACGTTATTGGGCTGGCTGGCATAACAGTGCTGGGCAGTCTGCTCCAGCTCAGAGCCAAACCACCACGGTTTGGTCTGCGTTTTTCTCTTTCTTTGGGTCTGATGTGTTTCTCTCTGGTTCTTGGAGAGCGTCCCTGTTGATTCCTTAGGTCCCCAGCGCTGGACACTCATCCCACGTCCCTTTTCATTCATGGCAGGATTGCCACAATGTTTTTGTTGGATGTCCTTGCTAAATCGAGTCAATGGCTCGTCCAGTGCGGTACCTTTTTCTTCTTTTTGTTTTTTTTCAACCATCAGCAGCCGGTGCCTGGTATTTGCGTGGATGGTGAAACCCCTACAGAACGCACCCAGCGACTTGAGCAATACTGCGAACAGGAGGCTGAATTCCTCTCTTGTCCCTAGAGGCCACCAGCTCGTGCCCTTAAGCAGGAGGTTTCATTACCCCTATTTTTTTTCCCGTGGGTTATATGACTGCCAGGGTTATTTGCAGCCATAAAGTTCGCCGACTCCGGTTTGAAACCCCGTCAATATTGTTTGCCTCGGTCGCCTTCCCGCGGCTGCACATTCCTCCGCTCTGGACGCAGCTCTTTCCTCCCAGGAGCCTGCCATGCACTGCCCTTTAATTTCACTCAGAGCCTGCTTTTTCCCACAGGGTCTGGCTGAGGGTGCTCAGCACCTCGCGGGACGGAGCTCGCTGCTCGGGGCTGGCTTTAGAGTTACCAGGACTTCAAAGAGAGACGCGCGGCTACGGAAGGGAGTCGCGGCTCTAGGGCAAACGGCCTCCCCTGGGCAAGGCCAGGCTGGAGGAGCTGTTTGCTCTTTGCCAGGAAAGAGCGCTGGTTTTGCAATGCCCTCCCTGAGCAGGGCAGCCCCGCTGAGAACTCTCTGAATCATCTTTCCAGAGCACACGCCGAGGGAATTCGGTGCTGTCCCCACTCATCTTCGTTGCTCTTTGGATGAGCCTTGTGCGCTCAAAAGTCGGGAGGTGCTGGGTAGAAATCGTGGGGCTCAGTCAGCTCTGTTTGTTCTGTGGTTCTAGATTTTATGTTTTGTTTGCAATAAGTAAGGATATCAGGAGGAACTTCCTCGCCCCCACTCCTGCTTTCTTTCCTTTTAAAATGATGCGGGTTCTTCCAAAACTGGGAGATTTGCAGGCTCTGGGGCTATATGAAAGCAGATGAAATCTTTTTATTTCGAAGAATAAAAAGTACTGCTGAAAGCAAGATCATCTACAAAGATGCTCAAGAGTGGTTACTCTGACAAAAATGGAAAGCACAAGTTGATTTTTTACGACGTGGTAGAGCCTCTAAGCCAGCGTTGACACCTTTTGTAGCAAATGTGGCTGAGAAGCGTGTGATCTGCTCAGTAGCAGAAGTTTTGCTGGAGTAATCTGCACGAAAGGGAAGGCAGAATGCTGTGTAAAAAGAGGAAGCGATCCAGAGATCTAAGAATCCAGAGATTTGTTCCCATCTATCTCCTGAATTTCTAGGTGTAACAGAGGCAGGGGCCGAAATGGCCGCGTAGCTCTCGCAGCGGCTCCGAGACAAAGCCTTGGACCTCGGCAATAACCGCTTCCATTCTCGCGGGGAGCGCTGAGCCTGTGGGATAATGTGATTAAAAGGAGGTGCTGGGTGCACCGGGGTGGAGGCGAGAGCTGGGGATCCCTCCTGCAGAGCTCCAGGTGAGCGGAGCCTACCTGAGCTCCAGCTGATAACGGTAGGAAGGCAATTACACACCTGCCGGTACCTCCGGTACAAATAGCTCCAGAGGCTGAGTCAGGGGTTGGTTTATTTGATGCCTTTTTTGTTCCCCCCCCCTCCCCTCTTTCTGGTAGCAGCAGTGAGGGACTGGCTGGGTTTCCTTGCTGTATGGGTAGCCAAAACCTGTCAGACATAACGCCAGCCACATAGAAGGCACGGAATCATGTGAAGAATGGTGAATTCTACAGCCCTGAGCTACCGTCCTCCTGCAACAAGAGAAGGTACTTAAGCATTTTGGGGCAGGCAGGCAACTCACGGAGCCCAACAGCTGCTTTTCCTCTGCTCGGATCCTACTGGGAGCAGCAGTGCAGGCACAGGGTCGGGGGGTTCTGCCAAGTAGGCT
The DNA here is from genome assembly GCA_020746105.1 of Trogon surrucura. NCBI lineage: Eukaryota > Metazoa > Chordata > Aves > Trogoniformes > Trogonidae > Trogon > Trogon surrucura. The sequence continues at coordinate 2,827,292 of CM036640.1, forward strand.
GGTGTGGTGGAGAAAAAGTATTTCTGCTCCTCCAGGCCCTGAGGCTCTGCTGCTGCTTGTTTCCCTCTGCTGCTGGCAGAGGAGACAGAGGGGTTGCTGTCTTCCCTCCTGCCTGCCTCTTGGCTCCAAACGGGATTGCAGTTACCTGAGCTAATTCTTGCTGCCAAGCACTGGGTTCACCCACACTTGGCTTGCAGGTGGAGAAGTCATCTTCCCCGAGGCCTTGGTGGTAGGAATTTGGGGAGGGCTTCACCATAACTTGGAGCACCAGAGCGGTGCCCTCCCACCATCCCAGGCTTCTGCCATGGCAGGGAGATCCCTCTCTAAGAGGAGTTATTGCTGTCGTGCAGCTTTGCTGGGGAACTCGGTGTCATGAGCCAGGCTGGGCTGGCGGCTGCGGAAGATCTGAGAGCGAGCTGAAGAAGAGGTGGCAAATCAGACTGAATCCTGGTTCTTCCCCTGGAAAACACCCGTTCGTTGTCAAGGTCATGCCGCGCTTCACAGGGGCAGACTACAACAAACGCAAAGGGGGTGTAAACCAGGTTGAGAATCCGGCCTTTCTGTCTTCGGTGCCGCAAACAGAAATACCTGGGGATGATGTTTTTACTTTCACCAGGACTTACAGATGGGAAAGGGCCCCTTGTAGATGGTTTGCAGAGATAGCTCGTAACATGTAAATAAATCCATTCTTGGCTCTCCTGAGATGCCGACTCCGATGCTGCTGTGCTGTGAGCTCCCGCATTTGTAGCTCTCATTTCCGTGATCAGATGGGGAAGGGAGGCAGGTTGGTAACAAAGGGCGCAGCTGCCTGCCCCACACACTGTCTCCAAGATCAACAGATTCCTTCACCCCCCGAGGTGCTGGAGTCTTTAATCTCAAGCTCCATGGAGATGCTCTGTGCAATTAGCACCTATGCTTATTACTCTCTCTTGCTCCATTCTTACCCCAAAGGTCTCTAGATAAAAGGGAAGACTTTTGAAGCCCCAAGTTTTCTGTGGCGGTTTCCTACTTTGTGCAGTTTTACCCCGCCTCTCCTCGCCCTGCTCCTTTCTCCACGGCTCTGAGAATCTCCCAGGTTTGTTTGTGGTTTTTATTTTTCACAGGAAGCTCAAACTCTCCTTTCCCTTATTAGGATTGTCTGTAATTCCGTCTCCCACACATCCATCTTGTCATCCTTGATTTTTTTTTTTCTTTTTTTACATACCTTTCTGCATCCCAGAGCCCAGCTGGTTACTCTCTTTTTTCCCCACTGGGTGGCTGCTTATCTGTTTATTTGCAAAACTGGATGGAGGTCTTCTAAGAGGAGACATTTCCGTTTGATTTCCAGCTGTCCCTGCTCCAAAGAGAGACAGAAGGAAGATTTTAGGATTTTTTTTATTTATTTTCCAAGTCCCAACCAGAATCAGAAAGCGTTGTGGCAGGAATCAGTAGTGCTTCTTCTTGTTTTGGCCCTGCCGCTCTCTCGTGCTGCATTCTTGAACGAAACACTTCAGCTTTGAGTGTGTTTTCCCCAGTTGTCAATAGAATCAAACGGGTTGGTGTATCTCCCAGGGGTGCTGTAATCTTTAATTAGATGATCCCTGTAGAGTGCTTCCAATAACAGAGCTTTCTGTGGCAGAGCTAACTGTTACTATCCAGAGAAAAATACGCTGGAGTTAAGTCCTGGCTCTTCCCAAGAGGCTGAGAAAGGGGCAGGATATGTGCTGGAGAAGCAATAAAGGGATGGGGCTCAATTCTTCTTAACCACGGGCTCCTGGGGGGGTCTGCGTGACTTCTGGTGGGTCTGCACTTGGTAACTGAGCAAAGGAAGCTCGTTGTCAGTTGGTGCGAACTGATCACGTACAGAAGAATGGAAAATGCATAGAGATTCTTGGCCAAAAAAAAAAAAAAAAAATATGGGGAAAACTGCTGATGGCTAGAAATGGGTCAGCACCGGGGTGGAAGAAGTCAACAAAGACTTACTCAAACTTTCATGTGAGTTCCTTTGTGACTGTACACCTGTGGGCTGTTCTAGGGATGGGTCAGCTCCCAAGAATAATCCTGGAACTAGTGAATTTTAAGGAGCTCTGATTTTAATTCATATAGTTTAGTTTCTGTGGTTTACATCAAAAGACACCAAAATGCTGGGAAAACCTCCGGAGCAGCCCCACCTCAGTTTTGAGAAGGGCAGTTCATTCACACCTACTTCAGTGCTCTTCCTTTTAAGCTGTATTAATTATCTTAATAAGCAAAACAGTTTTCTTTCTAGAGCGTTCTGTTCTTTCAGCAGCCAGTCGCTTAAGTGCTGTCCTCAGATGCTGTGAAGTTGTCCTTGTTTTATCTTTGTCTGATTTCATTTATAGATTTTCACTGCGCTTGAGGTGAACGAGAAAGAATAGATTTTGTGGCGTTGAGATAATTCTGCTGCTGGCACGTTCTCAGAGGTGTTCACTGCTCTCAGCTCTCCAAATCCTCCAGCTGTACACCCAGACCAGGCAGGTAGCCATGAAAATAGGGAATTAGGTGGCTAGTTAACTAGCTTGCATTTCTGTGTGCAAATACAGCTTCCTAGAGATGTAACTGGTCGGGTGTATTTATTCATTTCTCTTTAAAATATTCCACCAGTTTCTTCTGCCGCTTCCACTTGCTGCAAATCAGGGTCGATCCAATTAAGTTGGTGCGGTTGCCTCAGTGAAAACTGGCACGAGCCAGAAGAGAGTTGGGGTTGTTGTCTGCGTGATGGTTGTCACTGGAGAAAAAATAAAATAAAATCCTGTGCTGGCGTAGTTGACTTTGCTGCATATTTGGGATATTTCCCATTCTAAGGATAGGAAATACTTGAGTGAAGTCACTGGCAGCGTCGCCGTCTTTCGCTGCCGCCACCGGCGCTGCGCGTCGTGCTGACGGAGTGAATTCCGCAAGGAGCTTGGAGAAGGGATGATTAACTTCCAGCAGTTCCAAAGAGGAAATTATGCTCGTTAAATCAATCGAGGCGAATTTCAGCTCTTGCCTAAAAGACGCCCTAATTGCATTGGTGAATTGGGAATGAGCTGCCGGACGGTGTGCAGGAAGTTCACACACGCCTTGCACTATCATTAATGATTGCGAAAGAGCCCGAAGTGTTTACTCACTTGACCAATAACATGTTTGTGTTCCCCCTTTTTCTTTCTCTCTTTTTTTTTTTGCAATGGGAAGGGGACGGATGTACGGCCTCCGACGAAGAGGAACGATGCGCTGAGTAAACCCTTGGCCGGTGTCGTCCCATTGAGCCGCCCTGAAATGTTCCGTTCGGCTCCAGCCGTGCCACCAGCTCGCTGCAGCTAAAGATCTGTGCCTGGGAACATCAATCATGGCTTGCTGTTATTTGCAGCCTGCCCTACTTTGCGCTGCCATTAATCACAGCGGGGTAGATGGGATGGGGGCGAGACTGGCAGTTCTTTTTTTCGGCGGCGACGGCGTGCCGTCAGCCTGCGCGCCGCTTGCCTTCCGCCCAACCTGTGCTGTCCCAGGAGCGGGGTCAGCGAGACGTTTCGTTTATGAGCTGCGCAGGGTGGTTTACTAGCGTGGAATGGATACGGGCTCAACTCACGGCGAGCCTGTGGAGAAGAAAAGCAGCCGAGGAATGAGAGTGTTCTGTGGGTCTGTGACTCAGCAGGCTGCAATTAGGCCACGCGGGGGAACGGGAGGGATGGCCGCTGGCTCTTCCCGTCGCAGAGTCTCCTTGGGGACAGCGGGGGAGTTGCTTTGAGTTGGGCACTTAATTCAGCCCGTCGTGCTTCGGCACAAGGTTTTCTGCCAGACTCTATTTTCTCCTCCTGTTTTCTCTCTCTTACAAAAAGGCAAGACTTACGGAAGGGCCGGGGAGGAGCTTTGTCTGTGTCCAGGCTGAGTGCAGTCGGGTTGTGTGTGGTCCCTGTCACTTTAGGGGACTTGGGTAAACACCGATCGCTTTGTTATGTGCTGAATAGGAAAGTTAGCCCCAAATTAGCACTAATGTGAGGTCATTTAACCCCTACGGGATGTCTTTTGAAAAATCATAATAGAGCCATGCAGGAGTCAGGAGAAACCACTCACGGAGCCCAGCGAGGTTTTGTGCGAGGCTGACAAAGCGCGCTGTTACCACCCTGAGACGGGGTCAGAAATGTAAATACTGTGAGACCAGCCGAGACAACCTTTCCTCCCGCTGAGCTCATTATTCCTAAAACAGGTGCTGCGCCTAAATCCCCCTGCAACGGCTGCAAGCTCCTTATATTATTCCTGCGGGGTTTCAGGCCGGGAGAATTCCAAGTGAATTGGAGCCGAGATGAGCGTCAGCATCTCTCAATCCGGTGCATTCACTGACTTAATGGGTGCTGGGTCAGGGCAGCTCCTCCTGCAATTTCATTGTCGAGCCCTTGAAACAAGAGCTGGTCTTTAATTGCCGTCAAAAATAACTGTGTGTGGCTTGTCTGGGACGTGTAACAGCCTGTGAGGGAGGTGTGATGCAGCCGCTGGTGTCCTCCTTTCTGGGGCACACACTTCCAGCCTCGCTCCTCAGCGGGAGCCGCAGTCTCTGTCGCTCGGGGTGTCTGCACGGGGAGAGCCCCGTCGGTGCGACCCGCTGGGGGTGGCTGCGCTGCGCAGATGCCAACGAGCCACATCTCCATTTTTTCCGGCGGTCTCTGCACCGCGCGGTGTCGCAAGGGAAAGGAATACGGCACAGCGTGAAGAGAGGTTTTCCCAGCTTCATGAAAGCACGGGGAAGATACAGCATGAAGAACTTCAGGCCTTAGCCAGATGGGGTTTTTTTTTTACAATATTAAGCACATTTAAAGTTTCTCTATGGTTTACATCCACTTCAGCTCCTGAAGCGGAGCAACCTTGGTCACTCTTTCCTGGTGAAAACCTGGCTGTAGTTCCCTGAACGCCAGTGAGTGCTGGCTCTCCTAATTCCAGCCTTCCCAGGACGATTCCCCGGCTTGTTGTTGAGAAATACCTTTCTGCCGAGTAGTCGGCAGGACCGGAAGCTCCAGATACGTTCTCATCTGGAAAGGCAATCAGACAAAATGCCAAGCCCAGGGGGCAAAACTTCAGTCTTGGTGCCAGTCTTGCTTATTACGTATCTGGGTTCTGCAGCCTGGTAGGCTTTCATCATAGAATTTATTTGCTTCTCAACATCCCTGCAGTTATTAAAAGCATCGTACTCAGAACTGCCACCCAGGGTTTCTCTAATTAGTACATCTGCCTTTCGGGGCAAGTTTGGATTGTTCGTTTTACAACTTGACCTCGGGCAGCGAACGGCCAGAATTTGATCTGGGTTCCTGTTAGCCACGGGAGCTGCCCGGGGTCTGTAGGACACGCGAGATCACGGGGAGAAAGGATCTGATACTGCGGGGAGGGGCTCTGCAGAGATGTCAGCCAAGTGTCACGCTCAGGTCGAGGGGGACACTCTGCGGATGCCCTCTCCTGCCCGCTGCCACGCAGCGCCAGCTTGTACTGTGAGGCTCTGCAAAGGTCAGTTTTTCCTTGGGGGGAAGAAAAAAGCGATCCATGATCCAAAATCTCCCTTGGGAAGGGTCACAACGGCCCTGCCCTGTCCTGTTGGGCACTTCTCTGGGCTCGGGGTTCAGCGCTGGCTCCAGACAGCTGGCTGGGCTCCCCAGACGTCCCCTCATCTGGTGGCATTAAGGAGCTGGGCACAAGGAGTTCTCCTTGGGAGTGCTCCGTGGTCCTCCCGCTCCTTCCAAAGCGTGCTCGAGCTGAAGAAGTGGTCTAACGCAATTCACCCCGTCAGCTGGGATGCAGGGGCAGCGCAGACCTAAGACAAGGAGTGAGCCTCTCCCTGCTACGTGCTGAGCACCTTCAGCACAGGAACCCAGGCAGGTAGGCCAGGCGGGAGCCTCGTGTCTTCTTTGTCTGACCTTGTATTTAAGAGTGCATTAAATGCATTTAAATTCTTCCAGCTATCTGGCATCCTTCATCTGACCCCAGTCTTGAGTTGTGCCTCTCCACCGAGCTCTGAATCTGGCTGCTCTTGGGTCTGATTCATGTTAGATCTTTCTAGTTCATCCTAAAATGATTTTGTTCTCTGCTGAAAATCAGAGCAGCAGGCACTGGTTTTGCTGGCTGTGAGTAATCCTGAAGCTGCCGCAGGAGCTCACAGGAAAAGGTCTTCCTGTCAAGGTTATAAATCTTTCAGGTTCGGATGGAACTGTAGCTTCCTTTTCGTGCCTTTTTAGGACTCATCCGTTCTTGGGTTTTGGCCACAAGTACCAGTTCTGGCTCCAGCAGAGACACGGTTTACTCTGGTGCAGTGTAATTTGTTTGATCTCGTTTCAAACTGGGGTAAAAATGCATTGCTATAAGTCACATCTCCACTCGTGGTTTGCGTGGGTGACTAGACACTCGGGGTAGGCAAATTTCTCCAAGACTCGCATAGAATTACTCGCCGCACGGTCACGGCTGCGAATCCCATGAGAGCCCCGGGGGTGGCACCTGTCCAAGCGCTCCGTGCGGGACTGCCCCGACGGGCCTCGCGCTGGGACAGGCACCGGGGCTGGGAGAGGCGAAGCTCCAGCACGGTCGTGTGTGTGTGAGCGGCGCTTTGCTCTCCTGCTTTCCGTTTCAGTGCCTTGGAGACGGGCGATGGCAACGGATCCTCCCGGAGTAGCATCGCCGAGTGCCGGTGCCGCTCAGACCTGGGCAGGCAGACGGGGTTTGCCGTTGCCGAGAAGCCCACCCTTTCAGTACAGAAATTCTTCCTAACATCTAACCTGGACGTCCCCTGGCGCAATTTAAATCCGTTTCCCCTCGTCCTGTCACTAAAAGTGGCAGCTCAGCAGGGCAGCTAATTCTCAGAGCCCGAAGCAGAAGATTTATTTATTTACCAAAGCGGAAGCAGCCGTTTGTGCTGTAACAGGTATGTGCTTCTTGCAGGAGACATTTTCTCCGAGGAAGGAAAATCCCCCAGCCCTGAAGGGCCAGCAGCCCTGATGTGCTCACTGCTGCCCGAGACATTCTTGGTGCATCTCTTTAAATGATGCAAAACTCCCTGTTGTTTTTCCTCTCCGTGGGATAGCTGGTACCTTGCAGTGAGCGTTCTGTTAATCCCCCAACAAGCACCTGTCCCGAGAAGGGAGTTCCAGCCCTGTGGAGGCTCAACTAAAGCTGAGCTAAACCTCCCTATGGGATTTGCTCTGCAGGAAGGCTCCCGGGTTTATCCATTTCACTTGGATGGCTGCAATCTAGAAGCGATCCAGTAAGCTCTTACGCGGTTCGGTTAGATTTGCTATCTGAGGAGGTGATGCACGGATAGGATTTGAATTTAGATTTCATTTACGATGGCAAGATTTTTCACTGTAGATGTTGGATTATGGCCTGGCCAGGAAAAGTAGGTACTGTGAGCAGGCAGAGTGAGTCAGAACTGAGTGGGCCTTTATTTGGGATCAAATACGAGACAGGTGCCAACTGGGAAGCAAGGAGAACTTGCCCACTGCCAGGGGGCGGAGTAGATGGGTGTCTGGTTTTTCCATCCTAGACTTCAGCGCCATGGGGAGGGTGTTTGGGAAGGATGATGCCGGTGGGGTTTCAGGGCTCCTCTGAGCCGCCCTGTGGGCAGCCCTGGTGGGGAGAAAGAGAAGCGGAGCCCAGGGTCCTCGCAGCTCTCTGTCCCTTTGTCAGCAGGAGATGGGCTGTGGTGACCTGACACCTGGCTGTGGTTACCTGTCACGGCTTTGTGCAGGGCTGGGTGGAGCTGCAGTGGGGATGGAGGAGGACTCTGCAGCTGAGGGGATCCCGCAAGTCCCCGATGAAGCTTTCCCTGCTGTCCCTCCGTGCTGGTCACAGCAGTGGCCGGTGGCACCACAGGGGAGCCAGAGAGACACCGGCTCTGCCGGAGATGGCACAGCCCAGCAATTCCCTTGAGCTGTGCTTGCACCAGAAGGTGAAAGTCCCAAAGTTCGAGTTTCCCCTTTCCCTGGCTCAAAACTGTGACTTTTACAGGAGGCTTCAGCACCGACAGCATCGCTTGGGTTTTGCCACACTGTGGGCTCTGCACATTTTTGGAAAGGGGCTCCCCTTGCTTTGATGCCCGCACGTTAGCGTGACAAAGCTGGAGCCCCTGGGGAGGGAGCAGAGACAACTGAGCCTGTTTGCAGGAGGTTTTCAAAGGGAAATCCCTCCCTCCCTGTGAAGAGCTGAGAACTAAAGCTCGAGGTGCCCGCACGAGGTTGTTCAGAAGTTGGTGCTGCGTCCCTATCAGCCAGGAGGCGATCTCTCGGTGACTCACGCAGGGCCTTTGGCAGGGGTTTCCAGTTTTCTCAGTGGAAATGAGATTCCGTTCCCACAGTCGGTACCAAGCCCCTGCCCAGCCCCTCTGCTTCTCCCCTCCCTCTGCGTTTGCTTTTCATTTGAATGCTTCACTGTCTCCAGACCGGGTCTGGGATCTAAGAATCCCAACTCCAGGAAGAATTTTAGAGTCAAATCAAGATTGCGGAGGCAGCTTCTTCTTCCTCTTCTCTATAAAGAATCAGGTCCAGCAGCAGCTTCTCGAGGTGTTGTGGGAAAGTCGGCTCCTGCCGAAGTGCTGAGCCGGGGAAAGGCAAGAGTGCTGCCGTGTCCAGTTCTGGCCATCCCAAAACATCCCCCGTACCAGGATCCCATGACCGGCTCGCATGAGTAATGCCAGGTGTAGAGCAGAAGTGAGAAATAATTAAAATGTGCAGAGTGCTTTGATGATCCCAACACTGACCAGCCTTAGCACTAATGTGTCCCAAGCTGCGGTCCTGCCGAGCACGGGGCTGGCCCGGAAACCACAAGCCAGGTCCCCGGTAGAGGTAGGATTGGCTTTAAAATTGCTTAGCTTTGTGGGGTGAGGGAGTGATTTTCATTTCTCTCTATTCGCTCCCGAGCCTATAAGAGTTGTGTTTTCAGGTGTTTTGCAACAATCATGAAGGACGGAGATTTTTATGCCGAGAAGACTTTCACATGATCATGTGATTACGGGAGGTCAGGCTTTAAAGAGGCGACTGAATAAACTAATAACAACAGCAAGTATCAGCAGATTTGTGCTGAAACCATGAAAGCTGGCGAAGGCGAGATGTTATGAGTTCCAGATGCTGCACGCAGATAAGTATCTCTGGCCTGAGCTTTTCTAATTAGCTACAGAAACGAAGTTGTCGTGTAAAGACATCTTTGAAGGCTCCCCGAGCAGATTCGTTAGAGTCCGTCAGGGTGGGCTGACACTCACTCATAGCATTTCCTTTTTTATTTGCTACTTAGGGTTTACTGAACGAAATCCCGTTCCTGTGCCGTGCTTAGACTCAAATCAGAGCTGGCATCTCTGCAGCCGCGTGAACCGAGCAGGCGCCGGGATCCAAACACACTTTGTGCTTCGGCTCGAGTCTGCCTGTGAGCCCAGCCTCAGCTGCTGATACCTCGCCCGCTGGCTGATAAGGGTAATTTATTCCGGGCAGCTTGGGACACCTCTGCCAGTGACATTTCCATATCTCTGCTCATGAAGGGCTGATTAATGATGGATGGAGTCAGCCGAGGTATCTGCGACCGACCTGATCTCTGCCGTAGCATCGCCGGCTGCCATCAGAGAGCTTCCTGCAGGGAGGCAGCTTTGATCAGCCTGCAGCAGCGGGAGGAACGGTTGGGAGCGATACTTGATGTTTTGCATCTGGTCCATTTTAAAAACTGTTTTCATGTTTAAAAATAAGTTTCTCTCAGCGAGGAATCGCAGCGCCGCGGTGACTGTGGGCCCAGCCCTGAGCCCTTCCTCGCGCTGCTGGCGTCAGTGACGGCACCTTCTGCTCCTGGTGTGGTAATCACCGAGGGGAGAACTCAGCTCCTTGGTTTTTTGCAAGAGGAAATGTGCTTTCGTGTTTCGAGTTGCTTATGTGAGACACTTGATGGAAGTGCCGGGAGTTAGGTAGGGCTGGAGAGCTGCAGCACGTGCTCGCTGGTGGGTGCTGGGCTTAGAGGACAAAATTTACTTGCAGACAGTCTGAAATCCCTTTTAAGGAGGACCCAGTTTTCCTCTGTGAAACCTTCCCCTGACTCCTTCCCTCTCTGTATTTGTAGCTGAATATCACAGGAAGCCTGGGCAGCAAATTTGGCTGAAATGGAGAACAACCTGGTGACATTCCCAACCAGCTCTCTCCCTCTATAGACTAAACTGGGATGTCCATCCCTCGCTGTGGGTTTCTTCTGGCTGGGTTTAGACTGACGGGTGTCACCTAAATGCTCGTGCTCAAAGTCAGATCTGGAGTGAATGGGACGAGCTCCGGTCGAAAAAGTGAAACTTCTTCCACAAAGAGCAGCTGGAGGGTCATGTTTGTTTGTTGGAAGTGAAGGGAGCTGCCCTGCACACTGTTAGTTGGGTCAGTTGTTTGCAACCCAAACTGGTTACTGTGTGAAAACTGGTAGAACTAGATAAAGACAACAGGAATTTTCCTATAGCCCCCTGGGCTACAACAGATAATAACGAACTGGCCTGACTCTGTTGAACAGACGTTGAAGCGTTGGGTCGTGTTGTTTGGTGGTGCTGGGAGCCAGCAGAGCCGGGCGGCTTCCCGGGTCCCTTGCAGCCAGAGGGGCTCACCTGACGGCGGAACAGCTGCCGGGGAAGGGTCGGCGAGGGCTTTGTCTTTCTTGCCCACTTCAGAACTCCAAATCCTTTTTTCCCTTTTCCTCATTATTACTATGACAATAACGCCACAGAGTGACATTTGCAGCCTCTGTCGCGCTCTGTGTTGTACAAACAGAGCGAAAGGGCAGTGCTTGCTGCCAGGCTGAGACTTTTTTTTTTTGCAGTCCGGGGAAGTTCCAGTTTCGCTTTTTGTTCTGCTTTCCCAAGGAAGAGGCTCCGGGAGGCAGAGGAAGTCTCACTGGGAAGGAGCGTCTCGTCTGGATATCAAAGGTTTCGACAGACTCGGATGGCACAAGGTGTGTTTTTTTGCTGGAAAAGCTCCTGAAGCAGCCGCATCGCCCTTTGGAGAACAGCTCGCTTTACCCTGCTCCGGGCTGCTTCCTCTTACTGCGTATTAATTGTTGAAGTGTTTTAATAACCTTTGGTCAAAGGCAGCTGAAATTCCTGGCACATCACAGGACAACTGGAAAGGATGTTTGACAGCTGTCAGTGGGAAAAGCTCTGTATCCTAAAGGGCTTAAAGCCCTCGCTTTGAAGTTTCTTACAGGTTATACAGAAAAGAAGCCAGACTGGGAACAGGGAGAGTGAAATATCTTATTATCCGAGGTCGCGCCACAAATCGGCGGCGGAGGGAGAAGCGGGAACATCAGGTGGCTTGGGCAGCTCCTCCAGACGCAGACCCCGCCAGCTCGGGACACGGCAGCCGAGCGAGGGCTGGAGACCCGAGGAGCGATGCTGTCCTCCATCCCGGAGCTGCTAACGAACTGCGGCTGATCACGGTCTGCCCCTGGGTGTTTGAGGAGGGTTTAACAATCCAAACACGAGCGCAACCCTGTTGCCTTACAGAGGGTGTAGCTGTGAGCAGAATTTGGCCCTCTCTTTTAAACCTCGCCGTTTGTCTTGACTGCTGCGTGCTTTATTTTTAGAGCATCATAAAGGGCTTTTGTTCCAAGGTATATTTAACAGGGGAGTGGAAGGGAAGTGGGAGGGTTTTGTGCATAGAGAATGTATCTCTTGGTCTCTTTCTTCTAACCCACCCCCTCAGCAGATACTCTTAGAGGGTGGAGTATAAATGAAAAAAAAAAAACAAAAGAGAAAGAAGGAAAAAAAAAAAGAGAAAATAATAATTAAAAATACTGAAATCATAGTCAAAGGGATTGTCTAGGCGTCCAGGCCTGGAGGCCTCTCGGCGCCACAAAATACACATTATCACAAAAAAGACGGGGTGCCCGAGAGAAGAGGCAGGGCAGGGGTGGTCCCGTCTGGCGGGGGCTGGCGGCAGCGCCCGCTGTGCCTGCTCCCGCCGCGACACCTCCCACCCGGAGCAGTGCCTGCCTGCTGGGCTCGTCCTGAGCCTCCTGCGGTGGCAGCGGCGTAAAGCTGGCTCAGGGCAGGCTCCGAGGGTCCCGTCCTCGGGAAGGTTGGGGACAGGGTGTTGGTGACGTGCTCACCGCGCCTTGGGAAGTTGAGCAAACTCAAGCTGGCGGTGCCGTAAAGAAGACAGACGGACGCATGGGCCCCGCGGGACGGACGCGGGGGGTCTGATTTCCGCTGTGAGCGGTTTTGCCGCGGCGCCCGGGCTCCCGGCGGCTGGGAGGGTGCCGCGGTGCTGCGGGCAGGCAGCAGCTCATTGCATAAGAAGCGAGACTGTGTGCGAGAACCAGCACGCATCATCCTGCCTGGCAAAGTCTCTCCTTCCACCATCACAGTAAGAGAGGAATCAGCTGAGAGGGATCAGCTGAGAAGAAACTTAGTGCTTAAAACCGGAATTAGTAAGACCAAGAGAGGCAGTCACAGCTGTCCTTTTGGAGTCCCGGTGAATTTGTTCGAAGGAGAGTTTGTGTTTCTGCCCTTTCTGCCAGTCCTTCCCAGCTTTCTGAGGGACCTCGTGGCTTCTCAGGCAGACTCTGGGCACACGGGAGCAGGACGGGGCGTGTGGCCTCGCTGGGGACTGGCAGGCGAGCGCCAAGAGCCGGGGAAGCCCAGACTGGCCCGAGCTGCAGCAGCACATGAGCTGCAAGGGCAGCAGGGGTGGGCTTAGACCCCCAAAGGCAGAACCGAGGCTTTGTCAGCAGCGTGCTGGTTCCAGAGCTTAGCTCCAGGCGGGCAGGAGGATCCGGTGGCTTTGGTTTTTTCCTGTCCCCTGCCACAGAGCAGCAGACAGCATTGTCCCATTGTCCTGCAAAAAGCCAAGTCTGAAAATCTGAGCATTTCCATCCAGAGGTGGGTTTGGCCTGGCCGTGGTGGCACGGAGGTCTGCGGGGCACCTTTCGCTACGGCAAAGCCCGTCGCTGCTCAACTCCCTTTCTTTTCTTTGACACTGGGTTTTTGCTGCTGGGGTCAGAATCCTGTGCCCTGCCATTCCCCTGCGTGGTCTGGCTCAGCTAGTGTTTTCTCCTCCTTCACTTTTGTTGCTGGAATCTGGTAAATCTCACTGAAAGGTTGGAAGAAAGTTGGAAACGCCCTAAGGGGATGTTGCTGTGCTTCACCCAGAGTCAGTGAAATACTCTGCCTGGATCCAGGTGAAGGACAAGTACCCAGGACTCCGACTCTGGTCATCAGGAGCTAGGCAAGGTTTCCTTAACTGAGGGGTAGAATCAGAATATCGATAACTTTTGGTGCCAGTGGAGAAGATCAGTGCTTTCCTTGACTGGGCAGCACATACATGTTATTTCCTTTTCTTTTTTTGTCCTCTCACCACTGCATGGTCTCTGCTAGGGCATTGATTGCCATCCTCAGCCCTCATTCAGCCGACCTGTGGGTATCGCTGTCCTCTGCTGTCCAAGTTCTTGGCAACTTGTGCTCTCCAGTGATCCCAGTGGAGTTCACAAGGCTCCAGACCTTTGGTTTTCATTCCCAGACTTTGTCCAGTCCCTGGATCCCCGGCAGGCAGGGGATTGCCCGGCAGAGCCGGGGGGCGGGAGGTGCTGACTGGGTCAGGGAAAGCTCAGCCCAGCGCATCGGCCAGGGCAGATGCACCACGGTCATTCCTCATCCCGCGCTCCGAGCCAGGAGCTGTGGAGATGTGTTGGAAGGGTGTTGTACCCGAGTTAATACGCTCTGTCTTCACACCTGCCTGTGCAGACATGCCTTGCGCCTGCCCCAGTGGGCTGGCGAGGCCATTTGTCCCCAAGCTGCGAGAGGTGACCTCACTGTTACGCGAAGGAAGACCTGGGAGCTCTCTTGTATTCACCTGCTGGGGCAGGCACGGAGTGGGACAGATTCAGCGAGTGAGACCGTGATGGGGGGTGAGAACAAGTGGTGGAAGCCTTTTTTTTTTTTTTTTTCCCCGTTTGTTTTAAGGCTTGTACCAACTTGTCTTGTAAAATCCTCTCCTGCCTTCCAAATCCAGTCAACGTGAGTCACCCGCTGAGCCCATCCTTTGCCTCCTCGTTGCAACACGGATGACAGAAACCATCCAAACAGCAGCGCTTGAATCCGTGATGAGTTTTGTTCGATTGCATAAATCTTTTCCCCCGTTTACAGGGGAGGTGCTGCGGAGCTCTTGCCTGGGTGGTATCCCTGCCGCCTGCTCCCGCGGCTGGGCTCCCCGCTGCCCTCCCGTTTGTGCCCGAGTCTCGCTGCGGGAGGCAGGACAAGGTTATGCCACAGACCTGTTTTCCTTACGGATCCTTAACGCAAAGATTCCCCGAGCGAGTATATTTGCTGCGTGCCTTGGCGTTAGGGGGTTTCGAGTTATTTTGGTAAGAGAATTAAGAACCCCCAAACTATGGAGGCTTTCTGGAGTGAGCCTAAAAGAATGTGAGAAAAGGACAGAAAGGGTTCGCCTGTCAGTACAAATACAGTAGGAGGAAACTAAGAGCTTTTTCTTCTTCCCTAATTTATTCCTTTGTATAGATACGTCTGTATTTTTGTCTGCATATTTATATAAAAAGAAGCAGCAAAGGACAACTCAACCCCCAGCTTCATAAAAATGACAGCTCTTTGGCACCGCGGCACATGGAACGCGTCCACCAAACTGAAACTAATTATCGCCGAGATGAATAACTGATTCCACTCCTTTACCCTTATCTTTTTTCCCCTCGGGGGCTTTTCCCTCCTTCCCCACCCTCCTCCCTCTCCTCCGTCCTCCCCGGGGACCGGCAGGCAGAGGGTTACGGGGCTGCACCTGCCTGGGTGTACCTGTCCCAGGGCACCTGTGCCGGCAGCCAATCCCCGCGCCTGCCAACCCACCTGTCAGCAAAATACCTGGACGCAAAACCTCAACATAAATCAAACACTTCACAGGCAATGTCTGTCTCGAGCAGGTACTAGAAGAGAGAAGTCGTCAGGATTGACTGGCCGCAACGATTCGGAAACGCGGGGAGATATGTCTAATGAACTTGAGTAAGTAGAGGAGTTTTTTTTTTTGCCTGCTTACCTGCCCCTCAGTAAAAGCTGAGAGTTTCTTCTGAGGCTTTTTTAAGGGCTCTGGGTCTCAATGAATTAGGCTCCGTGGGTTAATCCTCCTCGCCAGCTGTTTGCGAGTGGGATGGGAGCGATTTTCAGACTTTTTGTCCCTCACTGACCTGTTGCTGCTCTTCTCATTACTTAAGAGCTGTTTAAAATCAGGATCCTTTTTTTTTTTTTTTTTTTCCCCCCAAGACTGAAATGGGACAAACGGAGTTTCTGTCTGGAGATGATTTTGTTGTGTCTCTCTCCAACAAAATGTAACACAGGCTACAGTGATTCTGTGCTTTGGTTTGTTGTTGGTTTTTTCTTATAAAATGCTTTTCAAAGTATTTACCAATTTTGGACAGGTTTCTAATTTTTTAGGGGCAAGGATTGTTGTGTGATTTTCTGTTTGTTTGTGTTTGGGTTTTTTTAAGTAAATTAATTCACATGTGATTCTATGAAGTCATTATGATTGATTATATTCTTTTTTATTGCATTTTGCCTTTAAACAAGAAAAAACCACTCAACATTTTGCTGACTCTGTATAACTCTCACTTCTGATTTTGAGACCTCTGAAATATTTTGGCCGTTGGGTGCTGGCGGTCTGGATTCCCAGGGCATGCCGTGCCTCGCACCTCGGGAATAAAAGCCGACAGATGTCACGGTGCTGTGCCACCGTGTAGGAAAAACTGGAGGAATATTGACAATGGTTGTGAACGCCCCTGTCAACCCAGCCTTAAAAAAACCTCATGAAGTGTGTAGTCCTCTAGGAGATACTTTTAGGTAGTGAAATACTTCGAGAAACACATGCCCGTGTGTACGGCTGCCTCCGATACGCTTCAGAAGTTGCATTTTGGAACAAACCCACGTCCCCGTGTGTGTTTACCAGCCTGACAGGGGCGTTGTGACAGCCAATCTCTTCATTATTAAAAGGCGCAGCGTTAATTATTATTTTAGGTAAATACTCAGATCCATAAGCTCGGATCAGTTAAGAATCCGTGACTTCGGTTTTCCCTTTCTGAACTCTTTGGGTGATTTATAGCCGATGGCTTTTTAAACTTAGAGTCAGGCCACGTGGTTTCCTCTCGGAATCCTACAGAGCGCGTGTGCGTGCTCAGCGCTGCAGAATTAGATTGATGTATTGCTAATTAGGGACGGGGCATTGTGTTGCCTGATGAATTACGTGCTTGCTTGGCTCTTCTCTTACTAACGGGCCGTTAACCCCTGTGCCTTGCGCATGAGAAAGGGCGAGTGGATGGGACCCGGGTCCCTTTTGAGATTCTGATCTCAACTCCAAAGCTGAGATAAAAGCTCCGAGGTCGCCGCCTGCTCTTTGGGACAGGTCTGGGTGTGGGGCTCTGCTTGGGGGTCAAAGGCTCCGGTCAACGGTCAACGTTTTCCCGCAGCGGGAACCTGAGGACACGTTTGCACATCTCTTTGGTGGCACCAAAGGCTGGAATGTTCAGGCGGCTTCTTGGGTGAACTGCGAGGGGGGAAAGGTGTCTCCAGGGAGGAGGAACCTTGTGAAGAGCTGCTAAAGCCCGAGCTCGGAGCTGCCGGGCTGTTGCAGTAGCTGCTGGTTAGTCACCGGGGCCAAAGCCGTGCAGGGCGTAGCTCTGTAGGAAAGGGCTCTGGGCAGCAGCGCTTACGGATCTGCTGAGGGCAGCCTGCGTGTGGCTGGCGGTGCTCTTCAGCTGAGCACGGGGAGGGTGGATCTGTGCTTTTAAGGGAGCTGTGGTATCCCCGCGGCCTGATGCTGTCGCCCGGAATGACAGGGAGAACAATCTCACGTCTCCCTTCGCCACTTGCGTTTCCCAGAAGGGGCTGGGAAGAGACCAGCGTGACATGAGAGAACGAGATGTTTTGCCTATTATAAAATATTCTAACTGGTAATTTCCATAGTCTTCTAAATCGAACTTATGTCTAACTCTGCATTGCGTGGGCTTGAAAGAGTTAACCAGGAGTTACTCCCAGTTGTGGTTTTGTGGTCGAAACCATGATCGCCAGAAGCAAATTTTTGTCATGCATAAGGTGTGTTATTAAAACTTGAGTTATGCTCCTGGTGAATGAAAAGTTAAAGCCCTTTTATAAAGTCCTGGCAGTAGAGCACACAAGGGATAACCGTGCTGGAGCAAGGTACGCTTTCAAGGGAGACATGGGTTTTATTTTTTTAAGTTATGTAAAGAGAAAGAGAGATTTGTAAATTAAAGAAACAGCAATCAAATAGCTGCCATGCAATTCGCAACAGAGGAGTAAAATCCCTCTGAATAAACTCTAGACTCAAAGCAGAGATAAATCAACATTTGCCTGGTATCTCTGCTCTGATGCTTTGGGTCACATTTTCAACTGATCGGTACATTGGCGCAATTCCAGGTAAATTTGTAGAGTGAAGGCGGTTGCACTGACGAGGATCTGCTCGTGCTTTGTGCAGTTTGGTGTTTAAAGTGCCGATCCTCGTGAAGCGTTCCTCTGAAAATGCACTTGCGCTTACGTTGCACCTGCGAGCGCTTCGGCTCAGCTGACGGGCACCGCGGCCGCTCCTGCTCCGCGCCTCCCGTCCTGCAGCGGTGTGTGCTCAGGGCTGAAAAAGGCAACGGCTGAGAACCGCGGTGATCGGCGGAATTGGGGATACGGCGTACGATTGCATTCTGCCTGGCACCCCGTTGCTAATGCCCGGCTTTCAAAGGCTTGGGAGAGAAGAAAATGGGATGTTCTGTGATTCTGTGGTAGATGTTGTGTTGAGGGACGTGGTTTAGTGGTGTTGACAGGGCTAGGAAAGGGTTGGACTTGGTCTTGAAGGACTCTTCCAGCCAAAAATGTTGTGTGATTCTATGACTTGTTTGGTTTTGGTCCTTTAGGTGTTTCTGGCACCCATTACAGAATGGGTGAGGGTAGCTCTTATCTAAAAATGTCCCTTGTCCCCAGAGTGTTCATAACGACAAGTGTTGAGAGGAAGAGAGGAGGCGTCGTTTACCAAGGCAGTTGGTTCCTGGGTGCCAGCCACCTGCCCTGCCAAGGTTTTTCTTTCTCTTCTCCATTCTGCCTTTGCCATCTGAGCCGTGAGGGTTGCTCTCCAGCCACGTGCTCACAGGGTTCGACCCTGGGCCGGAATACGTGAGCGGGCACACACAGAGCGCATCAGCCCAGCACGGTGCAGGACATCTTGGCAGCTGAGCTCTGGCCATCCAGAAGGAGGAAAACTGAAGGGGAGAGCCAACCCTGCCTGGATCTCCTGGGTCCGCAGAGAGTCCCTGGGGAAGGCAAAGGCGCTGCCGGGCGTGGGGCGAGGGCAGCCCGGCGGGGCAGAGGAGCCGGCTGCGTCGCGGGAGGTTTGTGTCAGGCGTCCTGCCCTGACACACGCTTCCTGTATCCTCTTGGGCAACGCGCTGAGGATTCACCTCACCCACCTTAAACCCAGGTGCCAGGTTCGTTAGCTGATGGAATCTGCAGGCGATAGGAAGAGATCGGCCTGACAGGGGAGGACTGGCCTGTCCTGTCGGCTCTCAGAGCACCTAGGAAGCCCGAGACTGAACGTGGCCTCTGAAGTGGCAGAGCTCCCGTGAGGTTCCTGTTAATCTCTGCTCTTAGTACTTTCCTACGTGACTGCCGAGGTTCACGCAGAAACGTGTAACATCATGGAAGGTGTTACTGCAGGATCCTCTGACGGGGTGTGATGAGGGAGGCACAGAAACGTCAGTAAAAGTGGGCTCTGCTGCAGCCCAGATAACCCTAAGAACTGATGGCTGGGTTAAAAACAGGTTGTCTCAAAGAGCAGTAAAAAAGAAACCTTGTCACAAAAGGTTGTATATCCCTTCGTTGCTGCCATT
Organism: Trogon surrucura; assembly: GCA_020746105.1. Taxonomy (NCBI): domain Eukaryota; kingdom Metazoa; phylum Chordata; class Aves; order Trogoniformes; family Trogonidae; genus Trogon; species Trogon surrucura. Next base: position 2,846,126 of record CM036640.1, read on the forward strand.
GCGGTTTTTTAACTCACGTCTTGCAAAACTGTGAATTATATTTATTTTTGTTATTTAAAAGCCACAACTCTTGGTGTCAGTGAATATACAAGAATTAAGAAACGAAATGGCAAGTAGCAAGGTTTTTGGATGTGGAAGCTGGGAGGGAAAAATCCGTAAGCACTGAAAACAAAAAAGGTGACCAAAAGCACCGAGACTCCCAGAGTCATGAGGCCCTTCTCTTCGTGTGAAATCTTCCTCGTGGTGTCTGGGAGCTTCACTGCAGGGTGCCTGGGTCGCGTGTTGCTGGGGATGAAGGTTTGTGTCCATGAATACGTGTCTGCGTTAGGTGTCCTTATGTGTCTGCAAGGAAAATAAGAAAGCGAGGAGCACTTTAGACCGAGGTTTCAGAAGTGCCAGGCGACAGCAGGTGCTCAGTCAGAGGCATGGCTAAGGGCCTGGGTTCTGTGTCCTCCCCCTGAAACTCAGGACACCCCCAAACTGAAACATCCGCTTCTGGAAAAAAATCAGCCCTAATTCCTGAACTGCAAACGAATCCTGTGCTGTAATTTGTTATGTTAGGCAGGGAAGGCACTATAAAGCAGGAATCATTTGTGCAACGCGATTGTGTGGGTGGATACCTCAAGGATGATGTTATCAGGCACAGCACAATGCCAGCTGGTGTCCCCCAAACATCGCTCGGCGCTGAATCGTCTCCTGGAGCCCTTCAGGCTAGAAAGGCAGGAACCAGTCCAATGCTGGTGAGGTTTATAGCAGAGGCTCAGGTCTGGTTCTGCTCTTCCATCTTCACTGGGCAGCACTGGATACGGCATCTGAGTGTCAGTCCCCTTGCCTCAGTTTTCTGCTCAAAGCTTCAAAGGAGGAGAGTTGTGCTGGTGTCAAAGTGGAAGAATAGTTACTGGATTTGCGGATCCTAAAGAGCAGTCGGTAACCCAAGAGATGGATCAATCCCCAGGTAGTTCCTGCTCCTGGAAGGTTTGTCTGACTCCAACGCTATGGATTCAGCCTGCGAACCATTCTGACTGGTTCCAGTTTTGCAGGAGAGCTGGGGTGGGAAATCCAGTCAAAGGGCTCTTCTGTCTCGCCGAGTGTCAGCACGACACGTCGTCCCGGTCCCCATCCCAAGGATGCAGCACGCGTCCCCGCTCGGCGCTCAGCGAGTGCTGATGGATGCGCTGCTGCGTGCATCCGTGCGGCTCTGGGGACGGGTGCCGTGGGGCTGGCCGGTCCCACGCGTGGGCCGTGGGCTTCCAGGAGAAAGAGAGGCTCCTGCCCTGTCTTTGTGGGTGAAGCCGAGCTGAGGGGTGGCTGGGAAAGAGCCGGTTGCTGCGCTGAGTTACTGTCCTGCGCTGCCCCGAGGCTGATCGTGCTGCCGAGGTGCCCCTGAAGAAATCCAGCGACAGAGTCGGCGTTGCTATCCAGCTGCCAGAGAAAATATTTCAGTCCTGTAGGCAGGGTCCGTGAGATTCATGGTCTCTTTGACAGCTGTGGATCGACACGGTGTTGTACTTGGCATCTAGGCAATGTTTTTCATTATTTGCCTGTATGTTTGTTATGTTTCTTTTTGTATTATTTTTCCTGGTTCTGACTCTATCCAGATTTTTGCCTGACGGTGTGCGAGGTCTGCGGCGGTACGCTTACCGACAGCTCTGCTGTCGCTTTGTCTTCAGATGTGCTTATTTATTAAACTTGCAAAGACAGGGTAAAATCAGAATTTAGCGGAGAAGCTTGGAGTCAGTAACGAGGCCGCTTTGTGGGATGCCATTCTTCCTGCTTTACAGGCTCAACTCTCCACGCCAGAAAGGAGTCGTGGTAAATGCTGCTCTTCATCGTCCCTCTCTCAAGGGTAGTGTCCTTCCTCCCCCGTGTTGCTGAGAAGAGGCTGGTGGGGAACGTGGGGGTTCCTTCAATGGGGAGGTGGGTGCTGCACAAAGCCGGAGCTGACGAAAGCCCCCGGTGACCTGCCCGGGGTATCCCTGCCGTCCTCCTGGCCAGGGTCTCTATTCTGTGGCTTCGAATTCCTGCTGCTGGTTGCCATGGAGTCTCTGCTCTTTTGACAAAGTGATATTTCTCTGTAGCCATCAGCATCTGGCATGGCTAATATTTAGGTTGGAGGCTTAATCAGTTGTAGGGGAGAGAACAAAGAGGAGCAACACAAAGCGTAAAGGCCAGCAAAACCACCCACTGAAACCCAACAAAAGGCAAAAGGAATACAAGCGTTTCTTTCCTGCTTGGCTGATCTCCCCACCTAGACCCTTTGGGCATATTCTCCTGTTTCAGCATCGCCCTGGGTGTTTATTCATCAGCAGGAGGCCACTGTTGTGGCAGACTTGGCGGATAAATAGGGGAAACAGAGATTGGGTGGGATAGAGCGAGGAAAGGGGGCTGGTATCACCCTGTGTCAAATCCTAAACTGTTTGGAAACAAATAGACTGCTCCCTTCCCAAAATCGCGCGCCGCTTCGCGCGTGACCCCGAGGCTCCGGCGAGGTGAGTCTGTGCACACAAGGAGGGAGCCGCTGGTCCCACGTGTTTGTGTTTCACGAACCGGTCCTCGCTTTGTCTGAGCCACCGCGCCGAGGCGACTGCCTGGAAAAGGAGAGGTTGTTTGGCCAAGCAGAGAGCAGCCGGTTTGCAGTGTGGGGTGATGAAAGTAAAGTTCACGTGCGGTTGGGTCTGGATGCGGATCTGTTTCCTGCATCCGCGCTCTGCAGGGATTGCCAGCGCCGAGGCACCAGGAGGCTGCACGAGAAAGCTGACGTGATGGTGTCCTGCCCTGAAATGTGTCTGATGTCAAAAAGGTGCCTCTAAATATGTCGTCGTATCTACTTTTCTTCTCCAATTGTGATTTTTCTTCCCATATGGGTTAGGCCTGTTGACCTTCTGGAACAGGGTCAGAGCAGAACTGCCCTCTCTGCACGAGGGAAGCGGGACGGAGTCTCGTCACGTCTCCTCTGCAGAGCTGTCCCAGCTGCGGAGTTTTGTCTGAGGCCAATTCACGTGGCTCCGCTCAAATGTGTTTCAGTGACTACCGGGGATCATACGGACTCTGGAAAAGAAAGAAGGTGGAGTAAATGTGCAGTCCCCATCATGTCACCGTTGTCCGAGTGCTCAGCGGGGTGAATCAGTGCCGGCTCACTGGGACCAGGAGCTGCTGTGGTGCTGTGCTGTCAACCTGCTGATGATTTCAAGGACTTTGTGGTTTCTAAGCGCTACAGGGTCCTGACCGAAGCCTCCAGTGAGTCTTGCTGGAGTAGCATAAAATGCTGCTGTCCTAAGCTTCCAGTCCCTCCTTTCTGCTGGAGTTTGCTGCTTTGTAACAGGAGCACCGCGAGGCAGCGTGTGCCCACAGCGTAGCTCTCTGACGTTCCGGACACGCTGTGTGACTTCAGGAAAGCGCCTTTGCTTTAGTAAACCAGGGTGAGGGCAGGGCAGGTTTTCCACTGTGCCATCGCTGCTGCAGGGACAGTTTCTCCCCGCAGAGGCGTGGGGCAGGCGGGGGTGAGGCGGAGATGCCGACTCCTAGGGCACTTTGCAAACTTTGCGTTCGTTGTAAACCAGACACAGCTACAAGTGGTTGAGTTCTCAAGGCTCCCCCTCCGACTTCCTTCGTGCCTCCCGAGCGCAGACCAGGTGATGAAATGCTAAAAACCATCCGCCACTCACGCGTGCGGTGGTTGTGCCACGGCAGAGTGACAAGGCAGGGAGGCAGAACCGTCACACGCCAAGGGCTGCTTCATCTGAGGGCTCGGATCGGGGAGAATAAAGCTCCGACGCGTTTTTCCTTGTAGCATCAGTGCTTTTTTAAGCTCCTGAAAGCTTTGTTGCTACATCTTCCCGTGGTGTGTTTATCTCTGTTGATTACAAGTGATAGGAGCCGAGTCTCACCCTGAGAGCAAGCTCTGTTGCTGCCTATTCTTCCTTGAGAAGATCGGATTGAGAACGGGTGAGGATTCCTGTCCGGACAGGACTGAACAGCCCATCGCCAAGTCGACAGCGGTGAAATCTGAGTCACGCCGATTGCTCGCCTTGGAGACGGCAGCGGCACTGAAGGGGAGGGAGGGAGGGAGGGAGGGAGGGCTGCGTGAGAAACGCTAAAGACAACGAAACTCCCGAAGCACCTGGCGAAGTTTCGTGCGCGGGGTGAAACCCGTGTTAGTGCATCATCCCCACGGGTGAGGGAGAAGAGGAGCAAACTCCGCGTCTCCGTTATACCGGCACGTGGTGGGAGCCAGAACCGTGACGGGGAAGCAGCTGCTCTCGGTGCCGGCCTGAGCTCGGGTGCTGCCGCTGCGTGAGCGCAGAAGCCGGTGGGAATTGGGTGCTTCGGGCTGCCGGCAGAGCTGGTACCAGCTTCTGCCCCGTGCAGCTCTGATGCGGGGGGGGACTCTGTGTGGAAGGAACGTATTCTTTGATAAAAAAGGCGACGAGGGCAGCAGAGGCAGCGCTTGATGGCCTCGTCTGTGCCGCTCTGGGAGAGCCCGTTACAGGGCTGCCACGCTGCTCAGCCGAGGAGAGCTCTGGAGTCTGACCCAGGAGCATCACCAAAGCTCTCCAGGCACGGCTTATCTGCGTATTCACTGCGGGAGACGTGGCATGTGAGAGACTGGTGCATGTGCAGGGGTGAAACTATCTTAGCTGGGCTGCCGGGGAGGATGGATGAGCATCCTTACCCATCCGAGGTCCACCTCTGCGCCCTTCCAGCTCCCAGCCCAGGAGCATCCGCCGAGCACTTGGCTTTTCACCCCGGCAGCGCAGCAGCTCACCCCAGCCAGGCTGGCAGCGGCTGTCGTGGGTAGCACGAGTTGTTGGGAGTTTCAGAGATGCCAGGTTCCCTTCAAGAGGAATTGTTGTTCCCTGAATGATTCACTTAAAAGTCTAGCCCAGGCCTTGTTACAAACACATGGAGAGTAGCTTAATGGAAACACAATATACCTTACAAAAATGCCATTAAAATGTAGCATTCGTTGCCTGAACTCCTGTAGATTTTCTTTGCGTAAAAGACCTCATCAACTGAAAAATTATTCTCTTGGCAGCTTTGGAGATTTAAAGAAATCTTATAATTCTTTTAAACTTCTGCATGTAAAAAGCAGTCTGCCCTTCCTGGACATTTCCATTTTGATAATTTTTGTTCGCAAACCTGTGTTTTTTGCGATGGATAATATGAGTTGCTGTGGTGACACCACGTCCAGGTGGCTGGAGGACATGACAGGAGTGCGGCCACCGCTTCTTCCTCTCCTCCGAGCGGGGTGAACCTGCAGCACCGAGCACCCGGGGCAGGTGCAGAGGCACTTCTGTGCTGGCTGCTGGTAGGGTTTGCTGGAGGAAAAGGAAAGATGACCAATGTTTGGGTAATTAAGTGTCTGACGGTTTATTCACATAAGATGGAGAGACCTGGAGAAAGTGCCAGAAGAGAGGACAGGCAGGGCGTTATTTTGGTACGTTGCTTCTCGGCTCACAGAGTCCCACGAGCCTCACCTTTGTCAGGAATTTCTGAGTGGAAGGGAGGGTGTCATGATGTGCCTGTCTGCTTCCCTCTGAAATCATATACAAACGATAGGAAAAAAAAATAAGTTAGATCAGAACTGAATTTAAAAACCATGAACTACAGCAAAGAAAAATGGTAGGGTTTGCTTTCATCTGGGTAGGTCGAGTTCTCTGAACACTGGGTGATCGTTTATATTTCTGGGCTGCACTGGCCTTTGGTTCCAAATCCAAGGGAAAATCTTCCAAAGTTTTCTGCTCACGTCACATTGACGGCGCGTGATCGGGCGGACGGGCTGAGGAAGGAGCAGCTGGGGACGGTGTCGTGGTGTTCTGCTCTGGAGGGGAGCAGGGTACCAGAGGTGCTTCTGCCTCTCCCCACAGAGACTCTGGCCTGATTTTGTACGTAGCTACAGGCGGAAGAATTGGTAATCCCCATGGCTGTGGGGGTTAAGGACTGGGAAGGCATCCCTCCTCAATTCCAGCAGTGCCTTGAGGGAGCCCTTGGTGTGTTCAGCCGGGTGACGTGCCAACTGCTTTGGAAAATCAGTATCCTTCATGCCCTGTTCCCTCTGTCTGGCTCAGTTTTAGGTCTGTGCGTCTGATGAAGAATGACACCATGAACTTCCAGAAATTCCCCTACACCAATGAAGATGAAGCCTGGAAAACCTACCTAGAGAACCCCCTGACCGCAGCCACCAAAGCGATGATGAGGGTGAACGGAGACGATGACAGCGTGGCTGCCCTCAGCCTCCTCTACGACTACTACATGGTACGTTCCCACGGGGGGCTGGAGGCCTTGGGCGAGAAGCCTGAAAGTAAAATAGGTGCTCACCCACCTTAGGAGGACACCTGTCTGTAAGCTTTGAGCCTGGCTGGGTGCTGTGCACTCCCTAGCACCTTCATTTTTCCAGCGCTGCTGCAGGACGGAGCTTCCAGAAAGGTGGATGCGATTTAGCCCTAATTGACACCAATTTGACTGATGTTCCTGTTCACTCGGGTGCTTTTCAAAGCCCTTCCCAGAACAAGACGATGTGGTTTGCCTCAGGTTAACTTGGGAATCCACGGCAGAAGCCCAGGTCTCCTGTGTCCTCACCCGGTGTTTATTTTTCACCCGGTGTTTTATCTGTGAGACTTCACTTGCTACACAGACAAGGCTAATTTTGCTTCTGTTTGCCATTAATAAAATCTAACAATAAACAAACTCTTTGTTCTGCCTTGTTCTAGGTCCCAAAGGAGAAGAGGATTCTTCCATCTGGTGTAATGGGACGCAATGAACTAGGAAAGAGGTTAGCTTTATTTTTTGCTCTCTAGAGCTGTCTAACTCTCCTGCAGCTGCTTGCATGCGTGATGGGTCTCTTAGCTTGCATAAAATAGACATCAAAGCACGGTGTTATTACCAACAACAGTGGAGGTTATTAACCCTGAGACGTATATTAAAATTCTTCAGGCCAGATCCCAGGCAGGTATAAATTGAGCTACACCCATTTACACAACCGAGGATCAGTCTAGCTGTGTTCGGAGGCGTCGCACTGATTTGTAGCACCTGAAGAATTTGTCTTTATTTCCTACAGTTGGAAAGGGGAAAGGGATTAAGCACTGGCAGCAAGAAGGGGATGACCGAGTCCTCTTCCATTCCCCATGATAAGGTTTCTGCTCCACTTGCTTCCAGTCTCCCAGGATTCTCTTCCAGTGACTCCCATTTGTCCTTTGAGGTTTTCAGATAATTAGCTGTTAAATTAATGGCTCATTTGCCACTATGAGTTCAGTTCCCCTTCCTGGATGCTGTGTACTTTGGCAACCTTTTCTGGTTGTCTGTTTTTAACTGCTGGACAGAATAAGCCTCTTGAACGATACCTCATTCCTTCTTCCTAAGTGAGCTGCATTCTGGATGACATTTTTTTTTTCGTTAACTGTGGAAATTTCAGCCTGTACCTGAAGGTGAAGCTCTTGAAGCAGAGTGGGTGGGAGCCACTCATTTGGCTTTATTTCCCTTGGGGGTAGCTCATGCTGCCAAGAGGTGTGGGGGTTGCTTTGTTTTCTGAGCGTGGTAACGGGCGCGATGAGCCACCTTTGCCCAGCTCAGCTGGGGCTGCGGAGTCAGCAGGGTCACGGAGCCACTGCTGCAGAAGGGGCCAGTTCTTGGGATGCTGCACGAAGGGATGGTTTCCACATGCGAGAGGAAAGCGGTTTTGCGCATGTCTCTATAACCTGATAGCTCCTATATTTAGGTTTTTTCTCCTCAGAAGTCTGGGCCCTACACCTCACTTCCAATGCTTCAGCCCTGTCCATTTTTTACTGCTCTCATGTTCTCTGGGCGTTTTGCTTCCTAAACTCCTGGAGTTTGTAAACTTGTACAAGAATCAGCTTTCCTTAAAAAATCACCTTTCACTGTCAATGAGCCCTAAAAAGACTAAGACAGAAAGACCTCGTAGCAGTTATCTTTCCTATGGTCCCCACTGCTCTGAGTGTTTAACAGCCAAAATAAATAATGGATCTGCAGCCCCAAATCGTGTCTAAACCATGTGATCGTCCCTTATCTGCTGGGCTCCTCTAGCTCTGAGAGCTGTGTGGGTGGGAGGAGATCATCCACGGGCCTCTCGGGTCTCCCGTGTGAAGCAGGAGATGCCCAGGCTGGCTCAAGGTCTGGGGGCAGCCAGGCTGTGCCCAGCAGCACATCGAGGCGCTTGCTTCTTGCCGTGACAACTCGCTGGGGTTGTCCGCGCTCTGCCGTGTTTTGAGACAGGACCCTTTCTCCCCCAGGCACTGCCACGGGATGGAGTATGACCCAGAGATCGCATCCTTTGATGGCTCAGCCCATCTCATGAAGCTTTTGTCCGAAAATGTTTCCGTGGCCCAAGAATATTGTGAGCCGCAGAAGAAGAACGGCTTAAGTCTCGAAGGCGTGCCTGCCTCTCACAAGGCAGCCATGCTTCCGCCGGGCACTAGCAAGCTGGATGCCACCCCAGACAACTACATGGTCCCTCCAGGAGACGTGTACGACAACAGCTCGTTGAACTCCCTCTTCGAGACCATCCCCGTAGCCCCACCGCAGCAGAGGTGGCAGCCAGACAGCACTTTCAAAGAGGATCCCCAGGAGGTCAGAGTCGACAGCGGGTCGCTGCTGGCGGTGCACGAGCCTCGCTCCAGTTCGGGGTTTGCTCAGGCTGGAGTCAGTGGGAGCTTTGCTTTTGCCTTAGAAGCTTGGTGCTGTTCCCATTGATTTGCTGGGGTTTTTGCGTTGGTTCTGGAGGTAGGGTAAGGCTCCGTGTTTTATCTGTGGCCTTTGTTGTAGTGTCTGGGAGAAGGTGCATGGACAGAGCAATGAAAGATTCTGCTTTTGACTGTTTTCTTTCCACTTGTCCACAGTCGCTGCTCTTCAGCGATATCCTCAAACCTCAGCCAGAGCCTCCTTGCCCCGAGAGTTACGCTACGGACGGCGTTAAGAGGTAACTGCCCATCCGGGGTCTCTGGGTTTCCAGTGCGCTCGGCTGTGTCCCTTTTGAGTGCTGGTCTTGACAAGGACCGTTGCAAACTTCTAGATCTCGTGCTTTTGCAGAGACAAGTTGTGTCTCGCTGGTGTCTGAGGAGCAAGCTGCCGTTCCATGAGTTTTTAGACACAAAGCAGTGATCAATTTTGGCGTTTGTGGTATGAAGCAGGGGTTAGGGCTTGAAATGGTTTGCTGGAAAGGAGTCAAACCCAATCTTAAATCTAAATTACTGAACGCAAGTTGTGCCAGTTCATGTTTTTAGCTAGAGAGGTGTGTGGTTCGGGCTATGCTCTGTTGGTCAAATTGGTGTATGTCAATGCTGTGGTCACATCTGAGCTGCACGAGGGGACATGTGGCACCATTGCTGGGGGTTAGAGCCCCTGCCCAGGGAGCGCTGCTTGGTTCCTGTGCCACCAGTAGAGCCACGTGGCTGCACTGTCTTCCCACACACTGCTTGGAATGGGGTAAATGACGGAGAAATTGAATACGGCAGGTGATGAGGGCGATGAGCAGCCTCCTCCTAATCCAAGGTTTAGGTTCTCATGTTGGGTTTAGGAGTATTAGTCAGCCTTGATTTTAGAAGGTGCCACTGCCTCTCATTCCTGAAACATGAGAGAGATTTCTTCCTCCTTTCCACCCCTCTCTCAGGCAGAGCTTTCCTGCTCTAGATACTGCATCAGACCTCCGAGGAGGTAACATTATTCCACCTCCCACTTTTTATTTGCCTCCCAAGTCACCTGACCCCGTGACTCAGCCGTCAGACGTGGGGATTTTCACACAGACAGCAGCTCGCGCTGGTGAGCGAGAGGCTTTCTGTTTGCTGTTTATTTGTGGACTGGAGTTCTGTGCCTCTCCTGGCTCTAGATAAGAGGAGCTGCCGAGCCTATCTTCAGAGATGGCATCACAGGGGAGGTGGAGCAGGAAAGAGAGATGGGTTGGTGACTAAACAGGAATATGATGATCTTCAACTCCAGAGCACTTGAAGGGTCTGTGTGAAGGCTTGTGTACAGGTGGTAGCTTACACAGGTTCCTTAAAGAAGAAAATACCTGAAGCTATAGCCTCATGGCTTGAATGCTTGTAGCCCAAAAGGAGGGCTTCTTGAAAATCAGGCTCTTTTAAATTTGCTTGTCAACACCTTCCTCCGTGTGACACTATAAATCTTTTCAGTAAAGATGAAAGTTGCTGCCCAGCACACTGTGAGTGCAACAAGCTGGGCTTCTGAGCTTGTTCGTAAGCACCTGGATAAACAAGCAGATGTCGGTGTCCTGCAGGTCCTCTGCAGGACCCATTAGGACATGGTCTCCCTGGGTCAACCATTTGTGGGGGTGAATTTGGAGACAGGAATCTGAGCTTAGCGCGTTGTAAAGGTCTCATCGCAGGTGCCTATTTTTGTTTGGTTTGGTTTAGGCTTTTGATTGTGCAATGGTTCTGTAGCCATCCACAGAAAAACACTGGTTGCAGTAATGTGCAGGGCTTTTTTAAGCCAAAACCAAAGGGTAAAATTAGGATGTTGGAGAAGGGCTGCTCCCCGGGGTGTTGGGGAGGATCGGTACGTGCCGTGCTGGGAGGTGCTCGAAGGTGTAGGGGCGTGTGAGATGGGGAATAGGGCAGAGGCTCCTGCGGTGCACGGTGCCTCTAACCTGCAGGGGTGGAGGCTTGTATGTCTCTTGTTTTGCTTTCGGAGTGAAACAGCAGCGTGTGCTTATTCATCATCCTCTCTTTGTTCCATAAAAGTGACTTTGAATACACTCTGGGGTCACCCAAAGCCATTCACATCAAATCTGGGGACTCTCCCATGGCCTACCTCAACAAAGGACAGTTCTACCCCATCACGCTGCGGACAGCTGGAGACAGCAAATGTTTACACTTGTCCTCAAATAAAGTGAAGGTAAGAGACAAGCTGACAATGTTGCTGACACACGCTGTAATCAGACATCCAGTGATTGTGCTGGCCTGGGAACAGAGCTGAGCATGAGGAGTAATGGCTTTGTGGCTCATGTCGGCTTAAAGCCATGAATGGGATGGATTCACTCATGGCAGGCTAATCCTCTGATGCACAGCAACGGCCTTCGTGCTACCTGGCAGTTGAAACCCTTCACGGTAAGGTCAGGGATGCACAAAGACCTCCCTGGCCGAAGCCTGGCTGGGGCCCTGGTGGGAAGACTTCTGAGCTGGAGAGGGGTTCCCCGTCTTGCTCCCGGGGTGGGCGGCCGGGCCTCAGCGTCACCCCTGAGACTAACCTGGGCATGAATTCCCTGCAAAGAAACTGGGTCCTCCAATCTTGAGCAGTATTTAGGGGCTAGACTTGGGATATCTCGAGACTTACAGGGTTCCTGAAGCTAAGAACGTCTGGAAAAAAGACCGTTTAAGCTGCGCCATCGGGCACAGGATCCTTGTAAGCCTTGGAATCAGTGGAAGCTCATGGGCAGTACAATCAGGGGGCTTACAGGGCATCTTGGTTTGGCTCCTGGCTTTGTTGCTGTCTGCCTGCGTGACCATCTTTAAATCCCTCCTTGCCTGCCTCAGTTTCCCCAGCTACAAAGCACTGAGCTGCCCTGGGCTAAGTGCGTGGATGCTCTGGATGGGAAGGGCAGTGAGGGCACCAAGCCTGGCACGCTGCTGCCTGCACTGATAGGGGATATCCTCGCTGTGTTACAGAGCGTCGTGATGATTGTTTTTGACAACGAGAAGATCCCGACGGAGCAGCTCAAGTTCTGGAAGCACTGGCATTCCCGCCAGCCCACGGCCAAGCAGAGGGTCATTGACGTCGGTATGAGCGGGGCTCTCTGATCGCGACGGCTGGGGGGGAGCGAGAACTTCGAGCACCGTTTTACTGCATTTCCAATACACAGGAGCACAGTCAAAGCTCCGGGATCTGGCTCGGGGGAAAGCAGGGAGCAGCAATCTGATCTGCTGGTTTCCGATCCTTTCTGGCCGAGGGGCTCATGCGGGTTTAAGGCTGTGTTTGCCAAGGGTAGGGAGGTGTGCCAGGAGACCAGTATACATCAGAGAAGAGCCTCAGTCGTAGAGTCAGAAACTGCTAAACCATTTTGGCTTGCGGATGTGACCCACGGCCTCTTGGAGTCCAGGAATCTGAGCTAGAACAGGCTTTGGTGCTGCTTGTCCTTCTCTGCTGCCGCCACGCAGGCTTTGCAGCGCGTCACACTTGGCCAGACAAAGGTTGTGTCCGTCCAGCCGAGCACCTTGCGGCTCGGAGCGAGACACAGTCCTTTGAACTGAGCAGCAACCTACGTTAACTCTGCACATCGTAGCTGCTCAAGCAGCATCCCCAGCCGATGCCTTTGAGTCACTTCTGACCTGTCCCTTACAGAGGTTTATCCAGTGGTGTCCAGGGTGGCCTCTGTGACATTGCAAGGTTACTTTTAGCCTTGGAGTCGGTGCTGGAGAGCCCAGGCAATGTAACCAGTTCTGCAGCCAGAGTGTAACCTGCTTCTCCACTGCATTTTAGCTGACTGTAAGGAAAACTTCAACACCGTGCAGAACATCGAGGAGCTGGCCTACAACGCGCTGTCCTTCGTGTGGAACATCCACGAAGAAGCAAAGGTACAAACTGCTCGTGGAAGGGATGTGGGAAGCCTTGATCTGCAGCAAAACCGTGGCCTCCTTCCTGCCCGGCCGGGCCCTCTCCCCCTGCTCCTCGACTGAGAGACAGGAGAGAGTTTCAAATCCAAACAATCCCGTTCTAGTGGCCCCAGGTAGTGTTTGTCTGCAGGACAGTGGGGAAGGACACGGTGCTTCTCTGTGTGTTTAAGCGTTGCCATTAGCTAATAAACACTCTGGGTACACCTGAGACTGGCTCAGAGATGTTTTTTTAGTGCTGATGGATAACTCTGAAGGAAGCCTTTTGCAGCAGGCAGCCTAGAGCAGGGCTCTGCTCATGTGTAGCTGAAGCCTATTTAAATAAACCACAGCTTAGGGAACAAAGACCCTCCTTTCAAGGCAGCATTTTGCTGCAGAAATGACTGCCCACCCTGCTGTGGCTGGTGTGATGGGGAAGCAAGCCAGGCAGGTCACAAGATCCCTTTTTGACCTTAAAATCTGTAAAGCTTCTATCATTGTCTTTCCAGCTCTGCATCTCTTCAGAGTCTCTCATCAAACGCTTTGTATTTAGTGTGGATTGGAAGGAGCATATAAAAAAAGATTAAGTAACCAAGGGAAAAAAAAAAAGCAGCATAAATACATAAATACCCCGTCTCTCTGAAGCTGGTAGCTTGGGAAAACTCTGGTTTGCTTTGAGGTCTCTCTAAGCCCTTCTTTTAGCCCAAAGGCGACCTTGGGTCTTTTACAACCCCAGAGGTTAACAGATGTCTTCAAGGCAAAGTTGTCAGAAATGGAAATATGTCAGGTATGTGGCAAGCCCTCGGGGGCACCTCAGCAAAACTGGGTTTAACTCTTAGCAGAAACTGTCCGTGCACTGGCCTGGGGCAGGTAAAGGTGAGACTTCAGAGAGCTGCGAGGGCTGGGAGCCGACAGGAGGGCTCAGGTATTTGGGTCGTCTGTAGCACCTGTTGCTTCTCTTCTTGCAATTAAACTTCACACCACAGTGAAGTGCTTTTTCTTTTCTATATATAGGTGCTGACTAGATCTGACAGTAGGTTTCGGGGCTGAAATCCTCGGGCAGAGCCCTGCTGAGGGAGCTGTGGGAGCTTCTCCAGCTGCAAATCTGTCCCCAGAGTCCAGGGGAAATCCCAAGGGCACACAGATGAGTTAGTAATTTGAAGATACGGTGTGAATTGTATCAGTGCCCAGCTTTTCTTCAAAAGCTTCCACTGGAGGTAACTCCATCCTGGTGTAAAGGAGAGCAGCGTGTGATGAATATTTATTTGACTAGCAGCAGTGATTTGGAATTCCTGAAGCTGTAGTCTGGCCCCCCTCCCTTCCCCCGGGGCACTGCTGTCTGAGGGTCCCTTGTTCAAATAAAACATCAAAAATGGCAAGAGCATCCCCAGGCAGACTTTTCCTCCTCCCCACTGCTCTGTCGCTGTTTGAGAATAATGTTTTCAGCACCGACAAGCCGCATCGGTCTCTGTGTCCTATTTGCAGGTGTTCATTGGGGTGAATTGCCTGAGCACCGACTTCTCCTCCCAGAAAGGAGTGAAAGGCGTCCCGCTCAACCTCCAGATAGACACCTACGACTACGGCAACGGAACCAGCCAGCTGGTGCACCGCGCCGTCTGCCAGATCAAGATATTCTGCGATAAGGTAGAACGTCGCTTTTCCACCGGGCTGTGCGCGAGGAATTTTGAACTGGCGGCCAGTGACTTCAGGAGGAAAAAAAAACCAGAAAGGTTCTGAGAGTCTAGAACAGCCTAGAGGTCAGGGCTGAGGAACAGAGCTGGTTAGTCCCCTCTGCCGAGGGAGACGCTGTGATTGCACTGCTGAGGCTTTTGTAGAAGTCGTTAGAAAGTTTTCCCTAGATCAGACCTACAAGGGATTGCGCCTCGATAAACTCTATTTCTGACAAGATTTTAAAGACCAGAAGAGATGAGAGTCTCCTTAGAGGTTCTTCCCCAGCCGCAGATATCTTCCCGTGGAAAAATATCTCACGGTTATTTTTGTCTGCACTTTTAAATGCAAATTTTATTTTCGTTTTTTAATGTTTAAGCATCAGAAAATTCTGAATGGCCTGCAGAAAGTCTCTTAGGTGAACGTTTTTAAATAAAGGCTGCCTTTACCTTAGTGTGCTTACTTCCCAGAGATGGCCACTAAACCTCTCTCTTGTGAGAACCGTCAATATCTTAATTTTTGCTTAATTTTCCCTACAGGGAGCAGAAAGGAAAATGCGGGATGATGAAAGGAAACAGTTCCGAAGGAAAGGCAAATGCCTGGACTCCAATAACAACGGTCAGTGTTTGTTACCCGACGTGAAGCGTGTTGAAATCCGTGTAGGCTTCCCCCTCCACTTCCACAAGACCTGGCCCTGGGTGTTTCCAAGCCCGACGCAATCGGGGCTGTTCAGAAACAGCCTGTCGGTCAGGTCCTTGCCTGGGCTCCTACCAAGGCTCTCAAAGCCCTTCATTAGCGGTGACCAACCTTTCTGAATTGTTTCGGGGTCTTGGCAGAAGCCTTCCCTACTGCAGACAGCACCGGGCAAGCCCTGCAGACCTGGTTCTGCATCTTTTGTCTAATATTTCTGTTGGGAGACCTTGGGCAGGTGCTTTCCCCTCTCTGCTTCTAGTTGCCTCTTAAACTGCCGTCTGCACCGAGATGAACCAGACTTTCCATCCGTAGGTCTGAAGGGCTGTTTGCTCTCTGGCTTCAGAGGGAACGAAATCACATTCTTGAGGCCGGAGACTGACCTCGAAACCCAGCCAGTCCTGTTTATCCCCAACGTCCATTTTTCAAACCTGCAGAGGTGCGGCACGGTAAGTCCCTGCAGAAAACAACCAACCTGTCGCCCTCATCTGTCACCCCCATCGTTTCCAAACTGATTGGTCCCCTGGCCGTGACTTGTGTTATGTAAAAAAACCAAAACCAAACCACAATTCTTCTGTGGAAATGTGGTGAACTCTAAGGCGTTGCTCTCAGATAGTCGTGCAGCAGGGATGGGCAAGATAACCTTTCCAGGTTCCTTCCAGCCAGATATTCCTGTGGTTTATGTGGATCATCTGCAGCTTCCACAGAGAGCTGGAGTGGAAGGAGAAATATGAACAGAAAGTAAACTGTCAAAAAATGCGACTATATCAGTCCCTGCTCGTGTGGGACACCTCTCACTTGCCTTCTGCTCCTCCCTGTCCCCTTGAGCCTGAGGAAAGCTAGACCCAGTGTCCTTCAGAGCTCACCAGTGTTCCCTCAAGAAGCAACCGTCTCCATTTTTCAGGAAGGGCAAAAAAGCCAGCTGTGACTGCCGCAGCATCCTAGTGCAGTGGCTGCAGTGCTGATGTGTCGGCATCAAAACCAGGGACCACAAGAATCTGGTTTACAACCAGGGAACTTACTGAGAAACTTGGTCCTTGATCCTAAGCAGGTTATGAGGTTTGACCTGCCTTTAGTTCTGGCTAGGTACGTGAGCAGGTCTCTTGTTGGCAGAGGAGGAGAGTCTAGATAGCTTCTTTATATCAGGTTTCCTTTAATCTATGAAACACATACAGGTGTCTGGGTTTAATTGTGTAGGAAAAATAATGGACGAGGAGGAGGGAAATAATGTTTAAAATGTGCCAGCGTTGCCTCCCCGCCAGCTTCATTGGCACACAGTGATACTGCGCAAACTAAAAGATCGATGTTTCCTTTCCGTTTCAAGGTGCTCCCTCCTGCTGTTCCCAACTCTGCAAACAGGTAAGGATGCAGCCGTTTGTGTTTTCCATCCATCAGCTGCTCTCTTTCTCTGGGTGTGTCCTGGCTGTGTGCAGGCAAGAGGCAGCGTGTAGCTACAGGTGCAAACCAACACAGCACAGTGTCTCCTCGGCACCCCGAGTGTCAAAACGTGCGTTTAACTTTGGCCTGGGATGGACTCAGGGGATGCAGAAATGCAGACACATTTCTTCCCCTGTCAGTGAGCTGCTCCAGCATGAGTCTGCTCCATGGCTGTTCTTGCTGTCCTGCTGTTCTTGCTGAGACAACGTTTGAAAGAGGGGAAAAAAAATGACAGAACTATCACTGAAGGGTTCAAGTAACCAGAGGCAGATGCTGCTGTAAAAGAAGCTAGAATGAAGTAGAGATCACACTTGCGATGGGTTTAGAGTGGGAAGAACTAATATTTACCCTGGGCTCGACCCACTGTCCAGTGATATCAATAGTGGAGCAGTGACACAGAGGTACAAAAGACTTTTGTTTATGATGTGACACCAAAACCGCTGCCTGCACTCCCTGCGTGCGTTAGGCAGGAGGCTGTGACACTCTGCTGCCCTAATTACAACCCCAGTGTTCAATTGCTGGATGTTTGTTGGAGTGATTGGTTGTTCAATCAAAAGTTCAACCCCTGGAATTATTTTGTTTGCCGGTATCGCTCCGTCCTCTTGAGACTATTGCTTTGCTTTCGCTCAGGCTGCCCTTAAAACGGAGCGGTGCCTCGTTCACAGACGACTTTGAGCCGATACCTCCAAAGCAAACCAAGGAAGAAGATCCTCAGAGAGGTAACCCAGGGGGTGGGAGCTCTGCTTGAACGTCGTGTCTCATTCAAGTAACCCTGGCTCTTGAATGGCGCGAGGCCACGCCGCTCTGCGGAGAGCCCGGCCCCAGCGCCCCGCTGCTTCTCTTTCAGTCTTGCTGTACGTGCGGAGGGAGTCGGAGGAGGTGTTCGATGCTCTCATGTTGAAGACACCAGATCTCCAGGGCCTCAGAACAGCTGTAAGTGTTACCGAAAAACTGTGGCACGTGAACAAAGTGCGGGTGAAAGGACACCCAGCTGGAGTGTAGGAAGACTGCTTATGTCTCGTGTCTGCTTTCCCTTGAGAATGGAAATGGAAATTGGGAGCAGCAGGTGAACTGTGCCCACGGCTGCTGGCCTGGCTGCGTGTCAGCGCTGCGCTGGGAAGAACACGCCTTCTGGCAAGGTGTTCTGTTCAGGTCCTGACGTTAAGTCTCCTCTTGTGGCCACACATTTGTATTTTCCGTTGTAAAACAGCCTTTCTGTCCTCAAGGCTGGAGATGTGCAACCTGAGGCCGATTCTGGCCTCGTGCTGGAATTCCCTGCGCTGTGTTTGAGGAGCGCGCAGGCATATTTCTGAGATGATTATCAGCAGCATCTCTGATAACCCACCTCTCTTTGGAGACTGCTGGGAAGGAAACAAACAATAAACCTCCCAGATTCGGGGTGGCTTTATGGCTGCGCGTCAAGCTCTGTTGGTTTTACAAACTTTTTAAAAGAGAGAGTTGGAAAAATGTCAGCGCAGGGGATTCTTTGCCGTCTTCTCCCTCCCCCCTCCCTCACCACAGAGAGTCAAAAACCTTTACAGAAAATGCTTGTGAAAAAGCTACAAAGCGTCCTAACGCTGTAGCTGTACTTGCCTGGGAGAGCTCTGCAGGAAAACTTTGCAGATCAGCTAAAAACTAAGGAAAAGCTG
Source organism: Trogon surrucura (assembly GCA_020746105.1). Classification (NCBI taxonomy): domain Eukaryota; kingdom Metazoa; phylum Chordata; class Aves; order Trogoniformes; family Trogonidae; genus Trogon; species Trogon surrucura. The sequence goes on from CM036640.1 coordinate 2,864,124, forward strand.
CAGCCAGATGCACCCACGGCAGACACAACCCAACACTTTCAGTGGGTCCCCTCAACTTCGGGTGCAGCAGCAAAAAGGAAAAGCTCAGCGCCCTCTGTACCCGGCAGGCTGAGCATCGAGCCCCAAACGGGCCAGGGAATGAGACAGAAAATGAAGGTTATTCCCCGAGGAAGAGAACCAAGGTGAAGCTGCAGCCTCCGCGCTGCAGGACACGGGTGTGTTCGAGTTGTCCCCTCGCATCACTGCTTTGGCCCTTTTTTTCTTGAGTAAAAAGGAAGGAGGGGGAATCCTTCGCTGCTGAACGCCCCCGGCTCAATGTTATCTTTGATTTTTATCGTAGGAATTTTATTTTACAAGTGCAAAGAATTGCCATGTTTTCTCTCACAGATTTCAGAAAAATACGGGCTTCCTGAAGAGAGCATTTATAAAGTCTACAAAAAATGCAAAAGAGGGTAAGCTAATCTCTCATCTGCTTTTATGCCGCGCCTCTAAAACCCCTCTCTCTTTGGTACCCTGCCATAGGCTGGAATAGCGTTTTAACAAGATAATAAAAAGTAAAGCCATGTGAGTCTCTGCTATCTGGAGCATATAAAACTCGGATCTTTCTAGGCTTTAAAGATTTGGCATGGTGCTTGTTTGTATTCTATCTGTTTGGAGTGTAAAGTCTCCCAAGGAGAGGAAGTTGGACGAAGGAGGAATTGTTTGGGCAGTTTAATGGGTGATCTTTGTGTCTCAGAAGGGAAGGCAGAGGTTATGGAGAATCTACCTTACTGCTGTCAGGAAGGGGTAAATGTTTGCGTCTCCAGACACTGTGCCCAACTGTCCCTGGCTCGGAAGGAGGCTGTACCAGCTGAGAACGAGCGTGGGCAGTGCCAGTGGAGAAGAGTGGAGATTTGGAAAGGGGGAGGTCTGTTCTAGCTTTGCCATCTCATCCCCAGACCAGGGGAGGGCAGTGGTCTCGATGTGGAGCCAAGCGCTACTTTCTTCTGGCTACAGGACTCCCTCTGGCTTGTCCCCGTCTCTGGCAGCGAGTTCTCCCTTCAGCCGATGGAAGGAGAACGACTCGCAAACTCCCAGGCTGATTTCCGTAAAACTCAATCCGGAGCCCTTCCTGCAGAGCGAGCGGATGCAATCAGGCTTTGCAAGCAGCGGTGGCTGCTTGGGGGGTGAACTCACTGCTGTTGGCCCAGAGTTTGAGCCTGGGGAGAGACAGGCAGAAGCGCGAGGCCGATGACGAGCCCTGCGCTGTGCAGCCCTGCTCTGCTCGCCAGCACGGTCCCTCAGAGGTCCTCTGCGTCCCAAACCAAGGCAACAGAGCCCTTGGGAGCTGAGGGTTGGCCCAAAGCTCTGCTCTGCATTTGCTTTCTGGTGGCGGTGAGACGAGAGGTTCCTGAAGCTCCTTGGATGGGATCTTCCAACTCATTTGGTGTCACCATGACTTGATCCCCGTGGGACTCCAAGGGGAGCAGAGCCAGGGTGAGGCTTGGAGGCGGCAGCAAGGTGCCGGGGGTAGAGGCAGTGGCTTCTCCTCGGTGCTGCGGCATCACTGACCTGGGAAGCTCTTATGGTGCCCTCACCTCTAACTCCAGAGCTGAACTTATCCCCATTTAGGAGGGGTTTTAGACACAGTCCTGATTCTATGAGAGGAAAGCCACAGTGAGGTGTCCCATGTGTCAGGAGGCCCTTCCACCTGGTCCTGAGCACGGGGCCCCCAGTGCTGTCAGGTGCCGCTCACCCACCAGCCCCAGAAGTGGAAATTTTCTCCCCAGAGAAAAAGAGCAACGGTGGAACCTCAAGAGCGGGGTGTCCCGTGCACCTTCAGTCAGAGAGTGCCTCACGTCTGACCTTGAAGAACAACAGCTGTGAAGGACAGGGACGATCAGTTTATTGTTACAGCTTCGGGACTGAGCCAAAACTCAGGTGTATCAGCTGGGGTGGTGGCTCGTGATGTGGCCATCGCAGGTCATGGGGCTGTCAGCCCACAACAGCTCCTCTCAGGTGACTCCACCTTGGGCTGGAGTTTTCTGACCCAGCTGACTGCGAGCAGCTGCGGCGCAAGAGAGATCCCAGCACTGACAGGTCCTGCAGGTGGACCAGGAAATGTTGCTGCTTCAGGGGAGAGGCCACCTAAACTTTGTTTTGCCTTGGTTTTGGTCGTTATTCGATCTGATAAGTAGTGAGTGGTGTTTAATAATGATTGGGAGGGGAAACAGGCAGATGTTCTTTCTGTCTCTTCCCCAGAATGGAGGAGCAAAAAGGCAACAGCTCAAAACTGGATTAAGGCAAAAGAGAGTTTGACACGTAGTTTAATGAAAGCTGGACACGGCTGATGGGGGATGTACGAGATTTTCTCCGGCAGGGTCAGACACTGTTCCCTGCTCCCCCAGATTTAATATTCCTTTGAATAATTTTATCCTGTTGCTCCGCCCTGTACGGTCCCCTCTCGGTAGTTACAGCTTGAGGGTCAGATCTTCACCTGGTGTGGCCAGTGAAGCTCAGTGGTGCTGCCGGGGCTTGCGGCGGGTGAGGGCCTTGCTGGGGCAGGGGCCTGCGATGAGCTCCCGCGGGTGAGCTTGGGCTCCGGGTGACCCAAGAGCAACAGGGAGTGATTCCATATCGTGGTGAGGTTTGGTCTAGAAGAACAATGCAGGGCTCAGATTCCTAATTAACACTCCTGTAGTCTTTTGCGGTTGAGAAATCAGATGGAAGCGCGGCAGCAGGAGGCCCTGCTCTGGGTTCCTGCACCGAGGTCACCCGAGATAACCGGAGCAGCTCTCCTGGGGGGCTTTTTGTGACAGCCCCCCCTTGGGTGCTCTCTGGGGGCACCAGTCGGAGCCCAGAGCGCCGGGACCCAGGGCTGGGCGACCCAGGCTCTTGCTCCCAGCACCGCTCCCAGACAGCAAAGGTCACAAGTCCCCGGGAAGGCCCCTGGCCCGTGTCAGGCCCCGTGTCTCAGCCTCCCCCTGCACCGGGCGGGATTCCCTTTCCCAACCGCGCCGTGATGGAATTAAGGGCCTCTTGGTAAAGTGCCTCGTGCTCTGCCCAAAAGCGGCGCAGCAGCGAGCCCTGGGACAAAGCTCGCACCAGAACAGGCCGGGCGTGAGGACAAGAGCTCCCGCCTTCGCCTCGGAGGTTCAAGCATGCTGGGCCGGGGCTGCGAGGGGCTGGTGGCTGCAAGGGGCCGGTGTCTGCGAGGGGCCAGTGGCTGCGAGGGACCGGTGGCTGCGAGGGGCCAGTGGCTGCGAGGGACCGGTGGCTGCGAGGGGCCGGTGGCTGCGAGGGGCCCGTGCTGGCGGCACGCGGGCAGGAGCCTGTCACTGCAACCCAGCGTGGCTGCACGGGCACCAGAGCATTTCCCAAGGGGACGCTGGGTCCCCGTGTTTGTGCTTGTTGAGCGGTTTGATTTGTTACACACTCGCCTTTTGTCTTTTTGCTTGTTTTTAATCTTGGCTTGCAGAGCATTGCACAATTAATGCTATTGCCCCGTTAATGACCCCAGCGGGAACCTGGAGGGGCTGTGCTTTCTGTAAAGAAAGACAATTTGTTTTCTCTGTTCCCTCCAAACAGTTACAAATTTCACATCTGATTTGTGGGAGCGAGGTGGGGTGGTGCAAAGCTGCCCCGTTACTTCCATTACAAATAATTCGGGCCTCTTGCCTGGCGCCGAACAGCGGCCTCGGGTTTAAATGAGCTGTTGGAATGTTTCCCTCCCTGCCTCTCCCTCATGGATTCCAGGCTGGAGGAGCTGTGTGAGCTCCAGCAGGGTTGGAGTCATCGTTGTGCCCTTGAGCAGGGGCAGGAATTTGCCAGGGGCCGGCGCAGCCGCCTGCGCGATCCTGCCGAAGGGGCTCCGTCCGGTGCAGCCCTTGGGGCGCGTCTGCACGGGAGGGTGCTCCGATGGGAGAAAGCTGTCCTGCTCCAAACCACTTCCCTCTGCTCCCAAAGCAGCCCCGGCTTGTTGGGAACAACGCGCCCCTTAAAGCATCCAGGCGAGGAGCGAGGAGCCCTGCTCTGACTTCGCACCCTGCCGTAATCCTGACTAATTTCCCTGCGTAGCAAACGCTGGGCCGAGGCGTGTCGAGGGGAGAATTGCGAAAAGCTCAGCAGGACGTTTCTTTGTGTCGTGTTGTAGCTTTATTTATGTAATCATGGCCGAGCCCCTCAGGTTGGGTCGGGTGGACGCTGCGGCACCTTTTTGCGCCTGCCCAGGGCTGTGGCTCCGGCAGCAGCCTCCTGCCCGGTGCAACGCTGAGGGGTAGTGGGGCACTAAAGGCGGTTTTGGAGTGGGAATGTGGTGCGGAGACATTTCTGACCCAGCTGTTCTGCCTCTCCCGCAGGATCCTGGTGAACATGGACAACAACATCATCCAGCACTACAGCAACCACATGGCTTTTCTCCTGGACGTGGTGGAAGCAGAGGACAAGTTCCAGATCATCCTCAAGGAGCTATAAAGAGCTGGAGGCAGCACTTACTGGGACTTCTCTCAAAGCCGGCAAGTTTGACCCAGCAGAACTCAGCCAAGTGCCTCAAATTGTTGCCATTACTTGAACACGCTGCCCCTGGGGAGCACCTCGGCCTCGCGGTGCCGGGCCGGAGACTGCCTGGAAGATCTGTTATCGATGTGAATGTGGAACTTCTCTCTGTTGAGTTTATGATATTATTATTATTATTATTTTTATTTTATTTTATTCCCTTCTGGCGATGGGCCTGACCTCCTGTTTCCCAGCTGGGACCGCGCAGCTCCGCTGCCGTGGCTGTCGGAGCCTGGGCAGGGGCCGGGGACTGTCGCTGCTCCCCGCCTGCCTCGGCTCGTGACCGATCCCAGCCTGGGCCTCGGCTTTCCTCCCAAACCGACACAGAACCTTCAAACCATTTCCAGCGGGGCTGAGCCCAGCCCCGAGCTTCTCTCTGTCCACAGAGACTTTCACAGACGCGTTTAAAACTCGCTGCCCGACGGACACTGCCCGCGCCTCGCCGTGTCCCTGAGTGTAAATACCACGAAGGCCTCCATAGCCCTTGTTTATACATTTCTGATGTATTGTTCCTTTTATATTTTATATATGTATAAATATGCATTGTTTTATATTTGACTCGGTACGGTGACACAGAGCATTTCAAACACAGGCTGCTTCACATTTCTCCGTGAACTCCTTTTGTAACTGTGTTTTTGGTTTTGTTTTGGATATCCCGTAGTAATAAAGGTTCAAAGATAGAAAGCGAACGGTTTTCACCCGGCTCTGGAGGCTGGAGATGGGAAGGGCCGGGCGGGAGCCAGGGCAGGGAGGTCACCTCAGGGGCACAGAGAGGACCCGAGGTTGGTTTAACAGCCCAAGGAGTTTGTCATCTGAACTGTCTCTCCACGGAGGGGCGAGAGGCAGCAAACGCGGACGATCTGCTCCCACCCGCGCCCGCGGATCTGCACCCAGACCCCTCGACACGCTGGACCCCCCCCAGCAGCTTCTGCGGGCAGGTCGAGGTTACCGAACGGTTCTAGGCACATCCCTTTGAGGGGGGAATTGCATCAATGCAGATTTGGTGAAGTTTTAAAGCAAATCTAAAAAGAAATGCCCTGTTTTGCTCCTGCTCGCAGGAGGAGCGGCTCAGCCTCCCCCTGGAGAGGCGAAGGGACCAGGTGGCCCCTGCACCTTCTCCGTTGTGCGGCAGCTGCTGAAACTCCTCACAGCTGCCATCCCTCAGCCAGCAGCCCTTCACCCGGGCTAAAAGTGGCTGCAGCTGCTTCCCGTTTAGATAAAATACACCAAGGGGAGCCCTGTATTTTCTAATTCATCCTCAGGCCAATGACAATGCAGGGCTCTCCTCCTCCCTCGTCTTCAGCCTCGTGGTTTTTCTGCCTGTGTCAAAGAGCTGCACCTGAGTCCTGTGACTGGGCAAGAGGGAGCAGCTCTGCTCCCACTGGGAAGGGGTTTTTGAGATGTCGAAGTGCACCAGGCTGGTGAGTTTTGGATTACCTAAGTGTTCCGTGATGGGGAGGGCCTCTAAAATGAGGCTCTGAGAAGTTTGAAGGCTTATCGACCTTTCAAGGTCTCTCCCAGCACTCCACACTCCTTCATTTCGTTAGCTCCTTCTTCAGCAGGATTTCTCTGGTTCAGTGTTAGTTCTGCAAGGCACGGCCTTGCAGAATTCCAGCTCCAAGTAAAAACGAGCACAGCGGGAACCCCTCACCGCTCAGTTTCGATGGCTCTGAAACCTACCGCTCCCCTCCTCGCCCCGATGCGTTGGGTGGGGGGTCTCTGTCTCCGGAGACCTCCACGGCCGGGCTGGACCTGGGCAGTGTGACCCTGTCCTGCCTCACCCCGAGGACCCACATGGGTGGCTCAGGTAAGGATGGAGTTTTCCAGGTGCTTGTGGGAGAGGTGGGACCCAGCCCCTTTGGGGGGCTCAGGGGAAGCGTTCTCTGCACCTGAACACAAGGCGTTGGCGGATGGATGGAGGCAGCAGTGCCCAACTCGCTTGAGGGTTCTGCCCAGCATCGGGCTCTTCCCAGGGAGCTGCTTGGGGACACCCACCCCTAGTGGGGAGGCGGCTGCGCTCACAGAGCTGGGGGCGCTGCAGGCAGCTGCGTTTGGGTTTTTTTTGTGGATGCAACGTTACCAGCTTTTGGTGATCTCTCACCCCTCTGTTAGTTGCTCTAAAAGGCCGATACTTCTTATCAGTGTGAGCACGGCGCTGGCCGTCTGCTTCTGTTAGACTACTCTGACTCTATTGACTGGAGTAGTGTTACTCCTAATTTACAACAGCAAAAATCATCTCGCGTTGTAACGGTAGGTTCACAGCAGAATTTTTCTGGATTTTACCATGTTTCGTGGTGGCTGCAAACCCGTCTTAACTTTCGCTGGGTGAGAACTGCCCCGGCCGGAGCTTTGCGTGTTTGCACAGCACAAATAGCTTCCTCCACACACACAGATTTCTGTCGATGTGTTGGAGGCAGAGAACCGGGTCCTTTTTCTGTGCAGGATCTGGGTAATCCTGACTTTGTCAGGGTTTAAATCACGGTAACTCCGCTGCGCACGGGGAAACGCTGGCTGATTCACGGCAGCCTAAGTGCGGAGTCACTGCCCCCCCCGGCCGAGGTGGGTGTTTTGCTGACTGGCTCAGTATCGTTTATCCCTTCCAGCAAAGGCGAGTTGCCGTAGAAGTTGCGTAAAGCAGAGCTCCCAAATATGTGAAAGCATTCTTGACTCCTTGCCCGGAGCCCACCAGTTCCTTTTGAAGATTAAGATACAAGCGATGAAGGCGATTCACCTCCGAGCGAGCAAAGGTCGTGTGAAAGTATGAACCCGCTCGTGTTTTGCAAAGGGCTCGCGCTGACGAAGGAAAGCAGCTTCCTCGGGAGCGGCGTCTGCTCCGGACAGTCGGCAGCTGGTTTGTGCTGACTCGAGGCAGAAAGGCTCAAGTCAACCGGCTCGTAAAACGTCCCGGCCGGGCGGCGGAGGGTGTCTGGGCACACACGGAGCGTGGCGGTTTGACACGTGTCCCGCACGGGCATCATCCTTCGGCTGCGCCAAGGCCTGACGCTGTGCTGCACCCGTCGTGTCCGTCCTCCGAGTGAGCAAGTGGCAGAGGGGCAGGATTTGCCCGCGCTGCCCTTCTGTGTTTGTACCTCGGCAAGGAAGGACTCCTCGCCAGGGTAACATCTGCAGCCTCCAGCACCTGTTTCCTCTTTGGTTTATCAGACGAAAGCACCAAGAGGAGGTTTTTTTGGTTGGTTTGTTGTTTGCTTTTTTGCAATGCCCATTAATTGCAGTGATTATTCACCATCTACAAATCCCAAAGCTTTCAAATCACCTTCAGCTCATATTAATTTTCTGACGTACAGAATGAAGCCGTGCTCATTAGGTGCTGAGCCAGCCCTGGCAGGCTGGGGACAGGGACCGCTCACGGTGAGTTCACGTGTGCTTCGCAGGCAGAAGCCCTGTGTGAGGACCCTGCTCTGGTGCTCGGGTTCTGCTGCTCCGAGCGCTGGGAGCTGCTTCCTACCATAGCTGTAGAAGAAGGAAAACTTCTTGATCAAAAAAGAAACACAGCAGCGTGTGAGCTGAGTTGTGCAAGAGCTCTGATATCCCTGGTGCTGGGTGGAGGGCTCTGCTCTTCGCTTCCACAAATAACACCCAGTTTCTATGTCTTTATTCATGCTTATTCACTCCTTGCGTCATCAACCAAGCAGCTGAGGATCTCGGTGTGTGGTGTGGTTCTCCATCACTAGAAGGGGAAGGACAGCATCCTGTGTTTTGTTAGCACACCCACACGCTGTGTTCGGAGATGCCCTGGCGCTGTGCTGGGTATCGGAGAGGATCAAAGACAGAGGAAAACGAAACTCTGTCCGCATCCGCTTGGCAGGGCAGAAAGCTGTAATGAAGCCAGCGAGGGTCCCCTCCACGCTGCTATCTCACCTGTTTCCTCTGGTAGTTCCTTGGATTTGTGTAACTAAATTTGTGATCGGTGAGATGGGCACTAAAACCCGCAGCCTGTGCGAATGTCCCAGTGTCTCCAGCTGGAAGGTGTCCTTGGCCGTAGAATTAGAGTTTAGCGCAAACACTTGGTGCGCACAGACTTTGGTTGAGCTTTAGTACGTCGAGGGTTGTCTTGATTACACATTTGACTGTGAATCCTGCGCAGGGGATTACCTGGAGTCCCTGGAAACACCGAGACACTGGCTCCAAGCACCCCAGGCAGCAGCAACTGCTGAGTAACCAGCCTGCGATAAAGCTGCTGCTTTGTATCAGCCACTGCCTGATGTGACTGTGTTTTGCTCTGCTCTCTGTGGTGCAACGCAATAATTCCACCCGTGTTGTGTGTTCTGGTGAGCGAAGGGCTCAAGTCACCTCTGAGTTCCCAGCTAGCAGCATTTCTTCCCCTCTTTTCAGGCTAGAGTGGAAAGGATATGTGGTTGGGTTATTTTTCTAGCAAGACAGCAAAGATGGCTCGGGTGGCTGTGTCTGTGGTAATGGTGTCCCCTTGTCCTTTTCATGCACTGACACAATTGCAGGGGTGTCTAATCAAACTGGCGTCAGACTGATGGGAATGAAAGAGAGGGCATTTCTCCACCACCTGCAGAAGGTATCTCTAGCCTGTTCCCTGCCCCTTTAATTAATTTGGGAACCAAATTTAACAGTTGTGAGCCAGACCTTCCACATGAATCAACTGCCCTAACTCCGTTCCTTTAACTGAAAAGGGCTGAATTACGTCGGCTGGGGCTCCTGTCCCAGCTTAGTCAGCACAACAGCTCTCGGGGAGTTGGCGTGTCGACGCCGTGCGCTGCAAGTCTGGGATATGATCTGGACGTGGCTCCAGAAGAGCCCATTACCCCGTTCGCGCTGCCGCGAGGGCTCTGGAGAGACTGATGGCACCAGCGTGTTCTCTCGCTGTCTGTGGCTGGTACAAAATCTGCAGCTGGGTAAGTTCAAACATGAGAAATAATAGCAGTATTGCTGTTGTCTGCCTTGCCAGCCCTTCAGTAACCTCCCCGAATGACTTCAGGATCTCAGAAGAAATAAACAGGGCAAGAACGATGAGTCTGACTAACTGAAAAAATAATGTTACTCGCGCCTGGCAACCACTAGCCGACGGGCACGGAGGGACACGATCCACCCAGGTTGAGCCGAGCTCCGCATCCGCCCTGCCAAGACCTGCTCAGCGCAAGGAGGCTGCAGCAGGTTTGTCCTCACATCTGCCTCTCGTGTCGATCAGGGTCGGAATGTGGCACCGCTCCTCGTCCGGGCTGTCTCTTTGCTGCTGAGGAACCGCTCCAGCTCTGCCCGCTGGTCCGGGCTGGAGGGGTTGGTGGCACGTCCCGTGGGGCAGGGTGGCGTGTGTTTAACCCGTTCCTCACCGCGGGTGGGTCCCACCTCCCACTTCCCCAGGCGTTTCCTGCTTACAACCTGCAGGATGTGTTTCTTCTCCTGTTTTACTCAGCTTTACATGAGGAAACCTCTGGTGAAGCCGGTGGAGGACAGGAGGAGCACGAGCCCAAGGAGACCACGCTGAGGTGCTCCGTAACCCTGCTCTGCAGCCAGGGCACGGAGGCTCTCTCAGAAAACGGGCTTCCCCCCCTTCCCGCAAGCGCTCCTCTCTTCCAATCACATAGAAAAATATCGCAGGTGAAATGTCTGTTGGTACAACAGACAGAGTTATGTGATAGTTTTACACATGCACCAGAACTCACAGAACCTGTTTGTCGAACACGCTGACAGTCGGTGATGCTTTAATGGTCTTTACATTGCAAACACCCTTTTTTCAGTCTTGCTTTTAAAAATAATATTGTAAAATATGGACCAGCAAATTGGACAAGGAGCTGACAGGCAGGACTCCGGTGCTGCTTCTGCCATGTTGCTGCTGGGTCGCCCTTTGGATGCCATTAGACCATCTAAAGGTTGTCAGGAGATGCTTCATTTTTTATTTTCCTGTTGAGTGGGCAATAGCTCTCTTTAGTCACATTTGTGTTTTGCTGTTTCTAGTAGTGAGAAGGACTTCAGAACAATTCTTATTTTTACCTGGCCCAGGGAACCCTCCCTGTGATCCACGCCCTGTCCATCGCCCTGAGATGAACGCGGCGCTTGAGCAGTCCTGCTTTGGAGACCCTTTGTAATCCACGAGGTTGGACTGCCCAAGCCAAGAAGGAGCTTTACAAGGTGGGGTGGCCACAGCAAAGAGAGTCAAACAGAATTTCTGCCTGTCAGAAAAAGAGAGTTGAGGATTTTGTCCCACACTGATGGGGTTTATGCCTGGAAATAGGAGCTGTGGTTTCTGTTAAGTATCTTGGGGAGGTGGATGCTTTATCCCCTGAAACCAAAATCTTTGGGAAATGTTCTGGGGGTAAAAAGGGTCCGATTGCAAGGCCAGAGACAGCCCACTCGGTTCAGTGTAAAACAGAAAGAGGTGCCAGTGGTCTAGCCTCTGTACAGACCCGGCTGCCCGGCAGATCCAGAGCGAGACAGGGCTGAAATCAAGACAGTGATGCCAAATGACTCCAGCTGGGAGTTCCTCCCATTCTCTCCCACCGACCGAAACAGGAGAGGGAGCAGGCTCTAACCCCAGCAGCTGGGCGTGGGGTGTTTTTGTGTTTTCTGGTAATACAGACCGGTGATCTTCTCTCCTCATATTTAATTTGCCCTTTCCTCTAGCCCTCTGTTCTTATCAAACGCCACTTGGCACCGCTCCCCTCCCAGCCTACAGCTTCCCACTCTTTTTACAAAACCCCTGTTACAAGATACAACTGCTGAGAGATGTAGTAAAGATACACCTGTTGGGTAAGGAGAGCCGTGGGCTTTCTCATGGTCTCATTCTTTTCCGTGGCCAGGAATTTATTGTTGATCTTAATCTCAGGCCAGAGAACGTCACTGCACGGTGACAATAAACGTACTTGAACAATTTGCTGATAGGCAGGTTTATTTGTCTTCTCATACGGATGCCGAGGGGGAGGAGGGCTTGGGAGAAGGGAGCTTCATGCCTTTTCATCTCTTTGCAACAAGTGGAGGGAAGACAAAGGGATGGTAGTTCTGGCTTGAAGGAAGTACTTGAGACTTGTACAAGCCTCCTTCCAGCTCTAATTCCCAGCCTTAGCAGGGGCTGAGGACATGCCCAGATTTTACCCATCAGGTTCCTTGAGATGCTGTGTAGCCACGAGCATCCCTCGCTTTTCCTGCCCAGCGGTTCCCCGATCTAACTCCTTATGGCCTGTGTTCTCCGAGGGTGAGTTTAGGCACTGGCAACGCAAAAGAAAGGCAGCCTGATGCTTAAAACCTCCGCCTGGGTTGTGAAGGATCTTTTTCCAGGTCATGTGTGCCCTGGCTTCTTGATCTGTACCATGGGGATAAGAAATTACCCCAGCATCACAAGGGTGGTGCAGTATTTAATTACTGTTTGTAAATGTCTGAGAGATCATCTGATAAAGGCACCTCTGATACACTGCTCCGGGGTGTTATCAACCCACACCCCCCTCCAAGGTAGTGCACTGTAACGCTGCCACCTCTGCGCCAGTCCCTGCAAACCTGTGGCAATAAGTGGCCCCGCTGGACCGGGCGATACGGTGGGACCCCTCTGCTGCCCGACATATTTTCCTATGTCCCGTGAAAATGGCAAATCTTCCAGGCTGGACTTAGCTGGAAGGAGATTTCTTTGCTTCTGTGGCAGGTTTACGTGGCTGACAGGTTGCAGGCTCTGGAGCAAACCCGTACATCCTTGTTGGGCGTGAGGTCTCTGACTTGAAGCAAGACGTTATCCCCTTGGGAGACACCTTGATGAGGGAATCGTTGATGTTTGCAGTGACCTACAAGACAAACAGGAAAGGGAAGTGAGTACCAAACAAGGCCACAGCTGTGGCAGTGAGGAAGGAGAGTGCATCAGTCAGTGAATGTAACAGGAGGAAAAAGAACCGGTCTAACAGGACCGTGTGAGGAAATCACTTCTGGATTTAAAAAGTGCTGTCCTGGGCAGAGCTTATTTCGAGGGACACTGATAAGACAACACTAAACTTTGTCCTGAGATATTCGGATCAGGATGGAGATATTTGCCATTTTAAAGAATCCAGCAAACAGGAGGAGAACTCACGTGGGGTGTAATTTGTAAGACAAGCCACGTGCCCTCACGCTCCGGGTCTCAGACCTCACCAGGCATCAGGCCGGGAGCGGGCTGCCTTTGCAGCTGGAGTACTGGGGAACCTGGTACATTGTGCACTAATGCGGCTTCTCCCGAAGCCTCTGGCAGTTTGAGGGAGTTGTGGGGTGTTCTAGCCCTTCCTTACAGGTGCTCAAAACTCTCAGGTTGGTTTCCGGACAGTTGTCTCAGCAGAGGTTGGGAGGGACCTACCCCCAGCTCTCGGGAAGGAGACTCAGCAGTGTCCTGTCACCCCCTCACAGTGAACGTGCCTCCCGAAGCTCGGAGGGACGATGGTGCTCTGCGCCCTCGATGGCCACAACCAAAATCACCGGCCACGTCTTTCCTCCCAGCTCAAGGCTCACATACACAGCGAAGGCCATTTTCCAGATTTCTCCAGCTGTAATCCTTTTGTGGTTTTGGACATAAACACCGTCTGGCCAGAAACGTCACTGCTTTGCTTGCAGAAATCCATAGAGGCCTGTTACAGAAAAAGGGCTTGTGGATGCCTTTGAATTGACTTTACCTGTGGGTAATTACCAACAAAGGAAAACCCACATTTAAAATCCAGTTGTCTCCATTGCGAGTGATTCTAATGACACAGCTGGAGGCAGTATTCGGGCCAAAATCTGGGAGTGCTTACCAGCTGTAGGTAGGTCTCTTTGTGACTGCCCAGCGTGTAAAGGTTGCATTTACACAGACGCCGAGGACTTGAAATTCTTGCGGAAAATGTGGTTTTTGTGTGTGTAACTGCCGTCTCCAGACTTCCCCGACGTCAGCTCTAAGTGTCCGGTTGGGTTCAGGTCACCGGCTGAGCACAGAATGTGAGCTGGTGCTGCCAAAACACCTCAGGAGGGTCCCTGTGGCAGCCCTTGGGAAGTGAGACAGAGAAAAGGAGATGTCTCTGATGCCGTCGCTGCCGGGGCTGCAGGGTGGGAGGATGGCTTTGAGCTAAGGATGACCTGAAGAATCTGTATTTTTCAGTGTGTTCAAGCCTGCAGATAACTGCTGGAGTGTTTGTGGAACTGACTTCTTCTAATCAGGCTATAGCCAGAGAAAACATCAAATGGTCAAGGCTAGTTCAATGATGGAAGAGGCCAGTTCAAGCACAGGAGCAGGGAGGTAGCAAGAAGACACCCACATTAAACATTCAAACACAGAAAAATTGGTGCTTTTGCCCTGGTTTTCCCTTATGCTGTGGAGAGTAGCCTGGTGAAACACCTCCAACAGGCATGATGTTTAACCGGCTTTATTTTAACATACGGTTTGGTCCCAAAGCTGAAGATGGCTTTGAGGACAGCTTGGGACACCATTTTCTTGTTTCTCACTCATTTCTTCTCCAATATTCATCAATTTTCAGCTGTCACTGCCTCGGATGCAGACCCTTCAGTTACTAGACAAAAGTTCCTTTTTGCCTGCGTGAGAGCAGCGACCACGGAAAGACTGCAGGATCTGTCCACCTTTTTCTTCTCAGATGTCTCTTTGTCTATAGTCATAAATTATCAGACACTGCCATCATTTAAATAGATAGTTTCCTGTTCTGCTTCTTGTAGGTTAGATATTATCTCCTACAGTAAATCATGAGTCAGTGATTAATTCAAGAAGGCCGTTCCCAGAAGCAAATTCTTACAATGTTAAAAATAATATGATGCGAATCCATTATAGTATGATATAGAAAATAATTATGGCCTGCAAACTAGTTTAATCAACTTAGAACGTGCTGGGGCAGATACTCAGTCGGAGTGAGTCATTATAAGAAAGTTCACAGTCTCGGCGTATGGGTTGTGTGAGCGAACACGATTGCCCCATGTCAGCTGAGTCTCGGTAACTCCGTGCCGGGTGCTCTTCGCACACCCAGATTGTGAGGTAAGACGTGTTTGTTTAAAACACCTTTGCTGATGTTTAAGCTTTATCAAATTACTATAAAAGCATGAATTGCTTCAAGAACACGCATGCCGCCAGTTAAGATGTCTCAGCTGATGAGTGGCAGCTTATTAAGCTTATTAAGTGGTGTTGTCTTCATTCTGTCTTAAGCATCTGTGCAAAGTCATCAAATATTATAAAGAGTCAGCGTGCTCGGCCTCACCACGCAGCGGCTGGATCTCGCATTTCGGCGCAGCTGGAAAGGGGACGGCTCGCTAGGAAACGGCTGCAATGCACTAACGCTGTGCAGAAAAAGACAAAAAACTCCCTCTGAAGAATAACAAACCGATGCAAAAGTAATCGCAGCTAGAGCGAGACGCCACTGAAGGGACAGAGAAGCCCATCAGCGGTGTGTATGTTATTACAAGCCATCTGATAATCGTTAATAACACTTTGCGCTTTGTTAACGTCTTCCAGATCTCAAAACATTCTGAATTCCTGCGGACTAAAGCTTACGACACCCCAGCGAAGCCTGGTCACCGCGGCATGGGTGGGGAGCATCGGGCGCAGAACAGTTAAGTGACTTACACAAGGGTGAATCAGCAGGAGGTTGAGGAACTGAACCTGACGGCGAGGTCCTCAGCTGATAGGACCTGGCACGGCTCCACAGCGAGTGGAAGGGCACGGGCAGTTACATCAGCCGTACGCACGCAGACCTGCTTCCCAGCTCTGGGGCTGAACCTCAAAACCCAGCACCTGTTAACGACGTAACATTCACCCATCACTTCTTGGCAGAAGTTCCCCACAACTAACCAACGCAAGTTGGATTTCTGGGATGCCAACGCGTGGGATGCCGGGGGGCTCTCCCAGGAGCAAAGCCAGGGATGTGGCAAGGCCAGGGGTGCAAAGGTCCAGGCTGCTGCAGGTAACTCTGAGAGCTGCACCCAAACTAGGGAGGCTGCAGCTAGTCCTAGTGTTTTCTGGGACATCAAACGTCACACCACAAAAGTTACATGTTAGCTGTGACCCCCACCCTGGCCTTGTCCTCCCTTGCAAATCTACTTAGAGGGCATCGATTGGGTGCCGGAGTGGGGATTTTCTCAGTCTTCCTAGCAACGGGTTGTTGAAACACGCTGCCTTTTCCTGCTCTTCATCCTTCCGAGCACAGACCGAAACCCCACCAGCTTTAGGGATAGCTCTGAGAGCAGGGATGCTGGAACCCAGCAATCGTCCATACGGTCCATGCGCATCCATCCGTACGTACGCACCTCCTCAGCCTTGCTTACAGTTGTCTTACTGGCCCTCATGGCTGTGAGTTCCACAAATGAATAACTATTAATTTGTCTTTTTTAATTTACGTATCTGTTGCTCCAAACAGCTTTCATTGTAAATTACCACCCCAGTTTACAAATGAAGACTGCACGTTGTTCGTACAATTACTTCCTTCTTTCAAGTTTAAACTCATTGGGTTTCAAGTTTATGCTCTTACCCTTTTGCTTTATATCATATGGGAGAAGCTCACTCTTTCATTTTTCTTAATTATCTCACATACATTTCAGGCCATCTTATTTGCCTTCTCTCTAAATTAAACATCAGCATTTTCAGATTTTACTGGGATTCTAATGATCATCCAATTTCTAAATTGAGGCTATTTCTGTTGTAGCTTTTTTTAGAGTTAGGGTGGCCAGAACTAAACACAACATTCCAGCAGAAGGTGTATCAGCAGCATAAATGACAGTACTACTGTATTTCCTGGATCATTTTCCGAGCCGTCGCTTGCACCCCCAAATTTTACGCTTCAATTGCAATCTTGCATTGAGGTAAGATGTCTTCATTGTTTCAAAATCGTAATCTTTTAATGCAAGTCTCCCGTTGCCCGAATATTTCTGAGCATAAGGAAGATCAAATTTCTCTCCTGTCTACACGGCAATTTGTGTAGACTGGGAGCCACAGCGAATCGAAAATCTCACCTGTAACATCTGAGTTGGACCTAATTAATTCAGCATGTGGGCAGGACGCATTATTTGCAGTCACCACACCTTTCCCGACTCTGTTCTCTTTCTGGGCTTTGCAAAAAAAAAAAAGGACTGGGTGGGATTCTATTTATAGAGCCAAATAAATCAAAACCTGCCCGTGTCATACGTGATACCTCCAGCTTTTCAGATGTGGTCCTTCGAGGTGCCAGATGTCCTTGGTAGTGGGACCTACTTCTGCCAATCCCAGGGAAAAAAAGTGGGACTTGAAAGGTCTGGGACCCTACAAGATGAAAGGAATAGCTTTGTGTGAACAGAAATACGAAATTATTGCGGTATGTAGGACGGAAAGAGCTGAAGTTCCTGATCTGTAAGAGAATTCTGCCATTAAATGAACTTCATTAATTGTCTTTTTACTGACAGAATATATCCTGGCAGTGCCTGCAAGTGACTTAGTTCTGATGACTTCAGAGTTGGGTTCTGACAATGATCAGACATCCCCACAAAACCAGCACAGCCATAACAGGAGGCAAAAGAGAATAATACGCATGGGCTTAAAGAACAAGGCAACGTGCAGTTGAGAGGAGGAAAAAAAAAAGTAGTTTGGGCATTATTCCACTCCAAGGTTAAAAGTGGGGAAGTTGAAGCCTGCAAAGGAAAAGTACACGGCTGATTAAAAACACCCTCCACAGCAGCAGCAGTCTGGGAACAACTCGCTGCCCCTAAGAAACAACCAGAAATGTCAGGGGAAGGATGGAGGCTCTTGCTTTTCTTGGTCTTGCGAAAGAGCAGTCTCAAGGGAAGGAGAGATGTGAGGGGGCAGGCAGTGCTGTCTGCTGAGAAGGTGCTGTTGATTTATAGTGAGATCATGGGCACATCACTCCACCAGTCCGTTTTTCCACTGCAGCTGAGCTGTTTCTTGCTACATGCATGGACAGGTGTAAGAGCGCTAAAAATAATAAAACCCGACTACGTGCCACTTCCATTAGAATTGGAAGAGCGCTGCAAGGAACCGGATCCCAGGTTTCCACTTCTTGGTATTTGCACACACAGTCCTTGTGGATTTGGCCTTCCTGTTAAAAACGCCACTTGAGATACAAAACAGATGATCACGAATCAACTTTTCTGCTTTTTTTTTTTTTCTTCTTTGTAGGAAAATGCTCCAGGACAAACCAAAATTTGAGGTACGTGACGCAGCTCTAGGAATCTCAGCAGAGCTGCTCTGGCCTACGCTGTGTTTCGGTCCAGCCCCTGCGTGATACTCCCAGGGCGCCAAACTCAGGGGAGGAGATTTGTGAAGATGTGGTCTGAGGGCTTGTCCACACGAGCCAGCTACTTTTTACCAACCCCCAGAACTAGAAGAACAGACGTTGCAATGCCCTGGTCTTTGGCTTTGCCATCTCCACGTGGCTCTGCCATGTGGAAGCCCCACCACGTGCCCCAGGTTCTCCACCCTGTGCTCCACGGGCAAGAGGGTTGTGCTGAGGGAAGCAAGATCGCTCAGTTTGCTAGAACTGGCTATTAGAATCGCAGCAGGTTTCTAAACCAGCTGATAAAAAACTGCATCTGCAAGCTCCGTTCCCTGGTGTTGGCCAGGCTCGGCTGACCAGCCTGCCGAGGCTTGGCTGGAGTCCCACGCTCAGCCCTGCCCCGTAAGGGGGAGTTACTGCTCCGGCAGCACGTTCTTGATGAGCACCTTCCAGGACAGCACGTGTCAGGGAAAAAACTCCAGAGCCCTTCTTCCATCTGATGCATCCAGCTCCGGGTTTGGCATGCCCATCATCACCTTAGCCTTGTTGAAAGTAATTGGAGATTAGACATCCACACGCCCTTGGAAATTTACCTCCTGCTGAAGCAACTGCACAGCTCTGTGCCCTTTTGAATGCTTCGGATCAAATTCTGGTCACACGAGGAGGGCACTGCGCTGCGAGGCCCTTGGGAACGCCGTGCAAATCCAGTGTTCTGGAACCGTCGGGATGCGCGAAGAGAGCGGCGAATTGGCAGAGGTGCAAAAGTGGGTCAAGTCACCTGTCAGGTATTCTAGGTCAGGTAGGAAGAAACAAATAAGCTCTTTACACTGCCTCAATTATAAGTGGGTTAAACTTCAGGTACTGACTACCCTGCTAAAGGAACGCACTCCAAAACGACTGGTGCCAAAGAGGACACAGTCAAGTGCTTTTAGTGGAGGGAACTAAGTCAGCAGCCCCCGAACAGTCCAGTGTTAATGGAGCTGAAGTTTTCCTCCCCGGTGCAGTAACTTTTCTCTAAGGATAAAGCTTAAGAAAGAATCAGCCAAGCCCTTGTGTAGCTTGTGGTTTGGCTTCCTGCCCGCTCTGCCCTTCGAGCAGGAAATTCTCAAAGGGAAGGGAGTGCTTTGTGAAGCTCCCTTAAGACTCTGCCTCTTCTCTTTTAGTCAGAACTCAGCATCAGGTCATCTGGAACTCCTGGAAGCTGACCAGACAGACTGATGGCGCCTACACAAGGTATTTAAGCAACTCCTCTACCTTGATCGTTTTCTCTCATCTTTTGTCCCTTACGTCCTTGATTGCTGTTATTCAATCCCCAGATAATATGCTCCTGATATCGCCAAGATGGGAGAGACAAGCGAGAAGGAAGAGATCAAAAGAAAGAGAAGAAAGAGAAGAAGCTAAAGGCAGAAGAAGAAAGGGGGAAGATGTCAAATACTTCCTTGATTTACCTACTTTACATAGTCGGTACAGAAAGTTTCAGAAATTCTTAATATACTTAATTTTTAGAGTTCTGGAGTCACACGTAGTCACCAGACAGCAGGAGACTGTCCTGTCAGCAGGGACCATGGGCATCCACCAGCTGAGGAAGTAGCCTGAAAGCTGGATCCAGAAAGCCCAGGAGGCCCTTGGCACCTCTTAGGGTTGGCTGGACTTGAAGAGAAACTCAGCAAACTGCAGGCTGGGAAACCAGTATGGTTTTAAAATATCTTTCTGCTTCCCTCTGCTGGCCAGATAACAGAGGTACCAACGGAATTCCTAAAAATCAGGGTCAGGGTGACAAACAGCAAAAGCTAGGAGGTGTCATCTTGTGCTATCACTACACAAATGTTAACTCCACCGATTTCTTTGAATTTGCTCCTGAATTTCAGAAGAAATACAACATATATGTATGCTCAAGAAGACTGAAAATGGGACTGAGCCAAAACTGGGTGAGAGATGGGGAGATGGTAAAGACCAGGGTGCTCTATGTGGAGTAATTTTAAGGTTTAAACCAGTAATACTGCATTGCTGTTTTTCTCATCCTGTTATCAGTTGTGACTACAAAGTTAATTTAACAACCCTCACCTAAACTTAGTTGCTATTCTTGTTACAAAACAGAATCTTTATGGGTTGCAAACAAAAAAAATCAAAACAAAGACATAAACTTCAAACATTTTTGTTACTCACTTGGTTATACTGAAATAACCAAGTGAGTAAATCCTTCTTTTTCTAAGCTTGAGAGTACTTTCCCGTGTTTTTTATAAGGACTGGAGGAAATCCGGAAACCCTAAAAGGAATGGCCAATGATAAAAAAATTCTGGAGATACAGGAAACACCTAACTACAACCACAGCCTTCACTTTAAATAGGCTGTGTGTGTTACAGGCAAATCTTAGATTAATGCAGTAGTCAAATCAAGAAATCAGCAGTCATTTCTGCACTTAATTTCCCTATTTTATTTAAGAAGCAAAGGGGAAAACAAACAACCCACTTTGAAACGCTACTGTTGGCAAATGGGCTCTAAGCAGTGCTGCTAAATTGGTTTTTTTTGCAGGTTGTCCTCATTTACTGAGTCAGGCAGGTTAATGCACTTCACGGGGCTGACCCTCTTCACACTGAAAATCCGAGGAAAGATGCTGAGCGCCCCGGCTCCTGCCAAACTCAAACTCGAGGGCTGGTTTAGCTCAGTGGGTTGAGCGTGGTGTTTGAAACACCGAAGGTCGCGGGTTCGATTCCCGTTCGGTTTTCACGTGTTGCCTGACCTAGTCCAGAGGTGGCGTCCCTGCCCACAACAGGGAGGTTGGATTAAAATGATCTCTAAGGTCCCTTCCAGCCCAGGCCATTCTATGAAACACTAAAGCTGCCTTGTGCGCACCTTGTGGGCCTGGAATCAAAAGTCCTGCTCTCGGCAGCGTTGTTGACTGTCAAGACACAGCGAGGTGGAAGCTGCTACAAGGTTTTCAAATCCCATCGTGTCTCGCAGACGTTATCACGGCAAGAACGCGGCCACCTCGGCTCCTCCAAAGCTCTGGTGTGGTCGCTGCCGGTCGGGGCTGCGCTGGCAACAGGGCTGCACCAGAAATGTCTGCAAGCTGCAGGAAATGTGCTTCCCGGCAGGGCTCACACAGGGCTGAGGGTGAGCACTGCAACCAGAGGGAAGGTTAATGCAGGGAAGAAGTGTGAGTGATCCCCAGGGACAGGGCGCGCAGTGCGGGGGACACGGTGGCGGACACGGTGCTGAGCAGGGCCGCAGGGGAGCAAACAGCCACCGTCCCACCGTGTGACCAACCACACAGCAACAGGGCTACGGTTCGATGGCATTTCTTGTGCTGGTTTCTCCCCAAGGAGAGCAATTTCTCTAACCGGCTGCGGATGGAAATTGTTTGTAACGGGTCAGGCACAACCTCCGCTTCCTCCACCCGAAGCTGGGCTGCGGCCTGTCCGGGGCACGACGCCTCACGGCGGCGGGCGGGACGCGGTCCGGCCCCTCCGCGGAGCTACAGGAAGCGCCGTCACGGCCCCGCCCCGCCCGGCAGCGCGGTGCACGCTGGGAATGGCGGGTACCTGCCCCGGGGTGCCCCGTCCGACCCGGTGAGCTGTGGCGGCCTCTGCCCGTCCGCGCGTCCCGGCGGCCGAGGGAAGGCGTGCCCCCGGTTGCCGAGACAACGGCCGGCCCTGCTCCTCCTCCAATCAGCGCGCTTGTTACTCTGGGCATTCCGGCGGGCGCCCAATCACAGGCGAACTCTCAGAGGTTAACGCGGCCCGGAGGAGCCCCCTCGCGCCTTAAGGCGGCTCCGGCGCCTGGGGGACGCCGCCGCCACCTCCGAGCCGGACTCCGCGGGGCGCCGCGGTTGTCCCTGGAGCCTTGAGCTGGGGACTGTCCCCGCTGTCCCTCGGAACCGGGGCTCAGGGAGGGGCCTGGCCCGCAGCGGGGCGTCGCCGCCGCTGCCCCCGCCCGTAACGAACAGCGGAACTCCGCTGCTTCCTCTCGCCCGCCCCCTCGGGGCCCTCCCCCTCTGACGGGTTCAGCCCATAGGCTGGTCCAGGCCGCACCTCCGCCCGGCAGCCAATCCCCGCGGGTAGCCGGGGCCCGGCCCCTGATTGACAAGACTGGCGACAAATCGGAGAGGCCGGACAGGACCCGAGGCCGGTGCTTGGGCCGGTACCCGAAGTTGGGGTCCGACGGCGCGCGCCATGGGGCCGGAGCGGCGGGGGCGGAGCGCGCGGGCCGCTCCCTGAGGGGGCAGGTGAGTGCGGGGGGCGCCGCCTCCGTCCCCTCGCCCGGCGGCTCCTCCGGAGGGGTTTTGTTGTCGCGAATGAACCACCGCTGGGGTGCGGCTGCGGGGCTGGGCTGGGCAGGGCGGCCTGACCCGGGCAGGGTGTGCGGGGGGCGCCCCGTTGGCCCCGGGCGGGCTCTGCTGGGTCCGGGCAGGGCTTCCCCGCCGTGAGGCGGCCTGTGGCCCGCCCCTCCCCTCCCCTCACCCCCTCAGGGCGGGGGTTTGCCCTTTCCCGGCCGGGCCGCCACGCTGCCCCCGTTTCCCCACGCTGGAGACTCTGGCACGACCCAGGAGTTCAGGCAGTCCCCGCAGGCCAGGGCTGGCCGAGAGGGTTCGCGGTTGGCGGGGTGAGTCCTGCTGCCCAGGGGTGTGAGTGCGGGCCGGCTGCCCGGGGTCTGGAGTCGGAGGGATGCCTCAGTCTGCACCGTTCCGGGTAGTCTTGGAGCTGGCTGAGAAGGGGAGTCGCAGCCATGTCCTTTCTGTAACCAGTATCCCCCCCCCTGTGGCAAGTACGGGGTGATCCTTGAGGTCCCTGGTGAAAGGAGCCTCACAGGGGGCTCAGCCCGGCCTGCCGCGTGTGCCGCTTTCCAGACACCTTTCCTGAGTCTGGCTCTAAGGAACTGAACCTCGAAACTCTTGCTCGCAGCGATTACACTGAAATGCCCTCCGTGTGGATGGAGAGCAGCGCTGTCATGCCCAGCACGTGGGGTGACTAATGCAGGGCTGCGTCCTGAGCGCACACCAGAGGTATGCAGGCGGCGCAGAGCTGAAAAGCAGGGCTCAGAGGACTTCAGAGGCTTTTTGCTAAGAGCTTTACAAATGGCAAGGCCTGATGTTAAATGCCAGCTGAGTATGTCACCCTTGGGGCCGAGCCAGTTCGTGAACTCTGCAAGGTCTGTGCGAGTTTCTGCATTTGAGACTTTGTAAGAAGACGTTTAAAATCTGCTTTCTCTGCTGTTAGTTTGATCCCAGGGAGTTTTCCGTGGCCTATCCTCCAGCAGGATGTCATTGCAGGTTTTGAATCATTGAGTTCGTTTGACCTAATTCTGGGGTTTTTAATTACTTTTTTTCTTAGTATCGCCTTGGAGGAATATAAACTTTGCTGCCCCACTGACTGGCTGGAAATACTGGCTCATCTGCACTTCTGCCTACGGTGCCTGTCCTGCTTCAGTGTAGCCTGACGTGGGAGGAAAGCAGGAGACAGACTACAGAGAGTTTTTTGTGCTTCGCTTAACTAATTGTTGCTTGTCCAAGAAAACAGGATGGATGGGAAAAAATGGTACCAAGCTACAGATAAGGTGGTTCCTGCAGGTTCTAAATCTCTCTAAAGAGAAGTTCCAGCATCAAAGAAGCTGAAAAGCAAACACTCCAATCGACCAAAATGGAAGGAGGCAACAGTCCAAATCTGCAAATTCAGCATCTCCCATTGGCCACAGCAGCGGTTTCTGTACAGCCACACATTGACTCCTTTTCTTACAAGGTCAGATTTCTACCTCACTATATCCCTAGAAAGACCCTAACCATTCAGTTAAGCTGATAACACCACTGTATTTTGGTTATTTTTTGCAGAAAGTGCACTGTCTTTGTATTTAGCCATGCCTGGAGGCCCCAGAGTATTCTATAAGCAGTGAGAGAAAGAAATTCTGTGCCTGGAAGAGCTAGACAAATGGGAGAGAAGACTGGCAGTTAAAAGATGTAGATATCTGAAGGCAGTTAGGTGCAATAAATTCTGCTGGGTGCCTCGTCAGACTAACCCATACCTCAGTAATTGAGATCAGATGTTCTGGTCTGCTGTGTGTTCAGGTGTTTGAATTTCAGGTGGGTCAGCCCACGGTCCTGCAGAGGGCCTGCAGCTGAGATGAGACCTGTTGCTGAAGTTCCTCCTTATTCTCCAACTGGGAACGGAGCTGTTCCCAGCTCAATTTTCTCTGAATCTCTGATTCTGAAGGTGCTCAGAATATAGCAGCAAGAAGGGATTTTTTTTCCACTGGCAAAAGTACTTTGCTAGAACCCAGTCCTAGGTGCGTTGTGAAAGCTGACCTGACTGCCGTTGGCCGATAGGCTTTCACGGTCCAGAAGCTGATCCCAAACCCGCATTGCACGTCAGGCCTTTTCACCTGAGGCACCGTTTTCTCCATGTCCTGCACTGAAGTCCCGTTGCTGAACCAGGAAACTCTGTTTGTCTGGCTCCATCCGTGACCACGCAGTGGCATCTTTCTGCCAACTTTCCTGTCTGTCCTGGGACGATCTCTCCGGTGTTTTTGAATGAAGCTGCTTGGGTGAATCTAATTTTGGTACATCCTGATAAAAGATATTTTTGTTCCACTGATAAGAACGTGAAATGTTAAAGTCCTTGTCTTGTGTAGGAGAAAATCAAGAATATTATATTTACTGTTGAGGGAGGGATATGAATGTGAGCTCAACTATCCCAAATCAAAGTAAGTACTAGGCTGTATCTTGGAGACCAGCCCTGGAATGAAAAGTGCTAATGACATCTAATGAGATTTAGACAGTTGTTGGAAGAACACGAATGCTAAATGGCCTGGCTTAGCCTCAGGCTCCTCTGTTCATTCCTAATGTACATTTCCTTTGTGACTCAGACTGCTTTACATCCTTTTTTATTTGAAATTCTGCCTTTAGACCGTGAGAATTTCTGCTGAGCTGGGAAGGCTGATGTGGAAGGGGTTGGGAGCTTGCTAGGAGCTGCTACCAGTTGCTTATTACGTTGGAATAACTGATTCATATAAAAACCAGCATGAAATCTGTGATAATTGGGCTGCTTCATCAAATGGACTAAATTACCTACTGAACCAGCAGATGTTATAAGTGGAGAAGAGACAAATAGTTCTTCAGATGTGACCTGCAGAATGCGGAGGTTCCTGATCCATACCCTGCTGAATTCCAGGGCAACAAACATCCTCGCGAAAAGTTTTTCATGAGGAAGAATTAGTGGATGGGTGTGGTGTTTATCTTCTTTCCCTGTGAGAAACTTGAAAGAATGCAAATATATGCAAGCTATTTTAAGTCTCTTGTAGAAAATGTCTGCTAAGGAAGGGTTATCTTTCACCTGAGTTTCACAGATTTGGAAAGTAGACGCTGTGAATTTACCTGAATTGCCCTAGGTCTTGTAGAAAGGGCGGAAGACAGTGGAATCAGAGAATTGTTTGTGTCGGAAAGGGGCTTTAGAAATCATCTTGTTCCAACCCCTGTCGTAGGCAGAGTCACCTCCCACCAGACCAGGTCACTCAAAGCCCCGTCCAGCCTGGGCTGGAACGCTTCCAGGGATGAAGCATCCACAGCTTCCCTGGGTGAGCTGTGCCAATGTCTCAGCACCCTCACAGTGAAAAACTTCTTCCTTGCATCCAATCTAAATCTACCATCTTCTAGTTTAAAGCTGTTACCCTCCGTCCTGTTACTAAGATAAACAGAGGTTTTATTGACAGGTGAACTAGGAACTGGTTTAAAAGTCTGCTCTCTCAGGTTGTGCAGAGGTCTCCAACTTCCTTCAGGGTGTGTTTGCTTTGTTTTTACAGGAGAACTTGATTGGTGCGTTACTAGCTATTTTTGGGCATCTTGTTATCAGTATTGCACTCAACCTCCAGGTGAGTACCGTGAAGCAAATGTTCACCCTGCCTCAAGCATCCTGCACTAAAAAGCACCGAGCACACCAAAACTTCTTTGCCGTCATTTCCTTTTCTAGAAATACAGCCACATCCGGCTGGCAGGTTCCAAAGACCCCCGAGCCTACTTCAAAACCAAGACGTGGTGGTGCGGACTGTTTTTGCTGGTGCTGGGAGAACTGGGAGTGTTTTCCTCCTACGCCTTTGCTCCTCTTTCGCTGATTGTGCCGCTCAGCGCCGTGTCAGTTATAGGTAAGGGGAGAAGAGGCAACGGCTGTACAACTCTGAGTGCCTTCCAGTGTGAGATTGCTAATTGTTGGACTGATACATAACTGACTGTTTCTCTCTATTTTATTTTTTTTGCAGCTAGTGCAATCATAGGAATTATATTTATTAAAGAAAAATGGAAGCCCAAGGATTTTTTGAGTAAGTTCCACAGTTCCTTTTCATTTTTCCTGTTTGCAAACCATCCAACACATAGCACGGGCTCTCAGGAATCTTTAATTAGGGGACGGCAAGATCTCATTAGCTGTGGTACCTCTTTGAAGAAACACATCAACTCATCTGCTGTTTATTAAAAATGGCACTTTTTTTTTTGCTCAAGTGTGTTGGTTGTTTTTTTTTTTAACTTGTACCAAATCCTCTGAATCTCACAGATTTTTGAAATGCATGGAAATGGTGTTTGTAGGATTTGAGAATCATGGTTCTCTGGGCAAAAGCTGGAGCCTGGGCCTGAGCTCTGCAGTAACACAGGCGCGATGGAATGAGCTGGATTTCGTACGTGTGCAAGTGTGTGCAGAACCTGGGCATTCCTTCTTCCATTTCCTAAAAAATAGGCTGTGGGCAGTGCTGGGCAGGATAAGCCCCAGATGTACTTCTTGTAGCTCCTGTTTGTTTAGGAGATGCTACCTGGTATGAGCCTTTTTTTTTTTTTTCTCAACTCCCAGCACACGTGTTGCCTGGGGGTATTTTTGGTTAGAGTGTTTTGAAAGTTGGGCAGGAAGGGCAGACGAGTGAGTCAGCCAGAGGAATGTGCACGATGTCATGAATGGTCACTGTGCATGTGCGACAGGAATTCTGTGCATCCACACTAACCCACTAACTTTGTGTTCTCTCTTTCTTTTCTTTTTTCTTTTTTTTTTTTTTTGTCCTTTGGTTGCCAAAGGACGCTACGTGTTGTCCTTTGTAGGCTGTGGTTTGGCAATTGTTGGAACTTACCTGCTGATAACATTTGGACCTAATAGTCACGAGAAGATGACAGGAGAAAATATCACTAGGCATTTAGTGAGCTGGCCATTTCTGTTGTATATGGTAAGATGGCCCATAAAATGTGCGGTCGTTTTCCGCTGTGTGCCTCGTTAGGAGGTTCATTTCAAGCATTATTTTTCCTTATGGCTAAATATTCCTTGTACTTGCTAATGAACTGCTGCCAGCTTTTCCTGGTGTCAGTTCCACGTGGGCTGTGGACACCTGCATGCGTCATCTGGAATCCTCACATTCTTTCTCTGAATTATTCTGTTGGGACTTGAATACCTTTAACTGAGAAGTTTTTTAATCACTTGCTCTCTCCCTAACCTTATGGCACTAGCGCTGATGGCAGCTGAGAGCAACACACAGAGGTGTCCAAAAACTGCGCCTGCATCTGGGCTTTTTCTAGACTGATTCCTCTGGAGCCCTTGGTCTCTTATTGAAAATCTTTAGAAAATTACTGTTTTTTTAATAGGGATAAGATGTGTGTTGCAGGGATCACTTAGAGAACCCCGTTACGAAAAGTAGGCTGAGATCTCTGATGTGAATATTCAGTCAGGATTATTTGATCTGCTGCTTTACCCTGAACATAACGTTCCAAGTGTCCCATAGTTCCTGTTCTGCAAGAATATCTCATCTAATTAGAATCTCAGTTCTTGTTAAATCAAATCTATAATTGTGTGGGATCCTCATTTTCCTTCGATTTGCCCTGTTGTGTAATTCTAACATTTGCCTCAGAATCCTGTTTACTGCCAACCCCATATACCCTGAATTTTTTAAGATTCTCATTTCCATCTCTTGTAGCTTGTGGAGATCATCGTATTCTGCCTGCTGCTGTATTTTTACAAGGAGAAAAATGTGAACTACATTGTGGTTATTCTTCTGCTGGTAGCTTTGCTGGGTAAGTTTAGATGGACTTGGAAGATCTTCTAACTCTGCCTTATAACAGTAAACTACAGTAAACTGAAACATCTGTGGCATGTAGGGAATTCTGCTGACCCAGTTAATGTTGTAAAATGCACCAGTTTACTCCAGAAGTGTTACTACCTGAAGCCAATATCTTGCAGTGGCGTTTAGGAGCTTTGCAAATGACTTTTGAATAATTGAGTCTTGTTTACCGTAAGGTCAAATAATCTGCCAGAGAAAGTACAAGTTATTTATTAGTGTCCTTAATTTTAATCTGTGCATGCAAAATATGGTACAATTTCTTATTGGCTCAATGGATAAGGAATTCAAGGGATGAAAGAGAGGATTTCACCTACAAGAATCTTCCTGCCTGCGGGAAGATTTGCTGTGTGACTGAAGAAATGCTGAATACTCTGCCATGCCAGTGTGTCCCCAAAGCCTCTGGCCATGGAGTCAAATGGCGCTTTTGATATCCTCGTAGCCTACCGTGGGA
Organism: Trogon surrucura; assembly: GCA_020746105.1. Lineage (NCBI taxonomy): Eukaryota > Metazoa > Chordata > Aves > Trogoniformes > Trogonidae > Trogon > Trogon surrucura. The sequence goes on from CM036640.1 coordinate 2,892,345, forward strand.
TCCTGCACTGACTTTGGGAAGCCCAGGATTTCTTTTGTACTTTTCTCCACATTAATCTGTTGAGGGTTGGGTTATTTTTAAGAAAGTGTGATCAATTAAACTTTAAAAAGGGTGAATAACAGCAAGGCAGTGACGCAGTCTGACGTGTTGAATCTGTCGCAGTTCTCAACGTTTGCTATTTATACAGCTCCAATTACTGCAGTGTCTTAGGGTCTTTTTTGTTTGTTTTTCTAACTGTTTGGAGCTGGATTTCCATAACTGGTGCCTTGGAGGCTGTGTGAATTATAGGCAAACCACCTGTCCTAATTCGGAATGGCCCTGACTCGCGCTTTCAAGAAACGGAAAGGAAGTAGGCTCTTTCTGATTCTTGTTTTGAAAACTTCCTTAGCTTTAATAATGAAGCCAATATGGCACCAGAAATGGCAGCGTTGTCCCACCGAGCGCGTGTTGGTGCTTCAGCTGATTCCTGGTAAATGTTCACAGGTTCCATGACTGCTGTGACCGTGAAGGCTGTGGCAGGCATGATCGTCGTCTCGATTCAAGGAAACTTACAGCTCGACTACCCTATATTTTACATCATGTTGGTGTGCATGATTGCTACAGCCATCTTTCAAGCAACGTAAGACATTCGTTTTTGAGGATTCTTGAGCTGGTTTCAGTGGGTCAGTGATTAGTGGGCCGTTTGTTACCGTTCCAAGAATGCTGATTGATTTTAGGAGAAGAATTATCCGTTCTCTTGCGACCTGTCCTCAGATTCATGTCATGAGAGCCAGGGATAGTGGTGTTCTTTGCTTTTCCACGTAGCAGCACTGCCAAGTAGTTTTAATCCCAAATGTGTGCATCATTCAAGTGTTTTGCAAAACAGTGTTAGGAATGAAATGGTGGCACATTGGTTACGATATCTGCATTGGCTAAAATAAAGTACAGAATCAGTGTTGTGGGGTTTTTTTTTGTTATTTTTTTCCCTTCTGTACTTGTAATGATATAAAAAGCCAGTAATAGCAAGGATAAAAAGCTATTCAAAATGTGAATGACCTTGTGGCCCTAAGGTCAGCGGCAATAGTTTTATTGCCTTTAGTCGATACAGCCATAAGGCTGACTCTTCTGTCATTTATAAATTCCCAGCTTTAGTGAAAAAGAGAATCAAGTTCCTTAAATTTTGAAGGGTGTTTGCAAAAAGAAGGAGACCTGTACTAGTCTGTGCTGTCTGCTGTACAATTCGAGTGTCCTTCCCAAATCAAGCCGTGGTGTCTGTCCTTGGGTTGCAGGTTTTTAGCTCAAGCCTCACAGCTGTATGACTCATCGCAGATTGCCAGCGTCGGCTACATCCTCTCCACAACAGTAGCAATCACAGCAGGTAACAGCGCACAAAACGGGGTGTTGCTCCTCTTTAAAAGAAGGGCAGAAAGATTTGAAAAAAAAAAATCCTCATGGGTGAGGAAGGTGAATACTCAGCAAGGTGATGACTTGTATTTTCTTGTCTCTTCTGCAGCTGGCTTCGCTTCTTTTTTTCTTTCAAAAAAAAAATGAATTATCCCCATTAGACTGCATTTAAAATTTTCTGTTATGTTTTCCTGCACTTTAAACAAAGTGACAGAACTTAGGTTTGAGGCTGTATTACTCACACCGTGCTCGCGTGTCAAAGAGGGTGATGTATGCTCTTAGATGAGCAACTGACTACGCGGCTAAAATTTCTCCATGTTTCTATTTTATCTAGATTTGTGCTACAGACTTGCTTCCTCTGTACAAAGCTGTTCCAGTTCCCTTCCTGATAGTCTTGTTTGTATTGTACCTAGACCGCAGCTGCTCACAGCTTTATAGGCACTTTGCTTTCTGAACAGTTCACTCCAGTTTCAGCCCTGCCCATGCAGGAAAAGCTTTGTCTGCGTGAACAAAGATGAGCATTTGAAACCCCTCAGGCTTCAAACCTGAGGAGCAGCCTTTTTAAGGTTTTGTTCTCCTCACTTAGACGTATGAGCAAAACCGGGGAAAAACAGCCAACCAACTGAAAAGAAACAAAACCCCAGTGCTGGAGAAAGTATCCATTGCTGTCAAGCAATGTTTTTGGGGTGAACAGTAGTTCTCTTCTAGGTGTACAAGAGCAAAGCTTCTCCCATAAGTTACACCTTGCTTTTTAAGGCTCCTCTTCAATGTCACGAGAGCGTATGGCCTACTCTTTGGCTCATGTTTATTTCCTGTGGTGTTCCAAGCCATATGCTGCTCTCAGATTCATCACCTTCTTTACTTCACTTGGAAACGTAAAGAGTAGGAGCCAGCACGTGTGTTCTGTTGACATCCAGGACACCAAGGACACTTGTTGTCTTAGAGGTTTGAGCCGTATATCCTTGTTTGGGGTCAAGAGCTGACTGTAAAATAGGCTTTGGTTTCTGGAGGGACTAGTGCTGGAGATGCAGCACTAATTGCTCATGTAAGCTGGGAAGAAAGATGTCAGTAATTATTTCCTTTTCAAGGAGCAACTTTTTACTTGGACTTCGTTGGCGAAGATGTTCTCCATATATGTATGTTTGCGCTTGGGTAAGTGTTTAAAGTTTCCTTGACAGAAAACTGGAAAGTATTTCTTAATATGACTAAAATTCTTCAAATATGTTTCTGTTTGCCTATGTATTGGAGGTACGTACTGTCTTGGAGAGGAAGACAAACAAAGCTCTAGAGGAATTGTGTAACAGGTTACACATAATTCTACGATGTTAAACACTGAATCCCTTACTGGCTATCCTGGAGATCAGCTTGAGTGTTGAAGCCCACGGGCTGTTTTTCAAGCTGCCTGCTCATGAATCTGAAAGAGTTGCCAAAGAACCAAAAGAAACCATCTCTAGGGAATCTATTTCAGGTTTTGCATTGAGTCTTTACTGAACCGTGACTGGATTTCTGGAGTCGTGTTTCTTAGGGTGTGGGCACTCACACAGCAAAGATAGGATCAGCAGAACATTTGCTGTGTTTAGTACAGTGTCTTAATGTGATTAGCTCTCCATAATCAGGGGACGTTCTGAAATGTCTTTCAGATTATTACAGAAAAAAACAATTGGGAGATTAATGTTACGAACTGCACCTTTCTCTGTCAACATACTGTAAAAATCAAGACCAACGGTTGTTAGTGTGTTTACGTATGGGAAACCTTTCAAAGGTCAGGCTGCTAAATCCTGGAGTTTCATCAAAGAAAACCAAATTTTGATATGCTTCTTTTCCCTTTTAGTTAGTCAAGGCTAATTAATTAATTAACATGAACACTTTTTCCTGCATTTTGATAAAGATGAAATTGTTCTGACTGCTGGGTGGATTTCAGTACCGTTGGAGGGGGTTATTCAGCTGAGACAGTTCTCTGTAATTCTAACTTGACGGTTCTCTCGCTTCCAGTTCTGAATTCCGGTGCTACGCGATAGGCACTCGGAAGAAGTGACATGCAATGTTACCTCCTCTCTCTTTTCACAGTTTTCTCAGTAGATCTTGTCTCCTCTCACAGGTGCCTCATAGCATTTCTAGGCGTCTTCCTGATCACAAGGAATAAGAAGAAATCTGTCCCGTTTGAACCTTACATATCAATGGATGCTATGCCAGGTAACAGCAGCAATACAGTGGTTTATCAGTCTTTCTCTTAAGTGTTGGGCTTCACAGTGAAAGCTCAAGCAAGCTTTAGGCTCTATTAAGTATCCAGGTATATCGGGTGGCTGTGGTGTTTTCTAGTTTTTCCTTCTCTTAGTTGCTTGCACCTTGTGAGGAGTACGTGCGTGTTTTGCACGGAGCAAAGGAGAGATGATGTTCCACTTGGATGCCACTTACGCTGGGACCACTGGCACTGAGGGATGTCAGATTGTGTCAGAACAGCCTTGTCCACTTGGCTGCCGTCTGGTATGGTGAACTGGTTTTGAGCATATGCTTGGGACTGGGCTTGGTCTTCATCTAGCAGGAAAAACTGATTATTGAGGAAGGCTGAGGTATACTGCAAGAGGCAGAGGTGAGGGGGAACAGAAATTTTTGCGTAGGACACCTAAACCCTTTGTCTGGTGAGCTGTATAATAGCGATGCAGTGCTTGATAAATGACTGCCATCCCTCATTCACTTGAAGCTTATTTCTTCATTAGTTGCTTTAGTGCTAAGGAGAAAAACGTTCTGTCTTTCATTTCACACTCAAGGAACTGAAGAGCCACATATCATGGACACTGAGACTTTGTAATTTGCTGATTTAACAGAGCACACTTTTGTTCTAAGCATTTAATCTCTGCTCTTTTCAGGCATGCAGAACATGCACGATAAAGGGATTGCAGTTCAGCCTGACCTTAAATCTTCTTTTTCCTACGGTGCCCTGGAGAACAATGACAACATGCCGGAAATTTATACTCCAGCTACATTGCCCATCGTGCAGGAGCAACATGGTTCCAAAGGAGTTTCTGCTCCACCCTACCGTGTGCTGGAGCACAGCAAAAAGGAGTGAGTGACCTTTAAGGAACTGACTTGAATCATCAGAAGCACGACCTTTATTTATTTACCCCTTAAAATATAAGCAAGTGTAAAGCCAACCTTGATATAGTTTAAAGCTCATCTCAAACTTAAATTTCAAGGCTGATTATTAAAATAAACAACTCTCTACAGTTGTGAAGTTGAAAGCACTCGTCTTAGCGAGAAGTAAATCGCAGTTCTCCGTGGAAGGCTGCTGTCTGGAAGCGTGAAATGGTGAGTGCAGTAACGCGGCAGCGTGAAACCGATGAGATGGCAGATGCTGTGAAAATGCAGAGCTGTGGGGAGGAGAAGTGACTGTGCAATTTTTACTCCTACTGGGAGTGGGTTTATCTCCAAACAGAAGGTTTCAGGAGTTGCTCACGGAGAGAGGAGGGCAGGGTTTAATCCGTCGTATGTAGAGACTGTGACGGATTTCCGGAAAAGCTGTAAATCCTCATGGCTCCGGCGTGACCACCAAACTACCTTAACATGGCAATAAAATGTAATTGTTTTCAAGCATGAATACTGAAACTTACTGTGTCTTTAGAGCAGTGTAATTGGTTAGAGTAAGCAAGCTACTTCGCTCCTTCCAAACGTGAATCTTGAGCACTTCCCGTACAACTGGTCTCTGACTTGTGTTGAACGTATGCACTGAAAATGTGAATTGTTTTTGTAGCACCACTGGATTACATGGCAGCTTAGAACAAAGATTGTTTGCCAGGTTTCTGCTTTAATAGCAGGAGCTTCAAGCAGGAATAAACGGTGCAGAGGGAACACTGTGAAGTACGAGAACACGAAATGAGAATAATAATAATGTGACTGGCATCTGGTGGGAATTTCTTTTTAGTTTTTGATGAAGTCCTGTTTCTTTATCACTTCTATTTTCTTTCTGGTCGAGGCAGGATTTCCAGCTTTGTTTAGTGGTCTTAAATGCTTAAAGGTGTTGACATCCCTTAGTTAAAAAGCTCAGTCTAGGTGTTGTAGGCTGGGGTCCCCCCGTCTTTTTTTCTTTTTTCTTTGAAAAAAACAAGAAAAAAAAGATGCTAGTCTGATATTGTGAATGACCTAACATGAAAAAAAGCGGTGTGCGCAGTCCAGCCCTCAGTGAGGACTGTAAGAATAATGGGGCATTGTGTACTCACGATATTTATCTTTCCAGCTTCCAAGAGATGGTTGGAAGCTGATAAGAAGGGAGAATAGACACAAGAGGGGGAAACTTGTCAAGTGAAAAGGGCAAAGTACAACACTTCCTGGCGTATGCAGGCGATACTGGCACTTTGATATCGTCGTAGTCTCTAAAAGCCGTGGTTTTGCTGGGCAACAGCGTTTTAAGGTACTCGTCGTGTCTTGGACTGTGCAGTGGGCTGTCTCCAGGACCTTAGAAGACTGTATTTGAAGTGACTAGTGCTTGTGTTCCGCACATTTTTAAGTGGTTGCTCTGATACCAAGGGAGTTGGGAGGATCTTGAGCTTGCAACACTGGCTTTCTGCATTTCTGTTTATTTATGTTTTTTTTTTTAATTGTTTCATGGCCAGTTTCTGTTCCCACTACCAAAAATTCCTGAGAGCTTCACCGACTTGTATACGCTTATTCCAGATTCTTGCAACTGTGTATGACAACAGAACTGTTCTTTTGCATAACTTTGCCTTGCCAGCTACGAGTATAAATCCAGTCTGAAAATACTTGAGATCGCTTTGACGTTTTTGTGCACTTTGGGAAAAATTATGAGCTTCCCCCCCACCCTGGAAAACAGACGCCCAGTGCTGTACATGTACCTATATGTGAAGTTTCTTCACCAGCTTGGCATGTCTGACAATTCTGATTTTATCAGCGGCATCCCGTACGCCAGAGCTTATGAAACCTCAAGAAATAACAGCTTTTCTTTTACCCTCAATACTTTTTTGTGTTTAAGTAAGACAACGATGTTAATGGGCTAATACTGCCAGAACATTAATCTTGCTGGAGTTGCAGTGACACTGATTTACTACCTTTGGCTTTGCATCCCCGGTAATCAATTGTTTGTGGATTTATGTGCAGCTTTTGTTCATTAACAATACAAACCAGAGTCGCACAGGGGAGGCTGAGTGGGAAGGGTACAGGAATCCTGGCTTTTCTTCTCTCTTCCCTTTTAATCAATGAGGCAGTAGCTGCTTTGACCTGTTAGTTCTGAAACCACAGAAACGTCCTGTTATAAAACAAGCCGTGTTAAACCATGTGTAGCGACAAACTCCGCTTTTTGCACAGCAATATTCTCTGCATTTAATTATAAAATAGTTAACCAGAAGGGCCTGAATGTTTTGCTGTTGACTTGGATTATTAGTATGGTCCAATGTGTAACAGAACGTAGTTTTCCCAGTCCTTAGCGTCTCTGTAGTATTTAAAACCAGCAGCTGACTGGTGTGCAGACTCTTGCTGCCAGTCAAGGGCTCGTTAGGTTTTTCTTCTTATCGTGGGGCCTGACTTTGTGAGAGATGGACAGTGCTTTGCAGGGGGAGAGCGCTGCTGTGATGTGGAGCCCCTGCTTGTGCTTTTCTTTTGCAGGCTGCTCTCTGGCACAATTCAGTGATTTTTATTTTACATTTTTTTCAGTAAGCTGCCCGGATTGTCCGTAGCCCGGCAGCCTGGGCACCGACTGACTCCTGACCCGACCTTCCCCTGGGCCAGAGAGCCCTCGGTTGTCAGCACGCGGCCGAATTCTGCTCTGAGTGACACCTCCTCCAGCCATAACCTGAGCTTTTGTATTGTTGCGCTGTCTTGACCCTTTTCTTTCAAAGACTCTAAAGCCAAGAGTCTTACATAACCATGTTTTATTTACAGTCTGTTTAAATAATTCTACTTAATAATGACAGTTCTCTTTACCTGCAGCGAGACTCGCTTTTGGAAACTCCCTGACAGAGGGCTCCAGGGGAGGCAATGTCTGTTTCTACAGCACATAAATCACAATATTTTTGATTGCTCCATTGTTGCCACATCAGGAGAGCCTGAGGCGACTCCACGCTCTGGCGTTGTCAGGGTTGCATTTTTGCCAGCCTGTGCGTTAGCCACCGCCAGCACGGTGGCAGCAGGACCGCCAGCCTGCACCTCGCGCCTGCTTCCTCAATACTTGAATTTTAAAATGTGGGTTTGGGGTTGTTTTTTTTTTTTGTATTTTATACGCTTCTCTCTTTCTTGTTTTTTTTCTCCCAAGCTTCCAAAAGATTTTATTTTCTGCTCTTCAGCACAGTCTTACAGCTGCCATCGCTATTGCTGAGAAGGTACGAGCAGGGCTGTGAGAAGTCAAACATTTATTTAAACTTGACTGTAGGACTTGGGCGCCCTTTCTAGCAGTGCGAGGGGGAAGCTCAGGACTGAACTAAACTCCTTACCTCCCTTCCCGTTCAGAGCTTGCAAGCTGAAAACGGCAAGCTATTTGTACACTCAAGTCTAGGCTTTCTACAGAATATTTATTAGTCTGAGGCGACAGTGGCCATGCCTGGATTGCAGCAAGCACAGCTCGACAGCACACGAAGATTTCAAGGAGAGGAGCCCGCTGCCACACTCTAGTCCTTGCAGCATGAAAAATAATTTGTCGGTGTACAGCTCGCTTTCCCAAACTGTGGTTCATCCAGGGCTGATCCTGAGAGAGAGGCAGGGCACCATGAACAGCAGAACGTGCTTAAAATTTCCACGAGTGCAGCGTTTTTCAGCTTCAAAAGCTGGGAAAGCATGCCCAAAAATCAACTGGCTGCTGTCTCCTTGACTAAACTGGTAGAATAGCTCCTTGAGTCGCTGTCTCCCAGCTTCTTTATCAAATGTGAACTGACATCTATTGCCTCCACACTGTGTGGCTTTTCAATGCACCGGAGCACTTAATACATTCTCGTTGTATATTTGATGTGTAACTTAATGCTGTGGGATACAGCTCCTGTGTTGGCTGAATGTACACAATGATTTGCCTACAACGTTCTCTTGGTCACATTAAAATGTGTAAATAAATCAAGCTTTACAGTGTTGGACTATAAGGATGACTGCTGAATTTTTCACAAGCAATGTTGCATGTCTGTTTAATTCTATTTGTCTTTTAGGCGAGACCTTTGGAAACAAAACTTAATAAAAGACTGTGGTAAAACCTACAGAATTCTGGCCCGCTCCATACTCTTGGTAAAGCTTTAATCGGCCGTTGTCTTGAGAGAAGTTAAGACAGACTTAGTTTACTACCCTAAGGACTATGAGCCTTCAAAGAACTGTCTTTTTTAGCAGGATACTTGTAGAAGAAATGCAGATTGCTCCTGTTTGGGGCTGTAGCACCGCTAATGCTCGCTGTTTTATGAGAGTCTCCAAGTATTTGGTGTCAGCTTTAGGAATCGTGCAATTTACTTTGAAGTCTCAGCTTTACAGGGCTTTAAAAAGAATCTTTAGCGTTCATTATTTCAGAGGAGAGCACGGAAATGGGATTCAAGTATAGGCTAAAGGAGTGTGTGGGGGCTTACTCAAGATGAGCCAAATCACAAAACGAAAAGCGTGGTATTATTGGTGGCCTGACTCAGGATTCTTGCATGCCTGCCAACTCAGTGCTGAAACGGAGACCCCTACTACTAGTTGGGAACGTCGAGTTGTAGGAGGTGCCATCCTGGGAGGCAGGTATCATGTCTGTGATTGCAGGAGCATTTCCTAACAACGCCATTAAATTGCGAATACTGACAGCGTAGCGTAATCGAATGCTTGCCAACCTAATTAACGCTCACCATATGGGTTTTAGTCCAGGGGGATAAGCAGAAGATAACCCTCAGGATACTCTTAATTAAATGTATCTCTTGGGGTCCCAAACCACAAATTGGAGGAAAAAAAAAAAGGCAAACCAAGAGCAGCTTCTCCACATTGGTGTTAAGTCCCTGGTCACGAGTATTAAAACGTAGCACAAGCAAACTACCAGCCTGGTAAAGAAGACCAGCTCAGCATTATTTTCTGCATGTTTTTCTGTGCCTAAAGTTTAAAAGAAAACATTTCAACCGCAAAAATTTCAGTGTTTATGTCAAAAATCCCATCTTCTGGCTTTCCCAGGGAGGATAAAGCTGTTGAACTTGAGTATTTGTGTCAGTGAACTTCAGCGGTACTTTGTGTGCTTTTTGTGGAAAACCAAGTACAAACAACAACAAAGGATGCTGGTTTGTGCTTTAGATGTAAATGTACCCAAGCATCACAAAACTAAGATGCCTCAAATCCTTCATTGCTGGTTTAGGCCACGATTTACTCCGAGAGGGACAAACCTCTCGCTCTTCCCATCTGGCGCCCACCAGAGCGTGTCCTCCAGCCCAGGCCAACCCACAAACCCGACTGACTCTGGCCAACACCGAGGAGCACGCATGGGCCTTCCGTGGCAGGAGCCTGCCCGGCACAAAGCGCTGCAGCCCCGCGAGCCGGCAGCGCCTCCTTGGCTTTGGCTTCGGCCTTCACGGTCGCCCGAGCATCCTGCAGGGACACCCTGAGGTGCTCTCGCCCGGTCTCAAAACAGCGTTTTGGGGCCGTTAATTAACAGTACGGCCGAGGCTCCCACTCTCCGTGCCTGGCTCTGCCAGCAGCCCAGCTGCCTGCCGCTCCGCCGGCCGCTGGAGAAATCTGCAGCTTTTGCACGGATTCTCCCCTCGCCGAGCTCGGCTCGCCCAGGGAGCCCCGCAAGGCCCTTCCTCCGGGGGACGGGCGGGCGCTGGCATCCCGTCGCCTCCTCAGGGATGGAGACGTGTGAAACCACCGTTCCCGTCCCCTCAGCCCTTCGTGCCCTTCGCTGGGGAGAGCCCCGGGGGCCGTGAGGGGGGAAGCGGGCGGGGACCCCGCGCAGCCCCTCACAAAGGAGGACTCGGCCACGCGCGCCCCCCCCCCACCTCGCGACCCCTCCGCGCGGGAGCGGGCGGGCGCACGCGCAGAGCCCCTCCCTCCATCCGGGTCACCGACCCCCCCCCCCCCCTCCCGCGGCTCCCTGAGGCGAGGCGAGGCGGGGCGCGCGCGCAGGCGCGTTCCCGCCGCTTCCCTCCCGCAGCCGCCACGGGCGGGGAGTGCGCGCTCCCGCCGCCGCCGCCGCCCCCGGCGCGCCCACCCCGTTCTCCGCCGCTGCCGAGGGTATTCCCCGCCGAGGAAAGCCGGTGAGCGACTCCCTCCTCGCCCCGTGTCCCCCGGCGCCCATCTGTTGCTCGCCCGGCCCTTCGCCGCCAGTCCCGGCCCGCCGTGAGGCGGCGCGGCCCGGCCCGGCGCGGTGGCGGCCCGCTGGGCAGCCCTCAGCACCGCCCGCCGCCTCCCCCGGGCAGGGCGCGGCGAGGCCTGGCCCGGCCCTGCCGTGCCGAGCGGGGCGGCGGCGAAGTTGTTTTCTCCTTTACCAGTTGCTCTTTAGGGCGGGGTTTGATTTTTGTATCTGCGTTTTTTAATTCAACATTTTCTATTTTTTTTGTATCTGCATTTTTTTTTAATTTAAAGAAGAATCGCAGAGGGACCGGGCCCGTTTATTCTATTGAGCCCGCGCTGGGCTGTTGGTCCCTGCGCCCGGGGCTGCTCCCCTGGGTAGAGCCGTGGGTAGACCAGTCCTCCCTGTGCGGCTCCGCGTTGAGAAAACTCCTCCGAGCGGATTAGACTGTTCAGGTAGGAATTGCTGTGGCGTTTTCAGCCCTTGCTTTCAGGTTTTCCCTCCCTGAAGCGGTAGGATGTGATCACGCCAGAGAGCAGCTTTTATTTCAGCAGGTCCAGGCGGAGCGAAGGTAAAAGCAGCAGCAGTTCAGCTGCTCCGGTGGAACCGAAGCTCTCGGTGGCAGAAGCTGCGTTTCCACACTTGGCTTAAATTTCGGGAGATCCTAAGCCTTGTATGAAGTTGCAGAGTTTGCTTGGAAGCGTTGCAGAGGTACCTGTCACCTGGTGTTTAAATGACAGGCAGGTGTTAGTTCTCAGAAGAACAAAGGATGTAATGAAAGGGGCTTTAGTTCTTGGGTTCTTTTCAGTCCTGCTCTGTAATCTAAAATCTAAGAGGGAGCCAGTGATCAAATGTCTTGCTAATGAGTATTGTCGGTTGGTTGTACATTGGATTTGCTTGTAATTTTTTTTTTATTGCAGTAAGAATTAGCTGATTCTCATAAATAAGTAGCATTTGTATATTTTAATTTGGATCAGATGGTCTTAATGAACAGGTATTTCTTATTTCGAGGAGGTAGGTGAAGTAATTCCCTTTTTGCTTAGGGGAGACTGATGCAGAGCAGTTTGACTGTTGCACTGCTAATCCCATCGTGTACGTGTCAAACCTGGAGCATCTAATCTTCTGATTTCATTGCTTTCTGATAATTGCTCAGTAAAATGTTTTTAACCTCGCCTGTTAAAACATCACTTCTCACAGTACTGTTTCCAACAGTACTTCCTCATGAAGATTAAGAAGTCTCATCTTTATTTCAGGGAAACTACTACATATTCTTGCGTTGCTCGGTAACCGTGGTGTTTTGATACTGATTTGGGTGAAGCCAGGAAAAAAAATAGAATTAATCATGTAGGTTTGTGATTAAAAAAAATCGAGCTGTGATGCATAGTGGTTCTTTTTAAAAAACTAAGCATAATTGAAGTAGCTTTTTGTAGTTCAGTGCTCTCACGAGAAGCTTCTTGGCAAGAAATACCCTGCCGTAAATTATACAGAACTGTTGATCTTGTTGCTGAATTGTTTCCTTAACTTTGGCTAAGATTGCTTCTATCAAATCACTTTCCCTGCAGACTGTTTGCAGGGATTCGAGGGGATGAGCTGCGGAAGACGATGTGGTTAATAGCGTACAAGCTTCTCCTCTTGTTCTCTAAGGGAACAAGATGATTTCTGGTAATTCAATTTTTGTTACTAGTAGAGGGGAAAAAATGTAATTTACTTGATGGCAGTGGGGAGGTTTGAACGGCCCCGGGTCTCCAGTATCGTTTACACGCATCGTTTGAGACCTGCTGCCTTCTTACGAAGCAGAAAATACCTTCCAGTGCAGCGTTTTGCTGCTGTGTTTAAGTGTTACAGCATTCATACCTAATGAAACTTGAAGCCAGGGGGACTCTTTGCTGGATGTAGGGTGCCTAGACAGGCTTGTGTGCTTTCCGTTGGGATTCTTAAACTCCTTTACAGGTCTGAAGAGCATCTCTTCTGGGCAATACTGCGCGCCTGTGCAGGGTTTGATGTGTTTTATAATACCACGGGTTGCTGTTGAGCAAAAAAGCAGCATTTTCCTCGTACCGAGGGTATTTAGGCTGTGGAGGAGTCTTTTGTGATGGGCAGAAGAGGGGCCGGCGGTGCAGGATGGCCAGGGCTGGCGTCTCAGCCGCTTCTGAGCAGTAGTTTCGCTCTCTGTGCGCGTTAGAAGGCGGGAGTAGGCAGGTGCACAGCAGGAGCTGTTGGTCGCCTGTTTCACGTCAGACTGGATGAACTTAATCAGGACGCACGAGACTCGAGGTGCAGGGACCGCAAGTTTAGTTTCTCTGATGTTTGGGTGCTCAACGGGCAGTTTCACTTGAGGCTGGTGACCAGTTCTTAGTGAATATCACAGTGACCTTGCAGCCGTTGTTTTGTGTCCATCTGCTTCATAGGATACCTGAATCGTTTAATGTTATATAAGTTAAATTGTGTAAGAAGCTAGGTGGTGTGGCTTTTTTCTTGGCTTTTTTATTTCCTTTTTCTTCTCGTCCTCTCTTGCAGGGTGTGTGGTATTCTGCGATATCTGAGCTCCTGGCATTTGTTGGCAAACATTTCAGTTGTTTGTTACTGATCCTCCTCCAATTCCCAAGTTGATTTGGCAAAGACCTTTCCTTAATTGTGTTGTTGACCAGGCTATCGTTTTTGCCTTTTACTGCTCTGTCTTTAGTATGTTGTCACCTTTTCATTTAAAAAATTACCTTATTCTATTATACCAAACAGACATAGAAAGAACTTGGATGTCTTATTTTCAAAATACAAAATGACGGTTTCAGGATTTTAGATCCTCCTCATGCTGGAACTTTGAATTTGATTTTAATTCTCAGAATTACTTGAACTGGATTTGGCAAAAGAAGGAAAAACTATTTGGGGTTTTTTTTCCCCACAGTGCATTCTTTGTATATCTTTAAGTTGGTGTTTGCTCCTTTTCACATTACAAGTTTTATTTTATTTTCAGCAGATACGTGCGTGTCTCATTAGTTTGTAAAAAGTGGTTTCCATTCCAGAAGCCACTGGCCAGAAATACAGAGCTTGGGTGTCTTCGTTGTATAAATAAAACCCGAGACGTGCCTGCATTTTGTCCATCCCTCTGCTTGTTTTTTCTCTGAAATGCTGCTCCTCCGCGCAGACACGCCAAGCGGAGGAGCATCTCGGTGGCCTCTGCAGTGCTTGGTGTGGGTGATCTGCAGATGGCAGCTCCTTACAGGACAAACAGATGATAACAACTTGAAAGGAGGAGTAAGGGATGTGGTTGATAGTCTGTGGATTAAATTCTCTCTCATTTTAATCGTGATGTCTGGTTCCACAGAATGAAGGCAGGAGCAGTACCGCAGGCGCCGTGTAAGTCACAGTAATTGTGAGCTCTGTTAATCTGATTTTCTTGATGCTTTCGCCTCCTCCCAGTCTGCTGCTTTGACTTTGTTTTGTGTTGTACGAGGCTCACGCAGCCTGAACTTTCAAATCTCTTTGTAGCTTGCCCAGCTTGACCAAATTTGACGTTGATCTGTATGTTCCCTTACTTCCTGTCTTATTCACCGTTAAGTCGTTTGATTTTACGTGCCTGGCGTTTCCAAACTCCGTTTTTTCTGTGCCAGTTTTGCTCTTTTGCCTTGTTTGCGAGTCTCCTTGCTCTTCGATTTGTCAGAACACCGGGGCTTTGGAGCAGTCGTGTGGGTGAGGTGTTTCCTACTCCTCCCTGACGGGGATGCTTGGGGTCCAGAAGGGAGATGAGGCAGCACGTTGCTCTCAGTTCTGCCTGCACGGAGCCTGGCTTGGTGGTAGGTGCCCGTGTCCTGTCGCACGTTGGATCGATTAGCCCAGAGCTCTCTTGGAGTCTGTGCTGCCAAGCCAGATGGTGACTTTTGTTTTTACTGCATTGGTGCATTTTCTTTTCCTTTTCTCTTTCCTTTTGGCGTGAATCACGCGCGCGCACACAAAAAAAATGAGGTTTCCAGCAGTTACGTGTTTCCTTGCATCGACACATCCTTCTTTCTGTGATTGCTGTGTAAATTTTGAAACTTGCTCTGCTGGGAAAACTTAGATTTTGTACTGGTTTGGCTAAAGGTGTGACGGTGAGCCACACACATGTCACTTCAGGCAGCTTTTGTGCATCCACACGTTGATTTAACTCATGTGAGTTAGCATCACACCTTGTGTAAATCCTTAAAATAGGCACTAAATCCTTCCTTTCCCTCATGTTCACACGCTCTGTCTCCTTCGGTACAAAGTGTTGAGAGTGTTCTGGTGTTGTTAATTAGAAAACTTGTCTTCAGCCTTTTCCCATGAGTAAGCATGGACTTATTATGGACTCTTTAAATGCATTTTTAATGCTTATTGGGTTCAGTTGGTGGCATTTCTCAGTGACTGCTTCAGAAGAATAAGCTAGTTAAGCAAATATCCAAGTGAGATCGTTGCCAGCGAAACACAATAGATTTACTTACCTTTTTAAGTGTTATGTCAGAAATTAACACCCCCTCCAAGTCTAGATATGGTACAGTTAGATGTTTTCTGTCATCTATGAATATTTTAGGATATACGCTAGTATGAGAACATCCTCCTGAGTTGTGCAGCGATAGGTGGTAAAAGGCATTAAAATCCTTTTTTATTGCATGAAAAACTATTTTACCAAACATCTTTTACTTGGTCTCTTGCTTGTTTGCTTTTTTTTTTTCCTTTCTTGGTGTGTTCACTCGAGGCTGTAGGTACTCCCTTACCTGTGGGAAAGACATTCTCTGGTGCTCAGAAGAAAATCTCCTTACATGAGCAGATTGTTGGGTTTGTTCTGCTACTGGCCTGGAGAGGCTTTGGGCAGATGATTTAACTTCGCTCTGTTCGTGTGTTCCCATTGATGAGGTAAAGATATTTCTTCAGACATCAACTCTGATTACTTAGGAAGTGCTTTTAAGTTATTAAATAAGAAATGGCCATTAGCTGAAAAGTGCGTCGTGGAGAAGACCTTCTAGAACAGTGTTGTGGTTCTTGATTTGTGTCAGAGTAAAGGCAGGAGAAATTTCATTTACTTGTCTGGGTGACTTTACCTTCCTTTTCGCAGATGGAACAGCAGCACGTCCCGTCTACAGAAATGTGCTGCTGCTTTGTGGATGAGAGATCACGTTTCACGTTGATTTTTAATTATTTTTCGTAAAATTATTCGCCTTAAAGAACAGCCCAAGCAAGAAGATGTGGCATCTTCACATTCTGTTTCGGTCTTGTTTGTTTGAACAGCTGACCCTCACTAGAGACGGGAGGATAAGGAGGAGTCGCTTTGGGTGAATGATGCTCAGAGAGAATATGAAGTCCTGGAGCGACAGCCAGTCAGACCTCTACAGCAGTGACCAGGAAGAGGAAGAACAGATGATTTTTGGAGAAAATGAAGACGATTTGGAAGAGATGATGGATTTAAGTGACTTGCCTACCTCACTCTTTGCTTGCAGTGTTCATGAAGCTGTCTTTGAGGTACAGGAAGAGAAGGTAAGGTAGAGAGAGGCGTATTTGGAGCAGAGGATTGTAAATAGAGATACAGCTGCTGATCTGGATTTTCAGTGTTACTGCCTATTTTAACTGGGGGAGGGAAAAACCTACAACCCAGAGTAATTACCTGGTGAGCTCAGATCAGAATGAGTACAGGTACCAAAGAGTGGATAACACCACAGTTTTCTGGCATTTGAAATTGTTAATAGATACACAGCGCTTCTCCTCTGAAAGGCTCTTCTGGTTTTTTCAATTTTTGTCTTTATCGAAGGTACCAAATCCAAGGGCAGATCTGAATAAAATGTGAAGGCAAATCTGAATGTTTTATTTCAAGGCAAAAAGCTTGCAGCACTTGCAGGCAGACATCGAAATCAATCTTCTTCCCTGCTTTTCTAGTAAAAATGAGATTGCCTGGTTCTTTGTGTAGGTACAAACCTTTTATGCTCCACATTTGCGGAACGTCACATGAGTGATGATGACGATTAATATTCTGGTGGGGAGAAAAGGCCACAGTGACACTTGATTTGAAATCTCTGTATTTAATCCTTAGGAAACGGGTTGCTCCCGTTCTATTTATTTCTACTCTGATTCATTCAGCCATTTTTTTTGACATTTTCTGACTTGAGCGTTACGGTTCACGTTGAATTGACTGTTAAGGTGTTGAATTTAATGCCATCACTTTCCACTTCTGAGCGTTGTAGGTTAAATATGCAGTATGTTTGCAGAAAAAAACTGGAGGATGTCCTTCATCTTCAATAATTTTGTCTTTTACATAGCATCTGAAAGTGGTTTTTCAAGGTTAGTTCCAACAGCAAAAGGTGAAAAATTCAGAGTAAAAACCATCTTCATCATTTTCAATTGCGGAGTTAATTCACTAAGTTATAGGTTTGTCTTTGTCAAGTATAAAATTCAGCCAGTGTGTAGAAGGAGCAGTTTTTCTAATTTGTTGAAGACTGGATTTATGGTAAAGAAAAAACTATCTGCAAAGTAGGTTTCCTGTAGATCAGAGAACTAGTGGGTTAAAAGAGACTGAATTTCATAACAACACAGTTGTTATTTTTTAAGCAACCTGGGGATAAGAGTCCATATTCAATAAAACATGATTTTTTCCTATTTTTAAATTTTTATGAATAAGTGTTCAGTTAGATTCCTTTTTTGTCTCCTCCAAAGTAGCCTTACTCGTTCATCCTTAGAATTTTGACATTTTCCTTAAGCACTCAGTACTTCAGTTCATCTAATACCAAAATTAACTGATTTGTGTAAGATTTTTAGAGATGCTGGAGGGAGAGTCTGCGCCAGCACCAGGTTTTGTCGGCATCGGCGCTTTTGAGGAGCTGTCGGTAGGTGGCAGCTTGTGTGCGAAGAGTTTCGTGGGTTTGTTCACATCAACGAGCTCTTGAAATTCGGATTTAAGCGGTCAGACAAAGCAGCGCTGCGCTGAGCTCCCAGTTGCAGGTCGGGGTAACGGAGGGAAGTGTGGAACGGGCAGGTTGAGGTGATGAAGGAAACGAGGAGGACTCGGGAGACGGAAGCGAGAGGAAAATGTGTTTTCGTGGGATGGAAACGTTCAATCTTTGCTCTTCATCTCTAGGAAAGGTTTGAAGCACTTTTCACAGTCTACGATAACCAGGTGACATTCCAGTTGTTCAAAAGCTTCAGAAGAGTAAGGATAAACTTCAGCAATCCAGAGGCGGCAGCGAGAGCGCGGATAGAACTGCACGAAACGGATTTCAACGGGAAAAAGCTGAAGCTGTACTTTGCCCAGGTACGGTGGAGCACTGGGACGATGTGTCCCTCTTTCTTCTCTATTCCACGTCAGCCTGTGAGTTTCACTTGTGGTGAATGTCTGAAGTTGCCTTCGCCCTTCTGCGCTGAGATGCGTTACTTTCACTCTTTGAGAAATTCAGGCTTTAGGGGGTGGTTTTGCTTTTCAGCTTGTCCTTAAGAGTTGTGGTTGGTGTGGGACAGCCGCTGCGTGGTGACACGGCTGAGAGGAAATGAGTGAGTCCACAGAGCTCTCTGTAATAGATGCTTTACGGGCATATTCTTCGTGCCGGAGTAGCAGCGTGCACGTGTCGTACACGTCGTCACCGCGCACGGAGGCCGGTTTCTTAATTGCAGCACTTCTCCAGGGTGTCACGCCAAGAGAGCTGACAGAAGCTGTACTACTCTTTGTAAAGCCAGGCTGAG
Organism: Trogon surrucura; assembly: GCA_020746105.1. Lineage (NCBI taxonomy): Eukaryota > Metazoa > Chordata > Aves > Trogoniformes > Trogonidae > Trogon > Trogon surrucura. Next base: position 2,910,625 of record CM036640.1, read on the forward strand.
TTAAGCATTGCTAATGCAGGGATAAATAAGAAGAGGCTTGATGTTGTCATCTCACTCTGCAAGTCCTGCATTTTGTCTTCAGGTGCAGGTGTCCAGTGAAATAGGTGACAAGTCCTACCTCCTTCCCCCACAACCTGTTAAACAGTTCCTGATCTCGCCGCCCGCGTCTCCGCCGGTTGGATGGAAACAGAGCGAAGATGCGACCCCCCTCATCAACTATGACTTGCTTTGTGCTGTCTCCAAGTTGGGACCAGGTAGGAATATTTACCTGCTTTCCGTGTGTTACTGAACTTCCAAAATAGTTGTCGAAGGAATTTGTTGACTTATCTCTTTTCTTTAGAAGAAGCTGGGTCTCTCACGTGATATTTTTTACTTGAATAAAGTGATCCATCACCTTTGTTACTTCGTTTGTTAATTGATTGGAAGCACAGCACAGAACCAAATTGTGTGGTACTAGCTCCACCACATCCGTTTGTTGAATTTTGTCTCGGTATTAAGTAACAAGCAAGAAGAGAAATGAACAGTTCAGTCTGTTGCTCCAGCTACTAGGGATGCAAATACGTACTTTCTGTCCTTAATTGTTAAACTTCTGTGTGAGCCTTCCTAGGAAATGTGCTGTTTGCTTTCTCTGAAAAGCAGGAATCCGGAGGCTTACTGTTTTTAATTGTAGCTTTTCATTTACAAGTGTCATATAAATGTATGGCACAAAAGACATCACTTAAAGTTTGTAAGCTGCTTGTATTCTGAAGTCTTCAGCGTTTCACAAGAGGTTTTTTACGTCTCTCACTTCGTGGAATACAATCAGTCTTTTAATTGATATTTAAAAGTACAGTGTAACAGATACAGGGGCTGTTCTGAAACGCTCAGCAGGTCTGGTGAAGTCTGGAAGTTGAGCAGATGGATAGGAATAAAGGAATATTGGGTTGTGTTACTGCACACGTTAAGGATTTATTGAGGTAAAGCAGCTTAATGCTTTTCCAGGGGGATGTTCTTAGCGTGGTTTTTGTTTGCTGCTCCTCAGGGGAAAAGTACGAGCTTCACGCGGGGACAGAATCAACTCCTAGTGTCGTCGTCCACGTGTGCGAAAGCGAGACGGAAGAGGAAGACGAAATAAAAAACCCCAAACAGAAGATCCTGCAGACAAGGCGTCCAGATCCACCCGCAACGATACTGAGCGAGTCGAAGGCTTTCGATTGTACGCTGGAGGTAGGGGGTACGATGCACTGTTGAATCGTGTGATGCTCGAGGTGGTATCAAAAATCAGACACTTAACGAGTCCCTGTGTCGATGTCTGTACTGCTGCTATATGTTATGTATAGCGACAACAGATTCTACTTGTAGTTGTCTCTCATGTTCAAGGTTTTTGGATGCCAATACTCTGAAAAGCACTTTAATTTTAGGGACTAGTCCCCCAAGTGTAGCAAATCCACCTGACTTGAAATAGTGAAAAGTAGGAAGTCTGGTTGTGTTTGGGTTTCGGTTTTGTTTGTTGTTTTGGTTTTGTTCTTTTTTAAAGATGTTACACTCTTCTTTGTATTGTACAGTGTGATGTACCAAGTGCTGAAATAACATCTTTCTTACTGTCACGGTTGGATTCGAGGAGGTTCACTGTGTAGCAATTAAAAGCTGATCTGTACCGGTACAACCGCTTCCAGTTAATATCGTGTGAAACGCAGGTGAAACGTGCTCCTTATGCTCCGATCCCTTCCCAGCTGGTCACCTCCCCAAGATTAGCCATTGCTTCTCTCAGAAATGCCACGTCTGTGTGTTCTGAATTTGACATGAGGCACAAATACACGTGTGGGACTAAATCCAAGTGGTTTTGCCAAGTGCACAGAGAAGAACACGGGAGGAAGAACCACTGACCAGGGAGAAGGGCCCTGCCGCTGCCGCCCGTGCTGGATGGGTACGACAGTTCGCACCGACACCCACGTGGGAGAGAATTACGATACGTGGAGTGAAATATGGATCCAGCCGTTGAACGCGTTGTCTCTGATTCTCTCTGAAAATACCGAAGCGTTTGTTCCTCTGCAGTCCTCGGGGTGGCCTACGTTTATAAAGCAGTTCAGTGACTGTTACCTTATGACTAAGTTATGTTAGGAGATAAAACACCTGGGGTTAATTTTTAACTTGTGCTCCTAAACTTCTCCCGTCTGTTTCGTGTTTTTTAAAGACAATCAGTTGCCTGGCTTAGCCAGTTTTTGTGCAGTGTCAGCCCTTGTTTGCTGTTTTCCAGTAAGTCGTTGTTTGTTTTTTTTTTCCCCCCAGTGTGGCATCCTGCCTGTCTGACGGAGCATCTGCTGCTTTGGAGACCAGGGTGCATCTTTTAAAATCCAGATCTTTAATTTTGTGATCTTGTGTTAAGTGTTTTAGTAGGAGGAGAATATGCCTCGGTGTAACGACACATGCTCCTATGCTTTTATGCTGTTTTATAACCTTTTTTAGTCTAGACAGATTCTTCTTTTTTCTATTTAAAAGACTAAAATCATTTGTGGACAAACCAGGCCGCCGACGTTCATCTATATCAAAATCATTCAGAAATTGGCCTTTTTCAAATTCATTTTAGTGTGTTTCGATTCGACGTGATGTGCTTATTGAATGTCCAAAAAGCGTTTTCACTTGATTGAAGGCGGAGAGAAAAAGTAACGGTCGGGAATTTGCGTCGAACACGGCAGTTTTCGACTCCGAATCGCGCCAGCTCGCGATCCCTCGCTGCTGCCACCAGCTTCACGTTGCAAAATGGGATCCTGCAGGCAGGTCCTTGTTCCGGAGGCGAGACTGGTAGATATTAACAAAAAAAAAAAAAGGAAAATGGGTTTTGTTCATCTTGCCTCCACAGGCATCGTATTTATGTATCTCTTCAGGTGTTAAAATCACTCAAAGTCTGATTTCTCTGTCTCACTGTTCCAGGTTATTAAGGAAAAAAAAAAAACAAACCACACACAAGCCTGATGGAAAATGCAAGTTTGTTATTTTTAAAATTCCAGAAGTCCGGTTTGGATTTTCTGTGGTGTTTATATTCTGTGAGTTGTTTCATTTCTACCCCATCGTAGAAGTGGCTGTAAGTAGGAGTAAGTGGAAAACCTGCAGACACCGTTTGATAAGGCAAAACGAGCAAGTGATGTTGTCAGTGTACCTCGTGTAAAATGTTGAACGACTCGCATTCCGACATCTTCCGTTGTGTAAAGACACTTAAAATAAAAACGACGCAGTGCCATCCACCTCGGGGCTCTCTGATGCTGTTCCCTACCGGCCCGAGTTTGCTCTGTGAGCTTTCTAATGGTGTTGCTTGTGCAGCTGAGTGAGCGGTCAAAATACGCTTTTTCTGTGAGCAAATTATCAGAAAATAGTGCTGAAGAAGTTGGGGGTTTCGGTGGAAAAACCTTGGGAATCGCTGGGCTGTGGGAGGGACCGAGAGGGTTTTTGGGGTGGTTTTGGGTGCCCGTCACAGCAAAGACCCATTTCAATAAGAGTTGGACACCTGCTGCGGGAGACAACGTCCGCTTTGGGGTGCGGTACCGAGCTCTGTAGAGCTTTTGTTGTAATAAACAGCTGCTCGTTTCCAACAACCTCTGGGTTCCCCTCGCTTCCGCCACTCAGGGGGCAGCGTTTTGGGGTCGGGCAGCAGGAGAGTTGGATGCTATTAAAAAAGCAGCAGGATGGCTTTCCTGTTCTGGACGTGGAGACCCGTTTCCTTGTGGCTGCAGGGGCTCCCGCTGCCCCAACGCAAACGAGGTGGCGGCTCCGTGCCTGGGTGGGCGAGGAGGAGGCGCAAGCAGAGGTTTTACGGAAGGGAAAGGTGAATTTAGCCCTCGATTGATAGCCAAGAATCTCCAGGGCGCCAGAGCTGTCCCTGTGAAATGAATGAAATTCAGGTTTGCTTTATTTACTCCGCGTGACGGTCGCTGACCTGCTGCTAACGGAGGGGCTATTTTTAGCAGCAGGCTTGCGCAGAGCCACCAACTCAGCCCTTTCCGAGCTTGCACTTTGTATAAATATCCTGAATTCCTTTAAAGCCGCCTTCTTGGGAAGCAGCTGAAAACAATGTATGGTCTTGTCTTTGGGCAGCCTGCCTGCGAGACAGAGTTGCCAGGGATTCTTTGTTCTTATTTTACAAGAGCTAAGAACGGGCCCTGTTTTTACAGTCCTGTGATTACCCCTGCTCCTTCTCTCTCTACCTTGTTCCCTGAACCGCTTCCCCCCAGAGACACCTCATGTATAAAATGTCTCTTGCTTAATTTATTCCCTGAAAAGGTTATATTTCCATTTTTGTCCGGTTTTGGATTACTGATTCAGCCCCGAGCAGAAGATTGTCTTGGGGATCTTAACGCTGACCGGGTTTTGTTTGCTTGTTCTGCTCAACGTCTAAAACTTGCGAGGAGGGGTTCGTGGCCCGGTGCGCTTTTAATGTGGAAAGAGACCGCAGCCAAGCCTCCTTCCCTTGGAGAAAAATGCAGAACTATTTCCTCTCCTAAACCGAACGGGAGGCGCGCGCCCGGCTGGATCTGTGGGTCTCTGTTCCCATGTGGGCTCACCTGGCCCCTGCAGCGCGTTGGAGCTGGAGCCAGCGGGAGGGACGCGCGCTCCAGCAGTTGTTCACCTTCATTGCGAAGGAGCCGGTTGTGCTTTGTGCCAGATCCAGATGTAGGAGATTTGCTCTGGTTTCACCCTGGAGGAAGGAAGAGGGGGACTGGAGAGCGGCTCAAAGGTACCTGGCTTTGCTGGTTTGCATAACAATTCACAACGGGAAAGGAATTTGGGGAAAATGTTTCCTCTTTCCACGTGAACCTGGGCTGCCTGACAGTCACAGTGGCTGGTGTCTCCTTTCTTGTGCTATTTAAATTAAGAATATCATTATTAATAACACCACAAGAGCACAGTGTTGAAAGAAGCCCCTTCTCCCCTTCGGCGCGATCCAGCCCGGGGAAGGTACGCGGCGGGAAGAGCACTCCTGTTCCCAGAAGAGAGCCTCATGTTCCTTCTTGTTTGTGCAGGATGAGGCAGTAATTGTAAAGAAACCAATCAAATGAGATTTATTCCCTTGAAAACATGAGCGGTGAGTAATCCTCGCTGAGATCTCAATCTGCGGTTTGAAGGAGCTGTGCTGGTGCTTTAATGTCGCTGAGGCAAAAGGACTGGAAGTGACTAACGTGGGTCTTTGTAACGATACAAAAAAGGAATTGCTGAATAATTGGCCCTTGAAACTCTTTTCAATTCTGGTGAGAAAGCCTCTGTGGTTGTGTTCTGGGGGGTTCAGCTTGGGTTTCAGTGTAGGAACCAGTCCACTGCGAACACCAGACGGAAGCAAGACCTGCGTTAGGAAGACACGGGTATTTCTTGAGGAGGTAAGAATCTGGGGACTGCAACGTATGCGCTCACTTGTCCTCTACAATTTCACTTGGACTGGAGCTGCTTTCTTTGCGGTGCAAGCACTGAGGTGGCCAAAAAAATCTTTTGCCCTCTAGATCTTTCTTTTCACCTTTCCCTCTGGCAGACCCAGCAGAGCGCTCTCGCCCAGCCCTGCCTCTGGCCACCAGTGATTCATTCATTAATGAGCTTGTTTGCTTTAGCAATGCCCTTATCAGTGGGACGACTGGAAATGTGCCGCGCTGGGACTCTGCGGAGGCTCCTGGGGAGGCTCCGGGGCTGCGAGCGCTCAGAGCAGCTGGCGCGGATTTTGTGGAAGGGAAAGGCACCCGGGTGTGGAGGGTGAGAAAAGTGAGGCTGAGGATTGTGCCAGAGGGAGCTCAGGAGATGCTGACGGGGAGGTGATGGTGCAGGGCAAGCCCTCGGGGAGGGCGCTGCACCGCTCCCTGCCGGGTTGGAGGAGAAGCTGCCGGCTGTCATCGCCCGGCTGAAGGGGTGTGGGACCTGCAGCAACGCTTCCTTCACTTACTCCACACATCAAGCATTTAAAACTTGTCTTGCCAGCAGCCCCGACTTTCCCACAGCTGTCCCCAACAAAGAGAAGCTGTAAATGTAGCAGAAAATCAGGGCTCTGCGCTCATGGTACGGTTGTCTCTTAGCAAACTCCAGCAGAACTCCAGGTCAAGGATCCCAGCCCAGACCCCCACCCTGGACTTTGTTACCTGCACGACACAGCAGAGACAGACAGGAGCAGAAGAGTTTCCCTGGAAAGGGATGTCACAAACCCAGCAGTACGTGGAAATCCCTTCTGCTGGCGAATGCATTAGTAGGGAACATTCAGGTAAACCCATCTTGTCGCACAACCCAGTGGTGGCTGATTAATTGTACAAGTCTTGAGAAGTCTGGAAGTTGTTATCCCGCTGCACCATCTGTGCCAGCTCAGACAAGGTCTGGTCTGAGGATTCACAGGCTTAAATCGCCAAAAAGCAATAATTTATAGGTTCATTTACAGTCAAACCTCCATTCTAGTGAGGCTGGTCATCAGTGGAAGCTGGGTAGCCACGACTGATGCACTCTGGTCCTCTCAAGAAATCTGCTGCAAGTGTTTAGGGATCAGAGAATCACCGAGAATCAGGTAGGGGTGGGAAGGGATGATGGTTATGAAGCCCCTGCAGCTGCCTTCCCCTGTGGAGGCAGGACCTCGCAGCGGGCAGGCTGCACCCCTGTGTCTCAGGTTGCTTTATAACAGCGATTGGTGGTGGTGGTGCCGGTTGCAGAGGGGGAAGCTGGGATGAGAAATGCCTTCTGCGCGGCAGCTCAACAGCCATAACCTGCGAACTGAGCCCAGACCGAGGGCTGCCGACTTGCCCGTGTGGTTTCCCGGTTTCTGGTGGGAGCAGCATCAGACCCCGGGCGGGGGCAGATCCCTTTTCTAAGCGTGATTTCCACACGAAGAATGCCAACTGCGGTCACATGCTTCTTCACCGCTCATTAGGAGGAAACGCAGAACAAAGCTGACCGAGCCCAGGTTAAAGGCAAGGACTCCTCTCCCCTTTGACCCTTTGGATTCTACTGAGGAGGAGACAAAACCACTTGTTCCACCTTTGGCACCGCCGCGCTCGGGATTCAGCTCCAAAAGCGCTTTTCTCTCCTCCTTCTTCCCTCCCCTCCAGTCCCCCCGGTGGCCGCGGGGTGCAGCCCGGGCGCTGCCCCTTCCCTCCCTCCCTCCCTCCCTCCCCATCCCGGGGAGGCGGTGCCGGGGGCCGGGCTGGGCGGCCCCGGGGAAACCACCTGCGGCGGTCGCGCTCGGGTACCGGCACCGCCCGACTCCCGGTACCGGCACCGCCCGGCTCCCCGGAGCAGGGCAGGGCTGGGCTGGGCTCCCCCGGCCGGGGACGGAGCGCGGAGCCCCGCGGGGAAGGGCAGGAGCCGCGGGATGAGCTCCTGAAGCTTCGCAGCATCCCCCGAGAGGAGCCGCCGCGGCCGGGCGGGTAAGAGCTTGCAGAGGGTCGGGTCCACAATCTGTGTCTTGCGGGGGTAAGAATTTAACTTCTCCGCCCTGAAGGGCTCGGTTACTCTCTGCCGCCCCGGGGAGCGGCTCTAAATAGTCGGTTCGGTGGGGTTGCTCCTGGTTTCCGTGCAAGCGAGTGTAAATTTACGTGCAGCAAAGTTCTGTGTCGGTAACTCTAAGCCAGAAGGAAACGCAGACCAGATGTCCTCGTCCGCTTTTCTGCTAAACTGCCGCATTAGTAGTTTCATTAATTGCAAACCTTTAAGGTACGGAGACTAGAGCCAATCTGGCAAGTTGTTTCCTCCCGAGGGAGAAGTTTGTGTGTCTGCTGCCAGGTTATTCTCTCGCTAACAGTGTCCTTTCATCGCCGCGGATTTGCTGAAGCTCTTGTCCTGACTTATTCAACCCCCAGAATTATAAATAAGGTTTTGTTGGTGGGGTTTTTTTTGGTTATTTGTTTTATTTTGTTTTTTTTTAAATCTGCTGAGTAGCGTGCTAGAAAGGGTGGGCAGACTAATATTTAACACGAGAAGAACCAGAAAGCTTAGAGCATTGCGTTACAGTTCGCTGAGTATCTCCAGCACAGAACAAAACTCTACTGCTTTCATTATTTGGGAACACACTGAAGTCGCTGACAGGTTTGAACTGCGATTTCTGGTTTTTCACGGTAATTAATGCATTTCATGCCATAGGAAGTCCTTGCTAAACGAAGCGTAGTATTTCGTAAACAAATTTCACTACGTCGTGCCGGGTGGGCAGGAGAGTTTGATTTAGCGCTTGGGAACGCGGAGACGAAGGCAGCGCAGTAATCGGTGGCTTCGCGGCCCCGTCAGAGCGACTGTCCTGCTGTGTGGGCAGGTCGCGGGGGCTGCGGGTGCCAGGTTTAGGCACCGAGGGTTTGCCAAGAGCTTTGGACGGTTCTGAGGGAGGACGGGGCATAAGCGTGAAGTATCGCACCGCCTACGTGTCTACACAGGGTTCTTGGAAGAGGGGGATGTGCCCCGTCGATTCAACAAGTCTGCATGTGCAGCACTTGAAGAAATCTCGCGGCCACTTTCATCCTGCTGTTTGCAAAGTGCGAGGAGTTGCCTTTCTGTACTGCATATTCAGAATTCTCTGTTTCTTAGAAAAAAAGGATATGAAATCTGAGAGGTTCTTACAACATGTATTGAGATTTGCGCTTTTCTGGTAGATGAACAGCTTCAGTTGTAGAAGATCCAGCCCGGTACCTGGGGAGCACAGGGCACAGTGCTGAGCTGCAGGCGGAGGACAACAGCCCTAAAACTCACTCCACAACGGGCGCTAGACTTGGCTCCCTCCTTGGCAGTAATTCATGAACGTTTCCTGCTCCTATCTGTCTGCTGCTACTGAAAGCATGAGTTTTATTAGTTACACTAAATTCTTCTTACTTACAACAACAAACAGCGAATCAGTCAGGATTTAGTGCACAAAGAAGCCCGTGAGCGGTACCCTGGGCGCCTACGGTGGTGTCGGATGAGCAGCTGCTGTGCTCATGAGCTAAATCCATCGATGCTGAACCCTCTGCAGGGTGCTCAGAGCAGCCCCTGCGCCCCTGGCGACGTCTCACGCGCTGGGTTCTCATCAGGCTGGGATCAGCATCGCTGAAGAGCAGCTGCCTTGGGAGGAGGTTTGGTTGGGGCTGGTGAGTGAGGCTTGGCCTCAGCTATTGTTGGGCATGTGGGAGAGGTAAAAAAACATGGTGGGGATGATCATGCTGCTTTTATTGAGAGTCACAGAAATCAGAAAATGAGCCTCTTGCAGGGAGAGATGATACGAGGGATGAGTGGAGATCACAGAGCAGGAAAGCAAGAAAAAAAGCTGCTGGGATGTCATCCGGTTTCCCACTGGCATACAGAGCTTAATGTTTTCACAACCACCTCCATGGAGCAACACACTTACAACCTAATTCCCGGGGCCCTGGAGTCACAGTGCTTCCTCGCTGTCAGAGCTCCCAGTCAGGGATCCCCTGCCCAGCTACGAGGTTGGTGGTGCAGTTGCTTCAGGGGCAGGGGGAGCAGGTGGAGGAAAGGGGCTCTGCCGGCGTCGCATCCTCCCATGGACCAAACGCGCCTCCAGCTGCAGCCCACAGAACGTCAGTGCTTAACCGCTCAGCCGTGGGCTGGCAGAGAAGGTGCTTTTGGGTGGGATTTGGAGGTGAAATGAGCCCACGGGTCATCACAGCAGCGCTGGAGGACTCAGTACCTCCAGAAGTAGCTGTTGCCTCCTCTCTGGGTGCTCCGGACGTAGCGAGGGGTGCCCGGAGGCACATCTGGGATCCTTCTGCCTCGGGTTTGTTCCTGGCATCTGTGTGCTGTTGGGTGAGTGACTTTGCCCACAGGCAAGGAAGGGTTCAGAGAACAGAGGGGACTGGCAGGGAGGCATGCGATGGTATCGGAACTGGGAGAAGTGGTTTTCTAGTCTGGGAAGCCAGTCCTGGTTTGGGCAAATCATTCACAAGTGAGGCTGGGCTCCAGCCATAGTTTGGCTTGGCTGGGAAGGAAAGTGGGGGACAGGCTGTAGATTTCGATGCATTTGGCTTGCGTGCGTCTCCTTTTGATTGTAATTGTCCTTACGAGTCTAATTTGCTCCAGGTAACTCCTTTTTTCTCCTCTTGTCACAAGCGGCCGGCAGTATTTTAGCAGTTCTTTGTGGTGTAAGGCTCATTTCCCATATGCCCAGGCAAAGCCCAGGATGTTTCTGCTGGGTTGCCCCCTTCTCTTTGGGCTGTGCTCTTCACGAGGGATCACCTGTCCCCTGGTGTATGCTCTATGGTTACACAAATGTATTTCTGTCTCTAAAAAAATTCATCCTTGTTCCTTTTTGCATGAAAAGCTGCTTTGCCGCACGCATGTAACTTGGCCAACCCTTTGCAGGGAAGGGATGCGAACTGGCCGGGTGAGAGAGAAAAGCTCCCGGAACTCCGGGAAACTTTGGGGCTGGGTACGATTCGAGATGTGTGTGCCACAGCGGGAGCCCAAATCTGCCCTGTGCTACTGATGTTAATTAATTCCATGCTGCTCTCCAGCTGGATAACGATGCTTTGACGTTGGTTTTGTGGTTTCTCTCCGTCCTGTTCCAGTAACACAAAATGGGCTGTCGAGTCCCTCTGCCGTGAGAACCGGGCTGTGCGGTGACAAGTAGAGGACAGCCCGGCTGGGGGAGCTGAGTCCCCAGGAGATGGGACGTGGAATCGAAAGGCTTAAGAACTCATTAACTAATCAATAAAACGGTAACAAAAGGACTGAAGCAGTAGTTTAATCTCATATTATATAGTGATTATTATTATTGCCCCAATTAATGGTTGGACTCGAGGATCTTAAAGGTCTTTCCCAACGTAGGCAATTCTGTGATTCTGTCGGTGCTGCTGGGGCTGGTGCTGAGATTCTGAGCCTTTCTTGCGGAAAAAAACTCTTGAACCGCTCGATGAGACCGTGTGAACACTTTTCTTCCTGCCTCCTGGCCTTCTCTCCGGGCTTATTTCAGGTCTCCTTCAGAGGAAGGTATTTCAGCGTGTTGATTAAGTGTCTGTCTGTCCCGCTGTCAGTCTGGAGGCTACAGCAGACTCCATCTGCTTCATCAGACAGGCAGCACATCACCAGCCCCTGCCTTCTGCCTTGCTTGGACGTACGGGAAACGTGCCTTAGGGCACAAAGCGCTGCTTTGAGGCATTCGTGGGTTGGGCCTGGTGTAAAGCAGGTTCCCCAATGGAAAATCCAGGTGAGAGAGGATTTCTACAACCGTGTCAATCTCCTGAGCTGCTCCAGCCTTGCACTAAATGGCAGATCCAGCAAGACGCCGAGCCCGGTCATCATTTCTACAAAAAACACTGCTGAACCTGCAGTGCTTTTTTTTTTAAAAAAACCCTCTTCTCTAGGAATCTGAAGAGCTGTAGGGAATTTTCCCAAGATACTGCTGAAGAGCTGAGACGAGTCCTGCGCTAACAGGGCTCTTTCTAGAGCACTACGTGCACAAAGCAGCGTTGCCTTTTGTCTGCAAGAACAGAAGCGGATCGTCCCCAAGGGCAAGCTGCTTGTTTTGTTGTGGTGTGTTTGTCCAGCTCCACTGAATTTGCCACCAGCGTGCGCTTTGCTGGGACTTACACGAGCAGCTGAGACAAACTGTCGGGCAGCGTGAGTCGAGGGGTGCGTGACACGATGCCGCTGACCGCTGCCAGAGGGTTCAGCTCGGGTTAATTTTCTTGTTTTCCATCTGAGTGCACACCTTGGTGGTTTCTGAAATTTGTCACCTTGAGTCTCACTCGCCCTCCTCCGTGAGTCTTTCCTGCCTTGAGATCCGTACAGGTGCCTGAAGGTATTTTTCTGCTTTCTGAATCAGCTTCATCTGGGTAATATTTAACTGCTAATTACACATCCTTCCCTCCCGTGCCCCCCAGCCTGAGTGCTCCCAGGAACCCGCCGGTGCATGGGGCTTTACCAGTGCACAACAGGTAGATCCACCTTATGGCAAGGAAAGAGTTTGGGCTGCGTCGTGTTTGGGGATCCCCCGTGGGCTGTGGGCTCCTGGGAGGCTTTGGACCTGCCGCGACTGTCGTCGCCTTTCGAGCGCGCGAGCGCAGGTGGATTTTCTTTGCCCGTTGCTGCGGTGAGTCTTGGAATCATTTTTCATTCCCGAATCAGAGGTTAATTAATGCTGGTGGGAAACGCTGTTCTGCAAACATCTCTGTGCTCCAACAGGGCTTCCAGCTCCTGCTGGGTCCGGATGAGCCGGGAATGAGCCTCGAGCTTTGTTCTGTGCTACGAATCGGCCGTCCCTCGTGTCCCTCGTGTGGATTTTCCTGGCTGAATTGTGCGCGTGTGAACCGCCTCTAGCACAAAAGCAGTGATTCTGGGCTGTACCGACGCCGATTTGCTGTAAAACAGCAGTTCGTGGGCCGTACTGCCCAGGGAATCACCCCAGATTTCCAGACGTGCAGCCGTGCTCCGAGCTGCTGAATCTGCACGACAATGACTGAAACAGAGGATGCCCAGGTGGGGAGGGATTGAAAACCCTCAGTATCTGCTGGGACAAAGCCTTGGGGTGGAAGAGCCAACACGAGGAGAGAAATGATGGGTGGACTTCTTGACACAGTGCTCAGTCTGAGAGGTGGTTCCGTGTTCGAAAGTAAGGAATTCTTTCTCCGAAAAGCGCCCACTAAGCAGAGTGTTGCACTTCTCCCTCTTTGTTACAATAAGGTGGATCCCACGAGACTTATTTGCCAGCTCTTGATTACACCACCCGTAGCTGGTTAATTTAACATCCGTGTGTGTACAGTCATACGTTAAAAATGTGGAATAAGAGCCTTCTAATAATAATTTTAAAAAGCTGCCAACAAAAGAAAACCTCTACTATTCCTTTCAGGAATAAGCTGCAAAATTGCTTCCAGGTGTTCCTTGATACCTGATGTATCATTTGTGCATTGCACGTAAATGGCAGTTTTGTTTTAAAATATTACTCCGTTTCCTCTGGAATGAATCATTTCAGATCTGAATGACGAAGTAACTCCATCTTCTGCGAATGCAACCACTGGACCAAGTGATTTATTGTAAATGTCTTTTTAAAGACCCTTACTATATAATCACAGCACATTAAACTGACCATTTTTTATTTTCTTGGATGAAGCATTAGTGTAAAATTTGTGGATGGAGGGGGTTTTATGCATCCTGACTTCCACGGGTCAGCCTGGAAACTTAGCCAAGCGGTAAAGCGTGCCTGGATCCGGGATGGGAAATCCTAGACAAGGGCCGGAGCTAGCAGGAAGATCTAGATGACATGTGTGATATTTGTCAGTGAAAGAGGGGGGAGTCGGGGTGCTTAAAAAATAAAAAAATTCAAGAACAGGCACCCGAGCTCAACCTGACAGCCCCCACTGGGTAGTTCTGTAACTTGGCTGGACGTTACGTTTGAGCTGCAGCACGTCGGCGGTGGCGTTGGGGTGTGTGTCTGCGTTAAGTTCCAATCCTGGTTCTGACATATCTCTGGGTGTGATTTACATCCTGTAACCAGTGGGAAAACACCTCTGGTTAGTTTTGCTTCCCTGTCCTGGCGTGTCTGCCCTGGAGGGTCGAGAGTCCTCGGCGTGATGCGAGTGCACTTGGCTGGACGCGGCGGAGCTGCCGTCGTTCCCATGAGCGAGCGCATTTACTCACAGGGAGAGGAGAAACGTGTGTGGCCCCGCGCTTGAAGGCGAAAAAAAATTAGAATTGGGAAATCTGCAGTTCCCAGCCCGGTTTAGACATTGCTCCTGGGCGAGCCAACAGCAAAGTCTACCTGGTTCCTATTTCAGTTTCTGAGACCAGGGCGCTCCTTTCTGGGGACCTGCCTTCACCTCCTCCGTTCGTGTCGTCCGCGTGAGCTGAGGGGTTGTAGCCCCTCCTGAGATCTACGCCGGGCAGGTAGAATGTCCGAGTTCTTTTTTCTTGGTGCTGCTGCTGCACCGTGGAGTTGACTGCAGTTTGTGTAACTTTCTGTGTCTTGGCAAGGAAACGAAACGCTTTTAATATGTGTTTTAACAACAGTTAAAGCGGGAGGGCTCACGCCAGAACCTGAGACAAACGCTTACATAAAGGCACTGGTCTGACAGGAGGGCACGTTCGGATACACAGGCTCCACACACAGCGGGGTTGTTTGCCCGAGCCAGTTTGAACTTGGGTTTGTTGGGTTTTCTTTCCCCTCCTTCCTCCCTCTTTGGAGCCTCGCGAGGTAAATTGGGGCACACTCAGGTCTTGCTGAAGCACGCTGTGTTTTTATTACTTTCTTGAAATTACCGTTTACCTCAATTCCCGGCGATGTTCTTGTGGCGCGGCGACGCCGCTGGAAGGCGAGCGCGGGGGCACGTGGCTGCTGTTGGGGTCGAAGGTGGATGGGGTGCAGGGAGCTGAAGCTGAGTTTGTGACTCAACTACAAGCCTGTTCCTTTTCCGTGCTGTTCCATGAGTGCTCAGTTGATCCCTCCTGCTGCTGGAAACCAGCAGGGGACAACAGAACACGCAGGTTCAAACCACTCGGTGTTTGCTGCGGTTGGAGAAGGTGAACCTGGCTGCAACGACGTCGAGGTCGGAGATGAAGCACTCGTCTGCTGCTTGTGGGGATTGCTCTTTCCTCTTGAGCTCAGCCCAAATTCCAGCCTATTTCTAAATATTCTAGAGAATATTCCCTTTCCTAGCAGCTGTCAAGGGCAGTGAAAGAAAACAAGGAATCAAGCAAACCAATGCTGGGTTTTGTGATTTCGGATCCTGCCCTGCTGATATTTTTGGGAAGGGAATCAAGTCCCAGAGCAGCAGAGCTGGCAGTCAGTGCTCTTCCTTAGACCTGAATAAGCAAGGAGGAAAAAAAATCACCTGTTTTTCCTCCTGTGTTTGGCCACAAGATAAGATGAAAATGCTATCTGTGCAGCAGCGCAGTTTGAAAAGGCGAATTGATTCTCTTCCTGAGCTTTGCTCAAAACAGCTGGAGAAACAACGGCTGATTTTGTGTCTGGTTTGGAGCCTGCCACGCAGCTGGATGCAAAGCTCACCTTTTTTAGGGGGCGAAGCGCTGAATTTGTGGTTTCTTCCTCAGCAGCACCTGCCTTCCCTGTCCAGCTCTCCTGGCAAAAAAAAAATCAGACAAACCCCTCTGTTCCCCGTCCCCCCTCTCCTGTAATTGCCAGGCGCTGCCGGAGCCGCTTGACAGACGAGCTCTGATCCCGTCTGGTTGTAAAAGAGCACGAAATTCAGCTCGAAATTGGGCAGGGCAGGGGCAGGCGGGCAGCCTGGCTAAATGGGGGCATTGCTACCGCTGCCAAAACAACCTGGGGGCTGGATCTGCAAAGGTGTTTGAAATGGAAACGTGCCCAAAGCTTAACTTTATGGAAACGTTTCCAGCCCCGTTAACACGGGGATGCAAAAACAACCGGGGCTGGGTTCCCCCACCCCCCGTCTCCAGAACTCGTGGGGCGAATTCGTGGCTCTCGAGACGCGTGTGTGTGCGCAGGGGGACGTGCCCGCCGTGTGTCACGATGAAGGAATGTCCTCTGATTGCTGTCTCAAAGTCCATTTCTTCTCCCTTGCTATACAGCTTTTATGAAGAACTCCCAATTTTTTTCCAAATGTTTTTCTAAACGGGGTAGGCTCCAGCCTGTGATACCCCAAAACCAGAAGGCGCCCGTGGGTTTCGCGGGGTCCCGGCGGAACCGCACTGGCTCGCGGGGAGGGACAGAGCTGGGGCTCGGGGAAGCGAAGTGCTGGCACCTCCTGCCCTGGCCTGAGGCACAGAGCTCTTTCCTTGCTACGCTACGCAGGAAAAAAAAAAATAAATCAAAAAAAAAAATACATTTTTCAAATTGCATCTTAGATTGTGGCACCCCAACGGATGAATTAATCCTTTCTGTAAACAGGCGGTTTCACTGACAACAATAAAAATTCTTTGGTTATGGGTGACTCATGCACAAACAGCTCACCATTACCGAGGTGGTTTGAACCAGATGGAGATCAGTAAGTAGGAATATTACGTGGCTTAATATCAAAATATTTAGCATTCTTTATTTGGGATTTTTAGTTTAGTAGCCGGAGGAGGAGAAAAACCTGTCTGTACATTGGGAATTTGGGCTCTCCTAGACCGGAGCAACAAGGTAAAAAGTTGGATGTGGCTTTTTCTGGATGATGTGTGCAGTTAAAATACTTGCTCAGCTGTCCCCAGCCAGACAGAGAGTCTCTTCAGCCTCGGTTTGTCCGTGGCACAGACTTCACCAGTGTGGTCTCCAACAGGTGGGCAGGGAATGAGACGGGGCAGCGCTGCTCCCTGAGCTTCGGTGCCTCTCACGGGTTCCTCCAAGGCGTGTGTGAATCCTGCCGTGCTGCACAATGAACTAACTCTGAACACAAGATATTTCTTGCAGCGTGGAAAGATCCACGGCTGCAGCTGATGGTCACGCTGCTGAATTAACTTGGCCTTGGCCGAACAAAGGGATCATTCAGTCAGAGGAGAATGACCCAGTTACAGCCTTGAAACAGAGTTATTTTGTTTTTTTTTTTTAAATTAAAAGAAAAAAAACCCAAACCTTTTCAACTTAAGGTGATCAAAGTATTTGGTGAATTGACTTTGTGGTTCTGATCCTCCCCACCCAAGCAGGCACTGACTGATGCTGCTTTGCAGAAACCTTTAGGAAAACTTCAATAAAGGGGAAGCGGGGGGGAGGCTGCCTTTCACATTTGCGCTTCTCGTCCGTACCGACCGATTTCCATCCGCCCGATAATTTTTTCTGGCTATTCTGCATCTTGCGCTCTGTAAAAACAAAGCTGCTACGCGCCACGCGTCTGCGACAGCCCGATGGAGGGTAAGAGCGAGCAGGGCAGCGTCCTGCCTGGGCGTGCTGGGCAGCGCTTGAAACGGGAAACTCAGTTCCAGTATCAGGTGTTGACGAATAATTTAATTTTTGATGGATAGTTTGAGCGTATTAGCTCTCCGAGGGTGGGAGCTGAAATGGTTTCGGAGGTCGGTTTGAAGCCGTATTCACGCCCTCCTTGGACTGAAGGAGTCCTTTAATGGCCGAGGTTACCAGTCATATCTAGAAAACATTCAGGAAACGCCTACAAAATCAGCAAACATACAGGCTGCTCTTTCCAGATCTAGTTTTATCCTCCCAAAATGCAGGAAGGGGCGTGTTTTCAGCCGTCCTCTTGCGGGCTTGTCCTCTTCCCAGACCAGACCTGAGGTGACACCGGCACGAGCGAGGTCCTGGCGTGAACTCCCACCAGCTTTCCGCCGCAGGCGCCCTGCGATCCTGTTCTGTCACGGGGTGGCCGCTGTTCGGGATATAACTTTTGGAGCTTCACGTTAGGGAGTTCAGTGGTTTTTCTTCTTCGTGTTGGATGAACGAAGCTACTTGAAATTCTGTTCTGTAAAGGAGTTTTTAAAGCTTTCTGTGCTGACTTTTTTTCCCCGACCTTAATTAACGTATTACTCAATATGGGTGCAGAATTCTTCACGCTTACTTGCTCGGTGATCTAAAACCCAACCTGAAACGATGATATAAAATCCTAAAGCACCTAAAATCTATATTTATCCCAAACTTGCCTAACAGCAACAGTGTATAGGTAACAATGCATTGTTGTGTTTGTATCTTATTTTACCCTATTCGTACCGAGCAGCACATACCTTAAGGCAAGTTGCTCGACTTCAGCAGGGTGAGATTTTCCCCGCTAAGAAAATGGGGAGGCCCCTTTTCGACGAGCCTGCTTTCAGTCTTTCGTGGCTAGCTGCCTAACTGTCACTCTCACATTTTTGGTAAATATTTTATGAACTCGCTCTTCTTTTTTTTTTAAAAATCTTTTGTAGCCAAATCAAGATGACGACAGCCACGCCGGTGATCAATAACACTCTGTTCTCAGTAAACGTGACCGCAAAGTCTCAAGAACAAAGTCTCTATCAAAGTAAGAGAAGTAATGAGGTGGTGGCTTTGGTGGTTGTTGGTTTTTTGGTTTGGTTTGGTTTGAAGTGGACTTTGAACTTAGCACACTTGGAAAGTACAGTAACAACTTTGTAAATAAGACTATTTTTCCCTTTCTGCTTCCCTACCAGGCTCTGGAGCAATAGTTGCTGCCATCGTAGTAGGAGTGATTATTATTTTTACGGTGGTTCTGCTCATATTGAAAACATATAACAGGTACGTGGCCAAGTTCTGTACTTCACAAAGGCGAAGGAAGAGGAACTGAATCACTGTGAGGTGTTTTCTCATCTCATGGATCATTTCAGTACTTGTTGCTGAAAATTCCCAGAATCCAAACAATAATAAAGCCTCATTAGAGCGTCCTGAACCTCACCCTGAATCGCTAGGAATCAGAAGGAGGTTCTGGATGGAGGGTGCTTGATGGAAGCTCCTTTTAGGGGTTCCTGCTGACACGGGAAGGTCTGCTGCGTGCATCGAGGCTGCCAGAGAGGAGCTCGGTTCCTCACTCCTCGGGGCGTTCCGTTAGATTTGTGCGCTCCAGCAGCACTGATTGACATTTAGCATCGTTGGGATGAAACCCTGGCTTGTACTGACTTCTCCGTAACTCTTCAACGCGAGCCAGACACAGCCCCAGGGCACATCATGGAACAGAGCCCGCGTGCCCGCTCCGCTGACAATCTCACGTTTACCTTTACAGACGCATGAGAGTGAAGCGGGAGCTGGAACCCAAACCCACGAAGCCGGCGCTGCCGCCCGCTCTGGGGCAGAACAGCAGCAGCCTGTGCCAGCCCCCGGCAGTGACTTTCATCCCCGTGGATATCCACATGCAGACCAGGTAACCGGGAACGCCCGTCCTCCCAGTGAGAGCAGAGAGCTGGGATTCTTCCTTACGTGGACCTGGGACTCCTGAGCAAAGCGACGCTGCTTTTGGAATAGCAACGAGCTGTTTTTTTGCCTGTAGATCGTATTTAATCCTGTTTTCTCCTTGGGAGGAAAAATAAACGGTCTGGACTTTGTTTTTGCGATGCTGAAATCACCTGGTGGAGGCAGGCAAATCATCAGAGATGAGTGAGTCTTCCTGCAGAGCTCTGGGTGTGGAAAGACGGAATCAAGCAAGGCATTCTTTGGAAGAAAAGCTGCACACTCCTATTTCGTGAAGCTTTCGCATACTCGGCGTGTTTGAGCTTTTTGTGGCCTGCAGTGACTGCTGAGAAACTGTGAAAAATATCTGGGCATGCAAGCGACAACGCGGGTGGAACCCAGGGTTGTGATTTCTGTGAAGCAGGTTTGTAGCCTATTTTATAGCGTGACTGATAGCACAGGAAGTATCAAAACTGCCTTTTACTCACCTTTTGAGTTTCTAACGCCACCTACGTGTGGTTTGGGATAAAAGAGTTACCTTGTGTTTTTAAAATATTTCTATAAACTCGGTGACCTGCCCATTTCCAAATGAATTCAGCGCCCAAGGGGTTTCGCTCTCACGCCAAGCGCCGCTTTAGGTCCACGACCGGAGTTGTCAGAACGCGTCGTCCTACGCAAAACCCGCGAAGTTCTTGAACTGAAAAAGCAAGCGCGGAAAGGCAGCGAAAAGCGAGTCACGCGTTAGGCAGCGGCTCCGTAGGGCTTGCGCCCTGGAATGCTTTGTTCTAACGCACACTGGGCTCGAGCTATTTTTAGGTATCTTCTTTTTTTTTTCTAGAAAGCAACCAAAAGTGATGTCGGTTTGCAAACGCGACGGCCGTGGGCGTCCAGCAAGGCAACAAAGAAATTCCCTGGAATACTCACAGCCCACTGAGCGCCGGGACACAGCGGCATTGTCGGGCGCTCAGCGCCCGATTGTCTCGAGCGCGCGTGTTCTCAAGAGTAAAGGCGCAAGGGACTGGGGGTGACAGGTTGATGTATTTCTTTTTTTTTTTTTCAGGATGTGAAGCCATCTCTTGAACGGGTCATTTTGACTAACTGGTATTTTTGTGAAGAAACCAGATTCAATTAAAAGTTTTCTTTCGGGTATGAAACTGGAGCACGGTTTGAACTCCAAACTAAATATTAAGACAGCTGTTCGTGAAGTTTCTAAATCTCATTGTAAATATTTCACTTGTCCCCGTCCTCTAACTTATTTTCTGCAGCAGCAATGGTTGATATAATCACTCAGAAGAGACTGCAGGTGCCAATTTAATTTATTTCTTAAAAAGGTAAAAGAGCTGCCCTCCCCATTCCTGTCTCTGGACAGCTAAGGATGTTTTCTGAGCACGATCCAGCGTATCAAAATTAAGATACTTACAAAAAGATAAGCCCCAATCTGACTGTTATTTTTTAACACTACCAGCCAGACCTACTTCTAGCAAATTTTCCATTTTCAGATTTAAAAACAACGAAGTGCGCTGCGCTTTGCGGAAGCAGAATAAGCCATACATCTAGAAGCAATTCTAGACTGGCACAACTCCTGTTATGGGCTTTGACCACGCCAGCACCGCTCGGTCTGAAACATTCAACCCGTGCTGTTTCCCCAGGAAAATCTGCCTTGTCTCGGAGCAGCCTGGGAGGCCCCTGCAACCCGTTCTGACTCGTCAGCAAAACCCAGGGCTTATGCTGACCCAAGCAAAAATCACCTTCTTAAACAAAAATGACTGTATTTCCACTGCACCACCGCTCAAACGCTTGTCATTAATGCTCGTGTAACTGGCTTCGGCAGGTGGGATCCTTCAGTCTCCCAGCTGGCGCAAGCGCACCGGCAAAATGTTTCAATTTTCACTTCTAGGTGGGTCCCGTTTCGCAGACCTTCAGCAGAGCACCTTCCACCCCTGCTGGAGCTGGCACCCACCTTGTTTCAGCAGAGCACGTAGCTCCACCTAGTGTCCTCCTCCCATCTAACAGCTTCAACCACAAAGTAATTCCAAGTCTAGTTGCCAACTTTACTACAGTTCAGAAACTACCGTCACCCCCAGCCCAGTCCTGCTTCCCCTCGCTCCATGGTGCCAGTGCCCTTAAGTAGCCGAGTCCAGCGTTACCCCACGTTTGGCTCCGCAAGACGCAGCGGTGTGATCACTGCAAGTCCAAGCGGATAGAATACAAGGATGCCCTTTGCGTCTTGTTCCCGGGGGCCACAACCAATTTATTTTGTGTTCCTGGGTGCCATAACCAATTTAGTTCTTGTTCCTCGGTGCCATCACCAATTTATTTCTTGTTCCTCGGTGCCATCACCAATTTATTTCTTGTTCCCGGGGGCCATCACCAATTTATTTCCCAAAGACAGTCGAGGAGCCCTGGGTCTCACGCCTGACACCAGGCTGCTGAGCAAGTGGGAAGCAGCCGTTGCGCTTTAAGCATAACCCAACTGTATGTGAAGGAACACAGCACCTCCTTCTCACAGATACAGGACGTGAGTGTCTTTCAGACAAACCCCTGGCCGTTACTTGGGACGACTCTGTACTAACCCCCGGGGCCTCTCACGCGTCTGCCGGCCGGTAACGCGCCACACGCGAGTTTTGCCGGCCCAAAACACGCATCGGTCAGTCGGGAAGGGGCCGGAGGCGCAGGCCGCTGCCGCCGGAGGTAACTCAGCGCCGCCGCTGCCCTCCCTGACCGGGCGCGGCAGGGCCCAAGGGGCCTGAGCCGGCCGGTCACCACGCCCCCCCCCCCCCCTCTGGGTCCTGCTGCCCCTTCCGTGGGGCCGCGTGGGCCCCGGGTGCGCTGTTCCGCCGCGGGAGAAGCCGAGCTGAGGCGGGGAGGCGACTCTGGAGGGAAGGAACCACAGGGCAGCCATCACCGCCCGCCGCCATTGCCGCTCTGGCCCCCGCGCGCATGCGCCCAGCTCCCTCAACATCTCGCGAGAGGAGGGTTCGCCCATCCGTCAGCCCCAACATCTCGCGAGAGGAGGGTTCGCCCCCCCCCAACGGCCCCAACATCTCGCGAGAGGAGGGTTCGCCCATCCGTCAGCCCCAACATCTCGCGAGAGGAGGGTTCGCCCCCCCCAACAGCCCCAACATCTCGCGAGAGGAGGGTTCGCCCCCCCCAACAGCCCCAACATCTCGCGAGAGGAGGTTCCCCCCCCCTCCCCAACCGCCCTAACCACCCCAACATCTCGCGAGAGGAGGATTCACGCCTCCAGTAGCCACAACATCTCGCGAGAGAGGGGGTTCACCCCATTCCCCCCCCCCCCCCCCCCCCCCGACACCACCCGCGCGCTGCGAAAGGACGTCTTAGAGCCGCGGCGGAACGCCGCGCTTGTTGATTGGCCGTCTCCCGCGCGCGCCCCGACCCCTCCGTGGCCCCCCCGGCCAATCGGAAGGCTCCCGGAGAGCCTTTGCGGCGCGCTCCGGCCCCGCCCCTTTCCCCTCCCTTCCCTTCCCTTCGGCGCGGCGGGCGCGCGAGGGGGCTTTGCGGGCGCGCGGTGCACGCCGGGACGGCCGCGCGCTGAGGCCAGGAGGAGGCGGAGGAGGCAAGATGGACGCGGGCTTCTTCCGCGTAAGTGCCGGCCTCGGCGAGGGGCGCCGGCGGGCGGGGGAGGCGCCGGGGCAGCCCCGGCGGAGGGCGGGCGGCCGAACCGGGCCGCCGCAGGCTCCCGGCCGCCGCGGGCGAAGCCGCTGGGGCCGCGCTGCCCTGAGGAGGCGCCGCCGCCGATCGCCCCCCCCCCCCCCCCTCTCCCCGCCCCCGCCCTGCGCAGGCTCCTGTGAGGAGCCGCCGCGAAGAAAATGGCGGCGGGAAGGAGGCCGGGGCGGTTCGGCCTATCCGCGAGGCCCAGGGAGGGAAGGGAGCGGCCGGGAGGGGGTTCCCCGCTCGGGGCCCGGCCCGCCGGAGGGGGCGGCTGCCCTGGGCGCGGGGGCGCCTCCGCCGGGGCCGCCTCTGAGGGCCCGGCCGCGGTGAGGCCTAGCAGCGCCCCTTCCTGCGCCGGGCCTGAGGGCGGCCGGGCCGCTGCCCCCACTGCGGGGAGAGGGGCTGCGTCGCGGCGGGGCCCGGCCTGTGCGGGCTCGTGTCCCCGCTGCCTTTCCCTGGCGGCCCCGAAGCCGGAGAGGGGCTGCGGGCCCCGAAGCCGAGGGCGCAGGCCGGGGGTGAGGGCCCGGTTTGGGGGTGAAATGCGGTTTGGTGTCCGCATGCCCGGCGAGTAAACGAACGTGCCCTCGTTTTAAGAGAGATTTTTGTTTAACCTGCGACACGAGAGTTATTAGATGCGTTCAAAGCAACAAGGAGGTTGTGCTTTGATTTTTAGGTTGGTTTTAAATATTTTTTTGAGTGTTTTACTCCTATAGTCGTGCTGTATTTTCTGTAGAGGCTACTAAACAGTAACCTGCCTGGGCTCTATCTCTCTACAGCCTTTTCTCCCGTTAATTAGGATGAACCTGCTTTGTGAGGGATTCCTTGACCATTTTGAGAACCTGTTTAATTTTCCAGGATCCACTCACGTGTTTAGCCCTGTTATTTTCAGTTTCTGCAACTAGGATGCTTTTAAAACATGAGGGCACACGTCACCCGTCGCTTAATTCCATTTTGTGTTAACGTAGGAGCCTGAGAAAAGCAATTACAAGTTAAATCTCTGCTCTTTTTGTCTGATGCAATTGTTTAAAAGTTTAAAATTCAAGTAGTTGTAATCGACATCCGAGTTACTGGCACTCGGAACACTCGGGAATTTAATCTTCTGTTAAATTGGCCTGCGAAGGGTTCATGGAAACAAAAGAAGCAGCAGTGTGGACTCCCTTTATCAAGAAAGCTGCTGTTAGTTCGTTCAGTCCTTCGTGCTTCTGTAACGCTGTCGGAGCAATCTGGTGAAAGTCTCTGTCCTGAAATTCCCCTGGTAGGGTGCTCTGGGTCTCTTGGGTTACCCTCGCTGCTTGCCACGTGTTACAAAGAGGCCAAGGAAAGTTTCATTCCTTCCCATTCCGCTTCTGGGTTGTGAAAGGCAGAATTAAAAAAGAAAAAAAAATCAAGAAAAAGTGCAGAAGGTTGAATTCCTGAGTGAGCTGACAAGTATTGCATGTGCTGCTAATGTGGGAGTAAATGGGAATGTCAGTAGCTTATTCCCTTTCAGTATCTCATCACTTTGTAGCAAGTTTTGGTGCTAATTCAGGGTGTTTTCTGATCAATTCAAGTGCTGAGGCTACCTGAGAGTTTGAGCTTTTTCTTCTTTGTTACCTTTTGGTTCGTTAGCAGCTCCTTTTATTGCTAATACCCAGCCCCTTCTCCCTTTCTTCCCTGCTTGTATTAAATTCCTGGATAAACTTCACGTGTGAATTGTGGGTTCCTTTTGAATCGTTAACAGCTCGTCGACATTCGGATGCGGTTCCTCTTGTTCCTGTGTGAGTCTGTTGATTTCTGTGCAAGTAAATTTTCCAGAACTGAACTTTCAAGCCTTTCAGTTCCAAATGAATTAACCTATAGTTTCTGTTCACGAAAGTGGAACGAGTTGGTGAACTTTAACAGAGCATGATCAATAAAATAGTATTCTTTGTACTCCAGCTTGGCCGATTTGCTCCGCAGAAATTTACCCAAAGGTTTCACAGGTGTCGTGGCAAACAAAGAGGATGTTTGTTATTCTTGGACACGGGGAAACGAGCTTAT